>OY776116.1:94646082-97458582 GCA_963675035.1 Allygus modestus
GTTCATTAGCATTAATACACGGGTAACCTTAGATAAGTTAAAAATGTTTGATTAAATAGTAAATAGCACTTTCCTGTGCGGTTGAACTTAAACATGTAGTTGTGGTCAGGCTGATTTCCCTGCTGTACTGTTACTGCCCCTCCCTAAAATCACAAGAGACCTTTCAGTGTATTATCAATTAATAAAATTAAACTATTAAATATATTATAAATAGCCAACTTACTAATTGCAACTAATTTAAAAGAAAAACTGTTACTGTGTCGTATTTTTCTATTTGGGTATCTTATTAAAAAAAGAGTTTCAATTCTTTCATAAAGACTAACTATATAACATTTTTGCTTTAGCATAAAATACTTTAGAACAGAAATAAACACTTTTCATTATAGCAAGTTTAAATTTGCCATACATATACTGAATGAGAACCATGATAAAAGAGTTTCAAAATTCCATTGTGCATTTTAAATAGTGATGTGAATCGATATATTGGCTTAAGGGGTAATTATTTATAATTAATATAGATTTTAATTTGTACTTATTGAAGGTTTATTATATTCAAGTTATTTGCATTTGTATCCATATAACATTTATTAAAAGAGGCATTTGCAATTTTTATAGAAATATCTAGTAAATAAATTGAAAATGTATCAAATATTTAAATTGTGTTTGTGTATTGTATTTCAAAAAATAACAGTGCTAATAATTTTCGCTCACCCATATAAAAAAATATCGCAAATAAACTAATACAAATAAACTAAAAATGGAAATGACATAGATCAGTAAACAATTCGAAATTGAATATTTGTATTTTATAAACGAAAACGGTACAGCATATATATATATATATATATATATATATATATATATATATATATATATATAAATAATTATATTTATAATACATTATGTTACAATCTGTATCAAATGTTAAATATGTAACATTAACAAAGATTAAAAATCTGTATTTTATAATTTGAAATAGTTTTAAATATAATATAATTTTATAAAAAATAATCTAGAATTTCTTTTTTAAGAGACTAAAATAAATTCCTCTCATATTTCAGTGTGAGTCTACAAACGGAGGCCGAAGGTAATAAATGTGCTGAATTGTCAAAGCACACCCCGGTGATGGTGGGGCTTTTATCGTTTCACCATGAATTAGTCTTTCAGCGGCTTTTAGAAGATCTACAAAAATTTTTCTCTAAATATTTCTCTGGTAGACATTATATTTATAAAAATCATATTGTAGTAGGCCTACGCACTACAACTATTTTATAATTGTCTGATATTAGATTTTATCAGCTTTACTAATTATAGTTTTATCATGCTTTAGGAATTTTAAGTATCCAAATAAAACGGAACTTCTCAATAATTATAACTTTTAATAAAAAAAAAAACACTATGAATCACACTTTTGATGATTATCTATAACTTTGATAAAAGTTCAAAACAAATTCTTCTATCAGTCAAGCTTTATGAAAAAACAGTTTTATTGTTTTACAGATGTTATTTCAATAGGTAGTAGCTAACAATAAAAATAACAATGCTAGCGAAATATATTAGTAAAAAAAAACAAATAAAAAGAACCTAATTTCGTTCGTCAATGTAAGTTTACATGATTCCACAAGTTTCTATTTATCAACACGTAAATACTTTATATGTACAATGATAAATATCGTTTTTAAAAAATGCCAATAGAATAAAAAATCTAAATACCGATGAAATAAAAATTACATTTTGCAAAAAATTAACGTATTACTTTTTTACTTTTGATTCATCATCAAAATGTTTTAATTGTAAAACGTCAATGGAATTTGTTAAAATTAATATATTGGAATAAAACACATTTATCGGGCAAAATACAACGTTCAACACTTCGTGTTTAGTATCAGGAATGTAATATGAGTTTGGAGCCTACAAAGGACATCGAAACTTACATGTAAGCCTACAAGCTGTTAAGCCACATCAAGGCTTGTTTTTCAAAGCAACTATGTCTGAAATTTTACCTATCAAATATATAAACTGTATGATGAAATAGATTGCGTTATGTTCCATCAGTCGTTGAACAACAATTGCCACTTTAGCTGTGCATTGACTGAGTAAAACAATTAATTATATACAAAATATAAATTCGATTAAATGAAAAATCAGTCGATTCGTTTTAAAAATAAAAAATATTCATATTTCTATAGTGCCTCAGATTCGCTGGATTTTAAAGGTTTCATATTCATAAGCTGTCAATAACAGATTAGTTTTGTTTGCATTTCTGTTCTATGTTTAAAATGTACACTTATGTCCTGTATCTTATCTAAACATAATACAAGTTTTAAAATGATTAAAATGTTTATTATTATAGTGTTTCCTAATTTTATACAGTCGCCCTTAAAACTAGTCACTGATTCTGGATTTGTTTGCTTTGTTATTTAATAAAATCTACCAATTTGATTCATTTGCATTTTTATTTAATAAATCAAAACATGTTGATAAAACCATGACAGTATTTTTTCTTAAAGCTTAGGTGGAGACCTTTTTTATTTCTGTTGACGTAGTTTTATAAGATAAATTCATGTTATTCTACTTATTTCAACAAAACATTACTTCGGTTTTTTTTTATAAATTTCATACCTCTCAAACCTTTGGCTCATTGTCGTGGAGCGTTTAGTAAAAACTAGTGACTACTCATCGTAGATAACTGAACATGCAATCCTACAATACTACAATCCTGCTATTGGTAGGCATCTTGCAAGCTTGGCGATCAACGTCTTGGACTTAGGTTCGAGGGATCATAAGTGAGACATCCAAGATGTATACAAATATTTCAGGTGATGGAACTATTTCCTAAAAAAAAAAACGCTCTCCTACGAAGATTCTGTAAGCGTTGAAGCAATTTATATTACGGTATACATATTTATTATATTGTTAAATCCTTAAAACTAAAAATAAAATAAAAAATTAAACTGTTTTAGTACTTCCACAGTGACCCATCTGGTCATTTTTGAGCAATCTGGATCCTAGATCCAGACCCTGGATATTGGATATGGACTTTCGACCCTTTTTAGACAGCAAGTAACACCTCCTCCCGAACTTTTCTTCGTCCGGTTATAATACTACTGATCTTGATTTTAGTGACGCCAATTCTGTCGTGAGGAAGTGTGATGACCCCCTTTCACCCCTTTAGCTTATTGTCTCTGATCTGTATACCCAATAAAACCAACTAGGGTTACATTTGGTTTAATTTAGGTTTAACTTTGTGGGTAATGCCACATTATCAAGAATAAGGCTAGGCTTAGTAGAAATGCAGGTACTAGGACACTTTAAATATAACCATCACATTAGCAGAATACCCCCGTTGCAGTAAACCTGCATACTCAGCGAATTTAAATTGGTACTTCACTAAGCCATGAAGCCACTTACCAACTTTAATCAAAGAATATTAATAAACAAGCGAGGTATGACATTTTATTTATTCCCCATAAGAAAAAATTAGGACTGAGTATGCAGGTTTACTGCATCAAGGACCACAAAATCTGGTTTTTATGGAAATGCTAATGGATCACCTCCAGATGAAGCAACATACCAAGTTTTACAATTTATGTTCATAAACAAGCAACATATCACGTGTTTATTATTCTCCATAAGAATAACATTATAGCGGCTGAGTATGCAGGTTTGCTGCCATGGGGACGACAAAAAAATAGTTTTGTGTGAAAATAGCATTACAACCCAACCATATAAAGCCACATACCAAGTTTCATTAAAAAATATTCATTAATAAGCGAGATATACAATTTTACTTATTCTCCATAAGATTAACATTGGACAACATATTGTGTTTAGCACTATCAATATCTCGGTAAACAATTGACGTAGAGCAATGATCAAAATAACAAATTGTTTATTATTAAGCTGAATTTAATGGTGCAAACTAAAATTTGGGTTTAAAAATAATTATATTTTAAAAGTTAAAAAAAAATTTGGGGTACAAAAACCCCCTTAAAGTAGAGCGACCTGTCTGGTTCTCAAACCAGATGCTGTCTTACACGTTTATACAAAATTTCATCAAGATCGGACCAATTTTTACAAAAGTTATCGTGCCTACGGACACATATATATGAATTTGAACGAATGGTGTTTTTGGCATCTGGGGGCCTCAAAACGAAATGGTATCATGGTCCCGGGCCTGGGTCTTACCCACTTAAGAAAATATCTTCTTCCCTTTAGGGGAAATTCGAAAACAGTATATATTGTAAATTTCCAAGATGATAAAACAACTTTACACTTTCTTCAATAAATTAATATAACATCTCCTTTCTGCATATGAGACAATTCAAAGCTAATGCAATATGGTAATATACAGTGGACAACGTTAACAATTTCAGTTTAAATCCGAAATTCCATATTACCATATTCTAATTATTAACCCAATGTAATAAGAACAGTCTTACTGATTTTACGGATGCACCTTGGGTCTTGGATACGCCCTGACACACGAACTCGTCTGTGGAAATTGTACAAAACTTACGGTTAGTAAAGTACGGTCAGTTTTAATTTGTTCTGAAAGTTTTACAGTGCAAAATATATTCAGTAAATGAAAGTGATATGTGAAATCAAAATTGACAGATTCAGATTTGCAAAAGCAATAATTACGTTAAGGCCATATGTGAATATTTATGATTATACCTCCATTGGTTAACAGGAACATATAAAGCTGAAATCAGTAATCCTAGGCACATCTGATATAAAAGATTGTGTGAAAAATTATAGGTTTAGTACAATTATAATTAATTAAATTATCTACGAGAGTGCCTGATTAAAGTTGTCGACTCAAAATGAGTTTCATCCTTCCGTCTCAACTTTATATTGGGCGGCGAGTCAACCAAACAATACTAAATCACTAATTAACGATCACTCATATACATGCAATTCCTCATGACACAGACTTTTTATTATTATTTGATTTGTATCAAAGAAAACAATCAATGGATAATGGTACACGGTTTCAATTGCAATATTGTAAGCTCACTCACATAACAAACTGATTAGTGCGGAATACGGTGGAATAATCATAAATCCTATACTCTAATATGAGTAAGGTTTGCTTGCTTGAGTCCGGGCTTGCTTGCTTGCAACTCTGATCCCTCAAACGGCTCCAAAGATATCATTCAAACATTATAAAAATCAGATAATGTAAAAAAAACTAAAATAAAAAGTAAAAAAATAAATTAAACTTATGAAGTTTAAAATCAAAACAAAATAACTGTAACAGCTGTTCATAATCAACCAGGGAACTGTCAAAATAATACACGTATTGTTTATAACTGTTAACATTTGGTTTCCTGATAGTAGTGACTAAATCTGTTGAGTGGAGATTGCATATATAGAGGTCATATCCGAAATAGTTCAAAGGGAAATTGCACTATAAATAACAACTGTATTGACCTTAAAAATGCATAAAATAAGCAAATGAGCAATCGAAATCTGATAATCAGTTGGGGGAAGTGGTGAAATATTACCCCAAGTAATCTAAACAAACTGACTGGCCTTCCCCGAGCAAAGTTCGGCCCTCCTAACAATTTCAAAAGCGTTTTATAATATACAAGTGGATATTGAACGAAAAAATTGAGGGGTGACATTCAAGCCTAGTTAGTGAATTTCCTATGGAAAAGTGAACTATTAGCATGACCCGCACGGTGAGACTTAAGCCCGGGACCACCATAAACGTAACGTGACCCCCTGAACACGTTTTGAGGGGTCTCTAAAAACTATATATATATATGTGTGTGTGTGTGTGTGTGTGTGTGTGTGTGTGTGTGTGTGTGTGTGTGTGTGTGTGTGTGTGTGTGTGTGTGTGTGTTCTTACTCTAGCGGTCGCAATTTTACTAGAGTTATTCCTTTTTATAATCAGTTGGACAGGTTCGTTGGGAAAAACAATAAAAAAAACTCTAATCCCTTTTTAGGGGACTTTAGTTTTTAAAATTTTGAGTTTTTGGAGTTTTTGAGAGGGTCAGAAAAACCTCTAATGTACACTTATTGCACATTAAAGTATTGTTCGTAAAAATCCAAAGATTTTAAGCCCTCTCTCATAATTCAAGCACAAGTATTTACCGAAAGAAAAAAAAACTTATTAAAGAAAATTTAAATTGCAAAAATAAAAGACGTCGTCTTATGGGGATTTTACACTGGAGAAGGCTGTTTTTCATATCTTAATATCATTTTATCACCCCCAATACCCCTATACCAACTGGTTATCCCGACTATACCCCCTTTTAAATTTATGATTGACAACATTGGCATCCTATTAGTGAATTTAAATATAACCAGGAGCATCAGAAGACGCAAAAAATAAAATTTTCCAATTTAAAAAAATGTATCCAGTGTTATTTTAAACCCTTTAATTGATATTTTTAAGGTTTTAATGCGAAAATTCATTTCCCTCACGTCAGCGTGCTACGTGCGATCTCGTTTTCACTTGAGGTGGCACTTCGCTGATGAAATGACACCCGTGACATCATGAGATGCCAACAAATTAATTTACTCGATGTGACGCTCTTTTCCAGTTATCACTTTATCTGTCACTAGTTTTAGCGAATTTCCCCTATAGGGAAGAAGCTATTACCGTAGGTCTCATGGTAAGACTTAAGCCCGAGACCATGATAACTTTTTGTTTTGAGGTCCCCAGATGTCCAAAACACTATTCGTTCAAATTTATATATATGTATATATATATATATATATATATATATATATATATATATATATATGTGTGTCCGTGAATGCGATAACTTGAGTAAAAAACGTCCGATTTCGATGAAATTTGGCTCAAATGTGTAAAATGACATTTATGACTTTAAGTTAGAAAACCAGAAAAATCGGACTATGGGAAGGGGGGTTTATGGGGGTTTTAAATTTTCCAAAAATCAGTTTTTTGCATTTTTTACCCTAAAATTTTTAAAACACTTAATTTAGGTTTAGACCATGTTATAGAGCTTAAAAAAACAAATAATATGGTATTTTGAATTATTAACCTAGGTTAAGTGGTTGCGGAAAAAATCCAAAAAACATGCTCATAAAATCTCCCATGTTAATCTTATGGGAAAAAGGTTTTTGGTTTTTCCTCAGTTAATTTTACTTTAAACTTCACATTTTCTTTTACCAATCACTTCAGCTCCACAAAACAATTATTTTGGTGTTTAAATTGTGATTCTACGTCAAACCGTTGCAGAGATATTCAAAGTGCTAAACACAGTACGTTGTCCAATGTTATCCTTATGGAGAATAAATAAAATTTGATATCTTGATTATTTATGAATGTATATTGATGAAATTTGGTATGTGGCTTCATGTTTTGTTGACTGTCCCCGTAGCAGCTAACCTGCATACTCAGCCCTAATGTTATTCTTATGGAGAATAAGTAAAGTTTTATATCTCCCTTAATTATGAACATAAATTAATAAAACATGGTAAGTAGCTTCACCTGGTTCAGTTATATTGATAATTGCATAAAAACTCATTTCTTATCTTCCTCGTTGCAGCAAACCTGCGTACTCAGTCCTAATGTTATTCTTATGGGGAATAAATAAAATGTAATAAATCACTTATTTATGAATGTATTTTTGTCAAACTTGGTGAGTGGCTTTATGTACTAGTGAGAAACATATCAATGCATTGGAAATTCGCTGAGTACGCAGGTTTGCTGCGACGGGGGGTATTTTGTTTTATTTTTATGAATTTTATAATATTACATGATTGGTTCTCATTGAGGTGTATTAAGGTTAAGATTAGGTGAAATGCATGTTATACTACGTCTGTCGAATGGTTCCACACAAAAAGTGTTATTGTGTTATATATGAATTTGTATAAGGTTATAATAATAAATTATATGCTAGCACATAAGATCAACTTAGTATAGTAGAATAGTAAACATATAATAAATATTTCAGCCTAAATTCGTGTTTCAATTTTTTTTATAAATATATATATTTATATTGCAATAACTTATATAATGCTTACGTTATGTTCTAACTGTATGATAGATTGTTTGCGTTATAAGATTAATAATAATGTTTAACAATGTCTGATATTTTTATCAGTTTTTTTATTAAATAAATCAATTATGTACCTTAATAACAGGAACAATAAATGGCAATTAAATTTGTATTAACGAATTACCTATATGAAGGTGCATAACACCCGACAATGAAATGAAATTATTGTGAATAAATAAAAAAATAGAGAACGATTAATTGTGTTAATCCAAAAACAAAAGGCACTCACTACCAAAGTTAAGTATATTGTTCTACTATGTAAATGTTTCAAAACTCTTAAATTAAATGTAAAAATGTTAATAAGATATTTTGTTTTTAGTAGCTTTTCACCTTAAAATGTTATGTTAGACCATTACAAATTAGCTTAAGTTTTTTAAATACCACAATTTATGTTTTATTTTGTTTTTATATTATTTCAATAACTTTTGCGTAAGGGACTTGTTTATATTTTTATATTCATGAAAAGAAAAACATGAAAGCAAATGGTTTACCAAGATTGTAAGGGTGGACTTAGTGTTGTCCTCCCTTCCTCTATCAAATAGATTAACCTGTATATTCCAGAAAAGTAATAATTTCACCGTTGCATAGTTGGCCAAGAGGAAATAATTTGTTGTCTTAATTTCATGGACTATTATGATTTATCAATTTTAAATATTTTTTTCCGGAACATTTTACAAAGCCGATCATTTTCTAAAAAACAACCCAAAAAAATGCGGTAAAATTAAATAAGTTTGTCTTGCTCAATATATTTTAAACGTAAGGGGTTTACAGTGTTTAAGGCTTAGAATCGTAAAAGTAAACACCACATAAAGGCTTGGAAGGCTATGTTTTTACTTTTACTCAAGGTACGATAAAAGTCAATTGCAATCTTCCATCGCAAATGACCATTTATTCAATGTTATTGCAAAATGATTTTTAATTTATATGGTTATTATAACTATTTTATTATATTTAAGTTACGAAAAATTATAAATCAGTTTTTAATATAAAATTTAATTCTTCATAAACCAAGTGTTTTAGGTAGTGCAATGATTTTAACATTTTAAAGCTCAAGAACGAGTTTGATATGTTAAAATAATATGTTCAGTGCTTTTTATCTTTCGCTTAACTACATCCTGACAATGACATAACATTTATGATTACTATTGCACATTTTCATATTATTAAATATCCTCTTTTACCAAATAAATGTGTTTCAGTACAAATATGGGAGGCCGCAAGTTAACGCTTGACGGACGTACATCTGAACTAACCGGGGCAATTTGAAATTACCCCTCATTTTAGCTGACCAAAAACCTCACAGTTGAATCAGAAATTAAATATTTTATGTACTAAAATGCTGTAACCTTAAATTTAGTTAATTTTTAGGATTACTAATATAACTTATTTATTAAATTTTTGTTATAAGTTTGACATATCTTCAATTAATACCTGTATAGTTGTACCAATATTTTTTCAGTAACCATATTATAGTCTGTTAATAAAATCAAATATACTAAAAATATCCTGATTATATTAAAGATGATGCATGAAAATATTATTATTATTGAATACAAAAAAGCCTTGACACCTGAGATAGTCTGGTATTTAAAAAAATACCAGATCATTATTATTGTTTTGTATTATTAGTCTTTAGCCAGAAACTAGTAACACTATCACCCAAATAAAACAGTTTTTTTTTTAGATTTCCACCAATTACGTCCTCATAAAAGGGAATCAAAAAATATCACAATTACCACGAACATTTTTAACTATAGGCTTGAAGGGGCCATAGCCCCTAAAACTTTATCCCATGTTCTACCTCATCTGATTTTGTTTACTAATACATACTGAGGAAAATATAACAACATAAGTAAGAACACATGTCCGTTTGTAAACAAAGTAGACTCTTAATCAATGTTTTAATGTAAACAAAGCAAACTTCTTTAATTTCCCACGTTATTCTTATGGGGAATATCTTTCGTTATTTATCATTTTTTGGTGACATTTTGGAAATACTGCTATTTTTCCCGAGTCCCTGGGTTCGAGACCTTTACTTTAAGCCGTCTCCCATCATCTTAACTTTGCCAAACTCTTACAAGTTTGACTTAAATATGACACTTATTGAATTATATATCAAGATTTGTCCTATTGCAATATTGATCTTTCAAGAGGTAAATGCATTAAATAATATAACTACGAGCAATTTTTCACTTTTAGCGAATTTACCCTTTAGGGAAGAAGCTATTACCGTAGGTGGCATGGTATGAGTTAAACCCGAGACCATGTTAACTTTTTATTTTGAGGTTTCCAGATGTAAAAAACACTATTCGTTCAAATTTATATACATATATATATATGTATATATATATGTGTATATATATATATGTGTGTGTGTCCGTTAAAACGTTAAATTAAGTAAAAATTGACTGATTTTGATGAAATTTGGCTCAAATGTGTAAAGTGACATTCATGACTTTAAGTTCGAAAACCAGAAAAATCGGATCATGGGAAAAGGGGTTTATGGGGGTTTTAAATTTTCCAAAAAAACATTTTTTTGCATTTTTTATCCTAATATTTTTGAAACACTTAATTTTGGTTTCAACCATTTTATAGAGCATAAAAAACAAATAATATAGTATTTTAAATCATTAACCTAGGTTAAGTGGTTGCGAAGAAAATACAAAAAACGTGCTCATAAAATCTCCCATGTTAATCTTACGGGAAAAACGTTTTTTGCTTTTCCTCGGTGAATTGTAATGTAAAACTCACATTTGCTTTTACCAATCAGTTAAGCTCTACAAAACAATCATTTTGCTGTTTTAACTGTGATTCTACTTCTAACCGTTGCAGAGATATTCAAAGTGCTAAACATAGTACGTTGTCCAATGATATCCTTATGGATAAAAATAAAAATTTGATATCTCGATTATTTATGAATGTATGTTGATGAAACTTAGCATGTGGCTTCACATAGCACTGGTATGTTGATATTTGCAAAAAAATATAATGTTTGCCGATAATTATCCTTAGCAGAGAACCTGCATACTTAGCCCCTATGTTATACTTATGGGGAATAAGTAAAATGTGATGTATCCCTTAATTATGAAAATGAATTAATAAAACTTGGTATATATCTCTGACTTGTTAAGTTATATTTATAATTGCATAAAAACGCATATTTTGTGTTCCTTGTTGCAGCAAACCTGCGTAATTTATGTTATTCTTATGGAGAATAAATAAAATGCTATATATCACTTATTTATTCGTGTATTTTTATGAACCTTGGTGAGTGGCTTTATGTGGTAGTAAGAAACATGTAAATGCATTGGAAATTCTCTGAGGACGCAGGTTTGCTGCTAAGGGGGTATTTTGATATACTACGAAATGACACTATTAATTAACATAAGGAATAATTCTTTATTCTTAGTTAAAAAACAATACATACAAATAAAAAAATAAAAAATTAACAATTCATAACACATAACATTCATAAAAAATTCATATCAAGAGTTTATGTTGTTTATACCATTGAGTATACTCCTATTGATTACTATATATGTTGTTTAAACTTTTAAAATAGCTCCGTGCGTTTCAGAAAGAAGCGGTTGATCTCATTACCTAAAGTTATCAAAATTATCATTCAATCATAATAATTGTAGTTTTTTAATTTAGTTACTGAAGTATAAAGCGATAGTTCATTTTGATGGAAAGTGTTTTGTAAACACGGTTCAACTATTTGATGTTTCCGGCAATATGTAAAATATACTATTCCTTAAACGTAAATAATCTCTATATTTACTCGTAAATAATTTAAATATCTGTTGCAAATTGATGACTACGAAATCTTGCAGATAACATTGGCAGTTCTTGTAATTTGCCCCCACATTGCTTGAAACTTCCTGGCCGTACGTAAAAAAGGTGTTCGACGAAAGGCTCGGTAGTTGTACTGAATTTATGATTATTGCTAAAAAATTTACGAAAAACATTTTGCTTGCAAAACTAAGTGTCATGAACAAGTATTTAGGCTCATATTATTATTTGTTTCCTTCGAACGCACAACACGTTTCAAAAAAAAATCAACGAATTATATATTTAAAACGGATAGGCAGAAACACACCAACATGTGGCGCCATCAGTTGGTCCAATTCCATCTATTCGTGGTAAAATATGGAGCTCACTTCCTCAGGTCTGCAGACTATTGCTTGGATAGAGATGATAAAGTCAGTAAATATATGCTTTAATGTATGAACAATAATAAATACTTGCTAAGGTTTGTCGTATTTGTTCTACTGCTTCAAGTTTTTTATATTTTTTAAATCATCAATATAGACATCATATTTATTGAGGATGAACAATCTATATGAACTAATGGATGGGTTAAACAAACAAACTTTCTCAAAATATAATATCTAAAAAAAATACTTATAAAACCATTTAATTGCTGTGTTTACGTGCTTGATACAAATAAATTTGTAGATTGAAAAACATAAATTCGTTTTCCTTTGTTTAACTAAATAAAATAAATGTCAGGCTATATTTGTTCTAATTAGATAAATAATTTATATCGAGATATGGGGTTCAGTTCCTTGTTACAGTCAAAAACATATAAAATAAATAATTAATTAATTCTTTTAAATTTTTGGTAATACTAAACAACAGCATGAAATATGTTTGAGAAATATTTTATACCGCTTGAAATATAAAATTGTATACCTACTATCTTGTCAACATATTTAAAACGTTAGGATTTCAATATAACATCCTTAACAGATTTGCTTACTAGCTCAGTAATTCAATCGTCTTACTGAATAAAACTTATCACAGAATATGGTCCGCTTGAACAAAAACAGCAACTAACCAAGAGGCAGACGTAGAAGAGCTGGCATTGGGAACAAAGCCCCTCAAGCGAAGAAAGAAAAACTATGGTATTTATGCAGGAAAACGGTTTACTGAATTAAAAAAGGTTTACAAGTTGTTACTTTGACGCGCCCTTTTAGTTGTTGTTAACAATGATCTCTTCACGGAACTCGAATCTGTTTACACTCTTATGACCTAATGTTGTTTTCAAATAAATGTACAAGGGATTTCCTTGTATTTTATTTTATTTATTTATATTTATCTGTAGGATTGAATTATGACTCAAAATGTAACTGGTTTACATACACTGCCAACATCGATCCTTTGTTCAAATAGTAGATGACTAGTTTCGGATCTACATCATAATATGTCTACATTATAAAATCTCTTTCTCAAATATAAAAAGCAAATCATATAGTGACTACATATACTCATACTATATGCATACAAATGAGTATTTTATAATATTGCAACAAAAAATTTAAAGTGTATATTAACAAAAATAATTTATAATGTGCTTCTTTGTTTAATATAAAAATTGTATTTCTGTATTAACTGTAATTAGAGTGTAATTATATTTTTTAACTATTGTGTACATTAGTTATTATATTTCATAAGTATAATAACTTTTAAACTATGGTTGGTAAAGAATAGTACGTTTGGGTATTGCTTTTGCATGTATCAATATAAAAATACATCAAAATAACCAAAATAAACTATAACTGAACTTTCATATCAAACAGCCCAAATGAATAAGAGAGGTTATTATGTTGATACAATTGGTAAAATAAAACTATTATATGAGTTTCTAAGCAATGTTATAGTTGGTAATTGTTATAGGAACTATTTAATTGCGTAGACTTTATCCATTCAAATGACAGCAGTTTTAGGTAACAATGGTATCCTTTCAAAATAATTGTTTATGGAATATGGTTTTTTAACTGTTGAGTCGTTGGCGTGGTGTTCAAGGCAAAGGACTTTGAACAGTCTCAATGGCCCGGCCCTGACTTCCAATCCCAGTCTTGGCAGGTTAATATTATCAGTACTGCCTGGCTGGTAGTGTGGCAGCTCACCCCTTCCTTTGCTTGTTACGTTCTTTTCTCAGACCCAAGGCCCATGTGGATGGGCAAAGTGTAGAAAAAAAATGCCACCAACCTAATATAGTACCATATTACTCATTATAATGAACATATCCAATTTCCAACACCAACTAACTAACTCCAACTAACTAACTCTAACTAACTGACTAACTCCAATTTTGATAACACTGTTTCTTTAGAGATACTTACAGTGGTGTCCCGTGAGCTTAAACTACTATGTATTATTTAATGATAAAATGCATTAACTTTATATACAAATGTCAAATTCATCAAAATTGCAATTATATATTTGGACGATGTAGATTATATATTCAAAATCGAATATTTATATGGTTTGGATAACATAACTGAATTATCTTATCTTCAGATTGTACGGAACTGTCTTGTTGACTCATGCTATGGCTTCAACCATAGAACAAGCCCATAATTTTTGTATTATGGAACAACTCCCCTCAATCACGGACTATTATCTCAACCAAACATTACTTTCAGGCTTGGCTTAAATTTACCTACTGTAAAATATAATCTAAATATAATGAAACATGTTTTTATGAATATTAAATCATCTCAATCTTTATTTTAAATTGAAACTTTTTATAGCATGGTTATGAATATACTTTATTTTTTGGTTAGTACCATTTTCAGTCCAAAATCTTTTTTGTCTTTTTATATTTAAGGTTTCCTGCCTAGTCACCTAAATATTGATAACTATACTAAAATTAGCTTAACCTCGTTTTAACATAATTTTAAGATAATCTGTTGAAAATTTCGGTTATTTTAACTAAGCTAGTTTTAGGCACTGACAACTTAAAACATTAGGACATTAACAAGTTTTTGTAACTATGTTCTAGGCTAGCTATATTTATTTTACTATTTATGCTATTGATATTTAAATGATTGTTAGCCTAGCCTAACAAATAAAACACATTTTAAAACAGTTTTATATCAGTTTATAGCTACTCAACCAAGAGTTATGGTTGAAGGTCTTGGGTATTGCTTTTGCATGTTTAATGCCGAAGTGAGGAAAGTACTTTGCTCCTGGTAGGTTTATGGGGCAACTTCGGGATGGGTTCTTGTGCTAAACATAAGTTAGAATACCTGTGTAGCTCTTTGTATACGGCAAAACAACGGTAAAAAAACTAAAGTAATACTTAACATTGAAGTTTGAGCTATCTTATATATCATCTTGAAGTAAGTTGATTTTACAAATTATCTTCGTGATTTTGTAAAACTCTAAACCTGTATTGTACGAAGGAAATGACGATATGAAGGATTTTGGGATATGATTTATCATACAAAAACAAATAAACATGTTCTTATGAAGGTATGTCCTAAAACACTTGTCATCCCGTCTAACTGTATGTATGTATGTTATATCTTAGGGACCTCTGAAGATATCAACTTCAAACTTGGTAAATGTATTACATCTTATAACGCCCATTTTGGTATGGAATAGAAATTGCATACTATGTGTCATTTCAAAATGCCCGCTATTTATTGTTTCAAGCTTAATATCATAAAAACCGTAATATTTAGGAGATATCCATAATGTTTATAAAATCTGTGTAATTCTGTTATAAAAACAATAATATGAAAATTGCACAAAAAGTATAATAAATCACTGAGAAATTGTGATCTTTATGAGTTAAAACATGCTTTTTCTGCCATATACGGTCTAAAACATCATGTTTGAACTAAAAAATTTCAATTTTTCGGTTATCTGAAATTCTATTGTTAAAATATTTATTCATTATTTTAAGGACATAATGACAAAACCTTTTAGATTTGTACAGTTGTTTCCTAAATATTTAGTTTTTTTTGGGATATTTAGCTTTAAAAAATGCCACCATTTTTAAATTGTACAAAGCAGAAAATTTATATTTCATACCGAAATAAGTCATATTAGGTATAATACATGTACTAAGTTTGAAGTTGATGTCTTCATATGTCCCTAGGATATAACTTGTTAAGTAAATAAACGATATCAGGAAACTGAAACATACTTTCTCCCTTTAGCCCAACTTTATTGAATAAATTACTTTTTATGTACTAAATATAGAATACAAAGGACGGTGGAATGTACAGGAAATCTTGTAAACAAGTTGTTTTCAAAAATATCCAACCAAATCCCTGTTTTGGAGGCGCTACAGAATCCATGCTACACACGTGGTTTTAAGGGGGGGATTGCCCCCTATTCCCCCCTTAGGGTTATTAAAGAGCAACATATTTCAAATTTCATCTGTTGGTCAATGCTAACTTGACAAGCATATCAATTTTGAACGAAATTGATCAGTAAATAAGAGAGAAATAGTAATTTTTGTATTCCCCGTAATAATAACATTGGACAACGAACTGCGTTTACCGCAAAATTAAAATTAAAATTTTCTCCGAAACCAGCAATCGTAGAATATTAATTCAAAATACTAAATTATTTAGTTTTTTAAGCCAATTTTAATGGTAAATAGTAATATTTTTTTACTTTTTAAATTTTTTTTATGAAAAATAAAAAAACTGAATTTCTGAACCCGAATTTTTACAGAAATGCGGGTGGTGTAATTTTGCTGGGAAACGAAATTTCTACAAATTAAAAAGTTTAATCAAAAAATTGTTAGACCCATTTTTGACAAATTTGTATTTTTCATGTTCTTTGAGTGTTTTGGGGGATAATCACCCTTAAAAATCAAAAATTCCAAAAATGAAAAAATGCCCGGAGATATCGTGGATTAGTACCTACATACCAAATTTCATAAAAATTGGACCATTCTCTAGCTTTGTACACACACACACACACACACACACACACACACACACACACACACACACACACACACACACACACACAGATAGACGGGAAACTAAGCGTTTTAGGACATACCTTCATATGAACCTTTTTCTTTGTTTTATAAGAGGAATCACATCGCAAAGTCCTGAAAGGTTTTTTTTTAACATTCTGTATACACACTTCGTATTCTTTTTTAATTTTCTTTACAACGTTTCATATGTTATTCTGTTTGTAAATATATGTTTCTGTCTATGCCATCAGTAATTTCGTTGTATCACATAACAGCGAGCATTAACTGGTACATGTTGGTTTAGATCAGTATACTGTATTGACGTTTGAAGTATACATAATGTCATATAATAATTATTGTACATCTTCAATTTTTAGGATTATGTTGGTATTAATAATCTAGGTGCTTAATATTTCACAAAACTAAATGCAATTGTTTTATTTAACCATTTATAAAATTTATAAACATTAATATAAACAGATTTGTAAAGATATGATTTAGATTTTATGAATAATGATTGACGTTATTATATTATTATTCAAAACTATCTTAAAGCTTAAAACTTGTTTTTTTCTATGCCAATGTGAATTAAATTTAAAGTTATTAGCAACCGAATTGATTTTAGTTGAGTAATATTTTAAAAATCTTACTATCTAAACTATTTTTCTAGTTCTATGTAGGTAACTGCAGTTTTGGTGTGCAGGATCTTCTTGAGGGGAATTCGTACATGTTTTTATTGTATTAAAAAAATTCGATAAAATAAAAAAAATTATAAAAAAAACTTTATTCCTCCATATTATTGTTGTTATCTATTTTTGTGTTATCAGTATTTTTTATTATCATTAAATGTTCTTACTTAAACTACGTTATTTTGTTATTTTTTGCTCTTTGTAATGTCACTTTTCAGTTGCACTTGTTAACTGGTGTATTTTTTTTTTAAATTCATAATTATTGTTTGTAGCCTCCATTATGTATTTAAATGAAAATTTTTGTATTCCCATTGGAGTGGTAAATTAATAATTAATAAATAATAAAGAAACTTGAACTTTGGCACCCTAAAAGTTGTACATGATTTTTTTCACATAAATAAACAAACATAAAATTAGGCTTGTGAATCAATATATCCTCCTTATTCAAAACCAACTATGAAATGCTAATTTTTTTTGCCAATGATAACCAATATTTTCTTTATATTTAGTTCTATCCAGCGGTTTTATTTATTTCTAAACTTTTGATAATTCACCTGTTCTATTGATATTTTTTATAAATGTAAATTATAAAAATATAAAAGCATATCAAAATTGAAATAAAATTAAAAAAACTGTATATTTGCATTAAATAAAATATAAAGAACTTAATTTTAACAAAGTAAGTGTACTATATGTTGACCTAAATAATTATTATACGAAAATGAATCTAGCATATCAGGCATAAACTGTTGTGTCAGGATTCTGACAGAAATAATTCTGTGTTTCAAAATAATAACTTGACTGTAGACGGGCAAAATGAACATCAGACCCACCCCCTCAGAGAAACTGGGGAAAATAATGAAGAAGAAAACCAAGAGCAGGGAAGCTAAGCTCTGGCCCCAGGCTTACATCTCTCTTCACAGTTATCATGCCTTTCATTATTGATCACTCTTTTTAAAATAGTAAGGTAACAATTACCTGTACAAAAAAAGAATTTCTAAAATTTATCAAAACATTGTATTCATAACGAGTTTTTATTATTTTATTAACTTTACAGCTTACATATTATGACTCCTGTATTGTATAGATCCATTGAGATCTCTTCTGGGGAAGGTTCTAATAAATTGATATTTATTTATTTACGGAAGTCTCCCGAGTGTGTTTTTTTTTATTAATATGGAAATAATTTCTTTCCAAAACAATTTACAACTTATGTTTTTACTTTTAAATAGGAGAAAGTTTTAAATATTTAAAGTTTTATATAACCAAAGATAATATTACAAAAATATAATTAAATGTACGAAAACTGGTTTAATTAAAGCTTAAAAAAGCTTATAAGGTCAGTAAAGTAAGATTAACATAACATCAATTTATTGTAAAATATAACATAACAAAGGATTATTTTGAGTAAAATTGTGTTCTTAAACCAAAAGAAAACCGATATTTAGCCCCCTTAAACGCTCCTTACGCAGTTAATTGAGGCAGGTATGAAGCCGGTTAACGGAGGCTGAGAAAACAAGAAGGTGGGAAACAAATAACTATCATAAAAAGTGTCTTCAATGCATGTGACAAACCTATTCCTGCATGCTATTGGATACATGCACTGTTTAACATTTAAAATAACTACCATAGTTGGCAAAAGTATTCTTTTCGTTATACAACTCTGACCACGGTTTATGGCGCATTTAATCTGTTTTTTTTTTTTGTAGAATATATTGATTCTTAATAATATTTTTAGCGAATTTTCAATATAGGGAAGAAGCTATTACCGTAGGTCTCATGGTAAGACTTAAGCCCGAGACCATGATAACTTTTTGTTTTGAGGTCCCCAGATGCCAAAAACACTATTCGTTCAAATTTATATATATGTATATATATATATATATATATATATTTATATATATATATATATATATATATATATATATATATATATGTGTGTGTCCGTAAACACGATAACTTGAGTAAAAAACGTCCGATTTTGATGAAATTTGGCTCAAATGTGTAAAATGACATTCATGACTTTAAGTTCGAAAACCAGAAAAATCGGACCATGGGAAGGGGGGTTTATGGGGTTTTTAAATTTTTTAAAAATCTGTTTTTTGCATTTTTCACCCTAACATTTTTATAAAACTTAATTTTGGTTTTGACCATGTTATAGAGCTTAAAAAAACAAATAATTTAGTATTTTGAATTATTAACCTAGGTTAAGTGGTTGCGGAGAAAATCCAAAAAAACCTGCCCATAAAATCTCCCATGTTAATCTTATGGGAAAAAGGTTTTTGGCTTTTCCTCAGTTTATTTTAATGTAAACTTCACATTTGCTTTTACCAATCTGTTCAGTTCCACAAAACAATCATTTTTGTGTTTAAATTGTGATTCTACGCCCAACCGTTGCAGAGATATTCGAAGTGCTAAACACAGTACGTTGGCCAATGTTATCCTTATGGAGAATAAATAAAATTTGATATTTCGATTATTTATTAATGAATGTTGATGAAACTTGGTATGTGGCTTCAAGTAGTACTGGTATATTGATATTTGCAAAAAAAATTGATTTTTTGTTGATTATTCCCGTAGCAGCAAACCTCCGTACTCAGCCCCCATGTTATTCTTATGGAGAAGTAAAATGTACTGACTCCCTTAATTATGAACATAAATTAATAAAACTTGGTATGTAGCTTCACTTGGTTGAGTTATATTGATAATTATATAAAAACCCATTTTCTGTTCCTTGTTGCAGCAATTCTGCTTTCTCAGCCCCCATGTTATTCTTATGGAGAATAACTAGAATGTCATATATCGCTTATTTATGATTGAATATCGATGAAACTTAGTATGTGGCTTCGCCTAGTTAAATTCTATTTGTATTTGCATAAAAACCAATTGTTTCTGGTCCTTGTTTCAGCAAACCTACATACTCATTACCAATGTTATTCTTATGGAGAATAATTAAAATCGCTTATATGTGAATATATTTTTATGAAACTTGGTTTGCGGCTTTATGTGGAATTCAGACATATATTATGCATTGGAAATTCGCTGAGTACGCAGGTTTGCTGCGACGGGGGTATTTTAATATTGGGGAATTGTGACTTATCAACTCACTTTTTAACAGAAATAAAGACGAAACCACTTCATTCTGAGATCAGAGAACCGTGGGGCCAGGGTATGGATCTGTTTGTTTGGTCATGGCACATGTTTTCATTTTCTTACGTTTTAATGTGTCGAGTAAAACAAGTGTATGGGCTAATCATTGATAAAGACACTGAAAGAAGCTTTATTAGGTTTGATATAATACTGTAATGTTTTAAATTGTGTAAATGATTACCAGTAAATAATGTCAGTATTACAAGTTGTTCAGTTTTACCGGGTGGGCGGGTACCTGGGATATTTGTCACACAGTTGCATCCCTACTAAAATGTTGTTTTCATCATGTAAGAATTTAAATGTTATGTAATATATTATTATTGAACTCCAATATATACACATATATATACATATATATAAATATATATATATATTAGGATTATTTATAAAACCAATTGAAATAAGAACTTTAGTGTCAAATATTATTTTCAATCACATTTGCTAATAGGTATTTTTGCTGTATTGATTATTTACGAACATAGTCAAAGACCTCCCACAGTTGTATTGTTGCATCACTATAATTGAGGCAATGCGTATTACAGGGTGATATCTTTTTTTTCTAGTTGTTTCTAACTGAGATCCTCTAAATTACCCATCTATAACTCTCTAAAGCAGTTTTATTTTGAAATTGTGCGTACTGCACAAGGCAATATCATGCTGTTTATAATGCGAACAAGGTACCAAGTTGAAATATCTCTACTGTAGAGTATTGTGAAGATGAACAAAACTGGCTTAAGGAATATGCCAGGAAACATTATTTTTTCCATGGGAAAGTTTAATAAATAAAACAATAATCATAAATATATGATTAGTTGCAGTCATTACATCCTGTTTATTAATACTATTTCCTAGAGTTGCACAGCACTACATAAATAAAGGTTTTCATTTTATAATTTTATTAAAACGTGTTATTAACGTTTAAAGGAAACCTAAGCATCCAATGTTTCAAAGTGCATTTATTTTGTTATATGACAGAGAAATTAACATCAGCTTGTAGCCTTAGGCAAACTAGGGGGAACTAATGAGGAACAGAATGGAGAGAGACGAATCCTAACAGACTCACAAGGAGTGGAATCTCAGACCTTGCCCTCGGTGAACACCACCATTCCTGTTTTTCAAAATAATTAAAATTAAAATGTCACTTTTTTAACCTATCATATGTCACGGTACGATTAATTGTTGAGTATGTTATACACGGAAACTAAAATAATAGTTTTTTTAAATGCATAAATATTAAATAGTTTAAAGTTATTAAATAAGTAACCTGTAACGCATCTCCTCAAACATTTTATTTAATAGATAATGCTCTTAAAATTTCACAATCAGTTTTAAACTCTACCCTAGTTAGTTAGTTTTAAGTTAGTATTTAACTCAACTCAAGTCCATCAGTCAGTGCCGTTTAAAAAAAATGTCATTAAAATGCCGTTTAAATTAATGTCACTTTGCAGTTGCACTTCTTAACTGGTGTATTTTTTTGTTTAAATTCATAATTATTGATTGTAGCCTCCATTATGTATTTAAATGAACATTTTTGTATTCCCATTGGAGTGGTAAATTAATAATTAATAAATAATAAAAAAACTTGATCTTTGGCACCCTAAAAGTTGTACATGAGTTTTTTCACATAAATAAACAAACATAAAATTAGGCTTGTGAATCAATATATCCTCCTTATTCAAAACCAACTATTAAATGCTAATTTTTTTTTGCCAATGATAACCAATATTTTCTTTATATATAGTTCCATCCAGCGGTTTTATTTATTTCTAAACTTTTGATAATTCACCTGTTCCATTGATATTTTTTATAAATGTAAATTATAAAAATATAAAAGCATATCAAAATTGAAATAAATTAAACAAAAAACTGTACATTTGCATTAAATAAAATATAAAGAACTTAATTTTAACAAAGTAAGTATACTATATGTTGACCTAAATAATTATTATACGAAAATGAATCTAGCATATCAGGCATAAACTGTTGTGTCAGGATTCTGACAGAAATAATTCTGTGTTTCAAAGTAATAACTTGACTGTAGACGGGCAAAATGAACATCAGACCCACCCCCTCAGAGAAACTGGGGAAAATAATGAAGAAGAAAACCAAGAGCAGGGAAGCTAAGCTCTGGCCCCAGGCTTACATCTCTCTTCACAGTTATCATGCCTTTCATTATTGATCACTCTATTTAAAATAGTAAGGTAACAATTACCTGTACAAAAAAAGAATTTGTAAAATTTTTCAAAACATTGTATTTATAACGACTTTTTATTATTTTATTAACTTTACAGCTTACATATTATGACTCCTGTATTGTATAGATCCATTGAGATCTCTTCCGGGGAAGGTTCTAATAAATTGATATTTATTTATTTACGGAAGTCCCCCGAGTGTATTTATTTTATTAATATGGAAATAATTTCTTTCCAAAACAAATTACAACTTATGTTTTTACTTTTGAATAGGAGAAAGTTTTAAATATTTAAAGTTTCAAATAACCAAAGATAATATTACAAAAATATAATTATATGTACGAAAACTGGTTTAATTAAAACTTAGAAAAGCTTATAAGGTCAGTAAAGTAAGATTAACAGAACATAAATTTATTGTAAAATATAACATAACAAAGGATTATTTTGAGTAAAATTGTGTTCTTAAACCAAAAGAAAACCGATATTTAGCCCCCTTAAACGCTCCTTACGCAGTTAATTGAGGCAGGTATGAAGCCGGTTAACGGAGGCTGAGAAAACAAGAAGGTGGGAAACAAATTAGTAACGTCTGATAGATACGGTCATATAAAGTGTCTTTAGTGCATGTGACAAACCTATTCCTGCATGCTATTGGATACATGCACTGTTTAAAATTTAAAATAACTACAATAGTTGGCAAAAGTATTCTTTTCGTTATCCAACTCTGACCACGGTTTATGGCGCATTTAATATATTTTTTCGTGTATAATATATTGATTCTTAATAATAGTTTTTGAAGATTGGGGAATTGTGACTTATCAACTCACGTTTTAACAGAAATAAAAACGAAACCACTTCATTCTGAGATCAGAGAACCGTGGGGCCCAGGGTATGGATCTGTTTGTTTGTTCATGGCACCTGTTTTCATTTTCTTACGTTTTAATGTGTCGAGTAAAACAAGTGTATGGGCTAATCTTTGATAAAGACACTGAAAGAAGCTTTATTAGGTTTGATATAATACTGTAATTTTTTAAATTGTGTAAATGTTTACCAGGAAATAATGTTAGTATTACAAGTTGTTCAGTTTTGCCGGGTAGGCGGGTACGTGGGATATTTGTCACACAGTTGCATCCCTACTAAAATGTTGTTTTCATCATGTACAAGTTTAAATGTTATGTAATATATTATTATTGAACTCCAATATATACACATATATACATATATATATATATATATATATATATTAGGATTATTTATAAAACGAATTGAAATAAGAACTTTAGTGTCAAATGTTATTTTCAATCACATTTGCTAATAGGTATTTTTGCTGTATATTTTATTTACGAACTGAGTCAAAGACCTCCCACAGTTGTATTGTTGCATCACAATAATTGTGGCAATGCGTATTACAGGGTGACATCTTTTTTTCTAGTTGTTTCTAACTGAGATCCTCTAAATTACCCATCTATAACTCTCTAAAGCAGTTTTATTTTGAAATTGTGCGTACTGCACAAGGCAATATCATGCTGTTTATAATGCGAACTAGGTACCAAGTTGAAATATCTCTACTGTAGAGTATTGTGAAGATGAACAAAACTGGCTTAAGGAATATGCCAGGAAACATTATTTTTTCCATGGGAAAGTTTAATAAATAATCAATAATCATAAATATATGATTTGTTGCAGTCATTACATCCTGTTTATTAATACTATTTCCTAGAGTTGCACAGCTGTACATAAATATAAGTTTTCATTTTATAATTTTATTAAAACGTGTTATTAACGTTTAAAGGAAACCTAAGCATCCAATGTTTCAAAGTGCATTTATTTTGTTATATGACAGAGAAATTAACATCAGCTTGTAGCCTCAGGCAAACTAGGGGGAACTAATGAGGAACAGAATGGAGAGAGACGAATCCTAACAGACTCACAAGGAGTGGAATCTCAGACCTTGCCCTCGGTGAACACCACCATTCCTATTTTTCAAAATAATTAAAATTAAAATGTCACTTTTTTAACCTATCATATGTCACGGTACGATTAATTGTTGAGTATGTTATACACGGAAACTAAAATAATAGTTTTTCTAAATGCATAAATATTAAATAGTTTACAGTTATTAAATAAGTAACCTGTAACGCATCTCCCCAAACATTTTATTTAATAGATAATGCTCTTAAAATGTCACAATCAGTTTTAAACTCAACCCTAGTTAGTTAGTTTTAAGTTAGTATTTAACTCAACTCAAGTCCATCAGTCAGTGCCGTTTAAAAAAATTTCATTTAAATGCCGTTTAAATTAATGTCACTTTGCAGTTGCACTTCTTAACTGGTGTATTTTTTTTGTTTAAATTCATAATTATTGATTGTAGCCTCCATTATGTATTTAAATGAACATTTTTGTATTCCCATTGGAGTGGTAAATTAATAATTAATAAATAATAAAGAAACTTGATCTTTGGCACCCTAAAAGTTGTACATGAGTTTTTTCACATAAATAAACAAACATAAAATTAGGCTTGTGAATCAATATATACTCCTTATTCAAAACCAACTATGAAATGCTAATTTTGTTTTGCCAATGATAACCAATATTTTCTTTATATATAGTTCCATCCAGCGGTTTTATTTATTTCTAAACTTTTGATAATTCACCTGTTCCATTGATATTTTTTATAAATGTAAATTATAAAAATATAAAAGCATATCAAAATTGAAATAAATTAAACAAAAACTGTACATTTGCATTAAATAAAATATAAAGAACTTAATTTTAACAAAGTAAGTATACTATATGTTGACCTAAATAATTATTATACGAAAATGAATCTAGCATATCAGGCATAAACTGTTGTGTCAGGATTCTGACAGAAATAATTCTGTGTTTCAAAGTAATAACTTGACTGTAGACGGGCAAAATGAACATCAGACCCACCCCCTCAGAGAAACTGGGGAAAATAATGAAGAAGAAAACCAAGAGCAGGGAAGCTAAGCTCTGGCCCCAGGCTTACATCTCTCTTCACAGTTATCATGCCTTTCATTATTGATCACTCTATTTAAAATAGTAAGGTAACAATTACCTGTACAAAAAAAGAATTTGTAAAATTTTTCAAAACATTGTATTTATAACGACTTTTTATTATTTTATTAACTTTACAGCTTACATATTATGACTCCTGTATTGTATAGATCCAGTGAGATCTCTTCCGGGGAAGGTTCTAATAAATTGATATTTATTTATTTACGGAAGTCCCCCGAGTGTATTTATTTTATTAATATGGAAATAATTTCTTTCCAAAACAAATTACAACTTATGTTTTTACTTTTAAATAGGAGTAAGTTTTAAATATTTAAAGTTTCAAATAACCAAAGATAATATTACAAAAATATAATTATATGTACGAAAACTGGTTTAATTAAAACTTAGAAAAGCTTATAAGGTCAGTAAAGTAAGATTAACAGAACATAAATTTATTGTAAAATATAACATAACAAAGGATTATTTTGAGTAAAATTGTGTTCTTAAACCAAAAGAAAACCGATATTTAGCCCCCTTAAACGCTCCTTACGCAGTTAATTGAGGCAGGTATGAAGCCGGTTAACGGAGGCTGAGAAAACAAGAAGGTGGGAAACAAATTAGTAACGTCTGATAGATACGGTCATATAAAGTGTCTTTAGTGCATGTGACAAACCTATTCCTGCATGCTATTGGATACATGCACTGTTTAAAATTTAAAATAACTACAATAGTTGGCAAAAGTATTCTTTTCGTTATCCAACTCTGACCACGGTTTATGGCGCATTTAATATATTTTTTCGTGTATAATATATTGATTCTTAATAATAGTTTTTGAAGATTGGGGAATTGTGACTTATCAACTCACGTTTTAACAGAAATAAAAACGAAACCAGTTCATTCTGAGATCAGAGAACCGTGGGGCCAGGGTATGGATCTGTTTGTTTGTTCATGGCACTTGTTTTCATTTTCTTACGTTTTAATGTGTCGAGTAAAACAAGTGTATGGGCTAATCTTTGATAAAGACACTGAAAGAAGCTTTATTAGGTTTGATATAATAATGTAATTTTTTAAATTGTGTAAATGTTTACCAGGAAATAATGTTAGTATTACAAGTTGTTCAGTTTTGCCGGGTAGGCGGGTACGTGGGATATTTGTCACACAGTTGCATCCCTACTAAAATGTTGTTTTCATCATGTACAAGTTTAAATGTTATGTAATATATTATTATTGACCTCCAATATATACACATATATACACACACATATATATATATATATATATATATATATATATATATTAGGATTATTTATAAAACGAATTGAAATAAGAACTTTAGTGTCAAATGTTATTTTCAATCACATTTGCTAATAGGTATTTTTGCTGTATTGATTATTTACGAACTGAGTCAAAGACCTCCCACAGTTGTATTGTTGCATCACAATAATTGTGGCAATGCGTATTACAGGGTGACATCTTTTTTTCTAGTTGTTTCTAACTGAGATCCTCTAAATTACCCATCTATAACTCTCTAAAGCAGTTTTATTTTGAAATTGTGCGTACTGCACAAGGCAATATCATGCTGTTTATAATGCGAACTAGGTACCAAGTTGAAATATCTCTACTGTAGAGTATTGTGAAGATGAACAAAACTGGCTTAAGGAATATGCCAGGAAACATTATTTTTTCCATGGGAAAGTTTAATAAATAAAACAATAATCATAAATATATGATTAGTTGCAGTCATTACATCCTGTTTATTAATACTATTTCCTAGAGTTGCACAGCACTACATAAGTATAAGTTTTCATTTTATAATTTTATTAAAACGTGTTATTAACGTTTAAAGGAAACCTAAGCATCCAATGTTTCAAAGTGCATTTATTTTGTTATATGACAGAGAAATTAACATCAGCTTGTAGCCTTAGGCAAACTAGGGGAAAATAATGAGGAACAGAATGGAGAGAGACGAATCCTAACAGACTCACAAGGAGTAAAATCTCAGACCTTGCCCTCGGTGAACACCACCATTCTTATTTTTCAAAATAATTAAATTAAAATGCCACTTTTTTAACCTATCATATGTCACGGTACGATTAATTGTTGAGTATGTTATACACGGAAACTAAAATAATAGTTTTTTTAAATGCATAAATATTAAATAGTTTAAAGTTATTAAATAAGTAACCTGTGACGCATCTCCCCAAACATTTTATTTAATAGATAATGCTCTTAAAATTTCACAATCAGTTTTAAACTCAACCCTAGTTAGTTAGTTTTAAGTTAGTATTCAACTCAACTCAAGTCCATCAGTCAGTGCCGTTTAAAAAAATGTCATTTAAATGCCGTTTAAATTAATGTCACTTTGCAGTTGCACTTCTTAACTGGTGTATTTTTTTGTTTAAATTCATAATTATTGATTGTAGCCTCCATTATGTATTTAAATGAACATTTTTGTATTCCCATTGGAGTGGTAAATTAATAATTAATAAATAACAAAGAAACTTGATCTTTGGCACCCTAAAAGTTGTACATGAGTTTTTTCACATAAATAAACAAACATAAAATTAGGCTTGTGAATCAATATATACTCCTTATTCAAAACCAATTATGAAATGCTAATTTTGTTTTGCCAATGATAACCAATATTTTCTTTATATATAGTTCCATCCAGCGGTTTTATTTATTTCTAAACTTTTGATAATTCACCTGTTCCATTGATATTTTTTATAAATGTAAATTATAAAAATATAAAAGCATATCAAAATTGAAATAAAATAAACAAAAAACTGTACATTTGCATTAAATAAAATATAAAGAACTTAATTTTAACAAAGTAAGTATCCTATATGTTGACCTAAATAATTATTATACGAAAATGAATCTAGCATATCAGGCATAAACTGTTGTGTCAGGATTCTGACAGAAATAATTCTGTGTTTCAAAGTAATAACTTGACTGTAGACGGGCAAAATGAACATCAGACCCACCCCCTCAGAGAAACTGGGGAAAATAATGAAGAAGAAAACCAAGAGCAGGGAAGCTAAGCTCTGGCCCCAGGCTTAAATCTCTCTTCACAGTTATCATGCCTTTCATTATTGATCACTCTATTTAAAATAGTAAGGTAACAATTACCTGTACAAAAAAAGAATTTGTAAAATTTTTCAAACCATTGTATTTATAACGACTTTTTATTATTTTATTAACTTTACAGCTTACATATTATGACTCCTGTATTGTATAGATCCATTGAGATCTCTTCCGGGGAAGGTTCTAATAAATTTATATTAATTTATTTACGGAAGTCCCCCGAGTGTATTTATTTTATTAATATGGAAATAATTTCTTTCCAAAACAAATTACAACTTATGTTTTTACTTTTAAATAGGAGTAAGTTTTAAATATTTAAAGTTTCAAATAACCAAAGATAATATTACAAAAATATAATTATATGTACGAAAACTGGTTTAATTAAAACTTAGAAAAGCTTATAAGGTCAGTAAAGTAAGATTAACAGAACATCAATTTATTGTAAAATATAACATACCAAAGGATTATTTTAGGTAAAATTGTGTTCATAAACCAAAAGAAAACCGATATTTAGCCCCCTTAAACGCTCCTTACGCAGTTAATTGAGGCAGGTATGAAGCCGGTTAACGGAGGCTGAGAAAACAAGAAGGTGGGAAACAAATTAGTAACGTCTGATAGATACGGTCATATAAAGTGTCTTTAGTGCATGTGACAAACCTATGCCTGCATGCTATTGGATACATGCACTGTTTAAAATTTAAAATAACTACAATAGTTGGCAAAAGTATTCTTTTCGTTATCCAACTCTGACCACGGTTTATGGCGCATTTAATATATTTTTTCGTGTATAATATATTGATTCTTAATAATAGTTTTTGAAGATTGGGGAATTGTGACTTATCAACTCACGTTTTAACAGAAATAAAAACGAAACCACTTCATTCTGAGATCAGAGAACCGTGGGGCCCAGGGTATGGATCTGTTTGTTTGTTCATGGCACTTGTTTTCATTTTCTTACGTTTTAATGTGTCGAGTAAAACAAGTGTATGGGCTAATCTTTGATAAAGACACTGAAAGAAGCTTTATTAGGTTTGATATAATACTGTAATTTTTTAAATTGTGTAAATGTTTACCAGGAAATAATGTTAGTATTACAAGTTTTTCAGTTTTGCCGGGTAGGCGGGTACGTGGGATATTTGTCACACAGTTGCATCCTTACTAAAATGTTGTTTTCATCATGTACAAGTTTAAATGTTATGTTATATATTATTATTGACCTCCAATATATACACATATATACATATATATATATATATATTAGGATTATTTATAAAACGAATTGAAATAAGAACTTTGGTGTCAAATGTTATTTTCAATCATATTTGCTAATAGGTATTTTTCCTGTATTGATTATTTACGAACTGAGTCAAAGACCTCCCACAGTTGTATTGTTGCATCACAATAATTGTGGCATTGCGTATTACAGGGTGACATCTTTTTTTCTAGTTGTTTCTAACTGAGATCCTCTAAATTACCCACCTATAACTCTCTAAAGCAGTTTTATTTTGAAATTGTGCGTACTGCACAAGGCAATATCATGCTGTTTATAATGCGAACTAGGTACCAAGTTGAAATATCTCTACTGTAGAGTATTGTGAAGATGAACAAAACTGGCTTAAGGAATATGCCAGGAAACATTATTTTTTTCCATGGGAAAGTTTAATAAATAAAACAATAATCATAAATATATAATTAGTTGCAGTCATTACATCCTGTTTATTAATACTATTTCCTAGAGTTGCACAGCACAACATAAATATAAGTTTTCATTTTATAATTTTATTAAAACGTGTTATTAACGTTTAAAGGAAACCTAAGCATCCAATGTTTCAAAGTGCATTTATTTTGTTATATGACAGAGAAATTAACATCAGCTTGTAGCCTTAGGCAAACTAGGGGGAAATAATGAGGAACAGAAAGGAGAGAGACGAATCCTAACAGACTCACAAGGAGTGGAATCTTAGCCCTTGCCCTAGGTGAACACCACCATTCCTATTTTTCAAAATAATTAAAATTAAAATGTCACTTTTTTAACCTATCATAGGTCACGGTACGTTTAATTGTTCAGTATGTTATACACGTAAAATAAAATAATATTTTTTTTAAATGCATAAATATTAAATAGTTTACAGTTATTAAATTAGTAACCTGTAACGCATCTCCCCAAAAATTTTCTCTAATAGATAATGCTCTTAAAATTTCACAATCAGTTTTAAACTCAACCCTAGTTAGTTAGTTTTAAGTTAGTATTCAACTCAACTCAAGTCCATCAGTCAGTACCGTTTAAAAAAAATGGGCTTGACTATATTTTAACAAATATTAGCTATTCACTTTCTGAAAGTACATTCAAGCAACTCTAGTTACTCAGTATCTCTGCCAAAATGGAGAGCTATGTTTTAAACCTTTATTGTCTCTATACAAATTATTGGCAGTTTGTAATTTTTAGTAAAACATTTACACATATTGAAATTTAGATGCCTTATATAACTTTTAACTTACATGAAGTGTTTTAGATGTAATTAGAAAATGTTATAGTTTGACAACTTAACTGGATGTAACTTATTTGCAAGATATTGTTTTCTCGATAAATTAAATTAAATATAGGGGAAATTTAAAACCAGTTGGTCTCCGTTTACAATGAAAACTTTACAAAACTTTGTGATATAAAATATATATTTATCGAGGCTAGTTGAAGTGTTAACATCACATACTTACCCACCCATAAACTGTTTCCTCGTTTGAGCAAAGCATTTGTAGAGCAATTTTCTATCTTAAAACTTTTACTTATTGTTTAATATGCGTTCAAAACATTTTATAGTTTACGTTAATTCACAAAACTTCATTTGCGTTCCATATTCTTGCTTAAATGGTGTTATAAAATTTATTCATCAAAAAAACAAAAGAAAATATATATTTATGTATTATTTATACACACAACATTTTATACTTTGAATCCACAAAAGCTTATTTTATTACAAGGGAATAAATAAGAACAAATATTAAATTTTTTATAAGGTAATATTACTTATAATGATAGTGATATATGAAAATACAACATTTTAATTAATTTTTAGACTACTGGATATTGGTGTTTTAATTTTAAATGAAGAGACTACCTTGTTCACTACAAGGTAGGTATACAATATCGTTGGTGAGTTGTGCAACTTCATGTTTCGTGGCAGCTGCCACATCTTCAGGTGATCCTCTATTTCAATTAAAATGTAACCTGAAAGTTTGTTTAACTGAACAGTTTCAATATTGACAGGAGTAAAATGTTGTTTTAATCCTCATTTTGGTTTACAATTTATAATATAAATTTAACAAGCAGGATTTGTTATCTAATTTACATTGTTAGTTTTTCTTTTTAGTTAATATAGGGTCATAGAAGAGATTTTGTAAGAGATTTCGATTGTGTAATAAGTCCAAAAGTTTGCAACAAAATAAATCAGCTTTCTTGAATCATAGCGAACAGAAGACCACGACAGCCTGAAACGAACGAAGGATAATCCCCGATAAGCTTCGTATTGAACCTGACAATCTATCGCCGAGTCTGGAAACTGAAATGTCTCGTCAACACGTATTTTAAAAACTAATGTTAGTACGTTCAATGTGTACTGTAATGTAAATATCTTTCAAACATGTTAAAATCAAATTGTACTCTGAGTGCTGGTTGCTATAAGCAATACAACTACGACAGTTACAAAATTATTATCACAAAACATCTGTAAGCTTAAATATCACAGATAAATATTGTTTAGGCTTTTTTATGAACTTTATTGTATTGTATGCGTTATCTAAACATATAATCCAGTTGCATATGTTAATTTTTCATTACCAAGTTACCATTATTTTGTTACTGCTCAATAATAAATAAAAAGAAATTAAAATATGAACAAACTTATTTTGTTACTGCTCAATAATAAATAAAAAGAAATTAAAATATGAACAAACAATTGGTATTAAGGTGGTAGATGGACAGACTTTACTCGTTTCAGGCAAAAGATCCACTAGTTGACCTATTAGTTTTACTATAAATTAGTTTTATTAATAAACAAATATTAAGTCTGTTGATATTATAAAGGACCTAAAGTAAAAACACAATTGCTTATATTATTATCCAATAAAATCTTGTCCTGTATTTGTATTAGTCTTTTAATTTCCCCCTTTATTTAATGAATAAAATCTTCTGTAGATATTTTAAATATATTTAACTATTTACAACTAAACTTATAATTATGTAAGTGATTTTCAAATGTCTAATTCAGTTTTTAATTGTGTGGCTGTGTTATCAGAAAGGATTCATCAATGTGACAACATCCGGCAAATGGAGAACACCTAATTTTGTTGCGTTTACAATTTTGTTTTGTTAATTTTTGTGTTGTATTAAGTTTAGCTATTTCAAGCGTAACAAATATTAAAGGTTTGTGTTTTCTCAAAAGTTATCTAGCTTTATTTAGGAAAATAAAAACAACCGATCGTTGTTGTTGGGGATGTATAATTGAGGCAGTTCGTTATCAGACAAAACTGTTTGTTCCAATCGGCCCGAAATGAAATCCTTTCATCACTTTAACGAGCTTCATCTTTGGTATTGTAGCGTTGTAAATATTTATGAAATCCAACACTCAATCATGCTGTGCCACAATAGCAAAATTGTAATATCTTAACAATTTAAAGTCTGGCAATCGTATTTTATGATTTTTGTTTTTGTAAAATGATCATTGTTTGGGAACAGCATCGGACTTGATTAGTGATTTACAGGACATGTTATGAAAACACTGGCGTAACAATAACGATTATTTAAATACTTAGAAATATAATGATACATGTTTTATAGCTATAATATATGTTATAATATTTTGTAATACACTAAAAAAGGAAGTACAATTATTCAAACCTCATGTGAAGATAATACATTCAACATATTGAGGCAGTTTTTTTTTTGAGGTGATTTTACATAGTTATACTACGTTCCATGAGATTTGAGAAGTAACATATCTGGTAGATAATTATTTTAAAATTTAAAAACTCTAAAAGAAATTTAAAAAAAGTATAGTTGAACTGTCACGTTATTGTCCTAAAGGATGTCATTATAGAATAATAATAAGCATATTAAAATGTATATAATAATCATCAAATTAAGTTAGTTACATATACTACATAACATTGAAAATATGTCATAACTTTCTACAACGTGCCATTACATCTCGCTCCCGCATTCATAATCCCATTAGATGTAACGGGTGGTCCATGGGATAGTCAGTGCCCCAAACTGTAGTGTAATGGCAGTGTGATTGTTGTTTTAGAGCCCTCCTCCAAACCTCTATGATATTAGTATGAATAAAAGCAGACTTCTAATCTATAATTTATTAAAGGAAAACCTGTAATTCAATGTAATCAGCCATTTTAGTTGAGGAGGGTTTTCTACATGATAAACGTAACGTAAAAAACTAAATATTTTGTAGCTGGTAAAGAAAACCAGCAATTCCCTATCGACGTATTTAGATATATCATCAGCATATTTGAAAACTCATTGTGAAACACAACTAGTTTAAGTATATTTTGATGAATTGTGTTTGCAGTATGCATACGAGGGCAGTAGTGAGAGAAGGGAATGAGGGAGAGGCAGAGAAGGCCTCCCTCTCCTCCTCCTCCTCCTCCCCTCCTCCTCCTCCTCCTCCTCCTCCTCCTCCTCCTCCTCCTCCTCCTCCTCCTCCTCCTCCTCCTCCTCCTCCTCCTCTCCTCCTCCTCCTCCTCCTCCTCCTCCTCCTCCTCCTCCTCCTCCTCCTCCTCCTCCTCCTCCTCCTCCTCCTCCTCCTCCTCCTCCTCCTCCTCCCTCCTCCTCCTCCTCCTCCTCCTCCTCCTTCTCCTCCTTCTCCTCCTCCTCCTCCTCCTCCTCCTCCTCCTCCTCCTCCTCTCCTCCTCCTCCTCCTCCTCCTCCTCTTCTCCTCCTCCTCCTCCTCCCTAATGCCTTTGACTTAGCGATCGACGCTTCACCCTCTTAGGCTATTATAATATATTGTTTTTTTGTTTTTTTTTGTTTGTACAAAGATAAACTACATTGTTTATCAATGTACCAACGTTTTTTTTTTTGTTTATCATTTTATTTTTTACATTTACAAATAAACTTTAAAACTAATTTGATGAGGTCTCGCCAGTCAACATCTCATCAGCTGCAGCAGCATCAGCGGCCGTTCTCTCAGCATCAACAACCGCCTTCTCTGCGATCGCAAGCTCCGCCTCCAGCGCATCGACCAGCCGCCAATCTTCTTCGTAATCGGAATGTTCCTCCGGACATCTCGGCTGGGCGCACCATTTCGTAGAGACATGGCCATACGCCTCTGCCAACTCCGCCTTGATGGTTTTGATAGGGCGATGGTTGAAGTACAAGGCCTCAACAAATTCCAACGCACGGACCAAGTCAGCGTCAGACATGCTCATAGTTCCGCTGGTATATCTGAACTGAGCCCGGAGAGCAGCTAAGTGTGTGTCGAGGGTGGGGTGAAACTAGTTTTGTTCTTTCAACGCCATCAGCATTAGACCCTTCTCCTATTTCCCAGACAGCTGGTGAGATTTATTACCCAACGGTGGCGGCGGCATTCTCCATCACCGGGAGATTACAAAGGATGACAAGCGGTGATTAACCGTAATGGATCGGGGCGGCCCGAAGGGCCGACGCAGGTGTTCACACAAAAACCGACGAGTCGAGCCCTGTCTGGGGTGCAGCTGCATCCGCCCCTTCCAGGAACCCATAATTATAGACCGCCCGCATCGAATTCCATTAGATCAGGGTGGCTTTACCCCAGACGGCGGTTGGTATTTTTGTCAGTTCAGACGTGAGTTTTGCAACGGTGACAGTGTAATAGTGATAATGCATTTTCACCAGACAGAGTGGGTTAACACTTCCGACATCCCATGCCAATGGAGTCCTAAATCTTTACAAGACATATCAATTATAAAGATAAGGAAGTTCTTGCCTGAGGGGGTTAAGCTGCTGCCGAGATCCATGCAAGAGGCCATTGCTGCGGATATGAGGAAGGAAATTCTAAGAGTAAAACAGGATTGGGAGTGTAGCTACGATCAAATGGACATTATGTTTGCCAGTCCACCAAAGTATACCGATCGCCGTGATCTATTGGAGAAAGAAGAAACGGAAGAGTGGTCAGGTCTCACAGCGAAATATCAGTGCCTGATTAAACAGTGGAAACAGTGTCAGTTCGGTCCTATTCCACAATAAACATTATTTTCTTTCGAGAACCGGGGGTCCTGAGTCGAATAGCCAAGCTAGGAGAGAACCCCCGCACCCGGAGCGCTCCAGGCCCCCCTCCCCCTCCCCATGTCAAAACTGAGAGCGCCACCCCACACACAGCCAACGTTCCTTCAGTTCAGTTTTAGAGGTCAGTGCGCGCAGACGTGCCGGTTCGTAACTGCTCAGTTATCGCCATTTGCATCAAGCATTTAGGACTATTTAAAACGTTTGTGTTGTGTTGTTTGCATTTATTAAAAACTTTATTGTTAGACTATTTAAAATGAACGCCACCCACGTTTGTAACATTTGCGGCTGTGTGTACGCGCGCAGACACAATTTGATGCAACACCACATTAGATTCCACGGCTTGAGACACCAACCACCAGCACCACAACAACCACCACCAACGCAGCAAGGTACGTGTTTGTGTGTTGCAATATTGTTTTAATCGGACTTCAAGTTATTCATTTTAGTAATACAGGAATATTTTATGCGATATATAAACGAAGAGTGATAAGTCTTTCTTTTATTTAACATCTTTAATTATTTTGTGCGAACAGAGAGCTGTTTATTAAAAAATGTAAAATCACATAACTATAATAATATTATTTTAATAACTTCTATATTTATGGTCCAAAGGATGTAATGGGGGTACTCAAATGACTCAGCTTGACAAGACGAACAATAATCTGCAATCAGAATTCAGATCCGACCTATGATAAGCCAGACCGCTCTGAGGGGAGGAGGAGGAGGAGGGGGAGGAGGAGGAGGAGGAGGAGGAGGGGGAGGGGGAGGAGGAGGAGGAGGAGGGAGGAGGAGGAGGAGGAGGAGGAGGAGGAGGAGGAGGAGGAGGAGGAGGAGGAGGGGGAGGAGGAGGAGGAGGAGGAGGAGGAGGAGGAGGAGGAGGAGGAGGAGGAGGAGGAGGAGAAGGGGAGGAGGAGGGGAGGAGGAGGAGGAGGAGGAGGAGGAGGAGGAGGGGGAGGAGGAGGAGGAGGAGGAGGAGGAGGAGGAGGAGGAGGGGGAGTGGGAGGGTAACATTTTTAAAGTAGGTCATGTGGGTACTCTAGTGACTTGGCTCGACTAGACGAGCAAGAAAGGACTCACCAGAGCGGTCTGGCTTATCATAAGTCGAATCTGAATTCTGATTCAAGATTCTTGACCGTCTAGAAGAATGTGACCGTGACAACTGGTGTTCAACTGATTTAATTGCTAGGGGGGAGATTTTCGCTCCCCCATACTTCAGGAATTATTGAAGACTAGAGCAAAAATGAGACCTCGGGTGTTTGTCAACTGGTGTACCATTGATGTAATTGCTAGGGGGAGATTTTTGCTCCCCCCTAAAACATAATGCTTCTTTAGGGTTGGTGCAGCTCAATATTGCAGCTACATCCTTAGCTTTGAACCCCGGATCATCAATGTAGACAAACAGTACAGAAGATTACATTCCCTGTTCGAAAATTGATATTTTAAATTAATAACTCCATTTTGAAATGTGATTCTCGAGAGAGGGTAATTGGATCTTTAGTTATCCTAATCTGTTTTTTGTTATTATTTTCAGATGAAGGACCGGGTCCTGGCCACCACACCTGCCATGAATGCGGTGGCCGTTTCCGTCGCGAAATAAACCTGCGTCGACATGTGGAATCAACCCACAGCAGAGTCTGCAGGTTCCTATGCGACACATGCGGCACCGCGTTCAAGAGGGAAGACAACCTTCGAGCCCACACCAAGCAATTTCACGCCGATGGTCAAGAACGAAGATTCTCTTTCACATACTGCGGTCGGGAGTTCACCCGGCTGTTCAACAAGGACCAACATGAGCAGTTCGCCTGCCCGATCATGAAGGACCTGATCCTGAACCGAGCGGCTATGGTACAGGACGAACCCCAGGCAGGACCCAGCACGGAGCCACAACCCGGTACGAGCACACACCCGCAACCCGATGATGTTGAGATGACTGGAGCAGGACAGTCAAGCCCCGTATTCTCACTTATTCAACGGGGTTTTCGCAACCGCCTCTTAACCTACCGTCTGCAACGACCGATGGAGAATCTCGTCACAATCGGAGAAGTGATGGCGTTGTTGATTGTGAGCCTTACGGAGTTGCTTGAGAACACCTTGGCGAAACACCGCAGCATTAAGGTCAACTTGAAGCTGGAGTGTGAATTCAAAAATATTCACAACAACACCTGCCTGCGCAACTTCAAGACAAAGATGACTCCGCTGACGGCGACCTCGGACCTGAACCATTACATTTCAACAGCTTTTGCGAAGCTTATCAGAGAGAAGGCTGAGTGTGAGCATATCGGCTCCGGGTGGACATACATTCGCGTTCGTGATTTGGAGGTCGGTATCAACGAGTACACTCCTCTAGGTGAAGATGGTCGAGCTTGGCTCCCACTGCCGGCAGCTGTAGAGAACACCAAAGCAGTCATCAACGTATTGAACACCGATGAGCGGTGTTTTATGTATGCAGTCCTGAGCAAGTTTGTTCAAGATCACCCCAAAAGACCGGCATTGTACACCGATGACATCATCGCCCACTACGATTGGACTGGCCTTCAATTCCCCGTTGCTCTGAAGAGTATCAAGACGTTTGAGCGGACAAACAACATCAGCATCAACGTCTATAGTATTGATCACACGCGCGTGGGTCAGAAACCTAACGGACGGCCCAAGTATCAGGACACCGTCTTTCCCTTGAAGATTTGTAGGCATGAGCGCGAAGACCATTGCGACCTGAGTGTACTCCTTGTACGTGACTGAGGAGGGGAACAGCCACTACGCATACATCAAAGACCTTGGCCGACTGATCCGTCCCCAACTCACAGCGAACCGTGGCAGGATATTCATCTGTAAGCGGTGCTTTGCGCACTTTGACAACCGTCCGAACAAGCTCGGTCTGACGGGCGCTCAGCGTCTGGAGGAGCACAGGCGATACTGCTCCGCTTTGGCCCCTATCCGCATGGATACACCGAAGAAGACTGAAATCAAATTCAGCCATCCAGAGTTCACCAGACGCGAGCGTTTCACCATCTACGCGGACTTTGAGTGTGCTCTACTGCCGACCGCGGAGATGGATGAACAACTCGATGAACCGCACGGAGGAGTAGCCACACACATCCACATCCCATACGCCTTTGCGTACCAGATTATCGACTCGTACGGACTTGAGGAGTTTGAGCCTCGAGTCTACTTCGGGGATGATGCGTCAAAGACATTTATGGAGATGTTGAAAACTGATGTTGAGCGATTGTGGAACTTCCTGTACGAAGCAAGAAATCTGCGCCCTGTCCTGACCCCAGCGGAAACGATGCAGTACAACTCGACAACGAATTGCTACCTCTGCGGATCGACATTTTCAAGCGAAGACCCAAAGGTTCGTGATCACAACCACGCGCCGCCCTACGAGTTCCGTGGCGCTGCGCACAGATCATGTAACCTACGCTACAGGGAGCAGCGAGTAGTCAACTGCTACTTTCACAACCTTTCCAACTACGACGCTCACTTCATAGTGCGGGAGTTGGTGGTCGACCCTGGTGATGTTGAGGTGTTGGCTCACACGGAAGAGCGGTACATCGCTTTTACGAAGCGGTTCCTGTTCGACCGAACAGCGACACCGGTTGGGATGCCAGGGCGCGGAAAAAGGCAGCTAGGATTCAGAGTCAGGTTCCTAGACACCTACAGGTTCCTGGCTTTGAGCCTCGCCGGCCTCGCAGCCGCACTTCCACCAGCTCAACTCTTGGAGACGAGGAAGAGATTCCCCGAAGACCACCTCTTCAATCTAGTCCGTAGGAAAGGCGTGTTCCCGTACAACTTTGTAACGTCGAACGCCGTGTTGGAAGATACTACGGAACTGCCTCTGCAGCGAGATTTTCGCAACGACCTGACCCTGGAGGACATCACGGATGCAGACTACGAGCATGCTCGCAACGTGTGGGAAACCTTCGGTTGTAGGAACCTCAAGGACTACGCCGAGAAGTACCTGCGCTGTGACATTGCGCTGTTGACTGACGTCTTTGAACGCTTCAGGGACACGTCGATGGCTGAATACGAACTAGACCCTGCGCACTACTACACCCTACCGTCATACGCCTGGGATGTCATGTTAAGGACCTGTCGAGTGGAGCTTGATACGATACAGGACTTTGACATGTACCTCTTCTTCGAGCAAGGCATCAGAGGAGGTATTTCCCAGGCGATCACCAGACACGCCAAGGCCAATCATGATGGATGTCGCCCTGAAGATCGACGACCTGAAGAGCCAACGCATCACCTGCTATACTTGGACGCCAACAACCTTTACGGTTGGGCCATGTCCCAGTGTCTTCCACAGGGACACTTCCAATGGCTCAGCCGCGAGGAGATCGCGTCCCTGGATATTGCAGCGTTGGACCCCGAAGGACCCACGGGCTACGTCTTGGAAGTTGACCTTCGCTACCCCGCCCACCTGCACGACCTTCACAAGGATCTTCCTTACTGCTGCGAGACCAAACGTCCGCCAGGAGGGAAATTCAAGAAGCTCGTTACGACTCTGGATGACAAGAAGAACTACATCTGTCATTACAGAATACTGCAACAGGCGCTGGAAAACGGACTGGAGCTTGTGAACGTGCATCGCGTCATCTCGTTCCGTCAGTCTCGGTGGTTGGAGAGCTACATCCTAATGAACACCGAACTGAGGAAGAAGGCCACGACCAAGTTTGAACAAGACTTTTTCAAGCTTATGAACAATGCGGTCTTTGGCAAGACGATCGAGAATGTTCGCAAGCGAATGAACTCTAAACTGGTGTGTACGCCGGAGATGTTCAGGAAGTACGTGGCCAAGTCAAACTTCCTGGACCGAACCTACTTCAACGATGACGTCGCCATTGTCCACATGTCGAAAGTCAATATCGTCCTGGACAAACCGCTCTACGTCGGAATGTGTGTCCTCGATCTGAGCAAGTGGCTCATGTACGACTTCCTTCGGAAGATGAAGAACCGCTACGGCGATCGTCTGAAGGTTGACTACATGGACACTGACAGCTTCGTGTTCGACGTCCAGACTGAAGATGTTTATAAGGACATGTTGGAGCATCTGGATGATTTTGACACCAGTGCGTACCCCCAGAACCATCCCTGCTACAGCCCCATCAACGCCAAAGTCATCGGAAAGTTTAAGGATGAGTGCAACGGTCTTCCTCTGCTCGAGTACCTCGGTCTTCGCTCGAAACTTTATTTCATGGATATTGTCGAGTTCGAGGAGAGGACCGAAGATGACGAGTTGCAGGTCATGACGGTGAAGCGCGCCAAGGGAGTCGCTAGAGGTGTTGTAAAACACAATCTAACCTCTGACGACTATCGGGAATGTCTTTTCAATGGCGTGTTGAAAAGAACCATCAACACCAGGTTCCAGTCCCGAAACCACCGCGTCTTCACAGTTCAAGTCGAGAAGCTATCCTTGAGCTATAATGATGACAAGCGTTACATCCTTCCGGATGGTGTAAATACACTGCCTTGGGGACATATTGACGTGCCACCTGAGCCCGAAGACATCCCTCAAGACGATGAAGAGGCGGAGGATGAGGAGCGTTGAGTGGTTGTGACATATTACCAAAGACCCTGACTTGACTTGTAAATTATTTTGAAAAATCTAGTCATTAGTTTGTATCGAGTCTCGTAAAACTTAGAAATGTGCTCCTTTTTTTTGTTCTAGTCATTAGTTTGAGTCGAGTCTCGTTTTGCTAGTCAATTACAATTGTTCAGGAGCACATACTCGATGTAAAATATCTATAAGGTGTGTAAATAAATAGCCAAATTGTTCGTATATACATTCGTCTTTTTTTTTCTCCACTCACATAGTCTTAAGATTCAAAAGTAAACTACCAATTAAAATGTCTGACTACTTGCTAAAAGTGTAATTGCTAAAGGAGGCGAGGATATGAATGTTACTTTAGAATCATTGTATGATAGGTATGTCCAAAATTGGGTCAGACCTAGTGTTTTCACCAACACGCATTAGTAGGACTTTCCCACCTGGGTTAGAGTAATTGAAGGGGGGTGTATCGATACACCCCCCCTTGCAGTATGTGTTCAAAGCATTACATTCATCTTTTACCTCAAAATTTGCATTCAATATCTGTTTTGCTCGTTCAATATGTGTCTGTCCGACTAATTGCTAAAAGTAATTACTAAAGGAGGCGAGGATGGGAAATAATGAGAATATTTCTTTTTTTTTATTCTAAGTACACAACTAGTTTATTGAAAAAAAAATTTCAAAATTCAATTGGTATACATTTGTGCAAAGAGTCTTCTGATCAGTGCGTCGTTGTGGCCGACAGAAGAGTGTTCAAAGAGCTGTACAAAGTCCTTCATCTTCATGCCGTAGTGGGTGCGGCAGTACAGGAATACAAGGCAGTATTGACCGCAGACCAGAGTGTTGTCACTTTGAAGGCGATGCTCGTTGTACAGGTAGCGACGAGCGTTGCGTCTCAGGAATCCTTGGTAGAATTGAAGATGTGGCGGTTGACCGTAGCTGTCAAAGAATTCAATTATTCCTCCTCTTTTGTTAAGGTAGAAAGCGACCCAGTGAGTGCCGTCTTCATTGTGTGGATCAGTGTTCACAATCATAGCAGTAGATGGTGAAATATAATGGGGCAATTGATCCGCAGCGTAGACACCAACATTCTGTACGGGCAGTTTAGCCATACACTTTTGTATCTCTAAGGTATTCATTCTACTGTGTCGACGCCACAGTCAGTAGTAGGAGTAGTAGTGCTAGTAGCAAAACAAAAGCAGGAACTGGTATCACTCTCACCATCGTCAGCGTAATCATCAGCGTCATCGATATTTGTACTTAGATGTAACCAACTGCGCAATGTGATGCAATTGGCTAGAGCGCATCGTGTGTGAGCTGTTCTGTGGTGGCGACATCGCACTGCGTTTGTTGATAGTAGACTGTTGATTGACGATAGTGATCCGCAGCCAATATCGTTGATATCGATGACATTAGTAGTACAGTGATCCGCGATGAAATTGTATCGTACAAACTCTTTTTTCTCAGCACCTTTGACGTAGGCAATCGGTCGTTTGGCGATACATGCGCGTAACTTTTCCTCTAGCACATGATACCAGATATCACCTTGGTCCCATTCCAATCCGTGACAGTGTTTTGTGAGCCAATAGCTTTCACGCAGTTTCTCTTGTGATAGGAAATCTCGACTGAATGGTGGTTTGGCGATATGATGCATTAGCAGTGTTCCACTGACCAATTCCAAGACGCACACTTCCTTCAGAATGTAGTCATTTGCGTTGTCCTTGAAACATTGAAAATCCACAATAATTGGAGATGCGAAATTTTTACGCGGTACTCTGCATAAACGATCCATCTTGTGCGAATGTTGGTTGTAGACTGAGGAGGAGGACGACGACGCCACCGCCGACGATCTAACCGCCAAAGTCCACAGACACGTTGCGATGACGATCGATTTCGATGACGTTGTCAAACTCTGCGTATACCAGACAGTTGACAGTCTCTGTGAGCCCCGTGTCGAAAGCAATCTCCATACGCACACTGCCGTTGCGCACTAGGTTCCAATGAGTTGTGTCGCTTGCTGACATATCAGGTGTTAGATCGAATGCCATCAGACAGTAACCATCGTCGTAATCGTCTCTATTTATGAGATTACCAGCATCGCTAAAGTGTATGCCGGAGCCTGAAAACAGACTGTGATACGCCATCACGTATTTTCCCTTGCCGGTTTCGTAGTGTGGTTGTAGCGGTTTGGACGGCACTTGTTCACCGTCCACGTACAGCGAGAAGTAGTTGGTTTTGAAATTTTGAAAGTTAAATGGATTCTTTTTTAAATCGCCATTATAAGCGGCGTTCGTGACCAGTCCGACAATGATTCTTTTCGGCACTTGACCTAGAAAGACATTGTCCAAAGTTTTGCTCCTCACTCCAAACGGTAGTGTGAATGTTTTCAATTCCACTCTGGTGATTGGGTATTTAGCTGTGCCGGTCTGAAGCGTCTTGCTGTGCGCCAACAGTACCGTGGGGCTAACTTTACACCTTCGTATCCAGAGATTCGCACCAACAATGTGCACCTTGTAGTCACCATCATCCGACATAATGGAGAAGGAATCTTTTGATCGGATCAGTTTAAAACGCAGTTCCACACCGTTCAACAAGAACTTGTTCTGATTACACATGTCCACATGTAGGCGACCGAGCATATCGATTTCACGACTTTTATTTGTCATTTTTCGTCTCGCCTTTAGTCCATCGTTATCGTCCAGAGTATTGTCCATATAGCCGTCATCGTCCGCGTTCCATAGTCCACATGTTAAATGTGATTTCCTAGCATCATAGCCGTAATTCATCAATGTTTCGATATACGATCGATATGCATAAGTGTTGTTTTGTGGTGTGACCAGTTTCTGATTCATACTCATATCGACTTGACTGAATAACGTGTGCAGCCAATTGTTGACTGGACCAATTTTGTTCGATTCATCGGCATCTGCGATTGCCGCTCCTGTCGACTTGACAATAGACGCTGTAACTTCCAACATTGTTTGCGAAAGATCGGTGTATTCTTCGCCGTTGCCGGGCACAACAAACTCGATGGGCGAATCATCAGTCAGTGTGGAGATTGGTTTGTACTGAATCCATTTGCCGCTCTCGATACTGGTCTGCGTCGGCGGTAGGGCGAATAAGTCCAATTCCGTCTTGACACATTCACACGACTTTTGATGTAGAAACGACATTGCTAGCGTGTGTGTGTGTGTGTGTGTGTGTGTGTGTGTGTGTTAGTTGAATATATCGCGTATAGACGTTCTCCTCACTGCTTTCCTCGTCTTCCTCGTCTTCTTCTTCCTTCTAACTGTCCTCCTCTTCTTGCCCTTCTTCTTGGATGACGACGACGACGACCTTCCTCGAAGGAGTTTCGCCAAAGACTGAGGTGTGACACGACGGCCGCCGAACATGGCGCTCTTCGCGTTTCTCTTACGCGAGAGTATCGCGTTAGTCTTTCGCGCAGGAGTAGCGCGCCGGTGTTTCGCGGTATTCTTTCGCGTTACACGACGGTGTTTCGCGCGAGAGCCGCCGCCGCCACTTAGCACACGTTGAAGATTGCCGTCCGCCCGGCGTTTTAGCGAGTCGGTAAACTGGCTGAAATGATCTCTAGCGGCTTCTTTGGGGTCCCGCTGGTGCATGGCCATGTCGCCCAAGAATCCAACACCGGATTTCAACGCCTCTTTGGCCACAGCAGAGGCTCCCGACTTGAGTAGCGGTGTGATGGTGCGGAACATACCGCCTAGGAAACTGCCAATTCCATGTCCTCGCTGGTAGGGTGCACCGCGAAATACCCTCTCGATACTGCCTCCGGTCTGCTGCAATTGTTGGCGGCGATAGTACGCCAAGTAGGGATCGTTTGTATTCATCATTGCTGAGCTCCTCTTTTGAAATGAAGCTTCACGTACGACGTCCCAAAGAGGAATGACGCTTTTTTACTAGCGTGATCCCTTAGGTCAATATCGATCGTTTCAAATGTTCCTTTCATAACTGGCGCATAATGAGGACTGATGAAATGCACAGTCTTATGCGCGCCGTGTGTGTAGTTCTCTCTGTCAATGTTGACAATTTTCAAAAGCGGCGCTGTAGTGTCACCAATCAGCTGCGGTTCAATCAGATCACAATACACGTACAAGTGTGTCGGCAGTCCCATAGTCAGATTTGGTGGCCATATCGCTGTGAGGTCATTTGACAAAACGTTCTCGTACGGATCGAAACCCAACTGGAGAGACAGCGCTTCGGTGAAATGCACTTTGCTTATACCGTCCACCATTGTCGTGATCTTGACTCTGTCCTGCTCTTTGTCATACTCAAAGTACAAGTACTGGGTGACATCCTTCGCTTTATTGATCATTTTCAATAAATCGGTTATGTTCTTGTAATAGCCGGGATTCATCTTTAGCATAATGTGCTCGACGCTGAGTGTGACGGGAATACTCGGCAGAACGAGTTTATACTCGAGCCAAATACACGATTCCTCGTCCACAGTCATAAACGAACATGGATAATGCGCTTCGACCAAAGCCATCTCCCACTCGCCATCGCCTTCTAATCGAATTTGTCTCGGCAGATGTGTAGTGTACTTGGACACTGTGTTTTTTGGAAAATAATCCTTTGAGCTGTTGCTGGGCAATGTCAAATAGAACTGGTTGCTATTAGGCATTTTGCAAATCTATCGCTCTTACCCAAGAATTGAACTCGTCTCCGTAACCTTCCCACTTGACGAAATAACGCTTACTGCGACCGCGACCGGCAGTGTCTAGTATTTCAGCAATCTTGAACAGATGGTCGTTGTATATTGACACTTTTTGTAATTCGTATTCGTAAAACTGCCCAGTCACTTGTTCACCGTTGAGATCCGCCAAAGTGTACATTGGCAGAGGCATCAATGTGTTTACACGACGCACCACAAACACTTCTTTACTCCAATTAGTCTCGTAACCTTTTGCGAATGTACCCTTCTCCTTAGATATGCGTACTGTGGTGCCAACTTTCAGTTTTGGCTTAACACGACGCGGTATCTTACCGAACATGCGACGCCATACCTGATGCAATATTCGCTTATTGTCGACAGTCACATCGACTGGTCGTATTCTATTGCCTAGACTCCTGTGAGCGCTGTTGTTGTATGCGCTAACCAGTTTGTCCAACGCATCTACGTAACGATATGTGTTTTTGTAAGTCAAATATCGCCACATGCGTGTTTTCAAAGTGCGATTCACGCGTTCCACTACGGCCGCTTTAACATCTGGGTTTTGTGTAGTGACATAGATGATTCCGTATTGTTTGAATAACCTTTTCGTCTTGGCACCGGTGAATTCAGTACCTTTGTCAGTTTGTAAACAGCGAGGTGTGTCAGTCGCTTCGGCAAATATCTCCTCGAAAGCGTTGGCCACTTCAGCTCCTTCTTTACGCCTCAACGTTCGCACATACAGGTGTTTGCTAAACACGTCTATTACAGTCAGTAGGTAGTTGACGCCGTCGTTGTGTTTACTAAGACCACGCATATCGTTCAAGTCCGCTTGCCACAATTCAAATGGACCATACACTATGTAAGGATTGCGCGGGAAACGCTTGCGTGCCGGTTTGTGCAATGTGTAAGTGTCCTGTGTTTGTAACCATTCAATCACTTTGCGTTTTGAAACTGGTTTTGCAGCTCGCGCTAAAGGAGCTACACCGCCATACGACGAAGGTTCGATGGGATTGTAATACAAACGCTCCATAATGAAAACCTATCCTGTGTACGTTTCCCACTTGTCCAGATTTGACGACGGCTTGTTTCTATTTGAAAAATCAAACTGCTCTGCCGCTCGCACCGGTGTAGATGTTGCACGCTTTCCTCTAGCCGATCGTAGTCGATTTATTAGCGGTGTTCTCAGTATTGATTCAGTTGAGGTGTCTTCCACTTCATCGTCTGATCCTTCTCCTCCTGTGAATGATGATCGATATTCGGCATTTATTTCCTTAAGCGCTCTTAGATTATTCATATAGTCCTTTGGCACGTTCATCGCTTTCAATGCGTTGAGCACTTCCCGCCATCCTGGCGGTGTGTAATCACGCATACGCACCTTTACTATGCAATTTAAGATATCCACTAGATTTGAGTCTGGGATTTTTACACCGTTGATGTACACTGAATAGCCACTGTCCCAACTGATTAAGCTGCCATCACGTTTCATGAAACGTAAAAGATTGCGGGCATCAGATCTGTAAGTTTTGGAAAACGTTTCCACAATCTCTTCCACTGGACCACCTTCCGCAGCGGGGTGCATTCGTCGACTATGTTCAATCCCACCCGTCTCCACGATTGGTATGCTAATCGGTTGACGACTATTCTCTGCAATATGCAAGAAGCGATGTAACGCTTGTTTGTACAATTTCCACTTTTCACTATCGTCCATACGTTTGTTATTCAATATTTGTTGCATCTCCGCGTCGAGGCTGTTTTCGCTGGATAGATTAGTCGGTCTGTTATCCGTAGCATTTGATTGCAATCGATCAATCAACTCTTGCGGCACAACTACCATCTTCTTTGCATGTTCTATTTTTTTTTTTTGTGCTAATGACTAGCTACTTTTCTAAAGTGTAACTTCACGCACGACGTTCCAAAGTGGAATGGCAAATGATTACCAATGTTATCTCTTAAGTCAATTTCCACACTGTCAAAAGATCTATTCATAACAGGCACATAGTGCGGATCGATGAATGATGTTGATTTATGCAATCCGTATACATAAGTAGACGTGGATATATTGACAATTTTCAATAACGGTGCGACTGTATCGCCGACCATCTGCGGCTCGACTAAATCACAATACACGTACATGTGTGACGGTAAGCCAAGACGAATGTTGGGCGAACGGATGCTTTTGTTAACTGCATCACCTTCCAGCGTCAATTCATTCGGATCGAATCCCAATTGAAGCGCTAACGTTGGACTTAATGTAATTTTTCCAACATCAGTTCCCATCGATACTTCAATGAATTTGTTGTATGAGTTTTCAACGGTGAACTTTACACCAAAAGTAATCGCTAGTTCTTGTGAATTGATATGATCACACAATTCTTGAATATTTGCGTAATCACCAGTCTTCAATTTAATTCTGTGGTTTTGTTTTGGAGTAGCCGACACTACTGGTGTTACATCGGCATTGCTGTCCATAACCCGCGCCAACGCTTCTATGTTCACTTTTGCTTCCTCTTGCGGTTGTATGCAAATGTCAATTGTTTCGTCATTACCGACTGATAGAAATGTACAGGGATAGTGCGCTTCCACAAGTGCAATTTCCCAGTCGCCAGCGTCCAGTTGAATAGCTCTCGGCAAATGTGTTATATAATTTGCAACTGTATTTTTCGGATAATACTGCATCGAACTGTTGCTGGGCAGTGTCAAATAGAACTGATTGTTGAAACCGGTCATTTTTATCTACTCAATGCTGCTTGTAGTACTGCACTCAAAAGTAATGGTATAAAGATTCCACCGCCTTTTTGTATGAGATACTTTCGTTTCTTTGACCAGCCTTCGCCGCGTTTCACCAATCGACGTAGCGTCACCTTGTGTTTGCTTAACTGACTTTTACTCTTCTTCGCCAGAGGAACGTTACCTCGCAACACGTTGTATGCGCACTCACACACTGAGCGAATGCGGCTCTTGTCACACACCTTTAACAGTGCCTTCCGCTCCTTGGGTGTTGCGTGTATGAAAGCCGTAAGCAGAGCTGCGTCCTTCCGCAAGCACGACATGATTACTACTGATGGCGAAATTACCTTTTCTTTGGTAAGTACACATAGTTGGTAGAATCGTCTGGAAATATGCAACTTCGTATTCGCATATTCTCGTCTGTTGATTGTTTCAAGTCTATCAGTAGGTAGCCGTGTGGATTCCTCGTAGCGTCAGCGTACGCCTCCTCGATGAATTTCGGGCTGTCTGGATATATTTGTCTGGCCAAGTACCTAATCTGAACTCTATCTCTAGGATTCTTAAAACACACAATGTAATGCGCATTCAATGAGATGTCCCTCTGCCCGCGTCCTTGATGAAACAAATTTTGTGTAATGAAAAACACACTAATGTTGCGATGATGGCAACCTTTTGTGAAAAGATCCACCACACGATTGTCGGCCTCACGCATCATATCGTCTATAATCACAAGTATCGGCTCGTTACCAGAAAAATCCTCCAAGTTCGGTAGACCTTCTATGTGGTTAATGTTGACATTTTTCGAGTCACCACCGCCGCCACCACTACCATAATGCCAGTTTATACTGGTAAATGGTGTGTCACACATTTCTGTAATGTGTTTTAGAAACTTTGACACAAACTGAGACTTGCCACAACCCGAAGGTCCCGCCACGATGGCTGAGAACGGATGTTTCCACATCAAGCCCATGATTACTACTGAGCTAAACACCTCACAGTTACCATACTCACACTCTTAAACTTACTACTAAAGGACATTTTTGGGGTTAAGTGAAATAAATAACACAGTGGTTATGTTCTGAACGTGACTATAAGTATTGACTACGAAAACTAATTTACAAAGGTATCTACATAATCTTCAAGTCTTGCTTTACATAAACTCCAAAGGTGTGAATCTGCTATTGGAACCCCTCGGACTGCGCTTCACCAAGCGAAGGCGTTCTCCAAACCCGCCGTTGTAGCGCTCGATGTCGGTGTTGCTCAGGGCCTCGTTGAAGCGCCTAGGCAGGTAGACTCGCAGAAAGAAGTCGTCCCCGACCTGCCCCTCCAGGATCACGATGATCGTCTCGCCAAAGGGTGTGGTGGCTCGCTCCATCGCAGTGATGAGATAGCCGCATTCCTCTCGGAGATCGGCTATCCTGGTGTATAGCGGAGAGTCAGACTTGCAGTTGTTGAGGGTTGCTTTCAGGTCCGCGGTTGCTGCAGTGCCGTTCAAAATCGAAAACTCTGGCTTGAACGTGCTGCTGCTGCTCGACATCTCTAGTAGTAGTTGGAGTAGGTCTATGTGAGGTGGTGGTCTGGTGGCGAATGATGCTCAATCGGGCGGGGCCCCGCCTTATAAACCCTCGCCGCCATTTTCTTCTAAGTGGGTGGTCCGAAGGGTCGGGCGCAGGTGTTCCCACAAAAACCCGACGCGTCGAGACCGGTCTGGGATGCAGCTGCTCTAATTGAATGCCGGCGACACTCGTTGTTTCTTCCTCACAGCTCGCTTCTTCGACGTTGGCTGCGAAACTGCACTGCGTTGTGTAACAGTTTGAGTTAAGCCTGTAATTTTCGGTACTCCTGTTGATTTATCGATCCACATGTTTTCCACTTTATCAACTACTTGTTTAACACTTTGGTGCATTTCACCATCTTTGTCCAAAAATAAACCGCACATGAACACCATATCTGTACCATCGTACATTTTCATTTTCAATAAAATTTGTCCTTTGTTTCCCGGGTTTTGAACGGCAAAAGTATTCCCATCGTCCATCCATGACACTATGGGACAATCATCTGTTGGTTTTGGCACCCATCCTGGTTTCTTGGTTTCCACTTCGATGGGGGTTGGCCTCCTTCGTCTCTTGTAGGCAGTGGCTGGTTTTAAAGATGATGTCTGTGGTGAGGTTAATGCCTGATCACTAGCATTATTGTTCATAACCTCAATCTCCTGAATAAACGATTTGATATAGTCGTCCGCAGAAGCGTAAGCGTCCATGTTCACGTCCTTACCGTGCGACTTCAACCGTACTCTTGACTGGCGATGTGTCTGCTCACCCTTGAAGTAAGCTGTACGCACTCGCTGTCAGACAATTTTTCTGTTTGGCGTTCGCTTTTATTCACCCGCTGAAGTCAACTGTCACGTTACGGTGACGATCGATCTCGATGACGTTGTCCAGTTCGGCGTACACTATACAGTTGACGGTCTCGGGCAACGCTTTGGAGAATCCAATTTCGATACGTAGATTACCGTTGCGCAGGATATTCCAGTGACTCGACTCAGCCGCGGACATGTCCGGTGTCAAGTCGAACGCCATAAGACAATTACCGTACGGATAGTCACCTCTCTTGATCTCATTACCTGCGTCGGAGAACTGGATTCCGGTGCCGGTGACCAATGTGTAATAAGAGAGTATATATGTCTCACTGTTCAATGTGTAAACGGGCTGTAACGGTTTGGCCGGTACTTGTTCACCGTCCACGTACAATGCGAGATAATTCATATCGTAGTGTTGAAAGTTGTAAGGATTCTTCTTGAAATCTCCGTTGAACGCAAGATTACTGACCAGTCCAATTATCACACGTTTCGGTAACTGACCGAGAAATGCGCTGTCTAAAGCCTTACTCATTATACCGGAGGGTAGTGTGAAGGATTTCACTTCTACACGCGTGATCGGATACTTGGCCGTGCCGGTCTCGAGAGTTTTACTGTGCGCCAACAATACGCTCGGATTGATCTTACATCGACGTACGAAAAGACTAATCTCTTTAATTGTCACCTTGTAGGTAGTTAGCGTTTTGGACATTATACAAAACGAGTTTCTGGATCAGTTAAGTTGCAATCGCATCTCGACACCGTTCAACATGAATTTGTTCTGATTGCACAGATCGATGTGCAATCGACCGACCATATCGCAAACATCGCTTTCTTTCGTGTGATCGCGACGCTTTTTCAATCCCTCGTTCAATTCGTCACAATCGTCCATTAGTCCGGCCGAATCTTCAAAAAACAGCTCGCTAGTCAGGTGCGAATTCTTCGCACTACATCCGTAGTTCAGTAGGTTTTCCAAGTAGGCACGGTAAGCGTACGTGTTAGTTTGTGGGGACACCAGTTTATGATTGAGATAGAGATCCACTTGACTGAATATCGATTGGAGCCAATTGTTCACCGGGCCCACCTCTTTAGCAGGTTGCCCACCGTCCGCTTTAGTGTCGTCCTGTTTCACAATAGCGGCTTTCACGTGTAATAACGTTTGTGTCAGGTCCGTGTACTCGTCACCGTGACCGGGTATTACAAACTCTATTGGCGAATCGTCCGTCAGCGATGAGACCGGTTTGTATTGAACCCATTTGCCACTCTCAATGCTGGTCTGCGTAGGCGGTAACGAAAACAAGTCCAGTTCAGTCTTCACACATTCACACGATTTCTGATGAATAAACGACATTGTTATCGAATTAATTGAAAATATCCCTTGTTCTCCGGCGTCGTTTCGTTACAGTTCTACGACGTTTGTCTAACGATGTTATCCTCTTTGTAATTGCTCTTCGTTTAAACTTCCCACCTACTTGCCCTCTTTATAGTTCTCCTTTGTCTTTGCATACGTCCGGTAGACGTCCGTCTTCGAAGAAGTCTATCGAGAGACTGTGGCGTGTTGCGACCCGCTTCTTATAACCACCACCGCTCAATACGCGCTCCAATTTCTCGTCCGCCTGGTGTTCCGTTTACTAGGGGGAGATTTTCGCTCCCCCTAACACATAATTGGTTAGGGGGAGATTTTTGCTCCCCCATACTTCAGGAATTGTTGAAGACTAGATCAAGAATGAGACCGTGGGTGTTTGACAACTGGTGATTTATTGCTCGGAATTCGACGCGGGTGGTCTATAATTATGGGTTCCTAGAAGGGTCGACCGCCCTCCCGTCGAGGTATCAAATTACAGCTTCCGCATTCCCAGACAGGAGGGTGACGCGACGGTTATTTGTGTGAACGTCTGCGTCAAGCGCCAGCCTGTTGGGGTATCCAGTTACGGCAGCTGTATCCCAGACAAGACTGGACTCGTCGGTCGGTTGTGTGAACAGCTGCCTTGTTGTAGAGTACTTGAAGGGAATACTTGGTATCGATACACTCCCCTTCAAGTGCTCTAATCCAAAGCAATGCAATTATATTCTCCGCAAAATTTGCATTCACTGGTAGTTCAATTGTCCGCAGGCGCTGATGGGCTAGCTCTGTTGGTTGTAGAGTTACCCTGCTAAACTCTTGTATTACTTATCCAAAGTATGTCATGTGGGTACTGAGAATACTCGGCTTGACGAGGAGATTCCAAAAATGCAAAAACAAAAAAAAGGTCAAAAGTGCGGTGCGGGCCCCTTTTTTTTTGTAAACATCATCCAAAGTGTACGATGTGGGTACTCAAATGACTCGTCTTGACGAGGAGATTCCGAAAATGCAAAAAAACAAAAAAGGTCAAAATTGTGGTGCGGGCCCCTTTTTTGTAAACATCATCCAAAGTGTACGATGTGGGTACTCAAATGACTCGGCTTGACAAGACGAACAATAATCTGCAATCAGAATTCAGATCCGACCTATGATAAGCCAGATCGCTCTGAGGGGAGGAGGAGGAGGAGGAGGAGGAGGAGGAGGAGGAGGAGGAGGGGGAGGGGGAGGAGGAGGAGGAGGAGGAGGAGGAAGAGGAGGAGGAGGAGGAGGAGGAGGAGGAGGAGGAGGAGGAGGAGGAGGAGGAGGAGGAGGAGGAGGAGAGGAGGAGGGGAGGAGGGAGGAGGAGGAGGAGGAGGAGGAGGAGGAGGAGGAGGAGGAGGAGGAGGTACTGCTGCTCCTGCTGGCGTAGAACTCACCATCTCTCACTACTGATGTCCAACAGAAAAACTGATCTGGCAGACAAAATTATCCCACAAAACCTTGCATTACCTCGTTAATAATTGATACAAATTATAATACACCTTGAGATGAGAGAACTCATGTATTATACAACTAAAAATTCAAGAAGAATCTTAATTTACAATCAAACTTTTTTCTGCTTTTTCACTACTCTTTCTTTCTGTAAAGTTTTAATCAGATTGTTAACAGACTCAGAAGGGTTTTTAACATTAGGGATACTAGATTAATATATTTGCACCAGTTAACGGTACGATGGTAAAACAATTTCTCCAGAAGAACCTTCTCCGCATTTAATTTTCATAAATTATAATTACAGCCTCAACATTACTAGGAATAGGCATTTATTAAAAACATGTTATGCGTACTTTACCGTGTATAGGAGATGATTATAAAATATAAAAATGTATATCATGATTTGTTTTATATATATATATATATATATATATATATATATATATAAGTTGTCCATACCTGTGAATAAGCCGTAAATATCTTGTTGGCCGTGGAGACGTTAACTTCGTGATTTATGTTTCGTTATGATTGTCAAATGTTCCAAACTGCCTTCCGAACGAGATGTTAATCCCCGTAGAAAATTTTAAGCGTAAACCTTGAATTATATAATTGTCTTAAACTGTATTAATATTGAAATGTCACTGATTTGTCCATGGCCATGTTCAGATAATTAGTTTTGTTGAGAGAGTTTGTATAATTGTAGAACCAATTGATTAAATATTTGGTGTGCCTGTTCAATACTGTTTACCCGATAGCACATGTAAACAAAGAAAGAAAATGGATTTTTGAACATGACATTTTATAAATATTAGATATTAACGCATTTTTGAATTATGTTTATTTCCAGATGGGGATCAAGTATCAAGCATCGTGTTTCATATTCTAGATCCAGTTTAATTCCAAGCTCGAGTTATAGTATTCGGAATGGCATTCAATTTCCCTAAAGTAAGATCTATCCATGTATAGTATAATATGAGTGTTGGTTCTTTTGATTATTATTTTGCTAAATTTTAGCAAGTATGCAAGAATATTATGTATGCTAATGCCCAAGGACGGTAAATTAATGCTACATCTGATTTTCAATCCAACTTGTTACTTTATACACCTGCTAGCATAAAAGATTATAATCTAGGTTCAGAGAAATATTTTCTAAATTAAAAAGTGTTACCCATAAATGTTGGCTTAAATAAAAAGGGTATAGTACTAATACGAAATTTATAATATATTATATGTGTGGCATTATTGTAGGACAATTCGTAGATGAAAATGTGAGCAATGTGGGCAAAAATAGAATATGTTTCAAGTTAGTTATGATTATTAGCTGTTTTATATAACTTAAGTGTTTTTGTCTACATCTTGCATCTGTTATATAAGCTATGGATGAGTCTTTCTTTGATTTTCCTTTTTAAGAGGTAAGCATTAAAATAATATCTTAGGTGGTTGCTTCTATTATTAGGTACTTGTTAAGCCCTTGCATATGTCATGTCTTTAGCAAAGATTAAATTTAGTTGTAGAATAATTACTGTATTTTGTATTATATTTCTTCGTTACCAAGTCAATTTCCATTGTAATACATCCAATGAATATTTATAACCATGAAATATTCAGTATAGACTGATGGACTTACCAATCAGAAACTTCTCGACTTATTTTCGAGCATTATACCTATTTTATAATCTAATAAACAATAAAAAGCAAGCAAAAAATACATAATTGATATTAATAAAATATTTACTTAATTCTGAAAATGTAAAATACTTAAGTAGTTTCTTATAATCAACTACATCACTAAAATTGTAAAGAGAGTCTGCAGCCAAGACCACAGACAGTAAAATCTAGTGTGGCATTGTAACTGGTTCCAATTTAACTTCTGGCTGCAAAGTATCGCGATATTTTATTTATCACCGCCAATTGGCTACTAACCTTATATTTTAATTCAAAATAAATGTTTAAGTAACAATAAGATTAAATAGTGCTCGACTTGGTCAAGAGAACAATAGTATATTTTTCCGATTGAGTTATTTCCGTTTAACTAAGGATATTTCCGTTTCTTATAAAATGTATCAGTTAAGATGATTATTGACCATAACAATATATTTTAAAAAGTAATAGAAGTAACTAGTAGAATGTGCCCTTCTTCACACGGGTTGGAAAAGTAAGTTAGCTTGACACAGATGTTAGCATTACAGTTTATGAATGTTTACATTATTCTGAAATGTAAATATTGAAACTTAGGACGTTCACGAGGCGTAGCCTGAGAGAACTTTAAGGAAGTGGAATTAGCCTATGTTTTGCACGGGTTCAAGCACTACTTTTATCTAAATTTTCAGCCCAGTCGGTTGAGTAGTTTTTGCGTTTACCCGGAATATCAGACTCACAGATAGACAGACAGACAGACAGAAACCACCTCTTCTTTGTAATATTATAGATTATATAAAATAAAACTAGCACGAACGATATATTTGAAAACACATCGTTCTTCTATATGCCATATTTTTTGTTACTAGGTATTATACTTTGGGTATATTACATAATAAACTTAAAACTCTTGATACATATTTTGCAATTTTTAACATAAGCGTTTAATACCCTCATTGTAAATTAAATATATTCTATATACCAACAGGGAAAATCACTTAACATATCAATTTGATAACAAATAGAATAAGTCTTATTTATTGCCAAATTTTATTACCATAATTCCTGAAAATACTTTGTACCCAACAAGAAAATCGTTGGTTCGATACGATTTATTGGTCTAATGCACGCATAATGACGATTGTTGTTACGCGTGTATTAGACCACTCAGATAGCCAATATTATTTTCTTGGTTTAGTAAATACAAAATATAGCATTTTATAGGTAGTAGAAACCGCTATTTCAGAAATAAAATCAGTATAAAAAAATCATTATGTACCAAAAAAATGTAATATAATTTTATTTCTATTTTAAGATGCATTATGTGTGTATACAACCATGAAACTTGTCACACAGTCAAAATTATGGAGATTTATTAATAGGTAAAACCACAGATGTCCACATAAATCCACACCAGAGCAATTAGAAAATTAAATTTTGAAATTAATTTTATATATTACTAGCTGACCCGTTGCAGCTTCGCCCACGTAAACTATGATAGTTATGTGTGCTGCATTCTGTGGTTAGCCCGTGGAACCAACTACGAATCAAGATCAGCTGTTTGAACTTTCATCAGCTCAAACCAAACTGAATGTCCATGGGAACTTTGGATCCCAGCGTGGCAGAAAATAGGGGGAATTTCGTAATACCGTTTCTTAGCAAGCACCTAGAGCCAAGAGTAACCAATATGTTGAATATTTCAACTCTGTAGGCCTTAGAGTTAGGGAGATTTCGTGATAGCTCAGTCAGTCAGTCAGTGGTATTTGAATTTTATATATTCAGGTTAGTAAACATTAAAATTATTTTAAATAATACACCTTTAAAATTACGTTACAGCATAATGTTTTATATACAGAAAAAAGTATTTTATATAATTATTTTTAATATCAACAATATAATTATGCCCAAACCAGCTAAGAAAAAAATTCCAAACTTTCAATATATCAATTACTGAAAAAAACAACTAATTACTATATAATTTTAGTGTTGAGTATCTTAGCAATTTTAAAATTATTCCAAGTTCCTTGTATAATATAAATAACAGTCTTTAATATCTATATCTTAGTCAATAACTCAAAGATGTATTATTTTTGTTTATAATCATACTGCGTAAATAATGAAGTGAAAAAATTGCATACTGAAATATGAAATGCTACTCACTTTACCAGAGCAATAAACAACATTCCACCCTAACATCTGGTTCGGTAACAAATCCTAGAAACTCTGCTAATTGCAGTTTAATGTTAAGTTCTAAAATCGTAAACTAACTTACACAAAATATATCTTAACGAATTTCTTTAATTAAGATTTATCTACTTATTCATATTTTATGTAATTCAAAAACACAATGGATAGTTAATAGTGTATTATTAATATATGTATTGGCGGTTGTAATAAACTACAAGGTTGGAAACCTTAGTTTAATTGAATATTATTAGTAAAATAAATGGAAATTTGTTCAGGATTCAAATAAAATAACATAGCACAGCTTACAAATGAACTTCAAATACTTTTAAGGTTAATCTTTGTATAACGTTTAAAAATGTTTTTCTTCAGATTTCCTTATTAAGAACCTAAAACAAATGGTTGATATTAATGGGGAAACATGTAATTAGTGGAAATAGGGGGCTTTTCCGTCACTTTTGGCACTTTTTTCCATGTTATTCTTATGGGGTGCGGTTTTTTCACCGGACACCCAATCCCACCCTATACTTGTTTCCGATCCATGCCCATATTAAATAATTTTTTTCCAAAACGCCCGCCCCCATATTTAAAAAATATACATTTTCAAAATAATGCAAAAAGTCGAAATATTGCTTAAATTACGGGTTACATATTCAAAAGTATCATAATCAACAATAATAAATCCCAATATGACCTTATTACACCACTATCAGTTTAATGCAAGGAGATAAGAACTAAGGGTATGACCCCGTATTCGGCACATTTTTCCCTTGTTATTCTTATGGGGTTCAGTTTTCGCACCGACATCCGAACCCGGCCTATACTAATTTCCTTTTTGGCCTGTACTAGTACCCAACCCTTGCCTATATTAAATACATTTTTCTAATCCCCAACCACCCTTTATATTTTTTAAAATTAATGTTCAAAATCATGCTAAAACGCTAACTTTTGTGTTTTTGGTCCGATTTGTCTGCAATTTGCATATGTTATTGTCCTATTATGGATATAAAAGCTATTTTGTTGATAAATTCCACTTACATTGCCTAAATTCTCTATTACAGTCAAAATAAAAAATATTTTTGAAATACCATAGAGGCAATTGCCAACTTCTTTCAGTCATTCTTTCAGGCAATTGCCAACGTCATTCAGAATTATATATATATATATATAGCACTGTCCGATTTGACTGATTTTTGGATATGTTATAGCCTTAAACTATTATAATTATAATTACTATATCTAAGTTCCAAATTTGATAATTTGTATAGTTTATATACATTAAATCCATCATCCTTCAACATTAAATTTGGTCTTTATGGTCCGATTGAACTGATTTTTGGATATTTTACTGTCCTAAGCTAATGCATTCATAAATTCCCCCTACATTTTATTAGTAGGTTTAATTAATATGTATTATGTTAGTTGATCAAATTATTCTGTACCTATAAAAATGAAAGTATGATTGTATATAAATGTTCCCCATCGACTCCTAAACCACTCAATGGAAAATAACAAAACTTCGCATAGTCGTGTATGTTTACCCTATGAAAGTTTAAAGCCAGTAATCAAAATCCTAGGTTGTAAGCGCTTCACCCCACTAGACTTAATAGTTAACATGTTACTCTTACAAATTTATAATATAATACAATTTTTCACGAGTGAAATAATTGCATCAGATTACTTTATTAAATAAACTTAAAGTAATAAGCTCCAGGTGTCCTTAATTACAAACGTAGTATGTTCATGTACATTTAATGGGAAGATAAATACTTTCAGATCCAACAAATTCTCTTAACAAAACTGCAAAACACATTTACAGATGGAACTAAATCATCTGTCCTACTTGCGCTTTAATAAATTAGACTCTCAAATTAGCGAGATTACAAATTACCGAATACTCTTTTCTCAATTACCGGAGTCGTTACCAAGTTCCCGGCCAACTGTCCTGTTTTAGTTGTTGAAGCTGCAAATCCTAAACCGCCGCCTAGTTCCAGTTTTATGCAATTTGCTACACTAAATTTCTTAATAGTAATTATAAAACAATTCATGTTGATAATGCTTTTAATATTTTATATTCAAATTCATAACAAAAAGAGAATTTAACCTAATGAAGATTAGTTATTTTATTGCCTTGGCTAATTGCCTTTTATATTAATTATATCAATAGTACGTTTTTAGAGTTTATTTGGTTACCAATAATGAAGCAATAAACTAATTGTAATACGAACTAATCCTATGTGTGTCAGATGGTACAATTAATTATTTATTACTCGCTGCCATGTTTGGTAATGTGTTTAGCCCCAGCCATAAATCAGTTTACCTCACGGGTGATATCGCATCGTGTTACAGTCGTTAAACTTCACATGTTTTGATTTTAACCGTTGACACTGAAATACAGATTGAAAAAGGAGTTAGATAGATTTGCAAGATAATTATTTTAATATATCTCTCAATAAACATTTAAAATGAATAGCAAAGTTCACTTTCATATCCGCATGTTTTCGTAAAGCATTTGTTTTAAGCGTAATGGCTACATTTATATATTTAAGAATGATTATTTTATAATTATAGTTCGTTTATTCCATTGGTATGTTTAACAAATTAAAACTACTCAAAATAATTGTACCAGTAATTATAAAAAGGTAAAAAACATTATGATAACATTGTATGAAAAATAACATGAATATCTAAAGACATACTATAGGCAATAGCATATATACGGTGCATGTATTATTAGCGAATTTCCTTTGGAAAGTGAACTATTAGCATGACCCACACGGTGAGACTTAAGCCCGGGACCACCATAGAAGTTCCTAACGTGACCCCCTGAACACGTTTTGGGGGGTCATTCAGAATTATATATATATATATATATTATATATTATTATTATATCTATATGTATATAGATGTTTGCTCTCTAGCGGCCGCATTTTATGTCCGATTTACTTAACATTTGGTAGGGACGTTTCTTTCTGTAATTAGTTGGACAAGTTTGTTGGGAAAAACAATCGGACAACTCCAAACCCCTTTTTTGGGGATTAATCTTTCAAATTTCGGGCTTTTGGGCCCAAAAAGGGTCAGAAAAGCACCAGATGTAAAATTAATGCATGTGTAAAGATGGGAATTAGTGAGGCGAAAGTTTTAAAGCCCTCTCTCGTCATTGTAGCATAAATATAAACCGAGTTATTAAAGAAAATGTGTTTCGAATAAACACAGTACGTTGTCTTAAGGGGGTTTTACACTAGAAAAGCCTTTTATTCCTTTGTTAGGGTACTTTTATCATCCCCAGCAACTCACGCCTACTTTAAAGCCTGTCTGTATCTTCTCCTAACATTATAATTCGCAAAATTTTCTTCCCAGCTTTGCAGGTAAATGAAACCAGGAGCATCAGAACTGCCAAAAAATCAATGTTTTCAGATTTCAATAAAAATTGGAATAAATGTTTATTTTTACATTGATTTTTAGTTCTAAAAGTTGTTATGTGGAAATTCACTTTCCTCACGTCAGCGTGCTGTGTGCGAAGTCGTTTAATTTTCTAGTATTTTATAATGTTTGAATAACCAAAACCTATAAAGATACTAATACTCTTTTGACATAATATTTTCTTCTCTATAAAACGTATTCATATAAGAAATTTACAAAAAATAGATCTTATGTAGTATAAAGGTATATTATGTAATACAATTACAATAAATCGCATGCAACATCTTTTATAACTTATTAGTTTATAAAAAAGGTTTTGCAGATTGCTTAAAATGAACATACCAGTAGTTGTAATAATGTAAAATATGAAGAGTTTTTTATTACAAAATTAGTTAGTTGTTTAAGGGCTGTAATTTTATTACTCACGGCAACACATGTACTAATATCCAGAACGTATATAGTGGCGTGTTTTGACACAGTTACCTCAGTATTCGTCCATGTACAGGCAGAAATGTTTGACTAGTGTTAAGTAAGGCTTGTTATGACGCTTCAATGAAATTTTCCTCAGAAACATGTTAATCCTAGTTAATAGTAGTATATGCTTATGTCAGATAACGTTAATATTTCAGCTTCATAACTTTGTATTTAAAAAATGTATAATGAGTTGATACAAAGGATATGTTGGTATACGACATTGTAAAATAAATAAATTACGTTTAAATACAAAGTTTATGTTTATTAATATAATTTACAGTTGAATATTTTTTCAAAATAAGAATTTATGTTTAGCTATGTTTAGTTTTGTAAAATGTTGTTTAATATAATAATTGTTCAAGTTACCATTTGTTTGTCATAAAAATAATAACTCAAACCAATAGAAGTGGATCTTGTAAATAAAAAATAACCAGTTTGTTAGATTGATCACCTAGTGTATAAACTTGTCCGTAGTATTGCCTAATATAGAAACAATTAAAAAACATTTCAGTTGCAAAATACATCCCGACACGTACGGGAATATTCCATTAGCTTTATGTTAGCTCTGCTTCAGGTTGCCACCGCCACCGATGCGGCGCGGCGCGGCGCTGGTACGTCACCCTCGTTAGAGCTGCCGCGCTGCAGTCGCTGTGCCGTTCTGTTCCACTTGTGTCATTTTGTGTGTTTGGTTTTTTTTCATTTAACTGCTCTTTTATTTTTCTGTTTTGGTGTTTTTCAGGTTTGCCAATAGGATTTTTTTAGCAAAGGTGACCAGATTCCAAACCTTAAAACGTCATAAACCTTTTTTTTATAATGATGACAAATGTCCATAATATTGCTATAAATACCATCCATATTTTTGTATTTAATGCGGAAGTGTTATATAACTGATATAAAAATTACATTTTACAATCAGTGATAGCAAATTTCTGCATTGACTTCTCAAATTACATAAACTCACCAACTCCAACGATTCATTCTAATTAACGGATTGGAAATTTCATCCGGCAGGATTAAGTATAAAAATAAAATGATTTATAAATTGATCCTATCGATATATGTGTATTAAATATACACATATATACGTTAAAACATAATACAATTCCACAATAATTAAAGTCCTGTAAATCTATATGAGTAAACATTTTTTATTCTGACCCTAAAAACTTAACTGGACTGTCTAAAAAAAGAGTAATAAATTGGAGCTTGTGTGATGGATGCTACTAATTACTCTTCATCCCTGTCGGAACGTCGGGTAATGTTAAACATGCGATTCGGGTAACTACCATTACTGCTTGTCCGTTTGCCATATAATGTATCGGTCATTTAACATTAAATTAATTGTGTAAAGAATGGTATAATTAACACTTATCTCTATATTATACGATTTATACTCATTTATCTTCCTGAATATTAAAAGACACATTCAAGCACACTTTACTTCCTTAAGGTTCAAGCTAATGAAATATGTTATGTAAATACAAAGAAATATTGTTTCCGCTATATGGAATGTTAAAGTAACAATGAGAGAGAAATAAATGTTAAGTACCTACCTTATTTGTTAGAGAACTATCTTAAATTGTGAGTGATAAAATACAAAAGTAAATAACCTAACGCAGGATTAGTTGTGGTTTTGGCTTCCTACAACATCAAAAAAAATATATTGTGAAACTGAAAATATCTCTTGGAAATCCTATTAATTCATTATAACATTTTACTATAATCTTATGAAAATAGTAGTACTACCAAATTAAGTTTTTAAAAGGAATAGATTTTCAATGTGAAAATATTTAGTTCTTCACTCTAGTAGTGAAAAAAGAAACGTTGGTCAAGTATGTATATTTTGTCTGTATCCAAAGATAGGATAGTATAACGTTAATCTAACTTTAATAAATCAAGATATTTATAATGTTCAAAACATATTTATCAACTTTTGAAAATCCCCGTCGGAAACCGTTGTGAGTTTTGTGTCTGATTTCAGGTAAACATCAGAAGAATCTCCGGGAAAGAGAAAACTACTTCAAATAATAAAACTATCTTAGATAAAAATGCAAGGAATATATCTAACTATCATTTTGATTCCTCTTTATGTGTAAACTAAATTATTATCCGTATATAATACTACAGTTTTCCATAATTAAAACGATTATATAATAACTGTAAAATTTGTATCTTAAAAAAACCTTCTTATTTCCAAAAGATAAAATAATTATTGTAGTATTATATTTTCCATATGCATAACTAATAAAGGTAGATCGTGACATCAATGGCTAGCAGATAGTCACATTGGAAGGAAAGACCGTGTGTTGATGTAACCAAATAACCATGTCACCACAGTGGTCATGTCTGTCCTAGTGAGACATAACCAGATGTCACTGTACATGTCAACCTGCTTTACCTGAATACTAACATGCAGATGCAGCCAGTTTGGACCTTTTCTTTAATATAATATCCCGAAATGTGCAAAAGGTTTAAAACAAGACTATCAGTACTCTTTTTCACAGATTATGTATTTAGAGCATTTTAACTATATATTTTATGTTAAAGTGTTATTGAAAATGTTAAAGAAAAATTGAAATTGACATCATAATTGAGTCTGAAGCAAAAAGCTTTGATTTTATAATAATTAATTGCAACTGTGCTATTGAATATTGGATTTACATACATTTAAGATAAAAAATAACTATTATAACTAATATTCATATAAACATACTGTCCCGTGTATATTTATTTGTCGTAATAATGCAACAATTCTTCATGAATGTAACTAATCATTAACATCGATGTTTTCCACAATACTGAATGTGTACTAATTAACTATTTGTATGTGCGACCTAAACATAAAAACCTTTTCAGGATACTTTACCTAAGCACAGTGTTATGAAATTTGTTCCTATTATTTTCTTCATTTATAATGTTATTACAATAGGTAACCATATAAGCCTCCAGTATGAAAAAAGTAATTTATTTCTATCCTACGTTTGTAAATTACATGTTCACTTTATATTGTTAAAACTTCAAATTCAAATTCAAATCAAACTTAATTTCTATTACGTTTACAAATTTAATTACTTTATATTTTTGTATCCAAATTACTATTCGTCTGTTGTGCTATCGAACACAAAGACAAAATTTAAATAACAATTGCTTTAAGACATTGAACCAGAAATAAATTATATAAAAAATGTTTTCTTTTCGTGCTATTATGTAGGTAAGCTTAACAAATGAGTAAGTATCAAGTGAATATGTACATTAGGTTCCCTAGTTTAAAACTAAAAACACACTGCGTAAACCTATTTATTAATGAATGGAATTTCAAATAACAAAGAACACTACCAAACTAAGTTTTAGAAATAAATATATAACAAAGAGCCCAATGCGTTAACAAAAATAACCAAGGGATGAGAATAATTTTGAGTAGTTTGCCATGCATCATTATGGTTACTAAAGGTACCATTCAGACCCTTAAACACATAACCATCAGACCCTTAAAGACTGGCCCCAAAAGTCGTCAAGATTGCCCTCCATCCACCAGACAACTTTCATCATATTTTTAAAAAAAACTTTCAAAGGGATTAAGGCTAATTCTAACGACATATCTAAAGTAAGTAGTAAGGCCGCGCACTTAAGCCCCAACATGGGCTATTATGGAGAATATAATAACATGGGCTCTTATGGGGAATAGAATAAACGGGCTCTTATGGAGAATAGAATAACACGGACTCTTATGGAGAGTAGAATTGGAGCGTAATTACTACCCTCTTTGGCAATCATCTATCTTTTGCATCCCTTTGTGTTCAATTATTAAACTACATTTACTTCGGTTGTTAATCATCTACCATCTGTTGTTAATTATTAAAATTTTAAAGGGAGCAAACATCAACATACTGTATCGTTTCTGCTTCTTCACATTTATGATACGTTTTATTACTGCCCGTCCTACCTTCAAAGAAGGAATCTCTAGGATTTAGTGGAAGAGTGCTTAGAATAGACATTTGATTCAGATGATTTAGTTTTTATCTTTCTTTAATTTATTAAATGCACACTCCCACATCTCTATAACTTCATAGCTATTACATTTGGAAATGTTGGACTTGGTTATCTCGTACCGAAGATGGAAACTGTCTGAAGGATCCTCCTGTAGAGGTTCTACTCTGCTGTACGGGAAGCATTTCAGGCAACCGTGCCAATAACACCCGTGAAATTCATAAATTCGCTCACCATCAAACCCATCAACATGTAGTTCGTTAATTTTGACTTCTTAACCCCAGCCTACATGTTTAATTTTTACGCCACGTTTCTCCTCCTCCCATGTCAACCATTTTTAAGCAGTGGCTGATTGACTATCTACAAGACGGTCCCTGATTTTGGTTTAAGGCCAATATTTTTTCTTTTAAGAAGTTTCGGCGAAAAGCTAAGTTACTAGTGATTGTTATAGCTTTAAGAAACTTGTCTACGCAACTATCACTTGCAACTTGTCCAAATATCAATGGAATTCAATTGTGTACTGGCATCTAGGGGCCTCAAATCGAAAAGTTATCATGGTCTCGGGCTTAAGTCTTGCCATGTTACCTACAGTAATAGCTTCTTCCCTAAAGGGCAAATTCGCTAAAAACACTTGAAAACGTAGAGATTGGGGATGTCAACAGGAAACCTGCTAAAACACCAGCTGTATGCTGTATTCCTGTTAAAATTGTTAATTTGACACTAACAACAGCCGAAGTATCCAAATATATTCAAGACGAAAGGGGTACTCGGAAAAATAGATTCCAACGGTACAGACAAGGTGGCGGTCTGGATGGTACGCCCGACGCACATCAGATCGATGTGCTCTATTTCACAGTGGGTAGTAGGAGTAAGGACATTTTAGATTTTTTTCACCAATTTCTACAACTTAAAAAATAGCTTAAAAAGCGTTTGATTACTATTTTGATCCCAGACGAAACATTATTTATGAACAATCTAAGTATATTAGTCATAAAAAAGGCAGTGATTCACCTGAAAATTCATAACCGACTTACATGGCCTCACAAAAACCTGTGAATGGGAAGAACTACATGACGATATGTACTCACAATCGGAATTAATGACGAATCGATAAGTGATAGGCTTTAGTTTGACTCCCATCTAATTCATCAAAAGGCTCACTGCATTGTGCCAAAATTATGAACTTCAGCGTCAAAAATAAGAGCGAAGAGAATCCAGAGTGTCAGCTGTAGATAAAAGGTTTTAATATATCTTAATATCTAAACATCTATTTAAGACGCCGACGCAACCTGGGACATGATGAAGCTTGACAATTATGGTTTGGAAAATAGCAGGCTGGCTGGAATCAGAAACTACCACACAATTCCCATTCGATGAGGTAACTATTCGATGAGGATGACCATTCGGTTTGTGGTAAATGGTCTGATATTAGAATCTCATAACCTCCGGATCACCTTGCCATGTCGTCGTAGGTTTCTGATTCTAGACAGCCTGCTATTTTCACTACCACTCCAAACTATAAACGTCAAGCTTTATCAGATGCCCGTCTTTATTTGAGTGCTACAATATCTCAGAATTTTAACCATAGAGCTGGTCCGGATCCTACCCCCTGTTATGGAGGGCCCATAAAGAGGCCGGAGCGATGGAAAACCTCGTAAAGATGGACATCATGAATGTGATGTTCTGAGAGTTCTCCCCTTATAATAGCACATGTTTATGATGTTACATAGCAACTAGTTTCCCTAGCTGGTTTTGTAAGTAATCAAGGATTATGTTTTGGTTTTGAATAAATTGGGATTGAGTTTATGATCATGTTATAATTTATAGTTAACTAAAAAACATTATGATACACTCTGCTTTAAAACATAACACATTGTGTTAGATGTTTTGCATAGCACAATTTCAATCCTCTTTGTTATTTTTTTTAATGTCGGCTTTTATATTAAACCATGAATATGGCTAATTAATGTGTAAGATTTTTTTTATTAGTAAGAAAAATAATATTTTAAATATAACAAATGTGTATTCGTTTGGCGTATGGGGTTGGCACGTTTTTTACTTATACGTAGAAGAAATATTTTCACTAGGCTTGTTTGAACATCTGAACCCTAAAAGTAGTTTATTATAAGGATTAACTTAAAGAAGGAACTATGAATTAATCTGACGTTAATAAGTGATAGTGTCATAGCAATTACTAAATGTGTTCTGATAAGTGTAATAAATATTTTGGCATTTGCTTGATTGATCTACCAATTAAATAAACATCACCCTCCCTGACATGTTGTGTAATTAGTTTAATATGGAACGCCCATCAAACACGCCTGCTTGAATTTTGATCACTTTACGTTGTAGTACCAAAATATTTTAAATAAAATGATTAATTAAACACTCTCTTTAATGATGAAATATTTCTTTTGAGATTTTAAATATACATGACCAGTAAACCAACCGTGGGTTTAATAATAATAATAACATTTCAGTAATTTACCTTTTATAAAATATTAAATTTTACGCTCATCAGTTTTGAGAGCTATAACTTTGTGTTTATTAACAGTGACTTTATATGACAAATAATTATCAACTAAAAGGTTGTATAAAAGCACAATATTTTTAAAACCTCTGCCCTGATCAAAGATCCCCAACCGGTCCAACAGTTGACCTACTTTGTCTAAAACCAAATTAAAATGTATACAAAAGTTGTTTTTTACATTATTCGCATACATGGGCTTTCACAGCTTCACATAATTCTCAACAAGTTTCAGTAATTTCTTAAACTGCGAGTATAACTGAGAAAAATGTATATAGCTGATAGAAGATAGGATCTTTTCGGTTATGTATCAACAATGCAATAAAAACTTTCAAACATTACGTGTGCAGTAGGAGGTGTTGTCACCTAAATAAATATAAATGAAAATAAACCACAAACTTGAGCAATTGATGTTCAAAAAAGGGGAAAACGTTAGGTACTACATGATAAAGCGAGATATAACTCGACGGCGACGAGACGGCTGGACAACTGCCCGCCGAGCCGCCAGCCGGCAATCTGATTCCTGTCAGTACGTGGAGCGGTTACGAGTGTTACGAGTTACATACTGTTTATGAGTGTTATGTTATGGTAATGTATAATTATATATGTTATGAATATGTACTTCCTGGTACAACTCTAATATCTAACGAATGAACATCGTACAATCAGTTGTATAAACACGGTTATAACCACCAAACAGTCACCCTCAAATATTTCGTTGATCCCGACTCTGGTGCGCATACACAAACTGTAGAGAGTCATTGGAGGTTAGCTAAACAACGCAATAAGTTCAGAGCGGCACGCACCACTCGATGCTTGACTCATATCTTTGTGAATTTTTGTGGCGTCGACGGCATCAAGATGGAGATCTATTTCAACAGATTCTACAATATATACTTTTATTCTTGCCGCCAGAATCAAATAGTTTAAGGTTTAGTGTTTTTTAGTTAAGTTTTAGTGGGTTTAGTTTTAGTCAGGAGTTGTTATTTGTTTTTGACTAATTACAAAGATTTTACAGAATTTTTACACATGACCAGAAAGATCCAGAAGATGACTTACGGCACTTATTGTATACTATGAATTGCTTATGTGATTTAGGGTGAACTTACCACCAGATTGTATAATGTAATAATCACAAACTGTTATTGGCGTTAGGACGGCCAGTACAATTATGCCAACTAATACATCCTTGATATTAATGGATTATTTAGATATAATTGTTTGCTACTTTTCAATTTAATAACAAATAAGTTGTGTTTAAAAACCACAAGCTTTCATCGAAATTCAGCTTGGAAGTCCATATCAGTGACTAAGGATTGTCCAATCTGTTTGGCCAGCCAATGAAGAGGTGAAGTAGGAGTTTACGTCCTCAGCTGTGAGCGTGAAATTATCTGTGTGCAATAATATATTTTTTAGCTCATTTGTCACCTCCCTATTCATTTGATCGGGAGCTTTATTAATGAGTTCACTATTTGCCTCATTATTCGCTAAGTGTAGGCTGTTTTAGTTTTTATTCAGCCTTAAAACAGCTTGACAAAATATATTCAACAACAAATTAATGTAAGGTCCACTGTAGTTAACATCTCACTTCTCTCGCTATTGTAAGGTGCATATTACTCTACCAGTTTTGTAAGCTCAACTCGAATTTTCTCAACGCCAACAATGTTTTACAGTTTTAACACGGAATCAGCAACTCATACATTCTGTAAAAATGTATATAAACTTTTAAAATTTCCTATTAATGCATGTGAGATATTGAGTTCCCAATTTATATTTTTTAGATTGCTTAACAGCTTGTATTTATTGTTAGCACTAAAAATCTGACTTTTATTTGCTCAGGAGCTATACGGATTTCTTCTACAATGGTGGTCCATTATTTCGATAAACACAGACTCTCTTGGGAGGTTTGTGATGTCATGTTGAACTTTGATTGGCATTAAAACTACACTAAAAATATTAAACAACATTATAATTTATTTATGAATTACGCTTAAATTTTTATTTTTAACACATAAACATCGTTTTAATTTTAAATTTTGGTTAAAAAGTGTGAGGTTGGTTGACCAATTTATATTGATTTCATAACTTTCAGCTACAGCATGTGAATTATAAGTAAAATGGTTTAAACAATTAACCACAACAAAATAAATTGCATGGCAACACAAATTTTTAGGTTGAGATGAACAGTCAGCAGGAATGTTAGGGTATAATTTTGGTGTTTTGAGTTCTACTTGTTTAATGTTTTACGGTTGTAAAAAAATCTTTTAATTTAATTAACGTTTTCTCATATAGCCGCAGTATAAACAACGTTTTGTATAAAACCTTGGTCACGTTGTTGTTAAACCAGCAATAGGCCTACAGAGGTCGGTCATGTGAAATTATATGTTTATCAGGCAGTGTATTTTGAGTAACAAATGAATAAATGGGCATGTATTATTGAAAACCACCAAATAACATATACATATTTATTTACTCTCTACGAGTAAATGTTTTTGGAGTATAACAGTAGCTACTTTTAGAAAGGTAGTCTCTTCTCTAATCAGAATGTAAAAAAAGAATATAAAAAGTATAAGAAAATATTGGTCTATATTATGATGAACAATTGATTTATTATTTTAAAAATAGACAATCAAATGAAACTGGCTGTAAAAATACCTGCAGCTGATTTTAATAACATATGATTTCTGTATGTTGTTATTTTGTTTATTCTCAATGTTTTTATTCTATCTTGTTCTTTTTTATCATGTACTTACAATTTCTTTTTGCAACTCTATAAATTATGTTTTAAAACTTTCATGAGAATGTGCGAAAATATAACTTGTAATCATTGTAATAAACTAGTGTTTTTCTTATATTTTTCATTATAGCACATATATGAATGATGGTGAGTTGTAAACATAGATTTTATATCATAAAAACATTCTTGATTTGAACAATATACGGTCCTTCATTTAAATTAATTTTACAATTGATAAATTCACCTTAACCCTCCATTTAGTGGTCCTTCGAGCCGGACTATGGACTCAGACTATGGATACTATTTATTAACTATTGAACTTTGGTGTAAATGATACAAGATTTGTAACTGCCCATTGTATTATTTATTGATATAATTGAATTTCGATCTTTGTTTTTTGTATTTGTAATCATGGCTCTTAGAAAACAAATTGAGTTTAAAGCGTTGACGTATGAACGTTCGACTAACATGATTAAAAAGCGTTTTACTACGATTTTGGATTCAGTCAATAGTATAATTGAACAATCACAATCAGTTTCTATTGTTCAAACCAAAATGTTAAAGGTATATTTGCTTGAAGTCAACAAAAAGCTTAAAGATTTTGAAATAAGTTTTCAACGGGCTTATAGTTTGTCTGAAGCTGAATCAGTTCCGGATGACACATTAAACCGTGATCAGGATGAAATAAATGAACTCTATGTGAATATTTGTGGTTGTATTGAGGCTTTCTTGCCTGTTGATGAATCAAACTCATCGGATTCATCTATTGTTCGTCAAGACTCGTCTCAAAATCGCAACTCTCAAGTCCGATTACCCAAATTGGATTTGCCTAAATTTTCAGGAGATATTTGGACTTGGACTACTTTCATAAACCTTTTTCATACTACAATTCACTACACTTCATCTATTGACAATGTATTGAAATTTCAATACCTCTTAAGAGTCGAAAGCGGAGAGCCGCTGAACCTAATCAAAAGTTTGGAAATTACTTCTGCAAACTACAATATTGCTTATAGCATATTAAGAGAAAGGTTCCATAATATTCGTAGGTTGCACTCTTTTCATTTGCATAAATTGTTGGACTTGCCAACTATTACTGTGTCAAATTTCAAAGGATTAAGGCAATTTGTTAGCTTGTTCACTGAACATTCTCAAGCGTTAACTGCATTGGACTGTAATGTTACCGGTAATAATCCATTGCTTACTACAGTACTGTTACGTAAAATGGACGGTGAATTACGTAAAAAACTTGAAGTTTTTATATCTACTGGTCAATCAACCGTACACACTTTACCGAAAGTTAATGATATTATCAGGTTCTTACGTTCGGAATGTATTCAGACTGAAGATGCTGCCATTCATGATGTTAATCGATCCCCTGTCCCTAATGGTTCCCAAGGTCGTAACAAAACCTTTTTTCCTAAAAGATCGTTTGATCAAAAACGAGAAGTCACTATGATTGCTACACAAACTGCACCAGTACAATATTTTATACCGCATCAAGAAACCCCTATCAATGTTTCATGTTTTGCATGCAAGCAACCTGGTCATGCGGTATACTCATGCTCGCTATTTCAAAATTGACCAAGTTGTCAAACAGAGTAAACATTGCTTTATTTGTTTAGATAGTCATGGTTTTAAACAATGTAAATCCCTAGTTACATGTTCAAAATGTAACAAACGACACCATTCATTGCTACATTTTTCTAGTCAATCAGCTACGGTTTCCAAACATAATAATGTTAAATATTCATCTCAACATGATGACATCAATCGTTCATCTCAACTTAAAGGTAACGAATGTTCGGATCAAACTGTCGAGTCTGATATGACGGTTACACTAACATCTCAAGACAAATGTTTATCAGATTCATCCAAAACTACCATCCTTTTGGGGACCTTGCTAGTGAAACTTACAACATCAGATGGAAACACACAAGTATTTCGTGCTTTACTTGACTCAGGAAGTATGTGTGATTTAATTATTGAACGAGCAGCTAATCTGTTAAAGGTGACTAGATATAAATCAGATATCCAACAGGTATTAATCAAAAGGTTACTCAAAATAAAGGTCAGAGTTATCTTGATATTGAAACCCTGGCTGGTGTTCGAATTTCGTCACGACATCCAATGTTAATTCCTCACTTCAATGCTGTTGGCAACAAGAGGAACCTCCAGTTTGCCAACTTAAAAACGAAGAGGAAAAGCTTTGTGATGAGCATTTTGCGCAAACACATTCGAGGGATGAAACTGGGCGATATGTTGTTCGCCTCCCGTTCAAAGATGCGCAGCCTGTACTTGGTTCATCGAAATCTGGTTCTGAACGTCATTTATTTTCAATGGAATGTAAGTTCAATGCAGATTCTCGTTTTTCTAAGTTGTACCATGATTTTGTAAATGAATATGTTGCATTAGGCCATATGTCAGAATGTAGTGATGTCGATTTGTCGTCTCCGCACTATTTTCTTCCTCACCATGGGGTTTTGAAAGAAAACAGCAGTACGACCAAACTTAGAACTGTGTTTGATGCAAGCTGCAAAAGTAGTAATGGAGTTTCCCTTAATGATGTTTTATTCACGGGGCCTAAACTACAAACAAACATCTGTGATGTCCTCATGCAATTTAGGCGCCACAATTTTGTGTTTTGTTGTGACATAAGACAAATGTACCGCCAAATTTTGGTACACCAGGACGATCGCAATTTCCAATTAGTATTGTGGCGTGACAATCCTAACCAAGATGTTTCCATTTTTCAACTAAATACGGTTACTTATGGGATGATCTGTTCTCCTTATTCGGCAATTCGCACTCTTCACCAGCTGGCTGATGATGAAAGTAGGGTATATTGGACACTCCGAGGCCAGGAGGAGCAGGAGGAGCCCCCCCCCGAGCCCCCCCCCTCGCGAATTTTTTTTTGCGAATTTTTTTTTGCGAATTTTTTTTTGCGAATTTTTTTTTGCGAATTTTTTTTTTTGCGAATATTAACCTAACCTAACCTAACCTAACCTAACCTAACCTAACCTAACCTAACCTAACCTAACCTAACCTAACCTAACCTAACCTAACCCATCCTAACCTAACCTAACCTCGGATCAGATTTCTGATTGCAGATTCTTGTTCGTCTAGTCGAGCCGAGAAATTTGAGTACCCACACGTACATTTGGACGATGTAGGGGGGGGGGCTATCTTGGTTACCATAAGTCGGATTTGAATTCTGATTGCAGATTATTGTTCGTCTAGTCGAGCCGAGAAATTTGCATACCCACAAAGTACATTTGGACGATGTAGGGGGGGGGCTATCTCGATTACCATAAGTCGGATTTGAATTCTGATTGCAGATTCTTGTTCGTCTAGTCAAGCCGAGTAATTTGCATACCCACAATGTACATTTGGACGATGTAGGGGGGGGCGGGCTATATCGGTTACGATAAGTCGGATTTGAATTCTGATTGCAGATTCTTGTTCGTCTAGTCGAGCCGAGAAATTTGCATACCCACAAAGTACATTTGGACGATGTAGGGGGGGGGGCTATCTCGATTACCATAAGTCGGATTTGAGTTCTGATTGCAGATTCTTGTTCGTCTAGTCAAGCCGAGTAATTTGCATACCCACAATGTACATTTGGACGATGTTAGGGGGGGGGCGGGCTATATCGGTTACCATAAGTCGGATTTGAATTCTGATTGCAGATTCTTGTTCGTCTAGTCGAGCCGAGTCATTTGAGTACCCACATCGTACACTTTGGATGATGTTTACAAAAAAAGGGGCCCGCACCACACTTTTGACCTTTTTTTTTGCATTTTTGGAATCTCCTCGTCAAGCCGAGTATTCTCAGTACCCACATGACATACTTTGGATAATTAATACAAGAGTTGAACAGGGTAACGGTACAACCAACAGAGCTAGCCCATCAGCGCTTGCAGTCAATTGAACTACCAGTGAATGCAAATTTTGAGGAGAATATAATTGCAATGCTTTGAACATATACTGCAAAGGGAAACCTTCAAGTACTCTGCACCGAGGCAGCTGTTCGCACAACCGACTGACGCGTCCAGTCTACTGTCTGGGAATGCAGATGTTGTAATTTGATACCTCGACTGGAGGGTGCAGGTGTTCACACAAAAAACCGACAAGTCGAGACCTGTCTGGGGTGCAGCTGCGCCCGACCCCAGGAGGAGCCCCCCCCCTCAGACGCCTGCACCAACACTTGGAAGAAAATCCTCCTACATTAGAAGGATTTCCTTCTGTTCCCTAACATGAAAAGCTTTTGTGGCCTTGAAAAAGGCCGATTATGATGGTGGGATCAGGTGGAGGTTAAGGTGTTGGAAAACGTTTATTTTTTACTGTTAAAAAACTTTGTTACTTCATCAGGGTGCAGTTCATCGGTCCGCCGATTCCACCACATTTCAACAAGCATCATGTACTTCTGCTCATGTTCAATGGCGTAGAAGTGCTCCTCTTCAATGGGGTAGAAATTCATCTTGTAGTCCATGTCCCGCTGCCAATATTCCCACTCCAAGTCGTCCAGCGGGCAATGGTTCCACATGCTGTTGATTCCCCGTCGTCTGGAGTACAGAGCGTCGTCAAGATCTTGAGTAGTTGAATACATTTTTGGTTCATGAACGTACTTGAACTTTTTGTCAATGCGCCATAGCCTCTTCTTATGGAAATGCTTCAAGGTGCAATCATCGTCGTCTTTTCTATTGTAGAACTCATCACCTTCGAAGTAATCATCTTCATCGTCAAACGGTCTCTTCTTATTATTGCTATTCATTGTCGTTTCCGCTGCAACACATACATCCTCCAACTCAACGTCTGTGATGTCACAATCCCACTCGATGTTGGCCATGATCTCTTGGTAGCTGTTGACGCTTCGAAACTCAAGACTAAACTAAACTTTACTGCTAGGGGCGGGCTGCGCGTCGTGGGATGATGGGCGCAGGTGTACAGACAAAAAACCGTCGCGTCACCCTACTGTCTGGGAATGCGGATGTTGTAATTTGATACCTCGACTGGAGGGTGCAGGTGTTCACACAAAAAACCGACAAGTTGAGACCTGTCTGGGAATGCGGATGCTGTAATTTGACACCTCGACGGGAAGACGGCTGACCCTTCTAGGAACCCATAATTATAGACCACCCGCGTCGAATTCCGAGCAATAAATCACCAGTTGTCAAACACCCACGGTATCATTCTTGTTTTAGTCTTCAACAATTCCTGACGTATGGGGGAGCGAAAATCTCCCCCCTAAGCCATTATGTGTTAGGGGGAGCAAAAATCTCCCCCTAAGCGGTGCGCGGGTCGCGACACGCCACAGTCTCTTGATAGACTTCTTCGAAGACGGACGTCTACATTAATTCGATAACAATGTCGTTTATTCATCAGAAATCGTGTGAATGTGTGAAGACTGAACTGGACTTGTTTTCGTTACCGCCTACGCAGACCAGCATCGAGAGCGGTAAATGGGTTCAATACAAACCGATCTCATCGCTGACGGACGATTCGCCAATAGAGTTTGTAATACCCGGTCACGGTGACGAGTACACGGACCTGACACAAACGTTATTACACGTGAAAGCCGCTATTGTGAAACAGGACGACACTAAAGCGGACGGTGGGCAACCTGCTAAAGAGGTGGGCCCGGTGAACAATTGGCTCCACTCGATATTCAGTCAAGTGGATCTCTATCTCAATCATAAACTGGTGTCACCACAAAACAACACGTACGCTTACCGTGCCTACTTGGAAAACCTATTGAACTACGGATGTAGTGCGAAGAATTCGCACCTGACTAGCGAGCTGTTTTTTGAAGATTCGGCCGGACTAATGGACGATTGTGACGAATTGAACGAGGGATTGAAAAAGCGTCGCGATCACACGAAAGAAAGCGATGTTTGCGATATGGTCGGTCGATTGCACATCGATTTGTGCAATCAGAACAAATTCATGTTGAACGGTGTCGAGATGCGGTTGCAACTTAACAGATCCAGAAACTCGTTTTGTATAATGTCCAAAACGCTAACTACCTACAAGGTGACAATTAAAGAGATTAGTCTTTTCGTACGTCTATGTAAGATAAATCCGAGCGTATTGTTGGCGCACAGTAAAACTCTCGAGACCGGCACGGCCAAGTATCCAATCACGCGTGTAGAAGTGAAATCCTTCACACTACCCTCCGGTATAATGAGTAAGGCTTTAGACAGCGCATTTCTCGGTCAGTTACCGAAACGTGTGATAATTGGACTGGTCAGTAATCTTGCGTTCAACGCAGATTTCAAGAAGAATCCTTACAACTTTCAACACTACGATATGAATTATCTCGCATTGTACGTGGACGGTGAACAAGTACCGGCCAAACCGTTACAGCCCGTTTACACATTGAACAGTGAGACATATATACTCTCTTATTACACATTGGTCACTGGCACCGGAATCCAGTTCTCCGACGCAGGTAATGAGATCAAGAGAGGTGACTATCCGTACGGTAATTGTCTTATGGCGTTCGACTTGACACCGGACATGTCCGCGGCTGAGTCGAGTCACTGGAATCTCCTGCGCAACGGTAATCTACGTATCGAAATCGGATTCTCCAAAGCGTTGCCCGAGACCGTCAACTGTATAGTGTACGCCGAACTGGACAACGTCATCGAGATCGATCGTCACCGTAACGTAACAGTTGACTTCAGCGGGTGAATAAAAGCGAACGCCAAACAGAAATATTGTCTGACAGCGAGTGCGTACAGTTTACTTCAAGGGTGAGCAGACGCACCACCAGTCAGTAGTGCGGTTGAAGTCACACGGTAAGGACGTGAACATGGACGCTTACGCTTCTGCGGACGACTATATCAAATCGTTTATTCAGGAGATTGAGGTTATGAACAATAATGCTAGTGATCAGACATTGACATCACCTCAGTCGTCATTTGTAAAACCGACCACTGCCTGCAAGAGACGAAGGAGGCCAACTCCCATCGAAGTGGAAACCAAGAAACCTGGATGGGTACCAAAACCAACAGATGATTGTCCCATAGTGTCATGGATGGACGATGGGAATACGTTTGCTGTTCAAAACCCGGGAAACAAAGGGCAAATTTTATTGAAAATGGAAATGTACGATGGTACAGATATGGTGTTCATGTGCGGTTTATTTTTGGACAAAGATGGTGAAATGCACCAAAGTGTCAAACAAGTAGTTGATAAAGTGGAAAACATGTGGATCTATAAATCAACAGGAGTACCGAAAATTACAGGCTTAACTCAAACTGTTACACAACGCAGTGCAGTTTCGCAGCCAATGCCTAAGAAGCGAGCTGTGAGGAAGAAACAACGAGTGGCGCCGGCATTCAACTAGAGCATCCGCATTCCCAGACAGGTCTCGACGCGTCGGTTTTTTGTGTGAACACCTGCGCCCGACCCTTCGGACCACCCACGTAGAAGAAAATGGCGGCGAGGGTTTATAAGGCGGGGCCCCGCCCGATTGAGCATCATTCTCCACCAGACCACCACCTCACATAGACCTACTCCAACTACTACTAGAGATGTCGAGCAGCAGCACTTTCAAGCTAGAGTTTCCGGGCGTGAACGGCACTGCAGCAACCGCGGACCTGAGAGCTACCCTCAACAACTGCAAGTCTGACTCTCCGCTCTACACCAGGATAGCCGATCTCCGAGAGGAATGCGGCTATCTCATCACTGCGATGGAGCGAGCCACCACACCCTTTGGCGAGACAATCATCGTGATCCTGGAGGGGCAGGTCGGGGACGACTTCTTTCTGCGAGTCTACCTTCCTAGGCGCTTCAACGAAGTCCTGAGCAACACCGACATCGAGCGCTACAACAGCGGGTTTGGAGAACGCCTTCGCTTGGTGAAGCGCAGTCCGAGGGGTTCCAATAGCAGATTCACACCGTTGGAGTTTATGTAAAGCAAGACTTGAAGATTATGTTAAAACCTTTGTAAATTAGTTTTCGTAGTCAATACTTATAGTCACGTTCAGAACATAACCACTGTGTTATTTATTTCACTTAACCCCAAAAATGCCCTTTGGTAGTAAGTTTAAGAGTGTGAGTATGGTAACTGTGAGGTGTTTAGCTCAGTAGTAATCATGGGCTTGATGTGGAAACATCCGTTCTCAGCCATTGTGGCGGGACCTTCGGGTTGTGGCAAGTCTCAGTTTGTGTCAAAGTTTATAAAACACATTACAGAAATGTGTGACACGCCATTTACCAGTATAAACTGGCATTATGGTAGTGGTGGTGGTGGTGGTGGTGACTCGAAAAATGTCAACATTAACCACATAGAAGGTCTACCAAACTTGGAGGATTTTTCTGGTAACGAGCCGATACTTGTGATTATAGACGATATGATGCGTGAGGCCGACAACCGTGTGGTGGATCTTTTCACAAAAGGTTGCCATCATCGCAACATTAGTGTGTTTTTCATTACACAAAATTTGTTTCATCAAGGACGCGGGCAGAGGGACATCTCACTGAATGCACATTACATTGAGTGTTTTAAGAATCCTAGAGATAGAGTTCAGATTAGGTACTTGGCCAGACAAATATATCCAGACAGCCCGAAATTCATCGAGGAGGCGTACGCTGACGCTACTAGGAATCCACACGGCTACCTACTGATAGACTTGAAACAATCAACAGACGAAAATATGCGAATACGAAGTTGCATATTTCCAGACGATTCTACCAACTATGTGTACTTGCCAAAGAAAAGGTAATTTCGCCATCAGTAGTAATCAGTAGTAATTGCGGAAGGACGCAGCTCTGCTTACGGCTTTCATACACGCAACACCCAAGGAGCGGAAGGCACTGTTAAAGGTGTGTGACAAGAGCCGCATTCGCTCAGTGTGTGAGTGCGCATACAACGTGTTACGAGGTAACGTTCCTCTGGCGAAGAAGAGTAAAAGTCAGCTAAGCAAACACAAGGCGACGCTACGTCGATTGGTGAAACGCGGCGAAGGCTGGTCAAAGAAACGAAAGTATCTCATACAAAAAGGCGGTGGAATCTTTATACCATTACTTTTGAGCGCAGTACTACAAGCAGCATTGAGTAGATAAAAATGACTGGTATCAACAATCAGTTCTATTTGACACTGCCCAGCAACAGTTCGATGCAGTATTATCCGAAAAATACAGTTGCAAATTATATAACACATTTGCCGAGAGCTATTCAACTGGACGCTGGCGACTGGGAAATTGCACTTGTGGAAGCGCACTATCCAATGACATTTCTATCAGTCGGTAATGACGAAACAATTGACATTTGCATACAACCGCAAGAGGAAGCAAAAGTGAACATAGAAGCGTTGGCGCGGGTTATGGACAGCACTGCCGATGTAACGCCGGTAGTGTCAGCTACTCCAAAACAAAACCACAGAATTAAATTGAAGACTGGTGATTACGCAAATATTCAAGAATTGTGTGATCATATCAATTCACAAGAACTAGCGATTACTTTTGGTGTAAAGTTCACCGTTGAAAACTCATACAACAAATTCATTGAAGTATCGATGGGGACTGATGTTGGAAAAATTACATTAAGTCCAACGTTAGCGCTTCAATTGGGGTTCGATCCGAATGAATTGACGCTGGAAGGTGATGCAGTTAACAAAAGCATCCGTTCGCCCAACATTCGTCTTGGCTTACCGTCACACATGTACGTGTATTGTGATTTAGTCGAGCCGCAGATGGTCGGCGATACAGTCGCACCGTTATTGAAAATTGTCAATATATCCACGTCTACTTATGTATACGGATTGCATAAATCAACATCATTCATCGATCCGCACTATGTGCCTGTTATGAATAGATCTTTTGACAGTGTGGAAATTGACTTAAGAGATAACATTGGTAATCATTTGCCATTCCACTTTGGAACGTCGTGCGTGAAGTTACACTTTAGAAAAGTAGCTAGCCATTAGCACAGAAATGGAACACGCGAAGAAGATGGTAGTTGTGCCGCAAGAGTTGATTGATCGACTGCAATCAAATGCTACGGATAACAGACCGACTAATCTATCCAGTGAAAACAGCCTCGACGCGGAGATGCAACAAATATTGAATAACAAGCGTATGGACGATAGTGAAAAGTGGAAATTGTACAAACAGGCGTTACATCGCTTCTTGCATATTGCAGAGAATAGACGCCAACCGATTAGCATACCAATCGTGGAGACGGGTGGGATTGAACATAGTCGACGAGCGCACCCCGCTGCGGAAGGTGGTCCAGTGGAAGAGATTGTGGAAACGTTTTCCAAAACTTACAGATCTGATGCCCGCAATCTTTTACGTTTCATGAAACGTGACGGCAGCTTAATCAGTTGGGACAGTGGCTATTCAGTGTACATCAACGGTGTAAAAATCCCAGACTCAAATCTAGTGGATATCTTAAATTGCATAGTAAAGGTGCGTATGCGTGATTACATACCGCCAGGATGGCGGGAAGTGCTCAACGCATTGAAAGCGATGAACGTGCCAAAGGACTATATGAATAATCTAAGAGCACTAAAGGAAATAAATGCCGAATATCGATCATCATTCACAGGAGGAGAAGGATCAGACGATGACGTGGAAGACACATCAACTGAATCAATACTGAGAACACCGCTAGTAAATCGGCTTCGATCGGCAAGAGGAAAACGTGTAACATCTACACCGACAGGGCAGTTTGATCTTCTAACTAGAAACAAGCCGTCGTCAAATTTGGACAAGTGGAAAACGTACACAGGATAGGTTTTCATTATGGAGCGTTTGTATTACAATCCCATCGAACCTTCGTCGTATGGCGGTGTAGCTTCTTTAGCGCGAGCTGCAAAACCAGTTTCAAAACGCAAAGTGATTGAATGGTTACAAACACAGGACACTTACACATTGCACAAACCGGCACGCAAGCGTTTCCCGCGCAATCCTTACATAGTGTATGGTCCATTTGAATTGTGGCAAGCGGACTTGAACGATATGCGTGGTCTTAGTAAACACAACGACGGCGTCAACTACCTACTGACTGTAATAGACGTGTTTAGCAAACACCTGTATGTGCGGACGTTGAGGCGGAAAGAAGGAGCTGAAGTGGCCAACGCTTTCGAGGAGATATTTGCCGAAGCGACCGATACACCTCGCTGTTTACAAACCGACAAAGGTACTGAATTCACCGGTGCCAAGACGAAAAGGTTATTCAAACAAAACGGAATCATCTATGTCACTACACAAAACCCAGATGTTAAAGCGGCCGTAGTGGAACGCGTGAATCGCACTTTGAAAACACGCATGTGGCGATATTTGACTTACAAAAACACATATCGTTACGTAGATGCGTTGGACAAACTGGTTAGCGCATACAACAACAGCGCTCACAAGAGTCTAGGCAATAGAATACGACCAGTCGATGTGACTGTCGACAATAAGCGAATATTGCACCAGGTATGGCATCGCATGTTCGGTAAGATACCGCGTCGTGTTAAGGCAAAACTGACAGTTGGCACCACAGTGCGCATATCTAAGGAGAAGGGTACATTCGCAAAAGGTTACGAGACTAATTGGAGTAAAGAAGTGTTTGTGGTGCTTCGTGTAAACACATTGATGCCTCTGCCAATGTACACTTTGTCGGATCTCAACGGTGAACAAGTGACTGGTCAGTTTTACGAATACGAATTACAAAAAGTGACAATATACAACGACCATCTGTTCAAGATTGCTGAAATACTAGCCGCTAAGGGTCGTGGTCGCAGTAAGCGTTATTTCGTCAAGTGGGCAGGTTACGGAGACGAGTTCAATTCTTGGGTAGGAGCGCAAGATTTGCAAAATGCCTAATAGCAACCAGTTCTATTTGACATTGCCCAGCAACAGCTCAAAGGATTATTTTCCAAAAAACACAGTGTCCAAGTACACTACACATCTGCCGAGACAAATTCGATTAGAAGGCGATGGCGAGTGGGAGATGGCTTTGGTCGAAGCGCATTATCCATGCTCCTTTATGACTGTGGACGATGAATCGTGTATTTGGCTCGACTATAAACTCGTTCTGCCGAGTATTCCCGTCACACTCAGTGTCGAGCACATTATGCTAAAGATGAAACCCGGTTATTACAAGAACATAACCGATTTATTGAAAATGATCAATAAAGCGAAGGATGTAACCCAGTACTTGTACTTTGAGTATGACAAAGAGCAGGACAGAGTCAAGATCACGACAATGGTGGACGGTATAAGCAAAGTGCATTTCACCGAAGCGCTGTCTCTCCAGTTGGGTTTCGATCCGTACGAGAACGTTTTGACAAATGACCTCACAGCGATATGGCCACCAAATCTGACTATGGGACTGCCGACACACTTGTACGTGTATTGTGATCTGATTGAACCGCAGCTGATTGGCGACACTACAGCGCCGCTTTTGAAGATTATCAACATTGACAGAGATAACTAAACACACGGCGCGCATAAGACTGTGCATTTCATCAGTCCTCATTATGCGCCAGTTATGAAAGGAACATTTGAAACGATCGATATTGACCTAAGGGATCACGCTAGTAAAAAAGCGTCATTCCTCTTTGGGACGTCGTACGTGAAGCTTCATTTCAAACGAGTAGCTCAGCAATTATGAATACAAACGATCCCTACTTGGCTTACTACCGTCGCCAACAATTGCAGCAGACCGGTGGCAGTATCGATAGGGTATTTCGCGGTGCACCCTACCAGCGCGGACATGGAATTGGCAGTTTCCTAGGCGGTATGTTCCGCACCATCACACCGCTGCTCAAGTCGGGAGCCTCTGTTGTGGCCAAAGAGGCGTTGAAATCCGGTGTTGGATTCTTGGGCGACATGGCCATGCACCAGCGGGATCCCAAAGAAGCCGCTAGAGATCATTTCAGCCAGTTTACAGACTCGCTAAAACGCAGGGCGGATGGCAAACTTCAACTTGTGCTAAGTGGCGGCGGCGGCTCTCGCGCGAAACACCGTCGCGTAACGCGAAAGAATACCGCGAAACACCGACGGGCTACTCCTGCGCGAAAGACTAATGCGAGACTCTCGCGTAAGAGGAACGCGAAGCGCGCCATGTTCGGCGGCCGTCGTGTCACACCGCAGTCTTTGACGAAACTCCTTCGAGGAAGGTCGTCGTCATCCAAGAAGGGCAAGAAGAGAAGGACAGTTAGGAAGAAGACGAGGAAGACGAGGAAAGCAGTGAGGAGAACTTCCGTACGTGATATATTCAATTAACACACACACTAGCAATGTCGTTTCTACATCAAAAGTCGTGTGAATGCGTCAAGACGGAATTGGACTTATTCTCCCTACCGCCGACGCAGACCAGTATCGAGAACGGCAAATGGATTCAGTACAAACCAATCTCCACACTGACTGATGATTCGCCCATCGAGTTTGTTGTGCCCGGCAACGGCGAAGAATACACCGATCTTTCGCAAACAATGTTGGAAGTTACAGCGTCTATTGTCAAGTCGACAGGAGCGGCAATCGCAGATGCCGATGAATCGAACAAAATTGGCCCAGTCAACAATTGGCTGCACACGTTATTCAGTCAAGTCGATATGAGTATGAATCAGAAACTGGTCACACCACAAAACAACACTTATGCATATCGAGCTTATATTGAAACATTGCTGAATTACGGCTATGATGCTAGGAAATCACATTTAACATGTGGATTGTGGAACGCGGACGATGCCGGCCACATGGACAATACTCTGGACGATAACGATGGACTAAAGGCGAGACGAAAAATGACAAATAAAAGTCGTGAAATCGATATGCTCGGTCGCCTACATGTGGACATGTGTAATCAGAACAAGTTCCTGTTGAACGGTGTGGAACTGCGTTTTAAACTTATCCGATCAAAAGATTCCTTCTCCATTATGTCGGATGATGGTGACTACAAGGTGCACATTGTTGATGCGAATCTCTGGATACGAAGGTGTAAAGTTAGCCCCACTGTCCTGTTGGCGCACAGCAAGACGCTTCAGACCGGCACAGCTAAATACCCAATCACTAGAGTGGAATTGAAAACATTCACACTGCCGTTTGGAGTGAGGAGCAAAACTTTGGACAATGTGTTTCTAGGTCAAGTGCCGAAACGAATCATTGTCGGACTGGTCACCAACGCCGCTTATAATGGCGATTTAAAAAAGAATCCATTTAACTTTCAAAATTTCAAAACCAACTACTTCTCGCTGTACGTGGACGGTGAACAAGTGCCGTCCAAACCGCTACAACCACACTACGAAACCGGCAAGGGAAAATACGTGATGGCGTATCACAGTCTGTTTTCAGGCTCCGGCATACACTTTAGCGATGCTGGTAATCTCATAAATAGAGACGATTACGACGATGGATACTGTCTGATGGCATTCGATCTAACACCTGATATGTCAGCAAGCGACACGACTCATTGGAACCTAGTGCGCAACGGCAGTGTGCGTATGGAGATTGCTTTCGACACGGGGCTCACAGAGACTGTCAACTGTCTGGTATACGCAGAGTTTGACAACGTCATAGAAATCGATCGTCATCGCAACGTGTCTGCGGACTTTGGTGGTTAGATCGTCGGCAGCGGCGTCATCGTCCTCCTCCTCAGTCTACAACCAACACTCGCACAAGATGGATCGTTTATGCAGAGCACAGCGTACAAATTTAGCATCTCCAATTATTGTAGATTTTCAATGTTTCAAGGACAACGCAAATGACTACATTCTGAAGGAAGTGTGCGTCTTGGAATTGGTCAGTGGAACACTGCTAATGCATCATATCGCCAAACCACCATTCAGTCGAGATTTCCTATCACAAGAGAAACTGCGTGAAAGCTATTGGCTCACAAAACACTGTCACGGATTGGAATGGGACCAAGGTGATATCTGGTATCATGTGCTAGAGGAAAAGTTACGCGCATGTATCGCCAAACGACCGATTGTCTACGTCAAAGGTGCTGAGAAAAAAGAGTTTGTACGATACAATTTCATCACGGATCACTGTACTACTAATGTCATCGATATCAACGATATTGGCTGCGGATCACTATCGTCAATCAACAGTCTACTATCAACAAACGCAGTGCGATGTTGCCACCACAGAACAGCTCACACACGTTGCGCTCTAGCCAATTGCATCACATTACGCAGTTGGTTACATCTAAGTACAAATATCGCTGACGCTGATGATTACGCTGACGATGGTGAGAGTGATACCAGTTCCTGCTTTTGTTTTGCTACTAGCACTACTACTCCTACTACTGACTGTGGCGTCGACACAGTAGAATGAATACCTTAGAGATACAAAAGTGTATGGCTAAACTGCCCGTACAGAATGTTGGTGTCTACGCTGCGGATCAATTGCCCCATTATATTTCACCATCTACTGCTATGATTGTGAACACTGATCCACACAATGAAGACGGCACTCACTGGGTCGCTTTCTACCTTAACAAAGGAGGAGGAATAATTGAATTATTTGACAGCTACGGTCAACCGCCACATCTTCAATTCTACCAAGGATTCCTGAGACGCAACGCTCGTCGCTACCTGTACAACGAACATCGCCTTCAAAGTGACAACACTCTGGTCTGCGGTCAATACTGCCTTGTATTCCTGTACTGCCACACCCACTACGGCATGAAGATGAAGGACTTTGTGCAGCTCTTTGAACACTCTTCTGTCGGCCACAACGACGCACTGATCAGAAGACTCTTTGCACAAATGTATACCAATTGAGTTTTGAAATTTTGCATTTGTTTTTTATCAATAAACTAGTTGTGTACTCAGAATAAAAAAAGAAACATTCTTATTATTTCCCATCCTCGCCTCCTTTACCCCAAAGTGGGGCAGATATATCATACAATGACATTAGCAGGTGCATTCTAGTCTTCAACAATTCCTGTAGTATGGGGGAGCGAAAATCTCCCCCTAAGCCATTATGTGTTAGGGGGAGCGAAAATCTCCCCCCTGGTAATTAAATCAGTTGAACAACAGTTGTCAACCACAAATTGGGAAATACCTATCATACAATGATTGTAAAGTAACATTCATATCTGAACCTGGTTTATATGAATTAACATATTCCTGAATAATTTTTTTTTTTACTTTAGTATCTTAAGACTATGTGAGGGGAGAAAAAAAGACGAATGTATATACGAACAATTTGGCTATTTATTTACACACCTTATATATATTTTACATCGAGTATGTGCTCCTGAACATTTGTGTTTGGCTAGCAAAAACGAGACTCGACACAAACTAACGACTAGAACAAAAAGAAAAAAGGAGCACATTTCTAAGTTTTACGAGACTCGATACAAACTAATGACTAGGTTTAGCAAAATCGGAAATTTACAAGTCAAGTCAGGGTCTTTGGTAATATGACACAACCACTCAACGCTCCTCATCCTCCGCCTCTTCATCGTCTTGAGGGATGTCTTCGGGCTGAGGTGGAACGTCAACATGCCCCCAAGGCAGTGTATTTACTCCGTCCGGAAGGATGTAACGTTTGTCATCGTTACAGCTCAAGGATAGCTTGTCGACTTGGACTGTGAAGACGCGGTGGTTTCGGGACTGGAACCTGGTGTTGATGGTTCTCTTCAACACGCCGTTGAAGAGGCATTCCCGATAGTCGTCAGAGGTTAAATTGTGTTTTACAACACCTCTAGCGACTCCCTTGGCGCGCTTCACTGTCATGACCTGCAACTCGTCATCTTCGGTCCTCTCCTCGAACTCGACAATGTCCATGAAATAAAGTTTCGAGCGAAGACCGAGGTACTCGAGCAGAGGAAGTCCGTTTGCTTCATCCTTGAACTTTCCAATGACTTTTGCGTTGACGGGGCTGTAGCAGGGATGGTTTCGGGGGTACGCACTGGTGTCGAAATCATCCAGATGCTCCAACATGTCCTTATAAACATCTTCAGTCTGGATGTCGAACACGAAGCTGTCAGTGTCCATGTAGTCAACCTTCAGACGGTCGCCGTAGCGGTTCTTCATCTTTCGAAGGAAGTCGTACATGAGCCACTTGCTCAGATCGAGGACACACATTCCGACGTAGAGCGGTTTGTCCAGGACGATATTGACTTTCGACATGTGGACAATGGCGACGTCATCGTTGAAGTAGGTTCGGTCCAGGAAGTTTGACTTGGCTACGTACTTCCTGAACATCTCCGGCGTACACACCAGTTTAGCGTTCATTCGCTTGCGAACATTCTCGACTGACGGAACGAGATGACGCGATGCACGTTCACAAGCTCCAGTCCGTTTTCCAGCGCCTGTTGCAGGATTCTGTAATGACAGATGTAGTTCTTCTTATCATCCAGAGTCGTAACGAGCTTCTTGAATTTCCCTCCTGGCGGACGTTTGGTCTCGCAGCAGTAGGGGAGATCCTTGTGAAGGTCGTGCAGGTGGGCGGGGTAGCGAAGGTCAACTTCCAAGACATAGCCGGTGGGTCCTTCGGGGTCCAACGCTGCAATGTCCAGGGACGCGATCTCCTCGCGGCTGAGCCATTGGAAGTCTCCCTGTGGAAGACACTGGGACATGGCCCAACCGTAAAGGTTGTTGGCGTCCAAGTATAGCAGGTGATTCGTTGGCTCTTCAGGTCGTCGATCTTCAGGGCGACATCCATCATGGTTGGCCTTGGCGTGTCTGGTGATCGCCTGGGAAATACCTCCTCTGATGCCTTGCTCGAAGAAGAGGTACATATCAAAGTCCTGTATCGTATCAAGCTCCACTCGACAGGTCCTTAACATGACATCCCAGGCGTATGACGGTAGGGTGTAGTAGTGCGCAGGATCTAGTTCGTATTCAGCCATCGACGTGTCCCTGAAGCGTTCAAAGACGTCAGTCAACAGCGCAATGTCACAGCGCAGGTACTTCTCGGCGTAGTCCTTGAGGTTCCTACAACCGAAGGTTTCCCACACATTGCGAGCATGCTCGTAGTCTGCATCCGTTATGTCCTCCAGGGTCAGGTCGTTGTGGAAATCTCGCTGCAGAGGCAGTTCCGTAGTATCTTCCAATACGGCGTTCGACGTTACAAAGTTGTACGGGAACACGCCTTTCCTACGGACTAGATCGAAGAGGTGGTCTTCGGGGAATCTCTTCCTCGTCTCCAAGAGTTGAGCTGGTGGAAGTGCGGCTGCGAGGCTGGCGAGGCTCAAAGCCAGGAACCTGTAGGTGTCGAGGAACCTGACTCTGAATCCTGGCTGTCTTTTTCCACGCCCTTGCATCCCAACCGGTGCCGCTGCTCGGTCGAACAGGAACCGCTTCGTGAAAGCGATGTACCGCTCTTCCGTGTGAGCCAACACCTCAACATCACCAGGGTCGACCGCCAACTCCCGCACTATGAAGTGAGCGTCGTAGTTGGAGAGATTGTGGAAGTAGCAGTTGACTACTCGCTGCTCCCTGTAGCGTAGGTTACATGATCTGTGCGCAGCGCCACGGAACTCGTAGGGCGGCGTGTGGTTGTGATCACGAACCTTTGGGTCTTCGCTTGAAAATGTCGATCCGCAGAGGTAGCAATTCGCTGTCGAGTTGTACTGCATCTTTTCCGCTGGGGTCAGGACAGGGCGCAGATTTCTTGCTTCGTACAGGAAGTTCCACAATCGCTCAACATCAGTTTTCAACATCTCCATAAATGTCTTTGACGCATCATCCCCGAAGTAGACTCGAGGCTCAAATTCCTCAAGTCCGTACGAGTCGATGATCTGGTACGCAAAGGCGTATGGGATGTGGATGTGGGTGGCTACTCCTCCGTGCGGTTCATCCACTTGTTCATCCATCTCCGCGGTCGGCAGTAGAGCACACTCAAAGTCCGCGTAGATGGTGAAACGCTCGCGTCGGGTGAACTCTGGATGGCTGAATTTGATTTCTGTCTTCTTCGGCGTATCCATGCGAATAGGGGCTGAAGCGGAGCAGTATCGCCTATGCTCCTCCAGACGCTGTGCACCCGTCAAACCGAGCTTGTTCGGACGGTTATCAAAGTGCGCGAAGCACCGCTTACAGATGAATATCCTGCCCATATGTGCTGTAAGCTGGGGACGGATCAGTCGACCAAGGTCTTTGATGTAGGCGTAGTGACTATCACCGTCCGTTGTCACGTACAAAAGGTCGAAATGGTCTTCACGCTCCTGCCTACAAATCTTCAAGGGGAAGACGGTGTCCTGATACTTTGGTCGTCCGTCAGGTTTCTGACCCACGCACGTGTGATCAATACCATAGACGTTGATGCTGATGTTGTTTGTCCGCTCAAACGTCTTGATACTCTTCAGAGCAACGGGGAATTGAAGGCCGGTCCAATCGTATCGGGCGATGATGTCGTCGGTGTACGATGCCGGTCTTTTAGGGTGATCTTGAACAAACTTTCCCAGGACTGCATACATAAAACACCGCTCATCGGCGTTCGATACGTTGACGACTGCTTGGGTGTTCTCCAGAGACGTAGGCAGTGGGAGCCAAGCTCGACCATCTTCACCTAGAGGAGTGTATTCGTTGATGCCGACCTCCAAATCACGAACGCGAAGGTATGTCCACCCGGAGCCGATATGATCACACTCAGCCTTCTCTCTGATAAGCTTCGCAAAAGCTGTTGTGATGTACTGGTTCAGGTCCGAGGTCGTCGTCAACGGAGTCATCTTCGTTTTGAAGTTGCGCAGGCAGGTGGTGTTGTGAATATTTTGGAATTCACACTCCAGCTTCAAGTTGACCTTAATGCTGCGGTGTTTCGCCAAGGTGTTCTCAAGCAACTCCGTAAGGCTAACAATCAACAACGCCATCACTTCTCCGATTGTGACGAGATTCTCCATCGGTCGCTGCAGACGGTAGGTTAAGAGGCGGTTGCGAAAACCCCGTTGAATGATTGAGAATACGGGGCTTGACTGTCCTGCTCCAGTCATCTCAACATCATCGGGTTGCGGGTGTGTGCTCGTTCCAGGTTGTGGCTCCGTGCTGGGTCCTGGCTGGGGTTCGTCCTGCACCATAGCCACTCGGTTCAGGATCAGGTCCTTCATGATCGGGCAGGTGAACCGCTCATGATGGTCCTTGTTGAACCCCGTGTTGAAATCCCGGTCGCAGTATGCGCAAGGGAATCTTCGTCCATGACCATCGCCGTGAAATTGCATGGTGTGTCGACGCAGGTTGTCTTCCCTCTTGAATTCGGCGCCGCATGTGTCGCATATGAACCTGCGGACTCTGCTGTGGGTAGAATCCACATGTCGACGCAGGTTTCTTTCACGACGGAAACGGCGACCGCATTCATGGCAGGTGTGGTGGCCAGGACCCGGTCTTTCATCTGAAAATAAATACAAAAAACAGATTAGGATAACTAAAGATACAAATTCCCCTCTCTCGAGAATCAAATTTCAAAATGGAGTTGTTAATTAAAAATACCAATTTTCAAACAGGGAATGTAATCTTCTGTACTGTTTGTCTATTCATGATTCGGGGTTCAAAGCTAAGGATGTAGCTGCAATATTGAGCTGCGCCAACCCTAAAGAAGCATTATGTTTTAGGGGGAGCGAAAATCTCCCCCCTAGCAATTAAATCAATAGTACACCAGTTGTCACGGTCTCATTCTTCTTCTTCATGTACCTAGTTAAATAATTATAAAAAAGGTAATTAGTTTCGAGGGGAAAAAGTTATTTTAATGTGGATTCTCACCTTCAACGGAGTGTTGGTTGACATAGGCAGTCGTCTGCGGAGCATCAATCACCTGCCGGGGTGGAATGACTCGGTGGTTCGCTTCCATGTGACGCTCTAAAGCTCCCCGGTCTACGAATGTGGCCCGACATGCAGCTTCTCCATCTGCAAACGCACAAAACGATTAGATTGTGAAATGTTTAACACCTACCTTTGTTTAGATTACTTTCAGATTCTCAGTGCCCCCCCCCCCACACACACAAAATGGTCGGGGGGGGGTTAAAATTTTGTTTATGTATGTAATGTGGTACTCTGATGACTTGAATTGATGGGGCGAGCAATAACATAAGTTATTAAAGTTAAATTATATTGATATAGTCATGTAATTTTAAATTTAAAAAACAAAGAGTTCTCTATTCGCGCTAAATAGTTAAAGCTGTTAAATAAAAATAATTGTATCACTCTGCGGTTATATTGCATAACGTATTCCTATATTACTAACATTTAGGTCTGATTAAAACAATAATGCAACGCAAAAAACGTACCTTGTTGCGTTGGTGTTGGTGGTGGTAGTTGTGGTCTCAAGCCGTGGAATCTGATGCGGTGTTGCACCAAATTGTTCCTACGCACGTAAATACACCCACAAATGTTACAAACGTGTGTGGCGTTCATCTTTAATATGGATTATAAGTTTTGATAATCACAAACAATACAGCACAACACGAACGTTTTAATTAGTTCAAAGGTGCTTTACGCAAATCGCAAATCGCAAAGGATGATAATCAGCAACTAACACAAATCGCGTAGAACGGAACAGGATCGGACTAACACGTCTTCACGCACTGAACTCTCGAACTGAACTGAAGGAGGGCTGGTGATGTGGGGTGACGCTCCCCACTAATGGATTTCGGAGAAGGTCGGGGCAAAAACTCTCAACCGCTGTCTGGGGTAAAGACCACCCTGCTCTAATGGAATTCGACGCGGGTGGTCTATAATTATGGGTTCCTAGAAGGGTCAGCCGTCTTCCCGTCGAGGTATCAAATTACAGCATCCGCATTCCCAGACAGGTCTCGACTTGTCGGTTTTTTGTGTGAACACCTGCACCCTCCAGTCGAGGTATCAAATTACAACATCTGCATTCCCAGACAGTAGACTGGACGCGTCAGTCGGTTGTGCGAACAGCTGCCTCGGTGCAGAGTACTTGAAGGTTTCCCTTTGCAGTATATGTTCAAAGCATTGCAATTATATTCTCCTCAAAATTTGCATTCACTGGTAGTTCAATTGACTGCAAGCGCTGATGGGCTAGCTCTGTTGGTTGTAGCGTTACCCTGTTCAACTCTTGTATTAATTATCCAAAGTATGTCATGTGGGTACTGAGAATACTCGGCTTGACGAGGAGATTCCAAAAATGCAAAAAAAAGGTCAAAAGTGTGGTGCGGGCCCCTTTTTTGTAAACATCATCCAAAGTGTACGATGTGGGTACTCAAATGACTCGGCTCGACTAGACGAACAAGAATCTGCAATCAGAATTCAAATCCGACATATGGTAACCGATATAGCCCGCCCCCCCCTACATCGTCCAAATGTACATTGTGGGTATGCAAATTACTCGGCTTGACTAGACGAACAAGAATCTGCAATCAGAAATCTGATCCGAGGTTAGGTTAGGTTAGGATGGGTTAGGTTAGGTTAGGTTAGGTTAGGTTAGGTTAGGTTAGGTTAGGTTAGGTTAGGTTAGGTTAGGTTAGGTTAGGTTAGGTTAGGTTAATATTCGCAAAAAAAAAATCGCAAAAAAAAAATTCGCAAAAAAAATTCGCAAAAAAAAATTCGCAAAAAAAAAAAAATTCGCGAGGGGGTGGGTCGGGGGGGGCTCCTCCTGCTCCTCCTGGCCTCGGAGTGTCCAATATACCCTACTGATGAAGGTATAAATTATCCTTCAGCTGCTGAAGTTTTAAAGACGCAGACATATGTGGATGATATCATAACAGGTATATCATACAGGTAATGCATACTGAAGAAGATACATTAACCTTACAACATATAACCAATCCATTAAAACCCATAAAAGTCGTACAAAAGGGCTTATAAGCGAGTTTATTTAGAATTTAATACAAATATTAATTTAATATTTATACTTTGTACAATTGTAACAGTAGCTTTATTGTAATATTTTTTATTTTATTAATCATAAAAATACTGAATAATGCAAATATATATATTGATAAATGTTATAATGACGAAAATGTAGTTCTGTGTTGCCACACTTTCATGTACGAAAGCCAAGGCAAAGAGTTATCGTTAAGCTTTTGTCACACTGTTGCCGAGACATGTATCATTCCCATTAATCTTTCCCATTGAGTTACTCTTCAAGAATGATTGTTAGAAGACACACTTTGTCTCATTGTTACACGTTGATTAATTATGGTCTCTTTAGAAACTTCGCCCATTAAATGCAGTCACATTTGTTTAGAAGTTTAAATATTATGTAAGTAAGAGGTAGATTTATTTGAGGAAAATTTACCAAAATTGCCTAAGTTTATATTACTTTCTAGGATATTATGAACGAGAAGAGTCCTATGTGATAAGCTACGCTCATTGTGGTTTGTTAGAAACATTAACCACAACAAAATATAACATTATATCTAAAAGGAAAAAATCTTGTTAACAACAATCATTTATTTATTAAAAGTTTGATCCTAAAAGGGGAAAGATACGTAATCAAACTTACATAATCTAGTACACAACTTTAGGTTTTTAAAACATAAGCTATAAATTAATAGTTCAAATTTATTTGTATTAATGGGTGGTGAACAGTTAAAATGTTTTCAAAATGTTATACTAATTCTTGGTGTGATGGCGCAGGTGACTACTCCTACAGAGTATTTTATAAATGTCATAATATTCCTACTGTCCGAGACCTTTACTATAGGAAGGTGGGTGGCATGGAGTGACAATTTTGTATGCTCACTTAATTTTAAGCAATATAACCGTATGTAGTGCATTATAGGGTGAAAGTGCTACAAATTATAAAGTAAAATAACTATTAAAATGTAAATGTATGAATGAAAACTTTAAATGAACTTTATATACATTTATTTTTGTAAACAAATTATATTTTTCCTAAATATTAATATTAATTTGTATCATATACAAATACAGGGTGTTCAGAAAAGGCAATTACAAACTTAGGGGGCTGGAAGTAAGTATCAGTTTCAACAAAAAATTTAATATAAACATAGGTCGACAATTTTTCCGTTTAGCCGCCAACCACCATTTTGTATTAATAAAAAATATATATATCGAAAACTATTTAAGCTAAAGAAAGTAAATATTGCAAGGCCGTTAAATAGTTAAAAAATAAAATGATGGAAAACTATTATTAGACTTCCTTAAATATTTTTCAAAATGGCGCCCGTTTTAATATTTTAAAGTCAAACAATGAAAAAAAAACATTAATTTTATAACAATTTTACAAGATACAGTTTGTATTGTAAATATAATGATACTTTATTTAACGCAATCTGTCACTGCATAAGCGAGAAAATGCACTTTTAAAGTTTGCTTGAACAAGCCGGGGGGCAACTGGGCGCTGATTGTTTTCCTCGGCTTGTGCAAGCAAACCTTAAAAGTGCATTTTCTCACTTATACGTTGACGGATTGCGTTAAAAAAACTAACTTTATATTTTTAATAAACACGTTTATCTTTTTTGTATCTTATACGGTTTTATAAAATTAATGTTTTTTTTTTTATTAATTGACTTTAAATTATTGAAACGGGTGGCATTTAAAAAATATTTAGGGCAGTTTATAACTATTTCACGTTTTGGAATATATTTATTATTTAACGTAAGAGCAAAGTTTTATTTTTTTGTAGCTTAAATAGTTCTCGATATATTATTTGTTTTGTTAAAAACATAAAATAGCGGCTTTCGGCTAAACGGAAAAACTTTCGCCCTATGTACAATTTTGTGTTCAAATTAATAAGTACTACTAGCCCCCGGACCTTTCTGAACACCCTGTATTTGTAAGGTGTCCCGCGAGAGTATGGCACAAATGCAGGATTCGGTAGAATTCATCAAAAGGAGCAAACAGTTCCCTATACAAATGTTTATAAATCGCTTCTTTTTCAGTCTGTCTGCCTATATGTGTTTTTTAACCAGTTGAACATATGTTAAGAACCACTAGAGGTACTGACAGATAAATTAGGCTACTATAATGTTTTTGGGCTAATTTAGTAATAAATTCGGTTTTTCTAACTTTAACTGCTTCAAAATGGCGGCCACGTAAATATTTTAAAGCTGACTATATCTCAAAACGGCAAATTATTTATTATTTTATCTGTTTTATGAAAAAAATGTAAAACTGTAGGCCAAAAAGGATGGTATAAAGATTATAAAGATCACCTGATCCATTGTTGAAAAATGTCGTTGATATGTGTAATAAAATCGTAGTATTTCTGATAATTAACATCGATTTTTCGAGGTTTTACCCATACAAATTGTAATTGCTCAGCTATGGGTCAAGTGATCTTTATCATCTTTATATCACCTTTCCTTTTTGGGCTTCAATTTCACACTTTTTTGATCATACAGATGAAATGATCAATAGTTTACCGTTTTCAAGATATTAAGCTTTAACAAATTTAAATGTCTATTATTTTGTAATGGTTAAAGATAGAAACGCCAGATTTTATATAAAATAATCCCTAAACTAATACAATACACATGCCAAGTTTCGATTCAGTATCTCAAGTGGTTCCTAACATATGCTCTTCTGATTAAAAATCACATACAGGTAGACATACTGAAAATAAAGTAATTTATAACAAGGTTTATATGATGTTTTTGTATCCTTTTGACATGTTTGATTAAATACTGCATTTGTGCCATACTCTCGTGGGACAAGGAGTACATACTCTCTACATACTCTCGTTTGTATATTAATACAAACAGGATGCCATTAAATTTTAATTGTTTGTGTTTTATTGTGAAATAAAAGTAAAAAGCCCTTAGTTGAAGTATTGATGTAAACTACGCTTTTCCACCTAATGTAAAAGCAAAATATTACATTAGTATTTGGATGTCTCTCTAGCGTAACGGTTAGGGTCTTGAACTTCGCTTTAAGGAGTCACGGGTTCAAATCCTGGAATGTCCACACAAATTTGAGGGGTTTGGGCCGCTTTCCCTTAAAAGCGGTTATAATGCACTCTAAACAAAAATGCCACTGGTGTTGAGTTACAAAAAAAAATCAATCTCAAAACCGTATTATAGTTAATGTTATGGAATATTCAGAAGACAAAATAAAAACAACGTAGATTCGAATCGTCGCGTCAGTTAGTTTGGTGTGTTGTATGAATGAGTTGCTAAAAATGATCACTTATTCATGTAATACCTTCTAGTAAGTATATGCATTTAAGAATCAGCTTATTAGTAATAATTAGCATATCGAGGTGTAATTATCCTTAAATCATGTTTGCAAAAGAACCATTTAACAATTACTTTACAGCAATAATATTTTGTTATAACGAAAGCTGTCTCAATCAGAATTAAATAGTAAAACCAAAGTCGAATATTCTATTTTTCATAGAATATTCTATACATAGTTTAGCAAGCAACACCAGGATGATACTTTAATTTTTATATAAAATACTTGTTTACACAATATATTTAAACAAACCGCTATACAAATTATTACCTGGTCAAACTTAATGTTATATCTCTTCCATATTTGACCTTTGACACATCAAAATATTCAAAGTATGTTTAGTATTCTTTGTAGTTTTGAAAATTAAAACAAACCGATACAAATTATATGGTTGATATTGAAATAATAATTTTAAGTTTAAAACTTTTTTGTCTACAAAACCTAAAGCAGGCATGTAAAACTGGAACCATAGGTAGTGTTTACAAAATTGGAGGACCAAGGTTAGAGAAATAATTACAATGCTGAGGTTTCATGACTTCAAATTGTAGGGCTGTAAAAGCATGTTCATTGATATTTAAAAGAAATTTTCACTTTAAAAATGATTAAATGCACGAGAGGGAGGGTTGGAAGAAAGTTACCTTTCAAAGTTTATTGCGGTGAAAGAAGATGAATGATGTGATCTGAAGCAAAGAACCAGGCCTGGTGTATTCAAATAGCTGAAGATGCGTCGCGTCGTCGAGTGCAAGGAACGATATGCTATCGTGGCCAGAGACACTCACACAGTGAAGTGAACATTGACTTCGGCGATGAGTTTGTAATCCGACCATAACAAAACATGATTGTATATTGTTCGCTGATATAATATGGATGGTTCCTGTCGGTTTTTTGCTGGTTTGAAGTAAAATAAACGGAAGAGATGCAAATATGTTATTTCTTCTGAATGGTTAAAAAATAATAAAATAAAAAATATGTACTTCATGCCTGTTGTAGATTTATAAAAATTAAGGTTTAGATACTGTTTATAATAATAAATCCTACATTATTTTAAATTATTTTTCCTCTTGATTCTTTAAAATAGTTGACAAAATTATAAAATTTATATTCTTCATGTGTTTCTCTTAGCCTATTTATAAAATATTCTAAATACTAAACAGATTGTAAAGTGTTGTCGATCCATAAAGCCACTTCAGCGTTAATCTACATTCAGTGGTGTTGGTTAAGTTTTACGAATAAATCCTGTTTTAACAAAAATAAATTTGTAATAAAATTATACTGAAAATTATTTTTACTATAGAATTTTTATTATTTAGCATTATCATTAAAAATTTTCGATAACTATTAAGATTTAATTTCCTTTAGGTGCAGGTTAAATACAGTTGCTTATAAATTTAAACGGTTCGACTTTCGTTACTGTTTGATTTATTTTATATCGATAAGCGAATGAGCTAAAATAATGGAAAGAAAATAACCTATTCGATTAAGTATACTATCAAGGGCTCTATTTGAAATATTTTTTCAAAATATTTTCATTGGACTGGGATCAAACGAGTTATTAGTAGCTTGAATAAACGCCTTAATTTAGATTGCAAAATCGTTTGTGTCACTATTCGAAATATATTTTATAACTTAAAAGTTACATCTTTGCTGTATTGTATTTTAAATTTGAATGTTGATGCATTTACAAGAACGCAAGAGTTACTAAAAGAGCAGTCTAGTAGGAAATAAGAAAACACTCAAGCGATAAGCTCACCGGGTAATAGGGCAGGGTAAGGGTCGAAGCAATTTATAAAATTGTTCCTCAGGCCTAGAAAGGCAAAACCATTTTAAACGTATTTTCTCTTGTATCGTAATCTGATAAGAGATATAAATAAACTATTCTTTTATATGACTGGTACTCAGAGTTATTCAATGAGCAATACAAAATTCTGCTGAGGAAAAATGCCGTTGCATATGGGTCTAAAGCAAACCCGGTTTTTGGCTGTTTTTTTATTTTGTTTAGTTTGTTATTATACTTAAAGATTAAACGAATATCACCGTATACTTCGTGGGTAACTAAAAACAATTGTACTAACAATAAACAAATACAAACAAAAATCACTTGTCAAAATAAAGACGTTTTAAGAATTCTATATTATATTCCGGCATTGAATTGTGTATAGAAACATAAATACAATGCTTACTGATATTAAATATACCCCCTTCGCAGCAAACCTGCGTACTCAGTGAATTTCCAATGAATATAATAACACATTACCAGGATTTATAAGAAATATTTGGACAAATAAGCGATATTTAAAATATAAATTATTCTCCATAAGAATAACTATCGGGATGAGTACTTAGGTTTGCTGCAATAATAAACGCAAAATAGTTTTATGAAAATATCAATAGAACTCAACTACGTGAAGTCACATACCAAGTTTCATCCATATACATTCATAAATAAGCGATTTATAAGATTTTAATTATTCTCTATAAGAGTTACATGGGGCTGAGTACCCAGGTTTGATGCTACGGGATTCATCGGCAAAACATTGATTTTCTTTGCAAACAACAATAAATTACAACTAGATGAAGCCATTAACAAAGTTTCGTCAGTATATGTTCATAAATAAGCGAGATATAACATTTTTCTTTTTCTCCTTAAGAATAATATTAGACAACATACTGTTTTTAGCAATTTCAATATCTCGGTAACCAATTGACGTAGAGCAATGATAAAACCACCAACATTTTTTTTGAGGTGAATCAAATGGTGCAAATTAAAATTTGATTTAAATAAAACTTACATATGAAATATGCAAAAACCCCGTTTTGGTACAAAACCCCTCCAAAATACCGCTTCCGATAGTCTGATCCATCTTGATTTCGAACTCGTTCAAATAAATGCTACTATACACGTTTTTACTAAATTTCATCAAGGGCGGATCTTTTTTACGAGAGTTATCTTGCTTATGGACATATATAATATTGGTTTGATGTTCAATTATATATATTATTTCAGAATAAGAACTGACTACCATTATAAAATACAAAAATAAAACATAAAAATCAAGGGTACTTAGTTCTTATTATGATTATTGTAACATTTATATTAGTATCCCTATTCATTGAACTTCAAACCAATTATATGAATGGTGTTTTTGGCTTCTGGGGGCCTCAAAACGAAAAGTTATCATGGTCTCGGGCTTAAGTCTTACCATTCCCCCTACGGTAATAGCTTCTTCCCTATAGAGGAAATTCGCTAAATAACAGTTAAATGATGTATCTTACTAATTATGATTATTATGCTTAAAGGGTAATTCTAAAATTTAAATTACTTCTCAACAACATCATATATGTTTAGTGCTTAAGTCAGTAATACAGGTTTACACAGCTTGGTAATTAAAAAATTATAATTAAAAGCATACATTTAACTAATTTTGTAGTCTTTAATCACCATTGAGTCTAACCATAAATATTAAAGTATAAGTATATACACTTATTAAACCTTTTAGCGAATTTCCCCTATAAGGAAAAAGCTATTACCGTAGGTCTCATGGTAAGACTTAAGCCCGAGACCATGATAACTTTTCATTTTGAGGTCCCCAGATGCCAAAAACACCATTCGTTCAAATTTGTATATATGTATATATATATATTTATATATTTATATATATATATATATATATATGTGTGTGTGTCCGTAAGCACGATAACTCTCGTAAAAAAGGACCGATCTTAATGAAATTTGGTACAAATGTGTAAAGTACCATTTATTTGAACAAGTTCGAAAACCAGATGAATCGCACCATCCGAAGGGGGGTTTTTGGGGGGTTTTGTACCCCAAAAATGTGTTTTTTGGGGTTTTCACATGTAATTTTAATTTAAATCAAATTTTAATTTATACCATTGAGTTTACTGTAGCTTAAAAAAACAAACAATTTGGTATTTTGATCATTGCTCTACGTCAATTGGTTACCGAGATATTGAAAGTGCTAAACACAGTACGTTGTCTAATGTTATTCTTATGGAGAAAAAGAAAAATTGTATATCTCGCTTATTTATGAACACAAACTGGCAAAATGTGGTATATGGCTTGATCTGGTTATGGTTTATTGTTGTTTGCACAAAAAAACTATTTTTCGCCTATGGTTCCTGTAGCAGCAAACCTAGGTACTTGGTCCCCATGTTATTCTTATGGAAAATACTTAAAATGTTATATATCGCTTATTTATGAATGTATATGGATGGAACTTGGTATGTGACTTCACTAAGATGAGTTATATTGATATTTGCATAAAAACCCATTATTTTGCGTGCCTTGTTGCAGCAAACCTGCGTACTCATCCCCAATGTTATTCTTATGGAGAATAATTAATATTTTAAATATCGCTTGTTTGTGAATACATTTCTTATGAATCCTGTTAAGTGTTATGTTATATATTCATTGGAAATTCGCTGAGTATGCAGGTTTGCTGCGACGGGTGTATTTGTAATTTTATTGTTTTTAAAATATGTATAACATACTATTCTAGGCAAATAACTTATATTTTACACGAAAGATTTTTCCATTTTTGCGGTGAATGATCAAACCCAGTTCTACCCCTATCTGATGTTGGTTTTATTACAAACCACGATGTCCTAGGACTACCTTAAAACTGGTCTATACCATTTTTGAGGTTGATATCGGGTCATCAAATGAAGTTGTCATTACATTTTTTAAGTCTTTTGGCTGTACATTATGACAAACTTCTCTTTCACCTTTGGCCCCTCCAATTTCAGTGGCAAGGGACAGAATTTCCGGGTTTGGTCTCCAACCTGCCAACCTGAGAATGGATGGTCCCTGGCTGTGGCACAAGGATACCACAAAGAACTTGTTTGCAGGTCACCGATACATTATCCATTGAATTAAATAATATTTATTAGATTACGTATGTGTATTAAAGGGTTATATGTTTTTACAAACATTATAAAAATACACATTATAATACAAACATTATAATAAAATATGTTTTATTCGATCAATTTCCTGTGTATGAGCACACTAAGCTAAGCGAGTAATCGGTAAACGTTTTAAGAGGAAGAAGTATCATAAAATATTTTTTAATTTAATAAAACAAAAAAGCCTCACATTATTTTAATGTTTAACTGTCACGCATTAAATGAACTAAGTGTCCATTGTGTTTCTAATGTGTAACAAACGTTAATAAAACATCATATTATAAATCTGTCCAGAAACATAACCACCCTCTCAACCGGAAATTTGCGGTAGTAAAGATGCCAAAGAAAAGACAAATGACCCGAATTGGTCATGGTGTAAAATGTATCCTACATACAGCACAAACTAATGAGCAGGATTTGTTTCAATCTTTTCCAACAGTGCTTCAAAGCTGCTTTTATTACGATCAACAACTTTAAAGCCTAAATAAGATATTGCCTATCTTCCCTTCCTTTAAGAGGAATTGTTAAACTGATATAAGTCGGAAAAGAATAATTTACAACGGTAAAAACTAAATAAATTGGTTTATAACTAACTACTAATCTGAATTTAAGTTAGATTATTGTGTATAGAGGTCGATAAGAAAAATATAAGTTAGTATGTAACGTTAGGGGTACAAAATGGAATGCTCTTGTGCTACATAAATGTATTAATACTACTAGTAATTATACATTGTGGAAAACAGTAAAGTAACTAGTTATACAAATCTAGTGTCTATAGAAACATAGTTGGTCACAATATGACAGACACAACACAAAAGCAAGGCAACACAAGGGAAGGGCAACTGAGACTGTGGGTCACGGCTAGTTCAGAGCATCATCCGTACAACGAAGACGGACATAGAACGGGATGAGGGGTAAGTCTTAACAATATTTGTTCGGCCAGATCATAGGTGAACCCGGAGGACGTATGACTAAAGTAGGCCTAGCTAACCTGAAGCCATGTGATAAACAGTTAGTGTTTAAAAAATGTCACTGGCATTGATATAAAAAGAAGAATAAATACTCCCGTTGTTGCAAACCTGCATACTCAGCGAATTTCAAATGGTACTTTACTACGTAATGAAACCACTTAAAAACTTTCATCAAAGCATAATCTTAAATAAGCGGGGTGAGACATTTGATTTATTCTCCATAAGAAAAAAATTGGGATTGAGTATGCAAGTTTGCAACATCAAGGACCACAAAAAACAGGTTTTTATACAAATACTAATGGATCACCTTCAGGTGAAGAACATATAAAATTTAACCAATTTATAAACAGGCAAGACATCGTATTTTTCTTATTCTCCATAAGAATAACATTTTAGCTGCTGAGTACGCAGGTTTGCTGCCATGAAGACCAAAACAAATGGGTTTTGTATGCAAATATCAATAAAACCTAACCATATGAAGCTGCATACCAAATGGCATTATTATATGTTTAATAATAAGCAAGATAAACATATAATAATGAATAAGCGCAATATTTTGATTGATAACTTTAGACCAAACCGTTCTCCCGTTATAAATGATGGACGGGTTGTCTGACTCACCCTATATATGAATTTTAACGAATGGTGTTTTTGGAATCTGGAGGCCTCAAAACGAATAGTTATCATGGTCCCGGGCCTGGGTCTTACCGTGCCGACTATGGTAATAACTTCTTTCCTATATTGAAAATTCGCTTTGAGCTAGTAGATAAAATACGTCTGCTAGAAGTCCTATACTTTAGCCTAGTTAGTGGTTACCCATTTGCTAAACACGTTTCCTAATTCTCCCTAAAAATAAGCTTTTTCCGTTCAGTAAAAGTGTTTCACAATTGAAATATATAGTTTGTGTTTAAGTTGAAGAGTTTTTTAGTTATTTTAAATTTTAAAAATCTATTTTTGTATTCGAAAAATAGTATGTTAAACATAACAGCATATTAATTTATGATAGCTAACTGTGTTTTAAAAAGTTTAATGGATAATTCATTTACTGTTTATTAATTGTAATGAGTACTAATTGAAATACACATAACGTATTATATTATACTTGCATTAACTTTGAAACTTATATACGATTAAACTTTTACCAACCTATATAATCAATGATATAAAGTTCTTAGCTATGTGCAGTAATTTGAACAGTAAGTAACTAATTATCCTACATAGTAATACACTAGGGTTCTTTTCTTCACAGTCATAAATCGATAACGACAAGGCGGATTTTAACTTTTGAGGTGTCAAATTAAAGGTATTGCTACGTAGATTTGCCAATATGCCTGAGAACTTTAAGAAATGGTGTCACTTGAATACTGTAAAAGGCTGAATTTTCGGAACAGTGGCGCTATCTGACGGTGGAAGTCTAAACGACTTGTTAATTCAAAGTACGTCATCCGCATTATTCTTATTTGTTTTCATCCGTTTTAATGAAAGTTTTTTTTTTTAATGTTTGTTTACAGCTAAAAGATAAAAAGCTAAAAGCTAAAAGCTAAAGATTTTTCGTTAGGTGCAAAAGTGCTTGGATTTGAGCAACAGGATAACTAGTTGTAAATAAATACAGGCTTGAATGGACCAAAGCTCTCCGATTGATAGTCACACGCAACGTACTTTTGAACCGTAGTAAAATTTCTGTAATTTATTTATGGTAATGTAAATCTAAGATAGTTACTGTGAAGACCCGTTTAGTAAATACAAAGGAGATAAGCTTTTAACAACAAAACTATATAAGTAAAACTGGAGCTTTAAATGACTCCATCAGATTTCTTATTTGAGTAGCTCATCTTATCGCTAATAGCAATATACATCCCCTGAGTTGTCTCGGCTCGACATAAGTGGCAATTTTCTAAACCTCTGCCTACAGCCGCGCCGTCACATTCCGCAGCCGGGTAAGAAATAAACGCAACTTCGACTCGTCACACTTGTTGCGAGGATGTCCAGATTTCGAAACATCATAGTAGAGAGGGAGAAATCATGTCATAGTAGAAATTGTGGAACTAAAAGAAAAAATTTCTACTTTTGTGCAATATTTGTCCGACATATTTTTGTAAATTTTTAAAGCTGGGATTAATTTTGAGTAGACCGCTTGTACGAATAAAATGTGTGATATCGTTTTTTTTTACTAGGATAAAAATCTCAAACTTTCTTAAAATGTTTTATCCGCACTTTATTTAAATAATTCTTAAACACTTTGTTACAATTCTTGTTGTTGTGGGATTTCTAATACTCTATAGAATTTAAACACAAAAATCGTTATTAGGAGAAGACAAAATCAAAGTGGAAAGTGCGAAACTAATAGATACATTTACTATTTTTTATTGCGGTATTTAATGAAACATCGTTTGTCTGTTTATTAAGCTGAAAACGTTTTAAGTAACACTCTTGAATGAGCAAAATTTATTAAATATTGCTTTCCTCAAGTACGTATTCTACATTTAGATATACTTTTAAATTAATGTTATGGTGTACTATGTACGATTATTTGTGTAGTAAAGTATGATACATTAATACTATAAACATTTCAGGCCATTGACAAAACACTTTTTTGTTTCTATCAATATAATTGATACAGTTGTTATAATATAAGCGTATTATTAGAGATATAATATCTGAATGAATGTGTTAAGATTATAACAAAAATCACAACTAATGTAATTAAGTTATAATTGTGTTAGTTTTTTGTATAGGTTAAAGTTTTTGGTTGTTTTCTTGTAAATCGATCTAAATTTAATATAAGAATATTGAATTTTTTATATTAAAATATTTGTATTATATTTCACGGTATACTTTGTACAACTGAGTTTTAGGAAAACGTTTTATTTTTCAAGAACAGTTTTAAAACTAGTTATATGTAAATTATATTGTAACCACTAGCTACAAATTATTAATTTAATTTTAAACAAACCAAATTCTTGAAGTTATTGAACCCAGAAAGGTAACCTAATATTCGCTTCGACAAACACAAAAAATACCATCTGAATTGGAACAAACAACTCAGAGTCCAGTCTGGGCAAACATTTTGTACGCCATCGCGATGCCCATCAAGGTAATTGACCAGAGCAAGGTTAATTGCTCAGCAAAGCCACTGACCAGAGCACAACACGTGACAAGGAATTCACGCGGCATTTAACTACCAATAACTACATCGGCACTGCACCCTCTATGTGTCATATTAAAATGTAATTGACAAAGAATTATGATAAAAGTGGGGTAAAGGAAAAAGAGAGATTTTGCTGCCAGAAAGGAAAAAGTGCAGTCCGGAGGTACTAGTTGGAGGAAACCTTTGCTCCGGTTCCGGGAATAGATATTCGTGCCTTGTCTCATCTTAATTGACAGGTAATAAGGGTTCAAATGGACTATGGAAATTTTCCGATATTAAAAGAAAATACTTTGTGCTAACAGAGAGAAATTGTATTTAAAGTAAGAGGTTTTAATTTTTAACTATCGTACAAGGTAAACCTGTCCATAATTACTTAATAATAAATTTTATTTGACATTAATCGTTTGATTTTATTGGCATTAATCAATATTTAGAAAGTTGATTTGCCTTTGCTAATTCAAAAATGCGATAACCGGAAGACGCAATCAAGTGTACACATTTTTAAAACCATTCAACATCTCAAGATGAATCTTTTTGCGAATCAGACAAGAATAAATCCCGATTTAAGTTGTTCTTGTGAAAGAAAAACATCTGCCGTAAAATAAATAGCCGATGGTTTTAGTAAGCTTACGACCATCTGTTAGATGTATTAATTGGTTGTTATTACTCTATTTTTTTTTCATCGGACTAATTTTATTCTACATAATATTAGGAAACTGATACAATTTTATATATTATCTAGAACTATAAAACGAAGGTGTAAAAAAAATTAGGAAAATCCGTAGTTCAAATATGTAAATATGACAACTAAAGGTTGCTGTACAGACGCAAATGTAGAACACGTGGGAATGGTCATTCTCTTTAATGGTTAAAATATACTCTTTACTATGTTATAGGGTAACATTGGTGATTTAAACAATCAATATTTGTTAACCTAAAAAATACATATTTTTTATCATCAATACCAAATAAAAACCTACTTTTACTGGGCATTATTCAGATGCCCCATCAGACGCCACATCTTCAGATCATGCGGCGTTAGTCGTTGTAATTACAAGCGGCTGTTTGGAGAACAAATCCTCTTGTCATTAACTTAAAAACGCACAAAACACTGACAAGAAATACAAAAATAAAAACCAACAATATGTCACATATAAATCATCCGACGTTTCAGAGAACCATAAAAATGTTTTCTGTTATCTAGGATCGAATGTCATGATGTCGTGATAAGGTGGTCGGCTCGAATAAAAAATAAAAGTTTCCCCAAAGAATACAAAATCATGAAAAAAGTTTTTACGTTTTTCAGAAACGTTGGTTAATTTATATGAATCGTTTCGCTGTGTTTTTGTATATTTGATATTAGTGTTTTTTTGTTTAAAAAAATTATGTTAACAGGATTTTCTTTAAAATCCCCGCCATTACAATGACTAAAGCCGGTATAACCTGACGGTGGGGTGTGCCCAATGAAATTATTTTTTTATAATTAATAATACCTACCAAAAAAAGATGTCTTTCAAAGAATAAATAAAATAGTAACCTTTAAATACAACAATTTGGATTTATATTTAAAATATGTTTACAAAAAATATTATCTGAAATAACAAAATAGTAATATTATTTACTGTGTATCTTTATTTACTTAATCTCCATAGTCACGGCTTAGGATGATTGTCGCCACGACACGTGGCAGCTAAATGTTTTGTCATTAGTAATCTTGGTAAGGTTTTAAGGCCAACGTGCCTTCTTTCATCATCTAAACATTGGCTTTAGACTCTGTTGCAAAATTATAGGCACTCAACCACCGCAGCACGCCATTATGGGCAGGAGGTTATTATAATGCATAAGTCGTTGAAGTGGAGTGTTCTTGTTTTGTGTGGTGGTACTTACTCACTATAGTGACATCAATCATTTTTGCTTGAAATAGAGTCGCATTGTGAAGAACCAACATAAATAGGAGACCGTGGCTGATATTTCAATCGAGTTATCATTGATAAATTGCTGTAACTACTCGCAGTATACTCGCATTAAGTATAGGACTCCGTGAATAAAACATTTTGTTATTCTCTTTGATTCTACAGTGTTTATCCTATCTTTACTAGTTTATCTACAGAATTCGAATAAAAATATTATAAACTTACTTAAAACTTCGCCAAAAACTGTTATGGGACGTTGTTGAAAAGTAATACAAAATAGTTGACCTTTCTATCCCCAAAGTATTGTTATGGATGTCAGGAAGGCGTTTCGGCTCGAGTCGGGGTACCTGACGACCCCTGGAGGGATCCAGCTTTACAATCGACAACTGCAAAAACAACTTATTATCTTTTGCATGCGAGTAAACAAAGTTTACTATTAGACAGCCACAACATCTCTGTTACCCACTGTTTTAACCAAATTATACTTTAAACGTATTAATGGAGCTTGTTGTCTTTAGGAAGTCAATACGTTTTATATAAGTAGGTTAAGAGGAAATATGGAGCCTCAATGTTAAGGAGACGTCATTGCCAGGCACCGGTCGATGTTTACGTGTTTCGTGCTCCCAAACACAAACCTTTTCTTATGTGTAGTTGATCTCCTTGATTTAACTTTTAACCAGCTGTGTGGATATAATTTATTTACTGTCGACTGGCTGTGTGTTTTTCTGATTGTAAATAAAAAACAAGCAAGATTGTTCACATGATAGCTGATATGAATTCATGAAATGGAAAGAGGCGAAAGTTGATTTCCTTTGGATTACCTTTCTGTAATAACATAAGACACAAAGGAATGCAAATACTTTATTTAATCCAAGGCTATTGTTTAACTTTAATATACAGCTTTATAGTCAGTTCCATTAAATTATTGTTTTAAGTCATACAAGGTTATTTACAAAATTGTCTGTGATATATCTAGTTTTAGTACCTCATGTATGCCTGTTTGTTCATAATACTTCAGTGTTTATCCCTTAACAGTTTATATTTATCATTGTTTTTTGTCCTTGTATTTTATAAGACTTAACATTGTTTTTTATTGCAAATTGGAGAGGAAATTAGTATGTAAGAAAAATACTTAAATATAATTTAATTTTGAGGAAGGTGAAATGGTCTATTCCGTTTGCATACATTTTTCCAGAACAGCATTGATAGTAATATGATGTAGATGTAATGCGAGGGATTTTAGACAACAATTTCAAGATAATTATCCAGACTATTTCACATTGATAGCTGATAAATATTCATACTTTTTGCCCCAGAGATAAAATATAATCTACTATCATAATTATTTTCTGAAAACTCATCAGAATATTTTGTGCTCATAACTTTATATTAAGTAGATACATTTGGTAAATGGTAATTTATCTGAGAGTGCTAAAGGTTTTACTATATTTAATGAATCGAACGAACTTTAAAGTAAAATTATCCAAATTTATACCAATTCTCATAATACAAAACCCAAAATCATACATTACACACTTAATTTCATTTAATTTACTAATTATTATTTAAGAGATATAGAGCTAGTGGTATTTTATAGACTTGGATGTATTAGTTGCATTGGCAGGAAATACTATTTAATCCTGCAAACCTTTAATTTTTCTGTTTATCTTACAAAATAATTCAGGTGCTTGGTTTTATTACGACTTACCAAAATATAACTGTTCCGATCAAAAGCGATTTAAGTAATACTGACTCACACGCATTGTAGAAATATAATTTTGTTATAGTAAAAAAAATACTTTCTGAGTTCTTGTAAGCATATTTTTACTTGAAAAAAACAGTTATAACTTTATTTATTAATACAAATTGTAAAAGGAATAGTGTGATTGTGAAACATTTTTTCCATTATAAATACTCGTTTATTGGACAGTTTATGGAAATGTTTATATATTATTGTCTTGTAGTTTGTTTCCTTTTATACAGAAACATTTGAACCACACAAACAAATTGTAGACACTATATATATCGAAGAAACTGATTTCGTAGCAATTTTATACACGAAAGTAAACAAACCGTATTTTTGGGGCAGGCCTAAATGCAAGTTCTTTATCAATTCCTTACTTAAGATTGTCTGAGAAGGAAATTTGTCTTGCATTGTGGCCTGCTTCTCTCTTCCTTCTTACTACCGCCCTTGAGTGGTTTGGTTTTACTTCGTGCTATTTACTTAATTTACAGTTTGGGTTTGCTATTTTGTTAGTTCTCTCAGTGACATACTAGTTTTTTTTATAATGTTTCGGCATTAAGTAATCCTCAATATCTCTGCATTATTACACTATATGTGTTAAAAAAATATTTACTATAATTGTATCGTCCAAAAACTGAAATAAAAATTCATAACAATGTTTTAATTTAAACAATAAACTAAAATGGTGACTACTATGGCCGCCCCCTGACTGCTTTTCGACCTTTGACCCCTGACTTCACGCCCGCGCCCCCTCCCCCCTCCCCGCCCACGCCTCTCCCCCTCCCCCTCCCCTCCCCCTCCCCACCCACCCTCCCCCTCCCCCTCCCCCTCCCCCCGCCCCCTCAATATCAACCCTCCCACCCCTCCCCCCGCCCCCTCCCCCTCCCCACCCTTCAGTCCTGGCCTCTCATACCACTTTACCTAACCTACATTAGGACCGTGTTGCCAACCTGGGTTTTTTTCTATGTAGTACTGCCAACCTATTTTTTTTCTTGTAATACCTGGTCACGCTAAATTATACTGATTGCTATATGTATATATTTATTACGTCACGCTACTTTCGTTTGCTGCGCGCGGCCCCCTCTCACCCGCTTGTTTGCTTATCCGAACATCTTACTTATCCGAACATGATACTTATCCGAACATGTGACTTAGAACATGTGATCCAATCTTGTTACTTGTCCGAACCTGTTACGTATCCGAACATGGTACTTATCCAGCCAGCCCACTGGACCACCCCCCCTCACTGCTTTTTGACCTTTGACCCCTGACGTCACGCCCGCTCCCCCTCCCCTCCCCACACGCTCATCTCCCCTCCCCAACCCCCTCCCCACCGGACCCCTCCCGACCCCCTCCTACCATTTCTTCTAACCTACTTTTGTGAAGGGTTGCCAACCTAACTTGTTTGCGTAGGATTGCCAACCTATATATTTTTATCCTTGCAATACTATGTCGCGCTAAATTATACTGACTGTTATATGTATATAATTATTACGTCACGCTACTTTTGTTTGCTGCGCTCGGCCCCCTCTCACCCGCTTGTTTACTTATCCGAACATCTTACTTATCCGAACATGATACTTATCCGAACATGTGACTTGTCCGAACCTGTTACCTATCCGAACATGGTAGTTATCCAGCCAGCCCCCTGGACCACCCCCCGAGGCGAAACTCAACTCCTTGAGCAAAGCTCAGTCCCCTCCCCCTCCCCACCCCCCTCACACTGTTTATATAGCTTTTAATACCCTTCCTCTGTTAAAATATATTAGTAAAATATGAAGTAGTACCAGGTGTATCAGATCAGACTGAAATAAAATCTATGCGTTTATAAAACAAAAGTTGATATTTGTAAGTAGTGATTTCTCTTTACGGTGGAAATCATACCTTGTGGATAATTTTATATCCTTATCGGGTTCACCACTCCTGTTTCAACTTGTCCAGACCTGTCACTACTTGTTCAGTAGATATGACCCCTATAGAGCTCTATAACTTATTTGCTATGCCAAACCTTTTTCACCTGTAATACTGTTTCATTATATGCTTTTTAAAACTAATTTCATCTAAATTGTACCTTGTGTAAGTCCAATACTAAACTATGCAAACAAGGGAAAATAATAAGTAATAAATTACAAACCAAAACGTTTATTTATACATTGTGTACTATAACTATTAACAAAATGATATTATTTTTAAACAAATTCTATTCCTTTACCGTTGCTGCGGTACACTAGAGACATCCTGGCGGCATCTCCGTTCCACAATGTTGCCAACCTACCTTTTGCATAACAAAATCTCTTATTTCACAGTATTGTCGTTATCATTTCAACATAATAAAAAAAGAAAAATTAAGTTAAATTTATTAAATTATTTAATTCACCCTGATACAAAAGTTACTAAAAAACTAATTAAACATACGTTAATTTGTATTGGCTGAGTATTTAGATACGCGAGTTGGAATTTTTTATTCCATTTTTCTTTCACAATTTTACAAACTTAATTGTTTTTGTTTTCTCTTAGAAAGGGTTTCAAACCTAATTGTTTTTACACTTTTCATTATCAATGTTACTAAATTAACTTTTTTTAAATTAATCCTTGCCATTGTTGCCAACCTCTTGATATTATACTGTGATTCAGCTGTTGCAAACCAAGCATTTTTACTGTTTGTTATTGCCAACTCTTTTCGTACTTGTTGTTGTCAACCTAAATGTAAATTTTTATTTCTCAAAGTCTTTCTGTACTTTTTTGCTAACGGAATAGCCAACATAACTTTCTGAGCATTCTCTTTTACACTTGTTTTGCAATGTTTGCCAACCTTAGTATTTTGCGTTCTTTCTTTTACAAAGTTGCTAACCTAGAGTTTGTATTTTTTCGTTCTTAATGTTACCTATATAATTTCTAACCTTTTCAATTATATTACTAACATAATGTCTCAATCTTTACCAAGCAGTGTTGCCAACCTAACCTTTTGAAATGTTTTTCGCAGGATTGCTAATTTATATTTGAATTTCGGTGTTAATGCAGAGTTTCCTAACGAACTACTGAATCACGCACTGTGTCGCCAACCTAAATTTATAACATTTTATTTCGCAGAGTTGCCAACCTACCTTTATTTAACTTTGGGGTAGTGTTTCCAACCTATTAAAGGTATTGGTGTATGTTTCATTTACAAAGTTGCTAACTTGAATGTTGGCATTTTCTTTTTAGTTAATGGGTTTATAGGGTTTCAAACCTTGTTTTACTCTTTTGTTCTCAACTTAACATTTTGCAATCTTTCTTTGCCAGTGTTGCCAAGCTAAATCTTAATATCTTAGGTCACACTGTTCCCAAGCTAACTTTTCCCTGCTTGTTTTTGCCAGCCTACTATTTGCATTTAAATAAATCTTTAGTAGAATTGTCGACTTTTATATTTCGCAGTATTGTCATACTAACATTCTTCTTTCACAAAGTTGCCAAATCAACTGTTTGTATTTTCTTTTAAGGGGGTTCAAACCTGATTTTTGTATCGTTCATTCTCAAAAATACCAACTTTACTTTTTGCAATTTGTTATTGCCAGTGTTGCCACACTAACTTTTTTCCTGCTTTCTGATGTCAACCTTACTTTTATCCTACTTGTTGTTGCCAACCTAAATGTTGAATTGTTAAATATCGCAGTGTCTTTCTGTATTTTTTCGTTACCGTAACGGAATTGCAAACATAACTTTCTGAATATTCTCTTTCACATGTTTACTAACATAACTTTATTTTGTGCAATGTTTGCCAACCTATGTATTTTGTGATCTTTCTTTCACAAAGTTGCGAACCAGAATTTTTGAAATTCTGTTTTGTAGGGTTAACCAAATTTTTTTCTCGTTTTTTGTTGCATGGTTTCCTATCTAACTTCTGAATCATTTGCTGTGTCGCCAACCTAACTTTCTAAAATCTTCTTTCTCAGAGTTGCCTACCTACCTGTTTGTAGGTGTACATTTTGGTATAGTGTTTCCAATCTTTTAATAATTTATTTGCAGTGTACTTCTGTACTTTTTTGTTCAAATAATTGTCAACAAAACCTTAACTACATCATCTTCTCACTTTTATTTTTTGCAGTGGTTACTAAGTACTTTGTGTTCTTTCTTTCTCAATGTGGTCAACCTAGATGTTGTATATTTTTGTTATTAATGCTGCCAATAAAATTTCTGATTTGTTGTCCTAATGTTGCAAACATAACGTCTTAATCTGTCTTTCACTGTGTCGCCACCTTAACTTTTTGACATTTTGTTTCGAAGGTTGCTACCTAACTTTTTGGATTTCGGTTTTTGTTCAGAGTTTCCTACCTAACTCTAAATATTTCACAGTTTCGCCAACCTAACTTTCTGAAATGTTCTTTCGCAGAGTTGCCAACCTACCTTTTTGATTAACTCGGTTGTAGTGTTTCCAACCTTTTAATAATTTTTAAAGGCATTGGCAAATTCTTCATTCTTAATGTTTCCACCTAAAATCTTTGCAATTTTTCTAAATGTTGCCAAACTAACTATTAATATTTTAATCTGACACTGTTGCCAACTTAACTTTTTTCCTACATGTTGTTGCCAGCCTAAATGTTGTGTTTTGTTTTCGTGGTGTATTTCTGTAGTTTTTCGTTCAAGGAATTTCCAACAAAACTTTCTCTACATTCTCTTTCACACTTTTACTTACATAATTTTATTTTGTGCAGTGTTTGCCAACCTAAGTACTTTGTGTTCTTTCTTTCTTTCTTTCTCAAAGTGGTCAACCTAGATGTTGTATGTTTTCGTTCTTAATGCCGCCAATACAATTTCTAATTTTTGGTCATAATGTTGCCAACTTAGCGTCTCAATCTCTTTTGCAGTGTTGCTAAAATAGCTTTTTGAAATTTTGTTTCGTAGAGTTGTTAACCTAGCTTTATGTTTTTCGGTTTTTGTGCAGAGTTTCCGACTTAAATTCTGGATCTTTCACAGCGTCGCCAACCTTACTTTGTGAAATTTTCTTTTGCAGAGTTGTCAACCTATATTTTTAGTGACTTTAGTATAGTATTTCCAACCTTTTAATATTAGTTACATCCATTGGCAAACTAATTTTTACATATTTATTTCACAGAGATGGTAGTTTAACTATTATTTCGAACTTGTCATTTCTACTTCTTGATAATGATCACTACTTCCAGATTGGCAGATTATTATTTCTATTACGCAATTAATACGATTTTAACATACATTTAGTAGTTTGGGCATGTGTATTTATTGAATGAGAGTATTTTAGGGTAAATGTATTACAATCTATTCTTATATTTTCCCATCAGTTAGTTATCTTTCTGGTTGTGAACAGATAGTTTTTGGGTAGTGAATATTTGTCTTTTTATAAGTTTTTTTTCTACCAGCTTAACGTTTTTATTTTCACAGCAGCAGGACTTTAACACAGGACTTTAGCAGCAGGGTTCAAATACTAACTGAAACCTATAACGAGTTATTTTTTTTCTGAAATAATATTTTATAAATATTTTAAAAACTATTTTTAATAGTAAGTTTTATAATTTCTACAATTAGTTTAGTTTTTCGTTTATAAACTTTGTAAACTTTCATTGCAAATTAGATTGTTGCGTTTAGGTTCGGAAAGCTACTTAACGGTCTTTGTTTTCTATCGAACTTCTAGGCTATCTGATCTGACTTTATTTTGCTGATTTTAAACATTTTATGTAAGAGTTTAACACTTAAATGAGATTTACCTGAAATATAACATTTTAATGCAAGACATAAACAATTTATAATACCGAAGGTATAGTTTTCATAAATAAATATTTTTTTTGTAAGCTTATTTTTTTTTTTTTTTATAAATGACATTGGAAATTTTATTTTAAGCGCGTTGTAAGGTAGAATTTGATATTTCCAAGTCAGATACCATTCGTAACCTCACAGATCGTGTTCTCATTGGGCTTATTTTAAATTTGTTGATAACTTAGTAAACCTAAAGCCGGATTTACTTAAACAAGTATTTAGAGTCTTGTGACAAAACTATCCGATGCATTAACTTACAGGTAAAATACATTTCCAGTCGAAAACTTTAATTAACGTGTATTTACTATAGCCTTTTATTTTTAAGATTTGGTATATTGCCTTGTATATTTGTATTTACATGTTGAACTTGTCATTTAATTCTCAGATATGGTTCCATGAGTTATCTTAGTAGATTCTTATTTGACTGATCGTAAAAAAAAAAATGATACAGAGAATTATTAGTGGTAGATATTGACTTGAATTATTAAAATGTGTCAGATTCATCAAAATCGATAAAAGTTACCCTACAGATATAAAACGTACTCTGATATATTTAAACAATTGAAAATTGTGTTGGTTAACTGAATTTATGATAACCAGGTATACCAAAACGACTAAAATCAAAAACAATACCCTTACATCTAAAACAAAGTATAATTATTTTAAAAGTTGTACTGTCGAAACAGAACCAGGTGCTTCAAACCAGCCAAAAATATAAACATTGGACTCAGTTTATTTTGTTGTTTTTACAACAAAGTACTTGGAGTGTTGACAGTTAAATATTCGCCCCTAGTAAATAATTGACTTTGTACCCAGCCCTATTCGAATATCCGTACTTCCCTTGTTGTAATAAACGGGTTTTCCATTCAAATTCCAAACACCAAAAATTTAATGTAAGAAATAATCATCATCATTTATAAACGAGTCTCCGAAAGCTAACTTGTTCTATTCTCATTTCGTATTAAACAACATGAAATTAGATTGCAACATATTTTGTTGATGAAGTATAAAGATTCGCCTTAATTACAGATGTGCAGGGCCGTTGCTAATTTTATTTTATACTTAAACTTTACATATTTACAAATGAACATTTTAGTTTATAAACTAAACATAATATTTACAACAAAGTATCTATTTGAATAGAAAATAACCAGGTACATAAGAACAGCAAAAATATAAATCTTGGACACCATATCTTATATAAATTGCTACTTTAGGCAATGTATTATTATATTTACTAATACAGTCTTAGGGTCATTAGTAAAAACTTAACTAACCGATTGAACTGTCTTTTGGTTGACTTTCTAAATTGTTTAATTACCTACGTAAATGGATTCAATATAATGGATTCAATTTAATATAAATGTTTCATTTACCAAGAGTCAACACATATATATATTAGTATATTATATTTTAGTTCTTGGGCCCCGGAAACAAATTCCACGATGTAAGCGTCGGGGCCATACTTGGCCAGCTCGTTGGTCATCTGGGAGGGCCCAAGAACTACGCCTATGTCATTCGGATCGGCCCGAATGAATTCAAGACTGTGTGTAAAGTCCATGGAATAACGATGAACCACAGGAACCGCGGCATCGTATGTTTCGACACCTTGAAGAAGATGCTACTTCATGACGCCCCGGCCACTGTAGTGCCCATCCCCCACAAGATCGTCCGCCCCCAGACAGGAGTTGTTGTGACACGCCCTGAATCAAAAACGTACAGGGTCGTGTACAGTAAACGTTGCCGTGTAGGCGACTTTGACAGTTTACCTTTCGGCACAAAACGATCCCGATTTTGAGATATCTGTTTTGGCAGCCGTTTTATCTTTCATTTAAATTAACCCAACTGCCGTTTAGCATGCGCATATGTATATTTATCTTCTGTATCCTTGTTGCTACCAGCTGTTGTAAGATTCCTATAAATAGGGGCAGCGTTTGGTTTCCCGAGTCAGTTCTGCGGAATGTCTCGCACCGTGCGGATCAATTTCCAGCTCCTGCAGGCCATAGTCAAGTTGCAGCCTAGTCCACGTCTGTCGTTGCTACGTGTAGCTGACGAGAGTTTGGTTACCGCTATTTGCGAGTGCTTTTTGAACATTTTAAACGCCAACATACCTCTTACTTCTGAGGTGAGACGGAAACTCGAAAGATTCAAGCAAACTATTCGTTCCGTAGCGTCTTCGAAAGGCTCGTGGAAATCTAAACGAGCATTGTTGGTGAAACACAGTGAAGTACTGGTCCCTCTAGTTATTGCTACGGCCCTGGAGTATTTCAAGGATAAATCACGCTAAGAAGATGGTGTTGATTTCACCCGACGTCTTGCAACGGTTGAACGCTGCTACACCGAAAAACGAAACGTTGAACGTTCTGGAAGAGGATATGAATAAAGTGCTTCACGCTTCGGACCTTGAAGACCGGGCTAAATGGGCGCAGTACCAACAGATGCTTCAACGGAGACAGTATTTTCACGATGAAATGTGCAAACCTATGGAAATTCCTATTGTAGAAGCATCACACAACGGCACCCGAAACTTTAGAGACGATATCTTACGCACGATTCCCAAGGCGTTTAAAACAAATGGAGAACTCCTTTTTGAACGGCTTTGTGACAACGAACTAATTTCATGGGACAGAAACGGTACCGTCAGTATAAATGGAGCCGCAATCCCCAACTCGAACATTGTCGATCTGGTCTGCGATGTGGTAAGGTACAAGAAGACAGCTGCCGGCCCTGTCGGTTGGGAGCCGTTTTTGGAAGCTCTACGCCAGATTAACGTTCCTCAAGAATTCATCGGCAACCCTCAGCGCAGACATCAGCAAGCCGGACCCTCCTCGCCGAGACGACCAGTTCCTTCACCGCGACCAGCATTTCCTACACTCACCGCTAGAAGGCGGAAAACAATAACACCACCAGTCCCAGACAGAAGAAGAAGATTAGTGTCTAAGGCGTGGGCTCCTATGCACCCGCAACAACCATGAAAAAGACTCTGGAAAAAATATACTACGACCTGGCAAGTTCTGCTTGCTACGCAGGAAGCCACCCTCTTATTACAAAAACCAAAAATAAAATTAGGACCCGAAAAATTAAAGATTGGCTTCTCACTCAGGACCCCTACACACTGCATACGCAAAAAAGAAGAAATTTTGCCAGAAACAGGTATATCGTCAGTAATATCGACGATTTATGGCAAGCGGATTTGGCCATTTTTAAAAACATTTCCAAATACAACGACGGCGTCAAGTATCTGCTTGTGGTGGTGGACGTTTTCTCAAAATACGGTTGGTTGCACCCGTTGAAAAACAAGACTGCTAAAACGGTTAATGAGGCTTTTGAGTCTATTTTAAAAACCGATGGACGAAAACCACGCGATATCCAGTGTGACAAAGGTAGAGAGTTTGTTTCCGTAGCATCTGCAAAGTTTTTTAAGCAGCGTGGAATACATTTTTACACGACCCGCAATCCCGATACCAAAGCTGCCGTGGTGGAGCGGTTTATAAAAACTATTAAATCAAGATTGTGGCGCTACTTTACTCACAAAAACACTTTACGCTATGTGGACATTATTCAAGACTTGGTACGGGCCTACAATAATACAGTGCATTCGACAATCAAGATGGCACCAGCTGACGTCAATGACGAAAACATTCTGCGAGTCTGGAAGACGCTCTATTCCAAGAAGGAAACGTATATCGCCCCCAAACTCGATGTCGGTGACACAGTTCGTATAGCAAAGGAGAAGAAACATTTTGCCAAAGGATACGAAAGCAACTGGACAGAGGAAATCTTTAAAGTAATACGCGTCATAAGGCATCCAATTCCAGTGTACCAAGTTCAAGACCTGGCCGGAGAAGTTATTGACGGGGCCTTTTACGAGGCGGAACTTCAAAAAGTAATAGTTCCGAAGAACAAGGCTTACAAAATTGAGAAAATACTGGAAATGAAAGGTGGGGGAAAAGGGAGGAAGGTGTTAGTCAAGTGGAAAGGTTACCCTGCAAAGTTCAACTCCTGGATTCCCGCGTCTAGCCTTTTGGATTTAACCCGGTGAATACTGGTGCCGCTGTCAGTCTGGTCCGAGACACCGTCGAGTGAACATGGCTGGTGTCGGTGGTATGTTTGGTGCTGCAGGCCGCGCTCCTATGCCTATATCTGGTGGTACTATAAAAACCGAGGCTCAGTCTTTGCCCAAGCGTCGCAGCGTGAACAACAGTCCCGACTCTTCGTCAGCTGTTAAGAAGCGGAAAGCAGTACAGAAACCAAAAGGTCGGAAGCAAGTAGAAAACTCACGTAAGAAGCTAATACGGAAGAAGAAGCCCAAAGTTTCAAAGAAGAAGAAGAATTCAAAAAGGAACTATCCCTCCGACATTTTTTCATAATGGCCTACGTACATAACCTCTCTGCCGATTGTTCTAAAACCGAATTGGATTTGTTTTCTCTACCACCGACTCAGACCAGCATCGAAGGAGGTCAGTGGGTCCAATACAAACCTCTGTCCTCACTCACTGACGAATCCCCCATCGAGTTTGTCGTGCCTGGCCACGGTGACGAATATTTGGACTTGTCTCAAACCTTGATTGCTGTGAAAGTGAGAATTTTGCAAGAGGACGGTAATGTTTTGGACGCAACCTGCGATAAAGTTGGACCTGTAAACTATTTTCTGCATTCGCTGTTTAGCCAGGTGGAGGTATACTTTAACCAAAAACTGGTATCGGCAAATGGAAACACTTACCCTTACCGAGCGTACATTGAAACTCTTTTGAATTACGATGATGCCGCTAAAGAAACCCACCAATCATCTGCCCTTTGGGTGAGCGATACAGCTGGTCAAATGGACAAAACTGAAGATGAAAACGACGGACTGAAGAAAAGACGAAGTTACTTTGCCAATAGCCACCCTGTGGACATGATGGGATATATACACGCTGACGTATTCCACCAAGGAAAGTATCTGCTGAACGGAGTCGAGCTTAAAGTTAGATTTACGAGATCCCGCGATAACTTTAGTCTAATATCCAAGTCTGGGTTCGTGATAAACGTGATGGAAGCCAGCCTGATGGTGAGAAGAGTGAAGATTAACCCCACACTGTTGGTTGAACACGCCAAAAAGCTAGAAACGTGCGCTGCAAAGTATCCCATAACGCGCGTGGACGTTAAGGCCTTTACTATTCCAAGTGATGTGCTCGGCAAAACTATAGACAATGTTTACCTGGGACAGTTGCCTAAAAGGATCGTGTTGGGGCTAGTGAGTAACAACGCTTATAACGGCAGTTTTAAGCACAACCCTTTTAATTTTGCCCACTACAACGTAAACTTTCTGGCCCTCTACGTTGACGGACAGCAAGTACCTGCTAAAGCGCTTCAGCCAGACTTTACAAATCATCAGTTATACATCAGTTGCTACAACACGTTATTTTCCGGATGTGGTATTCACAACAAAAACCACAGAAACGGAATTTCACGAAGCATGTACCCCAACGGCTATTGTCTGTACGCGTTCGATTTGACATCGGATTTGGCAGCCGCTGCGCCCCATTGGAACCTGGTCAGAAGAGGCAGTCTTCGCATAGAAATCAATTTTGGCGTCGCCCTCACGGAAGCGGTCAACTGCATCGTCTTTGGAGAGTTTTGCAACATCATCGAAGTGGACAAGTATAGAAACGTCACAGTTGACTATAACTAACCTCTATTGAAACCAACGGTGTAATAACTGGGACAGTTTTCGAACAAGATTTTGTTTTGTTTAAATAAAAGAAAATATTTGTTGTTGTTGTCGGAGTGTAAATATATTTAGTCCGGTTTTCAAAGTGTTGTTTTTATTTAACAAAGAAAAATTAAAAATAACATGGTAAAACTATCATGAATTTAATATGATAATGAAATGTATACAATTAGTGTGTGTGTGTGTGTGTGTAAAAGGCGTATATATATATATATAAGAAGATTTGATTTATTAAATACGTACTTGTGTCTGTATTTGAAACGTTGTTATTATTATTAATCCTTGTCCCTGTCCAGTTTTTGAAAAGATAATATTAGAAAGATAGTTGGTTGTAGTTGGAGGAGGAGGAGGAGAACGGGTGGGGAGGGGGCAATGGTGGTGGGGAGAGGTATTGGAAAGGAGTTAGTGGTAGGGAGGTAGTAGTGGGGATAGAACGAGCCGCTGTCTAGCCCGGCAGGCCTCATTCTCATTCTAACCTCAGGCGGTACCAGTCGCTTCGGGCGGAACATGGAACTGTTTGTTGATTTTCAAGGCTTTAAAAACCCAAACAACGAATTCGTAGTTAAGGAATTTGCAGTTGCCACGTCGGACGGAACCACCATTCAACATTGGACAGTGAAATCTCCGTGCCCATACACCACTTTGGACGCCAAAACCAAGAAACAGTGTACGTGGACGACCAATCACTATCACGGGCTACGCTGGCAGGACGGTGACACAACCATTCAAGCGCTACACAGACAGTTGTACTCCATTCTGTATTCTTCGGTAGTGTACGTAAAGGGACTGGAAAAAGCAAACTATATTAAAGAATTTTTCAGATCGTGTCTAGTGATCGACCTGGAAGCCTACCCTTCTTTAAAGGTGCTGACGACATCGAATGTGTATGGTTTTTTTCACGGAAAATCAAAAAAGATGTGCGCATTGAATAACGTGTTGAAACTGGTTCAATACCACAACCAATAAAAAAGAAGTATATCGGAGGGAAATATTCCCTGCATCTGGGACTTTTTTTGTCCCCAAACCATTCCCCCACTCCCTCCAACCACCCCACCCCCACCACTACCAAAAGTAAATTATCTAGTTGAGATTCAGTCAGTTCCATGCCACCTGGACGAGAGGCAGCAGTTACGGGGAGATAAAATCAATCGACAATGGACACTGCCGATTTGAAAGTACACTTGAACAGTTGTTACGTGCCGCAATATACCAGGATCAGCGATCTCAGCCCGATGATCCCCTACAAGATCATCCAGTTTGGAAAAGCGCAAACACGTTTCGGCGAAACAATCCGCACCACCGTCGTTGAAGGTATAACCGGCGATGACCTACTCCTGAACGTCTACCTCCCACACAGGTTCCTCGCTATCCTCTCGGACGCCGCCATCGAGAGCTACAACAAAGGAGAGGGCGACAGACTGTCTCTGGTATACCGTGGAATGGGAAAAGGAATTGAATTTGTTTGATTTTCACTTAATTACTGTTTTTGTAAATAGTAGACCAATTAAATGTATCAATAAAGTTTGGTTTGTAATTTATTACTTATTATTTTCCCTTGTTTGCATAGTTTAGTATTGGACTTACACAAGGTACAATTTAGATGAAATTAGTTTTAAAAAGCATATAATGAAACAGTATTACAGGTGAAAAAGGTTTGGCATAGCAAATAAGTTATAGAGCTCTATAGGGGTCATATCTACTGAACAAGTAGTGACAGGTCTGGACAAGTTGAAACAGGAGTGGTGAACCCGATAAGGGTATAAAATTATCCACAAGGTATGATTTCCACCGTAAAGAGAAATCACTACTTACAAATATCAACTTTTGTTTTATAAATGCATAGATTTTATTTCAGTCTGATCTGATACACCTGGTACTACTTCGTATTTTACTAATTTATTTTAACAGAAGAAGGGTATTAAAAGATATATAAACAGTGTGAGGGGGCCAAGCGTAGCAAATGAAAGTAGCGTGATATAATACACATGTATATATATATATATATATAACTATATATATATATATATATATATAACAATCAGTATAATTTAGCGTGACATAGTATTGCAAGAAAAAATAGGTTGGCAGTACTACAAAGAAAAAAAAAACCAGGTTGGCAACACTGTCCAAATGTAGGTTAGGTAAAATGATTGGAAGGGTCGGGAGGGGAGGGTTGTGGAGGGGGAGGGGGGGACCGAGCTTTGCTCAAGGAGTTGAGTTTCGCCTCGGGGGGTGGTCCAGTGGGCTGGCTGGATAACTACCATGTTCGGATACGTAACAGGTTCGGACAAGTATCATGTTCGGGTAAGTAAGATGTTCGGATAAGTAAACAAGCGGGTGAGAGGGGGCCGAGCGCAGCAAACGAAAGTAGCGTGACGTAATAGTTATATACATATAACAAACAGTATAACTTAGGGTGAAGTAATCTTAAAAAAATAGGTTGGCAGCACTACACAGAAAAAAAAACCAGGTTGGCAACACGGTCCTAGTGTAGGTTAGGTAAAGTGGTATGAGAGGCCAGGACTGAAGGGTGGGGAGGGGGAGGGGGCGGGGGGAGGGGGGATATTGAGGGGGCGGGGGCGGGGAGGGGGTGGGGAGGGGGAGGGTGAGGGTGGGTGGGGAGGGGGAGGGGAGGGGGAGGGGGAGAGGCGTGGGCGGGGAGGGGGGAGGGGGCGCGGGCGTGAAGTCAGGGGTCAAAGGTCGAAAAGCAGTCAGGGGGCGGCCATAGTAGTATGGTGTGATATAAATGGTATAAAATTAAACCCCAGAAAACACAGGGGTTAAATAGATATAAATTTCCATTTAAATTACAGTAAAACTCCTCAATCTGACTCTTCTTACTTACATTTTCACTTAAACTATGTAGTTTCTGCGAATTTCCTGGGCCTAGAAATTTACTCTACCCTTTCCTGGCATCAACATGTTAATTCATTACTCCCTCGGCTTGGTAAAGCTTTTATGCGTTACTGTCATTAACTCAATTTGTGGAATTTGAGGTTCTGAGACATGTATACTTTGCATACTTTCACTCCCTCGTCTCCTATGGTATCATATTTTGGGGAAAATCCACAGAGAATCTCAGAGTTTTTAAGATGCAAAAAGAGTGATCGGATTGATCTCTGGTTTGGGACCAACAAAAACATGTAAACTGTACTTTAGGAAGCTTTATATTCTTTCGCTTCCTTCGTTGTTTATCCTTCAGTGTCTTTTATTCGTTAAATCCAACTCTTAATGATTTTATGAGAGGCTGGCTGATAATTTAACATCCTAGATCACAGTACAATTTGTTTACATTTCAAGACGTGTTACCTGATTATTTTAGAGTTAGAATAGAAATTTAATCTTCAATATCAATTTTAATATGACACGTATATTTCCCAGGCGAACATTGCATGTAAGGGCGTATAAGATGGGTAAATAAATAAATGAAAAGTTATTTATTTAACATGTTGCACTTTGTAATAATACATATAAGAAACTTAAGATTTTATTAGTTGTGATTTTTAACAAAATAATATAGACACTTAAGAACAGTTAAATTTTTTGTAGCTGTATAATTCAGGCAGTTCATTTTTCGGTTCACGTCATTTGTTGCGACCGGTTCACATTGAAATTATTTCATCACTTTAACGAGGCAACTCTCAGTCTTGCAAACATCGACTAGTTTACTAAAAATAAACTATATTTTTGTAAGGTATATAGCTAGTCAAAAGTATAGCTTAGAATAATATCTGAATTATACCACGCAATTATGATATGTACTAGCAGATATATATTGTTAATTTGTATGGAAATTTGTAATTGGTTTAAAGTTGTTTTTTATTTATTTTTGTATTACTTTTAATGGATTATTATTGTGTAAATTATGTTTATTACTGTCAATCGTCTTGATAATATTTTAATGATGTCATGTTAGTAGAACTAAACGATACAAACCTTTGTGTTATGATATTTGTAGTAATGATAAATCTAAACCGTCATGAGTTTTGTTATAGACCCATGACCAAAATAAAATGGATATAAATAATAACAATGTCGGACTCCATTCTATTATTTGTTCATCTAACGAGTGTTCTGCTTATGAATTTTTGAAACTTATATATAGTACTCTATCTTTTACTTTCCAAAACGTTCGTAAAATTTAGTAAAGCACCAAAGTAAAATGATATGCATGAATTTAAAAAAATATTAAAAACCTATTTTAATTTGAAATTAATTGCACAATTATTTTGACCAAAAGAAAATAATGCATGAAATCACTATGAAGGAAAATATTTTCTTAAGGGAATGGGTGGCGAGGTGAGGTTTGATGGTTGTAATTTGTAACATAGTGAGATGGAAACTTCAGAACAGTTGCATAGTTGTATTGTTGTAGCTGTATAATTGAGGTACTTCGTTATTTAAACGGCGTCATTTGTTGCGAACGGTTCAGATTGAGCCGATTGAGCCTTTCATCACTTTAAAGAGCTATCCTTTAGTCTTGTAAACATTAACGTGTTTACTATATCCTCGAAGAGAAGCAAAATATTGCTAAAAGGCAATTATATAAACTAATCAACTCATTAGCTAACATATAAGTCTTATTATTTATGTTAAACGGTAAAATCGCCGATTAATATATAACGAGGCCCGAACTTGCCAGTGAACGGAAACAGTTAGTTTACTGAAAGTTTATTTTTGAAAATACAATTTTACAGCCTCTAGTTTGTGAAAAGAGATATAATACTTAATTAAAAAAATAACTCTTAAAATAACCAAACATATGTTATAATAACCTGTGGTATAGCAACTCATGACATTGTGTATTTTTACTAGATAACCATGAAATAAAATATAAGTTCCAGACATCTGGCATTTTGTATTTTAGATACACACATATATATAATTTTATAGTATGTTTCGTGTAAAGCATTACTGCCAACATTGTTTAGCATATTTCGTGTAAAGCACATCATTTTTATTTGAACTAAACAGAATACAAATGGTTGCAGAGGTTAAAACCTAAAAAAAGGTTATCGCAGTTGCGGATCCCCTTAATCACTATCACTGAAAAATGTTTTAACATAGAAGCCTAAACTAATGTTTACAGAGGACCTTAATTGTTGCCACCCCAACAAAATAAAAAGCATTTATCTAATAAATAAATCGAAAATCTGTTTTAGTATGTTGATTTTATTACTAAAGTACTAAAGTTCAGCACGTTTGGAAATACACTATATATACATCATGGATTACTATTTCTATAAATGATACAATCACCTAAATTCCAGACCGGAACCATATAATATCGCCTCTAGTGCCGCAGCGGTTTGTGCACCACTCCAGTATTCATAATACCATTACAGCCAACTAATGTGCAGTCCCAGTCGCAGATGTGCCCCACATTGTATTGCTGATTGTTGTGCGATGGTTGGCAACGGACCGTCCACACCAAACCTTTACTTGTATATTCTAGTACTTAAATTTAATTTCACTTCCAAGTGATTTTATATTAATCACGTAATATCACAGTGTGTGTGATAAGCTCCGCAACTATCATAAACAAATTATCAAGTTTATTTTTAAAGTGACTGATTATTTTACTGAAAAAAAATACTGTTTGGATGTGTTTAAAATGTGTTATAAATTATTTTAAAATTAGAGTTTGTCTTCTAACTATGTATACGTATTAATATTTAAATATCACTATACAAATATGATACAAACAATTTTTTTTATTTTAACACACACACGTATTACGATAATCCTTTTCAGACGTTAGTTTAAATAAAGCATCACACACTAACTTTTTTGTATAGTTTTAAATTTAATCTTTATTTTTGGATTATGTTAATGTTAGGCAAATTATTGTTGTAGAGCTTTAAAAAATTTTTTGCTTTGGCAGTATATAATTTACCCTTTTAGGAATTCGTTCTTAAGAATTGTTATAGTAATAAGTCTGTATGCATTTCTACATACATACACTGTAATATAAGCAAGTTAATAATTTAAATTAATAAATACCCCAGGTGTTGTTAATTGGTCTATGGCTTTGGAGAAATGAATGTGTTAAATAATAAATTCATAGGTTTACCATAAGCTCTGCTCTTAAATACAACGTCAATGAGTAAATGTTTTGAAATATAATATATGATGAAGAAATTGTCCGTTAGACGTCTTTGGCAAACAACTGTACGGTGCTCTTAAAACACTCATGTGCTATTAACATTTATCGTTCTGAACTCATGATTTGTATTTTATGTTAAAAACTGCATATATTTAAAATTGTTGAATTATTTTCAAAAAGCTTTAAGCAGGTAAAAATTAAACCAGATATTTCAAATAACAAACAGAAGACCACGACAGCCTGAAAAGAATGAAGGATAATCCCCGATAAGTCTGGTATTGAAACTGACAATCCATCGCCGAGTCTGGGAACGGAAACGTCTCGTCAAAACGTATCCAACAAGAAGGTGTCCCTATATATTTCATAAATCTTTATATAGTTAACTATTTATTTGTGCAGACGTAAAATAAGCTTTAATTTAGTTAAATTTAATAACATCTGTTTTATATGATTTACATAAAAGTCAGTGCTCTTATCAGGGATGCCTAAGTTTCTTAAATAGATATTTCTTAACTTCTGTAAAATTGTTAGGTAGTTTTTTATTATTTAAAATAATTTAACATTACAATAACTTTTGATGTAAAGTAAATGTACTTTTTTTGCATGATAAATAGTTATAAAAAGCATAAATTTGATTTTAAAAAAACATGTGCGTGTTTTGCATATTCTTATAAACTGATTATACTACTTTGTAAACAAAACTCATATACCTTTTTTCAAGCGAGCTATGATGTAGTTGTAAATTGTAAGTGGTTTTCATAATATGACAAATGTAATAAAATTCGTATAAAAATGTATATATAACGTGGGAATTTGCAAATAATCATCATGATTACACTATGCAAAATTTAAACCAAACAGTAAAAGATTTTTAAAATGTATATAGTTATATAATTTAATTCACAACCCATTTAATATAGTATGCTTTCAGGTGTTAAGAGCTGTTCATAACAATTTAATTTGTATATTTAAATTTATACCATATATTATAATAATAATTTTAATTTTTATTACATATTATTTTTATTTATATTTTTTATATTTGTATATTTATTTTTTTAAATTTGTATTTGTATTTTTTCACGTATTGTCCTCTGTATGACGATATAAATAGGAAACCAAACGTTTGTATCCAAGGAACCTAAACTTATTTAAGAGTGTTCTTAATCTGTGTAACAATTTATTAAAATAATAACAACAACTACAGAAAAATTATCTGCATGAATAAGTTGTCAGGAAAAAAATATATAAGAAAGAAGTTCTATTAGTCACACATTAACCACAGTTATAAGTCTTTTGCTGAAATTATACTACGTAAAATGCTATGCCATGCTATTTAAATTCATCCGTTATTTATATTTTTATATTATGTAAGTGACGCGACCTACCTCTGCGGGTATCGTTGAAGAGGAAAGCAATTTCAGATATAAACAGTCTTTGATATATAAGGTTCCAGGATAGATAGTACTCCACATTATGCTGTTGTTGGCCTTGAAATGGTTGTTCCCGGACCTTCTTAGTTCAGAAAACATTTGCAATAATAATATGAGACAGCTAAATCGGTTAATCAACGTAAATACTTGTTTTAATAATTATCCTGTTCTGCCGTTCATCTCATTGCTGTTTAAAAATATGTACAAACTAAACTAGTTAAATAAAGTGTAATTTATTAATACAACAGTGAATAATTGCTTTTAAAATAGAATTTAGTTATTTGGAACGTTAGCGCACATGAAAATATTGTTTTTACTTATTTCAACCAATCACAGTTCGTCATATGTTGTGGTGAGCAGCCAATAACAACGCTTCCCGAACTGAAGGTTGTTCAACTCAAAAGTGCGTTGTCCATCATGACTGTCGCTGCTGATAACTCTCAATTAAAGTGGCGGATAAATCACCAGTAAGCAATCGTGAGTGTTAAAATAAAACTAAATAAATAAATATAAAGCTCAAGAAGAAAACCTCAAGATTTATTTCACAATGGACCCCTTATGCATGTCTATGCAAAATCCATATGATGACTGTGTCACTACAGCAAGTTTTGCCTCTTTCCAACATTTCATGAAACTATGATGAAAGGTAAATGATCAAGGGATTAGTTCTCTTTTTTGCAATCAAGTTCAACTAAACCATTTTATTTTTATCTAATTCAAACACAAACCCATAGTTTATGCATTAGAACTATTTTTTTCATATGTTTTACCAACTGTTTTCGAGAAAAAACTAAAAATATATAAATCAATTATACAAACTTTTAACATTAAGAAGATTCCAAAAAACATAGTAAATAAAAAATAAGAAATACAATTATTTGTGTGTTATAGTTTAAACTATTAATGTACATTTTATAGTTTTATAGGAGCCGATTGTCAGTGATATTTGTATTATATGTTTTGAACCACCCTTGATGTTGAAATTGTATACGGAACTATTCGGCTTGGATTTTATCACTTATACTAGCCGAGTTCTAACATAATAAATAATTAGTTTAGTTTTTCATAAACTTATTTTTCGTTTAATATCTACGTATGGAATTGAATGACCTTTAAAATAAATGTTATTCATGCCCTGATCACCGAGACTGTCATAATATTACAGTGCATTATAACATTAACATTACATTATATACGCTCACCAGCGCTTTGGAGCGAGTTACTTAAGTGAAAGATCTTGGTGTTCCTCTCCTGCCAACTCTCTCACCAGAAGCTCACATCAACAAATTTTCAGCCGAAGGCAACCAAATGATGAGTTTCATCTTTCACAATTGCAAAGGGACTTTTAGGGAGAAAAACTTGCTGCTCCTGTTTAAATCACTCGTTCGTCATCACCTAGAATATTGTTCCTTAATTTGGTCTCCTCACTATGCAGCTCATGTCCACACTATCCAATAAATTCAGAAAAAATTTTACAGACTCACCGGGGTTCGTAGAGGCATTCCATATTGTGAAGTCGCAGTTCTTGATCTTCAACGAGATCTCCTGTTGCCGCCTCTTGCGACCAGAAGATTTATTATGGACATCATCTTTCTTCACAAAATATTCAATGGACTGCTAGACTCACCTGAACTTTTGCAGCGTATATCTGCTTGTACCATCGGCTACTCGTTCCACAGATGTCTTCGCTACTGGTCACTATTCCAACAATTTCAGCTACTTTGGCCTTATAGCTAGCATCGATAGACATGGCAAAAACATTCCCACCGGTTTCGATATCTTTATTGCCAGTGCTGCTATGCTCAGGAGAGTTTTGCTTCAGTTTTCCCAAGTTCTTTAAGTTTTGCTTTTAGAGGGCCACACCAGTGCTTGTGCCTAAGTGGTGAATCGCGCCGAGTGCGTTGTGCATGGTTGTCCTCAGTGACTTACTCTTAAAAGCATATTGAGTTCATCAGAGCATATTTTTATTGTTAAGAGTTATTTTCGTCAACATAATTTATTTTTGTTAAGACACATTGTGTCTAAGTTTAAAGCATGATCAGTATTTATTATTGTTAAACAAATATCATTTATGCATCGACTGTGGTTACCTTCATACCTTTTTCTAGTTTTATGTAATTTTTCCACTACACTAGTAAAACTTTCAATAGAATTAAAATCTGTACCATTGTTTTTTCATGTAAATATTGGCGTGGCCGTATATAAATAAATAAATAATTTTACACAATTTGTATTTCTTAATTACATGAAGGTAACTTGTATTACGATAGTTTATTTAATATGAACTAAAATGTATTAAATATACCTTCTTAGTGTTCTCGACTAGTAGGTTCATACTGACTAAAGTACATATAAATGTTTAATAAGATAATGTTGATGTGATGGAAAACGGTTTACCAGTAAGTTGACATCATAAATCAAGTGACATAATAAAGCTTACCATGGTTTTGACTTAAAAAGGAAAATAAAAATAATTTAAAATATTAAATAATTATTTAATCCACGCAAACCTATTTAATTATTCTAAAGACCCCTTCAGTGATAGGGACACACCACAGGATAATCGCCCAAAAATGCAACCTTCCTAAGAAGCAATACGACTAAAATACTAGTTTTAACATATTTTCGAAAAAAACAATATTTTAGTTAGTAATTAGTAATTTACTAAAATAAGTAAAACAGGTTTAAAAAAAAGTTTGTCATGACATGTAGTGGGATATTTTTGTCAAACTGAATTGCTGTAAAATGTGTTTTAAGACTGGGTTTGCTTAGCTTTGGCTTCAATATACGTGGTAATAAGACAGTTTATTTACAAAAGGAGTGTTCGAATATCTCTTCGCAGAAACATTTGTAACTGAATAAAATACAATAATATTTGGGAAGAAATTAATGTTTTATTTAGTTATATAAACGACACTACGCCAAAAACATAAGTAAGGGTGTGCAGTCAAACTAATGGCCGGTAATTGTCTATGACAATTTAACTAGATTTAATTCCTCCTCCAGCTACCAGGGGAAAAACTATATTGAATTTATTACTGTCAATTGCAAAACTTCCCTTTAAATTGAAAATCAAATCTTTTTTGTAATTACAGCCATTAATTCCTACCTTAATAAAAGTAAAATTTTACTTTTGTTTTAGTCAAACATAACTGAAATTAGTATATGTTCTCGGAATTGAAACTTTTACTCTGTTACTTATAGTCAATAACCTATATTTATTTGCAAAAAATAATCTTATTAAAAATAAGGCAATTTTTGAGTCTGGCTACCAGTAAAACCACTCTCAGCGAAACATAAGTGCAATTTTAATAGTTTTATAATTTCAATTTATACTCGATACTCAATCTAAATTAACTTGTTTCAGTTGCAAATAATAAATATTAAATTCAATTAATTTACCATACGTTTTCTAATTCATATTAAATCAAGAGTGTCCCTTAATACCTGAAGAAAATTTACAAATTAAATGTTTTATGTAAACTATAAACTAAAAACAAACTACAAAGATTATAAAAATTATAAAAGAGTAATCTTTTTGCAATTTTCAAATGGCAGAACAATTTTAAGTTTAATTCGGTATTTGATTATTAAATAATTAATCTAAGCTTTTATTTTTGAGCAAATATTTATCTAAAACGAACGTAGTGAATCATATGACAATAATCAAGCAAGGAAAACTAACTTAACCATTACCACAGTTATAAACAACCTACCAGGCCGAATATCCGGCTCGGCAACAAATCCTACAAACTCTGCTAATTGCAATTTAAAGAAAACATAGTTAAGAAACACAGAAACAACTGTCGGTTTCTTAAAACTATTGCTCTTTAATCCCAAATATCTTGTAATAATGTGTGCTTATTTGTTATATAGTATCATTACAATATAAATCGAGGTTGATGTCAGTTTTATGTAATTTGCGACAATAGATTTTCTGGCATCATTTAAGTATACGCTGTAAATGTTTCTTTGCCATTTTTTGTCACAAGTCGTGCGTGAAGGTATGCCAACTTATCAACCGTTGTATACTGTTATACAAAACCCATTCCATAAACAAATGCTGACAATATTTACGCAATTAAAAAAAAATATTTTATTTTGTTTAAACTAAAAAACTTAAACTTTCTTAGTTACTGTACCTCATAAATAAGAGAAATAATGTGACATCCGTTTTCATCCGTGCTATGGTTATGTTTGTTTAAATTACCAAAACAATTGACTAAAAATACAAAATAAATGTTACTTCTATATAATGTATAGCCTATTTAGTTATGTTCAAATTTTTAAAACATATTTTACTTTCTTTTTTGATCCGTTAATGGAAGACATATATAAAATTCATCGTAAGTTATGAACCAAATAATTTGAAATAAAAATCACGAGTTCTTTGTTATTTATATTTATTTCTATATTATTTATTATTTATTATTTATTATTGTTCTATATTTATTTATTTTTTTTATTTGTTTTGGAATACACATATATATGAATTTACAACATAAGCTCTAAGGAACAGAGACAAATACAAAAGTAAAATTCGATTAACTAAATTACCTTGAAAAAAAATTAAAGAAAGTTGCATCATTTTGTTCACTTTCATATTTATAAGCTTATGGAGAGTATATTATTTAACCCTAATACGACTAATATCTCCCATTCGACGTGAAGTGCAAACACTAGACACATGTGTCATCACCACGGTGGAGAACGGTTTTGTCGCAGGATGGACGACGCGTCACCAACAATTCTCTCGACCGAATGTGGCCGTAAATCATGTTTTTGCGCCGACCCCAACAACGTCACATTCTCCGGGGCAAAACATTGATATGTGCGGTGAATTGATTCTTCTTCCTCGATCCCTGTTTTTATTTAGATAGTTGCTTTAGTTTAAACAATAGTACCGGTACGGAATATTGCTATATGAGTTTTTAGTTAAAGATATTAGAAAAACAAATTAGATACTAAAAAACAAGATACTAAACAAATTAGAAAACCCTGAAAAATAGTCGATACTAATTTTTTATCAAAATGTATGTATTAAAATAAATCTCGATTATAAGTTAATAGAAAATATTTGATTTCTAATGTTAAATTTCACTATTGTAATTTCACATTAGATTTCACATATAGTAATTTATGTGCTTATAAATCGGAAATTTTATCAGTAGTTTTGTATTAGATTAAATATTACTATCAAATAATGAATACAATATTATATCCAACAAATAACCCATTTATCACGGACTTATAAGTAAACTATATATTTTATCATAATACTGTAATTAATTGATATATTTTAACAGTTTGCGTATTGTAGTTTTTTTATTTCATATACTTTAAGGTATTATTGTAAACATACTTTAATAATCAAGGATTAACACACCTAGGTATTAACTTAGTTCTTTGGCAATCAGTAATTTAATTAGTTGATGTTTATTCGTTTAAATAATATAAAATATACAATATTAAGTACAGTCTAATTTTTTAAAATTATTATTCATTGACTTAATAGTATAACTATTTACTTTAAGATACTAATTAAATATATTATAATGGAGGCTATATTTTTATATTATTAAAGTTTATATACTGTGGTTTCTTTACTTTCCATGGATGCAGTTTTTTATTGAACATCATGTAATAACTTTGATTTTATGTATATCTAGGTTCACAATAAATTATTTTAAAAGCATTAGAAATAGTTTGACTTTGTTATAGTATTTCCTAAATTAGAAAATAAAGTGAATCCTAAACTAACATTTTTTATAAACATTGTGGTGTTTTGTGGTATCTAAACGTAATAAACCAATAACAGTGACACACGGGATGTGTGCATTCATAATACTAAAGAAGAATTACCGTTTGCTGCAATGAAATCTAAGAGAAAGCCCTTTGTAAATTTACAAGAAAATTTACAGCTGCATCTGTCGAGACACGCGATCTCTGGCATTGCCTGCTTACCATAACTGTTCTAGTATAAATCTGTGTACTTTACGACCCAATTAATTAACGAAGTGATTTTTTGGATACTAACTAAACATGTTTGACACAAGTTTTTATTTTTCATCAAGTAACTTTATTTACATATCATTAATATTGTTATTCAGATGTACAATCAGTAGTGTTTGGCTTATTTATGAAATTTGTTATTCGTTTATCTGTTTTTACTTACAGATTGATTTTTATAATCCAATTCATGTCGAGTTCACTTAAAAAAAATAATTAAACATTAATTATTAATTCTAAACATTATTTAAGAATATATTTGTTAATTTATAAAATGAGATTCAGATTCAAATTGATAGGTACAAGACAAACTGAAAATTTTTTAAGTAACATTCTTTTAACGCCTTTTTTAATTTACAAAAAATACGATTTCATATTTTTTACGCAGAAGCTAGCAAGGGAGCACTTTATTTCAAGTTTTACAAAGTTGTCGCCCTAGAGTATTGGGGTTTCGGAGACAAATTGCCCAGATTTGTCCCTGGACTGCCACCACTATGTGTTCCCCGCTATGTGATGTATATTTTGAGTTGCATTGTAAGGTTGTTATTCTGTCGAACTCCCTTACAATAATTACATCTATAAACACATGCATTATCCTTTTGTTTGGTAAATATAAACAAAACTGCTTATTATAAACTTATTATATGGACTCGTTATTTTTGTAAGAGCATTTAATTGGAAGTTTTTAATATAATTTTATCGAATGACGCGTTGTTTTTCTCATTGAAAATGTTACACACACATACACATATATATATATATATATATATATATATATATATATATATATATATATATATATATTGAAGCGTAACTACTAAATAACACAGTAATTTATTGAATAATATAACGCGTTACTAAATTATAATGACTTATACAAATTTAAAAATGCCGAACCCCAGAGGCCAGTTTTAATTCTAAATAATACACACCAGAGTGGGCTTCTTAAAATGTCATAATTTTACCCTTTTTCCTTCAATAAGAATAATCACATGATAAAATATTATTTAGATATCTGAAGGAACTATTTTTAAAATGCATAATTATAATATTAAAACACTTCTGCTTCTAAAAGTAAAGATTCTGTGATAGTGAAACTTGCACTTAAAAAATAAACAGTGATTCATCGCAACAAAATAGATAAATGAGGAAATTAACTAAAGAGCGACACCTTTCAGCGCTGACTGAAAAAATGTAATGACTGTTGAATTTTAAATCCTGTCTTAATTACATCCATCCACCTATAATGTTATTTGAGGATAGAACGATATTTTTATGAGTACACACTGCAAACTAAGTGTTGTGACACTTATACATTAACCTAACAAATTCTAGTTGATATATTTTATTAAAAAAGCAAAACCGTGTTTAAATTTAAAGTTTATCCTTTATAACATTTTTTATAAAAGTATCTGGTGAAGGAAGGTAATTAATAAATTATAACTTTAGGTGAAAGATGACGAATAAACAGCTCACGACTAGAAATTTATTTTTTTAATGTGGAAATAAATAGCATTGAAAATAATTCATCTATTTTAATAAGAAATTTTTCTTAAAAAAAGGTTGATTGTTGTATTGAACGTGATCAAATTTAGGTTTAGGTTCTTTATACTCATAAAAACATATATTTTTCTAACTGGATGAGTTTTCCACAACATAGTACAACACCACAAATAAAACTTTATATGATATCTTTAACTAATTAAATTAAACTACTTCATTGGCAATCAAAAAATGCAAATGCCGTATAGTTGTACAGTCCAATTGAGTGATATTGTAAATAATAACAAGAATTATCACACAATACATGGAAGGCGTAACGTTTTATATGAGTTAAAATAAAAGTGAACGAAAAGAAAATAACTGAAACAAAAAATCTAATCACATTATTAAATCGTACAACAATAATTAATTTAAATCCAAAGTATTCAAGAAAATGCATGCGGTTTAGAGGTAGCACTCAGTGCATTGCATTTACGTTTTTAGTTATAACTAATATTAGGTTTAATGAATTAGTTTAAGTACAGTATTCAGTCCAGACATATGATGCATCATCATAAATAGTACAGTTAATAACATTAAAAATGGTTGTAGCTTACTTATTTCGTTATTTTTAAATAATAAGACTTGAGGTTAGTCTTCAAATACCTCAAAATGCATCAGTGAAAAAATGAAATTTAAACGTGTAACAAAAGTTTAAATAACAGTACGTTACTGAAATACAAAATAGACGAAATATATCGGATTTAACAAAGTTGTCACCCTCTGGGTATTGTAAAACTGAGAACGGATTGCTTCGATTTGCCTTTGGATTACTACTACAATGGATTCCCGTAGGCCTCAATCGTGTAGAGAAGTATTGAATCATTATGGTAACAGTACATTAGGTACACCATATTATTAGATACATACTAGAGATTGAATTAAAACAACTATGGATTTAAGCGGTACCAAATTTTTCGAAGACAATATTGCCAAAGTCTGTTTATTGTGAATATATACTTTTTATTGGTTCAGCTTAATAATACCACCACTTAAAACTGTCAATTATGTAATTTATATCAATAATACCATAGGTGATTAAATTGTAAGAAATATTTCAACTTCATAAGTTTTAAATGAAGGTAAACCCACACAAGAGATAATATAACGTAGATTTAGAAACATACCTTACTGTTTTAAAAATTTAATTCTTATCAATTGTAAATATTACGTAACATAGTAGTATATAAAGCAATTGTTTTTCTTTACCATAAACACATTTATAAAATCCTAGTGGTTCCCAGTTCACGTTGCTACGCCCAATAATTGTGTTGAAAAATCTTTACTCATAACATTTACATTACTGATCACTACCTAAATAAATAAACTGCTGCTTATAATAGTATATTATTCATCTGTGAAATTCATAACAAATCTTTCCTCCACAAGAGTAACATTTGCACTTTGAAGTCCAGTTTGGCATAGCTCTAAGGGCCTAGGACTTTGATAAGGGGCTATAAACATTCCTCGGATCAACCTAAATGACCGTGCAAAGTTTCATTGCAATCGGATAAGTGGTAATGGAGCGCATAAATATAAACTATACTAAATTATATTTATATATTTAAATTTATAAACAATGAAACATGTATACTACAAACTGTATAAGTACTGTAGTGTGTGTGTGACTCTTAGAGTTACTAACTATAATTTTACACAGGACAAAATAAATTATATCTCACAATATTAAAATATGTATTTGCACTTATACTGTACACACAAGACGGTCAATATAATAAATGTTGGTGGATTTGTCAATCTCGTAAAATAACTGGATACCAGTCACAACTCGGAAATAATTGACGTCAATTTAATACCATCTTTAAAAGAAAGGGAAATGTTTAATCAACGCATGAGAAAAATTGTTTGTTTATGACGAAAATTGTTAGGATAGGAATGCATTGATTCAATTAAAAATTAAATTTGACCCTCGTGGTACTGCTCGCGATTTGTTTCCGGGACTTTCTGTAGCCTCAATTATCTGAGCCGTACACAATTTTGATTCTAATTTTTCTGATCGGGTCTGATAAAGACCGGTATTACTAGTTAACATGGATTGCCTTAAGCTATCCGATATGCTTATTTACAGTTTTGTAGGTAGTACAGTATAAGTGTTTTGTTGTGTTGTAAGTCGTAATTTAAATAATCTTGTTTAGTTGTAAAAACTCGTATACTACTGTGGAAATTATTTAGTTAGCGTATATATTTTTTTTGCGTTAATCGTATGTCAAGAAGAGGACTCATAGAAGGTGAAATCATCTAGTTTGCTTAACCACAAATGGACCGTTGGCATTGTGATGTCCGTAAGGTTAATATTTTAAATCTATGTATGATGAGCTACGCCAGATTGGATTGTATCCGGGCGTTCCCAACAATGCAGAACAACCATTATTCTGTTTACCAAGTTGGAAAAATCTCTCTTCCAAAACTAACGAAAACTTAGTTTACCATCGGGAACACAGTATGTGTGATGATTACGTGTGGCTGATCTAGTACAGAGCTTTCTATGCACCATAGCACACTCTAAAGAATTATTTGGTTAGTAAAATAATTGCATTGTTTATGACTGTAACATGTTTGATTCATATGGGCGTATGCGTATTTTGTCTAGTTTTAATTAGTGTGCTAAATGTTCCTAATATCCCAAGACAATTTGTGTACTAGATTGCACGAACTTGGAGTTCTGTATTGGGTACAGAAATACGAATATGTCATGGAATATGGATAATCCTTTAGATTTTTTCAATGAAAAGGGATACCCGTTCATCTTCATCTTTGTAGAAGGCATGGGAAATACCGTAATCTCATTTTTATCTGTGAAAACTTTCCGTTGTGAGAGGTGTACTAGCAGATCTGAGAATGTTTCCCACTTCATGAATAAAAGTAATAATAAAGATTAAACCATAAACAGTATGAGGGGGTTTTAGTTGCCTTGCTTTGAGTCTAGACTGGTGTGAGGCCATCTCTATAATCAGGCCAATCGTTCACATTCCCTCGTCCTAGTAAGTTTCACCTTTTAAGAACAATTAAAACTGTAAATAAAGCAAGAATATTCTAAAATGTTAGTTCTTACTATATTTTGTATAAAAACATATTATAATTCGCAAATACAAACATATTCTGAATCCTAGGATATTAGTAAAACACTAACGGTTTGGGACGGAAGAAGCAGGAACCATCCGAAAGAGCTTGCTGTAACAAACGATGGCCACCTATATTTCAACTGGAGCACTTAATCGATTACTCTGTTTTACATTTTTTCTAAGTAAGAACATTCGCCATATTTTCCTCTTCCTCATAGGGTTGCTTGCTCAACTATTTTTGTCATTCAATAATGCATTTTCAATACAAAAGACACTAGCAGTAGAGATTTATTTATATATTTTAAACTGAACAAAGTAAAAAATTTCCATAAACATCATTTTAAGATCAGTTAACAAGAAATCGGTTTATTTAAAATTTAAGTAAATCTAAAGATCATCAATACAGAACCGTTACCAATTAATTAATAGCGAGCCTTGTATGCAGGATATGCTAGTCAAATAAACGATTTAATTATAAAGGATTGATATGCTTACAGCATTTTACAACCTTGACAACATTGTTTACTTAATATAAATAATATACAATTGAAAGTGTAGGCAAAGAGTATTTAAATATTTACTGATTTATTTGAAAAAAAAATGGTACAGTTATTGAGTTTTCTTATTTACTCAAAATTGTATTTAGCCTTTAGTAAAAATAGGGTTTTCGAAAAAAAGCAAGGTAAATAAATAACATTGTATATCCCTGAATTAATCTATGAATTAGTCTCAATGTATCAACATATATATATTTTAATTGATAAGGTAGACAAACAAAGGAAACTAATAACCAAATTAACAAACATTAAAATGTAAATTATCAACAACCTAGTATTTGATGCGTTATTCTGGAAGGTTGTTGGGGTTGTTAATTGTATAAAATCATCTTGTTTTACCTTTATATGATGCCATTCTTCCTTGCTTTGTAATTTTCAAAACACTAGCAACCAATATATCACCACTGAGGTGGAGATTGGTTTTGTCGCAGGATGGACGACACGTCGTCAACAATTCTCACGGCCGAATGTCGCCGTAAATCTTGTTTTTGTCCCGACCTCTACAACGTCACATTCTCACGGGGCAAAACGTTGATATGTGCGGTGAATTGATTTACCATACTTTGTACTCTTCGTTATTTAGAAGTTTGCCTACAAAAATCAACGGTTGGTATTTATTTACTCTGTTTAAACAAGTATGATGTAATAAAGTTCTATAGGTTTTATAAGAGTAATTTATTCAGTTTAAATGTAAGTTGTAATAAATATTAATAAAAACTTTATATATTTGTTTTTAACTGAATAATATTAACAATTTGTTTTAAAGGAAAAAGTGTTGAACCAAAACAACCTGAATTATAACTGGACATATATTAGTAAAAGTATTTAAAGTCAAACCAAAAAGTAAATTAATTTTACATACTATACTACTCGGTGAATAATCAGCACTATATCTTTACGAAACAAATGTTAAATTAATTAAATACTATTCCGTGTATGGATAATTTTGTAAAATGTGTAAATTAAATATCAACCACGTACTCTAATTTGTTTAAAGTATGCCAAAAAATTATTAGTTTTATGCTTTTAAATATTTACGGTTTATTCGTTATTACATATTTATTTAAAATTGTTTTATATTTATGATTTATACTAAAACCTCCAGCAATGACACATCCTTTGGTTGGGTGGGCCTTTATTATGTTTCCATAGTAAGTCATTATTTCACCTTAAATGACAACGTAGAAATATACTCATAAGTATATATGTTTCACATATAGATATGTATACAGAGTTCTTAAAAAATAGACACATTTTTAAAGTAATAAAATTAAAACTGCATATTTTTCACCGGTCATGTTGGAATTAATGGGTAGGTAATAAAAAAAAGTTTTAGTTTAACAGCATACTGATGAAGTAAATTTAGATAACATTTTTTTATTTCAAAATATTTAATAATAGCGTCAAGGAGGCTTTTTGTGTGCAACTAATGACTGTTTCCCTCATGCCTTGGCCAGCTCGCAGTTCGGACTTGATCTTATACAACTAATTTCTGTTATGTTATGTTTGCATCCCCTATTACCATTGAGCATCTTGAAATTAAGGCAGCGCATAAGAAGAGCTATGAGAGTGTTAACGTAAATACCCTTAACAGAGTCTGGTCAAAACTTGACTATCGAGTTCATGACTGCCGTGTAACCCATGGGGCTCACATAGAACTTCCACATCATTGTAAAAAAAACTTTGAAATGTTCTCTTTGTAATGGTAATAATTACTTTTTCTGATTATTAAACCCCGTTATACTGAATTCATTAGAAAGTGTCTATTTATTTTCCATTGACCCTGAATGATATATACAAAGTGTTAAGAAAACCTTTGAAGACTATGGGATATGATTTATCATGCAAAGAGAAAGTAAAAAGTTGATGTGAATTTATGTCATAAAATGTTTTTTTCCATCTATCTGTCTGTATGTTTTTGTTACTTAATACATTATATCTTAGGAACATCTAAAGAGATAGACTTCAAAATGGGTACCTGCATTACATTATCTAACATGACCCATTTCGGTATGGAATATCAAGTTTCTACTTTGTACCATTTACAAATGGTGGCCATTTTGGTTTTCAAAGCTAAATATCTTAAAAAAACATAACATTTTGGTTTATGTCCAAATAGGATTACATCTAATAGGCTACTAATCACCTGGTGTATAAAGAATTTATAAGATATTACTATTAAACTACTACTGTATGCGATACTTTATATCAATATCGTTTAGAGAAAATTACACCTTTTTTATTGTTCCAGGTTTTTCCAAAACTTGAAGGTTATTGAGATATTTAGATTTAAAAATCTAAAATGGTCGTTATTTTTAAATGTTACAAAGTAAATACCCGCGTCGCAGCAAACCTGCATACTCAGCGAATTTCCAATGCTAAATATATGTCTTAATACCATATAAAGCCGCATACCAAGTTTAAAAAAAAATATTCATATTTAAGCGATATATACAATTTCAACTATTCTCCAAACAACTATTTTATTAGCATATTACGTGTTGTTATTACTTACGGGATGTAATAAAAGACGTCTTACAACACTTAAGATATATTTACACTTATACTGATTCACATGCAGACGGTAAACATATATAAAAGATGGTACTAGGCTATCGATTTCGACCAGTCACACCAGTCCTGATGATGACTGGTGTGACTGGTCGAAATCGATAGCCTAGTACCATCTTTTATATATGTTTACCGTCTGCATGTGAATCAGTATAAGTGTAAATATATCTTAAGTGTTGTAAGACGTCTTTTATTACATCCCGTAACTATTCTCCATAAGAATAAAATTGGTGATGAATACGTAGGTTTGCTGAAACAAGGAAACAATTGGTTTTTATACAAAAATAAATATAATATAACTAGGTGAAGCCAAATACCAAGTTTCATCAATATTCAATCATAAATAAGGACTATATAACATTTTAATTATTCTCCATAAGAATAACATGGGAGCTGAGTAAGCAGGTTTGCTGAAACAAGGAACAAAGTAATAGGTTCTTATGGAAATATCAATATAACTTAACAAGGTGAAGCCCCATACCAAGTTATATTAATTTATGTTCACAATTAAGGGAGTCATTACATTATACTTATTCTCCATAAGAATAGCATGGGGGCTGAGTACGCAGGTTCGTTGCTACGGGGATAATCAACAAAAAATCAGTTCTTTGTGCAAATATCAATATACCAGTACTATGTGACGCCACATGCCAAGTTTCATCAACATACATTCAAAAATAATCAAGATATCAAATTTTATTTATTCTCCATAAGGATAACATTGGACAACGTTTTGTGCTTAGCACTTTGAATAACTCTGCAACGGTTGGGCGTAGAATCAAAATTTAAACACCAAAATGATTCTTTTGTGGAACTGAACAGATTGGTAAAAGCAAATGCGAAGTTTACATTAAAATTAACTTAGGAAAAGCCAAAAACATGTTTCCCCTTAGATTAACATGGGAGATTTTATGAGCAGGTTTTTTTATATTTTCTCCGCAACCACTTAACCTAGGTTAATAATTCAAAATACCATATTGTTTAAGCTCTATAACATGGTCTAAACTAAAATTATGGGTTTTAAAAATTGTAGGGTAAAAATGCAAAAAACTGATTTTTGGAAAATTTAAACCCCCCTTAAACTCCCCTTTCCATAGTCCGAATTTTCTGGTTTTCGAACTTAAAGTCATAAATGTCATTTTACACATTTGAGCAAAATTTTATCGAAATCGGACTTTTTTTACTCTAGTTATCGCATTCACGGACACATATATAGATATATATATATATATATATATATATATATATTATTTTTAAAATCATTACTAACGAGTACCCTTTTTTTGAAACATTTTTTATTTTGACTGACTAGTTTCAACCATAATGGCCATCTTCAGAGTCACATAACCTCAACAAATTTTCTTTTATATTAATTACAAACATATGTTAAAAATAAATAATATATGATCACTAATTCTAAAATTGTGTATATAAATATAAAGGTAAAAATAAAATAAAATATTAATTTGTATATACTATATAAATTTACTTTCTCTGAGTTCTAATTTCATCAATTTTTTCAAAGATAGGGTGTTGTTGACTGACTTGCATAGTATTTAAAATATTTAGTGGATCTTTCTTATTATTTAAATATATATGCATCTCTTCTTTGACGTTAAGTTGTTCTTGCTGTTTTTCGTACTCTAAAACTGATAAGTTTTCTTCTATGTTTTTATATTTATGCCCTGTATTAATTATGTGTTCTGCATAATTGGATCTCATAGTTGTGTTATTTCTTGACTTTAGGGCTTGTAAATGTTCTTTAAATCGAACTCTAAAGTTTCGTCTTGTTTGGCCAATGTAATAGCTATCACATTCACTACATATAATTCTATATATGCCAGACTTACTGTATTGATCTTCTTGAATATTTTCATTTTTTGTTACTTTAGAGTTGATAAGGTTAAATGCATTATTTAGAGTTCGATTTAAAGAACATTTACAAGCCCTAAAGTCAAGAAATAACACAACTATGAGATCCAATTATGCAGAACACATAATTAATACAGGGCATAAATATAAAAACATAGAAGAAAACTTATCAGTTTTAGAGTACGAAAAACAGCAAGAACAACTTAACGTCAAAGAAGAGATGCATATATATTTAAATAATAAGAAAGATCCACTAAATATTTTAAATACTATGCAAGTCAGTCAACAACACCCTATCTTTGAAAAAATTGATGAAATTAGAACTCAGAGAAAGTAAATTTATATAGTATATACAAATTAATATTTTATTTTATTTTTACCTTTATATTTATATACACAATTTTAGAATTAGTGATCATATATTATTTATTTTTAACATATGTTTGTAATTAATATAAAAGAAAATTTGTTGAGGTTATGTGACTCTGAAGATGGCCATTATGGTTGAAACTAGTCAGTCAAAATAAAAAAATGTTTCAAAAAAAGGGTACTCGTTAGTAATGATTTTAAAAATAATAATATTAGTAGCCCTAATATACAAGTCAAGCAATATATATATATATGCATATATATATATAAATTTGAACGAATAGTGTTTTAGTCATCTGGGGACCTCAAAAACAAAGTTGTCATGGTCTCCGGCTTAAGTCTTACCATGAGACATACGGTAATAGCTTCTTCCCTATAGGGGAAATTCGCTAAAACTTTATTTTCCATACCAAAATAGGTTTTATTAGTGAATTTCCTTTGGAAAGTGAACTATTAGCATGACCCGCACGGTGAAACTTAAGCCCGGGACCACCATAGAAGTTCCTAACGTGACCCCCTGAACACGTTTTGGGGGGTCGTTCAAAATTATATATATATATATGTGTATGCACTCTAGCGGTCGCATGTTTTGTCCGATTTACTTCAAATTTGGTAGGGACGTTCCTTTCTATAATCTGTTGGACATGTTCGTTGGGCAAAACAATCGAAAAACTCTAAACCCATTTTTTGGGGATAAATCTTTCAAATTTCGAGTTTTTGGGCCCAAAAAGGGTCAGAAAAGCCCCAAATGTGTAATTAATGCATGTAAAAAATGGAATTTAGAGAGGGGAAAGTTTTAAGCCCTCTCTCGTCATTCTAGCATAAATATTTATCGAGTTATTAAAGAAAATGTGTATCGGCTAACCACAGTACGTTGTCTTATGGGGGTTTTACACTAGAAAAGCCTGTTATTCCTTTGTTAAAGTACTTTTATTATACCCAGCAACCTCACGCCTACTTTCAAGCCTGTCCGGACCTTCTCCTAACCTTATAATGCGTAAAATTGTATTCCCAGCTTTGCAAGTAAATGAAACCAGGAGTATCAGAACAGCCAAAAAATCAATGTTTTCAGATTTCAATAAAGATTAGACAAATGTATGTTTTTACACTGATTTTGAGTTTTAAAAGTTTTTATGTGGAAATTCACTTCCCTCACGTCAGAGTGCTGCGTGCGAACTCGTTTGATTTAATACATGTAACACGTTTGAATTCGATATATTCATAAATCGCTTACTTTACAAGAATAAAAAAATATGTTTTTATATTTCAAACGCAAACACGGATTCACAAATACTACTGAATGTCCAATATATTGCATTGAAAAGCTCCAGTCACCTAGGCACAAACAACTATCTGGTTTAATTCATGTAAATGCACTTGTTACATGTAAGTAGCCATTTCTAAAGAGGAATTACCATTTGCTGCAATAAGCTCTCAGAGGAAGCCCTTTGTATGTTTAATTCGAACAAATTTACTCTAGAATCTGTTGAGACGTGTGATCCCTCGTTTGCCTGCTTACATTAGCTCCTCTTGTAGCAACTTCAGTAATTTGTAATAGAATTAATTAACCATTTAATTTTAGACAAGTTAGCGTCATTATAGAATTTGTTCTAATCATATTTTACAAATTACTTGTTCGGTTTATTCGAATGTCCAAAAAATTTTTTTTTTTTTATATAAATCCGAACACTAATTGAATATATTCTGTTGATAAATGAACCGGTTTATTTTACTACTTCTTATGTAGCCAATTTAATTAATGCAAAATAACCATGCGGCCTAACCCAATTTATAGTTGTTCAAATATAATATTTTATACTAATTAGGATTCAACTTATTAATAATAATTCGATTAATTTGGGATCGATAGTAAACCCTAATGAAATAAATATAATTGGATTAATTTCGGGATTACTATACTGAACTTGCAAAACCATCTGCTTGAACTCTATTAAATGTTCATACCAAACATCTGAAATTATTCCAATTTTCCAAATGGATTTTGGATATTGCATTATCAGCCCAATGCCGATAATTAATTTGATACGTATAATAACAATACAGTAGTCTTTGTTTGTATGCTGCGTTTCACTAGTGTATTAATAGCTGAATATTAAATTATCATTTGATTTATTTTATTCATTAGTAATTAATTTTTGCCCTACTTTGCCCCTCAAAACATACTACAGATTTGCTCACAAACCTTATCAATAAAACCAAGGGATGAGCCACTTTAGAACAAGTTATAAAGTTATAATGAAATATTATATCCTGAACTTGAATTAAAATCCACGACAGGGCCACTGCCAATGTTCCGTTGTCTTGATCACGACGAGCTTACATGGCTATTGGGGCCATGTAAGCTTACAAATGCTTTTGTACGCTTACAAAGCTTAAATGGCCAATGGGGAAAAATCTCAATCACGGATTTAAATTGTAAAGGTCTCTGGCGAATATACTCCTCGACTAATTTTTAATTAGGAAATAAAGCATTAATCGGGTCAGTAGTTTATGAGTTGTCTCTGCCTTATGTGAGTTAAGTATTAAGATTAGTTATACCTCTCAATAACTATTTTAATTTCAAAGGTTTATGTTCAAGCAATCACAAAAAAGTAATTTTTATACCAAATAATTAATACTGTTTAAGGAATCATATGATTTAATCTAATGAAACATGTAGGCCTAGTTTATTTACCCTTGATATTTTTCTAAATATTTAAATAACATTTTGCACAGCTTAAACATTCAAATATTTTTGTTCTTAAATGTATGATATCATAACCGATGTAAATTTTCTGAGAAAACATTAATCTTTTAAATTTTAGTGTTTTGCAACGGTATAATTAAATACCCCCGTCGCAGCAAACCTGCGGACTCGGCGAATTTCCAATGCATAATATTTGTCTGAATTCCACATAAAGCCGCAAACCAAGTTTCATAAAAATATATTCACATATAAGCGATTTTAATTATTCTCCATAAGAATAACATTGGTAATGAGTATGTAGGTTTGCTGAAACAAGGAACAGAAACAATTGGTTTTTATGGAAATAAAAATAGAATTTAACTAGGTGAAGCCACATACTAAGTTTCTTCGATATTCAATCATAAATAAGCGATATATGACATTCTAGTTATTCTCCATAAGAATAACATGGGGGCTGATAAAGCAGGTTTGCTGCAACAAGGAACAGAAAAATGGGTTTTTATAAAATTATCAATATAACTCAACCAAGTGAAGCTACATACCAAGTTTTATTAATTTATGTTCATAATTAAGGAAGTCAGTACATTTTACTTATTCTCCATAAGAATAACATGGGGGCTGAGTACGCAGATTTGCTGCTACGGGAATAATCAACAAAAAATCCATTTTTTGTGCAAATATCAATATACCAGTACTACTTGAAGCCACTTACCAAGTTTCATCAACATGCATTAATAAAAAATCGAGATATCAAATTTTATTTATTCTCCATAAGGATAACATTGGACAACGTACTGTGTTTAGCCCTTCGAATATCTCTGCAACGGTTGGGCGTAGAATCACAGTTTAAACACCAAAATGATTGTTTTGTGGAACTGAACAGATTGGTAAAAGCAAATGTGAAGTTTACATTAAAATAAACTGAGGAAAAGCCAAAAACCTTTTTCCCATAAGATTAACATGGGAGATTTTATGAGCAGGTTTTTTTTGGATTTTCTCCGCAACCACTTAACCTACGTTAATAATTCAAAATACTAAATTATTTGTTTTTGTAAGCTCTATAACATGGTCAAAACCAAAATTAAGTTTTTTAAAAATTTTAGGGTGAAAAATACAAAAAACTGATTTTTGGAAAATTTAAAACCCCCATAAACCCCCCTTCCCATGGTCCGATTTTTCTGGTTTTCGAACTTAAAGTCATGAATGTCATTTTACACATTTGAGCCAAATTTCATCAAAATCGGACGTTTTTTACTCAAGTTATCGTGTTAACGGACACATATATAGATATATATATATATATATATATATATATATATATATACATATTATATTATTAAGTTATTATTAATTTATTTACAGGTTATTTAATTTTAAGTTTAAGGTTATTAGCTGCACTGTGATCATGAGGTAAACCTCGAAACACGTGTCAGTGAATTAAAAATGAATTTTGAAGGGTACTCTGGTAATTTTCTTTTAAAAATAATAAATATATACATATATATAAATTTGAACGAATAGTGTTTTTGGCATCTGGGGACCTCAAAACAAAAAGTTATCATGGTCTCGGGCTTAAGTCTTACCATGAGACCTACGGTAATAGCTTCTTCCCTATAGGGGAAATTCGCTAAAATATATCCTAGTTGTAGGTAAAATATAAACAATTGTGTGTATATAAATTGTATTTATTGTTGAACCTAACCTAATACTATTATTAGGTTAATTTAATAAACTAAAGAAGTATCGTAATCAGAGATTACCTGTAATTATTAATAGTCGGATTAGTAAAAATAACCTTTTAGCAGTCGTTGATATTGCAACATGCATAATTATTCTGATATGTACAGTACATCCCAGCACTAATGTGGGAAGATATAGTTTAATCTCTCAATGTTTCAAGAGTGAGTTCGAGATGAGATGTATGTGTCAAGTACTTTCAAATCAATAATATTTTACTCAATCGATGTGAATATATATACTTGTAGTAATTGAATCGTTTACTAAAACGGCAATGTGTTTTTTTCGTGAAACTATAAACTGACTAATAAGTCAGATTGTGTAATATGACGGTTTAGATCTACTACCCTACAAATCAACAAGTCCGGTCGTATAGGACATGACTCAGAGCGGTCGTGATCGTCCTCTGAGTATTTCACCCTTTTTACAGAATTGCTCTTCCGATTTCTGATCACGTAGCACTGACCTCGATGGGACGCAGAAGTCATAGGATAAAGAACACGTTTTATTATACTCGCTAGGTTGCATTCATACTATAAGTTAAAGGTTTTGAAATGATTATACCTCATAAATCAACGCATTTATTTAGAGTTCATGGATATTAGAAAACCATTTATTTACATACATTTTATAACGAAATAAGTTGAGCTATCACAGTAACCACTATCTCAAAATTCTAATATTTTTACTATGTAATTGGTTGATAGTTTCTAACTTTATAAAGAAATTTTGAACGTATGAAGGCATCATCTATTTGATGAAAAGGTGAAAAATTATTTATTTTCCATCGAATAAATAAAAAAAAAAAAATATTATTAAATGCATTTGTCAATCAATTGTCTAAATAAATTGTATTTATATATGTTATTTTTTAATTTAACAAAAGGTTTTACAAAGTTTCTAATCCATAAATGTAAATATTAAAACAACCTTTAGTTCTATTGTTTTACTTAAGGGTAATATTTGTATTTAATTTTATGTATTCATAAGAAACAAATGTATTTGATAGTATGCATACCTTATACTAGCAAAAGCCCAAATGCCTTATGCTGATTCCTTTTACTTAGCTTATTATTTTACTTATGCCAAAATCTTTTGTAAATAAGAAAAAAAAAAAAATAGAACATAATTTACAATCCGGTGTTTTTTTCTAATGGTTATTAAGAAATATTGTTTTTTAAATTACAACAAAAAACTTTAAGTAATTTATGCAAACACTTTAAGTAATTGATTTTCAATAAAATCATATAAATAGTTTATCCCGTTTCTAAGCACAATAAAAAAACAATTAAACCGCGTGAACTAATTTTGGTAAATGCTTTTATGAGATAATTTATGTGAATGTATTTATTTGCGACTCTCTAGTTTAATGTTATTATAAAATATGTATTATACAAAACTATATTAGTTTTGGCCTGTGGTTTAAACGTTGAAAAACTAAAATTGAAGACTCGTGATTATCGTAAATATGAAAAAAGTTAGAATGTTGTAGGTAAAATAGTGTTAAAAGGTTTCTGGACCCTTCAATGGCATTAATTTTTCACCGTAATACATCTTGTACCCTACATTATTTAGCACTGGAAGTAAATTAATAAATCATAATGTTGGTAAGTAATTCATGTGTTTAGATTTACTCCAAATTTTATCTATAATAGTATTATTACTTTACAATTCAATAATAATAATAATTTGTATTATCAATACAGATAATTGACTTACGACCATACATCCTTAATAACAATTCTTGGCGTATACGTTTTTCGTAAATTATTTCACCCTCACCGCCTTGATGTTCCTCTTACGCTATCGGAAACTTTGCTATCTTGATTGCGAAGCCTCTTAAAATCTGGGATTCAATTAGTTTAAAACGTACATATAATTCACAAACACACGGACACAAAACATATAAACCTGATGGTATCTATCACTGTGATTTATGCAAAAGGGGCTAAAGATTGTATAATTTCCGAACTTAGTATAGGCTTCGCCAAGAACTTTGAATAAATATAGTATAGGTATAAGTAAAACAATTGTCATTTATTATTAACAATCTATTCCACAGTAAAATTCACTATGTAATAACATTGTTTCGAAATATGTTGAGTGAAAGTTTAAGGCATTTTTATTTTATAAAATACTTTTATTTATTGCATTACTCAAACAAAAATATAACTTTTATTTGAGAAACACGTTATATTTCTAAATGTCTTAAGCTATTAGCTGCTCTCCAACGCCAGCGATAATACAGATATCGTGACCCAGTCCTGTGCCGTGCTTGATACGGATCAATATTCGATACGGGTCTGACGAAACAAGACTATTATTCTATGCTCTAAGAATAAAGTTTATGCTTAGCAAATAAAAAACAACACTTTTTGTTTAACACGAAATCGTTGAGTAAATACATAAAACCACTCCGTCAGAAACAACTGTTATTAATTTAGAACATCTTCTATGAATTTCACTTAGTAAATATGTGGATAGGTATTTTTTGGTATGTGTCTAAGTAAAATAAAATAAACCCTCGTAGATTTGAAAAATATATTTATTTTGAGCTTTGTAAAGCTCTACTGAGCATAATCATTTGTTTTTCAAAAGAAATTTTGTTTAAAGTTATTATGAGTCTAAAACTTAAAGACTTATATCCGGTAGGGTTTAATGGGATATATCAGATTGTGTTACCTAGATTTAATTAAAAATATACTACTTAAGCACCGGAAGTTAGGCCCAGGGAAGAGTAAACATGAAGCTACGATGCAAGACAAATATCATTGTAAGACATTCAGAAAAAAGTAATTGATTCAGATGCAATATTTTGGCTTGCCACAAGTAAAACGAAATATTTATCTTGGTAGTATCAATAATTCTTATATAATACTGTTTTCTAAAAGCAACAGTTTTATAACAAATACTAAAATTTTAAACATTTTAAAGTTGACTACTAAGTGTATGTAAGATAAATTCATTGAAATCATATATCAAATGCCCTACATTATTACATGGGATGTGTGTTTAAATAATCAAGTATTATTTAAATTAATGTATTAAGTAAGACATGAGTGAAACGTGCACTGTCTTTTTAATACTGTTTTTTTTTTATATTCCCTGTTTGATGATTTGTTTAGTTTAAGTATAAATAGCTTAACGGCAACCATGATGGGTTGTGTTATAGCAAACAGTGTATTAAAGTTTCAAAATAATCAAAATATCTATATATTGTAATACAATTTAATAATCTATAAAATGATAAGCAATATTAAACATTATTGTTTTATTGATAGTGTGATTAGTTCAAGTTAAACAAGTTTAGCCCTATGTTTGGGTTGATTGGGAAATTGTTAAATTGTAATTGTTACTTTTTACGATAAAGTAATAAGTAATCAACGTTATTAATCATAATCGTATAATAATTATTCAACTAAAATTTTGTTTACAGTTAATAACATCAATGGAACGTAAACAACAAATATTGTTGAACAACCATGTAAGAAACAGATTATACATATATTATCTGAGGAACTAAATTTAAAATACTTTTAATGTATAATAAAATTAAACAACTTTACAGTAGATCGTTTCTAGACTATGTCTTAACTATCAGCGGATTTCCCTACAGGGAAGAAGCTATTACCGTAGGTCTCATGTTAAGACTTAAGCCCGAGACCATGACAACTTTTTTTGAGGTCCCCAGATGACTAAAAAACAATTCGTTCAAATTTATATATATGTATATATATATATTATATATATATGTGTGTGTGTGTGTGTGTGTGTGTGTGTGTGTGTTTGTGTGTGTGTGTGTGTGTGTGTGTGTGTGTGTGTGTTTGTGTGTGTGTGTGTGTGTGTGTGTGTGTGTGTGTATGTGTGTGTGTGTGTGTGTGTGTGTGTGTGTGTGTGTGTGTGTGTGTGTGTGTGTGTGTGTGTGTGTGTGTGTGTGTGTGTGTGTGTGTGTGTGTGTGTGTGTGTGTGTCCGTGAATGCGATAACTTGAGTAGAAAACGTCCAATTTCGATGAAATTTGGCTCAAATGTGTAAAGTGACATTTATGACTTTAAATTCGAAAACCAAAAATATCGGACTATGGGAAGGGGGGTTTATGGGGGTTTTAAATTTTCAAAAAATAAGTTTTTTGCATTTTTTACCCTAAAATTTTTAAAACACTTAATTTTGGTTTAGATCATGTTATAGGGCTTAAAAAACAAATAATATAGTATTTTAAATTATTTACCTAGGTTAAGGGGTTGCGGAGAAAATCCAAAAAAACCTGCTCATAACATCTCCCATGTTAATCTTATGGGAAACATGTATTTGGCTTTTCCTAAGTTAATTTTAATATAAACTTCGCATTTGCTTTTACCAATCAACTCAGTTCCACAAAAAAATGTGTGTATAAATTGTGATTCTACGTCCAACCATTGCAGAGATATTCAAAGTGCTAAACACAGTACGTTGTCCAATGTTATCCTTATAGAAAATAAATAAAATTTAATATCTCCATTACTAATGAATGTATATTGGTGAAACTTAGCATGAGGTGAGACGTAGTCCTGGTATACTGATATTTGCACAACAAATTTAATTTTTGTTGATAATCCCCGTAGCAGCGAACCTGCGTACTCAGCCCCCATGTTGTTATTATTATGGAGAATAAGTAAAATGTAATGACTCTCTTAATTATGAACATAAATTAACAAAACTTGGTATGTGGCTTCACCTTGTTGAGTTATATTGATATTTGCATAAAAACCCAATTTTTGTTGCTCCTTGTTGCAGCAAACCTGCTTACTCAGCTCCCATATTATTCTTTAGGAGAATAATTACACTGTTATATAGTGCTTACTTATGATTGATTATTAATGAAATTTGGTATGTGGCTTCACCTAGTTAAATCCTATTTATATTTGCATAAAAAACAATTGTTTGTGTTCCTTCTTTCAGCAAACCTACGTACTCACCATCAATGTTATTCTTATGGAGAATAATTAAAATTTTTATATCGCTTATATGTGAATATATTTTTATGAAACTTGGTATGTGGTTTTATATGGTATTAAGACATATATAATGCGTTGAAAAATCACTGAATACGCAGGTTTGCTGCTACGTGGATATTTTTACTTTAATTAGCATCCACACTATTTTTAGCAAACACAAAACCTAATTATGCACTAAAAAATGCGCATTAAAATGTATACATATCGACTAGACAAGTGTATATAAAACTGAGTCAGCCAAAGCTTTTAGCTGGTGAGTGCGATTATCTTGAGCTGAATAAAACATGTGTGACATGCAAATGTTGAAGTCTTCAAGTTCATGGTTGAAGTCCAACAAAATCAAGTGCTTGAACAAACAGATGTTATTTTCTAAGAAAAAAAAGACTAAAACTAAAACAATCAGATTAACTGTATGTATTAAACTCACTATGTATCGCGTTTATGTATGTACCAAAACATAATTATGTCATCATGTATACATTTTTATATAGAAACAATATGTGATAGGTAGCCCGAACGAATTCTACCATCCAATCTTGATTATTTATTCACATCCGAAAAAGGTCCACAGCTTGTTTTAGAGTAAAGTGTTGTGTGGTTCCGCTTCGCATAATTCCATTAGTCCATTAAAAGGGGAATAAAGTGGCCCTGTTCATAAACACTTTATGTTAGGATTGATGGTTGATGATTTTGATTTTTAATTAGTAATACCAAGACATTCTATAGACCATTCAAAAACAATAAAGAAATTATTAGAATTATTCATAAATAGAAAATAAATATTGTTAACATTTTATTAACGACTTATACGATTTAACCAAACCATTACGGCAATCAATTTTTAGTAATTTTGTATTAGTAGTATTGTAAACAATTTTGTTTAGTCACACGCGTGTTGCAAAGTGCGATCAAGCATTATAATGTGTACAGGGCCTCAAGGGCAACACACAATCGTGCGTCTTAGCGGAAAACTTCCATACGCGCGCTCGTAGGATAAAGTGCCCTTTATCCTTTAGATTTTTACGATCACGTGTTACACTTGCTTACACGTTTACGTTGTAACACACTTATATCTAAATATCCTAAACTTTGGTGCAACTTGGGACAATTCGGGCAAAAAGCAGCGAACCTGGTGAATAATCGCTTGAATCACTTTATATAAATCCAATTATAACTAAGGAAGGGAACAATACTTAAGAAATTGTATCATAAAATGATGACAACACGTCCGTTCTTTTCTTACTTAAGGATTAACTGGTAAACCTATAAAAGTGGAGTGTACTATCTAGGCATTATTTTAGTGTTATTGAGTAAAAAAGTTAGATTAGCTTTTCATAATCAAACCGCATAGTATGAAACGTAAAACATGGAAAATATGTAATCAATGGTTCATCACAAGTTTTTAAATGAATGCAATCAAATGGGCGATTCACTATTCAACAGTTAATCATTTAAAGGTATTTTCATGGCGAATGATAAAGTTAATGTACATCAAATGTATTTTTAGGATTCCTATAGGTAACGATACTGAAAGAAATATCAAGTTTTCTATATAGCGTTTCCTAATTAGCTTTAATGTTCATCGATCGTAGGCGATGGTTTTAATTGGTTAGGTTGTTAAAAACCATGTATATTTTAGTCCTAAAAATTCAAGTTTCAGTTATCAACTTCTCTAAAAAAACAGAGCTCAATGTTTTCACTCTCCTAGTATTAACTGGGACCGTCAGTCCCATTTATTCAACAACTTGATTATATCTTGATATTTAACATATACATTATGCATTTTTTTATTAAATTTAGATACTAATTTGAATACTTCTCAAATACCTCTTGGTTTATATAGTCTGTCTGCATAATAGTTTGGGATAATATCATATTTAAAATAATAAACAGTTCAATAAATATGTTGATGCAGTAAATAACAAGTCGATAATCACTTGGCCAGAATTAAAATTTGCATATAAGAATAACGTTCTCGCAATTAATAAGTATTAGGTTTTTATTTGCAATACCTCGGTTGACTATTAAACACCTTAACGTATACTACGCGAATGATGATAATTTGGTAAAATGGAAAGCAATATGAAAAACAATAAAGGTATAAACTCCCTCGTTTCAATGCCTAATTTAGGCAGTTTGCTATTCTGATCACATTCCCAATTTCTATTGGTTTTGAGTCCCAACTAGTTTAACTATTTTGACACTAACGAACACTTCATTGCAGATTTTACAAGATAAATGGTGTATTTTCCCTCTAAAGTATTCCAAAAAGAAGAATTTTCGTGAGTTCGTGTTGTGTATTTCAATGTGTTTTTTTTAACTGACGTGTTCACATGAACGAGAATCAGTCTTGATGCCTCACCTGATAAAGACTCAATTACAATAGAAGAGTCGAAACTGCAGTAGTCCTTTTAGGATACTAGGATCACTTAGACAGTACAGGTTGGTGCACAAAAACCATAACATTGTTTGTATTATTTTCAATAAAAAGTACTGTCCAAGTTATTTTTATTATCGCCAATTGACTCGATTATTTTTCAGTTATGTCATCCTGTATTTCTTAAACCATTTTAAATGTTTCAATAAGTACTATGTATTCCTAATACATCGTGGTTATACGATGTTTGTAATTATGTGAAATGCATGGGGTGATAATCTTTGTTGTAACCCACAAAAAATACTTAAAAGGTTATATGTAATAGAAACATTGAGTTGTAATTAGATACCTACTAATATATTTGTTCTTAAAAAATTTTTTGATTGAAAATGTTTGCCATGTTAATAGTCATGGGATATAGTCTGTTATTTGTTTCCAAAACATAAAAATTATACAGTAAAAACATAAAATGTCTTAGTAAATAGAATAAGAAAATTTTTCAAGTAACCTATTTCAATTTCAAAATTTTTAACGAAAAGAACATTCTGCCTTATGTTGAATTATTAATAAGGATATATTTTCTTAACATAACGTTCTATTAGTTGTAGTTATAAACAAAATGAGTGGGAACTTCAAAACAGTTGCATTGTTGTTAGCTGTATAATTGAGGCAGCAAAATGTTCGGTTGACGTCATTTGTTGCGACCGGTTCAGGTTCTCACCACTCTAACGAGGTAACACTCAGTATTGCAAACATCGATGTGTTTACTAAATACCCCGTCGCAGCAAACCTGCGTACTCAGCAAAATGTTCAGTTGACGTCATTTGTTGCGACCGGTTCAGGTTCTCACCACTCTAACGAGGTAACACTCAGTATTGCAAACATCGATGTGTTTACTAAATACCCCGTCGCAGCAAACCTGCGTACTCAGCAAAATGTTCGGTTGACGTCATTTGTTGCGACCGGTTCAGGTTCTCACCACTCTAACGAGGTAACACTCAGTATTGCAAACATCGATGTGTTTACTAAATACCCCGTCGCAGCAAACCTGCGTACTCAGCAAAATGTTCGGTTGACGTCATTTGTTGCGACCGGTTCAGGTTCTCACCACTCTAACGAGGTAACACTCAGTATTGCAAACATCGATGTGTTTACTAAATACCCCGTCGCAGCAAACCTGCGTACTCAGCAAAATGTTCAGTTGACGTCATTTGTTGCGACCGGTTCAGGTTCTCACCACTCTAACGAGGTAACACTCAGTGTTGCAAACATCGATGTGTTTACTAAATACCCCGTCACAGCAAACCTGCGTACTCAGCAAAATGTTCAGTTGACGTCATTTGTTGCGACCGGTTCAGGTTCTCACCACTCTAACGAGGTAACACTCAGTATTGCAAACATCGATGTGTTTACTAAATACCCCGTCGCAGCAAACCTGCGTACTCAGCAAAATGTTCGGTTGACGTCATTTGTTGCGACCGGTTCAGGTTCTCACCACTCTAACGAGGTAACACTCAGTGTTGCAAACATCGATGTGTTTACTAAATACCCCGTCACAGCAAACCTGCGTACTCAGCAAAATGTTCAGTTGACGTCATTTGTTGCGACCGGTTCAGGTTCTCACCACTCTAACGAGGTAACACTCAGTGTTGCAAACATCGATGTGTTTACTAAATACCCCGTCGCAGCAAACCTGCGTACTCAGCAAAATGTTCAGTTGACGTCATTTGTTGCGACCGGTTCAGGTTCTCACCACTCTAACGAGGTAACACTCAGTGTTGCAAACATCGATGTGTTTACTAAATACCCCGTCACAGCAAACCTGCGTACTCAGCAAAATGTTCAGTTGACGTCATTTGTTGCGACCGGTTCAGGTTCTCACCACTCTAACGAGGTAACACTCAGTGTTGCAAACATCGATGTGTTTACTAAATACCCCGTCACAGCAAACCTGCGTACTCAGCAAAATGTTCAGTTGACGTCATTTGTTGCGACCGGTTCAGGTTCTCACCACTCTAACGAGGTAACACTCAGTGTTGCAAACATCGATGTGTTTACTAAATACCCCGTCACAGCAAACCTGCGTACTCAGCAAAATGTTCAGTTGACGTCATTTGTTGCGACCGGTTCAGGTTCTCACCACTCTAACGAGGTAACACTCAGTGTTGCAAACATCGATGTGTTTACTAAATACCCCGTCACAGCAAACCTGCGTACTCAGCAAAATGTTCAGTTGACGTCATTTGTTGCGACCGGTTCAGGTTCTCACCACTCTAACGAGGTAACACTCAGTGTTGCAAACATCGATGTGTTTACTAAATACCCCGTCACAGCAAACCTGCGTACTCAGCAAAATGTTCAGTTGACGTCATTTGTTGCGACCGGTTCAGGTTCTCACCACTCTAACGAGGTAACACTCAGTGTTGCAAACATCGATGTGTTTACTAAATACCCCGTCACAGCAAACCTGCGTACTCAGCAAAATGTTCAGTTGACGTCATTTGTTGCGACCGGTTCAGGTTCTCACCACTCTAACGAGGTAACACTCAGTGTTGCAAACATCGATGTGTTTACTAAATACCCTGTCGCAGCAAACCTGCGTACTCAGCGAATTTCCAATGTATATATATGTGACTCACTACTACATAAAGCTATTTACCAAGTTTCACAAAAATACATCCATAAATAAGTGATATATAGCATTTTATTTATTCTCCATAAGAATAACATTAGGGTTGAGGACGCAGGTTTGTTGCAACGAGGAAGATAAGTAATGTGTTTTTTTGCAATTATCAATACAACTGAACCAGGTGAAGCTACATACCAAGTTCTCTTAATGTAGGTTCATAATTAAGGGAGATATACAACTTTACTTATTGTTCATATGAATAACATGGGGGCCGAGTATGCAGGTTTGCTGCTACGGGGACTATCAACAAAAAACTTGTTTGTGCTAATATCAATATACCACAACTATATGAAGCCACATACCAAGTTTCATCAATATACATTCATAAATAATCGAGATATAGAATTTTGTTTATTCTCCATAAGGATAACATTGGACAACGTACTGTGTTTAGCACTTTGAATATCTCTGCAACGGTTGGACGTAGAACAACGATTAAAACACCAACATTTTTTTGAGCTAAACACATTAATAAACAGAAATGTGAAGTTTTTGTAAAACTATCTGAGAAAAATCTAAAAACCTTTTTCCCCTAAGATTAACATGGGACACGAGTTTTTTTGGATTTTCTCCGCAACCTCTTAATCTAGGTTAATGATTGAACATACTAAATTATTTGTTTTCTTAAGCTCTATAAAATGGCTGTAACCAAAATTGAGTGATTTTAACATTTTGGGATCAAATTTGCAAAAAACCGATTTTTTGAAAATTGTAAACCCCCATAAACCTCCCTTCCCATAGTGCGATCGATCTGGTTTTCGAACTTAAGGTCATAAATGCTACTCTCTACATTTGTGCAAAATTTCATAAAAATCGGGTGTTTCTTTCAAAAGTTATTTTGCTAACGGACACACAAATATATATATATATATAAAGTTGAACGAATAGTGTTTTTGGCATCTGCGGACCTCAAAACGAAAAGTTATCATGGTCTCGGGCTTAAGCCTCACCATACCACCTACGGTAATAGCTTCTTCCCTATAGGGGAAATTCGCTAAAAGGAATTATATATTTTAAGATATATATCTGATCAAACTATAGCTTATAATAATATCTGAATTGTACAATGCAATTGTGAGATATAGTAGCAGATATATAATGCTAAATCGTATGAACATTATTTGTAATTGGTCTAAAGTTGTTTTTATTTAATTATTTATTACTGGTAATAGAAAGGTATTGTGTAAATTATGTTTATATTGTCAATCGTTCGATGATGTTTTAATGATGTTATTTTGTTATTAATAAACTCTGAAAGTTGTGGTGTTAAGATGTCTGTAATAATGATAAATCTAAGCCGTCATGAGTTCTGTTATAAATCCATGAACAATTGAAATGCGTATAAATAATAACAATATCGGACTATATTATACTTTAATTTTTTCTAACGAGTGTTATTCTTATGAATATTTTAAACTTATATATAGAAGATAATATATTTCTTCTTAAAACGTACGTAAACTCAATAAAGTGCTAATATGAAATGTTATACGTGAATTTTAAACAACTTAAAAACTTATTTAAATTTCAAACTAACTACACAGTGATTTTGACCAAAAGTAATCCTGCACCAAGTAATAATGAAGGAAAATATTTTATAAACCTGGTGTTGATGGTTGTAATTTTTTAACATAATGACACGGAAACTTCAGAACAGTTGCGTTGTTGTAGCTGTATAATTGAGCAAGGTCGTTATTCGGATGACGTCATTCGTTGCGATCGGTTCAGATTGAGTTCCTTTCATCACTTTAATGAGCTAACCTTTAGTGGTGTAAACATTAATATGTTTAATATATCCTCGAAGAGAAGCAAAATATTATAACCAAAAAACTATTATATAAACTAATCAACGCATTAGCTAAAATATAAGTCTTATTATACGAGTTATAAAGTAAAATCCAAAATTAATTGTTAGTAAGGCCAGAACTTTCCAGTGAACGGAAAAAGTTAGTTTACTGAAAATATATTTTTTACAATACAATTATACAGCCTCTAGTTTTTGAAAATATAATTAATATTTAAAAAATATATCTTAAAATAACCAAACATGTCTTATAACAACCTGAAGTATGGTAACTCATGACTTTGGATATTTTTATTAGATATCCATGAAACAAAATATAAGTTCAAGATAAATCTGGTACTTTGTATTTTAGATACATACATATATATTATTTTATATTACTTTTCATGTAAATCATTGTTGCCGACTATGTTCCATTTCGTTTTGGTTAAATATTTGCAAAAAGAAGGAATGGAAGAGATTTTTTTATATTATATCGATACGACTATTAAATATGCTTGAAATTTCACGATAACTATTATAAAATACTATTACTATAAATGATACAATCACTTAAATGCCAGACTGGAACCATTTAATATTGCTTCTAGTGCCGCAGCAGTTTATGCACAACTCCAGTATTCATAATCCCATCAGAGCCAACTAATGTGCTGTCCCATTTTAATGTGTCTTCTAACTATGCATACGTATAATTAATTAAATATCATTATAAGAATATTATAAAAACCTAAGTTTTTATTTTCAAATACACCCTTTTTATGATTACCCATTTCAGACCTTAGTTTAAAAATAGCGTTACGCTTTAACTTTAATTGTAACATTTTTAATTTAGTCTTTATGTTTGGATTATGTTAATGTAAGGCAAATTATTGTTGTAAAAACTTTAAACAATTTTTTGCTTTGGCAGTATATAATTATATTTTTAAGCATTCGTTCTTAAGAATTATTATAGTATTAAGTCTGTATGCATTTATACATATGTACATTGTAATATAAGAAATATATAAATTTGCATTGATAAATAACTTGGAGGTTGTTAATTGTTCTATGGTTTTGGAGCAATGAATGTGTTTAAAAAGGTTCATTTGTTTACCATAAGCTCTGCTCTTAAATACAACGTCAACGAGTAAATATTTTGAAGCATAATATATAGATGAGGAAATTTTCCGTTAGACGCCTTTGGCAAACAACTTTATGGTGTTCTTAAAACACTCATATGCTAACAACCCTTTAACATATATCAACCTGAACTCATCATTTATATTTTATGTTTGAAATGGTACATAGTTAAACATATTTAACTATTTTCAAAAAGCCTTGAGGAGGTAAAATTAAACTAGATATTTCAAATAGCAAACAGAAGACCACGACAGCCTGAAATGAACCAAGGATAATCCCCGATAAGCCTGGTATTGAAACTGACAATCCATCGCCGAGTCTGGAAACGGAAACGTCTCGTCAAAACGTATCCAACAAAAAAGTGTCCTTACATTTTTCATAAACCTATATATATTTAAATGTTATTATAGACGTCAAATTAACTTTAATCTAGTTTAACTTAATAACCTATATTCTCTGTGATTTACAGACAAGTCAGAGATCTTAAGAGGTAGGCCATAAGTCCCTATAACAATATTTCTTTTGTTGCTTAAGAATGTTAGGTAGTATGTTTATGTTATTATATCAAATAATTTAATATTACATTGCGTTTTGAAACAAAGTAAAAGTGCGAGTTATGGATAATAAACAGGTATAAACATCTTAAATTTGATAATAAAAGGTGCGTGTTTTGCTTATTCTCATAAACTGATTCTACTACTTTGTAAAAAAAACAACGAACTAAAAAAAAACTCATATAACTTCTTGCAAGCGAGCTATGATGTAGTTGTAAATTGTAAGTGGTTTTCATAATATGAAGAATCGAATAAAATATATCTAAAAGTAAAAAAGGTATCATCTTTTAACTAAAATATTTACTAAAAAGTAGTATAGTTAATGTGGGAATATCCAAACAATCCTCATGATTATGCAGTACAATATTAAAACAAAAAGCTAATAGGTTTTTAATATGTATATAGTTATGTCATTTGACTCATAATCCATTCAATTTAGTATGGTTTTAGGTCTTAAGTTCATTTCATAACAATTGTATTTGAATTCATTTGTTCACATATTGTGCTCTTTATGACCATATAATAGGGACACCAAAAATGAAAATTTGTATAAAAGAAACCTAAACTTTTTTATGAGTATTCTTAAAGAACAACAACAGATGTATTAACTTTATGAATAAGTTGATAGGAAAAGATATATTTCATAAGGAAGAAGTTCTGTAAAACACACGTAGGTTCTGAAAATCACTCAAAATGTTATCAGTTTCTTGCTGAAATCATACTACGTAGACGTTGTGTTACTAAGTATATTAGATAATGAATTGGTGGTAAAATGTTTAAATATAAAAACAAAGCTATGCCATTCTATTGTAAAGTCCTCCGTTATTTATATTTATATATTGGGTAAGTGACGCGACCTATCCGGCTTGGCTGTTATCGGTGAAGAGAGACGTAATTTCAGTTATTACCAGTATTTCATGTATAACATTCCATGACAGACAGTATTTCACATTTAGCTGTTATTGGCTTTGGCATTTTCGTCTTCGGGCATTCTTAATCCAGAAAACAAATGTATAATAATTATTTGAGTTGGCTAAAAGTGTTTATCAACAAAAGTACTAATTTGATTAAACATTTCTTTCTGCATTTTATCTCATTGTTTTTTTTTTAAATACGGACAAATTAAACTAGTTTAAATAAAGTGTCATTTACTTATACAAGAGTGAATAATATTTTTTTTACTAAGATGTTTTTATTCGAAATGATGTGTGAAAAGCAAGCAATTTACCTATACAACCAACCACAGTTCGTCTCATGTTGTGATGAGAAGCCAATAACAACGCTTCCCACACTAAAGGTTGTTCAACTCAAAGGTGTGTTGTGCATCATGGCTATCGCTGCTGATAACTCTCAATTGGAGTGCGGAATCAATCACCATTAAGTGATCGCGAATGTTAAAATCAATCAAAAAAGATTGTGAATAGGGCCTCTAATACGTGGGAATGCAAAAATCACAAGATGACTGTGTTGTTACAGCAAGTTTCAATGTAATAAAATTACTCATATAACGTTGAATGTTGGCCATAATCGTTTGTATGACATATTAAAAAATCGTTTAGACTTTTAGTATCCTTATTTCAATAGTAAGTCAGTTTTTTATATGAGAATGTGTTTGAACATTACTTCGAAGAAACAGTTTTATCTGAATCAATTGCATTAATATTTGGGAAGAAATTCATGTTTTACTTAGTTACATAAACGACAATACGCTAAAAACATGTGTATGCAGTTAAACTAATGGCCGGAAATTGTTTGTGGCGATTTAACTAGATTTAATTCAACCTTTGGATACCAGTGGAAACGCAAGATTGAATTTACTACTGTCAATTGCAGAACTTTCCTTTAAATTGAATACCAAATCTTTTTTGTAACCAAATATCTGGCTCGGTAACAAATCCTACATACTCTGCTAATTGTAGTAAAAATATGCAGTAAATATTGCAATTAAAAATACAGTTAAGAAACACAGGGAAAATCTGTCGCTTTTCGTAAAACTATTCTAAATCATAAATTGCTTGTAAAATTTTTTGATAATTTTGCATTTTGTTTGATTATTATAAGACGACTTTATTACAATGATATGGAGGCGCTTGTATTAGCACCACGAATTTTGAGAAATATGAATTTAATTAATATTTCAGTGTTAGGATATAAATAAATACAACAACAGAACAATACAACGAGTTCGCACGCAGCACGCTGACGTGAGGGAAGTGAATTTCCATATTAAAACTTTTAAAACTCAAAATCAGTGTAAAAACATGCATTTGTCCAATTTTTATTGAAATCTGAAAACATTGATTTTTTGGCTGTTCTGATACTCCTGGTTTCATTTACTTGCAAAGCTGGGAATACAATTTTGCGCATTATAAGGTTAGGAGAAGGTCCAGACAGGCTTGAAAGTAGGCGTGAGGTTGCTGGGGATAATAAAAGTACTCTAACAAAGGAATAACAGGCATTTCTAGTGTAAAACCCCCATAAAACAACGTACTGTGTTTAGTCGATACACATTTTCTTTAATAACTCGGTAAATATTTATGCTAGAATGACGAGAGGGGGCTTACAACTTTCGCCTTCCTAATTCCCATCTTTTTAAATGCATTAATTTTATATCTGGGGCTTTTATGACCCTTTTTGGGCCCAAAAACTCGAAATTTGAAATATTAATCCCCAAAAAATGTGTTTAGAGTTTTCCGATTGTTTTGCCCAACGAACTTGTCAAACAGATTATAGAAAGGACCGTCCCTACCAAATTTGAAGTAAATCGGAAAAAAAATGCGACCGCTAGAGTGCATACACATATATATATATATATATGTCTATATATATATATATATATATATATATATATATACATATATATATATATACAATTTTGAACGACCCCCCAAAACGTGTTCAGGGGGTCACGTTAGGAACTTCTATGGTGGTCCCGGGCTTATGTTTCACCGTGCGGGTCATGCTAATAGTTCACTTTCCAAAGGAAATTCACTAATAATATAAACTAACAATATGTTTAATAATGTTTCAAAGTGGTGGTTTATTTCAAAGTTTTTTCATTCAGGTTATGTTTTCTTCAGATTTACTCTCTCTATTAATGAAACTTGGGATGTGGCTTGATATGGTCAGGTTTTACTGATATTTTCATTCAAAACCCCATTTTTTTGTGGTCCCCATCTTAGCGAACCTGCGTACTCAGCAGCTATAATGTATTCTTTTGGAGAATTGTGATATCGTGCTAGTTTATGAATTAAAATTGGTAAAACTCTGTATGTTATTTTATCTAGTGTTGATCCATTGGTATTTGAATAAATACCCGATTTCTATGGTACTTTATGCAGCAAACCGGCACACTCAGTCATAATGTTTTTCTTAATGAAAATAAATACAAAGTCATATCTTGCTTATTAGTCCCACATATTGCCTGTATTAGTCCCAGGACTTACCTTAAGACTGGTCTATACCAGTTTTGAGGCTGACATTGGGTACAGCAAATGAAGTTGTCATTACATATGGTAAGTCTTTTGGCTGTCCATTATGACTAACTTCCCTTTCACCTTTGGTCCCTCCATTAGCAGCGGCTAGGGACAGAGTCTCCGGGTTTGGTCCCTCCTGCCAACCTGAGAATGAATGGTCCCTGGCTGTTGTACATGGATACCCTGTCAGTTGAGTTGACCTGTTGGAGGGCAAAATGAGGGTCCCCTGTTGAGAGCACCTGTCCCACCTCCCTCCCACCACTATCCCACCTGTCACAGGGGCACGGGAATTGGCCCTCTGAGGGGTCTATTTGGCTGCCGTCCCTTCCCACCCTTTCCTTTCCTGCTATATCCTATCTTTCCGGCAACCTTCGCAATATTCCCGCTTGTGGAAGAGGTGACTAGCAGCAAAGCTGGGGTTTCCTAATCCGCCAATAACAACAACCACGCCTTGTATTAAAGACTGAAATTATTAAACTAGCACACAATGAGATATTAAGTTGTTTTGCGGAATTAAACAGATCAATTATCGAACCTTTGAATTCAAGGAAGCAGACTTGGAACAATACTTACTTCGTTATGCTTCCAGACTATATTTTGCCAGGAACGTAATAATAAACAAAATTGTATAGTAAAGCTGTCTTATTGTATTCTACGTTTTTAAAACTTCACAGTATTTTACACAGTTACTAATTTAAGTTTTACACACTATTGCAAACTCGAAAGTAACGAAGCATTTGTAATAGCTAATTAATGATCTTCAATTTATCAAAGGAATTTCGTTATTCTACACTTCACAATTTAGCTATTTTCACTAACCATATACACATTTCCTGAGACTGCTTGGTTTAAGCTAGATTATATGTTTTTATTAACAAATATAAAGTTGATCTTACTAATTGACTCACTACTTCAAACTACATATAAATTAAAATAATTTTTCCTTCCATTTTATATTAGAATAATTTTGTACACGTTATTTAATTTTTTTTTATTATTGATATGTAATTAATATTACCAGCAAATCCACTTCCTAAATTAAAGCTATTTAAATTGTGATGCCTTTCCATAAGTTAGCTTAATCAGGTGATCTCCTTCCGTACTGTGTTTTTTTACCTTCAACTGCTGTCAAATGCTCAATTTCAATAATTACAGCTCTTCCATAAAGATTTTCTCTTTTGAAGCGTTGGTGGGCGTAGCCTTAAAAAAATGAATACTGAAAAGATTCGGCAAATATATGCATTACAATAATGTGACTCATGAATCTTGTAAGGGTTGAGTAGTCACTGAGATCTTAGCGTTTCAAACGTGTATTAATAATTTATGATTTAAGAGCAAGGATTTGTTAAGAAAAGGATAGATGTGACTCATCAACCAACTTCTAAACTAAATTTGTTTATAGAGTAAATCTGAAGAAAACATAACCTGAATGAAAACACTTTGAAATAAACCACCACTTTGAAACATTATTAAACATATTGTTAGTTTATATTATTGTATTGTTCTGTTGTTGTATTTATTTATATCCTAACACTGAAATATTAATTAGATTCATATTTCTCAAAACTCGTGGTGCTAATACAAGCGCCTCCATATCATTGTAATAAAGTCGTCTTATAATAATCAAACAAAATGCAAAATTATCAAACATTTTTTTCAAGCAATTTATGATTAAGAATAGTTTTACGAAAAGCGACAGATTTTTCCTGTGTTTCATAACTGTATTTTTAATTGCAATATTTACTGCATATTTTTACTGCAATTAGCAGAGTATGTAGGATTTGTTACCGAGCCAGATATTTGGTTACAAAAAAGATTTGATATTCAATTTAAAGGAAAGTTCTGCAATTGACAGTAGTAAATTCAATCTTGCGTTTCCACTGGTATCCAAAGGTTGAATTAAATCTAGTTAAATCGCCACAAACAATTTCCGGCCATTAGTTTAACTGCATACCTTTACACATGTTTTTAGTGTATTGTCGTTTATGTAACTAAGTAAAACATGAATTGCTTCCCAAATATTAATGTAATTGATTCAGATAAAACTGTTTCTTCGAAGTAATGTTCAAACACATTCTCATATAAAAAACTGACTTACTATTGAAATAAGGATACTTAAAGTCTAAACGATTTTTTAATATGTCATACAAACGATTATGGCCAACATTCAACGTTATATGAGTAATTTTATTACATTGAAACTTGCTGTAACAACACAGTCATCTTGTGATTTTTGCATTCCCACGTATTAGAGGCCCTATTCACAATCTTTTTTGATTGATTTTAACATTCGCGATCCCTTAATGGTGATTGATTCCGCACTCCAATTGAGAGTTATCAGCAGCGATAGCCATGATGCACAACACACCTTTGAGTTGAACAACCTTTAGTGTGGGAAGCGTTGTTATTGGCTTCTCATCACAACATGAGACGAACTGTGGTTGGTTGTATAGGTAAATTGCTTGCTTTTCACACATCATTTCGAATAAAAACATCTTAGTAAAAAAAATATTATTCACTCTTGTATAAGTAAATGAGACTTTATTTAATCCAGTTTAATTTGTCCGTATTTGTAAAAAACAATGAGGTAAAATGCAGAAAGAAATGTTTAATAAAATTAGTAATTTTGTTGATAAACACTTTTAGCCAACTCAAATAATTATTATAAATTTGTTATCTGGATTAAGAATGCCCGAAGACGAAAATGCCAAAGCCAATAACAGCTAAATGTGAAATACTGTCTGTCATGGAATGTTATACATGAAATACTGGTAATAACTGAAATTACATCTCTCTTCACCGATAACAGCCAAGCCAGATAGGTCGCGTCACTTACCCAATATATAAATATAAATAACGGAGGACTTTACAATAGAATGGCATAGCTTTTTTTTTATATACAATTTTACCACCAATTCATTATCTAATATACTTAGTAACACAACTTCTACGTAGTATGATATCAGCAAGAAACTGATAACATTTTGAGTGATTTTCAGAACCTACGTGTGTTTTACAGAACTTCTTTCTTATGTAATATATCTTTTCCTATCAACTTATTCATAAAGTTAATACCTCTGTTGTTCAAAGAATACTCATAAATAAGTTTAAGTTTCTTTTATTATACAACTTTTCATTTTTGGTGTCCCAATTATATGGTCATAAAGAGCACAATATGTGAACAAATAAATTCAAATACAATTGTTATGAAATGAACTTAAGACCTAAAACCATACTAAATTGAATGGATTATGAGTCAAATTACATAACTATATACATATTAAAAACCTATTAGCTTTTTGTTTTAATATTGTACAGCATAATCATGAGGATTGTTTGGATATTCCCACATTAACTATACTACTTTTCAGTAAATATTTTAGTTAAAAGATAATACCTTTTTAATTTTAGATATATTTTATTCGATTCTTCATATTATGAAAACCACTTACAATTTACAACTACATCGTAGCTCGCTTGCAAGAAGTTATATGAGTTTTTTTTCGTTCGTTGTTTTTTTTACAAAGTAGTAAAATCAGTTTATGAGAATAAGCAAAACACGCACTTTTTTTTATCAAATTTAAGCTGTTTATACCTGTTTATTATCCATAACCCGCACTTTTACTTTGTTTCAAAACTCAATGTAATGTTAAATTATTTGATATAATAACAAATATACTACCTAACATTCTTAAGCAACAAAAGAAATATAGTTATAGGGACTTATGGCCTACCTCATAAGATCTCTGACTTATCTGTAAATCACAGAGAATATAGGTTATTAAGTTCAACTAGATTAAAGTTAATTTGACGTCTATAATAACGTTTAAATATATATAGGTTTATGAAAAATGTAAGTCTCCTTATTTATCGAGTAGCTGTGTTTATTTGACAGAAAATTTATTGTTTTTCAACAGTTGATGAGGGGCACAAATACTCAACAAGGCAAGGCAATAAATTGGTACTTTCTCATCACCGGCTCGCTTTGTCTGAAAGAAATATATATATCTCCGGTGTCAAAATATATAATAAGCTGCCTAGTAGTATTCAAATAATCAAAAGCTTACACAAATTCAAGGTACAGCTAAAGTTGTTTCTCCTAAATAAAGAATTTTATTCTTTAAATGAATTTTGTCTGGCTGATAGTTTTATTTATTTTTCTCGCTTTGTAAGAATTTTAGATGTTGTTTTTTTAAGTGATTATTGACGACTGCGATATGCATTCATGTGCATATGTATTGTATCTATGCATGATACAAATTTTAAAGATTTGAATTTGAATTTGAAACAAATTTTACAGGAATTGAACTTTTTTTTTACAAGCCCTGTAACACACGACCTGTATTACAGTACTTTAATGAAACGGGCCATTGGTGTTTTAGGATTAAAATTCGCCTCTGATTAGAAATATTAAAATTTGTATACGTGATTATAATTTAGGCATGCGTTGTATTATTCAATCAAATACTGTGTTATTTAGTAGTTATGCCTCAGTTTAGATATATATATGTAAAATTATGACAGAGAACAACAACGCATCATGTGATCAAATTACATAAAAAACTTCCAATTAAATGCTCTTAATGTATCCTTATACAAAGTTTAGGGGGTTTGTCTACATTTACCAAACGAAAAGATAATGCATGTGTTTTTAGACGGCATTATTGTAAGGGAGTTCGACAGAATAACAACCTGACAATCCAACTCAACATATACATCACATAGCGGGGAACACATAGTGGTGGCAGTCCAGGGACAAATCTGGGCAATTTGTCTCCCAAACCCTAATACTCTCGGGCGACAACTTTGTAAAACTTGAAATAAAGTACGCCCTTGGTAACATCTGCGTAAAAAATATGAAATAGCATTTATTAAATAAAAAAAAAATAATTAAAAGGATGTTGATTCAAAATAAATTCAACTTTGTCTTGTCCCTATTAATTTGAATCTCATTTTAAAATCAAAATAATTTAACAATTAGATTCTAAAAAATGTGTGGTAGTATTAATCTATATTTCATTATTACTTAAAGTTAACACGACATGAGTTTAATGGTAAAAATCAATTTGTTAGTAATAACAGATAAGCGTGTAACAAATTAACATATACAAGCCAAACAATACTGATTGTATATCTGAATAACAATATTAAATGTATGTACATAAAGTTACTTGGTAACGAAAAAAACTCGCGTCAAAAATGTTTAGTAGGTATCCACAAAATCACTTCATTAATTAATTGTGTCGCAAGGTACACAGTTTGAAACTAGAACAGCTAATGTAAGCAGGCAATGCGAGAGATCGCACGTCTCAACAGACTCAACAGTAAATTTGCTTGTAAATTTCTTTCGTGTTATTAATACTTACATCCCGTATGTTACTGTTACTAATTGATTACGTTTTAACGTATTCACTGCGTTAATCGTGTATATTCAGGATAATTGCATTTGTTTCCTTTTTAGGCAACCGCGGGAAATCCGGCGCGCCGCACTGAACGTGTTAATAGCATTATTCAAACACCACAACATTTATAAAACAGTTTTAAATGAAGATGTAGTTTTATTAAACAGTTTTGTAAATATTATATCAAATAAAAAATTTATGTCTAATGCTTTTAAAATAATTTATTATATACGTAGGTTTACATAAAATCATAGTTATTAATTAATTTTCAATAAACAATGCAAAAATTGGAAGTAAATTAACTTAAATATAAAACCCTTTAAAATATAAATATATAGAATTATTGTAAATATATGCTATTATTATCTTAAAGTAAAGAATTGTACTTTTAAGTCAATGACAAATCATTTAAAAAAAAATATATTGTACTGCAAATTATATTCTACATTTTATATTGTTTAAACGAATGAGCACCAACTAATAAAACTACCGATTTATAAATTACTTGTATTTTAAAGCATTTTTACAATGAAACCTTAAGTTATAGGAAATAAAGGCAATACAATACATACATTTTTAAAACATGCCAATTTTTTCAGTATTATCTTAAAATAGGTAATTTTAATAATAAGTCAATAATAAATGGTTTAGTTTGTAGAATACAATATGCAATACAACGAGTTATTCGATAGTACTGTTTAATCTAACACGATATTACTGATCAAGTAACCGATTGGTACGAACATCAATTACTATATGTCTTTCACTAGTGAAATATAAAACTATAAATTAATTACATTTCCTTTAACTTAACAATCAACTCTTGATTTAATATTTACATTTTGATAAATTATTGGTATAAACATCTTTTCAGGTTTTATAATTGGTGTAGTTTTATCTTTAACGAAAAACTCATATAAAAATATTCTGTGCTGGTACAATTGTTTAAGGAAAAGCAAACATCTATATAATAACAGGGATAGAGGAAGAATAATCAACTCATTACTCATATCAATGTTTTGCCCCGTGAGAATGTGACGTTGCCATATCAAAATACCCCCGTCGCAGCAAACCTGTGTACTCAGCGAATTTCCAATGCATAATATATGTCTTAATACCACATAAAGCCGCAAACCAAGTTTCATAAAAATATATTCACATATAAGCGATTTTAATTATTCTCCATAAGAATAACATTGGTAATGAGTATGTAGGTTTGCTGAAACAAGGAACAGAAACAATTGATTTTTATGCAAATAATATAAATAGAATTTAACTAGGCGAAGCCACGTACTAAGTTTCATCAATATTCAATCATAAATAAGCGCTATATAACATTATAGTTATTCACCATAAGAATAACATGGGGGCTGAGAAAGTAGGTTTGCTGCAACAAGGAACAGAAAAATTGAATTTTATATAATTATCAATATAACTCAACCAAGTAAAGCTACATACCAAGGTTTATTAATTTATGTTAATTAAGGGAGACATTACATTTTACTTATTCTCCATAAGAATAACATGGGGGCTGAGTACGCAGGTTTGCTGCTACGGGAATAATCAACCGTTTATTGATAAGCGAGATATAAAATTATACTTATCTTCCTTAAGATTAACATTGGACAACGTACTGTGTTTAGAAATTTTACTATCTTAGTAACTAATTGACGTAGAGCGATGACCAAAATACCAAATTGTTTGTCTTTTTAAGCCAAAGTTAATAGAGCAAACTAAAGTTTTGTTTTACAATTAATTCTATGTAAAAAGTTCGAAAACCCCATTTTTATGGTACAAAATATCCCCAAAACCCCTCTTATATTGGTGCGATCTGCCTGGTTTTCAAACTCATGAAAATATATGCTGTCTTACACGTTTATATTAAATATAATCAATATAGTTCATATAGTTCTTTTTTAAGAAAGTTATCGTGCCTATGGACACACACACACAAACAAACACACACACACAAACACACACACACACACACACACACACACACACACACACACACACACACACACACACACACACACACACACACACACACACACATGTATGAATTTGAACGAATAGTGTTTTTGGCATCAGGGGGCTCAAAACGAAAAGTTATCATGGTCCTAGGCCTCGGTCTTACCATGCCAACTACGGAAATAGCTTCTTCCCTATAGGGTAAATTCGATAAAACAGGCACATATTACTTCATTAAGCCTTTTTGAGGCTTTATGATAATCATACTACAATGAGAAATCTTATTTTTGTATCAGAAATTATGTTCCTAAACAATAAATTATGCATTTAAAATCACATATAAAATAAATTAAAAAACAAAATGTTCCGATTTAAAGTTCGACATTTCACAATGAATAACAATATATTTTATGATTGTTATATGTATGTATCTGTAACGTTATAATTGTGTTTACTTTCTGAAATATAATCAAAAACGTTGACTACAAGCATCTGTAATTTACATACATTGTTAATACAATGGTTTTACATGTGTGCTGAATAAAAAGCACACAGTGATTCTAAATATTTTTTAATAACATATTCACCACATCACCGCATTTTAATTCAATTCCTGTAGTTATAACATAATCCTGTGGATTTGTATTAGTTTAATCGTGTTATTAAAAAAAAACTTAAAAATTTTATTTATACTGATAAATAATTGGATAAAAAAGGACAGAAAAAGGGGTCTATTGGGTTTGTGTTGCTTAAGGTATAGTTGGAGAGGTTGCAGTCGATGAAGTTTGGTATCAAGGATTAAGACATGTATTATTAAATTTAAGTTCAAAAGCAAGCTTACTAAATAAGAACAAAGTATGAATATTGAATTATAAAACATTTTTTTATAGCATTATTAATAACCAATCTATTTACAAACACTAAAGCATAATACTGTTTTGAACATGAAAAAAACAGTCGCTGATAAATTAGACTCTTAAATTAGCGAGATTATAAATTACCAACAACTCAGTTCTCAATTACCGGAGTCGTTACCAAGTTCCCGGCCAAACGTCTTGTGTTAGTTGTTGAGGCTGGAAAATCTTTCACTTTTATTTTATGCCAGTTTTATATAATTTGTGAAACCAGATTTACTGGCGTTATTTTAGTAAACTTTGTATGTATTTCTTAACCATTTATTGTCACATTGCTTGCATTAAGGCATACCAATTGATTATGTAGGTACTGTTATACAAACACACTCCATAAACAACAGCTGACAATATTTAACTTATTAAGCCATATTGTTTTGCTTTATTAAAAAAAAAAAAAAAAAAAAAACTGGCTTAGTTACTGTGATTCAAAATAAGGGAACAAATGTGACATATGTTTTCATCCGTGCTATGGTTACGTTTGTTGTAATTACCAAAGGAATTGATTCACAATACAAAATTAATGTTACATCTATATACCTTATAGCCTATTTAACTATGTATTAATTTTTATAACAAATGTTACTATCTTATTGATTAGTTAATGGAAGTAATATATAATATTCATCGTTCCAACTAATTTTAAGTCAAAATCTAAGGTTATTTTTTGTTTGGTAATACAGATATACATGAATGTATATCCTAAGCACCATAGAACGGAGAAAAATTGAAAAATAAAACCCGATTAATTGATGTACTTTAACGAAACAAAATTTCTTAACAAAAGTTGTGTTGACTTAACTATAAACTATTTTCAACTTTATACGAAAAATGTCTCCCTTTCGACCTGAAGTGCCAACACCAAACACATCAGTTGGTCATCACCGCAGTGGGGAACGGTTTTTTCCGATGGTTTTGTCGCCCACAATTCTCTCGACCGAATTTCGCCGTAAATCCTGTTTTTGCCCCAACAATGTTTTAGCGAATTTCCCTTATAGGGAAGAAGCTATTACCGTAGGTCTCATGGTAAGACTTAAGCCCGAGACCATGATAACTGTTTGTTTTGAGGTCCCCAGATGGCAAAAACACTATTCGTTCAAATTTATATATATGTATATATATATATATATATGTGTGTGTGTCCGTTAACACGATAACTTGAGTAAAAAACGTCCGATTTTGATGAAATTTGGCTCAAATGTGTAAAATGACATTCATGACTCTAAGTTCGAAAACCAGAAAAATCAGACCATTTGAAGGGGGGTTTATGGGGATTTTAAATTTTCCAAAAATCAGTTTTTGCATTTTTCACCCTAAAATTTTAAAAAACATAATTTTGGTTTTAACCATATTATAGAGCTTAAAAAAACAAATAATTTAGTATTCTGAATTATTAACCTAGGTTAAGTGGTTGCGGAGAAAATCCAAAAAAACCTGCTCATAAAATCTCCCATGTTAATCTTATGGGAAAAAGGTTTTTGACTTTTCCTCAGTTTATTTCAATGTAAACTTCACATTTGCTTTTACCAATCTGTTCAGTTTCACAAAAAAATCATTTTGGTGTTTAAATTGTGATTCTACGCCTAACCGTTGCAGAGATATACAAAGTGGTAAACACAGTACGTTGTCCAATGTTATCCTTATGAAGAATAAATAAAATTTAATATCTCGATTATTTATGAATGTATCTTGATGAAACTTGGCATGTGGCTTCACGTAGTACTAGTATATTAATATTTGCACAAAAAAATTGATTTTTGTTGATTATTCCCGTAGCAGCAAACCTGCGTACTCAGCCCCCATGTTATTCTTATGGAGAATAAGTAAAATGTAATGTCTCCCTTAATTAACATAAATTAATAAAACTTGGTATGTAGCTTCACTTGGTTGAGTTACATTGATGATTATATAAAAATCAATTTTTCTGTTCCTTGTTGCAGCAAACCTACTTTCTCAGCCCCCATGTTATTCTTATGGTGAATAACTATAATGTTATATAGCGCTTATTTATGATTGAATATTGATGAAACTTAGTACGTGGCTTCGCCTAGTTAAATTCTATTTATATTATTTGCATAAAAACCAATTGTTTCTGTTCCATGTTTCAGCAAACCTACATACTCATTACCAATGTTATTCTTATGGAGAATAATTAAAATCGCTTATATGTGAATATATTTTTATGAAACTTGGTTTGCGGCTTTATGTGGTATTAAGACATATATTATGCATTGGAAATTCGCTGAGTACACAGGTTTGCTGCGACGGGGGTATTTTGATATGGCAACGTCACATTCTCACGGGGCAAAACATTGATATGAGTAATGAATTGATTATTCTTCCTTTATCCCTGTTATTATATAGATGTTTGCTTTTCCTTAAACAATTGTACCAGCACAGAATATTTTTATATGAGTTTTTCGTTAAAGATAAATCTACACCAATTATAAAACCTGAAAAGAAGTTTATACCCATAATTTATCAAAATGTAAGTATTAAATCAAGAGTCGATTGTTAAGTTAAAGGAAATGTAATTAATTTATAGTTTTATATTTGACTAGTGAAAAACATATAGTAATTGATGTTCGTACCAATCGGTTACTTGATCAGTAATATCGTGTTAGATTAAACAGTACTATCGAATAACTCGTTGGATTGCATTTTGTATTCTACAAACTAAAGCATTTATTATGGACTTATTATTAAAATTACCTATTTTAAGATAATACTGAACAAATTGGTATATTTTAAAAGTGTATGTATTGTATTGCCTTTATTTCCTATAACTTAAGCTTTCATTGTAAAAATGCTTTAAAATACAAGTAATTTAAAAATCGGTAGTTTTATTAGTTGGTGCTCATTCGTTTAAACAATATAAAATGTAGAATATAATGTGCAGTACAATATATTTTCTTTAAAATGATTTGTCATTGACTTAAAAGTACAATTCTTTACTTTAAGATAATAATAGCATATATTTACAATAATTCTATATATTTATATTTAAAAAGGTTATATATTTAAGTTAATTTACTTCCCGTTTTTGCATTGTTTATTGAAAATGAATTAATAACTATGATTTTATGCAAACCTACGTATATAATAAATTATTTTAAAAGCATTAGACATTATTTTTTTATTTGATATAATATTTACAAAATTGTTTAATAAAACTACATCTTCATTTAAAACTGTTTTATAAATGTTGTGGTGTTTGAATAATGCTATTAACACGTTCAGTGCGTCGCGCCGGATTTCCTGCGGTTGCCTAAAAAGGAAACAAATGCAATTATCCTGAATATACACGATTAACACAGTGAATACGTTAAAACGTAATCAATTAGTAACAGTAACATACGGGATGTAAGTATTAATAACACGAAAGAAGAATTACCGTTTGCTGCAATCAACTCTGAGAGGAAGCCCTTTGTAAATTTACAAGCAAATTTACTGTTGAGTCTGTTGAGACGTGCGATCTCTCGCATTGCCTGCTTACATTAGCTGTTCTAGTTTCAAACTGTGTACCTTGCGACACAATTAATTAATGAAGTGATTTTGTGGATACCTACTAAACATTTTTGACGCGAGTTTTTTTTGTTACCAAGTTACTTTATTTACATACATTTAATATTGTTATTCAGATATACAATCAGTATTGTTTGGCTTGTATATGTTAATTTGTTACACGTTTATCTGTTATTACTAACAAATTGATTTTTACCATTAAACTCATGTCGTGTTAACTTTAAGTAATAATGAAATATAGATTAATACTACCACACATTATTTAGAATCTATTTGTTAAATTATTTTGATTTTAAAATGAGATTCAAATTAATAGGCACAAGACAAAGTTAAATTTATTTGGTATCAACATCCTTTTAATTATTTTTTTTAATTTAATAAATGCAATTTCATATTTTTTACGCAGATGTTACCAAGGGCGTACTTTATTTCAAGTTTTACAAAGTTGTCGCCCGAGAGTATTAGGGTTTGGGAGACAAATTGCCCAGATTTGTCCCTGGACTGCCACCACTATGTGTTCCCCGCTATGTGATGTATATGTTGAGTTGGATTGCCAGGTTGTTATTCTGTCGAACTCCCTTACAATAATGCCGTCTAAAAACACATGCATTATCCTTTCGTTTGGTAAATGTAGACATAACTCTTATAAACTTTGTATAAGGATACATTAAGAGCATTTAATTGGAAGTTTTTTATGTAATTTGATCACATGATGCGTTGTTGTTCTCTGTCATAATTTTACATATATATATCTAAACTGAGGCATAACTACTAAATAACACAGTATTTGATTGAATAATACAACGCATGCCTAAATTATAATCACGTATACAAATTTTAATATTTCTAATCAGAGGCGAATTTTAATCCTAAAACACCAATGGCCCGTTTCATTAAAGTACTGTAATACAGGTCGTGTGTTACAGGGCTTGTAAAAAAAAAGTTCAATTCCTGTAAAATTTGTTTCAAATTCAAATTCAAATCTTTCAAATTTTTATTATGCATAGATACAATACATATGCACATGAATGCATATCGCAGTCGTCAATAATCACTTAAACAAAATATCTAAAATTCTTACAAAGCGAGGAAAATATATAAAACTATCAGCCAGACAAAATTCATTTAAAGAATAAAATTATTTATTTAGGAGAAAAAACTTTAGCTGAACCTTGAATTTGTGTAAGCTTTTGATTATTTGAATACTAATGGCAGCTTATTATATATTTTGATACCGGAGATATATATATTTCCCTCAGACAATGCGAGTCGGTGATGAGAAAGTACCAATTTATTGCCATGCCTTGTTGAGTATTTGTGCCCCTCATCAACTGTTGAAAAACAATTAATTTTCTGTCTAATAAACACAGCTACTGGATAAATAAGGAGACAATAGAAAGTCAGAACATTTAGTTTACAGGTGTCCCTTTACAAGTATGAAGGACTGGAAGACCCTCAATAATTCTAATGACCCTCTTCTGCACCTTAAACACGTCATAGGCATGAGGAGAAAACCCCCAAGCTTCAACTGCATATGTCATAACAGATGCGAAGCAGCCATGATAGACAGAAACCAATGAATCCCTATTCAGTCAAGGTCTCAACAGACACAATGAAAAACAGGCACGACTGAGTTTATTGCACCATTCTGTGATATGAGGGATCCCGGACAAAGATTTATCTATCCTAATTCCAAAAATTTTGCCGTTTTACATTCATGAATAATACTAGTAGAAAACAGAAAGGGACTGAAGACTTTTTTTGTTAGAAATTTCAAGTAATTAGTCTTCGAAACGTTTAATGAGAGACAATTTACAGAAAGCCGTTGTTCATGGCTAACAACCAATTAATAATCTTTATCTAAAGATCTAATTTGTTTCCACTAAAAGGCAAAGTTGTATCATCGGCATGGAAAAATGATTTATAATAAGGCAATTCAAACTCCAAATCATTAATATAGACAATAAAGAGTAGTTGGCCCATAATAGAGCCTTGTGGCACTCCCAAGCCTACATCACAAAGTTGAGAATTCACAACCTGCACTTCAACAAATTGGCAACGACCTTTTAGATAAGATGCAAACCATGTAAGTGACTGATCACCTACACCGAATCTCTCTAACTTCATTAACAACATATCATGGTTCACACTATCGAAAGCCTTTGATAAATACAGAATAAGCCAATCGCCGGTTCATGATCCTCCAAGTGTTTGAAAACTGCATTTAGAAAGGCTTAGAACCAAGTTTTGGCCTAATTTCAAACTGGTATTTTATAAAAAATATTCTGCAATCCTAAAATCACCTGTAAAATTCCACACGTATTTCTATAAAATCCTTGTATTCATTGTTTACTGTCATTACTTAGGGTAGAATCACGTTGTAATTTTAATTACATACTCATATTAAATATTTATAATTAGTGTGTTTAAAAGAGGACGATTCTAACAATGTCTCTAAATATTGTATTTAAAATTTAGTAGTTTATGGTGTTTAACTCACTAATAAAAAGACACCAACCGCAAATACAAATCTAATTCCAATGTTTTTCTGAATATGGGGAATACAAAAATATTATTTCTATCTTATTTACTGCCCAATTTGATTAGAACTGGGTATTTAGGACAAGTTAGGATTGTCCAACACAGGATATTCAAAATATGTAGCCACCTAAATGTAATCCAATCTAGACCAGTTCAGTGAAGAAGGGCGTGGAATACTGCTAACTCCTGCTACTGTCGATGTCACTTGGCTGTACTCAGTGGTATTGCTGGGTTGATTTATTTTTAAGGGCGCCACCCCATTATAAACTATAATGTCATCAGGAAGACAATGGGGAATCAATCCTGTAGGGCCAGATGTATACCGAATCAACAGTAAGACAGATCAGATTTCCTTTTTTTTATTAAGTCTAAAAAAAATTATTGACTTTTCATGCAATTTTTAGCCAAATAAACCCCCACTTACTATCTGCTAAACAAATAACTCTGTTGGTTTTATTGGGTTCAAACAGGTTAACCCAAATAAAGGTTACTCATTGTTTTCCTTCCATTCACATTTCAACAACAATGGAATGTCTGAAAAGTATCATATATTCATTAAGTCCTAATCTATTGACATTTGTTTTTGTTTTTTTGTTTTTTTTTTTAACCACAGAATACTTATTAAATTTGCTCAAAATTATGTGTACCTTTGTTTATTTATTTATTTGTTTTAAATTACTATAAAATCAAACAATAGGTAAGTAACGAACAGACCACTTGAGCAACTAAAAAAAATTATTTAAGCTGGGTTCAAAATATTCACCTTCATTTATAGGAAATCACAATGAACCTCATTGCTCAACACTTTCGAGGTATATCCAAGACCCATTGATACGGCACCAAGATAACAAGTTACTAAAGTACTTCAGATATATATATATGAATAATTCTTAAAATTTGCAAGTTAGATCAAAATGACACACAACCTTATAGATTACCATGATACACAAAATATGTCGTATTATACCTGCAGGTGGCCACCGTGCTGAAAATGGAATGAGAAAGTTCACATATAAATTAGAATCAAAATTATAAACTATAAACAAGGAAACACAACCTAAATCTAAGTATCAAACAAGTTAACTAATGGTTATCTCCGAGAAACCGCAGGTCTGAGCAGGATCCAAGTCCAAAGCGATGTGGAGGGCTCCACTGATCCTGTTCCAATCAAGGGCAATCCACGGAGGGGAGACCACAGAGGCCCAAGTGTCCAGTCAAACAGGCAGTCAGGGTGTCCAGGGACAGAGTAACCAACAGGGGGCGACTGGGTGTCCAGGCGGGTGACCGTCAGGCGTCAACCGAGTAGGTCCGCAGGCAGGCGCAGCTGAGACCCTACAAAATTCCTATCTAAATAGTATCACATAATATTTGGTTGAAACTCTTAAATTTAAATATATATATTTATAATAAGACAAAATACATTTCTCATGAATTTGACCAAATAACAAAAAATATAATTAAATTCAATGTTTTGGTAAACGATTGTGAAATTGCATACTTAAAGATAGATTAAACAAGATACTAAGATTTTATTAAAGATATTCCTGTATATATCAATCTAGTTTAGAATTTAAATTTACATATTTAGAGTCAATTAAATTATGCAATTATATGTACTACACAATATCTCAAAAATTGTATACTTAAACCACTGACCACAAATCATAAACCTTGGTATCCTTGGTTGCATCAATTAAAACTGAATACATGAAAACAATCATAAGTATTTATAATACTTCCCACAGCAATAACATCATTTTTAAAACCAAAATTAATAATCCATAAACCTACTATTTCCAATCGATAATTTATCCTCCGTGAGCAATTAACTAATATAATTCATGAATGCAGTTAAAGACAATTGAAACATCCCTTTTTACAGCTTATTAATCCGTGAATATATTATAATATGCATTAACAGGAGAATATTATACTTGATACATGATAAAGAAATGAATAGTTGTGACAGACTTAGAAATTAACAATTATTATACAAAATATAAACATTCATTGAAAGTTATCCTAACAGCTGATAAATGGTTTTCTCTAAGTAATTATTGGCATGACATTTTCAAAAACAAAATAAAAAAAATTAACTAACAGGAATTTAAATGACAATTTATTTGTCTGTTTATGAAAAGTCAATTGTATCAACTAATTAAGGTTTCAAAATTATTATTTTAAATTGACTTTTTGGTTCTAAAAAGTCTCCAATTTAATATTAGCAAGAGATCAGCCTTACCTCTTAAAATATCCTCAGGAATAAATTATCCACGGCAAGAAGAGGGTAGATGAAGAACCTCGGCAACAGTGTGCTCACAATATCCAACTCCAACAACCTTTTCCCCAAGAAACCTTGTCCAACGGCCTCGTTATCACCCACTCGTGCACGAACCTGAGCGGTTCATAGTCCATTTGGGGTCGGCACGTGTTGCACAGTAAATCGCGAACTGGGTTTCCTAGCACCTGCAATGGATGGGCGGCAAATTCTCGTCCCGGGCATCACTCAATATTGGGGCAGTTGAAGGCGTCCCTCCAATAGCAAATAAATATGATCGGTTGATCAGGCCGATTTCCCCGAAGGTTAATTGAAGCGACGGGAACGTTACATATACCCCCCAAGCAGAAGGAAATTTCCCGCAATTTTCTCTACTAGGTGTAAGGCTTTAAGTCCTCGACGTGTCACGTACCAATTTTCTTTCCTGTTTGGTCAGTTAGCTCGTAGACAAGGGGGGATATCTTTTTGGATACTGTAAAAGGTCCAAGGAATTTAGGTGCCAACTTAGCCGAGAAGTTGCTCACTTCGTCCGACTGTTGATAGTTTTTCTTCCAAACAAGATCGTTCAGTTTGAATTCTTGATGTCTTCTTCGAAGGTTGTATCTTCCCGCACTCATCTGATAGGATTTGTCCAGCTTCTCCTGAACCTTCGAATAGATACTCTTGAGTCCACGTAACTTCCTCCCGTAAACGATGTTGTCAGGTATAGCTTCCGGTGCATCTTCTTTGTAGTCCTCTTCATCTAATTTGAGGTTTAACTCTCGTCCAAAATTTATGTAATTTGGGGTATACCCGTTAGCATCATGTCTGGCTGTACGAAGTGCGAAACCAATCTTGGGCAACTCTTTATCCCAGTGTCGGTGATTGTCACCCACATAGGCTCGTAACATGTTCCCAATGGTTTTGTTCACTCGTTCAGCTGCATTTGACTGTGGATGTCTGCTAGCATTTTATAAAATCTTCACTTTGTACTCATTGGCCATGTATTTTACTGGTTTTCCAATGAACTCAGAGCCATTGTCACATATTAGTTAACGTGGTATTCCCCACATCAATAAAACATCTCGTTCAAGATGCTGAGCCATCAAGCTAGCTGTAGCGGCTCTAAGAGGAAACAGTAGACAAAACTTTGTAAATGTATCTAACACTACCAAGATATATTTGTAGCCCGACGTGGAGCGTGGGAAGGGACCAAGCAAATCGGCAGCAGCCATAGTCCATGGTTGATCCACTTCTCTATGGGTTACCATCATTCCAGCTGATTTGAACTGTTCAGTCTTTGTATGATGGCATGTTCTACATCTTGACACATATTTTGCGATGTCTTTCCTCATTTTCGGCCATTTTGCACCCTTGCAAATGTCTTCGTTACTCCAAGGTGTCCGGCAGTGGGAGCATCATGTAGCTGAGCAAGTATCTTGGTCCTCTCAGGTCTTGGTAATACTTTCTTCCACTCAGTGGCTTCCTCCAATCGGGTTTGCTTATTTGGCACAAACTTCCAAAGAGAATCTACAACTACCTTCCACGCAGGATACTTGTCCTTATTATCAGTGACCTTCTTCAACATACGTTTGTGTTATCTATCTTCCTTTTCTACACCCTTATTGCACGTTGTTGTCTCAGCAACTGCGGGGATGTCATCCTCTTCAGGGATTGTCGACCTAGACAACAAGTCTGGCACCACATGTCCCTTTCCCTTGCGGTGTATCAAGTCAAAGCTATACGGTTGAAGGCGTAGAGCCCATCTCGCAAGTCTTCCCTGGGGATCCTTTAACCTGAAGAGCCACAGCAAGCTATAATGGTCAGTGATGACCGTAAAGTGTGTCCCCTCGATGTAAGGTCTGAACCTCTCTACGGCCCATATTACCGCAAGACACTCACGTTCTGAGGCCGAGAACTTCTGTTCACCTTTGGATAGTGTCCTACTTGCGTATGCGATGACTTGTTCTCCCTGATCACTGTTCTGGCTTAGTACGGCCCCAATCCCAACACCAGAAGCGTCGCAAGACACGATGAAAAGCCGCGTAAAATCTGGACAGGTTAGTATAGGCGCTTTAACAAGGCAGCTTCGTATATCCTCAAAAGCTTCTTCTGCCTCATTCGTCCATATGAAACGTTGGTTTTTCTTTAACATGTTTTTCATTGGATATAACCGGCTGGCAAAATCGGGGATAAATCGCCGATACCACTAGGCGGTAACGCAGAATTGCCTCACTGCCTTTTGATTTCTAGGCCTAGGAATCTTGTTTATGGCCTCAACCTTTCCTGGGTCAACACGCAAACCTCGTTGGTCCACCACGTAGCCTAGATATTTCAGTTCTTTACGACACAGATGACACTTGTCTTTGTTTAGAGTTACATTCGCTGAACGGAGGGGAGAAAAGATCTCCTACAAAACTTCTAAGTGATGATCAAAATTGTTGGTGATCACAACGATATCATCCAAGTACACAAATACATTCGGCTCCAAGTCCGGTCCAATGACTGAATCAATGAACCGTTGCCAAGTGGCAGGGGCGTTATGGAGACCAAATGGCATTGTCAAAAATTCAAACAAACCACGCCCAGGTATGGTAAACGCAGTTTTCTCTCGGCTGTCCACTGAGAGGGGAATCTGCCAATATGCAGACTTTATATCCAGCGATGAGAGATAACGCGCATCTCTGAGTCGATCTAAGATAGTAGTGACATGGGGCAGAGGATACGCATCACGTTTGGTCATATCATTTACACGTTTAAAGTTGACGCAGAATCTCTTTGTACCATCAGGTTTGTCAACAAGCACTATTGGGGACGACCAGGCACTTTTTGATGAGGTGACCACGCCTAATTCCAACATTTTATCAAGCTCCTCGCATACCATATTTAACCTTGCTGGAGACATTGGGTAGTATCTCTGTTTTATGGGAGATGCATCCCCGGTGTCAATTACATGCTTTACCCCAATAGCTCTACCCAGGGTTCCTGGTTGCTGCTTGAAATGGCTATCAACGAGTTCTTGAAGTCTTGCTTTCTCCTCTTCAGTAAGATATTCTTCCGACGTAAGTCCATTAGATAATTTAAAAGAAGCAACGTTTGGTCGAGTAGGTGCAAATTCCCAAACCCTATTGTGGAGATCGGTTATCAATTGCATTTCCTCCCAGAAATCTATTCCGAGAATCAGTGGCTGTTTCATACTTGGCACCACAAGAACACTAACTTCTCTAGTACGACCTTCTAGTGTAATGGAGATGTTTAATTGTCCTTTTATGGCATCCTGCTGAGAACCTGCAGTCTCCACCCACTTATGCAGTGTCAGCTTAATGCGAGCAGGAGTTCCATCTAACAATTTGAGTCCATCGTGGCCTAAAACAGTGTTAGAGGCCCCTGAATCCAAAAGGGCTCTACATTTCTTCCCAAATATTCTAACATCGAGGTAAGGTCTGTTGTCACTACCATTTTTTTGGAAGATATAGTTCAAGGTAACAGTTGGTTCTCGATCAACTAGGGAGTCAACCTGTTCAGCAAGGCTGGCCCCCAAGCCTATCCGTTTTTTGGATGGCACCTGGGACAATCCGATCTAATGGTTCCTGGGTTTCCGCATCCAAAACAAAACTTCTTGCGCTGCCTTCTGCAACTAGCATATCAATGTCCAGTCTGGTCACAATTCCAGCATTTTATCGGTTTTCTTAGTTCAGACGCTTTTTTGTAATGCTTGCTACTTTTCCAAGTGACAATCCTTTTCTTCGTGGAGGTTCTCCATAGGCAAGATCGGGTTCCAGTACGTTGCATGATCTCGGTGCTGGTCGTGGTATTGAAGCTCTTAGCCGTCCTGCTTCAGCCTTCCTACCTACTATGCGAAGATCTTCCAATGACCTTATCTCGCACAAGGCCAGCCTATCCTGCAAAACGGGATGCAGATTGTTCAGAATCTGAGAAATACGAGTGGATTCCGTTATACTGACTGACAAGCGACCGTAGAGACCCTCCATTGCAGCAATGTATCAATGGGCTCATTATCTCCTTGGAATCGAGTGAAAATATCCTGCTGCAGTCGGAAGTTGTAATCCGGAGTTTGGAAAACTCTCCTCATTTCATCGCATAGCTCCTCCCAAGATCGCATTCAGTTGATTGTGGACCTATACCAGGTAAGAGCCTTGCCTTCAAATAAGTCAACAGCAGAGTCAAACAGTTCTTGTTTGCTCATTCCCCTTGCTCTTCTCAACTCCTCGACTCGTTGCAGGAAAGCCCCCACACTCTGTCCTGATTCGTAATCAAATTTCACATTCCATTTGTACACTGGTATAGCGCTGCTGATTCTTGGATGACTCTCCACAAAGCCCTGTGTTTGTGGTGGACTAATCTTAGTAGCTTCAGGAGGGAAATTTAAATATCCATAATCCATCCCAAGATTAGGTAGACTGATTCTATGCCGTGTAGACGGATTTTGATTGACTTCAGCGAGCTGAATAGGTGTCAGGGGATTATTGATAGTTACAGCCTCTTCACTGGCTTTATTCATGGTTTCTCGATTTGTAGGGAAGTCTGTAGGAGGTACTCCAGGTGTGCGTCGTGCAGCAGTAAAAGAATCCAAAAGTGTCTTAGACCTATCTTCCAGTTCAGTCTTCTTCTGTCCCGGCCTCTCATCTAAAGATGCGGGAATAGGGATCCTTTGAGTACGCAGATACAAATGTCAAAGTCTAGCAATAATGCGGTTGTACTCACAATCATTATAATCACCAACATACTCTTCCACAAGAGCAGCTAAATCATTATATTTTCCCTCACAACTATCAAGTTCTTCAGAGGTGTCTAAATTGTTTATCACCTTCTCATCAATCGGAGCATTGCTTGAAAACCCTTGAGATAAACGATTCCGTAAGTCCCCAGCTGTTCCTTCAAAAGGTAATCCCCTTATCTTCAGTTCGTATTTAACTTATTCTTTCCGCAAATTATAAGCATTCATGTTTATAGAAGAGACTAAATTCCACAATGTTACTGAAAAAATCATAAGAAGTAGTCCTCAATATAGTCCATTCACTATCTACTCATAAAGCAAACCAAATAACTTAGAAGCCCCACGTTCAGGGCGTCATTTGTAATCCGATCCCGACCAGTTCAGTGAAGAAGGGCGTGGAATACTGCTAACTCCTGCTACTGTCGATGTCACTTGACTGTACCAGTAGTATTGCTGGGTTGTTTTATTTTTAAGGGCGCCACCCCATTATAAACTATAATGTCATCAGGAAGACAATGGGGAATCAATCCTGTAGGGCCAGATGTATAGCGACTCAACAGTAAGACAGATCAGATTTCCTTTTTTTTATTAAGTCTAAAAAAATTATTGACTTTTCATGAAATTTTTAGCAAAATAAACCCCCACTTACTATCTGCTAAACAAATAACTCTGTTGGTTTATTGGGCTCAAACAGGTTAACCCAAATAAAGGTTACTCATAGTTTTCCTTCCATTCACATTTCAACAACAATGGAATGTCTGAAAAGTATCATAAATTCATTAAGTCCTAATCTATTGACATTTGTTTTTGTTTTTTTTTTTGTTTATTTTAACCACAGAATACTTATTAAATTTGCTCAAAATTATTTGTACCTTTGTTTATTTATTTATTTGTTTTAAATTACTATAAAAACAAACAATAGGTAAGTAACGAACAGACCACTTGAGTAGGGTGTATTGGACATTCCTGGGGCAGGAGGAGTCAGGAGGAGCACCCCCCCCCCGGGCCCCCTCCCGGGCCCCCCCCCCGAGGTCTCGTCTGTGACACTTTGCGAATTTTTTTTTTGCGAATTTTTTTTGCGAATTTTTTTTTTTTTGCGAATACTAACCTAACCTAACGTAACCTAACCTAACCTAACCTAACCTAACGTAACGTAACGTAACCTAACCTAACCTAACGTAACCTAACCTAACGTAACGTAACGTAACCTAACCTAACCTAACGTAACCTAACCTAACCTAACCTAACCTAACCTAACCTAACCTAACCTAACGTAACCTAACCTAACCTAACCTAACCTAACCTAACCTAACCTAACCTAACCTAACCTAACCCATCCTAACCTAACCTAACCTCGGATCAGATTTCTGATTGCAGATTCTTGTTCGTCTAATCGAGCCGAGAAATTTGAGTACCCACAACGTACATTTGGACGATGTAGGGGGGGGGCTATCTCGGTTACCATAAGTCGGATTTGAATTCTGATTGCAGATTCTTGTTCGTCTAGTCGAGCCGAGAAATTTGCATACCCACAAAGTACATTTGGACGATGTAGGGGGGGGCAGGCTATATCGGTTACCATAAGTCGGATTTGAATTCTGATTGCAGATTCTTGTTCGTCTAGTCGAGCCGAGTCATTTGAGTACCCTCATCGTACACTTTGGATGATGTTTACAAAAAAGGGGCCCGCAACACACTTTTGACCTTTTTTTGCATTTTTGGAATCTCCTCGTCAAGCCGAGTATTCTCAGTACCCACATGACATACTTTGGATAATTAATACAAGAGTTGAACAGGGTAACGCTACAACCAACAGAGCTAGCCCATCAGCGCTTGCGGTCAATTGAACTACCAGTGAATGCAAATTTTGAGGAGAATATAATTGCAATGCTTTGAACATATACTGCAAAGGGGGTTGTATCGATACACCCCCCTTCAAGTACTCTGCACCGAGGCAGACGTTCACACAACCGACTGACGCGTCCAGTCTACTGTCTGGGAATGCGGATGTTGTAATTTGATACCTCGACTGGAGGGTGCAGGTGTTCACACAAAAAACCGACAAGTCGAGACCTGTCTGGGAATGCGGATGCTGTAATTTGATACCTCGACGGGAAGACGGCTGACCCTTCTAGGAACCCATAATAGACCGCTCATATCGAGTTCCATTAGAGCAGGGTGGTCTTTACCCAAGACAGCGGTTGAGAGTTTTTGCCCCGACCTTCTCCGAAATCCATTAGTGGGGAGAGTCACCCACATCACCAGCCCTCCTTCAGTTCAGTTCGAGAGTTCAGTGCGTGAAGACATGTTAGTCCGATCCTGTTCCGTTCTACGCGATTTGTGTTAGTTGTTGATTGTCATCATTTGCGATTTGCGTAAAGCACCTTTGAACTATTTAAAACGTTCGTGTTGTGCTGTATTGTTTGTGATTATCAAAACTTATAATCCATATTAAAGATGAACGCCACACACGTTTGTACCATTTGTGGTTGTATTTTCGTGCGTAGAAACAATTTGGTGCAACACCACATCAGATTCCACGGCTTGAGACCACAACTACCAACACCAACACCAACGCAGCAAGGTACGTTTTTTGCGTTGCATTATTGTTTTAATCAGACCTAAATGTTAGTAATATAGGAATACGCTATGCAATATAACCGCAGAGTGATACAATTATTTTTATTTAACAGCTTTAACTATTTAGCGCGAATAGAGAACTCTTTGTTTTTTAAATTTAAAATTGCATGACTATATCAATATAATTTAATTTTAATAACTTATGTTATTGCTCGCCCCATCAAGTCAAGTCATAAGAGTACCCACATTACATACTTTAAAAAAGGTAGGTGTTAAACATTTCACAATCTAATCGTTTTGTGCGTTTGCAGATGGAGAAGCTGCATGTCGAGCCACATTCGTAGACCGGGGAGCTTTAGAGCGTCACATGGAAGCGAACCACCGAGTCATTCCACCCCGGCAGGTGATTGATGCTCCGCAGACGACTGCCTATGTCAATCAACACTCCGATGAAGGTGAGAATCCACATTAAAATAACTTTTTTCCCTTGAAACTAATTACCTTTTTTATAATTATTTAACTAGGTACATGAAGAAGAATGAGACCGTGACAACTGGTGTACTATTGATTTAATTGCTAGGGGGGAGATTTTCGCTCCCCCATACGTCAGGAATTGTTGAAGACTAGAACAAGAATGAGACCGTGACAACTGGTGTACTATTGATTTAATTGCTAGGGGGGAGATTTTCGCTCCCCCTAAAACATAATGCTTCTTTAGGGTTCGCGCAGCTCAATATTGCAGCTACATCCTTAGCCTTGAACCCCGAATCATGAATGTAGACAAACAGTACAGAAGATTACATTCCCTGTTTGAAAATTGATATTTTTAATTAACAACTCCATTTTGAAATGTGATTCTCGAGAGAGGGGAATTTGTATCTTTAGTTATCCTAATCTGTTTTTTATTTTTATTTTCAGATGAAGGACCGGGTCCTGGCCACCACACCTGCCATGAATGCGGTCGCCGTTTCCGTCGTGAAGGAAACCTGCGTCGACATGTGGATTCGACCCACAGCAGAGTCCGCAGGTTCATATGCGGCACATGCGGCGCCGAATTCAAGAGGGAAGACAACCTGCGTCGACACACCATGCAATTTCACGGTGATGGTCAAGAACGGAGATTCCCTTGCGCATACTACGGTCAGGAGTTCAACCAGCTGTTCAACAAGGACCATCATGAGCGGTTCTCTTGCCCGATCATGAAGGACCTGATCCTGAACCGAGTGGCTATGGTACAGGACGAACCCCAGCCAGGACCCAGCACGGAGCCACAACCTGGAACGAGCACACACCCGCAACCCGATGATGTTGAGATGACTGGAGCAGGACAGTCAAGCCCCGTATTCTCACTCATTCAACGGGGTTTCCGCAACCGCCTCTTAACCTACCGTCTGCAGCGACCGATGGAGAATCTCGTCACAATCGGAGAAGAGTTGGCGCTGTTGATTGTAAGTCTTACGGAGTTGCTTGAGAACACCTTGGTGAAACACCGCAGCATTAAGGTCAACTTGAAGCTGGAGTGTGAATTCCAAAATATTCACAACAACACCTGCCTGCGCAACTTCAAGACGAAGATGACTCCGCTGACGACGACCTCGGATCTGAACCAGTACATCACAACAGCTTTTGCGAAGCTTATCAGAGAGAAGGCTGAGTGTGATCATATCGGCTCCGGGTGGACATAACTTCGCGTTCGTGATTTGGAGGTCGGTATTAACGAATACACTCCTTTAGGTGAAGATGGTCGAGCTTGGCTCCCACTGCCTATGTCTCTGGAGAACACCAAAGCAGTCGTCAACGTATCGAACGCCGATGAGCAGTGTTTTATGTATGCAGTCCTGGGAAAGTTTGTTCAAGAGAACCCTAAAAGACCGGCATCGTACACCGACGACATCATCGCCCGATACGATTGGACCGGCCTTCAATTCCCCGTTGCTCTGAAGAGTATCAAGACGTTTGAGCGGACAAACAACATCAGCATCAACGTCTATGGTATTGATCACACGTGCGTGGGTCAGAAACCTGACGGACGACCAAAGTATCAGGACACCGTCTTCCCCTTGAAGATTTGTAGGCAGGAGCGTGAAGACCATTGCGACCTTTTGTACGTGACAACGGACGGTGATAGTCACTACGCCTACATCAAAGACCTTGGTCGACTGATCCGTCCCCAGCTTACAGCACATATGGGTAGGATATTCATCTGTAAGCGGTGCTTCGCGCACTTTGACAACCGTCCAAACAAGCTCGGTCTAACGGGTGCACAGCGTCTGGAGGAGCACAGGCGATACTGCTCCGCTTCAGCCCCTATTCGAATGGATACGCCGAAAAAGACAGAAATCAAATTCAGCCATCCAGAGTTCACCCGACGCGAGCGTTTCACCATCTACGCGGACTTTGAGTGTGCTCTACTGCCGACCGCGGAGATGGATGAACAAGTGGATGAACCGCACGGGGGAGTAGCCACCCACATTCACATCCCATACGCCTTTGCGTACCAGATTATCGACTCGTACGGACTTGAGGAGTTCGAGCCTCGAGTCTACTTCGGGGATGATGCGTCAAAGACATTTATGGAGATGTTGAAAACTGATGTTGAGCGATTGTGGAACTTCCTGTACGAAGCAAGAAATCTGCGCCCTGTCCTGACCCCAGCGGAAACGATGCAGTACAACTCGACAGCGAATTGCTACCTCTGCGGATCGGCATTTTCAAGCGAAGACCCAAAGGTTCGTGATCACAACCACGCGCCGCCCTACGAGTTCCGTGGCGCTGCACACAGATCATGTAACCTACGCTACAGGGAGCAGCGAGTAGTCAACTGCTACTTTCACAACCTCTCCAACTACGACGCTCACTTCATAGTGCGGGAGTTGGCGGTCGACCCCGGTGATGTTGAGGTGTTGGCTCACACGGAAGAGCGGTACATCGCTTTCACGAAGCGGTTCCTGTTCGACCGAGCAGCGGCACCGGTTGGGATGCAAGGGCGTGGAAAAAGACAGCCAGGATTCAGAGTCAGGTTCCTCGACACCTACAGGTTCCTGGCTTTGAGCCTCGCCAGCCTCGCAGCCGCACTTCCACCAGCTCAACTCTTGGAGACGAGGAAGAGATTCCCCGAAGACCACCTCTTCGATCTAGTCCGTAGGAAAGGCGTGTTCCCTTACAACTTTGTAACGTCGAACGCCGTATTGGAAGATACTACGGAACTGCCTCTGCAGCGAGATTTTCACAACGACCTGACCCTGGAGGACATCACGGATGCAGACTACGAGCATGCTCGCAACGTGTGGGAAACCTTCGGTTGTAGGAACCTCAAGGACTACGCGGAGAAGTACCTGCGCTGTGACATTGCGCTGTTGACTGACGTCTTTGAACGCTTCAGGGACACGTCGATGGCTGAATACGAACTAGACCCTGCGCACTACTACACCCTACCGTCGTACGCCTGGGATGTTATGTTAAGGACCTGTCGAGTGGAGCTTGATACAATACAGGACTTTGATATGTACCTCTTCTTCGAGCAAGGCATCAGAGGAGGTATTTCCCAGGCGATCACCAGACACGCCAAGGCCAACCATGATGGATGTCGCCCTGAAGATCGACGACCTGAAGAGCCAACGAATCACCTGCTATACTTGGACGCCAACAACCTTTACGGTTGGGCCATGTCCCAGTGTCTTCCACAGGGAGACTTCCAATGGCTCAGCCGCGAGGAGATCGCGTCCCTGGATATTGCATCGTTGGACCCCGAAGGACCCACGGGCTATGTCTTGGAAGTTGACCTTCGCTACCCCGCCCACCTGCACGACCTTCACAAGGATCTCCCGTACTGCTGCGAGACCAAACGTCCGCCAGGAGGGAAATTCAAGAAGCTCGTTACGACTCTGGATGACAAGAAGAACTACATCTGTCATTACAGAATCTTGCAACAGGCGCTGGAAAACGGACTGGAGCTTGCGAACGTGCATCGCGTCATCTCGTTCCGACAGTCTCTGTGGTTAGAGAGCTACATCCTAATGAACACCGAACTGAGGAAGAAGGCCAAGACCAAGTTTGAGCAAGACTTTTTCAAGCTTATGAACAATGCGGTCTTTGGCAAGACGATCGAGAATGTTCGCAAGCGAATGAACTCTAAGCTGGTGTGTACGCCGGAGATGTTCAGGAAGTACGTGGCCAAGTCAAACTTCCTGGACCGAACCTACTTCAACGATGACGTCGCCATTGTCCACATGTCGAAAGTCAATATCGTCCTGGACAAACCGCTCTACGTCGGAATGTGTGTCCTCGATCTGAGCAAGTGGCTCATGTACGACTTCCTTCGAAAGATGAAGAACCGCTACGGCGACCGCCTGAAGGTTGACTACATGGACACTGACAGCTTCGTGTTCGACATCCACACTGAAGATGTTTATAAGGACATGTTGGAGCATCTGGATGATTTCGACACCAGTGCGTACCCCCAAAGCCATCCCTGCTACAGCCCGATAAACGCCAAAGTCATCGGAAAGTTTAAGGGTGAAGCGAACGGTCTTCCTCTGCTCGAGTACCTCGGTCTTCGCTCGAAACTTTATTTCATGGACATTGTCGAGTTCGAGGAGAGGACCGAAGATGACGAGTTGCAGGTCATGACGGTGAAGCGCGCCAAGGGAGTCGCTAGAGGTGTTGTAAAACACAATTTAACCTCTGACGACTATCGGGAATGTCTCTTCAATGGCGTGTTGAAGAGAACCATCAACACCAGGTTCCAGTCCCGAAACCACCGCTTCTTCACAGTCCAAGTCGACAAGCTATCCTTGAGCTGTAACGATGACAAACGTTACATCCTTCCGGACGGAGTAAACACACTGCCTTGGGGGCATATTGACGTGCCACCTCAGCCCGAAGACATCCCTCAAGACGATGAAGAGGCGGAGGATGAGGAGCGTTGAGTGGTTGTGTCATATTACCAAAGACCCTGACTTGTATATTATTTTGAAAATTCTAGTCATTAGTTTGTATCGAGTCTCGTAAAACTTAGAAATGTGCTCCTTTTTCTAGTCATTAGTTTGTGACTAGTCTCGTTTTTGCTAGTCAATTTCAAATGTTCAGGAGTACATACTCGATGTAAAATATATATATAAGGTGTGTAAATAAATAGCCAAATTGTTCGTAAATACATTTGTCTTTTTTTTCCTCCCCTCACATAGTCTTAAGATTCAAAAGTAAACTACCAATTCAAATGTCTGACTACTTGCTAAAAGTGTAATTGCTAAAGGAGGCGAGGATATGAATGTTACTTTAGAATCATTGTATGATAGGTATGTCCAAAATTGGGTCAGACCTAGTGTTTTCACCAACACGCAAGGGGGGTGAAAGGGGGGTGTATCGATACACCCCCCTTTGCAGTATGTGTTCAAAGCATTACATTCATCTTTTACCTCAAAATTTGCATTCAATATCTGTTTTGCTCGTTCAATATGTGTCTGTCTGACTAATTGCTAAAAGTAATTACTAAAGGAGGCGAGGATGGGAAATAATAAGAATGTTTCTTTTTTTATTCTGAGTACACAACTAGTTTATTGATAAAAAACAAATGCAAAATTTCAAAACTCAATTGGTATACATTTGTGAAAAGAGTCTTCTGATCAGTGCGTCATTGTGCCCGACAGAAGAGTGTTCAAAGAGCTGCACAAAGTCCTTCATCTTCATGCCGTAGTGGGTGCGGCAGTACAGGAATACAAGGCAGTATTGACCGCAGACCAGAGTGTTGTCACTTTGAAGGCGATGCTCGTTGTACAGGTAGCGACGAGCGTTGCGTCTCAGGAATCCTTGGTAGAATTGAAGATGTGGCGATTGACCGTAGCTGTCAAAGAATTCCATTATTCCTCCTCCTTTGTTAAGGTAGAAAGCGATCCAGTGAGTGCCGTCTTCATTGTGTGGATCAGTGTTCACAATCATAGCAGTAGATGGTGAAATATAATGGGGCAATTGATCCGCAGCGTAGACACCAACATTCTGTACGGGCAGTTTAGCCATACACTTTTGTATCTCTAAGGTATTCATTCTACTGTGTCGACGCCACAGTCAGTAGTAGGAGTAGTAGTGCTAGTAGCAAAACAAAAGCAGGAACTGGTATCACTCTCACCATCGTCAGCGTAATCATCAGCGTCAGCGATATTTGTGCTTAGATGTAACCAACTGCGTAATGTGATGCAATTGGCTAGAGCGCATCGTGTGTGAGCTGTTCTGTGGTGGCGACATCGCACTGCGTTTGTTGATAGTAGACTATTGATTGACGATAGTGATCCGCAGCCAATATCGTTGATATCCATGACATTAGTAGTACAGTGATCCGTGATGAAATTGTATCGTACAAACTCTTTTTTCTCAACACCTTTGACGTAGACAATCGGTCGTTTGGCGATACATGCACGTAACCTTTCCTCTAGCACATGATACCAGATATCACCTTGGTCCCATTCCAATCCGTGACAGTGTTTTGTGAGCCAATAGCTTTCACGCAGTTTCTCTTGTGATAGGAAATCTCGACTGAATGGTGATTTGGCGATATGATGCATTAGCAGTGTTCCACTGACCAATTCCAAGACGCACACTTCCTTCAGAATGTAGTCATTTGCGTTGTCCTTGAAACATTGAAAATCCACAATAATTGGAGATGCGGAATTTTTACGTGGTACTCTGCATAAACGATCCATCTTGTGCGAATGTTGGTTGTAGACTGAGGAGGAGGACGATGACGCCGCCGCCGACGATCTAACCACCAAAGTCCGCAGACACGTTGCGATGACGATCGATTTCTATGACGTTGTCAAACTCTGCGTATACCAGACAGTTGACAGTCTCTGTGAGCCCCGTGTCGAAAGCAATCTCCATACGCACACTGCCGTTGCGCACTAGGTTCCAATGAGTCGTGTCGCTTGCTGACATATCAGGTGTTAGATCGAATGCCATCAGACAGTATCCATCGTCGTAATCGTCTCTATTTATGAGATTACCAGCATCGCTTAAGTGTATGCCGGAGCCTGAAAACAGACTGTGATACGCCATCACGTATTTTCCCTTGCCGGTTTCGTAGTGTGGTTGTAGCGGTTTGGACGGCACTTGTTCACCGTCCACGTACAGCGAGAAGTAGTTGGTTTTGAAATTTTGAAAGTTAAATGGATTCTTTTTTAAATCGCCATTATAAGCGGCGTTGGTGACCAGTCCGACAATGATTCGTTTCGGCACTTGACCTAGAAACACATTGTCCAAAGTTTTGCTCCTCACTCCAAACGGCAGTGTGAATGTTTTCAATTCCAATCTAGTGATTGGGTATTTAGCTGTGCCGGTCTGAAGCGTCTTGCTGTGCGCCAACAGTACAGTGGGGCTAACTTTACACCTTCGTATCCAGAGATTCGCATCAACAATGTGCACCTTGTAGTCACCATCATCCGACATAATGGAGAAGGAATCTTTTGATCGGATCAGTTTAAAACGCAGTTCCACACCGTTCAACAGGAACTTGTTCTGATTACACATGTCCACATGTAGGCGACCGAGCATATCGATTTCACGACTTTTATTTGTCATTTTTCGTCTCGCCTTTAGTCCATCGTTATCGTCCAGAGTATTGTCCATATAGCCAGCATCGTCCGCGTTCCACAGTCCACATGTTAAATGTGATTTCCTAGCATCATAGCCGTAATTCATCAATGTTTCGATATACGCTCGATATGCATAAGTGTTGTTTTGTGGTGTGACCAGTTTCTGATTCATACTCATATCGACTTGACTGAATAACGTGTGCAGCCAATTGTTGACTGGGCCAATTTTGTTCGATTCATCGGCATCTGCGATTGCCGCTCCTGTCGACTTGACAATAGACGCTGTAACTTCCAACATTGTTTGCGAAAGATCGGTGTATTCTTCACCGTTGCCGGGCACAACAAACTCGATGGGCGAATCATCAGTCAGTGTGGAGATTGGTTTGTACTGAATCCATTTACCGCTCTCGATACTGGTCTGCGTCGGTGGTAGGGAGAATAAGTCCAATTCCGTCTTGACGCATTCACACGACTTTTGATGTAGAAACGACATTGCTAACGTGTGTGTTAATTGAATATATCACGTACGGAAGTTCTCCTCACTGCTTTCCTCGTCTTCCTCGTCTTCTTCCTAACTGTCCTTCTCTTCTTGCTGCTGCTCTTGCCCTTCTTCTTGGATGACGACGACGACGACCTTCCTCGAAGGAGTTTCGTCAAAGACTGCGGTGTGACACGACGGCCGCCGAACATGGCGCGCTTCGCGTTCCTCTTACGCGAGAGTCTCGCGTTAGTCTTTCGCGCAGGAGTAGCGCGTCGGTGTTTCGCGGTATTCTTTCGCGTTACGCGACGGTGTTTCGCGCGAGAGCCGCCGCCGCCACTTAGCACACGTTGAAGTTTGCCATCCGCCCTGCGTTTTAGCGAGTCTGTAAACTGGCTGAAATGATCTCTAGCGGCTTCTTTGGGATCCCGCTGGTGCATGACCATGTCGACCAAGAATCCAACACCGGATTTCAACGCCTCTTTGGCCACAGCAGAGGCTCCCGACTTGAGTAGCGGTGTGATGGTGCGGAACATACCGCCTAGGAAACTTCCAATTCCATGTCCGCGCTGGTAGGGTGCACCACGAAATACCCTATCGATACTGCCGCCGGTCTGCTGCAATTGTTGGCGACGGTAGTAAGCCAAGTAGGGATCGTTTGTATTCATAATTGCTGAGCTACTCTTTTGAAATGAAGCTTCACGTACGACGTCCCAAAGAGGAATGACGCTTTTTTACTAGCGTGATCCCTTAGGTCAATATCGATCGTTTCAAATGTTCCTTTAATAACTGGCGCATAATGAGGACTGATGAAATGCACAGTCTTATGCGCGCCGTGTGTGTAGTTATCTCTGTCAATGTTGATAATCTTCAAAAGCGGTGCTGTAGTGTCGCCAATCAGCTGCGGTTCAATCAGATCACAATACACGTACAAGTGTGTCGGCAGTCCCATAGTCAGATTTGGTGGCCATATCGCTGTGAGGTCATTTGTCAAAACGTTCTCGTACGGATCGAAACCCAACTGGAGAGACAGCGCTTCGGTGAAATGCACTTTGCTTATACCGTCCACCATTGTCGTGATCTTGACTCTGTCCTGCTCTTTGTCATACTCAAAGTACAAGTACTGGGTTACATCCTTCGCTTTATTGATCATTTTCAATAAATCGGTTATGTTCTTGTAATAACCGGGTTTCATCTTTAGCATAATGTGCTCGACGCTGAGTGTGACGGGAATACTCGGCAGAACGAGTTTATAGTCGAGCCAAATACACGATTCATCGTCCACAGTCATAAAGGAGCATGGATAATGCGCTTCGACCAAAGCCATCTCCCACTCGCCATCGCCTTCTAATCGAATTTGTCTCGGCAGATGTGTAGTGTACTTGGACGCTGTGTTTTTTGGAAAATAATCCTTTGAGCTGTTGCTGGGCAATGTCAAATAGAACTGGTTGCTATTAGGCATTTTGCAAATCTTGCGCTCCTACCCAAGAATTGAACTCGTCTCCGTAACCTGCCCACTTGACGAAATAACGCTTACTGCGACCACGACCCTTAGCGTCTAGTATTTCAGCAATCTTGAACAGATGGTCGTTGTATATTGTCACTTTTTGTAATTCGTATTCGTAAAACTGACCAGTCACTTGTTCACCGTTGAGATCCGACAAAGTGTACATTGGCAGAGGCATCAATGTGTTTACACGACGCACCACAAACACTTCTTTACTCCAATTAGTCTCGTAACCTTTTGCGAATGTACCCTTCTCCTTAGATATGCGCACTGTGGTGCCAACTGTCAGTTTTGCCTTAACACGACGCGGTATCTTACCGAACATGCGACGCCATACCCGATGCAATATTCGCTTATTGTCGACAGTCACATCGACTGGCCGTATTCTGTTGCCTAGACTCTTGTGAGCGCTGTTGTTGTATGCGCTAACCAGTTTGTCCAACGCATCTACGTAACGATATGTGTTTTTGTAAGTCAAATATCGCCACATGCGCGTTTTCAAAGTGCGATTCACGCGTTCCACTACGGCCGCTTTAACATCTGGGTTTTGTGTAGTGACATAGATGATTCCGTATTGTTTGAATAACCTTTTCGTCTTGGCACCGGTGAATTCAGTACCTTTGTCAGTTTGTAAACAGCGAGGTGTGTCGGTCGCTTCGGCAAATATCTCCTCGAAAGCGTTGGCCACTTCAGCTCCTTCTTTCCGCCTCAACGCCCGCACATACAGGTGTTTGCTAAACACGTCTATTACAGTCAGTAGGTAGTTGATGCCATCGTTGTGTTTACTAAGACCACGCATATCGTTCAAGTCCGCTTGCCACAATTCAAATGGACCATACACTATGTAAGGATTGCGCGGGAAACGCTTGCGTGCCAGTTTGTGCAATGTGTAAGTGTCCTGTGTTTGTAACCATTCAATCACTTTGCGTTTTGAAACTGGTTTTGCAGCTCGCGCTAAAGGAGCTACACCGCCATACGACGAAGGTTCGATGGGATTGTAATACAAACGCTCCATAATGAAAACCTATCCTGTGTACGGTTCCCAATTGTCCAAATTTGACGACGGCTTGTTTCTAGTTAGAAGATCAAACTGCTCTGTCGGTGTAGATGTTGCACGTTTTCCTCTAGCCGATCGTAGTCGATTTACTAGCGGTGTTCTCAGTATTGATTCAGTTGATGTGTCCACGTCATCGTCTGATCCTTCTCCTCCTGTGAATGATGATCGATATTCGGCATTTATTTCCTTTAGTGCTCTTAGATTATTCATATAGTCCTTTGGCACGTTCATCGCTTTCAATGCGTTGAGCACTTCCCGCCATTCTGGCGGTATGTAATCACGCATACGCACCTTTACTATGCAATTTAAGATATCCACTAGATTTGAGTCTGGGATTTTTACACCGTTGATGTACACTGAATAGCCACTGTCCCAACTGATTAAGCTGCCGTCACGTTTCATGAAACGTAAAAGATTGCGGGCATCAGATCTGTAAGTTTTGGAAAACGTTTCCACAATCTCTTCCACTGGACCACCTTCCGCAGCGGGGTGCGCTCGTCGACTATGTTCAATCCCACCCGTCTCCACGATTGGTATGCTAATCGGTTGGCGTCTATTCTCTGCAATATGCAAGAAGCGATGTAACGCCTGTTTGTACAATTTCCACTTTTCACTATCGTCCATACGTTTGTTATTCAATATTTGTTGCATCTCCGCGTCGAGGCTGTTTTCACTGGATAGATTAGTCGGTCTGTTATCCGTAGCATTTGATTGCAGTCGATCAATCAACTCTTGCGGCACAACTACCATCTTCTTCGCATGTTCCATTTCTGTGCTAATGGCTAGCTACTTTTCTAATGTGTAACTTCACGCACGACGTTCCAAAGTGGAATGGCAAATGATTACCAATGTTATCTCTTAAGTCAATTTCCACACTGTCAAAAGATCTATTCATAACAGGCACATAGTGCGGATCGATGAATGATGTTGATTTATGCAATCCGTATACATAAGTAGACGTGGATATATTGACAATTTTCAATAACGGTGCGACTGTATCGCCGACCATCTGCGGCTCGACTAAATCACAATACACGTACATGTGTGACGGTAAGCCAAGACGAATGTTGGGCGAACGGATGCTTTTGTTAACTGCATCACCTTCCAGCGTCAATTCATTCGGATCGAACCCCAATTGAAGCGCTAACGTTGGACTTAATGTAATTTTTCCAACATCAGTTCCCATCGATACTTCAATGAATTTGTTGTATGGGTTTTCAACGGTGAACTTTACACCAAAAGTAATCGCTAGTTCTTGTGAATTGATATGATTACACAATTCTTGAATATTTGCGTAATCACCAGTCTTCAATTTAGTTCCTTGGTTTTGTTTTGGAGTAGCTGACACTACTGGTGTTACATCGGCAGTGCTGTCCATAACCCGCGCCAACGCTTCTATGTTCACTTTTGCTTCCTCTTGCGGTTGTATGCAAATGTCAATTGTTTCGTCATTACCGACAGATAGAAATGTCATTGGATAGTGAGCTTCCACAAGTGCAATTTCCCAGTCGCCAGCGTCCAGTTGAATAGCTCTCGGCAAATGTGTTATATAATTTGCAACTGTATTTTTCGGATAATACTGCATCGAACTGTTGCTGGGCAGTGTCAAATAGAACTGATTGTTGATGCCAGTCATATTTATCTACTAAGTGCTGCTTGTAGTACTGCGCTCAAAAGTAATGGTATAAAGATTCCACCGCCTTTTTGTATGAGATACTTTCGTTTCTTTGACCAGCCTTCGCCGCGTTTTACCAATCGACGTAGCGTCGCCTTGTGTTTGCTTAACTGACTTTTACTCTTCTTCGCCAGAGGAACGTTACCTCGCAACACGTTGTATGCGCACTCACACACTGAGCGAATGCGGCTCTTGTCACACACCTTTAACAGTGCCTTCCGCTCCTTGGGTGTTGCGTGTATGAAAGCCGTAAGCAGAGCTGCGTCCTTCCGCAAGCACGACATGATTACTACTGATGACGAAATTACCTTTTCTTTGGCAAGTACACATAGTTGGTAGAATCGTCTGGAAATATGCAACTTCGTATTCGCATATTTTCGTCTGTTGATTGTTTCAAGTCTATCAGTGGGTAGCCGTGTGGATTCCTCGTAGCGTCAGCGTACACCTCCTCGATGAATTTCGGGCTGTCTGGATATATTTGTCTGGCCAAGTACCTAATCTGAACTCTATCTCTAGGATTCTTAAAACACACAATGTAATTCGCATTCAGTGAGATGTCCCTCTGCCCGCCCCGCGTCCTTGATGAAACAAATTTTGTGTAATAAAAACACACTAATGTTGCGATGATGGCAACCTTTTGTGAAAAGATCCACCACACGGTTGTCGGCCTCACGCATCATATCGTCTATAATCACAAGTATCGGCTCGTTACCAGAAAAATCCTCCAAGTTTGGTAGACCTTCTACGTGGTTAATGGTGACATTTTTCGGGTCACCACCACCACCACCACCACCACTACCATAATGCCAGTTTATACTGGTAAATGGTGTGTCACACATTTCTGTAATGTGTTTTATAAACTTTGACACAAACTGAGACTTGCCACAACCCGAAAGTCCCGCCACAATGGCTGAGAAAGGATGTTTCCACATCAAGCCCATGATTACTACTGAGCTACTAAACACCTCACAGTTACCATACTCACACTCATAAACTTACTACCAAAGGACATTTTTGGGGTTAAGTGAAATAAATAACACAGTGGTTATGTTCTGAACGTGACTATAAGTATTGACTACGAAAACTAATTTACAAAGGTATTAACATAATCTTCAAGTCTTGCTTTACATAAACTCCAACGGTGTGAATCTGCTATTGGAACCCCTCGGGCTGCGCTTCACCAAGCGAAGGCGTTCTCCAAACCCGCTGTTGTAGCGCTCGATGTCGGTGTTGCTCAGGACCTCGTTGAAGCGCCTAGGAAGGTAGACTCGCAGAAAGAAGTCGTCCCTGACCTGCCCCTCCAGGATCACGATGATCGTCTCGCCAAAGGGTGTGATGGCTCGCTCCATCGCAGTGATGAGATAGCCGCATTCCTCTCGGAGATCGGCTATCCTGGTGTAGAGCGGAGAGTCAGACTTGCAGTTGTTGAGGGTAGCTCTCAGGTCCGCGGTTGTTGCAGTGCCGTTCAAAATCGAAAACTCTGGCTTGAAAGTGCTGCTGCTGCTCGACATCTCTAGTAGTAGTTGGAGTAGGTCTATGTGAGGTGGTCGTCTGGTGGCGAATGATGCTCAATCGGGCGGGGCCCCGCCTTATAAACCCTCGCCGCCATTTTCTTCTACGTGGGTGGTCCGAAGGGTCGGGCGCAGGTGTTCACACAAAAAACCGACGCGTCGAGACCTGTCTGGGAATGCGGATGCTCTAGTTGAATGCCGGCGCCACTCGTTGTTTCTTCCTCACAGCTCGCTTCTTAGGCATTGGCTGCGAAACTGCACTGCGTTGTGTAACAGTTTGAGTTAAGCCTGTAATTTTCGGTACTCCTGTTGATTTATAGATCCACATGTTTTCCACTTTATCAACTACTTGTTTGACATTTTGGTGCATATCACCATCTTTGTCCAAAAATAATCCACACATGAACACCATATCTGTACCATCGTACATTTCCATTTTCAATAAAATTTGTCCTTTGTTTCCCGGGTTTTGAACAGCAAACGTATTCCCATCGTCCATCCATGACACTATGGGACAATCATCTGTTGGTTTTGGTACCCATCTTGGTTTCTTGGTTTCCACTTCGATGGGAGTTGGTCTCCTTCGTCTCTTGCAGGCAGTTGTCGGTTTTACAAATGACGACTGAGGTGATGCCAACGTCTGATCACTAGCATTATTGTTCATAACCTCAATCTCCTGAATAAACGATTTGATATAGTCGTCCGCAGAAGTGTAAGCGTCCATGTTAACGTCCTTACCGTGCGACTTCAACCGTACTACTGACTGGTGGTGCGTCTGCTCACCCTTGAAGTAAACTGTATGCACTCGCTGTCAGACAATATTTCTGTTTGGCGTTCGCTTTTATTCACCCGCTGAAGTCAACTGTTACGTTAAGGTGACGATCGATCTCGATGACGTTGTCCAGTTCGGCGTACACTATACAGTTGACGGTCTCGGGCAACGCTTTGGAGAATCCAATTTCGATACGTAGATTACCGTTGCGCAGGAGATTCCAGTGACTCGACTCAGCCGCGGACATGTCCGGTGTCAAGTCGAACGCCATAAGACAATTACCGTACGGATAGTCACCTCTCTTGATCTCATTACCTGCGTCGGAGAACTGGATTCCGGTGCCGGTGACCAATGTGTAATAAGAGAGTATATATGTCTCACTGTTCAATGTGTAAACGGGCTGTAACGGTTTGGCCGGTACTTGTTCACCGTCCACGTACAATGCGAGATAATTCATATCGTAGAGTTGAAAGTTGTAGGGATTCTTCTTGAAATCTCCGTTGAACGCAAGATTACTGACCAGTCCAATTATCACACGTTTCGGTAACTGACCGAGAAATGCGCTGTCTAAAGCTTTACTCATTATGCCGGAGGGTAGTGTGAAGGATTTCACTTCTACACGCGTGATCGGATACTTGGCCGTGCCGGTCTCGAGAGTTTTGCTGTGCGCCAACAATACGCTCGGATTGATCTTACATCGACGTACGAAAAGACTAATCTCTTTAATTGTCACCTTGTAGGTAGTTAGCGTTTTGGACATTATACAAAACGAGTTTCTGGATCTGTTAAGTTGCAATCGCATCTCGACACCGTTCAACATGAATTTGTTCTGATTGCACAAATCGATGTGCAATCGACCGACCATATCGCAAACATCGCTTTCTTTCGTGTGATCGCGACGCTTTTTCAATCCCTCGTTCAATTCGTCACAATCGTCCATTAGTCCGGCCGAATCTTCAAAAAACAGCTCGCTAGTCAGGTGCAAATTCTTCGCACTACATCCGTAGTTCAAAAGGTTTTCCAAGTAGGCACGGTAAGCGTACGTGTTGTTTTGTGGTGACACCAGTTTATGATTGAGATAGAGATCCACTTGACTGAATATCGAGTGGAGCCAATTGTTCACCGGGCCCACCTCTTTAGCAGGTTGCCCACCGTCCGCTTTAGTGTCGTCCTGTTTCACAATAGCGGCTTTCACGTGTAATAACGTTTGTGTCAGGTCCGTGTACTCGTCACCGTGACCGGGTATTACAAACTCTATTGGCGAATCGTCCGTCAGCGATGAGATCGGTTTGTATTGAACCCATTTACCGCTCTCGATGCTGGTCTACGTAGGCGGTAACGAAAACAAGTCCAGTTCAGTCTTCACACATTCACACGATTTCTGATGAATAAACGACATTGTTATCGAATTAATGTAGACGTCCGTCTTCGAAGAAGTCTATCAAGAGACTGTGGCGTGTCGTGACCCGCGCACCGCTTAGGGGGAGATTTTTGCTCCCCCTAACACATAATGGCTTAGGGGGGAGATTTTCGCTCCCCCATACGTCAGGAATTGTTGAAGACTAGAACAAGAATGAGACCGTGACAACTGGTGTTCTGTTGATTTAATTACTAGGGGGAGATTTTCGCTCCCCCTAACACATAATGGGTTAGGGGGAGATTTTCGCTCCCCCATACGTCAGGAATTGTTGAAGCCTAAAACAAGATTGATACCGTGGGTGTTTGACAACTGGTGATTTATTGCTCGGAATTCGACGCAGGTGGTCTATAATTATGGGTTCCTAGAAGGGTCAGCCGTCTTCCCGTCGAGGTATCAAATTACAGCATCCGCATTCAAAGACAGGTCTCGACTTGTCGGTTTTTTGTGTGAACACCTGCACCCTCCAGTCGAGGTATCAAATTACAACATCCGCATTCCCAGACAGTAGACTGGACGCGTCAGTCGGTTGTGCGAACAGCTGCCTCGGTGCAGAGTACTTTAAGGGGGGTGTATCGATACACCCCCCTTTGCGGTATATGTTCAAAGCATTGCAATTATATTCTCCTCAAAATTTGCATTCACTGGTAGTTCAATTGACCGCAAGCGCTGATGGGCTAGCTCTGTTGGTTGTAGCGTTACCCTGTTCAACTCTTGTATTAATTATCCAAAGTATGTCATGTGGGTATTGAGAATACTCGGCTTGACGAGGAGATTCCAAAAATGCAAAAAAAAAGGTCAAAAGTGTGGTGCGGGCCCCTTTTTTGTAAACATCATCCAAAGTGTACGATGTGGGTACTCAAATGACTCGGCTCGACTAGACGAACAAGAATCTGCAATCAGAATTCAAATTCGACTAATGGTAACCGAGATAGCCCCCCCCTACATCGTCCAAATGTACTTTGTGGGTATGCAAATTTCTCGGCTCGACTAGACGAACAAGAATCTGCAATCAGAATTCAAATCCGACTTATGGTAACCGAGATAGCCCCCCCCCCCTACATCGTCCAAATGTACTTTGTGGGTATGCAAATTTCTCGGCTCGACTAGACGAACAAGAATCTGCAATCAGAATTCAAATCCGACTTATGGTAACCGAGATAGCCCCCCCCCCTACATCGTCCAAATGTACGTTGTGGGTACTCAAATTTCTCGGCTCGATTAGACGAACAAGAATCTGCAATCAGAAATCTGATCCGAGGTTAGGTTAGGATGGGTTAGGTTAGGTTAGGTTAGGTAAGTTAGGTTAGGTTAGGTTACGTTAGGTTAGGTTAGGTTAGGTTAGGTTAGGTTAGGTTAGGTTACGTTAGGTTAGGTTAGGTTACGTTACGTTACGTTAGGTTAGGTTACGTTAGGTTAGGTTACGTTACGTTAGGTTAGGTTAGGTTAGGTTATTTGTCTTTTCATGAAAAGTCAATTGTATCAACTAATTAAGGTTTCAAAATTATTTTTGTTTAATTTAAATTTAAATTCTTGTTAGTTAAATTTTTTTTATTTTGTTTTTGAAAATGTTATGCCAATAATTACTTAGAGAAAACCATTTATCAGATGTTAGGATAACTTTCAATGAATGTTTATATTTTTATAATAATTGTTAATTTCTAAGTCTGTCACAACTATTCATTTCTTTATCATGTATCAAGTATAATATTCTGCTGTTAATGCATATTATAATATATTCACGGATTAATAAGCTGTAAAAAGGGATGTTTCAATTGTCTTAAACTGCCTTCATGAATTATATTAGTTAATTGCTCACGGAGGATAAATTATCGATTGGAAATAGTAGGATTATGGATTATTAATTTTGGTTTTAAAAATGAAGTTATTGGTTTGGGAAGTATTATAAATACTTATGATTGTTTTCATGTATTAAGTTTTAATTGATGTAACCAAGGTTACCAAGGTTTATGATTTGTGGTCAGTGGTTTAAACTGACTTTTTGTTTCTAAAAAGTCTTCAATTTAATATTAGCAAGACATCTGCCTTACCTCTTAAAATATCCTCAGGAATAAATTATCCACGGCAAGAAGAGGGTAGATGAAGAACCTCGGCAACAGCGTGCTCACAATATCCAACTCCAACAACCTTTTACCCAAGAAACCTTGTCCACCGGCCTCGTTATCGCCCACTCGTGCACGAACCTGAGCGGTTCATAGTCCATTTGGGGTCGTCACGTGTTGCACAGTAAATCACGAACGGGGTTTCCTAGCGCCTGCAATGGATGGGCGCAAATTCTCGTCCCGGGCGTCACTCAATATTGGGGCAGTTGAAGGCGTCCCTCCAATAGCAAATAAATATGATCGGTTGATCAGGCCGATTTCCCCGAAGGTTAATTGAAGTGACGGGAACGTTACATAACCCTGGTGAGAGGATTTTGGGGGGGGAGCATTTACCCTCTTAATCTCTGCGTGTAGCAAATTATTCTGTAAATGGGCAAATGAATGTCCATAAATGTATTCGGGTGGATATTTTTTAAATGTCATTAGAAAATTGCCTATACATGATACCGTACGTTATATTCTATATTTAGTAAATATAAAGTAATCTACTGGTTAAAATTGGTATAAAAGGGAGAAGGATGTCAGTTTTCTGATACCGTGTATTATACTTTTGTATTCATGTATAGTATTCATTCAGTAACATACTATTTGTACTTGATAAGCGGCACTTGTATAAGAATGTTATGATGGTTTAAAATACCCCCGTAGCAGCAAACCTGCGTACTAAGCGTATTTCCAATGCATATATATGTATCTTAATACCACATAAAGCCACATACCAAGTTTTATCAATATACATTCATAAATAAACGATTTATCAAATTTTAATTATTCTCCATAAAAATAACATGGCGGCTGAGTATGCAGGTTTGCTGAAACAAGAAACACAAAAAATGGGGTTTTATAAAAATATCAATACAACTCAAGTAGTTAAAGCCACATAAAAAAATTATTAATTTATGTTCATAATTAAGGGAGATAACACTTACTTAATCTCCATAAGAATTACATGGGGCATTACGCAGGTTTGCTGCTACGGGAACTACCGGCCGAAAAATGTTTTTTAGTGAAAATATCAATAGATCCCAACGATGTGAAGCAATATACCAAGTTCCGTATCAGGAAAAGTTCACAAATAAGCGAGATATACAATTTATCTCTCCATAAGAATAGCATTGGACAACGTACTGTGTTTAGAACTTTCAATATCTCTGTAACCATTTAACGTAGAGCAATGATCAAAACAACAAATTGTGCTTCTTTCTAAGCTGATTCCAATGGCAAAACTAAAGTATCACTTTTTCAAAAATTATATTTATAAAGTTTCAAACGAATGGTGTTTTTGGCATCTGGGGACCTCAAAACGAAAATTTATCATGGTCCCGGGCCTAGGTCTTACCATGCCGACTACGGTAATAGCTTCCCTATAGGGGAAATTCCCTATTTCCCTATAGGGGAAATTCGCTAAAATGATGACATTTTATGTTATTTACAGGGCCTGGGGGTTACAGTTGAATTCGAGGATTCCTAGGATTTATTAGCGAATTTCGGGAAAGAAGCTATTACCTTGGGTTACATCATGGAAGGTTAAGCGTTCAGTATAGTGTACCGTTAGCAAACTTAAACATTATGATTGTAAGTGTTATACTTTTACATAAACATAAATTAACTTCTTGTCGGAAACACATCTGAATCTGTACTATACAATCTTTGTTCTCATATTTTAAACATGATTATATAGGAAAGAGACATTTCAGTTTTGTGTGTGTTTGTGGGTGCAATAAACTTTTTAAAAATGGTTCCATTTTGAATTTATTTGGTACAAAAATGTAAAGCAATATTTATGACTTTAAGGAAGTAAATCTCCTGTAAATAGTTTTACAGTTGTAAAACGTTATGAAACGAACTATTTTAATTGTAACTATTAATACAGGGAAGTTAACTCTAATACAGGCCCTGTAAGTTTTATGAAACAAGCCTCAGGGGAGCTTCTTAAAATTCCATAATTTTACCCTTTTTTATTGAATGAGACCTATTACATAATAAAATATAATTTGGATATCTGAATGAACTATCTTTAAAATTCAGATTTGGAAATAAAAATAACCTCTGCTTCTAAATTAAAGATTCTATGATAGTGAAACTTGCACTTGAAAAATGAATTGCACTTGCACTTGCACTTCTTAATTTGCAAGAATTTGTTCAGTGATTCATCACAACGAAATATATAAACGAGCAAATCAACTGAACAGCGACAACAATCAGCGCTGACTAAAAAGCTGGTACGACAGTTGAAGTTTAAATCCTGTCTTAGTTACATTCATCCACCTATAATATTATTTGGGGATAAAACGATATTTTTATAATTGTTGTGACACTTATAGGTTAAGCTAACAAATTCGAGTTCCTATATTGTATTAAAAAAGCAAAACTGTTTTTAAATGTAGTGTTTGTCCTTAATAATCACTTTTATAAAGTATCAGGTGTATGAAGGTAATCAATAAACTATAACTTTAGGCGAGAGATGACGGATAAACAACACACAACTAGAAATGTTTTTATATGGAAATAAATATCATTGAAATAATTCATCTATTTTAATAAGAATTTTTTAAATGGTTGGTTGTTGTATTTAACGTGAAACAATTTAGGTTTCGATCCTTTATACACACAACAACATATTTCTTCTAACTCGATGAGTTCTCAAAATGTTACAATACCACAAACTACATTTTATCTTTAACTAATTAAATTAAAGGCTACTTCATTGCCAATTAAAAACTGCAAATGCTGAATATTTGTACATTGCAATTGAGAGGTGTTGCAATATAATCAAAATAATAATTACCCGAACCGTGTGTAGCGTTAGGTTTGATATAAGTTAAAATACAAATTAATGATTAATGATGAAATTGATGATTAAACTAGCTGGAACTAAAAATTATGACAAATTATTAAATCGTACAATTTATTTAAATCCAAAGTATTCATTAATATACCTGCACGCATTCAGAGCGGCAGCTGCGGTTTCAGAGGCAGTATCCGGTGAACAGAATTTTTATTTTGAGTAATATATAGTAATATATTTAATGACAAATGAATTTAATGATAGTAATATGTTTAAGTACAATCTTAAGTAGTGGTGTCCAGACATATGATGCATCATCATAAATAGTACAGTTAATAAGTATTAATGGTATATTACATAAATAGTACAGATTTTAACTTACTTATTTTGTTATTTTTAAATATCTAGTATTTGAAAACCTCAAAATGCATCATTGACGAAATGGAATTCAAATGTGTGTTAATAATGTCAATAAGAGTACGACACTGAAAAAAACAATAGATATATATCTGATTTAACAAAGTTGTCACCCTTCAGGTATTGTAGAACTGAGAACGGATTGCTTTGATTTGTCTTGGGATTACTACTACAATGAATTCCCTTAGGCCTCAATTGTGTAGAGAAGTATTTAATCAATATGGCGACTCTACATTAGATACGCCACTAGATTACAAGGAGTATACTAGAGAATTAATTAAAACAATTATGAAATAAAGTGGAAACACAGTATTAAAGGAAAATGTTGCCAAGATCTGTTTATTTGAAATACAATAGTTTTATTAGTTATGCTTGAAAATTTTAGATTAATAGGAATAATTTTAGATAATACTTAATTTGCAAGAATTTGTTCAGCTTCTTAAATTATAGATGAAAGTGAAACCATGCAGGTGATAAGAATATAAATCATTTAGATTTCGGATTATACCTTACTTTTACCAAAACCAAAGTCGCTATAGCTTGTAAACATTACTTTACATTATAGTATATTTTAAAGCAATATGATTATACTTTACTTACACATAAGACAGTTAATATATTAAATGATTGTAGATTTGCAAATCTCGCAAAACACATTCTGGAAAAAAGTTACACCTTGAGAACAATCGAAGAAAATTGAGGTATTCTCCATAATTGTAATAAAGGAGATTTAATTTGATTGCCTGCAAATTATTTATGAGATTGCAATAGATGGACAACAAATATATTAAAAACTTCAATAGCTTGTAAACTTTGAAGAAGATGCGTAGCATATTTTGATGGAAATAGTCCATGCAAAAAATATGTGAAGTTTGGTCGTCAACTTTTGAGACACCCTGTGTGTTATTATATTTCAGTATATTTCAAAAGTATGTCAAGTAAATTACTCGTTGAAGGTGAAATCATCTAGTTTTCTCAACCGCGAATTGAGTAGTGGAATTGTGGTGTGGACTAATACATTCCATACTTTCTGTAAGGTCATTAGTCTTTTTAAATGAACCTGTGCATACCTGGTCAGACGAGGTTATTTGACCGAATCAAAATCTGGGCCTTCCCGACAACGCGGAACCAAAATTTTTCCGCTGACCAAGTTTAAAAACGCCTCCCCAAAGATACAAATTAAAAGTTAGTTTGACATTAGGGGACACAGTGTGCGTGATGATGCTGTGTGTCTAATCTAATTCAGAGCATCCTACGAAATATACAAAATTTAAATATTATTTGGTTAATAACGTTGCACATTTTATGGTTGTTACAGGTGTCATTGATATGGGCGTAAGGTAGTTTTTGTCTAGTCAAAAGAAGAATGCTAAATGTTTCCAATGTACCAGGGCAATCTTCAACTGGATTACACTGACTTGGAGGTATGGATTGGGTACAGAAATAAAAGTATATCATGGAATGTCGGTAATTCTTAAGCTATTTTCAATGACAAGGGAAACCCATTTACCTCCATCTTTTTAAACAGCAGGGGAAATATTACATTCCATAGCTGATGATCATGGATGTCCTGTCATTTAGCCTAGGAGGTCCCGAAAAACCGCTTCCATCAGGGCTTATGAGCAAGACGTTGCATAAATAACGGGATATTTCTCGCTAAAAGGATAATTGTTTTGCTCCATTGTGTATTACCTGTTTTATCCCTACAATTTCACTTATTTTCTAGTGACCTGCGTAACATTAACGTTATGAAAGGCGTTGTTTGGCCAATTTTTTCCAATTCATAAACAACATCAGAAATTGTAAAGTTTCAAAGTTAAAATTGTAAACAGTAAAAGAGGTTTAAGCGATATTAAGCAACACATAATGAGGTCAATTGGCCACTGTCCCACATTCTATAGTAATTCCCTTCCTTTTAAAAAAAAACCATAAATGAAGCAAAATTACTAAAGATTCAAATAGTCCAGGAATATTCTCAAGTAAATGTTAAATATGTTTGTAGTTTTACGTTTTTTATATACTCGGGAAGATCAGTTCTTTCTGGAATCTGTGATCCCTTATTTATAAGCAAAATATATTTCGCAAGTAAAAGCATGTTTTGCTAAATTATAGGATCTTAGCAAAAATATGTGTTTAGAAGGGAGATAACAGGAATAAGCTGTCAGAGCTTTCTGTAACAAACGATGGTCAACTATGTTTCATCTCAAGCAGTTAATCGATGGACCTCATTTTGACCGTCTTCCTAAGAAAAAACATTCGTCATATGTTTTTCTTCCTCATGTAGTTGCTCTGGTTAAGTTGCTTAAAAATGCATTACCAATAAAAAAGAATACTATCGCTACAGATTTTAAAGAATATTTTTAAATGCACGATATAAAAATGTTGCTTAGTACTCCTGTTTTAGGATCAGTTAACTATAAATAGGTTGGCTTAAGTTTAATTAAACACAAACATATTTGTAACTACTTAGCTTATAACAAACTATGTATTCCGGTTATGCTTTTCTCAAGCAAAATACAGTAGTGAGGTTGTTTTTTTATTACTTGCAAACTTATTAACAGTTTATCCACCGATTAATTGCTTTTTCAACTAGTTTGGGCAGTATAATGCGTGTTAACCTTGATAAAATTGTGTACTTAATAAAAGTAACAAACAAATAAAAGTGCAGGCAAAAAGTATTTTCACATCAAAATTGTATGGGAAAATTATTATATTTTATCAAATGGTTTCCTTAGCTTTTACTCACTTATTGAAAACATTGTTTTTAAATATTTTCGTTAAAAAATATATGTATTTGATGTTGAATGAATATCCCTGATTTACTTGTTGAATCAGTCTAAAAGTATCAAAATATATTTGTTTTATTAATTAGGGTAAAAAAATGGAAACCAAATTAAGAAATGTAAAAATATCAATAGGCAATCTACCGTATTTGTTGCATTATTTTGGTAAACCGTTAAGTACAAACATTTCGAACCACTTTAATATGATGAATTTCTTCCTTTCTATGAAATGCTCAAAACACTAGCCACCAATATATCATCACTGAGGTAGAGATCGGTTGTGTCACAGGATGGACGACACGTCGCCAACAATTCTCTCGACCGAATGTTGCCGTAAATCCTGTTTTTGCCCTGACTTCAATAACGTCACATTTTCACGGGGCAAAACATTGATATGTGCGGTGAATTAATTTCACATACTTTGTACTCTTTGTTATATAGATGTTTTCCTCACAAAATCAACGGTTTGTATTTCTTCACTCTGTATAAAAATGTATAAGATAAATATTTTCCATAGGTTTAATATGAGTTATTTATTTAGTGTAAATGCAACTTGTATTAAAGAATATAACAACAAACTTTATATTTTTATTTGTAATTGAACAAAATTAACATTTTTTTATATGGAAAAGTGTTGAACCAAAACAACATCGATCATATATGGACATATATTAGTAAATGTATTTAAAGTAAAACTAAACAGTTAATTAATTATACATACTGTACTACTCGATAAATAATCAGCACTATTACTTAAGCAAACAAAGGTTAACTTAACTTAATGCTAATTCATATATAACTTATTTTTTTAAATTATTACATTAAATATTAATTACTTAATTTCTATACAATATGACCAAAATCTATTGGTTTTAAGCTCTTAAACATTTACTGTTTATTTGTTATTAGACATAACTTTATACTGATTGAAATAATTATCCAATTTTATTGTAAGTTGTTTAATGTTTTTAATGTATACTAAAACATATAACAATTACACAGTATTTGGTGAGGTGGGCTTTTATTAAGTTTTGATGATAAGTCATTAATTCACCTTATGTGACAACGAAACATTAAAGACATAAGTTTATATGTTTAACATATAAATAGATACACAGGGTTATTCAAAATGTAATTGACACTTTTTAAACCAATATAATTATAACTGAAAAATGTATACCGGGCATGTTGGCATTAGTGGGTAGCTAATTTACTGGAATTTTATTTAACTTTAGAATAATATTATTATTTAAAAGGTTATTGTTTTAATCAGTAAGCTTATTGATGAAAATTGTTATCTAAATATTGTTGTTTTTATTTATTTAAATAGCTAGTTGTTGTTATTTATTTAAAATTGCTTAATAATAGCGACAAGAAGGCTTTTTGTGTGCAACTATGACATGGACATGCAATTTATTTCTATGGGGTTATGTTAAATAACAAGTGTTCATTCCCCAATTACCACTGAGCCTCTTGAAATTAAAGCAGCGCATAAGAAGAGCTACGAGAGTTGGCCTTAACGTCAATACCCTTAACAGAGTCTGGTCAAAACTTGACTATCGAAGTGATGACTGCTGTGTAACCCGTGGGGCTCACATAGAACTACCACATCATCGTAAAAACAACTTTGATATGTCTTCTTTGTAATGTTACTAATTACTTTTTCTGATAATTAAAACCTATTATAATAAGTTCATTGAAAAGTTCCTATTTCTTTTTGTTTAACCCTGTATGTTAAACATGGTCATACGATATACAGGGTGTTAAGAAAGCCTTGCAGGACTTTGGGATATGATTCCTCGTACAAAAATAAAAGAAAAAGTTGTCTGAAGATATGTCCTGATTTTATTTTTTTCCGCCTATTTGTCTGTATAAGTTTTTTACTTAATACATTATATCTTAAGAACACCTGAAGATATCGACTTCTAACTAGGTACATGCATTATGTGTGATACGACCTATAATAGTATGAAATATCAAATTTCTACTTTGTTACATTTTAAAATGGTAGAAATATTTGTTTTTAAAATCTAAATATCTTAAAAACCATAAAAGTTAGGCACTTAGGCACAAACAACTAATACCAGTCATCTGGTATATAAACAACATAGCTTGCCGTAGAAGTTTCTACTTAACTACTATGCGATTATCATCAGGATAATGGACATTTGATTTAAAGAGGTTTCCTTAAAAGTTTTGGCTTTCAATTAATGTTAACGCACCAGTAACATGTAAGTAGCAATTTATAAAGAGGAGTTGCCATTTGCTGCAATAAGTTATCAGAGGAAGCCCATTGTATGTTTAATACTAGCAAATTTACTCTAGAATCTGTTGAGACGTGTGATCTCTCGTTTGCCTGCTTACATTAGCTGCTCTTGTAGCAGCTTCAGTAATTTGTAATAGAATTATTTAATCATTTGTTTCAGACAAATTAGCTAAATATTTTAAAGAAAAGACATTATTAAATTATTTATAATTAAATTTTGGATATTACTTATTCGGTTTATTCGGATGTCCAAAGCGGTATTATTGTTATTATAAATCCAACGACTAATAATATGTTGATAATGAATCACTTTATTTTACTACTTTATATGCAGCCGATTTAATTAAAAATTAAGATGCGGGCTGTACCAATTTATATCTGTTCAAATACAATATTCCATACAAGTTATTATTTAACTTTTTAATGATTAATCTATAAATTTGGAATCGATAGTAAATCCTACTGAAATAAATACAATGGTGATAATTTCGGCATACTATACTGTACTCGAGAAATCATCTGCTTGAAAACTAATAAACAATATAACACAATAAAAACTTTATAAAATTTTTCCAAATCAATTTTTAATATTGAATTATTAGCTTATAGTCAACCTGTAGCTAATTTTATTCATACAATAAAAATACAGCACTCTTCCTTTTTATGCTGCGTTTTGATAATGTATTAACAGCTGAATGTTAAATTATCATTTGATTAGTTTGATTTCTTGGTAATTAAATTTCAGCTTACATGACTATTGGAGCGAAATCACGGATCTTGATCACGGATTTAATTGTAAGAGTCTTTGCGAATATACGCTTAAACTGCTTTTTAATTATGACATAAAGTATAAATATCCGGTCAGTAGTTTATTAGGTCACTCTGCCTTACGTATGTTAAGTACATCTAAACCCCTTAATAACTGATTTAACTTGAATGGTTATATTCAAGCCATCACAAAAAACTTAATATACCAATAAATAAATACCGTTTAAGAAATTATATGATTTAATTTAATAAATCATGCAGTTTATTTACCCTTGAGATTTTTCCAAATATCTAAATATAATTTTGCACAGTTTAAACAATTTAAGATTTTTATTAAAAAATAACCGATGGGAAATTGCTGATAAAATATTCATCATTTATGATTTTATAATATATTGACAGTTGTAGGTAAAACATAATAAAGAATATGTATATGTAAATTTAATTTCTTATTGAACCTAATCTAATAATAGTAATTTAATAACGATTAGTATTTTAAATTTACCTTTCCTCGTCCAGTTCTTATCAGGTCGAATTTGCGTAATAGTGCGTAATTGCACTATCATCAGGATTCAACACAAAATCAGTCCATTGGATGTCGTTAAATGTAAAACTTTTTACAGTTCACAACTATAATACACGAAACACAAAAGTACACAACAAACACGACGGACAAACAACAAAACCAACGGGTTAACATTGTCGGAGACGACACAAAAACAATATATTACCTCGTGTATTATAGTTGTGAACTGTAAGAAGTTTTAAATTTAACGACGTCCAATGGACTCATTTCATGATAAACCCTGAAGACAGTGCAATATGCACTAAAACCTAGGTCGCAAATTCAACCTGATAAGAACTAGACCACGAATGGTTAATTTAAACCAATAATTTGTCATACCAGTTCTGGGGCAATATAACATCTTTAAGATGTCAAAACTAATCATTTAATAATCTAAAAATGTATCGTATTTAGATAATACTTGTAATTATTAATATGTGGAGTAGGTAAAACTAATATTTTAGCAGTATTTGTTATAGCATAATGCATAGTTTTTGTGTCAATAAGTTTTAAATAAACAATATTTTACTTAATCGATATAATTATATAGATATTGACTCGCTTACTAAAATTAGCATGTGTTTTCTTTTTCATGAAACTATAAACGAACCAGTAAGTAAGTTGGTGTAATATTACAGTTTAGTTCTACTACCATAAAAATTACCAAGGCCGGTCGTATAGGAGATGACTCAGTGCGGTCATGAAAGTCCTCTGAGTATTTGACCCTTTCACAGAATTGCTCCTTCCGATTTCGGATCACGTACCTCTGACATCGATGGGACGCAGAAATCATCGGATAAAGAACACATTTCATTATAATAGCTAGGTTACAGTTGGACTATAATTCATAGGGTTTTAAATTATTATACCTCATAAATCAATGCAGTTCTTAAAAGTTCGGGTATAAAAACCATTTATTTATATACATTGTATTATGCAATAATTTCGGTTTTACCGTAGTAACATTCTAATGTGTATGACTATGTAACTGGTTAGTAGTTTCTAGCTTTATAAAGAATTCGTGAAAATATGAAGGCATTATAATTTTGGTTAGTAGGTGAAAAATGATTAATTTTCCGTCGTATAAATTGGAAAAAGGAACTATATTATACAATCAGTTATAATCAATTATCTAAATTAATTTTATTTATAAAGTTTTATGAGAAATGTGGACTAAATTGTAAAAGTTATCCTAATCTAAACAAGTAAATATTAAAGCAACGTTTAGTTCTATTATATTATTTTAGGATATTAGTTTTATCTTACTTTATGCTTTCATAAGGAATATATGATTTTGATTGTCTTAATATATTATACTAGCAAAAGCCTGAATACCTCATACTGATTCCTTTTACATAGCTTATTACATTTACTAATAATTTAAGATGCTCTTTTCGTAAACTAGAAAAAAATAGGACATAATTCAAAATAAGTGTTTTTTTTCTAAATTTCAGGAATATATATTTTTTTTAACAAAAATACTTTAAGTAATTTATACGGGCATATGAAACTTTGATTTTCAACAATAGCATCTAAGTTGATTACCCCGTTTCCAAGCACAGTAAAAAGCAACTTTAACCACGTATACGGTATAACTGATTTAGGTAAATGCTTTTATGAGTTAATTTATGTGAATGTATTAATTAGAAAATGTCTGGTTTAATGTTATTATAAAATATTTATTATATTAAACTATAGTATTTTTAACATCTAATTTAACCGTGGAACAATTGATTATGATTATTGAATGCTGGAAACATGTTTTAAAATTGAAGGTAAAATAGTGCTAAATGGTTTCTTGACCCTTGAATAGCAATAATGAGTTAACGTAAAGCATCAATGTACAGTATTGAACGTTGGAAGTATATTAATAATGTTGGTAAATAATACACGTAATTATGTTATTGAAAATATTATGTTTAATAGTAATATTACTTAACAATGTAATATAAATCATATTATTACAATTTTTCTACTTACGTCTTTCCATTCGTTTTCCAGAATTCTTGGCGTATACGTATGCCTTCCTCATTCCCTTGTTGCTCTTCTTATCCCATTGGAAATTATATGTTCTTGGCCATTTTACCAGCGTCAAATGTTGGATTAGAATAGTTTAGAATGGACATTTAAATATATAAAATATCGAACACCTGATGGTATAAATCGTTGCGATTTTCGTACAAGGAGCCGAGGATGAAATAATTGCCGAACTTCGTATAGGAAAATTTGTAATAACGATCGTATGGATGTAAGTAAACAAGTTGTAATTTATAACTCACAATCTATATAATAAAACTCAATATGTATCAACATTGTTTCAAAATATGTTTTGTGCAAGTTCAATGCAGTTATATTTTATAAAATATTCTGATTTATTTCATTTCCAAAACAAAAATATTACTTTTATATGGGAAACACGTCATATGTCTAAATATCTTAAGCTAGCAGCTGCTCCCTCAACGTCAGCGATAATACAGATATCGTGACCCAGACCTGTTCCGTGCTTGATACGGATCAATATTCGATACGGGCCTGGCGAAACCTGACTATTATTCTAGACTCTAAGAATAAAGCTTTTATTGCTTAATATATAAAAAACAATACTTTTTGTTTAAAACGATATCGTTAAGTGAATACGTAAAACCGATACGTCTGAAACAACTGTTTTCAATTCAGTACATATTTTAAGGATTTTACTTAGTATATGGATAGGTATTTTTTATGTAGGTATTTCAAAAAAAATAAAATAAACTTGCTTCGATTTATTTTTAATTTGTCTTGGACAGAAACGAATACTAAAGCAAAGAACATATATTTATTTTGAACTCTGTAAAACTGTACTGTACATAATCCTTTATTTTTTTAAGATAACAATATTTGTTTAAGTTATCATTTTCCTATAACGTAATAACTCATATCCTATAGGTTTTTATGGAATATTTAAAGGTTTCTCATCTACCTTTAATTAAAAATCAAATAACCTAATCACCGGAAGTTAGGCCCAGGGAGAAGCAGACACGAAGCCACAGTAGTAGAGAAGGAGGCATTTCAGCTCATGAGAGGTGCGAGAGGTGTGAGGATTAAGTTCAAGGTCAGTCACGTGACCAATGACGTCACAAGGTCAAAGGTCACCAAACCTAACTTAAAGCGCCCTATTTAACCTAACTTAGCGCCTTTAACGGGCATATTTAACCTCACATAAAATAGTCCCATTCCAGGACGCCCCTTCCTTATCATAATTCAGGACTACCATCTAATTCAGGACTAGTCCCACAGTAGGACTGCCTATTTCATATATGTAAGAAACCCACCCCACTATGCTTCAACTACCTCAGTTTCAACTACCTGGGTTATATGGAAAAAAAGCCTCTTGTTTTCTCAAATTTTCCTCCGATTTTGTCAATTATTAAGCATGAAAACTCAGTTATTTTATTGTTTTCCTTGAAAAATCGTGTGTTTAAAACCTTGAGTTTGAGAATATTTGGCCTTCCAACGCTCGCAATATTGTAAATATGCCAGCAAATATGTGGTTTAAACTACAACAAATAAAGTAAAAGACTGTGTAAAATGAAAAATAATAGACACTAAACACAAAACACCATCCGCTCCATTTTTTTGTTGGGTGTTGCTCAAAGTTTGTCGATTTTAATTTTAATTTTACAGTTTAAATCAACAGTTCCATTCTCCAACTCTTTTTCTAACCAATAGTTGGATACATAAACACTTTGTATATTTTCGAAGTTTACTATGTACCTTGTCTTTTCTATACGTTATTTTCTTTATGCCTGCTATAAGGAGTTCTATACCTTCTTCCAGTTGCTCAAGCCTTTTACAAGAGGTAAGTTTAAAATTGCCTTTAATTTCTTGCATTAATGCATCGTTAACATCATCTAACTCTTCTTGATCGTCCTGTAACGCATTCTTATCTTTCCACACTTCGTCTACGAATATTAGTTTCTCTATGTTTGGGAATATGTGTCCAGTATAACTAGCTGTTCCATTTGTTGTAAGCGTAGCAAATGGTTTATTGGTTGGCAAATATACAATGTCTATTAGTGCTTTTCTTTTGGTAGTGTAGGGTATAATTAAACATCCGCTATTTTTTAAGAATTCTCGTTTTTTGTATAGTGCTATAAAAACAGTTTTCTTAGGACCCTTAATATAAAATACACTTTTCGTTCCGCTGTGAGTATACTGTGACCACATATTAGGTATCTTATAATACAAATGTTATACACTACACAAGAATGTCATCCAGACGATCATTACTAACGTGCTTTGTGACGTGTGTCTGGACGAAAATCTCGCTAATCACGTCCATACGATCATTACTAACGTGCTTTGTGACGTGCGTCTGGACGAAAATCTCGCTAATCACGTCCAGACGATCATTACTAACGTGCTTTGTGACGTACGTCTGGACGAAATTCCCGCTAATCACGTCTAAACGATTAATACTAACGTTCGTAAAGTGTGTCGTCAATGTGCGTTACACAAAACTTACCGTGCATCGTCTAAATAAATGGTGGTACCCGAAACCGGTATTTTTATTTTTGCAATTGAACTGTCCTACTGTGGGACTAGTCCTGAAATAGGACTGTTTATAAGGAAGTGCCGTCCTGAAATGGGACTAGGTTAATTTATTTTTATTTTTGCAATTGAACAGTCCTACTGTGGGACTAGTCCTGAAATAGGACTGTTTATAAGGAAGTGCCGTCCTGGAATGGGACTAGGTTAAATATGCCCGTTTTGTAAATATTAAAAGAATGAAAAATATAATTTATTTTTATTTTTGCAATTGAACAGTCCTACTGTGGGACTACGCATCATCACCCTTTCTCTGCCGAATCTAAAATGAATACCATTCAGGTACAATTAGACTTTACAAACGCCGTAGCTAGCCCGGTTGCGGATCAGGGTACAACGGCTTACGTCGTCGTGATATCGGAGACGGGATTCAGTTACGACGTGAATAAGAATTATATTAAAATGCATTAAAACTATGAAAAAAATTAAAATTTTAACTCCGTCGTTTTCACGGGGTTAGATATATAGACAAGTTTGATCCTATTTATAGACATGTTTGAAGAATAATATTTAATTTTTATTTTTATATTAAAGTGCATTAAAACTATAAAAAAAAATAAAATTTTAACCCCGCCGTTTTAACGGGGTTAGATATATAGACAAGTTTAAAAAAATAAAAATTTTAACCCCGTCGTTTTAACGGGGTTAGATATATAGACAAGTTTGAAAAATAAGTGTATATTTTATTTTTTTCTAAATGTCAAATGTTCGGTTTAATATATGTTTCTAAGCGAACTCGATGTTTCAAAGGGGGTGAACGAACCGTTCACCCTACTTACAGATGTGTTTTTGCGCTGTTTTATATGTTTTTTTTAGTGTCGATGGATACTAGTGAAAAGCTCTGTTACTACGTCAAAGTTTCCATCTTCAACAGAGAACTTCTTTTTTAATGGAAAAGAAGTCCCCCTACAGATAGACACTGATCGATGTAAGGGGCGAAGAAACCAAGTCTACAAAAATTTGAATTTTGATTGATATTGAAAGTTAAAGGGAGGTGCTATCAAGTGTAAGTTTAAAAAAAAATATTTAAGTGTACTAGATCTTTATCAAATCGAGTTGTGACCCAATTTTGGTCCCAACCTAAAAACATGTATCCGCATCGATTTGTATAACATTTCGGTCTAAAAAATGTGATTGATATTGAAAGTTAAAGGGAGGTGCTATCAAGTGTAAGTTTTGAAAAAATATTAAAATGTACTAGATATTTATCAAATTGAGGTGGGACCCAATTCGGGTCCCACCTAAAAAACACATATCCACATCGATTTGTATCATATTTTGGTCTAAACAAAATTTCATAGAAAATAAATAAAAAAATTTTGATTGATATTGAAAGTTAAAGGGGGTGCTATCAATAGACCCCCCTTTATCAAGTGTAAATTTATATCGCAAAACATATCTAGAAATACAGAGGAACGATTTTGTGTTTAGTGTTTTATTTTATTTTTTTACATAACGCAAGAAAAGTGCAAATTGCATACGATACAAGGCAATTTCCAATTTAATCCAGGTAGTTGAAATTTGGTAGTTGAAAGCATAGTGATGTGATTTTCGTACCTATATGATTATCTTGAGGCCAAGTTCGTGATTATCTTGGGGTCAAGTTCATGATAGCAACGAACGTCTTTAGTATCTTCTATTCCAAAAACATCTTTACTTAAACGGATTGCATTTATTTTTGCAATTGAACAGTCCTACTGTGGGACTAGTCCTGAAATAGGCAGTCCTACTGTGGGACTAGTCCTGAAATACAACTGTTTATAAGGAAGTGCCGTCCTGGAATGGGACTAGCTTAAATATGCCCGTTTTGTAAATATTAAAAGAATGAAAAATATAATTTATTTATTTAATCTGTTTTGAAAAGTATAATTTATTTTTGCAATTGACTAGTCCTACTGTGGGACTAGTCCTGAAATAGGCAGTCCTACTGTGGGACTAGTCCTGAAATAGGCAGTCCTACTGTGGGACTAGTCCTGAAATAGGACTGTTTATAAGGAAGTGGCGTCCTGGAATGGGACTAGGTTATGTGAGGTTAAATATGCCCGTTAAAGGCGCTAAGTTAGGTTAAATACGGCGCTTTAAGTTAGGTTTGGTGACCTTTGACCTTGTGACGTCATTGGTCACGTGACTGACCTTGAACTTAATCCTCGCACCTCTCGCACCTCTCATTAGCTGAAATGCCTCCTTCTCTACTATTAGCCACGATGCTAGAAAAACCTACCCTTAATACATTAAGACAATTTTATTGATTCAGATTCAACATTTAGGCTTTCCAGAAATAATGGAAGAGGACATTTTGTTGGTGGCAGCAGGAATTGTTATATAATACCGTTTTATAAAATGAACATTATTATAGAAAAATACTATAATTATAAACATTTCGGAGTTTGTATGCTCAGTGTATAAAACAATTTAATTGAAATCATATAACAAATGCCCTACTTTTTTATAGGATGTTTGTTAGATAATTAATTAGTATTTCAACTAACGTATTAAGTAATACACAAGTAAAACGTACACTAACATTCGAATAATAGTTTTATAACAATATTCTCTGATTAATGATTTGTTTATTTACAGGATAAAATAAATTAACGGAAACCCTGATCATTCGTTATATTGTAGCAAATTATGTAGTAAAGTTTCAAAATAATCAAAACACCTATACTTCGTAATTCAGTTTAATAATCTATACAATACTAAGCAATGTATTTCAAATCAGGAATATAACCACCGGATATATTTAATAGTGTTAATTCCATACTCTATATGTTGAGTGTTATTTGGTTTGGTTATCACTAGCCGACCCGTTGCAGCTGTGCCGCGTAAACTATGATAGTTGTGCGCGCTTCAATCTGTTGTTAGCCCGTGGAACTAATACGAAATAAGATCAGCTAATTGAATTTTCATCAGCACCAAAGTGAATGTCCAAAAGAAATACATGGTAACTTTGGGTCTCAGCGGGCCAGAACACAGGGGGAATTTCGTAATACCGTTTATTAGAAAGCACCTAGGGCCAAAGAGGTACCTATATGTCAACATTTAACCTCTGTAGTAATTATAGATATGGATATTTCGTGATAGATCAGTCAGTGGTATTTGGATGTTATAGATATAAATTATTTATTTATTGATGGTGTGATACTCGTGATCATTTCAAGTTAAACAAGTTTACACCTATGTTTATGTTGATAGGAAAATTGTTAAATTGTAACTGTTACTTTTTAGATATAGTAATAAGTAATTCAACGTTATTAATTATAGTTGTGTAATAATTATTCTACTTAAATGTTATATACAATTATTCCATAAATTGTAAATTATTACACAGCAAACATTGTTGAACAACCATGTAAGAAATCGATTATACATACATTATCTTAGGAACTAAATTAAAAATAGTTTACTATAAACAAAAATTTAAATAACTTTATAGTAAGTATTTTGAAAACTGTGTCCTAACCATCTCTACTTTTACTATTTTTAGCATCTCTACTATTTTTAGCCAACACGAAACCCAGCTATGCATAGAACAGCTTATTAAACATGTATACATAAGGACTAGATAAGTTTAAATCAAACTGAGTCAGCCAAAGCTTTTAGCACGTGGGCGTGTTTATCTCAACTAAACAAAATATGTGTGACATGCAAATGTAAATCTTGAAGTTGTTGGCTGAAGTCCGACAAAATAAAGTGCTAAACAAACATATGTTATTTTTATTACAAAAACAATCAGTTAAACTGTATGTATGAAACTCCCTGTGTATTAAGTTTATGTAAGTACCAAAACATAGTTATGTTAAAATGTATACATTTTTTATATAAAAACATTAAGTGAAAGGTAGCCCGAGCGAATTCTACAATCCAATATGTATTATTATTTATTCATTTCCAAAAAAAGTTCACAGCTTGTTTTACGAGTAAAGTGTTATGTGGTTCCGGCGTATTTCCGCTTCGTATAACTCCTTTAGTCCATTATAAGGGGAACAAAGTGGCCCTGTTCATAAATGTTTTATGTTAGGTTTGATAGTTGTATTTTCGTAAAAGTACAGTTTCAGTTATCAGCTTCTTAATAAAACACAGCTTAATGTATTTTACTCTCCTGGTAGCAACCGAGACCATCAGGCCTTGTTATTCAAAAACTTGGTTAAATAATGATATTTGATATATACATTATGCAAGTTTTGATTCGGTTTAGTAACTGATTTTCATACTTCTTGAATGCCTTTTGACTAACATACTCAGTCTGCATAATAGTTTTGGATAATATATTATTAAATACCCCCGTCACAGTAAACCTGCGTACTCAACGAATTTCCAATGCATAATAATATCTTAATACCACATAAAGCTGGAAGGTAAGTTTCATAAACATATATTCACAAATAAGCCGATATATAAAGTTTTAATTATTCTCCACAAGAATAAAATTAGGAATGAATACGTAGGTTTTCTTTCTTTAATTATGAATACTGATACACTGTAGACCATTCAAAAACAAAAAGTAAATTGTTAGAGTTATTCATAAATAGAAAATAAATATTATTTAAATTTTGGTAAACGACGCCGACGTCTAGGATTCAGCTAAGCAATTATAGCAATCACTTGTAAGTAATTTTGTTAGAGTATTGTAAACGATTTTGTTTAGTCAGTTTTGCTATCGTAGGATAAATTGCCATTTATCCTTTAAATTTTCACTATCACATGTTACGCTTTCTTACAGGTGTGCGTTGTAACACTCTTATGCGTAAATAGCCTTATCTGTGGTGCAACTGGGGACGACTTGGGCAAAGCACTGCGAACTTCCAAGCGCATATAAATCCTGTTATAACGGAAGAAGGGAATAATTCTTAAGCATTTTTATTGTAAGAGGATGAAAAGACATCGGTTCTTTTGTATCCTTATGCTAAACTATTGATAAGTCTAGCAAAAAAAGGTGTATTATAGAGACTTGATTTTAGTATTATTGTGTAAATAACCAGATTAGGTTTTCGTAATCAAACCGCAGAGTATAAAACGTAAAACATGGAAATATGTCATCGATGATTCACCACGAGTTTTTAAATGCATGTAATCAAATGGGCAATCCGCTGTTTCAAATTTAAATATTCAAAGGTATTTTCATGAACCAAATGTACTAAAAATGTTTTTTTAGGGTTCGTGCAAGTAACGATATTGAAATAAATATCAAGATTTATATACAGCGTTTTACAATAACCCTTAAAAGTTGTAAGGTTCATCGATCGTTTGCGATGGTTTTAACTGGTTAGGTTGTTATAAAAGCTTGTATATGTTAGTCGTAAAAGTACAGTTTCAGTTATCAGCTTCTTAATAAAACACAGCTTAATGTATTTTACTCTCCTGGTAGCAACCGAGACCATCAGGCCTTGTTATTCAAAAACTTGGTTAAATAATGATATTTGATATATACATTATGCAAGTTTTGATTCGGTTTAGTAACTGATTTTCATACTTCTTGAATGCCTTTTGACTAACATACTCAGTCTGCATAATAGTTTTGGATAATATATTATTAAATACCCCCGTCACAGTAAACCTGCGTACTCAACGAATTTCCAATGCATAATAATATCTTAATACCACATAAAGCTGGAAGGTAAGTTTCATAAACATATATTCACAAATAAGCCGATATATAAAGTTTTAATTATTCTCCACAAGAATAAAATTAGGAATGAATACGTAGGTTTTCTTTCTTTAATTATGAATACTGATACACTGTAGACCATTCAAAAACAAAAAGTAAATTGTTAGAGTTATTCATAAATAGAAAATAAATATTATTTAAATTTTGGTAAACGACGCCGACGTCTAGGATTCAGCTAAGCAATTATAGCAATCACTTGTAAGTAATTTTGTTAGAGTATTGTAAACGATTTTGTTTAGTCAGTTTTGCTATCGTAGGATAAATTGCCATTTATCCTTTAAATTTTCACTATCACATGTTACGCTTTCTTACAGGTGTGCGTTGTAACACTCTTATGCGTAAATAGCCTTATCTGTGGTGCAACTGGGGACGACTTGGGCAAAGCACTGCGAACTTCCAAGCGCATATAAATCCTGTTATAACGGAAGAAGGGAATAATTCTTAAGCATTTTTATTGTAAGAGGATGAAAAGACATCGGTTCTTTTGTATCCTTATGCTAAACTATTGATAAGTCTAGCAAAAAAAGGTGTATTATAGAGACTTGATTTTAGTATTATTGTGTAAATAACCAGATTAGGTTTTCGTAATCAAACCGCAGAGTATAAAACGTAAAACATGGAAATATGTCATCGATGATTCACCACGAGTTTTTAAATGCATGTAATCAAATGGGCAATCCGCTGTTTCAAATTTAAATATTCAAAGGTATTTTCATGAACCAAATGTACTAAAAATGTTTTTTTAGGGTTCGTGCAAGTAACGATATTGAAATAAATATCAAGATTTATATACAGCGTTTTACAATAACCCTTAAAAGTTGTAAGGTTCATCGATCGTTTGCGATGGTTTTAACTGGTTAGGTTGTTATAAAAGCTTGTATATGTTAGTCGTAAAAGTACAGTTTCAGTTATCAGCTTCTTAATAAAACACAGCTTAATGTATTTTACTCTCCTGGTAGCAACCGAGACCATCAGGCCTTGTTATTCAAAAACTTGGTTAAATAATGATATTTGATATATACATTATGCAAGTTTTGATTCGGTTTAGTAACTGATTTTCATACTTCTTGAATGCCTTTTGACTAACATACTCAGTCTGCATAATAGTTTTGGATAATATATTATTAAATACCCCCGTCACAGTAAACCTGCGTACTCAACGAATTTCCAATGCATAATAATATCTTAATACCACATAAAGCTGGAAGGTAAGTTTCATAAACATATATTCACAAATAAGCCGATATATAAAGTTTTAATTATTCTCCACAGGAATAAAATTAGAAATTAATACGTAGGTTTTCTGCGACAAGGAACACAAAATATAGGTTTTCATGTAAATATAAATATAAATAATCTAGGTGAAACCACATCCCAAGTTCCATCAATATACAATCATAAATAAGCGATATATACTATTTTGATTTTTCTCTCTATGAATAACATGGGGGATGAGTACGCAGGTTTTCTGCAACAAGGAACATTAAAAATGGTTGTTTGTGTATATATTAATATAACTCAACAAGGTGAAGCCACATACCAAGTTTTATTAAATTATGTTCATAACTAAGGGAGACATTATATTTTACTTATTCTCCATAAGAATACCATGGGGGCTGAGTACGCAGGTTTTTTGCTACGGAAATAATCGGTAAAAATTGCTGTTTTGTGCAAATAACATAGACCACAACCAGATGAAGCCGTACACCAAGTTACATTAGTATCCGTTCATAAATAAGCGATATATAAAATCGTTCTTTTTCTCCGTAAGAATAACATTTGACAACGTACTGGGTTTAGCACTTTTAATATCTCAGTAACCATTTGACATATAGAAATGGCCAAAACACCAAATTGTGGGTTTTTACAAGCTGAATCTAATGGTAAAAACTAAAGTTATAATTTTTAAAATATTACATGTAAAAACTTCAAAAAACCCATTTTTAGGGTACAAAACCCCCCCAAAATACCACTTTAGATTGGGCGATATGTCTGGTTTTTTAACTTAAAGTCATAAATGATGCTTTACACGTTTGTACAAAATTTCATCCAAATCACACCATTTTTACGAGAGTTATCACACCCACACAAACACACACACACACACACACACATACGCACGCATAAGCTGTTATTAGATCCGAGTAATAATCCAGCCATATTAGATCCGGCAGAAGGAGTCTATATTCGGCCTTACAAATCATCACTCTTACTTAGTATATCATACCAAGCAACAATATCACATTTTGAGTAGTGTAATTTAAAGTTTAGTCGTATGTATTTTACATTCACTGTTAGATCCGGTATGTAAGTCGTTATTAGATCCAATGATGGGTGTGTAAGTCATTGTTAGATCCGATGGTCAGTGTATGTCGTTATTAGATCTGATGATGTATAAAGTTGTTATTAGATCCGATGATCAGTGTATATCATTATTAGATCCGAATATGAGTGAAAGGGGCTGTAGACGGATTTATGCAATAATTTCAAATGTCATGCTCAAATCAGATAAATGTATTTTTTGAATATTTTAATAAAATACTATCTATTTTTTATTTATTTGGACTTTACCTATCGCTTCGTTGTGTAGTTTTAAACACTAGAAGCGATAGGTAAAGTCCAAATAAATAACAAAATAAATTCAAATCCATCACTATTATGAGTTTCAAAAATACAATACTATCGTAACGAGAGTAAAAGATTAAAAAATAAACGGTATCAGGAAACTGACACATACTTTCTCCCTTTTAGCCAAACTTTAATGAATAAATTACTTTTTGTTTACTAAATATAGAATACAAAGCACGGTCGAATGTACAGAAATTTTGTAAACAAGTTGTTTTTAAAAACATCCACCAAACCCCTCTTTTAGAGGTACTACAGAATCCATTGCTACACACGTGGTTTTAAGAGGGGAAATTCCCCCTATTCCCCCCAGGGTTATTAAGGGGTAACATATTTCGAATTTCCTTTGTTGGTCAATGCTAACTTGACTAGCATATCAAGTTTGGACGAAATTGATCGGTAATTAAGAAAGAAATGGTAATTTTTGTATTACCCATAAGAATAACATTGGACAACGTACTGCGTTTACCGCAAAATGAAAATTTAAATTTTCTCCGCAACTAGTAATCGTAGAGTAGTAATTCAAATTTCTGAATTATTTAGTTTTTTAAGCTCTATTTAGTGGGGAATAGTAATATTTTTTTATATTTATGTTTTTTTATGAAAAATTAAAAAACTGAATTTTTGATATTATAAGTCTTGTAATTTCTGAACCCGTATGTTTACAGAAGTGCTGGTGGTGTCATTTTGTTGGAAAACTAAAGTTCTACAAACGACTAAAGTTTAATCAAAATCGTTAGCGCCGTTTTTGAGAAATATTAATTATTCATGTTTCTGGCGGTTTTTGGGGGATAACTACCCTTAAAAATAAAAAATTCTAAAAAATTTAAAAATACCTGGATATATCGTGGATTAGTATCTACATACCAAAATTCATAAAAATCGGACCATTGGTTAGGGCTCTAGCTTTGTACGCATCCATACAGACAGACAGATAGACACACAGACATCACGTAAAGATCACTTTTTTTGGGTTCAGGGAGCACTAAAACGAATATTTCCACTATCAACTCAAATTCGAAAATTTTGACGAAAACAATACTTTCTCCATATACTATGTACAAGGGGGAGAAAGTAAAAGGCTAGATAAGGGATTGAGGGTATTGAAGGTTTCAGAGTCACGTATGAAATTCATGTTGCCTCATGTTGTTAGTATTAGTTAAATATTTCCTCACTTTGCAAAAAACAGACTTTTATAAATATAAAGTGAGCCGTAAAACATAATTTATTTCATATAACATAAATACTGGATGTTAAACATATTACTTGTTATTGCTTTATGACCAAGTTTCGTTAGTCCCACACAACACATGATGGTATTAAATACGTACCAGATATGTATCATTGCAACATAGATTATGTATCAGGTACATATTGTTACATATTATCAAGGTATCTTCAACGTATATAAAAAGTAAAAAAGTCCTACTTCCTCTCATATCATAGTTATGTATTTAAAACATAACAAAATAATGTACATGATATGTTGCAAAATAATGTTCCACCGACATTGCACAGTTACATTTTGTAAATATCACAAAATAATGCATATAACCAACTTGAATATACAGTTATTCACATTACCTGCCCCTTTTGGCTTTTTGGGAAATACTGATTTTGGAATTAAGGACAGAGGACTTGATAAAATAGGAACGGAAAATCTAGTAGTTAAATACCTTTACCCTAAATTATTTTTAGCTACAAATTAATTGATGTCCATTGAAGAGGTAGTAAGTCCTTTATTCTGAAAACATTAATGATTAAAAATATGAAATAAAACATGTGTTGTATTTTCATCCATTGCTACTAAATTTATTGTTTAAGGGAAAGAATAACCTATTACATTCATCAAATCTAACTAAATATAGTCTTAACAATCCTTTTACTATTTTCCCTTTTTTATGAAGGTGACATTAAGGGACAACAAATTTATGTATATATGAGTCTGTGATAGATATATCCATTTCAGCTCAAGTTAAACGGTTTAATACTCAGTTTTATATTCGTACAAATTCTAAAATATAATTAGATTTGTCTTCTTAACATCAACCCACGTAAAATGAATAGCAATCAAATGAAAATATACACAATATTTATAATATTTAATCATAAAGTGTTTTAGTTCAGTTTTAATGCAGTCTAACTACAAAATAATTTTCAATTAGCTAACTAGAAATTATTTTAATCTATCTAATTTGTGTGTACAATTTGTTTATTGATAAGTAAACTGGGAAAATTAAAATTAATTAATCTTGAAAATTGTTTGTATTACAAATAATTACAAATATTTAAAACTAAGGTCTCTAACATATGCCTAGTTAAATGGTCAGAAGGCTTGGCCAGGTACTACTGCGATTGGTCATCAGGCACTGTGATCTTTCACTTTATTGGCTGATTCCTGGAAAACACATGAAAACAAAATTACTGGTGGTTTTAGAAGCTACCACCATACTTTTCTGAACCATACAATTTACTGGTGTCATCGTGGGGAGTTCAGAAAACTGCTATCAATAACCAGCTTCAAAACTCAAAAACTGTTCAACCCTACCACTTTGTGGACACGCATTGGTTAACTCAACCAATGGACAGATTAAAAATAATTTTCAACTTTTTGGGTTTGCAATCCTATTTTATTCAATCAAATTAAATTGAAATGTCAGATTTTTATATTGACTGTGTTGTTGTAAACTTTGGGTAAAAATTACTGCACAGGAGCGTTTGATACAGTGGTATAGATTTTTTGAATAAGTTTTACAACGTGCCCAAAACATTAGATTTATTTTTAATTTAACCTGGGATGATCATATTACCGGTACCAAGTATTATAATACTATACACCTTAAGTTGAAAGAAACAAGAAAATACCAATTTTAATGTTGTTATTTAGCATTTTTACAGATAAAAAACCCAAATATTTTGCATAAAAATTTACTTTCCCTATAAATATAAGCATGACAAGTACCCGTCATGGTGCAAAGTAGAGGCAATATGGGGAGTCTGGGACAGCTGAAAAATAATTGTTTTTAAATCAGAAGTGACGTTTGAGTGACGTGGTGATGACGTATGTGTGACGAGAGGGTGTGATGACGTCACGGCGATGACGTATTGGTGTGACGATACACATACGTCATTGGATGTGAGGTAATGTGAAAGCGGGTGGATTTATATTCGTTAAGAAACTGTTTAAAGTCGAGAGAGAGGTTTGAAAATGAATTTGGTGGTTGCTGAGTGTCAAACGATTGAACAAACTGGTGGCCTGTAAAAAGGCCGTTTGTTACATGTATTTAAAATCTTTTGGTGTGACGAACGACATACGTTATTGGATGTGGGGTAAAGTGAAAACGGATGGATTAATATTTGTTCCGAAACTGATAGAAGTCGTGGGAGTGATTTGAAAATGAATTTGGCGGTTGCTGAGTGTCAAACGAATGAAACATCTGGTGGCCTTGAAAAAGGCCGTTTGTCACATGTCCTTAAAATCTGTAATTTACACAAATATTGCATAAATCTCAGTTGATAGACCTCTTCTGTTGATCTCAGCCTTCAGCGCAGCGAGATATTCCATCCGCCGAGATATCGCCGGCCACTGCTCTGGAAGCATCGTCGGTTGGGCAATGTATGACATGATCGCCTTTATCTCATTGAAGTGATTTTCTTGTAGTTCGTCCTCAGACATAGTTGAAATTGCTCTCATTCTCTCCCCATGCTCCGCAATCAGGGTGATCTCCACCAACTCTTCGTCGCCGATGTCTTTGGACCACAGAGTAGATGCAGACATGTTGGCGGATCGGTGTCAGACGAGAGGATGGTAGTGAGGATCAGACAGACATGATTTTATTACTTGTTTATGCTTAGTCATCACGAAACACTGACAAGTAATTGGCTAAAAATTATCCAATTAAATGTAACCATTTTATAGAAAAAAACCTAGAGTCATTGTTACTCCCAAGTGGGTGGGTGGTTACGGACATGTAGAAACAAGTTCAAGGTCATCGAAAGTGGTTTTTAAAAAAAGATTTGATAATTTATTTGTCAAAAATTACAAAGATTTAATCAAGGTTCACATAACTTATCTTTACAGCAAACTAGGTATATTGTATTAAACATTATTTCCTTCTTTGTACTTTGGAGGTTCTTGTGGTTGGCTTTCTTCTTCGTACTTTGGAGGTTCTTGTAGTTTGGTTTCTTCTGTATTTTCGGATGTGGCATTCGGAGACCATTCAGTGGGTGATTCAGTCGTCTCCGAATCGCAGAAGGTTGTGCTGTCGAATTCAACAGTAATCTTCATTACCATCGGAGGATGTTCCGTCATCAAATGCAGGAGTGTTTCGTGAAGTATTCCCAAATCCACTTCGTCTTGCATCACCAGATGAAATTTCATTATGTTGATGGGTTAAGTTCGTTCTTGACGGTACGAGAGCTGATGGAGAAATGATAGCTGACCACTAGTACGGGTTCTATTTATGTCAGAATAAAATGGTGGGGGTAAGTCCGACACTTTCAAAACTATGTCAAGGTCACAGTGATGAGTTTTTTAAAAATATAATTACATAATACCTAAGTAAAAATAATACATAATTAAAAAGGTAAAATAATCAGAGATTACAATGGAATTTTACGCTATGTACAAAACTATTTTACAAAGTATTGTTAACATGGATTGTTATTTCTGTAGAGTTGTTTCCAGAAGGTCCATGGGAAACTAAATACAATACGCCGGGCTTGACAGAATCCAAATCTTCGTTCATAAGAACATTAACAAATCTTTTCGGGAGGTAAACTTGGAATTTAGGTTTATCTTCTTCTTTGTAGGGTGAATCTCCAAGAACAGCTATAACTGCTTCACCAACTGATGTATCCAACTTTTTCATCGAATGCACAGCATAATGTTTTTTCTCTTGAAGTTCGCTACATCTTTTTGTTGCTAGGAGATCGGATTTTGAATGTTGGTTGAATTTTTCTGCAATAGATTGTAGTGGAGAAGGTGATGCCATTGTGGAGAAGCTGATATGATTCTTTTGCTAGGTGTTGTATTCTGTAAGAGATCTTGTGTCCAACTGATATTACGGAGGTACGTGCATGGGTATATGTGGATTTCCCCCTCCACCGGATATAAATCGGCCTACTCTGTATGCTCGTGACAATGCACAATTTGCAGTTTTATGCTGAGGGCTTTTTACTCCGATGCAAAGACCATTTAATTCCGTTGCAAATTCCTTATCCAACACAATATCCGTCACATTTGAAGTACTGTACATTCTGATCCACTTTGATTTTTCATCCCCAGTAGTGTAGATTTCGTCATACTGTTGACAATAATGGTACATTATGCTATCCAGCTCTTTGTATTGTGTAAATCCTTCGTCCCAGGTGATGTGATGAAGATACTTCATTAACCATTTATTGGTTCTAGAGCTTTTGCTATTTAACTTCTTAAAAGGAAAAGGCGGCTTAAAAAGAAAATAGTTAATGACATTAGTAGATATGTCAAAAAAAGCTAGTTCTTTTATGATATATTTGTCTTGGTTGTTCCTGAAAGCTTGAAATTCTACTACGCACTTTTTGGACATTCTAATATTATAATTAAAACAAATTGGTTTGTCCATTCCGTATCAATGTAATTTTGGTTCTATGAAACATTTCTCACTGCAGCAGTATGTATTTATTTTTGCAACTGTTAACTGATGGGAAGCTTGCAATCAACTGCACTCATATAGCCCCAATATTGTCATATATATATACGGTGAAAATAAGAATAACATGTGGAAACCTGAATTGTTTCAAGGTCACGTAAATTAGTTTTTAAAAATGTTTAAGTGCTCCCAGCATGAGCACTTTGTTGATGCAATCTACCGTATAAACAGTCAGAGTTTGCTAACATTCATTCGCATTTAGTGTATCTCTCTTCTACACATGTACCGTTACATTTCATACATTGATATTTCAATTGTAGCGTTGACGTGTTGACTTGAAAAGATTCATGTAGAACTTTTTGTTCGTAGTCCGCAAATTCATTTTTGTTATCCTCGTAACACTTTCGACAAATCCTAAGACTATCTTTTTCATAGAAACATATTAAAGCCGTCGCACAATTTTTATAATGTTCATTCATAATTTCTTCAGCTATACTTTTTGGTAGTTGGCTTACAATTTTTTTTAAATCATTCGTATCCTGATATTCTTTGAGTAACGCTTGTTTCCACAGGTTATACTCCTCCATTTTTTGTTGAATCTACGAGAGCGCATGAAGTTGGTTTTCACTGGGCAAGAGCTGGAGTTGTTCTGAGATGGGGTGGGTGGTGTGACAGCTATTTATAAGAATAACAGCTATTTATACTAATGCAAACCTTCATTTCCTAAAAATTAACACTCTATTGCAGTAACCATAGCATTCACATATTCTACATGCTATTCCGTCTTGTTATTACTTTTGACTCTACTTCTATATCCACATCCCAACTCTTCCTGTTTGCACAATATTGTAGTAGACATTCACAAAGACCTTTGCGACATTTGTTACAATATTTTATTATATCGCTATACAGTCCAAATTTCACACACATTTTAGGACAACATGTATAACAGTGTTGGGATTTGTACAATGTGAAAGTTTCTCGTGTTGGAGTTGGAAGTTTATATGTTTTACATCGACATTTACAAATACCATAACTTTCACATATTTCACAGGCTAATCCGTCTACCTCTAGTTTCGGTCGCACAAAACACTTGTTTTCACAACAGTATCTTTCCATTTTATGAAGTTTACTTAAGCATGTAATAAACAAGACTGAGTAGGATAGGTACTGTTTGGAAGCTTGGAATCAACTGCACTCACACAGCGTGAGTATTTTCATATGTATATAGTCAGCGAAAAGAAGAATAACATATGCAAACCTGAACTGTTTCAAGGTCACGTAAATCTTTTTTTAAAAAGTTTTAGTGCTCCCAACATGAGCACTTGCTTGACGCAATCATTCAAATAATTTTACACTTTTTGTTTATTTGAAATATTCTCCGGCAATTCCTTTGTTGGAGAAACTTTAATTTTGGTTCCTTCACTTCGAAGTTTATTAAAAAAGAATCCGGTCCTTCTGTAGAACGACACCTCTTGAGGCAATCTGTTGTATATAGAATGATCTATCGGGCCATAGATCAGTGGTAAAACTGGATGTGTGTTCACCGAACTGTTGAGGTAATCAAAAATAAGTGGAGCATATGTGACGAGTTGCTGAATGTATCTGATTATTACTGGTGTTAGATTCGACAGGACTTGAAATTCTTCCAAAGTTAAAAGGATTTTCTTATTATGTTTAGAAAGATCTCTAAATCTCACAAATTGAGTACCTCGAAGTCTGATGTTGTCGATTTCTAAATCGGATTCGTTAAATCCAATTGCAGTTTTTCGTCCTGTCAAGTTGTTGTATAAGTAGGCTTCAATGATAGATACATGTTTAGTAAATTTATCCCACATGTCTATCGTAAGTAGCAATGAGGCTTTCCCGCAATGGTTAATTAGCACAGCAGGATTAAAGTTCAAAGATTTGAAAACACCAACAGTAACAGTTTTATCCATGTTTAAATTCAATGGATACATTGCGCGTAAAAATACATCAAATATCACATCCATATTTTGTTCATCATATTCATTTTCACATCTTTTCCTTTTCCTCTGATCATTTCCTTCGAAAGTTAGAAATCCTGAGAGTCCAGCCTTAATCTCCTCAGTAGTTGTTGTGTCCTTTTCTGCGGACTCTTCTACATTTTCAGCTGGTGTTGTATTAGTTTTAACATCATCATTATTATTATTATAAGGTGTAATTGTGTCTTTGACAATTGGAAAAGAAGTGGTTTCCGTAGTTTTTACAGAGTCCTCACTAGGATTACCAGGTGGAATTGTGTCTTTGTCAATTGGAAAAGAAGTAGTTTCCGTTGTTTTTGCAGAGTCCTCACTAGGTTTTGTGTTTTCAGGTAAGTCTTGATTCGACGTTTTAGATGCAGCTGTCACCTCTGTTGATGCAGACTCGAGCGTTACATCTTCAAGAAAATTAGATGGCATACTGTCCATTTTAACTATCAATGTTGTCTTGATGTCTGCAGGTGGTATACTGATGTCCTCTCGCAGAAGAATCTCCCTTTTATAAACTTGTGGCGGGGGTAAATATATGTAGGTGCTGAATAATGTGGTAAAAACATCTATATTATTCTTCTAACCACGCCTGTTAGAGGGGTGTACGTTACGATTGTATCATGTAGTATCAAACAATACGCTGTTGTTTGGTCTGGAATATTCTCTTCCAACTCAAACTCGATGCGAATATCTACTGTTGATGATTTAATTGATTCGTTTTGTTTTGAACAGTCTATGACTGCAATTGGTGCGAGACTCTTGAATGTTTCAGGGTTGAGGAGAGGCGAGTTCGTCCTTCCATAGTATGACGATTGAAACCTAGCATACATATCGTATAAAATACCATATCTGTCCTTAGAAAACATTACATTAAGACTGTCATAGGGAAAGAATTGTGAGTTTAAAAACAACTTAATATTTGAAAGTTTACAATGATCAAAGCTACTGGCATTAGCTGTAATATTAGATCTTTTATTTGTTTGCAGAGCAAAAATAACATATCTAGGCTTTTCTAAATTACTCGAAGTCTTCACAGCCCACGTTTGACGTTGAGTTTTAGGCAAGACAGGCCATTCATGCATTTCCCAGCTTCTAAAAGGAACCACAATATCCCTATCAGAGTCCAGAATCCGTAATAGACTTACTCGTCGTTCATCGGCCAACCGTACATGAGGTACTCTCCAAACTATTTTATCTAACTTCAATTTCCATTCAAGTGTTGTGGGAGTTGTTCCGCTATCAGCTTGTATAATATCCACATCAGAGGATGATCGCAGTAAAACCAATTCTTGTTTGACATTAATTATTATTCTTCTGTAGTCTTCAGCGAATCCTAGTAAGAGCCGCAACGGAACGCAAAAGTCGAAATAACCACTTGAATTAGGTACTATTTTGGTCGTAGTTGGTAATATCCATCCGGCTGTTTTTAAAGCGTTCGTTTCATTAGGTGATAAAGAAACCAACCCTTTAAGCGTACTGCTTATACCGACTTTTTTAGTCGAATCTACTACAATGCCAGATATTTCGTACCGGATTTCTTCAAACAAAAAGGCCATTGGATTATTTATGAATGGTACTTTTGATGTTGTATTTTCATCTTTTTCCAAAACCCTTCCTTCAATATAAATATAGCTTTCAGACGGTAAAGTATATGCATCTTGATGTTGTATTGGAATTCGGATCTCATCATTATTTCCTAATTTCGATGAAGCGTAAGGGTTGTGAGTGTGAAGCTCCTTCTCCCACAACGTTTCGTCGAAAACTGGTCCATGTTTTATATCCAGTATGTCCATTATCATTGACTCTGAAACCAAGTCCTTCTAAAAATTTAATGTTCTCTCTAGTTAACCTCTCTACGTTAGGAGATATACTAGAATTGTCTGATGTTTGTTTAGTGTTATATGTAAATTCAAGTCCCATCGTTATTTTACGGTGCCTGTCTAATGTGTAAACGTACAGTAATAATTTCTCCTCTGAAATCCACGATGTCACCGTCTTGATCTAGTACGTTCAATACGATGTCTGAAATATGAGTGGAGTTTAATGGAAGATATATCAGATTATGAGGTTTTTCAATTATCTTAAATCCAGGTGGAACGGTTGGATAAAACGAATGTAAAATATGTTGGTTCGATCCATCTTTATAAGCCCCTTGAACTATGTTACACGTGATATTTATAGTATTAACTTTAATTATGTTCACAGTTTTTGGACTTGTATGGTAGATATTTGGTTCAAGAACCGACTTGTATAATGGGAAACCAAGTAAAGGACCAATCGATGCTGGTAGAGTGAAATCCATATAAAACTTGCATTTTATTTCACTTCTTAAATTGTTATTATTCGCTCTTAGTTCAATTACATCCTTTCCTAACTTATTTTGAAGTTCTCTGTTTATGTCAGCTATTTCATAAGCACCAGTTTTAATCTCAACAAATTCACGTACATCAGCCAGACCTTCAGTATTTTTCTTTCTCACGTAGTGAAATTTATTATTAACACCTTCTATTATGTTTGGGATTGAGTTGTAAGTAGTAAAATCCAAAAGTGCAATTTCCCACTGTCTATCATCTCTCAGGTGTAATGGTGGAAATAATGTACTTCGTAAAGTTGATGTTGAACCACTAACTGTTACAGTACAAGACGACATCTTACAGTTGACTGACACTTGTGGCTAGAAATTCCAAACATAAATGTCCACATACTGACGTGTCTTCTCTTTGTTTTCTATCATAATTGAAAACTACGTTAGGTACTGCACCGAAATACACTTGTAACTCTTTAGGAGGTGGAAGATTCCCAAAACTGTCGAAATAAAAAACAGAATCAAATATTTTCTTATAACAAACCCAATGTGTCCCAGCACCATTAGCATAATCAAGGTTTACAATTGCGGCTTCATTTTTCCAGATTTTTCTTGGCAATCCGTTTCGCATGAACACCCCTCTGAAAAAAGGGATTTTTAAACATGATGCATACCGTTCAAGTTCCTCGTTGTTCAAAGGTTTATTCGGCAAAATTAATTTGTTTTTATTTAATATGCACGGTATGGTCTTAGGTATAATCCTCTTCCGTTTACCTTTTTTTTTGAACATTTTGAACACTTTTTTCGCTTACGATTAACTCTCTTATTAGTATTCCTTCTTTTACTAGTGCCCCCACCGGAAATATTTCTTCTGCGACGTCTGTTTGTTTTTCTTCTCCTCGATCCTCCTCCAACTGCTGTTTTGGCTTTCATGGCTGCAGTTACTGCTAATGCAGCTGCTCGTTCACCAACACTTGCGTCACTTGATTTTACTCTCTGCCAAGCTTTTTCAGCAAGAGCTCTATCTGCAATTGATCTTCTTTCCGAATCTGAGTAATTTGAATATGCAATATCGTGTGCTCTGCAAGCTTCGTCCAATTTGTTTATTCCAGGATCTCCTCGTACCAAACGCTTTCGCAATTTCGTACCTGGACCACAATACTGATAACCTCCAGGCAAATGTAGCTCAATTGGAAGTGCGTCAACAGCTGTGTTTATTAATGCACCTGTAGGTAAAGTGGAAAATGCTTTTTTAAAAAGAGACACTGCGCTACTAGTGAGTCCTCGTCCTCTTTTCATGAGTGATAGTTCACTACTGAACGTCTTCCTTCCATGTATGATAATTTATTTTTGTTTTAACACCTTACTTCATTAGATTACTCTAACGTCTGGCAGTGATAATGACTCTTCTGCATCACTGTTTGTATCATATATTGCGTTTACACTGTTTGAAGGTGTTCCCCGACTTTCCTTCTTCGAAGAGGTGAAAAGAATCACCATAGACTGTAATTTGTCGATTTTTTGGTAAATATCTTGTTTTAATTGCTTTATTTCTTCCAAAACAAATCGCCTATTCACAGCATCTGTATCTTTTTCTGCAATTGCCACATGTATAATTCTTTTATATTTAGCATCAAACATGGTGTCATTTGTCTCGCAATTTAATGTAAATGTACGAATTGTTCCAAGGTTTACTGCTTCATCTTTGTTAATAGGATCTGCAATATTGCACAAACGTTTCCTTCTTAGATCATAGTTTCCGTCTCGAGTCAACTGAAAACCTTCTCCAGGTGGACCTCTCAAAACCTCTCGAACCAAAGAGCTCTCATGACGACCGAACTTATCAACACTCATCTTTAGACTGAATACTTAAGCTATGTATCCCCGACCTTTTAACTCTTCCGTTAAAGCAATCATTTCGTTATCCAATCCGTTATGCCCAGCCTGTATAGATTCATATATTAATCGCATTCTGTCAACCAGCTTATTCACATTATTATAGTATATAATATTTGTATCATACACCGATTTCATCGACATTCCTTTACCCTTAGCCTTCGGACGTTTTCCTCTAATACTAGAAAACAGCTTTGAAATAACTTCTCTATACTTCTCCGATCTATTTCTATGAATAGGTGTATTATGTGAATAACCTTTTCTATGGGAGTTGGTTAAAATACATATGTTTTTAAAATCATTCAAATCCTTCTTAGTATATTTTTTTGGAGAGGGTTTAAAGATCAATTCAAACAGTCCAGCGGTACCCTTAAAAGTTTGGTCTTTAACTGTTATATTATCTTTGTCATCTATCTCTAGCATACTATCCCCCATACGAAGACCGTCTTTTTCCAAGCGTGCTCCATACACGTGGTATTTACTCGATTTATGTGCACCATGTAGCATTTTTAGTATATAATTTCGTGAAAGAGGTCCTTTTTTGCCAATTTCTTTACTTAAAATACTAATATTTGTGGGGGATTCTGTTGGTTCTAAAGGATCTGTTTCACCTTCAATGTCGGATTTACTTTCTTCTTCATCTTCTTTATCTTCTTCTTCTTCTTCTTCTTCTTCTTCTTCTTCTTCTTCTCCTGAACGACTCGTTCTGCTAAATGATTCTGACCCAGATTCTGATCCGTATGTTCCTGAAGTTTCATCTTGTTTAACGATATTTTTATCTCGTTCTTTTACTTCTTGATCTAGTAGAGTCGATTTGGTCATTTTATCATTTATTTTATTCAGGGGTTCGACAATGGGCTTGAAGGTTTCCTCCAAATATTTATTTCTAGCCATCAATCCTTCTTTTAGTAGCAGGTTTTTCTTCCGTATTGAGTCACTTAGGACTTTTATTTCACTAAGCAACTCCTCCTGGTTCGACATTATTAGTTCCGACTGTTCTCAACGCCTTCACCACAAATACTGAATTTGTTATAGGCAGAAGTCAATGTAATAAAACAAATCCATCGAACCCTATTCTGTAACGACCATTTGTCATAGATCTTTCTTTATCTATAACTAAAAACCCATATTTTTCTTTCCAAGCTTTCCCACACACATCTCGAAATTTTTCAAATGACATATCTGCACCAACATGATCGTTGTATATATGTTTGAGATTTTTTTCATCCTGCTTGAAAACAATTAAAAAGTTTACGTTATCTCTAATTAATTGTTTCGGAATTTTACTATATGTTTGACCTATGTAAATAGAGTCAATATGATTATGTCTACCCATAGAGAAGTATGTTCTTATCCTATCATGATTTTCAGAAGAAACATCGTCAAAAATAAAAACTGAATACGGTTCAGCATTGTTAGGCTCTATAATCTCACTACTTGCGTCAAATTTATGCAATGAAACATCGGGTACATCATGCAAAATCTTTTCCAATAATAAATATTTTGGTTGATTTAGAGATTTGGAAAAAATATAAACATTATTGAAGCTTAAGCCGTTTGGTTTTGTTATTAAATTAAAAACAACGTTGGTTTTTCCACAGTTTGAAGGCCCACTAATAATACACCTCATTGTGTTAGGCAATAAACAGCCATGTTTACTTACCTCATTATCAAAAATATCCGGTGTCAAACAATCAATATTGTTAATATCAAGTCTTTCATTCTGGCAGATAATTTCCATAATTTATTTACTGAATAAACAGTCTTCTCAAATGCTGTCCCGTTACTGATTTTTTATTTCAAAGTAGGTCCTTTTTGTCTATCCAAGTATCTTCGCTCTTGTCAAATCCCAACCATCTCACTAAAAGTTTATTACCTCTTTTTCTTAATATCTTTTCAACCAAATAAACATTGCCAGTCTTGGATTTTAACAACTCATGTCCGTAAAACCCTCCCTGCAGTATCTCTCCTTTAACATCCTTTAAAATATAAGTTTCAGGAATAGTAGGCTGTACTCGATGCACTGTGAAAACCTCGTTTGTCCAATTCGGAAGGTAACCTTTGGTAAAGATCTGTTTATATTTACATATCCTCACATTGTCTCCTATTGCAAATTTTTTGGGTGGTTTCTTATCTAATATTGGTTTTGTACTTTTCTTTATGCGTTTCAAAACTTTAGATTCATTTGCTTTATTCACCTGATTTGGTTTCATACCTATTGTACGATGTTTTTTATCATTGTAATCTTTTATTAAAGTAGGAAGAATATCATACCATACATAGGTGCCTCTTTCTGAAAATTTCTTGTACATTGAAGTTTTCAAAGTGCGATTGAAACGTTCTACAATAGCGGCTTTCTTTTCACTATAAGTTGAATAATGATTTATTTTATTTTTCCTCATTAGATCAGAAAAATCTTTGTTAAAAAATTCTGTACCATCGTCTGTCTGCAGATTTTTTATACGTTTCCCTATCGCCTGAAGTACTTCTTTCATTGCTTCTGTAATAGACGATCCACTTTTGTTTTTCAGTGGAATTGCACTGGCTACTTTTGTAAAACAATCAATAACCGTTAAAATGTACCTAAAACCTTTATTAATCCTACTGTACGGTTTCATTTCTACAAGGTCCGCTTGATATAGGTCATGAATGCCTTTCACGACCGTTGATCTTCTAGGAAAATTTCTTCGAACTGGTTTGTGAAGTTCTTCAACGATGGATTTTCTCTCGTCCATCGGTTCGCTTTATCCTCCAATCGTTTAGTAACTGAACTATAAAACTGTTTCATTTATTAAAAAAGGCTAAATGTTAAATAAGTAATGTAGTTTTTGCTAATTTAAAAAATTGCTTATTCTAAACACACGAAAACTGGGTCAAGGCCACTGAAGTGGCTTTTTAAAAACTTTATTTAACATATACTTAATTAATTAGCATTTTATAGATCTTCCACCAGTTTACTTCTCAGGATGATGATGCACTTAATCAATTTATGTTAATGAATAATGTCCATAAGGAAGTGTGTGGATGTTGTTTTGAAGGATCACACGTTTGTCGTCTTTGTCTGCCAATGACTTCTTTTTCACAGTTATACTATATAAATTATGATTGAAGCTCCGGATTGTGTTAAAAGATGCACTGTACCCAACTCTTCCGAATAAACAGTTGTAGTAATGTTCAAATTTCATTTTTTTCATTATGTACATCTTTTTTATTCCTTTTGCCTTCTTGATAATCCCTGCTTCATCCTCATCCGCTGCAACTGTTGATGTGACATTCGCTGTTCTATCTGTCATTAATTTTAACGCGTACATCTTCGACATGAGCGCGACAATTTCTTCAAGTGGTACTCCGCAAGTTTCATCCTTGAACTTTCCTAAAACCTTCTTGTTAACAGAGTTGTCGTATGTCGGATGGTTGACTGGGTAGTCGGAGAAGTCAAAATCATTCCTGTGAGGAAACACTCTAAGGTCATCATACATGTCAAGTGTCTTGATCCAATATACGATCCCGTCAGTGTCCATGTAGCTAATTCCAATTCGATCTCGTCCATAAAAGGCAACCATCTTGTTGTAGTGGAAGTCGTACATATGGGTCTTTGAAATATCAAGTATACACATTCCTACATAAAGAGGTCGATCCATGACAACATTTGTTTTGTTCATGCATACAGCTACAAGATTTTCGTTTATTATGATAGATGTTTTGAAGTTAGGCTTTTGAACTAATTTTAACATTTTCTTTTCATCAGAAACAAGTTTCAAATTCATGTGATTCCTTTTGTTTTCAAGACATTTCCCATAGACGGCGTTATTCATCAGTTTGTAAAATTCTTTGTGAAAACTTGATGTGGAAGCTGCTCTTCTTGAAGTATTCGATTCTATATACGGTTTTAGCCAGGTCTTTTGTGTAAATTGAAGCACTCGGTTGATTTTAACAATTTTGATTCCTAGTTCAATTGCTTGCTGTACAATCCAATAATGTGCAATGTAATTAGATTTATTTTCAAGTGTTGTCATCAACTTTGAATATTTGCCTCCTGGAGGAACCTCGGACCTTGGTAATAGAGGAAGGTCATAATGATGGTCGTGAAGGTGCTGAGGATACTCGAAGTCAAAGTCCAATATGTATCCGATATCGCTGAACTTCGGGATGCTCATAATGTCTCCTAAAACATTAGAATCAACCCAGCAAAATCCGCCAAAAGGTAATGGCATTGACATGGCGTATCCATAAAGGTTATTGGCGTCGAAGTAGCCTAGGTAGACTGATTCTTTAGTGGAGTTATAATTTTGAAGATGTTTGTTATTGGCTTTGACATATCGTGTGACCGATTGTGTGAGCCCTCCTCTAACACCAGCTTCAACCATAAGAACCATGTCAATATCAGTTAAAAGTTGGAGTTCGCATTTAGTTTCCTTCATCATAGCTTGCCAAGCCAGCCCCGGAGATGTGAAGTAATAGAAACAATCCAGTCCGTAAGCTAACAAACAGGAATTTCTAAATTCCTCCATTACATCACAAAGGAGAGTTACATCAAGTTTCACATAAAAATCATTATAATCTCCGAGCGTCGACATATTAAGTTCCTTCCATACCTTGACAGCATGCTCATAATCTTCTGGATCTACTGGAGATTCATTGAGTTTACTGTAAAACATTTCTGGTGGAGGTAACGCAGTCTCGTCAAATCGAGCAAGGGAATCTATGTAGTCGTACGGGAACACTCCTTTTCTTAATACGAGCTCCATCTTATATTCTGGAACCAGCTTCCTCGTTTCAATTAAGTCATCTCTTTCCAGATTCTTAGAGAGTGTCATCAAACTGAATGGCATAAACCTTAAGGAATCTATAAACCTTAATTTTATATTTTTTACTTTCTTTGAAAAACTAATAAATTTTTCTGTCGTTTGAGCCAATACGTCAATTTGTCCTTTGTCTCGTCCAAGTTCTGGAATAATAAAGTGTGCGTCGTATCCACTTAAATTGTGTAATACAACCGGTATAAAGTTAGGTAGCTTAAAGTTGATATTGCAGGCGTTACAAGCTGCTCCTCTATAGGCTCCTGTCAAATGATCATGGTCACGCACTTTGATGTTGTCCTCAGAAAACTCCTGTTTACACAAGTAACAAATGTCCTCCATTTGATGACATAGTTCTTGAAGGTCAGTGAGATTTTCCATAGGAACAATGTAACTGTAGAGGGTAGATACTTTTTCAGCAATATCATATAGATCATCAACAAATCGTGTTGCAGCTTGCTCCCCACGGTAAAGCTTTGGCTCCGTTGGAATATCGTAGTGCCGAAGATGCTCATATGAAAGTGTTGATTTTACCAAAAGACAATAGCTGTTTGGCTCGTGTTTTTGGTATTTCCTACTGTCTGCTGCGTCAGGATCCACATTTTCCACTGGTATCAATGACGATTCAAAATCTGCGTAAATTACAATTGGGATGCGATACTGGTGATGGATATTTCTAAACTTTAGAATAGAACTATTCAGAGTTGGAAGGATAACTTTTGCTGCTGCATGATCTCCACAAAGTTTAGAGTGTTCCGTCAGCCAACTACGACCTCCTCTATTTATAGAGATATTTTTAAAACAGAAACATCTTTTACACACTGTTATTGGTGACTTTCTTTTGGTGAGCTGATAGTGAATGAGCTTAGTGAAATCTTTTATGTACACATAATGTGAAACAGTTTCATCTTTTAGTAACAGTAAATCAGTATGGTCAGTCAATTCACGTGGTACCACTTTTAACGGGTACACATTGTTTCTTCTGTCCAGTCCAAACACGTTAACAGATACACCTGCATTACGTTTTTCAAAACTTCCTATATCAGACAATGACACTGGGTAGTTTAATCCATTAAATTTATATCTACCATTTAGTTCTTGATATCTTCTATTCGGTCGTTCAGGATGTTGGACACCTTCATGAACAAGAAATTTCGCCAACATGGAATATCTGAAACATTCATTGTCATTGTTTTGAACATTAATACATGATTTATTATCTTTAATCTTTGCTGGCAATGGAATAAAACTGCTGCCACGTTCACCGTATCCACGTTTATGAACTCGTAAATCCAGGTTGTTTACATTGAGCAAGGACCATCCGGATCCACGAGCTTCATGTTCAGTTATTTTAAGCACCAATTCTTGTAAACATTCATCAACTATTTCATCTAAATTTGACGTCTCCATGATAGTTCGGTTTCTAGAAAGAAACCCTCTGTTGGATATTTCTCCTTCTACATTATTAAATGTTGTGTCCAATAGTAATCCAAATTTAATGAAATTCAAACGGTTAAGTTCATAATTTAATTTTGCAATTATAACATCTTTAACGAGGGTCAGAAATATTTGTAGTTCAAGTGTATTGATGTTATTTATTCTGTAATGTCGAACGACAGATCTGTCAAACGCCTCCACTAAAATGTTGACTCCCAACGTTGCATCTTCGTTCGCAGTCCCTCTAGAAGTAGAGGGTGAGGATTCATCTTCAGGATCCACTGAGTTTTGTTTGCTAGGAGGTGCATATGCAATTACGCTTGGTCTGCTCTGCCGTGTAGAGTGTTCAGTGTCAGCAAGGAAGTGTAAGAAATCGGGATGGTCTTCACAATCGGATAATGCATTATTAGTAGCATTATGGTAAATTTCACAGTGATATATATATAAATCCTCATTTATGAAATCTTCATTACAACGTTGACAATAGTACATTGTGATTGAATAAATTTCTCAGTGTGTTATAGACTGCTCCAAAAGTAGTATTGAGAGCCATTTTTCACATGTTCTAGTTTTATAGCAAATGCTGACCTCAGCAACAATTACACCTTATAATAATAATAATGATGATGTTAAAACTAATACAACACCAGCTGAAAATGTAGAAGAGTCCGCAGAAAAGGACACAACAACTACTGAGGAGATTAAGGCTGGACTCTCAGGATTTCTAACTTTCGAAGGAAATGATCAGAGGAAAAGGAAAAGATGTGAAAATGAATATGATGAACAAAATATGGATGTGATATTTGATGTATTTTTACGCGCAATGTATCCATTGAATTTAAACATGGATAAAACTGTTACTGTTGGTGTTTTCAAATCTTTGAACTTTAATCCTGCTGTGCTAATTAACCATTGCGGGAAAGCCTCATTGCTACTTACGATAGACATGTGGGATAAATTTACTAAACATGTATCTATCATTGAAGCCTACTTATACAACAACTTGACAGGACGAAAAACTGCAATTGGATTTAACGAATCCGATTTAGAAATCGACAACATCAGACTTCGAGGTACTCAATTTGTGAGATTTAGAGATCTTTCTAAACATAATAAGAAAATCCTTTTAACTTTGGAAGAATTTCAAGTCCTGTCGAATCTAACACCAGTAATAATCAGATACATTCAGCAACTCGTCACATATGCTCCACTTATTTTTGATTACCTCAACAGTTCGGTGAACACACATCCAGTTTTACCACTGATCTATGGCCCGATAGATCATTCTATATACAACAGATTGCCTCAAGAGGTGTCGTTCTACAGAAGGACCGGATTCTTTTTTAATAAACTTCGAAGTGAAGGAACCAAAATTAAAGTTTCTCCAACAAAGGAATTGCCGGAGAATATTTCAAATAAACAAAAAGTGTAAAATTATTTGAATGATTGCGTCAAGCAAGTGCTCATGTTGGGAGCACTAAAACTTTTTAAAAAAAGATTTACGTGACCTTGAAACAGTTCAGGTTTGCATATGTTATTCTTCTTTTCGCTGACTATATACATATGAAAATACTCACGCTGTGTGAGTGCAGTTGATTCCAAGCTTCCAAACAGTACCTATCCTACTCAGTCTTGTTTATTACATGCTTAAGTAAACTTCATAAAATGGAAAGATACTGTTGTGAAAACAAGTGTTTTGTGCGACCGAAACTAGAGGTAGACGGATTAGCCTGTGAAATATGTGAAAGTTATGGTATTTGTAAATGTCGATGTAAAACATATAAACTTCCAACTCCAACACGAGAAACTTTCACATTGTACAAATCCCAACACTGTTATACATGTTGTCCTAAAATGTGTGTGAAATTTGGACTGTATAGCGATATAATAAAATATTGTAACAAATGTCGCAAAGGTCTTTGTGAATGTCTACTACAATATTGTGCAAACAGGAAGAGTTGGGATGTGGATATAGAAGTAGAGTCAAAAGTAATAACAAGACGGAATAGCATGTAGAATATGTGAATGCTATGGTTACTGCAATAGAGTGTTAATTTTTAGGAAATGAAGGTTTGCATTAGTATAAATAGCTGTTATTCTTATAAATAGCTGTCACACCACCCACCCCATCTCAGAACAACTCCAGCTCTTGCCCAGTGAAAACCAACTTCATGCGCTCTCGTAGATTCAACAAAAAATGGAGGAGTATAACCTGTGGAAACAAGCGTTACTCAAAGAATATCAGGATACGAATGATTTAAAAAAAATTGTAAGCCAACTACCAAAAAGTATAGCTGAAGAAATTATGAATGAACATTATAAAAATTGTGCGACGGCTTTAATATGTTTCTATGAAAAAGATAGTCTTAGGATTTGTCGAAAGTGTTACGAGGATAACAAAAATGAATTTGCGGACTACGAACAAAAAGTTCTACATGAATCTTTTCAAGTCAACACGTCAACGCTACAATTGAAATATCAATGTATGAAATGTAACGGTACATGTGTAGAAGAGAGATACACTAAATGCGAATGAATGTTAGCAAACTCTGACTGTTTATACGGTAGATTGCATCAACAAAGTGCTCATGCTGGGAGCACTTAAACATTTTTAAAAACTAATTTACGTGACCTTGAAACAATTCAGGTTTCCACATGTTATTCTTATTTTCACCGTATATATATATGACAATATTGGGGCTATATGAGTGCAGTTGATTGCAAGCTTCCCATCAGTTAACAGTTGCAAAAATAAATACATACTGCTGCAGTGAGAAATGTTTCATAGAACCAAAATTACATTGATACGGAATGGACAAACCAATTTGTTTTAATTATAATATTAGAATGTCCAAAAAGTGCGTAGTAGAATTTCAAGCTTTCAGGAACAACCAAGACAAATATATCATAAAAGAACTAGCTTTTTTTGACATATCTACTAATGTCATTAACTATTTTCTTTTTAAGCCGCCTTTTCCTTTTAAGAAGTTAAATAGCAAAAGCTCTAGAACCAATAAATGGTTAATGAAGTATCTTCATCACATCACCTGGGACGAAGGATTTACACAATACAAAGAGCTGGATAGCATAATGTACCATTATTGTCAACAGTATGACGAAATCTACACTACTGGGGATGAAAAATCAAAGTGGATCAGAATGTACAGTACTTCAAATGTGACGGATATTGTGTTGGATAAGGAATTTGCAACGGAATTAAATGGTCTTTGCATCGGAGTAAAAAGCCCTCAGCATAAAACTGCAAATTGTGCATTGTCACGAGCATACAGAGTAGGCCGATTTATATCCGGTGGAGGGGGAAATCCACATATACCCATGCACGTACCTCCGTAATATCAGTTGGACACAAGATCTCTTACAGAATACAACACCTAGCAAAAGAATCATATCAGCTTCTCCACAATGGCATCACCTTCTCCACTACAATCTATTGCAGAAAAATTCAACCAACATTCAAAATCCGATCTCCTAGCAACAAAAAGATGTAGCGAACTTCAAGAGAAAAAACATTATGCTGTGCATTCGATGAAAAAGTTGGATACATCAGTTGGTGAAGCAGTTATAGCTGTTCTTGGAGATTCACCCTACAAAGAAGAAGATAAACCTAAATTCCAAGTTTACCTCCCGAAAAGATTTGTTAATGTTCTTATGAACGAAGATTTGGATTCTGTCAAGCCCGGCGTATTGTATTTAGTTTCCCATGGACCTTCTGGAAACAACTCTACAGAAATAACAATCCATGTTAACAATACTTTGTAAAATAGTTTTGTACATAGCGTAAAATTCCATTGTAATCTCTGATTATTTTACCTTTTTAATTATGTATTATTTTTACTTAGGTATTATGTAATTATATTTTTAAAAAACTCATCACTGTGACCTTGACATAGTTTTGAAAGTGTCGGACTTACCCCCACCATTTTATTCTGACATAAATAGAACCCGTACTAGTGGTCAGCTATCATTTCTCCATCAGCTCTCGTACCGTCAAGAACGAACTTAACCCATCAACATAATGAAATTTCATCTGGTGATGCAAGACGAAGTGGATTTGGGAATACTTCACGAAACACTCCTGCATTTGATGACGGAACATCCTCCGATGGTAATGAAGATTACTGTTGAATTCGACAGCACAACCTTCTGCGATTCGGAGACGACTGAATCACCCACTGAATGGTCTCCGAATGCCACATCCGAAAATACAGAAGAAACCAAACTACAAGAACCTCCAAAGTACGAAGAAGAAAGCCAACCACAAGAACCTCCAAAGTACAAAGAAGGAAATAATGTTTAATACAATATACCTAGTTTGCTGTAAAGATAAGTTATGTGAACCTTGATTAAATCTTTGTAATTTTTGACAAATAAATTATCAAATCTTTTTTTAAAAACCACTTTCGATGACCTTGAACTTGTTTCTACATGTCCGTAACCACCCACCCACTTGGGAGTAACAATGACTCTAGGTTTTTTTCTATAAAATGGTTACATTTAATTGGATAATTTTTAGCCAATTACTTGTCAGTGTTTCGTGATGACTAAGCATAAACAAGTAATAAAATCATGTCTGTCTGATCCTCACTACCATCCTCTCGTCTGACACCGATCCGCCAACATGTCTGCATCTACTCTGTGGTCCAAAGACATCGGCGACGAAGAGTTGGTGGAGATCACCCTGATTGCGGAGCATGGGGAGAGAATGAGAGCAATTTCAACTATGTCTGAGGACGAACTACAAGAAAATCACTTCAATGAGATAAAGGCGATCATGTCATACATTGCCCAACCGACGATGCTTCCAGAGCAGTGGCCGGCGATATCTCGGCGGATGGAATATCTCGCTGCGCTGAAGGCTGAGATCAACAGAAGAGGTCTATCAACTGAGATTTATGCAATATTTGTGTAAATTACAGATTTTAAGGACATGTGACAAACGGCCTTTTTCAAGGCCACCAGATGTTTCATTCGTTTGACACTCAGCAACCGCCAAATTCATTTTCAAATCACTCCCACGACTTCTATCAGTTTCGGAACAAATATTAATCCATCCGTTTTCACTTTACCCCACATCCAATAACGTATGTCGTTCGTCACACCAAAAGATTTTAAATACATGTAACAAACGGCCTTTTTACAGGCCACCAGTTTGTTCAATCGTTTGACACTCAGCAACCACCAAATTCATTTTCAAACCTCTCTCTCGACTTTAAACAGTTTCTTAACGAATATAAATCCACCCGCTTTCACATTACCTCACATCCAATGACGTATGTGTATCGTCACACCAATACGTCATCGCCGTGACGTCATCACACCCTCTCGTCACACATACGTCATCACCACGTCACTCAAACGTCACTTCTGATTTAAAAACAATTATTTTTCAGCTGTCCCAGACTCCCCATATTGCCTCTACTGTGCAATTATGTTAAATATTCATGCTTTTATATTATAATCAATCATTTGTTGTCACAGCATCAAGATTACAGAATTCTTTACCAAACGATTTCTGTAGAGAGGTCAGTCAAGCTCGTTTTGAGGTAACGTTGAAGAGGTTACTTTCAGTTGACTTATGGGGGTATAAGCTACTAAATCTGTCACTTCTTGTTAAGTAATTTTATATCATAAAGCCAAAATACTTCATAAGTCATAAAATTATGTACTTCAATTTAATAACTGGACATATGAAACCGAAACCAAAATTAGCCTACGTTAGCCTATGTAACCTAAATTATACCTGCAAAAACTCTTTTGCAAATACAAATTTACTTGATCTGTCTACTCTGTTTATTGTTCATAAAAAACCCCAGATTTTTATTGTTGCACAATATTAAGTGGTATCAAATTAGCCTACGTTATCAGCACAATTTTTAATTATTGATAGCCTGTATATATATACAAGTTTTTAAAACAAAGATTTGCTGTTTTATTTCTTTCAGTTGACAGCAAAATGTTGTTTTTTTTTCTTTACTTCCCACGTATTCAAACAAACTGACCAACCCAACCACGTTAGTATAACTGTACCTAACCCTCCCTCTAGGTAACCTGATCTCTGCCACTTTTTATTTGAGGGGTATGCCCTCAGACTACATAAACCCATGGTATTTCCACGATCAGGCAGTAGATTTTAGTTGATACAAATAAATTAATCGAGTTTGTTTATGATTATTATCGTCTCTTCGGTTTTAATATCAAATTACATATTTAATCAGTTTTTATTTCGGGAAGTGTACCCAATTTTTGTATTATCAGTTTTTAACGTTGATAAAAATCGTATTAATTAAATTACATTATTCATTTATTCTTAAGATGCCAGTCTTCGAGACATATTTGGTAGAGGGCACTTGTCAGTCCCAACTTTGAGTAGGCCTAAATAAATAAAGCTCATTATTATTATTGTGGGGGGGTCTTTTCTAAATAAGAGGGTTAGGCGGTTTAGGGTGTTCAAATTTGGTATTTTTTATACTAAAGGTATAAAAACAAAATCCTTCCAACCATTCCAACTTTGTAATAAACTGATCTCTGCCGTGTATGCTATTCTATCTGGGGGGCACGCCCCCAGACCCCCAACGTTTTTGCGATTATGTCCGCATATAGATTCATAAGTTATAGTTAAATTTTGTTTGTTTATGATTGCTATTGATTAGGTTTAAATATCAATACCGAATAGATATTAGGTTTCAATATATATTCGGTTAGGATTTTGAATTGGTTCAGTTCTCTATATCAGTTTTTTATGTCGTACCGCGAATGGAAGTGTACCCAATCTATTTCATGTATGAAACCCAGGAGCCATAGACTTGGGGGACCAAAATTAAAATACTACTAACAGGGAGGGTAAATAAATTACTTATGTGATAGGGCCTAGGCTCAGTTTAGCTTTAGTTTAAGTAAACAGGCCTGAGCTGTAGTAAAATAGGTAAGCTTACTGTAATAGAGCCTATTTGAATTATCAAACCAAACTAAAAAGAGGCCAACTGAACTAGGTTTTGAAGAGGTTACCTTGTTTATAAAATTAATACATGAACAAGCAAAGTTATCTTCTAGATCTGATAAATGGTATTTTTGACAAAGAAAACGCCAATAACAGTCATTCTGAACATGGATAAGAGAATTAACCTCACAAGTTGCTGCTCTTAACTTTACAAGAGCTGAAAACTGTGTATAAACGCAGTAGATTGACAATTCAGTCAACTAAGTTAGTAAGTTAATTAAAATTAAAACAATTGTCATGCATCGAGAAAAGTAATAATGCCCTGTAGCCTTTTACAAAATGTTAAATTAATGTTATAGAAGTGAACTTACCTCATTAACTATTTCAACATTTTTCATTTTTAATTTTGAGAAGTGAACACAAAACGTTGCTCTTCTGCTAAATGAACGATGGCAATAATCACATATCATTACTACTAAAAACTTAATATTCTACTAAAAATAATACAAACATATTCATCTCTACTGCAGTAGTGCAGTTGAGCCAGCAACTCTACTCAGCTTGACGACACGAGAGCCGAGAACTCGACTCCTTACGAAGCCGTTATTAGATCCGACATATGGTTACACACCTACAATATTAGATCCGACGACGCTACGATACACACCTTAATCGCGACCGCAGCACAACGTGGTGGCCACTTCCGGAACCTCATACACACGCACTATATGTCTGAAACCGGCTATATTAGATCCTGCTCAAATCGGGTAAATTCGACTATTTCCGTGATGGCCAGAACGCCAGAAACTCAAAAAAAGAACTTTGGCGCTATTAGATCCAGCAGAGTGGATCTAATAGCGCCATCGGATCTAATAGTGTGGGTGTGTAACCATATGTCGGATCAAATAACGGCTTATTCGCAAGAACACACACACACACACACACACACACACACACGCGCGCGCAAACACACACACACACACACACACACACACACACACACACACACGCGCGCGCGCGCAAACACACACACACACACACACACACACACACACACACACACACACACACACACACACACACACACACACACACACACACACACACACACACACATATATACACAGTTTCGAACGAATGGTGTTTTTGGGGTCTGGGTACCTCAAAACGAAAAGTTATCATGGTCCCGGACCTAGGTCTTACCATGCCGACTACGGCCATCGCTTCTTCCCTATAGAGGAAATTCGCTAAAAAGTAAACGGTTCAATATATATGTTGATGCAGGAAATAATATAAATAAACAGTTGATAATCACTTAGCCAGGGATAAAATCTGCATAAGAATATTTCTATTGCAATTGAGTAGCCAAATAAACTTTTAAGACTTTTGCTAATGCATGTATCATGAAAATGGCATTTAAACGATTCGTCATTCTTGATTTTTGTTATTTTTATCTAACAGGATAAAATAATACCCCCGTCGCAGCAAACCTGCGTACTCAGCGAATTTCCAACGCATGTATATGTGTATCATAGAACGACTTACCAAGTTTCACAAAATACATTCATAAATAAGTGATATATAGCACTTTATTTATTCTCCATCAGAATAACATTAGGGCTGAGTACGCAGGTTTGCTGCAACGAGGAAGAGAAAAATTAGTATTTTTGCAATTATCAATATAACTCAACCAGGTGTAATTACATACCAAGTTTTATTAATTTAGGTTCATAACAAATTTACTTATTCTCCTTATGAATAACACGGGGGCAGAGTATGCAGGTTTGCTGCTACAGGTAAAATCAACAAAAAAACTTTTTTGTGCAAATATCAATATACTACAACTATTTGAAGCCACATACCAAGTTTCATCAATATACATTCATAAATAATCGAGATATCAAATTTTATTTATCCTCCATAAGGATAACATTGGACAACGTACTGTGTTTAGCACTTTGAATATCTCTGCAACGGTTGGACGTAGAACAACAGTTAGAGCACCAAAATGATTTTTTTGTAGTGTTAAACTGATTGGTAAAACAAAATGTGAATATTTTAGTAAAATTATCTGAGGAATATCCAAAAACCTTTTTCCCTTAAGATTAAAATTGGAAAATTTATGGACGCGTTTTTTTACTTTTCTCTACAACCACTTAACCTAGGTTAATGATTCAAAATACCAATTTATTTATTTATTTTTTTAAGCTATATAAGATGGTTTTAACCAAAATTAAGTGTTTTTAAAATTTTAGGGGGAAAATAAAAAAACAGATTTTTTTTAAAATTTAAAACCCTTATAAAAATCCCTTCCCATAGTCCAATCGATCTGGTTTTCAAACTCAAGTCATAAATGTTACTCCACACATTTATGCCAAATTTAATCAAAATCGGATGTTTCTTTCAAAAGTTATCGCGGTAACGGACACACACACACACACACACACACACACACACACACACACACACACACACACGCGCACACACAACACACACACACACGCGCGCGCGCGCACACACACACACACACACACACACACACACACACACACACACACACACACATATATATATATATATATATATAAATTTAAACGAATAGTGTTTTTGACATCTGGGGACCACAAAACAAAAAGTTATCATGGTCTCGGGCTTAAGTCTTACCGTGCTACCTACGGTAATAGCTTCTTCCCTATAGGGGAAATTCGCTAAAACTACATTTTAAAACACTACACAATATATTTACACTTATACTGTAGTTACATACAAGACGGTAAATATACAAAGATGGTACAAGGCGTGTACAACAGATGGTACAGGCGATGGTACAAAAGATGTACAACGCCTTGTACCATCTTTGTTTATTTACCGTCTTGTACGTAAGTGCAGTATAAGTTTAAATATATTTGTTAGTGTCGTGAGACGTAGTTTTATTTTATCCTGTTAATTGTAGCAATTCGCATTATGCTACTCAAGAAACTATTTATTTTTATTTGTAATACTTCGGTCAACGAATATAAACTTATTGTATCCTACACAAACGTTTTGCATGCGGAAAAATTGAAAACAATATGGATAGCAATAAAGACATAAATTCCCTCGTTTCGATGCCTAATTAAGGCAATTTTCTATTCTGATCGCGTTTCCAGTTATTATTGGGTTTGAGTCACAACTGTTTTGACGCTAACGAACACTTCACTGCAGATTTTACAAGATAAATGGTAAATTTTCCCTCTAAAATATGTGTAAAAAATAAGCAAGACATAATTCTACTTTACTAAATTATTTTTATATCCCATTTACAATTATCTGTAATGGCACTTGACTTATTATTTAGGTATCGTAACCTACTTCCAGCCAAGTGGAATTGTATCGTAAATACAAGTTAGTATGAGTTTAACAATGTTGAAGTACTACTTAAGAGTAATAATAAATAAAAACATTAAAATACATAGTGTTTTATATTTTTCCCTTAGTATAAGGACTTAAAAGTAATTTAAAGGGTCTTAATATTATTTATGTGATCACATGATTGTAGTAAAACATTAGACGCAGTATTGTTTTTCACGAAACTGGCAATAAAACTTAAAATTATTATTGGAATGTCTTAGAATTTTAACTTATATAGTATTTGATAAACCAATGCATTCGTAAAAGTGTACTTTGTTATACTTTAACACCTACGAAAATAGTTAAATTTGAATAAGCAACTTATTAAAATATTATTTAATTCTTATGAGTCAAATATTCTTTAATTATTTTCTGTTAAAGAACATTATACGAAGTTATACATTTCATTATCTAATATTCATACTATAAGTAACCGAAGTTTCAAATAAAAACTTAATTGTTACCTCATCATGTTAAGCAGTGGTTAATATTCATCAAAAAGAGGTAGAGATGGGCAATCAGGTTAGAAAATTGTCACTTAAACGAAACCGTGGTAAACTGTAGGCATGCTTATGGCTTTAGCACTAACATATTTATATGTCAGGTAAAATTTACTTACTTTTTAAATTATAAGGTTTGAGGTGTTGGTTTTAAATCTATGTTTTATGATTTCCTTGTTTAAATTCTCATAAATAACAACTTATATTTTCCACCAAAGATTAATAAATTTACATTTGACATATTTACAGATTTTGATTGGTGTTTATGTCCATCTAAGTTAAACTACAGCTCTAATAAATTGTAAATTCTAATTTATACTTATCCCTGAATCAAAGCCTACACTGTTGTTTCATTAATATAATGATCAGTTTGCATTAATCGACGTAAAAATCTAATAGTCAACAATAGTTAGTATTATGAAGAAATTTTATCCCTATAAAGTTATGCTTATAAATAAAAAAAAATCAAATCGTAGAATATGCAATAACATTTCATATATGGAAAATATAATCTTAAAACTACATTTTTAAGTTATATCGCCCCATGATTTTTAAACGTAAGGAAATAGGAAAACTTAAAACCTTACTGAAACAAAAACATTTTAATTGAAAAAGTTGTTGACTAAATATGGGTGAGATAATTTTAATATAACATGATTCTAGAGAATGGTAACATTCCTTACGCCCGAATACTCCACAATCCTCTTTCATTACTGGCAATTTGGTCACATACAGCGGCTATCTAGCGTTCACAGCACTTCTCTTGGCAGATAACCCGTGAGCACTATATAAGCTCTGGTCACCAAACTAGTCACCAACAGAACAGAATAAATGGAGTCGGGATGAGGCCAAACCACCTGAAACATGGTGGAAGTGGCAATCCTAAAGAGAAAACAAAATTTATTTCATTGTTAATTATGACTATAATTTTTTTTAATAAATCCAATAGTCACCACTCAACATGAAAAGTCAAAAATATATCTTTGCCGTAACATTAAAAACTGCTACAGCAATGCTGTTACGCACTTTGTCTTGCCTATCCTACGGGCACTTTGCTGCATCTAACCTATAAACTACATACAATGGTTTACAAATATTAAGTTAGAAAAACTAGGAATAAGGAGTTATTGATAATATGTTTTGGAATATTTTAAATATACTAAACTAATTAATTAAAAAATATAATAATACTTTCTTCCTTTAAAATTATTACTTGCGTAGGCCTATGTTCTTTTGTATCATGGTAACAACTTTTTGATTAGCATATTACGTGAAGTTATTACTTACGGGATGTAATAAAAGTCGTCTTACAACACTTAAGATACACTTATACTGATTCACATACATAGGTAAACATATATAAACCCTAGTACCATCCTAAAAAGAACGAAGTTTTTAGTTCATTCTTATTTACGACTGTATTTTTGGTACTAGCCTATATTTTTGGAGAGATGGTACTAGCCTAATACCATCTTTTATATATGTTTACCGTCTGTATGTGAATCAGTATAAGTGTAAATATATCTTAAGTGTTGTCGTATTTTATTACGTCCCGTATCATAGTTATCATGAATTCAACACTTTTTATCACGTTAATCTGTTGTATAAATCTACTTTGTTTTGGTACTTTCAAATAGGATGGGACATTAAAAAGATCCAACACATTTAACAAATAAGCTAATTATTTATTGCAGAACATTACATTTAAGCAAAAATTACAAACAAAATACATCGTATAGGCTACTCTTTTTATCTTGAGGTGCAATAAATAATATAACGTTAAATTTGTTACATATGCTAATTACATATATCATTTTTGTATTTTAAAAACGTTTCTGCTAATGTAGCCCAAACAAGCACTAGGCCAAAATACTGGGAAAGAAAACAAAATACAACTAGTATCGCCACTGAACGAAAAAAATATTTAAAACCCTTTGATGTAATTTAACTAACTGAAAAAACTGAATATGCTAAATAAAAAAAACTAATAACCTAATTAGTAAAATATATTTGTATTTATTAATAAACGTATTATTAAATTTATTCGCACTAAAATATAAGGCACAGATAATAAAAAAAAATCAAAGTACATAATTCAAAATTGATCTACCTGTTTATTTTAATAACTCAGTTTAATGTTATTATTTTGTCTTTAAATTATTCAGTCATATATCTAAGAAAACATGGTAATGAGAAAACATTAAATCTAGTAGAGTAGACAATTTTTAAGTTTCAGAATTAAATTTATATTAGAAATAAACCATAATTTGTCACGAAAATGTATTGTTCGACATAACATCACTTTTACATCATTCGACTATCGGGGACCGCAGGGCAAATGCAGGGTTTACATAACCAAACCAAATGTCAAAAGTCATAAGATTGTATATTGCTGCAGCAAACTTTCTTTCAGTATATTAATCAAAGCGTATTTAATTCATGTTTCCTTTTATTTTCCTCATAAAAAGACTAATTGAAATCATTCATTTAAAGCATTCTCAATAGGAAAGAAAATACACATACATGCAATACAAACTAACAATATAATAAAACAACTTGTACAGTTATAAAGTGTCACTTTTACGCGTACGTAAAATCTACATAATCCATATATGCAAAATATAAAAATGTTTAGGGTATTATGTCTTTTATAGGTATTCCTCATGTAGAGCTTAATGTTTCCAATAACATAGTAGCAATAATTTAATATAAGGGGGAGGTTTTTTGTAATGTGGCTTTTAATGTAGCAGAATAGATAAAAAATACGTTAATTTAATTACAGTGACTTACAATTTTTCTCTTTTATGCCTTTGGGATATATTCATTTTTTATTTTGAAAAATACGTATTACTTTTTATTGAAGTTGATTGTGCTACGACGTGTGCAACTTACTCACCTAAAATACTTACTCAGTACTTTTACGCTAAAGTAACTCGTTGAAATTACCTTAAATTTACATTATTTATAATACGTACGAGTACTTACTCAAATAATTGGATAATTGAACGAAGTGAAGTTATACTTATAGACAACTTTACTGCTTAGACTGGTAAGAGAATCAACTCAACTGGCGTGTCTGTGACCACAATAACTCGAGAACACCTCCACAGTTAAACTTTAAATTTTTCAGAAAAACTTAACAGGTCAAAATCTCGGTCAAGTTCGTTATTCAGATAATTTCGTTCAGTATTAATCAAATTATCTTAAAAACAAATTTATTTTTTTCTCCATAAGAATAACATTGGAAGCCACTTTAGTGGTACTTGAATCGTAAAATTTAGCCGATGTCTATGTTTCAACAACAGAGTAACAATAGTTGGTTTACTAGAGTATACTTTGCTATACTGGAAACAACAGTTTTTTTTACCAAAAAAACAAACAAAAGAGATAAATCGAAATATATTTTTAAGTTGTGAGCATATTTATTATTTTATAAATTATTAACAGTACGTTTAAAAAAATATCCATACAGTTAATATTCCCTTAGTACGCCTACTCTGTGTAAATATCGCCAGTCGTCGAAGGCGATGATTGTAACAGTGGCAGACGACGGACGACGCGTGTAGCATAACGAAAAGCTCAAAATAACTTTTTGATGACTGTAGATACTAAGATATTAACATTAACTTATAAAATAGTTTGTTTTATTAATTTTTTTAGACAATTGTTAATATTGTTATTGTCATGTGTAAAAAGTATACAAAGCCTCAATTTGTCTAGAAAGCGTTGATGAAGTTGGTCACAGTAAGCAAACAACCTTACAATTTATTTTGTAGAACAATTATTTGCTAGGTTAAATTTTCACTAAATTAATAATAAAAATTGTCTACATTACCTAAAATACATTACCAGTAATGTAGTAGGTAACTACAATAAAAGCTATAGATTATTCTAACCAAACAGCCTTTTTCGGAAGGTTATCTTGAATGATTTGACATAGCCTAGGGTTGGATTACAGTAAGAGTAAGCCGACATTAAACTGGTAATACGAATGTTGTAAAATACTTTGAACACATTACCAGGAATGTTGTAGCGAACCAAAATGAAAGCTTTAAACTATTCTAACCAAACTAAGCCTTTTATACAGGTTATCTGAAATGATTTGACATCTTATAGGTTTGGATTACATTGACCTGTTTTCATCATGAACTTTGACCTATGGCTATAAAATGTAGTCCTATACACTTAGGCTACTTGCCATTTTGGAAGTTTCATGTACGGTCTTGGACCAACCCATTTTTATAGAATTTAATTTCATTATAGCCTAAGCTATTGAAACAATATATTGAAATTTAATTTTGTAAAATACAACTGTTGTAAAATGCTATAAAAATTACCAGTAATGTTGTAGCGAACTAAAACAAAAGCTTTAAACTATTCTAACCAAACTAAGCCTTTTATACAGGTTATCTGAAATGATTTGACGTATCCTAGGTTTGAATTATAGTGAGCTGTTTTTATCATAAACTTGGACTATAAAATGTAGGCCTATACACTTAGGCTACTTGCCATTTTAGAAGTTTAATGTACGGTCTTGGACTAACCCATGTTTATAGCATTTAATTTCATGATAGCCTAGGCTATTGAAACAATATAATTGAAATCTAATTTTTTCATCTAAATAACTGGACCCGACGACTTATTGTTAATCCTTAAGGATATTTTGACTTGGCCTATCGAAATTGTTAACATTAGTTCATATAGGAAACTAGCTGTTCTCTTAAAAGTTAAATTAACCACACTGCTAAAGTCACTGCTTAGCCCAAAATACTCTGTTTGTTCTAAGATAATGCACCCATGCCAATCCTAACAACAAACCATGCCTGAAATCTTCAATTTTTCTTAAAAATTAATAAATTTACATATTTATACAACATTTACTTTGATAAAAACAAGTGATAAATGTATGTATGTTTTTCTACGGATAAAATGTTTGGTCGGCGTCGGGATCTGAACCTGCGACCTTACGCTCCAAAAGCCAGTGCGACACCCTCTCAGCTACCACGATAATAGATTCTTAGGGGAGAAGTGACTAAAACTATAGCTATATAGACATAATACCCGGATTCTGGTGGCAGTTAAATGATAACGGAATGTATTCTGATGATATTACTCAAATCAGACATTGATTTTTTTATGAGACTCAATTTAAGTTTGATCATGTGTTTCAATTATCCTTATACGCGAGTAATGAGCGTACACCTAATATTGAAATATATACTAATAGTTTTATTATTATTCATAAATTTTGCGACTGATACGTTTGTAGCTTAAATCCGACAGCTTGCCTTTCATGCTATTTGCAATTTGATAATGTTCAGTCAATGTGCACTATTATTACTCTGCTTTGCTGTGAGTGTGACAGCTTAATTAATGACAGTCATCAGATTGCCGTGTCATTGGTTCAAGCTTTTGACTTAATTACTCGGTCTATTAACTAGAAGAAGTGTAAATGAAATGAAACTATTAGGTGATTTATAAATATGACTTATTGCATTTAGATATTTGTTACACAAGTGTTACTGTTTTGTGACAACACATACACAAGGTCTGCTGAAGAGTTTGTACAATGTACAAGGAAATTGTGTTATGTCGATCCATTTCATTTTAATATACATATATATATATATATATATATATATATATATATATATATATATGTGTGTGTGTGTGTGTGTGTGTGTGTGTGTGTGTGTGTGTGTGTGTGTGTGTGTGTGTGTGTGTGTGTGTGTGTGTGTGTGTGTGTGTGTGAGTGTTGGTTTTTTGTTTAATTTATGTTCTAATTTGTAAATATTTAGTCTAAAAAGTACCAACATAAATAGAACAACTTTTTCCCCTTTTTTTAAAAGTTTTAATTGTGTACATTTCTGTTTTGCATCATTGCAATGAAGCATTAAATTTTTTATACAGTTTGTATGGTTGAACATTCAAAAATATAGATTTTAAAAGTAAAATTAAGTATGCTGTTTGTCGGCATGGTTTGGTTATCAATTAAAATATATTTATTGTAACACAGATTATCCGTTATACAATCAATTAGGGTTCGAGTGCATTAGGATTTTTAAACATGAATATCTCAAGGAGGAACTTGGGTGATAATAAAAAACTTAATATCTAAATAAATAAAACATATTAGTCCTAATTGGCTAAAACAATACAAAAATAAGTTTTTAAGGGCATCGTAATCACAGCCGTGGGAAGTCTGGGATTTTCTGATTGACGATAGTTAGGTAAATCAACAGCGATACATATGTTCGGTATAAATTAGTTTCTTATTTATTGAGACATCAATCATATTACTATCATGCTATAACCTTGGTATACCCAAGCTGTAAAGTATCTGAGATGAAAACATTATGGTTTTGAATATTATGATATATCTCAAGTTTGTTTCTAACTGTAAAATACGGTTCTAAGTTATCTTATACTGTTAGCTATAAGAGGTTTTGTGGCAACACTAAAAAGTAGATAAGTTTTAATTTGAATGTATACTGTATAAGATAGTCTACATTAAATCAGTTTTGAAAGTTATTCTATAAAACATAAACTAAATTTAAATTTATTTATTGTTTGTAATTTTCCTTAAAAAAAGTATTTTGCCATCAGAATATATGGCCTTCGATTTTTTTTTTTTACCTGAAAGAAATAGTAACTTATTAAACTATGAATATTATACTGTATCTTAAAGTTGTTAAACGAAACAAAATATGAAAATTGTGAGTTATTGGAAATCTTATTTTGTTGATCTAAAGTTTTGGAATTGACAAATTATATGGATCAAGTACTAAAGACTTGTGAATCTCGTAGCATATATATTTAACATACAAGCCCCATCGTAACCACACAAAACAAGCAAGACGGAGGTAAGCAATGGGAATCAATAACCTGCACGTCGGCCCGATGGCGCCACACAGCCGTCGCCCTGCTACTGATTTATCATATTGTTAATTTTATTTATATTTAATATATTAGCTTACCTTATAAATATTATAACATTATAATATTCTTAGTGAATTTAAATATCATTTGGATATCTAAACATATCCCATACAAAGAATGTGAATTGCATATTTTAATTTATGAACTGTCTAGTTGTTTAAAATGTATATATAAGTAGTTGTAACGAAAACATATAGTACAATATCAATACGTGTAAAACTACTATGTTTGGACTATGGTCGTTTTTTGTTTGTGTTATATATTGCATTGTAATGTGTCCTCCTGACTATTCCTTTTTTATTTTGTGTTAAAAAGAAAATAAATACTATTTTTTTTAGATTAATCTTGGTTTTTGAAGGTAAGATGTCACCAGATTGTTATGTAAGAGGGCTTGAATTTGTCAACCACCCACAAAAAACATTTTATCTCGTTCAACTGCCTATGTAAATGAGTATTATAACCAGCATGTAAAAAAACACTTTATTAATGGTATGTATTTAAAGGAATAATAAGATTAATATAAATTTATAATGTGATCTGATCTTCAGGTAAGAATAATACCTTCAAAATAGCAAAACTAATCGTACAATAAGGAAAAGCTGTAAGATGCGCAAGAAAGCTAAAGAATAGATCTTTAAAAACAGACAAAATAAAAATAAAACCAAACTCAAAATCCAGACTTTCTACAAGGAACCTCACCTTGATAGGATTGCACAACTCAGACTGGCGTAGCAGCTGGGGTCCGGCCACGTGACCAGGTGCAACACTAGTCACGTGGCCCGGCATCTCCAAACTTTGTCTCCAATTGTCGTTAAACTTGTGTTCAGAATATTTTAGTATAGATGACAAATATTCACAACAATTTCGTTTATAACATTAACTCACCAACACAAACAAATTAAGTGTAAACAAATAATAGAAACAAGTGTTGGATTCCAGCTTCAGCTAGCTAGGCACAACCCTCTTAGGAGAATTATACAGCCATCCCGAAATGTAGGTATCTGCAAGGCTGGAAAAAGTAGTGAAGAGCTAGCAGGGGGAGATAATCATCCCTTAACATTTCCACCTCCTGTATTCAGGACAATGAAACTCCCTGCTAATATAATAGCTACTTATTCGTCACTCTCCCAATATAATAGTACAAGATAAAGTACAAAAATATCAAATAATCAGTCGTGATATCGGATAAAACCCACTATTTGCACATTCATATAAGAATCCACCCACACAAGCGGATAGTTTCATATGGTATATATCTTCACTTGGCATTTTTGTTGGTACTTAAATCAAATATTCTGATTCATATTTAGTGGTCTTAATGAAGCGCAGTAAGTAAGGGATTATGTTTTATAAAACATATTCCTATAAGAAAACAATTAATTGTTGGCATTAATGTTTATATAATATTTTAATTACACAATTTGTAAAGATATGAAGAATTATGCATACTGAGATAAACATAAAATGTAGACAACTTTTATAAATGTACTATTTAGTTTAATTTTAATGCAATAATAAATGCTATATACATTAATACAATACTTTGAGAATGAATGTCAAATTTGTTTTGTTTACAAACAGTATTTAGGGGGAGGTAGTAAAATTTTATGTTAGGAGTTCAGTATAACAAAATAATTAAAATAGATGCCTCTCATAAAAGTTTGAGGAATATACAAACATAATTTTGTTTTATTCTTTGTTTTATAGTTAATGTCATCTATTTGATTACAATCATAATCTATGGGGTAGTATGTCATTAGATAATAGGAACCGAGATAATAGACATTTTGACACTAAAATTTAATGACAATTGTACAGTCATACTGCTGAGCCGATGAACACAAATTTATCCCGTTTGACTTTGAGCGTGTTAGTTTAATTGATAATAATTATCATATTACGGCATCATACGCAAAAGGCCTTTTTTTACTTTAGAAGTGTCATATTAATAGTAAATGATTATGGGTAGTCAGAATACTTCTGAGTCACTTCCTTCTAAGGTTTCTGGGATGTAATAGTTACTAGAATATTTAAATCCGGTAAAGTGATTTAAATACCCGACTCTAAAAGAAATACAATTTTGTTGCACCAGCAACTTTTGCTCGCTGAAGAAGTCATCTTCAGACTGCCCAGGGATGGATATAACTTCATTAGGAGAACGTCATTATGATACCGTATATTTAAAAACACTAAATACGAGATGAACTTTATCGCAGTGACGTTATTTTAATGAATGGATTTATTCCATTTTGACAGAAGATGACTTTGTCAGGGAGTCATTGAGTTGCTAGTGCAACACAATTGATTTACTTATAGAAGCAGGCATTTAAAATATATTAATATATCTTGGTAATTAGGAGGCAGACTATCAAAGATTTAATACAATAATTTGGCTATCAGTCTATTTTTATTATTTATTACCTGTAAAATACAGTTCATTATTGAGCTGGTGATTGCAGGTTTGAAGGCCTCTTAGGCTGATACATAGAACAATAAGAACCAAAAGTTTATTGACCTGCAACAAAAAATAGTAAAACTATGATGTGATAAATCTGTAACAATAGTTCAGTTTAAAAATATAGCCAATTAATTTAGTAAACATCGTTACAAACGCTGTTTTGTATTTAATTTGCTATGAAGAAAAATTCGGTTTATTTTCTTGTTACTTTTGAGGTTATTATAAGCTTAATTTAATAATTTCGTTTGCATTAGTTATATATGTGTTTATTAATTTTACACACAATTTTAATACTCCCTAAAAATTCAAATTAGTCATTAAAAACCATGCAAAACCTGATCATTCAAATGAGAGTGCAAAACCGCCAAGGCCTACACGGTCTTGTACACAATTTTACTTTCCAAAGGACTTTATCAATTTGCATATTATTTTTGCTATGGCACTCGGCAGTTATACAAATTAATATCAATGATCACTTTGCCAAATTTTAAATTCACTTATACATGTAATACTCATGTTGTGCCAAGCACCACTTTCGTGTTTAACGTTTCAAACCCTTCTATTCTTGACAAAATAATCCACATAATTCTCCACTCGAATATTTCAATCATCAGACATTTCTTGCATAACGTTTTGATCGGTTTAGTGTTATATAAATGTGTATTACATAAACGAATTTACATAACCGAATTATGACCATATACCCTTAAAAAATTGTGCAATAAGCAAATGGAGGTCTTTTTCCGAACGGTCCTTATATATTTTAATTATTTATGTACAGATGTTATGACTCGGCACCACATTCAGATGTACTTTTCTACCTATATCATCTTAGAAACTAAGTGGCAAAGATCAGTTTATTTAATTTAGAGGTATGATGCCGTTACACCGTCTTGCTTCTAATAATTTGTATTCGCTACCTAAACTACGAACCAACTGCTCAAATGATACATGTAATTGTATTTGGCTGTAATAAATGTAAGTTTTACCAAACATATATCTAATAAAGTTTTATAAGTATATATAGAGATGTAGAAAGTTAAAATCCAAATACCGAAAAAACAAATACGTTTTTGTTTATTTTTTTACCTTTTTCTGCACTGTGTCTGCAGTTTTAAGTGACAATAAAAATATTACTTTTATAAGTTTTTGTATAAATAGCTCTGTCATGCATAGTGTTTTTAAAATGATTGCGCTCTTTGTATCACTGAAGTTCACTGTTCACAATTTTGTTCACCTCGCGATTATACAGTTTGTCGAATATTATACTTTATAATACAACGTTAAACCAACGTTATGAGAAATCAAACGATATCATGTCGTTGTTATAATTGAATATTGCATTTTATATTTAACAAATCTAACAAGTATAGTTTACGTTGCATTAAAAGGAACAAACAGATCATACCTGATCAATGTAACGCAATAAACACTATTCTGAAATGGGTTTTGAAAATTTATAATTATTATATACTACTAGTTGCTTAAAGAGGCCATAGTCTTTATACTTGCTCCAATACTCTGCCTCATAATAAATCTTTACTCATAACATGCTGAGAAAATAAAACAGTATAAGTGGGAATTCATATCAGTTTGTAAACACATTAAGCACTTAATCACTGGTTTTAATGTAAACAAAGAAATCCCCATGTTTTTGTTATAGGGGACGATTTACGTTATTGATCGTTTGTTCATACATTTTTGAAAAAAAACTGCTATTTTTCCCCACGTTTCTGGGATCAATATTTTAAATTTTAACCCTCTCCCCCATCCTACAATTGGCCAAACGTCCAAACTTTACAGTTAATGTTTTACTTACAGAATAAGATATGTCACATTCGTCTTACACCACTAAAGAATATATTTACACTTATGATAAAAGTCGGTAAGAGTATAAAGAAGTTGGTACAAAGCTAAAGTACGTTTGTTTATTACAGTACGATTGATTTCAACACCACTTAGTGTGCAAATTAAGAAACCAAATTTTATAAAATAAACCTTTGAGTTTTCAGTTTATCTTCGACCATTTGCTGATCGTAATGTAAAATTTAAGTGTTATGCTATATTGTAAAATAAACTAAATGTTTACTGCGTTAACAGAGTGTAACAAAATAAACCTACACATATTATAAATCACACTTGAAGTAGAACCACTCTCTAGCCCGGAAGTGTGCGGCAGAGGAGACGCCAAGGAGAAGACAAATGACCTCCTACGACAAGAAAGGTAATGAATTGGCCCTGGTCTAACGTCTACCCCAATACAGAGGTTCCTAAGGACGGTGGTTTTATTTTAGTGGCTTTTCGTTTAGAAATGCATAAACATTGTTCATCTGAGTTAAACAGTAAACAATTTTAAAAAAGCTTAACTTTATATTTTTCACCCAAAGGACAAATGTGGAGTTAAATTAGACTTAATATACTTGATGGAGGCCTAATATTGGGCACGCAGTATGTCTACATCACACTTAGTAAATATCAGCAGAAATATGACAAGTTTTTATTAATTAAACCTGTCGAAAAATGAAAAAATCTAAATATCTTTAGATATGACCGTTTTCTTAGTATAAGTAGTGGTGTATTGGGGGTTATGTCCCAATTTATATTATTGGATATACACGTGACACCAATAATACTTGAGCTAGAGACGTGAGATTTGGCATGCATGTACCTTCCACCTTTTCTTTCCAAATCCAACTATTTTTAGTTTGAACTATCTCAATAAAATAAATAATTGTGAATACAAAAATCAAAATGTAGTATGTTTTTATTTAAGATCTAGAGGCCGAACGGGTTGTCCTATCGAAAAACGAAGACCACGATGTGCCACGGATTTCAGACGAACTACAACTTTAGTCCTATGACATTTTGCCGTATCTCACCCCTTTCACCCTTAGATAGCGCTAGATTTTTTAAATTTAAATTTTTTTCACAAATTTGTTTGTGGTTTTTAATGGTTTGTCACTCTAATATAGAACTTAGAGGCCTAATACTTATCACACAGTATTCCTACATTGCAATTAGGACTAAGAAATACTCCCACGCCCAGATTAAGTATCTTAAACACCCAAAAAAATCAAAGTTTTTGAGCTCTTGTAGACTTTTCGTGTTTTTCGGGTACATTTTCTATGTTGCGCACTGTCGAGGGTAAAATCCCTTATAAATCATGTCATATTTGTTGCAGAGGCTTTTAGTTACCCAAAGTCATAGTATTTCAGGTTGCTAACGTATTTCAGGTGGTTTTATTTTAGTGGCTTTTCGTTTAGAAATGCATAAACATTGTTCATCTGAGTTAAACAGTAAACAATTTTAAAAAAGCTTAACTTTATATTTTTCACCCAAAGGACAAATGTGGAGTTAAATTAGACTTAATATACTTGATGGAGGCCTAATATTGGGCACGCAGTATGTCTACATCACACTTAGTAAATATCAGCAGAAATATGACAAGTTTTTATTAATTAAACCTGTCGAAAAATGAAAAAATCTAAATATCTTTAGATATGACCGTTTTCTTAGTATAAGTAGTGGTGTATTGGGGGTTATGTCCCAATTTATATTATTGGATATACACGTGACACCAATAATACTTGAGCTAGAGACGTGAGATTTGGCATGCATGTACCTTCCACCTTTTCTTTCCAAATCCAACTATTTTTAGTTTGAACTATCTCAATAAAATAAATAATTGTGAATACAAAAATCAAAATGTAGTATGTTTTTATTTAAGATCTAGAGGCCGAACGGGTTGTCCTATCGAAAAACGAAGACCACGATGTGCCACGGATTTCAGACGAACTACAACTTTAGTCCTATGACATTTTGCCGTATCTCACCCCTTTCACCCTTAGATAGCGCTAGATTTTTTAAATTTAAATTTTTTTCACAAATTTGTTTGTGGTTTTTAATGGTTTGTCACTCTAATATAGAACTTAGAGGCCTAATACTTATCACACAGTATTCCTACATTGCAATTAGGACTAAGAAATACTCCCACGCCCAGATTAAGTATCTTAAACACCCAAAAAAATCAAAGTTTTTGAGCTCTTGTAGACTTTTCGTGTTTTTCGGGTACATTTTCTATGTTGCGCACTGTCGAGGGTAAAATCCCTTATAAATCATGTCATATTTGTTGCAGAGGCTTTTAGTTACCCAAAGTCATAGTATTTCAGGTTGCTAACGGTGGTCGTATCCCTTATAAGGTTCAAAATACGCCTTTTAAAGGCTACATTATACATCAGTTAAGGGTATAATTAACGAAAGGGACCTGGGGGCGAAGCCCCCCACAGGGGTCTGGGGGCGGAGCCCCCAGCGAGCGAAGCGAGTCTAACATATATACAGCCGCATGTGTAACTCACTGACTGACTGACTGACTGACTGACTGACTGACTGACTAAGGTATACGAATTCTAGACCACTTCTAGATGAGCTAGAAACCTGAAATTTTGCATGCAGGTAGCTTATAGCTTGTAACCCCCAGGAAAATCGCCAAAACCAACAATATTTTATTTTAACCCCCCTAAAAAAAATATTTAAAACCCCCAAAAAAGGCTTATTTTAAAATTCCAGTTTTTGAGCTCTAGCGCGCGAAAGGATGGTCCTATCAAAAAACAGGATTTTACAAGATCTACAACTTTGTTCCTATGACTTTTTGTCGTATCTTGCTCCCTTCACCCTTAGGTAGCGCTAGATTTTTCAAATTTCAGGCAATTTCGACGGTTATTTTTGTGGTCTTTAATTTCCTATCAGTTTAATTTAGTATGTAAAGGCTCGATATTTGGCACTCAATATGTTTACACATTACCCTTCACGAAACACTGGATAAACTAACATATTTTAATAATTAAACATCCCACAAAAATTAAAAACCCTAATTATTCTATAAATGACAAACTGCATTATCGACTTACTCAGGTAATTCTAGATAAGCTAGAAACATGGAATTAGGCCTATATGTAGCTTTTCTATTGCAACCCCCAGGAAAATTGCAAAAAGGTTTAATTTTTTATTTTAACCTCTTCAAAAAAATTCAAAAGGGAGGAAATTTTGAAAATCTCCAAAATAGTGCATGTTTTTGTGCTGTAGCGGCCGAACAGTTGGTCCAATCGAGAAACGGGGACTACTCAACGCACGGGCTTTAGACGATCTATAACTTTGGTCCTATGACTTTTTGTCGTATCTCGTCTCCTTCACCCTTAGATAGCGCTAGATTTCTTAAATTTTGGCATATTTTCTATATTTTGTGGCCGTTTTTTATTTCCTATCACGTTAATATACTTGTCGGAGGCCTAATATTGGGCACGCAGTATGTCTACATCACACTTAGTAAATAGCAGCAGAAATATAACCACTTTTACTACTTAAACCTGCTGGAAAATAAAAAACGCTTAAAATCTATATATTTTACAGTTTTCGAAGTATAAGTAGTAAGGAAATGCCGGTTTTGTAACAATTGTTATTAAATAGAATGCACGTATCACCATTTATACTCTAACTAGGATCGTGAGATATGGCATGCGTGTGCGTTGCACCTTTTCTTCCCAAATCCTACTATTTTTAGTTTGAACTATCTCAAAAGAAATAAATAATTGTGAATAAAAAATCAAAATAAAATATTTTTTTATTTGGGCTCTATTGGCAGAACGGGCTGTCCTATCTAAAAACGAAGACCACCACGTGCCACGGATTTTAGACAAACTACAACAATATTTATATGACATTTTGCCGTATCTCACCCCCTTTACCCTTAGGTAGCGCTAGATTTCTTAAATCTTTAGCAATTTTCCACCAAAACTTAGTGGTTTTTATTTATTTGACACTCAAAAATAGTACTTAGAGTCCTAATATTTGGCACGGAATAACTCTACATTACAGGAAGTATGTGGCAGAAGTCGCATGACCAATTTGAATTGTTTGAACCCTAAACAATTTTGAAAATCCTCTAGTTTTTAGATTTCCCGGTGTTTTCATTGATATTTGGGCATGTTAGACTTACGTAGTGTGTAAAAACCAGCACAAATTTGATTTGATTAGTTGGACATGTCCTATAGACACCACATGTATAATTATTATGGTATGTTATGACGGTGTATCCATCCACAACATTTAAAAATCGTTATTTACAGGTCATACTAAAAAATGATTGGTCTGTTTTCTTAGTATGAGTAGTAGTCTTATGGGGGTTCTTGGCCACATGATTTGACGCCACTTCAAAATGAGGCCAAACAGCGACCTGGGGGTGAAGTCACCCACAGGGGTCTGGGGGCGGAGCCCCCAGCGAGCGAAGCGAGTCTAACATATAATATACAGCCGCATGTGTAACTCACTGACTGACTGACTGACTGACTGAGGTATACGAATTCTAGACCACTTCTAGATGAGCTAGAAACCTGAAATTTTTCATGCAGATAGTTAATAGCTTGAAACCCCCATGAAAATCGCCAAAACCAACAATATTTTATTTTAACCCCCCTAAAAAAAATATTTAAAACCCCCAAAAAAGGCTTATTTTAAAATTTCAGTTTTTGAGCTCTAGCGCGCGAACGGATGGTCCTATCAAAAAACGGACACCACCACGTGCCACGGATTTTGCAAGATCTACAACTTTGGTCCTATGACCTTTTGTCGTATCTCGTCTCCTTCACCCTTAGATAGCTCTAGATTTTTTTCAAATTTTGAGATTTTGTGGCGGTTTTTCATTTCCTATCACGTTAATATACTTGATGAAGGCCTAATATTGGGCACGCAATATGTCTACATCATACTTAGTAAATAACAGCAGAAATATGACCAGTTTTTATTACTTAAACCTGTCGGAAAATAAAAAAAACTCTTAAATTTTATAGATTTGACCGTTTTCTAAGTATAAGTAGTAAGGAAATGCCGGTTCCGGAACAATTGTTATTAATTAGAATGCAATTATCACCATTTATACTTTAACTAGGATGGTGATATATGGCTTGCGTGTGCGTTGCTCCTTTTCTTCCTATATCCTACTATTTTTTGTTTGGCCTATCTCAAAAAGAAAATTTGGGAATACAAAATCAAAATGTAGTATTTTTTATTTGAGCTCTAGCGGCCAAACGGGTTGTCCTATCGAAAAACGAAGACCAACGTGTGCCACGGATTTTAGACGAACTACAACTTTAGTTCTGTGATATTTTACCGTATTTCACACCCTTCACCCTTAGTTAGCGCTAGATTTTTTAAATTTAAGCTTTTTTCTAAGATTTTTTATGGTTTTTAATGGTTTTTCGATCTAATATAGAACTTAGAGGCCTAATATTTATCACACAGTATTCCTACATTACAATTAGTAGCAAGCAACACTCACATGCCCAGATTAAATATCTTATACACAAAAAAAATCAAAGTCTTTGAGCTTTTGTAGATTTATTCGTGTATTTCGGGTATATTTTCTATATTGCGCTTTGTCGAAGGGAAAATCTCATATAAATAATTTCATATTTGCTGCAGAAGGATTGTAGAAACCCAAAGACATAGTATTTCAGGTTGTTAACGGTGGTCGTATTCTTTATAAAGTTCAAAAGACGCCTTATAAAGGCTACATTATACATCAGTTAAGGGTATTCATTTTTTTCGAGCACTTAGGTAATAGATTGAGGGTTAAAATTTAACATACTACGTCTCCATGCCAAGTCGTACTCAGCAACAGGCACAGGACCGGATTTTATAGGTTAAACCCTTAAAATAATCAAAGCCTTGGAATAGTTGTAAAATTTAGGTCTTAAATAGAATTTGGACAAGTTTACATTAAACTGTGGCCAAACAGCGACCTGGGGGCGAAGCCCCCCACAGGGGTCTGGGGGCGGAGCCCCCAGCGAGCGAAGCGAGTAAATTTAATACGCACCAATTAATCAAATATAAATTAATCAAACTAATATCAAAGTTTGTTATCTAAACCTGGAGATTTGTATTTACTACATTGTACAGTATAAATTAATACCCTAGGATATATTTAAAGGTAAGTTATTCACTGCACGATGATAAATTGAGAAAAAAAGCTACGATGTAAGTCAAATAGGCATGCTATTTGTGTTTGAATGTTAAAGTTAAATATTTTAAGGTTTTGCTAATAACATTTGGCCCTTTCAAAATATTCTGCCCCAGAACTTCACGTTTAGTGCTTTACAAAAATTTGCATAATTTAATAATCATCTGTACACAATTTCCTTTGTTATGCTAATAGTGCTTCCAAATTCTCGATGGGGAATTTATAAATATAAGTTTTACTTCGAAAGAAATTACAATTTCATATAAACTATGGCCAATGGCTTTATCGTTTTATGGCTTTTGCCGTTTGTAGATTTGTGATTATTTTTCTAATAAGTTGTATCCTACGAATCAGTTGAGACGATGATTTGTCAGTTTCTTATAATATTTAAGGCTTTGCAAGTCTTGTTTTAGTCTGATATGTTTTTATGTTTAAGTGTCCGTTTGTTAATTATTCTTAATGCTAGTTTTAGAATAATGAGGTTTATTAAATCCTAAAGTAAGACAGCATACCTAATCTCAAGCCTACTTTGAAAGTATGTCACGAATTGAGTATCAATGACAGATTGAAGGTAGTGACATTATTAGCTGTAAAAAAATCAAGGTAGCTTTTGAAAGTTAGGGTTTTGATGTTATTCTAAATGCGATTTGAATCTTCTGCTGAAGTCTTTATGAATCATGTCAGCATTGCTCTTTTATGTGCTAAAAGTGAGAAAATAATCCTGTAGGATGCTTAACAGAAGGAAAAATCAGCTGCTATGAAGGAAAAATCAAAATAGATGAGGAAGAATTTGGCTCTTTTATCGTGGTATTGTGTTTTTACATTTATATTTTATTTAAGTACACTAGGATAAACGCCAAATTCAGCTATTATTCGACGATAATAGATTTAGAAAAGCTAATATGCAAGCGAAATGGGTTTACTATGTGTATTTGAGCTCACAAACCATATTATGAGAAATATTTGGTCTCTTATTGAATTAGGACCCAGCTTGATTGGAAAAGGATCCACAGACATGCCTGTCTGGGATCTTGTCTGAGATTGGGCCTCCTTCGGGAGGGAAGGCCTAGGGATATTAATCTTAATCTATATGTATATGTATAAAAATGTATTGATTACTTAAATTTAAAACAACCATCACAAGATCGTAATTTTGTATTGCTCTACAACAGTTTTCAGCAGATAATTTTGCAAACACAACTATTGAAAAATGTAACACCTTGCAGTTGAAAATAGGTGGAAAAATATTAAGTCTAACAATGTCAACGTTAAAGAGATGGTTATATTTAACTATAATTGTTTAATGTTTTAATGCACAACTTTTAACAATTTTCAGAATATTTTAATGAAACCTTTGTCAAATTGCAACAAAAAAACTATCATTTTAGCGAATTTCCCCTATAGGGAAGAAGCTATTACCGTAGTCGGCATGGTAAGACCTAGGCCCGGGACCATGATAACTTTTCGTTTTGAGGTTCCCAGACCCCAAAAACACCATTCGTTCGAAACTGTATATATATATATATATATATATATATATATATATATATATATATATATATACAGTTTTTTGCGCTATTCATTGTGAAATAAAATACCCCCGTAGCAGCAAACCTGCATACTCAGCGAATTTCCAATGCATATTAATTTATCTTAATACCACATAAAGCCACATACCAAGTTTCATCAATATACATTCATAATTAAACGATTTATGACATTTTAATTATTTTCCATAAGAATAACATGGCGGCTGAGTATGCAGGTTTGCTGAAATAAGGAACACTAAAAATGGGCTTTATATATATATGTCCGTGGGTGCGATAACTCTCGTAAAAAAAGTCCGATATTGATGAAATTTTGTACAAACGTGTAAAGCAGCATTTATGACTTTAAGTTCGAAAACCAGACGGATCGATTTATCCGAAGGGGTATTTTGGGGGGGTTTTGTACCCCAAAAATGGGGTTTTTGAGTTTTTTACATACAATTTTTGAAAAAGTACAATTTTATTTTTTCTCATTGGAATCAGCTTAAAAAGACGCACAATTTGATGTTTTAATCATTGCTCTACGTCAATTGGTTACTGAGATATTGAAAGTGCTAAATACAGTACGTTGTCCAATGTTATTCTTATGGAGGATAAGACAAATTGTATATCTCGCTTATTTATCAACTTATCCTGACGAAACTTGGTATATTGCTTCATTTCATTGTGGTCTATTGATATTTGCACAAAAATCTATTGTTTGCACGATAAATCCCGTAGCAGCAAACCTGCATACTCAGCCCCATGTTATTCTTATGGAGAATAATTAACATGTTATCTCCTTTAATTATGAACATAAATTAATAGAACTTGGTATGTGGCTTTACCTAGTTGAGTTATAATGATATTTGTATAAAAGCCCATTTTTAGTGTTCCTTATTTCAGCAAACCTGCATACTCAGCCGTCATGTTATTCTTATGGAAAATAATTAAAATGTCATAAATCGTTTATTTATGAATGTATATTGATGAAACTTGGTATGTGGCTTTATGTGGTATTAAGATAAATTAATATGCATTGGAAATTCGCTGAGTATGCAGGTTTGCTGCTACGGGGGTATTTTATTTCACAATGAATAATGTACATAGTATCATATTGAAGTTATTTACTTATATTTTCACAAAATTTCTATTTAAAATACTCTGTTTTGAAAGTAATAATTGTGAATGTTACGGAGTTTATACCTAATTCAATAATTAATATGCAAAAAACGATCAAAACATAAAAAATCGCCATTGTAATAGTAAATTATTGTTTCTAATATATTTGAACAGTTGACCTGATGTGAACTGGAAACTATTATGTATGTACAACTCGTGAGGAGTAATGTATAAACCGCAATACTATTGTAAACTTGATTAGGCACTACTCATGACCACGTCACTTTCAAGTTCTAATATTGACTGATTCCGCTGAACAGCGCAGGCAAGTAGTGCATTCCACTATTTTCCTTTTATGTGGGTATGTCAGGTCATTGCGTAAATGTAGCTTTATTATTATTGAAATTATGACAAAAACAACCAAATGTTGCTAAGTTTAACGTTGCAGTAAAACAATATCCTTCCTTCGATGCAAGCATTACTAAGGGGTTTATAATCACATGAACTTTTCTCGTCAGACAAACTCCTATTGTTTCTTTTACTAATTGTATTGTTTTTGTAATATATGGAATGAAAATTATGCTGATATTAACAAGGTTTTACTTCATTAGCCTTTTATACATGTTCCTACTAAAATTTAAACTTACAAACTTCATTCTTGAGCACCTCAGGTTAGTGGTAATAGCAATAAATATCCCCTCACTTTCCCTGGCTCATCCTAATTGGCAATTTTATAAACTGCCTCAGCCTACAGCCTCGCTGCCTACTTACTGTACTGATATTGAATAGAAATTTAATTATTTTAGAAGAAACATTTATTTAAGTTAGAGTACTTCAAATTAAATTGAAATGCATATAAAGTTCGTATAAATGCTTCATATTAGTTAATTAACTATAAGTATTTCCTTTTACCTGTTGGCAGAACCAATGAACCAGCTGTTGCCAATGCCATTCAGTTCAATTAGACCATATTAGCTTATTAGATGGCTGATTACAAAAAAATCTCGTTGACATAGTAAGTTTTAAATCTGTTTCATTATATTTAAATGCAGTTGAATATATTTGTATTTAATTAATTTCATTGCCAGATATATTATTGTTGTTTTGTTTAATCAATTTTTGCTAATTTCAGATTAATGAAGATGTAACTAATTGTCAATTTGTATGACAGTTTCATTTATAATTTTGCACAGAAAGTACATTGTCACAAGATTTTAATAACTTACAATTTCTATGTATAAATGATTTAAAATGTAACTAAAGATGTTTATATGTAAAATAATTAGACTACCAATCATTATTTACTTTTCATTTATTTCCAGACGAGTTCTTGTATTACCCGAGATTCAGGGGCTTCAGGGAATCATACCAGTAATGAACAAAAAGTAAGATCTAGACAATACTGAATTATTATTAGTATACTGTATTCTTATTTGGAACAGTACATTTATTTTCAAATCAATAAAATCGGATCTACAACTACAATGAGTTCTTCACTGAACTACCTAATTACCACTGAATGTACAAGGTTGCGTAATATCCGATGAACTATTTGTAAGGCTATTGAAGTAGTGCAGTTATCTAAATTAAAAGTATAGTGCACCACTCCTGAAATTGGCCACCTATGTAGGGGATGTTGTACATTACTACCAGGTGTAAGACAACTGAACAATACGCGAATATATCACACGTATATGTAGAGGTTTATTGACAGTTAAATAATACCAATTTAATGATTATAATAAAAAACAACCTTATGTATCTGAACTAAGAATAATGAAACTACAACAATATATATTACTACTTTTAATTATTTTCGCATGACTTAAAGTAAGTTATGGAGGGATGATAACACATGGAAAGCTTAAATAAGTAAGATTATTTAAATATTTCAGTTCAAAAATATATTAACATATTAAACTATTTATATTTAAACGAAGGGATATTGATGCTGATATTTTGGGATACCTTAATATTTATATTTAACATCGAATACAAAAAGTAAAATTCAGTACAGGTTTTGTACGTTCAGTCAAAAAGGTTATTTACTGTAAATAGAGGACAGTTTTGAAGATCAGAAAACAACTACAAACTGATGTATGTTCTTTATCCCGGAAGAAGTAAACCCCTGTCTGAAAATAAATCGCCAATAGTCTTAGTAACTGTGCGGTCTTCTATCAGATTTATTACTTGGCCTTTACTGCGCTGTGTATTTTCTGTCACGTGAAAAATGTACTTATACATTATATTTTATTTGACGCTAAAATTGAATAGCCACACAGCCTAAAAAGGGGTAAATAAATATTAAACTTTATGTCGATGTAAATTAAGGTAATTGTAATTGGGACTTGCTACATTAAAACGACAATTTACGCGTTAAAATTAATTATTGTCTCGTTCATTCTAATAAAGATCTAAGAATAATACATATTATTTACTGACCACAACCAAACGCTATCTTATAAATATAAAATTATGATGTATACAAATTGATAAACTTGTTAGCGTTTAATTAAGTTATTATCAATTATATTGATTTAACTATCTTTTAACTAGTTGTTGTAAAATTGAATTTTTAATGGTTTAAAGGTTTAAAGGTTTGTTTATACTTTGGATTGTAGTGTTTGCTACATTTATATACGCAGCACAGTCACGACTGCTGGATATGTTGACTACAACCGTAAGTGACATTTATGAGGGCAACGTGCCTTCGTTCAACACCGACATTTGTATTTGACCCCAAGGCAAAAAATACATAAATAAATGGGTTAGAATTACCTCAAATAAATTACTTTGTTTTTTAGTACTAATACTACTTAAAATACCTTATTAGTGAATTTCCTTTGGAAAGTGAACTATTAGCATGACCCGCACGGTGAAACTTAAGCCCGGGACCACCATAGAAGTTCCTAACGTGACCCCCTGAACAAGTTTTGGGGGGTCGTTCAAAATTGTATATATATATATATATATATATATATATATATATATATGTACTTTCCGGATGTAATAAAATATATAAATTCCATTTTACTTGATACAGAACAATTTATGTCAGTAAAATCAAATGTTCTCCTCAAGAAATTCAATTCTCTTTGTTTAGAAGCTTTACGTTCTGTACTAAGCCTTCCTACACCTTTTCAAAAACTATTTGACAACTCCAAAAAGCCACCATTATATGAAGAAAAACCATGTTTGGCTGACCTATTCAATCTACCAAAACCCAATAACCCCCATTCTAATTTTGTCCCTAATAATACATCAACTAACGTTTCATCTTCACCTGAAACACATATTGAAAATTTATCCAATTATATACCCACTAAAGAAGAACAGTCTGTCTTGTCTAAAGGGTTAACATTCTCTCCAACTCCTTCATTTAACCATATTAAATTAGTTTCTGACTCCTTGATATTTGCCCAAAAATTAGAAAGAAATATTACCATGAAGAAAACCCACCTCCATCACTGAGTGACATACCACCACCCCTAGTCAAATTTAAGGAAAATAGTTGGGAACCGGAAATCTTGCCACCAGACCATCCTATTGAACAATTTATAAACATCATCACAACAAATTTAGCCGATCCCTTATTCCCTGATAATCTGCCAAAAACTAAAAACCTAACTGGTAAAGAATATAGAGCAATTAAATCACTAAAAAGCAATGAAAATCTTGTTATATTACCTGCAGACAAAGGAAACAGTATTGTTCTTCTTAACAAAAATGATTACATTACCGAATGTGAACGCCAGCTGAATGATCCTTCCACCTATCAAAGACTAGACGAAGACCGTACTGTGGACTTTAATGAAGAAATTCAAGAATTTTTAAACAACTGTGGCCCTAATGAAGATCTGTCTGTGAAAACCTTAAACCTATTAACTCCAAGTTCTCCAAAAACTCCAATGCTCTACACTCTCCCTAAAATTCATAAGCCTTCAAGACCACCACCAGGAAGACCAATTGTGTCGAGTATCGGGTCACCAACCGAAAGGATTTCTGCCTTCGTTGATGATCACTTACAACCACTGGTAAAAAATCTGCCATCTTATATTAAAGATACATATGACTTTCTGAACAAAATTTCCAATGTAAAACTGCCTCAAACCTCTGAAATAATACTTGTAACAGCTGATGTTGAATCACTGTACACAAATATTCCTCACGATGATGGTCTGAAGGCTGCCAAATTCTTTCTTAATTCTAGACCCACTAACTCTAAACCATCAACTAATTTTGTAACCACTCTCATGCATATGATATTGACCATGAGTAATTTTAAATTTTTGGACAAACACTTTTTACAAATTAAAGGTACAGCGATGGGTACTCGTATGGCCCCATCTTATGCTAATCTGTTCATGGGTCTATTTGAACAAAATTTTCTATCAAACTGTCCTTTCTCTCCTCTTGTTTGGTTCAGGTACATTGATGATATTTTTATTATTTGGCAGCATGGCATAGAATCCTTAAAACAGTTTTTGCAAAATTTAAATCAATGTTGTTGCTTAAATTTTACTTGGAGTTATACTAATAAAACTGTCACCTTCTTAGATGTAGACGTTTTGATTGACAACAACAAACTTAAAACTAAAATCCATGTAAAAGATACTAATAGAATGCAGCATTTGCATTACCAGAGCTGCCATCCTATGTATATGAAAAAGTCTATTCCAAAAAGTTTATCAATTCGTGCAAAATCTCTTTGTAGTGACAGCTCTGACTTTGAAAAATACATATCTAAATTGAACTCTGCTTTTATTGACCGAGGTTATCCTCAAAAACTTTTAGATAATCAGATGAGAAAACCAAAGAATATTGTACAAAACACACATTTTCTAACGATCCAAAGTTTATCACAGAATATTTTCCTGGGCTTCAAAATATTAACAATATAATGAAAGCAGCTTTCAATGTTTTAAAATCATCCCCTACCACAGAAAATTTGTTTTCCAGACCACCACGTGTCGTGTTTAAACGGCCACAAAATTTGAAAAATGTGTTGGTGAGACCCAAAATTCAAAATTCTCGGCCTGAAAACAATTTGGAAATCAATCACGGCTGCGAACCTTGCCACAAACCTCGGTGTGGCATTTGCAAAATTATGTGTAATACAACTGAATTTAAAAGCAGTGTCACAAACAAGACTTACCCAATAGTTGGTAAATCAACCTGTGACACCCACAATGTGATTTACCAACTATCGTGTAAACACTGCCCAAAAGATTATGTTGGTCAGACATCGAATTCCTTGCGAGTACGTATGACTGGCCACCGTTTTGATGTGGTACATAAAGACAAACGAAAACAAATTTATAATCATGGAACTCACCACAACCAAAATTTTGAAGGGTGCTATGAACTAAAAGCACTTCACAAAATTAAACCACATCAAAATCCAAAATATAACCAACTGATATTAAGAAATTCTGAATTGGCACATCAGTTGATATTGAAGACCAAGGTTCCTTCTGGGTTAAATGTCAGGTAATATTTTCTTAAGTCTAAAATAATTCAACTCAGCTCACTTTAATTTAAATTTTATTTGTTTACCTGTACCTAATTACATGTTTTAGTATTTAAAAGTCAGATGTAAAAATTTGTTTATTTTTATTTATTTACTGTTCAATTCCATTCTTTCGCCTTTATTGCTTGAAAACGTTTGTATTATAAACGAAAATTCGCAAAAAAATTCTTTTTCATCATTTATATCTATCTGTTTTAATGTGTTAGTATATATGTATATAGACATATATATATATATATATATATATATATATATATATTTATGCACTCTAGCGGTCGCATTTTTTGTCCGATTTACTTCAAATTTGGTAGGGACGTTCCTTTCTATAATCTGTTGGACAAGTTCCTTGGGCAAAACAATCGGAAAACTCTAAACCCATTTTTTGGGGATTAATCTTTAAAATGTCGAGTTTTTGGGCCCAAAAAGGGTCAGAAAAGCCCCAGATGTAAAATTAATGCATGTAAAAAGATGGGAATTAGAGAGGCGAAGGTTTTAAGCCCTCTCTAATCATTCTAGCATATATATTTACCGAGTTATTAAAGAAAATGTGTATCGGCTAAACACAGTACGTTGTCTTATGGGGGTTTTACACTAGAAACGCATGTTATTCCTTTGTTAGAGTACTTTTATTATCCCCAGCAACCTCACACCTACTTTCAAGCCTGTCTGGACCTTCTCCTAACCTTATAATGCGCAACGTTGTATTCCCAGCTTTGCAAGTAAATGAAACCAGGAGAATCAGAACAGCCAAAAAATCAATGTTTTCAGATTTCAATAAAAATTGGACAAATATATGTTTTTACACTGATTTTGAGTTTTAAAAGTTTTTAAGTGGAAATTCACTTCCCTCACGTTAGCGTGCTGCGTGCAAACACGTTTTAGTTTGTCATTTATAAACATTTCAACAACAAGATGAATAATGAATAAAATTGAACCATATTTATTTAAATAAATGAGATCGCCTAAATTAAACCCTGAGGAATGACGGGGGATCACACCCCAACACAAGGCAGTATCAAGAGCTTGGTATTTCTAGGGTGTTTCTAACTACAACGAAAGGCAGTTATAAGAACTTTGATGCTTGTTATTTAAATAAACTTGTAATCACAACTCAGAAAATGCTAGTTGGTTCCTTTAGAAGGCTGAGTTTAGTTTAGGATACACGATTCTTTGTTCGAGGAACTTAAGGATGACTTTTCGGACCTGAACAGTCTTTGTCTCATAATTTTAAAATATGTTTATGTTTTATATTTTTTTCTAAGCTGCGCTGCCAGTCATATTTTGTGGTTTAAAAATATATAGACAAATTTAATTTATAAACTACCGGTTCACATTTTTGCTTACAGTTGTGTAACTTTGTTATTACACAGGCAAAATTACATAACTTGAAGAGGTTTTTTAGGCTACTAAGTATTTTTAAAGGTCACTTATTTCTAAATTCATTATACTAAATAAATCTGCTATAGCATGTTTACTTTGAATTTATTTTTATTGAAAAATTAAAAAACTAAACACTGTTCAAACTGGCTTGAATTCTTAGATTAACCTACAGTTTATTATTGCTTGAACTATAGTTTAAGAGATATAAAATACCATGTTAAAATGTTACCTCGTCACACCATGATAAAAATGCATAAGGGTGAGTTAAAATGTTAAATATGTTAGGTAAAAGTCATATAACGTGAAGTGTAAAGACTTAATACAATTATTTTTACAAAATATTTTTCCAGCTAATATACAAATGAGGTTTTACGAGCTTTTGTGTATTAAACATTACAAATGGTAAAATAAACAAAATAATTAAACAAATAACGCATAAATCAAGAATACTTTTGATAAAATCCAAAAATATGCAATCCATTACGTGAAAATATTGGTGGACAGTGTAAATTTAATTGATTTTTGTGTTTAGTTATCTTAATAACTATCTAAATATAAATCCAAACCAACTGAAGAAACTTTGAGAAAATGATACGCCTGACACGCGTGGACCACACTTTTTTTTAAAAGGGCTGGGTGAGTTCTTTGATGTAAAAGAACAACCTATCCAAAGACCATAAACAGAATTGAAACGTCAAGATAAAACACATTACTATGCAGGGTGTCTCAAAAGGCGAATACCAAACTTCACAGGCTTGTTATATGGACTACCTCCAAAAAATATTTCACATATATTCATATCATATCCTTTAAAGTTTACACGCTATTGACGTTTTAATTTGTTATCTATATATATCGCAATCTCATTAATAATTTTTGTCAAGAAAATATGCACGTAGGACTATACAACTTTAACAGCGTTTAAAAATAAACAGTAATTATAATGAAATCCAGCGTTTGGTAGTTTAATAAAATAAAAAAATAACGCAATCCTTACTTTTATTTATAATTTGTATTACTTGAAATTAATAAAAAAATTCATGAAAAGGTATTAATTTTGAAATAATTGCCATTACCAAAATTATGGAAATAAATCTCATAATATCATTATCTGGAATAAATGGGAAAGCTTTTAGGATATAGGATCCCTCTCTAAGGCATAGAATGAAAACGGCAAAACGGTTTTAAATTAAAAACTTTGTTTGAAATGTAAAATAAAATTGTAATTCCGTGAATTTGTGTTTTTTATTTTATTTTATGAACCCCCAAAACTGAAAGTTTTATTAATACTGTTCGTTTTAATACAGTGTAAAGGTTTTATGGTCCTACGTGTAAATTTGTTGCCTGAATATATTTTATAAGTCTGTAATACACGTATTTAAAAAAAATATTAATAAGATCAATAGCTCATAAACTGTGAAGAATATGATACAAGAATATATGTCATTTTAGTTTGGAAATAGTCCATATAAGCCTGAGAATTTTGGTTGTGGACTTTTGAGACACCCTGTATACTGTAAATTAATTTGCTTTTCCTTGTGCGATTTGATTTTACTATAAAACTGAAATCAGTTAACGAAGTAAATATGTTGGACAGTGCAAGTTTACTAGGTAAAGGTTACATTGAAAGGAGTATGCATGTATTTTATGTTTCCTACAAAACAGAATTTCATAATTTAACATAATACCAATATTCAGTGGACAATGTATTGGTAATTAGGGAACTAGGGAAACTCTTTGTTAAGGAGACGTCATTGCCAAGCACCGGTCGATCACTACGTGTTTCTTGTTCCTAAAGACAAACCTTCACTCATATGTGGTGTTAAGAGAGACTATTTTGTTTAAAAATAAATAAAATTAACAAATAAAAGAACGATCAAAACGTTTATTTCAACAAAGGTAAGCCTGTACGATTTCACTTATATAATACAGTTAATAATATCTATTCTACTGTAGAAAGTATAATATAAATTTACAATAAGCTGTCGTAGTAAAAATATAAAAAAATGGTCATGGGAATCAGCATACATAGGCAACAAAGGCCTGTGCGTCTGCTGCGTTGCTGTGAAATAATAAATTATTGACCTACTTATTGCTTCTTATTTTTTTATTGTGACAATATTATTTAGTATTTAAATAAATTAATATTTTTCTCACAGGTGTATAATGACTTAGGGATTGAATAGCTACTAATAAATAACATAGAGCAACTAAATTTAGTTCTTACAATGACATCCATCTACTAGAAACAAAGTTTTGGAAAATTATAAACTGGCCATAATAGAAAAATATTAAACAAAACCATCTTACGTAACAAACATAGGAGTTCTCTTCTATATTAAATATAAGATGTTTTGTTGACCTCAGGTGTGACATTTTTACTAAGACTGTGATTAAAAAATCCAACGGCAGAATCCTGGCTCATCATATCACAATTCCATCTTAACCTATTTTTATTTTATTGTTTCTTAGCTCTATGCTCGTATTTTAAGGTATAAATTGTTTGAAATTGCACTACCATTGTTCTTGGGACCTCTTTTAACAGAACCATAACTTTAAAAGTAACATTATTAAGTAGTCCTACTTAACTACCCCTCATAATTAAATTATATAATGTAAAGTTAATATATTATTATTGATATGATTGTTTACAGTTAAGTTAATATAATAAGAATAATACTATGTTTATTCTAGAAAATATTTTTAAATCGGTAAAAGATTAAGAATAAATTAATGATAGATTTTGTTGCCTTTGTCTATTGTTCTATATTTGTTTGAAGTCAAGACCAAGTGTTTATTACCAGATTGTCTAAATAGTATTAGTCCAGAAAATAGTATAGTATAGTCCATATTGTTAACGTCTCTGCTTGAATTAATTGAAATGTTGTGATTTTTATTTATGTTATACATTTTTCATAATAATACAATAATAATACGTCTTCATAATACGTCTTTCATAATAATACGTAATAATACAATTGATGAATTTGATGTTGGATTTTTATTCTCGTGTAATATTGGAGGTGGCATTGCTTGTTAGTCAATTTGTCTTTGTCTTTATTCTACAATATATCATTCAAGTATAGATAACATTTTGAATTCTTTGAAATGTACATATCATCATTCATCATATGGCAGATATTATTCAAATGGCTAATTTTTGTAGCCGAGACACTTTTTATTTTTTTTGTTTCCATTGACGACGAAAGCCAAATTGGTAGGCAATAAGTTAGCTGATTAAAAACAAACAAAAAATAAACTTTTAAGATGGTTTTGCCCACGCATTAGGCTCAAAATCTTCAACAAAAACAACGGGAATATTTTTTTATTTCTCAATATCATTAGTTTATGCTAATTTGTTGTCATTTACAAAACCGAGGACTAACATCGTGATCCGGGTAGGTTATATGGTTATTTAATTTTAAATTAGAAACAAAAGGTAAAGGAAGGATTTGAGTTAGGACAATTTTGATGTTATTTATTTTTAATATGTAAATTTTAAATATTTTTCTTAGAACAGTTTAACTCCTATGGATCAATTGTAGGGAAAGAGTATACATGTTGAGTTTTAAACTAGTTTCAACCTTCACATTTTGCTACATTTCTTAAAATATCGACTCCAGACCTCCGCCGATAGTTGTTGACTATTTTGTACTTCATTTTGACTTAGTTCATGTTTTTGGCCACCATCTTGGATCCTCCACATTGGATTAAAAATGTTTTTAAAGTAAAGGTGGGGACTTATCATGTAGAATTATTTGAACACAATTCTGCAATCCGTTTTGGGAAATCATAATTTGTTATAAAGATATTTGTGGTTTAATAAAACTAATTTTGAAGATAATTTGAAATGCGTCAACCTTAAAACATGCCCAAACTCTCATCGTTACATCAAATAATGACCATGAACTGCTATCAATTTTTGTTCAGTGGTATTAGCTTAGCTAAAAAACAGCTTTCGTTCACTATCTTAGATCTGGCAATTTGGAAAAAAACACTTAAAAAAATAAAGGTGGTGGTGTGACCCATCATTTCCAACTGCCTTTCCATGCTGAAACCAATACTGCGGTCAGTTTTTAAATTTAACCTTTTGTTCTCCTGATATTGAAATTTGTGATTTTAACATTAACAAAACTTTAATACCATAAGAACGAATGACAAAATTTAAAAACAGATTGCAGCATTGGTTTTAGCGTGGAAAACAGTTGGAAATGATGCTGGCCAACAGTTTTTAACTTTAAACAATTGAAGAAAATGCCCCTTAACAATGATCGTTAGTTATTCATGGCATTTATTTGATATAATCACGAGAATATGTGCATGTTTTAAGGTTGGGGCATTACAAATTCCCTTCAAAATTAATATTTTAATATCAGCAATATCTTGAGATCCAACCATGATTTTCAAAAACGTATTGCAGCATTGTGTTCACCGTAAAAAGATAGTTCTACACGATGGGACACAACCCCACTTTTACATTTATATCTGAAAACAAAAATATTTGAATCCAATATGGTGGATCCAAGTTGCTGGCCAAAAATATAAACTAATTCAAAATTAGGTATAAGTTGATCAATCGGTGGTCCGAAGTCGATATCTTAAGAAATGTAGAAAAATATATGGGGTTGACTCATTAAAAACTCTGTAAGTATTATTTATTCCGGATTTATCTCAACAAAACATCTTAAAAACCATATAAAATTAACTAATATACCATTAATGTTCCTTATTTATTATATTTCTGTTGTAATAATCTTAGACCAAAGCTAAAAAATTCATATCATGGCATTTATACTGTAATGAAAACACAATTCAGTAAATGGAGTTCTAAATACATATTGTCAAAGCTGTCTAATTCTGAATTTCCACTATTTTGAACAACCTCTCTGAATAATATAGTAGCGTAACCTGCCGATGCAATTCAATACTTTCCTACACAATCGGGGCTCTAGGGGAACCATTGTAGTGGCAATCCCAAGACAAATCTATATGATTCGTCTTGTGACCCTCAATGCCCTAAGTGTAACAACTTTGTCAAACCCACGGGTATAGATTGTTCCGTGTAAATCATTAGCATAGTGCCATTAAACGATCTTGACCAATTTAAATGTATATATCTATTTAAAACTTAATTATGCATTTTTTGAAATACGACATATTTTATATATATATAAATAATATACAATCTGAATTTCAATTTCTAAATTATATTGAAATTCACGATGTTTTTAGTTATTATCGATTACTAAACAATAGGTTTAGGTATGAGGCTAGATAAAATTGTAGATATTTATGTAAATAACTTTCACATTATTTTTCCGGGAAAAATTGCATTTAATGATTCTTAATTAATTTGTAATGACGGTTAATTCTTTAATAATTGACAACATTACGTACTTTTAATGCTTTTATTTATACAATTTAGCAATCAAAATATTATTTAAAAACATTTTATTCCCAACAAAAAATATTTTTATAATTGTTATATATTTATTAATGTATAATAAACCGGAATTTAATTATACTCTTTTAAACTAAACTACAAAATGTCTAAACATGTTAATACATACTTGACATAATGTGTCCTTCATGGGAAAAATACATTTTAAATTTATACAAAAATTATCATAGCCCTAAATTGTTTACAGTTACTATTTTATTTCAATATGATATTACTTTAAAATAATTAAATAGGAATTAGTGGTGCCGTATTTTCTGGCTGACCTTTGTTAAGACGGATATTAATTTGCTAGACGTCTTTGATAAAAAAATAACCAGTATTTAACTCCTCGATTAATATGTTTACAAACATATTAAAATAATACCCAAGTATACAGTAGTTATGAGACAACCTACATGCTGCTTGTTAACACAATATTACATTAAAACAGAGAGACACACCAGGATCGGTTAACTTGTTTTTCAAATAAGTGAAAAACATTATTACATTAACGCAGATAAATTTAATATAGTAAAACAGTCCACATTCATCCAACTTCTATAGCTCTTCTTATTGATTCTTAATTTTAGTTAATTCTTGATGAAATTGTATAGATTAATGTATGTATTAATTTACCATTTGATAGTTTGAAATAATTTATTAAAAATTGATTGCAGCTGTTGTTATGCAAATCGCACTGCTCATTGATGCAATATTTATGGAACAATGAGTTTTTTTAGATGTTTTACTATAGTACAATACAAACACTGATTTTAATACAGTTAAAGCTAGTAAAACAGTTAAATTTCGTTGGTTTGATACAGTTTTGTAGATGTGAATTACATTGGCGTTTTTACGTAAAATATCACAAATACCCAAAATACCAGTATTTATGTACTTTGGGTATTTACTCGGGTAAATACCCACGGTATTTACCCGAGTTATAAAAGTCATCCGAAATTTCCGACAGAACAAAATTTAGACAATTTGCTCTTCTTAACGTCATCTTTAAAGTAGTTGAACATATTGTAAAACAACTTGTTGAATATTTAGGTAATCATTTTATTTCAACAAACTATCAATATGGCTTTAGGACTGATAGGAACATTTACGATGCTTTGTTTATAATAAATACAGTATTATAAATAACAATAGACGCTGCCTATCCGAATATTTTAATTCCTTAGACAGAACTAAACTATTGTGCAAGTTGGAACTTATTGGCTGAAGGGGTATCACTTTATCATTATTTCCTAGCTATTTATCAAGCAGGAAACAAGTTGTCATGGTTTTTGGGGTGAAAAGTGTAGAAAATTCAACTGACTATTGAATGGTGCAGAGAAATAGGTTTTTTCTTATTTTACTAGAAATATATATGTACGATGTATCAAACATTAGTATTGGGGGTTAACTGTATCTATTTGCTGATGACACGGCTATTTTGTGTGAGTGTTCTAACGGGCATGAGGTTAGGCTTTCTGCACTAATGGATATTTCACTTGTAAAAAGATTATTTAACCAAAACATATTGACCGTTAATATTTCTAAAACCCAATTTCTGCCTATAGCTTTGAAATCGAATTTAACCACCAACGTCAATATTTTGAATTGAACACTTATGGGCACATGTTATCCTATAGTTGCATCTGTGGCTGTATTAAGAAAGAGAAATCTTATAAATATTTTGGGGTTGTTTTTAATAGTAGCATGAACTATTCGGCTCATGTTGGTTATGTTGATTACATAACATATAAAGTTAGAAAATGTATTTTTGTTTTTAAGAAGCTTCATGCAATTTTAAACTTAGCAGAAATGAAACCTTGCTATTTTGCTTACTACCTGTATATATTTATAGGAGAGATTATTGCGTAGGGTAGGGATATCGATCTATATTAGAAATTCTAAATAAAATTAAAAATCTATAATAAAATCTGATGTAGGTAAAGGACTACATATTCAACTGAAACCCTATATGATTAATTCAACGTGTTGGACCTGAGGCAGCTAAGTTTAAAAATATTATTAAATTCCATATGTACTATACAATAATTCCGTTGACCGCAATCACACAAACAAGGAAATAATTTATGAAGGTTTGATACTGGATCCACTACTGTCATTGGTCATGGGCCATTAATTAATTATCCTGGCTAAAGAACCAGTCGGGCTTAGTCAATAACAGGACTCCACAAGGCATCTCACCCATTCTAAAATAAACCCTAGTTGCGTCGGTGTCTTACAAGTTATTCAGTGGTTTACTGATTCTTGATTTACTTTGTCAATAATTGTAATAATGGTCCACGCTAGTTATGTTTTAGTTATTGTGTACAATAATTAAGGCCTGTTGATTCTCTCTTCTTAACTCATGGCTAAGAAAAAAAAATCGCTCTAAGGACAATTTGTAATGGTTTTATACAAAAGATTATTACGTCATGAGGCAAAAATAAGTTTAATATTACAGTAGGTGTCCTTAGCAATAGCCTATAATAAATTGCTTAAAGCCTTATAAATGTGTATTATATTAAATAACGTTTGGGTTTCTAACGCTAGTTTATTTATTTTTTTGACGTATTTGTTCAAATTAGCATTTGTATAATTTATTTACAGCGAACTAACACGTACTAACGACAAGTTTAACAGTTGTAATTTACTTTAATAACATAGCCTCGACAAAAAAGCAACTTAAGAGTGTAGGTTAAAAGTTCTGACAGCTTTGTTTTGCTATCACCGTGCCACACAGATTAATCTTTCATTCTGAGTTACCTTCGAGAATGTTTCCCGAAAGATCTTTTGTTTCATTGTTACATGTTGATAAATGAATGTGTCCGCGGAGCGCCGCATCTGTTCATCTCAACCTGCATTTAGGTTTGGGTTAACACGAACAAAAAGATTTGACAAATCTTTTAAATCTACCAAGTTAAAATTTATCTTCTTTTGTTTTTGATAATAAAGTACTATTTATAATGATTAAATATTTTCCTGTTCTTGTAATTTCATAAACTGTGGGCTTAAATGAGTATATGGAGATTGCGTATTGTGATCATGCCAACTTATGAGATCTTCTTTCCATTTTATGTCAATATTTTTTTGTTAAGAAACTTAACTAGACTATCGTAGGAATTTTAAATAAAAAAAGATTGGTCATTCCCAGTAAAATAGGTGGTGTGATAATTATTTAATAGCATGCACTTATGAAAAAAAAAAACTATATAGTTTTTATATAAAATATTTTATTAATAGGGTCAGTAACCCTTGTTTACATTAATAAATATATATAAAGTTAAATGGTAACAATATTAATAGTAATAATAACCCAAACTATTAAATATTGTAAAAGACAAATGGTTAAAATCCTAATAAAATGTATTTAATACTCTAAATCTAAATAGATTAGAACATTGAAAATAAGTAGAAAGAACTTATAAATTCTGATAAAATTCTGGTTTTGGGTTTCATCTTAATACATTTGTATTCTAACTATCATAACTGTTACAACAATCCTACATTAAAAATATCACCCCGTTGCAGTAAACCTGCATACTCAGCGAATTTCAAATGGTACTTCACAACATTATGAAGCCACTTAGCAACATCATCAAAGCATATTCATAAACTAGCGAGATATGAATTTTGATTTATTCTCCATAAGAAAAACATTGCAGCTTTGCTGCAACAAGGACCAAAAAAATCAGATTTTTATGCAAATACCGATGGATCACCACTAGATAAAGTAACATACCAAGTTTTACCAATTTATGTTTATAAACAAGTAAGATATCACTAGTTTCTTATTCTCCATAAGAATAACATTATAGCTGCTGAGTACGCAGGTTTGCTACCATGTCGATCACTAAAATGGGTTTTTTATGCAAATATCAGTAAACACCAACCACATGAAGCCACATACCAAGTTTCATTAGAATATTTTCATTAATAAGCAAGATATAACATTTTACTCTATACGATTAATCTATACGATTTACTCTATTTTACTCTGTAAGATTAACTTTGGACAACGTACTGTGTTTAGCACTTCCAATATCTTGGTAACCAATTGACGTAGAGCTATGATCAAAATACCAAATTGTTTGTTATTTAAGCTTAATTAAATGGTGCGAACTAAAATTTGTAGTTAAAAAGAATTATGTGTAAAAGATTAAAAAAAAACATTTTTGGTGTACGAATTCCCTCAAATACCGCCCTTAAAATAGAGCCACATGTCTGGTTCTCGAACTCATGAAAATAGATGCTGCCTTATATGTTTATATCCAATTTAATTAAGATTGGAATTTTTACCAATGTTATCGTACCTACGTTCTCACACACACACACACACACACACACACACACACACACACACATATATATATATATATATATACATATATATACATATAAATTTGAACGAATTGTGTTTTTGGCATCTGGGGTCCTCAAAACGAAAAGTTATCATGGTCCTAGGCTTAGGTATTAGCCATGCCGTCTACGGTAATAGCGTCTTTCCTATAGAAGAAATTCGCTAATACAGTTTAAGATTTTATGAAGGGTAAAATCAATATAACATTTTAACCGAGTTTTACACTGATTATAATACAGATTTAGATCTTGAACAACTCAGGTTAGCCCTAATAGAAATAACCATCTCGACAGAGTTCCAGGCTCATCCTAAGTGGCAATTTTATAAACTGCCTCAGCCTACAGCCTTGTGCCTTGTTACGTACCGGTGAAACACATCTGCAAGTTAAGTGGTTTTTATTGTGCACCAATTCACAATATGAGAGTGACACTTAAACTAAAGTTAAATATTAATAAAAAATATGTGTCGGTCGTGTTTTTAATGTATAGTAAATATTGTTATTGTTTTTTTTATAATACAGTTTGTACCCTGGACAAACAAAATATTTACAAACGAAACTCCACCAAGACGTCACCGACATTGAGATATGACGTCTTCAGTCGTTGTTAAAATTGACGAGACAAATGTGCTTCAATAAAAGATTTCCTTCAACGCTGAAGAAAAAGACATTTTTTTAGGTAAATGATAACCTGTTTTTGCTGTTCCTTATTAAACTTAAAAATGCCTTATCTGTTTGCAGATAAAGATGTAATATCATTGATTGTACTACAATCATGTACATAAATAGCAATGTCCAATCGAGCTTTTAACAATTAGGTCAGTTTGATGTTTATTTTTTTGTATTAGTAGGCGTAATAGCATGTAAATGGTATTTTCATAATTTGATTTAACATTTGTAAAACATCGCTTTTTTATCAACATTTTAATAGTATTTGTGTATTATCTGTAAGGAATATTTGTTATTTGTCGGAAAATAAAATTACATATTGAAAAAAATAACAAAATTTAAGTCAGCATAAGTAGTACTAAAAAAAAATAAATGTTCTACCAGGTGTAAAAGGCGAAATCGGTAAGGACGCTGCCAGATCCGAAGAGCGCTCCCACACCTGCCAGCAATGGCAACATAGCTGGGAACAGGAGACCCGGGGACGATGGACTGCGAGACTTATCAATCAAGTCCAACCGTAGGTGGAACGCCGGCATGGGAAGGTGAATTACTACCGAGCACAGTTCGTCACAGGTCATGGCTATTTCAGGTCGTACCTGCACCTGATGGGCAAAACCGTTTCACCGGATTGCATCTACTGCCCGGGCGTTCCTGACGACGCGGAACACACTTTTATCCGCTTTCCGCGTTGGAAAGGCCCCGTCTGGAGACCACGCGTTCACTGGGTGCATTTCGGTGGATAAGGTCCGTGAAAAGATTATGGAGAGTGAGGACAACTGTGACTGTTTGTCGCGTTAGGTCCAGGGCATCCTCCGCCGAAAAAAATACTGATGTAGACCGGGAAGCGGACTAGATCAAATGATCAGACGGCTGAAAACGGAGCGAGCCCTGAGAGCTTAAGCCAAATTTAGGCTTAGCTTGAAGTAATGTGACAAAAAATCCTAGGTTAGAGTACTAAAGAGTAGAGGGTTTTTTTTAGTGGGTAGTCAAAATTTTTTTAGAGGAGTCCCACACTACAGTTTGACCACCTAGCTTTGTGCGTAAATTGATTTTTCCCTACTCTCCCTCAAAAATAAAAAAAACCAGATATAAAAAGTTAAAAACCTTCAGGCCCTAACCTTAAACAATAAATTTTGTAAGCTAAATTAATGTATGTTTTTATATAAAATCATTATATTAATTTTACTTACATATTGCATAAGTAGAGGTTGAAGGTACGGTTAAGTTTGCATGCCTCTCTGCGTCTTTAAGTGTACATTACTGTTCGAGAACTACATATATTTTTCCGAAATGTATAAGTAGGTTAAAAGTAAACTAAAAAAATATATAACAGATGACGTTGCCAGTTGGATTATGTTTAATGAGTAAGTTTTCCCATTTATTTTTTTTTCTATATGATAAACATGAGAAGTAATGTTAAATTTGTTGCTGATCCAAGAGATTGTCGATATAATAAAGTCTAACAAAAACGAGTTTGGTGAGAACGCAGACATAATTGTTTGCAATTAAAACTGTAAAAATGAGATATTACTATAAAACGTTAAAACTAACGTTTATGTATTTAATCTTTTTAACATTTATAATTTTGTTTGGCTTTTACAATTTACCTCGTTATATTAACCTGCAATAATTGGATAGCGAATGTTGCGACTTATGATAAGGTGGAGATCCAGTCATCTCTTACTAAAATAATTAGACTACCCACTTAAAGCCCCCTCTACTCTTTAGGACTCTAACCTGGGACTGTTTGTCACATTAATTCAGGTTAGGCTTAAATTTGGCTTAAGCCCGCAGAGCTCGCTCCGTTTCCAGCCGTTCGATCATTCGATCTAGTCCGCTTCCTGGTTTATATCATTTTGTTTTTCTGCATAGGATACTCCGGACAAAACGCGACAAAACTTCCCGGTGGTCCTCGCCTTCATCATCTTTTCACAGACCGTGTCCACGGAAAATGTACCCAGTGGACGTGTGACCCCCAGACTGGCCGTTCATAACGTGGATAGCGGAAGAAAGTGTGTCCCTCGACGTCGGGAACGTCAGCGCAGTATCCGGTAATACGGCTTTGCCCATCAGGTGCAGGTACTGCATGAAATAGCCGTTACCTTTGAGGATCTGTGTTAGGTATTAAAAGAAGGTATGGGAAAACCGGGAATGATACAAGTTCGCCAAGTGAGAAAACCCTTTTTCAAACATACAATTCTAGATTTACAATATACTAGTCAGTTGCCATAAAAATAACGAAAATCTATATTGAACTACATACATGGAATATGATCTACATCCAAAACGCGTAATATAAATAAATTATTAATAAGAACAGAGTGCTACTAATATGTTAGTTTTAAGCATAAATATATTATCAGAGTACACTTTTTGGTTTTATCATAATATGTTTAATTCGACTATGAGTTTCAAACCTATAGGTCATAGTCATGCCTAACGTTATTTTTGTAAACTCACATAATTAAAATGCATTAAATGGTAAACAAATTAAGAATCATATGCTAAAATTAAACTTAGTATATGGGAGATATTCTTGAATACGTCTCCAGGCATATGATATTAAATTATTTTAGTTATCGTTTATTCATATGAAAAATGTTTTCGTAAATTGGATTTCTTTGACGTACGTTTATAGTGCTCAACAAATTATTCGGGTTATTTTCGTGACTCATATATATATATATACATACAGGGTGTCCCGTAAGTAAGTACAAAGACTTTAGGAATAGGTTATATGGGTCAAAATAAAAATAAAATCAAGAATAATGTTTTTTCTAAAAATGCTTTGTTACCGATATATCCGCCATTTTGAATTTTTCAATAAAAATTTATATCTCAAAAACTATTAAATATTACTTTATGAAACTTGGTATAGTGTTTAAGGTAAAAATTAAATAATTGCAAAAAAATGTTGTTAACAAATATTTTTCCATTTCAAAATGGAGGCCATTTTAGTTTTTAAAACTAAAATTACTAAAAAACAGCTGATTTTATGGAAAATATACAAGACACCTTTCTTTAGTATTTTGAATTTTCTATCAAACGACACCAAGTTCAGAAGGATCGGGCAACAAATAGCTGAGAAATAACAATTTTTAGTTGTACAGGCCACGCGCACCCTGGCAACTTCTCCTCATTGTCTGCGACAATCAGCTAAAAATCAACTAAAAATTGTTGTTTCTCAGCTATTTGTGGCCCGATCCTTCTGAACTTGATGTCGTTTAATAGAAAATTCAAAATACTAAAGAAAAATCTTCTTGTATCTTTTCCATAAAATCAGCTGTTTTTTAGTAATTTTAGTTTTAAAAATTAAAATGGCCGCCATTTTGAAACAGAAAAATATTTTTTAACAACATTTTTTTTTCAATTATTTAATTTCTACCTTAAACACTATACCAAGTTTCATAAAGTAATATTTAACAGTTTTTGAGATATAAATTTTTATTGAAAAAATAAAAAATGGCGGATATATCGGTAACAAAGCGTTTTTAGAAAAAACATTATTCTAGATTTTCTTTTTATTTTGACCCATATAAGCTATTCCCAAAGTTGTTGTACTTACTTATGGGACACCCTGTATATATATATATATATATATATATATATATATATATATATATATATGAAAGTCTTCTTTTACGTTTAATTTATCTGTTTCTTTCTTTACCTCTATTGTTAAGTTTTCATTATAACTGTTATAGCTGTGTCTTGCTTCAATTAAATTTTCAGCGAAGTTATATTTCATTGTTGTCCTGTTTCCGGATTTTAGGGCTTAGTTGTGTTCTTTAAATAACTTATTAAAACCTCGACTGGTTTGCCCAATATAGTACCTTTCACAATCACTGCATTTTTTCTGATAGACACCCGCATTGTTTAAATCTCTTACGTGGTCGTTTCTTTCATATAGTACTCTATTGTTCATGATTCTATAAGAATTTTTTTTCTATAGCTGGTCTTCATGTTTGAATTATAGAATGTTCTTTTTGTAGCTTTATTTATGAGAGTATTATAAGGAATACATATATATTCTTATTGGTTATCTACCGCTGACGTTTTTCTTCTCTCATTTTTATTTCTGACCTTCTTTTTTATCATTCTTTCAATTATAGTCGGCTTGTATCCGTTCTTTACTGCCGAGTGTTTTATAAGGTCTTTCTCTTTGATGAAATTGTTATTCGACATAGGAACGTTGATAAATCGTTAAGTCATTGAATGAAAAACTGCTAATTAGTTAATTAACAATATTAGAGTCTGAGAAAGAAAGAGATAAATTATACGTAAAAGAAGACTTTTATATATATATATGAATTACGAAAATAACCCGAATAATTTGTTGTACACTATGAACATACGTCAAACAAATCCAATTTACGACGAAATTTATCATATAAAAAAGGTATAACTGATATAATTTAATATAATAAGACTTGAGACGTATTCAAGAATATCTCCCATATACTAAGTTTAATTTTAACATCTTATCCTTAATTTGTTTAACATTTAATTAATTTGCATTATGTGAGGTTAAAAAATTAATGTAAGACATGACTGACCTAAAGGTTTGAAACTAGTCGTCTAGTTAACATATTATGATAAAATCAAATACCGCCGTCGCAGCAAACCTGCATACTCAGCGAATTTCCAATAAATTATAACAGATTATAACACATTAAGCCACTTAACAAGATTCATAGGAAATATATTCACAAACATGCGATATTTAAAATATTAATTATTCTCCTTAAGAATAACATTGGGGATGAGTACGCAGGTTTGCTGCAACAAGGAACACAAAATAATGGGTTATTATGCAAATATCAATATAACTCAGCTAAGTGAAGTCACATACCAAGTTGCATCCATATACATTCATAAATAAGCAATATATAACATTTTAATGATTTTCCATAAGAATAACATGGGGACCGAGTACCTAGGTTTGCAGCTATGGGAACCATATTCGAAAATTGTTTGTGTGCAAACAACAATAAACCACAACCAGATGAAGCCATATACCAAATTTCGTCAGTTTATGTTCATAAATAAGCGAGATATACAATTTTTCTTTTTCTCCATAAGAATAAAATTAGACAACGTACTGTGTTTAGCACGTTCAATATCTCAGTAACCAATTGACGTAGATCAAGATACCAAATTGTTTGTTTTTTTATGCTGAATTCAATGGTGAAAATTAAAATTAGATTTTAATAAAAGTTACATGTGGAAAACCCAAAAAACCCATTTTTGGGGTACAAACCCCCCAAAACTCCCCTTTGGATGGTGCGATTCGTCTGGTATTCGAACTCGTTCAAATAAATGGTACTTTACACGTTTGTACCAAAATACATTAAGATCGGATCTTTTTTACGAGAGTTATCGTGCTTACGGACACACATTATATATATATATATATATATATTTATTTATATATTTAAACATATATATATATATACATATATATACATATATAATAATTTGAACGAATAGTGTTTTTGGCATCTGGTGACCTCAAAATGAAAAGTTATCATGGTCTCGGGCTTAAGACTTACCATGAGACCTACGGTAATAGCTTCTTCCCTATAGGGGAAATTCGCTAAAAGGGTACTCTATTAATAATATTATGCTTAGTATTAAAATAAATTATTATTTATGAATGTAAATAGCTACCGTTGTCACAACAGCAGTTTAAAGGTATAACAGAGGCAATAATAGACTTTCGACATGTCATTCTGTTAAGTATACACTGCAGTTGTCATGAACAATTCCTACAGCATGATAAATTGCTTGGTCGGAGGATTAGCTCTAATGACAAAATACTATTTATACAAATTTAAACAGTAGTTTTTTCTTATTACAGTTTGGGGTGTAATTTTAATACTGTAATGGTTAAACAATATGTTAATCGTTGTATACAAGTTGATAAGATTCAATCAGGTGAGTACAAAAACACGATATTTTAATACAAAATATCACCCTTAAAATGGACCTTAATCGTAATCCTTTCGTACTGTCAAAACTCCATAAAAGTATTTTAGCTATAAGTTATTAAAAGAGATTTTCAACAAAGTAAACAATTCAATTTATGAATAAAATGTTTGTGCTTAATACAAAATGTACAGTAAGTAATATTCTGCCTGATTAAATAATCAAATAATTAAATAATAGGTAAGAAGTTAATTTATAGGAAAAAGCATTTAGTGCAATCGGGATTACTAAAGATTTTATTTAAAAGAGACCTGAAATTTTCAGAATAATTTATACATGCTAGAGTTCTTATAGATTATTTTTACCTTAATTTCATACTACCCATTTGTTTTTTCTAAAACAGCAGACCATATATCCGGTTATACAGATTGTAAAACAATATAAAACAACTGTCCTGGAATTATTTGGACTAACGCTACATCGCTACTAAACGGCTACAAATGTAATACTACTGGTAAGTCTAAGCAATTACAACTCTACATGATACTCCTTCTACGATTTGTACTCATGGACATATAAAATTAAAATAAAAAAAACAAATATTCTAATTGTTACATTAATTCCTGTGTAAAACCCGTAGTTAAGCTTCTCTCGTACATATTTTACACTGTTACCTAGTTGTTACTAACGTTAATACTAATATTCGGAAATGCTAAGCTACCAATATACAGTGAAGTGATTGTTCTAGCATTGTCAGAAACGTCGCTATGGTAAGATGAGACTATAACAGAGCCTTAATGGACGCTAACTCTTCGTGTGTGTGACCTTGTCAGTCTGTTAATTTATAAACCCGTAAAATATTATGATGGGGCTACAGTCACAAAAAAATTGTATTTGTATTCTCTCGTAGGCCAATGTTAACTCTTTAATCCCCCTCTCTTTAGCAGCAGGCCCTCAGTTCTAAGGCAGGCTATTTATGGCTCATTTATGGCTAATCTTTTGAGGATCAACACAATACTTTGCGATTTTATGGAGGATAATATGCAAACCATGAATAATAAAAACAAACAATTTAAAAATATATATTTATTGAATGGGTATTATTAACCACACTTAAAAACCAAGCTTACATAATTGACGAATATTTATGTGGTTCTGAAGCCATCACATATATAATTTAATTAAATAAAAATATCTTAGCAAAATAAGTTACATCTCACACTACCATTTGCAGTATTGCGAGTCTTAAATGATTGATTCCTGCTTGGTCTGATATGAATATGATTTTATTAAGTTTTAACATAATTTTTTTTCGTATCTTAAAATAATAGTCTGGTTTGGTCACGCCCGTATCAAATATTGATCTGTATCAAACACGGCGCAGGTCTGGGTCACGATATCTGTACCGCTGGCGTTGGGGAAAAGCGAATTGATGATACCCCGATATATAAAATGTAGTGGGTATTTGTCTATATTACACTGACTTTTTTACAAGTGTAAAAAAATATCAACACTAGTTTAAAAGGCTGATAAGTGATAATTTTATTCTGTGGATTTCCAAAGTATTGAATATTTTAATACAAGTCCTAAGCAACAAAAGAATTAACATGCATCTTAAATTTGTTTACGTTTTCTGCGTCCTAACATGGTCAGGGCTACGTGACCAGATATCGAAATATAAATTCTGTGAAAGAGTGGAACACACAGCGGACGACCATGTCCGCACTGAGTCGTGTCCTATACGAGCGGCCTTGTTGATGTGTAGTCGAGCATATTAGATGGATATAATGAAGACACATTATGTTTACTATAGTAATTCGATTCCTGTTAAGTTTAAACAAACCAATTCAAGTTTCCGTTAGAATTTTCAAGAATATCTTTCTCTTATTGCAAGACAAGTTTTACATTATGCTTTGGGAAAAATATTGCATTTATCTGAAACTTACATGGTAATTAAACCAATATCGTAATCTATATGTAATCTAAACTTTGAAAAAATGCAAGCCGTTTTAAAATAAAAATAAAATACAACAACTGATGTTCTTATGAAAGGTGTTATACAATTAAACAGGATAAATATAATTTACTAAGTCTAAATCGAGAATACCTGTGGTTGTATATCTGAATACCACTATTATTTATAAATAAATAAAACTGATATATAACCAATAAAAACATGTTTCGTAAATGTTTAGTTAGTTACAAAATCACTTACTAAACTAATTAGATCATATAGTTCACAAGTTGCAACTAGAAAAGTTAAAGTAAGCAGGCAAAGCCAAATATCACGCGTCTCAACAGGTTAAACATTATATTTGCTTGTATTCAACATACAAAGGGCTTCCTCTCAAATCTCATGCGGCAAATGGTAATTCCACTTTAGTATCATGGACATTTTTCATGTATGTTACTTGTTATAAATTAATTATGCTTTGATAATTATAATTAAATGCCACAACTATAGTTATTGATTTTTGAATGAAATTGTAGTTTTTTATTAAATTATATTTTATTGTTACATATTATAATCTTTTTTTATATTATTTAAATAATAAGGAACAACTGATACTATTACCGATTGATAAAGAACTTAAATTACTTCTTGTTTTTGTTTTATTAGTGCTTTGTAAAACTAGAAAGGAAGTGCATTTTTTAAATAACAATCGACTCTTATTGTATTATGCAAATTTTTTAAACAAAAACATTTAGACTAATTTAAGTATTTTTAGATTTTTGTCTTTAAAATAAAATATGTTGTGCAATTGTTCCAGCGAAAGCGAACATCTAAATATTAATATGAGCAGAGTAAGAAAAATCAATTCACCGCACATATCAATGTTTTGCTCCGTGAGAATTTGACGTTGTTGAGGTCGGGGCAAAAACAGGATTTATGACGACATTCGGTCAAGAGAATTTTTGGCAACGTGTCGTCCATCCTGTGACAAAACCGATCTCCCTCGGCGATGACGCTTGTGTTTAGTGTTCGCACGTCACATCGAAAGTGAGAAATCTTTTGTGTTAGGGTGAAACGAGATTTGTTCATAATTTTCCAAATGTGATACCTACTTAATTATTCAACTTGCAAAATTGTTTTGTTATTTTCCTCTTTTACTTAGATTTTAAGGTTGACGTTTCTATATACAGTCATTACTAACTTCGACAAAGAATTCGGTGTTTAAATTTATTGAAGAATTGTTAATTAATAAATACTATTCCTATGTACAGTTGAACCTTTAGTTATTTTATTCACTAGTTGACAATATCTGTAATGCAGATATTGTTCTCTTTGCCCAAGTTATGTATTTATTTGTTATGCATGATCGAACATTTTAACGTGTCTACAAACCACCGGGTCACGGCAATGTCACATAGCCTTTGGTGATTGGCCGGCCTCGTGCAAACCGGAAACGAGCGCACCAAAGATACGTAGTGTAATATTATGTAATACGTAGTACGTAGTGTACTAGTCCATGCTTCTTTAACTAATAAGCACATAAATATCTTAAAAATAGCATATTTTGAAGTAAAATTGAAAACTCAGTAAACTTATAAACTATATTTACAATTTAAATCTTCACAAAACTTTTGGACCTGAAAATTACTTTAAATATAATATTTATTAGGTAAATCACTTAATATATGTCCTCTTACGTTTGTATTGCTTAAAATATGTTAAAAAGAGATTTATCACGCAACATTTATTTAGAGATTTTACTATTAAAACATATTTATGCTGAACAATTTAAAATAAGCTTTTTAAGTGGTAATTAAAAGGGTTTCCTGGAAATAATCAACAGCAGAACTAATCAACTTTTGGAATTTTTGTTCACTGTGTTTTAAGATTAAATATATATTCCGTTAACTAATCGTAAAAAGTATTTAATCTTAAAACTTGTACAGATTAAAATAGATTATAATTTTATAGAATTAAATTGTGTCCATATATTTTTAAATAAATATTTTTAGCGTTTTCAACAAAAACATAAATGTCACATTCTATTCTTCATGAGGGACATAAAAATGAGAGCCTTAGTACAAGCACTCGAATTGAAATATAGCTTCCCATAGTTTGTTACAGTAATCTTTAAAGGAGGATTTCTGCTTTCATCATTCTAAACCATTAGTTCTTTCGCTAATGTTCCAGTCTTCACAACAAACCGTATTTTTGTGGTCATTTTATATTCTTCTATAACTTATAAATTGCTACTTCTGGAATCGACTACACTTTTGGAGCTCTACTTGATGATATGCAGTTTGTAATAAATCGTACCTGCTTGTTATTGGGTATGTGTAGACTGAGAAAGGGAAATGCATTTGCAGGAGGTATTTCTTTAATGCATGTCTTTTAGTACTCAACATTTAGTCTTATAGTGAGTTAGTCTTACAGTTATAGTTAGTCTTATAGTTAGTATTACAGTGAGTTTGGTTAGACCGGCAAAGACGCCAGGCATGTGTTTTAAAGGGGGATGTCTGCGTAGTTGACAATAGTAAAGGAATTTGTAGGTTTTCAAATAAAATAAAATATTTTTATTGCCAAAAAATAGAAGAATTGCATTAGCATACGTCGTTACGAATATGCTTCTAATTCTAAACATATTTGTTATCAAAATAATCCTTAGGATTATAAAAACACTTTTAAGTAAGACAATTTTTACATTTCTTTTTAAGGTGACTAGATTACATTCTTGTTTAAGAGTGGTCAGATGGCTATTGTCAATTGTTAATTGTAGACTAAGTGGTTTTTGAAAAAGGTTAATTGGTTTGGCGGTATGTTATAACTGTACTTGTTTCTGGTTTTACTATTTGACAATGGTAAAAATTCGTGGAAAATGTGCTGGTTCTATATAAAAAAAGTGACTCGAAGATATAAATAGATGAAAAGGTGGGCAGATCAAAAGCCTTGAACTACATAATTTTTAGTTGTGATCACTAAAGGGATATTATTTCTGTGATATTTTTATTTCTGCACGGAAACACTCGTTTGTGCTATTTTTAATGTCTAAGTAGGCTATAATTTACCACTGATTAAATTAAGTGACGTGATCGATTGCATGTAATCATGTTTAAATATCAATAAAATTAATTAATTTGTTTACTTATTTAAACAGTGGGAAGACACAACCGAAACATTAAATTTTAGGCAGGGAAACTCCTGTGATTACTGCGATGGCTGACTTTCCACCCCCCAAGTAGGTTATTATTATATGTATTTCAAATCATCTCCGCAACCGTTGAAGATCAAGTGATTGGGAAGATTTAGGGAACTGACTTCCTACCTTCTATGAAATCTTCATATTGCTGTACTTAATGTCAACCCCCTAACTGAAACAAACCAGTCTGAAAATTATTGTGGGCTCTCAGAAACGACTATATTTATTTTTAGAGTAGACTAAAAACAAGTAGATACACAAATGCTTCACATCTTTTTCTTTCGTAAACCACCGAAATATTTTCTCCGGAAATAGGGTTCAGGTCTGTTAATGTAGTAAAGAGAATGCTCCAGATGAGACATGACTCCAGTTTCCTCAACCTTCCCCATATTCACAGTGACCTTGTCTACCAACAGCAAATAAAGGTTCTGCGATTGGGCTCTTCTAACGTAGTCAGCGAATGAAAGTTTGTCACTTCATCGGGAACTAAATAAGATTTGTTTGTTAACAGTGTTTAATCAAGAAGTTTAATTATTCGATCAGTAATTCGGAGGCGGATCAAAATGAAGATATAAATAGAGTGTACATGAAATATATTATTTTGAAGTGCAATGGTTTTTTTTATTGTTCCTATATTTTAAAATCTTTGAGCTTGAAGTCACCCTCTACATTTTTAAGATTAGCAATATTTCTATATTTCATAAGATATCGACTCCGGATTGCCGCCGATCATTGTTCATCAACCTATACTTTATTGTGACTTGTTTCATGTATTAGGCCTCTATCTTTGATCCTCCATATTAGATTAATTTTTTCCCCAAATGGAAAGGTGTCTATGTCTGTGTGTGTTGAACTACCTTTGTGGCACAATGTCACAAACCGTTAAAAAATCCTTATTCGTTTTCAAGATATTGGTGATTTAAAAACAAAGAATTGGGTGAATTTTAAATGTTCCAACCTTAAAACATTTAAAGCATTTCACTTATATCCAAGATAGAGATGTGAAATGGTAAATCTATATAATTGTTTGACATTCTTGACATTCATTCAGTAAAATTTATCAAAAACTTTCTTTTGGTGTACACACATGATCTATATATATTACGTATAGCATAACCAATAAAATTAAATAAATGATAATAAGCAACATTAAAACATAACCTTCTCGATACTAATGTAGTGTAATATTCTGTAACATTAACTACAATTAAGAATTTAACACTTCAAAGCGTAAGGTTGTTGTAGCATTATAACAAGCCTATTTCGCTCATCAAAAGTTACTGTCTGCGCATGGATGAACACTGTGGTATTTTACCTCAACTGATAATCTATCTATACTATTTCAGTTGGAGTTTTACACATTCCGTTTTATTTTTTGAGATGATATGTTTAGACCTAATATATTTTGCAACTTCTGTTTATGGTGATATACACGTATATAATTCACACATATGTAATTCATGGATATTTAACGACTGCAGCACGATACGATATCAGTGTCTGGGTAAAGCCCGCCAAACGTAAGCTGACCTTAGTGTGAAATGTTTTTAAACTCAAGACGACAGTATTTTCTTCTGTGATACATCAAAATTCGATAATAGGACAAAACTAGTCCCGAAACTAGTTATCTATTAAACTAGTGGATTGATGAAGAAAAGGTATGTAACCTTATGTTTTAAGTCATACAATCAAACCAGAAGGCAAATAGCATGAATAAACAATATGAATTTATTTGTTTGAAATATACTGGGTATTTCGTAAATGTCAAATGATTCTCTAAAATAGCCGCCATTTTGAAAAAGATAAAGATAATTAGATTCTGTTTCCTCCAAAATTTGTCTTTGATTAAGGCCTTTAAGATGATGTATAATTCGCCTTAGGTTCAGACAACTTTAATCATTAATAATTTGAAAACCGTCACGTTTGGTGCAAACACGATAATAACCAAAATTGTACACCTCTCAATAACCAACATTATTTGTTTCAGACATTTCTTTTTATCATCAATAATAAAAGAGTAATAAGCAAAAAATTTCAAATAGTACTACTTGGAAAATTTCATTTTCCAAGATGGCGGCCCTATTACAGCATAAATTTTAGGGAACGATCTTTAGCATGTTATACAAGAAGAAAATTAAGCCTGTACCCCGTTTTCCTTCTCTAGACCATATTGATTTATACATAATTTTAAAGCTTAAAATATGTTAAACACAACTAAATCAAATATGTCTTCAAAAATAGTGTCAAGACAATTTTATTTGCAAATAATGAATACAATATTATTAAAAGAACTAACAATTTTAATTTACTGATAAATCGCAAAGAAAATACTGCTTCTATCAAAATAATGATAATACCTTTTGTATAGGCCTACTAACAAGGAACACAACAACATGAGAAATGTTCGATTTGGTGCAGTAGTAATTATTTCCGATATCAGGTGATATTTAGCCTTCATTGACTAGGCTATCAGTCCGTCACCTCTGCTCGCCAGGCCCATGTGCCAGTTTACGTTTGGCGGGCTGTAACAGTGGTTTATTGCCTGGGCTAGTTACATTACCAAACGTGGGAGAGCAGTTATAAGTAATGATTTGTACTATCTTTTAAAGTAGTTGTATTTCACTTTCGTTTTATTAACTAATAAATATACTTTTCATTAACTAAGTCAGTTATATAATATAAGCCGGTTGAACTTAAATGCACTCTTCCGAATCTTATCATACGCTTATTTGAGTTAAATAAAAATATTTTTTAAATATTGTCAGCTGTGGTTACGAATTGATATGTGTATAACAGTATAAAAAAGTTGAATTATTGGCATATCTTTAAGAAGGCCTCGTGAAAATATAGAGCTGAGATAAAATATTCATAATTTATCTAGAATTGTGCCAGACAATTTAATGTAGCAAATTACATAGAACTGCAATCAGCCGAGAGTGTAGGATTTGCAGCCTCAACAAGTAAAACAGGACGCCTGGTCGGGAACGTGGTAACGACTCCGGTAATTGAGATCTGAGTACTCGGTAATTTATAATATCCCTAGTTTGAGAGTCTAATTTATTACTAAAGATCATAGAGCAACTAATTTCATACTGTATTATGCTTTAGTGTTTGGAAATCTATTAGTGATAATATTGGGCCTGATGAATAGCGAGGTGACCGGTTGAAATTGGTCGCCTTGTACCATATTCTTTTCATATTTACCTTCTTTTATTAAGTTTAATATGAGTGTAAATACATATTTTAATGTTGTGAAATGTATTTGATTGAATCCTGTTTAACTGTAACAACACGGATTATGCTACTCAATAAATTATCAACCAAAGGCGATATACTTCCTGACTATTCGATTTCAAAAATATGTTTGTGAACCAAATTAAATCAAGCTTTATTCTACTTCTTAACAAATTTGTAATAGTTGACACAATAAATAGTTCAAATACTACACCCTGCTTCAAACTCCAAAGTAACGCACCATTTGAAAGTGCTAATTAAGGATGTTCTATAAATAAAAGTGATTTAGTTGTTATAAATTCAGCATTACTAATATGTTACCGGTATCTAATTTCCTGTAGAATGGTTGTGACAGGTTAGGCTATGGGCATGCATCCTTATATAAAGTTTATTTTATTAATTGTTATACTACCTTAAACTTCACTTACGATTAATAAAATATATGTTTTCTAACATTTTTATTTTGGATACTCTGCCACATATTACTTATTATTTTTATATATTATTTATTTGTAGTAAATTTATCCTTACAACAATGAAATTTCAAAAAGCTCCTACATAATTTTACCACAAACACAAATCAACCAACTACGGTACTTGACTGCAATATCTTAATGAATAAATGTCACCTAAATACGTAAACCGTTGCATATAAAAACAATTTAAAAAATATTAAACTTTTAACTGTAAGATGTTACATTTCATTAGATATGGAATTAGAACATTGATAAAACTACAACATATTTTATAGTTGTATTTATTCAAACCAAAGGTGAAATTACTAGCGTCTACATCTCAGTGTCGTAAAGGTTTTATATTTTTAAAACAAATAAAAGAACAACAATAAATATAAACAATTATAAGTAATTTGAGATCCAAGGGGAGGTGTTATACGTAAAGTGTCAGTTTTTTCTATGTTCTCTGCAATTAGCAGAGTTTGACAGATTTGTTGCTGAGCGGGAAATTTGGGTGTTACGTTGTAAATGACTTTGTAAATGGTTAAGTAATTAGTCCTTATATGATTATTTTCTTATGATTCACTGCATTCTTCTAAATACATTGTTCAGTTAAAGATATGAGGTTAAAGTTTATTATTTAAGTGTCCAATACCAAACCTAACTAAAACCTTTTCGATCAGGTGAAAATTTCTAATACGATGATTTAGTTTATAGTTATCTTTGAAATGTATTTGTGGTTTATAGTTTATTCAAAACAGCAAATCACTTGTTTTACTTATCTTTGTTCATTTTTGACTGGTAATATTTGGTTATTACTTCGTAAAGGTAGTTTTAAGAAATATGATTGGATAATTGAACGAAGTGAAGTTTATCCTTATACATGACAACTGCTTATACTGGTAAGAGTCAACTCAACTCAACTGGCGTGTCTGTGACCACACTGAAATAAATATTATAGTAATACAAACAATATTGCATAGTAAATGCAATTCTGGTAGTTTTTAAAATATTTATCTTAATTAACACAATAATTATGGTAATGTCCTACCATCACGTCTATCAAAACTACAATAATATTCTTGCTAAATTATTTGCAATGAGGCTAGTAATTGCATCAACATATTATTGTTGCTAATACATCATAACGATAGTAGTATAGTAAGTAGAAATGCTTAGCGAGAATATTCTGATATATTATAATAGATTCTGTTTTTGATTGTATGACAATGTCTCAAAGTGGAAATGAGTCGTCACCGGCCTGACCTGAAGCGTCAACGCACCGCGACAAGCAATGTTATAGTCTATCGTGTTATCGGTATCGGAATGTGTTAAACTTCAATATGTATGTGTTAAGTGTCTCACTGTCTCAGTAATGTTTTAATAATGTAAAGTATATACCTAAGTAATAAGTGAAGATGTGGCTGTAACCATAAAACATGCAATGGCATAACCTTAAAAAGTATATTGAACAGGTAAACCTTTTTATTTTTTGAAAATAAAAATCCAGCAGTTCCAACATGAATTCAGAATATTATTTAGGCTTTCTATAGCCTAGGTTGGATATTAACAAGGTAAAAGTAACAAAGAGACTGAGATTAAGTTACTAAGCCTTAAATAATCAGAATAAATATTACCAAGCGAACGGTGGTCTATTGACCCCATACTTCTGCAGCTTTCCTGTAAGCAAATTGATATAACTGATTTTGGTTAGTTTTCAGGTTGTGTTCGTTAAACTGTAGGGTTTTCCGTAACCACTCCACTGTATTAAACACAAAAATAACTTATTGTAAAAATAAAAAAAGGTATTGCCATAGCTTCTATACATTCTGAGAGGAGAGTCAACCGAACTTATAGCTGCAGCAATAACTTATTGTAAAAGTAGAAATAACAGTTATTGTTATAAATACTATAAACTCTAGTAACGATTTTCATAATTTTTAGTTGTATTAACAATAACTTATTGCTCTGGCAGCAAGATGTATTGCTTGGGCTCCAATTTAATTTTTGTAATATTTGCAATAATTTCTGTTTCACGCTTTAATAAAATATTGACAATAACTGGATTGAAGCTGCAACCAAACACATCGCTGGGACCATATTTATAATAATTTATAGTTCCACGTACCATATTCTGGTTAATGTAACAATAATCTTTTTTCAGTGCAAAATAACTCGACAACGCCTCCACGGTTGAAATTCAAATTTTTCAGATAAACTTAACAGTACAAAATCTCGGTCGAGTTCGTTATTCAGATAATTTCATTCAGTATTAATAAAATTATCTTAAAAACAAATTTATTTTTTTCTCCATAAGAATAACATTGGAAGCCATTTAGTGGTATTTGAATCGTTAAAATTTAGCCGACGTCTATGTTTCAACAACAGAGTAAGGATAGTTAGTTTACTAGAGTATATTTTGATATACTGGATAACGAAAGGTTTTTCGCAAAAAAGAAACACAAAAGAGAGATAAATGGATGTATATTTTTAAGTTGTGAGCATATTTCTTATTTTATAAAATTATTAAGTGTTCGTTATTAAAAAAATACCCTTACAGTTAATTTTCCCTTAGTATGCCTACTCTGTGTAAATATCGTCAGTCATTGGAGGCGACGAGTAACAGTGGCAGACGACGCGTGTGGCAGATCGAAAAACTCTAAATAACTGTTCAAAATAGATGACTTTAGATACTAACTTAACTTATAAAATAGTCTGTTTTATTACATTGTCTTAGACAATTGGTAATATTGTGATTGTTATGTGTAAAAAGTACAAAGCCTCAATTTGTCTAGAACTTGTTGATCAAGTTAGTCACAGTAAGCGACCAACCTTAAATAAATTTAGTAGCACAATTATTTGGTAGGTTATATTTTTACTAAATTAATAATACAAATCTTCTATATTACCTAAAAGACATTACCAGTAATGTTGTAACCAACCACAATAATGGCTATAGACTATTCTAACCAAACAGCCTGTTTCGTAAGGTTATCTTGAATGATTTGACATAGCCTAGGTTTGGATTACAGTAAGAGTGAGACGACATTAAACTGATAATACAACTGTCCTAAAATACTTATAGTACTGTACTAAAACATATTACCAGAAATGTTGTAGCGAACCAAAACAAAAGCTTTGAACTATTCTAACCAAACTAAGCCTTTTTACAGGTTATCTGAAATGATTTGACATTTGGCATATCCTAGGTTTGGATTACAGTAAGCTATTCTCATCATAAACTTGAACCTATGGATATGAAATGTAGGCATATACACTTAGGCTACTTGCCATTTTAGAAGTTTCATCTACGATATTGGCCCAACCTATGTTTATAGAATTTAATTTCATGATAGCCTAGGCTTTTGAAACAACATATTGATATCTCATTTTGTCATCTAAATAACTAGACCTGACGACTTATTGTTAATACTTAAGGATATTTTGACTAAGCTTATAGAAATTCTAACATTAGTTCATTTAGGAAACTCGCTAATCTATTAAAAGATAAATTAATCGCACTGCTAAAATCACTGCCTAGCCCAAAATGCTCTGTTTGTACTACGATGACGCACCCATGTCAATCTAACATAAACCATGCCTGAAACCTATTTTTTTTAAATAAATAAACTTACGGATTTATATACAAAATTTCCTTTGATAAAAACAAGAGTTATGGATATTTATCTACGGATAAAAAGTTAGGTCTGCGACGGAATCCGAACCTGCAACCTTTCGCTCTAAGAGCCAGTGCGATACCAACTGCGCTAGCGAGGTAAGTAGTTTATTGGGAGAAGTGACTAACTATAGCTATATAGATGTAAAACCCGGATTCTAACGGCAGTTAAATAATATCGGAATATATTCTGATGATGTTACCCAAATCAGATCTTGAATTTTTTATGAGACACGAATTAAGTTTGATCATGTGTTTCAATTATCCTTAAACGTGAGGAATGAGCGATCACCTAGTTTATTATTAACTAAAATAATATATTTATTTATAATGTTTGCATTGTATTTACGGTTTACATTCTATACTTAGGAATTGTATAAATAAGAATTTTATTTAAAGTTTTGAGTATCTTCCAGTTTAAATATATGGTGTTTCAAAAATGTATATATTTGGATATGTCTTGTAGGAATTTTTCATTATGATAATATTTTATCTAGATGTGTTAAGATAATTAGTCTATTTTTTGTAGCCTAAATTATTAGACTTAAACAATTGGTTTTATAAAATAAGCCTTTAAACTCACTTTACTTTATACTCCAATAATTTCATAATAATAATAGGATATTTAACTAATTTTGGGTAAAATAATAAAAGTTTAATAAGGTAAAGTATTAGTGTGGTATACATTTAAATTCAAGCATGTGATATCAGTTACCGTAATGTTTCGCTGAAACGACTACAATAAAGTTGAAGTTTACTTTTCAGAAAGGATACATTAAAACGTGTTATTACAACAATAGTTTTCAGTTTAAATCTAAATGGAAACGATTCAACAGACAGTGTTATATTAAATATTGCATTTCCTCTGGTAGCAACCTCGGAGGTTGAATTAAATCTAGTTAAATTGCCGCGGACAATTTCCTGCCATTAGTTCGACTGCATTTCCTCACTCATCTATTTGTTGTAGAGTTATTCATTTAACTAAGTAAAACATGAATTTCTATGAAACATTTATATAATTTATTAAAGAAAAATGCTTGTTTTTTCTTTATGAACAATAAGTGATATATGATAATTCTTTTTTATCAAGAGACCGTCGCGTCGTACTACTAAAAATATAATACGCAAATCTTAAATGTATATTTTTAAGTCCTTTTAAAGATTATGGTGAACATTATATATTTTGTCTGCGTAATCAATACGATAATAATATAATACTACTTGATATTACCAACTTTGTTTAACAGCTTGTGTTACCTACATTAGTAGATTGTAAAACTTACTAATATGACTTTAACTGTAATTCTAAAACTCATAACCGCGATGGATTTGAATTTGTTTTTTGATTTATTTTGACTTATTTGAACAGTCGAGTGCGCAGTCCGGTAGTGAGTTGACGTGTGAGAGAAGTTTTCCGTTTTTGCAGTCACCTCGGAGGCAACGATGCAGAACAGGTAATGTATTGTCAGTTTTCCATTTGATCGTGTATATAAGTGTTTTGTTAGTGTATTGTATTTGATATTGTTTTTTGTATATATTTGTTATTTTTGTGTTTGTGTAAATTAAAATGTAAAAGAAAAAGATAAAAAAATCCAAACAAAATTTAGATTAGTTATATGTAAGAACTTAATATTTATATGTAAGTAGGGTTCACTTGATAATGGAGGAGTTTCCTTACCTCCCGAAACGTAGTGTAGTTTTTAACACTAGAAGCGATAGGTAACGTCCAAATAAATAAAAAAATAATATGATTTGTTTCACAGGAATGTTAAAACCATCTCAGTCGTAATTTTTCTTTAGAAGAATGCAATGTTGGTCACTAAGCCATGGCCGTATCCTTGCCACTGAAGGGGTCTTAATAACAGTTAAATAAGTTTGGAGTGGTTCACTAAGACTTATTTTATAATTCATTATTTTTTAATATGCTTTTATAATTATTAAATTAAAACTCATGGTTAGCTATATTATTACTCTTTGATTTATGGCGTATATTTATAATAAAGATATTCCTTGCATTAACAGGTGAGCCTTCATTTACAATACTTATACTGTAGTTAAAATAAATTAATAATTTAATAAATAAATATACCATAAAGGATAGTGTCTTAAAGAATTTGTTTCCAAGTTGTTTCTTTTACAAATTTATATTTCTAACCACCTATTCAGGCAGTTATTATCTGTGGTTGCTCTTATTAAATTCAAGACATGTTTACACAGTGTCTATTTAATTTAATTCTAAGCTAATTTAAACTTTTGTATTCCTATCTATATGATCATAAAAGAAATAATTATTTTATGGGCTTGATATATAGAAGCATATTTTATTATAAGCGATATGTGTGTTATCTAATAATCTGTACATTTTTAAATCTGGTTAGTGTTTGCTTCTAATTTCATATTTCATAATCATCAAAACATTTGCGAATTCCTAAAATTAAATATATATGTTTACCTAGACTTTTGTTTTTCTTTTATTTGTTATTATAAAATTCACATTCAATTTAATTAATCTACAAAAAAATTAACATTCCTACATTTGCGTTTTTGTTACCAAAGTAATGTAACCAGTCTAATAGAGTGTCATAACTAAGATCATTTAGAATTTTTTTTATAATAACAAATAAAATACATGAATTCTTAAAATAACTAAAGAAATATATAAACTGGAAGTTATAGCTTATTATCTTATCTTATCTTAAAATCGTAATGAACATACTTTCGTTACGGCTGTACTCTTATAAACAGTATAAAGATAAATAAGTTAAGACATTTTATCCAGTTACATTTAACTTTACGTATTTTAAAATAATTGCTTAACTAAATATTGCACTAAATACTTGCTAATGACATTGACTATAATTATACTGAAGGAGACATCCCGTCTATATGGCCTAGCAGTCCCCTTTTAGTGTTTGCCAGAATTAGAATTGTACGTAGTTTGATTAGTTCACCAACAGTTTGTGCTGCTGTCAAATATTTATTTTAATTATTTACGTTAAATTTTAAAATATATCCACACCAAAAAGCAAGTGATAATTCACTTATGTTTGCTTCCTGACACACCAACGTTGTATTATCCCCTCCTTGATAGGATAAGTAATAGTTGTCAGCAATATACTGTTCAGGTGATTAGTGAGAACTTCGTCTTCTTTGAATCATGGCACAAACAAAACTAGGGACAGCTTTTACAATGACAATGAGAAGTCTACTTCAGTATTTATAGTCAATGCATATGGTTTATAGAATATGTAGAGACACATTTTTGTCAGCTACGTTTTGACGAGACATTTCCGTTTCCAGTTTCGTCGATGGATTGTCAGTTACAATACCAGGCTTATCGGGGATTATCCTTCGTTCGTTTCAGGCTGTAGTGGACCTCTGTTCCCTATGACTCAAGAGAGCTGATTTAATTTTACCTGACTTAAAGGCTTAGTGAAAATAAGTTTATGATTTTTAGCACTGTGCTATTTCCAATGTAAAGTAAAATATTATGAATGTTAGCATATGGGATATTTGACGAGCATCAGTGGTTGTTTTATCTTCGATAGGTTTAACGAAAAATGTTATCATCTACATAGATATTTGCATTTCAAAATATTGATTTATCGATGTTGTATTTAACATAGCAACATATTACAAAAATATTAAATTATTCTTAACAACATCCCTTTCTCTGGTGCTTTCAATAAATGTACATCCCCCAAGGGATTTATTAATGACAATTTATATCTTTTTTGTAGGTATCGGTATACTATATGCAATTGAAGAAATCTATATGAAAATTACTAAAAAAAACTAAATGCTCTAAAAACTAAGTTTTATACTGTCCAACCAAAACATGGTTGTTAAAAGTAAATTCTCTCTGCTAAGAAACCATATGATTTGTAATAACAGATGTTCCTGTTTATGTTATTGTTTATCTTTCTCACGTTTTTGTAAACTATCTTGACTTTTACTTAATCACTGTCATCCTTGCATCTATGTCTTCTTAATTATTAAATCTTTATTTTTTACAATAGTTTTCAAGTTAAATACAAAACAGTTTTAACATTAACATAATCAAGCATCCAAAAACAAATAAGGAAATTAGATGGTAAAACAATGCTTTTAAATCGAAATGCTAGTTATAAACTTCCGTCTAAAAAAGATGAAGGAAAAATGTTTTTGTGAAATTAAAAAGACAAGTTTATATGTAATGCAATTTAAATATTTAAATGCGTAATTAAATTAAATAAATACACAACACACATTATTATATATATTACTAGCTGATGTACCCGTCCTTCGTACGGGTTGTATATAAATGGCAGATTAACTAAAAATATTAACAACTCACATAATTTTAGAATATTAAAATTAAATTTTACACTTTTAAAGTAGAATTAAATTAAAGTTAAACGAAATATACTATGGCAGATAGTTTGGGTACTGTTTCCAAGTAGGGGAACTCTGTCGGGTAGTGAACGGTATGGTTTTTGCTACTCCAAATCGGTACACGTAACACTTTGGATTCGATTTTAGAAATAAAAGAACTCAAGTACAACAAAATATTAACCCTGTTTAATTTAACATTTTAAATACTTTGATACATTAATCTTTACATTCCAATAAATTAATAGTAATGTAACGAAACATTAAACTTTAAAAACATTGACAAACCACTTTTAAAATAACCATTCTTGCCAGGTCATGTTTTCAATATAATTGTAAATAAACAATTTAAACTTGGAAAAATCATATGTTTTAAAAACATATGACTACTTGATTTTATTTAAATAAATGTAAATCAATATATACGAACTGTTCTAACAGTGGTCATGGTTAAATGAACGGTATTAAATATTGTATATGTTCGTTCCTCCCTTTGGAATAGACCTACATTTGTGTTGATCTCCGTTGCTTGTTCGTTGGTGGACGTGAGGATGGCACAATCACAGAGCCAGGCACTTTCCAGATTAAACTGTTTATGAACCTCGGTGTGACAAACTGTTAATCAATAAATCCTGTGATTCATCGATAGTGCCGAGTGAAGGATAGATGTTTCTGAGACCTTAATTTGTTTTCAATGTCCCTATCTCAACTTTTAAAAGCGCATAAGAAAACTGATCAACCCCTTAATCTTCTCAAAAATACATTTTCATATTTACTTTTAAGTTCAGACGCTCACTGGTCGGCTGCATAAAATATATTTTTAGAGAGGCGTAGACTCGTCCACTCATGTCTCACTTACGAAAAAGGGTCTGTGTGAGATCTCCAGAGAACAACACCGTGACTCCCCATGATGTTGTTTCTTATTTCCTTTAAGGCATCAAATTTCAGCTCTACTGGTTGAGTAGTTTGTGTGTTATGACTAACGCGCTTATATTAAAGGCCACTGGGCCAGAGACCTTGAGTATATTTGTGTCTGGAGTAGGTAAATGTCTGCACTGACCTATCAGCTACATTCCTACCAAATTTCAGATCCATCAGTCCAAGAGTATGTGCAAGATTGTTAAAATATTGTATTTTGAAATTCCGGGGGGCGAAGCACATAACCATTTTCGTAACAGGAATAGGCTGCGTTTTTTTTCTGATGAATTAGTTATGTTCCTACCGAAATTTAACTTACAAAGGTCCAGAAAGTACTAATACTCATACAATTGTCATAAAAGTAAATTAGCGAAGAACCCTATAGGACTTTTTTAAACGTATTCTTATTGTGAATCTGCAGCATAAGGGGAACCACCATCCAAAATTTTATCTTCAATAGACATTGTCGTTTCTTAGATAAAGTGATCACTATGTCAGTGAGTGCATGAGTCTGACAAATATAGATCTAGATCATATATCCACTTATGTTATTTATTACTAATCTTCACTCAATGATTTAAAAAAGAACTAAAAAACCTATTTATAGAATAACTGTGCCATCATCTGGTTCAATATAAATAAATGCTTTGTCCATAAGAATAGCATAGGATCTTAAAAACCCTATGGGGCAGTGTTCTAAGGTAATTTAAAAAATCCAATTAGCCTAAAACCTTCTAACGCACATATAGAACATAGAAAAAAGTTGCATAAAAATCGGTGCACCCGTTTTCCTGTGAAAAGCGAACAAAACATGACCAAAACCGTACAAAAACCCGTTTTTTGAGCGGCCGCTATTATTTTTTAAAAAGGCGTATGCCAGTTTATAGTGCCCTAAAACCTTCTCACGCATATATAGAACAAAGAAACAAAGTTTCATTAATCTCACTGCACCCGTTTTCCAGTGAAAAGCGAACAAAAACCCGTCCTTGAGCGTTACCGGCAGACAGACAGACATAAATTGAGATAAGATTTGTTTTGGTTTCCCTAGGGTGTAAAACGTGAAAATATGCAACAATTTCATAATTCCAAGCAATGTACAGACAAAACTCTAATTTTATTTATATAGATTAATTAGAACCTATGTGTTGCATGGGTTCAAGATCTACCTATGTGTAAAGTTTCAGCCCAGTCGCTTCAGTAGTTTTTGTGTTCACCCGGAACATCAGACAGACAGACAGACAGACACCACCTCTTCTTTATAATATTATAGATATTGTTATTTCTCTAAAGCTTGATTAATGCATATTAATCATATTAAGCAACTATATTTGTTTATAATAAGATATATTGCACAAATAAATGTGACCGCATTTTTTATTTCATATATCATGTCTCTGTGCTTATGACACACAATGTGAAATACTGCCATGTTAAAGTTAAATTTACTTTAAATTATAAAAAGATACAAATTGAAAAGGTTTGGTATGGACGGTCCGTTGCCAACCATCGCACAACAATCATCAATACAATGTGGGGCACATCTGCGACTGGGACTGCACATTAGTTGGCTGTGACGGGATTGTGAATACTGAAGTGGTGCACAAACCGCTGCGGCACTAGAGGCAATATTAATCGGTTAAGTTTTGGAACTCAGGTTATTGCACCGGTTATAGTAATAACTTTCAATAATAAATGATTTATCTATAATTTCAGATAGTCTCTCCTTTTAAAATAATTCAGTTTCTATTTAACTTTTAATAATATTTCCACATATGGTTGATAACTGTAAACTTTGTTTGTTAATATGTATTTTTTTTAAGATTTATAGCTGTCGGGATTACACCAATTACGATAAAACACAAGTATTATTACTATTATTATCGCGCGAGTATTATTAATTTACTTATAAACTATCAAAATTTCGTGTAGCAGTAAAATTTAAGTGAAAGTTTTAAACGAAATACACGTTATAAAAAAAGCTTTTTAAAGTGACTTTACTATTCAAATCTTTGATTAGTATTATTCGGTCACATTGTACACTTTGGATCTGTTCAAAAACAATAGCAACTTCTGTTTCGTCAATTGGACTTTTTTCTTTTTCTGGCAACATTTGTACCTCCCAAAACCATGTAATATAAGATGTACTTGACGTTCCCAATGAATAGTGTTTTGATGTTTCTTAAGAAGGTGTGCCTTGTCTCTCTTTGGATGAGTATGAAAGTTACCTTTAATCCCATTCATTGTTAATTCTTCTCTGGTAAATTTACATTCCTCGTCCCTATTTTAAAGAAAACTGATAATAATTTACATTGCTGCATCTAACGTTTCTTTGCATGGTCTGCCTGCAACTTGTGTTCCTGTCTTTTGTCCCCGTAGTAAATTATATTTTAGGATTTCTTCACATAGGAATAAGCAACACATTTCGCATTTATATATTGCTTCTTATAGGCAAGTAATAAATGTGTTCATCATATTATTCAATTTAGTGGGTTCCTTTTAAATACAATAACCCTACCATACTGCAGATGCCATTTACTTGCTCATTAAAAGATTTCATTCCAATTTCCTTAACAACAACTGAATTAATATAAACTGAAATATTTACATTTTAAAAGTTGTGTAATTATTTAAGAAATTTTTTTGGAACTACATGTTTGCAGTAAAACAATAAACTATTAATATAGCCTTTAAATCTATATAAGACTGAAAGATCTATTTGTCAGTTATATTACGTGACATAAATTTACATTATGATTATTTTTTGATTCAAACTTTTATTACCAGACCATTACGATTCATTAAATATAATGTAATTTTATTAAGAGTTATAATGTTCAATTCAACTCATGTCTAAATTTTACAGTAGTTTGCTGAATATGCGATTAATTTGTTCAAAATTTGGGTTTTCGGCATAACTTAGTAAAACTAGAACGTTACCGCTAAACAGGAGTGTGTGCGAGGGCGTTTTTCTCGTTTTGGTCAGATTGGCATAACATTCGGCCTTTTTCAGAGCGCCCAATCTCCAACATTCTTTATCATAGTAATGCAAATAATATACGCCTTTGTTGGGAGTGTTTTTATCTTTAAGTTTGTAAGTTTGTACTCAACAGTCTTTACGATAAATTACATAGTTTTCAAGATATATATGTGAAAAAAACAAAGAAGTGAAGAATATTTAAGCTTCTTAGTGATTTTCTTAGTAAAACCATCCTTTCTTGAGGTGACAATCATGAAATTCGAATTCAGGACCCCAAAAAACATGCATGACCATTGAGAAAACCACCGGATTTTTTCCTGGGAAAAGTACCGTTTGACTGGTCTACCAAGAAAAATGCATTTTTAACAGTGATTTATCATTCTATTAATCAGCAGAGGTAACAAAATCAATTAAAATTGTTTTAAATATATACCAATAATATCTCTAAAGTATTTTTTGTCATGAAATATTTTTTAGTGATTGAATCTGCAATGTCTTTGTTATTTGTTATAAATATATTTTATGCAAAAGTTATATCCAAACGATAGGAAAATAATCGGTGACGGTGTTCTAAATGGAATTTACCGTAAAAATAACGTACCAGCTTATGTAAAATACAAAATACAAGATTTATTTTGAAACTAATATTTGTTCCACGGCTATTGAATAACAATATACAATTTATTCATATATTACTGTTTAATTTTATTTTTATAATATCTGATTTGCTATTTTAGGTTTATTTTTATGTAATAATGTTTGTTGCATACAACTAGAAATTGGGAAGCTAAGACCAAATACCATAGACCAAAAGAGATATATAATTAGGCTGATATGACAGTTAAAGTGTTAAGAATTTGTATATATAATTTTATTTTTAATTAAATAATTCAGCTCATTTTTCAACGATGTAGTAAGCATGTTCATGTTTGCAAAACTGATAGTTAGATCGTTAAAAGAAATTAAGGGAACTCAATCCGAACCGTTCGCAACGAATGACGTCATCCGAATAACGAACTGCCTCATTTATACAGCGACAACAATGCAACTTCCAAAGTGTCCATCTCATTTTGTTAAAAATTACAACGATAAAAACCAGGTTAAGAAAATATTTTTCTTTGTGCAGTATAGTTGTGATTAGTTTATGATTCGCTGAAATTATTACTTTTAGAGTGAATCGGTGTGCAATGTAGTTTCAAATTGAGACAGGTTATTAATATAATATACCTTTTTATTCACGTGTATCATTTTATGAGGTATTTTACTAATTGATACACACTTTTCGGAAAAAAATAATAGACTACATCCTAATTGTGTTAAATTTATAAACATTCTCATGCTAAACACTTGTTATGATCAAATATAACTTGTCTAATTGTTGTCCATTATTTTTATTAAATATATTTATATCATGTTTTTCAATGGTGGTTCATGTTCTCAAATGGTCTCAAACATCTTAACAACGTGGTAATTGACGAATAAATCGTCATCCTTTAACCATTTTAACCGGTTTAAGACTAAATAACAACGTTGATAAATTATCGAATGAATTAGTAATAATTTGGACATTTTTAGTTCGTAATAATTAAATAACTGACTTAAGGCTAAATAAAAAGTACAATAAAATATACAAAATGCATATCTGCTACTATGTCTCATCATGGTGTGGTTTAAATCAGATGCTATTTAAAAACCAAATTTTTAACTCCTTATTTTGGTGACAATATATGCTCAAAATTTAACATAAAACTGCATTAAGCGAATTTGCGATTATAATACAATTATTGTTAATTTAGTGTCGTCCATTTAAACTAAATAGAATACTTGTCAAAATTAAACAGCTAATGCGAGAAATGTTATATAAAATGAATTAAAAGTTATTAACACAACTGTTAACTGTTACTGTTACAGGATATGTCGGAAGCCGTAAGTAAGAAATTTCTTTTAATTTTGTTTTATGTTGTTTAAGCATACCCTCAAAATGCTATACATACAATATTAAAGTATAAAAGTCATTCATAATAATTGCAAGATAGCATAGCATACCTCTATAACTGTTAAATCAATTCATCATTTTAGTTTTGATAATGTTTTGCTATAAAAACTATCTATTTAATCATTTCAGTGATAAAACCACAGTTAAAGCAATGACGAATTGATGAAGCAGGTATAAATGATTAACAACTCATTTAATTACTTACTTAGTTAATAAGTGATTATTCCATTCGTGGGCTTTATTTTTTTACATAACAAATTAGTTAGGTAAAAATATTGCCCCAAAGAGATCAGGAAAACAAGCAAAGAATGGAAGGCAAAGGAATTAACATGCACTAGTTATAGGAATTCTTAATATAACTTTCAATTACATTTACATAAAAATCGTTCACAGTATAAAAGCAGAGGCTAACCGGATATTGATATTTCAAATTAATGTTTTAATCATTTATTTCTGATAAGCTCATATTATGTTAGTTGTTAAAACTGATATTGATGTTGATTAAAAAGTCTCAGATTAACACCTATGTTTAAACACACGCTTCGTTGGAAATATGTAAATGTTAAAATATACTATCGGTTTGATGTAAATATAAATTGTTATATATATTTATAGTCTTGAATGCATAAACCTATTCACAAAACAATATAAAACGTGGGAATATAACTGTTGGTATTTTTTAGTTTGTGTTTTTATAGGCAACTTGTCATTTAACAAATTAATTTAACAAATTTGTTTCAATAATGCAGAGATTTGAGGATTACTTAAAGCATAAATAAACCTACAGTTTAAAAAAAGTAGGTCACTGAGAGAATTACCAAACCAGTAAAACCAAACTATATTAAATAAAGCTATTATTACACAGTAATACCAACCACTCAAAAGCTGAAAAGGGCTGAAGCCCTTGGTAAAGGAGAAAAGAGAAGCAGGCTCGACGCCAAAATGCAGGACAAATCCACTTCTCAGACAAGCAGGCTCGACGCCACAGTGCAGGACAAATGCACTTCTCAGACAAGCAGGCTCGACGCCACAATGCAGGACAAATGCACTTCTCAGACAAGCAGGCTCGACGCCACAATGCAGGATAAATGCACTTCTCAGACAAGCAGGCTCGACGCCACAGTGCAGGACAAATGCACTTCTCAGACAAGCAGGCTCGACGCCACAATGCAGGACAAATGCACTTCTCAGACAAGCAGGCTCGACGCCACAATGCAGGATAAATGCACTTCTCAGACAAGCAGGCTCGAGGCCACAATGCAGGACAAATGCACTTCTCAGACAAGCAGGCTCGACGCCACAATGCAGGACAAATGCACTTCTCAGACAAGCAGGCTCGACGCCACAATGCAGGATAAATGCACTTCTCAGACAAGCAGGCTCGAGGCCACAATGCAGGACAAATGCACTTCTCAGACAAGCAGGCTCGACGCCACAATGCAGGACAAATGCACTTCTCAGACAAGCAGGCTCGACGCCTCAATGCAGGACACATGCACTTCTCAGACAAGCAGGCTCGACGCCTCAATGCAGGACACATGCACTTCTCAGACAAGCAGGCTCGACGCCACAATGCAGGATAAATGCACTTCTCAGACAAGCAGGCTCGACGCCTCAATGCAGGACAAATGCACTTCTCAGACAAGCAGGCTCGACGCCACAATGCAGGACACATGCACTTCTCAGACAAGCAGGCTCGACGCCAAAATGCAGGATAAATGCACTTCTCAGACAAGCAGGCTCGACGCCTCAATGCAGGACAAATGCACTTCTCAGACAAGCAGGCTCGACGCCTCAATGCAGGACACATGCACTTCTCAGACAAGCAGGCTCGACACCTCAATGCAGGACACATGCACTTCTCAGACAAGCAGGCTCGACGCCACAATGCAGGATAAATGCACTTCTCAGACAAGCAGGCTCGACGCCTCAATGCAGGACACATGCACTTCTCAGACAAGCAGGCTCGACGCCTCAATGGAGGACACATGCACTTCTCAGACAAGCAGGCTCGACGCCACAATGCAGGATAAATGCACTTCTCAGACAAGCAGGCTCGACGCCTCAATGCAGGACAAATGCACTTCTCAGACAAGCAGGCTCGACGCCTCAATGCAGGACACATGCACTTCTCAGACAAGCAGGCTCGACGCCACAGTGCAGGACAAATGCACTTCTCAGACAAGCAGGCTCGACGCCACAATGCAGGATAAATGCACTTCTCAGACAAGCAGGCTCGAGGCCACAATGCAGGACAAATGCACTTCTCAGACAAGCAGGCTCGACGCCACAAAACAGGATAAATGCACTTCTCAGACAAGCAGGCTCGACGCCACAATGCAGGATAAATGCACTTCTCAGACAAGCAGGCTCGAGGCCACAATGCAGGACAAATGCACTTCTCAGACAAGCAGGCTCGACGCCACAGTGCAGAACAAATGCACTTCTCAGACAATCTCAAGTAATGAATTGATTGAGAACTAATAAATTAGACCTCCAACACGGTAACACGATTTAATTACTTTGTTTGATGTACAATTCCTGCAAAATAAATTTGTCTTTATATCTACACTGTGTCTACACACATTTTTGCGTACGAAAGAAAAAAAATGTAAGCATTTTAATTTTAATAATTGCATGGAATATACTATGATTTTTGCTTGAAAATTATATTCCATACTTCTGTTTAACTTTATAAGTTTCGTTAATACATTTACTTATGACTAACTGGTTTATCTGGTGAAACGATGCAATCAGTTTACCTCATAAACTATTATTTAATAAAATAAATTCTCTCCCCATGTATATATATATATATATATATATATGTGTATTAAATAAATATTTGTTATATTGCTAAATTTTAGTGATTATCAACAAATGATTTTCATACTTTCTTATTTAACAGAAAACGTTCAGAACTAAACAGTATAACCTACCAATGCAAGTTAAACACCCATGTCTATAAAATACCACTGATTATATCTCGCTGGAATAATCAACTGTCAGAGCAAGGAAATTAAAGTCAGATATATATTTATTTTATTTTACCAGAATTGGTTAAAATATTCAGATAATTTACTTGAAGGTACGTTATTTATATAAAATGTATTGCAACAGCTAACACTCTAAGATAAATGGAACCATCCTTGATCTATAACTATTTAATATAAAGTAATTGCTAGTTATGTCTACAATTTTATCAAATTAGTATAATATTTAATCATAATTATTTTCTATAAAACAAATGTTTATCTCTTTTAAATAGCTTAGTTAATTAATTTGTACGAAAATGTATAAAATCCCACTCATTACATTGCATTACATATCCTATTACAATCAATTGCTCTGGTCACAGTAATATAAATGGACTGGAGAACTTCACCTTATCCTGAGTCAACAAGACTTTCAGGAGTTGCCAATTTTTACCCCAGAATGAATAATACATGAAGTGGAACGCACATATGTTGACATCCTCATATTTTTGTTAAAGTCAAAACTATGATTCTCAACAGCTGATATATAGTCACTCTTTTGTCAAATATCAGTGAAGTTATAATACAAATAAAACCAAATGTAAGTAGTTATTTTATTAAAAAAACAATTTTTAAGGAAGAATATTTTTTCTTATCTGCAAACACACATTATGTAGTTAAATCTGCTGATCAAACAATTGTGCTACAATTCATTATCAGATTAAAGAGTTAGATATAGTATGAAATCATCAAGATTTGGTTATTAAACAATTTAGATCTACTAATACACAGTGTGTAACAATACCCCTGTTACAGTTTCCTTCTTGGTGCAATATTAATTTCAATAACATAAATAGATTTTTTGTATGTCTAAATATTTGATATTTTCTGTTAAATTGTTTTATTGTGATCATATAAGACTCCAGTTATATTTCAGTATTCGTCCTACATATAAAATTACTTCGGATGCTCTACAAGACAAGGTTAAGTCTGATAGAATATAAAAAATAACAGATTAAAACATAAATTGAAGGATGAAATCATTTAGTATTATGTACAAAAGTCAATAAGGTAAAAACTAATTATTTAAACTTTTAAACATTAAAAAACATTAACATATTAAACATTATTAAAACTAATTATAAGTATTTTAATTAAACAGTCTAACTAACCTTGCGTATCTAAAAATAATAATTTAGTGAAACTGACCTTAAATATATAAAATAAGTTAAACAATAACTAATTCTGACAAAAATACAACCATGATGTCATAAAATATTTGCAGTTATTTAGGTATAATGTTCTTAAGGAAGGGTAATGCGGAGGAAATCAATTAACATGTCTTTCTATTTAATCAATTATAACTATCCAAACAATATTGCTTGGTTATTTAGAAAACAAAACAAACAACAATAACAAACACAGCCAGTTTAAAATCAAATATAGTATATGGAAACTGTAATCATCTAGGGAGTGATTTTCTGTGTATTTCAAGTGTATATTACTTCGAATATTTGTATTTGACATCTTCTTTGACAAAATTCATTTTTTTAGTTTACATGTTCTCTTTTGGAGAACAACAACAACAAACCAGGTTACATGCGGAAATGTTTTACCACACGATTTGGTGTAGTTTAAATTTTGCTTTTGTATGAATAGTTCAATAAAAGTTTATATAAAGTAATATTATATAATAACATAAATTATAATGCTGAAACATACAACCTCGAGCTATCTCTAGACACAACACACAAGAGAAGTTTTGTATTTGGGAACATGAAACACGTAAACATCGACCGGTGCCTGGCAATGACGTCTCCTTAACATCGAGGTTCCATAGTTCCTCTTAGCCTACTTATATAAAATGGATTGTCTTCTAAAGACACCAAGTTCCATTAATACGTTTACAGTAAAAATTGAATACTTAAATGGTTTAAATTACCTTTTTCCGTCAGTGATCAAAAATTGATTATAAAGTGGTTGAATGAGCAAGTAACAGAATGTATACATTGTATACATTGTTAGATGGTATGTGTGTATATATGTGTCTCCATAGGTCGTCAGGTACACCGGAGGGTATCTTGGGATCCATAGCATAACGCTATTTCAGTGATTGAGTGATATGTAACACCGTTGCACGTTGTATACTTAAAAAAAATTAAACTCCTCCAACAGCTGTCAAACAAACGTATACAACAAGTTTTTAGTAAGTTTATAATTTTTTTACGATTTCCATGAATAAACTAATCAGAGTAAAATCGTATAAAAATACTTAGTGGAGATTATTACCTTACCTAAGCTATTATCACATTTAAATGATGATCAAGTTTAAAAAATGTTAACAGATTGTTTGTATCCTTACGAGGTCAATCGTATACACTAGAGTGACCTTTTACTTTGCGGCGATTAGATTTGATAGTATAGGTTTAGAAATTGATTTATAACTTTATAACATAACTTTGGCAGCATGTTAAATGTGCTGTTTATTGTAATACTATTTTCCAAAATATAGTTAATGTTGCTATAGTACTCGATTACACCACTACTACGGCTAATGCTCTAACGCGATATCCTGCCCATAATAGTGTAATTTGTTGGTTAAGTACAAGTAGTTTTGAATCAGATTAAAATAAAATGTTTAGATGATAAGTGAAGTTTCTGGTTGGCCTCAACATTTTACTAGTAACTATAAACACAATATCTGGCAGTCAGGGGTTGTGTCGAAGAAAATCCTAAGCATTGACTTTGTACTTTAAGTAGTGAAAGATACACAGCCTGTAACCATGGAATGTAAATTAAATATAAGAAATGTTATATACAAATCAAAATCGTAAAATTTTATAATTATATTGATTTTTTTAAAGTATTCGTCAATACGAAATATGTACTTTTTATGGTTTATGAAAAACAATCATCATGATCATGGTTCTTAACCAGCAAGGATAGAGTATGGTTGAACTCTTAATAGATATCACCATGTCCACTCGACATTCACTTTTATATAGCAACCTTCAGTTTACGTCGTAATTTTTTTAATATTTTGCAGATTTTTATAATTAATAACTTAAACAGTTTAATATATATATATATAAAATCCAAAAAATAATATATTTTAAATATTTAAATTTTTTTTTTATTTTTATAATAATTTTAAATTTTGGGTTATATTTTAAATAAAATTACCACAGTAATGAAAATACAGTGAATGCAGTGAAAATGCAGCCTAAAATGTTTATTTTTTTATTAATTTGTTTATATAGATATTCATACTTTGTAAATAATGGTATAAATTCTTAAGCCTATTATAATTATAAGTGCTTATTATAAATATATCCTAGGAAATTTTAGGATTTTTGAGTTTTAACAAAGGGATTTAAACATTCACCTCGAACAAGGGTTCTACTAGAAATTAATCCCAACTTCAAAAACTGCAAACATATTTCGGGCAAATATTCATCTTAAAAGCAGTAAATTTTACCTCTAGTACCGCAAGTTCTACTATTTCATGAATTTTGCTTTTCTACTTTGATCTTAAAAAATCTATATATCCTCACATCAAGTGTAACAAGTCCACGTCACGTTTAGAATTATATTTCTTCACCGCAGCGGAGCGTGACGTTGGCGTGGCTGTAGGCAGAGGTTTAGAAAATTGCCACTTAAGGTAGGTCGAGCCAAGACAACTCAGGATATGTATATTGCAATTAGCACTAAGCTGACCTACTTAAATAAGAAATCTGATAGAGTTATTCAAAGCTCCAGTTTAAATTGAGACTTTTTTAGCGAATTTCCCCTATTGGGAAGAAGCTATTACCGTATTCGGCATGGTAAGACCTAGGCCCGAGACAGTGATAACTTTTTGATTTGAGGTCCCCAGATTCCAAAAATACCATGCGTTCAAAACTGTATATGTATGTGCCCGTGGGTGCAAAATAAATTGTCTGACTTTAATTAAATTTAGTAAAAACATGTAAAGCAACATTAATGACTTTCAGTTCGAAAACCAGCTTGATCTATCCATCATAAGGGGTATTTTAGCGGGGTTTTGTACCCCAAAAATGTGTTTTTTGGGTTTTTACGTATAATAAATTATTAAATTTTAGTTTTAACCATTTAATTCAGCTTAAAAACAAACAATTAAGTATTTTGATCATTGCTATATGGCAATTGGTTACAGAGATATTCAAACTGCTAAACACAGTACGTTGTCCAATGTTATTCTTATGGAGAAAAAAAAAATTTATATCTTGCTTATTTATCAACTTATCCTGACGAAACTTGGTATATTGTTTTAAATCATTGTGGTCTATTGATGTGTGCACAACAAACTTCGTTTGTTGCCGATGGCCCCCGTAGCATACATGCAAACTCAGCCCACGTTACTCTTCTGGAGAATAAGTGTAATGTTATATCCGTTAATTATGAACATAAATTAATAAAACTTGGTATGTGGCATTCCCTAGTTGAGTTAAATAGATATTTGTTATTATTCCATTTTTTCGTTCCTTGTTTCAGCAAACCTGCATACTCAGCTGCCATTTTATTCTTATGTAAAATAATTAAAATGTCATAAATAGTTTATTTTTGTTTGTATATTAATGAAACTTGGTATGTGGATTTATGTGGTATTAAGATACATATATGTGAGTTATAAATTTGATAAGTACTTAGGTTTGCTGATATGGGGGTATTTATTATTATTATTTAATGTGTATCGTATTATTGATATTGTATTGTTTTCTTATTTTGTTTTATATATTATTATTAAAATTAATAATAATATATTTTATTTGTACATTTATATATAGTAAATACGTAGATTCATCTTATTAGTTTTAGATTACATAAACTTTTTATTGACTTATCCGTCTCAAAAATCATACTAAAAACAAGGATTGTAGACAATATCTTATATAGATTTTATTAATGTTTTTTTCTCAATGGATAGGCAGTGTTAATGTATTACAAAAAAAAAAACACAAAACTAATCCAGCATCCTTAGAATCCGCTGTATCTAGGATAAATATTACACAATGGTCAATTTATTATATCACATGTCGTAGGGGGTCATTTGTCTTCTCTTTGGCGTCTTCGCTACCGCAAACTTCCGGTCAAGAGAGTGGTTCTCCTTCCAGTCTGATTTATAATATTATACGTTATTTACGTTTGCTATACACTGCAAACACGACGAATGCTTCATTCATTTAAAATATAAATAGTGAATATTTAAATTTAAAATCTATCCATTGAACAATTATTCAAAAATGTATAAGAAAGGAACGATTTCTCACTGTGTGTTAGTGCTATATATGAATTAGGAAGTATTTCGTTTTGTTTAACCTAATACATTCAAGATGTATGCCACACAAATTGTACTATTTATTTCACCTATTGTGTTATTCCAAATGCTTTTTGTTTTAGTATATTCAAGGATATATTTATATCTCGTCTAGTTGTTATACTATATTTATTAGTAAAGGTAAACATAATTGAAAGATGTATCAGGACGCATAAATTAATCAAGTAACATCACTTTCAGTGTAGGAGGAATCACGTTGTGGCATGTGAACTGACGGTAGCATATGCCGCAGCTGTAGAACCAACCCAACAACTTAGTAAACACATAAGCTGTAGCATAAATATAAATTTTTATAATAGAAATTAAAGTCATTTAAGTCCCCATGTTTTTTCTTTTTGTTTCAATTAAGTTATTGTTTTGAAAAATTTAATTTGTAGAAGTTGTTCATTAATCGGGCAGGAATATAGTGGAATTTATATTCATAACTTCTACGGGAGAACGTTTTCCACTTAATACACACTTAATGCTACAGAATATTTGATTATAACATAACACTTTGCAAAGTAATTTTACTTGCAAATCACGTAATAAATACGTCTTAAAACAATCTATAACATCTTAAAGTTATAAGTACTTACTTATAAGCCATAACACATATTTATTATACGGTACAGGAAGTATGTATTACATTCTTTACTTACAAATATACGAACTATGCTAATCGAAACATTTTATTAAATTATTTTATACACTAAACTCCAACTATGTATTTCGATGATTTCCGTTAAATAAACTACTTATGAGGATACTTCTCTGAAATTAATGAGTTATTATCACTGTTTTAATATTTTATATACATTCACCTCTATTATAGAGGTTGTAGCACAATCATCCCCTGTCTAAAAGCAAATCTGATCTGATCTACCAGTCGAGATAAAGCACCACACTTAACAAAATTACTGCTCTACTCTGTACTACGGGATAATCAAGTCGGATGTATGTTTAACGTTGTTATCATGCGCGACGTCTCAGGGATTTAAATTGTTGTCTTCAAAGAAATAACAATAGAGTTTTTTTATTTATCTTTAATGTTTGCTTTATCTAGTTCATCAATATGACAGCTTGTTTAATTTTTTTTAGAAGTTTAACTATTAAAAATTTCTAATGCATTATCGTTAGAAATTTAAAATTCTCCAAACACAATTTTACGCTCTCGATAAACAAATGTTAGATACCGAGACTTTAAATAGGTTCATAGAATGATATTTTAGATTTTCTTATACCAGGTTTGTCTTAGAACCAATTGATAGTTTATGCAAGAGTTTTATTGGACTTAGAAATCATAAAAAAATTGTCTTAATCTAATTAATTAAAACTGGTAATGTGCCCTTTCTATTTATGAAATAACAACTTATGAAAATATGCTATGTATACAATGATAATAATTTCCTTATTAAATACATTATTTAAGTTTAAATAATTGATACCATATATGATTATTTGGCAGTTTAGAAACAAAGGCCAAAAATAAAGAAATGAGTATTTCTTGGATAAAATTGTTGTTCCCATTCAATGATAATTTTGTACCACAATAAAGGGCAATTACACAACAATGAACAGTAATGATTATTTGTGTACATACAAATAAAAAACACAAATTATATCTTTACATACACTGATGTGTAGTAAATACACTATTACGTTTATAGTAGGACAGTTTTTATAAATAAAAATAGTTTACTTATTAATTTGGTCATATGATTTTTTTAAATGGCATATTGAATTTTCTATAAAGATTTTCTTTTACTTTTATAGATTTCAGTATCACTTTATAGAAGCATTATTAAATATATCATCAGTACAACTTTTAAGCAAACTTGCTCAAAATCCAATAAGTAAATTATAAGTAAAATAGCAAGGACATACTGTTTATAAGTATAAGGAACATTTTAGTTTAACCATAGCGTGTATTATCTCCACAGACAAAATGCACAACGTTTGCTTAAAGCTACTAAAAGCTGGACTGATTCGATTATGAAGTTCGGGTCAATGCTTCTTGGAAGTAAGTTGGTCCTAACTAATAATGCACTGTAATTGGATTGCGAAGCTCTATGTCATTAAGATGAATGCATTAAATCTGTGCTATCCATTAAGAACTTGAACTTAAAATCAAGTTATGAAAATTAGTTCCATATATTTACTACTGCACAATCTGATTCCCTAAAGTTTTGATTGAAAAGGTAGAATGGTTCAAAATTTAGAAATAACAAGTTATTTTTAATTGACATCCACCTTGACTACATGCCGCTTGTGCAAATAAAATTTATTATAAAAATTAACAGTAAGTAGTTATTTAAAATAAAAAAGTTATAGACCTTTTTTATTTATCATTGACTACTTAATGTATTGGGTATTGTAAAGTTTGCTTGTAACTTACAAATAGTCTGTTATTTTTAATCACATTCTATTATAATACCCAAGTTAATAATTGTAGAGCTTGTACTAGGGACTTAATGTTTGCAGTATAATGTTATTAAATAACAAGACAGTGGTTATTCTTAGATGTAGTTCGTTGACTGAGTGTCACTATTCGGTAAAGTAATTTGATCTGTTTTTTTTTTATCTTCAAATAATTTGGAGTATGCATACGATAAAAATACACATTTTTCAATTGAAGAAAAAATTTCCAAGATGGTAAATCAACAATGTCATATATTAAATTTTGAACGACATTATTAATAGTTTGATACTTTTGCAAAAAGTTGTCAACAACATTTTAAAAATCTGCTTGAAAATTAACAATTTAGATCTACTGTAATATTGTTTTACATAACTTGAATTATGAGAAAAACGAGTGCAAATAAGTAAAAATAGAAATGTTATATATCTAAAAATCGTACAATTTAAATAAAATATTGATTATCAAATAAAATATGGTAAAGCGCATTTACATAATTTTACAAACTCAACAACATAAACATTAAACAAAAGAAAAAACTTAAGAAATTTAAGTTGGAGGTAGCAAATACAAATCAATAGCAGCAAGCCGGTTTAATGGCGCCCCACTAATCATAGGCTAACACAGAAACTGTATTGGCTGTTCAGATTCTAAGATGAAAAATGTCATTCCGCACAGGCAAAAATCTGTATAAATTGTGGTATAACTATTTTACTTCAAAAATTAAATAATTATGGACTTTTATACTAACAACATTAAAACCTGTAATGAATATTTTTTATCTTCCAAAAAAGGCTATTATGTGTATTTATTTTACTTCTTCAAAATACTCTCCCTTAACAGTCAGTCTCACCGTGAAGTATCTGTTTTGTTAAATAATATACAAATTGTGTGAAGTAGCAAAATATTAAAATACATTTGTACTATATCTCTATGTTTTAAAATCGTTGCGATTTGCATAAACATAAAATTGCACACCATAGTGTTTTTTCGTAGGGAGTATTTTCCACTCATCTTTATACCTATATAATTCTGTTAGAGAAATTGTTAGGTCAAAATTGTTGGAGTTTGGCAAATTGCAGGATGATGGGAGAGGGCTTAAATTGAAGGTGCACAGGTAATCGGGAAAAATAACAGTATTTCTAAAAAGTTACCAGAAAACGAGAAATAACGTACAACATATCCCATGAGAAAAGCATGGGGATTTAAGAACGTCTGCTTTGTTTGCTTTAAAATATGTAAAGAAGTGTCTACTTCGATCACGAACTGACATATGTTTCTACTTATATACCTTTTTTTCTTCTAAATGTTTCTGGCTTTGTTGAAGATGGTGATTGTATTCCTGGTTGATTATTTGGCATTCTCATCATCTTCTTTAAAACTATATTAAGTGAAACAAATTTTAAATTTAAACCAATATATTTCGAATTGATGCTCAATTCATCGCCAGTTGTTTACATTTGATTGTTTTACTTATGTGCTTATAGTTAGTAATATAAATAAAACAAAATTACTTCTTTCTTTAAAATCGAATGAGATATAAATTTGTTTCACTTAATATAGTTTTAAAGAGGAAACTAAAAATGCCAAATAATCATTCAAGAACACTTATATACCGATTTATTTTCTTCAGAATGTAAGTAGTAGAGCAAATTTATGAGCTATTTATGGCCCATTCAATCACTAGTTTTCCTGAATTGATGTACAACCTAAGAACGTTATTACCACATAAGAATGAGTGTACTCTAAGAATTTCCACTTTAATTCGTAAGTGATGAAATACATATTAAATAGCATATCCACAGGTAACTTTCTTTTAACTGCCTTCTAAGGAAATATTTTTTGAAAACCTGTCAAAACTTATCCCACTAATTCTGATTGATTAAAAATTGAAATATTTTTTTATTTAAAGTAATTATTGTTTCTGACTTGTATGATACTACTGGGTAGTATCTTTATAATATTTTAAATTGTTGTAATCATTAGAGCACATGCATCAAGTTCATGTCATAGCAGAGGGTTGGAGGGATAAACAACAGGAATTATCCCAATTTGAATAGCTAGATTTAAAATAGTAAACGTAATATTTTAAATTACAGGTTAAATTAACTATTATCGTTAATATTTAATCTAAACCAAATGTTTAGTTGTTTACTGTTTGTCTTGTACATCGAAGTTTAAATATGACCACACTAATAGTCACTTCCATGTAAGTTTAACAGACGATGGTCTTTTTTAAAATTAGTAAGTTATGGATTTGGCATAAATAATAACTTTATCAAATATGTTAATGTTTATTATTCTTTTAATTTAATGTCTTATGAATAAATGCACAAAAAGCCTCTCATTCCACCGCAATTTACAAATGTATAGGCCCACTAATCGAGTTAAAAGCCTCATATAATTGCATTCGTCTATGACGTCCCAACGTGATGATTGTTATCAATTAAACCACCGTGTTCACAGTCAAGCGGGTTACATTAGCAGCATCGGCTCAACATTAGCAAATTACACTTCACTATCAAATCAGTTAGACATAATGTTTAACATTACATTTAATCATTTTACGCGAGATGTAGCATACATTTCTGCACCTATATATTTCAAGAACCAACTTATGTACTTAACGAATTATTTTAACAAATAATGTGTAATATAAGTAATACATAATTACTTCTTTGTTTAAAATTCATTGTTTGTGATGGTGAGTTATGTTAATTAAGAAATAATTGTGGACATTTTCCATCAAACGATTTTATTCATAAATTATTTTTATTTTTACTAATTTAAATTGTAATTGTGTAAAATCCGTGGACAAAAACATGCAACAAAACAATTTAGCACTGGCAATGCATCATGTAAAAGATAAATACAGTAGTTGGGTTTGCAGCAACAATAAATAACCAAAACGACTGACATTTCGTTTAGTTAAGTATACACTGCAGTCGTCATGCAAGCCATTACAGTATGGACCAACAGTAGTTTCATAATAATATATTACGATTTCCATTTTCTACGATAAATTGGCCTTGCATTTGATTTTCCTGTCTTACTTAATCTTTTTGATTTTATATAATTCCTCAAACCTAATAGTGTTATCGTGTTTGTATCGTTTAATTTTTATGATTGGCGGTTTATTTGTAAAATTAACCAAGTTATTTTAAAAAATTTAAAGTATTTATTCTTAATTTGAAGACTATTTTGATACATTATATAAAGAAATTATGAACATAAATGTTACAAATGTAGGCTAATTACTGAAAAATAAAGCTTTTGGCAGTTACATACTTTTTCCTCGCTATCTGTAATGGTTTTTATTTGTTATTTAAGCAAAAATAAACTTTAATAAATAAACATGTTCGCACGTTAATATAAACATTTAATTAATGTTGTGAATGTTATCTAACAATGGTAACTTTGTGACTAAAGCCTAGTAAATTGAAAACTCATTTTGTATTGGAATTTTAATGGTTAAATTTCTTACTTCACAACTAAACTGAATTCCAATAATAACACCTTAGTTCAGTATACGCAAGGCCATTTAGAATAGAAATTTCTTAATGGCGATTGTTCGTTGAATTTGGAAAGAAAGGATAAATAGGGAATTTTCCCACCACAATAGTTGCCATCTATACTTATATACTAGGGTTTTTTTGTGACTGGAACTCCTGCTACAGTTTTCAACAGATTATAATATTTTTGGTGTTGTTGGGTGGTTCTTGGTCTGAAATTGTTTGTGCCTAAATTTCATAAAGAACGGACCAAAGGAAAGGGTCGCAGCTGCCCTTAAAGTTCGTAATTTGTCCATAAAGATGCGTCCACACTGGACGAACAATATTCGCCGAACAATGTTAGCGAACATTTTGTTGTTCGTCGGCGAACGTACGATATTTCTTGTGGACGCCTCGATGAATATTCTTGGAGGCATTTTGTCTTGTTCGATGAAAGCTGTCTTTTGTGACACAGCCCTTGCAGCCCGTTTCTTGACGATATTTTGTGTTTCTTGTGAATATTTGTCTTTATGCAAGTAGGTAATGCATTTACCAATGCTGTACAGACTTCCGAAACTATATTTGATACTTCGTTGTGATATTGTAAACACATGCATTAGGAAATGATAAGGGTAACCACTCTCCAAAAATCTCTAGGTAACTGCTAATCAACTTTTCACACTTGTTGATTCACAAAAATTCATATTCTGTTTTTAAATTTCAGGACGTATTATTTTAGTTATTTAAGGAATTGTTGTGGATACTCTCCTTATTATAGATTACATATGTAATAAGCGATGGAAAATGTCCGTAATAATTCCTTAAATAAAATAAACTCGCCATCACCAACAATGAATTTGAAACAAACTATTAATCTTATTAGAAATTCGAAATCATAGTTCGACATCCAAGTAAAGTTGAAGAATAGGCAACCATCTCCTGTCAAGTCCGCTCTGAAGTCTGACCACTATATTCGTAACGCCTTCTTAATAACTGTCTCTGCCACCACCGACGTCGCGACGTCGTTGTTGATTGCTGATAATCAAAAAAATATGCTGCAGAAACAACAATACAAGCAAGTAAATGTTGACGCCCACCTACATCCATCTTTCCTGACAACCCTGACAGTAAGATACTGAGTTCTAGCGAACACTATATTTTGTTCGACGAACATCCAAATAAATGTTTGGCGAAAATTGTTCTCTTGTTCAGCAAACAATATTATGTTTGGCGAACATGTTCGTCGCGAACGTTTGCCCAGTGTGAACGCACCTTAAGATTAAAATTGAGAAAGAATTCTTTTGAATTGTATGATCAAACAGCTGAAAGAGTAAACACAGTTATGGTAACGCAATATGTACATGATTTTGATTTTGAATGTTAGCACTAATCATAGAGTGAGTGTATAACATTTACAAAGAGTGCAGCACATAAAGCCTCATGTTAAAAATCAATCAATATATATTCATAAGGCTGAATTATTCAAAAAATCACATTTTACTTTTTAACAACACCAAACATTTTAAAACACTGTACTGTTTTCATTAAACGTATTGGCACAGTGTAGTTTATTTTCAAGGAAGTATATTTTATTGTTTAAATATAGTATGGCACTAGCTGGTACCCGTTGCGACTTTGTCGACTTATGTTCACGTGACCTTTCTTCATTACCGCTGGATTTACTTTTATTTTCCCGCTGGAAAAATATTGTTAATATGGAAACAAAAATTAAATCATTGCCTCTTGAGTTTAACAATTTTCAGAGTGGACATCTAGAATGCCTATAAGACCGAGCCTACTATTATCAGAATGGGTCTGTAAATGATATTCTCATGTACCTGTCTCCATGCCAAACTTTAGCAACATCATTACAGAATTGCAACTTTGTTACTTAACATAACTACGTGTAAATTACCTTGGGGTGGAGCACCATTGAACTTTTGGAACGGAAGAAGGACATTGTTTGAATGGAATTTAAGGATCATCTGCTCTGTTGTTGGTTGTGATGTTGTGATACATACAACATGGGTATAAGGCCAGTGAAGTAAAGCCCTAAATCATATTTTGATCAGGAGTAGGCCTACACTGCTTTGATCATATCCATCCAAACTTCAAATCCATAACTAAGTCCAGTAGTAGGTGCGAGGTGATAAGCTTTATTTTAAAAGCCAGTGGAGTGGAGTCCCATATGAGTTTTGAAACAGGAGTAGCAAAATTTGGTTCCTAAGCATATTCTATTTTCCAAGCCTTAGTTTGATAGGGTTAGTAGTTGGGTGTGCGATGGTTAACATGGGATATAAGGCCAAAACGGTGGAGCCCTAAATCATATTTTGACTAGGAGAAGGACAATGTCTGCTTTGAGTATATTAGCTACCTTCCACCTGAACTTCAGATCCAGAAAAGTCCAGTAGTATGTGGTAAAAGCCAGTAGGGTGGAGCTTCTTATTAGTTTTGGAACAGGAGTAGCACAACATTTGATTCTAATGTATGGTCTCTTTTCCAAACTTTAGTTTTATCCGTTTAGTAGTTAAGTGTGCAATAGTTAACCAGGGAATAATAAAGTTCTGCGGTGTGGAGCCCTAAACTATTTTTCGATCTATAGTAGGCCTATTTTTATTTGAGTTAATTGACCATCTTCAGCCCTATCAGTCGAGAGGTAGGTGCGAGGTAGTAAACATAACTTTAAATACCAGTGGGGTGGGGCCCAATATAATCCTTGGATTGATGGTACGTCTACTTTGATTATGGTGCATTATTTATTCCCCTACCAAATGTCACCTCTATCCTTTCAGATTTGGTTTATAATGATTAACTAGAGTATATTAAAGGCCAGTGGGCGAAGTCCTACGGTATAATTTCACCAGTGGTAGGTCTAGATCTGCCTTGAGCAATCAGTAACTTTCAACTGAATTTTAACTTCGTCAGTCAAATTGTAGGTTAGAATCAATTTATTGAAAAAGGAATAAATAAATGAATTTTATAGAACTTTAAACATGATTACATTCAATGAATCACGTCACTTAAGTTAAGTAGTGGTCACTTATAGCCTAGTTAGACATGAACAAATGGCACAAACAAATGTTTCCGTGCAGAAAAAAATGTATTTATCACAGAAGTAAAATGCATTGATCACAACTACAAATTATACTATACATAACGAGTTAAGGAAAATAACGTAAACACACTAAAACAATTTTTTTTAAATTTCAACTCATGTAGGCTAACAGAGTAAAATATCGGGATATAACAAATAACTTAGCCATCACAGTTTTTTATAAGGTCATGCATTTTTAAATAGACTGCAGCAAATCTTGGTATATACATTATATTTAATAAGACCGATTTTGGCATGGAATATCAAGGGTCTACTGTGTACCATTTCAAAATGACGGTCATTTTTGTTTTCCAAGCTAAATATCTGAAAGACAGCAAAATTTATGAGAAAACTGCAAGAATAAAAAAAAGTTGTGTCATTTCATTCTTATAGTAATGATATGAAATAATGAATGCCTATAGGATGAAGTAATGTATGATAATGAAGTAATGATAGGATAGTAAATAACTGAGTTGTTATGAGTTTTATAAGTTAAAACATTCTTTTTTGACATTTATGGCCAGAAAAATCATGTTTTAATTTATAAAAATCATAACAACTCAGTTATTTGTTATTTTATAGTTAATATCTTCATATAATTACTTTTAAATAAAACGACACATCTTTTTTTATTCTTGTACTATTTTCATAAGTTTTACGGTTTTTTCAGATATTTATCTTGGAAGAACAAAAATGACCGCAATTTTAAAATGGTAATAAGTAGAAAGTTGATATTCCAAATAAAAATGGGTCTTATTAGATGCAATGCATATACCAAGTTTGGAGTCAATATCTTTTAGACGTTCCTAAGATATAACGTATTAAGTAAAACACACATACAGACAGATATACGGAAAACGAGGCACTTTAGGACCTATGTTAACAGAAACCTGTTTGCTTGTTTTTACCTAAATAACCATATTTTTAAATTTCGGAACGCACTTAACGGACACTCTGTATATATATGTATATTTTGCGTGTTTATACTATACACAATATCCCTATGCTATCACTCCTGACTTACTTTGTTACTTTATAATGCACAATATTGCCATCCCATCATTTAAGATACAAATGATGAGGAGCATCAGAACAGCAAATAAATAAAATATTTTCTAATACAAATTAATCAACGAGTGCTTGTTTAAATCCGTAATTTTTTTGTATTTATCACGGAAATTCGTCTTCCTCACGTAAGTGTGCTGCATTCAAAATCGATTAATTTGTGTTTATGCACCAACACAGGAATACGTGAATTATATTTAAGTAGATCTTGCAATTGTAATAAAATAATATTCGTGTCAAACCTTATCCATTCTTTACAACGTGAACAAAAATATCAATATTCTGATATTAAGTCATTACAGACCCAACATTAACTATGGAATAAAAAATGGCAATGGTTTCGCTATGTAAGGTGGCCATTTGAACATGGAACTTATTTTTTTGTGGTATACCCATATCAGCTATTAAACAATGTGTAACAGATAGAAAGCTAAAATTTGAAATGAACGTTAAATAATAACTTACTTAAATGGGATACCAATACTGATATTTTGTAGGGTTCTCGGTTTCAAATTGTTTTATGAGAAAAATCTCGAAAAAGTGACTTTTTTACAGCTTTTGATACATTTAAAATTGAAGGTGCTTGTAACACTGACAACACCCTTAAGCGTACCCTCAAAGGTGTTTTCAAAATTTTCTGTGCTGGAAACAAAATATTGAAGTTTTATATAAGAAACTCAAAATTACATTGTTGTGTGGTTAAAATTTAATTGTAATAATGGGACTTATTACAACAAAATGTATTATCAAATCAATCTGTCGCCTAGTATTATATTTTCTTTATTTTAAGTATTTCAGTTGCTAATATTGATAAAACAGCTAATTCCTTTCCGAGTTTGATAATATAGTTGATGACGGTTACATACAAGTTGGCAAGTACAACTCTGATGAATGATTGTTTACGCAAAATGTTTATTGAATTCAAAGTATATTTAGCTCATTAGTTAGATTAACACATTGTTCGGTTGGTAAAGACTTGAGTAATAAAAAAAACACCTTACAGTTTTAATGCAAAATAAACGTTTTATTTTTATATTTATATTTGATCAGAGAGAATATATTTTATTACTAATACAAATTTATTACCATTGATACATGAATTCAGGATAAAAATGAAATAATAAAAGTAAACGAATAACTTAAGTAAATATCTGACAAATAGTGAGTAACGGAACAATTGGTAGATAATATGAGGGAAAGTGGAAACTGATGTCCGCCGTCCATCTTGGGGAACATCAGAAACAAAAGTGTTCCAGTGGTCTTGCTGAGTCCAATATCTTGTATAGGATATATTGCTTTAGATATGTTGTCAAGAATGTTTATCATCTTGTTTTATTTATATTTAATCTTTTATATAACAAATATCATACCTTGACAGTTAATAGGTTGAGAACAATTTTACACTGTTATCATTAATGTGGCAAACATGATTTTTGAATGTTTGCTACATATACAGTGTGTAAATTAAATATTGAAACAAATATGTATTTTTTAAACTAAAATATATAGAAATGTTTTTTTCGTGGCACTGACTGTTAAAAAAGGTTCCGGGATTTTATTGACATACAAAAAAATGGTTCAACCCCCTCAGGGGGGTGGGAGGTAGTGGGTAATTTATTTTTTTAATAGCAACCCCTATTGAGTGACCCCTCATTTTATAGGTCTTGTCACGATAAAACCCATGGTATAAAGTCAATTATACTCCGTTGATCCTAAAAAAAATGGCGGCAAAACATCTACGTTTGAAGAACAGTCTCTTATATTGGAGTTATTACCATATTTAAATAACGATACATTATTAAATTTGTAATTTTAAGATAAATCTACTTGTTAATGGTTTTTCATATTCTTCCGTATTCGCATTTCTAATAAAAAGCACTTGTGTGCTGGCTCTCAAAGTGAATCATCTAGCCTATTTTGTGTTTTTTCACCAATATCTTGACTTAGTAGTATAAGACAATTCAAGTAATACGTTAAAAATACCATATTAATTTGAAATTTGTAATAAAGTATGTGGGTCTTAGGAATACCATCTAAAAAACGTACTAAAACATTTTTTAAGTAATAACTCCATTCATTATGATACTTCAAACATAATTGATGATTTTGGCCGCCATTTATTTTTAGGATCAATGAATTTTAATTATAGTTATATCATTGATTTTATCATTTCAAGACCTATAAAACAAGGGGTCACTCAATTGGGGTTGCTGTTTAAAAAAAGTTACCCCCTACCCCCCATCCACTTAGAGGGTAGAAAAAATTGTATTGATGTCAAAAATATCGGAACCTTTGTTAACGGTCAACGCCATATACAAAATATTTCTATCTATTTTAATTTTAAAAATACATATTTTTTAATACTTAATTTATACTTTATATGAAAGGATGTATAAATAATTATCCTACAATATAAAATCATTTTTTATTCTTATTAAAATATTTATACAACTGATTCCAAATGACATTTTTGTGAAAATTCCAAAAACAAAGAATTACAATGTTTGATTAACACCGTTACATTTTTAATGGCTGCATCAAACTTCCTAATAAACTCTTAATTACTAGATTAACTGAAGTGTAACCTCATATGACCTTAACTGCTTCTTACAATTTCAAATACTCAATATTTCCTACTATTATAACCAAGACAGTTTAGTTAATTTATTTTGAATAACTATAGCATCTCAACGTAGTATTATCTAGTTACAGATTGTGTTCTGGACATAACGAAACGTCATAACATAATATAATGAGGCTCAGATTATTTAAAAACCTTTTATTTATCAAAGCTAATGTAACTTGGAAATGCCAAGTTGGTATTAAACTTTAGTCTTATTCCTTAAGTTTCCATATGAATATTTGTTTTTGATTTTTTATCAGTTGATATTTAAATATTTTTGAACAGTGTTTAAATATATAACAATAAAGATGGCGTTGTAAAGTAATTCCACTCATTTGTGTTTTTTATCCTTTCAGCTTTACTAGAAATAAATATTAAAGTAAGGAATATTCCCAAAAATAAGACCTGACCAGTACATCATTGTAACCAACATTTTTTATTGTTTAAATAAATGTATATTCTTTAAACCCCTTGTAGTTCCTGATATTCTATGCAAGAAAAATATGAAGGTAACAAGTAACTTTTAATTCAATTTAAAATCCCAATTATTTTTAAAAGTACTCATCCACTACCATTATCTTCTGTTGAAATTGTTGTATATTTATGTTTTAAAAATATAAGTGAATGTGTATAGTATATATATATATTATAATTATAATGTTTTCCCCAATGTGTAGGGACAACAGAGGCCAAAACAGGTACATAACATGTCCCTGTCACATTACTAGATTGATTTAGCTATTTTGATTGTTATGGCTACAGTAATTCTGGTGACTGACACTATCCTACAACCAACTATCTCCCTTCACTGACCACTAATGGCTTTGTTGATGGAAAACCAAGAGACTAGATCGGTACACATTGTAGGCATGTCACCTTAGTCTGCTTAGAGAACAGTCTCCAGGGAGACATGGTTTTAAGGAATTTATCTTAGGGACTTATAGTCAGTCTTGTTATTGTTGTGGTAAAGACTATTATTATTTAAAATTTTTTGTAATTTTTCTTGTTAACGGTGACTTGCATGCCTAATATTCATCGAGGTCGACAGTTACTTTATGGTATCAAACAAATCACTTTAGTTAAAATATCTTTCGTCATCAGTGTTCCAATTTATTAGAATCTAATTGAAATTTTAAGATCTAAAATGTTGTTGTGACCATTTATTTCACTGTGTATTTCCACTAACAACAATGCCGCAGTAGGATTATTAAGTGTCAAGATACATTATCAAATTAATGGTGATATTGCCAATACGCTGTACGGAAATAATAATACTGTATCAACGATTTGCTCATAACATTTTCATTATTCGAATTTGTCAAAAGCTATCCTCAAAATCTAGGCTTTAAAGAGTTGGGAAAGCTCGCTTTGCTCAAACGTCTGGATTGAGAGTCACTTGATTTTTTTACGCGTTCCTCTATTTGCAGACTAATTTTCTATGTTTCCTATTTTGAATCTTTGGTCTGTAACTTTCGGTTATTTTCGTTCTTGAAGAACGAAACAATTTTCTAGTTTCTTGGAACCAGTTGAACAGGCAAAAGATGATTCAACCCTGAGATCTCCTGAAGAGGGTAGTTTCCACACCTTCTAGCTCCACACCCTGCGCATTTCTACAATGCTCCTCGTCTATCCCTTGTTCTCGTAGGTACGGTGACCCCCACAGCATGCAGGCTGACAGGAGATGCACAGAGATGGTGGTTACTGCACACCAGAACTTGTGGTCACCACTACAGCTCTGCCTCTGGAGACGATTCTGGCTCAACTGATTAAAAGTGGTCGTCTCTTCCAACTTTATTGTACAGCGATCGTCTAGATTCGGGGGTTCAGCACGCCCGTTCTACGTACCGGGGGGCTCGATACACATTCTGGTGGCTCAGGCCGCTAGGGTCGAACTTACTTCCCCGGCGGGGGAGGTTGCACCATCTACCTTCCACTGGAGCACCCTTGATGACTGTTTACTTTAGTGAGTCAATATACGATTTTATAAAAATTTTTTTTTAGCATTCGTATTTACATTTAGTTGCCTAAACTCTTATAGCGAATTTCCCCTATAGGGAAGAAGTTATTACCGTAAGTGGCATGGTAAGACTTAAGCCCGAGACCATGATAACTTTTTGTTATGAGGTCCCCAGATGCCAAAAACACTATTCGTTCAAATTTATATATATATATATATATATATATATATATATATATATGTGTGTGTGTGTGTGTGTGTGTGTGTTTCCGTTACCACGATAACTTTTGACCGAAGCGCCCGATTTTGATGAAATTTGGCACAAATGTGGAGAGTAACATTTATGACTTTAAATTCGAAAACCAGATCGATCGGTCTATGGGAAGGGGGTTTTATGGGGGTTTAAAAGTTTCCAAAAATCAGTTTTTTTCAACTTTTTACCTTTAAATTTTAAAAACACTAGATTTTTGTTATAGCCATTTTATAGAGCTTAAGAAAACAAACAATTTAGTCTTTTGAATCATTAAGCTAGGTTTAGTGGTTCTGGAGAAAAGTCAAAAAATGTGTCTATAAAATTTCCCATGTTAATCTTATGGGAATACGGTTTTTAGGTTTTCCTCTGATAATTTCACTAACAACTCCACATTACTTTCTACCAATCACTTTATCTCTACAAAACAATCATTTTGGCGTTTTAATTGTTGTTTTACGTCCAACCGTTGCAGTGATATTCAAAGTGCTAAACACAGTATGTTGTCCAATGTTATCCTTATGGAGAATAAATAAAATGTTATATTTTGGTTATTTATGTATGTATATTGATGAAACTTGGTATGTGGCTTCAAATAGTTGTGGTATATTAACATTAGCACAAAAAAATGGTTTTTGTTTATTTTTCCCGGTAGCAGCAAACCTGCATACTCGGCCCCCATGTTATTCATATGGATAATAAGTAAAGTTTTATATCTCCCTTAGTTATGAACCTAAATTAATAAAACTTAGTATGTAGCTTCACCTGGTTGAGTTAAATTGATAATTGCAAAAAACACATTTATAATCTCCCTCGTTTCAGCAAACCTGCGTACTCAGCCCTAATGTTATTCTTATGGAGAATAAATAAAATGCTAGGTATCACTTATTTATTAATGTATTTTTGTGAAACTTGGTAAGTGGCTCTAGCTAATAGTGATACCCATATATATGCACTGGAAATTTGCTGAGTACACAGATTTGCTGTGACGGGGGTATTTTTTAGTTAAATTTGTCAAACAATTCTAAGAAAATTCAATAATTATGTTTATGGAGTAGGTGTACGTACAAATAATCAACAGTTCCTGGGCAAACATGTTGTGAAATTTATATTTATTCTGTTGAACAGGAATATAATTTCAAACCATTTAAAACAAATAATAATAAATACAAATTGTACAAAGCGAAACTATACTTGTTTATTCTATGCCTTAATAACTGACTTATTAGCACTATAATGTTGTATTATATTTGACTTAGGTGTTTCACCATTGAGATAAAAACATGGTAGACACTAGACAGGGCAGACAACAAAATTGTACAGTATTAAATGTATACCATAAGGAATACTATGCATTTTCACAGGGTAAAGCTGGAACAATATTGATTTTTGTTCATAAAGGCAAACCACACTTGGTAAACCAGTTTTTATAAGTAATAATGATTTCTCCTATTACCAAAAATAATCAATAAATACCGTTTGTTTTTGCCTTAGATGCCTTATCCCGTTATTATCAGAGAAATTAGTTTATCCAGGTGTTAACAGTATTTGCATATTTTCCCAAGTATTTTCCTGAAAATAATATTATTTCCTGGTTACGTAGTGTTGGTAATAAAAGATGGAATAATAATAAATCTCGATGAAGCTTGTCTTTATAAAATGCAACCACCAATCCTTCAGTTGTAGTTCGTTAAAGAGATAAATGCTATTAATTAAAATCCGGAGCGATTGATTACAAACAGTTCGGTCTTCTAAATAACAAGCTGTCCCAATTAGAGTCGTTAACTCTTCTTCAGAGATAATATTATTTAAAACATTTTTCATTAAAAGGCGAATTAGAAAAATTGCTAACTTCAATACAGTTTTGTCATGGTCCCTGGTAATAATGATAATAAAAATATCCTAACCTCATATACATAAATTTTATTATATCCTAAATGTAATAACCTTAAACGAGTTCGCACGAAGCACGCTGACGTGAGGGAAGTGAATTTCCACATAAAAACTTGTAAAACTCAAAATAAGCGTAAAAACATACATTTGTCCAATTTTTATTGAAATCTGAAAACATTGATTTTTTGGCTGTTCTGATACTCCTGGTTTCTTTTACTTGCAAAGCTGGGAATACAATTTTGCGCATTATAAGGTTAGGAGAAGGTCCAGACAGGCTTGAAAGTAAGCGTGAGGTTGCTGGGGATGATAAAAGTACTCTAACAAAGGAATAATAGGCTTTTCTAGGGTAAAACCCCCATAAGACAACGTACTGTGTTTAGCCGATACACATTTTCTTTAATAACTCGGTAAATATTTATGCTAGAATGACAAGAGAGGGCTTAAAACTTTCGCCTCTCTAATTCCCATATCTTTACATGCATTAATCTTACATCAGGGGCTTTTCTGACCCTTTTTGGGCCCAAAAACTCAAAATTTGAAGGATTAATCCCCAAAAAAGGAGTTTAGAGTTTTCCGATTGTTTTGCCCAACGAACTCGTCCAACTGATTACAGAAAGGTACATCCCTACCAAATTTGAAGTAAATCGGACAAAAAATGCGACCGCTAGAGTGCAAACACATATATATATATATATATATATATATATATATATATATATATATATGTCTCTCTATATATATATATAAATACATAATTATATAAATATATATATATAATTTTGAACGACCCCCCAAAACGTGTTCAGGGGGTCACGTTAGGAACTTCTATGGTGGTCCCGGGCTTAAGTTTCACCGTGCGAGTCGTGCTAATAGTTCACTTTACAAAGGAAATTCACTAATAAACGAATTATTTATATATTAATACAAGGCTTGGATAAAATGATTTACTATTTTATAAAACATGCTCAAGTCAGTTATTTATATGTGCAATAGTTTTTCCATATACATGCATATCAATAATTTAAAAGGGATGAAATTATTTGCAAACAAACATAAAGTTGTTGCAATAAACAAGTAAAATATTGCATAAACCTCGACTTTAGCATTTACTGTGTATAAAAAACACAATAAGCAATATTTGCAGCTCGGAGCTTGATATAATACACGATCAGAGCAGAGAGTGCGCTAATACCTCGGTATTAAAACTTTCCTAATATGACGCAACAGAGAGTTAATCCCCATCAAACTTGGCCAAGTCGGCTATTGCTCATGGAAACCAACATTTAGCACTGAAATTGTTACTTAATATGGGTTTCATCCAATCGGACAATTGAACATTTAACGAGTCATATTCTGAAATAATTTACTTTACATATTTGTCTTTTTTGGCGAATACAATTTAACGATTACATTAATAACAGTCGTAATTATTGTTTTAATATATGATAACTATCGCCGTTCATTTGGTACCATTATAATCAGTTTCTTAATATCTAACATATTTAATTACCTAATAAACTTAAATTGTTTACCTATCAGATATAAATTTTTCTTTTATTTATAGATATACTGTGACGACTATAGTTTTTTATTCATAAGTTAGTTAGCTATACAATTACTATAAAGTTTTATTTAAAATAGTTAAAGTAGAAATTATGAAATTTAAACAAGTTTAAATATGTCTTTGGAGTTGTTAGACGTCATTAATTGTTTATTTAACGATGTTTAACCATTGTTTTTGCTTGTTTATTTAGTTGTCTAACCATGTATCATGCTATTATAGTGTATAGTGAATGGTTTTAAAATTGCTTGGATTATATACATTTAGAAACGATTTCAACAAGACAGGAGAACATATCATATTTATTTCAAATAATTCCCATTTTGATTATCATGTACTGTGCCAGGTGAGTTAAAATGTTGGTAGGAAGATAGATAACACCAAAACCTCGCTAATTCTAAACCACGCCCCAACAATCTTAAAATAAAATGCTTAAGTGCTTAAGGTGTTAAAATAAAACTTACACAGAACCAATTGAACTGTGATTGTGTAGGGTTATAGATGATATGCCAAATTTACATAACTGTAGCATACATTGTAAAATAACAAGTTTAAGATTAGAAGTTCTAATATTATTTAAACAAACATCTTTCAAAATTCACTATGATCACGGAAGTGATGGTGACGGGAAGAATTTGTCTAATATAAATTTATAAAAGGGACCTCACATATTTCAATGGGAACGGTATATATAATTTTACTAACATGTTAATCTATAAGAATATAACAATAACATAATATATCAGTAGCTGGGCGACGGCTGTGTGGCGCCATCGGGCCGACGTGCAGGTTATTGATTCCCATTGCTTACCTCCGTCTTGCCTGTTGTGTGCGGTTACGATGGGATTTGTATGTTAAATACAGATGATACGTGATACAACAGTCTGCAATACTTTTGTCAAATTATTTGATAACAATGCGAGTTGAAGTTTACACAAAAAAGTAATATAACAAATTTAATCTGTTGCTATTTTCATATGTGCACTAATTGAATTAAATACTTTAGCTTATTAATATGTTTAAAATACAAATGTAATGATAGAGTGATTGTTTAACAAAAAACAAGAGGATTAAAAATAATGCGTATAGCTAAAATACTCTTCAGAAATGTGAAGTTTAGAACAATAAAAATAATTCCATTTCTGTAACATTTGTAACGTTATGTACAAACTTCGGTTTTCATGCAAGATCCGACAGTATCTTATAGTAGTATGTTTGTTAGTGTAATTTACCACGAGGCGTTGGGTAAATAGTATTTAGTTCTTATATAAATATATCTAATCAATATAAAACATATAATTTCATCTGCCGGACTTGTTTTAAAGTTGTTCATTTTGGTAAATTTCGGTGTGTTGGGCAAATAATACAACGTTTTTTACGATACAGACACAAATATTGAAATATTTTGAACACGTCATTTCAAATATTTTATAGAAAACAAAATAATAAATTGAATATATTACCAATGGAATATTTGTATTTAGTTTTAAATGGTTGCCATTTAAAGTGTTCATTAATTGCACACAAAAAATATCAAGTGTTCACTGCTCTTATGGCTATTTTTTTCCTATTATTTCATTACCAATACAATAATAACCCCGAATTCACCCCATACATAGAGACTAATCAACTTAATTCACCGCGTACTTATCGTGTTAGAAAATAATTTAGTTTAGGAAAGCAAGTTAAGATCTAAAATATAAGGTAAAGTAATGTATTGTTAATGTAAACTTCACTTTATTGTAGATGTTTATTAAATCAGAAACAACAGATAACGGTCTACATAATTGTCAATCACAATAAATAATATAATATATTGTTTATTTCCATGTTTAACGATATTCATCTATTTAAATTTAATGTTCTATGAGTATTGACTCGTTCAAAAAAGACACAGTAAATTGTGTCACACGGTTTGTAGATTTGTGTACGATTTGTGTACGTATTTGTAGATTTTTAAAAACATTTTTTATAGTCGTTCTCACTACCGATACAATATTGCAATTTTATATTCGCAAATGATAATAATAGTTTGCAACCTACCAGATTAATACAAAACGTTATTAAAAATAATACCAATAACCAATAACTAAAGTAAAACAGCAGATAAATTGTGATTGCGAATGAAATTGGCCGATGACATGGGAGAAAGTGGAAACTGATGTCCACCGTTCATCTTTGGGCATCTTCGGAGACAAAACAAGTTCCTTCGGTTCTGCTGTCATTAATAATATACATAATATATGTATATTATAGCTAAAGAATTTATTTATATTGTATTAATTTTAAACGTAATGGATATAACTTATACTTATCGCAAAACGTTAAGTAATATTACCACTGTTAGGCTCATTTTATGAAGTATATGTATTAACTTATCCTGCAGACTTCAAGGTAATGGCTCCAGTTACTGTGAAAATACCAAATGTATTGTTGTGGAAGAAAATATGTTATTTAATTGTTATAACATAATTTTGATAGAAATTAATTTAAATTAACAGCTGTTTTAATAAACATTGTTATGCGGTCTGCCATCGTGTTGTTTTGAATTTAATGACTGTACTGAGCTGGTGCAGTTCCCTGCTTAATCTGGGGTCCACACTGGATGTTTGTGCTGCATTATGTGGTTTATCTTTTAAATTATTTCGAATAATGAATACCTGTTTAAGCTTTAAACTAAGCAAATAGAATTTACAGCCCATTTTGAAAATATGGGAACTTTGGATAATCGTTGAGCAGAGTCCTTTGACAATTTCTTGAAAACCCTTTCTAAGATATATGTTAGTGCATACATACCGAATTCCAAGTTTCTAGGTATGGAGGTTAGGCCTGCAGGTTGGTTGGTTTTTCATCTTTATAAATATGGGATGCATTTAATGCCTACAGTATCCAAGTGACAGCATGGGCTGATTTTGCATTATGACATAAAAGACAATTATAAATAGATACGCCTAGATAAGCTAAGTCATATAAATAATTATTAAACACAACTCACTCTATATACCAATTAAAATTGTAAAACCTTATTTGGGATTCTGTAAAGTTTTTTGCTTATTCGCAAAAGGTAATAAACTTCGAGCTGACTGGTCCACCAATTAAATACTCGCTTAGCCTGAGAGAGAGACTCTAGGATTGAATATTGAGCAAACACAGATAAAAGATATACACTGTTTAATTACACACTTTAAAATCTGAATACATGCTTATAATGTAATGGATGCACAGGAAAGCTAGATAAGTTCATATAGATTACATACAATAGACAAAATATATCGTCCCTCCAGCAAGTAATTAACTAATACAGCGGGCCCTCATAAAACAAATCTTCAATTCTAAAATCTAAATCTAATTTACTACATTACCACAAAATCTACTCTACTATATGACACAAAAACACACACAAAAGGGCAACCCTTCTACTAGGGAATGTCCTATAACAAGGACTTGGGTCCGCACTCTTTCCCAAAATAGAGTTCTTACACAAATGTTAATTATTTAAACATTCCCAAATCAAAATTAAATGCAACACTTATTTATTGAAAATTCCTTAATTATATTTACATAGGGCCCTAAACCTATTATTCTTGGATTACTTCACGTTTTTAACGCTTATTTTCACTTACTGTCTATTAAGACTCTTTACTTAACGTTTTTCTTAATTTCAGGCAAACCTTAATTGAAAACCACAATAAATCTGATTATGTTTTATTACTCAAAAGGAGCTTGTACCGTTATTTTAGCTTTTATTAACTTTGATTAAATTATCGGGAAATGGAGCCTAACTTTCTGTGCACAAGTCTGACGATGTTCCACGTACCGTAAGTCCCAAAGTGATCCTGCCCCAAGAGGTTCTCTGCCCTGGCTGCGGTGTTGCTCTCTGGGGTTGTCCAGGGGCCGCTGTCTGCCGGGCTCGCTGTTGGGGGTGGCCCTTGCCTCTTCGCACGGGTCCGTGGTGTCCTGGTCCGGGGTAGTGCCGGGGCCCTCGCTCGACCGAAGTTCGGGGTCGCTCGTCCCGCAGGGGTGGCTCCGCTCGAACGTCTCAGGAGGTCTGTGTCGGTGGTCTTCCGTCAGCTTCCCGTCCTGGACTCTCTCGGCTGGGATGGTGACTAGTGATGAGGAATCTGTGCTCGTCTGAAGTGTGAATCTCGGTGTCAGTCGTTGTGGAACTCGAAGGGAGGCTTAATACTCGTCCTCCAGATGTCCCTGCTCCTTTCCTAACTCTCCCAAGAATGACTCTCTTCCCTCGTCTTCCTTCCTCCCTCCTTTTCAGTTCCCTCTCTCTGTTCATGTTTTCCCCCAGATTATGTCCATCCCATAATCTATTAACCAATCGGGGTGACGATTAGCCACGCCTCTACTATTTGATTGGCTGATCAACTGTCAGCGGAAATACGTCATTTTTGAATGCTGATACTGCCAGTTGGTAAGTTCTTTGATTTCTAGGCATGCACCTTTCCCACGAAGTGTTTATCCTTCTATTCGATACGTTGTGTTATTGTTTCCCATTGTATATTTGAAACTTTTGCTAGTGCAAGCTCCGTTCTCAGGCTCCCTTTTGTTTTTCCCACGTGCGTTCAGCCACGTGCGGCTCTGTATAAATTACTAGTCCCGCAAATACATTTTTAATTATATACATATTTTTTATATATAGTTTACAATTCAAAAGTATGTCAAATAACCAAAACTTATTTAAAAACATACCAGGGAAAGTTACTTAAAAGTATTTAAGTTGTAAGCTCTGAAAATTAAAATAAGTTTAAGTTTTATTATTCCAGATAAGTTTCTTCCAAATTGATATAGTTTAAAATAATGTGCAAAACATATCTAGGTCAAGATATTCGTTAGAAGTTATTGATAATGAGTTGCTTGAAACTTCCTGATTGACTGATTAAAACGGATTTACAGCACCCTTTTACCTTATTATGGTTCTAAACTGTTTAAAATTTACAATGTTTAGTATAACATTTAAACTAAAAACTTCGTAAAACTATGGGCTTCTTTAAATTTATTGTAACTGTATTTGTATTAAATATAAGAAATGTAAATTATGTAGGCTAGAAATTATAAGTGTGCTATATGTTTTTGTTTGTTCAACAACTAGGTTTAACTTTTGTATAATTGTTATAGATTTTATATTAGGCTGACCCTTGTTATTCAAAGGTACATTTCTAAATGAGATATTTGAAAATCTTAAGCTATATACTATTTTGCAATTATAATATAATCAGTCAAGCCTAGTAAGCCGGACTAAATCAGTTGTATTAGAACAATAAAAATACACATCGATAAATGGCAGGATGACACCTAGGTACAGGAATAATTGTGTTAAGTATATATGTGCCATATATCGACTGCTAAATAATGTCTGACTTGCTATAAATATACCATTTCTCACGTAAGCTGTATATAAACGCAGTCCTAGAAAATGAAATGTAACATGTTCTTCATGACTGCAGATTGCAAACTGCAACTAAATGTTGTTTGCAGCTTCTGTATTATTGCTTTAGTTTCCACCCTAATCATATTTTTTTTTATTATTTACTAGCTGCCATCGTACCCAGTTTCACCCGGGAATACAACATTGATGTGTACTGCATTCTGTGGTTAGCCCGTGGAACTACTACGAATCAATATCGACTGTTTGTATTTTCATCAGTTCAAACAAAAATGAATGATCATAAGGAATACATGGGAACTTTGAACTCCCGTAGGGTAAAGCCAAATATGTTCTACAAAACGAAAATAGGCCTATGTGTTTATTTGTTATATAAGAAGAATTCCTGTAAATTTACATGTTAATCGGTTTAGTAGTTTTTGGGTGATTGAGGAACAAAAGTCGGTCAGACAGACAGACACACACCATCCCATTATTATATATTAGTAAATATAATTCAGTTTATTGAAAAGATTTAGAGAAACATACTATATTTTTTTCTATTTTAACTATGTATATATATATTTTTTTATTAATTTGTAAGATCTTTCCCAGTAATAATTTAGTACAATAAACAAAATTAGAATGCAAATTATTTTCTTGAATAATTTGAACGGTTTTAAATTATGTAAGGGCTTTATTAGGCCTGAAAAATTAGAAGCGATAATAGTTAGTAAATCCTTTATCAGATAGGTAAAATATTCTATCCATAGATAAATATATACATTATGGAAAAACAATTATTGCTATTAACACTTTATATTTTTAGTAGGAAAAATAGTTTTATATTATATAATATAAAAAAGTAAGATGGGATTTTAAATTAAACTAGTTTTGCAGAAAAAAAATTGTCTTTCACTAGGAAACGGTAATAAGATTACATATATGTTTAAAATAAATAATAATACAAATAAATAAACACAAATAATAAAAAATAAAGATTAGGATCCTGCAAATAAGATTATTCTAAAAACAATAATCACCTGAATTGACCAAATTTGCAAAAACCTCCAAAAAAACCTAGAATCATAAAATTAATTTAAATCATAAGATTTTTCGGATATATGACAACACTGTCTTTTTCTGCAGTGTAAACATTTTTTTTCTTGTTTTACTCATCTCCACGGCATAGACCATTTGACAACAATTTTATCTTACGGTAGAGGGTCTTGTAAGTTGATTGTATAGTGTTGATGTTTATTTATATATGTGTGAAATATAGATGAAATCCAGTCAAGGATGGTAACTTAAATTATTTTTGTCCATACATACACTAATGATGAGTCTTTGGACCAGGAATAGATTTGGATTTATACTTTTTTGGACAACAATATAAAATAAATGAATTAGATAGCATTTCGTTCTTATCAATATTGTTCCAGCGTATCGTTCGTGTGTGTGTGTGATTAGTTAGTTATTAAAAAAGTACGTTTAATGTTTTTTTATAGTTTTATTAGTTTTATTATTCTTAGACATTTATACCTTTTTAAAGGACATGCCTATTACATTACCTTAAGAAGATAATCACCTAATCAAAGGATACGCAACCAAATTAGCTGATCAGGATTGTTAGTTGTATCCTAATTTATTTTTAAAATGTTTTTAGAGAAGAAAATATATACTTTATTTCGTAAAATATGCAGTAAATTGTTGGTTAAAACAATTGTGAGTCAAATACAATGACAACTAGAAACACAATCTGCATGACGAATTGCCTAATTTAGGCATTGAAACGAGAAAATTGAAGCCTTTGTTGTTTTTTCGGTTTTTGTTAATTGATGTTATTACTTTCCATCAATCGGTTAAGTTTGTTTTAGCTGTGTCAGAAATACAAAACATAATTGATTACGTTTTTAATGCTATATTTATTATAGATTTCCCATTGTTACAGTTCTAACTTCTATGGTGTTTCTTAAAGTAGGCAATTTTGAAGTACGAAAGTAAAAACAAAGTGACATAAAACATTCATTGATAAATTAGTTATGAACCAATAATGATATTTATTTTTTAATGATTTGTATATGTGTTATTATTTTGAAAATTATAACAAAAGTATCCTATTTTAAGATATTTAATTTAGTTTACAGTCTACTTGATTTGACATTCAAACCCATTTTATAGTAGTTATTACAAACATATTTATGAAATAAGCTAAAATACTATGGAAAAACTAAGGACATATTTATTCAATTTTTGAGGTAAACATATATATAAGTGTCTGAGTATTTTATAACAAAATCTATATTTAAAAATCAAGTAACCATACATATACATTTATAAAACTATCAGATATATCCAAAAAATATTATATATACCATGCACACGATAAACCCTAATGGTATACACGACAAGATTTATGAAAAATAATTGGTGTTTCTTTTATATGAAAAATTAATTAAACATTAATAATATAGACTCAAAGATTTGGGCTACTATTTGCAATGAAATAATTAAAGTCATACCCACAGAAATATACATTACCGTTATTTTGATCTAGTGAGTAATAGTCTTGAACGCTTCCTCAGGTTTCAACCTTAACTATTTATACTTTAAGAGATGGACATAGCATTGATTTATTGTTTATATATATATATATATATATGTATACATATATGTATATATATATATATATTCAATTACCTTTAAGAAGGCAATCGGCTTATATCTACACTGCATGTAAAAATATCTTATAGTAAATTAAGTTTACTTAATAGGGGTTCAGCAAATCATAGTTATATATAATTATGATAATGATAAAAAGTGATATACATATAATATATACACATGAAATACGTAATATCACATATAGATCAAAAACATTTATTGATGTTTCACACAGCTATTTCTTGGTATTATTTTGTTGGTGAATATTAAATTACTTACAAATAAAAACTGCATTTGTTGTGAAAAAACAAAACACACAAAAAACCTATTTAAAGTGATATTAATGCTCAGAGATATAAAATATAAATTAAAGTCGTGGACCTATTATAACAAAACAATTAATTTCAGTAAAATTTTTTATGGTATTCCTTGAAATTGTTTTAAATAAGTTAATAACGTGTATTATAAAAAACCTATAACAAAAGCTAGTTTTAACTAAAAATAATTAAATATACTTAATTTATCATTGGTGACCGTTTCCAATTCTAGTTAATAAATTACCATTAGAATATTTGGCACTAGTTCCAGTTTTTATTTGAGTAAATAAATAATTTGTACACTAACTAGATAAAGGTTAACAAACTTAATAGTTTATTATAAACAAATTATGAATTGATTAAACATATTTTTTGCAATATGTTTCATCATATTATCATTGTAACTCCGTTTTCGTTAAGTAACTTAGATTAAAATTCACGTAACAGTACGTTTATCACCCCCTGGAAAGTCTAGAGGGAATGTGTGAGGTTTGAGGGTTGGGGTGTTGCGTAAGGGGGCCCAAAGTGGGTGTAATTGTGGTCTACTGACAAAACGCTGTTGCTGTGGTGTTTGGGGGGCCTGTAAACTAAGCTTAACAGGAGCGATTAATAAATACTTAGTACATGTTTTTTTTACTAAATTTTCAATTGTAAACTCACTGGTTAAGTTATAATTTCTCAAGTTGGTTTCCCCACTTTATTCTGTATCACCTAGTTACATTGATGCATCAGTTAAATTGTGTATACTTTTACTTTTAAGTTAATATATATTAAATAATGGTTTTGAAATTTTTTAAGAGCAGACAGTTGTGTACAACCATGTAGAATGTTTGAAGACTTAGTCTAATGAAATATTTTTAAATTATAAAGATGTAGAAAGTTCCAAAAAGAAATACAATTCGTTTTGGTTACGTAGCATTTGCGACGTTTTATTTTAGAATATACCTGGTTTATAAAGCCTATGTTTTTATTTTGTAGCAAAGGATTACTATTGTAGTTTAAATAATTTATTTTTGCTACGGACAATTATCTTTTGTTAAAAATGTTATTTCAGATCAAAATCAAAGTAACCATGCAAAAACATTTAAAAAACTATCAGATATATCCAAAAAATATTGTATACGCTATGCATACGATAAAACTAAATGCTATATACGACTAGATTTATGAACAATAATTGGTGTTTCTTATATAGGACAAATAGATTAAACACTAATACTATAGACTTAACTATTTGGGCGCGTATTTACAATTAACTATTTAAGGTTAGACCCTCAGGAATAAACATCATTATTTTGATCTTGTGAGGGATAGTCTTAAACGTTTCCCCAGGTTTCAATGTTAACTAGTTATACATTTAAGGGATGGAACATATCATTGATTCATCGTTTATATACATATATATTCAATTTCATGTAAGAAGGCTTATATTTACACATCATGTAAAAATATCGCATATTAAATTAAATTTACTTAATTGGGGTTCATCGAATCAGAGTTATATACAGTTATAACAGTTATAAAAAGTTAAATCAAATTATATATACGCATGAAATACGTAATATCACATATAGATAAAAAGTATTGATTTATTTGTTTGGACTAATTCTCTAGCTGTTCCCGTAGGCTTCGCCCCGCAAAAAATAATTTATAACAACTAAGACAGTTGCGTGTGCTGCATTCTGTGGTTATCTCGTGAACTACTACAAATCAAGATCAGCTTTTTAATTTGATTAGCTCAAACTTAAAGTGAATGTCCATAAGAAATAACAGAGGATTGTAACTTTGACTCCCCGTGGGGCGGAGCCCAATGGGAATTTCTTAAACCCTTTCTTAGTGATCACCTAAGACCCAAGAGGAAGGTATTTACAAATTACATTGCAATCCGTTTTGTGGTTTTTGATATTTCGTGATGAGTGAGTGAGTGAGTCAGTCAGTCAGTGGCATTTGGATTTTATATATTAAGATTAGATTAGTGATAAAAAGTCAAATACAAATAATATGTACACATGAAATACGTAATATCACATATAGATGAAAAAGTCTTGATTTTTTTCTTGAACTAGCGATGACACACAATGCAAATTATACCTCTACTTTACGAAGAAATAGTGTCTAAAATTTCAACGTAACAAATTAATAATAACCCCAGCTACAATAAATGTAACTGTGGATAAACACGTGTTTAATGTAGAATCTCTACATAGTGAATTCCACCTTAATATAAAGAACTTTCAACGTATTAACCTTGTTTTAACAAACAAAAATCGAAAATTTGACATATCAATCGTGTGCCAACTTTAATCCACAGTGAGTTCGTAAGTGCGAACAACGAGTGCCGTGGGAAGTTCGTACACGAAATAACGATTTTAGCAGTACCGATGGAGGACAAACAAAAGCGGTGTGCGTGCAGCGTTGAGATGAAATGAATATATGCCATACAACGTGCAGTAAGTTACAGAGTTTTAACAAGATTAGATTCAATTTAGTTTGATGATAATGGATTTATAAGTTTCTGAACCTATACAGCGAAATATTAATTAATCTAACCTTAGTTTAATGAACCTCATCGTAACACATTCCTTGATATAACAACAATTATATTTAGTCCCATCAGATTAGTAATATTAAAGTTCGACTGTACAATCATTTTGTTCACAAGTAAATTATTTATTCATTGATCTATTTTACTTCATTAAAAAAAACGGTATTTAGAGAATCAAGTCAAATCGAATGGGAGATTTTATTGGTTAATTAACAAACTTTCGTTAAGATCAATAAATGAGCGATCATATGCAATACTACTTTTACTAGTTACCATAAATTATCTACATCCTCTCGGCTAATTTAGTTTCAATGAGTTAAACAAATGTGAAAAATATAAAAAATTATACTAATACAAAATATACTAATTATACTTTTACTAAACATTTCAGGGAATGCGAAACTTTATTAAAACTGTAGTGGTTTTGTTGATATTCAATGTAATTAACTAAAATTATACTCTGGAAAAACAAAATATTAATTACATATGTATGTGATTAAGCTTGAGCTAATAATGTGTCCGTCCAAGTAATAAATTTAATATATTTAAAATGGGTTTGATTTAAAATTTTCTAAACGAATTTTTCCTTAAATAGCATAGCTCTATCAAACAAGAACTAAAATATATTTTCCAGTTTCTTCTTTGATTTTCATATTTGCCGTTATTAATTATTAACCATTTAAAAGGAATATTAACTGGTAGTATTAACCCTTTAAAATTCAATCAGGTCCTTTTATTTGTTATTATATTTACGATTTTTAAATATAATAACATAGTAATACCCCCGTCGCAGAAAACCTGCGTACTTAGCGAATTTCCAATGAATATATATGTCTTAATATTACATTAAGCCTCTTACCAGAATTCATAAGAAATATATTCATAAATAAGCGATATTTAAAATATTAATTATTCTCCATAAGAATAACATTAGGGATGAGTACGCAGGTTTGCTCCAAAAAGGAACAAAAAATCATGGATTTTTATACAAATATCAATAGAACTCATCTAAGTCAAGTCACATACGAAGTTTCATCCATTTACATTCATAAATAAGCGATATATAACATTTTTATTATCCTCCATAAGAATAACATGGGGACCGAGTACCTAGGTTTGCTGCTTCGGGAACCATGGGCGAAAAATTGGTTTTCTGTTCAAACATCAACAAACCACAACCAGATGAAGCGATATACCAAGTTTCGTCAGTTTATGTTCATAAATAACCGAGATATAAAATTTTTCTTTTTCTCCATAAGAATAACATTGGACAACGTACTGTGTTTAGCACTTGTAATATCTCAGTAACCAATTGACGTAGAGCAATGATCAAAATACCAAATTGTTTTTTGTTTTAAGCTGAATTCAATGGTATAAATTAAAATTTGATTTAAATAAAAATTACATGTGAAAACCCCAAAAACCCCATTTTTGGGGTACAAAACCCCCCAAAAACCACCCTTTGGATGGTGCGATTTGTCTGGTTTTTAAACTCGTTCAAATAAATGGTACTTTACATATTTGTACCAAGTTTTATTAAGATCGGACTTGTTTTACGAGAGTTATCGTGCTTACGGACATATATATATATATATATATATATATATATATATATAAATACCCCCGTCGCAGCAAACCTGCATACTCAGGGAATTTCCAATGAATATATAACATAACACATTATAACACTTACCAGGATTCATAAGAAATGTATTCACAAACAAGCGATATTTAAAATATTAATTATTCTCCATAAGAATACGCAGGTTTGCTGCAACAAGGCACAAAAAATAATGGGTTTTTATGCAAATATCAATAGAACTCATCTTAGTGAAGTCACATACCAAGTTTCATCCATATACATACATAAATAAGCGATATATAACATTTTAAGTATTTTCCATAAGAATAACATGGGGACCAAGTACCTAGGTTTGCTGCTACAGGAACCAAAGGCGAAAAATTGTTTTTTTGTACAAACAACAATAAACCATAACCAGATCAAGCCATATACCAAATTTCGCCAGTTTATGTTCATAAATAAGTGAGATATACAATTTTTCTTTTTCTCCATAAGAATAACATTAGACAACGTACTGTGTTTAGCACTTTCAATATCTCGGTAACCAATTGACGTAGAGCAATGATCAAAATACCAAATTGTTTGTTTTTTTAAGTTGAATTCAATGGTATAAATTAATATTTGATTTAAATTAAAATTACAAGTGAAAACCTGAAAAAAATACATTGTTGGAGTAATAAACCCCCCAAAAACCCCCCTTCGGATGGTGCGATTCATCTGGTTTTCGAACTTGTTCAAATAAATGGTACTTTACACATTTGTACCAAATTTCATTAAGATCGGATCTTTTTTACGAGAGTTATCGTGCTTACGGGCACATATATATATATATATATATATATATATATATATATATATATATATATACATGTATAAAAATTTGAACGGATGGTGTTTTTGGCATCTGGGGACCTCAAAATGAAAAGTTATCATGGTCTCGGGCTTAAGTCTTAACATGAGACCTACAGTAATAGCTTCTTCCCTATAGGGGAAATTCGCTAAATTTTGAACGAATGGTGTTTTTGGCATCTGGGGACCTCAAAACGAAAAGTTATCATGGTCCCGGGCTTAAGTCTTACCATGAGACCTACGGTAATAGCTTCTTCCCTATAGGGGTTATTCGCTAAAACTGAATCGTTTATGTAGTAACTCATTTTTATTACAAAATATTTATTTGTCTGTAAAATCCGACTAAGAAATTTAGTAAACAATATCTTAACCTCAATTAAGCTATAATGAGTTGGTAATGCCTAAGATAAACTGTTTATATTTGATTGAAACCAACCAGAAGTTATTGCCCATATGTAATATGCTCATATGTAAGAAATTTGTAATATCTAGGACTCCATTTGTTTTCGTATTTTATTTTATTATATCCATAGTATAATTTAACATCAGTTATATTGTATAGTCTCCAGGGTAAGAAAAGGAACCATGAGACACACGTACTTTTCCAATATATTTAAATACACTAGCTGTAATCCGAGGATTAAAATACCCCCGTCGCAGCAAACCTGCGTACTCAGCGAATTTCCAATGCATAATATTTGTCTGAATTCCACATAAAGCCGTACCAAGTTTCATAAAAATATATTCACATATAAGCGATTTTAATTATTCTCTATAAGAATAGCATTGGTAATGAGTACGTAGGTTTGCTGAAACAAGGAACACAAACAATAGATTTTTATGCTAATATAAATATAATTTAACTAGGCGAAGCCACATACCAAGTTTCATCAATATTCAATCATAAATAAGCTCTATATAACATTTTAGTTATTCTCCATAAGTATAACATGGGGGGCTGAGTAAGCAGGTTTAATGCAACAAGGAACAAAAAATGGGTTTTTATGCAATTATGAATATAACTCAACCAAGTGAAGCTACATACCAAGTTTTATTAATTTATGTTCTAAATTAAGGGAGTCATTACATTTTACTTATTCTCCATAAGAATAACATGGGGGCTGAGTATGCAGGTATGCTGCTACGGGAATAACCAATAAAAATCAATTTTTTGTGCAAATATCAATATACCAGTACTACGTGAAGCCACATACCAAGTTTCATCAACATACATTCATAAATAATCGAGATATCAAATTTTATTTATTCTCCATAAGGATAACATTGGACAATGTACTGTGTTTAGCACTTTGAATATCTCAGCAACGGTTGGGCGTAGAATCACAATTTAAACACCAAAATGATTTTTTTGTGGAACTGAACAGATTTATAAAAGCAAATGTGACGTTTAAATTAAAATAAACTGAGGAAATGCCAAAAACCTTTTTCCCATAAGATTAACATGGGAGATTTTATGAGTAGGTTTTTTTGGATTTTCTCCGCAACCACTTAACCTAGGTTAATAATTCAAAATACCATATTATTTGTTTTTTAAGCTCTATAACATGGTCAAAACCAAAATTAAGTTTTTTAAAAAAGTTAGGGTGAAAAATGCAAAAAACTGTTTTTGGAAAATTTAAAACCCCCATAAACCCCCCTTCATATGGTCCGATTTTTCTGGTTTTCGAACTTAAAGTCATGAATGTTATTTTACATATTTGAGCCAAATTTCATTGAAATCGGACGTTTTTTACTCAAGTTATCGCATTCACGGACACACACACACACACACATATATATATATATATATATATGTATATATATATATATATATATATATATATATATACATATATATAAATTTGAACGAATAGTGTTTTTGTCATCTGGGGACCTCAAAACAAAAAATTATCATGGTCTCGGACTAAGTCTTACTATGAGACCTACGGTAATAGCTTCTTCCCTATAGGGGAAATTCGCTAAAAGTGAATTACTATGTTAGCTGTATTTTGAACTAAAGCCAACTAAATTAACACCATTCATTTTGTTCTGTCTTATTTTTCAGTGTTTCTTGATGCTACGCAGAACTATCTTTGGCATTCTTTGGGTGGTATATTCTACTTACAATAAAAACTCTGTTTGATATAAAACAATATAAAAATTAAAAAAACTGCGTATTTGTTGTAATTTTTAATTCTCAAGAACATCAAATATAAATAAAAATGGGGAATCTATTATACCACAAGAAGCATTTTCAGTACAACCCATTTCATGGTGTTACTTGAATTAGTTTTACTTAAGTTAGATACGTGAATTATAAAAAAACCTATTACAAAAGCTAGTTTTAAACTCAAAAATACTTAATTAAATACACTTAATTTTTCGTTGATGACCGTTTTCAATACTAGATAACAAATTACCATCAAAAGTTTTGCCACTTGTTCTAGTTTGTTTTCAAGTAAATAAATCATTTTTACGATAACTATATCATGATTTTAAAATAAAGTTGATATAGTTTTATTATAAAACAGTAATGAATTGATCTAACATAAATTCTATAATACGTTTCAACAGATTATCGTTGTAACGCCGTTTTCGTTAGGTAACTTTAAACAAGAATAGAATGCACGTAACAGTACTTTTACCACCCATGGAAAGTCGAGAGGGAATGTGCGAGGGTTGAGGGTTGGGGTGCTGCGTAAGGGGGCGCAAAGTGGGTGTAATTGTCGCCTAATGACAAAACGCTGTTGCTGTGGTGTTTGGGTGGCCAGTAAACGAAGCTGAACAACAGCGATTAATATATACGAAGCAAACTTTTTTTAAATTTAATTAAATTTACAAGTGTAAACTCTCTGTATAATATTATAAGTTATAATTTCGCAAGTTGGTTTACCCTCTCTATTCTGTATTACGTAGTTTTTATTGATGCATCAATTACATTTTATTTACTCTTACTTTTAAAGTAATATATATTTAATAATAGTTTTAAAAATTTTATGTAAAGAGCAGACCGTTGCGTATAGCATTCAGGTGGAATGTTTGACGGACTTATTCTAATGAAATATTTTTAAATTATGAAAATTTAGAAAGATCCAAAAATCAATATAATTAATTTTATTTACGTAACATATGTGACGTAATTTTTTTGTAGCAAATCACGAAACCTGTCATTTGTTTGGCACTATTGAGGAGGCTATGAAATCCCAAAGAGCAACAATCTGTGTCGGAGCGGTTTAATAGACTGTGAACGGTTATTTTAGTATCTTCTCTGACGTCAATAAGTAGGGAAAACTTCAATTCAGACGAAATCTACTTTTTGTATGAATGATACATTTTGTAATCTTAATAAAGGAAGATTTAAGACAATGGCTAATCTTCATTGTATTTCCTTACTACACCTGATAGTCCTGATTTTACTTAACAAATAATCCTTGAAAAGTAACTAAACTTCAAAGTTAGATTGAATTGTTATATAATTCAAGTTGAAAATAACACAGTTATTTGTGTATTTGTTTTAAGGTCAATAAGTTTTTGTTGGATTATAAGTAAAGGTAACGCTTTACAAACCTCGGCGTTGTTCCAGAATAATGAATTAGGCTACAACTTACGACCTTCTGTCGGTTTATTAAGTTCCAAAACGGAAAAAAAACTTTAGCTATGTAAAATATGTAAAATTACTAATTAAAATAATTTGTATTTAGAAATATTATGTTGACACGATTAATTAGAAATTTGTTACACTTACTTATTTCATACTAAAATTAAAAGCGTTCAAAATGATAACAAAGTCCATTGTAAAAGAATGCATATTCATTTGAAAACCTAACAAGAAATAATGGTGACTATCAAACCCTACATGAGGCGTATTCGAGCAAGGATAAACTAGATCGATAACCAATCCTGTCTTTCTCCTCTTCGTTGTTAAGACCTTCAGGGCACCGCTGAATGCACTATACATTCATTAAAATGTTACTAGGACGTGTTATTTGTTGCTGTAAGTCAGGTTACAATTACACGTTTGAAATGCCTAAATCTGTATTCAGAACAAGATTTTTAACAACAGTATTAGCTTGTTAATAACACTAAGTGTACCATTCTTGTTATAGCCTTGTGTATTTCAACTTTAATGGTGTCAAATATTTAGGTACACACAGGTTTCTAAGCAAAAAGGTTTAATTGATTCTTGAAATCGGTGTGTTATTATGGATTTATAAGACATTTATTATTTGTAAAATACGAAAATACGATAGGAAACAAATTAATCTATTGCGTAGCATGCTACATGTTGCTACAAAGAGGATTAAACAAATGACGACTCACAATATAAAAATGTTCCTCAATACAGAACTGTACCTTGAAATAATAACGTTTTAGTTTCTCATTAATTGGTATTTTATTTTTAAATACTATATATATATACTTAACAATATTGATATGGAAAATTACGAATTATATATAGTAGCTAATATTTTAAATACTTTTTAATACTTTTTTCACAATTTACAGGAAACGTGTTACGCTTATTGATTGCCCAAACCTGGTTATTTAGTAACTCGTATAAAAAACCAGTTTGTCCTGAAGATTTTATATGGTCTAAATCATAGATCAATATTTAATATTTTAAATTGTTATGTTCATCAACCAATACAAATTTATGCTTTTGAAACATTATTTATGATGGTGATTATAATTTACCAAGCAATTTCATAATGTAGTTGTGAACAATGACCCTAGACTTATATAAAATTATCCTTTTATCTGAAACCAGATTCTATTTTTATACATATATCCATGTACAATTAATATACTTTACGGATTCCAAATTTTAGTTTCACAACCTAATCATCTGCATTTAGTTTTGCATATTTACATAACTTGATGTTTTTATTTACCAAAATATGTAACCTTAAAATTATTTAGTTGTTTGAGAACCTGAAGAAGATTCTTTTGTAATTTAAGTTTGAATAGCATTACATTTTATTGATTGATAAGTATAATCATTTAAAATTAAGAATAAATGAGAACAGCTTTAAAAGACGAATAATTGATATGTTTTTAGATTCAAAAGTTTTCTAAATTGTTTGTTTAAAATATCGATGTTTGCTTATGTTATTGAGGCCCGGTTGTTTTATTATGTTTAAAATTTTATTTTAGTAAACATGTTTTATTCTTAACTCCCCTTGTCATAACTTAGTTTTAGTGAATTTCCTTTGGAAAGTGAACTATTAGCATGACCCGCACTGTGAAACTTAAGCCCGGGACCACCATAGAAGCTCCTAACGTGACCCCCTGAACACGTTTTGGGGGGTCGTTGAAAATTGTATATATACAGCATATATATGTATATAAATATATATATATATATAGATATATATATAATATATATAGATATATATATAATATATATAGATATATATATTATATATATGTGTGTTTGCACTCTAGGGGTCACATGTTTTGTCCGATTTACTTCAAATTTGGTAGGGACGTTCCTTTCTGTAATCAATTGGACAAGTTCGCTGGGCAAAACAATCGGAAAACTCTAAACCCTTTTTTGGGGATTAATCTTTAAAATTTAGAGTTTTTGGGCCCAAAAAGGGTCAGAAAAGCCTTGTATGTAAAATTAATGCCTGTGAAAAGATGGGATTTAGTAAGGTGAAAGTTTTAAGCCCTCTCCCGTCATTATAGCATACATATTTACCGATTTATTAAAGAAAATGTGTTTTGACTAAGCACAGTACGTTGTCTTATGGGGGTTTTACACTAGAAAAGCCTGTTATGCCTTTGCTAGAGTACTTTTATCATCCCCAGTAACCTCACGCCTACTTTCAAGCCTGTCTGGACCTTCTCCTAACATTATAATGCGCAAATTTTTGTTCTCAGCTTTGCAGGTAAATGAAACCACGAGCATCAGAACAGCCAAAAAATCACTGCTTTCAGATTTTAATAAAAATTTGTATAAATGTATGTTTTTACCTGATTTTGAGTTTTAAAAGTTTGTATATGGAAATTCACTTCCCTCACGTCAGCGTGCTGCGAAGCGAACTCGTTTTAAATTCTGACGGTAAAACGTTGAGGAGTGTATATTTTTTATTTTACACAATATTTGATATCCTAGATTAAAAATTATTATTTTAAATTTTTGAGACAAATTAGTTACCGGCTGGAGTTTTTCCATCCAACACAAAATTATTAAATAGACTCTTACAGGCATACTTTTGTCAGGTATATATTTAGTATGTGTATTTAAAAGAAAAATGTCTATAAAATACAGTTGTGTAAGAGAGAAAACTATAAGAAACGTAAAATATCTTTCTATATATATAAAAAAATTTTACCTGCTAATAGAAAATTATTATTTTAGATGAATTGCATTATAAATACATTCGGTTAACACAAATTACGCTCGAGGGTATCTTTATGATCGTTATGCTGTTATTTAATTTTAGTATTGTGCATCTTTTAGGACTTTAATGGGAGAGGGAATGTCGAGTGGCAGGAATGTGGTGGGGGGATATTAAGTGATGGGAGGGTGGGTAAAAAGTGGTTGTGGGGGGTTATAATTGCGGTCTAATGACAGGGCGTTTTCTCTCGAAAATCCTTGTAATGATGCTAATGAAAAATAAAACACTTTACTACATTATGTATAATTTTAGTCTTCATAATGTTAATATAAATGTACATACAGCTGTGAAAAATATGCAATTTTGAAAATTCTAGATTTATAAAAAAAAAAACTAAAATAAAATGCAAATTAAACATATATAAATAGTGGTAATTGTGAATCTATCCTTATTAATCTAATAACTTAATATTTTATTTCTGTTATTTCTCTCAGCAATTTAAATTGTTATACTATCTATCTTATGTATAATTACAATGTACTCATATGTTTTCTTATTATTTATGTTGTGTGCACGCAATTATATGAATTATACATTTTAAAATTATATTCATTCAGTGTAAAGCATATAGTAATACGTAATGTCATGAATATTGAGTATCTTGAACCCACTTTTCAGTATGTCGAACCCTAAAAAACCATACCTCTTACGAAAGCTTTAAGATATACTATCAATAATCTTTTGTAATGATATACGTATATATTTAGTGGTGATAATAAGGAAGACAAGCGAAAGGAAAGTAAAATTATGTATTTACATTTAATGGGGGGGAGAGTGGGCGAATTGCGGTCTAATAATAAAAGCTTTTGTTGCGTGCTACTACGTTTTCTGGAGTAGGACCATTTGAAAAATACAATCATTTATTTAGTATTCTACGTTTAGTTGCGTATAATTTAGGCATAACTGAGTAGTGTATCAATGAATAAACCACTGTTGGTGAGTGAATAATTAACTTAAATATAGGTTTACTAATATTTATTTGTTTTTAATATGTACTCTCTATTATATTATTTGGCCATTGCATGAAGTTCATCTTTGCACTGCACGTTTCATATATAAATTTTTAAACAAATATAACAATAGTCAAATATTTTGAAATGTATCGTACCGATGCATTTTTTGCACACATTTTCATTTATTTTTATACATGTGTGTGTGTTTGTTTGAGTATGTGGGTCCTTGAACGCGATAACTTTAGTAAAAACGTTCGATTTCAATGCAATTCTGCTTTAATGCGTAACTGACGTTCATTACTTTAGTTTGAAAACCAGAAAGATCGAAACAAGGGAAGGGGAGTTTATGGAGGATTTAAATGTTCCAAATATCAGGCTTTTTAAATTTTTTTCTCAAATCCCTATAAAAATCTTATCTTTTGTTTTGACAATCTCATAGAGCTTAGAAAACGAATAATTTTATATTTTTAATTATTGACCTAGGTCAAGTCGTTATAAAGAAAGCCAAAAAACCTATTTATACAATTTCCTATGTTAATCTCATGGGAAAAAGGTTTTTAGATTTCCTCAGTTAATATTATTCAAAACTTAACATTTGTTTCTCTCAATAAGTTCAGCTCAAAAAAAATTTTGTATTAAAATTTGTGTTCTACCATCAATTGTTGTGTAGATATTCAAAGTGCTAAACACAGTTCGTTGTCCAATGCAATTCTTATGGGGAAAAGAATAATTGTATACCTTCATTCGATATAACTATATTTTCATTGGTTGTTGGATATACGGAGTTAGCTTCACTTAGTTGAGGGTCTATTAATATTTGCACAAAAAACCTTTCGTTCACTTTCCTAGGAGCAGTAAATCTACATATTCAGCTCTATTGTTATTCTTATAGAGAAGAGTTAATGTTTGATTTATCCTTAGTTATGAACCTGAATTAATTCAACTTATTAAGAAGCTTCGCCTTGTTGAGTTGTTTGGACAATTACATAACAATACATTTAATTATATTTAAATTATATAAAATTATTTAAATTATATTTAAATTTGTGTATTTTATTATTATTATCATTTCAAGTTCAAAATTGCTAGTTGTTATATTATTTATATTACTTTTACTTCCACATCATATACATAGTATATGGAGAAGGTATTGTTTTCGTGAACATTTACGAACTTGATTTGTTAATGGAAATATTCGTTTCGGTGCTCACAGAACACAAAAACATTGTTTTTACGTAAGATCTGTCTCTGTGTGTGTATGGGTGTCTGTGTTCTTGGGTGTGTGTGTGTTTCTGTGTGGATGTGTACAGAGCTAGAGCCCTAACCAATGGTCCGATTTTTATGAAATTTGGTTTGTAGGTATTAATCCACGATATCTACAGGCTTTTTTAATTTTTTTTAAATTTTTGATTTTTAAGTGTAATTATCCCCCAAAAACCACAAAAAACATGATAAATTAAAACTTCTCAAAATCGGCTAAAATGATTTTAATTAAACTTTAGTCGCTTGTAGAGCTTTATTTTTCCAACAAAATGACACCACCTATACACATAATTCTGTAAAAATTCGGGTTCAGAAATTACAGGAGTTAATACATAAAAATTTTGTTTTTCATTAAAAAAAAAACTTAAATGGTAAAATATATTACTATTCACCATTAAAAAGAGCTAAAACTAAATAAATTAGTATTTTGAATTACTATTCTACGATTGCTGGTTGCGGAGAAAATTTTAATTTTGATTTTGCGGTAAAAACAGTACGTTGTCCAATGTTAATATTATGGGGAATACAACAATTACTATTTCTCTCTTATTTACTGATCAATTTAATTAAAACTTGATATGCAGGTCAAGTTAGCATTGACAAACAGAGGATGTTTGAAATAAGTTGCCACTTAATCGTGTGGAGGGGGGATGTGGGAGCATTTCCCCTCTTTTAACCACTGTGTGTAGCAAAGGATACTGTATTGCCCCCATAAAAGGGATTTGGGTGGATATGTTTGAAAACAATTTATTTAGAAGGCTTTCTGTACACTCATCCGCACTTTATATTCTATAACCTATTTAGTAAATAAAAAATATGTTGTTCATTAAAGTTAAGCTAAAAGGGAGAAAGTATGTGTCAGTTTCCTGATACCGTTTATTTTATAGTACATATTACTGTTTATATACATTTTTAAGTTAAACTTTTACCCAAACTTCCCTCAATACTATTTGCTTCAGTTTTGAAATACGTAATAACTCTACTAACTAAAATTTACTTGTACTAATATGTAATAACATTAAATTACTTACTTGTTTATATTGTATCACCAAATGTTGTTATATCAATAAAAATAAAAACTAATTTCACTGGTGTGCAAAGCAATAAATCGGTTCAGTAAACGTGTTTATTCCAACTCTAAGCCTGATTGAATTTGACCCTCAATCAGTACGAATTGCGCGTCGGAAATTGGCGGTAATTGGGATGGAGTTACGTCGAAGCGAAGAACGCTTCACTACTGTACCAATCAACCACTTGGAGTTATAAAAACAATAATCACGCTCATCATTTTATTTAACTGCCAAGTGTGTTTTCCCATGGAAAGTGAATATTCAAATATTTGTTTATGTTAGAAAGGACTTAGTTAGCACTCTCAGTTAGAGAATGGATGTCATAGTTCTGTGAGCTAAGTGATGGAGCCATTTCTAATGATTTAAATATGTTCACATGCTAAAGTCAACTTACTTCGTATTTTTCTAATAATTGTTATTCCTGTAGATTAAAGCAAAATTAAAATACAATTGCAATGGACAAGCTCACCATTTTCCGGTTTTCAGAATGATATAAAAAATACATTGTATCCCCAGAACTTACTTCATATTGTCAAGGCAAACATTGTGTTTTTAAAACCTATAAGTTTTAGCTTACAAAACCCGGCCAAATGACGCAAGTGAAATTGCTTGAATTTGATTTGATTTGATTTATGTAATATAATTATTTACATAATCACACTTCTATTCCTTCTATTCTCAAGCAGCTTACTTACAAACTACTTGACATACAATGGTGAAAATCAACTATCTCCCATTAAATTTAACCCAAGGAATATCATAAACATTCTTTTAATGAGTTTTAAGTCTGAGTGTTCCACCAGCTAAGGGTCACTAGTACTAAGCAAAGTTTTATACATTTTCAAAAGTAAACATATACTTGTTTACCCTATAAGTTCTCCCCTTTCTTCCGTGGGTGAGCCCCACGATACAACGCGTGCGCCCCGCATAGATGCCGCCATGGTTAGAGGAGAAGTGGATGCGTTTCATGTGTTATTAGGTTATTTGTTTCAAACCCTTTTACAGGCAGTAAATTTCTTGGATACATATTATCCTTATCTTTATTTGTTTCTAAATGACAGAAACATTAGTAAAACAATACATTTATATCAAAATAATATTCTGTACTTTATAAATTCATGAGAAATGTAATACATTCGATTTCAGTTTTTTAATCTTGCTACATGACAGTATAAAAAGCCCAAAATATATTTTTAACAATATTTATAAGTTCAAAACTAAAAAAATTACAACATCAAAAAGCACACAATTTGATAGGTACAAAGATACCATAATGTAATTAATTTGATTTAAATCTCTCAATCTTGCTACATGACAGTATAATAAGATCCGAAATATAGTTTTAACAATATTTATAAGTTAAAAATTAAAAAGTTACAACATCAAAAAGCACACCATTTTATTGGTACAAAGAGACCATAGACCACATATCAGTTATATATAAATATGTATAAATTAAATTTTGTATTATGATTGCAGATAAATACAAAAATATATATATGATGTTAATGTAGATTATACAGTTTTGATTACTTTAAAATACGATAAATAGTATTATTATTGCCATATGCCACTACAAGTTTGACTATTTATATATGTTACTACTATGGGCACACTTTGAGCACACATTGACCTTTGACTACTGACGTCACACCCCTTCCCCACCCACCATCACCCCTCCCCTCCTGCCACTACTTTCTAACCTATCGTTTGTACAGCGTTACCAACTTAACATTGTCTGCGTAAAGTTGCCAACCCCTATTTGTTTTGGTGCTATATTACGTCACCCTAAATTATACTAATTGTTTATATATATATATATATATATTTTACGTCACGCTACTATCGTTTGCCACGCTTGGCCCCTCACACTGTTTACATATATTTTAATACCTTATTACTGTTAAAATATATTAATAAAATATAAAGTTGTAACAGGAGTATCAGAGCGAACTTAAGTAAAAACAATGCATTTATTAAATAAAAGTTGATATTTGTATGTTGTGATTTCTCTTTACGCTCAAAATCATGCCTTGAAATAATGTTATTGTACTCAGTTTCATCGCTCCAGTTTCAACTTGTTTGGACCTGTCACTACTTGTCCAATGGATATGACCCCTAAAGAGTTTTGTTATTTAGTTGCAAAACCTTTTTCAGTTCTAACACTGATGCAATGTATGTTTCTCCATTTTAACTAATTTCGTACTTGTGTAAATCAACATTCAACTATGCAGGCAGGGGAAAATAACAAGTGATAAATTACAAACGGAAACGTTTATTGATACATTTGAAACTAAAACTATAAACTACATTATATTATTCTTAAACAAATTTTATTCCTCTACCGTTGCCGTTCCTCTACCGTACAATAAAGATATCCTGGTGGTATCTCCGTTGTTGTAGCTGTCAATGGCGGCTTCTGTGAGGATGGTAAGGAATCACCGTGGTAGATAGTCGTTCAATAGTACGTTTTCACCTTGCATTCCTTTCACGGTTGCACGGACAGCCACGACGTAGCTTGAATTAGTTTTTTGCAAAATTGGCAATCCCGTATGGAGAACCAGGCTGGGAATCGTTAATTCTGGTGAGTCGAGGAGCGTTACAGTTGTTGAGGTGTCCTCTCAAGTTGCTCATGTCCATTGTAAATACTGTAGCTGTAGGTCAAAGATGTTGCTGCTACCACTATCGTTGATAGGCCTATGATGAAGAACTTCTGCGTGGAAGCCTTTTATACCAGTAAAGTGGGGGGAAACCCCAAAAACTCCCAACGGTAATGTAACTCATTAATTATTAATTATGATACGGAACAAGTTTCAACACCTTATTCAGGGCACAAACCTTTTTAGTTTTCCCATGGTAAAAATAGAACACTGGTGAATTGGTGGAGTGTCTTTAAGGACGGGTAGATTTTGAATTCCATAACCAGACACGTTTTAAATGCTATAATGTGTTTTAACTTTTCTAGGACCTTCACATACACGACTGAATCTTGAAATATGATATACAACTGTCTGTGCAGCGCTTGAATGGTGACATCGCCGTTCTGCCACAGTATGCCGTGATAATGATTGGTGACACATGTACACTGTTTCTTGGTTTTTATGGCTAGAGTAGAGTATGGGCACGGGAATTTCACTGTCCAGTGTTGTAGGACTGTACGATCAGCCATGGCAACTGCAAAAATCCTTAATTATAAACTGATTATCCGAAATTATTCACACTGATTATCCATATTCCGAAAATAGGGAGTTGTAGCAGCTGATGTACAACTGATGATTTGCAAAGTCAGGCTGGAGCGCTTTAGCGGGTATTTGCTGTCCGTGAACGTAGAAAGCCAGATAGTTTATGGTTAGAGGGCAAAATTAAATGGTTGTGCTTAAAGATGCCGTTATAAGTGTTGTTACTCACTAGCCCCAATACAATACTTTTTGGCAACTGTCCCAGGTAAACATTGTCTACAGTTTTGCCCAAAACATCACTCGGAATAGTAAATTCCTTAACATCCACAAGCGTTATATGATACTTTTCAGTACTCGTTTCTAGCTTCCTGGCGTGTTCAATCAACACTGTTGGGTTATTCTTCACTCTTCTCACCATCAGGCTGGCTTACATTACGTTTATAGCGAATCCAGACTCGGAAATTAGACTATAGTTATCGCGGGATTTATAGGATTTGATTTTTAGCTCGATTCCGTACGATATTACCAATTTTTCAAAAATCAAATTCAAGCTACGTCGTGGCTGTCTGCGCAACCGGTAAAGGAATACAAGGTGACGACGTACTATTGAACGTCTATATACCACGGCGATTCCTTACCATCCTTACAGAAGCCACCATTGACAGCTACAACAACGGAGATACGACCAGGATATATTTATTGTACGGTAGAGGAACGGCAACGGTGGAGGAATAAAATTTGTTTAAGAATAATATAACGTAGTTCATAGTTTTAGTTTCAAATGTATCAATAAACGTTTCCGTTTGTAATTTATCACTTGTTATTTTCCCCTGCCTGCATAGTAATGTTTATTTACACAAGTACGAAATTATTTAAAATGGAGAAACATACATTGAATCAGTGTTAGAACTGAAAAAGGTTTTGCAACTAAATAACAAAACTCTTTAGGGGTCATATCCAATGGCCAAGTATTGACAGGTGCAAACAAGTTGAAACTGGAGCGATGAAACTGAGTACAGTAACATTATTTCTAGGATTGATTTCGAGCGTAAAGAAAAATCACTCGATACAAATATCAACTTTTATTTTATAAATGCATAGTTTTTATTTCATTCTGCTCTGATGACCTGTTACAACTTTATAATTTACTAATATATTTTAACAGTAAAAAAGTTATTAAAAGATATATAAATAGTGTGAGGGGGCCAAGCGTAGCAAACGATTGTAGCGTGACGTAATAAATATAACAATCAGTATGATTTAGGGCGACGTAATATAGCACGAAAAAAAAATATGTTGGTAACATTACGCAGACAAAGTTAAGTTGGTAACGGTGTACAAAAGATAGGTTAGAAAGTAGTGGCAGGAGGGGAGGGATGATGGTGGGTGCGAAAGTGGTGTGACGTCAGGCGTCAAAGCTCGAAAAACATTGGGGTTTGGTCTATAGTAGTTATGTGGTGTTATAAACAATTACAAAAAAAGAAAATTGTGAATATGCGTTTCCGAGAGAAACTGAGTTTATTACTAGAAAGAACCAGGATAAGGATATGACTAGTATTTTACAAAATAAAGTGAAACAATATAATAATAAATTATTGTAATAAAATGTCATATTATTACAAAAATACCGCCAATTTAAAACAATTAACGGTAGTTGATTTATATTCATACAACTAATGTTGTATATTATAGAATTCTGAAATAGTGTATATCACGTCATAGTATTACTTGTACAAATCAGAGATTCGCTCTTGTATCCCCTAGTTTTAGAAAGGTCCAGTAATTCAAAACATTTTAAAACTATTGTAATGTTATTCAATGGGTTTGATTTAATAAGGAATAACTTTACTTGATCTTTCAGGATCAAGTTCTGCAATATGTTTAAGACACCTTACGTGAGACAGCCTGAATGGAATAATTTTTAAACCGTGGTTCAGCGGGGTAACGTGTGTAAATTTTCAGACATATCACTTTCTATTCCGCAGCATTGTCGGATATCTCTTTGCAAGTTGTTTCTTAAGTTAAATTAAATAGTAAAAATTGTCGGTGATGTTTTGCTGTGTGTAAATTTTAATAAAAATAAACTGCTTGCATTTTAAACTACACATAAAGCCATTTTGAATTTTACCTTATGTGAAAGAGTAAGTAGCTTCTGCAAAAGGACTGTTGTTATTATAACTTTACTTCAATAAAACCATAGTATATTCTTTTACACAGAAGGTGCTGTAAACCATTTGGATTTATAATTTTTTTATGAAAAGGTTTTGCATGATTGGATAAATTAATATAGTTCTTTCAGCATATTATGTTCTCAATTGCATACAAATTATAGAGTAATAGAAATTTGTATAATTCTTCTCAAATTCAGTCGTTATTTCGTTATATGCGATTACGAATACAAAATATTCTCTCCTTTATTCATTAAATAATATAAGATTAATGGTAAGATTTTATGAAAAAACCCTAGTCCTATTCCCTAAGGCTTTTCACTGTTACGTTCCTATTAAATCATATTTTGAAACCATTAATATTCAAAAAGATTTCTCAGATCTTGTATTGATTATTATAATCACATAGTATAACTAGAGTTTAGAATAGGTATAACGTAACCCGGCAAATTTATTCATAAAAAAAATTGATGCAACTTCTATTTATTTACTATTATTTAGCGGAGAAAAACTCAAAATCTAGTAATATTTTTGCAATAATTAAATTCAGCTCTAAAAAATTTAAATTTTAAAAAGTTTATATGTTCGCCCATTCTATGAAGTTCGTCTTAAAATTAAACACAAACTATAAACATTAAACAATCAGATCAGATTTGCCATGTTTATTAGGAATTTCAATCTGAAATATAATACTTTGATTTGTGTAGGAGTTACAGACTTTTTTTTACTCAGTGATACAATGCTCCTCCTAGTAATTAGACTAATGTAATTCGAAAATATTTTATTTTATCGATATTTAATTTTAAGGATTTATTACTTGATTTTTAATTTAAGGATTTTTAAAGGGTTTTTTCAGAATGCCGGTATATTTTTTTCGATTTATTATTATTGTCATGTAAACAAGTATAAAAAAACATTTCTTGATTGTTCCGTGAAATTCCTGGTAATGTAGGAAACAAATACCGTTGTTTAATATGTATTTAATTTACCAATGAGTTAATTTTATAACCAGATTGTATAACGATTGAATAATCATTTTCAGTGGCCTTGAAAATTTACTTAAAGAAAACAAACTCACTTTATTTAAAAGAACTATATTTTATTCTAAAAACTGTTCATCCACATAAGAAAGACTACTTATATACTATCATTACTCTCATTAAAAAATCATAAAATAAAAACAGAGTAATAAAAATGGTTTAGAAGTAATGACGTAACGTACTTAATATAAGAGATTACATTGTAAGTATATCAACTGCGAACTATGATACTCTTTTTTAAAAGATTTTTGTATAAAACCGTAATTTCTCCTTCCCCTTTACAAATTATAGAAGTTCAAATAAAATGTAACATAATAAGCGCACACCGTGCAGGGTAAAGCGCTGAGCCGCGTCCGTGCCTTGTTACTACTGATTGTGGGGCTGTTGGTTCTGCGTCGGGTCACAGGCTGGAACTATATGAAGCTACCGCCTCTTGGGAGGCTTGCGGAACAATCGGTAACATTTACGTGTAACCGTATGTGTACTAGTATCATGTTTTAGTCTACAGTAGGGCCAACAATGATAATATATTATTAGATATATCTTAAGCAGAATGTTAATTATTTAAATTACAGCCAAAAGCAAAAAATGAACGAGTTTTAGCGAATTTCCCCTATAGGGAAGAAGCTATTACCGTAGGTTTAAAAACATTGAAGCCCGAGGCCATGTTAACTTTTTATTTTTGGATCCCCAGATGCCAAAAACACTATTCGTTCAAATTTATATGTATGTCTATGTAAATATTAACACGATAACATGAGTAAAAAATGTTTGATTTTGATTAAATCTGGCTCAAAGTGTAAAGTGACATTCATGACTTTAAGTTCGAAAACCAGAAAAATTGGACCATGGGAAGGGTTTATGTGGGTTTATTTTCCAAAAATCATTTTTTCCCATTTTTCACCCTAAAATGTTTAAAACACTTAATTTTAAGTTCGACCATTTTATAGAGCTTAAAAAACAAAAAATATATTATTTTGACTCATAAACCTATAATACAATAGGTAAAGGGGTTCCAGAGAAAATCTAAAATACACCTGTAGCAGCAAACCTGCGTACTAAGCGAATATCCAATTCGTATATGTATCTTATTATCACATAAAGTTCATTCCAAGTTTCATCAATACACAATCATAAATAATAGATTTATGATATTTTAATTATTATCTATAAGAATAACATTACGGCTGAGTATGCAGGTTTGCTGAAACAAGGAACACAACAAATGGGTTTCTATATAAATATAACTAAACTAGGTGAAGCCAAATACCAAGTTTATTGATTTATGTTCATAATTAAGAGAGACATAGTATTTTACTTTTTCTCCATAAGAATAAAATGGGGGCTGAGTAAGCAGGTTTGCTGCTACAGGAACTATCTATATTGTGCAAAACAATAGAGCACAACCAGATGAAGACATATACCAAGTTTGGTCCGGTATACGTTCATAAGTAAGCGCGATAAAAAATTATTCTTATTCTCCATAAAAAATAACATCGGACAACGTACTGTGTTCAGCGCTTTTAATATCTCCGTAACCAATTGACATAGAGCTATGATCAAACACCAAATTGTGTGTTTTTTAAGCTGAATCCAATGGTGAAAAATAAAATTTGCCTTTTTCAAAGATTATAAGTAAATGTTTCAAAAAGCCCATTTTGGGGCCAAAATACGTCTTCGGATTAATCGATCTGTCTGGTTTTCGAACTTGAAGTCATAAATGTTGCTTTACACGTGTATACCAAATTTTATCAAAATCTGACAGTTTTTACGTGAGTTATTGTGCTCACACACACACACACACACACACACACACACACACACACACACACACACACACACACACACACACACACACACACACACACACACACATGTATACATATACAGTATATATATACAGTTTTGAACGAGTGGTGTTTTTAGGGTCTGGGACCTCAAAACGAAAAGTTATCATGGTCCCGGGCCTAGGTCTTACCATGCCGACTACGGTAATAGCTTCTTCCATATAGGGGAAACACGCTAAAACGTGCTTACTCTTATGCTAAACATGTTACTCTTATGGGAAAAAGGGTTTTAGCTTTTCCTCAGTTCATTTTAATGTAAACCTCACTTTTGCTTTTACCAATTATTTCAGCCCTACAAAATAATCATTTTGGTGTTTAAATTGTGATTCTAAATCCAACCATTGCAGAGATATTCAAAGTGCTAAACACATTACGTTGTCCAATGTTATCCTTATGGAGAATAATTCAAATTTGATATCTCGATTATTTATGAATGTATGTCGATGGAACTTGACATTTGGCTTTACCTAGTACTGGTATATTAATGTATGAAAAAAATATTTGTTTTCCGATTTCCCCGCAGCAGCAAACCTGCATGCGTACCCCCCATGTTATTCTTTTGGAGAAAAAGTAAAATGTAATATCTCCCTTAGTTATGAACATAAATTAATAAAACTTGGTATACAGCTTCGATTGATTAATTTATATTGTTAATTGTATAAAAACATATTTTTTGTGCTCCTTGTTGCAGCACACCTGATTGTAAAATATGTTGTATTTTAATATCAAATAAATACAAACAAAAGCTCGTTTATGAGTCAGAAACATAGGTTTATGCTTAATAAAGCCATGCCCACTAAACAAAATTAAAATATTCTTTAAGCACTTAGATAACCGGTTGGTTATGTTCTGGAGTAAAAAGACCAAACGATGATTGTTTATTAACTCTAAACTTTAAATAAATATGTACTATAAACGTTTTGAGGAAACCGAGATTACCTTTTCAATACTCATTGCCCGGCTCATCTCTTTTAAGAGCTGCTTTGAATACACAAAACTATTATAAGAGTATTTAATTTATTACAAGTTTTTATTAGAGCTTTATTTGATAAATAAATCAGAATAGGTTGAATAAAGGTCACTTTCATTCAGCTATTACATATACATACATATTATGATTTCAAGCGATTTATTTATTTTGATATTTATGGAATTTATACGCGATATATTCTAAAACCGTATATACGTATAAAATTATTACATATGATACTACTGCATGATATATCATGTGTATAATGCAACAGGTTTTATATAAATAAAAATAACAAAGTAAACGTATTCTTCACTACACTACTTTGAGATCAGCTTTTTTCGTTATGTGTTTATCACCTGCGAAACTTCTTATTTGCATACAGATGTCTAATGTTTAAAGTAGAAAGTAATGTTTACCGTGGGAAATTTTCCATTAGCATCAACTCATATGATAAACACATAGCGAACACAGCTGATCTCGAAGTAGTATAGGGAAAAATATCGTGACATGTCTTGCTCTTCAAACATATGTTCAAAACATGCAAAACACTTATTACTTCAGTTTTTAACTATATTTTTCACTACACTACAGATATTAACTACCCATAAGACTAATTATTTGTTTAAATAAAAACAGTCTTTAGATTATTAACTTTTTATTACAATTAGGAACATTTCAAAACTGTTATTAGTATATTTCATAATATAGCATATTTTTTGGATGTGAGGAAAGTGAAAATTTTCCCCAGTAAACATTACTTTCCACTGTAAATATTAGACATATGTATGTATATATGAAGTTTTGCAGGTGATAAACACATAACGAAAACAGCTGATCTCAAAGTACAGGAGTGAAAATAACATTTCAATATATTATTTTACAAATACATAATATACATCATAATACATAATTGTTATACTTTTAATTAACTAACTTTTATTGAATGAGCAGACTTTATTTCGTTATACTTATTATTTTTAATTGCATTGTTGTCGTTTGTATGTGACAAATGTCAACATTATTTGCATGTAATAGTAGGGAAAAGGAGGTTATGGATATTGAGCCGATAAATAAGTAATACACTGTACATATAAAGTAAACAAATAGATAGATAACTTAAATTATTTACTCCAAGAAGTTATTATATTTTTAAGGGTAGATTGACGTTTTAGATAAATCGTAGAGAACAATAATTTACTCTGATTGGGCACATTGAACTTGTAATGGAGTAACACGTTTAATTACGTTGAATCTTCTACTGATTATCTGTGATTCACAGCGGATAAATATGTACTAGCTTACTATTATTTACTTACGTCTTTATTTAATTATAAGATACTAGCTGTGTACCCGTCCTTCATACGTGTTGTATGTCCAAATAATAGATGAATTTTAAAAGAATAACAACCGAATTAATTTTACAATATTTTAATATTTTTTTGAAATTTTTTTAATGGGGAGTTCAGCTAAAAACAGCAAACATTTTTATATATTTTTTTTGTATATTGTTTTTCTACATCATATTTTGAACATAAAAATATAAAATATAAGGTCTTACGTTTTTTTTTTACTTTGAAAAAAAATTCAAAGGGTGTAATTCAAGGTGCAATTTTATTTTTAGAAGCGAGAATAGCGAAAGACAACTTTCTTGTCAGCATTTTACTAGGAATTATTTTAGTGTATTTTGTTTTGTTTTGTTTTCTTCAGTTTATCCTCCTTTAGGAACTGTAGGATGGTTTTAAGGAAACCAAATAGAACATATAAAAAATTATGTTTTTTTAGTAAAATTTTAGTAGATTATTAGTAATTTTAGTAGATTTTAGATTAAAAAAACATTATAAAATAGTTATTAATTATTATAATATAAACCCATCATAAAAATCACAGAATATATATTTAGGAACATTTAAACAAACAAAAATAATAATTACCATTTATATTTGTTTATCTGTACAGGATCTAGCGAACCCTTGTAAACCATCGAAAACCTATCCGCCTCCCCCCCTCCAAGGGGTGAAAGAACTTTTCCATCCCATTTTTTTGTTTCCATGGTTATTTGTAACAATCATACAAAGTTTTAAAGTATTTAGGCTTATAAATACAAATTTTAAATTGTTCCGCGAACTCCCCCCTTTGTTCAAATAAATAAAACTTATCGAAATATACTGGCATGTAATTTAGGTACTGTTACTGAGTGGAGGAACACTGTCGGGTAGTGAATGACGTGGGTCTGGTTAAAAGGACGGCGTTAAAAAACTGACACACCCGTTCCTAGTTTTAGAAGAGATACATAACCTTTATGTTGATTTATGGTGCTTGTTCATTGGTGGACGTGAGGATGGCACAAGGCACTTTCGAAATTAATCTGTTTATGAACCTCAGGGAAAAAACTGCCGATCAGTAGTTCCTGTTATTCGTTAATTGAACAGAGTAAAGGAGGAATGTTTATAAGACCACCTGATTTCCAATATCCTGTTCCCAACTTTTAAAAGAACCTTATAATACTCCTCAACCCCTTAATCTTATCCAAAAATAATTTACAAATTTACTCTTAAGTTGAAACACTCAGTAGTTGGCTACATATAATATATATTTAGAGAGGCATATATCTCGTACCCCCCTGATTCAAGCACACAAATTGTCTGTATTAAATCTCTAGATAAAAATAACATGACTCCCCCATATGGGCCATTTTGTTGTTGCTGGTGTCCTTTTCAGTAAGCAAGTGAAAGTACAAAAAATTAGCTCTATTAGTTGAGTAATTTTGAAGATTATATTAAAAGTCAGTGGGGTAGAGCCCTTAAGTATTTTAGTATCTGTTTTTTTTTTTTTTTTTTTTTTTTGCTACCGAATTTTATCTCTATCAGTAGCAGGTGCAAGATTGTTAAAATAAGTTTCCTGAAGGTTCGGGGGTGGGGCCCTAAAACACGTTCTTAACGGGAACAGGCTTGTGTTTGTTCCGATATATTAGATATGTTCCTACCGAATTCAAATTAAAATGCCCGAACTAATGCTCATAAGATTGCCAGCAATAAAAGTAAATTAAGGCACAGACGAGTACGATTTTATTTCAAACCTAGCCTTATTGTACATCTGCAGAATAAGGGGAACCACTATACAAAATTTTACCTTCTTCGACATTGTCGTTGTTTAGTTGCAGTGATCACAATGTGAGCAAGTGAATGAGTCTGAAAATATATATTTAGATATTATATCCACTCTATATACTTCTTTTATTCATCCCTAATCTTCACTCAACATTTTTAATGAGAGCTACAACAGATGATTAAGGAATTTATATTCTTAAGTCATCAACTGGTTCAGTAAAAATAAATCCTTTATCCATAACCATAAGATGGTGTCTTGGAAACCCCGTGGATTCAAAACGTTGAAGTAGCTCATAATCTTTTAACGTAGTATGGAACATTTAACAAAGTTTCATCTAAATCAGTTCACCCATTTCCCTGGGAAAAGCGAACAAGCTTGATCAAAACCGCGCGAAAACACGGTTTTGAGTGGCTGCCATTATTTTTCCAAAAGGCATTTAAAACCTAATATTCAGACAAAAATTTAATTTTGTTTATGTAGATATCCTCTCTGTATACTTAAGTAATTTATTACCAATCTTCACTCAAGTTTAAAATAATAACTACAACATCTGTTTATAGAATAACTATTCTTAAGTCATCAACTGGTTCAATATGAATAAATACTTTGTCCATAAGAACATCATAGGTTCTTTAAAGCCCCATGGGGTAGAGTCCTAAGGTGTCTTCCGAAAATCCAATTAACCTAAAACCTTCTAACGTACATATAAAACATAGAAAAAAACTTCATCGAAATCTGCGCACCCGTTTCCCTGTGAAATACGAACAAAACGTGAAATAATTGCACGAAATCACGTTTTTGAGCGGTCGCCATTATTTTCCAAAAGGCGTATGCCAGTTTAAAGTAGCCTAAAACCTAAAGCGAACAAAAAACTCTCTTTGAGCGTTACTGACAGACAGACACACAGACAGGCAGAAAGAAATTTAGATAAGACTTGTTTGGCTTCCCAAGGGTGTAAAACGTGATAAAATGCAAACATTTTATAATTCCAAACAATTTACAGACAAAACTCTAATTTTATTTATATAGATATTTTGACAATTTTAATGTTTTTTGCCACTTTTCATGTTCCACTATTATTTTATTGATGTCAATTTGTTGCTGCCTGATTCCTAACTCTCTGTTTATATTTAACTTTTTGTATGAAATTGTATTGAAGGGTGACAAAGGCACTTGGAAAGGTGTAACAACGTTCAAAAAGTTAAAGTTACTGGCAGGTCTTTTGCCAATTAAATAGATAATCCTATTAAAATATTATATTGTTATTAAATAATCCTATAGTTGTTAGTTATAAACATGTTGCTAATATATTACATTTAAAGCTATGCAATATATTATATATTGTATACATTTCCTCTATGTGACAGGCAATTTAACACTAGACATGTTTAAAGGTCTTTAAAATCCTAATAATATGTAGAGTTCTTTAATGTAATGCAGGAAAGGGGATGGGGAGGGTCGACGTGTTTAACGAGAGGGAGGGTAAGTGGTGGCTGGAAGGGGATGTTAAGTGACAGGATTCTGGTCTTGAGATGGTGTTAAGGGGAAAGCAAGTTGTTGTAATTGCAGTCTAATGATAAGATACCACCTGGAATATTCGTGGTGAGAATGCGTACGGATAAATCATCAAAATAAGTGGCGTTTTATTTCAAACTCATATTATCCTAATAATTATTTGCGAAACATTTTTGAACAAAATTCCCTTTTATATTTCTTAAATTTTTCAAAATTGATCTGCACTATGGTCATTTTGTTTACTAAACATAATATTATCAACAATTAACTATTGCAAAATAAACTATATTTAAATAAATATCTAAATAACAGTATTGTAAAATTTTAGTTTATTCTCATTTCCTACATCTTAATAATCTATTATTTGCAACCAAATACACTTTCTACGATATATTTGCACGACGCAACCTATTACGTATTTGTGAACAATATCTTAACAGACTAATCTTACTACTCTTGTGACTAAATTTTAAAACGATTCGTTTCAATGATTAAAACTGACCTAATAAACAAGCTTAGTAATGGTCTTGGCAGTCAGTACAATTTTACTAATTGTCATGTTATTAATGTTATGTGGGAGTAGTAAATGTTATACTGCTTTATCAGTTATTCCATCTAGCCAAAAATGTTCACATTATCAAAAATACTCTGAAAAGAAAAACTATTTTGCAAATACGCAACTATTATACTTATGTAAAGGTACATGCAACTTCAGTTTTTTAATAAATGGGCAAGATTAAATTAAAAAATTTAAATTGACTTAACCTTTATAAAATGATATAATGATAGTAATATATTCTCTAAAGATTAATTAAACAAATACTTCAATGGAATAATATTCTCGTTACAATGTATAAACTAAAATACCCTGTATCTAGAATATAAAAAAAACTATAAAACAAGGAATTGTATATATTTTATCGTTTACCCAAAGGCCATTATATAAAAATTAAATTGCTAAAGCTTTTTCTGTTTTATTAACAACAAATAATAAACTCTTTAACTGATACTACTTAACGTTTAAACATTACTAATTACAAATCTTATTACATATCTTTGGTAGTGAATATATTAAATTCTGAATTAAAGAAATATTGTAACGTTAAGGTTTAAAACTGCAATATCAAAGATAGAAACAGTAAAACATTATAGATTATTTGTTATACTACACTGGTACCAATACTGTTAAATCACTTTTAATTAAGATAAAAGAACTGTCGCTGGTGTGTAAAGCAATTAAAGCGCTCAGTAGACGTGTTTTTTTCAAAAAATCTAAGCCTGATTGGATTTGACCCTCAATCAGTACGAATTGCGCGTCGGAAATTGGTGGGAATTGGGATGGAGTTACGTCGAAGCGAAGAACGCTTCACTACTGTGCCAATCAACCAATACACGTATTTACATTCTACTTTTAAAGCAATAATGCTACGAGTTCATGATTATCGTTTTAATTTACACGTTGTTCAAGACTCTTAGTCTATGTATGCAATACAATAATATTATTAAGTTATATTAACTATTTTAATGATTTAATATGTTTACCGAAAGAGGTTTATAGAAGCAGAAAGTGTATATTAAAAGTGTAATACAGATTAATGTTTGTTAATTAGAAAATTAACATTAAAACTACTCTTAAAATCTTTAAAACGTAATATTTAAATGTCATGCGTTTGTCCTATATTTTTGCACCAAATTTTGTAAAGTGAAAAATAAAAATAAATTGAAAAGTTTGCAGGGTAATGCACTGAGTGGTGTGCCTGACGTGTAGGAGGTTATTGTGAGGATGGCTGGCGGCGCTGTGTTGGCCCATGGGCTGGCTGTTTCTTGAGTGTATTGCGAAACAATAATTGCACTTGTATAGGTTCCCATGATGCCTATTTTATTCAAGGCAAACTTGTATTAATTGATTATAATATATATACGTAAGCAACTAATATAATTTATTTTATATGGTTATTATACAACAAGAGAACCAAGAGATTTGTATACAGAAGTGTGTGAGTATTTATTTGTGTTTGTATGTCATTAGGAATTGTAGCTGGACCGATTTCAGAATGCCTATTAGTAAAAGAATAAATAGTTAGTAAAACGAAAAATAAAAAACTAAATCTTAAAATGCATGCTTATTTAATTAATTGTGTTATTAAAAATATATAATTTAGATGCAGTTTATGCGCACTATCGGAAACATTTAAATATAGTAAAACAAAGTCAATTATGTCACGTTTTCATTAAATTATTTCAATTTGTAAATTGACTAAACATGTTTTAATCATTTTAGGTATTCAAAATATCATATTGAACTAAACAAAATATTTTCTGAATAGTAACTAAGCCATTGTCATTAAGTGTTTTTTAATATTGCTGTTAAAACAACAAGTCAAATGGGTATTAATTTTAATCCCTAAACATTGTATTATAATAAATCATTTAATAGAGGATACAGCTGACCAATGTGTATTGCGTTATTTGTATTCTTAACCCAAAACAGACAAAAGTTTGGTCCTGTATCAGTTTACAACTCGTTAAACTGCAATTTATTGTAAATATTAAATTATTAATCTAAGGTAAACTCAATATTGTAATTACAAGACGATTAACCGAATTAAATGGTTGGATTTTATCGTGCCTAAGTAATTTATTTAAAAGTGCATAAGACGGTTTGTATTTTCTAATAAATCAAAATGAAGGTAAGGCTACATAAAAATAAACTTATACAAAGATTAAATATAAGTATTTTTTATCAATGAACGGAAGTAATGAAAAAAGTGTCCTTAAATACATAGATATATACTTTAAGGTATGGTATATATCCCACAGTTTTTAGAGTTACGTTATGCGTTGTACAAGTAGATCTTAGATATGTGGAATTACATTTTTATAAAACCATAATGAATAATATTCCAAATTAAAAGTTGCATTTTTTTTATATTTAAAATGTATTGCATACGGTTCTTTTTTTAAGTGTATTAAAATAGTTGAGGAAAATAGCTTGCATCAGTAGGCTGCAGAAAAAGGTATAAGCTAAAAACAAAACTGGTAAAAAACTTATAATTTTTTTTAAAGAATGAATTACGTTTTGTTTAGTCTAGCGGTAACAAATCATTTTTCATTGTTTACCACCCCTACGTTTTCGCGATACAACGCTCTAGTTATTACATTTGAGAGAATATAAAGTGGAAAATTCAAAATAAAACTGCTCTTATAAATACGTAATAAAACACGTTCTTTACATCAATGAAAGTGTAACCAACAAGATTTGAATTTTTGATGTAAATAGAATATTTTACGTTTAATAATATTTCAGTTACAACAAACTCAAGAGAGTAATCACAAGAAAGCACTTGTTATCTTCATTAAAGTACAACTGTACATAAAAGTGGGTAGATAAATGGGAGAGATAAGGTTACATTTTATGAAGTCATTTGCACGGGCAACGATTTGTTTATATTACTTTTAAAGGACTAAGTTAACCGGCAAATGACGTTTACTCAGAAAATGACCGTAAAACTACTTCTGACCATTATTAAATTAAAACCGTTAATATTGTTTGTGTTATTATTAACTTTATGCAATGTAATGTTCTATAACATTAAATTTTGAATATTTTACTTAACTAAATAATTTAACTACTTCATACTTGCCTTTAACCCTAGAACTGGCGCATGTTATTCCCCGAGTTGGCGGCCTATTTTCTATATTGTTGTAAATGTATTTCATATTCTATAAAATGTAAAATCGTGCCTAAACTATATGTATCTTATATAAAATTATCCATTGTTAAATATCCCATGGAAATTAATCAAGAATGTATACCATTATAAATGTTAATAAGTTTGTTTATATGTTTTTTTTTGCTACCTTAAAAAATAATTATACCATCCGAGCTTTTTTAATTCAGTTAAAAGTTGTCAATGTAAGAACATGTTGTATAAAAAATATATTGATTTATAAAGTTATGTAAATATATAATTACTCTACAGAATATTTTATTTTGTTGCTCAAACCTGCTGACTGAAACAGTTCAGATTTAACAAATTAATTTACATAAATAATGACAGTTAAAGGTTTCATGAATATAGTATCAAAATAAAGCTCCAAATACCTGGTTTATTATAGTATCAAAATTAAGTGATTCGCATTTCCATTTCATATAAAAAAATTGAAAAAACTTAAATTTTTACTAGGCGTTGACAAGACTACACCACCACCACAGAGACATCTCTAAACGTAGTTTGACCTTTGTTTTAGTCCAGAAAAGGCAAACGTTTTAATTTATACAAATCAGAGGATTTAGCTATTTATAATCCTAAAGTTAAATTATTTATATCATTAATTTTTAGTCAAAATGATACAACTGCATTGATTCTTATATATTTTTCTAAATATTACAGATTTTAAGATATTTGCTTTGAAAAACAAAAACGGCCGCCATTCTGAAATGGTTCAAAATATAAACTTGATACTCTATTCCAGAATCGGTCTTAAAATAGATGGTCTTAGAATAGACGGTCTTTAATAGATGAAGTTTCAAGTTGATATCTCCAGATATTCCTAAGATATAACTTAATAAGAAAAAAACACATACAGACAGATAGACGTAAAATAAGCAATTCATGACATACCTTAATAGGAAATATTTCCTACGTTTTTGTGTAAGTAATTATATCCTGTAGTTCTGAAGGGGTTTTCTTCAACACCCTGTATCGTATTGTTTTAATCCCCAAACATAAAACTTTGTAGTTGGTTGTTTTGTATGGATAGACAAATAATCCCATCTCCTCTATTTTTATATATATTTAATATTTATTAATAAAAGGGTAATTAATTTTCCAACTTAAATTTAACAAACCTTTTACAAATATGGAATAACAGTTGTCAAAAATACTTGGTTTTCGTAAATATTTAATAGATTTACGTTGACAATAGGAATTGTTATTTCAAATTATTGTTTGATCTTAAATACAAGTCATATCTGATTATATGTACTTAAAAATTCATATAATGCGATTTAAACTATAGCAAAGTAATCATACAATTTTATTTTTATTTTATTTACTGAAAATAAATATAAACTAGGCTATTATCAGTCGCAAATATTTAACTATCATGAACGTTTTTCAACTCCTTTTAGCTACTTGAGGACTGTGTGAGCCTAGTTTATTGGAGATTTACAATGATTAACCACTAAGGAACTTTTGCGAATTTCACCCGGGTGTATTCATGAAACAAATCCAACCGTTAAACATTTTTCGTAAAGGTAAAATGAATGAGAGACAAGCAGCAGTGCTGAGCCGTGTTCGTGCCCCGTCACAAATGACAAGCACTCTCGGGTTGCTGCGCCAGTCCGTCAACTTGGCGGAAATACTTTTGCTGCAGTATTGTATGCGTTTTACAAACCATATATATTTTTTTAGTTATGTACTTTTGACGGTTTGTAAATACTAGGCTAAGGGATGTTATTGGTATTAATATTTTAAATAATGTAACTTGTTAAATTGAGACTATAATGTCTAAAAAAGCTATTAAGGTTTTAGATTGTCCTTGGCCTTTATTAAACGAAGTCTAAATATAAGAAAATAGATCCACCACTACCGTTATAATTAGACAAAAACGAACACCATACACTGCAATCTAGGTTAGTGAACAACCATTATGATAGTGTTGGTACTGTTAATATGTTTGGCAAACAAGCTACATTATCCTACTAAATATTGGGCTACGCGTCTGTAAGATATAAAAAGCTGCTTTTTGTCAACTAATGTTGTTCAATGACCTTTGTGGGTTATTATCAAATTTTGGGCTGATAATTTGGTTATAAGTTGGGGAATTAAAGAACATTTTTAAATCTAATATATATTTTAAGCTTCTCTTGAAGTCGGTTTTTATAATACCAAGATATTTATACACATTCAGTGATAAAACTGACGAACGATAGAAACTCAACATATTTAAAAATATATATTTTAAAGCTTTATTAATTTTATTAAGCGTAGCCAAACAATCTGTAGTTGATTCATAATCTGTAAAAATCATTATACAAAACAAAAATAAAGTGTTTCGTTTAAAAGAGCAGCTAAGATGCTGGATGCACAATAAGATATTCTTGGGATTAAAAAGTTTTTCTTGCCTTACTGTGTTGTTGGTGGAATTAGTTAGATAATCGTTCATGTTATTAATGTCTGTTTATTTTCGTTTTAAATATACCAATGTTAGCCTATAGTAGTGGGCATTTGAGGCTGCTAGACCGGAAGTGACGTCATCCGGTCACGTGACCGGATGCGCTGAGTCATTAAACACGTCATCTGAACCTCAGCCAGTGACGTAGGCGGTTTTGTGACGTAATGAGGGAAAGTTTAAAGGTCAAGGTCACGGGGAGGTTATTTTAAAAAAGTACTACCTCGCACGCGTAAAATCCGATTGTGATTCGATAGTCGTCATTCGATAAAATATCGAATGAAAAAAATCGAATGAAGCAATCGAATGATACGAGTGCGAGGTAGTACTATTTCATTTATTACTTTATTATTTACATTTATTTTTATTTACAATAAGTTATGTTTACAATAATTTATGTTTACAATAGTTCCCCGTTGTTTGTCGTCATCGATGTTGTTGATCCGGAGTCGCGACGTAGTTTTCAAGTGTTGCGCTTGTTTGTCCAATCGGCCCATCCCGACTGTGTGTTCCTTGCCTATTTATGTGACTGCAGGGAACACACAGTCGGGACGAGCAGCTCGATGTTCACCGGTCGAGAGCCGGAGGTGTACTGGCTATTCACAAGCTAGCGTTGTAATCGTACTAAATGGTGGGGGTAAAAGTGTGGTGGGGCGGAGCAGATGGCGGACGGCAGATGGCAGGCGGCAGATGGCAGGCGGCAGATGGTAGGCGGCAGGTGGCAAGTGCGCGGCAGATGGTTGCTACTCCATTCGCCGCCAAAGTAATGCAAGCCGTCGCCGTAATTCTTGTATTTTATCTTGACGGTTCATTTGATATGTTTTACATCTACATATGCAATAGCTGAAACACCTGCACTTACGACAAGCTTTCCCGTCAACTTGATCGCCTGGTATTTTAAAACATTGCAACTCGCAACAATATGTCTTCAAATTGTTATCGAAAAATAAATTGTTCATCGGTGGCACCGACATGTTAGCTGCAGCGTGTGTTAGACAAGACTGAGACTAACTTCACTGCTCCCTCTCTTTTATACCCCTTCATAAGTTAACCCTGAATGAAAGTTCAAGGTCATCCATTTGAATTTTAAAAAAAGCAACACAGCAGTATATAAAATAATATACTGCTATGTTGCTGTTTTTTCTTTTTTTTTCTTTTTCTTTTTTTTATGTTATTCTTTCTTTATTAAACAAAAATTTTACAATACAATAAGCTTAAGTCTAACATTGATGACTAGAAATACAAACAGAGAAAAACAAATAGAGACATTATGTACAATGATGCATGATGTGCAGAGTGAGTTCCGTCGAGTTGTTGCCGCTTACACCGTGTGATACCAAATACAACGTCCCCGGTTGAATATCTCGCAAGTCTTCATTTTGTAGCAGTTGAACAAATCGTTTTGGAAGAAATACTTGAAACTTCGGCTCATCTCCTGGAGTCATAGGTCCTTCGCACAATGATACTAGAATTGCTTCTCCATGTGTGGTTTCCACTTTCTTGATGCTATGAATAATGTAATGTCTTTGTTCTTTTAGTTCTGAACATTTTTTAGTTAGCAGAAGGTTCGATTTTGAGTGAGTGTTGAATTGATCAACCAATGTTTGTAGACATTGTTGTGATGCCATCTTCGTCAGTGGTGGTGTCTTCTTTGATGTTGCCTCTTCGGAGTCTCGAATAATACTCATGCTGAAGCGGTGTTGTCTCCTCGTATTTATAGGCCCCGCTACCCCCACCACATTTCTGTTCTCCGTTACCCCCACCACATTCCTGCGTTTGTTTCAAGTAAGCAGCCAAACGATATGCTTTGTACAATGCACAGTTTGTTTGACCGTGTTTAAGATCTTTTGCAGCGACACAAATATTACCGAGATTAATGTTAAAGTCCTTACTGATAGTTATATCGAAAACATTACCGTGCGTATACTTTTGTATCCAGTTCTTTTTTTCTAATCCTCTTGTGTATATATGTGAATATTGTTTGCAAAAGTTAAACATAATACTGTGCAGATTACTGTAGCTTATAAATCCTTCATACCAATGTATGTGATGAAAGTAGTTTGTTATCCATTTGTTTGTACTTTTTGCTTTGGTGTTAAGTTTGTTAAAAGAAAAAGGAGCTTCAAACGTGAATGGGTAGGCTACAAATGTAAGCAAGTCTAAAATTACTAATTCCTTGATAATAAACCTATCGTCATTATTTCGAAATGCTTGAAATTCTATTACACAAGGCTTTACACTCACTTCTTCATCCCCTCCGCTCATCATGGCACCTAGCGATCAACTAAACTGTTTTCCACACCACGGTAGGTTAAATACTAGGCCGTACAGTTGCAGGCGCGTTGGTGTATATTTAACGTGGGCACCGTCCCCAATAGGCCTACCCCACGTGTGTTATTCTTTACTAAGTCAAACTTTAGTCTTTTTTAACTTCTTCTTCTTGTGTTTCGTTTTCTTCTTCTTCTTGTTTCTACGTTTCTTCTTCTTCCTGTGTTGTTTCTTCTGTAGCTTCTGTAGCGATTTCTACAAGTGGTTCAAAATCCTTTAACTTTCTCCACATGCAAACTTCATGAGGTATTCTATTAAAAATAGATGTATCCACAGGACCGTACACGATGGTGCTATCAGGTTGTTTTTCCAAAGTATCGACCAAATATTCTTTAATAATAGCGCTTGCAAATACCAACTGTCTCATGTACCTTGTAATAGGTTCTGTTGCGTAGTTTAAAACGTAGAATTCTTCACGTGACAGTAGAATCTTATTTTCATGTTGAGTCAAGTCTCTAATTCGCACTTGTAGTTGTCCGCGATGTTTAACAATATCGATTTCATTGTCACAATCCAAAAGTCGAATATGTGTTTTCCTTCCACACAAACTGTTAGTTAAATAACATTCTATTAAATGTACATGTTTCAAAAATGACTCCCAAGCATTTTGCGAAAATAAAACCTTTTTTGTTCCATGGTGTAGTATTACTGTAGGGGAATAATCCAATGATTTCATCAATCCAACTGATACACTTTTACTGATGCATGCTGAGATGGGGTAAAAGATTCGCAGAAAAACTTCAGTTAAAATGCGAGGAGGAATATTTTCTTCAACTTTCTTCTTCCTCTTTGGTACTACCTTTGATGGGTCTGCATTAATTTCCTCCTCTCTATCTCTTTTACCAAACTTTAAAAATGCAGTTATTTCCTTGATGATTTCTGCTTCACTAGTATTATCACGTTCCAATAACGGTGCTACCTCTGCATCACCTTGTACAACAGATGGAGAACTCATTTTGTAGAAGATGTTACCCATGCGCCGATAGACGATCAACTGAAGACCTGCATTGTTGCTCCGCTATTTATAGGTTAGCGACAGTGGCGGTGCCGGTGGTGGTACAACGTTTTATAATACTGTCTTTACAATACCGGTCAACGGTGTGTATGTAACAATTTTATCGTGCAAAATTAAACAATACGCAGATGTATTTGCAGGTACGTTTTCTTGAAATTCCATTTCTATTTTTATATCAACACTAGACGATTTTACAGATTCATTTTGTTTGGAACAATCAATTACAACAATCGGAGCTTTCGATTCAAACTGAACGGGAGATAGTAGAGGTGTATTTGTTTTGCCGTAATATGAATTTTGGAACCTAGCGTACATGTCGTATAAAACACTGTATCTTTTCTTATCAAAAGAAATATTAAAGTTGTCGTAGGGAAAGAATTGTGAATTCAGGAACACTTTACAATTTGTTAATTTACAATGGTCAAATTCACCAGCATTTTCAGTTATTATACTTTTCTTCTTCGTTTGTAATCCAAATATTACATATCTCGCTTTTTCCAAATGAGTAGAAGTTTTTACAGTCCATGTATGTCGTTGTGTTGTAGGTAAAACGGGGTATTCATGAAACTCCCAGCTTCTGAATGGCATTACAATGTCTCGATCTGATTTTAACTTTCTTAATAATGTAATCCTGTGTTCATCATTTAGTCGCACATGTGGTACTCTCCAAACAATCTTGTCTAATGTTAATTTCCAGTCTAAATTGGCATCAGTTGTTCCAGTAGCTGCTTTAATAATATCTTTATCGTTTGATGATCTTAATAAAACTAGTTCTTGTTTTACATTTATTATTATTCTTCTGTAGTCTTCAGCAAATCCTAGGAGTAATCTTAAAGGTACGTAGAAATCAAAGTTTCCCGAAGAGTCAGGAGCGATTGTATTTTTGTCTGGTGCAACCCATCCTGCAACAGCTAACAGATTCTTCTCATTTGGTGTTAAAGACGCTAATCCTTTCAATGTACTGGAAATTCCAACCTTTTTTGTTGAATCAACTGTAACTCCTGAAATTTCATATCTAATCTCGTCAAACAAAAATGCCATAGGATTATTTATGAACGGAACAGTGGTTCCAGCAGTACCATCATTTTTTGTTACTTTTCCTTCAATATATAAATAACTTTTGCATGGAAGAGTATAAATGTCTTGTTGTTGTATAGGAATCCTAATTTCATCGTTATTGTTTAATTTGGACGAAGCGTAAGGGTTGTGCGTGTGATATTCCTTTTCCCATAAGGTCTCGTCGAATGTTGGACCCTGCGCTATATCCAGTATATCCATTGTTAATGACTTTTAATCCAATTTCTTCTAGAAAACGAATGTTGTCACTTGTTAACCCTTCTACAGCTGATAAGCTACTGACCTCTTTGCTTGTTGGCTCTCTCTTTTTAAATGATAACCCCATTGTCTAAGCGGATGATTTTATATGTATTCTTACAGTAATAGCTTCTCCTCTAAAGTCAATAAGGTTTCCGTCTTGATCCACTATGTTCAGCACGATGTCTGAAATGAAACTGGTGTTTAACGGTAGGTACACAAGGTTTTGAGGCTTTTCTACTATCTTGAAACCCGGTGCAACTGATGGGTAGAATGTGTGTAATATATGACGATTCTCTCCATCTTTGTAGGATCCTTGTATAATGTTACATGTAATGTCTATGCTATTAACTTTGATGATCGTCACAGTTTTATTCCCAGAATGAGTTTTATTAGGTTCTAATACTTTTGTTTCCTTAGAAAACCCCAATAAACTACCAATTGAATGTTCTTGGCTAAAATCAATATAATACTTAGACGTAATTTCGGCTTTCATTGTATTGTTATTGCCTTTTATCGTTATATTTTCTTTTCCCATATGTTTTTGTATAACTTCATTTATATTATCAATTTCATAAGCTCCTGTTGGTAAACTGAATTCTTCCAAAGCTGAATACTTTCCTTTATCATCTTTTGTCTTGTAATAATGTATTTTGTTATTAATTCCTTCACTAACGTTTGGAATAGAGTTATATGTTGTTAAATCCAATAATGCGGCTTCCCATAGTCTTCCTTTTTGCAAACGTAGCGCTGGAAACAGAATACTGCGCAAAGTACATGAGTTACCGGTTAATGACACTGTATACGAAGACATCTTAAAGTTGACTAACACTTTTAGCTAAAAAGTCTAAACATAAATGACCGCAAATGGATGTATCATCAGGTTGTTTTCTTGTATGATTGTAAAAAACATTTTCTGCCGCACGAAAGTATTGTTGAAGTTCTTTCGGTGGTGGAAGGTCTCCAAAACTGTCGAAATAATAAATGGTTTTACCAAGTTTCTTGTAACACACCCAATGAGTGCCTAATCCTTCACTATTATCCAAATTTACAATACCAGTCTCATTTTTCCACATTTTAACCGGTAACTCATCTTTCATAAATACTCCTCTAAAAAATGGGATTTTCAAACAAGAAGCATATGTAATCAGTTCTTCATTGGTCAATTCTTTGTTTTTAATTATTAATTGCTCTTTCTTATTTAATACACACGATACGGTCTTAGGTATAATCCTCCTCCCTTTTTTATCATTGACCATATTGTTGGTTTCTTTTTAGCTTTACCACTGGTAGATCGACGTTTTCTTCTGATATTACCTCCTTGTTTTTTAGCGGGTTTTTTCCCACGCCTTCTTCTCTTTCCTCCTCCAAACGTAGTTTTTGCTTTCATCGCTGCTGTTACTGCTAAAGACGCTGCTTTTTCACCAATACTCGCGTCACTAGATTTTACTCTTTGCCAAGCTTTCTCAGCAAGTGCTTTATCCGCTATTGATCTATTTTTAGTATCACCAAATTTGGAATACGCTATATCGTGCTGTTTACAAGCCTGATCGAGCTTATTTATTCCAGGATCTCCTCTAGCAAGACGTTTCTCTAATTTGGTTCCAGGACCACAATATTGATATCCTCCAGGTAAATGTAATTCCACAGGTAATAAATCAATCGCCTTGTTAACTATAGCTCCAACCGGTTTACTCAATAGAGAAAATGCTGTTGATGCTATTCCCCTTCCTCTCTGTAATCTCTCTCGATTATGACTGATGCGTTTAACCCTCGACATGGCTATTTATAGCAAAACTTACAATCATTAGGTGCACTCTATAAATGTTTTACAATGAATGTAATATCAGTTTTGGTTTCTTGTATTATATACTGTTTAAAATCCATTTATTATATCGAAATGGATTTATTAATTAAATGTAGACATATTAAATAAAAGTAGTAAAAATATAAATAAGGTGTAATTGAAGATGTTCCAGATGTTTCTCCGCTGGTGATGGTATCGTTGTCTTCGGTAAAATGAATAAACTTTAAATAGTTGTCATGTTCCCTTAGAAACTTGCCACTTAATCGTTGATAATTGAATAACACATCCCAGTCTAGTTTATCTTTAAAATTGTCAATGTAATTCTCAGAGAGATTTTGATATTTACTTATTACTTCCCAACAGTTATTAAAATTCGATGTCATCATGAAAACTGTTGTCTTTGTAAAATATGGATCCAGTTAACTCTGTGAAAATAAATTCTTAACATAGTCATTGTAAAGAGGTAATGTATGGAAAGTTGTTCCCAATCCATATATCTATCAAACCGTTGAACAAAACCATCTGTCAACACTCCTTGGGGAAATCTCGGCTCTTGAGATATTAAACTCCACGCAGTAATATTGTATTCCATCATCCTCTCTGGATCGTCTCTCGAATATGACTGATGCTTTATCCCTTATCATGGGGGGTATTTTAAATTCTTTTTTCTCTTATGTAATCTTCATTGTTTTCTGTTGGTTCATTAATCACATTCACTTTATCCTCCTTTCCTAATGTCTTGACTTTAGAAGGCTTAGACGGTTTATCTCGTTGATTAGGTTTCTCTGGATTGTGTATATTTTTCCAGTCTAAATAATTGTGACTGTCAACATCTGAAGCTGCATCTCTTCCTGAAGCCCGATGGATATAATGGAATAGAGCTGCACCAAACCTTTCCAAATGTTTTTCATATTCCGTAGTCCATTTCTTGTGTACAATATCAAACATTTTCTTATTTACAGCGTCTCCATCCTGCTCACAATCACCTACATTTGATAATTTTAATTTTTTTACATCATAGCTTGTGTCAGTTTTATTCCTTTTGTAAATCGTTAACAATTTTAGAGTAGCTAAATTTACTGCTTCACCATCATAAATGGGATATTGTATATCGCTTAACCTTTTACCGGAAAACCCCCAATGATCTTCGTGTACAGTTGGGGTTCTTTTTTTCATGTACTGTACCGTAACCGCATCAGACGACATAAGCGGATCACCAACATTTTGAATTACTTTTCCTTCAAAATTATAGTTGCCGTTAGATGTTAACGGAAACCCAGCTCTTTTTTCACTATATCCAGATTTTACTCCAAACTCGGAATACCGTCCAAACTTGTCCACACTCATGATGTAACTGAATCGCTATCGTTTAGGTTCTTATTATATATATATATATATATATATATATATATATATATATATATATATATATATGCGTCTACTGAACAATTATTCCTTGTTTTCGCAGTTCATCAACCAAAGCTACCCATTCGTTTTCTAAACCAGTGTGCCCGGCTTCCATGGCTTCATGTAATAATCTCATTCGATCAACTAACTTATTTATATCGTTGTAATATATTATATTAGTTTTATACAAATTTTTCAATAATCCCCTTCCAGATGTGGTAGGATCAGTTGTTTTTCTCTTTTTATGCAAAACATTTAATTCAGCAGAAGATAAAGCTCTTCTTTTAATTTGAGCTTTTTTTGATTTTGAGGGGAAAAGACTAGATATAATACTTGTATATTTTATTGACCGATTTCTATGAATAGGTAGGTCTTTGGAATACTTTTTTCTATGTGCATTTGTATACTCTAATATATTTTTAAACAATTGTAAATCCCTTTTAGTATATTTACCAGGATTATTTTTAAAGATAAGTTCAAACAAACCTTTTGTACCTTTATATTTCTTATCTCCAATAACTATATCATCATTTTCGTTTATATCTAACTTGCTATCTCCAATCATTAATCCTTTATCCTCTATTCTAGCTCCATAGGTATGATAATTTCGATTAGCATGTGCGGCGTGTAACATTTTTAACGTATATGTTCTTCCAAGTGTTCCTTTAAACATAATATCCGTGCCTAATTTGCTTAAGTTGGATGGGTTAATATCCTCTTCTTCTGCTCTTGTATCTTCTAGACTTGTATCTTCTGTACTTGTATCTTCTGCAATATCCTTTTCCTTTAAATCCTCTATATCTCCGCTTTCTTCATACTCGTCGCTTTCTTCAGATGTATGTAACTGGCCAAAACTTTCATCATTCTGAAATTCTTCTTCATATTTGGAAATTGGTAGCATTTTGTCTCCTTCGAAGCGAATTGAAGGTTTTTCCATATTTTGTGCTAATCGCTTTAAAGGTTCAGTAACAGGTTTGAATGTTGTTTCTAAAAATTGCTCTCTTTCATTTATACCTGATTTTAAAGCTCGGTTTTTTTGTCTAATAGAATCACTAAGTGATTTTATTTCCTTTAATAGCTTTTCCTGGTTAACCATCTTCACACCTTGACGACTTGTACAGTAATACCGCTAATCAGTGTATTAAAACGAATTTATCAAAACCTATTCTATAACGACCATCTTTTATAGCATGATCTTTCATAATAACCAAAAATCCATACTTTTCCGCCCATGCTTTTCCGCAAAGCTCTTTAAACTTTTCAAATGGCATATCCGCATTCACATGATCGTTATATATATGTTTTAGGTTAGTATCATCTTGTTTGAATACAATTAGAATATTTGCATTATCTCTGATAAGTTGTTTTGGGATTTTGCTATAGGTTTGTCCTATATATATGCTGTCGATGTTTTTATGTCTTCCCATGGCAAAGTAGTTTCTAATAGTATCCTGATTTTCACAAGATACATCGTCAAATATAAATACAGAATACGGTTTCGCTTCGTTTGGTTGCATAATGCTATCACTAGCGTTAAATTTGTAAAAGTTAACATCAGACACATCAGATAGGATTTTATCCAGCAATTGATACTTTGGTTGATGTAGAGACTTTGAAAAAATATATAGGTTATTAAACCTTAATCCCTGCGGATTAGTGATCAAATTAAAGACGACATTGGTCTTTCCACAGTTTGAGGGGCCACTTACTATACATCGAACAGTGTTTGGAAGTAAACTACCGTGTTTACCATTGTTGATTTTAACGTTATCCACAGTTAAATCATCTATGTTATTAATATTGAATCGATCTTTATGGTGAATAATCTCCATCCTGCTCAAAGGTTAACGATAAAATGAGTTGCTTGCATTACACCAAGTCCTTTATAGGTATCCATGAATCCTCAGTTTTGTTAAACCCTAACCACCGCACTTTAACTGCGTCCTTTTTTCTTTGTAACACTTTTTCAACAAGATATACATCACCTACTGTTGACTTTAACATTTCATGTACATAAAATGCACCTTGCAACAAATCTCCTTTGTTATCTTTTAAGATATACGTTTCAGGTACAGTCGGTTGTACTTTATACACTGTAAAAACTTCATTCGTCCAATTGGGAAGGTATTTCTTGGTAAACACTCCCTTATATTTACTTATCCGTACTTTATCACTTACATTAAATTTTCTTGGCTGCATTTTTTCTACTTTAGGCTTTGTATTTTTCTTTATGCGTTTTAATACATCTTTTGCATTTCTTCTATTTACTTTGTTAGGTTTCATACCGATAGTTCTATGAAACCTGTTGTTATAATCATTTATTAATTGTGGTAAAACATCATACCATACGTAAGAACCTCTTTTTGAAAATTGTTTATACAGTGCTCCTTTTAAGGTTCTATTGAATCTTTCTACAATAGCTGCTTTTTTCTCTGAATTTGTAGAATAATGATTTATTTTATATTTATTCATTAACTGTGCAAAGTTTGTATTAAAGTATTCTGTTCCATCATCAGTTTGTAAATGTTTAATTTTGTTTTTATCTCTTTTTATGGCTATTTCCATGGCTTCTGTTACGCTTTTACCAGTCTTGTCCTTTAGAGGCAAAGCGTCTGCAACTTTTGTAAAACAATTAATAATTGTGAGTATATATTTAAATCCTTTGTTTATTCTGCTATGCGGTCGCATTTCAATTAAATCCGCTTGATATAGATCATTTATCCCTTTTATAACAGTATTTCTTCTTGGAAACTTTATTCTTGCAGGTTTGTGTAGTTCATTAATAATCTTCTCCTTCAGGTCTGACATGATGGTTTCACGAAGACAGCTGATATGATATTAAATATTCTTTTGTATAAATCTGCTTATATAGGTCAAGGTCATTCCAAAATAATGTATAAAAGGGGGAACACAGCAAAATACTGCTGTGTTCCCCCTTTTATACGGAAAGGAAAAGGAAAAGGGATGTAGGACGATGAAAGGGTTACTCGTCAATAGGGTTGAGGGAGTAGTGGCCGAATGGTAGAGTGTGGATATTGTCTGCAAGGATGTGGCGTTTGTCATCATTTGAAGAGAGAGCTTTTTTTACCTCCGTCACGCTGTACAGCTGATGGTTGAAACTTCTGATTGTGTTGAATTTTGCTGTTATATCTTGATCTTCAAATAAACATTTCTTATAGTGATTAAAATGCACATTCTTCTTTAAATACAAACTTTTTACTCCTTTAGCTTTCTTAATGACTTGGTTTTCATTTAGTTGTAAAGAATATAATTTTGACATTAGTGCAACAATTTCTTGAAGTATAACACCATTGGCTTCATCTTTAAATTTGCCAAGCACTTTTTTGTTTCTGTCATTGTCGTAGTTTGGATGATCTTTTGGATAGTCGGAAAAGTCAAAATAGTTTTTGTAATTAAATGTCCGAAGGTCTTCATACATATCGTTAGTAATTATCCAATATATAAAAGCGTCTGTATCCATGTAGGAGATGCCAATGTTTTCTCGTCCATAAAAGGTGACCATCTTTTTGTAATGAAAATCGTACATATGAGTCTTGGAGATATCCAGGATTGACATACCTATGTACAAAGGACGATCCATCTTCACACTGGTTTTCTTCATAGATACAGCTACAAGATTTTCGTTAATAATTATAGATGTTCCAAAGTTTGGCTGTTGTACGAGTTTTTGTAGTTTGTTCGGATCTGTAACAAGTTTAACATTTTTATGTCTTCTTTTGTTTTCCAATGTTTTACCGAATATCGCATTGTTCATCAATTTAAAAAAGTCTTTTTGAAAGGCTGATGTAGCGGCTGCTCTTCTGGTAGTATTCGAGTCTATGTACGGTTTCAACCAGCACGATTGGGAAAATTCTACAGCTCTATTAATTTTAGTAAGACGTAAACCTAATTCGATAGCTTGTTGAACAACCCAATAGTGAGCTACGTATCGTTGTTTATTGTTAAGGGTCATCATTAATTTTGGGTGTTTTCCAGTTGGTGAAATTTCTGTTCTTGCAAGGAGTGGAAGGTCATAATGAAGATCGTGTAAATGTTCTGGATATTAAAAGTCGCAATCCAAAATATATCCGGTATCTCCTTGTTTTGGAATTTGTGAAATATCGCCAATACAGTCGGGATCAACCCATTTAAAGTTGTCAAATGGAAGTGGGTTCGACATGGCCCATCCATACAGATTATTCGCGTCGAAATATCCCAAGTACGTTGAAGGTTTATCTTGATCATGGTCAGGTAGATATTTGTTGTTGGCTTTAACATGTCTCGTCACGCTTTGAGTTAATCCACCTCTAACACCCGACTCAACCATTAAAACCATATCTATATCTGTTAACAGCTGGAGTTTGCATTTTGTTTCTTTCAGCATTGCTTGCCAAGCTAGTCCTGGAGATGTATACGAATGTAGAGGGTCCAAACCGTATGCTGCAAAACAGGTTCTTCGGAATTCTTCCATAACATCGCAGAGAAGAGTCACGTCAAGTTTTACATAAAAGTCTGAGTATTCTCCTAAGGTCTTCATATCCAACTCGTTCCATACTCGACATGCATGTTGATAATCTTCAAGTGAAATTTCCGAATCATTAAGTTTGTTGTTAAATTGTTCTGGTGGAGGAAGTGATGTTTCATTAAATCTATGCAGTCCATCGATGTAATCGTAGGGGAAGACCCCTTTTCGAAGAACCAGATCCATTTTACTACTGGCTACAATTTTGCTTGTTTCTATCAGATCTTCTCTTTTTAAATTCTCAGTTAATTTCATTAGGCTAGAAGGCATAAATCTAAACGAATCAATAAACCTAAGTTTTATTTTGCCAACCTTTTTAGAGAAGCTTATAAATTTTTCCATTGTTGTTGCCAAAACATCTATCGCCCCATCATCTCTTCCCAATTCGGGAATTATAAAGTGAGAGTCATATCCACTAAGGTTATGTAGAACAACGGGTATAAAAGATGGAAGTTTGTAATTCAAGTTGCAAGCGTTACAGGCTGCACCTCTGTAGACTCCTGTAAGATGGTCGTGATCACGAACTTTAACGTTATCTGGTGTAAATATGTTATTACACAGATAACATGTTGTTGCCAGATTGTGATGTTGAAGTTGATGTTCTTCCATAGGCAGCATCGGTATTTTAATTTTGTAGAGTTCTTCCACCTTAGAGGCAATGTAATACAAATCGTCTACAAAGTGTTTCGCTGCTTGTTCACCGCGATAAATCTTCGGAGCAGATGATAGTCCAAATTCTTGAAGATGTTCTTCAGACAGCTTGGATTTTGTTAGTATAGAATAACTGTTTGGTGCGTGTTTTTGATATTTGCTTCTTTTTGCGATATCCTCTTCTTGTTGTTCAATTGGAAGTAAAGATGCTTCGAAATCCGCGTACACAACAAATGGAATAGGGTATTGTTGATTTACTTTGTCAAATTGTACGTATGATCTGCTAGGATGTGGCAATTTAATTCTAACCTCATAATTTCCACTACATAACCTTTGGTGTTCTAATAACCATTCTGAACCTCCTCTTCTTAATGGTTTGTTCACATGACAAAAGCATCTCTTACATGTTGTGATTTTCCTTTTATGTTTTGTTAACTGTTTACATACGAGCCCTTCAAAATCTTTTATATACACGTAATGAGATATCTCTCCTTTATTGATTAATAACAAGTCAGTATGATTGTTGCGCTCATTCGATGTTATGCGCAAGGGATACACATTATTTGACGAATCCAAACCAAATATGTTGACTGAAGCCGACGGATTTTGCTTTTCAAATTTTGATATATCACTAATTGCAACAGGATAAGTCATTCCTTGGAAATTATACTTATGTTGAACTCCTTCATATTCTCTATTAGGTCTACACACATGATATTTTACATATTTGGCCAACATAGCATATTTAAAACATTCGTTATCTTCATTTTGCACATTAATACAGGATTTGGTATCACTTACTTTTTTCGGAAGAGGAATGTAACTACTTCCTCTCATTCCATAACCGTGTTTATGAACTCTAACATCCAGACTTGTTATACTTAATAAAGTCCATCCAGATCCTCTTCCTTCATGCTCTTGTAGTTTCGTCAAAAGTTCCTCAAGACATTCTGTTACGATCTTTTCAATATCTGACGCAGCCATGATGGTTCGGTTTTTTGTCATGAAACCTCTTGGTGATGTTTCGTTTTGAATGTTAGTGAATATGGCATCTAGCAACAGTCCAAATTTGATAAAATTTAATCTTTTTTGTTCATTCTTTAGTGTTTTGGTTACTAATTCTTTGGCGTTATGTAAAAAGTTTTCAAGTTGTAATTTTACGTTGTCAATTTTAAAATGTGTTACTACCTTACCAGGTAGTGCTTTAGCGTGTAGTTCCACATCTACTGCTGTTGATGTTGAGGGTCGGTGAAGAGTAGACATAGCAGCTGTTGATGTTGAAGGATGGTGAAGTGTAGACATAGCAGGCGTTGAAGTCGATGTTGATGTTGAAGGACGGTGAAGTGTAGACATAGCAGGCGTTGAGGTCGATGTTGATGGTGTTGATGATGAAGGATGGTGAAGTGTATACATAGCAGGCGTAGAAGTCGATGTTGATGACGTTGATTGTGCATAATGAATGACACTCGGTCTTAAAACTTCATTTTGTTCTTTTTGATTTAGGTTTGCAAATTGATGTTGTGCTAATTGATGATCGATTGAATCTAATTCTTGTTCATTTTGTTCTTCTTTTGTATTTGTGTTGGGATTATGTTTTAGTTCTTTATGAATGGCTAAAAGCCAATCATCTCTAAATGAGGCTTTACAAATATCGCACCGATACATATTATAACTGTATCTTCCTCAAAGGCTAACCAGCTACTAATAACACTCCAAAATTCACCTCTATTTATACCCGAAAAAGAACAGTGGTGGGGGGGTATACATGCCGGAGTATATGTGTTAGTGAAGAAATACCAAATTTTACGCAGGCAGTACATTTTGCATCAAACCAAGATGTTTTCAAGTCCCCAAAGTGGGTCAAGGTCGTTTGAACATGTTGCCAAAACGGGGAATAGAGCAGTAAGTGATTCTCACTTGGACCACAAACTGATCTATTCCCCGCTTTGTATTATTTAACAGATCTTTAAGTTTTCTTTTAATTATCCTGATCTTCAAAAAGTTGTTTGTATGAGGGTTCTTCAGCAAAGAAATGTTGAACCGCCAAGTCATCTTCAGTCAGAGGACATGATTCCAACAGTTTTTGATCGATTGAGGGAGCTGACAGCGGTTCTTGGAGTTTTTCATCTTCAGTCAGAGGACATGATTCCAACAGTTTTTGGTCGATTGAGGGAGCTGACAGCGGTTCTTGGAGTTTTAACTGTAAACTTTTGATATATTCCATGGCCTTATACAAAACGGTTATTTTTGCATCTCGAGGATTGGCGAATGGGATTACACTTTGTAATCTTTCATATCCAGTGTTAATATTCACTCTCCATTTCTTTGAGTGTTCAGCGTTTCTCTGATTGTAGCCAGATCTGGAGTTGGATGTGCTTGCTTGCGAATCCATAGCTGACTAATACGTGTATTCCAAAGTGCATGGTTAAATACCTGCTTACCCCCACCATTAGAGTACCCCCCTCTTGGAGCATATGTTTGATTTAGTAATAATTATTGTATCAAAAGAAGTTGTTTCCAAGTCCAGATATAGGTCAAGGTCATCTGAAGATATTTCCAGAACGGGGAATAGAGCAGTAAGTAGTTCTCACTTTGACTACAAACTGATCTATTCCCCGCTCTGTATTTGTAGTTGGAAGGTTAACGAAGAAAACTAATCAGACTCATCTGACACATCCGACTCATCAAACGGAAATAAGTGACGGGGGAGAAAGCTAGTGACGTAGGTACCCTCAAAAAGGGTCCTACTACCACTCGGAGTTGCCTCCATGTGTTCCAAACAGAGTGACTGTTGGTAACACTCCGCATCGTCCGAATTCGAGTTTTCCTCCACGTCATCCGCTACACTAGAGATATCCTCATCACTCTCCAATTGTTCCATCCAACTCACGGCTTCCATCTCTACGGAATCAACTTCTTCATCTTCCAACACCGCATCTTCATTTTCATCTTCATCTTCTAACATAATGTTTTTTAACATTAGAATTACCTCTCGTGGATGAGGAAAGATGATGTCTCTTGGTGCCATGACTAGACTGATTCAACCATTGATACAAACTCGCCTTTTATACCACAATATTTAGAGGGGGGGGGTGTTGGGGAGGGGATATTGTTGTTAAATATATATTTATTACTAAACAAAGTTGTTTCCAAGTCCTGAAGTGGGTCAAGGTCGTTTGAACATGTTACCAAAACGGGGAATAGAGCAGTAAGTGATTCTCACTTGGACCACAAACTGATCTATTCCCCGCTTTGTATTCCAGACGTCTTTAATTTTGTTAACCCAGTTATTCATCCTGGTCTTCATCCATGAGGAAGATTTGTTTGTAGGCTGACGGTTCTTCCTCAAGAAAATGATGTTTCGCCAACCTATCTTCCACCAGGAACACGCATTCTATCGGTTCAAGAGAGACCGGTTCTTCAGAAGGAACTTCTGCAACTATTTCCTGCAGATGTTTTATGTATTCTATTGCCCGATATATCATGTCCTTTGTTTTAGTAGTAGATTTAACGCCCGGGACTTTACTTGATAATCTCCGGTAGGCTTTTTGCATTGTCAGCTTATATGTTTTTGTTCTTAATGCGTTTTCGGCTCTTCGGTTCCGCAAGCAATTGTTGAACTTCAAAAACTCTGATAGTTCATCTTTATACTCTTTGGATGTGCTTGCTTGGGAATCCATAGCTAACTACTGGGGATATTCCGATGCGGTCGCTTAAATACCAAGTTTACGTGGTGGGGGTAAATGACAAGGATATTATTGTAGGAAGTACATTTTATATCAAACATCGATGTCGCAGAATGACAAGTCTTGTAAGTGGGTCAAGGTCGTCTGAACATACCACCAGAACGGGGAATAGAGCAGTAAGTGGTTCTCACTTAGACCTCAAACTGATCTATTCCCCGCTCTGTTTTTAATCTCTCTCCTTTTTATTGGTTCAACAATGGTTTGGTTTAATATAAAATGTTGCATTGATGATCCATTTCTGCCGGAGTAACCTTTCCATTATACCAATCATTTTAAGTAACTTTACATTGTTTTTATAGCTTGTTTTCCATGCTTCCTGTTCACTATTATACACTGGAGCCGTAGGCTTCCACATATACAAATCACAACCAACCTCCCAATCGAGAAACTTGTGCAGTAATCTTCTTAAGACAATTAACTGATCGTGATTTTCAACCTTTCTGCTTACTACTAGTGTTGCTGCAGCGATAGGGAGAGCGGGTGTACTCATTTTCAGCAGAATGATTTTACCAGTGATAGGGAACCCCTTTTATACTACGTTTAAATGGTGGGGGTTAGTGGTGGGAGTACAAGGGTTAGGGAAGGGGTATATCGTGTTAAGAAATAAATATATCTTCCATTATTTTACCACACGGAGTGTAAGTCACTACTATACACGAATATTCTAAGTCTTTTTATTGGGTCAAGGTCGTCTGAACATATTGCCAAAACGGGGAATAGAGCAGTAAGTGATTCTCACTTTGACCACAAACTGATCTATTCCCCGCTTTGTTTTTTTTTTTGTTTTTTTTTTAACCCCTCTCATTGTTTAGTCATCTTCTTTTTTAAGGGTCGGAGGTTCGACAAAAACGTTCCCTAATTCTTTTTGTAAGATTGAGGGGTGCAGCGGTTCCTCAGGCAGTTCAGCTTTTATACAAGGTTCTTGAAGCTGTGTTTGAAGGAACTTAATATATTGTACTGCCTGTCGAATTTTTGAAACCCTAGAATCACTAGGATTAGCAAATGGTACAGCGACTTGTAATCTTTTGAATCCTTCTCTTACTTTATTTTCGTTTCTTCGCGAACGTGCACTATTTTGTTTCGCTCTACGTTTCCAGATTACTTCCATATCAGTAGCTAATGAGTTGGATGAACCTGCTGGAGTCTCCATAGCTGACTAATGAATATGTTCTACGACGCCACGCTTATATACCCGCTTACCCCCACCTAAAAGGTTGGTGAACAGATCAATTTTTTGGTTTGAAAAGGAATTCAAACAGAGCGAAATGTTTCTAAGTCCGTTATCTAGGTCAAGGTCGTTGTAACATTGTAAAAAAAGTGTGGACAACCTATTTACACTCTGCAGCAGATGCTACAAAGTGTAAATAGGTTGTCCACACTTTTTTTTTAATTTGGAAGACAATTTTATTTAATTTGGAATAAACTTTTTGGTCTTTTTGTTTTTATTTATTTTTTATTTTAATGATTTCCACACAGTGTTACCTGAATCATTTCGAATTAAATAGTCTTTCTGGGAAGGCTTTTTGACGTGGAGGTCCATGCCTCTAGGTAACTCTACATAGTACAGTTTGCCTTCACATTGAACCAACACCTTTGCAAAGTCCTTTATTTTAACAAAGAAGTAGCGTTTGTTTTTACAAAGCCTATTATTTCGAATTTTGGTTGGCACTACTGTTGGACGTGGTGAAGAAGGAGATGCGCTATGGTTTAATTTTAAATGAAGACTGCACGCTCCTTCATTTAAAATACAACGTTTATGACAGCGATCACCTTTTTTAGCACCTTTTTTGAATATATAACTGCATTGTTGTGCAGGAAGTATGCACATCCTTTGTACAGATTTCAGTTGTTTGAATTTCTCTGAAGGAGATGAAGTGTATGTGCAGATTACTGAAGGTCTGGTTGGAGAAGATGATTGTGTGGCTGGTTGGCTTGGCCTCGACCTTGATGATGAGGATGAAGAAGCAGAAGATGTGGAAGACTTTGATGAAGATGTAGAAGACCTTGAAGATGTAGAACAACTTGAAGATGTAGAAGGACTTGGAGAAACAGCACGAGAAGTTGACGGAAGAGGTGAAGGACTTGTGGAAGACGTTGACACAGCAGGTGGTGGTGAACAGTTCTCCGGGACGATGTTAGCTAACACCAGAGCTGTCCGAAGGATGGATGGAACCGCAGAAGACGAAGTGGTAGAGGCAGCTGAAGACGAAGCAGAAGGTTTCAATTTGAGAGGTCGTGTCTGCTTCCTAATGTGTGACATGGTGTGAGGTATAACAGCACAGGTAGAAGAGTGATTTTACTAGGGCTGGGGGACCCTCTTTTATACACAATGTTAGTGGTGGGGAGTGAAAGTGCTATAGGGTGGGGGTGTTAATGTTGTAACGAATAAATATATATATATATATGTATATTTTACAATACGAGAACTTTCTAAGTCCCAAAGTGGGTCAAGGTCGTTTGATCATGTTGTCGAAACGGGGAATAGAGCAGTAAGTGGTTTTCACTTGGACCACAAACCAATCTATTCCCCGCTCTGTACGAGAATTTTCTAAGTCCCAAGGTCATCCGAACAAGTTGCCAAAACGGGGAATAGACCGGTAAGTGATTCTCACTTGGACCACAAACCGACCTATTCCCCACTCTGTATTGGGGAAGGGGACAAAAGACAACAAACAAGAGACTGATTTTAAACAAGAGACTGATTTTAAACAAGAGGCTGATTTTATATTTCACAAACGTTTCTCAGGCTAAGATGGGTAATGTCAACCGGTTTGCGCGCCGTAATGACATAAGGTCGGTTTGGGAGCCATACCTTTTTGTAAGGGGTTAGGAAAAGGATGAGAAACAAGTTACATTACTTTTAAAATAAAGACTTTGCCAACAACTATTTAAACAAAATTAATCAGTTAACGTTACTTTTACAAGAACAGCCGAGGTCGGTTTTGCAAAGGTCAACAGTATCACTGAAACCCGGTTGGACGTAGACCCAAACACCCGGCGTCAGGCTGCTGCGAACCCAAGTTTTGACCAAGGTTGTTGAGGGACCTGTAGGGCCGGGAGTACATATGTTATTAGTAAATAAAACACTTCAAACCGATACCACACACTAACTACATTACCTAGCAGCAAACTACAAGCGTTATCTAACATGCTTAACAAACTAACTAAACATGCAAGGGCGCGGATCTCTTAATTGCGCGTCGGGCCCAACGCACACTTAACAGACCTACGCTCCAGCAGAGTGCAACCCACTGGGACGTATATCCAAACAACGGGCGGCAAGCTACTGCGACGAGACTGCGGACTGCTCCCGCTTATAAAGGCAAAGTGACGTCACCGAAGCGGAAGGGGGAGGTCGAGGTTTTCACTTGGACCACAAACCAATCTATTCCCCGCTCTGTACGAGAATTTTCTAAGTCCCAAGGTCATCCGAACAAGTTGCCAAAACGGGGAATAGACCGGTAAGTGATTCTCACTTGGACCACAAACCGACCTATTCCCCACTCTGTATTGGGGAAGGGGACAAAAGACAACAAACAAGAGACTGATTTTAAACAAGAGACTGATTTTAAACAAGAGGCTGATTTTATATTTCACAAACGTTTCTCAGGCTAAGATGGGTAATGTCAACCGGTTTGCGCGCCGTAATGACATAAGGTCGGTTTGGGAGCCATACCTTTTTGTAAGGGGTTAGGAAAAGGATGAGAAACAAGTTACATTACTTTTAAAATAAAGACTTTGCCAACAACTATTTAAACAAAATTAATCAGTTAACGTTACTTTTACAAGAACAGCCGAGGTCGGTTTTGCAAAGGTCAACAGTATCACTGAAACCCGGTGGGACGTAGACCCAAACACCCGGCGTCAGGCTGCTGCGAACCCAAGTTTTGACCAAGGTTGTTGAGGGACCTGTAGGGCCGGGAGTACATATGTTATTAGTAAATAAAACACTTCAAACCGATACCACACACTAACTACATTACCTAGCAGCAAACTACAAGCGTTATCTAACATGCTTAACAAACTAACTAAACATGCAAGGGCGCGGATCTCTTAATTGCGCGTCGGGCCCAACGCACACTTAACAGACCTACGCTGCAGCAGAGTGCAACCCACTGGGACGTATATCCAAACAACGGGCGGCAAGCTACTGCGACGAGACTGCGGACTGCTCCCGCTTATAAAGGCAAAGTGACGTCACCGAAGCGGAAGGGGGAGGTCGAGGTTTTCACTTGGACCACAAACCAATCTATTCCCCGCTCTGTACGAGAATTTTCTAAGTCCCAAGGTCATCCGAACCAGTTGCCAAAACGGGGAATAGACCGGTAAGTGATTCTCACTTGGACCACAAACCGATCTATTCCCCGCTCTGTATTGGGGAAGGGGACAAATGACAACAAACAAGAGACTGATTTTAAACAAGAGACTGATTTTAAACAAGAGGCTGATTTTATATTTCACAAACGTTTCTCAGGCTAAGATGGGTAATGTCAACCGGTTTGCGCGCCGTAATGACATAAGGTCGGTTTGGGAGCCATACCTTTTTGTAAGGGGTTAGGAAAAGGATGAGAAACAAGTTACATTACTTTTAAAATAAAGACTTTGCCAACAACTATTTAAACAAAATTAATCAGTTAACGTTACTTTTACAATAACAGCCGAGGTCGGTTTTGCAAAGGTCAACAGTATCACTGAAACCCGGTGGGACGTAGACCCAAACACCCGGCGTCAGGCTGCTGCGAACCCAAGTTTTGACCAAGGTTGTTGAGGGACCTGTAGGGCCGGGAGTACATATGTTATTAGTAAATAAAACACTTCAAACCGATACCACACACTAACTACATTACCTAGCAGCAATCTACAAGCGTTATCTAACATGCTTAACAAACTAACTAAACATGCAAGGGCGCGGATCTCTTAATTGCGCGTCGGGCCCAACGTACACTTAACAGACCTACGCTGCAGCAGAGTGCAACCCACTGGGACGTATATCCAAACAACGGGCGGCAAGCTACTGCGACGAGACTGCGGACTGCTCCCGCTTATAAAGGCAAAGTGACGTCACCGAAGCGGAAGGGGGAGGTCGAGGTTTTCACTTGGACCACAAACCAATCTATTCCCCGCTCTGTACGAGAATTTTCTAAGTCCCAAGGTCATCCGAACCAGTTGCCAAAACGGGGAATAGACCGGTAAGTGATTCTCACTTGGACCACAAACCGATCTATTCCCCGCTCTGTATTGGGGAAGGGGACAAAAGACAACAAACAAGAGACTGATTTTAAACAAGAGACTGATTTTAAACAAGAGGCTGATTTTATATTTCACAAACGTTTCTCAGCCTAAGATGGGTAATGTCAACCGGTTTGCGCGCCGTAATGACATAAGGTCGGTTTGGGAGCCATACCTTTTTGTAAGGGGTTAGGAAAAGGATGAGAAACAAGTTACATTACTTTTAAAATAAAGACTTTACCAACAACTATTTAAACAAAATTAATCAGTTAACGTTACTTTTACAAGAACAGCCGAGGTTGGTTTTGCAAAGGTCAACAGTATCACTGAAACCCGGTGGGACGTAGACCCAAACACCCGGCGTCAGGCTGCTGCGAACCCAAGTTTTGACCAAGGTTGTTGAGGGACCTGTAGGGCCGGGAGTACATATGTTATTAGTAAATAAAACACTTCAAACCGATACCACACACTAACTACATTACCTAGCAGCAAACTACAAGCGTTATCTAACATGCTTAACAAACTAACTAAACATGCAAGGGCGCGGATCTCTTAATTGCGCGTCGGGCCCAACGCACACTTAACAGACCTACGCTGCAGCAGAGTGCAGCCCACTGGGACGTATATCCAAACAACGGGCGGCAAGCTACTGCGACGAGACTGCGGACTGCTCCCGCTTATAAAGGCAAAGTGACGTCACCGAAGCGGAAGGGGGAGGTCGAGGTTTTCACTTGGACCACAAACCAATCTATTCCCCGCTCTGTACGAGAATTTTCTAAGTCCCAAGGTCATCCGAACCAGTTGCCAAAACGGGGAATAGACCGGTAAGTGATTCTCACTTGGACCACAAACCGATCTATTCCCCGCTCTGTATTGGGGAAGGGGACAAAAGACAACAAACAAGAGACTGATTTTAAACAAGAGACTGATTTTAAACAAGAGGCTGATTTTATATTTCACAAACGTTTCTCAGGCTAAGATGGGTAATGTCAACCGGTTTGCGCGCCGTAATGACATAAGGTCGGTTTGGGAGCCATACCTTTTTGTAAGGGGTTAGGAAAAGGATGAGAAACAAGTTACATTACTTTTAAAATAAAGACTTTACCAACAACTATTTAAACAAAATTAATCAGTTAACGTTACTTTTACAAGAACAGCCGAGGTCGGTTTTGCAAAGGTCAACAGTATCACTGAAACCCGGTGGGACGTAGACCCAAACACCCGGCGTCAGGCTGCTGCGAACCCAAGTTTTGACCAAGGTTGTTGAGGGACCAGTAGGGCCGGGAGTACATATGTTATTAGTAAATAAAACACTTCAAACCAATACCAAACACTAACATATATATTAGACTAACTACATTACCTAGCAGAAAACTACAAGCGTTATCTAACATGCTTAAACAAACTAACTAAACATGCAAGGGCGCGGATCTCTTAATTGCGCGTCGGGCCCAACGCACACTTAACAGACCTACGCTGCAGCAGAGTGCAACCCACTGGGACGTATATCCAAACAGCGGGCGGCAAGCTACTGCGACGAGACTGCGGACTGCTCCCGCTTATAAAGGCAAAGTGACGTCACCGAAGCGGAAGGGGGGAGGTCAAAGGGGGGGGGCGTGACCTTGAACATGACCCAAATCGGGGGGGGTTACGTCAAGGGGGGGGGGCTCCGCCCCGTGACGTAAGGGGGGGGGGGTTGTGTCGTCACGGTGGAAGGGGAACAGGATGTAGACCGGTCTTTAGCTTTCTACCCGTATATGGAAATGTCACGGTTACACTTGGCGACCCGCTTTACTCCGTCTGGTACCTCATTCCAGCTTTGCCTTGCGAACTGTATACACCTCTGCGCTATGTCTTCTCCCATCACACCCGAGAAACTGCAACGTTTGAAGGAGACTTTGAAGAAGTCTTCGGAAAAAAGGAGCGGATTCAAAAGACCTAGTTCTTTTAGATCTTGCATACAAAAGAATTTTCGAAACCACCCACTTTACTTTGACCAACGGCCTTCGACGTCTACTGCATCTTCGCCATCGCTATCGCCTCGCCCTTCATCGCTTCGACCTTCATCGCCGCCACCAACTGTTGAGGAGATAATGAAGAGGACGGCTACGGTGAAACTTACCGAGTTGGTAACGCCGCTGGAGTCTGTAACCGTCAAGTTTGCGCAGTTGAAATTAAACGTGGAGTATCTATTTGTGGGGAAGATCAGCGATGATGAGTACCTACTCCAACACCTCTTTGACGGCCGTTACGTCAAGGTCCACCTTCCAAGGTCCACTCTTCCACCTCCTGAGACCAAGTGCGACTTGTTTTTAGTACGGCAGAAGGGACAAGTAAAGTGGGTTACGAAGAAAAAATAAACACTGTCCACCGCTCACCGCTCCTTATCCACCATCTCCTTCAAACACAAACGGTCCTTTTCAGGACCACCCTAAGCATTTCAAGTTAGGGACTTGGCCTGTACATAGGCAGGAGACTGTTAGTCTCATGTTTGTGTGCAGCCCACTTTGTGGAATTTTCTAAGTCCCAAGGTCCTTGACCTTGACTTGACCTTTAACATGACCCATTTTGGGGGGGGGGTACAAAGTTTGTGCAAAGTATGTCATGTGGGTACTCAAAGATTGTCATTACGCGGATTGATCAGACGAACAAGTTGGTGCAAACAGAATTCAAATCCGACCAAGGGTATAGCAGTTATAGCTAAAACAACTATTTTGGAGGTTAAACCTAAATAACTTCTTTATTTACGGATTAAAGTATATCAAGTGGGTACTCAAATTACGCGGATTGATCAGATGAACAAGTTGGTGCAAACAGAATTCAGATCCGACCAAGGGTATAGCAGTAATAGCTAAAGACAACTGTTTTGGAGGTCAAACCTAAATAACTTCTTTATTTACGGATTAAAATATATCAAGTGGGTATTCAAATTACGCGGATTGATCAGACAAACAAGGTGGTGCAAACAGAATTCAGATCCGACCAAGGGTATAGCAGTAATAGCTAGAAAACAGATATTTTAGAGGTCAAACCTACATAACTTCTTTATTTACGGTTTAAAATATATCAAGTGGGTACTCAAACTACGGGGATTGATCAGACGAACAAGTTAGTGCAAACAGACTTCAGATCCGACCAAGGGTATAGCAACTGTAGTGAAAAACAACTGTTTGAAGGACAAGGGAACGTTGTGGTGGGGATAGGTGTCTATTCTACAAGCTAGCGCCACATCATTATACTTCCAGCTGTTGTCGGATGAACATCTACCTATATAGTTTGTGTTAACGTTTGAACATGTCACAGTTTTACAGGAATATGAGTAAGGTGTCCTTCAGTAGCCCGCTTGCCACCACCTTCTACTTCTCCGACGATGAAGATAGAATGTCTACGCTTTCAGCGGACAATGAGCGGTTCCATCGTAGAATAGCCAAGGTTGAAACACTCTTAGCCAGTTGTCTGCTGCACAAGAAGCAACACATGGAAACATGCACTAGTTTAGATCATAGTGACTGTAATATTTATACACATATAGTGTTGAGACAAATTAATTGAAGTTTTCAGTTAAGGAGCTACGGTCTTGACAGTGTAAGAGTCAGACCCTAACTAATGCGTGTACGCTAGTTAGTGCGCGATGTACAAACTTGGTGGGGGGAGGTGGTGTGGTGGGGGGAGTGATGTGGTGGGGGAAGGGACGAGTACCTAACCTACACTCAAACGCTGCATTACTATACAATCATTGGAACAGACAACACCATGAGCAGCGTCAACGACAATATTTGGGGAGATGCGGTTTGTGAGGAGGAGTTGATAGCAACTCTTGACGCTACCGAGGTTGAGCAAACTACATCTCAGCAGCCAACAAGCAACATCATAAGCCGTGGCAATGACATTATTTGGGGAGGTGTGATTAGTGAGAAGGAGTTGGTGGCAACTCTTGAGACTACCGAGGTTAATCAAGGAGCGGCGATGCAAACTATATCTCAGCAGCCTAGGACATATGAACAAGTCCTGGAGGAATATAAGAACGCGTATGATTATGCTTGCAAGAGGTGGTGTGCGCAGCCGCAATGTCCAGAGCAGGAGGATGAAATGGAAGCGGATTTTCGGCTGGTTACTAAACTAGAGGAGGAACTTCAACGAGCAGACCAACTTTTGCGTGGTGCACATGGAACCACAAATATTTTGATGGGTAACTAATAGATATTTTGTTCAAAGTCTTCCTCTCCACGTCAGCTGCCATCTGCCGCGCACTTGTCACCTGCCACCTGCCGCCTGCCATCTGCCGCCTACCATCTGCCGTCCGCCATCTGCTCCGCCCCACCACACTTTTACCCCCACCATTTGGTACGATTGCAACGCTAGCTTGTGAATAGTCAGTACACCTCCAGCTCTCGACTGGTGAACATCATCCTCTCTCCGCGCTCTTCACAAAATAACATTGTCATGTCACTCAAGATTCGATGTATTTATTATGACTCTATTTATCTATCAACTTCTACGGACCTGGAGGTTTTTAAAGAGGAGTTACGACTTCTCCTAGCGAATGGCTACAGTTTATCTTTAGAACTGATCGCAACAAACAACATAGACTCTGCGCAGGGGTCAAAGTATCTACCGCCTTTCATCAGAAAACGAAGTGATGGCCGCGACTCCGGATCATCAACATCGATGACGACAAACAACGGGGAACTATTATAAACATAACTTATTGTAAATAAAAATAAATGTAAATAATAAAGTAATAAATGAAATAGTACTACCTCGCACTCGTATCATTCGATTGCTTCATTCGATTTTTTTCATTCGATATTTTATCGAATGACGACTATCGAATCACAATCGGATTTTACGCGTGCGAGGTAGTACTTTTTTAAAATAACCTCCCCGTGACCTTGACCTTTAAACTTTCCCTCATTACGTCACAAAACCGCCTACGTCACTGGCTGAGGCTCAGATGACGTGTTTAATGACTCAGCGCATCCGGTCACGTGACCGGATGACGTCACTTCCGGTCTAGCAGCCTCAAATGCCCACTACTGCCTATGTTACATACATACATTTCTTACATACATTTCATACATTTCTTTGTTTTATTTTAGGTGTCTTGTAAGCTTTTTAAGTTTCAGAAATTATTACAAAATAATATAATGATGGTGGAGAATAATTAATAATTTTATTTATTGTATTATCTTCGGTCTGTTTTACTTTCAAGTTTCGTATTATACTAGTGGCTGATTTCCAGCTGACAGGGACTATACCCAAAACTGAAAAGATGTAAGTCGGCCAGTTGTTGCCGCACAAAATGTGAAAAATTTAAAACCAACAGGTGGGCTCCTCCAGAGACCAACCCAGGTAAACTGCCACTCTATCTAGGAATGACGACTCAGAAGCGGACTAAAATTGCCAACCGAGCTCGGACAAGAGCAGCAGCTCCAATGAAATCGGGAAATAATGGCGAAAGAGCAGATCCCGTGGGTGGTCCGGCAGAAGAAGAAGATTGCAACAACGGTTTGAGTAAGCGTAAGACAGGCTTAATAAAACCGGAGGGAAGACCTTTTGCTATACGAGGACGTGGAAACGGCTGAGGTTGGTTCTCTACTCGTCGGGTACTAAGCGAAGGCAAACCAGGGGCACTTAAGCCCTGCCCATATTGCGCCAATCATCGTTGGTCCTACTTGAAAAAGCACTTGATGACCCAATTCAGCTGTAAATAAATAGACTATTTTGAATTTATCAACATATCACTGTTTGAATAAATATTCGATAATCGAGTACATCGAAACTGTAAATACTGAATCAATAAATTGTATTATTATATTAAGAAATGATGAATAGCACATACTATAAGTAGGTTGTTATATCGTACGACTATGTTATAATTACATTTGAGTTATTTCTGGTATAATATGTAATTTTTCTGTTATTACTATTACCATTATCATAGAATTCTCACTGCTTCAACTGTGTGTACAACAAAAATAAATTCGAATTCAAAAGTAATTAAACTTGTCAGTCGTTCATTGGAAAACATTGATTTGAATTAACACTTTTAGGCATATGATAACTCAATTTCTGATAAAGTAAAACTCGTTTATTTGTTGTAACTTCAATTGATTTGCGTTTTAATTATACGAATTTGATAGAATTAGTGTTCAAATGGTAGTAATACGTGATAAAATACAACCTATTTACAATCATATTCGTGTTCAACTTATATTATTACATTATTCCTTTTTCAAGGCAAACGATTTTCCAGACCAAAACACAGCTAGGTTTTTGAATCGCACCTGAGGTATGGCATAGTGACATGGGGAAGGACAGCCAAAACCAACCTAGAAAGGGTCCTCAAACGACAGAAAAGAGCAATTATATGCCTACTAGGCTTACAACACCAAGAAAGCCACCGGAAGACTTTCAAACAACTCAAAATTCTCACCGTAATCTCACTCTACATACGTGAAGCAATTCTTTTTGCAGTCACCTCACAACAGCCAAGACATCAGGACATACACCAGCACAACACAAGGCATGCTTTAAATTTTGCCTTGCCACCACACATCTCAGCCTGTTTGAAAAGAAACCTGCATACAAAGGAGCTTTGTATTATAACCATTTACCTGAGCAGCTTAAGATACTACTACCACCACGCTTCAAGAACCAACTGACATCATGGCTACAGGTCAGACCATACTACTCAGAAGCCTAATTCCTGAACAACAGCACCAGTGGAGCTCCTCCTCAATTCTTATATATATATATATATATATATATATATATATATATATATATATATATATATATATATATATATAAAATCAATAATTACTCAGTTTGTAATTATAACCACTTGTAATTATTTATAATTGTTGACGCTTGTACTATTCCCAATGATTATGTAAATAAAGAAATATTGTGTTATTGTCTAGTGTCTATTTTGTTTTCAAGACACAACACAAATTTTAGATCTTCGTTACGTGAAACTTTACGTAACATATAAATATTAAATTTATAATCAAATTTTGTAAAAATTCGGTTTCTGATGGTAATGGGTAAGTTCGAAATCTGTACTGCAAGTATAGTTTCTTTATTCTTTTTTTTTCAAAAACAAAATATTTTCCCATGATTACAGAAATATAATATGTTTAGTATTTTAATAAAAATAATCTATAATTTAACGAAAATCTTGTTTTAGTAACTGTTTAATGTGTATGTTGTAATGGTCCTAAAATAAAATTATTCAATTTATATTTTACAGTTGATCTACTGAAAACAGGTGATTCACAAAGAAATCAGCTGTTTATGAATGAAGGAAAACAAGCTTATTGTGACAGTATGTTAATACAAGAAATGTTTAAAATGTAAATGATTTTGTTACATTGTCAAACAGCTTATTTCTCTGTGAATCAGCTGTTTTTGGTAAATTAGCTGTCAAGCATAAATTGAATACATTTATGTTGTAGCCAGTAAAACATATCCATCAAACTGTTGCTAGAGAATGTCTTTCGTTAAACTATGGACGAATTCATGATTAAATACCGTACATGTGGTATTTTTTTGAATAAGGGGACATATTTCTTTCAAATGTAAACATATAAAATAACACTTTTATTAAAGATTTTTGACTTGATCATTTTACATCTTATATTTTACATAGAAATAGAGTATTATGTTTGATTTTACAATAAATACTCAAATTGTACGTAACTTTGATTTGAAATTTTTTTGTATCTTGAAAAAGAAGAAAGCTGTTATTAATTTTTGTTTTTTGTCAAATTTGTTTTTTTGAGCGCAGCAGTGAAGTTTGGTGATACATTTTCGACTTCTTTTCCGCCATTTTATTTAATTTATAACCAGGCACTCTACTTTGCAAATTTAATATTCCTTGTAAATATTATGGTTCACGAGATCCTAATGGTGAGCATTCAAAAATTAACACACTGTATATGTTAAATTTTTTTACATAAGATCGTAATTTATTTAACTGGCTTAGTGTTATTTATAGAGTTTAGTACCCAATAACAAATTTTATTGAAACTGCTTTGCACTCATGGTTTTTAACTATTTAGTGCTATTTAAATTGTTTTTTGACCGGTTTTATAAATTATTTATTGGAATGTTACCAACATAATCTGTATATAAGTTATGAAAATCTTATTTATAGTATAATGGATAAGCTATTTCATAAATACACAATACTTTTTAGTACTGTGAGTATCCCTTTTTATTGCAGTTTTAACCACTTATTTTTTTCAAATTTTGGTAGAAAAACGACGAACAATAGGTTTGATCTAACGTTTGGAACTACTATAGCTTGCAAATAAATATATTTCGGAACAGTATAATTGATCATTCTAGTATTGTCGATTGAATAGCTCTTATATTCATAGTAAACACATTTGCTATTAGAGCTTGCTTACACTAAACTGAAAACAATATTCATTAAATACATTTCTTAAATTGTTATCCATTATAACGTTTAGATATTACATTTCATAGTTTAGCCTTGGCTAAAACAATAATCCAACAAATACTAAGAAGCCACAGTTATGTTCTTGTTGGAGTTGCTAAGTGTTACAAACTTAATCGCATCTGACTGCCACTGTGACTTGTGTTTCGTTGGTCTCGGGAAACTAGCGTGGATGATAAATACTTTTATTATCAATACAAAAACAATACTTTTGAACATTATTCGAACGTTTTGGAGTTTTGATTAAAACGTATAATATAAAAAAATAAAGCTGATTCATTCAAATATGTTTGTACCTACAACTAATTATAACCAAATAAATTTCATACCAGCAGTCAGAGGTATGTGCGGAATGTTGCCAGCCTCATCAAGTAGACGCCTGCAGTTCTCTATTGATTGCACGAGGTACTCAACCCCTCACTAACCTTCCCTAAAACAATTTTAATGAGGAGCTCTACCATATCGGGTCTGAATATTATTAAAATCATATATAATAATAATTAACTGAACCTCAATATTATTTAGAATACCCTTAAACGTATTTATTGTAATATATCATTATTACAAATTTACATTACATACAATCCGTAAGCAAGGTTTATATTTCCAATATTGTGTTTCCAGTGTTCAGGTTATATCGCTTACTTAATTACAAAATGTTGCTAACATAAATTAGCACAACACAAATAATATAGTTGCTCAATGATGAATATTTAAAGTTATACTCATACAAATGTGATAACGGATTTATAAAACGACAAAAATGAAATAAAATAAACAAAATTAAAAGTGCCAATCTCAATTTGATTAAATTTGTTTAGTAATTGGATGCTTACACTATTTGAAATTTGAAATAACCTTTACTCTTGCTCAAGTTATTCATATATAATACTGCTTCATACTGTATGTTCGATAAAATCCTCAGAAAACCCCATTTTGTATTATCCTGACCAAAAGTGACATATAGTAATTTAAGAAAACAGTTATTTTTCTTGTTCACAGTTTACAATTAGATATCTTTCTTTACCATTACTACATTGTTTTGTTGTTTCCAAGTTTTTTCTTAACATGTTAAAGTATATATATATATATCCTGGATTACCGATTTTCTCTTTTTTTCAATAAATTGTTTGCATGAAAATCTGTTAAGGCTTCTTATAACTCTTAATTAATATGTTTAAAGTAATTGTTTACAAAGTTTAATCAACTACTTTATGTATAATACTTGACCAAAGCTCTTAAGAGAAACTATTTCGAATCGTCCGTTCCGCAACCATGAATTGAGATTTAACCATGGTAAGTGCCCAAGTTGCTACAACAAGATATTCAATACACAATACACAGTATTTCCAACTGCTTTCCCCCAGGAGGTTTTCTCGTGGATTGGTGCCTCTATTCATATCACACCTTATAAACTCCATTTGTTTTATACACAATTGGTATACTCGACATTGTTACTAAGTAACGTGGCCTACGATTTATTGAAACAGTTTTTTAGTTTTAGTTCAATTATTTAAATTTAAAAATAATTGTTATGATAGTGTAACGTATTAATTAACATGGATTTACGTCATTTCTATGTTGATCGTAAATATAAAGCATCTTAGAGAGAACATAAGTAATTAATTGTATAGTCGTGCTAGGACCTTTGTTAGAAACTAAGTAATGTTGCCTATGATGCTTGTAACCGTTTCTTAGTTTTAGTAATTTTATTTAAATTTTAATAAAATTGTTACGATGGTTTAATGTATTAAATAAGATCTATTGTTTATATGGTGACTGTAATTATAAATCTACTTAGGGAGAACATAATTAATTGTACAGTCATTTTAGCACCTTCTTATCTGTGGTAGGTAAATGACACTAAGAAATCGTACCACATAAGGACATGTTTTAAATCGTGTACAGTTTGATTGGTTTTGATATATTCCATATTTAGTAAACTGTACTTTTACTTGGGATTTTTATATTTAGTTTTCACTATTTACCTTTTGTTTTTAGGAATACTGATGTCCCCAAGCAACATAAATATATTAATTGCGTACCTAATCGTTCTAAATATCACCAAATCGGTACTAGATAAACATTAACCAATTTTCGTTAACTGTAGGATAAAATCTTTGACTAGCATATTACTTATTGTTATTACTTACGGGATGTAATAAAAAACGTCTTACAACACTTAAGAATATATTTACACTTATACTGATTCAGAACTTAATAACCACGTATCAGCTTGAAAGAACAGGAAACCGGAAAGGTCAAACGTAGCGAAACATCATTTAGAAAATGGCAACACCATAGGAAATACCCCCGTAGCAGTCCCAACCTGCGTACTCAGCGAATTTCCAATGCATGTATATGTTTCTCACTACCAAATAAAGCCACTTGCCAAGTTTCATAAAAATACACAAATAAATAAGTGATATAGCATTTTATTAATTCTCCATTAGAATAACTTTGAAAGCTGAGTAACTTTGAATCTTTGAAACTTTGAATAAATTTGAAACTGATTTTTTGAAAATTGTAAACCCTCATATACCCCACTTCCCATGGTCAGAATTTTCTGGTTTTTGAACTTAAAGTCATGATTGTCACTTTACGTATAACATTTGAGCCAAATTTCATAAAAATCAGACTTTTTTACGTTGAAGTGGAGAGTTTAAAGTAAAATGCCACTTAGGTTAACTTAGTTCCACCCGTGCGTAGTTTCAGTGAATTTATGTTTTAAGTAAGAGTTAAACTATTGCTTACCGGAGTTTAATCTTTCTGTAATTACATTAAGTAACACAAAACTATTCATTTAGTTATTAATTAAATTTCGTTAAAGATTTAAAACTATTATTTAAAGCTATATACATTTGAAATATATTCAAGCAAATATAATAAAAAAGTTACGCAATTACCTTAATTTTCAAAAATATGTCATAAAATAAGTAAGACAAGTTTTGTAAAATTGATACATATAGTCTTTAAATAGTATTTATTTAAAGGAAATATAATCAAATTTTATTTTCATTACTATAAAAATTGCTCTAGCAACATACTTTTACGTTTTATTTTTACAAAAATATTATGTATTTTGGCTTAACATTTTGATTATAAATTTGTTTTTTATTCCATCTTATTTAGTTATTACTAGTGGCTTGAAGGGACCAAAGCCCCTAACGTTCCTTCAATATTCTGCCTCATCTGAATTGTTTAGCTTCTACGTATTGAAGATAATAAAACAGCATAATTAGAAACACATATCCGTTCGTAAACAAAGTTCCTGTACACTTAATCACATCTTTTAATGTAAACAAAGCAGACCATCGCCATGCTTTTCTTATGAGGGATGTTTTACGTTATTTATCATTTGCTAGTAACTTTTTATAAATATTGATATTTTCCCTGAGTTTCTCGGATCAAAACCTTTATTTTGAGCCGTCTCCCATTATCCTGCAATTTGCCAAACTCCTACAATTTTGTCTTAAAGATTTTGTCTTAAAGAATTATATTTAAAGATTCTTATAGAATGAATTTTGTCGTTCATCGAATTACAATCAATGCACTTGGCTAATAAGTTAAATTTTTTATGTATAGTGAATTATTGTATTGTTTTATTTTGTATTTGTATACATATTATATATATATTAAAAAGTTAAAGGTATGAATGTATCTAGTTTGATGTTAAAGACAATATTTCCCGAGGTACACAGGAAGTAAAGAGATACAATTTTATAAATGATAACAATTTCTTAATTAATTTAGAATTAGTTTAGTTGCATTGGGTTAGGGGGAAGTGTACTTTAATTTAATATAAATTTTAATCTTTTAAAACATAGTTAAACTGCTAATCAGTAAACGTACTATAAAAAATGTATATTGTAACTAAAAAATTACATGTAAGTTATTTATTGGCTTTTAATTTAGCTTCATTTGAATAACTGTATTCATTAGTTACGGGTTTAAACCTACAAACATTTCTAACTCATAAACAAATGAAATTATTACAAACAGTTTTTATTTTCAAATGAAATGCTCAATACATTTATGTAATACAGTTATGTACTAGTTGATTATTTATTTCAGTTTTTGTAAGTAAACATAATTATTCATACCACTAAATCTAAGACTTTCTATGTGGAAGTGTCTTGTAAGATACACAGACTTCCGGTATTGATCTCTTGTTCCAAGAGCCCTCGACGCCCAACAGATGAGTGCAATCGTATCGTGAATACCATCTCTGGTCCTCCTCTGTAACCTTCTCGTGTTATACTAGGTATATTATGTAGACAGATTTATACATAACAAATGCAAAGTAAACTAATATAATACACATTAATTTTATTAATTGACAAAAAAGTAAAAAGCAAAATATTGTATTAATAGTTATTATGAATTTATTTTATTTTAATATTCATTGAATGTGATTTATTAGAAACTCTGATAATAGCGATAATATATGAACTAACAAAATATATAATTTATTCATTAGTTATAAAAATATGTTTTACAGAAACGTAAAACTAATGGTAAAGAATAAAATTTTTTCACTTTAAAATATAAAAGGTACACAATAATATCAGGGTTAAAAATACATAATTAAATTTATTTACAGTGCTTTTAAGATTAGCTAGTTAATTATATACTCTATATTATAAGCTTCCTTGTCAAGCGCCTTCTACAAAATAATAAAGTAAGTTTGTGGTGATATAATCATGTTTTTTAATAAACTTATTAGCAGATGTAAACTGTAATATAGGAGGTGAATTAATACTATTATTTATTAATACATAAATTATATTTTTATTTCTATAAAAAACATCTTACAACTAATCAAATTATATTTACTTACTCTATTCATATACAAGATGTCAAATATACATAGAAGATGGTAAAGACAATCGATTTTGACCCGTCATACCGATTATTATCAGGCCCAATGAGGGAATGGCAGATTTAGATCTGAACCTTCGAGCTATAGGCCAATTTCCTTGTTGTCAATAGATAGTTGTTAAAGTCTTAGAGTCTATCGTATGTGACAAACTTTGTGCTTATCTATAACCTGCTGGACTGTTTGTTGGATCACAATATGGATTCAGAAAGGGCAGATCGACCACACAAGCTGTTGATTCCTTGGTGAAGGATGTAATAACACCATTTGAGTTCAAAGGCTTTGCTCGGGCCACCTCCTGTGATCTGAGCAAAGCTTTTAATTGCATAGACCATGACATAATGCAAGAAAATCTAGAATTTTATGGTGTGAGGGACCAAGAGTTAATATTTTTCAAGTCCTACCTGGAAAACAGAAGGTAGATTGTTAGTACTAATAAGGGAAATTCTTCTTTTCTGAAAGTTGAGTATGGGGTCCCACAAGGTTCTTGTTTGGGCCTCCTTTTTTGTTGTAAATGCTCTCACTGTCAATGTTTATTTAAAATGCTTCATGTATGCTGATAATAAAACGTTAATTAATGTAAGTAGTGATCTAGGTCATCCTAATGAAATTGTAAACGAAACCTTAGAACAGGCGGCTCGGTGGTTCAAAGTGAATGGGCTCCGTCTGAACAACACCAAAACTCAACATCTCACGTTCATCCTTAGGTCTACAGAATCTGAGAAATCAGCACTGATTGAAGTAGAATATATGTTAAGTTTCTTTCATTATCATTATATAATAAGATATCGTGGAGTTACCATATTTATTTTTATTTCCAAAAACATATCCTGTGCAATTTTTCTATTAAGGAGGCTGGTCAATTCTAAGAAGTTTAATCATATTTCTTAATGTTATATTTTCTATTATTTGTTTATATCTAACCTAATATTTGATAATATCTTTGCGGGGCTTATATTGGATAAGCGTTGCCATTTTAAAATAACTAATTAACTCGTTTTGGGTTTGGTATTAAATGCTTAGGCATTGCAAACAATCACACAGTTGGTTTTAAGGCTAACTAATACTCGTTTACAATTTTAATATAAATGAAATATCTTGGACATTTCTACAGTTATCTGTAAAATCACGAATCTTTAGTTGATCCATTTTGGATCATGGATCAAATAAAGTATCATTCGTTGTATATACTTTAGTTATTATTGCAGGGGCATAATTATAATGGTTTTCTTCTTAGGGTAGGTCAACGAATTTAGGATATGTTAATGGCAGCAACTAAATCAAATAAACAATTAAGGAGGAATAACTAAACTAATCCAAAGTTTGGTTTAGTGCTTAGGCTTCGTCACTTAATCAAACAAATGATCAAATACTAAATAAAAATTCTAAACACATTAGTAAATATACTTAATTTTTTTATTAGCATGATACGCGTTGTTGCGACTAAACAGGATAAATAAAATAGTCTTACAAAACTATAAAATATATTTACACTTATACTGTACTTACATAAAAAACGGTAAAATATATATGCCCATATGCCTAAAATATATGCCTTGTACCATTTGTTGTGTATATTTTACTGTCTTGTATGTAGGTACAGTATAAGTGTAAATATACTTTATAGTGTTGTAAGACGTATTGTATTATCTTTTTATATATTTGTTATATTGGTGTAGTTATTTTTAATAAATATAAGGGGTAAACTTTGTCCGTTTTAATTTATTGAAATTTAATAATTGTGTTTTGTTTACTTTTGAGTCTTTGTTTGACAGATTGGCTCAAGCTTGCTATTTATTAATATGGATGCAGTATTTATGAGTAAAATTTTTTACCTCTTTCATCCCACCAAGAAATATTTTTCGAAACGATAACTCACAAAATTGAGTGGTAAAGTCAACTAATAAATGTAACTATAAACTAATAATAATATTAATAATAATAATAATAATGATGATAATATATATATATATATATATATATATATATATATATGTATGTATGTATGTATGCGTATTACTTGTAAGAAAATTAAGGTTTATTCATAGTTTTAAAGTAAAAACTTGAACTATTTTTGACTCAACAGACGGTATAATTCCTACTCCAGCTTAAAATACCAGCTTCGATAGCAATCCAGACCGAATTGAATAAAGTTTGATTACAACCTTTTGATACCTCTATTCGATTGTAGTAGTTAATTACCCAGGAACACTTCAACTAAAATCACTCCTAATAATAATAATAACTCAACGATATATAATATTTTTATTAAAAGTGTTAATAGATTTATTGATGGCTTAGATATCTTGATCACTATCGGATTGAATACCTTACAGAGGCATTTGTCATGTTATCTCTTTATTCGAAAATTAGCTTGCTTGTGACGTAGACAATTTTGAGCTCTTTACATAAGTCTTTATTATAAATTAAGACAATATAGTATTTTCGTGAGTTGCTGGCGTAATTGTCAAGGCTCCGAACTTCAGAATGGTAATAGCAGCCATAATGTAGATTCGCATCCAAGTCGTGAGTAGCGTGAACTGTAGAGACTCATCATTTGCTTTGTTTCATATGTTGCACTCACAGTCCCGAGGTACATGTGAAAAGGATGAAAATAAAAACGAGGCCACCAACCTCTTAAATAATACCATTGAATATGATTACTGAAATAGACCTCTCATTTCCATTATAAAAGCTGTCCCTAGTTATTTATGTGTAAGGATTCAAAGAGGACAGTCGTTACACTATTCAACAAGAGTGTATATTTCTGTCAACTATTTTCCTCTCAAGAAGGGGGTAATATAACGGTTGGCGTGTCAGGAAGCAATTATAAGTTGATTATCACTTGATTTCTGGGGTGGAGATAATTTACAAGTTAACGGAAATACCAAAATAAATATCTTACTGACAGTGACCCAATCACACTACGCTCACTTCATATTCTGGCTGACACTAAACGTGGGACTGCTGGGCAATATAGATGGGATGTCTCTTTAAGTGTATTTATTCAATGATATTACCAACAAATCAATGTTGTTATAATTTATTTCAAGCCGTGTAACATGAATTACTTACTAATTTATCTTTAACAAGACTTTTTCCAGTCCACTCAAGAGATAATGTCATTTTTTTGTTTCATGGAACAAAATCAAACGGTTTTTAAACAATACGTGTTTAAGTAACTGTTTTAGAATATATTTTGCAATTTATACGTATATATATATATATATATATATATATATATATATATATATATATATATATATATATGTTTTAATACGGATGACAATGGTAATTATTAGAATGTGTACTTTGAAACACAATGTATATAAACGAAACATTTGGCGATGACTTACCATATGTAGTGGGGTCAATTTAAGAATCTTATCATGTTAGATGTACTTGTACACTGTGCAAGAAAATAACAAAGATGTACAATAATTAACTCTACAGTTCCAATGGTGAGCTGATATCACGACTAGGTAAAATTAGTGCATTAAAGTTTCATTGGAAATACTAACTTGATTAATTCGTCAAATGGTTCTCAGAGTAACTACAGTTCGAACAATCTTAAGACTTTTAACTATACTGTTGTGACGCTAAGCGTCACGCTATTTTTATATAGTGTAGGCGACCTGCATAACCGCACCAAACGCCAGCATAACCGGCGTTGAGCCAGCTGATTCTAAAACCGTTGGTGGCGGTTCGCGGCGGCGTCTCTCCCTCTCTTCCCTCTACACCAGCGACCGGAAAGGACCCCTCCCGCTCAACTGGTTCTGAAAATATCTCCAGTTTACTTAAGTATCGTAATTTTAACTAGTTCTTAGTTTCAGAAATGGTAGGCTAGCCAGCAATCGGAGGGGCAATCCCTTTTGGGACCCCCCAACCATCTGATTATGCAGGAATTGTAAATTGGTCGAGGTTTCGGCTCGACCACATGTCAGGTTTCAGATTGCCTTTTTAGATTCAGGCCTTTCCTCTACTCAGAAGACAATTATTAATTAACTATCATTGCTTGGATTCAGGAACTTAGTTAATCATATTTTATCCAATACAGTTATCAGTCTACCAGGTTTAGGCACTTGTAACAATTTCACTATTAGGTCTGGAAGGATATTTATTAATTATTAATAGTTTAACCCATCATCAGAGCTGGCTGGTATAGCATACTGGTTTGGTAAAGATCCATAGGTCTCTGGACACCCAGTCACGTTTTCCAACCCCCATTTAGTTTTTTAGTACTTATTAGCACCACATGGCTTGGCCAGACCTTGGCCTGCCTAATTGGTTGGCTAGTCCTAAATTAGCCAAGCCAGTAGCAGAGTCAGCACGCCAAGATCCCGGTTGTAGTTAACACAGTTATATTACCCAATTATTACCCCAGATTAGTACGCCCCTCCTTCCCCGGTATAGTATGCCAATTCCAATTAGCAGCCCAATTAGCCACACCAAGTAGCATAACATTCCTAACCCCCGACTACATATAATACACCTCCCCGTTACTACCATTTATCTTTTACCCTCCCCACGCTACATATGATAGCAGACACCCCAGACCATTTTTTGTTTCAGTCAGCTCTGTAAGGTCTAAAATGAATTTGTTTTTTGCTAGGGTTTTTGTCTTCTGAGTAGAGGACAATTTAAAATTTGCACCGCCGACACTAGGGGTTTGCTAGCACTTTAGCTTTAAGCAAATTTTTTTCCAAATTAAATTCTAGGATGGCCAATTTTGTAGGTACAATTTGTTTTTGTTTATATTTGTTGCAGCGTAGGTACAAGGGCATCCATCTAGTTTCCAGCCTGCAGTGTTCCAGTGTATGGTGTTTCAGTGTTTTTATTAATTAAAGTGTAAGCCTCAAGCAAGTGGCATATATGGTCTTAAAAATTTACTGCGGAGAGTCCCAGGTATAGTGGATTAAAGGCTCCCCAGTGTCTTAGTAAAACTAATGCATTTGGCTATACAAGGTGTATTTTCTTTGCCAATACTGACCATTGTTATTTTAATGTTAAACCACACCTTGTAAGTGTTAAATTCAGTGATTGTTTATTATAATACCCTAAATAAAGTATATTTCCATCTCACCAGTGATTATTACCAACACTATTGCTGTGCCTGTGCTGTGCATTGTCTCAATGTTAATTTATTTTGTGCTGTAAATTTTGTGTTTTTAAGTTTAAATAGGTGTTTAGTATAATATATTGGCCATCCCTAGAAACATTAACTTCAAAACCTAATTGGCAAAACAATACTCAGGCAGGAAAGCTTTAATAGGGAAACCCATTTATAGGCCCTAGTGGTCATTGTACAGCAGTCAGTTTTTAACCTGTATTGAGGTATTAAGTGGTTTTAGGCTACTATTTTAGGATGTACGAATACTTGATAGGGTCATATTTAAGTAACAGAGTAGTTTTTTGTAGGAAAGTCAGACCCATTTATATTTTTTGAGAGGTTTTAAAGTCAGTTTTTCCGCCCAGCCAAATACCAGCCATGGGTCTTACAGCAAGCTGTTAAATGGCCAGCAGTGAAATAGATTTTGTTTTTGGCTAATACTATAACACATTAGAGATTTACATTGCATTTTGCCTAATTTTACATAGTTAAATCCAAGTAACCTTCGCTACCACTATTAAAGCAGCGCTATAATTCAAGGCTTGTTTTAGCCAATAGCTGTGAATTAGCCAATACCTGGCCTGGTGCAGCAAGCTGTATTTTGGAACATTTTGGAGGTTTAGATGACTTTAGCCTATTGTTTTTCATTAAAAAAATACAGAATGAGGTTATGTATGAGTACAATTGTAGTTCTTTTGTAGGGATAAAAACCTCAGTTATAGCTTTCAGCCACTTATAGTGGTCAGTTTATCTGAAATGAAATACCATCCGGGTTTCTGGGTTTATTTACAGTCATAAAGTAGTTCTAGTTTTTATTTTTGCTAGTAATACTTTGGATTTTAATGAAGCAGGCCAGTTATAACGTTTTTTGTCCATTGGGCTTTTATTCGTGCATTGTTGCTCGGGCCTTGATTCTGCCAATAGAAATTCCATAGCGCCACGTCACAGCTGACGTCACACGGTTGGCGAGCATGCATTTGCCACTTCTTGGTTAGCTAACCTAAAGTTAACGGTTTTGTTCGACGCTCGATGCATCTACATAGCCTTTGCTAGTTAAACAGTGAGTTTAAATTAACTGCAGTTTTTCATTTTTGAAACTTAGTCTTGTTTTTTTTTACTTGAGTACTACCTAGGGTTTTCTTGTGCTACGCTTAAATGCATTAAATACTCGACTTAGTGGGTTTTGTTTAGTGTACAGATTCTTTTGACTTAAGAGTGACCCACATTTAGATTGAATTTTTATTTTAGTTTAGATTAAGTGTGACCCTGTCTGTTATTCAAATTTTTTGTTAGGTATAGGATTAGGGGGACCGACCTCAATTTTATTTTCCCAATAGACACTTCTGGTGTCGGTCGGCCTTTTTCTCCATTTCCCCTTCAGTTTAATTTAAATATGAGCCAGCCAAGCAAATTAATAGATGTCCAGGTCCTTGGCGACTCTTACGCCAGGAGATTTTTCAATTTTTCACGAGCAAATCCGGCATTAACCGGGACTTTACGGCCAATTTTAGTTAAGAGCATCTCTGGGGCGACGATGAGTGACCTCAAGGTTTTTGTGAAGTTAAATATTTCTGCAATACAGTCACGTATTCCCTTACTGTTTTTCTTAGGTACCAACGATTTTTTAGCCAATGTAGATGTAGCAGTATTTAAGAATTCCTTTCTGTCATTTTTGAGGATATTACGTCGAACTTATCCTGGAATGGCAATCGTTTTCGCGACTCTCCCGCTTTATCCGAGGATAAGTAACTCTTTGCCAGCACTTGCCCGTTTGCACAAAGTTAATAGATTTTTGCTTACTCTACGTTCTGATTCAGTAAGAGTGATAGAACTCCCCAACGAATTAAATCAGATGAAGTTTTTTCATGTATATTATGGGAACACTATGCGTCGTGATTGCATCCATTTCAACAACGACGCATTTAGAAAGTTAATTCCTGTAATAGAAAATACCCTTTCACAGTTACCGGCGTAGTTTTTTTTCGCACCCTTGTCTTACGCAACGACTGTTTATGCTCCAGAGAAGTCATTACTTGGTAAATCTCATCCGAATGCTTGGCCTAGGTCAAATTTTTTGCTTTTCTTTCCTTTAGCACAATGAAATTTTGCATTTAAGGAAATTTTGTAAAAAATGTTTTTTTAGGACAGTTCCTTATTTTCTGTGTTGGGCGCGTTACCTCAGGTGCACCTTTGCAATATTCACAACTCAAAAGATTTTTTCAACCACAGTTTTAAAGTAATTACCTCTTTACCAGACCAGAACCGCTATACCGAAGTGATATTAGGTTAAGTTTCTCTCTCTGCCGCTGTCCCCGCCAACGACCGGGGGACTGTGAGTCTCAGGGTATCCTTCGCTGATGGGCTGCCCTACACGTTCTCCCCCGTGCGTTGTCGGCAAACTCTGTTTCCCCTCCCTTTTCGTCTCCGACACCCACACTGGGTTTTGTAAAGAATTTTTTTTGTGATTTGAAAATAACTTTTCTGCGGTTGGTTACCTTTTTTTTATTATTATTTCTTTTGCCTCCGCAGGAAAGGGCCCAGTGGTGGCACCTTCTGTGTCGACTTAGCTCAATCGAGTGTCGAGAGACAAAACTCTTCTCATTTTCTTTCCTATCATAACCCTTTTTCATTTTCAGCCTTCTTAGCTTAATTAGTCACTAAGGTAGTAGTAGTTAGGTTTAGGGAAAACTCAGATTATTTTAAAGAAATGCTAGTTATATTTAAATCCTCAGATTATGTTAACAAGGTTATACAATTTATTAAGTTTCAGAATTTTACAATATTTACATATATTAAGTAGGCACCGAACTAGACCACCTACCAAAAATGGTTGAACCCGACAAGTTGTCAGGAAAGGAAAGTGCACTCTCTTTAGACCCAAGCACCCTTTCCTGAAATTTAACCGCTCAACACAGCTACCAAATGCGCCATTCTCCCTGCGCACGCAATCGCCTGCCCAAAAAGTCTCGCATGCGAATTCTCAAAAAAAAACAAAAAACAACAAAAAATGTTTCTTTTCAAGATTAAATCAATTACATCCTTCCAACCTCCTTACTTCACAGTTTTCTTACGGCTTCCGCGAGCCCCACCAGTCTAACCTTGGTTACCCGGCGCCACTCATGGATCAATCCCTCGGTTTCCCTTTAGGAACCGACCAACCCGTCAGTGATCGGACCGCCGCCTTGCAAACCACCGTGAAACACCTCCAACACGACAGTTCCCTTTTACAAGAACGCCAATAATCTTAAATCAATCTTTTCAGCTACATCTTTCTCCCCAAGTATTTTTTACATAGTAAGACACCTGCACAATCAAAAAAAAAAAAAAAAAAAAAAAAAAAATAATCAAAATTTAAATACAACCAATCAAATCCGTAGCAAACCTTTTAAATCAACAATCCAATAGCCCGAATGAACTCAGTGACTCAGGACAGCACCCAGTGAATTTTAGTGAGCAAAAAGTGATTACCCAAAGACAGCTACTACACCTCAAGACCGCAGTTTAACTATACCGAGAGGATGGCGACGAACACCCTGAGGTCCATCAGTGCCGCAACTCTATCCTCACCAACAGCGCACCACCTTCAACCACAGCGCGGTGATCCGGACGGGTTGCGAGCCATCAACGCTGCTGCCCACACCGAACCAGAGCCCACCTGCTCCACCAGCTCAACCACATCAAGTCCTCCTCTCGGTCATCACAACAACCTCAACATTTTGGATTTACTTCACCCCACACCTCCAACTCAATTCTCCGAAGAAGTAGCCATAGTGCAAAAAGACTCTAATCCATCTAACAACTAAAATTAACTTAAAAAAAAAAAAAAAAAAAAAAAAAACAATTTTTGTGCGTGCAGATGTCCGTCCCTTTTACACCAATTAACTCAATCTTTTTCACTCAGTTTTCAATTTTGTTCTCAATTAAAGTCAGGTACGTTAGGCCAAATTCAACTGTCGTTCCCCTACAACCCATCCTCCTTTTGCAGGGGGGGGTGGATCCCGATCCCTGCCGTGGTTGGTCAAAATAAACAATAGCAATCTTCCCCAAAAAAAAAGAAACGCGGCGACCGAGGTTCCAAGACGAAGTCGGACTGGTGCTGGCTTTTGAGCTTTCCTCGTCTGCTCGCGGCTTCCCCTGAATCAAAACCGGGAACATGATATCTCGGGACCACGAGCATGACAGAGGGAGCAAAACCGAGCGAATTTCTCAAACTCCTACATCTAACCCACACCTTCACCCACCTTCCAACAAACTTTTTTCGTTTTCACTTTGGCCTTAGGGGGGGTGGTTGTGACGCTAAGCGTCACGCTATTTTTATATAGTGTAGGCGACCTGCATAACCGCACCAAACGCCAGCATAACCGGCGTTGAGCCAGCTGATTCTAAAACCGTTGGTGGCGGTTCGCGGCGGCGTCTCTCCCTCTCTTCCCTCTACACCAGCGACCGGAAAGGACCCCTCCCGCTCAACTGGTTCTGAAAATATCTCCAGTTTACTTAAGTATCGTAATTTTAACTAGTTCTTAGTTTCAGAAATGGTAGGCTAGCCAGCAATCGGAGGGGCAATCCCTTTTGGGACCCCCCAACCATCTGATTATGCAGGAATTGTAAATTGGTCGAGGTTTCGGCTCGACCACATGTCAGGTTTCAGATTGCCTTTTTAGATTCAGGCCTTTCCTCTACTCAGAAGACAATTATTAATTAACTATCATTGCTTGGATTCAGGAACTTAGTTAATCATATTTTATCCAATACAGTTATCAGTCTACCAGGTTTAGGCACTTGTAACAATTTCACTATTAGGTCTGGAAGGATATTTATTAATTATTAATAGTTTAACCCATCATCAGAGCTGGCTGGTATAGCATACTGGTTTGGTAAAGATCCATAGGTCTCTGGACACCCAGTCACGTTTTCCAACCCCCATTTAGTTTTTTAGTACTTATTAGCACCACATGGCTTGGCCAGACCTTGGCCTGCCTAATTGGTTGGCTAGTCCTAAATTAGCCAAGCCAGTAGCAGAGTCAGCACGCCAAGATCCCGGTTGTAGTTAACACAGTTATATTACCCAATTATTACCCCAGATTAGTACGCCCCTCCTTCCCCGGTATAGTATGCCAATTCCAATTAGCAGCCCAATTAGCCACACCAAGTAGCATAACATTCCTAACCCCCGACTACATATAATACACCTCCCCGTTACTACCATTTATCTTTTACCCTCCCCACGCTACACTATGCACAGTCCGATAGGTTCTAAATCAAGTTGCAATATATTTGTTACAAAGCCTTCAGGCACTATGTGATGAAGGATTTCTCTGGCTATAGAATCGCAGTATTATGCATTGACATGTTTACGTTTGGACAGATATGTCTATTGTCATGTTACTAGGGATTTGATAACGAAACCAAATAACGTTGGGATTATTACAGTATAAGTTATAAACATTTTTTTAAACGTTATGAATGGTTAATTTGTTATATAAGTTTTCCAAATTAACTTTGTTTTTTATTTACTATAACAAATTATTATAATTATACAAGTACTAGCTGTTCCCACAGGCTTCGTCCCGCAAATAATCTTAATATATACAAACTGGCAGTTGTTCGTGATGTATTCTGTGGTTGTCCCTTTGAACGACTACGAATCAAGATCAGCTGTTTGTATTTTTATCAGATCAAACTTAAAGTGAATGTCGATGAGAATAACACAAGATTGGAACTTTGACTCCCCGTGGGGCGGAGCCCTATGGGATTTCTTAAATCCCTTTCTTAGTGAGGACCTAAGATCCAAGAGGAATGTATGTTCCGAATTTCATTTAAATCTCTTCTGTGGTTTTTGAAATTTCGTGATGAGTGAGTGAGTGAGTCAGTCAGTCAGTGAGTCAGTGAGTCAGTGAGTCAGTCAGTGGTATTTGGATTTTATATACGAGTATTAAGATAACTTACAATACATGTTAAGCTTGGTGCTGTTGCATAACGATATCTTTAAAACCGTGTTCATCCGGAGAACCAAAAAGTACTCTAAAAATATATTTTTCAACAAGTCACAATAAGTATGTATGGTGTACATCTCTTGAAACCTTTCAGCAGGTTTCGACCTTTATCAGTGTTATCATAGAAATTAAAGTTCAATAAGATTCCAAAAGAAATCAATTAAAACAGTAATTGCCACTAAGCAAGGCTTATCTTAATTAAAGTAAAACTGTAAATAAAACCGTTAGATAAATGTGAGAGATGTGTTTACGTTTTATGAAGCAATTTGCATGGAAAACGATTTATTAAAATTACTCCTCAGGGACCAAGCCAACTGGTTGGTGGTCTTTTTGGAGTCTATAACCGGAAAATCTTTCTTGGTAAACTTATAATTAGTATTGTTACTATTGAATACACGACTGGTTACTTATGTTTTATAATCTCATGAAAGTTCACATATGCACATGTTTTACACTAATTATACAGGAAAATGCATTTTTACTTCATTAAATAGTATAAAATATTGCCAAATATTACGTAATTTTGTTATCTCCTCTGCATGAACGCATGAACGACCTGCATGAACGACGTTCCGTAAATTTTTTAAATTGTTTAAATCGCAGTGATAGTAACTCAAAATGTTAGTGCTGTTGCGTTTGTTATTAGGACTGTTATCGACATAACAACATCGCAATATCTAGCAAATATTCAACTTAATGCAATTAAAGTCAATAAAACTAACGTACAAGACAAATAATGAGCTAATTATTATTTGATTATGTATTTTATACATTAACCGGATCATGTTACAAGTATTTTCTGCACCTAAAAACCGGGCCAGATCCCTTATTGTCGCTACATTATGTTTTATGTATATATTAGTGACACCAGTCTGAAATTACATCTATATATAGTAGAATTAATTAATCTATAATCGCTCACGGGTATTTTAAAAATTACTATATAACCCTATGAGACTCTCTTAGCTGATATTGCTGTTCTACGTATGTCACTAATAAAACATCCAAATGATAGAACATTTCACAATATCGCGAATGAACTTAGTCCGATTCTCAATAACGAGTGATTGCCTGTTGTATTTTATTGGTAATTGAAATGTAGTTACTGCGAACGAACCATTCACATAGGCATTAATTCATTAATTACTGTTTTTTTTATATTTTTATTGAAAGCGAAGGATCTAACTTATTATTTACATTTATATGTCTGTATTTTCTGATGATTTTAATATTGGAATATTTTACTACTATTTAATCACCACTAATTCAATTTCGTCTTTGTTAATTCCGTTGTAGTTATAAATATAACAGTTACAAAAACAATAAAACCATAACTGGTGGATAGAAATATTAAATCAAACAGTAAATAACAATAATGAGCTTTGAAAATAATAAAATAATATTTTTAAAAAGTTCACAACTTTCATATAAATTATTTAATAACAATATTATAACAATACTACACTTCCTTAAATCTTCTGTAATAAAAAAATCAATGGTAACCTTATGGAGCTTTTTTCCATGGTCACAATACTTTTGCGAATTGGAAAAAACGGGAATGGTGGTAAAAAGAAACAATCGCGAGTGAAGTCAGACCTTACTAGCTAGTTTGTTATAAATTAAAGTAAATAACGATAATTTGTTAAAGCTATACTTGTTTCAAAACATTGGTTCTTAAAATTATCCTGTACGAGTTCATTTCAGTAAGGTTTTAATTTGTCTACAGTGCTACTAGAGAAGACAATCTTATTTGGAAACAAATAATTACAGTATTAACACTTACACATTATAGTCAAACATAAATATGCATTTAAACAATTTTGACTGTTATTATTATGAAAACTAGTAATTTTGGTCACTCAGTGTAAATTTAATGGATTGGTCAGATGTTTTCGAAAAAAATAATTTTTTATGTTTTTTATATTTTAACTAAGTGCTTACACTGATTGTTAAGAATCATTTGACTTGTATAGTTTATATTACAACTAAAGTTGGATTGATTTGGTTTATTTTTGGAAGACATTTTACTGGAGAGATAAAATAAATGAGAGATGATGCAGTGCTGATCTGTGTTCGTGCCCTGACACAAATGACTGCTGCACTCTTGCACGGCTGCGTCAGACCGTCAACCTGATGAAAATTATTCTGCTACAATATTGCGATGGTTTTATATTTCTTAGAAATATAGTAATACAATTTGTTCCAACTACTCATTATCAAAATTATTAAAAGCTTAATTAGTATTGAAATTTTTCTTCATGGCAAAATATCAACACGCCAGCATATAATGTACCTTATGTTTTAGGCACAAACATAATATTAATGAATCTCTCATCGCGGAAAATAATATTTCAACCAATTAGAAGTGTTATGTAACCAGCCAATGTTTCAAAGACTAATTTTATTATAGTTTCTCGACGACATAAGTAGTATGTTTATAACTAAATACAACCCGTTTTGCTATATGCAGGAAAATATTAATTATTTAATAAATTGTCAGAATCATCATAAAATCAAACTATATTTTACCGTTTAGCTTCGGAGGTCTTGCTGGGTGCAAAGTGAGAGGTTCCTGGGATTAAACTCAGATTTCCCGCTTAACTGTGCTAATGGTAGAATAAGTTTGGATTATCCAACTTGGCGTGTTAATGTCTGTTCATCTCCTCTTTGAATAAGTAGTGTTTCGTTATATTTCGATATTTTATATTTGTTACGGTTGAATACTAAAATGCCGCATTAAAGTACTAGGTTTAAAATGGTGTCAGTTATTTTATTGTTTAATTTGAGTAGGTGAGTTTCGACATAATACAAATGAGGACCCACGTTTTTTCGTATGTTTAATCCATTATCGTTCCTTACTATAGGCTGCTTGGCCTGTTAGCGACCTAAACACAATTCAGGTATATCGTACTCTGTGAACGTTAAGCACTCTTTTAACAGGCATTGCTTAACGTATCATGAGCAAAATTTCTTATGCAAGTTTTCATAAACAATCTTGAATAAGGCGTTAATTTTATGAAATGTCATTATTTCCAGGGTGGGATGTAAAACACAATATTGAGCAAGGACGCAGTCATATGAAAATCCCATATCAATAATGATGTGTTATATTTTTGAATTGGTTAGTACCAAACCTGTTAATTAAAATCAGTTAAAATCACAGCTTCTTATTTTTTGTATCTACTAACATGAAAAACTGGCTCTAGAAATCTATTAAGTGGTTACTTACATTAGGAAAACGGATTCAGTTAAATCGGTCGTTTTCTCCACTAGATTAACAATAGTTAATTGGGTTATTGTCCATTTCCAGTGATTCAAAACGGTTTTGTGTTACTGTACTGTTTAAATTGGAAATAAATTTGAATTTGTATACATATAAAATATCATTTAAATTTTGTCCCGTCCGTCTTCAGTTAAATCTATTTAAATACACTTAAAAACCCGATTTAAAAAACTAGTTATGTCTAATAAAACTTGTTGTACAAGAAAATGTAATGCGTTAATATAAGTTTATCTTATTCCTTGTACCTATAACTGTAACAATAATTTTAAAGAAAAAACAATTTAACTAAGGAGGAAAACAAAAGGTGTTATTGCATTGATGTTTAAATACATTTGAAAACTACAAGTTGTTAACATGAATACTGTAGAATAGTTTTATATGCATCATAAGCATGTATATTTGAATGACCAATTAAAATTAATATAGATAATTTGACTGTCCTTGATAAGCGTGTGGATATCGCCTTTTATTGTTTATGCTTGTCCACGGTCCAAGACCCACTAAGGGGCAGTTATTGTTCTTGCAGGAGTTTCAAACTGTTGCAAACTCCACTTATCTGCACCTGACTGTCACTGTGACTTGGGTTCGGTTGGTTTTCTTAAACAAGCTTGGTTGCTAGAAATTAACTAAACAATACAAGGCGACGGTTTATGCCAATTTTCAGAATAAAAAAAATAGTATATCTTTTGTGAAATAAAAACACTCCTTTAGCATAAAATACAATTATTCTTTATATTAGTCTAACTTACCAAACTTAAGGATCATTTTATTATAGTATTTATACCAGATGTAGGAGTAAAAAGAAATTTCAGTCGTATTGCCAAGTAATCAATACAAGTAGTGTATTTTTATTTTTGAATACACGCTTCTATTATATAAGGGCTTAGATACCTAAAACACTTGATCATGAAAACACTTTTGAGACACAAAAACGTCGTTTTTATTTTGCGGTTAAATGACTTTTAACATATTAGTAGTTTATGGGCCAAAACCTTGTCATTTGACAATCAAAGTTAGACTTTTCTTAGAACCAAAATAATTAATTATCTCAATAAAAAAGAATGGTTCTATCGAGAACTATTTGATGATTTTAATACTGATTAATTTAACCCCTACCAACAATGCGTGCAGTGCCCAATGCTGCCACCCTCAACAGGTAGCCGCATGGTATGTCTATATCAAATAATGCCTCTGTGCTCAACCCCTCCTGCTTATAAATAATGTATAATCAAATAGTCTAAAATATATGGTCTGAATTTATTTTAACTGTCTACGTCATTGTTTTCATAAAAAAATATCTCCAATAGTAAAAATAATCATAGATTATATAAAATTATTTAAAACATGTTTTACGTTTTTTATTTTCAATATTACGTTAATACTATATATATTTTTAACCTATAAAAGTTATATTTATTAATTGTTTAAGCTAAGTAAATTACACGCATTTATCATGTTTTATTATCTTTAGTTCTATAGGAAGTAATCTAACTTGTATTTAATATGCATTATTTGTTTGAGGATGAAATTATTCAAGTTGTGAGAGATTTGAATGCATCTGAGAGGAATAAATATTGCATTTATTTTTTTGCAATAAAAACAATCTTTGATTACACTTGCGTAATTAAAACTCAAAGTTGTATTGTGTATTGTGTATTAATGTAATATAACTTGTAATTTTTGGATTATAGTATTATAGACTTAAGGAAACACATTTAATCTTTATAAAATTGTTTACTGAAAGTCCCGTACCATAAAATCGAACCGTGACGATATTGACGATAGTGACGATATTTATCTATAATAATAATGATTTAATATTATATTAAAGTAATCATGAAAATAACAATAAAAAAACAAAAATATATCTGAACAAAAGATAAGTATAGTATATACATATATTTAAATTATGTAATTGTATTTTTTTTGTTTGTACAAATTCAAAAAGAAAATTAATGTATTTATAAACTAATAAATACATTGCATATTATGAATAACATAATTTAGGTGGTAGTTAAACATTATTTTGCTTTGAACCACTCCTTTTCATTACAAAAAGCAAGTTTAGCGGAACACTTTGTAAGTATTGTTTTCGATAATTATTTAAAAATGTAAGTTATTGATGAGTTATTTTTGGTTAATTTAGTTTTTTGAAGGGATCTGTTTAATTTTTTTACACTAAGGGAGTTGTATCTATCAAAATCATTAAAGCAAACAATAAACAGGGTAATTTATAAAAAGTGTGTAAGATTTTTTTCTTGAAACGATTAAGAGCTATTGAAAAAGTTAAAAATTAAATTCCCTAGATGTTTGGTTCAGTATAACGTTGTAATTTTGAAATTTTGATTTTCCCCACCAATTTTCCAATATGGCGGCCAGCTTAAGTGTTTATTATTATATGCCCATAGTTTTATTATTGAAACAGGCAGACAGGCATTAATTTTAAAACGTTTTTATCCTTTGAATTGTTCTCTAAACTTGACAAAAAACAAAGTTTCGCTAAACTAAACACGTGATCATAGACCACGGATCACCATGTATTACAGATATGATAATCGTCTTTCGAAAATTAATTTTTATACTGGAAAGAAGTCGTCTTTGCATGTTGCTTTAACCTACTTAATAAAACTTGTATTGGAGTATTTTACCAATAGTGAAATTCAAGTATAATTGTTAAATATGTAAATATTGTTCCTTGTGAATTCAGTCCATGATCTGTGGACATAATTAAAATATTGTTTTTTGTTGTATTTTATCCTATAAAAAAAAATGTCATTCATGATTATTCTGAATTAGGTATCTTTTTAAAATAAATTTCATAGATTTGAAACTGTAGAAACTTTACATGATTTAATCATGTTATTTTATGAATTTTGAACAAGTCTGAGCCTGTGAAATAATATACTTGAATAACTACTTGTTTCAATCGTAAAATTGTAATCAGAAAATAACCAAAGAGAGTTCAAATTTACAATATATATCAATTGTAGTAGAATTTGTCCGCTGTGGGGTTTGACAGTAAATAACCCCTCAGGGGGTGTTTGCTCTGCCCTCATGTTAGGTTTAGGTTAAGTGCAGTTCATTCCTCTTTGGATAAGTATTTGTTTTATATAGTTAAATCATGTAGTAATTATTATCGTAGTTACAATATTATAAACCATACCTAGTTGGTTTAACGAGTGAAAATGTTTACATATTTAGGTTTTAAAGTCTTGAAACATAATCTCCACATACTCATGTAATTTATTTAGCAGTCAACTTGCTTGCCAAAGGTATTCAATCAAAACTAATTAAAAACCATAACTATCTATCTATTTAACTTATTCATACCTTAAGCATGCTAAACAAAATTAAAAACTTCATATTGATATTGAAGGTTTTAACATTATTTACTTTAAAAGATTTATTTGTTTGTTTAACTATTCTACTCGCAAATAGTTGTTTTATTAGAATAATAAGGATGTTATAATAAAAAAAGTCTATATTCATTATTTAGTAAACTCAACGAAATATCGTTTCCAGACCAGTGTGTGTAAACTAGAAACACGACAGGAATACTCATCGCTTTGAATATTCACAAGGGAAATAGTAACAGAATGTAAACTGTAGACGGAATTGATAAGGAAGTTACCGACGTAAATAAACATAGAAGTAAATGTTTATTTGGTTGAAAATGGTATTGCAGGAGAAAAATTAAATTTATTCATCGATTTTGAGACAAATGAGAGAATACAAAATTTGTTGCTACTAGTTTGTGGTAATCCTTAAATTTATCTGGTTTAATTAACTACCGGACACCTATAATCAATAGTTATCAGTAGTAGATTGCTTTTAAATTTGTTTACATTCGTCTTCTAATTATTTTTATAACCAATCGATCATCTTCAACATTAAGAGGTTTATGGTTAACTTTACAAATGACTATCGTTATTACAGTACCAACTATGAACCAATAAGGAGTACAATAATTATTGTACAACATAAGATTTTTAAACTCGTCAATATAAAGCTCAGTCAGCCTTGGAACTTTGTATCTCAATGAAAAACTGTAGAATGGGTTACAGTATGCAGTATTAACCGTACGTGGCATTAATCGTACGTCACTGTAAATAAATAAGTTTGAAAAAACTTCGATAGTATTTACTTGAGAAAGGTAAAACAAGGTTGTTTAGCCTACCGGGAGTAAGAGCCACGAACTATGTGTATATTGTACGTAAAACCTCTTTTTGATTTATATATTTCTACCGCCAGTTAATAAGACAGCATCTAGCATGGTAAAATATTGAATTATTGGTGTAAAACATTACTAGCATTTGTATATATAACATGGCAAAACTTATACATAAATGTACATTTGTAAAGTTATTTCATTTCAAAATATCACAGTGGAAGACAAATCACAAATTATATAGGCGATGAGTTGTGACTCAAAACTACGGTAAAACTTTCCTGATATTTATGCTTCATCAAACTTGTTAGGATATTCAGTGCGACGACTTGTGTTAAACAACGTCGTGTAAAGCGTTATGAGATTAAAACATACTAATACTACTACTACTACTACTACTACTACTACTACTACCACTACTACTACTACTACCACTACTACTACTACTACCACTACTACTACTACTACCACTACTACTACTACTACCACTACTACTACCACTACCACTACTACTACTACTACCACTACTACTACTACTACCACTACTACTACTACTACCACTACTACTACTACTACCACTACTACTACTACTACCACTACTACTACTACTACCACTACTACTACTACTACCACTACTACTACTACTACCACTACTACTACTACTACCACTACTACTACTACTACCACTACTACTACTACTACCACTACTACTACCACTACCACTACTACTACTACTACCACTACTACTACTAGATTCAAAATAGGAATTATGTAATTTTACATGTATAGTATTTTGAAGAATATATTGTATTAGTGGTGTATCAAAATAACCGTCAACATTAGTGTCAGAAAAGCTATTGCTATTTGATACGAGACTTTTTGTTTTCCCTGACCAGTAAATTTTAATTTTCTGTATTGTTTGGAAAAAACTATAACTTGTAAACGCAATTGTTATCAGCTAAATTAACTTTGTTTTAGTTTAGCTTTAAGAAAAATAATAAATATTCAAACTATTTACTACGTAGATAAGTAATTGTAGAATGTCGTGTATCGTGTTATTTTTTTAAAACATTATTTAAATGAAATATTTTATCAAAAACTTATTCAATTCAAAGTTGGTTAATGTATATATTTAATATAATAAAATTACGCACCTTTAATTTGTCTAACCGTTACTTATTTAGAACTTGAGACTACAGATAAAAAAAAATTTGAAATAGTTTTTGTTATATAAGAAATACATCAAAGATTTTTTAAATCCATTCACTTTGGTGTAAGTGTATTTTCTTTGGTTGCTGTTAAGTTATTATCAGAAATCAAAAGATTTTTCTATGTTTTTTAATAACAAAGTTATAGCTATTTTAAATAACAAATATAATGAGAACACAGTTTATTATTTTAAATGCTATTTCTGAAAACACGTAAAAATAATGCTTACAATTCACTCTTTATGTAAGTGAAATTCTATGTTTATTGTTACTTGTCGAAACTCGGATCGTCAACAGACTGAACCGGGAAGCTCACAGATGTACGCCCTCGGAGCTGTGAGGGCAGGAGACTAAAAGCAGGACTATCACAATGCAAATCAAGTGTTCATCATCTACGAACGATTATTTTCTCTGTAACACTAATTTAAATTTGTATGTATAATGTACAATATGATATATTTTATATTACTCTTAAAAATTGTTTCTTTAAATGAGAGTAAGTAAGCTTAAGTAACATTCACGTAGACTGTTATAATATATATCTAAATATAAAATAATACTTAAACCTCTTGTAACTTTTACTAGTTTTTATTATCAGATTTAACAGCTAAGTCAGCAAGGTTCTACCTGTGTTAGTACAACTTGGTGATTTTTTTTAATATTTATATACTTGGCTTCGATTGGAATAAAATCTATAAAGAATAATTAGTTTGTCCTTCAACTGCGCTTAAAGTGTGTCATCTTAGGTGTGTTCTTTAGCTTATTTTTAACATTATATTAGTTTATTTTTAAGTTCGAAGCACAATACATGTTTAAAATCAATGTAATAAAAATATTATACAAAATATATTATACTTTAACATTTCAAAACATATGCTACAATCTAGATAAATATTTAAAATAATTAATTTATAAATTAAATAGTACAAATTATTCAATAAACTATTTTCAATCACTTACAGTTTAGTTTTAATCTCCGTCGGACTTAATATTCGATGTATGTTGTGAGGTAGACCGTGACTGATGGGGTGAGGGGACAAGTTGTGTTATTAACTCCATCACACCGCCAGCGAGGTGATCGCTAAGAAATTGGTTTTGCCATTCGTGACGTTGATATTTTAACTGAAACTACCGAGGCACTATTTATTGGTAATATTTTAGTGACTACTTCGAAATTCAAAATTAAACTAAGCTAAAAGTATTAACAGGCATACATAGAAAAAAAGGCATAGGCATAGGCATAGGTTGTAGAAAACAGGCATTACATAGGAAGGCTGCTCGTCTGTCATTTATTAATCAATTTTTATGCTGGTGATATTATTAAATAAATCCACTTTATTCATTTTCGGTACGTAAATATCCTATTTTATGTTGTTATATTTACATTTTGAAGGGAATAAAGAGTCACAAATTAAAATATTTCGAGGTTTTACATTTTCCTCAGTGCCGCAGCGAATAAAATTTACATGATATTATCGGTACCAACCATTAAACCGCAGTATCCATTTTAATGTGCCTTTATGACGATAAAATAACTGTAACACATTAACAAAGTCGTTATCAAATAAGCTTAGAAATCCTCAAACAACAAAACAACCTAAGGACTTCTCCATCATAATTAACACGTAGTGGGAGCGAGGTTTAAATTAAACCATGTGATAATTCAAAATATATTGGTCACCAATCCAATCCTTTGTTTCAATTAAAAAAACCTCAACTGCCGGTATCATAGGTAGGCCTATGTGGCAATCTAAAGAGAGCGGGGTACCGTAACGGTAAATAGTCACATGGCCAAGACAGTAGTGATCACTCGTGAAAAAGTATCACTGCAGTCGGCTGGGATCGAACCTACGCTTGACAACGGCTGACTTGCGAGGCCAGCGCTCTACTTCTGAGCTACTGCGTAGTGCGTATACTGCCCCTGTTGTGGGAATGCATGTTCCTATGAAGTAGTGGACCTTACTGATAAATATACAAATAAGGGTGTGTGTATTTATTTTATAAGTTAAAGTTAAGTCTCGATCAATACTGTGACTATGATGCCGATTGTCAGACTATGAATCACATAGTTGATAGTTACCATTAGCATGCTTTACCTTGACCTATTTAAAATGCATTTTACACTTTTTTTTAGAAATAGACTCTTATTTATATTTATTATATTTATGTTATACTATACTACGTTTAAAATAACTATGTACTAAGTTGAAATACATTTAAATCTTCCAAATTCTCTATTATTTATTTATAGTCGTAGGCCCCAGAACAACCTTAAAACTGGTCTTTACCAGTTATGAGGCTGTCATTGGGCACAGCAAATAAAGTTGTCATTACATTTGGTAAGTCTTTTGGCTGTCCATTATTACAAAATTCCCTTTCACCTTTGTCCCCTCCACTTACAGCGGCAGCGGATGGTTAGTGAAACTACGGCTTTGTACCCCATTCTGAGAATGTATGGTCCCTGACTGTTGTTCATGGATACCTTGTCAGCTGGGTTGGCTAGGTTGAGTGCATAGCGGGTCCGCCTGTTTGGGTCTGATCACTGCTGTCACAGGAGCACGGGATTTGACCCACTGAAAGGTCAATTTGGTTGCCTGTCCCATCCCACCCTTTCCTTTCCTGCTGTATCCTATCCTTCCGGTAACCTGCAGAGATTACCGCTTGTAGAAGACGTGCCTAGTAGCTAAGATGGGGTTTCCTGATCCAGCAATAATATGAATGAATGAATGAATAGTCGTAGACTAAGGGCCTGATAATAGCCAACAGTACAGCCAGCACTGGTTATTGGTTTTAAAACCCGTATAATCCACACTACGATAACGTCTTACAGATAAATTGTTAGTATATTTACAATGATATTACGTATGTACATATCGGATAAGTACATTTGAGTACATATCCGTTGAAATTGTTTTAAGTATGAGAGTTTGATAAATGAAAAACCATTATTATAATTCTCATACACCAATCACTGTTTGTTGTAAATAACTCAATATTAACTATATATATATATATTGGGACGTGAATATCAAACATACTAGAGATAGATTTATGTTACATTTAATATGTTAGGGATTATTTAAGTAATTATTACGATCATTTAAATTGCCATGATTGATTGAGAACAAAGAAGTTTCAACATTCTTCGGGATCCGTCTTCAGGTGGGGAAAATATTGAAGAACATTTTTTGACTGCTTTTACAGTTCTCTAATTTAGCTTCTGTGATTTTTCAAGCTTTGTCTGAACTGTGCCACTGTCTTTTGTTCAGTTTCTAGATTCCAAAACGTCGAGAAACTTGATTGTTCTCAATCAGTGATGGGAAATGTTCGCAATAATTTCTTAGTATGTGCTATAAAACGTATTCGTTTACAAACAATTCCCCTGTGCTACGTGTTTAAACTCCCTGTAAAAAGTGTACATGTTAACCAGTATATTAAGAAACATCGTGTTAGCCAAATAAAGTAAGAATTTATTGTTTATATAAACATAACTGTTTTACTTAGAGTAAAACTCTTCATTAAAGAGTTCACGAAAGCTTTGTATAGAGGTATTTCCAAATTGGGTTTAGACAGTTACGGACTGCTTGTAGTTGAGTTGGAAGTCATATGAATGCATGCTCGAACTGCGGTTGATCTGAGGGGCGTAACCGTGTTAATCCGAGTAACGAATTAATCAAGGATTTCCAATGAAACTTTGGCACCTTAACTTTACATGGCTGTGATACTACTTTGTCATTGGAGTTGTAGATCAAATACATATTTGTTTTCGCTATTAAATAATGTCTAAATTAAATTACTAATAAAGCAATTTAACTTGCACTAACTAAATATTTAAATTGTTTGCAAAGTTTAATTCTATTTCAAAAGTATTTTTAAAGCTAAATTATAATAAACATTAATAAATTTTTGACTAAAGTGTTAATAGAAAAAAACCCTTCGTTGAACAAGTTTACAATATTCTAATTAAATCCGAATAATAATATGCTATGCACGATAAAAAGCCTAAGACAAATAGATTTTTAGTTGAATAAAACCTATTAGCATGCTAAAATTTTGTATTTCGAACCAACAGCGTAGGTCACCTTAACATAAAATGGTCAATTGATATAAAAGTGTACATATGTGTTACGTATGCCCATGAAGTGACGAAGCTTATAAATAAAACCACATATTAGCGTAAAGGTTTGTCAGTACGATATTTTTGTTATCATAGATAAATCGAATTTTACAACTAGTATCAAATTATTTAATTAGTTACAACTAGTAGAATGAACCCATTCTTCGAACGGGTTAGAAAGGTAAGTTAGCTTGAAACAGCTGTTCTTGCTTTTGCTATTTAAGCTTTCAGATGGAAGTATCCACTGCTGTTCGCATTACAGTTTCTGAATGTTTACTCTCTTCTGGAATGTAAACATTGAAACTTAGGACGTTCATGGGGCATAGGTCGAGTGGATTTTAAGGAAATGAATAGGTCTATGTGTTGCATGGGTTCAACATCTAGACCTCGTGCGGATCTTCGTGAAGTCTGAGTAGGGGGGCCAGCAGAATAGTGGGGGGGATCAGCGTTGGAGGGGAAGATAACAATACCATATGTCGTAATACTATTCCTGCGGAAAAAGATTTGGCTGCGTAATATTAAATATATATTTTCTGGGTGAACGTATAGTATTTAAGTTTTTATGAGTCTTGATAAAAACGAGTATGGTATTTAAACCATAATTGACAATACACTCTTTATGTTATTGAGTGTTGTATTTTAAAATATGTCTTAACAAATTGTAAATGATTACATTAGGCTTCTTGAGTTTTTTTTCACATGGAATCGTCAACACAAGCCGTTGAACTGTTTCCCTGGTGTAGGCAGTATAGTTCTTGTACGATAAGCTGGTTTTTAGTCTTACAAAAGTTTATTGCTGTTGCTGATTGTTTATTTTTAATTTTAATTTTTTTCCTATCAAACTAATGTCTAAACATATGGACGCATCAGTGAACTCGCTAGGTTGAAGGCAAATGAAAATGATTTGTGTTAGGCCTAATCGATAAATGCTGTCCCGCACTTCTCGCGAATACGCCCGAACAAACCATTTCCGTAAAAAAAACCCGTTTCAAACCACTTTTAACAATGAAAGAAGGCTTCACGAAGATCCGCACGAGGTCTACCTTTGTGTAAAGTTTCAGCCTAGTCGGGTCAGTATTCTTTGCGTTCACCCGGAACATCAGACACAGCCACACAGACAGACAGACAGACACAAACCACCTCTTCTTTATAATATTATAGATTACATTAATTTTTTTTATGAAAGAGAAATATTAATATTTCTTACACTTACTACATAACAAGTCTGATGGAAAATGCCTCTCTACAGCCTGATCGTTGTATTATACTTTATTTAAAATGTATATACTTTATTATGAATACCAGTATTTATTTAGTATATAAGATCCACATAGGATGAAAATATTTTTACCAGCATTTATTAACTTACCTCTGGATTTATTAACAATAGTAGCTAAATGTAAAAACTTAAATTTTGGTGTAAATATTTAGAGGTGTTTTACTATGTTTTCGGTCGGGCAAGAATAATATGCTTGTTTTCTACTTAAAGCGGTAATATAATTTTAGATATATAACTGATAGTACTCGTAGAAACTACGGAGAAAAAACAACTTGTGAAATCATTGAACTCTGAAACTGACACATGCCAGGATTGATGGCGAGGCTTAGGCGATTAACTTCAGCGAACAAACAGTTTCATTGAATATTCCGAGGGGGGAGACTTTATTTTAGCCACATTTATTTAAGTCAAAATTAATTTATGTAAAATTGATAGTTAAAAATATGCTGAACTATCAATTTATTTTGTTAATTTATTTTGTTTCCTTGAGTAAGAAAAATGGTATCGCCTGTACTACATCGGTATAAACAACATTTAATAGTTTTGAGTTTCAGGTATATTTTATTTTATATTTTACTAGCTTTTACCCGGTAGAAGTTGTCATGCCTTTGTCTATTACCAACTAAAACCAATATCACCAAGATCACCTGTTCAAGTAAACATGTTGTTACCTTTTATGAAAACAACAATATCTTTCCATAAGGTTTATATGGGAACCCTTTTGACCCTATTGGGAGGAACCCAATTCAGTTAAGACGAAATGGATAGCTTAAAAACCTTCTCCGTCAAATTTTACACATATATATATATATATACCAAGTTTCATGGCAAACGATCCAACTGTGCCTGAGTCCATAAACTTCAAATATGTATGTATCTGTATTTAATATATATATATACAAACAAACTGTAAACTTATTTTAAAAATAAATAAATAATTAACTATTTAAAAACATGAGGTTTACTTTTCTTATTCAGTTACAAAACGTAAATAACAACATATGTACAGAAATCATAATTTTTAAGAACTGCTTATATATCTTAAACCATATGACACAAACAAACCAACGTCCTTTTTATAAATATAGATAACTATAAATTTTTATATCTTTTTTACCTTTTATCTTTTTTTGTTATTTACTGCTAGCATTTTACCTATTAATCACCCTGTAAAAGAACACACCACCACAAGTGAACCATATTTTAAACCTGATGGTTGGTGTTTGTTAGACAAAATGTTAGATTGTATTTGTTGTAAGTTTTTATTGGTAATTTAAGGTGTTTTAGGTATTGGTTTTACCTTAAAAGCTTATGAAACAATAACCAAATAATTTTTGTTAACTTATTTTCAGATAGGCACATGTTCTATGTCTACCGATTAGTATTTATAGAAAATTATAATTTGATAAAGATACAGTGATCCAAGTTTACGATATTATAGTTTAAAATAGAAGTAGGACACTGATAAATTTGACTACTCATGTTAACTTTTTCTTCATTTTTAAAAAATCATCATGCACGTCTTACATACACTGTGACCTTCATGCAGACTGACAAATAATATGTAAACGGTATCTTAAATATCAGTCTATAATCATCATATCCATTACAAAAGAGCCGATTAATTTATGATAGAACAGATTACACCATTTTGCTTTCGATGCTTTACCTCGTCTACTGACACTATATACAAAATATTAGTGGGTTGCATTTTAAATGTGTTAGAATATGTTCGAATAAGCACATTCAGCTCATTGAAGGGATTTTACGATTTTTCCTCCTATAAAGAAGGCAATTATCTAGATTATCAAGAGCTTTAAATGGCGATAATGTTTTTAAACTAATCCAATTCACTTGCTAAACATTTCTGACGGATCACCCCAGGGAGAAGCAGGGAGACTTGTCCGAGAGGTAAAAATGTTTTGATTCTTCAAAACCCTTTTTTTATTTCAATGCTAGTGACATTTTTGTTAAAAGTAGATTATAAACGGTTTTAAGGGAAGGCGGTAAAAACCTCTCAAATGAGTGTGGTCTACCTTGAATTTCAACCCGTGACCCGTTTGAAGATGCTCAGTTTGTCCCAGTGTCAATAATGTTTTAGTGAGACGAAAGCCAAGGTGCAATATTGATTGGATAACGTTAATATAACATTTGAGTTTGATTTCCTGTTTAATTGACAAAGAGTAAACGTTTTTGCTATGCTTTTATCATAGCATCCATGTAATATTATCTATTATTGTAACCGCCAAAATCTAAATGCTAACCTGTAATTTTATATAATATTTATTATATACATATTTATAAGACAATTAGGGAAAATATATTCAAACTTTTCAGTCATAGGATAATTTGTCTATGCTATTACGTACTGCTATTATTCATTATTCTTTTATGAAGTTTTTCTTCCACATTTCTTTACGTGACCGCAATTAGGGTTTGCTAGAAGATTTTACTCTGATTTGATGAAAGTTCTTATTACTCGTTAACTATCCATAATTATCACTATGAAAGTATTGTCAATGCATATTATCACTGGTACATAAAATTAAGGTATTAGGCAAAGTAATTTCAGACTACGATAACTTCGATATGATTTCCACAATCAAAACTTTACATCCTAATTATAGTCTAAAAACTCTTCATATGTTAATTTGTATTAGATTCATTTAATTAATTGTATGTCGTCATATTTACATTCTTATTCAAATGTTCTTACTTATGTCTCATGTTATGTAGGGTGTGTTCCGTATGAACGTTATGCTTTCACATAATAACTTTAAAAGATGAGAGACTAAGTTATTTCACTTATGTTCAAACGATTTCACTTATTCGGTAATAGTTTAGAAGGGAGATTTTTACTATATAAAACATGTACTTTGTTAAGGTAACGAAGTAAGCAAAGTTGATACTAATGGAATGAAAATTAATAAATATATGCATGTTAAGTAGAAAATTATAAATAGTTTGTCACTCTTGTTTTTGTGTCGCATTCCTGCTGGATAGTAAACTTGCAAACTCGTATGAATAATTCATGATCCGGGTCATATTCAGCAGGATGTATCTTTATTGCACTCACTGGTATGGAAAATAATTTTGTGTTAATCGGATCACATAAATCAGAATAGTAACTGAAATTTGATTCATATTTTAGTGCTTATTCAGTGAGATCTATAAACTAATATTTCTTTAGTATTTTATTATGAGGAACGGGATGTAATAAAATACGTCTTACAACACTTAAGATATATTTATACTGATTCATATACAGACGGTAAACATAAATAAAATATGGTACTAGGCTATCGATTTTGACCAGTCACACCAGTCATCATCAGGCCAATGAGAGAACTGACAAAAGCCTGATGATGACTGGTGTGACCGGTCGAAATCGATAGCCCAGTACCATCTATTATATATGTTTACCATCTGTATGTGAATCAGTATAAGTGTAAATATATTTTAAGTGTTGTAAGACGTCTTTTATTACATCCCGTAAGTAATAACAACACGTAATATGATAATAAAAAAGTTTATTATGAGGAAAAACATTTTTTTAGCTATACACATTTTCCGTCCAAATTGTTTCAAACTACATTTTAAAAATATTCATAAAGTTTACCTATTGAAAATGATTTTCTATCACGATCGTCAAGTCATGATTAACGTATTCTGTATTTTGCATGTCGCTGACGTTTGAAAGCCGCCCTATTTAATGTTACTAGATCTCAAACAACATAGTTTTTACATACCATTGGTATTATACAGACTTAATAATAGACTGTTAATATGTTTATACTATACTTGGTGACTTTGCCCTATATTTAAACGTTATAATATTTAAATATAATTACAATTGATAGATTGTTTTTCTTTGTTTTAAGAAATTTATGGTATTTTTCCCCCTACACTTTCCCCATCCTCATAGTGATTCTGCATGGAAGTAATCAAGCAAAGCAACGAATGACCAGGTACAGTATAAGATAGACAGTACTGATCCAATTTACTGGTCTGGAATGAGATTTGAACTTACGACAGGGCCGCTGCCATGGTTCCGATGTCCACCGCTGTGACTTCTGTGCCAGTGACTCACCAAAAAGTAATACATACATTAAATCATTATTCTTAAATGAAATCCTTAGCGTTACAATCAATTATAATTTTAATTACATTAGTAATATTAATAGTAACCAAGTATGTTTAGGTAAATGAATAAGTTCTAATATTTTATTTATTTTATATTTTTAAATATATTATAGTATTAAACTAAAAAATAAGTTAGTTATTAGTTCTATATAGCAACACAAATGCCATATAACTTTCATATTCATGATAGTAGTACATAAACGTAAAGTAATTTTAGTGTGTGTTTACTCCAAATGTTAAAGTTTAATGATGCGAGATAACCAAGCCGTCTATAGACCGGAAATTAATCCTATTTGATTTCACCGTGATAACTGTGGCGATGTATTCTATTCGGTTGCACCATGACTCTGAATTTAGTAGATTTATCATCTATAATCTATAATTTTACTGAACTATTAATGTTATTTCCTATGGTACAGAACGCTATGCACATAAGAACATAACTTTAAAATATAACTATAAAAATAAAATTTATTATTACAATAATTTGTAGCTGGGGATATGTTTCTTTATTTTTAAAGAAACCAAAATAAACTAACTATTAAAGTATTAAAGTATTATATTAAACTATTTTTAAAGTAACTATACTTACCTTTCTAAAATGTAATTTCTAATTATAATAATATGCTGGAAATTCAAAATCTGCTTTACAATTAAATTAAAGCAGATTTTGAATTTCCAGCATATTATTATAATTAGGAATTACATTTTATAAAGGTAAGTATAGTTACTTAGTATAATTTGAATAAATGTTTTTCAGTAGATTAGGTCATAAAACGAATGTCAAATACATATATACAAAAGCTAAAAATTAAAATATACTTACTATATAGATTATATTTATACTATAGATTATCCTTTTAATATATATTACTTCCTAAGTCTATTGCCTTCTTAAATCCCTTTAAAGGTATTTCTCTCATTCGTATTTGCCTTGTAGCCAGTCAGGTTCTAAGATTGTATCTGTGCTTATGACCGAGGTAACATAACCCAAAGAGAAAGAAAAGTTCATGTAAGTAAAATGGAACTGATTATACACCGGATGGTTAAAAAACAACTTTCAATACTGTAACGACAACTTTTGAACTTTTTGCTGCCTTCATATTCAATTGATTATATAACATTATTATGATATAATTGTATTATTTCATTCTTCTATATAGTACAACTTATTCAGTGACTAACTACTACTGTGATATAATAATATTAAAAGCAAACATTAAATTATAACTAGAGACCGCCCTATGGTCTAAATTCGACCAATTTAGTTTTAAACATAAAGTCGATGAATATAAGAATTAAAGTTTAATATCTATTGAGTACTGTTGCACTCATATCTCTGCCCCTCTCTCTTCCCTCTCTCTCTGCCCCATTCTCTCCCTTCACTCTCTCTCTTACTCTCCCTCTCCATCCCCCACCCTCCCATTCAGGTATTTTTTTTAACGTGGACTTATAACTAATCATAGAAAGGGGTTACCATTCCAGTAATCGGTAGCCTTTTTTATTTTTTCCTGAAACCTCACCACCTCATCATATCCCCAACCTCTTCCTCCCCCTCACAAACAGGTATACTTGAAAGGAGATATGAGAAGGGTGTTACTGTTCCATTAGTCAGTAATATTTATTTATTTATGAATCATCTGTTCTGCTGTTATGCTGCATATTTATTTGAATAAAGCAATTATTTACTAAATTAAAAACAGAACGAAATGTAGAACACAAGTTCCCTTAAGAATAACATGTAAACTTTGATGCCAAAAGGGCATAGCACTACACGCCCAAACACAAAATTATTTGCAAAATAATTTACTAAATAGGTGTGCCAAGTTACATAATTTTACGATGCCACATATCCGAGTAATCGGTACCACAAAAATAATTGTCTTAGCCTATTAATATGTTTAGTAGCTTAGTAGATGAAAAGCTATATTTTTTGGGGTTTAATTGCAAATTGTTTTAGAATCAAACGTAGCCTTAAAACTGAAGGTTGTAATTTCAACCCTTACAATTATAATAATACATTTAAACTGTAACTGTACTGACGTACGTAATACAACTATTAATATGACACGGAATAGTATTTGATTCGTTCACACTGATCATCACTAAGGTAAATCACAATATCCTAATGCAAATGGCTCTAGAGCTGATTGCTACTATAGAGAAAATCATCTTTTAACACAAGACATCGATCAATATAAATGTATATATTAGCTTAACCCCATTTTCATAGTAAACTCGTGATTGTGTAATGACATAATTTCAGTGGTTTAGGTCGTAAAATTTCAGATATAATATCCCAATACGATTGGTATCAATGCGCCATCATTTATTAGACCTTAAACCTACTTCTCTCAAACTACTAAATATATTTTGTGTGAATATGGAAACTTTTCTAGCAGTTTTGTTAACATTAAAATTTTAAGTAAAAATAAATAGAACAATGACTATTTGTTAATAGTGAAATATAGGAGCCTAATTTGTATTTTATTAATTGTATTACTGTCTTTCTTCATACATGTTTTTGATAACGTTTATATATCTTTAAGGAGAAAAAATGTCGTTTTTACTGTACAGCCAACTAGGTTTTACTAGTTTTAAATACATTTAATAATTGTTGTATAATTTTGTCATGTCGTTTAATCGAAATACATAATATCATCAGATAAAATACAATTTAAAGAAATAAGCTCACCCTTAAAATTTGTCAGGCCTATTATTGTTATGTTATTTATTACTTTATTTTACATATTTTAAAATAAAGTACAATAATAATTTACCTAAGAATTATCGACTGAAATTTCTACACAATCTATTTTTTTACATATATTTTGTCAACGAAGTCTCCTCCAAGGTATTAACAATATATTTGTAAACGTTTCCTCGAGGAATATATATGTGTATTATATTAATATAAACATAACAAAGGTAAAATATATCAAAATAATTTCGGTAGAATATACCCCTAACACGTGTTGTTTGACTAAAGTGAATACTTGAATAGGTTTATTGCATTCATCACTTAAAATATTTAAAATAATTAGATTTTCCAAAACATTATTAAAATATATACCAAAAGTAAAATAAAAATATATTAGTGCAGTATCCTAACATTTAATTGTAAAGTTTAATTATTAGTAGTTTTTGTATGCAACACATTGCCAATACCTTAGATATTGTCTTAAGTTGTAAATTATTTATGTTGAAGGTTTACACTTTCTACACATCATTAGAGTATGAATTCTATGATTTTGGTTTCAAGCTTTATGTATTTCAAGTAATGCAAAATATACTGTTAGCGAATTTCCCCTATAGGGAAGAAGCTATTACCGTAGTCGGCATGGTAAGACCTAGGCCCGGGACCATGATAACTTTTCGTTTTGAGGTCCCCAGACCCCAAAAACACCATTCGTTCGAAACTGTATATATATATATATATATATATATATATATATATATATATATATATGTGTGTCCGTGGGTGCAATAACTCTCGTAAAAAAGGTCCGATTTTGATGAAATTTGATACAAACATGTAAAGCAGCATTTATGACTTTAAGTTTGAAAACCAGACGGATCGACCTATCCGAAGGGGTATTTTGGGGGGGTTTTGTACCCCAAAAATGGGTTTTTTGAGTTTTTTACATACATTTTTTGAAAAAGTAAAATTTTATTTTTTACCATTAGATTCACCTTAAAAAGACGCACGATTTGATGTTTTAATCATTGCTCTACGTCAATTGGTTACTGATATATTGAAAGTGCTAAACACAGTACGTTGTCCTATGTTATTCTTATGGAGGATAAGAAAAATTGTATATTTTGCTTATTTATCAACGTATCCAGACGAAACTTGGTATATTGCTTAATTTCATTGTGGTCTATTGATATTTGCACAAAAACCCATTTTTGCCCGATAGTTCCCGTAGCAGCAAACCTGCATATTCAGTCCCATGTTATTCTTATGGAGAATAATTAACGTGTTATCTCCATTAATTATAAAGATAAATTAATAGAACTTGGTATGTGCTTTACCTAGTTGAGTTATATTGATATTTGTATAAAAGCCCATTTTTAGTGTTCCTTATTTCAGCAAACCTGCATACTCAGCCGCCATGTTATTCTTATGGAGAATAATTAAAATGTCATAAATCGTTTATTTATGAATGTATATTGATGAAACTTGGTATGTGGCTTTATGTGGTATTAAGATAAATTAATATGCATTGGAAATTCGCTGAGTATGCAGGTTTGCTGCTACGGGGGTATTGTATTTTAATAAAATGATGAAAAGAATAGAAAAGTTATGCAAAGAATAACGTTTTCTTCAGTTTTACTTTCTAGTATAGCCTAATCTATAGGCTATACAATTTTAGTTTTATTAAATTGTTGTTAAAAATCAAAATAAATCACTTGATGTATTAGTATGTTGCATTTCCAAAAATAAAATAGTACATGTCTTTTTCTTTACAGGTACAGTCCAATTTGTTTTTCAAGTTCATGTTGAGTTTTAGTATTTAAAAACATATTTTATAGTAAAAATGATATTGTAATTATTAAAACCATAGTTATTGGCATATCAAACGAACTTTGGGATCATAAACGTTGTGTGTGTAAAAACATGTTAACTTATAGTCTAAATACAAAAGAGCAGATTTAAATACACTTTCCTCTTATGGAAAATTGGATTAACTAATATAATAAACTCCTGTAGAGTTACCACCGTCAATCATTTAGACGATAGTTTCAAAGTATTTTTAAACTGGCACGTGACAACGTTGATAACGTGGATCTGCCAATGTCGAGTAGAAAATATTTGATTTAATTTTAATCACGGTATAAATATTTGCATTATTGAAATCCAGAGATCAAGTTCACAATATGATTAAAAATCATGATAACATTAAAAGCCCCTTCAACCTTCTAAAAACTAAAGAAAAATTCTTTTAGCAATATTCAGTAAATAACTTTAATATATAATAAAACAATTAACAAATTATGTATTTTTTCTCTTGTACATCAAGAACTTTATTCAATAACACTGAGAATGTTGTTTTATATTTAATTGTTAACAATATTATAAAAATAATGAATTAATCTAGCAGAACTTAAGATAGATGTGAAATATCCTGCTAAATCATTGTTTATGTATAGTGTTAGGGAAAACTTGTAAAATCCGTGTATATTTAATTTCAATTTTTTGTAATGACAAATATTGATGCAAGTTGTAATTACTTACTCTGACATAAAAAAGGCCCACTGTTGCAGTGTAAGGGGTAAAGCGCTGAGCCGCGTCCGTGCCTTGTCACCACTGATTGTGGGGCTGTTGGCGCTGCGTCGTCGGGTCGCGGGCTGGGAATATATGAAGTACCCGTCTCTCGGGGGACTTGCGAACAATCGGTAACATTTACGTGTAACCATATGCGTACCATGTGTAACCATAACCTAGTATCATGTTCTAATCTACAGATTTAGTGTCGAAAATGATTATGTATTATTTATATATTTCTTACGTAAACAATGTTAAAGTAAAATAACATAAATAAAAGCCGAAAGCAAACAAAATAAATTATATTATAGTTTAATGAGCCTGCCTTCATAAAATATGTGTTTGTCAATTAAATATTTGCAAAATTATATTTTATAAACGTAAAAAAATACCTAGTTGGGATCATCTAACAATAATACACACCACTAAGTAAGTTGTAATTTTATATTTAATTAACACAAACAAAAGCTTGTTTATTAGTGAGAAAGATAGGTCTATGATTATTAAGGTTATGTCCATTAAAATAATGTAAATATTCTCTAAGCACCAAGATAACCGGTTGCTTATCATTTTGGAATAAAAAGGCCAAAAGATGATTGTGTATTAACTCCAACCTTTAAATATGTAATGTAAACGGTTTTGAGGACATCATGTTTAGCTTTTCAATACTCATTGCCCGGCTCATCTGTTTTAAGAGCTATTTTGAATAATCAGTACTATTATAAGAGTAATAAATTTATTAACAATTTGTACTTGAGCTTTACTTAACAAATTCATCAGATTAGATGAAATAAAGCTCACTCTCCATAATTTTTTTTATATATTTATGTAGTTTATACGTGATATTTACCTAAACCATATGTATGTATATATTAATACTACTATTTTATATATAATGTATAATGCAACTTTAATTATATAAATACAAACAACCACGCAAATGTATTCTATGTACGTTTATGTTAAACCCCAACACATTATATTTGGCTAAATAATCTCTTTTATTTGAAACCTATACAGTTATAATTAACTATATACTGCCGCGACTATGCCATAAAAACTATATTAATATCGATACAAATCAAGCAATTATAATCTGGATTGAAAACCAATCCCGTATATATATTTTGCGCTGTTAGGGCTCTCCAAGGTCATCACACAAATATAGTATTGGTTAGTTAAAAACAAAAACAAAAAAATATATTTCTTACAGTACAGTACTATTAGTTTTCTATGTTAGGCATATAAAGTTTAAATATATTATATTTAAAATACGTAAGATACGTCAAACTACATTATTGTTAAAATCTTCAATTAACTTGCTTTTGTTGAAAGAGCAGAATTTATTTTTTATATTAATTATCTTTTAACTGTACATTTTTCGTTTGCATGTGATATATTTTAACCTTAATTACATGTAAGAGTATGGCAATGGATGTTACGGGTATTTAACCAATAAATAAGTAATGTTTGTAAACTAAACATAAAACTAGTCAGAACACTTTTAAATCCCTTATTTACTCCAAGAAGTTATTATATTAGTAAAGATAGATTGAAGTTGTTCGATCAAGAGTACAGAACAATATACTCTGATTGGGCACACTGAACGTTTAATGGAATAACTCGTATAATAACGTTATATCTTCTAATGATTTTCCGTGGTTCACTGGAGATAAATAAATTCTAGCTCACTACAATTTATTTACCTTATTGTTAATTATCAGATATATATTGGGTATTTTAATATTTGTTGTTGTTATTGTTCATGTTGCACTATTATTTGATTGACATCAGTTAAGTGCTATCCGTTTCTAAACTCTGTATATCTTTTTTTCTTTTTGGATAAAATTGTATTGATGGGACTTAGTGGGGTAAAATAACGTTTAAGAGCCTACTTGCAGGTTTTTTGCCAGTTAAATATCTTTACACTAGACGACCCGTGCGGAATTCTGAACTGCGAACTAAATCTTACCAGCTGATCAGATGTTCTTTTGTTTACATTTTTGCTCCTGTTAAAACAAACTATTCCCTTTATTTATCTTTCATATTATTCAAATTTCCAAGAAGTGGTACTTTTTAGAACGAGGGTCTTTTTGTCAGTAGCCGGCACGATACGCTTTAAAATGAGGGGTAATCATGGAATTTGATAAAGGAATAAGGAAGATCTCGCAGACTGACAGAAAAACAGGCAAGAGAAATAATCTATCTTTACATATAAGAATCTTATGTTAGCAAAATTTTTAGGTCAAACTGTGTTTGTGGGAGTTTGGTAAATCACAGGATGAAAGGAGACAGCACGAATTAAAGGAATTAATCTTGACCCCACAGACTCGGAAAAAATAGTAGTATTTTTAAAACGTTACCAGCAAACGAGAAAAATAACTTAAAATACCCCCAATAAGAAAAGCATGGGAATTTTCAAAACGTCTGCTAAGTTTACGTTAAAACATGTGAAAAACATGTTAAAACATGTTAATATATGTGTCTACTTTGTTTAAGAACTGGCATGTGTTCCTACTTCTATTGTTTTATTATCTACAGTATGTAATGAGTAAAGAAAATCTAATTAGGCAGAGGATATCAGCAAAGTTAGGGGCTATGGCCCCTTGAAGCCACTACCATATTCCTATTTAAATATATGCTCTTATTAAAATTATCCTATGGTTGTTTTATAAATATGCTGCTAATTTATTGCATTTAATGCTTTGCACAAAATTACATATTGTAAACATTTCCTCTGTGTGCAGGCAATTTAACACTAGGTATGTTTAAAGGTCTTAAAAATCCTAATAATGATGAAGAGCTCTTTAATATAATGTAGGGAGGGGGCGAGATGTCAGGGATGTTTAAAGGGAGGGAGTGGAGACTGGAAGGGGATATTAAGTGACAGGAGTCTGGTTTTGAAGGGGTGTTTAGGGGAAGGGAATTTGTTGTAATTGCAGTCTAATGATAAGGTGTCATCTGGAAAATTCTTGATGATTGATAAATAAATAATAGAAGTACGGTTTTATTTCAAACAAATATTATCATAATAATTATTGCAAAACATTTTTGAAGGAAACACCCTTTTTGTATTACTTAATTTAGTAGGTATTTGTAGGCACTATGATAGTTTTGTTAACTAAACATAACATTATCAACAATTCATTAAAACAAAACAAAATATATTTCAATACATATCTAAAAAATTGTATATTCAAATTTTAGTTTATTTTCATTTCCTACACCTTAATAATATATTATTAGTAAGAAAATACACTTTCTACGATATATTTGCACTAGGTAACTCATTACGTATTTGTGAACGACATCTTAATGAACTACTTTTACTACTCTTCTGACAAAATTTTAAAACGAAATATTGTAACGTTAACGTTTACAACTGCAATATCAAAGATAGAAACATTATAAAATTATTGGTAATTTGTTATACTAAACTGTTACCAATACTGTTCAATCACATTAAATTAAGATAAAATGAATTGTCGCTACGCCCGTAAAGCAAATAAATAGTTCAGCAGACGAGGTTATTTCAACTCGAAGCCTGATTGGATTTGACCCTCAATCAGTACGAATTGCGCGTCGGAAATTGGTGGTAATTTGGATGGAGTTACGTTGAAATGAAGAACGCTTCACTACTGTGCCAATCAACCAATACACATATTTACATTCTACTTTTAAAAGCAATAATGCTGCGAGTTCATGATTATCGTTTTAATTTAATCGTTGATCAAGACTATCAGACAATGTTCTACCTTGTGTTTTCTCTGACCATGAAATATTGTTTTTCAACCTTCAGTTCAAACACCACACTGAAGGTTGCTTGACTTCCACAATCCAAGAAAAACTCACCTGTAAAGAGGAGGGTTTTCTGTCAGGATGCCTGATGTAATTTTGGTATGTGTTTTATGTTTTTGACTTGGATTTAAAATTTAGTGAACTCTTGCTTGTCAAAGATTGCTTCAGTTTGTTTTTAATACTCTCATTACTTTATTTGATTTGATTTTTAAGACTAAGACAATTTTAGTTACAAATATATGTAAGAAAAATATTAATAAAGCTTGGTATACAGATGAGTTGAGTTTATTGAAGAAAACAATAGTATGTTGTAATGATGTATATAGAATCACTGGTTCGGGATTGCTCGGTAAACAAATACCGTTTTTAAGATATTGTTATAAGAAAAACATTAATGAAGCTAAATTAAAATATAATGCCCAGAAAATTGAGCTTTCATCAAACAAATGTATTGCAGCCTGGAACTTGATTATAAGTGCTGGTGGTATAAGTTCTAAAACAAAAATAGAATGTTCTCTTTCACCTCAAACATTAAACACCATTTTTGTCTCTTCAATTAAGAACAAATCTTCTAAATTAGATCAGTCTTCAATAAATTTAACTCAGTTTATAACAAATAAAAAAATAACCTGTGTGAATTTCAGGTGGAGAGAGGTTTCTTCCGAAGAAATAATCTTCATCGCTAAAAACATGAAAAATTCTAAAAGTTTTAATTTTTATGATGTGTCTAACAACTTTACTAAACAAACAATTTTAGTATTCTTAAATCCTCTCATCTTCCTGTTTAACTACAGTTTGCACAGTGGGTACTCCCCCGATGAGTTAAAAATTTCAAAAGTTGTACCTGTCTTTAAGAAGGGAGACACATATGATCCAATTAATTACCGTCCAATATAATTAATTTCAACATTTGCAAAGGTGTTGGAATATGTAGTTTTTAACCAGGTTTATAAAATTTTGAAGTAAATAAAATTTTTAGTAAATCTCAATTTGGATCCCAAAAACAATGTCCCACCGTAATGCAATAGACTCAGTAATAAATCAAATAATGAACAGTTTTGAAAACAATAGCTTTGCTTGGGGAACATTTTGTGACCTCAGCAAAGCTTTTGAGTGTCTCATTTAAGATACGCAAAGAAAAACTGGAATACTACGGAGTTCATGGGAATTAACTAAACTTTTTTATCACATATCTTGAAGGCAGAAGACAGTCAGTTTTCATAGGGGGTGAGTGGTTCTCATTACTATAACTAACAGTGAAACCTTTTCTATCTTCCAGAGCCATTCAAAGTGAACGAAAAACACAAGATTACCAAACTCGACGAGATAGTCAGATTAATAACCGATATCAACAAATACATCAATCTAATGCTCCAGTACTACCACAAAATCAATATAGATCAAGATCATTCACAAGTTCAAACAGGCAAACCAACTCTGAAGAATCAATCCCCAAAAGTCCTGATAAAGATATTTCAGGACTAAGAACTAAGTCCGGAAGATTAGTAAAGCCAGTGAAGCTGTATGAATATAACCAAAGAAAGGAGATGTTCTAAGACTAATCAGCTGATGTTTAAAACCTGCTGAATTATTATTTTTGATTTGGCAATGTTTATGTTTTTGTTTTAGCTAATCCTAATCAATCTTTCTTTAATTCTATGTAGCAAATAATTATGAATATATTCTTTTCACTTTAATCATTCCTTTAAGAGGTTGGTTGTTTATGAGTGTTTTTTTATTCTGTAATTAGGAAATTTAGCTGGACCGATTTTAGAATGCAACTGTTATTAAAAGAACAAATATTTATTACAATAAAAAATAAAAAAACAGCACGTTAACATGCATGCTTATTAAATCTTATTTACGTTTGGTATTAAACATTTACTTTAGATGCAGTTTATGTACAATCTCGGATATATTTGAATATAATGAAACAAATGTAAATTATTTCTTGACAAAACATGTTATAATAGTTATACGTATTAAAGTATCATATTGAACTATAAAAATTGTACCAATCCATTGTCATTAAGTGTTATTTAATATTGATATTAAAATCAAAGATCAAATGGGCATTAATTTGTATCCCTAAACATTGTATTGTAATAAATCGTTTAACATACGACACAGATGATCAATGTGTATTGCTTTATATTGTTTTTTTTAGTATAAAACAGACTAAAGTGTTGTCCTGTAGCGCTTTCAAACTCGTTAAACTGTAATTTATTGTTAATATTAAATTATTATTTCAAGGTAAACTCGGTATTGTAATTACAAATGAATTATCGTATTGAATTGTTGGATTTAATCGTGCCTTAGTAATTTATTTAAAATTACGTTAGACGGTTTGTATTTTCTAAGAAATCAAAATGAATGGAAAGCTACATAAAAATAAACTTATACAAATTTTAAATATAAATATTTTTAATTAATGAACAGATGTAATGGAAAACGTGTCCATAAAGACATAGATATATATGTTTAAGGTATACACAACCCACAATTTTGAGAGTTAAGTTTCGCGTTTTAATATATATTTTAGAAATGTGCAATTACATTTTGATATAACTATAATGAATAATATTCCAAATTAAAAGTTGTATTTTTAACATTTAAAATTTATTACATAAGATTATATTTATAAGTGTATTAAAATAACTGAGGATAATAGTTTACATGAGTAGGCTGCATAAAAAGGTATGATCTAAAAAGAAAACTGGTAAAATACTAATAGTGTTTTTTTAAAGTATGAATTACGTTTTATTTAGGCTAGAGGTAGCGAATAAGTATTCATTAATTAATATACCTATGATTTTGCGATACAAAGCTCCAGTTATTACATTTGAGAGAATGTAAAGTGGAAAATAAAAATAAAACTGCTCATATAAACGCAAAATAAAACACGTTACTTACCTCAATGAAAGTGTCACAAACACGATTCAACATTTTGACGTAAATAAAATATTTTTGTTCAAGAATAATTCATTTACAACAGACTAAAGAGATTAATCACAACAAAGCACTGCTTATCTTAATTAAAGTACAACTGTACATAAAAGTGGGCAGATAAATGGGAGAGATAAGGGTACGTTTTATTAAGTCATTTGCACGGGCAGCGATTTGTTTATATTACTTTTAAAGGTTTAAGTAATAAGTTTACCAGTAAATGGCGTTGGTTCAGAAAACAACTGTACAAAAACTTTTTATTATTAAATCTAAACAGTTAGTAGTGCTAATCTTATTATTTAATTTATGCAATTTAATGACTTCCTACTTGCCTTTAAAATCTTTTGACGTGTTCAACACTTTAGTTAACTAAATCGTAGCTTTGCTGAACATGAGCAGCCCTTTTTTAAATTTATTTATTTATCAATTTTATACCAATTCTATGCAGTAGACGTAATTTTCTCTCAGAGAAAGTCTAAGTGTTGACACTTGCCACAAGATGCGTTCATTAAAGTGAGTTTGGTTTTTATCAGAAGACAGCTAGTAAAAAGTATTTGAAGTTGTCCTTGAAATATTACGTCCACACGTAAGTCGTCCAGATTAGCGGGATAAAGTAATATTTTAAAGGGGATCATTCATTGATGGAAAACGAAAGTATTTGTTTAATAGTTTAGCTTTTAAAGCATTGTTGCTTTTAAAATAATTTACTTGACTGAAATACAGATTATTAAGTTATTAAAGTGTTTGCCAGAATATTTAGATTGAATATATTGAAGCTATTAATAAATATTAACTAATCAGAAAAGGGTAAATTTTAAAGAAATAATAGTTAACTTATAGAAGGAAGGTAGGTGTGAAGCCCTCAAAATAGTTTTAAGTTAGAAAACAAGGTTCGTACGTAATCCAACTTGTTTGTCTGTAAGCTTGACGGGATTTATTTTTTGGCATTAGGCCAGAATATAAATGTCAGTTTCAAAAAAGAGAAAAGAGTATAAGTAAAAAAAAAAATGTTTGGAAAAGATTTAATAAATTCTTTACTCATTAAATTGTAACATTTTTTTTGTTTGCGCCAGTGAACACGATACCAGCTCATTTGATTACATATGAGATAGTCCATAAAATACTACCTTTTACAGTAGTGATAAAATAATAAATGTACAAATATAAACGGTCAAATAGATCTCATGCTAAATTATTATTTTCTTTAATGCAAGGAATCCACTGATTGAAAAATATACAATATCATTATACACGTATTAAAGTATGGTGTTGCTGGCTCACTACTGTCATGAATATCTGACTACCTGTATGGCCACTTTATCACCGTCAGAATTGGCTCCGTAACATCTTAACAGTTCTCACTATCTTCTGTGTTTCCGCAGGAATCATTGCTGGGCCCCTGCCTATTCAATGTCTTCATCAATGACCTCTTTGAGGTAGTTTATGTAAATACTTTGCATTACGCCGATTTTGCTTTGCTTGAAGATTTTCACATCAATCTCATCACATGAAGACTCTCAAAACGTGCAAAGGAGCCTATATGCAATATAGGAATGGTGCACCAGTAACGGCATGTCTGTTAACCCCAGCAAATGTTGTTCGGTAGACTTCCACCGCATCAAATTCCAAACAGTAACTGTCTATTCCATCACGAGCATCCATATTCCAATGTTTCAAAGCATAACGGACTTAGGTGTTAGCTTCGATAGTAGCATGAGTTTTATATCCATATAGACAATATCTGCAGCCATGCCAATAGGATGCTTGGATTTATTTCAAGATTCTCCAGAGATATCAACAGTCTAGCTGTTCTTCGCTCTCTTTATTGATTTATTTGAAGGAAACTTGTGGACTACTCTAGCCCGGTGTGGTCCTCATACACCGTTGGTGACATAATTCGATTAAAGGCTCTGCAGTGGCGCTTCATTCGTCTGGTTGGGGTCCGGTGCGGCTATGGTTACCTGGAGTTCCCCATCGAGTTGTCTGGAGTGATGAGTCTTCCTCCTCTCGCCCTGAGACGAAACGTGGCTGATGTGGTTTACCTCATGGAAATCATCAATGGATATATTCATTAATCGGAACTCTTGGCTGGGATCAACTTTAGAGTCCCATCGAACACCATATCTCGTGAAGTTGAAGTTACCACTCCACTAACTACGATTATAACAGCCCACTGGCTCATTTTGTTAAACTGGGGAACTGCGGGGCAGCCAAATGAGACCTCTTCTTTGACAGTGTGCAGCTGACTCGAAGGTGGGAACTCACTCTTCTAGCCTCCTGAAACTGCTGCTACCCTCCTGCCGCAGTACCAAGAGCTGGTACTAATTAATTTATAATTTTGTGGTGATTTTTTTATATATTTAAAAATTAAACTATTTTTAAATAATGTATTTGTACATTAATTGTAAGCAAATGTAATTATTTTTTAACTTATACATTACCATCATTACATAGTATCAGCAGTCACGAATATTTAACAATCGTAAACGTTTGTCAACTCTGTTAAGCCCTCATTTTAAATTATTTTTTGTTTAGGACGTTGTGAGCCTAGTTTAATGGAGATTTACGCTGATGAAGCATTAAGGAACTTTTGCGAATTTCACACTAGGTGTTTTCGTTAAATAATTCTCAAAAATTAAAAATTTCTCCGTAAAGGAATAATGAATGATAGACAAGTAGCAGTGGTGAGCCGTGTTCGTGCCCCGTCACAAATGACAGTCGCTCTCGGGTTGCTGCGTCAGTCCGTTAACTTGGTGGAAATACTTTTGCTGCAGTATTGCATGCGCTTTACAAACCATGTATTTTTTATATATGTAAACCTTTTGACGGTTTAGAAGTACTAGCCTAAGGAATGTTATTGGTATTAATATCATACCAAATTTAACAGGTTAAATTGAGACAATAAAGTTTAAAGGAAATAAACAGATTTGATTTGCCTGTTTGCCTATATTAAAACCTAGTCGGGATAATATAGGAGATAAGATCTATTACAACTCTCTTACTTAGATAAAAACGAGCAATCTACTCTGTGATCTAGGTCATTGAACCCCTGATATGACAGTATCAATATTTTTGATAAACAAGCTATATTAACCTACTAAATATTGGGTTACACGTCTATTATATATAACAAGTTACTTTTATCAACTAATGTAGTTCATGACTTTTGTGGGTGGTTACCAAATTTTTAGTTAACATTTTTGTAATAACATAAGACAAAATAAAAGATAATTTACAAATCCAATAAATATTTTATACCACTCTTTAAGTTAGTTTTACCGAGATGGCTATCCAGTGATAAAACTGTCAATGAACATTGACAAAAACTCCATACAAATTTTTTTTATTTTTATTAATTTTATAAAATATAAAATATTTTATGATGCGTGGCCAAATAACAGTTTTTGATTTATGAACTGTACAAATAATTATAAATAAAACGAAAGGGTTTCATTTAAACGAGCAGCTTTGATGCTGAATGCACAATAAGATATTCTTAGGATTAAACTCAGCTTTTCCAGCCTTACTATGTTATTGGTGGAATTAGTAAGATAACCGTTCGTGTTGTTTGGTGTCCAATATTTTCGTTTAAAATATACCAATTTATACGTATCTAGTTATATCCTATACATTCATTTTTGTATTTTTAGGTGTTTTGTATGCTTTGTTAGTTGCGATATTATTAACAAATAACATAATGATAATGGATAATAATTAATAACATGATATTGTATTACTTTCAGTGTGTTTCACCTGCAAGTCTTGCAATAATGCCAGTGGCTGAAGAGTTGCAGCTGGCCGTGGCTATACCCAAAACTGAAAAGGTGAATGCCAGCCAGTAGTTGCTGCACAAAATGCGAAAAAAGTGAACACGAAGAGGAGGACTCCTCCAGAGACCAATCCAGGTGAACTGCCATTCTATTTTGGAGGGACGACACAAACGTGGTTTATGTTTTCGAGCTAGTATATTTGGCAACCGATTTGGCCGTAGCGACAACAGCCGTTTTAAGTAATTTTTGTGCATTCCTAAAGTGTAAACAAATAGTGTATCTATTCCCGTCTCTAGGTACAGCACGTAATTAGGCGTGTTGTCCGACTAACAAAAGATTATCTTAATAAAAAACTTAATACTCTCTCTAATGTGTCATGCTCTTTGTACCCCCAAATTTGACACCCGTAACACACCATATCCCTAATTATTGATGAAAAAACAAGAAATTTTGAATTTAGTGGCACTCGCTCATTTCCTATCAAGTTTCGCCACGTTATGTTCATTGACAATTTGGCTGTAGTGGATTTTTCATTTAAGTGTGACTCCCAAAAAAACTTCGGAGTTAGTGGTATTACCCAAATATTTGTATTTATTAACTACTACAATCAGTTACACATTGTAGTGCCATTTATCAGTACTTTTTAATTTACCACCTTTCCTAAAAAACATTATTTTAGATTTACTTAAATTAACAACAAATTTCCACATATTACAATATTCTACAAGCTTATTTATCTATCATTTGTTGAAGGCTAATTGCAGTAGGAGCTGAAATTACCAAGTCATCAGCATAAAGTAATACATTTACTCTGTATCCTCCTAAGTTACAACTACCTTCTAATATCTCAGGAATATCGTTAATAAACATGGAAAACAATAATGGACTACATAACATCCCTTTTTAACGCCTGCATTAGTTTGAAAAGCCTCCGTTACCCCTTGTTTACATCAAACCCCTGATCTCGTGTTCTCATATAAATTCTTTAATGCCTGTGGAAGCCCCTATCCCTGTGAGTTCAAAAAACAAGGCTCTTCTATCAATTGTATCAAATGCCGCTTTAAAGTAAACGAAAAAGCTATAAAGTTTTTAATTTGCCACAGATAACTTTAAATTAATTATACTTGTTAAATTGAACAAATTATCTACAGTTGAATATTATTTCCGGAAACCAGCTTGAAATATTTATAATATTTATATTTTCTACCCATGTACTTAATCGATTATAAAGCAAAATAGTATACAGCTTAGCATCACAATCTATAAACGATAAGCCTCTGTAGTTAGAACCAAAATGGATGTCGCCCTTTTTGTGAAGGGGAAATATTAGTGACTTTGTAAAGCTCTCTGGAACACGACCATGTTTATAAATTTGGTTAAAAACCTTCAATAATTTAGACATTAACTCTTATGAGCCATTTAAATAAATCGTAAGGTGTCATAACCTGGTGCTTTCCCAATTTTTTTTGTTTGCTTTAAAAACTCATTTTCACAATTTCATAGTAAGTTCGTTATCAAGAAACTAATCAACAGTGAATGGTTCGGCATAAATAATAGTCCCAGCAACAATAGAGGGGTATAATAACCTATTAAAGTGATCGATCCATACACTGGGCTCAATATTCGAACAATACTATTCGTATGATGAAGTTTCTGTTGTTTACTCAGTGTATTATAAGATTTCCTTGCATCGACATAAGACTTTCTTACAATTTGTGAGTTGGTTTTTCCAAACATATTTAGCAAACCTGTATTTTTTTTTCTCAAAGCAAAACAATTGAAATGATACCATGGTTGCTTAAAGTGCACTTTTACCTATCCACACAACCTAAATCTTTAAACTTATGGTAACCTGCATTCTTAACACAATCTATTAAACTATTTACAAATTGCCGATTATTTTGTTCTTCAATAAAATTCACAAGTGCTCTTTATATATTGCTAGAATAATAAACTTCATCCATTCCCGTCCACCTTAATCTAGGCAATAACGCACATATATTATCCTCTCTATTTCCGTTCTCCCTATCAAATTTTAATCTAATGCTCATCGGCAAGTGATCTGCCCCTGGCTCCCTTAACACCTCAAAATCTTTCATGATTCGTAAACAATTTACAGAGACCAGTGCCAAATCTATAACCGATGCACCTAGTGAATTAATAAAAGTATATTTGCCCTCCTGTCACTTATTGATCTGCCGTTCAATATAATTAAGCTAATGTTTTCACACATTTCTAAGAATTTTCTTTCTTTTGAATTTAGAACAGTGTCTTTTGATTTTCTATCATTAAAAAATGACCACTTAAGTTTAGCTCATCGATATTAAAGGATGTTTTTCTTCTCCGATACGACTGTTGAAATCACCTAACATTACTAATTCATCGCCCATATTTTGTACTAAAAATCTATTCAAAATATTAAAGTTGTTATCCCAATAGTTGTATTTAAGGTAAACCGGGACTATTTTTATATAACTGTCAGCCTTATTATACTTATATTTAAGAAATTTTACATCACATTTGCATGTAAAAGTTATGTCATTTCAAAAAGAAGACTCTAAATTCACACATAAGACACCGCCCCCTATTGCCCTACCAACATTTGCAAACCTGACTGCACTCTCAAAATAAAAATTAAAATTAGGGAGCCTCTCAACAACGTAATTATTATCTTGCTCCATGACTAACGATTCTAATAATAAAACAATATCAAAACCTCTAATAAGACTCAAAAAGGAACTATCACTAACCTTACTCCTTTAACACTACATTATAACATAATACTTGTAAGCAATATCTCTGGGCTGTCGTCTCCGTCGATCTTGGTCCAGGATTGGTGTGGCGTCCTCAACCCTTCGATGATGACTCCTCGGTGTGGGTGTTAGCTCCCTGCAGTGGTGCAGTCACTGTCGCATACGTCTTCGTCAGCAACTCTGTAGCTGTCATCTTTTTCGTGCTCCCTCCGGTTTCGATTGGTGGTCTGGATGCTGACTCTCGAGACTCTTGTTTAGTTGCACCATCACTTCCTCCTGCTTTCAGACAGTCATTTTCCCAAGTGAACCAATAGTTATCCACGAACAGATGGTCAAACCTAGAGGCATGTGACGCCTTCCACAAACTCTTATAATCTCGTTTTTCACGAGTGAGCAACGCACGTTTTTCGCACCTCAACAGTGAAGTTCCTGTGAACCACGTATCCCATGCCACGTAGATGTTTCGTATTTACGATAATCTCATGAATTTCAGAATCAAGTGGAAAGTGCGCAATTACTACTTTACTGTCCCTTATGGGATGTGCACGATTTACCCAGATTCTCTCACTACATTCCATAACCTTAATGCAAAATTTCGTAACCAGGTTTTTTAAGTCTACTTTTCCGTCCCACTGCAAACATTTAAAAAATAAGTTTATTCCGTTATTCTCGAGATCGTTAATTTTATTCACTACAGCGTTTTGCTGCAATTTAGCTGAGTAATTTCATTCTGGAGACACTTGTTTTCATTTTTTAGGGTTTTAACCTCACTTGTGAGCTCCGCTATGTCTTGTTTTGTAACAATAATGACTAACTTATTGTCTAACAAACTACTTAAAGGTTCTTTAAGCTGACCGTGCGTCAAATTGACTATTTCACCTTCCATTTCTCCCAATCTATCCGTGACCTGGGAGAGCTTGCGTACACGCCTACACTGGCTTTCAGCTTCGGGAGGACTAAGACACCTTTTAACACTCCAAGAGCTCGCGGAGGTGAAAAATCACTAATTTTGTCTTTTCACTCATAAAAGTGTTTAACCACGAAAAAAGGTTACTGTATAATCACAAATAAGTCTCGCCGGGCCAACACAGCACGTTTCCGCACATCAGTCTACGTCAGACCACTCTCACAACCGAGTAAATTACTTATAAAAGACCGGTTACTATTTACTTTCTCTATCACCAGCCCCAAAAATCACTCACATCAATGTTTTTCATTTACTGCCCAACCCTTTATTTCTTAACTTGTTTATCCTTATTTGAATTCACTCTTGGACATTGAGAAATACCCACTGTTTAAATTAAAGTTAGTATTACATCGAACTACTTAATAGTCATAACTTGAGTTTATCTTCATTTGCATTCACGCTTGAATCGTAAGTTTATATAACTAATGACATAAGTTAAATGCACAAGTGAATTGAATATTATATTGTTTTAACTAAATTGTAATTCTAATTGGCTACTCTAAAACATAACATTAAGGTATGTAATTTTAGTGCAAAATTGTGTTGTACACAGTAAACATGCGAACACCATATTATAAAGATCCCTAAAATGGGATAAAACAACTAAATAACAAGAATTAATCTTATGTCTGTAACTTAAGTGTACAGCTGTAATGTTCTATTGCATAATTTAATATTAATCGTGTTTAATGTGGAATGATTTAGGAGACACGTATTAGTGGGACTCGTTAAGTGCTCCACCCAAGTCATCCCAGCCGGGACACATTTCAAACAAATAAATCGACTCAGATATGCCGGTATACAATGAAGACGGGATGGGCTGCGAATACGTTGAGAGTACCAGTGACGACGATGTCGATGACACGATCTATGTGAGTAAAAACATGTAACAATTCCCATTTACACCTGATTCTCCCATAACACCAATTTAAACATACAAATTCCGTCCCTTCTTGATCTGATAACAAAATTTTATATTAATCGTTTCCAAACAAACAAACAAAAATAATACCAGTTAGATTTAGCCGAAAATGTTTTGGTATGACATACAGATGATTAATAAAAACATACTAAATATTTAAATTTCGTTTAATTAAATGTAAAATTCTTGCCACTTAAGATGCTATACAATTTTCTGAATAGTATTTTCAATTAAGCTGTACATAAATTGACTATTTTGAATGGTATACTCCAGTGCAATAAAACTGTTTATCCTGAATCAAAACTTTGTATTATTATAAGTGAATTTCCTTTGGAAAGTGAACTATTAGCATAGCCCGCAAGGTGAAACAATATATAGCCCGGGACCACTATATAAGTTCCTTACGTGAACCCCTGATCACGTTTTGGGGGGTCGTTCAATATTATATATATGTATGTGTGTTGTGTGTGTGTGTGTGTGTGTGTGTGTGTGTGTGTGTGTGTGTGTGTTTTCACTTATCGGTCGCATTTTCTGTCCAATTTACTTCAAATTTTGTAGGGACGTTCCTTTTTATAATCAGCTGGACAAATTCGTTGGGCAAAACAATCAGAAAAGTCTAAACCCCTTTTTTGTGGATTAATCTTTCAAATTTCGAGTTTTTGGAAACAAAAAGGGTCAGAAAAGCCCAAATGTAAAATTAATACATATAAAAAGATGGGAATTAGTGAGGCAAAACTTTTAATTCCTCTCTCGTCATTCTAGCATACATTTTTACTGAGTTATTAAAGCAAAAATGTAGTATCGACTAAACACAGTACGTTGTCACATGGAGCTTTTACATTAGAATCACCTGTTATTAATTTGTTGGTGTACTTTAATCATCGCCAGCAACCTCACACCTACTCTCAAGCCTGACTGGACCTTATCCTAACCTTATAACGCGCAAAATTGTATTCCTAGCATTGCAGGTAAATTAAACCATTATCATCACAACAGCAATAAAATGTATGTTTCCATATTTCAATAAAAATTGGAATAAATGTATATTTTTACACTGATTTTGTGTTTTAATAGTTGTTTATGTGGAAATTCTCTTCCCGCGCGTCAGTGTATTGCGTGCGAACTCGTATTAAGAAACTATGTATAGCACAAACTATAAATTGGTTGTTCTAACGTACGACTATGTTATAATAATTACATTTGAATTATTTCTAGTATAATATGTAATTGTTCTGTTGTTAGTATTACAATTTTAAAAGAATCCTCACAGCTTCAACTGCAGCTACAACACAAATAAACTCAAATTAAAATGTAACTAAAATTATCAGTTGTTGTTATTTTTGGGAAAATTGGGTTTGAATTTAAAATTTTAGGTATATGATATCTCGAGTTCTATTAAAGTTAACTAGTTTATTTTTCGTAACTTCGGTTGAGTTGCGTTTGAATTATGCATAATTTGACAGAATTTGTTTGAAAATTGTGGTAATACGTGTTAAAATACAACTTATATACAATTATATTCATGATCAACTTAAATATAACAAAATTCTTTTTTTCAGACCAAACGGCGAAAGAGTGAGAACACAGCAGAATCGGTCTTTCCGCTAGCGACCGACCGGAACCGTAGTCAAACCGATGACCAAGTCCCGGCCGCCTTCCGCAACCAGTTTTTCACCACTTCTGTTACATCACCCATGACCTATATCGTAATAAATCCCTAAATCATACACGCCTTATACAGCGTGAACAACTTGCCATTGGCATCTCAGAAACTATTAGACTTAGAGAAAACGTTAAATTGGGGACTTTACAAATGTTTTATGACAATCAAAAATACGAATTAAATTCTTTCTTAAATGGCCGCCATTTATCAATATGGTGGCCAACTTTAAAATTTCATAAGGAACACCTTGTGTTTCATGATGATTTTAGAATGTACATGCAATTTTAAGATGTTTTTTATTCTTACATTTATTTTCCAAATTCACTCGTTTAGTAGCAACAACATGTTAAACCTCGGAAAAGCTGGCTCGTACTTTCATTATGTGATTTAAATGTAATAAAAATAATATTTATTTAGTTATTATTTTGAAATTAAATGATACAAAAAAACTTACATACAACTTTTTTAGATATTGACAATCTTAAATACAACCTTTGGTTAAAAAATTAATAGTAACATTGCACTACATAATTAACAATACAAATTATAACTTTGAAAATATTTACATTAGGTAACGGCTTATGACTGCAGTAAATGTTCACAGTGTCCACCATAAAAGGGATTGTAGTTATTTAAAAATATATAAGTAAGTTTGATTGTGTAATTTAATTTTAAAATCTCAACTAAATAAATATTATTTTTAAGTCAGATTATTCTACTTTATTACACATGTAAATGGCATAATTACACGACGAGCCAGCTTCTCAGAGGTTTAACATGCTGTAGCTCTTAAAAGAGTAGGTTTTGGAAAGAAATGTCAAAAATATAAAAAAAACTTAAAAATGCATGTAAATACTACAAACATTATAAAATACAGGGTGTTCAATAAGATTTTTTAAAACCCGCCATATTGGAAAAAGACGGACATTTACAAAAAATATAATTCATATTTTTGATTGTCATAAAGTTATAGGTGGAGTCCCCTAAAGGTTTTCTCTAAATCTAATAGTTTCTGAGATGCCAATGGTGGCACAGTTAAGTTGTTCACGATGTACACTTATCTCTAAAATAATATTAAAAATCAAACAACGGTCTACTCGCATTCAGTCTTGCTGATTAATTAAAACTGTAATTAGGTTTAGACTAGACTGGAAGAAGTATGATGTGTTGATAACCAATCAAGCTATTAATAACCTAGATATTTATATTTAGATAATTACAAACACATAGCTTGAACAAATAAGTAATAAGTAATTTACAGTTTTAATTTTTTGACGCCCACCATTGGTATCTCGTACACCATAATAGTTAAAAGAGGTAACTGGTGCTCAGTTATAAACTAAATAAAATGGTGGTAATATATTGAAAACATTTCACCAAACTCGTTCGCTGCGCTCAAAAAACCACTATTGAAGGGAAACAAAAATAGCATTTAACTTTTTTCAAGACAAAAAAAATGTTAGCTCAATGTTACGTGCCATTGTACGTATCATATGGATACAGATTAAAAATCAAATAAAAAAACCTCGGTTTCTGATGTAAATGGGGCATGTCCACAATCTGTAACGCAAGCATAGTATTTTTATACTTTTATTTGAAAGCAACAAAATATTGCCATCTGATAAAAAAATACCACATATTAATTTAATATTTAAATCATGAATTAATCCATAATTTAAAGAAAACTTTTTTAGAATCCCATTAATGAGTTTGTACTGGCTCTAAAATAAAAGTATTCCATTTATATATTACAGTTGATTTACTGAAAACAGGTGGTTTTCAAAGAAATGAGCTGTTTAAAAATGTAAGATAACAAGCTTTTTGTAATAGCATGTTATTACAACTGTTTTTATTTTAATGATTTTCTTGTATTGTGAAACAGTTTACTTCTCCATGAATCACCTGTTTTTAGTAAATCAGCTGTCAAGCGTAAATTTAATACTTTTATGTTGGAGCCAGTAAAAAAAATCCATCAAACTGTTGCTGGAAAAACGATTTAGTTTAACTTTGGTCTGAGTTTACGATTAAAATACCGCATATGTGGCAAATATAAAACATACTACTTTCATTAAAAATTATGGACTTGACCATTTTCCATTAGAAACCGAGTATTATTTTTGATTTTACACTAAATATTCAAATTATACGTAAATTGTAGACATGTTTTTTTATCTTGAACAAGAAGAAAGCTGTAAGGAATTTTAGTATTTGGTTAAACTTGGGTTTTTGAGCACAGCGATCGAGTTTGGTAGAATATTTTCGATTTATTTCAACATTGTATTTCATTTATAACCACGCACTGATTTGCAAATTTTATATTCGTTGTAAATATTATGGTTTACGAGATCCTAATGGTGAGCATAAAAATTAAAACGCTGTATATGTTTACTTTTATTACATAAAAGCCTAATTCATTTAACTGGCGTAGTGTTGTTTATAAAGTTTTGTAGCCAATACAAATTTTAATCAAAAATGCAAATTTTGGATTGTTTGGATTTATGATCTTGTATGAGTAGATAAATGTTACAAACCTTACCGCGTCTGACTGCCACTGTGACTTGTGTTTAGTTGGTCTCGAACAACTAGCGTGGATGATAAATACTTTTATTATCAATGCAAAAACAATACTTGAGAACGTTATTTTAATATTTTGGAGTTTAGGTTAAAACCTATAATATTTCAAAATAAAGCTGATTCAATTAAAACATTTTTGTACCTACAACTAATTAAAACAAATATATTTCATACCAGCAGTCAGAGATATGTGCGGAATGTTGCCAGCCTCATCAAGTAGAAGCCTGCAGTTCTCTATTGATTGCACGAAGTACTCAACCTCTCACTAACCTTCCCTGCTAAAACAATTTTAATGAGGAGCTCTACCATATCGGATCTGAATATTATCAGAATTCTCTTCGTAATTATCATCGTAATTAACTGAAGCTTGACGTAATCTAGAATATCCTATAATGTATTTATTGTAATAAATTGTTATTGAAAATTTACATTACATTCAATCTGTGTGCAGGATTTATATTTCAAATGTTGTGTTTCCTATGTTCAAAATATATCGTTTACTTAATTACAAAATGTAGCTAACATACACTGAAAGAAATGTTATAGTAATCCAAACAATATTGCATAGTAAATGCAATTCTGGTAGTTTTGAAAAGATTTATCTTAATTAACACAATAGTTATGGTAATGTCCTACCATCACGTCTGTCAAAATTACAATAATATTCTTGCTAAATTATTTGCAATGAGGCTGGTAATTGCATCAACATATTATTGTTGCTAATACATCATAACGATAGTAGTATAGTAAGTAGAAATGCTTAGCGAGAATGTTCTGATATATTATACCAGATTCTGTTTTTGATTACACGACAATGTCTCAAAGTGGAAATGAGTCGTCACCGGCCTGACCTGAAGCGCGAATGCACCGCGACAAGCAATGTTATAGTTTATCGTGTGATCGGTATCGGAATGGTTTATACTGCAATATGTATGTGTTAAGTGTCTCACTGTCTCAGTAATGTTTTAATAATGTAAAGAATAAACCTAAGAAATGACTGAAGATGTGGCTGTAGCCACAAAACATGCAATGGCATAACATCAAAAATTATATTGAACAGGTAAACCTTTTAAATTTTTGAAAATAAAAATCCAGCAGTTTCAACATGAATTCAGAATATTATTTAGGCTTTCTATAGCCTAGCTTGGATATTAACAAGGTAACAGTAACAAAGAGACTGAGATTAAGTTACTAAGCCTTAAATAATCAAAATAAATATTATCAAAAATATGATTAAAGCCAAGCGAATGGTGGTCTATTGACCCCATACTTCTGCAGCTTTCATGTAAGCAATTTTTTATAACTGATTTTGGTTAGTTTTCAGGTTATGTTCGTTAAACTGTAGGGGTTTCCGTAATCACTCCACTATATTAACCACAAAAACAACTTATTGTACAAATAAAAAAAGGTATTGCCATAGCTACTATACATTCTGAGAGGAGAGTCAACCGAACTTATAGCTGCAGCATTAACTTATTGTAAAAGTAAAAATAAAGAGTTATTGTTATAAATACTATAAACTCTAGTAACGATTCTCATATTGTTTAGTTTTATTAACAATAACTTATTGTTCTGGCAGCAAGATGTATTGCTTGGGCTCCAATTTCATTATTGTAATATTTGCAATAATTTCTGTTGCACGCTACAATAAAATATTGACAATAACAGGATTGTAGCTGCTACCAAACACATTGCTGGGACCATATTTACAATAATTTATTGCTCCACATACCATATTCTGGTTCATATAACAATAATCTTTTTTCAGTGTAAATTAGCACAACACAAATAATATAGTTGCTCACGGATGAATATTTAAGATTGTACTCATACAAATGTGATAATGGATTTATAAAACGACATAAATAAAATAGAATAAACAAAATTAAAAGTGCCAATCTTTATTTTTATTTAATTTATTAAGTACTTGGATGCTTATGCTATTTTAAAGTTGATAAAACCTCATCTATTACTCAACTTCTTCATACACAATACTACTTCGTATCGATAAAACCCTCAGAAAACCAAATTTTGTATTATCTTCACCAAACGTGACATTCAGTAATTTTAGAAAATAGTGATTTTTATAGTTTCTGGTTTATAATTATTCATTTTTCTTTGCCATTACCACATTGTTTTGTTGATTATTTCCAAGTTTATCTTAACATGTTAAAGTATTTATATCCTGAATTGCCTTATTTATTTTTTTTAATTTTCTACATAACTATTTTTTTAAGTTTTCTTATAACTCATTATAATATTTAAAATTATTGTTTTCAGGGTTTAATCAACTAGTCTATGTTATAATACCCAACGAAAGCTCTTCGGAGCAACTATTTCGAATCATCCGTTCCACAATCGTACAGTCATGAATTGAGATTTAACAATGGTAAGTGCCCAAGTTGATACAACAAGATATTCAATACACAATACATTCTGTACTTCCCATTGTATTCCCCCAGGAGGTGTTCACATGGAACGGATTCCCTATTCAGATGATCCCTTAGAAACTTCATTTGTATTATACATAATTGGTCTACTAGACATTGTTACTCAATAGTTTCGTCTATGATGTATGAAAAATGTTTCTTAGTTTTAGGAAATTGTACTTTATTGGTTATCAAATTTGTATGATATTCAAACGTATTAAATAACATCTATTTCAGCCATTTCTATGTTGACAGTAAATACAAAGCTTCTTAAGGAGAAAATCATTAATTGTACAGTCATTTTAGCACCTTCATATTTTTGAGGTCAGAGCATAGACACGTTGTCTCAGAGGTCCCACAAGGGTCTATTATGGGCCCTCAATTGTACAACTTATACGTGTACATTAAGTGCCCATAATGCAACTTGTACAAATTATATGTGTAGGAAAGCTACTTTCCTAAAGTGAATAATGAATCAACTAGTATGTATGCATATGATATGTCTGGGCTGTGTTGGGCCTTGTCTTTTTATAAACTTCAGCTGGGTTTGGCCGATTATGTGCATAAAGAGTATTCCTATTTTGAAGAAATACATTTTAAGGTTGACTTATATAATACTAACATAGTAGTTTTTGGGCTTGGGTGACTCGTGAGTGAACTTACTAAAATGACAGTAGATGAAGACGATGTAACCATTGAGAGTAAGGAATGTTGTAAATTCTTAGGCCTATGTACTGACCAGACATTTTCATGGTCATACCATATTGCTTATGTGATTTCTAGGGTATTTAGTGGAATTTACTTACTGAGGAGAGTTTCATTATACTTGAAGCCTGAGACTCTAAAAAATAATTTCTTTGAGAGTAATTTCCCCATATGGTTTAATATTTTGGGGATCTTTATCTTACAGAAAAGTACTGTTAGACTATTTTGCAGGGTTAGGATTATGTAATGATGTTTTTCTTAGTTTTAGCGAATTTCCCCTATAGGGAAGAAGCTATTACCGTAGGTGGCATGGTAAAAGTTAAGCCCGAGACCATGACAAATTTTTGTTTTGAAGTCCCCAGATGCCGAAAACACTATACGTTCAAATTTATATATATATGTGAGTTTGTGTGTGTACGTTAACCTAATAACTTAAGTAAATAAGTCTGATTTCGATAAAATTTGGCTCAACTGTGTAAAGTGACATTCATGACTTTAAGTTCGAAAACCAGATAAATCGGACAACGGGAAGGGGGTTTTATGGGTGTTTACAATTTTCCAAAAATCAGTATTTTGCATTTTCAACCCAAAATGATTAAAACACTTAATATTGTTTTCGACTATTTTATAGAGCTTAAAAAACAAATAATATGGTATTTTGAATCATTAACCTAGGTTAAGTGGTTGTGGAGAAAATCCAAAAAACATGTCCATAAACTCTCCCATGTTAATCTTAAGGGAAAAGTGTTTTTAGCTTTTCCTCAGTTCATTTTACTGTAAACCTCACATTTGCTCTTACCAACTGTTTAGCTCTACAAAACAATCATTCTGGTGTTTAAATTGTGATTCTACGTCCAACCGTTGCAGAGATATTGAAAGTATTAAACACAGTACTTTGTCCAATGTTATCCTTATGGAGAATAATACAAATTAACACTATTATTTATTAATGAATTTTGATGAAAGTTGGCATGTAGCTTTACCTAGTTCTGGTATATTGATATTTTTGCAAACAAATATTTGTTTGCATACTTAGCCCCCATGCTATTCTTATGGAGAATATGCAAAATGTAATGTCTCCCTTAATTATGAACATAAATTAATAAATCCTGGCAGACTGATTAAGTTATATTGATAATTTATAAAAACACAAATGTTGTGTTTGTTATTGCAGCAAACCTGCGTTCTCAGCTTTTAATTTTATTCTTATGGGGAATAAATAAAATGCTATATATCACTTATTTATTCGTGTATTTTTATGAAAGTGGGTGAGTGGCTTTATGTGGCAGTGAGAAACATATACATGCATTGGAAATTCGCTGATACGCAGGTTTGCTGCTACGGGAGTATTTTATATTTATATGGAGAAAAAATGGACAAGGTTATTGTTCATGTGAAAGATTATGTTAAACACACAAGTATGAATTGTGATGTTCACCTGTATAATAATAGGAGTAGGCAAGATTTGCATAGAATGAGGACAATTTTCTGTCGTACTGAAACATCCCATACGCGGAGGGAATAATATTTATCAATTAGCTACCAAGTGAAATTAAAGAAATGGAAGGAAATAAATATAAAATAGCTTTGAATGATTTGATTAAGAATCGAGAATAAAAATTATAAGAATAAGAATATGAATAAGAATTTGTCCGAATGGACCAAATTTTTAATTATGTGAATCTCAAGTTGTTGGTTTGAAAACAAAAATGATGGGAGCTGAATGGGAAAGATTTTCAACCCTGTGATGAACCTTGAAACCAAGGTATGAACGAATTATACAAATATGTAGATTTAAGTAGTGTAAAGCTATTTTTATTTGTGCACTGGTTAGTGCTTTTTCTTTAACATGACCTTCGTATATGCCTGGTTTATATGTTTCTGGACAGTAAATAGTTTTGAAGTTAATTGATTTTATTTAGTTTCTATCATGTTTTTAAGTTTGGTTATTATTTTAATTTGTAGTATTTTCAAAGAGTAATATTAATTTACAGTTACATCGATTTTTTTGATATGACAATGTGGATGTTTCAAGACTGTGAAGTTTGATGGTTCCTTCCCCCACAACAAGCATCAAACGATGTGGGGAAATAATTCAGTGATTATATTTGTATATTTTAATAATAGTATTTTTAACTTATTTTTTACTTACTTATACCGCCCATCTTCAGGTTAATATAGCGTTGCCCAAGCTGAAACTGATGGCAGTCCTCTCTTCAATTATTTAAATCAAAACAACACTAGACATATATAACACAAACAAAACAAAAAACGTTACATGTACCTTAACGTTTTAAAAAACTAAAAAAGGATTCCGTTATCATGGGTCCTTGAGCCGAGCACTAACAACGGCTCATACTTTTATATTTTAGTTTATATGTATTTATTGATGGGTAAATAGTTTAATAAAATTACAATTTCCTATTCTGGAGGCTGACACTACACAGGAATGACAAAAAACCTGTCCCTCACCTTGACTTTCAAAGGATTACAAACCTACATCGGTTTGGAATTTATTCAGTCCACTGAATTCCCTCCTGAGAAATTGAACTTTATATTGTACTAGTTGAACTGTGGTTTAACAAGTGACGAAGACTTTTTTGCACCCCTAGAAACCTTTTTGAGATTGAATTCATATTGTTTGGTGAGAAAAAAATCAGCATTTTAAAATGAAAAAGAATATGTACAAACATAATTCCGTATTTATTTATTTAGTCGAGCCACAAATTTGATTACGTAAAACCTAATTACCTAACTGTTGTAGTAATAAAATATTTATTTGACATCTAGTTTATTATATTACCTATTAATGATCACACACTCACAAGCAAAATTATTATCCTCCAGTTTTATAGAGTCGCCTTAGATAATGATACAAATGAAAACATATAATTATTATTATTTGAATCCAATCAATAAATGTTCCTTAAAACATTTAAAACAGTAAAAACCAACCAATTTAAAGAACTTATTAAACATTTATTCTTATTCATTTATTCTCATTTATAATAAAATAACTAGGCATGGCACAGATAACGTCTGTGGAGCATTATAAATAACTCGTTTTAATGGATTGTTGAAGTGGAGAGTTTAAAGTAAAATACCACTTTGGTTAACTTAGTTCCACCCGTGCGTAGTTTCAGTGAATTTATGTCTTACTAAGAGTTAAACTATTGCTTACCAGAGTTTAATCCTGCTTTTTTTACATTAAGTAATACAATACTATTCCTTTTGTTTTTAATTACATTTCGTTAACAATTTAAAGCTAGTGGTATATACATTTAAAGTATATTCAAGCAAATATAATATCAAAGTTATGCAATTACCTTAATTTACATAAATATGTCAAAAATTAAGTAATACATGTTTTGTAAAATTTATACATATAATCTGAACATAGCATTTATTTATAGGAGATATAATCCTATTTTATTTTCATTATTATAAAAATTGCTTTGGAAAAATACTTTTATATTTTATTTATAAAAAATGTGATGTATTTTGGCTTAAATTTTGATTATAAATTTTGTTTATTATTCCATTTTATTTAGTTATTACTAGTGACTTGAAGGGGCCAAAGCCCCTAACCTGCCTCTAATATTATGCCTCATCTGAATTGTTTACTTTCTACGAGTTGAAGATAATAAAACAATATAATTATGAACACATGTCAGTTCGTAAACAAAGTTCCTAGACACCTAATCGCATGTTTTAATGTAACAAAGCAGACGTTTTTAAATCACCATGCTTTTCTTATGGTGGATGTTTTACGTTATTTCTCATTTGCTAATACATTTTTAGAAATACTACTATTTTTCCTGAGTTTCTCGGATTAAGACCTTTAATTTTAACCGTCTCCCACTATCCTGCGATTTTCCAAACTCCCACAATTTTGTCTTAAAAAATTCGCTTGAAGAATTATATCTAAAGATTCTTATAGATTGAATTTTGTCGTTCATCGAATAACAATTAATACACTTGAATATTAAGTTAACTTTTGTATGTATAGTAATTTTTTTATTTTTTTTATTTGTATACATATTATAGATATTCAACATTTTAAGATATTAATGCATCTAGTTTGATGTTAATGAATATATTTTCCGAGGTAACTCAAGAAGTAAAGAAATGCAATTTTATGATGGATAACAACTTCTTAATTAGATTAGGATTAGTTTAGTTGCATTGGATGGGGAGGAGTTGTACTTGACATTAATATAAATGTTAATATTTTTAAAACATAGAGTTTAAACGGCCAATCTGTAAACGTACTATAAAACGAATGTATATCGTACCAAAAATAATGACATTAAAGTTATTTACTGGGCTTTAATTTAGCATCATTCGAATAACTGTATCCATTAGTTATGGGTTTAAACCTAGATAAATATCTAACTCGTAAAAAAAGGAAATTATTACGAACAGTTTTTATTTCCTAATGAAATGCTCAAACCATTTATGTAATACAATTATGTAATAGTTGATTATGTATTTCAGTTTTTGTACGTAAACAAAATTATTCAAACCACAAAAACTAAGACTTTCAATGTGGAAGCGTCTAGTAAGAGACATAGACTTCCGGTATTGATCTCTTGTTCCAAGACGGGCAACAGATGAGTGCAAGTCGTGTCGTGAATGCGATCTCTGGTCCTCCTCTGTAACCTTCTCATGTTATACTTGGTATATATGTAGACAGATTTCTATATAACCAATGCAAAGTAAACTAATATAGTACAATTTAGTCATATTAATTAAAAAATTATAAAAAAGCAAAGTTTGTTATTAATAGTTAATATGATTAATAACAAATAGTATTTATTTTATTTTAATATACACGGAAAGTGATTCATTTGAAACTCTAATAATAGCCATAATCGATGTACATAATATAAATTAGTCATTAATTTTAAAAACATGTTTTACAGAAACGTAAAACTAATGATAAAAAAATGTTTCTTTTCACTTTAAATTATAGAATGTAAAAAATAATGTCAGTTTTAAAAACACAAAAGTAAATATATTTCACAATTCTCTTAAGAATAGTTGCTTAATTATACACTCAATATTATAAGTATTATTATCAAACGCCTTATACAAAATAATAAAGTTAGTTAGTGGTGATATAATCATGTTTTTGATTAAACTTATTAACGGATGATGTAAACTGTAATATAGGAGGTGAGTTAACACTTGTATTTATCAATACATAAATTATATTTCGTATGTAGATAAAAAACATCTTATAACTACTCATATTGTATTTACTTTTATACTGTATTTAAATACAAGACGGTAAATATACTTAGAAGATGGTAAAGATAATCGATTTCGACCCATCATACCGATTATCATCACACCCAATTAGGGATTGGCAGATTTAGATCTGAACCTTCGAGCTATAGGCCAATTTCCTTGTTGTCAATAGTTGGTAAGGTCTAAGAGTCTATCGTATGTGACAAACTTTGTGCTTATTTAGAACCTTCTGGACTGTTTGCTGGGTCACAATATGGCTTCAGAAAGGGTAGATCGACTACACAAGCCGTTGATTCCTTGGTTCAGGATATTATCAAAACATATGAGTCCAAAGGCTTTGCTCGGGCCACCTCCTGCGATCTGAGCAAGGCTTTTAACTGCATAGACCATGACATAATGCTAGGAAATCTAGAATGTCATGGTATGAGGGACCAAGAGTTAACATTTGTAAAGTCCTACCTGGAAAACAGAAGGCAGTTTGTTAGTAATAATAAGGTAAATTATTCTTTTCTGTAAGTTGAGTATGGGGTCCCACCCACAAGGTTCTTGTTTGGGCCTCCTTTTTTGTTGTAAATGCTCTCACTGTCAATGTTTATTTAAAATGCTTCATGTATGCTGATAATAAAACGTTAATTAATGTAAGTAGTGATCTAGGTCAGCCTAATGAAATTGTAGATGAAACCTTAGAACAGGCGGCTCGGTGGTTCAAAGCGAATGGGCTCCGTCTGAACAACACCAAAAATCAACATCTCACGTTCATCCTTAGGTCTACAGAATCTGAAAATTCAGCACTAATTGAAGCAGAATATATGTTAAGTTTCTTGGATTATTATTAGATAATAATATAACATGGAGTTACCATATTGATTTTATTTCCAAAAAACATATCCTGTGCAATTTTTTTATTAAGGAGGCCGGTTAGTTCTAAAAAGTTTAATTATATTTATTAAATAATGTATTTGCTATTATTTCTTTATATCTTACCTAAGATTTGATAATATCTTTTCGGGGCTTATATTGGATAAGCATTGTTATTTTAAAATAACAAAAGTAACTCTTTTTGGGTTTGGTATTAAATGCTTAGGCATTGCAAACAATCACACAGTTGGTTTTAAGACTAACTAATACTCGTTTACAAGATTAATATAAATGAAATACCTGGTACCTTTCTAAAGTTATCTGTAAAATCATGAATCTTTAGTTGATCCATTTTGGATCATGGATCAAATAAAGTGTCACTTGTTACTTGTTACACCAGTTTCATTGGTTACTTTAGTTATTATTGCAGGGACAGGAATATAATTGTTTTCTTCTTAAGGTAGGTAAACGAATTTAGGGTATGTTAATGGCAGCAACTAAATCAAATAAAATATTAAGGAGGAATAACTAAACTAATCTAAAGGGTGGTTTAGTGCTTAGGCTTCGTCACTTATTCATACAAATAAATGATCAACCACTAAATAAAAATTCTAAATACATAAGTTTAGTAAACATATATTTTATATTGGTGTATTTATTTTTAATAAATATAATCAGTAAACTTTGTCCGTTTTTATTTATTAAAATTTAATAATTGTGTTTTGTTTACTTTTGAGTCTTTGCTTGACAGATTGGCTCAAGCTGACTATTTATTACTATGGATGCAGTATTTAGGAGTTGAATTGTTTACCTCTTTCATCCCACCAATAAATATTTTTCGAAAGGATACCTCACAAAATCTACTGGTATAGTCAACTAAGCAATTACCAATAAATGTAACTATAAATTAATAATAATACTAATAATATATATATATATATATATATATATATATATGTATTATTTGTAAGAAAATTAAGGTTTATTCTTATTTTTTTTGTAAAAACTTGAACTATTTTTGACTCAACAGACGGTATAATTCCTACTCTAAGAACAGTCTCTAGAGTTCTCATTTAAATGGTTTATATAGTGACACGTCGAAAAATACCAGCTTCGATTGCAATCCAGACCGAATTAACTGCCATTTGATTACAATTTTTTGAATTCTCTATTCAGTTGTAGTAGTTACCCAGGAACACTTTAACTTAAATCACTCCAAATAAGAATAACTCAAAAATATATAATTTGTTATTAAAAATTTTAATACATTTATTGATGGCTTGGATTTCTTGATCATCATCGGATTGAATACATTACTAAGAGGCATTTTTCATGATATCTCTTTATCCGAAAATAAACTTGATTGTGACGTAGACAATTTTGAGCCCTCTACAGAAGTCTTTATAATAAATTTAGGAGATATAGTATTTTCGTGAGTTGCTGGCGTACCTGTCAAGGCTCCGGACTTCAGAAGGGTAATAGCAACCATAATGTAGATTCCTAACCAAGTCCTGAGTAGCGTGAATTGTAGAGACTCACCATTTGCTTTGTTTCATACGTTGCACTCACAGTCCTGAGGCACATGTGAAAAGGATGAAAATCAAAACGAGGCCACCAACCTCTAAAAAAATACCATTGAATATAAATACGGAAATAGACTCCTCATATCCATTATAAAAGCTGTCCCTAGTTTTTAGTGTGTCAGGATTCTAAGAGGACGTATTTACACTGTTCAACAACAGAGTATATTTCTGTCAGCCATTACTTATCCTCTCAAGGAGGGGATAACAACGGTAAGTGTGTCAGGAAGCAAACATAAGTTGAGTATGACCTGCTTTCTGAGGTGGAGATATTTTACAAGTTGACGAAAATAAATAAAATAAATATGTTACTGTCTGTGACCTAATAAAACTACGCCTACTTCAAATTCTGGCTGACACAAAAAGTGGCGCAACTGGGTTATATGGATAATATGTCTTTTTCAGTATATATAGTCAATGGTAGTACCAACCAACAAATGTTTTTATAGTTTGTTTTTATCAGTGTGACATGAAGAATTTACTAAATTATATTTACAAGATTTTTTACAGTCCACTCGAGGGATTGTTTTTTTTTGCTATGGAAAACAAGTGTTTTAAACTAAATGGGTTTTATTGGGAGTTTTAGAAATTAGCCTATTTTGCTTTTTATAACCCATACATATGCTTTAATACAGATGCCAATGTTATTTATTAGAATGTGTAGTTTTAAACACAATTTATATAAACAAATCATTTGGTGATGACTTACCCACTTACTTGTAGTGGGTGAAATTTAAGATTCTTAACGTGTTAGATGCACTTAGATATTGTGCAAGAAAATAACAAACATATTCAATAATTAACTCTACAGCTCCAATGACAAAGTGTATAACGGCTAGGTAAAGTTAATGCGCTAAGTTTCATTGGAAATACTAACTTGATTAATTCGTTACGTGGATTAACACGGTTATGTGTGTGTGCTTTCCTCTGAGAAACTGCAGTTAGAACAATCATACGATTTATATCTCTAATATAAACAGTCCGTTACGTTCAAAATCATGTTGGAATATATTTGTTACAAAGCCTTCAGAACTATTTGATGAAGCATTCCTCTGGCTATAGAATCGCAGTTGTATGCATTTACATGTTTACCTTTGGCCATATATGTCTATTGTTATTGTTGTATCTTTAAATTATGTATATAGATACAGCTACATCATTAATGTTTAATTTTATAAATTACCATATGGTTTGTCATGTTATTGTGTTATTTCTTTTATCTTTACTTTTTTAAATGAGTTATAATGTACAATAAAGAATTATGATGTTATCAAAGACTGTTATAATTTCTCAAGTATTATGGTATTTATTAATATCGATGGATATTGATGATGGATGAAGATTAAATGCAATTCATGTGGGGATCATGGCCATTGTGCAAAGGTTTGCATAACAACACTAATGAAGGCAAATCGAGGTAAGTCAAACCCGCATTCTATTAACTACGTTCAAAGAGATCCTGAGTCTTTACCTTGTGCAACATATGGCCTAAGTAAGCTTCTCACTGTTTTAGATTTATTTTAAATAAGTGATAATGACAAATATTATATCAATGTACAACTTAACGGGAAAGACCAACGGTTTGAAGTATATTCGGGTTCTAAGTACAGTCTTATGTTTGAAAGTGACTTTAAGCAACTTAAACTGAATGTTCCACTTGAACCCTCAGACTCTGCTTTCAGGTATTACTCCGGTGATATAATTCAGCCTGTGGGGAAGACTTTTGTGACTGCGTCCTATCATGGCAGAAAGTTCTTTGGCGAACTGTACATTGTACCAAGATGTCATTATTCCCTTTTAGGACGTCAGTGGATCGTGAACTAAGCATTGACCTACAAGAACTCGATTTTATAAATCGTCTCAATTCACAGGAGTCTCAAATACATCTGGTAAACTCCACTGAAGAAATTTTTACTAATTTTGCACCTATTTTTTAATATAAAATAGGCTGTGTTCCAGGATTTCAGATATCACTTCAACTAAGGGAAGGCATGAAACCTGCTTCACTAAAGAGCGTAATGTACCCCACGCTTTACTTGAACGAGTATAGAAGGAGTTAGACTCTCTTGTCGCCGATGGAATTATTTCTCCAATAACTATGACTGATTGGGGATTGCCGCTAGTTTTAATTCCAAAGCAAGATGACGGCGTTCGTCTTTGTGGAGATTATAAATGTGGCGTCAATGACAGGCTTGTACAGGCTAATCTTCCGATTCGACATATTGATGATGTTCTTATCAGTCTAAAAGGATCACGGGTTTTCATCCCTATAATACACGTCATAAGTGTAAAATGGTCTACCCTATCCATAGATTGGCACTACGTGAAAAGGGCATCCACTACTCTGCTCTACGACTATACAATGCTCTGCCCCGGCACCTGAAAAACATAGCCAATGCAAGCATTTTTCTTAAAAAGGTAAAAAATATTCTGATTGAAAGGTGTCCGTACTCGGTGGATGAATTCCTGTCAGACTGCACAAATATGTGAAGGAAACATGCACTTTTTGCTAAAGAAAAAATTTTAAAATTGTCAATTTAGTATTAAGTATTAATTTTATATCTGACTTGTTTCAAATAACAATTTGTTAGTTACGAAATAAATGATTTCTGATTCTGATTTTGATTTGTACAAAGCTTAATTAATTACGTACCAAAGTAGATGAAGAAAGTAGCAAAATACAGACTATTTATACTCACAGAGGCACTTTTCAGGTTCACAGACTTAGTTTCGGGATCAAGACGGCTCCTTCGGAATTTAACCGAATTTTGGAACAGATTCTAATGGGTCTTCTTAAAACAGAAACATATTATTTTGATGACATAGTCGTCTACGGTGCAACGATTGAAGAATGTCGTCATAATCTCCAATTGTGTCTCCAGTGCCTTGTTACGTAAAGTTTTGCATTTAAATAGAAATAAATGTTCTTTCTTCCCCGAAAATATTGAGTATTTAGGCCACATAGTAGGATTTAACAAGATCAGTAAATCCCCAGCTTAGGTGTGTTCTATTCAAAATATGTCACGTCCATCTAACATTGATGAATTACGAAGATTTCTTGGACTTGTCACTTATTACTCCAGATTCATACCAAACCTTTCTTCAATGTCATACGATCTTCGATCTTTGTTAAAAAGGGTAAAACAATGGGTGTGGACTACAAGATCTGAAACATCATTCTTTAAACTCAAAGATGAACTTTCCAGCGATCACGTCCTGGACAATTTGATCCGGCGCTGCATCTTGTCCTCACCACGGACGCCAGCCCAACAAGGATTGCAGCTGTCCTTAGCCACACCATTAAAGGATCTGAAAGACTAATAGCTTACGCATTGAGATCACTCAGCGTTTCAGAAACTAACTACAGCCAACTGGATCGTGAAGCTCTAGGTATTGTTTTTGGAGTAACTCATTTTTATAATTATCTGTATGCCAAAAGATTTCAGCTAGTCACTGACAATTAGCCACCGTCCAGAATGTTTAATGAAAACAAGGAACTTCCACAGATGACTTCTGATCGTCTCCTCAGGTATGCATAGTTTCTATCAGGTTTTAATTATTCTATCAAGTGCAAGAAAGAGCAGACAATCAAAGTGTTGATTGTCTATCCAGAGCTCCTCTACAAGTTACCAACAAATCCCCAGACGGATCAATTGGGGAGGAAGTAAATGATCTGTGCAGTGAAACTATTGTAAAATCTCCAGTGAAGTAATTACAGCTGATACCATTAAAGAACATACATCAAAAGACCCTGAACTCAATAGAATTTTACTTGACCTTAAATCTAATTCAAAAGAGAGTGAATATACTCTAGTTGATGGCATAATTTTCAGACAAGACCGAATATGTTTTCCAAGATCCTTGCGTTTAAAGATTCTTAAATAAATCCATCAAACTCATCTAGGGATGACTAAAATGAAGCAAATTGCTCGTAGTTATGTGAATCGGCCGAACATTGATCGTGATATTGAACAATTAGTGAAAAGATGTGAAAGTTGTGCATTTGTCCGATCAAATATCAAATATCAATCAAATATCAAATATCAAATATCAAATATCTTATAGTCATAATCCACCACAAGTGTCAGTTCATCCCTGGGAACCTCCTAGGGAAAATTAGGAGAGAGTCCATATTGACTACGCTGGCCCATTTCATAACACCTTTTTCTTGCTAGTAGTAGATGCAAAATCAAAATGGGCTGAAATTAAAGTCGTTAAAGATACACCAACATGCTCTTCAACCAAAATCAACATCAACTCAGAACCACGAAGGTCGTTATGGAATCGAAGACAATCAGTCCGTTTCAATGAGTATATAATGTACTAACCGAAACTAGTTTAAAATTAGTGGGGGAGAACTGTTGTACCTTTAAATGATGTGTATAGATACAGCTACATCATTAATGTTAAAAAAATCTCTTTTGGAAAATATTTGTTCTACCCATGGGTATCCTCAGATAATTGTATCGGATAACGCATCGATCTTTCAAAGTGATGAATTCAGATCCTATTGCAAAGCTATTGGTATTTAAAAAAATTTACAACTCCAGGCCATCCAGGTACCAACGATCTCGCAGAACGGAATGATCAAACTCTAAATACCTCCGTCGCAGCAAACCTGCGTACTCAGCGAATTTCCAATGCATATATATGTGACTCACTACTACATAGAGCTACTTACCAAGTTTCACAAAAATACATCCATAAATAAGTGATGTATAACATTTTATTTATTCCCCAAAAGAATAACATTAGGGTTGAGGACGCAGGTTTTCTGCAACGAGGAATATAATTAATAAGCTTTTTTGTAATTATCAATATAACTGAACCAGGTGAAGCTATATGCCAAGTTTTATTAATTTAGGTACATAATTAAGGGAGATATACAATTTTACTTATTCTTCATATGAATAACATGGGGGCCGAGTATGCAGGTTTGCTCCTACGGGGACTATCAACAAAAAACTTGTTTTTTGTGCTAATATTAATATACCACAACTATTTGAATCCACATACCAAGTTTCATCAATATACATTCAAAAATAATTGAGAAATAGAATTTTATTTATTCTCCATAAGGATAACATTGCACAACGTACTGTGTTTAGCACTTTGAATATCTCTGCAATGGTTGGATGTAGAACAACGATTAAAACACCAAAACATTTGTTTTATTGAGCTAAACACATTGATAAACAGAAATGTGAAGTTTTTAGTAAAACTATATGAGAAAAATCTAAAAATCTTTTCCTCATAAGATTAACATGGGACACGTTTTTTTGATTTTTTCCGCAACCACTTAACTTAGGTTAATGATTCAAATTACTAAGTTATTTGTTTTTTAAGCTCTATAAAATGGCCATAACCAATATTGAGTGTTTCTAACATTTTGGGGTCAAATTTCCAAAAAAACCGATTTTGGGAAAATTACAAATCCCCATAAAACCCCCTTCCCATAGTGGATCGATCTGGTTTTCGAACTTATAGTCATAAATGCTAATCTCCACATTTGTGCCAAATTTCATCAAAATCGGGTGTTTCTTTCAAAAGTTATCGTGTATATATATATAAATTTGAACGAATAGTGTTTTTGGCATCTGGGGACCTCAAAACGAAAAGTTATCATGGTCTCGGGCTTAAGTCTTACCATGAGACCTACGGTAATAGCTTCTTCCCTATAGGGGAAATTCGCTAAAAACAAGTTGAAATCAGCAGCTGGCGACTCAATACCTATCAAATATAAAGTTCAGGGTATTCTTTTTCGGTACAGAGCAACGTCTCTTGTCTGCGGAAAATCTCCTTCAGAACTATATTTAAACCGTCAAATCCGGATACGCCTGAAAGCTAGTTTCCCATTCAAACCCGATACACTACTTGTTACTACTTAACCATGCCGTACATTTCATGTGGGGGAGAAGATTCAAACTCGATTATTTGTTCACAAGCGAAATGTTTGAGAGTTTGGACAAATCCATAAAATGTTGGGTTTACGGCATAATGAAGTTGTGCTGGATTCAGGAAGATTTTTAAAACGTCACGTAAACCAACTCCAGTCATCACTAGTTCCAAAACCTGAAAAGAAAAACGGGCTTACCAAATCTTACGATGCTCCTAGCATTCCTACAATTAATGAATAGCCTGAAGAGCTTGAATCAGAACCACATATAGAATTGCCTGAACCAGAGATGGCCTCAGAACCCCAAAGGTCGCTGCGGAATAGAAGACGATCAGTCCGTTTCAATGATTATATAATGTACTGTCCAAAACTAGTTTCAAATAAGTGGGGGAGAACTGTTGTATCTTTGAATTATGTATATAGATACAGCTACATCATTAATGTAAAATTTTATAAAATAGCGTATGATTTATCATGTTATTCTTTTATTCCTTTCATGTTTACTTTTTAAAATGAGTTATAATGTGCAATAAAGAATTGTGATGTTATGAAAGACTGTTATAATTTTTAGGGTATTATGGTATTTATTAATACCAAAGGATATTATAGTTATGTTACTAGGGATTCGATAACGAAACAAAATAATGTTGGGTTTGTTACAGTACACGTTATAAATCTGTTTTTAAACGTTATCAATGGTTAACTTGACATATACGTTTTCGAAATTAATTTTGTTTTTATTTACTGTAACATATTATTATATTTATACTAGTATTACAAACAATAAATGTTAAACAACAAAACATAACGATATTTCTAGAACCGTGTTGATCCGCAAAACCAAAACGTACTCTAAAAATAGCTAAAAATACCAGTCACAATAAGTATCTATAGTGTACATCTCACATTTATTAGTGTAATGGAAAATAATGTTCAGTAAGATTCTAAATGAAATAAATTTAAAAAAAGTAATCACCACTAAGCGAGGTTTATCTTAATTAAAGTACAACTGTAAATAAAACCGTTAAGATAAATTTGAAAGATGTGTTTACGTTTTATGAAGCAATTTGCATGGACAACGATTTATTAAAATGACTCCTCAGGGACTAAGCCAACTGGTTGGTGGTCTTACTGGAGTCTATAACCGGAAAATCATTTTTGATAAACTTATAATTAGTATTGTTACTATTGACAACACAACACAAATAGGAACTAATTAATCAAATACAGGTTTTATACTGAAAGCGAAGGATTTAACATTATTATCGACATTACTATGTCTGCATTTTCTAATGATATTAACGTTGGATTTTTTACTGTAATTTAGCTAACCACATTTTAAAATTTGTTTTTGTTTATTCCGTTGTAGTTATAACAGTTACAACGATAAAAAAATCCAAGCTGGTCGATAGAAATATTAAATTAAACAATAATGTTGACCTTTAAAAATTTAAAATTATTATTAAAAAAAAATGTCACAACGTTCATTTAAATTATGAATTAACAATTGTATAACAACACAGCACTACCTTGCATAATCTTATATAAAAAAATCAATGTTTGTCTCTCTGTTTATCCTTTATGCGCTCTTTTACCACTCATATGATTGCGATGATACGTTACATAATCATTCAGGATAACCCTTAAAAGGCTCCTATTAGCTAACCAAGGTCCTAGAATTTTAGGGGTCCGCACCATTGGAATTTTAAATTATCAATGTTAATCTTATGGATTTGATTTTTAATTTTCATAGTATTAATTTTACGGATGGGGCAACTCCGGGAATGATAGTACAAAAAACAACAACGCGGGCAAACCACCAGATTGTTTTACACATTAAAGTAAATAATTATAATTTAATAGAGCTATACTTTTTTAAAAACATCGGCTCCCTCAAATTATCCTGTACTAGTTCCTTTTGGTATAGAATGAACTAATATAAAGTGCTACTAGAGACGAAAATATTACATGAAAAAAAGTAATTCAAGTTCTACCACTTACACATTATAGTCAAACAGAAATATGTATTTAAACAATTTTGACATTTATCATTATTAAAAATATTAATTTTGGTCACTCAGCGTAAATTTGTTGGCCTAGTCAGATATTTTCGTATAACATATATTTATTTATTTTTGTATAATCAAGTCCTTACACTGATTGATAAGCTGCATGTAACTTGTTTATTTTATACCACGACTTAAGTTGGAATGTATTGGTTTATTTTGGAAGACGATTTACCGTGTAGATAAAATAAATGAGAGAGATGATGGAGTGCTAGCCTGCGTTCGTGCCCTTTCACAAATGACTGCTGCCCTCTTGGGTTGCTGCGTCAGACTGTCAACATGACAAAAACTATACTGCTGCAGTATACCGATGGTTTTATATTTATTAAGCAAATTTTGTAATGTAATTTGTTCCAACTATTTATAACTCATTATCAAATAACATCCTAACCTAATAAGTATTTTAATTTTATTTCATGGCAGAATATATACACGCCAGCAAATAATATGTCTTATGTTTTGGGTACAAACAGCATATTTGTGAAACACTCATCGCAGAAAATAGTATTCAAACTTACTAGAAGTGCTATGTAAATAGCCAAAAGGTATCATAAAATAAAACCAGATTTTATCGTTTAGCGACGAATGTCGTGCTGAGTGCAAAATGAGAGATTCTTGGGATTAAACTCAGATTTCCCTCTTAGCGTGCTAATGGTAAAATAAGTTTGGATTATTCAACTTGGCGTGTTAATGTCTGTTTATCTCCACATTAAATAAGTAGTTTTCGTTATTTTGATAATTTATTTTTGTAATGGTTAAATAGTAAAGTACCGCATTAAAGCAATAGGTTTAAAATAGTGTAAGTTATTTTATTGTTAAATTAAAGGAGCCGAGTTTTGTCATAATAAAAATGAGGACCCATGTTTTTTCGTATGTTTAATCCATTATCGTTCCTTACTATAGTCTGATAGGTCTGTTGGCGACCTAAACACAATTTAGGTATATCATACTCTGCAAACGTTTGACATTATTTTAACAGGCATTGTTTTACGTATCATGAGCTAAACTTCTTATGCACGTTTTCATGAGCAATCGTGAATAAGCCTTTAATTTTCCACTTGTCATTATTTCCAGTGTTGGATTAATAAACTTAGTATTGAGCAGAGGCGCAGTCATATGGAAATCCCATAAAAATAGTTACATTTTAATCTTTGCTTTGTAGTAGTTACACGCAAAAATATTAATTAAAAACAGTTAAAATAAAAGCGTATTATTTGCTGGTAAGAATCTACTTAAATTAACAACTTACTCTAAGAATCTATTACGTGGAAACTCACATTAGGAAAAAATTGATTATGTTAAATTTGTCATTTTATCCACTAGATTGACAATAGGTCATTGGAACAGGTGTATACATATAAAATCAAATTTAAATTTGGTCCCGTGCGTCTTCAGTTTTTTTCTATTTAAAGATACTTCCGTGTAAAAAAACAGTTTGTATATAAAAACGTGTTATACAAGAGAGTGTAAAGTTTAAATATAAGTTAATTTTATCCCTTGTACCTAAACACAACTGTAAAGATAGTTAAACAATTATTTTTACTAAGGAGGAAGTCCGACAATATTTGTTTGCATTGATATTTATTAGCTTATGTTTAAATACATTTCAAAACTACAAGTTTTTCACATGCATACTGTAGAATGGCTTTATATGCATCGTAAGGATGTTCGTTAGTATATTTTAATGAACACTTAACATTAATATAGAGAATTATATTTCTGTATGACTGTCCTTGAAAAGCGTGTGGATGTCGCCTTATATCGTTTATTCTTGTCCACGGTCCAAGAACCACTAAGAGGCAGTAGTTATTGTTCTTGCAGGAGTTTCAAACTGTTACAAACACCACTTAACCGCACCTGACTGTCACTGTGACTTGGGTTTGGTTAGTTTTCTTAAACAAGCTTGGTTGCAACAAATAAACTAAACAATACAAGGGGCCAGTTTATGCCGTTTTATAAATAAGTAAACAATATTATATTATTTATGAAATGATTGATGTATTTTTCTTTAGCATAAAATACAATGATTAGTAATATTAGTCTCATTTACCAATAATTAGGATCGTTTTATTGTTGTATTTATATCAGACGAAGAAGAAAAAGAGAAAAACAGTTCAGTCGTATTGTCAAATAATCAATACAAGTAGTGTATTTTTATTATTAAATACACGTTTATATCAAATAAGCGCTTGAATACCTTACATTGAAACACAATTCAAACCTATCAACTTCGTTTTTATTCTACCTCTAATTATACTTTTAACATATTAGTAGTTTATGGGCCAAAACCTTGTCCTTTTACAATCAAAGATACACTTTTTCTTATAACCAGAATAATTAATAATCTCAATAAACAACGATAATTAGATCGAAAACTATCTGATGATTTTAATACTGATCAAACCCCTGTCAACAATAAGTGTTGTGACCAATGCTGACACCTTCAACAAGTAGCCGTATACAATACCACCATCGATTGCACACTGTACTCGACCCCTCACTACTTCTAAATAATTTGTAATGAAATAGTCTACAATATATGGTCTGAATATATTTTAATTGACTATGTCATTGTTTTCATAATCACCATATCGTCAATTTAAAAAGTATTCGTCTATTAAATCTAATTGTTTCAAACATGCTTTAAGTGTTTTATTAGCGAATTTCCCCTATAGGGAAGAAGCTATTACCGTAGGTCTCATGGTAAGACTTAAGCCAGAAACCAGGATAACTTTTCATTTTGAGGTCCCCAGATGCCAAAAACACCATTCGTTCAAATTTGTATACATGTGTATGTATATATAAATATATATATAAATATATATATATGTATAAATACATATATATATATATATATATATATATATATATATATATCCGTAAGCACGATAACTCTCGTAAAAAAGGTCCGATCTTAATGAAATTTGGTACAAATGTGTAAAGTACCATTTATTTGAACGAGTTCGAAAACCAGACAAATCGCATCATCCGAAGTGGGTTTTTGGGGGGGGGGTTGTACCCCAAAAATGGGTTTGTTGAGTTTTTTACAAAAAATATTTTAGTTAATCCAATTTTAGTTTTCACCATTAAATTCAGCATAAAAAGACAAACAATTTGGTATTTTGATCATTGCTCTAAGTCAATTGGTTACTGAGATATTGAAAGTGCTAAACACAGTACGTTGTCTAGTGTTATTCTTGTGGAGAAAAAAAAATATATTTATATCTCGCTTAATTATGAACATGAACTGACGAAATTTGGTGTATGGCTTTATCTGGTTGTGGTTCATTGTTGTTTGCACAAAAAAAATATTCGCCTATGGTTCCCATAGCAGCAAACCTAGGTACTCGGCCCCCATGTTATTCTTATGGAAAATACCTTAAATGTTATATATCGCTTATTTATGAATATATATATCGATGAAACTTGGTAAGTGACTTAACTGAAATGAATTCTATTGATATTTGCATAAAACCCCATTATTTTTTGTTCCTTGTTGCAGCAAACCTACGTGCTCATCTCCAATGGTATTCTTATAGAGAATAATTAATATTTTAAATATCGCTCGTTTGTGAATATATTTCTTATGAATCCTGTTAAGTGGCTTAATGTGTTACGTTATATTTTCATTGGAAATTCGGTTGAGTATGCAGGTTTGCTGTGACAGGGGTATTTTTAGTATTACGTTGATACTAACATAGAGATATTCTTAACGTATACAAAATATATTTATTAATTGTTTCAGCTAAGTAAACTACACGCCTTTTAGCGAATTTCCCCTATAGGGAAGAAGCTATTACCGTAGGTCTCATGGTAAGACTTAAGCCCGAGACCATGACAAATTTTTTTTTTAAGGTCCCAAGATGACTAAAACACTATTCGTTCAAATTTATATATATGTATATATATATATATATATATATCTATATATGTGTCCGTGAATGCGATAACTTGAGTAAAAAACGTCCGATTTTGATGAAATTTGGCTCAAATGTGTAAAGTGACATTTATGACTTTAAGTTCGAAAACCAGAAAAATCGGACTATGGGAAGGGGGGTTTATGGGGGTTTTAAATTTTCCAAAAATCAGTTTTTTGCCTTTTTCACCCTAAAATTTTTGAAACACTTAATTTTGGTTTTGACCATGTTATAGAGCTTAAAAAAACAAATAATATGGTATTTTGAATTATTAACCTAGGTTAAGTGGTTGCGGAAAAAATCCAAAAAAACATGCTCATAAAATCTCCCATGTTAATCTTATGGGAAAAAGGTTTTTGGCTTTTCCTCAGTTAATTTTACTTTAAACTTCACATTTGCTTTTACCAATCACTTCAGCTCCACAAAACAATCATTTTGGTGTTTAAATTGTGATTCTACGTCCAACCGTTGCAGAGATATTCAAAGTACTAAACACAGTACGTTGTCCAATGTTATCCTTATGGAGAATAAATAAAATTTGATATCTCGATTATTTATGAATGTATATTGATGAAACTTGGTATGTGGCTTCATGTTGTACTAGTATATTGATATTTGAACAAAAAACAAATATTTTGTTGGTTGTCCCCATAGCAGCTAACCTGCATACTCAGCCCTAATGTTATTCTTATGGAGAATAAGTAAAGTTTTATATCTCCCTTAATTATTAACATAAATTAATAAAACTTAGTATGTAGCTTCACCTGGTTGAGTTAAATTGATAATTGCATAAAAACACATATTTTGTGCTCCTTGTTGCAGCAAACCTGCATACTCAGTCCTATGTTATTCTTATGAAGAATAAATAAAATGCTATAGATCATTTATTTATTAATTTATTTTTATAAAACTTGGTAAGTGCCTTTATGTGGTAGTGAGAAACATATACATTCATTGGAAATTCGCTGAGTACGTAGGTTTGCTGCGACGGGGGTATTTCATGTTTTAGTATCTTTTGTTTATATAAAAGTGATAAAGTAAACTGACTTGTATTTCTTATGCATTATTTGGTTAAGGATGATATTATTCAAGTTGTAAGTGATTATAAAACATCTAAAAGGAATAAATATTGTATTTCGTTTTGTAAAATACAAACAAACTTAGAGTAAACTTACGTTATTAGAACTCAAAGTTTGATTCTGAATTGTATTAATGTAATTTTAATCCTTTTGCATATGTTTATTGAAAAGTCCTGTACCATAATATTGAACAGCATAAATATATTACTTAACATATTGACGATATTTATCTACAATAATATTTATTCAATTTGATTTTAAAGTAAACATATAACTTAAAAAACAAAGCCCCAAGTATATCTGAATAAGTGAGAAGTATATTTATTTTGTGGGACACAAAGTATGTATAGAGACTAATCGTTTTAACGAAAAAGCATTACACACAGGACATCTTCTAGCGTTATTACAGTTGTTATTCAGTTACAAGACAAATATATCCAATCACAGTCAACCGTTCTCTTTTAATGAAATTTAGTGTTTATTTACCAATTACCGCTTTAAAAAAAATCAACAAATAAACGAAGTTCATATTCAAACATTTAAGAGCAGTTGATATCAAACACTATCAAACTACACTTAAGTATTTCAACACACCGGCAAAAACTTTTAATTCGTTCGTTTGCACTCATCATGTTTGTTTTGTGATTTTTATTTCCACATTTAAGTGTATGTTATTTTTATTGATTTCTTTATAAAAATACATGAAGAAAATTAATTAATTTAGAAATTAATACATGCATTGTTCATGATCCATAAAATCATTTAGATAGTGGCTAATCATTATGTTGCTTTGAATCAATCCTTTTCATTACAAAAAGCAAGTTTAGTGGAAAACTTTGTTAGTATTGTGTTTGATAATTATTTTAAAATGTATGTATTGATAAGTTATTTATTTTTTGGGATTTCGTATTTTGTAGGGATTTTTTATATTTTTTAACTAAATGGGTTGTATCTGTAAAAGTCATTAAAGCAAACAATATACAGAGTGATTGATATAAGTGTTGTAGCTGTTTTTCTTAGAACAAATAAGAGGTATTAAAAACAGTTCAAAATTAGCTTCCCTGGATTTTTTGGTTCTGTATAATTTTGTGATTTTGAAATTTAGATTTTATCCGCCATTTTTCCAATGTGGCGGTCAACTTTAGTTTGTCTTATTAAATTACCATCGTTTTAATATTGATTTAGGTCTAAAATACAATTTAAAACGTCTTTATACTTCGCATTTTTGACGATAAACTTAACCGTACAGGTGATATTTATTTTTGTTTGCAATGAGTATCTCACCTTTTGTGTGGCTCTGGAGGCTGAACAGCTAGGTTTATGAAAAAAAAACACTAACAATAAAAACGTTTTAAAATTAAAGTTTCCATCCCATTCATTATAAAAATTAGCATAATTTAATAAGAATAATTTTATTGGTTGCTATATTAGAAAAACGGCGGGAAAATTTGTAATTAGACTTACTCTAATTTGAACACTATTGGGGTAGAAAATATAATTTTAAAAGTTTTTATACTGGAATTTTTTTCTTAAACCTTACTGTTTAACCTCCAGAGCTACACATAAGGTGATATACTCAATGTTAAAAACAATAAAAATCACCTGAACGGTCAAGTTTAGCAAATACATACATATTATAAAAACGTTAACAATTTCATTTGCTATCTAATTCAATAATAAAACCATGCGCATTTAATAAGAAATTCCTCCGTCGCAGCAAACCTGCGTACTCAGCGAATTTCCAATGCATATATATATATACATGTGACTCACTACTAGATAGAGCTATTTACCAAGTTTCACAAGAATACATCCATAAACAAGTGGTATATAGCATTTTATTTATTCTCCATAAGAATAACATTAGGGTTGAGGACGCAGGTTTGCTGCAACGAGGAAGATAAGTTATGTGTTTTTTTTGCAATTATCAATACAACTGAACCAGGTGAAGCTACATCCCAAGTTCTCTTAATGTAGGTTCATAATTAAGGGAGATATACAACTTTACTTATTCTCCATATGAATAAGTAACCTGCATGGGGGCCGAGTATGCAGGTTTGCTGCTACAGGGACTTTCAATAAAAAACTTCTTTTTTGTGCTAATATCAATGTACCACAACTAGTTGAAGCCACATACCAAGTTTCATCAATATACATTCAAAAATAATCGAGTTATAGAATTTTATTTATTCTCCATAAGGATAACATTGGACAACGTACTGTGTTTAGCACTTTGAATATCTCTGCAACGGTTGGACGTAGAACAACGATTAAAACACCAAAATGTTTGTTTCGTTGAGCTAAACACATTAATGAATAGAAATGTGAAGTTTTTAGTAAAACTATCTGAGAAAAATCTAAAAACCTTTTTCCCATAAGATTAACATGGGACACGTTTTTATGGATTTTCTCCGCAACCACTTAACCTAGGTAAATGATTCAAAATACTAAATTATTTGTTATTTTAAGCTCTATAAAATGGATACAACTAAAATTGAGTGTTTTTAACATTTTGGGGTAACATTTGCAAAAAACCGATTTTTGGAAAATTGTAAACCCCCATAAAACCCACTTCCCATATTGCGATCGATCTGGTTTTTGAACTTAAAGTCATAAATGGTACCCTCCACATTTATGCCAAATTTCATCAAAATCGGGTGTTTCTTTCAAAAGTTATCGCGGTAACGGACACACACACACACACACACACACACACACACACACACACACACACACATATATATATATATATATATATATATATACATATATATAAATTTGAACGAATAGGGTTTTTGGCATCTGGGGACCTCAAAACAAAAATTTATCATGGTCTCGGGCTTAAGTCTTACCATGCCACCTTCGGTAATAGCTTCTTCCCTATAGGGGAAATTCACTAAAACTAAAGATGGCTACGACATTGGACAAAATTATGGGAAAATTCAAAATTTTAAAATCACAAAATCATACAAACCAAAAATCCAGGGAAGACACTTTTTAACTTGTTTCAATAGCTCTCATACTTTTAAAGAAAAACAGCTAGCACACTTACATCAATCCCCCTGTAGAATTTCTCAACATCAGTTCTACCATTTTATGTTATTCTTTTATTGGAATTTAGGTGTTAATGTTTATATAAAAGTATCTAAGTAAACTACACTAAGGAAAAATATAAAATAAGACTTTTAAAGCTTAAAATCTAGCAAAAAATAATTAAGAATGACGTTGCTAAAAAAATAAGGGTTTTCCCTCACTGTTAACAATTTAGCAACATCAATTACTACCGCATTAATATTACTCTATAGTAATTAGTTCTACTAAACTCAATCCACAACTACATAAATGTTTAACAACGTTTTGGTGAAAATATCATAAACATATAGTTTTTCATGGGCTAAGAAGCAATTAAAGCTGTAGAGTCTATTTCTACTTATCTTGGAAAGATTGTAGTTATTAAAATAAGGCTTCCCAATATTCAAGGATCACTGAGTTGAGAACATTTCAACCAAGCTCAGTTCGGTTCTCCCTGGAACTGAAGCCACCCAGGTGTGCATACGTTATCATACTGCAAAAACTTAATCCAACCTAACCTAACCTTATAATTAATTTTAAATAGATTTACAACATTTTGATGGAAACTCAATATGCTCCTGAGTCAAGCATTTTATGGCTCAAGATGCTCCTGTCGTCTTTGCCTGTCTTTAATTTAAAATAAAACTACGCTCAATACTTGTCAGTAAAATTTGTTTCAGCTAAGAGAAACATAATTCAACCACTTTAGATTTATATTATAAACTAGCTGCCATGCCCGTGATTTTGAAAGGGGGGAAAAATTCAGAGTAAGAAAACTGTAAACAAAATAATGACATTCTGTGGTTAGATATACTCCTAATAACAGATGTTTATTTAAATTAATTGAATTAGTAAATTACCCGTGTAACATAAACCAAATAAAACTCTCCTCCATATGAATAACATGGGAACTTGGAAATCCTGCAGGGCATAGCCGTGAGGACATTTCTAAACGGCAATATGGTACTCCTCGGCACAAAACTAATTTTGTAAACAATTTCAGCCAAATTGGTCCAGAGATTTTGGCGTGATGAAAAAACAGACAGAAAACAGACAGTCACCACCTCGTTATAATAGTAGTGATTTACCTCAACCCAACAAAAGTAAATTAAAATATGTGCTTGGTTTTGTTATAGATTACATAGACCAAGGGATCACCATGTATTACAGATACGATAATCGTCTTTCGAAGCTAAATTTTTATACTGGAAGGAAGTCGTCTTTGGGTATTGCTTTAACCTACTTAATAAAACCTTTTTATACAAGTATTAAACCAATAGTGAAATTCCACTTTAACAGTTAAGATGTTTCTCCTTTTGAATTAGACCATGATCACTAAAGTAATGGTTCTGTATAGCTTATATCCTAAAAACAAATTGTCAGTCATTAGATTATTCTGAATTATCTTTGTAAAATGAATTCCCTAGATTAGACTCTGTAGAAACATTACATGATTTAATGATTATTATTTTAAGAATTTTGAACGAGGCTGAGCCTGTTAAATAATATACTTCAATAAATATTTATTTCAATCTAAATTTGTTAATCATACAACAGTACAAGAGATTTCAAATGTACAATATAAATCAATTGTAGCAGAATTTGTTCGCTGTGGGGGTTGACAGTAAACAACCCCGCAGGGGGTGATTGCTCTTCCCTCATGTTAGGTTTAGGATAAGTGCATTTCATTCCTCTTTGGACAATAATTTTGTTGTATAATTAAATATTGAAGTCATGTAATTATAATTACATAATTACCACAGTACATACAACTATATAGTTCTTTTAAAGAGTGTAGATATAGTAGTTGTTTACATATTTAAGCGTTGAAAACTTAAAATATAATCTCCACATACCAATGTGATTTATTTAGCAGTCAATTAGTTTGTCGCAGGTATTCAACCACAACTAATTTTACACCATAAGTAACTATATATTTAACTTCTACATATAAAATAAGCATGATACAAATAATCAAAACACATCATATTGATATAGAAGGTTCTAAAGTTAATTTCATTAAGAAATTTATACTTATTTAACTATTTTACTCGTAAATAGTTGTTAAATTAGAATAATAAAAATCTTTTTAGAAAAGTCTATAATTTTGACAAATGACACTCAACGAAATATCGTTTAAAAACTAGTGTTTGCAAATTGGAAAAACGACAGGGATACCCATCGCTTTGGAATATTCACAAGGGAAATAGGAACAGAATGTAAACTGGAGACCAAAGTGATAAGGAAGTTGCTGACGTAAATTATCGTAAAGGTAAATATTTGGTTGGAAATGGTAGTTCAAGAGGGAAATAAAATGTATTTATCGAATTTAAGACTAATGAGAGGATTAAAAATGGGTTACCATCTAAAAAAACTTTTGGAAATATTAAAACTTTTCTGATTTAATTTAACCATTGGACACCTATGACCAATGCTTATCAGGCGTCGATTGATTTCAAATTGTTCATATTTATACTCTAATTATTTGTATATAATATGCTTTAGCATAGGGAAATTTATATAGTTGACTTAGGAATAACTATCGTTCTTAAAGTACCAACTAAGAACTAATCAGGGGTATCTAAAGTTGTACAAAATAAGATTATAAAATTATGAAAGCTCATCAATATCAAGCTCAGTCATCCTTGGAACTTTGCACCGTAATGAAACACTGTTTAATGTGTTACAGCATTAACCGTATGTGACATTTATAATTTGCCACGGTAAATAAATATGTTTGTAAACAAATTCAATAGTATCCACTTGAAAAAATTAAGAGAAGTTTGTTCTGCCTACCGGAAATAAGAGCCACGAATTATTCATATATTGTACGTAAAACCTCTTTATAATTTATATATTTCTACCACCAGACAATAAGATAGCATCTAAGATATAGCATATAAGTAATATATTAAATTATTGGTGTAAAACTTTACTAGCAATTACATATATAATAAAGCTTTACATGGGAAAACTTGTACCTACATGTGTATTTGTAAAGTTATCTCATTTCAAAATGTCACAATGGAAGACAAGTCAGAAATTATAAGCGATGAGTTGTGAATCAAAACTACGATAAAACTTCCCTGATATTTATGCTTCAACAAACTTGTTAGGATATTCTGTGCGACGACTTGTGTTAAACAACGTCGTGTTAACGTGTTTTGAGATTAGATCATACTATAGTAAGAATAATATTTCAAACCATAGAAAAGACTTATATGAATAGCATGTTGATGTTGAGTAGGTTGAGTATAGAACATTATATGATAATAATACTATGGGTGTGATAATAATATACGTATGTATTCCTCAGCTGAATGCAGTTCTTCGGAAAAAATAATATAATGACCCAAGGTTTTGGTCTATATTGACTCAAAACCCTCAGCCTTTTGACACTTGTACCATAATAAAATTGATTTTCGATAGTTTTAACCTGTCATCTAGCTGTTTATCTTAGACATTTTGTAATTTAGTTCGAACTTATAGTACAAATAAAAATAGGAAAGTACATAGGAAAAAGCTACAAGTAAACAGTAAACATCAAAACATGAATTATATTTATAAGAAAAAGAATAAACATAATTTTCCCAAAACAATTAGAATAAATTACCATGTCAAGTCTATAAATAACAAATGCAAAAGACATTCCTTACATGCGGCTAGTTAAACAAAAACTAAATGTTAGTTATGGCCTTTGCAACATTATAACAGAAATCTTAAAACATTATTGAGAAAATAAAAGTTTAATTCCTAGGCAAGGCCTGTGTTGGCTTTTTGAATTTACAAATTACCCTATGTCTGTTTGGTGATCCACAATGCATGTAGTTATTAGAACATAATGCAATATATATATATATATGTATATATATATATATATATATATATACATTTTACCTTTGCATTAAACTGTAAGAAATCTATTGTTTTCATATTAATTTATTAAAAAATTAATTTAACTGCATTTTTTTCTGTAATAGTTGAGAGTAGTACCGTTACCAATGTTAAATTCTGCTACCTACTGGTATGAAAAGTAACGTCCTTTCCTTCTGGCAGTTCATTGTAAGTATACAGTACATTCACATTAACATATTTATATTTACAAACAACACTCATTTACGTATAAATAAACATCTTACTTTTTAATTATTTATTTATACAAGTCTTCAAAACTCTAACAATACATTTCAATAACTATATTAATAACATTTTTATATTATTGACTAGCCATCCACATTCATTATGACACATACAAATTAAAAACATCTCCTTACCTTGAGTATGATAACAGTTACAGTTTTAAAGTACTCGATTTTTTACAGTATTATTTGCATTTACAGTATAACCAATAGTCCTTCTTATCCTAATTAAATACTGAGGATATCTTCTACGGTTCACTTTTAAAAATTGCCATATTCATATTTCATAAAAAAATTTGATTATTTGCATATTAAAGAAATATGCTTATTTTTATCAGGTGAAAACTCTGTATAAGCTTGAATTCCGCTGGTTCTTTACAAAACAAATATGGTGCCAAACAGTTAAATGGTTTGGTTAATAAACTATTTGGGGAATTAGGCACATACAAAGCATACACTTTCCTAAGTTTTAATCTATATAAATTATTATTACAAAAAGCTTTAATTCTAATAAATAATCTTTTTAGTACTTTATAAACATATTGATGCCTTAAAGGAACGATCTTCTGACAAAAAATCATGAAAAGAAAAATTCACACCTTGACCATTTTGATGTTAATCTTTTGTAATTATTTTGTGCTATAGCAAGAGATTTCATATTTCAATAATAAGTCTCCCGCAACGTATAATCCTATACCCTAATCTACTATTTACATGTGAGGAATACAAAACTCTTTAACATTTCAATAACACACACATTTCGGATAAATTAAAATATCCGACACACAAAAACCAGCACACTTTTTTATTAAAACATAAACAAAACATTTGTGCAAGGTATCGTTCTGAAAATGTATTTCACCATGGAGGGAAACATTTTAAATGTTATCCTGTTTTTGATTAATACCAAATAATGTTTAGTAAACTAGTAAAATAAATAAATAAAATAAAATAACAGGTAATTTTGATAAATTGTGTACCCTTGATTGAAATCGTTCTTATATGCCACTGCTATGTATTCGGATGATATGTTTATGCTGCCCTGCACAATTATAAAAGGTAAACTTGAATAACACAAGAATAGCACGAATACATAAAGGTAAAACTAACCTTTTGAGAGTATTATAAAGGTAAAACTAACGGATTTGTTCAAACGCATTAGTCGTTGTTTAATTTATATACACGTTTAAAATTACGATATGTATTCAATTGAAAAATCAAATTAAGTAACAAATAATTGTTATTCTAATATTGGATTAACTTAGACAATTATATACAATATAGGATTATTAAAAATATAAAAATTTGAGAACTCTAATTATTTATAATGTTTTTTATGTTGACACACAAGTCAACATAATAATAATGATTATTATAGTTTTTGTACAGTTTTTGCAATTGCTTGGCGATAAACCTCATTTAAAACAATTTGAAAATTATGTTTAAAAACCCCTCTTTAACTTAGTTAAATAATTTTAGCACTTAAAAATGAGTTAAACTGTGAATAACGATTGTGCTGAAGATAATAAACAGCTCCTTTTAATAGCTTGCTGCAGTAGATAGTTTACATTAAAAGACCTCTTTGGGGTTAGTTAGCTCCACCCGTGCGTAATTTCAAACAATTTATGTTTTAAGAAGTTGGGACATTATTGCTAACCCAAGTTTATTCTTGTATTAATTACAGTTTCTAAAAGATAACAAGTGTTTCACTGAAACCTACTGAACGAATTGAATGGAGGTATTCAAATTGTATTTAAAATCAATAGATTAAATTATTCAGTTATCTATAAAGTTAAAAGAGCTCTTTACAAGTGAAGCTATAACCTCTCTCTAATTTCTGTATAATCATACTTTAAATAGACTATAGTTAGTATATAAGTATACAATTCAAGTTCTAGATTGATAAAAATTAGTTAGAAATAGTTGAGGATTTTATTTTATAAACTGTCCTTATTTATAATTTTTCTAAATCACATAACTAGCTTATGTCTATTTATATATATCAAGAAAGTTATTTACACTGTAGACACTATATCCATCCTATTGGTACTAATAAAGTATATTTTTAAGTTATATATTGCTTTTTAAGACTGACAGTGCAAAAATAAGATTTAGAGTTAAAACAGTATAAGGTTAAAAAATGTTGATAACATTATTTTTTTAAGTTAAAACGGTAACATATAAAAACAAATCAGTTAAGTTTTTAGAAGTTTACATTGATCAACTTTTTGATTAGAATAGGCATAAACACCTTCACTGTGGAAAATTGGCATGTAATTGCCTTTTCTAGATAAGTAAAACGTTAAAGTAAGAGTGTTATTTTCTTTCTAAAATAAATATACATTCCTAGTTTTGGCGCGGATTCCATTTAAGATTCAATAAAATCAATATACCTCGGGAATTCTATGTTTGGGGTTTGATAGTAAAACCCTGGAGAAAATTGTAATTAGTGAGGAATTTTATTTTAAAATTGAGAGCTTCCACCTAAAAAAATATAGTAATCTCCATTTTAGAAATAGGTAATATGTATTATAACATTGTTTTTGTATTGCTTGAAATCGTATGCAATCTGTTGTTTCCATATTATTTGTATTTCAAAATTATTTTAACTGGCATTTTGTCTGTGACAGATAAAGGCCATATCGTAGCAAGGTCCAGTTCCTTTGTCAACTATTAGGATAATTATTGTTAAAAATATGTCACTACATTTAAAAATTTGTTATATGGAAAAACATATAGTCAATGTAACACAAAACAAGAGATGACACTATAAATATATTCTTAAATCGGATAGTCCTGTAAAACTGGTGTACACCCTGTATTGATCTCTTGCTTTGAGAGTACTTGACGGTCGAGAGACGAGTGCCAGTCGTATCACCAATAAAATCTCCGATATTTTATTCTCTCTTTGTTTTACCATTCTTTGTAATACGAGGATATTATGTATGGAATTCTCCCACATATTATTAAACCTTACAGTAGAAGCTATTTAACTAGCATGGTTTGGACTACATTCATGCCGGATAACTGATTTTGCTAGATAATACAACATACATAGTTTTTAAAGGGGATAGTAAAGATATTGAGCTACATCCAATACTCAAATTAACGAAACACATAGTTTTACAGTATAGACTGTGAAGAAAAACACAAAGTACTGAAAATTGCGTGCACAGTCTAGTGTACTGGTGGCTAATGTCAATAGAGTTCTGTGAGTGCCGAACTTAAAAAAAAAACACAACATAAAGAACACAAATCAGCCGGTCGTGAGAGGCTCGGCTGATGCCGGATAGTAGAACATGTCGGTTCCACGAATGCGTATAAAAGAGCTTCTAATTTAGTGTAGTGTATTTGGTAATAATACATTTGTATTATTTAAATTATTTTCTATCCATTTATTTATTTTAATACTAAAATATTTGTAATAGCGTACAAATATTTGCTATTAATTATGATATTAAAGTAAATATTAAAGATTTCCTGTAATAAATTATGCTCATATTAAACTCATTTGTAAAATTTTAGTAACAGCCATATCGTAAGTACGAGAAAATAATTTTGGTGAGTTATTAAGTTACTTAATATGCATTATAGGAACACATACCTATAAATAACAAATCTGAACACAATCTCAAAGATATTGTTGTTTAAACAATGTTCGAGTAAGAAATGCATAAACGCATACATATTATGTCCTTGCATTTGTTAATATTTGTCTAGCTGGCCATGTCAAAAACAAACAGTTAAGAGAAGCAAATAAGTCTAACAAGTATTTACAATATGTATAACAACTTTATTACACATTTTTTCATTTCGAAAACTAGACGTATTTTTTATGTTAGTAATAATACCGAACACTTTTTTAAATATTTGTAGTTTACGTTTTTGGAGTTAAATACATAAACTACTTTTCAGTTAAAAAACTAATTAAAACAATAATGAAATATTTTTTTATAAAAACTCGATAAGTTTATAAGGGTTTAATATTGGTTTATAAAATAATATTTCCTTAAGAAAACAAATAAGGAAATATGATTTTTCAAGCAACCCCGACCTCAATAATGTCTCCATTCAACCGTTTAACACGTGGCAGCTGTCAAACACAGAGCATATCTACTTGTATTACCTTCGGAAACCTAAAAATCCCTATTACAATATCAAGGAAATAAAAGTTTTAAATAAACTCATAAGTAAAGTAAATTAAACATATTTTTTATACAAATTTATTCCCACTCAAAATACAGTGCAGTTGATAAACTTCAGCCAGACTGGATATTTATCTTGTGAAAACACCTTCTTTTATTGAAACTGATGGGTTTTCCTTTTTTAGCTTGCCGAGCTTTCGATTAATTAATTTATTAAGTAATAATGCACTTAATGGTGTAAGGAATTTAATATATAACTTGAAAATAGGCAGAATTTAGGAGTTAGCCAGGTGACGCATTAAAGTTCAGCAAAATTGGTTAAACTATTATCAAAAATATTCCTTTTCTGCAAAAGATCCCGAAACCAATATATTTCGGTTTTGCGGAATGTTTAATATCACATGTACCATACTATAAGATATTCAATACTTGGATTTGTGAAAGTGTCTTGAGGTAAATACATAATTAATTGTGGGGAAAAGTTGAAAGTGTGTTATTGCCATCATTTGATTAAACGATAAAATTAAATAGAGCATTTTACTGAGAGATGCTCAAACTGTACTAAACAGGCACGCAGAAGTTGGGGAACACCAACTTGGCCTTCTTACATGAGAAAGAGTTTAACTATGAATATAAGAAATAATTATTTAATTCATAACTATTCTCGGATAACCAGACGAAGGTTGGGACTGACATTTCTAAAATCGATAATTGGTTTAGCGCTTAACTTAACTAAACCTACAGTTTGTTTGAATTAGCTTAGGCGTTTTAGCCATTAAAAAATTTACAAATACTAAATAATCTGATTAACACATTATCATTCACACAACAACAAAAATATCGTAAATAATTATTCATTAATGTAAAATTTTTCTTATACAAAATAATTTAAAGTTTTTTATTCTAGTTCATTTGATCGAGAATAAATAATTTAGTTTATCAACACTGCTCTTGTTAATCTGTCTTTGTGTATACTAAGACAAACGTAGAGTTGGTATAGATATATTTTAGTTATTTATTAGAATACAAACGCTTGAGCTGACTTTAATTTTTTTCTCCTAGTCAAAAGATATTTGCTCCAGTGAGGGCCTGGTCTAAAGTTAAACATGTAGCACAGTATTCGGTGCCGCAAATTACAATTCGAGATTCTTACCTTATTCGGTCGGATTGTGAATTAGTTTATGATCATTAAAAATCAATAAACGTAAATAATTTATTTTAAGTAAATCGCTTTGGAATTTGTTTATTATAACATGACAAGAATTATAGGGAATTAAAAACAGCAGATTAATGACATTGTTTTAATTCATTATAAAAGTGCAACCTCTAAAGCGCTGTATTACAGGAACTTGTAAGGCAAATGTAAGGAACGCTATGTCGGGTATGATAATTACAAAGTACTTAAGATAACATTGGTTCATTGATTTTGTACATACTTTATTATTGAGTTGTGCATGGTTTTAGTGGGAAATGGATTTAGCTCAATTTAATTACTTAAATTTCTTAGAAGATATTTTCATTTGGAAAAGTCTTCGTTTTGGACGAGTATCTAAATATATTGATAAGCATGTTACATAGTGTTAATAGGTTAATTGGAATAAATATGTGTTCGGAATCTTAATTTTATAGTATTATTGCCTTGTTTGTTATACGTAATACGCTGTACCTATTATGATGCTCCAAAGTATCACAATTTAAATAAAACTATTGGTATACAGTTAAGGTAATAATAGAAATATCTACCAAGATGGGAGTATTTGTAATTATTTCAAATACTTTTCCAAATTTCCTGGCATAAGTTTCACAAAGTTAGTTTCACGTTATATTGAAAAGGACAGTTTATTATTAAATACTTAATCAATTCGATTATAAACTCAGAAAATTATCGAATATCTATCATTCTTACATATTGTTGTTTTAAGTTAAATAAATTACCATAGCAGATATTTTAATATTAGAAAATCATATTGGTGTGTTAACATGTTGAATTATAAGATGCAATAAATAATTTATATTATTTCTTATTTTAAGTTTACTAACATCTTTATAGTATACTTCTGAAATTATATAACATAAAATAATTCTTCATATAAAAGTTAAGGGATTTTCGTGTTACTAACCATACAACTGAATTTATTGAAATGCAAATAAGCATTGAGCTCTATCCGATGTTAACATGCAATTTATGCGATAATTAATTACTGGCTTCTCCATAGAATAGTAAATAAATATATTTATTCTAAACCATTGTGACTAATATCCGAAATAATCTCTTGAATAACAAACGATAAAGTTAAAATTGTGTTGATATGTTTCAAGCTGATATAGTAAAATGTAGGGTAGATGTCTTCTAGATCCCAAATAGAAAATATGTAATTTTATATGTATAGTATATTGACGAATATATTTTATTAGTGGTGTATCATAATTACTGTCAATATCAGTGTCAGAAAAGCTATTGCTATTTAATACGAGACTTTTAGTTTTCCCTGAACAGTAAATTTTAATTTTCTGTATTGCTTGATAAAAATTATAACTTATAAACTCAATAGTTATTAGCTAAAATAAGTTTGTTTTTAGTTTAGTTTTAAGAAAAATACTAAATATACAAACTATTTACTACGTAGAGAAATAATTATAGAATGTCTTATATTGAGTTATTTTTTGAAAAACATTATTTAAATTAAATGTGTTATCAAAAACCTATTCAATTCAAAATTGGTTAAAATGTATAAAAATACATGCATTCTCGTCAACAGTTCAAATTGTAGTGATATAATCCACTATCCATAAGCGGATTAAATATCTACAATTTGAACTGTTGACAACAGGGTATGTGCCTATTTTAGTCTAATACGTACAATTCAGGGGCTACAACAATGAATTTTAAAATGTATATATTTAACATAATGAAAATTACACAGCTGTAATTTTTCTAACCGTTACTTACTTAGAACTTAAGAATGCAGATAAAAAAAATTTAAAATCGTTTTTGTTATCTAAGAAATAAATCAACAATTTTTATTTATTCACTTAATCTATGTTCTTTGGCTACTTTTGGGTTTTAACGGACATCGAAAGATGATTCTATGTTTAAAAAGAAAACAGTTATAGCTATTATGATCAACAAATATAACGAGAACACAGTTTATTAATTTAAATGCTATTGCTGAAAACACTAACAGATTGTATTTTTTACTATTGATTGAAGTGAAATTCTATAGTTATTGTTACTTGACGTCGAAACTCGGAAAGTCAACAGATTGTTCCGGGTAGCTCCAGCTACGTTGTAGGCCCTCGAGGCTGTGAGGGGAGGAGACTAAACGCAAGACTATCACCATGCAAATCAACCGTTCATTATCTACGAACTTTTATTTTCTCCCTTTCTTTGGTTTATTTATTTATGTACAGTATAATATATTTCATATTACTCATAAGATTTTTTTCTTCGTTTGAGAATAAGTATTATGAGCCACTTAAGGCTATTATGATATATATATGAAAATCAAATAATAGTTAGTCCTTTATGACATTTACAATTTTGTATTAGCAGATACAAGAACTATGTCAGAAAACGTCTACCGGTATTAATAATCCCTATTTGTTTTTATTATTTATTTGTTTAACATGCTTTAAATTTAATTAAATTATATCAAATATAATTAGTTTTTTCCTACAACTGCGCCTAAAGTGTATCAGCTTAGTTGTGCTCTTTAGCATATTATAACTTTATATTATTTTTCTATGTTCGAAAAACCATACATGTTAAATATCAATTTGTTTAATATAATAAAATATAAATTATTGTTTATCATTGTAATACATATAGGATAATCAATGTAATTATTTAAACAAATTAATTTATGAATTAATAGTACAAATTATTTAATAAACTATTTTCAATCGCTTACAGATTAGTTTTAATCTACGTCAGACTTAATATTCGATGTAGACTGCAACTAATAGCAGGTCTTAGTTACGAGTTATGAGATTAACTTCATCACTCCGGCAGCGAGGCGAATGCTAAGAAATTGATTTTGCCATTCGTGACGTTGATATTTTAACTCAAACTACCGAGGCGCCATTTATTGATTGAGCAAAGCGAGCGAAGCTCTCTTTCTCTCACTTCGTCACTTATTTGTAACGGCATCACAGTGTAATGGCTTTCCCGACTAGAGAGATTAAAAAAATTCTCCCAGGTTTCGCCTAAGTGGGTCTTAAAGTTCACATGGAATTGTAATGGAAAAAATATTTTATTGGGTTTATATCAAATGTGTTTAACTGACTTCATTTTAATAAAATAAACAGCTGTTAAAAAATGTCACTTTTTTACATTATTTTAAGTTTGTTTACTAAATATAGCGTTCTTCCCCGTAGATCTTATTTGTTCGCACTTTAAGATTTTAACTGTTGATTCGCTCATTTATGCGTCTAAAGTGTAACGGCAGACCATCCTAGTAATATATGAATAACTACTTTGACCTTCAAACTCGAACTAAGAAGTATTTTAAGAAAACGGGCAATGCATGGTAAGGCTGCTCGTTTGTTTTTTATTAATATATTTATATGCTGGTGGTTAATTAAATAAATCCACTTAATTCATTTTTGTACGTAATATTCCTATTTTATGTTGTTATATTCACATTGTGAAGGGAATAAAGAGTCACAAATATAAATATTTAAAGGTTTTAAGTTGTTCTCAAAGCCGCAGAGAATAAAATTGCAATGATATTATCGGTACCAACCATTAAACCGCAGTACCCATTTCAAGGTGCTTTTGTTATGATTAAATATTTGTAACAAATTAAAATTTTCGTAATCAAATTTATTTATAAATTCTAAATATACGATACAACCGAAGGACTTCTCTATTTTAATGCATATGTGGTGGATGCGAGGTTTATTTTACCATTGATAATTTACAATGTATTGGCCACTAATCTTTTTATTTTTCACTTTTAAAAACCTCAACTGCCCGCTAACATAGGCCAAGCGGCGTGTGCGGCAATCTAAAGAGAGCGAGGTACCTTGACGGTAAATAGTCACTTGGCCAAGTCAGTGGTGACCACTCGTGAAAAAGTACCACTGCTGTCGGCCGGGATCGAACCTACATTTGACCACGGCTGACTTGCGAAGCCAGCGCTCTACCTCTGAGCTACTCTGTACAGTAACCTAACCCTGTTGTACGAGTACATCTTCCTATGAATTAGTGTACTGTAGAAAATAAACAAATAAGGTTATGTGTAATTTGTTTTAAATAAGTGGAAAGTTAATCTCGATCAATTCTATAATTATAATGTAGATTGCCAGACTATGAATCACATAGTTTTTAGTTTTCATCAGCATGCATTTATCTCACAACATGCATTTTAGTCATTTTTCTATGATTATTCTTATTATAATTATTATTATATAATTATTATTCCTTATATATATTGACACGCAAAACAAACAGTTAGACATAGATGTAGGGTTCATTCATCTCGGAAGAGACTACCAATGTTTATGCTATTTAAGGAGTTACTAGTAGGTGCCCGTAGAAATTCTACGGATAACATAATAAGGCCGACAGTACCCTGTAGGAACAATCATTAACAATGTAATACTTTACTTAAAATTAAAAAAATATGAAATGCACTTATATACAGCTAAAATTCACAAAACCATAAAAGAAAAAGAAAAAATAAGTCACAGTTTACATGTTATGTGTAATTTGATGTTTACTACAGACGAAAATAAATCAAAAGCTTGATGGGCTGATCAGCTGTCTAACGAAAATCACCGAGTTAGGATTATATTTGATGTAAAAAAACATAGGCTACAATAAATTCCACAAAACGGTTTGTAGACATTTACATTTTGTTTCACTTAACGAAGTCATAATGAGTAAATTATAAATCTGACAATTTTGGGGAGAACCGGAATGTTTGTCTTAAAATTTGTATGAATTCCATGACCAAACGCTACCTGATTTTCTTAAACTAAGGCCGAGGTTCCTCCAAAAATTCTTCCTTATGAATAGCATGGAGCAATTTAAGGATTTTATACTTTGTATCATTTAACGAACTTAAAGGGAGAAAATAATAAATCTGACAACTTTGGGGAGCATATGAATGTTCAAGCTTCAAATTGCTTCAAATTGCTTCAAAATCTTGCTTCATGACTGCACGTTACCTGGTCTTCTCAAACTCAGGCTGAGTTCCTCAAAAAATTAGATTCCTAATCCGATGTACATAACATGAGAAAATGTTAGAACTTTACTCTTCATATAATTTAACATACTTAAAAGAGAAAAATTATAAAACTGACAATTTTGGGGTGCATCGGAATGTTTAAGGATCAAATTGGTACAAATTACATGACTACACGTAACCTGGTTTTCTCAAACTCAGGCCGAGTTCCTTCAAAGATTGTTCCTTATAAATAATATGGATGAATTTAAGGACGTAATACTTTGTTTCATTTATCAAACTTAAAGGGAGAAAATTATAAATCTGGCAATTTTGGTATGATTTGGAATGTTTTAGCTTAAAATTGGTATAAATTCCATGACCACACGTTACCTGGTTTTCTCAAACTAAGGCCGAGTACTTTCAAATATTATTCCTTATGAATAACATTGAACAATTCGTGGACTTCATACTTTGTATCATTCAACGACCTTAAAGGGAGACAATTATAAATCTCACAATTTTGGAGGGCATATGAATGTTCAACCTTAAAATTGGTAAAAAGCCATATAAATTACATTTTACTCTCCCATATAAATAACATGAGGATATTAGGACTTTATACTCCATTTATTTTAACAAACTTAAAAGAGGAAAATTGTGAAGCTGAAAAGTTTTGGAAGTATCGGAATATTCAAGCTTTAAATTGGTACAAATTCCATGACCACCCGTTGTATTGTTTGGTATTCTCAAACTAAGGCCGAGTTCCTTCAAAAACATTCTTCCATTTAAATAACATTGAGTAATTTTGTAATGTCAATATTTTAAAAACTAACACAGAATTTTTTAGTTTACACTTTGTTTGTACATTTGCAGTATCAAATCTTTAAAATGGCACATCGAGTGTTCAAATCGGTTGGGAAATAACGACGAAATGGGCCGAAGACGAAATTCCTTAGCTAATTTATATTTAAGATACGAACATTTAATTTGCCATCATTGATTGAGAAGAAAGAAGTTTCAAAGTTTTTCGGGATCTATCTTCAGGTGGGATAAATATTTAAGAAGCTTCTCTGACTGCTTTTACAGTTCTGTTCTTTAGATTTCTCCTTTTTTAAGCTTTGCCTGGATTGTGCCAATGATAACATTTTGTTTAGTTTCCAGATTCCAAAATTACGTGATACTTGGGTGTTCTCAATTAGTGACGGGAAATGTCCGCAATTATTTATTAGTATGTTTAAAAAAATTTTCTTTTATCGAAAATTTTCCTGTACTAGGTGGTATGTAATTAACTGTAAAACGTATATGTGATAACTAGTATATTAAAAAGTTTGGTGTAAACCAAGAAACGTAAATATCTATCAAGAATTATTTTTTGTATACAAACATAATTGCTTTACTTAGAATAAATATTTATCAAAGAGTTCAGGAAAGCTTTGTATAGATGTATTTCCAAATTGGGTTTAGACAGTTATGGACTGCTTGTAGTTGAGCTGGAAGTCATATGAATGCATGCTCGAACTGCGGTTGATCTGAGAGGCGTAACCGTGTTAATCCGAGTAAGGAATTAATGCAGGATTTCCAATGAAACTTTGGCACAGTAACTTTACATGGCTGTGATACCACATTGTCATTGGAGTTGTAGATCAAATCAATTCATATATTTAGTTTCGTTATTAAATAATGTCTAAATTAAATAACTAATAAAGCAATTTAACATTCACCGATTAAATATTGAAATTGTTCACCACGTTTAGTTGTATTTCAAGAGTATTGTTGATGCTACATTATAAACATTAACAAAAGTTTGACTACAATGTTAATAGAAAAACTCTTTGTTGAATTAATTTACAATATGCTAATGAAATACGAACAATTAACTTCTAAACACAATAAAAACCCCAAGAAAAATTTATGTTAAATTGAATAAAACCTATTTCAAACTCAAGTTGTTTTTATATTGAACCAACAACGTAGGTTAGCTTTAACATAAAACGTTCAATTAATATGAGGGTTCATATATGTGTAAGATTCTACGCCCACGAAGGGACGAAGCTTTCGTTAACACACATTAGCGTAAAGGTTAGTTACTGCGACATTTTTGTTGTCATAGATCACTCTTCATTACTTACAATTACAATTATTTCCGCCTTATGCAATAGTAAGTTTAATACTTCTTACACTTACAACATAACAGGTCCGAAATTTTGTTTTTAAACAGGCTGTTACTTTTATTGCACTTTATTTAAATATATATACTTTATTTTTATTACCAGTGCTTATTTAGTAGATAAGATCCACAAAGGATGAAAATTCTTTTACCCGGATTTATCAACATCAGAAACTAAAAGTAAAAACTTCATTGTGATAATTATTTAGAGATGTTTTACTATGTTTACAGGGGGGCAGGAATTATATTCTTGCGTGCTACTTAAAGCGGCAATATAATTTTAAATATATAACTGATAGTACTCGTAGGAATTACGGAGAAAAACAACTCGTGAAATCATTGAACTCTGAAACTGACACATGCCAGGATTGATAGCGAGGCTTAGGCGATTAACTTCAGCGAGCAAACAGTTTTATTGAATATTCTGAGGTGGGCGAAACTTTATTTTAGCCATATTTGTTTAAGTCAATAGTACTTTATATTAAATTGATAGTTAGAAATGCTGAACTAGTTAAATCATAATTTATTTTGTTTCCTAGATTAAGGACAATTTAAAAGTCTGTAATAAATCGGTTTATACAATATTTAATTGTTTTGAATTTTAGGTATGTTTTATTTTATATTTTATAATATATACATTTTTATATCTATTTAATTTTTTTACTTGTTGTTATTTTTTCTAACATCTTACCTGTTAATCACCCTGAATAAGAACACCACCAAAACTGGACCCTATTTTGACCCGGATGCTTGGCGTTTGCTAGAAAAAACATTAGATTATGGTTATTGTACTTTTTCTTCATAATTTAAGGCGTTGTATGTATTTGTTTTACCTGAAAATTTTATGTAACAATTAAAAAATCATTTTTTTAACATGTTCTATGTATATGGATGTATCATTTATGGAAAAATATAATTTAATAAAGATACAGTAATATAAGTTTATGATATTATGATTTTAAATATTTGTAAGACACTGTCAAATTTAATAATTATTTATAAATAATTATTTATTAATTTGATAATCTATGCTTCATTTATAAAAATCACTATGTACGCCTTCCATACATTGTAAACTTCATGCACACTGTCAAAGGACATGTAAATGGTTGCTTAAATATTAATCTATAGTCATCATGTCCATTACAAATATGCCGATCACTTTATGATGGACCTGATTTCCCCCATTCTGCTTTCGATGTTTTACCTCGCCTACTGAACAAATACCAATATATTAATGTGTTGAATTTTAAATGTGTTAAAATATGTTACAATAATATGTTATAATATTCAGCTCTTTGATGGATGTTACGCTATTTTCTCGTGTAAAGGCAGTATAATGATTATCAAAAGCTTTAACTGCTATACCCTTTTTGAAAAAAATTAACTCACTTGCTAAAGATTCATGACGGATCACCCCAAGGACAAGCAGGCAGACTTGTCCGTATTAGAGAGATCAAATGGTTGTGATTCTTCGAAACCCTTTTTTATTTCATCGCCAGTGGAATTTTTTTTAGAAATAGATAATAAACAGTTTTAAGGGAAAGCGGTCCAAACCCCTCTAATGAGAGTAGTAGGCAATTGCCGGATTCTCTGCGGCAGCCTTTTTGTGGGGATCACTTTTGTGGCAGCGTTTTTGTGGGGATCACCTCTAAAAAATCGGTTTTTTTGGAATAATCTGTAGTCTATTTTTGTGATTTTAATCAATTTCACCGAACTAAAAGTTGGTTAAAATCACAAAATAGTATACAGATTATTAAAAATCAATTTTTATATAGGTGATCCCCACAAAAAGGCTGCCGCAAGATTATGCGGTTCGTTATTAACCTCGATGGGTAGATTGTATACAACACGTTATAAACATACAAAAGTATACAAACACTACGGTAGGTTAAAATCACAAAATAGTATACAGATTATTAAAAAAACGATTTTTATATAGGTGATCCCCACAAAAAGGCTGCCGCAAGATTATGCGGTTCAGGATTAACCTCGATGGGTAGATTGCATACAACACGTTATAAACATACAAAAGTATACAAACACTACGGTAGGTTAAAATCACAAAATAGTATACAGATTATAAAAAAAAAAAACGATTTTTATATAGGTGATCCCCACAAAAAGGCTGCCGCAAGATTATGCGGTTCGTGGTTAACCTCGATGGGTGGATTGTATACCATAGTTATAAACATACAAAAGTATACAAACACTACGGTAGGTTAAAATCACAAAATAGTATACAGATTATTAAAAAAACGATTTTTATATAGGTGATCCCCACAAAAAGGCTGCCGCAAGATTATGCGGTTCGTTATTAACCTCGATGGGTAGATTGTATACAACACGTTATAAACATACAAACGTATACAAACACTACGGTAGGTTAAAATCACAAAATAGTAAACAGATTATTAAAAAAACGATTTTTATATAGGTGATCCCCACAAAAAGGCTGCCGCAAGATTATGCGGTTCGGGATTAACCTCGATGGGTAGACTGCATACAACACGTTATAAACATACAAAAGTATACAAACACTACGGTAGGTTAAAATCACAAAATAGTATACAGATTATAAAAAATAACTATTTTTATATAGGTGATCCCCACAAAAAGGCTGCCGCAAGATTATGCGGTTCGTGATTAACCTCGATGGGTAGATTGTATACAACACGTTATAAACATACAAAAGTATACAAACACTACGGTAGGTTAAAATCACAAAATAGTATACAGATTATTAAAATACGATTTTTTAGAGGTGATCCCCACACCAAGGCTGCCGCAAAATTATCCGGCTCGGGATTAACCTCGATGGGTAGATTGCATACAACACGTTATAAACATACAAAAGTATACAAACACTACGGTAGAAAAAAACTAAAATAAATCAAATAATACTGTCACTAGTTTGAGATAGTAAGTATACGTTGGTGAAATATATACAATAAAATAAGTCGATCAGAGTTATTGAAATGCATAAAAAATATATTGCTTCGGAGTTTCCTAAAAGTTCCTCGGCCGTGTAGGGTAGTGAAAGCGAAAACAGTTTCTTATTTCGCGCTGCCGTAGGGTAAGCGTCTAACGGTGACCAAATCATTTGTGTCTCAACGTGAAAGCTCGATCTACCCCGACGCGTTTAGACGGCCAAAAGTGAAACTTGTCCGAGCCCGAGGGTAAACTTCTACTATATAAACCAAGCGGCGTAGGGTAATGAAAGCGAAAACAGTTTCTTATTTCGCGCTGCCGAAGGGTAAGCGTCTAAGGGTCAAGAGAAGGTCATTTATTTAAAATTGTGTTACCGCATCAGTGCATAGTAGTAAACTTGGAAAGCTTAGACTGTCTGTCTCTTGAGGTTTTGAATAGTTTATTTTCAAATGAGCCAGGATCTCAGTCAGGCTCTCAGAAAGGCTCTCAGTCAGTCTCTCAGTCAGTATCTCAGTCAGTCTCTCAGTCAGACACTTAGTCAGACTCTCAGTCAGGATATCAGTTAGGCTCTAAGTCAGGTCATCATTCATTCTCTCAGGCTCTCAGTCAGGCTCTTATCCAGTCCTCAGTCAGTCTTTCAGTCGGTCAGTCAGTCTCTCAGTCAGGTTCTCAGTCAGACTCTCAGTCAGGATCTCACTCGGTCTTTCAGTCATTCTCTCAGTCAGGATCTCAGTCAGGCTCTCAGTCAGGCTCTCTGTCAGGCTCTCAGTCAGGATCTCAGCCAGACTCTCAGTCAGGCTGTCAGTCAGGCTCTAAAACAGGCCATCATTCAGACTCTCAGGCTCTCAGTCAGGATCTTAGTCAGTCTCTCAGTCATGCTATCTGTTAGTCTCTCAGTCAGGATCTCAGTCAGGCTCTCAGAAAGGCTCTCAGTCAGTCTCTCAGTCAGTATCTCAGTCAGTCTCTCAGTCAGACACTTAGTCAGACTCTCAGTCAGGATATCAGTTAGGCTCTAAGTCAGGTCATCATTCAGACTCTCAGGCTCTCAGTCAGGGTCTTATCTATTCCCTCAGTCAGTCTCTCAGTCGGTCAGACAGTCTCTCAGTCAGGTTCTCAGTCAGACTCTCAGTCAGGATCTCACTCGGTCTTTCAGTCATTCTCTCAGTCAGGCTCTCAGTCAGGCTCTCTGTCAGGCTCTCAGTCAGGATCTCAGCCAGACTCTCAGTCAGGCTCTAAAACAGGCCATCATTCAGACTCTCTGGCTCTCAGTCAGGATCTTAGTCAGTCTCTCAGTCATGTTATCTGTTAGTCTCTCAGTCAGGATCTCAGTCAGGCTCTCAGAAAGGCTCTCAGTCAGTCTCTCAGTCAGGATCTCAGTCAGGATCTCAGTCAGAATGTCTGTCAGGCTCTAAGTCAGGCTCTCAGTCAGGCTCTCACTCGGTATTTCAGTCATTCTCTCAGTCAGGATCTTAGTCAGGCTTTTAGTCAGGCTCTAAGTCAGGCCATCATTCAGACTCTCGGGCTCTCAGTCAGGCTCATAGTCAGGCTCTTATTCAGTCCCTCAGTCAGTCTCACAGTCTCTCAGTCTCTCAGTCAGTCTCTCATTCAGGCTCTCAGTCAGTCAGGCTCTTACTCGGTCTTTTGTCATTTTCTCAGCCAGGATCTCAGTCAGGCTCTCAGTCAGGCTCTCTGTCAGTATCTCAGTCAGTCTCTCAGTCAGACTCTTAGTCAGTCTCTCAGTCAGTCTCTCAGTCAGGCTGTCAGTCAGGCTCTAAGTAAGGTCATCATTCAGACTCTCAGGCTCTCAGTCAGGCTCTTATCCAGTCCCTCAGTCAGTCGCTCAGTCGGTCAGTCAGTCTCTCATTCAGGCTCTCAGTCAGTCAGTCTCTCAGTCAGTATCTTACTCGGTCTTTCAGTTATTCTCTCAGTCAGGATCTCAGTCAGGCTCTTAGTCAGTCTCTCAGTCATGCTATCTGTTAGTCTCTCAGTCAGGATCTCAGTCAGGCTCTCAATCAGGCTCTCATTCTAGCTCTAATTCAGCCTCTCATTCAGCCTCCCAGTCTCTCAGTCAGGCTCTCAGTCAGGCTCTCAGTCAGGTTCTCAGGCTCTCAGTCAGGCTCTCAGTCAGGCTCTCATTCGGGCTCTAAGTCAGGCCATCATTCAGACTCTCAGTCTCTAAGTCAGGCTCTCCGGCAGGTTCTCAGCCTCTCAGCCTCTCAGTCAGGCTCTCAGTCAGACTCCAGTCAGGTTATCAGGCTCTCAGTCAGACTCTCAGTCAGTCTCTCAGTCAGGCTTTCATTCAGCCTCTCAATCTCTCAGTCAGGCTCTCAGTCTGAGTCATACTCACAAAAAGACTCTCAGTCAGTCTCTCCGTCAGGTTCTCAGTCTCTCAGTCAGGATCTCACTCTGGCTCTTAGTCTCTCAGTCAGGCTCTTAGTCAGTCTCTCACTCAGTCTCTCCGTCAGGTTCTCAGGCTCTCAGTCTCTCAGTAGTCTCTCAGTCAGACTCTAAGTCAGTCTCTCAGTCAGACTCTCAGTCAATCTCTCAGTCAGTCTCTCTCTCTTTACTCTTACAAATGAACTTAGATAAAAAAGGGATTACTATTAAAAATAAAGAAAACTCTTTTTGCACTCATGTCTTTTATTTTACAAACCATTAAGTAGATTTACATTGTAGAAGTAGACTTGGTTTAAAACATGTACAAAAATTGAAACAGCTCAGACTTATACTGATTATTACTGATAAGATTTTTAGAAAATTAATTTACAAATTGTGTCATGGTAGAACCATTTGATCTGAATTATAAATATCCTTCTTACTTAGATAAAAAAGGGATTACTATTAAAAATAAAGAAAACTCTTTTTGCACTCATGTCTTTTATTTTACAAACCATTAAGTAGATTTACATTGTAGAAGTAGACTTGGTTTAAAACATGTACAAAAATTGAAACAGCTCAGACTTATACTGATTATTACTTATAAGATTTTTAGAAAATTAATTTACAAATTGTGTCATGGTAGAACCATTTGATCTGAATTATAAATATCCTAAACAATAATGCCCACAAAGTTCTGAATCATAGTCTTGGAGCACCTTAGAGTTGAATTTATACAGAGAGCAGTTCCTCCTGATGAATCTGATGTGGTCCGAGACGAGTGGGGGCTGACCAAAACTGTCAAAGTACTCCAAAAGTCCGTTTTTCATCTAGGTTTAAGGCAACCCAGTGTGTTCCTCTCTTGTTATGTGGCTCCGTGTTGACAAATATTGCGGTTGATTGTGTATTCCTTCTTGGGAGACGGTCTGAAGCGTAGACACCAATGTTTTTTTGGTGGTAGGAGTTCCAAACACGAATATACTTGTGATGCATTCATTTTTTAGATAATTACCACTTACGTAAGTTCACACAATTAGAAAGAGCACACCTATGCTTAACAGCTTTGTGGTTGTTACATCTTAAAGTGTCCGATGTAAATAAACTATTCAAAACCTCAAGAGACAGACAGTCTAAGCTTTCCAAGTTTACTACTATGCACTGATGCGGTAACACAATTTTAAATAAATGGCCTTCTCTTGACCCTTAGACGCTTACCCTTCGGCAGCGCGAAATAAGAAACTGTTTTCGCTTTCATTACCCTACACCGCTTGGTTTATATAGTAGAAGTTTACCCTCGGGCTCAGACAAGTTTCACTTTTGGCCGTCTAAACGCGTCGGGGTTGATCGAGCTTTCACGTTGAGACACAAATGATTTCGTCACCGTTAGACGCTTACCCTACGGCAGCGCGAAATAAGAAACTGTTTTCGCTTTCACTACCCTACACGGCCGAGAACTTATAGGAAACTCCGAAGCAATATATTTTTTTATGCATTTCAATAACTCTGATCGACTTATTTTATTGTATATATTTCACCAACGTATACTTACTATCTCAAACTAGTGACAGTATTATTTGATTTATTTTAGTTTTTTTCTACCGTAGTGTTTGTATACTTTTGTATGTTTATAACGTGTTGTATGCAATCTACCCATCGAGGTTAATCCCGAGCCGCATAATTTTGCGGCAGCCTTGGTGTGGGGATCACCTCTATAAAAATAGTTTTTTTTAATAATCTGTATACTATTTTGTGATTTTAACCTACCGTAGTGTTTGTATACTTTTGTATGTTTATAACGTGTTGTATACAATCTACTCATCGAGGTTAATAACGAACCGCATAATCTTACGGCAGCCTTTTTGTGGGGATCACCTATATAAAAATCGTTTTTTTAATAATCTGTATACTATTTTGTGATTTTAACCTACCGTAGTGTTTGTATACTTTTGTATGTTTATAACGTGTTGTATACAATCCACCCATCGAGGTTAATCACGAACCGCATAATCTTGCGGCAGCCTTTTTGTGGGGATCACCTATATAAAAATAGTTTTTTTTAATAATCTGTATACTATTTTGTGATTTTAACCTACCGTAGAGTTTGTATACTTTTGTATGTTTATAACGTGTTGTATGCAATCTATCCATCGAGGTTAATCCCGAACCGCATAATCTTGCGGCAGCCTTTTTGTGGGGATCACCTATGTAAAAATGTTTTTTTAATAATCTGTATACTATTTTGTGATTTTAACCTACCGTAGTGTTTGTATACTTTTGTATGTTTATAACGTGTTGTATACAATCTACCCATCGAGGTTAATAAGGAACCGCATAATCTTGCGGCAGCCTTTTTGTGGGGATCACCTATATAAAAATCGTTTTTTTTAATAATCTGTATACTATTTTGTGATTTTAACCTACCGTAGTGTTTGTATACTTTTGTATGTTTATAACGTGTTGTATGCAATCTACCCATCGACGTTAATCCCGAACCGCATAATCTTGCGGCAGCCTTTTTGTGGGGATCACCTATATAAAAATCGTTTTTTTAATAATCTGTATACTATTTTGTGATTTTAACCTACCGTAGTGTTTGTATACTTTTGTATGTTTATAACGTGTTGTATACAATCTACCCATCGAGGTTAATAACGAACCGCATAATCTTGCCGCAGCCTTTTTGTGGGGATCACCTATATAAAAATCGTTTTTTTAATAATCTGTATACTATTTTGTGATTTTAACCTACCGTAGTGTTTGTATACTTTTGTATGTTTATAACGTGTTGTATACAATCTACCCATCGAGGTTAATAAGGAACTGCATAATCTTGCGGCAGTCTTTTTGTGGGGATCACCTATATAAAAATCGTTTTTTTAATAATCTGTATACTATTTTGTGATTTTAACCAACCGTAGTGTTTGTATTCTTTTGTATGTTTATAACGTGTTGTATACAATCTACCCATCGAGGTTAATAACGAACCGCATAATCTTGAGGCAGCCTTTTTGTGGGGTTTACCTATATAAAAATCGTTTTTTTAATAATCTGTATACTATTTTGTGATTTTAACCAACTTTTAGTTCGGTGAAACGAACTAAAATTGATTAAAATCACAAAAATAGACTACAGATTATTCCAACAAAACCGATTTTTTAGAGTTGATCCCCACAAAAACGCTGCCGCAAAAGTGATCCCCACAAAAAGGCTGCCGCAGAGAATCCGGCAATTGCCTACTACTAATGAGTGTGGTCTACCTTGGATTTGAACTCGTGACCCGTGAATAGATCAGCAAGAAGCTCTGTTGTTCCCAGTGTAAATATGTTTTAGTGAGACGAAAGCCAAGCTGGAATATTGATTGGATAAAGTCAATAACAAATTGCAGTTTGCTTTTCCCGTTTCACTTTAATTGAGTAAACGATATTGCTATGGTTTTATCACATCACCCTCATTATATTATCTATAATTGTATATTACAATAGTATAAAATATTATTTCGCTCAGCCAAAATCTGAACGGAAGCCCTAACTATTATATTATATTTATTAATATGGTATATCGGGAAAATATATTCACAACTTTTCAGACAGAGGATTTTTTCTTCCCCAATTATTCACGTGACTGTATTTCGGGTTTGCTAAAATTGTTTCAGTTTTTCCTCTGATTTGATTAAACTTATTATAACATATTATCTGTGCATATATAATAATTAATATGAAAGTATTCTTTTTGCCTTATTATCATTGAATCACACAATGAAGGAACCAGGCAAAGTCATTCCAGAGAACCACCTGCCCTTCTTAGCTGTGATATGTTCTCCACACACAAAACTTTAAATATTAATCATACCATAACAACTTTTCAATTATTGTATTACAGTAATTGAATTAACTACGAGTCCTGATATTTATATTATTACTCACATGTTCTTACTTATGTGTCATCTTATGTAGGGTGTTTTTAGGTGTGAACGTTATACTTTCAAGTAATAACTTTAAGATGCGAGGCTAAAAGATTTTACTTCTGAGCAAACGGTCTCACTTATACGGTAATAGTTTTGGAGGGAGGTTTTAATTATATAAAACCTGTAAATTTTTTAAGGCAATGAAGTAAGCAAAGTCGTTACTAATGGAGTGAAAATGAATAAATATGTGCATTATAAGTAGAAAGTTAAAAATAGTTTGTCACTTTTGTTTTTGTGTCGCATTCCAGTTGAATGTAAACTTGCAAACTCGTATGAATAATTAGCGAGTCGGGTCGCATTCAGCAGGAAGTATCTTTATTGCACTCACTGCTACGAAAAATTGTTTTGTGTTAATCGGATCACATAAATCACATTTGTAAATGTAAATCGATTTATATTTTAGTGCTTATTTAATGAGATCTATAAAATAATGTAGCTTTAGTATTTTATTATAAAGAAATGCATGTTTTTAGCTATCCAAATTGTTTAAACAAATTAAAAAAATATTCTTTAATATTACCGATTAGAAATAGTTTTCTATCACGATCGTCAAGTAATGATTATCGTATCCTAGAAACGTCACTGTCATTTGAAAGCCGCCCAATTTAATAATAATAGATCTCAAACAACAAATGTTTTACTTACTACTGGAATAACTCAGACTTAATAATAGGCGGTTAATATGTTTATACAGTGTTAAGACCTATATTAAAACATTATAAGATTTAAACACAAATTGGATTGATGGTGTTCTTTTTTTAGCGAATTTCCCCTATAGGGAAGAAGCTATTACCGTAGTCGGCATGGTAAGACCTAGGCCCGGGACCAATTACTTTTCATTTTGAGGTCCCCAGACCCCAAAAACACCATTCTTTCGAAACTGTATATATATATATATATATATATATGTGTGTGTGTGTGTGTGTGTGTGTGTGTGTGTGTGTGTGTGTGTGTGTGTCCGTGGGTGCGATTTCTCTCGTAAAAGGGTCAAATTTTGATGAAATTTGGTATGAATGTGTAAAGCAACATTTTATGACATCAAGTTCGAAAACCAGCCATATCGCTCTATCGTAAGGGGTATTTTGGGGTTATTTTGTACCCCAAAAATGGGTTTTTTGAACTTTTTACATATAAGTTTTGAAATAGCAATATGTTAGTTGTTACCATTGGAATCAATTTAAAAAAACACACAATTTGGTAATTTTAAGATTCCTCTACGTCAATCGGTTACCGAGATATTGAAAGTGCTAAACATAGTACGTTGCCTAAAGTTATTCTAATGGAGAATAAGAAACAAATTATATCTTGCTTCTTTATGAACGCATACTGACGAAACTTGGTATACGGCTTTATCTGGTTGTGGTCTATTGATATTTGCTAAAAAAACAATTTTTCGCTAAACTTTCCCGTAGCAGCAAACCTGCGTACTCAGCCCCCATGCTATTCTTATGGAGAAAAATTAAAAAGCTATGTCTCCCTTAATTATGAACATAAATTAATAAAACCTTGTATATGACTTTACCTGGTTGAGTTATATTGATATTTGCCTAAACACATGTTTCCGTTCCTTTTTGCAGCAAACCTGCGTACTCATCCCCATGTCATTCTTATAGAGATTAATTAAAATGGGATATATCGCCTATTTATGAATGTATATTGATGAAACTAGGTATCTGGCTACACCTACTTGTGTTATATTGATATTTGTGTAGAATTCAATTGTTTATGTTCCTTGTTTCAGCAAACCTATGTGCTCATCTCCAATTTTATTCTCATGAAGAATAATAACAATTCTATAAATCGCTTATTTGTGAATATATTTTTATGAAACTTGGTATGCGGCTTTTGTGGTATTAAGACATATATTATGCATTGGAAATTCTATGAGTACACAGGTTTGCTGCTTCGGGGGTATTTTACTTGTTTTAAGAGGTAGGTGGTATTTTTCCCCTACACTTTGCCCATCCTCATAGGCTTCGTGATTCTTCGTGGAAGGAGTCAAGGAAACCAATGACTGATAAGATTCAGTATTCGTTCAACAGTACTCATACAGTTTACTAGTCAGGACTGAAATTCGAACTTACGACAGGGCCGCTACCATGGTTCCGAGTCCACAGCATTGACTTCTGTGCCAGTGACTCACCAAAATGTAATTCTTCCATTAAATCATAATTATTGAATTCAGTCTTTAGCATCGCAGTTAGTTTTACTATTTTAATACTAATAATAGTAACCAATCATGTTTAAATAAATGAATTAATTATATTATTTTAGTTATTTTGTACTTTTAAATATAATTAGGTAATTAACAACAATAATAAGTTCATTATTAGTTAACAGTAGTAAAACGTTTGCCATATAACGGTTATATTTTTGATAGTCGTTCATACACGTAAAATAATTTTAGGGTGTGTTCATTCCAAAAGTTAAAGTTTAATAATGCGACATAACCAAGCCGTCTATATACCGGAAATTAATCCTACTGTTTTTGATTTGCCCTTGATAGCTGTGGCGTTGTATTCTATTCGATTGCACCATGATGCTGAATTTACTAGATTTATCATCTATGAACTAGAATTTTACAAGAAAATTATTGTTATTTCCTTTCATACAGAACGCTATACACATAAGAACATAATTCCAAACTATAACAATAAAAAAGAAGATTATTTATCAAAAGTAACTTTTAGCTGGGAACATGCTGCTTTATTCTTAAAGTTTGTATTTTAATGGTAAAACGGATTTATAAATTCCTTCATATTATTATAATTAGGAATTACATTTTCAAAAAGGAAGTATTCTTATTTAGTAGAATTTGAATACATTAATTCAGTAGAATATGACATAAAACGAAGGTCAAATACATATATACAAAAGCTAACGAATTAAATATACTGATTAGTGATGATCAGATAAAGTTATACATAATCATGATTAAGAAATCTCCGAAGCAGTGAGTCTAGACAGTCTTTATAATTTACTGCAACCAAATTTAAGGGTTTAAGGAATCATAGTGGTAGAAGAGGTACCACCAAAAATATAAAAAATAACGACCACAAAACCTACCCTCATTGTTAACCTAATAGAATTCCCCTTTAATATATATTATTTCATAGGTATGTTTCCTTCTGAAATCCGATCGAGGGTATTTCGCTCATTTGTATTTGCCTTGTAGCCAGTCATGTTTTAGGATTTTAAATGTAATTATGGCCGAGGTCATGAACACACAGAGACAGACAATTATTATGAAGAAAAATACAACTGGCTATACACCGGATAACTAAAAATAAAACTTATAGTACCGTGACGACAACATTTTTACATTTTGTTGGCTTTACATTCAAATTACTCTAATAATTAATTGTATTATTTTTCTTCTATACAACTCAATTATTCAGTAGCAAGCTACTAATGTGATATAATCATGTTAATGTCAACAATTTAATTATAATGAAAAGCTAATTTATTGGGGGTTTTCATTAAAAGTTTTATTATAATTAAAAGTAGCGTTAACACTGCACGATGTAATTACAACTCTTGCAATTCTCATAAAACATTTAAAATTATACTGTACTTATGTACGAAATGAAACTATGCATGTAAAATGGTAAAATATAATTTATTTGATTCGGTTACACCGACCACGGTAAAGGTATATCCTAATTTCCCAATGCAAACGGCTCTAGAACTGATTACTACTATAAAGAAAATCGTCTTTTAACACAACTTATTGATCAATATTAATGTTTATTTATTACCTTAAAACAAATTTTAAAGTAAACTATTCACTGTGTGAATAAATTAATGCAAAACTTTTGGTCGTAAAAGTTGAGAAATAACATCCCAATGCGATTGGTAACAATGCGCCATCTCCTGTTTGTTTGGCATCATATTAAGGGAGATAATAAAACTTCAACTATTATTTATTAGACCATAAACCTACTTCACTCAACTACTCAATAAATTTGATGTGAACATGGAAACTTTTCCAGTTTATTTTATTATTATAATTTCAAATGCAAGTAAAGAGAACAATGACTATCTGTTAATCTTTAAATATAGGAGTCTACTGTTCATTAATTTTATTATTATCTGTCTTAATAAATGGTTTAATTTTATTTTATATATCTTTAAGGAGAAACAAAATTATGTTTTTATTTTACAGCCAACTAGTTTTTTACTAGTATTAAATATATTTAGTACTTGTTGTATACTTTCATCATGCTTTTCAATCGAAATACATAATCTCATCAATTTAAATACAAATTAAAGAAATAAGCTAACCCTTCCCTTTTGTGAGGCCTATTATTGTTATATTATTTATTGTTTTATTTTCCGTATTTGAAAATAAAAATACAATTATAATTTACCTAAGAATTCTCGACTGAAATTTCAACACAATTGATTATTTTACATATTTTTTTCGACGAAGTCTCCTCCAGGTCATTAACAAGATAATTGTAAACGTCTCTTCGAGGAATATTTGTGTATTATATCAATATAAACCAAACCAAAAATAAAAATATATCGGGCACATGTTTTTAGCATTAACCGCTTGGGCATATTGTTTGACTACAGGGAGTTCTTGAACATTTTATTGTATTCTTCACTTAAACTATTTAAAAGATTGAGATTTTCCAAAAAATAATTAAAATATATACGATTTACCAAAAGAAAAAGAAAATGATTAGAGCAGTATCCTAACAGTTAATAGTAAAGGATAAGTATTAGTAGTTTGTGTATGAAGAAATATATTCCTAATACCTTAGAAATTGTCTTAAGTTGTAAAAAACGAATGTTGAAGGTTTACACATTCTCCACATCATCTTATTATGAATTCTATGATTTTGATTTCACGCTTTATGTATTTTAAGTAATGCAAAATACACTATTTTAATAAAAACTTTGATAATTATATAAAGAATCGTGTTTGTTTCAGTTTTACTTTCTAGTACAGCCTAATCTATTTGCTATACAATTTTAGTTAAAAAACGTTTTAAAAATAAAAATAAATCACTCAATGTATTAGTATGATACATTTCCAAAAATAAAATAATACATGGTGTTTGCTTTACAGATAAATTCCAATTTTTTCATGTTTCTGTTAATTGATGATCGAACGAAGTTAGACCATCTATGTATTAGCAGAGGCAATGATTCGTTGTCCGTCAGTGGTTGTGTGGTTGTGTGTGTTCGTAATACAATAACTTGAAAACGGTTGGATGGATTTCTTTAAAATTTTACACAAATGTTTTCCATTACATTTTACGCTACCAGTTCAACTAAACTGAACACATTCATTCAACCGTATTTTAATGATTAACATTTAAAAATTGGAAAATTTCCATCAGGTAAAGCATTGGGAAAATGTATATTAGTAAAGTAAAAATAATTAAAGTACTGCCCGTTTAACAATAATTCATTTAGTTTTACAAAGGGTTTTGAAATTAATAAAAAAAAATAAATTCATGTTTTACAAATAAAGATAACGTTCTTCTTTGATCTGAAATGGTTATTATTTGTTCCGGTAGAGTGCAGCATCTATTGATTTACGATTATATTTTCCAGCTGTACTCGTTTGTCAGTTTATGTTATTGAAATATCACCGTAACAGCAAAACTGCGTACTTAGTTAATTGTAACTATCTTTATATATAACTAACTGCTCCCCCACAAGATTTTGCGATTCAAAACGCCAAATAAGGAAGAGAGTTGAAACATGTTAATTAAAACAATGACAGTCTGTAGTTAGATATAATCCTTTAACAGCTGTCTATTTTAATGAATTTAATTAATAAAAACGTGACATCGACCAAATTAAACTCTCTTTTTTATGAATAACATGGGAACTTAGAAGTCCCGTCGGGCAGAGCCCTGAGGCCTAATTTGGAATTCTGGCTCCGTTACGACTTGCTACGTAAAATTACCTTCATATTAAAAAAATAATCATTGAAATCTGAAAAGTAGTTGTCTCGAAATCTGCGTGAAATAAATAACCCGATTAAACGGGTTATTTATTTCACAAAATAAAAATATATGCGATTCTGTAAATGACATGTTTAAGTCAAAATTATGAGAGTTTGGCCAAACGTAGGAAGATGGGAGACGGCTCAAATTAAAGGACTTGATCCCAGGGACACGGGAAAAATAGCATTATTTCTAAAAACAACATACGAGCAATAATGTAAAACATGCCCCATAAGAAAGGAATGGGGATTTAAACACGTCTGCTCTGTTTACATTAAACAAATGTTATTACGTATCTACACTGATTACGAACTGACACGTGTTCTTACTTATATAGTTTAATTTTCCTCAGCATGAAAAGAGTAAAAAATCAGATGGGGTAGAGTATTTTAGCAAGGTTAGGGGCTATGGCCTCTTCAAGCCATTAGTAAAATGCATTTTAACAAGTTAAAACGCTGTACCTTTGTGTTTGCGTGTTAAAAACTCAAAAACTATCAAACATTTTGTAATTACATTATCATGAGTTGTTTTTAACATCAAAAAGGTATTTAGTTACAAAATTAGTATTTTATTTTGTATTTTTAATATATAAACAAATATTTGCCTTTTTGCTAGAAATATCTGATTATCATAGTGGTTTGTATTAAACTCGAGCCGTGATTTCGAAATGCTCCTCAAAACTGTTCTTGAGCAATAAAGCACGTTGTTGGGGACCGAAATATTGTGGATAATTTTTGTTCCTGCCTCAGAGCTCCGCCAACACTGGCCTTTTCTATTACTCACACACATCCAATTTTAACGTAAGTTGAATTTGTTTTGTTAAAGCCACATCTCTTGAAAGATGTTCTCACTTGGATAGGCTCCGTGCGCCGCCCCCACAACCGTAGACCTCCTCCCCGTTGGTAAAGTTTGTATGTTATTCTTTACGTTTTTTTTCGTGATTTTAGTCAATTTTTAATTATAAAAAAGTGGATACATTTTTTAACCTCAACCTTAGGGCTCCACCCTACTGGCTTTAAAACCATATTATATTTATGAAGGAAATATGTTCCTTGGAGTTACGAAAGAAGTTTGGTTTACGTACTATAATTAAAATCATTTGATAATATATCCCTAACACGACGATAAAACACACTAGGCAGCAATCCGGTTTTTCGAAATTTAAACTTTTAGTTATTAGGCTACACAGCGCCATTTGTAGAATCTGGGATAAGCATAGGCTATATAGTCACGTAAAAACAAGGTCGCCAACCGGCATCGGCCTGGCTGGTAAGGGCCCGCACTTGCAAGTTGGGGATAACCTACGGGCCTACAGATCTAAATCTAGCCCTGGCCATCTGTATGCAAAAGATTTCAAACTTTCAATAATCCAGAATCATAGCCCTTGCCTCGTGCCCACTCCACGTGTCTAAGAATAAGAATATGTTACAGCCAATCAACACATGTAAATACGTGATATGTGTGTGCTGTTGCGCAGGTTTAGTGACGTCATCGTTGGGGGAAATCAGCTGCTAGTCGTCCAAAAAATCACTATCTGATATTTTCTTTTTACTGTCTCAGGGTGGTTTATTGTATAACTGAAGGTAACACTGATGAACAAAACTGTGAGCCATTCTTTCCAAATTTTGGTAAGACAAAAAACTACTCGCTGAAATCGAACGAGTTAGAAAAGTGAATCAAACAAGTACCTATCCATGATTTGAACTCAATAAACTTGTATTTGTTTAATTCTTTATAATTAATCATGTTTCACTGAAAGGTTACATATATAAATCAAAGGAAATAAATTGATTTACTCCAACTTGTATTACTTTTATTCCAGTGATTCACATGAGTATATTCACTTATAGGAATGAAACAGCCAATCAGGATAGTTCAAAGAACGATAAATTTGCCTCACCAGTATACCAACCTCACAAAATTACCGGCTCGCTTTTTTACCAAAATCGTTAAGCAGTGTTTCCTCCAGTTATACAATAAACCTCCCTGTTTTGTCTTCGTGTTTGTTTACTTTTGAATGTTTACATTAGAACGGAAAGCTTGATGGCTAAACAAAATCCATTTGTTCAAAATCAAAACAAATAATGTCAACTTCTTGGGATGCGCTCAGGGAGGTTTATTGTATAACTGCTTCATTATTTTTGTCAAAAAAGCGAGCCGGTGATTTTGTCAGGTTTGTACACTGTGAGGTAAACTGATCGTTCTTTGAACTATCCTGATTGGTTGTTCTAATCCCATAAGTGAATCTACTCATGCAAATCACTGGAATAAAAGTGGTAAAAGTTAGACCAAATTAATTTTTTCGCTTGATTTATGCATATACTCTTGTCGTGAAATATGATAAATTTTGAGCAAACAAACAAATACAAGTTTATTATGTTAAAATCATGAGTAGGCATTTGTTTGAGTCACTTTGCCGACTCGTTCAATTTCAGCGAGAAGTTCTTCCTCACCAAAATTTGGAAAGAATGACTCGCAGTTTCGTTCATCAGTGTTACCTCCAGTAATACCAATAGAACTCCTTGGATGCGCAGAATGTTACTGAATTTGGTTGGCGTTGGAGCACACCTATGTCTGTTATTTGCATCATTAATACATACCTGAGGGGACAATGATACATTATAAAATCTGAAGCGACATTAAACATGATTAAAATAGGAAAATTAGCTAATTAAATCTACTCGTCGGTAGGGGACGTGGTAAAACATTAATCCAAGTCATCTAAACAAACTTACTGACCTTCTCCGACAAAGCTCGGCATCCCAGGTGCCAGTAGGTTTATAATAGTACAAAACTAACTATACTGACCAAAAATCGGTCTCCCAGTTACCAGTATTGGTTTATACTATAAACCTAACAGTTTTGTAAAACTACTATATCTGACCGATTAATTTAATTTTATTAAATTAATTATTCTTCAATTAATACCTCATTATTCTTTAATGTAAACATTTGTTCATAGATAACCATTCTTAAGACGTCGATCAGACGTTAAAGGTAAAGAAATTGTATAAGTAATAAGGAAAGAATAAACCTAAACATGTTGATAAGCCTAATTGTTTTTAACAGTAGTCTATTTTCTATTTTTTCAAGTTAATATAACAATCGGGGCAAACATAACCCCTTTAGTGGACTAAAGTTCAAGTAACTACTGTACTCTGAAACCCATCTGTTCTCACTGACCAATTTTGGCCCCATTTTTCTCCATAATATTCTGTATTTTCTTTGAACTGTATCCAACAGTAACTATCCTTACATACTCCACTAGGAGAACTTGAACGTAGAGTGTTTAACGTTTGGGCGTTCAAAACTCACTGGCGGATTTTAAAACATATTGTTCTATTTATATATATGGTAATTACAATACCAAGCTTCAATAACAATGTAGGCGTTTAGTCCTCCAGGAATAACATACAGATCAAATAATTAATTTGAAATATCTTGCTCTAACTGATTGCGGACTTATCTTTGATACATTTTGAATTCATTCGTATTTTATCAAAATTTAGGAGGCACCGCAAAAATGCCGGGCCTGGAAGGCATTATCCTCACTACTCCCAAAGGGCGAACAAATGTCCTTAATATGTGTGTGTCCACTTAATGCCCTATTTTTCTTCTTTTTTGGGGGGAGGGGGCTACGTTTGGGCGTAGTTTTGGCGAAACCCGATGACTGATTTTAATCCTCATTTTTCTTTAGGTTCTGTATGTTTGAGCAACTAATTTACGTTGCAGTACCAATGGGGGCTCTGGACAGCATAGTGTCCCAGTCAGACCAAAGTGCAAATTACTTCTTTAAAACTTTTTGGTTTTATTAGTTACTGATTCTGGATCTCGTTTTCCGGATCTCGTTTTCCTACAAATTATTACTATTTTTGTATTTTAACAACACTTTAAAGGTGTGCAACCCCCCTGAGTTACAAGTGGAAATAATTACTTCAGAAGTTATTAATCTGACTGTTTGACTTGTTTTTACCTAATTTTCGTCCGAATGGCGTTTTTGTTTGTAGGATTTACAGTCCTATATCGTAAGAATAAGGGGGTTAGAAACTATACTAAATCTGCTTGGTAAGACTGGCCAATTCAAGATTGTAGTACTCCAATTTCTGTATTTCTATACGTTTTAACAATAATACTAAGATAAAATAATAGCAATTGGGCGGGGGGTGGTTAGAGGGCGCAGCCCCCCAATGTTATAAAAGTGAATTAATTACTTCAGAAGTTATTTATCTGAGTGGTTGACTTATTCTTACCTTATTTTCGTGCAAATGGCGTCTAAGTTTTTAGGGTTTACGGCCCCCCCCAAATAAAGGGGGTTAGAAACTATTCTAAATCAGCTTGGGAAGACTGACCAATTCAAGATTGTAGTACTCCACGTTCTTTATTTCTATAAGTTTCAAAAATAATACCAAGATAAAATAATAGCAAAAGAGGGGGGATTGGGGGGTGCTGCATCCCACTGAGGTAAAAGTGGAAATAATTAATAATGGAACGAAGTGAAGGAATCTTTGTATTATCAGAGACAATGATTCGTTTTTCGTCAGTGTGTGGGCATGTGGGTGTGCGTGTTCGTAATGCAATAACGTGAAAATAGCTGTACGGATTGTTTTCAGATTTACACAACTGTTTTCTAGTATACTTCACGCATCCAGTTAAAGAAATGGAACACATTCGTTAAACTGTCTTCAATTAATTAACATTTAATATTTGTAAAATATCCATAAAGTAAAGCATTGGATAAGAATTACTGCTTGTAAATTACAAGATATTAATAAAATATTGTTTCGTAATTACAGGAAACTACTATTAAAGGACCTAAATATATTTCTTATGATTAAATAAATAAAGTGCTGTCCACCCAACATGAATTTATTAAATGTTTTTAACATTTTTAGATTTAAAAACTATTACCAGTTTTAATACATACAGATAACGTCCTCCTATAATGTGAGTAATCTGAGTAAATTAATAGTTTTTTCGCTAGATTGCAGCAGCCATTTATTTCATATTTACTTCTGCCAGCTGTGTTCTTTTGTCAGTTTATGATATTTAAATACCCCATCATAGCAAACCTGCTTACTCAGGGAATTTTCAATGTACCTCACTACATAGGCAACTTACTGTGTTATATTTTGTTGAAGAATTTGCACTTCTGATATAATATAATTAAGAACGATTTATCCCATAACCTAAAATTAACCAAAAGAAAAGTAGATATTCTTACAGAGTCCCCAGGATTATTATTTGTGATACAATTTCGGTTAGAACTTACGTAACAACAGTAACTTGTATCTACCATTTCTGAGTTCGGTCATAACATTACGCGAATGTTTGAGCGTACTCCTAGTATTAGTATAGAATGAAAAATGTTATACTTACAATGACATAGTTATTATTAACATCATAGTTCTAGGTATATCAAAGAAACGTTGGACTCAAATGATTTATTTGTTGACAAAGATTATAACTTAGAATCTAAATTAAGAACGCAGATTTAATTATGGATTTGGTTTTACTAATATAATACACTCCTGTAGAATTACCAACGACAATTATTTAGACGATAAGCGCAAGTTTGTACAACAATATATAATTTCATAGCAGTCTAAAAATGTGAGTTAATTTGGAAGAAAACCGTATCTAGTTGGATATCAATAATGTTTAGCCAGTTTGACCTTTATAATAAGAATAAACACTTGTATAGTCTTGTTTTTCAATGTTATTTTATCAAAGCCAGAGTAGGTCAAACTAATATATAAATCAGATTACTTACATAAATCTAACTAATCGAACCAGCAGATATAGTTCCGGAAGTCTAATGATATATCTATCAAGTTATCCAGAGTACTTAACGACAACCATTGCGTAGTTAGTATAATCGTATGACACATTATGGTGATGAATTACAATTTATCTATAGAGTTGTTATCAAGCGTGACTGTTGTTTGCTTTTAGATCCCTCCATACTGTAATAATATGTTTTTGTAAATGTGTACAGTAAAACATGTTTAAGCTTTTACATTTTCTCAGTTTTTACCCAAATCTTTCTTTTTTTACATTAATACAAGTCTTTTTTAACTGGCACGTGACAACGTTGATATCGTCGATTTGCCTATGTCGTGTAGAAAATATGAGATTTAATTTTATTTATTATATAAAGCTTGCATTATTGAAATCCAGCAACCAAGCTCAGAATATGATATAAAACAATCATATTATCGAGTGACTGGAAACATCAATCAAGCTTCTAAAAACTAAAGGAAAAATCCCTTTACCAATATTTAATTAATGATTTAAATATGTAATAAAAATATATTTTTAGCTTTTGTTTCACTTGTACAACAAGAACTTTATTCGATAACCCTGAGAATGTCGTTGTATGTTTAAAAGTTAAACAATATTATAAGTAATAGGTTAGTTGTTTGTTTGTTTGTTTATAAGGTTAGTTACTGGATATTAACATAAATAATATAATATATAATAAATAATATAATACAATTTTTTACAATGAAATGCATATCGAAGCGTTACAAATGGTAATAAATGCAGGGTTTCGTAGGTACAAGGAGTAAATAATGACACAACATATTTCAACAGTTCATTTATTTCAAAAATAATATTAAACGTTTCATTATTAATACACTTTATGTACATACTAACCGCATCAGAATCAACAGTCAGCAACTCTATACACACAGGAGAGTCCATAGTATCACTGTTATCATTGGCGCCCTGATAACACCCCGGCAACAGCCGCTAGAGTAAAAATAAAATATAAACCTTTTAAGAATGATTACAAAGAGATAAGGGATTGGCGATAGAAAATTGTCCCTATTAGTCCATAATGAATTAATTCAAGTAAAACAAAATGTTTAGAGCTAGAACAATATAAAAACACTTCAAGATGGATTGCTTATATTTTCTTTAGTCTTAGTTTGTGTTTGATAAATAAACAAAAATTTTTTGATATATTGCCTCTATTATTTAATGAGTAATGATTGGGTATATCTTGGTTTGTCGATTTAAACATTTCAAAATATTTTAACGAAATACATATTCAATGTATTTTAACCAAACCCATCATAACGTAGCAACGATAATCGTATAATTTTTTTCACTGGCAACTGTGTCATACTGAAACTAAATTGTTTAACCCAATGCTTTATAATTAATTTTTACACTTAGTGTACATATTTTGCTAATCAAATTGTAACTTATTTATTGTGAGTATTTTTCGTTCCTTTAGTATATTTTTTATATACTTTAACAAAATAATCTTTGTAATACTTTGCAATTGTTATATACTTCTAAACCAGTTATTATGTCTATACAGTTAGTGAGTAAAAAATATGTATAATGTATTCTTTGAAGAATAAGTAAGGCTGTAGCTTAACAATATTGATACCAGATCGAATCATAAACAATGGAAGGAATGACGACTGATTTAAAACATCAAGAGAACGAAAAGAAAATCACGACGAAAAGAACCAAAACACTGAAAACATATTTGTGTCATTAACACAAGTAGTATCCTCGTCAACACTATATACACTGTACACTGCGCGTCACACATGGTAAAGCGCGTCTTCCGCCTCCGGCTTGCTCCGGTTGAGCTGGTCACATATCCGGTTCAAGTCGTTAGCCAGACACCGGAAGTCGACCTGTCGCTCGATTTGTCACACCCTTAGTTCCTCCATGGGCTTCCCCTGGTTGTGTTTCCGCCCTAGCGTCCCCGGGTGAGTGCTGATCAGCTGGATACTCCCGTGGGGCGCCAAAAGCGGTTGTGTCTCTGCCTGGGCGGGGGGTTTGACCGCCTTGGGCGGCGGAGGCGGGCGAGGCAAGGTTCCGCCGTTGTCGGTGAACTCCGTGGGCGGCATGCGGTGGCTCTGGGGCGGCTGCAGCACCAGGAGGGTCGTGTCGGAGGTTGGCGTCTTCAGGATGGAGGGCATGCTGGAGGACGTCCGGGTCTCCATTATCTGCAGGAGTTCCGTAGGACCTGGACAATGAATCATATAACTAATTACCGCATTAATGTTAGTATTATTTATTTATAGTTTTACTATTGATATTTTGCTTAATGTAACTAGACAATACTAGTTACACCGGTAGATTTATGAGAGTGAAAAATTATTTGTTTTCTGCATTGTTTGGTAAAACTAATCAAATTTATGGGTGCTACTTTATGTTTTAACAAATAAGTTGAACTGCACAACTGTTAAGGAAGCGTTAAAAGGTTAGATATAATACTATATAATAATGCTATATAATAATGTTTTTTATGATAACACCTTAAATACGTATTGTGGATTTTACATTTGATTATATGCATTGGCATTTCATTTCGAACATTCAAATTATGTATAATATAAATACTATGACCCTTTCAATTTTAAATATAATTTTTGATTATCTTAATCTTACTCTGGGATCAAATTTTTCTATCGTTGTATCTTGATATTTCCTTAACCCTTTGAAATACTCACACCCACCTCCAGTCACACAAATGTTGCTCATAGGGCCGCCGTTCTCCTGCCGCTTCTTGAGCGAGGAGTTGCACGAGGCGGTGGAGTTGTTGCTGGCGGGGCTGGAGTCGCCGTGCCGCCCCTTGTCCCGCTGGTAGTAGACTCCCGCGAATATCAACACGTTCAGGAGCAGCAGGGAGCAGCCAATGGCCACTGTGACGCTCAGGGCTGTGGAGTAGGCGGCGAAACCGTCCTCCTGCGAGAACAGGTGGGTTGGAGTGTCAATTGAATAGTAATACAATACTAAGTGTAAAAAATTGTCTCACCCGAAATACAAACTGATGTAGAATATTTGTTGGCGGTGACAGAAGATTCTCAGAAACATATCAGAAAAGGAAGTCCTACAAGTCCGGCAGCTGTAATATGACAACGCCACAAGATGTGGAGCGCAAAACAACACAACCTAGGGATATTTTGCATCTTGGAGGATGTGATTCGCAGTACAGAAACATGTCCCTTGCAAAATAAACACAATACTCTATAGCAATGTTATAACACTATATATTGTTTATAGGGTCAGGGAAATGGTGGGGTACGTTTTAATAGATGCTCCTTCGCTCTATAATATATTATAATTGTTATACATGTAATTTGAGTGACTTTTTATCTTAGTAAATGTGTTAATTATTTTATTTAGGTAACTTAATAGTGTAAGAATTAATTACTTAAAAATTATTGTTTCCATAGGCAATACCATCCGAGCATATCGAATACTCATCTCAATATTTGTTTAAGGTTCGTTCCAAAGAATTGTTTGTTAGATTACGTACTGACGAGGTCGGCAATATCATAATGGCTGATTACCGGCGTGTTATACACAACCTTCGCACTGCCCCCTCCTGCCGGCCGCCCTTCGTTTTTCTCTTGTGCCAGTATAAGTAATTATTGTTTCCACTATTACCCTAAAAAATATCCTACATTTAATTTTTTCAACAAATATTGATTGTTATTTGTATTATTACCAGATATATTGTGTAAACCTTACCACCATCTTGTATATTTCTCAAATATATTTGTTGTACATTAGTTTTATTTAAATAATTAACTTGCTTTTCATTCATACATCACATTCAATTTGTTTTGCTTGACTTTGAAGTCGTTATGCAAAATTATTAACTTTGGTTAATTATCGTTTACCGTTAACATTATGTAAATAACTCCATCTCATTAAATTCATGTTTACACTTTAAACAGCTTTAAATTTTATTTTATTTGTTATTCATACACAAATAGAATAAAAACGTTATAAAACGAGACATTAAATAAAAGGCAACGTGAAAAATTTAAAAATATGTTAATATAAAATAACCCCATAGTAGCAAGCCTGCATACTAAGCGAATTTGAAATGGTATTTCACTAAGTCATGAAGCCACTTACCAACTTTAATCAAAGCACATTAATAAATAAGCGAGATATGACATTTTATTTATTCCCCATAAGAAAAACATTAGGACTGTGTATGCAGGCTTGCTGCATCAAGGGAAAAAATCTCGTTTTTATGCAAATACCAATGGATCACCTCCAGATAAGCAACATATAAAGTTTTATCAAATTATGTTCATAAACAACCAATATATCACATGTTTATTATTCTCCATAAGAATAACATTATAGCTGCTAATTAGTACGCAGGTTTTCTGCTATAGGGACACCAAACATTATTTTTGTATGCAAATAGCATTAAACTCCAACCATATAAAGCCACATACAAAGTTTCATTAATATATATGTTCATTAATAAGCAAGATATACAATTTTACTTATTTTCCATAGGATTAACATTGGACAACGTACTGTGTTTAGCACTCTCAATATCTCGGTAACCAATTGACGTAGAGCGTTGATAAAAATACTAAATTCATTGTTTTTTAAGCTGAATTTAATGGCGTAAACCAAAATTAGGTTTTAAAAATGATTATATATAAAAAGTAAAAAAAAATGCTGAACAAAACCGCCCTTAAAGTAGAGCGACATGTCTGGTCCTCAAACTTATAAAAATATACGGTGCCTTATACGATTATACAAAATTTCATCAAAATCGAACCATTTTTACGAAAGTTATCGTGCCTACCGTCATTTATATGTGTGGATTTGTCAATTGTGTTCACGGATAGGGCTACTAAAAATTGTATTAGATTGAAAACAAAACCTCCAGAGTACCCTTTTTATACCATGCCTATATATGAATTTAAAAGAATGGTGTTTTTAGCATTGGGGGGGCCTCCAAACGAAAAGTTATGATGGTCCCGGGCCTCTGTCTTACCATGCCACTTACGGGAATAGCTTCTTTCTCATATGGGAAATTCGCTAAAACAGGAATGTGTTGGTTAAAAAGAGTTTACTTGGAAATATCGTATCTTAAACTTCTTTATTCTGAAATCTTCAAACTTGACCAAGTATTAAGACATTTTTACAGTCAGCGGTCATCAGTAGAACCTCTAATATAATAATTCATGTCAACCGTAAATATTTATGGCTACAAATAACCTGTTCCTAAACATTTTGCAACTATACTGCAAAATGCATTACGTTCCTGTATTAAACCGACTGCCATACCTGCTGGCTGTTGTCTGAGGTCTCCTGTGCGGCAGAGCCTCTGTCAGAGGAGGACGGCGCGACGACCACCACGGGCGGCATGTAGAGGCCGAGGGAACTGTTGTCATATGACGGAGAGGGCAAGACTCCCTGGCCAGCACTACCGACGGTCGTGGTGTCATGGGGCGGTTTACGGGAGGACGGCACCACTGGGAACTGAAAGGCAAGAGGAAATAAGTCAATTCACTTGAACTGTTTCAAAATAACTTTTATTTTAATAATCAAATTTATTTAAATTTTATTTATTGCGATAATTTCTGAGAACCCACCAACATACCAAGTGAGATAGATTGAGAGATTGGATGGAAAAGAAAAAAGTACTTTGTTAAAAACAATCTTCAGTAGTATGTAGCCTAGTTTTACAACGAACAGTATTCCTTCCGGTTGACTTGTATTATAGCAGTGAATATGGTGATTTCATTTTGAATGTTGGGAAAGGCCGAACGGGCCAACAACACTTTTAAAATTGGCCTAAACACCCCTTACTAATTTACGTAATCAAGGTCTGAACTTTTAAAAGAAAAATCTGCCTCTGTATTAACACTGACCTATTATTAACTCAGAATACTTAATACATGAGCAATGCAGCTACCTTCCGAACTTGATTCGGTGCGAGAGACATAATCACAATGTCCTTGGATTTTTTTAAAATATCCATATACATGACAACGGCTTGGAAGTCGAATATTAGTTCTAGCAGGTGTGTTTCCAGTCTCGTCCAACTCAGATGGATCACCCCTCACTCAACCATGTACGTTGATTGATCATATAAAAGCTAAGTAAAAGCTGGTCTTTAAACATGTACAGTTTAAATATAGTAAGTTCACTCTTTTGAAAGATTTTCTTATCACTACGAATAATAACAAAGATATTGAAACTAACTTATAATAAAAAAATAACCATAATAAACAGGTAAAACCTTAGCCAAATTATAGTTTTACCATAACTTTACTTTGGATTAGAGGTTACATATATTTTTGTTCGTTTCTGAATTACACCACTGAGAAATTTATATTTTTAAGAAAAAGTAAAAATCTACCAGTCTGGGCCCACCCACCATATGAGGATGTTCGTCGGTCTCCAGCTGATGATGTGTGCGAGGAACGTCGTCACCACCGGGTCTATGGAGGTCAGGGACGAGGTTCAGCCAGAACGACAACCTGTGCGCTCTGTAGTGGTTCTTCAGTTTGGGTTTTATATCTGTTCACGTAACATTAATTAAAAAGGTCACTCGCTAATACGAAACAAACGAATGTTTCAGATTTAGGAAGGATTTAAGAAAATGCAGGATGTAGTAGTATTTAGACATTGCATGGAGAATACTTATTAAGCATGCTGAAAAGATTTTTCAAAGTAATACAGATAATATAACTTGAAATGGGATGTTAGCATACAACACGTATTCCAAATTTTAAAACTATGATACATACTGATTCATATAAAATTCGGTTAATATAGTACAATAAGATACAAGGCTACGCGTATTACCTTATGGGAATCTAGTCTAATAACTAAATTATGGAGTTAATTGAATGACTGTCAACAATTATCAGATATTTCTATAAAAAAACTTCATCGCAATTACATTTTACACAGAATAGTTAATTTTATTTACTAGATTTTGCTTACATATTGCATATATTGTCCCGACAACCATTATAAATACGTAATGAAAAATAATCGCATTTTCTGAAGTAAATTATTATCCTTCTTTCAACGAAATAGGTCTTGAGTTGAGCCTCCTTTTAGGTCCTCTAATATGTTCTACGATCAATCAGCTCGTAGAAGACTTACAAAGTTGGTTTTGAAGTCGATAGATATGTTTATACGTATTATAACTATTAATAACTCTTAAAGTGATTTATACTTATGAAAATCAAACTAAAACTAAACTTAAACTTTACACAATTATATGTAAGTAAACATATATTTCAAGATCATTATGTAATATTTCAATATTTAATATTAAATATTAATAACAGTGATATTAATGTTATAATATTATTTTGCAATTGTATAAATATATTGCTTTTAACAGCTGTGTAAAGTGTCACTTACCGAGGCATAGGTACTTTTTATGAACTGATTCATAAGGAGCCCATTCAATGTTCTTAAACCGATTTTTCTCTTGTCTAAATCCATGTATAGGTTCGGTATCTTGAGGCTCATTAGGGTTCCTAGACGATAAAAAAAGTATCAACTAACAAAAACAAGATAAATATAACTGTTTAACCAGTGTGCATGTGAAATATATATATATTTATTTTGTGTATCTAAGTAAAACAAAAGCTAGTATCAAAATAATTTTTATACTTGGAACTAGCAGACCCATTTAGGCTTCGCCCGCGTAAACTATGAGTTGTATGTGCTGCATTCTTTCGTTAACCTATGGAACTACTACTAATCAAGATCGGCTGCTTGAACTCAAACCAAAGTGAATGTCCGTAAGGAATAAATGGTTATTTTGAATTTTTGAGGGGCGAATCTTGATATTTGAATCAGTATGATAACGCTTAAACTTTCCAATTTTAGACCTAAACAATTAATGTACACAATTTTACTACTCTAGCATGCGAAAAGTTTGAGATTTAGGGATAAGTGAGTGAGAGATTAGTAAGCTTTGTCTTTTATAGTTACTAATTTAATGTTTTCGATAAAAAAAATCAGTTTAACTTATTTTGAAATGGCAGTAAAATAAATTACTTTCATAGTTATTAAATATATTATTTAATATGGTAAAAATATATTTATTTTAAAATATGATTTGTATTATAAGGGAACTGATTATTCTATTACATTTTATAATTGGTTACTAAATATTATTCCTTCATTACTTAATTACATGTTTTCATGAATTTTTATCATAATTTGCTTCAAATCAGAACACATTGATCGATCACTCACCCGGTTCTAGCGAAGTTACTCCAGTACAGGATCGTAGCTTCGGACAGTAGTATTTCCGCCTTTGTATAGTTCCGGGGGAAGTGCATCATTCCCGCCACAAGGGGAGCTCCGAACACGTACGGTAGCTCCTCACCGTGGATACATCCCTGCCGCTGTAACAGAGATAAGGGGGCGCTCAGGGATATCACGCAGGCGGAAGGAGGAATGTGTAAGTTGCCTATACACTCTATCCTAAAAATAAATCCTACATAGTTGTGTTGCTGATTTTAATTCCACTATTTAACAACGATTCAATTAGGTTATTCGGCATTCTCATTTATCTTTATCACTTTACATCAGATGTTAGACATAGTTTAAATGCTGTTTATTTAATAATATTTTCCGTTAAAAGTACAAAACTTTTGTTTCCAAATTTCCTGGAAAGAGTTGAGTTGCTTAAATTCGTAAGGTATTTTCATTTGAGCACTTCGACTACAAATAATAGTTTAAATAATAAACTAAAAGATTTAGTTGAGCTAATAGTAACAAACATATTTTTTTATGTTAAAATTAATAGGATATACTAAAACAACATGGGATGTGTTTAAAAAAAACTTTGTATCTGTTCCTGTTAGTTTGAATTAGAAATATTGAGTTAAAAATAATTCCGAAACGTGATTTTTGTTGCATAAACCTATACTCAGAGACCCGTCTAATTAGGTATACGGGTTATTTGTACTTATCAGTCTTACGAGTGCCGGGTCCGTTGGTATGTCAATAACGCTTTCGGAAATGTTTGTATTCGTTTAATTCAATCGTTGTTTATATTTCTGTGTGGTGTTTGTTTTCAGTGTATTGTTTAGACCAATTTAAAGCTTTTATAGGGTTGCGCTTGTAGCGAAACTTGTCTGAATAATTTGTTTGACACTGTTAAACTATTGATATCAACAAATTTTCAAATTATATTAACGTAATATCCAGTCCTTGTCGTAGTAGACAGGGGGACGTTGGCAGCTGCCTTGTGTGAGATCGAATCCTAGCCTTTAACAATATATTTTGTATATTTTAACAATAATATCAATTTTGTTTAAGAGATTATTGCAAAAATTTTGGGGACGATGAAACTGCCCCGATATTTTAGGTACGTTTGAAATGATGAAACTGCCCCGCTCATTAAAGAGGATCAAGAAGGGTCGCCTCGCCAGACCAGAAATGCTGAAATTGCCCCGAGCGCCCGGCCAGGTAGCTGCTACGGGTCTGGGGATAAAGGGAATTGTTTTGGCCCCTGCGTCCTGTCAGTGACTGCAGTCTTCTAATAACTGCCACCAATATCAGGAATTACTAGCTGATAAACTACCGCTTCGTTGGGCTTTAAAAACAACATAAGTTAGTGATACAATCTGTGTTTAAACTTAGGAACTCGGGAGCAATTATCAAATAAAAAAGAAAGTCACAAACCGAACCATATTTACACTTACAGAAATAAAGTTAGATCAAATTTAAATGTTTTTGTTCCAAAACCTAATATAACTCGTTTAAAAAACACCTAATATTAAGGGCCAAGACTGTATAATAATTTGACTAAACAAATAAGAGACGAAAAATTATGTCTATGACTGGCTATTTACTTCAGAAAATAATTTTGAAAACATTTTAAGGATGTTACCGCATGAATGGGTGTGACAGGAAAAGCAGTCGACGGCAGTTTTATAAGACTGCAGTCACTGAAAGGACGCAGGGACAAAAATAATTCCCTTTTTCCCCAGTCCCGTAGCGACTACCTGGCCGGCCGGGCGCTCGGGGCAATTTCAGCATTTCTAGTCTTGCGAGGCGACCCTTCCTAATCCTGTTTAATGAGCGGGGCAGTTTCATCCTTTCAAAAGTACCCAAAATGTCGGGGCAGTTTCATTACGCCCGACATTTTCCATCACTGATTAGTAAAAACAGCATTCACGAAGTTTTTTAAACAAATAAATAATACCCAAATGTACTGGTCACACATTTCATTTCTGGACCCATCTTTTTAACCGATCAGATACCCTTTTTGATGGGGAAAGTAAGACTGACAGAACTATAACCTGTTTTTATATTATTTTATATTAAATATAAATGACCTTCTCATATTAAATCGTATATAAAACTTTTGTGTAAAGACAGTTTTGTCTCTAATATAAACAATGTAATGTTTAAATTACAATACATTAATTTATATCAAACTTATTCCCATACTTACTAGATTATGTTTTATATTATATTAGCTGTTACCCGGCAGACGTTGTCATGCCTTTAACTATTACCAACTAAAACCAATATCACCAAGATCACCTGTACAAGTAAACATGTCGTTAGCTTTTATGTAAACAACAATATATTTACATAAGGTTTATATGGGAATCCTTTTGGGCCTCTTGGGAGGAATCCAATTGAGTTAGGACGAAATGGATGGCTTAAAAACCTTCTTTTAATTATATATACCAAGTTTCATGGCAAACGGTCCATTGGTGTCCGGTTCCATAAACTTCAAATAAATATGCAAACAAACAAACCAACATCCTTTTTTATAAATATAGATTCAGTTTAAATACAAATTAAATTTCTTATATATGGATGCATCAAAACTCTAAAAATACACGTAACTGACTTTTCAGATAAACATATTACATAAACTAACAATGTCACAGTTACATATATCTGTTAAGTTAATTTGGGAAATTTAAGGAATTATGATCCGTTATTTTCAGAGTAGCACATTTTTGTATAATTTTTCAACGTTTTTACAATTTGTTCTGGCCTTTTTACAGGTATTATCTGAAGTTGCATTCAACTCTATCAGTTTTCCTACCTGAGGGTAGTCTCCGAACTTGCTCTGGTAGTCGAAGACGTACAGGTATGAGTTGCGGCGTGCCGAAGAGTGGAGGTCGGCGGTGTGGATGACGGGGGCGACCACCTGGGCGTCGCTGAGAGCCTCCAGCGTCTCGTCCCGGATGTTGATGGGGTGCTGGACCGGCCGCTCCCAGTCCGTGTACTCATTGGCGATGGTGGCCAGGATCTCCGAGAGGTGGTACCTAATTGAACATTTGAAAATGGTTTGAATTTGGTATTATGACAGTACACTAGTTCAAAGTGTGTAAGGGAACAGAAACCCCTATACGTTGTGCTATAGTATTAAGTTGTTACCATTAGCTGAATGATGAACTATGGTAAATTATTTAATACCCCCGTCGCAGCAAACCTGCATACTCAGCGAATTTCGAATGAACATATTTCATAACACATTAAAACACTTCACAGGATTCGTAAGAAATGTATTCACAGACAAGCGATATTTAAAATATTAATTAATCTCCATAAGAATAACATTGGGGATGAGTACGCAGGTTTGCTGCAACAAGGCACACAAAATAATGGGTTTTTATGCAAATACCAATAGATCTCATGTATGTGAAGTCACATACCAAGTTTCATCCATATACAATCATAAATAAGCGATATATAACATTTTAAGTATTTTCCATAAGAATAACATTGGGACCGAGTACCTAGGTTTGCTGCTACAGGAACCATAGGCGAAAAATAGTTTTTTTGTGCAAACAACAATAAACCACAACCATATGAAGCCATATACCAAATTTTGTCAGTTTATGTTCATAAATAAGCGAGATATACAATTTTTCTTTTTCTCCATAAGAATAACATTAGACAACGTACTGTGTTTAGCACTTTCAATATCTCGGTAACCAATTGACGTAGAGCAATGATAAAAATACCAAATTGTTTGTTTTTTAAGCTCAACCTAATGGTATAAATAAAAATTTGATTAAAATTTAAATTACCTGTGAAAACCCCAAAAAACACATTTTTGGGGTACAAAACCCCCCAAAAACCCCCCTTTGGATGGTGCGATTCATCTGGTTTTCGAACTCGTTCAAATAAATGGCACTTTACATATTTGTACCAAATTTCATTAAGATCGGACCTTTTTTACGAGAGTTATCGTGCTTACGGACACATATATATATATATATAAATATATATATATAAATATATATATAAATATAAATATATATATATATATATACATATATAAAAATTTGAACGAATGGTGTTTTTGGCATCTGGGGACCTCAAAATGAAAAGTTATCATGGTCTCGGGCTTAAGTCTTACCATGAGACCTACGGTAATAGCTTCTTCCCTATAGGGGAAATTCGCTAAAACGCGACTTATATGATAAATAATGTTATTATATAATTGACTTAAACTTTGACTTATATAATTGACTTAAATATTTGAACTACGCAATCAGATCTCTACCGGTAGGGAAACATTGTGTGCTATCGAACACGGTATATGTACTAATAAACCTAAATGATCAAGTGTAATTTGAGTTTGATCAAAATATTGCTTAATTTTTTTAGAAGCATATCATTAAAATAGTCATGAAGGGTGTGTTTTCTTTATAATAAGAGAAACATATTATTTTTATATTATACAGTATTATGAAATTTCTTATTGCTTTTTAAGTGAGAAATTCAAGGTTGTTTATCAGTTAACATCATAATAGATCGTTTATCGGCAACAAACATTAACGGAGTAACTCATGTAACCTCAACATGGGTCTAACCTATTGGCAGCCTATATTAAACTTATAATTAACATACATAACACATTGACTACACGTGACTATTCAACAACCTGTAGGTATTCCTGACGAAGGTCCTGAGTATCCTAGTGCGGCGCTCGCTCTCTATGCCGTACTGGACATCGTCGCCACTGAAGGTTGTGTAGGCCTCGGCCTTGACCACCCCGAGCAGCAGGTCGTACCTCGACATCTTAGCGACCATGGCCTTCCTCGCCAGGGGGTTGTTGAGGTTGATGTACCCCCCGGTGTGGGGGTCGTGGGGAGGGGTGGCCGGCCTGCCTGGGCCGCTGGCACTGTATTCGCTGTACTGGCCGTGGTTACTTTCTGTTAATTATAAAGAAACATTTAAGGTCATTGGAACAATGCGGAATAGTAATTCAAATTCAGTAACTGATTGGCTTCAAACAAATATGCATCTGACTTTTAGAAGATGAAGGCGTGTAGTACAAAGGTTGTTTTCTTACAATATTAAACAATACACTTTCTTAGTATCAAGTTATCAAGTATTTATTCGTCATTAAATAACACACGTAAATCATTCAGCCGAAAAAGACCTCTGCACCTACCGGGGTTTCTCGTTTTTCCCCAAAAAGAATAATTTTTCTTCAACAATATAGATAGAATCTGCCGGTATATTAGACATAGTTTTCTTATTGTTAGATATAAAACCTTAACGTTTACTACTTAACAATTTTTTATTGTGGGCTACTTCATTGACGACTCTTACTAGCTGATCAATTTTTGAAGAATCAGTTACCGGTGATTTATTACAACAGGTGTTTTGTACAAATATATCTTTGCATTTTTCACAGTCGTTACAAAACCATTTAATCTTTCTGCCATGTCATTAATAATCACATATTCGTCTTGTGACAGATTAACGCAGTCTATGTGAAACCAATTACCACGCGGCCTGTCAAACAACATAGCACAGTCGTATTCTTTGCACACCCCATAATTTTCTAGTAGTTCCACTTCACTTCCTGCTTGCTCTTTGGTGTTAACAACTGTACCTAGCGTCTTCAGATGTACTCAGTCGCATAACGTAACCAAAACACAAAGATATAGAGTCAAATCACACAAATAAATCGATTATCAAATCGATAGTCGGCCTAACCTATGTCCAACTACTACAACCACGTCGCTGGAATTAAATAAATCTCGGTGTGATAGAGAACGTTTATGTATCATAAAACTTCAACTCACATACTAAAACACCCTACCATCAACATTCTTAAGGAAATAGTTGTATTTCTTACTATATTTGAATATAAAATTACCACTTAATAAATTACCACAACCGACAATATAAAAGCGTTAAGTCAAGAAAAATAGGTTGATCTGCATCCTGATGTGGGTTCAAACCACTGAATAGTTTCATTATTAAGTAACGAATGTACATAATATTTTTAGCATCAGCCATTGATGGGGCTTGAATAATGGACCTCGAGTCACGAAAACTAGCTTAATAATATCACACCAGTCTAGAAAAATATATCCTTCCGATTTCCTTATTCCTGATTTACTCCATGCGTTACCGGACACATGACTAGGAGATTGAACAATTAACATGTTACTCTATAGTTCCATAGGCAATAATTAAGACCAAGGAAAGTGGTTAGAGATATATCGTGTACAATTAACGACATAATGATGTAAAAATCACTAAATCCACATATTATTTAGAGTATAGGCAATGAAATAAATGGGTGGATAAAGGCAATTATAACTAACGTAATAAAACAAAAAATCATTAGCAGCTGCATGTAAAATGTTAATTGTTAATGTGCATTAATTGTATGTTTAAAATGTATTAGTAATTTATTAAAAATTATTTACGAAATATAAAACACTATATGGTGACTCAATTAAACGCATTAAAAACTTACCCTGATTGCTAGAAGGTCTAGGCTCGGGGTTGCCGTTGTCTATGACGACACCATCTACAGAAGGACCAAAGGCAGTAGAAAACTCAGGGACATCAATAGGAGTGGAAAGCAGCGCTTCTAGTGGGCGTTCCCGCAAACATTTGAGCAAGTGGGGGTGAGGCAGCTCTGGTGAGCAGTTGACGTGCTTGGCTACCTGACGAGCAAAGCGAGCTGGCTCTCTGACAAGGGCCCAGGGGCTGAGGGCGGAGCCCGACATGAGGATGGCGCGGTGGAACAGCAGCCCTGGAACCATTGTGGCAGAAAGGTCAGGGATGGGGTTATTTATCTTGAGTACTCTGATGTGGTTCGTAATACCAGAATACAGCATTTCGTTTTGCTACAGCACGAATGGACTAGGTGGTTTAGGTGCTTTTGCAGGCAAAAATTTCGATTACTCGGAACTTCTCCAAATGGAATTCACGCCAACACCTGTGATATGACACAGGACAGGTATATATGGATCACCGCTTGTCTACATCATTCAAACAAGTTTCAGGCTTATTTATATATACGGCCTGAGTGATATATAAGATTAAGAGTAATATCGGTGTGATCATTAGAATAGAGTTACTGATTTTCCCACCAATAAATGCGTATTCCTTCTCGGAGGAAGTGGTATCAGTTACTGTACCGGGTAGCTGGGCACAGTCAAAACCACCAGTGAAATATTCACTACGGATATACACTGTGCACTTCCCTTCTAAAACCACATATCTTGATTATACTTTGGCCAAACATATTTTGGAAATTACCAAAATAGCACTGAAAAAGCAAATATTGTTATTCATGAGGAAATAAAAAAAGTTTCATAAAAGTAATCATTAACATTGAAAGTACTACTTTAATTGGCCTTCTTGTTCATAAATGTTTAGCAGTTTTCTAATTATTACTAAACAATATGAGAATCTTTTATTTCAACTTTCCTATGGTGTATAAATGCTCCTTAACACCGCTCCATCCAACCTGATATTTAAGTATCTGTATACTTCAAGTATAAAATTCTTTAAAAAAGTTGTGAATTAAGCTACGTTTATTAGTACGAATTATATAGATTCAAATCAGTTAATCCTCTTTAATGTTTAGTTCGAGACACGCAGCTCAAGTTGTAATATAGGTAAGTGTTCAAGTTGCTTCTCACAAAGATAGATTCTGTTTCTCTCTGTATTTCCCCCAGGAGGAGTTCACGTGGAAGGATTTCCCTGTTGAGATTAGACCTAAGAAACTTCATTTGTGTTGTACACGACCGGACTACAAGACTTGGTTATTTAGTTTTACTTTAGAGTGATAAACTTTGTGTAAGTTTACAGTTTGTGTTAAGATTTCATTGTAAGTTATGGGTGTGGACTTACAATGTCAGGCATAAGAATGATTCAGACATAAGCCTAACTTCGAAAAACGTAATTTTGACAGGAAATAAACAAATAATAATTCCTAATTGTATTTTACCTGTTTGTTGTCTGCGCATTGTAACTGGAGATACAATATCACTAGCATTTATTGGTATGTCCTCTACAATAATAAATAAGTTAATTTCACAACATATATACCATGTTAACTTTATTTTTTATAATATAAATTACATTTACATGGACAGCGTCAATTCACAGTTAAGATGTTTGCAAACTAGGTTAAAGTAATTCCTTATAATATTTTGTATTATTTTATACGTCTGCAAGTAAAGTCTCATTGACCAAACTTATTTCATCTTGGTTTTTCTGAATATAGTTTTATATTTTTAAGTAGTATACTTCATAATAAATACCAGGAGCACGTAAAATTGCTACTGAAACATTTAAAAAATATAATTAGAAGAAGAATTGGTTATTCTGGACAACATCACACAATTAAGATTACTTGACAATATATAAATACTATCATCAGGGTACTTCTTCTAAAAACATCTGTACCATAGATTCATTTTTAACCACTGGCAGATTGTGGATTGTGGTGGTAGGGGTTATTAAACTCAAATCAGCATAAGTACCGTCTGGCACAGCGCTGGATGTCATCAAGAAGTGCACGCAGGCGGCGCCAGTGCCGTGGCCCACGAGGGTGACGTTGGTGGGGTCACCGCCGAAGAACACCACGTTCTCCTGAATCCAGTGCAGCGCCGCTATCTGGTCCATCAGGCCGTAGTTGGCCGGTGACCGCAGGTGCAGGTCTGTGTTGGCGTTGAGGAAGCCTGCAAATTGTTGAGTTAATGACTCCAAAATCTATAGTTAAAAGGTGTATTGGGTATTTAAAACAAAGGGAAAATAACCCCCTGATCATTCTTATACTCAATTAAATAATTTGTAATCAGATATATTTGAAACCAAAAAAGTTTTAGAAAACGGGACTTTCACTTTAAACCAGCCGAATCTCAGATCTATACAAACTACTTGCCATCAAGTCAATCAACGCTTTCAACGCTTGAGACATCACCTGTCATTTTATTAATACTGCTATACTCTGGCCCAAGTTCACGATACAGTACGGGGCAATAATAAGAAATGTATTTCAAATTGCAGTTTTAGTTAGACTAACCGTCACAAAAGCATATACTTGAGCACCTTCAAGCGGGAAAGTTGACGCAATCTGCAACACAACTCCGACAACTTACTCAGCTCAGGTAGGAACGGCTTTATTCCACAAGATCTGTACTGCACAGTGAACGTGTCAGAGTATTTTAAAATAAATGTTACAAACAAGGGTTTATTAATTCAAACGCTAATTAATTATGTATTGATCGATTGAGCAACCGCATTACAAGAAAAGTAAATTCGATCGTCAGCTATTGTTTTATTCGCATTATAGTTTGATTTGCAATAATTAGTATAAGTACATAAAATATCATTTTAACAACCTTTTTACATTGTTTTTTTTTAAGTCGATATTATATTTTAAAACGTATCCAACTATATTCAATCACAGTTTTTTACGCCAAATGTATGGATTATTTCTTGACAAATTACATCAAAAAGGAAAAAGTCTTCAAGTTGCAAAAATTATTGGTTCAGAAAGTAAACTCTATTATCCCACCACATTATATATTAAGAACACGCTTACTGATTGTGTTTTCATGTAGGAAAAATAAGATTTGGTCTTTTATTGGTCCATTTCGCAGAATAAAGAAAACTGTATAATTTATGATAACTAATTAAAACCAAATACAACTTTAATTGGATGCTTTATCTTTCCTCGGCATAAAAATAGGTATCTTTTCATTGAAAATCTTTTTGATTAAGGTGAAAGATGGTGCTCCTAATAGGCAAGAAGTTCACCTAACTTTGTTGTATGAGTTGCACGAAACTTTGAAAAGGCCCTCGTTAGTTCAATGGGGATAGTTTTAATAATAAAACTTAGCTATTAGTTTCCTTTTCACTCCAGTGAAGTTGAGGATAAGTCGATTGGCTCTCAAAATACATCAATGATTAGTCACATATTTAATATGATTGTCATACTTATTTAGATAGTAACATAACATTAACAAACTTTAAACAAATTTGATATTGCCCCGTAATTTTGGTCTCAGTAGAAAACAGACTAATTCCTGGTTTTAGAATGTTATACGAACTAAAAAGAACTGTAGGAGTAAGAGTGTTTGAATATTGAAATATCGATTAATGTTATATATACTAATAAAGTTGTAAGGAATTTGTTTGTTTAGGTTTTATTGTAACCTTCAGGCTATACATACACCAGCTTCTTACCAGACTGACCGGGCTATTCCTAATGGTCTGGCCTTAACACAGGGCCTTAGAGATTCAAATGGTTGAAAACCTAAATTTCGGGTCTAAAGGAATAACGTTTTTTGTTTCAAGACATTTTTACAACAATTTAATTCGGATGTGTGTTTTAGGAAGACAGTCCTGCTAATAGTTGACGGGCCGCAAAGTGGTTTGTACGATACAGCACCCTGCGCCAAAACTGGGAACACTAAGACCCTACTAACTTACACCTATTCCTGCGAGCAAGAGGGGAGACCGTTTACAGGCCTAACAACAAGACCAGCCAATAGTATACGTGCTGCATTGCCAAACTGCACACCAGAAAATCAGAGTAACATTAGAGTGATATTCCTTGGAAAACTACAACAATAGGAGCGTGGAGCCATGTGATTGGCTGAAGCACAACTGTCATCTTTACCTCTCCCGATTATAGTACCTAGTATGCCGAGCCTGTAGTTTACGGTGACGACCACCAGCCCCCCGTAGCTGGCCAGGACACTGCCGTCGTACACGTTGCCTGAGTTCCACTCGTAGGACTCCCCATGAATAAACACAAGGACTGGGTGCTTAACGATCGTGTCTCTGTCTGCTGAAACGATATCCACAGTTAATTTATTTATACGTGACCCTTTTTTATCAATAAATTGCACAATATATTCGTACATTTTAAAGCCTTTTAAGACAATTTGCAATGTATTTTCATTTTTACGATATATTGATATATATATATATATATTATATTTTCTCAAAGCACAATTTTCTTTTATTAATAAAAACAACTTAAATAATGTTGTATGTATGTATATATATATATATATATATTTGTTGTTATTTATAAGTGATGTACGATGTTGCATTTGTTATTTCTTTTCTGGAATAAATTAATTTATTCATTCATTCATTCACTCATTGGGTTCCATGATAAATAACTTAATTCACTTAGTAATTTTATGAAAGAACCTTAATGTTTGTTTACGCCATATAAGTATAGTTGATGATGGAACGAAGTAAGGAATCTATGTATTAGCAGAGACAATGATTCGTTGTCCGTCAATGTGTGGGTGTGTGCGTTCCCTATGCCATAACGTAAAAACGGATGCACGGATATTTTTCAAATTTTACACAACGGTTTTTTAGTACACTTTACGCTACCAGTTAAACAATTGATACCATTCGTTAAAAACCTGTTTAATAATTAGCTTTTCAAAGTTGTTTAATTTTAGTAAGGTAAAGCATCGGACAAATATTACCTTTAGTAAAGTACGAGATGCTAATAAATTATAGTTTCGTAATGACAAAAAATACTTAAAAATTATACTATTTATATGTTTTATGATTAAGTAATTAAATTTATCTCAGTTTAATTAAAGTCAATTAAATTTATCGAAGGTTTTTGACATTTTCAGATTAAAAAACTAATACCAGTTTTTACAAATAAAAATAACGTTAACCTATAATGTGAGTAAGTTAATAGTTCATCCGCTAGATTTCAGCAGCCATTTATTTCGTATTTACCTGAGGCCAGCTGTGTTCTTTTGTCAGTTCATGATCTTTATATAACCCCGTCATAGCAAACCTGCGTACTCATCTAGTTTCAAATTTAAAAATAGAGGCATACCTGCAGAGGCAACTTACTGTGCTATTTTTTTTGTTGAAGAATTTTAACCTCTAATGTAATATTATTAAATATATTTAAGAACAATCTATATATTTAATTCCGTAAGCGAATCGGTCCCCACGAAATATATCGAGATAGGAAGAAGTTAAGTTTGGTTATGATGGTTAATTTTAAGGTTTGAGGGCCAAGGACGGTGGGAAAAATATCAGAAATGTCAAAAATGTCGTGGGCTACGCCCCGCTGCACTACAAAGATTCAATTGTTTTCTTATGGAAATATCACTACAGTGTTTTACTAATTATTAAATTGAACTAATTATCATCTGTGATTATCCACTTACACAAAAAACATATGTTAGGGGCTATAGCCCCTGTGCGCCACTAGGTTATCTTATAATATAAAATTAACTAAAATAAAAGTAGGTATTTTCCTACAGAGTTCCTACTATCAAGACTATTTATTTCATATTTTATGATAACATTTCGGTTAGAACTTTACGTTAACAGCAGTAACTTTCATCTACTATATCTGAGTTCAGTCATCCCAATACGCGAATATTTGAGCGTACTCCTATTAATTTTTAAAACAAATCCAAATTATAAGTAACTGATCATTCAAATGAAACAACTCTAGCTGTACAAAAAAAGTTCTGTAATAGATTAAGTTCGATATTTAACACTATTATTACAGTTGTAGTTATTAGAAAAAATTTTTACAACTCTATCTTACAAAAGCACATTTATCTGATAGCAAAAACATTTAACATACTAGTAGTACCTTTAAAATATCCAACACAAAAATACTGCTTTAAGAACATTATGTTACTCATAACTTTTTATTTTTAACCTATTCGTTTATTTCGTTATGACGAATTCTTCTGCCACCTAAAGCAAGACATCAATAAACAGACATATTACTTGTTTTTTTTACTCGCAATTGGAATTTTTTACCATCGATATAGAAAGCTACAAATCTTAGAATCATTCCTCTTTAGGACATACAATTATATATGTAAAACATCATTAGTAATAACAGGCCCCAAAAGCAATTCAGTCAACATTTCCCTCGCTTACTATTAAAACATGTAGAGTTTCCTAGGAATGGAACTGTAAACTAGGTTATAAAGTGAAACTTATAGTACTCAACCCCCAAGGTATACAACTGTTATACCTTGCACTGGAGCATAGATGTTGAGGTATAGACAGTCTTCACTCTGGTTGCTGAGGTAGGGCAGTAGCCTTTTGAGGTACTCCAGCCGCCCCCTCGGCATCTTCTTGAGCGCCGCCGTTTCGTTGTGGATTTCCGGAAGTCTCTGAGGACACACTGGACTGAAGTGGTCGGCTGTCTTCACTCCAGACCAGAGAGCGCCTGTCACGGGTGGCATGAACCTAGGAAGAGCGGCATGACATTTTCAGAACGGTTACATTTCACTAACAAAAAAAAAAACCTTTTTTGCCTGAATTTTTATATTGCATTGAAGTTAAAAGCTAACTGTACACTGACTTGTTCCACTGGAATTTGCTTCTTGAGTTTACGACATTTCCTATTTACAATATGTACAATAAAATACTTAAAGATTACAAAATTTAGTTTACTTCATTACTACATCATTTAAAACTACATCATGCAAAACTGGTATAAAGCTTGTAGCAAGTAATGTTTTACAAGTTTTTAAATTTAATACTCAATTACTAAAGTTTAATACATGTAATAGTTAAAATAAGGAATTTGCTGAATTATTACTTAATACATGTTTTAGCAGTGTAGTTATTTTACTACACTCCCCAAACTCTACAAACGTAGTTTAAGCTGGTACAAGAATCATATCTTTCTAGAGTACCGTTTACCTCACATTGATTTACTGGACTGTTATGAAACATATTTTGTATAATATGTGCACAACAACCATGATATCTATATTTCTAGGAGACAAAATTACACTATATTACATATATTTTTACAATATTTTGTTATAAAACTAGCTTTTATATGTAAATTGTCTATACTCTGTTTCCCGTTCAGTACCATGCAGTACAGGTCTTATGGAAGATGGGCATGTTTACCTAAGCTGAGTACACTGTTTGTGTAGTTATACGGGTCACATCAACTGTTTCCACAATCCGCTTGAAGGCGTTTAAGTAAATGCATTCAGGACAGCTAGTACAACTATAATTTCCTTTTGAAATGCATTGCTTTTGGGTGCTCCATACTTCATGGTGAACGTGGGGCATAGTACAAGAAAATACTGATATGAAGTACAACATTTTTAGCAAATTTTAAACTTCATAAACTATCTACTGACGTATTACAGTTATCCTTATTTCATCGCATTCAGTTCACTAATATTAAGAAGTAACCTGTTGTTCAGCAGTTACCTCAGCACGCCTGTGGGTGGTGAGGCGTAGGGCACTCCTCGGTAGACCTCCACAGGGTCTAGGTGTCTGCTCTCCGGCGTCACCACTAAACCTGAGACCTCACCGTTCTTGGTCCTCACCACCCGGCTAGCCACGAACCCCTGGGCCATCTGTGGTAGACAGCATCGTATGAAGCACATCTCTGTCATTTCAGTAAACTTGTATAAAAATGTAGAGGGACGTAGTTATGTATAATATTTGTAATAATACACTCTCGACGCTACTTTCTTTAGGTCAACTTGATTTGTAATGCACCTCATTTGATAATTCCAACTTCTCACAAAATATAGATTCGTTAGTGTGATTAAAAACAAGTATAATGGGCTTAAAACATATTTTTCGTAATAAATTAAATACGTTAATGTATTAGACTATTAATGGCTACGATTATATATGTGAAACCTCTGCTGTAATTCAATATTTGTCATGAATAATTATTAAAAGGATTATTTATTTATTTTCGTTTGAAGTAACATTATTGGTTTAAGTTTAATAAATAGCTTTATACTTGTCTATATCTATACTAGTTTGTTTATTGGAAAGGTATGTGGTTTTCACATTAACATTAATTCTGTTTTTGTTTTTATATAAATTAACATAACTACAAATAAAACATTATTTGCCTTTGTACGTTTAATGACGTGTATAACTTGTATGCACTACTTGAACTGTACATTTTATATTGGTATTCCACTGTATTTTACCCGTAGTTGATTTATACTCTCCTTATAGTAAAGTCGAAATGGGTAAAGGCGATTCCGTTACAAAGTCTGCAGAAAACAGAATACGAACAACATAGTTATTTAATGTTTAACTAAAAACCTATTTGTTTTTGACACGTTCCCTTTTATTTTCACAGCATTTTTTTAACTGTTACATCATAGTTACCTCTCCTACTAGCAGCATCCCCGCCAGTGCCAGCCACAGCCCCTTGCAGCGCCTCCGTCCTGTCGCTGCCCCGCGTCGCAGGACCATCGTCTTACACCGAGCTCCGTGTCACCTCCATGCATCACACGGTTTCATTGTAGGCGCAGGAGTGGCCTTTATCGGTCACTTTGGTTTAGTTCCATTTCTATACTGTAACAAAATACAACGGATTCGAAATGTACACCGGTTAGTATTTGAATGTTTGTTATTAGAGTAATTAATTTTATGCCACGCACGGTATGAGAACCAAGTGTCATAATGTACTAATATGTATACAATCACTAGTTTTTATCTACCCGTAAAATAAAGAGGAGTATTTCAGTTTAGATTTGTAAATTTAAGTAACCACGAATTAAAATAAAGTTAAAGCCTCTGAACCATTTTCAAGATTTAAATAGATTATCTTACCTCCGTCCATATTTCAAATATATCAAACAAATTATGCTGACTTGTTTCGTTGCAATCCCAACATTACCAAAGCTTGCAATTCGTAAAATTACAAAATAAACTAATACGACAAAGAAATACAAACAATTTTACGAATATACGAATAAGCGCTATCAGAAATGTTTGTAGCCACACATTCGAACCGTTGTTCGTGTTTCTTTGTCGTTACCTTTTTTTATTTTATGTACTGACAAATTACAAACCTTTGATAACGATGCGCTTGCAACGAAACATGTCAGCATACTTTATTTGACAAATTTGGACAATGGACGGAGGTAAGATAACCTATTTAAATAACCAAGAATTTGTAAAATTGGTTTTTGAATATCCCATACAACGGTACTTCATAACTTTAAATTTCTATACTAAATACAAATTGTTCACATAATCCGAGTTAAAAATACAAAATAAATTGAACCAAAATGAACCACATCAACGGCGTGCCATCGGTCAACGATGTCGTCCTACAAATATTTTACATACTTAAAATAATTTAGATCAGCAAATTTTGCAGACTGCAAAATTAACTTCCAAAATTAGATTTCTATTTACCCCAGTCACGCTAGCCCCAAATCCAATCACGCTCTGCTCAATCGCCCTCCTCCAATCCCCCCCAGCCATAGCCCTCGTCACCCCTTGGAGCACCAATTGAGTCTGATTGATCAAATTGAAAACCAACTCACTTGGCTTCTGTAATTACGCGGCATTGGGTTAATTAATGTTTTGGACAGAATTTTGTTGACTATAAATTATAATAAGTGTAAAAAACATTGCAATTTTCACACATGGCAAAATAAATACTCGTGTGTTTTAATATAATTTGGAAACAGTAATAACATTACATCTTTAAATGTACTATACGAATGCTTTTTGGGAGAAAATTGGAAACAATATGTATATGAAACTAACCAAACAGTATAAGTTTTGGTTTCATGCCTAACTTACGTCATTCATGTTAACGTACCTTTTAATTAAATACAACGGTCAATCGGCACTTCTCAGCACCTATAACAAACACAAATATAATGAGGTTGATAATAATGTGTATTGTTATACTTGCACTGACATTTTAAGCATTTATTCAGAAGTTTAAGGAACACTGTCGGAGCTTGAAATAGATACTAAACATGTATAAAACATAGGTCGAAGAACACAGTAAAACTATACATAATCTTAAAAACAAAAGTTTACTAACATAAAATGTAGATATAATCAAGCTGATAGTAGTTTGAACTAAGAGTTCTATATTTTTAATACATGTAAGTGGAATACAATATCTTGTTAAAATAATTGTGTTAACGCAATTTCTACAGTATTTACATTTTATGTTTAGTAATGACACAGAAAACTAATTTAAAACTAATGGCGTAGCTAACTAATTTAAACGTATGTTTAACTTGTATCGAGACTATTATTTATCAAAATAAATTGCTGATGACCCAGTAAAATACAGTCATTAACACCAATAGGTTTAGTAAAAACGTTATAGTAAATAATGTTACTAAATATAAAGTCTAGTCTGTATTTATATTTTTCCAACCGAGGATTTAAGAAAACCACATAATATTATATTTTATATACATAATAAACAGGAAAAATGTACTTAATCACAATCCAATCACATTTATAACAAATGCAGTTCACATTTCGTCGTAAAAATGTTTACGACATCTTCAGTGCTATATTCAGCCCTCGTTCCATTCCCGTCCCACGGGTACATTCGAAGCCAAGAGATTTCCCTGTAGTATTGCTCCATTTAGAGCCATGTTTGTCTGCATTTGTTGCTCCTGTCATCATACGTTTATGGTTTACTAATAAATCGTCCTATAAATATATATTTCATATGATTTTGTTGTATTTGTCAATGCATATCTAAAAGTATTTTATAAATATTTTGTTACCATTAAATTTAAAGAAAATTAAATTTGTAAACAAAATATTTGTTTGAAGTAATATTTATTGTTACAAAACTTAAACTTAAACCCAAAATAACTTGGATGGCATGTTTTAGCACTATCATTCTGTGATTAACATATTGTTTCCGTTTATTATTTAGTATCAATACAGTTATGTACACAATTAATTATTGTATTTTACAAACATTTTAAATAGAGTTTCCTTATTTAATTGTTTGTTAATTTTTCTCAAAAATACCATTTAAAATCAAATATTTAAATGACAGAATTAAAAAATTTTTTTATTTTTATATTTTTTTAAATTAGGTCTTGGGTTAAAATAAACTGTAATATGGGGGGTGTTTTTAGTATTATTGTCCCACTCATAACATAACTAATTCATATCATGTAAAATACTAACGTTTATAAATAAATAATAGATATATATTAAGTTTTGTGATACATTTTGGCATTATTTATGTTTGTATTGATAACACTGCTCTTATTATTAAATTGAATAACAAGTGACAACAATAAATTGCGTTTGTTTGGAAAAAATAATATTGCAAAGAATAATTTCATATTCAAATTAAAAAGTTAATTTTAATAGTCATCTGTTTTAATTGAGGGTTCAAGATACTTCAGACACTACAGTTTATTACCCTATTACTTTATAAGTAACATGTAAGTACATTGTTGGTTTTATACAAAAGTTAAATGTAAAATTTACAGATTACCTATTACCTTAACAGGTTACATTAATGCAGGTACATAATTATATATAAATAATTGTTTATTACCCCTTTACATAGTGCCGATTTAATTTATTGGGGCAACATCTTGTAGGTAAATCTTGGTTAAAAGATATAAAATTGATCTTACAAACCTTGAGGTATATTTGTAATAGCCAAGTTTAATACGTATTAAATTCAATATAACAACCTGTGGAAATAGTTACGACTGTAACTCTTGGCAAAACCGTACGCAGACTGGGTCTGCCCTAGTTGTAATATGTGGGCGGCGCTATCACGCTCCCCGGGGCGATTGTATATTGCTTGTCAGCTCCCGGCTGAGTGTTATTTTTACTGCTTCAAGAAACAGAATATTTTAGTTGGTTTACTTTGGTATTTTTAATAAAAATATGCTAATATATGTATATAGGTAAAACTAGGTTGGGTATTTGTTGACAATAATGAAAGGCTAATGTTCTTAAACATAAAGTCAAACAATTAAAAACAATTGGTTTTAAAAAGGTTCTTAGTTGAAATGGTTCAAATAATAATGTATGTTTTTATATGTACTTTTAAAAACCAATTTTTAACCTATACAGGATGAACGAGTGTCTAAATAAAATTTTCCAAATTATTTGTAGGGGAAGACAGAAAAATGTGGAGTTGGAATGATGGAAGGTCGAACACTATGCAACGTAACAAGTTCACGTTGTCGTTTTTATACAAACGAATCTCGGTGAATTGTCGTGTTGAAAGAGGGGTTTCACAATTATATTTTTTTATGACGTTTTCCTTAAAATTCCTCCAGTCTATCAATGGGAAAAGGATTATATTATTCACAACCCGACATAGTTCCCGACTTAGCAGCAGTACCAGTACCCGAACTATCTGCCAGTATATTTCGTTAACTTTTATTTAAATGTTTAATGTTTAATTGTCTTCCAACGGCTTAGTCATTAATTATAATAATAACTTAGATTAGTATAAAATACAAATTGATAACAACATTACAAAATTTCTAAAGCTAATAATAACAATAAATAGTAACTATTAAATATTTAAAAATTGTATAAAGCTAATAACAACACTAAATACGTAACTATTAAATATTTGACATTATTTATTTGTACATTATTAATGTACACTAAACATGTAAAATGTAATTTAAATATTTTAAATTTATATGGTTTGTTATTTTCTTTAATTAATCTACTAAACAAGAAACCCGTACGAAGAACTGATACACAGCTAGTTTAAATATAAGTAGTATTTAGATAGTAATAAAACTATATTAAAATGGATTATATCGTGTATCATCCTATTATAAAATTAGTCTGAGTAAATTAACCTTAATTTAATTAAATCAGTTGTTTTTTATTAAACCATGGATGGACCAAAGCCGCTTTAAATTCAGTGAAATATCTACAACTCGAGGAATTAATTGAATGGTACTAGGCAATAACGAATTTTCTTATGTAATAAGCATAACAAAAGTATTATGTAACGCTTTGTAGTGTGAGGTGTGTGAGATATCAGTGTTACGCTATTTTACGTATGGAACGGGTCTGAGCAGGATTAATAAACAAACTAAATTGAACCGTAATGCCAGAATCATTTCAATATCAGTCGTTGGATATTATAGTTTACATTCTGGTGTAAAGTCCATGGTATTGGTTTCAATACCGGGTGTTTGGGTGTTTGTTTGGATTTTATTGTTACTTGGAGTTGAAGAAAAATGTATACATCACTCCCCTAAAGGTTTGATATCCTAATACTCTAATATGAGTAAGGTTTGCTTGTTTGCGTCAGTGCGTGTTTGCTTGCAACTATGATCTCTAAAAAGGCTCCAACGATTCAATTCAGATGTTATAAATAACTAATTTTTGGAATAAAAATAACTTCTAGACAGGCCTCATCCTCAGGAAAAATTCAATAATTAAAAAAAAAAAATTAAAAGTAAAAAAAAACATTAGAGCTATGGAGTTTATAATCAAAACAAAAGAATTGTAACAGCTGTTCATAATCAACCAGGGAACTGTAAAAGTAATACGTATATTGTGTATAATTGTTAACATGTGGGTTCCTGACAGTAGCGACTAAAGCTGTTGAGTGAAGATTGCATATACAGGGTGTTGGAAAAAACCTTTCATCACTTTGGGATATGATTCCTCATATAAAAAGAAACAAAAAAGTTTATGTGAAGGTATGTCCTAAAACGCTTAGTTTTCCGTCTATCTACCTGTATGTGTTTTATACTTAATACGTTTTATCTTAAAAACCTCTGAAGATATCAACTTCAAACTTGGTACATTTATTACATCTAATAAGAAATATCTTTGTGTGGCATATCAAGAAATATATAATATTTAAGAAAAAACTGTAAGAATCACTAAAGTTGCGTAATTTTTCCTTAAAAACATTTATATGAAGATATTAACTGTATCATTGTAAATAACAGAATAATTGTGATTTGTACAAGTTAAACAATGATTTGTTACCATTTCTGGATTTAAAAAAATCATGTTTTAACTTAAAAATCACATCTACTTAGTTATTTATAATTTTATGGATAATATCTTCATGTAATTATTTTTAAGACAAAATTACGTAACTTAAATTATTCTTGACGTTTTTTCCTAAGTATTACGGGACATTTAGCTTTGAAAACCAAAAAGGCCGCCATATTTAAATGGAACAAAGTAGAAACTTGATATTCTATACTAAGTTGGGTGTTGTTAAATGAAATACATGTACTAAGGTTGAAACTGATAAATTTATAGGTTCCTAAGATATGCCGTATTAAGTATAGAACACATACAGACAGATAGACGGAAAACTAAGCGTTGTAGAACATACCTTCATATGTACTTTTTTCTTTCTTTTTGTATGAGAAATCATATCCCAAAGTCCTAAAAAGTTTTGTTAACACTCTGTACATAGCGGTCATATCCGAAATAGTTCAAAGCGGCATTGAACAATAAATAATAAATAGAGTGACCTTAAAAATGCAGAAAAGAGGCAAATGAGCTATACAAATCTGATAAGCAGTTGGGGGAAGAGGTGAAATATTTCTCCAAGTTAGCTAAACAAACTGACTGTCCTTCCCCGAGCAAATGCTCAGGTACTTAGAAATAATAGATTACAGCTTTTATATGATTTTGTTTCATGTTGACGTTGTGGTCAAATTAAACATTTTTCGAACGGCTTACACTTTAAGCAATGATACTATGGTAATGATCGTAGAGATTCCATAAACAGTACGTTTCAGAATATTGTTCTGTACTCTAATAGGAATTTTTTTTCTAATAACAAGTTCATAGTTCAAATAACGTTTTAAGATAACCCGATTAATAATGTTATTAACATGCTTAACTTTATTAGAGCTTTTGTTTTTTTTCTAAAAACAATAGGCAAAAATTTCTAAGTTAATTAGTTTTTACGGGGAAATACTAAAGGGCAAACAAGGACTTAATAAGGTGTAACTTCTATTCAGATAGATTTTAATAATGAAGCCGAAGTTATTAGTTAGGCATTTAAACTAAATAAAAACCAAATAACAATAAAAACTAATGTTGAACGATTTGAATTAATTCAGTTCGTCTTGAGAGCTTAGGGAGTGCAAAATAACTTAATTTAACACACACTGGTTGCGAACATTTTAATCGAAATTCCATTTTTTCTGCTGTTCACGTTGCGAAAGACACCACCTAGAGGCCATACAACGGCTTGGAGTGCTGCCGGTGGACACAGTCTGTAAGAAGGATGTGGAGGTAGGACCAAAGAACCAAGTTGCAACCCAGGTCGTAAGTCAAAATCAACAGGGAAAGGTGCGTTCACTTAGGCGTTAGTGACTCTTTGGTCTAGCTTTGAGCACTATTGACAAACTATCCCAAGCTGGTGTCCTGAAAAGTAGAAGAGATTTGTATATGCCCCTAGTGAAAGGCAAATAGGAGCTTCCTGTATGGGACAACTTGTGAGCGTAAATGCATTCGTCCGCATTTTTGTCGAAAAAGTATTATTAATGTCGGCTTCAATTTCTTGGAACTTTCACCTAACTGAAATCTTAAAAATGAGAACGCACGTTAGTTTTGTAACACAATTTTTAAAATGTAAGAATATTATAAACTGTTTTGCAAATGTATAATTTAATTCCAAGCACAACTATGTACAAGAATTTATCAAATCCCCAGATTATTCGATCAAAGTGTTTGTTTGGAAAAGTTAATCCCCTAAACCCTCCAATGTCTCTGACAGCTGTCGGCTTCAGGATTTAAAGGCTTAGAAATTTCCATCGTATATTTGATTAACAAAGACGATGATAAATCCCAAATCAAATTCGTAAAACATTTGTTTCAACCATACGCAAAAAGGAAAAAATACAGGCGTAATTCATTAAAGTTTTCTTAGTTATACTTGGGTTATTTTTATTAGGATATTGTGAGATTTAAGAAAAACTGAGCTTTCTTGTTTGAATATCTCTCTTAAATAAATACAGATATTAAAAACCATGAATAAAAACGCAGATAAAACACTTGTTTTGTTTGTCTTAAAACGATTCTCAAAACCTTTCCAACGGTATGTCTGATACAAAACAACAAATATATTTTGTACTTAGTATTAATACCCACAACTAAAAATTAGAATAAAATCCTTAATTTCAATAAAGACTGTTTTTCTTAGGTTATTAGAATTATCCAAACAAATTGGTTTTGCAATTTTCTTTAACGACAAATACATTTGGAATTATTTTAAGTTTTGATGATTTTCTTTGCAACAGTAGGCTACATCATGAGAAAACTTCAGCGTTATAAAACAACTTCAGTTATGTAGCATTAAAACACATAAATTTTAACGAATTCAATACGATCAAAGACCAAACATTTTCAGCTTAAGAATCTAATTGAGTTATGTATAATAAATCTAGTTGTTAGTACTATTCCCACATTTTATTCCGGATAAAATCTAACTCCTCATAAAAAAATATTCAATTTGCATACAACAAATTTTCCTCGATCATCATTAATACAGTTTTTCTTGATCAAAAATCATTACATAAATGATTTTACACATACAAATTCTAGTTAGCTTATTACATCGATACAGTAGTAATAAATTACATGATTCATTATATACCTCTTATTAGTGTATATCAATTTTAAAACGTAATACAAGTACCGTTTATATACATATGATCTCGTGTAGTTTATGTAGTGGTTTAAAGTAGATAATAAGCTATCAAATGTTTATAAACTATTCAAGCCCGAGTTAATATTTACATCAGTATGATAAAGTTCGATATCATCCGTTCTGTCCGCTTCACTGGTTTGGAAAATAGTTTTGAGTATATCCATACATCAATACGCTCTTTGTCGTAAAGATTAATTTAGACTAAAAATAACCAAAAGTAAATAAATAAAAACTAAATTGTATTTGTTTTATTATAAATAAAATTCTTAATATAAGTTACTTCTGCAGATTTTCTTTTTTTTAACAATGCAATTAATTTTAAATGGTAATTAATGGTAAATGTTATATGATAACAAAAACCGATAAGATGGGTACAAATCATTTTTCAAAACTGTACAGGCACCATGTGGTTATAATAACTTTTAAGGTATAAAGGAAATCGATTTACGTATTGATAGTAAACGGTTCAAACTCTGGTCGTGTTACTAAATGTTAAACTTTTCCTGAAAAGTGTAATTCAATCTGATTACAAATAAAAATGTGTAGTTATAGTATTTGATTGATTTAAAATATCAAGTGTGACTAGGACTATGTATAGGCAGTATATATAGTTTTGTATTAGTAGCCCCTCGCAGCTTCGCTCGCGATCACAATTTTATATTTGAGAATTTAATCAACATTAAAGCACCTGGGGGACAGAGCTTTGCTCGATAACCAAGGCAGTTTGTTAAAAATGCCTAGAGTACTTATATTCACGGTTCCTTTCCAAGGAGAGCATAATTGTTTTGCTTATTTGATAGATTATTTTCATTTTGGACATGTCGCTTTAGATCCAATCTTCAGATTTAATGGTTCTCGCAATTTATAAATAACCTAATCATGTATATTTAAAGTCATGTACACATTGTTTCTAACCACTATTCTAAAAAAAAAAAAACAAAAAAAAACATTAACTTTATCAAGTAAGTATTATTTTTACAATTGAATGGTTGATTTTTAACAGCTGTCACGATTATTTTATTTTAATTTACAAATCTTAACCATAACCCTAATGTTAGTTTTTAGAATAATTTTCTAGACAAAACTAAATTTTTCAATGTATGAAGCTTAATTAGCTACATTTAATTCATAAATTCGATGGCCCTAACATTTGGAGAGGCCTAAAGTAAAGCTTATTTTGGGCAGGAGTAGGAAAAGGTTTTATTCTGATGTTCAAGCTATCCTCCTAACAAATGTATGCTCAATCGGTCCTGTTATCTACTAACGTAAGTGATGATTAATTTAAAATTGGAAAAGCCGACGGAGCAGATAAGTCCCAAAGAACATACGGGACAGAAAGTATGGGCATGTTTCTGATTATAGTGCATTGCCTGCTTTAAAATCATTGCTCAATCTGTCTAGGAAGTATTTGATTAACAAGTAAATGATAAACGTCATTCGAGCCAATCCTCATTGGAATGGGAATAAACCTACAACTGTTTTTTTTATATTTTTGATTGACAAGCTTCTTCCAAATATCTGCTCAACAACTTTTGTAGTTGGTTGGACTCATTGATGGTGGACTAAAAAACACATAAAATATTCAGATTATAATCAAAATGACTACCGAGAAAAACTGAGCTTTAAATTCCATGCTGCAAGGGATTATGTGCTCCCTACCCAATGTTTCACTGCCGTGCCGTGAAAAATCTTTGTAAAGTATTAAAGCGAACGTGTTTCCTGAGTTCTGTGGTAGCAAAATTAGCTAACTAAATGCTAATTGGAACAAATATGGTGCATTCTGTAGTGAAGGTTGTGTAACCTGGACCCTCAATATCTATTTTATAGCAGTCCCAGCCAAAGGGACTAATGACGAAATAATATTTAAAACTGCCTAAACGTTTCCTCCTCCACATGAAAATAGACAACATTTTATATTTAATTCAGTACAGTCTTTTTTGTGGAAGGCGGAAACAATACTTGGTTTCAGCTCGCTTTTTATTAATAATTATTAATTTTTTAAATGTCGATCATATGGTCAAACGGACAAGTTTCATGTTTATAAGTTGGTTTCAGCCACTTACTTCTTGACAATAATGAATATTTGAAATTTCGCCCAAATTGCCATACGCACAAGTGTCTTTACGGTCAGTTGGTGGCCCCCCAAAAAATTGAGCTTATAATTTCAACAAAATATGCCATTTTTCAGCAAAGAAATGTATCTATATTATTAAAACGCTATATACAAACTTCGTAAACACTAAGGCTTTTTGTTTAAAGGTTAACCCCCCCACATATTATACACTAGAACGAGCGTCTAGGTGTTTAGATGTGCAAACTGGCTTTAGAGTTTTAATTTCTCAGGGCTCTGCCCCACGAGATAAGTCCCATGTTATTCACATGGAAGAGAGTTTGATTTTGTTTACGGCACATGTGATTTTTTTTAGTTCAATTCAGTTAAATAAACAGCTGCTATAAGGATTATATTTAACTACAGACTGTCATTGTGTTTTTACTATTTAAATATTAAACTATTTACTTTTCTCACTTCTCAAAATGAGATGCGCAAGCTGGGCATAGGAAATTATAGTTATATTTATTTTAATTGTACCTAGTTTAAGTGATTTTATTATTCCGTAATGCCATAAAACGGTAACCGGAACACAGCTCAAGTTAAGTTTATCTTAACTAAAAATCAAAGCAAATAGATTTTACAATCCTTTAAAAGGGTGCATTCAATGTACAAAGAGTAACAAAGAAAACAATTCACAAACTCTTATTTGTGGAAATATAATTGTGTTACTGTTAACGCTAATAAAAACAATAAATATTTACAAACTATCAGACACATTCTAACTTTTTTTTAAAATGATCGCCATTAAAACGAAAATGTATATATGTGTTTTCAAACTAAGCAGTAAAAGCCATCACTGACTTTGACGGCTGACACATGACAAACGTTCATCTGACATTGCTCTGTTTATTTGATAACGTGAACTCTACTGAAATACAACAAACAACAACCAAATGTACACTTTTCATCTCTTTTTGATCAGTTTTTATTTATACAACTTGTGTAAAAAACACTTAAATCCGAGTTTGATGGTGCCACCGGATGTTAAAGCTGAAACGTTTCGTGTATGCGTTCTTTCAAAGTAGTTCAGTTAGCATGTAACTTGTTATTTTACCTGATTTTCTTGAACTTCTTATTTACCAGCATGTTTCTCCAATTGTGTAAATATTTAAAATACTAGACAAATACTGTATTCAAATATATAATTTTACTCGACACAGTTGAATTGCAAAATTTATTAATCCCACTTGACAAAGATCATTTGATCAAAAATAAAGCTTAGTGTTAAATAATTCGAGGGATACAAATTAAAATTTGGAAGAAAGTATAAAACAAAATTTACCGTCTTCTTAACGAATTCTTTGAAAGGAATGATGGTGAGTTTAAGTTTAATTGAATCATGTACACATCCCGTCTAAAAGAGCCGCATATAACTATTATAAGTATAAGTCATATAACATATAAAAGTATACAATTTAAATTTTCGGATGGTATCTTAACGGCAGCTTGGTAATAATAAAATATATGTATAATAATAATAATAATAAACCAGATAAAGGTATTGCTGAATTATGGCACTATTCTCATTATTTTACCAGTTGTAAAGATTTAATAAATACAACAATAAATAGCAAAAAGACTTATATCAATATCCCCAGTGAAAGTTCCATGTTTAAAACTAGTTAAATTACGAATATTTTGCTCAAAATTAATGTTTTTCAAATTATTTATGTAGCCAGTGACTGAATCTTTCAAAAGTTGTATTTCTTGTACTTACGCACATGAAATATGTATCCTATGAATTGGCTAGCACTCGTCTTAAAAACCTATATTATTTTCTTTTGGAGTTAACACCATTTATTTTTTTTTGCGGGATAGTGAATTTCAACGCCAGTGCAAGGTTCGTTTAGTGTACAATAATACACTTTTAAGGGGAATTGGTCGAACTCCCTCACATTTTGAGGACATCCCAGGATTTTCACCCGTGACCCCTTGAACCAAAGTCCAAGACGTTAACTGTTAGGTTGGCGAGATGCCCGATTTTTAAATAGCAATATTGTATTTTGGCTTGACACGTATCCCAATTTATTTGTGTAAGGCCAACTCATATTAAAACGCAAAACCTTAAATACTACCGCATTTAGTATGGAATAAAATCAGTTTTAGTTCACTGGGTTTAATTGTTTTACTTATATATGCTAACTACCTTATACTTTAATTTTCAATTAAAACTAACTTTACTTTGATAGATCATTCTGATTGTAAATGCAAATAAAAATAGATATCGAAATAAAATAATTAATTGCATAGCTTATTATTGAAACAAATATGATTTAAAACTTGAACAAATAAATCTTAGTAACAAGTTACATAAATTACACTATCGTTCAATATTGGTACAATTCACTATCTCACCATGTTCTTTTTATACACTACGTACATAGAAATTCAGTACACTAATGTAAGATCAATAAAATATCATGAAAACTACCTTACGTCATAATCTTTTACTATATATTTTTGACGCATATCATCATTGAGAGTAGGGAATTATTGTTTTACTACAATTATAGACTCACGTGATTGTAGATTTAACCAATAATTACTTCAGCATTATATTATTTATAAGATAATATCGATCGCAATGTTAGTACATCTTAGATGCATTTAACCTACGGTTTTGGAAAGGTGTTATTTCATATCAACGGCATTCGTTTCTATAACTTGCATAGAAAACCTAAATATAAAACGTTTAATGAATACAGTGTGTAACGTGTGCAACATTTATTTAATTAGTTTAAGAAATGGTTGTAGTTTATTGCCAAACCAGTAAATAAAGAAAAGGAAACCATACACAAATTGATACTGGTCTTTAATCATCTGTATGCCTATTATTTCAAAAATCCTATCCTACTATCTTGTCTAAACATAGGACAATGTTGGTGTTTATTTTTATTTCGTATCAATATTTATAACTCAAATTGATGGGTGGAAAATTGTATTCTGTACTTATCTCATAGGTTTTAAAGTGTATTTGGGGTTTTATGTATAGCTGTTTACAAACTTTGGACAACCCCCGATAGCAAGAAGTAATTAAAATACGTTAGGGAAATAAGTAAATGCAATAAAATAAACTCACATACACAGGCTGTAGCACGTAAGGCACCTAAAACTGATTTTAGACGAACCTGGAAGACCCGGAACAACATAACCAAATCTTCCCCACCAAATTGACCGCAAGGAATAAGTGACCAAATGTTTAATTTTGTTTAAACACCGTGTGAGCCGAGGGTAACTACTGTGGTTCTCTGAATTTTTTAATGTAAAGTTTCATTTTGCTAATGCATATTTTGAAAACCTATTATATGACAACAACTTTATTGAAGCAGATCTCTTTACCCGAGTCAAAATTGTGGCTACCTTTGTAAAGTATATTGACATTAGTATGATAATGTCAATAAATTTTATTTTCTTAACAAATTTACATATAATTTTACTTTATAAATATACACTAATGATAATCAGAGCTATAGTTTTATATGCTACATAACATACGTAGAAATAACCTAGGAAGATCAAAGATTTTGTCTGTAATCTGTTTGAGACACCTCACGTGAGACATCCTGTATCGTAAGACTTTCATTACAAACTTGTTTCCACTATTGGTGATTACAAATATTGATCAATTTTAAGGAAGTAACTAATGCAACCGGTTAAAAGGATAACCTTAATATAAGTGTTATTAGAACAAGTTCTTGTCTGAATAGTATTGGAGATGGTGGTTCATTATTACTTCCAAACCATCTCAATCCAATTCTAATTATTATTTTGATTGTTTTGTTACAAACTTTGATACATGTACTTAAAATTATTTCTACTTTTAATTGCTTTAAATAATGTATCACATTAACACAATTCTTAATTGCATTATTAACGTTATATAGAGTTCTTAAATATAAATTAAGATTTTTGTGATCTTAAGCTATTATAACATCTGAAGTTGATTTTTTGTTAATTTAAACATTTATACATTTATTAACAAAATACACTTTAGAGAAGTATACACCTTTATCTTCATACGTCTTCATCATATCAACCAACCAATAACAAATATGTTTATACACCTTAGTAAGATCAACCTGTAATGACTTGTAAGTATTTAAATCACCTTTATAAAAATGGTTCAAATACGTATAAAAGCTTATACAGTCGTTTCACTTTCTCAATAAATTTCGTTTGATTTTCTTTCTTGAAAAAACAAATTATTCGAATAAAATATACAGAAAAAAAATTCGGAGCAAAAGAAAACATTTAATTACTATACTAAACAATATCAGATCTGTCACGGTTTACGATTCAGTTTATTAGATAGTGTTTAATCGGGATTGATGTGACCTCATTAGAAAGATCGTACGATTGTATCTTATACATCAGTCATACCCAGCAATAGTTGTTTAAAAAGTTTACTATGCGGTAGTTTGTTCAAACTCTTATACAATCACTGTAAATCATTGCGAGGTGTTTACTTAACAAAGTTATATTATTATGTTTACCCTGATGCCGCACATAAGTAAATATATAATTCATCAAACATGTTTACTGTTATAAATGTTATAAATCATAGGTTTACTGATATTGACCTACTTTACCGGAAAGTTTATACAGTAGTAGTATTAGATAAACTATGAATCTTTGATCAATACGATAATTTCTTGACCAAAGGAATTAGTTTTATTTACGATTGATTTGTTTTTGTTTAGGAGGCAACCATTACGGTTTAGATAGACTTAGGTGTTTTCCATGTTGTTTAAAAATTACAAAGGTTAAGTCAACAACAACCCTAGTGAAATCACATTTAAAGTTGTTGACAACCCCATTGTGAGTGAGGAAATCCCGTAACACCTAACCATCCGACACACCAGTCACCACCATTTTAAATTACAGAATAATATATTTACTATATCCAAATTATAACAGTTGAATTTGGTTTCGAGTTAATATCCCTTTATTTTATTACAACAGATTTATCAATAATATTCTCAATGTATAAGTTTTAAAATAAATTCCAAATAGTATGGCAAGAGAATACTTTAAAATATTCTTATAATCTCAAACTTAATTACGTTAGTTAAATACTGCTCTCCTAAATAATTACAAAGGTACCGTCGTAACCGATAGGTAATAACCTAATAAACATGGGATAATAACGTAATAACATGGAAATATAATTAAATGCGTGTATTAAAATTATTATTATTATTATACAAATATGGTGTCTGGAAGTAACTTGTAGACTAATGCAAAGTATAATGTTTAATATATTTTTTAATAATCTTTAGTATAGAGTTAAATTAATTGTAACCATTAATGAAGTGTAAATTTAATTTAACAAAAACACTCAATTAAAATTACTAATCTAGAAGAACTTATGTTTTGTACTAATCAATATAAGTATTTTTTGATTGTCTTATTGTTAAATAATCTTTAAACACCAAGGAAAATTTTAATTATTTATAATTATAAGTACCTGAGATAAATAGCTCATGTCTCAATAATGTCTTATTCTAATGTATTTTATGCTATGTGCTTTTTAGTTAAAGCACTCGTAAAGACGTATTTTCAATAATTGTATGTTTAATATCATGTTTAATTACTCTATATATGCGTATGCAAATTACTGAAATTGTCCATTAAGAGTTATTCATTATTTTTAAATGCTTTCAAAATCTACATTTACTTTTCAGTGAGGCGGTAACAAGGATTTATGCAGGCAGTTGGCTAACCTGTGGTGTAGGTGTAATGAACCGGATAAAAAACCTCCCCTACTCTTTCTGATTCTAACTTGGGAACTATTTATCAAACGGCTTCAGACTAGTCCTTATTAGACGTACACCTACATGGCTCACTTCTTTGTGGCTGACATAACTATGTCTTTCTTTGAAACCGTTAGTTACTTTAACCTGGATTGCATAACACTATACAAATACAATATCTCCAACGAAACCTTTAGAAGAAAATTAAATATATATTATGGAACAACACAACGATTACCTTTATATTTTCATTCGTTTGAATACATTGATTTATGGTTAGTAGTTTTTCCGTACGACCAAGTTCACTTATGTTTTTTATACTTTCATTTTGTAGTTACAATCGCATTGGCCTTTCATTTATGTAAGATTTATTTATACGGGTTATTGATGGTTAAAGTTCAACTATTCTTACTTTTAGCCTATTAAGATAAAATATGAAGCATATTGTAATGATATATTACAATTACAATTTGGAGTTTGTTAAACTATTGATCAATTTTACTGGGAATTCACATTTTAGTATAGTCATTCAAACAATGATTTGATTTATTGAGTATATGATTTGTAACAGAAACTCAATGAAAACCTTAATGAGGCTTAAAACTTTAGAAGTAACTGCCAAATACTTCATTTAGTTTGACTAACTTGTTCTTATAAATGTAAGCAAGTTTTAAGAATAAATAAATTAACTTCATACCAATTACAATTAATACGATTTCTGTTATACAACATATTAAATTTAAACTGTAATATAGTATAGAATTATAAAAGAGGTAAAGCCCCAACAAATTAATTATATATTTAATTATAATACTGAAAACTGTTTTTGTAACCACTACAAGTGCTGCTATTATCCCCAAAACCGCTCTGGTATGAAACATTTATTTGAATTCTCCGTAATGGCCTACTGCAGTGGAGAGTTGAAATAAAAATGCCACTTTTAGGTTACTTAATTACTTCGAAGTGTAATAAATTAGGAATTTATGTGCTTAAGAAGAGAATGGAACGACTGTTCTTTGGTTAATAAACTCTGGCTTGTTTCATGTACATTTAAACCAAGTAAGTACGATATTTATCTCCTACGTATCGTGTGTTTTAAAGTTTCCAAACAATAAATGTTATGCAGAGTGTAACAAATTATATTATGTACCATATCTTATACTGAGTACTAGGGAATGTATAATATTAACAAGTATACAAAATAAACTAAAAAATAAAAAAAACACAGTTTGTATTAGTAAAAACATAGTATAAACCTTTTAAATGTTATATTTATATCGGCCTATTAAATATTATATGGTAAGTGATCAAATACTGACGAGGTAACAACTGTTAAATACATCTAGAAACATGGCGAGTTTTGGTATTTTATAGTAAAAAAGTCTTCATCGTAGACATGTAATGACAAATAAACAACATTTGCATTCGTTACAAGAAACTTTCATCCATTCAAACAGGTACACAAAATAATCGTTCCAATATAAATGTTTTAATAAGTTACACACGTATCAGAAATGGTTTTAATAATATATCCATCACTAGTGACGTTTTATAAAATAATAATAAAATTAAATAATTTAAAGATAACGTTGATATTTTTCCCCATTTTTAGTGACCTATAAAAGTTGTCAATGAAATATAAATATTATAATTACATATTTTTATATCAGATAAATAATATCATAATATTCCGACTATTTATGTATCACTTATCCACAAGTAAAACACAGTTGGTGTTATTTCTTACGTTAAGGAGGGGAAACACAATGAGGACGTCTCAAAGATAAACATATATTACGTGCCTTTATGTCTTCAGATACTGTGTAAACAATTTATTTTGTCTTGCAGATGTGTCTAGACACACAAAGGATGTTGATAGTTGCATCTTGGAGGTATGTAATGTTAGTATTTGCTCCCTTGTAAACGGTATCGTTGATGATTTTTAAAATATCATGATAGACTTATCAAAAAACATGTATAAATATTTGAAAAGGTCTGGAGGAGACCATTGATTAGTCGCCCAAGACTCAATCTCATTATCTCTAAACATGATTTGTGAATCCCTGAAATCAGTTATAAATCACATTTCTACGTACAGAACATGTATACATGTATATTAAAAAAAAAAACAGTTGAAAGATCTATAACTCGTTAAATTTGTTATATTACTTTTAAAGTGCATGCTTTGTTGTGAGGGTCCAGTCCGTTAAGAGCCTCGGGACACGAACGAGAACATTTCGGGGCACTATTCGTGTTTTCGTGTGTGTGTATTCGCCGGGTGCATTTCGCGTTGTTCTTTCAATATCTGACAAGGCACCCACGATTAAGCAAAGGCGAAAGTAGCCCAATAACAAAGAAATTGACGTTTTTATATTTTATAACAGTTGAAAATCAGACCCTATATCATATACTTGTTTAAAAAGTAATTATTGAACTGCTTTAAACACGTAAATGTTCTAAAAATGTATTATGTTTAATAATTAGTAATAATAAGTTGGACTTGATACTGTTTAAGAACATTTATAATATACATTTATAATTTAATACAATTTTATTGAAAATATAATCTTTAAAGAATAAAAACATGTTTTATGTTTGCCCTACCACAGCGTTTTTAATTAAAACAATAATATGCAATATACAGTATCACTAATAAGAGTATACAGCAAGAGGCGACTTCTCATGTCCACCGTCAACGCGACTCTCCTGTACGGCGCAGAAGTGTGGGCGGGGGCCATGAGAGTCAAAAAACACAGCAAGAGAATTCTCTCCGTTCAGCGCAGGGCGGCTCTTAGGGTTGCCTGTGCGTATCGCACTGTGTCTGGACTGGCTGTAATGGTTGTGGCTGGAGTGTTTCCCCTTGATCTGCTCGCCGCTGAGAGGCAGAACATCTTTCGCCGTGCTCCTGATCTCGGAAGAGACCAAGCTGCTGTGGAAGCCAGACTCGAAACTCTGCGAGTTTGGCAAGAGCGTTGGAACGGTGGACTGGAAGGGCGATGGACGTTTCGTCTCATCAGAGACATAAGCCCGTGGTTGAGCCGTGCATTTGGGGAAATTGACTTTTTCTTGTGTCAATTCCTGACGGGCCACAGGTACTTCAGGGAATACCTTTTCCGCATGGGGAAGGTGAGGTCACCTCAGTGTAGGTACTGCCCGGAGGAGGTGGATGATGCTCATCATACGTTCTTCCGGTGCAGTCGTTTCGCTGAAGACAGGAGGAGGCTCGTCTCTGCTGTCGGCGATCTGTCCCCGGACGTCGTGGTGGGGGCGATGCTTCGAGATGAAGACTCCTGGAGAGCGGTTGCGCTCTTCGTGCAATCCGTTCTTCGAGGAAAGCGAGACGAGGGATGCTTAGGTGACCTCTAAGTTTCCCGAAACGGTGACGTGACCCGTCTGGGTGCAAGACACGCGGGCCAGTGCCGAAGTTGTCCGATAAGGGTTCCGGCCTGGTTTTTCCCCCGCGGCTCCGTAGGAGGTTTAGTGGGTATACCTCGTAAGAGGGAGTCCCACACTGTTCCTTTGGGTTCGCGCATTAAGCGTTCCTCCTACGTAAAAAAAAAAAAATAAAATAAAATAAGAGTATACTAAGAGATGTTGATATTGCCAACATAACCAAAATAATTCTATCATTCTTCACTAAGCTGATACTTTAATCATGGTCTAGGCCGTACCTCATTAATGCTGCATAAGCCTTGGTTAATTGTTTAAGTGGTTTTGTATAGTATCAAATTATTTTGATAAAATATTTGTTTACAGATATGTCAACCAACAACAGTTCTCAAATGTAACACTTTATATTATCAATACAGATTGGCTGAAATGCACATTTTAAGTTGTAAAATAACATAAAATACAAGTTATTTAGAAACAAAAGCCTCAAGAATTTAAAAAATCATACAGTGTTTTATGTTACTCATAAATTTCCAACAAACTCTAACTTTACGATTTAGTCAGATTGAAGTATATTTTATGTGTATGTTTGTAGCTAAATAGATTCTTCAGTTATGTTTAAAACGCAAATTAGATGTTTAACAGTTAAGGAAGAACTTGTCAGCTGTTGCGTGTAAAAAAAACGTCAACAGTGTAGTCAACTGTCTAAAATCGTCATATTAAATTAGTTTAGAGAGAATCCTAATGTCACATTGTAGTTTGACATTTGAAGAAGTCAAACAAAACGGGTAATTGCTGAAACACACATCCTTTTTTGAAAACCTTTTTTGAAACACTATCGTGTTTACTATATTAATTACCTGTATTTTTATAATATGGTAGTTTTAATTTCCTTTTTCAAATTTAATTCATTACTGATTTATAGTGTTAGGACTTATAAATATAAATTGAGTTTTCATTATAGAAATATATTTTACATCAAACTATCAAAATACAATTGATACTAGGATCATTTTGTAATATATTTAAGGGAATATCATCTAGGTCGTTTGACAATAATCTTGATAAGAAACTACGTCTAAATGCATGATTAGTTGTATCAACGAGAATAAAGGGTTTTTAATTAGTATTACTTTATTTTATAAACGTTTTCCACTGTTAATGACAACAAAAGTTTAATGGTTAGTTATTATTTGCATCTAGCACGCAACTTAGAAGGTAAGTATATAACACAAGTTTTCTATTTAATGTTAAGTTGCTAAAACTCATAGTGATACTGACGTTTAATAACCATTTCCTAACACCTATAAATGATCTTATAAAAAAATAACAAATCGTTTGTATTTAAAGTATTTATTTTATTCAAGGATAAAATAATGATTTTGCTGTTTTGTATACATATACCCAACATTACAAAAAATAAACACATATTCAATAATTTAAAATAACACAAATGTGTTCCTTGTGCATTGTAAACTTAAAATGGTAATAACCGTTGATAAAAGAGACCTATAAAAATCCTCATAAAGGTTAATAATGAATATAGTATTATATTTAAATTGATAATCGTATTATAGAATGTAACCACCAAAATCAAAAAAAATCCCTCGTGTTAAATAATACTGTAAAACAATAAGAAATTTTACTTCTAAAATATAACAGCTCTTAAAACGATATGTTTACGAACCACCTTTAATAGCCTACTGCTGTGGCAAATTGAATTTCAGCATCTAATTTGGCGTTACGTATTTCTCAAAAGCTTAATAAAGGAAGAATTTACGGACTTAAGAATGGAAAAAGATTGCGCCTTAATTATTAAAACTCTAGCCTGTTTGCTTAATTACTTTTAATGCTGAGCTAAATATTAACATTTGTGAATATTTTGTTACGTTTAAAAATGTTATTCAAAATGTTAAAAACTTATTCAACAACGTTTAATAAAAACATAAATTCTACACAAAATATACAAAAAAATAACAATAACATTTACCTTACAATTTAATATAATGTTTGCTGGATACTATTTGCATTACGAGTTTTTCGTGGCTATACGTTTCCTCTGAGAACTATTACATTTAAAAATACTGCTAAAACATCTTGAATTAAATAAGACAACAGGAATATGCTACACCAACTAAAATTGGTCAAAACTAAATTAATAATAGAACCTGATACTGACTCTCAAAACTATGTTCAGATGTTCAACAACTTCCACTTCAATAAAAATATTGAACGTATTCATAAAAATTAAATCATCTTCCTAATAAAATAGATAAAGATGTATTTAAAATATTTACATATCAAGGAAAATACCTTGCTACAATATTTGTTTTTGTTTATAGGTAATGTTTATATAAGAATTAATGCCATGCGCAGAAGGTTAAAAACAATAAAGGCGTCTGCTAGATGTACAGAGATCCTTTGTCTTTCCGCCGCTCCTGCCTTAGATTTAGAGCACAGTGCAAACCATTTATTTTGTCTTACTAACGTCTTAGTCCCTTCAACCCTTCATTCCTTCATTGTAGTGTTATATCTTGGGATATGTTCTTCTAGGGTTTATTCTCCTGAGAGTGCATTTTAAATCTATGACTATACAAAATACATAAAAGTATAAATCTATTTCGTTAATGTGTTCCTAGTAAAGGTGTTTTAGAAGTAATTGCATTGTTTGAGTATTGTGTGTAGTAAATTTGAGTGTATTGTATTACAAGTCCATTCGTGTACTAAAGCTTCAAATTAAGATATTCTGTGTGCTCGCCTTAACATACTGTATTTATATATCTGTTTTGGTACAGTAACGGAGGTTATCAGAAAAAATATAATGCTGAACTAATTGTGAAATATTAATTATAATATGTATTAAACAACGATTTAAACTACACGCATATCTTAAACTCGATTTAATCTGACGTAGAAGATATAATTTTACAATAAATTCCTTTAGATTTAATAAAGAATAACATATAATGTGTTTTTAGAAATTCAGGTAGAAAATAAAATTTGACTAAACTTTAAACGATACCCTGAAGATGCTAGGTAAAATAAAAAAGTAAGCAACAACGATACCAAGAGAACATTTAAAGCTGTTGACATTGCCAACATGACAAAGTTAATCCTGTTACTCTTTGCTAAGCCGACCCATCAGTCACGGGCTGCACCGTACCTCTTTAATTCTGCATAAGCCTTTGTCAGTTATGCAAAGTGTGACGTGTTTAATTTTGTATTAGTACCTAGAAAAAATAGGTTTGACTTAATTAATAACAATACAGATTTCCTGAATTGTAACTTCTTATATTGCCCATTAGATAGGCATTTTTACTTTAATATTTAATACATACATCACAGGATGGCAGGGATTTTTTGTAAGATGATTATCAGTCGTTGAAGGTTTATACTGATGCAATAAAATATATATAATTTAATCGGAAAACTTAAGTGAAATCATGTACATTTTATGATGAGTATAAATCTTAATCATTAGGTTTGATTAATATTCTAAAATATACGTGATTTTAACCAAGAATTGGAATTCGGAACGAAGCTATTAAACATTTATAAAAGTAATGATTGAAAATGGTGTTTTTAATGCTACTATACCTTAGGAAACAAATCAGTTAGGATTAGCAGGCTACAAACATTTAGGATTTAGTGATAAGCGTGATCTACTACATATAACTCTAGCCATTTCACAAACAAATTAAATTTAAATTATTTAATTACGTTATCAGTTATTTATAAATATTGTTTAAAACAATACACATAACTGAAACATGGGAGTAAAGTATGCAGAGTGTGAAGTGCTGCATATTTCATATATTATTGCAATATTTCATATTGAAAATACTTAAGCAATCTGATAATCGTTATCAGTTCTCAGTAAATGCAATCTCATCTCTTTTGAATATTATTTACAAACTAGTTAAATTTGTGTACTCAGTTTAAAATCAAACCTGATCAGGATTTAACTCAGTTATGGTGTATTACTAATACAGTTTTTGCTTAATTCTGGCCAAAATCTTAAAGGATTCATAGCCATTTATAAGAATTTTTGCACCATGTTAAAAGAATACATAAGTAGGCCCACTACAAGCTATGGGCTTTTAAAAATTATTCCATAAATAAGCTTACACGAGTAAAACAAGAGTGAATGAATGAAAAGTATACACAATAAAAAGTATCTCCGTTTTTTTAAATCCATCTCGAATTCTCAGGTATTTTGGTCTGCTTTTTACCACATTATTGGAGATCTGCCTCTTGACTGTGATCGAAACGTGATATGGATTTCCCAAAAGAAGACATTTTTGGGAGGTGTTTTTATTCTACGAAAAGGTTACAAACAATAAGAATGCCTCTGAGTTGTACAGGGACTGTTTTACTTTCCGACATTCCTGCCTCCAGGACTTTAGACACAAGGGTAACAAAATAATTATTTTCTTTTGCGAATGTCTTTGTTTCCCAGATGGTGTTATTTTTATATGATGGAGTTGAAACTTTAATATTTGTTTACCTAGAATTGAGAGTTTTAGTTTCACACTGAACATAAAAACTGCGACATAATAAATACAATTTATTATTTCAGATTATGAATACTTTAAAGCTAATCAAGCTAGATTTTATGTTGATTATAAATTATTTGTGAGAAATATTGGTGAATACGTTGCTCGCTCATTTGGCACTGAGTTCTTAAATTAATAATCTGATACACAAATAAAGGGATCTTAATAATGTAAAAAGGAAAAACAAGGGGAGTTAGGCTGGAAACCACGGTAAAAAGATATTATTTCTATATATTGTGATAAGTTTCTTAGAAATCAGCAAAACTGAGTTAAATATTAATTTTTATTTTGTATTATTATTTCCTGATGTATACAGGTAGACAGTATGTGTGTGATGAAACATTTAAGCACCAAATGAACGGCTTTGCGAGACGAACATGGCCCTGTTGTTGAACATTTTAAAGGACAAGAGAGAGGATTATGTAATTATAAGGGCAGGTCCAATTACTATGGGTCCTCATTTATTCTGTAGTCCCTTGAAAATTCTACTCCTTTAAAAATACCGAAAGTTAGAAAGGGTAATAATACAAGAATATAAATACTGTTATGAAAACCAGTATGGACAGTATAAACACAAAGTGTTACATTTTATAGTAATCTTAATGTTGTGGAGTTCCTCAATAATAAATAAAGGGAGTTTCCGCAGTCTTTTTAAATATATCAACCAATACCACTTATAATATTCTATATAGTACAAACCTCATCTCGTATGTGTGAGCTCTTAGTCTGTTAACATAAAAATAGCTTAATTAATGTTCGGTACTTATGCATTATACCGACCACCACCTGTAACGGCTCGTTGTGGCGATTATGCTAGGTGCGGTTACTGTAACTGTGTAAAGTACTCTTTTTTTCGACAGAATCTATTATTTGTCACGTAGCAAAGATCCCACCTCTCTATCAATCAGTCAAGGTCAGTTAAAAGGTCATTCATCGGCCGGCACGGAAACAGTATCACTAACAGGCCATCTCGTCGCGTAAATGCGTAAATGGGGATCAGCTAAATATCCCAAAAAGAAATACATTGGTACAAGTCTCCTTCATTTAGATTATTACCTCGCCGAACACATGTGGCAATCGAGAATAGGAGCTGATGGCGGAAATACTCTCCTCGACGATGTAGCGGTCTTCTAGGAGTCTCAGAAATGTTACGAGTTATTCAAAGTGCTTGTAAGTTGTAGGCTAAATAAGAAAACGACTCTACTTCTGCTCAATACAGTTTGTTTAATTTTGTACCCACTAGAAAATTCTCCTAAAAGTTGGTTTTCGGTTTAATGCATAAGTGCATAATGTTCTAAAGTTCACTTTAACTAAGTCATCAACCAGGTTAAACATTTCACAAACAATATTATATGTTACTCAATCCAAAAATATAATTTAAAATATAAAAGTTGAAATAAATAAAATAAAACTACAGTAGTACAAAAATATGTTGACAATTTACGATGAAATAAAAAACAATGGAAACGTTGTTACGATGCATTACAAATAGCAAAGTTTATGTATTTAATTTAAAATGCAGAAAGGAAAACATCCCTTTATATATATCCATCACCTCCGTTGGCCCATTTTAAACTAACTTTATATATTAGTTGGTAAATCTTCTATATCATTTATTTTAACTTTAAATAACTTTAAAACAAAACAAAATAAAAAAACCAGGATTGTAAAATAAAGGTATTTCTATAGCGAAATAATGCAGTTTGTTTCGTTTAAATTTTGGAGACTCAAATTGTAAAATCTGTCATGTTTTACTGCAAACGAACGATGTTTCAGATATTATTAATCAGTTTACGACCAATAAACTACGAACTACAAAGGACCAAATTGTGGTGGTGGCAGGTTTTTGGTCTGTCGAGCACGTGTTGTTTGCGGCTACTCAACCACGAGTGACTGGGCTCCATAGAAAATCTAAAGGTAGGGTAAGACAATAATTGCTTGGTTTAGAGTAATATTTTAGTTTGAAATTATTGAATTATCTAGGTGTTAGTTATTTTATGTCTCAGAGCATCTTTATAGTAAACAAATAAAATAAAACACTCTTTACGTATTTGTTTCTCTAATAATATTTTTAGAAATGAGTTATCAAAATAACTAATGACTCAAGGGACGTGGTCATCAAAGGCCAATGACCTTAAATCGTCGGTTAGAGATTAATGATAGAGCGCTCACCGGCCTATCGGCAGGACGCTAAGTCCTGGAATGAGGACGTTCTCCACAAAAGCATATGACAATTTGCGTCCTGCTGGCAGGACCGTTCTTTATACCATTAGATAAAGAGAAAAGTGACAATTCAGTGCGAAAAAAAACAAGTTCGTAGCCCTGTTTGTTCAGTCATGGCGAAGCATTTACGAAAGGATGACAACGTGTTTGTGTTGGCTGCGTATTTCAATATACGTAACATTGGTAATGCAGGTGGAGCAGGTTTGGGAGTGATTATGATCCTATGCAGAAACTGTTATGAGTAGTATATTAAAAGTGGTATCCCCTTAGCTCGAGGGAAGCAGTAAATTAGTGTAAAAAAGACACGTATACTGGTTGGTAAACTTATTATATTCACCAGTATTTATTTGCATTTGTTTCTAATCTCTAGGTAGTTACTTTGTATTGTTTTATGACAAAAGGAAAATTATTTTAATTTCATTGTTACTTTTTTTTGTAGCAAATATATATTTATATATGTTTTTTTATAAATTTTAGCTTTTTTACCACTTGCTCTTTTGTTTAATAAATGGTTCCAATATTTAATTAATATATAATTTATTTAATAAATGCATATATACTGTGATAAAAATGCATTGTTGTTGATGGCAATTTTATGTTGTTTAAGAAATTATTGCCGAAATTTCCCATCACTGATTAGTAAAAAATATCACGACGTTTTGAAGCGTCGAGAAATTATGTTTCTAATAATCAATTGGGTATGGAAAATGTCCGCAATAATATCTTTAAATATTATCTATACATAGGTTGGCGTTTTATGAATGATTCAAACTCTATTATTACGCCTTGATAGGCTTGAGTACTACCGGGAGGTTGCGTCCTGCAGGAAGGATATTTTGAATGTTCGCCTTAAAGCCTGGTTTCCTAGACCACGCTAGCGCAACCTGTCCGACGCAATGTCCGCTGACGCGGGCGTGCTGTCCACTGTTTGCTGGCGTGGTTGCGGTTTCCTAGACAGCGTAATTATTTCGCAGGTCAATGCGACGTGGAACCTCAGTAAACAGTAAACTAGGCCCCTTAGGCCTAATTTTTGTAAAGTCAATATATTATAGTGGTTATAATTCAAACCTACCATCTTTCCTAAGCTCTGTTGCAATTTCATCAATTTCTCCCATAATTAGACAACGTACTGTGCTTACTCAATTTACGTTTGCTTTGATAATTCGATAGATATTTGTGCTAGAATGACGGGAAAGGGCTTAACATTTTCGGCATTTTACGTCCTATAATTTATTATGCATTAATTTTACATTCAGAGATTTTCTTATCCTTTATCAACAAAAATCTTAAAATTTTAGCTAGGAAAATTACAAAAAAAATGGGATTAGAGCTATCCAATTATTGTGCCAAAAGAACTTTTTCGACTGATTTTTGAAATGAATGTCTACAAAATTTTAAGTAAATCGGACAACAAATTTGACCGAAAGAGTGCAAAAAATATATAAAACATGTTTGCTATGTATTTTATTTTAAGTTTGAAGTTAAATTTTATTTAGAGTTTGAAAAAGGCCAATAACCACGAAAAATTTTAGTTTGAAATTTTAAACTAATTTTATCGATCACCAAGCCCCAAAACGTGGTTGGTAGTTCACAGGAACTTATGTTAGTCCCGGGCTTAAGTTTCACAGTGCGGGTAGTGCTAATACCTACTTTTCCATAGAAAATTCGCTAATACAGCCAGCGTTGTTCTTGGCGTGCTGCGCTGAAATCAAAGGAAAGATATCTCAGGCCTTTGCGGCCGAATAATCGCATCGGACTGAAGGCGCGACGTCCGCACCCGCGTTGGCTAGGAAATCATCGCTATTGCCCACTTCACTTTAGAATCTAGCGCAATGACGTAATCACACTTTCTGTCTGGCGCAATCCGTCTGGCACGGTCTAGGAATCCAAGGCTTAAGGGAGCTGCTACCTGCTGGCAGGACGAAGACCCATGTACAAAAGTCCTCCCGGAAGAGCATTCCCGCAGGACAAGTGCTTGTATGTTCTATCGTTAAGAGTGATGTTTAAAAAACACAATTACACAAGTATTATATCAGAAGTAAAAGAAGGTCATATATGGTAGTTGTCAAAGTAATTTTGTTGGAAATAAAATATGAAACCTACTTTATTGTGTTATTAAGGACGGAATTATCAGGATAAAAACTTATAGTTAGGTCCTTTTTGTTATATTTAACACTCTTTATCCTAAACTTCAAAAATTTGAATGATCTGTTTCACACGTACTTTAGACAAAAACATTGTGTATTAAGCATAAATTTGGTAAAATTGTGTAGCTGCAAAGTTCTAGGTTAGCGGTAGCAATACCACACATATCACCTTAAAATTGCAACTAGATTCGACTCATTAAATGTTAATGCGCTGAGAAAATGCTATGTTTAAAAGCAATGTTGGACCAGTCATTGTTTTTATCACAGCTATCCAGGTCTTGTTGGGGTCAGTTGTGCATCGAGTTTCCTAACATATTCATTTTGAAATAACAACATACATTTCTTATAACTATTTTGTAGATGCTTTACTTATATGTACCAATGTTTAAGCAAAAGCAGTTTTAAAATATAAAGCCCCTTTTGGGAAACAATGCAAAATCTATGAAAATGTATTTATCAAAATTGAAATAACAAACAACAAATTTATTTTTAGTTGTTTTCGCATAATACCTTGGACATCAATTAATTTAACAATCCTACTGTTGGAGTAGCATTTCCCATTAAGATTATTTTTACTTTCTATTGTGGAGCAACTGCTGTTTAAGTGTTCAACTCATTATTTTATGAGTTGTGGGTAGTTTAATTCATTATAATATTTTTATTTTAGCATTATATTATAACATTTTCCAACATTAGTGAGACTTAGGATCTCTGCCTCACTAATGTGTAATCTATGTGTAATCGTGTGGATGATATTAAATATTATCCACATAACTATACGGAAGACTTCGTAGAAATTGTATAGACTTTCAGCCGAGAAAAGTAGTAAAAAGGACCAGTTAGAGCCATTACTCATTCGACGTTTACCCAGACTAAACTGTGGCCGCATTGCAGACTATCAATTGTTCAACTTGGCAGCCCAGAGTTTCATGTTCTAGTTGGTTAGAGAAATTCGTTTTGTCGTCATGTTTTTATAATATTTCTTTATAAAAATAAAAGGTTTCCAAATTTTATTGCACAGTAAAACTACACACCTAACTATAATCTATTTACATTCCTGAATTCACGTAAAAATATTTGTAGGAACATTAGTTGTATTTGTTTTTATATAGTTCTATAACTATATAACTTCTATAACTAAGTTCTATTAACTGATGTTTTAGTTATGAGTGCTTTAATAATTATTCTATGATATTTAATTGAAACAAATGTTGCTTTAAAAAATACACAATTTCTAAGAGAGGGGTTTAGCTCGATTTCCGTTATATCTACTTCTGCCCTTGAGTGCATGCTAATATAGCTTAGCCTGTTTTAAAACCGTTCCTATCAAATATTTTACTTATATGCTAAAGTTTAAAATACTTGTTAACTATATTTTGTCCTAGAGCAGATAACAACAGAGAGAGAGTACATTAGAGCAGAACCGCTCGTCCCCGGAGTTATATTATTGCCAGTTATGGAAACACTGATATCACCATGCAGTTGTTATGCTGCTTTTTTCTCTTGCATAAACATTTGAATCAAAAAAGAACGCAACGAAATATTACAATTTTGTAGCGGAATGTCCAAAATAGGAACCTAAAGTCTTACACTTTCAAATAAATTTTATGTCGAAATCACAATAAACTAATCAAGAAACTTTAAAACAACATACAGTTCTGTTTTAAACTACCCTCTACTCTTTAATCTACATTTGTTAAGTACCAACCCCGAGCCATGGCCAATCACTGGTTGTGGGGGTAAGTAGTATATTTGTACTAATTTACAATTGTTGGCCGTCATATTGGATCTATATTGGATTCAATGAAATAATAATATATTTTTAAAGTAAACAAAACTATGGTTTTGCGGTTGTGTTGTAACCCATTGTTTTCAAAAATAGTTCTTAAGAAACACAATGCTGTAATCCATTTGCAAATAGTCTCTGTATTTCTTAAGATATTTTCGTTTTTAATTTTTTTGTAAGTGACTTTTATATGCCCTAACAAACGTGGCCTTTTTCTCTCCATTAATGGCCATGAGATGATGAGTTACTACGTTTGACCATAGTTAAGTAGAAATTACTTAGTTTTGACCAATTATCAATTTTCTGCCGGCATCTTGGAATCGATTTTTTTATTTAAGGCTGGTGTTATAATAAAACAAAATCAATTTAACTTAAACAGACAAATAAAGACATCAAAACCCAAATAACCAACTGTCATAGTTTTTAATTATTTTTATTAAATACTTCATTACATTACATTTTCTCACACAATAAATAATTTAAAATTGCTAAATATAAGAACTTTAAAATTGGAAAGTATAAAAATACAATACAACATTTTATTTGAAGTAACTTAATTTTTTAAAATGTTTACTTCAGAAAGTATAGTTGAATACTATTTATTTTAGTTAAATTTTTGATTCTATTAAATAGGCACGATATCCAAAAACGGGATTTCTCAACTGCTCAAAAAGCAAATTCATATACTCATACAAGATAGACAGTTACAAATTATAATAAATAATGTGCAAAATAAGTAATTTTACTTAATTTAAAGTTTTAGTTTCGTTGCGTTATATTAAATTGCAAGTTACTCCGTTCCACACCCGTGCAGTAACCAACTTCAGGGTGGTATCTCATCATATATTGTAACTAAAACTCGCTTAAAATGGTATTCTAATTACCACTAATGTCCTCTCTTGGGACGATGGATCAGGAGAACCTCAATCTGCATAATCTGGACCTCTGTGGCAGCTTAGTAACAAGATCTCGAGTCGTTAGCGGCGACGTATCAGACTCCTGTCACCACAAACTATATAGCTAACTAACCTTTGACGGAATAGGTAATGCGACAATATTTAATAATATGAACCGATATAAGACATTATTTTTTAAATACAATTAACCGAAAGGAAATCATACATAACAAATGTTATATATTTGTTTACTATCGTGATAAATCACTACCACCTAGCATATCATTATGTTTGTTGTAGTTCCAACGTGTAATGCATTCTGAAAATATGGAACATTTCTAAAATGTTGCAACTTTGACAAAGTTTAACAAAATAGTAAGTTAGTATGTGATTTATTAAATCCGAGGATGACTTACAGTTTTACTGCAATGGCTTATGCAAAGAATAATCATGGTATGTGTTTTTGTCGTATTAAATACGATTTAAATGAATGGAGGTTCCTTTAACAGTTTGACTACTTTATTTTGTACATTTTCTTTAAAGGTATGAATGTATGATTTATTCTTTAAAAATTTGTTTTTCGATAAATACTTGCCTTATTTGTTGGTATTTTTTATGAAATTTGTTATATTTTATAGTTTAAACGTGTTTTAATATTCGGTGAAATAATATTTGATATCAAATTATATTGACGTGAGTTTATAGTGCAAAAGTTAATATATTTAAAGGTACTTTAAAATATGTATGTAACAAAGCCGTAGAAAAATAGTATTTATTATTAATATAATCATTTACATACAGTAATAAAAGAGCCCTTAAACAATAGCAAGTGGAATAACTTACAGCATGACTCTTCTCCCTATAATGATGACAAATGTCGCTATTTTTAATAATAACTCATATAATTAAGAATGGTGTTATTTAAAGAATCACAGATAATCTCATTTTAATTTTTCATAGATCGTTATTATTTTTTATGAATTAACTCGTGTACTTCTAAAATACATATTGGTTCAAATCGTTACCAACAAATCCAATACACAACAAATCCAAATACACAAGTAGTGTATTTAAAAAATAAAACGTATAACTTAATTTTTATAAGTGGTATAAGTGGTTTTTTTAAGTGGTATCGCTCCAACCACTTAAAATAATATTCTGAGGTGTCTCTGACAAAATCGACTATACTGCACGGACCGTGTGAATTTATTACAAAAAGTATGTTTATTGTTATACTTTAACATCAACAACATTTATTCAAAAGCTAGATTCTACATATACCTGTAGAATGTATCTGTTGGTTTTTCAAATGGTATTTACAGATTTTGATAAACAAATATACGAGGATTACTTTCCTGACATCTGGTGTGTTTTGTACTACACGCTGTCATGTGTTGGAACCTCAGTCCTGGCTTGTACATTTTATCAATACTGTGCAACTCGTACTGCAACATCTCGCCCTCACTTTGCTATATAATTTCCATTCTGAGATCTGTAGTCTATTTGGACAGAAAAAGTAAGGCAACCGACCCTTCTAAAAAACTATCTGTTGGATGTGATATTTTATATTGTCGATTGCAAAATTGAATAAAAACATGTAAATATTTTGTTTTTATTGCAAATAATTATTATTGTAATAGTCAAATAATATAACTATTGTTTACGTGTAGTATTTATAAGGCTTTATTACTCGTATTATCTAAACATGTTTTATATAAATATAATAGTTCCTATTTAAACATACGCACAACGTAAACCTCAAAAATTTACTTACGGCAATTTGAAGTAGATCGGGAAAGACACGCACCTGGAAGATAAAATATTATTAGTTTACAATTTATTTTATACTATAATACTTTTATTTCTAAAATTACGTTTTAATATCAAACAAGTAATAGTTGTGTACAAAGGCTCATATATATATTTATGGAAACATTGTTAGAATGTGATTTGTATGTGTGAAATGTGTGTAAACGATGACTACAAGGAGTAGTTGACATCACCATGGTGACTGAGCTAAGCCTGCAAATGTTCCCTAAGCCGACCCATCAGTCCCGGCCTGTGTCGTGCGTGTCAAATTCCGGAAAACACCCATTCTCAATTAGATGAAGTTTTAAGGGGTTTCGCATTTTTGTCAGTTTTATATTTATTTCATACGATCAAACGTGTGTGTTTAAGTAATCATCTGATTATAAACAACATATACTCATAAGATTAACATGAAACTTAAACAGTGAATGGAGCAGAAGCCTAAACTGGGAAGGTTTTAAAACTCCATTAGGCTCAATTAAAGGATGAGAAACTTGTATTATTTTTAATATGTACAAAATAACAGTGTCAGTCGTCAGTGGCGGAACAATATGCCAATATTCGTTAAAACTGCCTAAATTTATTCATTTATACATTTAAAACACACTATATTCTCCTTTAATATATATAATATGAAAGCTGTGGCAATTCACGTTTCAGAGGTTAACATGTTTAAATGTGGGAGCTTTTCCATAAAGATATACGTATAATATCCTAATTAGCAATGATCAAATAGCTTAGCTATTTTATTTCTCTAAGAGTCTAATAAATCCAATCAGAACCTGATTTGCTACTGATGGTAACCTGTTAACAAATTTACACTTCACAAAATGTCCTTTATGAATAAGATTAGAAAAATTAATGTTTTCAACGTAAAATCCATAAATTTAGTTTCAATAAATTAAGATGAAAGAGTAAAACATTTGTTAAACAAAAAGTATCTCACTGCTCGTGAAATTGGTCCCTAGATCTCAATTATTGTAGTCCTGATTCTTTTTCACTCTTTACATCTGTTCTATGATTTGAATGAGAATAGAACACACTAAAAGGTATCCCAGGGAGGAAATGTCAAGTACAGTGGCAGTTGGACAAAGCCGGGTACAAACAATACAAACATATTTACGTTGCCCAAGATCTCGTTGCCTTTCTCCTCTCCTGTGTTCAGGAACTCGGTTACAATGTAAACAATTCACTTTGTCTTCCTAACGTCTTAAGGTGGTCCCTCACTTTTCGTGAACAGGCCAGACAATTAGGCAGAAAGTTCTCCCAAATCTTTACTGAAAGTTCCGTTCCGTATGTTCCCGTATGTATTCAAAGGTTCGTGCAGCTCCCACACTTCTCCCAAAAACTCCGAACATTCATTTGCATTTCATCTGTTATACACCATTTGTTTCTTTTAATCAACTTAATTTAAGTTCAACAAAATATAATATTGTTTAAGAGTAACTAAAACAATCAGTACCGCCATTTGTAATGTGTGTTTCTTGGGGATTGCCATACATTTTTGGAGGATGGCCCATTGTTTAAGTAGCTTTCAAAATGAAATTCCTATTAAACATTCAGTTTGATTGACTTACAAATTGGGTGGTTAGGAACTAAAGATGCTAAAAACCTTAGTTATTAGAAGAACGATCACAAAAACACGGTAATAAGTTTTATAAATTCCAATAGTATAAAATGACATATATAAAAAAATAAATATTTCAGAATAAAAGCTAATCGTTTAAATGAATAGTATGGCCATTGTTCTAAGAATTTGAGAATGGAAGGAAGGAGATTATTCAATTATAAGGGTAGGCTCCAATGGCTATTAGTCTTTTTTCACTTTTATAAAGAGATTAATTTACTTAAATATCAAAATGTCAATGTGTGTGGGTGACCAGTTTCGACCCAGCTAGAGAGATATTATCAATCCAGGCGTATTATATTTTACTTTCTAGGCACCCCTAAAGTTGATAAAGTCACTCCATTACTGAAGATGGTTATTATAATCGATTTTTAATTTGGTTATAACCTTTACTTAGTAACTAATGATATATGCTTTTTTTACTGCTTTATTCCATTCACACACCTTCTACAAACACCTTTACAAACACCTGCTTTAGTACAAACACCTTCTACTATTGTTTTTTCTGTAGTATTGAAAATTGGTTTACTGCGTAGAGTTACTTCTGTATACAAATGAAAGTTTTCTTTCGTAAAAATTACCTTTTTACGATGCAAACTGATTAACATAAATATTATTAAATTTTATCATTTACGTATCTGTACTCTAAATAACATAAACGATAATAATAGCTTAAAAACAAAAATTTAACACTTATAAATTGATTCAAATATTTTTGCATCATACTGTGAGCACAAATCTCAAAATTATAAAATATTCAGGAGTAAACTTGTAGGTTGAACTAAGCTAAGAAGCTACCCAAGAGAAAAATCTCCAATGATAAAGCCAATGAATTCATGAGAGATTGTACTACAATTTTATAAACACTAGAAATATAATCAAGGTTAAATAAATCAAAGATGATCTGTAGAATATTCTCTCCCTTCTATGTCTCGTTTAATATTAAATAAACAATGAGCAAAACAAATGCAAATGTACTGCCAGCCAAGAGATAAATAAAAATTAGTTCTTATAAAACAAAATAAAAAAAAAAAATATTTACAAGTTACTGAGGCATTTTTACTACTTTGTGCTTTATTGTTATTTATTATTTAATACCCAACCGGCAAAGTTATCGATATCCAAATACTGAAACATGTTTGCTTTAACAAAAAACATCTAAGAAGAATTATGGATATTTTACAACAAATAAACTCCGTATCTTGTTTGGCCCTCTTCAGTGATAAATGTTACGCGAGGTGCTGACGTTTAGACAATGGTGAGTCATTTGTTTCTCGCTCTTTTCTCAAACTATCTGTTTCTTATTTTATAAGAAATTAGTGAATTTACCCTCTTCTCTTTTATAATTGTAAATATTGCGTTCTATTTATTAGTAGGATGCAGTTCCAATGAGATATGACTATACGGTTAAAACTATAAATTGTACTTATGGTTGGTTTTGGCAAGGATTAAAAAGATATACATGTTATACAAACTAGTTCTATTATACAAGAAGATTCGTTCGTTTCGAAAATGTGGTCATAGTTATAAAACATGGTAATGGTTCAACTTTTGCCAAATGTGAGGCCATAACGTGTATCACGCCTCTGCATGTATTTGTCTCACTTACGGTAATGGTGTGATGGTGGGGAAAGGAGTTCTAGGTTATATTAAAATAAATGCGATACAAATCACTGAATATTCTCATCTTACTGTTATAACAAGTATATCGCTTAATTTCTTAAAAATAGAACTATTTTAATTAAGAGTATTAAGAGCCATCGGGAACACAATTATTGATAGCCTCCACTAATTTTCTAGCAGGATTTAAGGACACCGAAAAAGATAAGAGTAAACGAAACTATGTTCACCAGAACAACCACAGTTATTAAATTATCCCTTGAGTTATGCAAAAGAAAATACGGACCAGTTAAGATATAAGGGGCAACCGTTGTAAGGATTTTCATTAGCCTATCCTCGTTATAAATGTTTAGTTGCTAATTTAGACTGATAATAGTGACAACTTATATTACGAAGCTTGATTTACGAAACAAAGTGTTTGTAATTTAGTAGTATAACTGATAGAGAACCCAAATTCGCAATCAAGAGTTTATACACCGATAAAGTGACGAGCCTGAGGTAAAAGTATCAAGATTAAGGAAGGAGTGAATAATTGTATGATACTGTAACTGAAGCTGGTTTACTCTTTTACCTTGGTGAATACATAAGTTGCTTGCAAAACAATCAAGAGACGATTCCTTGTAGAAAGTTTCTAATACAATGAAAGTTATAATAATGCACAGTAGTGGCTAGTATATATGTCTCAAAACTAATAACTGTTTAGAATCGTGACATACGATTTAATATACTATACATTTGATTATGTTGGATTTGGAATTGAATATGCTATCGAGCGCAAAGTACACTTACATGTTGATAGAATTATTTTAAAGCAATTTGTGTTTTTAAAAGATTTTCAGAAGAATAAATAATGTTTTCCTTAGTCCTTTCGGACTAAATGCGATTCAATTTTGTTTTAACTAAGATTATTAAAATAGAGTGAATACAATAATAATAAAAACAGTTTATTAATGTTTATGAGTTTTTTAAAGTAAAAATTTAATAATTTTTGAATCGTGTACGGTTTATAATTTTAGTTATGAAAATAATTCATCCAAGCTATTAAAAATAAGTAAAAATTAAAACAAATTGTTGTTTTTGGTTTAAATTACTTTTCGTTAGTCAAATATAATACAACTCTCATTAAGATTCATATATAATTTCAGACATATACTTATTTGTACTTATTCAATTTACTTCTTGTTTAACCTTTTTAGATTTATAATTTTTAATATGAATTTCACTCCTAATTTGTTTTTGTTTTAAGAGAAAATTGAATAAGCTATTAATTAAAAGGAATATTCTTACTGCGACTAAAATAGATTAAACAGTTAATAGACTAAAATGGATTGCAAATTTAACTTAATGATAGTTATAAACTTAAATTGTAAAACTTAGCAGAGCAAAATATTTAATCTTGTTAGTCTTTGTGTATTTTGAACTTTTTTGTAAACAAAATATATTACCAAACGCCTGTGCTATATCATTCACCAACATATTTTAAAATGTATTGTTAGGCTTAACAAAAAGAGAAAATACATTTTGGTAATACAACGAATTAAATAATAAATAACAGTTCGGTTAAGACAAGTTTGTAATTTCCTATAACCCAGAAAAATAGTGTCATAAAAGGTTTATTGAACATATAACCTAAGAATTCGTTTATCCAACCATCCAGGACATGAAAGTATGGTTGAACAAGTAATAGTCTGCAACGCGACCACAGTTTAGTCTGGGATAAATGCGAACGAGTAAAGGCTTTAACTGGTTTTCCCAACCACATCCGAGGGCATAAAGCCTTTATTCCAATCGAAAATTGGTATTTACCTTTAATGGGATATTATTCAAGATTCACTTTACAAAATTCGTTGCAGATTTTAGCCATGCAATTCAAATGTATTTTGTACATACGAATATTTAGAATAGGAGAAAACTAAGCTTTGTATCTACTGAATAACAAGTTTATATCAGATTTCATCTGGAAAATCTGAAAAAAACTCTTTTGATGATGGCTAGGAAGATATTTTTACTAAGAACATTTTGTTCGATTGATATTTTTAAAAATGTGTATTTTGGTCTAATAGCTTCTAAAATTCAATATGGAATAGTGTGCTGGGGCTATACTTATTCAAATTTATTAAAACCAGTTGTAAATATACAAAAGAGAATTGTTCGTTGCATGTTAAAAAAACCTATGATGGAACCTTCTTTTCCTCTTTTTAAATCTTTAAACATACTCCCCTTAAAACACTTATACGTTTTTAGAATAGTAAGCACTTTTTTTATTAAATCTCAAAAATGGATTTCAATTGAAACAGGTTATGAATTAAGGCACCAACGATCAAACTCATTCTTTATACCATTGCCTAGGTTAGAATTTTCTAGACATTCTTTTGAATACATTGGTCCAACTTTGTTCAGTAAAATACCAAATCACATAAGGAATTGTTTTAGTTTAAAGAAGTTTCAAAAATTAATAACTATTTTTTGGCTAGTTGATATTCCAGATATAAATATTCTTTTGAATTCAATGTTTGAGTATAGCGCTTTGGCCAGGTAAAGTTAGTTTGTTAAAATAGTTCGGTATTATGTCATTGTGCCTGATACTGTTTATTATTTGTACGATATATGTTTCTTTAATACGGTAGTTAGCACTTTTTATTTATTGTCATTACTGTTACTTTGTTAATTCAGTTTTTGTAATGCACCGCCCTGCATCCCTTTCTTATTAAAATGATGGTCACCCCGACACAGGTTCGCCTTTGGGGGACCTAATTTCTGTTTAGGTACTTTGTTTACTTATTAACTTGCACTTAATTATCTTTGTTTTGTTAGGTTAAGACTTTATGTTGAATCATTTGTTGTTTATTGATTTGCTATTTATTTATGTAATAAGTAAATTCAATGTTATGTACTTGAATAGAAATAAATACATTATTTCTTTCTTTCTTTATATTGACATTTTAATATGAATGCCGTAAAACAAAACCAAAACGTATTATAATATAATGATTGCTGAGCTCGTTTGTAAAATGACAGACTAACCAAAAGAATGTTAATAATAAAAAATAACAAAATTAATAATTTATTAACAATCAAAAATACGGTTAAATTATTTTTAAATGTTTTTAATTATGATGTTAATTAATAAAGACAATGGTGGATGTGGCCAATGTTGATTATGTATTTAAATTTAAAATATATATATTTTTATTACACAATCTATTGATTTTAGTCTAATGATTAAAATAAACTACTGAAACAAAACCATTGTATGCTATGCAAATAAATTGTAAATTGTTTTTAAAAAATCTAAAAAACTAGGTCTAGTTTTTTTTTTATTAAAATGTTTCGTGGACCCAATACATCAACGCGCTATGTTCTAAATTATCGTCAAGTTCTAAATTATGTTCTAAATTTTTATCAAACAGATTTTCAAAATTCCTAAAACCTTTTTTTCAGGAGTTTAATTTACACCTCACTTTCCAAGTCGAGACTAATATACGGCATTGTGCTCTGGGGTTCTGCGTCCCGTACTTTACTCACACGTGTCTTTAGATTGCCGAGAAGAGCAACCCTTATTATAGTCGGAGTGAATGGAGTCTTGGAGTTGGAGTCTTGCTGATCGTTTTTTAAATCATTAAATATTTTGACTTTGCCGTATCATTATATCTATGAAATGCTCATTTTTTATAAATTTAAATACGCTTAATTCAAAACCGGAGCAGACATTCATGCATATAACACCAGACAACGGCAAGATTACAGACAGACCTCCCACAGATTGGAACTAGCTCTATCTCTTCCAAAGAACATTGGGCCTAAACTAATTAACAAACTCCTTCAGCAAATAAAATCGCAAAATGTCTCCAAAACTTTAAAAATTTTGCTAAAAGAATATCGTGCAGATAGAGCAATTTACTCTGTTGGTGTGTTTTTGGTTGATTAAATTAACATTTGATATATTAGTTGATTTTTGTTTGATTAATTTATTTTAAGGCAAAGCTTTGTACTGTATAAATGTAAAAAACTAAACAAAAGTAATATACATAGTAATCTGAAAATAATGAATTTTTAATTTTGAGACGAGCTTTATTTTAAATTTCGATTACTCGATACACAAACAATGTTACTTAAAGCATAAAAAATTATCAAATAATACTACACCGTAAAATTAAATTAATTGAATGAACACAGTAAAATATATATATATTGTACAGTATTTATTTTTATATTTGTATTTAAATATTTATATTTGTTTGGTAGACACGTGCAGCGTTTATTTTATTGTCCAGAATTAGTATTAATTTATTTATTTTCTGAACAAGTATTCATGGAGAATATATAAATTTTATTTATTAAAACACCACTGCTAAGCGATTTTTTTATTTTTCTTATTTTTAAATTTACATACAGTTTTATAAAACAAAAATTCTCACAGATTAATTACTCTAGTTAGTTGTCCTTCTGAAGTTAGAATTATTGTGACGATGGGCATCACTCAACGTAGACATTTATAATTACTAATAAAATATATTCTCAACTTACCTTTGTCCGCAGTGTAGATTTAATAAAATATTTAATCTAAACGATAACGACCTGGTTCCGAGTGTCTGCCTATAAAGCCATGGAGTAATCTTTACATGGTAAAAATGAGTTGAAACTGTCACTGACATTTGTCATTATGCATATAATACTTATAATACAATAAAAAAATATAAACAAACATAAAAATGTAAATATTTTCTCAATTTATAAACTAATGAAATTCCAGCGACATATATGAATTATCAATTTGATAGGAACATATAAAGTGTTTGTATATTACGCTATTTAAAAAAAAAAACATAAAACCTTTCCTTTCCTCTATACAAAGCCATTGCCCTAAATATGACAAATGCATATGTGTGTTCAATACCCTTTATGGTCCGCATTTGGCAAAGGTTTCACAATTATAATGTTTTATAACGACGATTATATTGCTCCGAAGACAGAATAATTCGTATATATTATAAATCTTGTACACATAAATATTATTTTTTAAATTCTTATCTAAAGTTGCAATAATACATTTTAGTATCAGTTTTAGCAAATTTACCCTATTGGGAAGAAACTATTACCGTGAGTGGCATGGCGAAACTTAAGCCCGAGACTATGATAACTTTTCGTTTTGAGGTCCCCAGATACCAAAAACACTGTTCGCTCAAATTTATTTATATATATATATATATATATATGTGTGTGTGTGTGTGTGTGTGTGTGTGTGTCCGTTACCTCGATATCTTATGAAAGAAACACCCGATTTTGGTAAAATTTGGCACACATTTGGAGAGTAGTATTTATGACTTTAAGTTCGAAAACCAGATCGGTCGGACTATGGGAAAGGGTTTTATCGGGGTTTACAATTTTCCAAAAATCCGTTTTTTTGGATTTTTACAAAAAAATTTAAAACACTTAATGTTGGTTATATCCATTTTATAGAGCTTAAAAACACAAATAATTAAGTATTTTTAATCATAAACCTAAATTAAGTGGTTGCGTAGAAATTCCAAAAAAACGTGTCCAATGTTATGGGAAAAAATGTTTTTCTAAGATAATTTTACTAAAAACTACACATTTCTTGTTATCAATGTGTTTAGCTCAATAAAAAAAAGTTGGTGTTTTATTTGTTGTTCTACGTCCAACCTTTAGAGATATTCATAGTGTTAAACACAGTACATTGCCCAATGTTATCGTTATGGAGGATAAATAAAATTTTATATCTCCATTATTTATTAATGTATATTGATGAAACTTGGTATGTGGCTTAAACTTGTTGTGGTGTATTTATATCAGGACAAAAAACATGTTTTTTGTTAATAGTCCTCGTAGCAGCAAACCTGCATACTCGGCCCCCATGTTATTCATATGGAGAATAAGTAAACCTGTATATCTCCCTTAATTATGAACCTAAATTGATATAACTTGGTATGTAGCTTCAGCTGGTTCAGTTATATTGATAATTGTAAAAAAACACATTTCTTATCTTCCTCGTTGTAGCAAACCTGCGTCCTCAACCCTAATGTTATTCTTGTGGAGAATAAACATATGTTATATATCACTAGTTTATGAATGTATTTTTGTGAAACTTGGTCTTAGAGCCGAATTAGTGAGAGTAATTGGCTTATGTGGCTTAGTGTAGTAGTATATATTTGTATTGTAAATTCGCTGAGTACGCAGGTTAGCTGCGACGGGAGTATTTATTATTATTATAATTAAAATATAATTGGTATACCTAAACTGCACAAACAAAATGAATAAATCCTAATGAATAAACACGAAAGCGGTGGGAATAGTGATACAATTTATTATTAGTTAAAAACCATAAAGAAAAATAATCGAGAGAGTCAAATGCCTTGCCATTGTTTAAACGTCAGCACCTCGCGTAAAAATCTTCACAGAAAGAGTGTTAAACATGACCCAGATTTAATTCTTTGAAATATTTGTATTTAAAAGTTTTTTGTGCAACTTCGTCTGACTGTAAAATATGTAATAATATTGTAGGAGGTTTTGCATACAACCTTGATGGCAATAAAGATTTTTAAATTACCTGTGCACATAAATGAGACAGCAATGAAACATGATAATATTTCAGATCCATCTCATTCTTATTTATAAATCTTTTAACATAATAACTTTTTATGTGTGTGGTAATTAATCGTAATTATGTTTGTTATGTAAAATACACAACATGTTATAATGTTTGTATTATTGTCATTGATAAGTCACAATTTGTATTCTATAATAAAACTATTAAAACAGATAATAACATAAATTTAATTATAAATATTCTTACCAAAGCAGCGAAACAATGGTACATCCCATGGTGTCATCATTACTAATCTTATTCTTCGCTATTATTTTAAAGACAACACAATCTATTGAAGATTGCGTCCAACAATCATACAAAACAAAATATTTCGCGAGTTTGCATGTGTGAACGTCGTAAGTAAAAATATACTTTTGACTTCAAAATTTAGGCTTTAATAGATAATGCTAAATATATTTTACAGTGTCAGTTTTTTAGTGAATGATTCACCGGCGAGTATTAAACGTTTCCACATTATTTAAGTTATACATCTTTAAGGGTCAAGGCATCATACACTCAAAACCAACTTATTTTGATTTTATTAAGTATAATTTTACTTAAATATCACGTTACGGATTACAATCACTGAAATTACGCAACAAATTGCACTTGGAATTGTTATGGTTTTTTTGTTTTTCAAATATCCATTGCGGTTTTGTGTTTTTACACTACTTACTATACGGATTTTAACAACATGCAACATGTCCCGCCTTGTCACTCCCTCGTGTTAAATAATCTATCAATGGTCCCTCTTAATATACTGTAATTAAAACTCGCTTATGGTATTCCAATCACACTAATGCCCTCTCATGGGGGGATGAATCAAGAGAACCTCAATCTGCATAATCTGGACCTCTGTGGCAGCTTAGTAACAAGATCTCGAGTCGTTAGCGGCGACGTATCAGACTCCTGTCACCACAAACTATACAGCCAACCGCAAGTTATAACTAAGGGGTTCTACATTATGTTGCATGGTTAAAATTAAACTTTTTTATCTTAAACATCCTCCTTAAATTTCAAGAAGTTTGAGTGTTAATCAGCATTAGTAATTTAGGTACGTTAGAGGGTTGCTCTTTAAAATACCTTTGCTTTTGTTGTTTAGAACTTATAACTGTAATGTTATAATAAAATATTATAAATCCATAACTATATTATGAGGTAACCATCCAAGGTATTTTCCTCCTGCTGAAATATGTAAGAATCTGTATGCCCATTACATTACAAATAATAAAAATACATCTTTTAAACAATAGGAAGTAAACTATAAAATATGTTTTCATTAATATTTACTTAAAATCTTTGGACCCATGATCGGAAAGGCTTACTTAATTTTGGACTAACTTATTTCATCGTAAGCACTAAGCAACTCGTACTCTCCACTGCAGTTGGATTTAAGAATAATGAAATTGTAAGAGTTTGGAACATATTACAACTCTTCTGTTTTACCGTTAACTATCTCAAAGTAGCATCGTAGAGGACGAACGAATTGTCTGGTAGAGAGTTTAATCAGTCAAAGTGGCAAGTTAAAGTTTATGTCTACCCTCTCTGGCTCGACGAGGAAAATACATAAGGCAGCACAACGGTTGATATTGTAAACAAACCAGGGTTACACTCACTGCATTTCCCTGTTGTCACTAATGAATATAACATGTATACATACATGAACATGTTCGCAGTGAATATATGTGATACCTTTTCTGAAAAGCGTCACGTTTATTTAAACAAATTGGTCCTTACATACGTCAACCTGGTAATACTATTTTAAATAATGATTCTAAGATTTGTTATTTTTAAGTGGATTAAAATATTTTACTATTATAAAGCGTAATATAACGCTCTGTAGTGTTTGAATATTCTTAATGACAAAATTGTACTGCGTTGTATATTAAATTTCCCAACGTAAATTTGTGACTAACAAACTGTTTGTCAGTTAATAATATAATACCAACAATTGATTTAAATTAGTAAATTTTGAATCACTCAAGTTATAGAACGAAGAGTTTTTTGGAATAACAGTATAAATAAAATATGCTCTTTGGTTTTAAAGTAATCCCAAAAGTGACCAACCAACTTTTATGGAGTGAAAATACGTTAAAAACACAAAATATAAATAATATAATGTACTAGGTTAGGAAGGTTGAGACTAAAGATGGATTGTAATTAATCTGAAACCGGTCTCGCATAAGTAAAAAAGTTGACACCTACACAATACTTTTACCAATAAATGGTAAGTTTTTAATATTGCAACAACTAAAATCGTGCTAATAAAAAAATTATAAATATTATTTGTAGGCACAATTTGTTTTAACTTCATCAACGTTCCCATAGTTTGCAAATATAAGCAGTTTGGTTAACCAATTCAGACCACACTCTTTGGTGTATTTCATCACCAATATAACGGAGACTCTATTGGTTTTAATATTATTTGTTGATGTTTGATTAATTTAGAATTATAAACTTGGTGTTTCACATAAGCCCAAGCGAAATTACGTGTACAGAGTATGAGCTATGTGAGAATTCATATTGTCTTTGCAAATAATTTACAAATATTTGTTTGAGTTTTGTTATTATCTTGCAATATTTGAAATTATATTTTCGAGCCAAACAGTTTAAACTAGTCCTAGGTTTTCTCCACTTACGATTGTTGTATTTTATTATTCTTTATGTAGTTAAAATTTTGTTAATACTCGAATACATAATATTAAGACTGTGTATGATGCAGTCGAATTACCGTATAATATGATATATTAATATGCTGTGTATTAATTCTATAACACAGTATCTTAGAAGTTAAAGGGGTTTTCATGACTTAAGAATGAATTTCATATTCAATCACGACTTTTTAAGGCGCAAATATATTTACAATTGGAAGCTGTTTAGGAAATGTAGTTAAATAATTGTTGCATGTTCCAAAAAACTAGGAACTGACCAGCGCAATGTCCATACCAATTTAAACTATCATTTGTTTTATAAATGAATATGAAAATACAAAATAACATAAAAATTATTTAATAAACTGATTTGATAGCAATTATAAAAACGATTTTACTTATTGCAACAGTATGCTGCATTTTTATTTGAGGAAATGTTAGAATAGTGTCGTATTATTACACAACTTTTTTTTTAATATCGCACGATTATATTCATGAATTTGTAAACTACAACTTTAAAAAAACTTAATAAATTTGTATAGTTTTCCTATTTCAATAAAACAGAGTTCAAAAGTAACAGTAAGTTATTAATATATTGTATGCATAAAAACCGTACATAGTCATGATTTCAACAATGTTCTTGCCCCGGATATTTTTTGACGGTTTCGGTGATAAATGTTACAAGAGGTGCTGACATTAAGACAATAGTGGATCATTTGTTTCAAGCTCTTTACTGGAAATTTCCGTTCCTGAGATTATACCAAATTTCAACGAACTCTTACAATATTCATACATATCATATAATTATGTTTTACCTTTAACAAAATTACTTATTATTTGTTACGTACAATTGAGGTATTTTAATTAAGAAATTTATAACAAAACAAGTTACCCTCGTTGCATAGATTGAGAAATACGATATATAGTAGATTTCTGTTACCAATTAACTAGTCTTCATCTTTATATTTAAACAATTCAGCCTTTTTCGTTTATACATATTACGGTTTCGTCGCAGATGAAAACACTGCATATTTATTGAAGTGAGGGAAGCTAATATTGACCACATGCAGGGGTACAAAATGAATCTCTCCGACACCTGCGGCGAGCTTTATGTTGAGAAGAGATTTTGTCAGGACTCAAAATATTGTAAATATTGTACCTATCTTAAAAGTTTAAGGGTTTTGTATGACTTAAGATAACATATAACATCAACTGTATTAAGAAATGTTATATGCAATTACGACTTTTAAAATAAACCAGATTTAAAACAGAAAACTGTTTAGGAAATTGAGTTAAATAATTTTTGTCCGATCCACCAAACAAGGACATAACCAGCTCATTGTCCTTAACAGTTTCAACCAATATGTGTTTTTAAAGCACATATGTTATTCTGTAAAAATAAAAAAATAAACATGAAATATATTTTATCAATTGCCATGCGAATAATTATTAACTTTGCCTTAAGTTACTGCAGCTATACCATTTAATGTATTAAATATAACACGAACTTTAATTCTGTTGAGATTGTATACAAGTGGTTTGAATAGCAACACAATGGGTACAAACTTTACATCCAAGATAGGAATCCCTAATTTCACATATCAAAAATAGAACAATAAACTTCCGTAGAGAACTTAGAGTAAGTCGTATTCTGGACTCACAATAAGACGTTAGCAAGACTAAGGGAATTGTTTACATTGTGACCCAAATGTAAGAGAAGCGGAAGTACAAAGTCGTCTTATGCAGTCCTGAGATGTACACCGAGTTGTTCGTAAATTACACACGAGTATAAAGCTAGTCGGTTGAATTTGAACTTGTGTTCTTTATAATAATTATATTATTTGTACGTTACTGATTAACACACATAATTATTAAAAGTAAAATTATTATTCGCTAGAGAGTTTATTGCTATCATAAATATCCACTACTTTCAATAACCGTGTTCATAACTCAAAAAAATATAACAAATTTAAAAAATAAAATAATATATTGTATTTATTAATCGTTTTGTATATCTGATGAATTATATTATTTTCACAAGGAATATGTATCGCCTTAAAAATAACGTTTTTTGTGAACAATTCTAATACTAAGTAAATTATTTAATTTAATCTTAATAAATAAACACGCAGAACAAATTTAATAGTAGGGCTTCCAAATGTAGAATATTAATACACCCCAATTATATATTTTTCTCAAAATACTTTCAATATTCGTTTCTATTTTAAGGCATTGGTTAGATATTGAAATTTACCATAGTGTTTTGATGGTTTAGTTTTCTGTTAAATCGATGCGAAAATTGTGTTTATAATGTCTCACTATATAAATGTATTGCATAAAATAACCAAATTACCAAATCAGTTTAATACGTCGATTTTCGTAAAAATTATACAAATAATCGTCGATTTTCGTCGATTTATCTGATTAAACGAATAAGGTCGATTAAGTAGTGGATGGTTCACTGTTTAGACACATAAATATTTAAAATATACACTCACTTGATTTTTTTCAAAACTTGATGCATTAGATTAACATTTAAAACTATGTAAATCATAAAATCAAAAATTCATTTGTATAACACCAAATGTTACATTCAAACCACAGACTGTTGTAGTACATTTAATTATTGTTTCGTAATTTTTACAAGTTATTGCTTCGGTTTTACATTTATAATAATAATAAGTCGTTAACTGTTATTGTTTCAGTCGGGCATTAATTTTATAATTGTTTTAATTGATTCGATCTTATCATATACAGCCCTTCTATTGTTTAAGTATTATTTTATTGCTTTTAACGTGTTAGTTTAATTCCGGACAATACCAGTAGTCAAATTTATTTTCTCAAAGTCCTTTTATATTGGATATTAAATTGACGTTTGATAAATTATTCTCTTGTTATTATTTTATCTATTTAAGTAGGTTGTATTGTTAGTCATTTCATTATTAAAAACATACTACGAATTTACATATTTTGAATTGGTAAAAATAATACAAAATTACGTGTCTGTACAAAAAAATAAAAGTAAAAAGATTAAACTGTGAAGTCTCATAAGATCGTGTTCAAGTTTGAAATGTATCTTTGAGAGCTATATAAAACTGTTATGAGGTCGTTGTCAATTTCATCGTGTTGGGAGAAAGCAAGCTAAGCACATTGTGTGGCGTTACACAGTTTAATCAGTTGGAGTGGAAAGTTGTGGTTAGAATCCCCCTCTGAGACGGGTTGATTAAGTGAATAAATAGTGAGAGTCCAACCACGTCACCACTAACACGGTCTGGATTGGAGCAAGTTGTTCTTTTTACCAAGGAATTTAAATTAGATGTTAAATACAAGTTACCTTTTTTTATATTTTACCAATTGGTTACGTAGCTAGTCCTACTCCTAGCTACGCCTACTTTTGAAGCAGTTTACAAGGACATATGATTTGTTTAAAAAAAAAAAAAAAAAAAAAAGTGAAATAGAACCTTCTAAGTATCATACAAATAACAAATATAATACGGGTCTAATATTTATATTGTGTAAAACATAAATATTTAGCTGCTACAAAGAAGGAAAGAAGATGAAAACAATATACTTCGTTTGGTATCAAATATTTTTCTCAATAGAGGACAATATTAAAAGATTATGATTACTTTATTTAACAAATAAGGAAATTGCAATCAAAATTCAATGCTATTATATATTTAAAAATTTTAATTGACTTTATCTAGCTGAAAAATACTTTCTATGGTAAAAAAATTACATTGTTGAAAATAGCTTGCCCGTTGATGAAGGGACCTGTTAAGTTCAAATCCATACGACTTGTCATGATGATGTTTTAAACTTGATCTTAAAGAGTATAACGTATACAAATATATATATACATATATATATATATATATATATATATATATATATATATATATAATAAATAGGTATTTAATTGAGTAAATCCTACAACCTTACTCTTCATTGGGTTAGCGTAGTTTCTGCTGAAAAAACTTGTGGACTCATAATATGCTTTTGTAAAAAAAGTATGTAACCTAATATTGTTTACTATATTTGATATTAATTTGCCAATTCTCTATTTGGCATTAAATTTCATAAAATGGCGTACAGTTTAATTATGGCTTTTAACCATACACTCAAGCAATCGATTAAATAGGCACCAAAATTTACTGACATATATTAAACATTTCAAGACATGGGACATAAATATATATAACGATATGATACGTTAAACTGGTGAGTTATGAAACAGTCTTAAACAGGCTTCATGATTGATTGCATAATATCTTAAAAAATATGGCAATGGAAAATAATACGTGCCTGGTGGTTTGTTTTATTTCTTAAAATTATGATCTGCGTAAAATTATATAAACCTCGAAAAGACGTTTTTGGTAAAGGACGTAAACGATGACGAAGTCTACTGACAGGATTATTTAATTAGGGCGGTGATGGACAAGAGAGTCTACCCCTAATACTTCATCCCCGATTAGGGGATGTTTCTAAAACTTTGATGCCCTTACACATTGGTTTCATTTTTATACATATTACCTTATGCTCATATTTTTACAAACTATTTGTAACTATAAATTAATACAAATAAGAACTATCACAAATATCACCACGTATTTTGTATGTTACTTATGTGCTCTTACTTACTGTTAGGAAACATAATAATTGTTTAGCTATTATATATTATTAATAATACGTGTTTAAAAATAAAACATATGTTGCACATTTTCAATCAGTATTTCAGTTAACATCGAATCATAGGTAGAGATTATTTGTACTTTAGTTATTTTAGAAGTCATATATTTAACTTTAATATCGGTTGATAGGTTGTGTATCTTCCGTTCTTCAATGATAATTGGACGGGTTGACACCTACACAAAACACAAGTCATTTGACTCCAGGCTTACACTTGGCCCTGATTGCATGCTCTTGCAATATCACAGATATTAATTTGAAATATCTCCAGGCTTTTCCATCCTCCCAGTCAAAAACTTTCTCCCATCTCTCCTCTCCCCTCTTTTTTTCAATTGTTTACCAATTGCGTTGAAATGCGTAACCGATCGATAAGGGGCGTTGCTGATCTTTTAATTGGGTGAGAACGGAAACGTGAATCCCCTGTTAAGTGTTGGTGACTTTGTTAAGGAATAAACTTTTGGCCAGTCACCTTGCCTGGCGTTAGAATACAGTATGTTGGTTCAGGGTGAACTTTTTTTTAGTTGCTTGTTTGAATGCCGGAAGGTGGTTTTATGCATTTCGATATTTCAATACTTCTGGGATATATGAAACTCAGGAACGTTCTGGGGAATTTTTAACTGGTGGTTACAATGTTCTATACTACAATACAACCAATTTATTCATAGTACTAAGTTAAAACTGCTATAATAAAAAAATTATTCTTCTTCAGAGTTAGAGACAAAAGGGGAATACTTTTATCTCAACGACAAAATACATCAATGTAATAGCACCTACAAGTTAATTAAGGGTTTGGAAGGTTTTTGGAGGGTGAAGTTTATATTGATACATTTTAATATCTCTAAACGGAGACTAAAGGTTTTGAGATACCTGCATTGGACATGCAAAAGGTAAATCTATATCATTACCTTAGATGTTATCAACGAAACGTGTTAAAAATTAGATCTCAATAAGCTAAAACTGTGCCACGTTTTTCTATCATTTCTTAAACGGTTCCATTTCTTCACTATAACATTGTGAAGACCCTAAACAAAAAGAAAAAATGTCGGCGGTTCAAGATATAGTATTATAACACAGAATAATAACTAAAATAATGAGAAGGTATTGTAATGTATAAGAATGTAAATGCAAATTAAATCAATTAATTTTTATAAGTATGGCTAGTCAGAGACGCATTTGGTTTATACAATATATGTACTTTAAATACAATAGATAAATTTTGTCAGTAAGAAAAATATAGAAAAATACATATAATCTACTAGATTATAAATTAAAATGATTTATCGCCTACAAAAACTTTTAGTTTATCTATATCATCCAAAAACCAACTAATGACGTCTAAGGTTGTAAACAGCTTATGCAACTACAGTGAATATACAGCCCCATCAGCAGAATCGTCTGCTGATTTAATGTTTTGTCGTAAATATTCACATTTCAGACGTTTATAGCCTTATACATGTAGACTGCAACTAGTAAATAACACTCGTGAATAAGGCTAGCATTCACATTTAACTAAATTGTAATACAATAAAAAAACAACAAACCGACTGAAATAATAGTAATAACAACTGATTTAAAACGAATGAGTTAACATTTATTAGTCTGAGAATTCTTAATTTGCAAGTAATTTTATCTACTACTGTATGTGTAAAATAAAATATAAGCGTTATTTTATTTTATTATAACACATCTTTATTTAGAATGTACTTTGCTATATAAAAGAATGCACTTATTTGCCTAACTATATTTGCAAGTGTTTATAAATCGCAATAAATGTAAACTTAATACCATTCACTGACTCACTACAGAATTATATAACTATTATGTCTACAGAGTTTAAGAAGTAATTTTCTCTGTGGCCCGGGTGCTTCCTAAGAAATAGATTTATAATATTCTCTCTGCACCCTACGACTTGAACAGTTTCAATTATAATACACTAATCATCAGTTATTTAACAGAAAACAATATTTACGATTGTCCATTAGTATAAATAGTTTCAAAATGTTTACCACAGAAACAGCAACCATTACTGCTGTAATCCGTGAGTGGCCTCGGGTACTGCAGCCACTTTATAAACCATTTTACGGACCTACTTAATAAAAGTGTACTAAAAGCCGTTTATTATTCTCTTTTTTTGAATTGGGAGGGCTCAGTTTTACAATCCAAACATTCATTGAAAATTAAATATTCATAAATAAATAATATATATATCCATTACTCCATACAATGCATCTTTGTTTAACCCTAGAATATTTAGTTTGTTTAGTAGCATTAATTAGATCGAAGGGTAGGCTACGTAAGATCTAGATAGCTATATTTATTAATATTTGTTAGTAGTATAGAAAGGCCGATTCCGCAACAGGAAAGGTATGTGAGGTATGAATTTGTAAGGTCACCATTGTTAGATAATATCATTTATCCTATTCAACGAGGTCACCATCGTTAGATTATATAATTTCTCCACTTCGAATATACACTCCAAATTCCAAGCTTCATTCTTCCAAATACCTTCGCGTGGGTCGATAGCTTTCAGTATCTTTAACACACATACCAATTCTCGTGCAAATCGAATGATAAATAACTGAACGCGAGATCACTTTGTAAACATGAAAATTTCAAATTATCCCATGAATCTTGCAGGTTAATCTAATAATATGGAAGTTATTTATATTTACATATACTAAAAATCAATGCGAATCTGCATACTACATTTCAAATCGATATCTTCAAAAAACAGCAGTAGATGTGAAGTGTAGGAACGACAACCAAAAGACGAAGGGCGAGGACAAAGGTCATGGATTAAATTCACGTCACCGGATTAAATTCTGGATTACATTCTCAGGATTCCCCAAACCTAACCTATGCGACCCATTTTTCATCCTCTAAATGACCAATTTCATGGTTATATTACCAATAACGACTTGAAAACTTATAAAATAAATGAAAACAAGCAATATTAAAGTAAAAATTTTGTTTTAATACAATTTCTGTGTTGACTCATAGAAACCAAACGATTAAGGTCCGTTACCTCTCGCCACATGCTGTTACAATTTTTACTGCGGTCGGAGGTAAATGTTGCTGTGATATCCCAGCTTCATTGTTGCCACAAGCTGGAATGAAATATTTCCTGTACTGCCAAAACTTTTATATTTCTTTCTGTTTGCTTTATATTATTTCCCCTTGTATACGGAGGTTTGTTATCAACTTCACAAATCATCTGCGCAATTCTGTCTCATCTAAAAACGTTAAAATCATTGTCAGAGTTATTCATCAACAATATGATAAAATCCCCAGTTTAGACTTTCTCAATAACACCTTCGCTAACGCCGATCAAGTATTTTAATGCTTTACCAGAACGCGGTGTGATCCTTTTGTAACACCCACTTGGAAACTTAAAAGTCAAGGTAGTTAATATTAATTTTGACCCCGTTTTGGCATGACGTAATCATATGCACTCTCTACAAATGTGCAGTCTTAACTTGCGTTATTTTAAATCTGTTAGCTTAGTTTCAAACTACCCATGACAAGAGTGCTATTTGGTGTGTTTTAAAACGTATATATATCCAAGAATAGTCCAGTTTTAAGATTGATATTGACCTTCATAATCAGAGTGTGAAGCTTAAAACACATGTTTAACGTGGTCTTATATAGGGTGTTTCAAGTCTTTCTCCTATAAATATAGAACCATTAGCAACACTCGTCAGAGTCATCGTTAGTTATAAAATAATTACAAATTGACGCAAATCGATATGAAATATGGTGGGACCCAATTTGGGTTAGACCAAAATCTGAGGTAAGTTGAAAAGGGTGGTATAAAAATAATTTTTTTTATATGCAAAATTTCGGGAATTGAAACGAAGCAGGTTGTGACCCAAATTGATATAGAACCTAATCTGACGTAATTTGAAGGGGGTGGTATCAATACATAATAAAAACGCATCTAATAAAGGGCTGAACGATCTGTTCACCCCTTTTGAATTACTAATATCACTTAAAAATATACATTATCAACATCAAAATATAATAATGTTCAATCAAACTTGTCTATGAATCAGCCCGTTAAATCGCTTGCTCGTGAATAAGACCTTGTTATGGTTTTTAAAGTCTTCCACATACCACTGTATAACAGCCATTGACAACGCACGTCACAGTCATAGTCAGATATAAAATGAGTGGGATTTATGATTCAAAAAGATGACCGAAACGTTAACCCGTGCTACCCCGGGACTACTTTACAAGAGATTCATGATTAAAGGGTAGGAACGACTCGTTCCTCCGTCCTAATTCAGGGCCACCTTACAACGAGCTAATCCAGGACTACATTACAAAATTCCTAATCCGGGACTACCTTCCTACATCCTGATTATTTGACTCATAAAGTCCGTTTGTCTGAGATTGTTATCTCACACCAACCTCCACCTGTTGTGTAATATGATTGGTGGGCTTTACAAGTGCATGTTGATGATTGTTATATGATGTATATGTCAGATTTTATCATGGCCCAATTTGGGTCACAACATATTTCCTATCATGAAGGTAGAAGATGAAGGTAGACCTTTACCTGAGTCTTCATCATCACAGTGTGAAGCTTGAAACACTTGTTTAACTAGGTCTTTCATAGAGTGTTTGAGGTTTATCACCTATAAATGTATAACAGCCATCGGCAACGTACGTCACACACGTCATCAGACGGATCACACCGTACAAGGATCACGGTTACCAAGCGTCTCAAGATGGTGACGTACGTTGACGATGGCCGTTATACTGTGACTTGCGTTAGTGTCGTATGGACTCACTTTATAACAAATTGTTTGACACACGTCGAGACCCTCATTGATATGATTGATTAAACTTGTAAATTTCCAAATGTATGTATTGAAAGAGGAATATAAGTTCATTATAAATATACAAATCAAAACTTTCAAAATCAATATTTAGATATGGTGAAAAGAAATTTTAGTGAAAGCGATATAGTCAATACTTTATTTAAGAAACAGAAGATTGTTGATGAAATGTGGTCTGACAAAATGATGCCCGAAGCGGCAAAAATGATTGAAAAACTTTAAGAGTGGTGGCGTGAGGAAAGTGAGAGAATTCAAAGACAACCAGTGGAGGTGAGGGCAGAGTTGTTCAGTAAACACCCCACGTTCCCTGTGTGAACCAAACCCCAAATAATACCATTACCTTCGCGCTATAACAAACCTTTGACAGTGGAAGAAGCAAACCGATTAGATTAATTACAAGACAAGCTAATTGCAAAAGCAAAATAATATCGTGCTCGATAATTTAATGAGAAACAAGAGATCAAAAGGCAACACGAACCATTTTTGAATGCGTTGGAAATAATTTTTGACAAAAATATAATGATTCCGTAACAGAATTTACCACAGCAAAAGAACATTTTTGAAGAGGAAACGATAGTACACTGTTGCCCGACATCGATGACGATATGCATTTTGATAAATCGATTCAAGCTATCGTTGAAAGAAGAGGTACCGAGGTGGGTTCATTGGCGAGACAATATTTATCTTAAGCTAACGATGGAACTTTTGGTCTTAACTATGATATCGGAGAGCGAAAACTAAAAGTATGAAATTCCGGTGTCACTATTACAAATGATGTTATAATTATCGACAAGAAAAACCTATGATATCCTGGTACGCCAGGCCTATGGAGACTTTTATTCACACAGTCTGGAAATTTCGGGAGTGAACAGTAAACGAAAAGTCATAGAGATGCTTATAAAACAATTTTAATCGACTCTGGTGCGATATTTCAAAGCAGCGATCTATCGTCAGAACGTCCCAAATCCACTCAAGGTTTTAAGTGGAAAAAAGTTATTAAACCTATGTGGGACGAATTTCGATTGGAGAATTTACGTGGAAAACCAATGGGAAGCGGCTTAAAAAATAGCAGAACACTTGAAGAATCAAAGAAAACCCTGGAGAGCAGCTAAAATTCTCAAGGATAAGGCATTTAAATGCGTTATTACAACTAAAGCCAATCTTAAAGAGAGAACTTTAGCTTTGGGGACAGCGATGTGGGAAAACAGAAATTTGGCATGGGGTTACCTGTACAATTGCCAGATAAATATGTTGAGAAAGACCATGACAAAAAGAGCGGTGGAGGTCAAACAAGGGTTATGGAGAACTAAGTTGGGACTGGCATCAGATAGGAAGAAATATGTAGGACAACATTATTTATTAAATCGAAAATAGTGCGTACAAGACTGATTTTTAAAAGGTACAATATGAATATATGTTGTATTCCTATAAAAAGCATCAATGGGATTACGTAACGCTAGCAACAATGAAGCTTGGATATCACTGCGGCACTGACCTTAGCCCGTAGCCAAATTATAACGGCGCGTTGCGCGAGATAACAGACCTCACTCGTTTGGTTTCTATGAGTCAACACAGTAATTGTATTAAAACAAAATTTTTACTTTAATATTGCTTTTTTCATTTATTTTTTACGTTTTCATATCGTTATTGGTAATATAACCATGAAATTGGTCGTTTAGAGGTTGAAAAATGGGTTGGTTATGTTAGGTTTGGGGAATCCTGAGAATTTAATCAAGAATTTAATCCGGTGACGTAAATTTAATCCATGACCTTTGTCCTCACCCTTCGCATATTTGTCGTCATTCCTACACTACACATCTACAACTATTTTTTTGGAGATATCGATTTGAAATATAGTATGCAGGTTTGCATTAAACTCTAGTATATGCAAATATAAATAACTCCCTATTATTAGATAAACCTGCAAGCTAGATGCGATAATTAGAAATTTTCAAGTTTACAAAGTGACCTCGTATTCGGTTATTTATCATCCGATTGGCACGAAATTTGGTATGTATGTTAAGGATACTTGAACGCTATCGACCCACGTGTAAAGAGTTTGAAGAATGAAGCTTCGACTTTGGAATGTTAATTCTAACTGGATAAATGGCATTATCTAACAATGGTGACCTAGTTAAATAGAAGAAATAATATTAACAATGGTGACTTTGAAAATTCATACCTCTCATGTTGCGGAATCGGCCTTTGCATACTATTTTAGTTTGACAGATTGTATGCTGCATTAGAAAAATATGTTATATTTGTTATGCACTTTCTTAAGTCCAGGATTAAGAAAAATATTCTTTTTTATTTCTTTTAAAATCTTAAGAAAATATTTGCTAATTTCTTTTCAATAATTGATAAATTTCATAGTATATTGCTATTAGTTGTAATTTTTCACGGGAGTCCATAAAAATATCATCCTGAACACCTTTAAGTGACGTGTCTAGGAAAACATAATATTCAACTCAAGTTAACACAACTACTTTTCAGAGTACGACATTAAAACAAAAACTATAATGGTAAATGGTAATCTAACAAACATATTCTTTAAGATGATAAGAACAAAAGCTATGGAAATAGAGATGTTGATTCCACTGTACATTTTCTAAAGGTGCTTCGCCACAAGAAACAAATGAAACAGTATTGTCTAAATGTCAGCGCCTACTGCACCATCTATCACCAATACACGGCAAACTGGGGGCCGAACCTCTCTATAACATTTTATATTTCGTACTGACCAAATCAAAACATCCGGTCCTTTAAATTGCTCATAGCTCGTAGGCAAGAAGATTTAAATCACTTAAATCTAAGTTTTGATTTAATTATTTTGCTAATTCTAATAATAGTAATAAATATGCGTTTGGTCATATTTAACTTACACAATCATAATTCAACAATTTCCACGAATGCATTAATTTAAGCAATTACTTTTTGTGTACAAGGCGTTTTACAATTGTTATAATATCATAGTTAAAAATGTTTAAACAAACGAATTATTTTAAACATAATTGTCCACTTAGCTGTTGTTCGAAGGTCTCTAATATAACGGTACTGACAACCTACAATTCATTGAGGGTTTTTTATGGTGTTTTATTGAGTATTTAATGTGATTGAAAACACAGTTATGACGATATACAAAAGTAACTAAATGTGATGATACGATCGATCGATCGAAATATAGACCATATTTAGAACTAAAGGACACTCATTTTTATAATACAAAAATCTGTAGGTTAGAAATAGGAATAATAATCATAAAGAACACAATATCGCCAATGTAGTTACCATGTTTAAATAACTAAGGATATTCACTTTTATGCACCGTTCCTCAGAAAAGCTACCTCCGAAAATATACTAAATTAACTTGTAATATTTAATCAAAACATATTAATTTGTTCGGTGTACTTAAGGAACTTAAAGTTCCTTGATACTTATAATTAATTCATGATTGAATTTTAATGTATCAATGAATCAACCTATAATGAACCCTAAATAAATCGAAAATCGTATAAATACGTAATATGGTCAGTTCGGTTTGATTTAGAAATTAATTAATTAGTTTGTTTTGCCTTCAGGTCAAATTTGATTTTGTTTGTTGTATGTGTTGCAATCAATTAAGCATAATTCAATCAACTGACAAAGCCCTAGCGCGTTATTGAGCAATTATTGCAATTCCTAACCGTACCTTTCGATGTTTACTATTGATGCTTTTCTGATAAAATATTAAATTCAGATACGAGGTTTTTATTTGGAACAAAGAGTCGAGGTTTTTCAGAACAATGTGTTTCGAAAAGCGTATAGGTTTTGCTAAACAAAAGTCTAAAAAAGTGGTGAAATTTGACTAGAGAAATATGCAAATATGCTTGAAGGTGGATTAAACTTAAAGAGGTATAATTTTATTTTAATCAAAAATACCTTTTGAAGGGCGTTTGACCAAAAAGATAGAAAACCTAAAAGTAGACAGCATGCTTTATAAATGAAAAGGGAGAAACAAATATATACTTACTTAAGTACCAGAATGTTTTCGTGTTGATATGGAAAGTGATACTGACGTTTAATTTGTCCTTTCCTCAGGAATAGGGAATTTCCTAAGGAATTTCCCCAATGGGGGCATGGGGGGCGCAGGTCAAGTCCAAGGTAATGTGGATTGATCCACCCCAACTTTGCTGCTGGTTTTTTTGCTTTGCTGGTAAACAGCGGAGATCCCATTAGGAAAATACGTTTGAAAATTAATAGCGGGTTTGATTTCCGATTGATTTTAAAATTTATTTCGGCAACAGTTTCCTTAAGCTAGGATCTAACATACGACGAAAGTCCATCAAAATCGGCCTGGAAACAGCTGAGATCCCATAAGGAAAATACGTTTAGAAATGAATAGCCTGTTTGTTTAGTGATCAAGTTTTAATTTTGTTTGTCATTTGCTTTCTTAGCATGAGGCCTGCCATCTAACGAAAGACCCGTCACGATCGGTCGGTAAATAGGCTCGTTATGACTTTTTTAAAGTGTTTTCTTTATTGTGAAATTGACCACGGGAGGGATGGGGCGCATGAGAGAGGGCATTTGGGGGCATTGGGGGCATGGGGGGGGGTGTAGGTCAAAGGTCAAGGTCAAGGGGGGTGACGTAATCTGGGGGGATGACGTCATGTGGATTGATCCACCCCAACTTTGTTGCTTCGACAGTATCGGCCATTCACCCCTACTAAAACTACCTTTGAGGGTGGCTTGTGCCATTCAGATTGAAAATATGGAAAAATAAAAACGGTTATGCACAACTAAAACTCAGGACGAATATTTTGGTACCTCAATATTCAAAATCGGTCTAGACATAACGGAGGAGTTCACTTAACAAAAATTGCCTTAGAGTATTAATATATCAGAATAAATTACAATCTGCTGAGTAACTAAATAAAATATAACTTCATAAGATTAACATTGGAACTTTCAGAGTTCTTCAGGCAACGCCCCGAGGTCAAGAGTTTATGGAAACCCCAAAACCCCACATGTAAAGGTTAAGAACTTTCGGTTGATACCGAATGTACATAAAATAATAGCTTTAGGGGTCAAAAATCACCGAACAAAAATCAAGAAATTCTTTAAATAATATAGATTTAACATCCTTCAAATATGCACTCATAATAACAACAATCTCTTGCTTTCAATGGTGGTTACGTTAAATACATATAAGGACATCTTAACCACATTATATTTATAACTTATGACTGGTGAGGTCCTAGTAAAATAGTCATGAATCTTAGGCTTTCCTTGGCTTTGGCTCTCCACTCCCATCTGTGACTCTCCCCTTCCACAACTAGCCTTGGATGGTGCATTTCCAACGCTTATGGGAGTAATAGAACTGTAATTTCGGTAAACCGGCACAAATTATGTGCCCAATGTACATCATCATACAACCCATTTTTTAATTCACCACACAGAATTGAGCTTATAATTTAGATAAAACATGCCCTTTTTCAGCAAGGAAATGTATCTATATTATTAAAACGCTACATACAAACTTTGTAAACAATAAGGTTTTTTGTTTAAAGATTTAACCCCCACATATTATACACCAGAACGAGCGACTAGGTTGTTAGATGTTAAACTGGCTTTAGAGTTTTAATTTATCAGGGCTCTGCCCCACGGGACAAGTCCCATATTATTCACATGGAGGAGAGTTTTATTTGGTTTATGAAACATGTGATTTTCTTAATTCAATTCAGTTCAATAAACAGCTGCTATAAGGATTGTATTAAACTACAGACTGTCATTGTGTTTTTACTATTTCAATATTAAACTATTTACTATTCCTACTTCTCAAAATTGGATGCGCAAGCTGCATAAGTTTATCTTAACTAAAAGTCATAGAAAATAGATTTTATAATCCTTTAAAAGGGTACATTCAATATACAAATAGTACCACAGAAAACAATTCACAAACTCTTATTTGTGGAAATATAATTGTGTTACTGTAAATGCTAATAATAAAAAAAATATATACAAACTATCAGACACATTCTAACTTTTTTTACATGATCACCATTAAAACGAAAATGTATATATGTATTTTCATACTAAGTAGTAAAAGCCATCACTGACTTTGACGGCTGTCACATGACAAACGTTCATCTGAAATTGCTCTGTTTATTTGATAACGTGAACTCTTCTGAAATACAACAAACAACAAACAAATGTACACTTTCATCTCTTTTTGATCAGTTTTTTTTATACACCGTGTGTAAAAAACACTTAAATCCGAGTTTAATGGTGCCACCGGATGTTTAAGCTGAAACGTATGGTGTATGCGTTCTTTTAAAGTAGGTCAGTTAGCATGTAAATCGTTATTTGACCTGATTTTTACGAACATATTGTGTTACTAGCATGTTTCTCCAATTGTGTAAATATTTAAAATACTAGAAAAAATTCTGTTCAAATATCTAATTTTATTTGATTCAGTTGAATTGCAAAATTTATTAATCCCACTTGTCAAAGATCATTTTATCAAAAATAAAGCTGAGTATTAAATAATTTGAGCGATACAAATTACAATTTGGAAGAAAGTATAAATACATAATCTTACCGTCTTCTTTAAGAATTCTTTTGAAAGGAATGCATGTGAGTTTAAGTTGAATTGAATTTAAATGAATCAAGTACACATCCCGTCTAAAAGAACCGCATATAACTATTATAAATATACGTCATATAACATATAAAAGTATGTATTTTAAATGTTGTGATGGTATCTTAACGGCAGCTTAGTAATAATAAAATATATGTATTATAATAATAATAATAAACCAGATAAAGGTATTGCTAAATTATGGCACTGTTCTCATTATGTTACCAGTTTTAAGATTTAATAAATACAACACTTAACAGCAAAAAGACTTATATCAATATCCCCAGTGAAAGTTCTATGTTTAAAACTAGTTAAATTACAAATATCTTGCTCAAAATTAATGTTTTTCAAATTATTTATGTAGCCAGTGACTAAATCTTTCGAAAGTTGTATTTCTTGTACTTACGCATATGAAATATGTATCCTATAAATTGGCTAGCACTCGTCTTAAAAACCTATATTATTTTCTTTTGGAGTTAACACCATTTATTTTAGCGAATTTCCCCTATAGGGAAGAAGCTATTACCGTAGGTCTCATGGTAAGACTTAAGCCCGAGACCATGATAACTTTTTGTTTTGAGGTCCCTAGATTCCAAAAACACTATTCGTTTAAATTTATATTTATATATATATATATATATATATATATATATATATATATATATATATATATATATATATATATATATATATATGTCCGTTAACACGATAACTTGAGTAAAAAACATCCGATTTTGATGAAATTAGGCTCAAATGTGTAAAATGACATTCATGACTTTAAGTTCGAAAACGAGAAAAATCGGACCACGGGAAGGGTGGTTTATGGGGGTTTTAAATTTTCCAAAAATCTGTTTTTTGCATTTTTTACCCTACAATTTTTAAGAAACTTAATTTTGATTTTGACCATGTTATAGAGCTTAAAAAACAAATAATTTAGTATTTTGAATTATTAACCTAGGTGAAGTGGTTGCGGAGAAAATCCAAAAAAACCTGCTCATAAAATCTCCCATGTTAATCTTAAAGAAAAAGGTTTTTGGCTTTTCCTCAGTTTATTTTAATGTAAACTTCACATTTGCTTTTACCAATCTGTTCAGTTACACAAAACAATCATTTTGGTGTTTAAATTGTGATTCTACGCCCAACCGTTTAAGAGATATTCAAAGAGCCAAACGCAGTACGTTGTCCAATGTTATCCTTATGGAGAATAAATAAAATTTGATATCTTGATTATTTATGAATGTATGTTGACGAAACTTGGTGCACTTGGTTAACTTGTCTTCACGTAGTGCTGGTATATTGATATTTGCACAAAAATTGATTTTTGTTGATTATTCCCGTAGCAGCAAACCTGCGTACTCAGCCCCCATGTTATTCTTATTGAGAATAACTAGAATGTTATATAGCGCTTATTTATGATTGAATATTGATGAAACTTAGTATGTGGCTTCGCCTAGTTAAATTCTATTTATTTTTGCATAAAAATCAATTGTTTCTGTTCCTTGTTTCAGCAAACCTACGTACTTATTACCAATGTTATTCTTATGGAGGATAATTAAAATCGCTTATATGTGAATATATTTTTATTAAACTTGTTTTGCGGCTTTATGTGGTATTAAGACATATATTATGCATTAGAAATTCGCTGAGTACGCAGGTTTGCTGCGACGGGGGTATATTTTTTTTGCGGATTAGTGAATTTCAACGCCAGCGCAAGGTTCGTTTAGTGAACAATAAATACACTTTTAAGGGGAATTGGTCGAACTCCCTCACATTTTTGAGGACATCCCAGGATTTTCACCCGTGACCCCTTGAACCAAAGTCCAAGACGTTAACTGTTAGGTTGGCGAGATGCCCGATTTTTAAATAGCAATATTGTATTTTGGCTTGACACGTATCCCAATTTATTTGTGTAAGGCCAACTCATATTAAAACGCAAAACCTTAAATACTACCGCATTTAGTATGGAATCAAAATCAGTTTTAGTTCACTGGTTTAATTGTTTTACTTATATATACTAACTACCTTATACTTTAATTTTCAATCAAAACTAACTTTACTTTGATAGATCATTCTGATTGTAAATGCAAATAAAAATAGATATCGAAATAAAATAATTAATTGCATTGCTTATTATTGAAACAAATATGATTTAAAACTTGAACAGATCTATCTTAGTAAAAAGTTACGTAAATTACACTATCGTTCAATATTGGTACAATTTACTATCTCACCATGTTCTTTTTTACACTACGTACATAGAAATTCAGTACACTAATGTAAGATCAATAAACTATCATGAAAACTACCTTACGTCATAATCTTCTACTAGATACATTTGACGCATATCATCAGTGAGAGTGGGGAATTATTGTTTTACTACAATTATAGACTCACGTGAATGTAGATGTAACCAATAATTACTTCAGCATTATATTATTTATAAGATAATATCGATCGCAATGTTAGTACATCTTAGATGCATTTAACCTACGGTTTTGGAAAGATGTTATTTCATTTGTTTCTATAACTTGCATAGAAAACCTAAATAGAAAACGTTTATGAATACAGTGTGTAAGGTGTGCAACATTTATTTAATTAGTTAAAAAAATGGTTGTAGTTTATTGCCAAATCAGTAAATAAAGAAAAGAAAACCATACACAAATTGATACAGGTCTTTAATCATCTGTGTGAATATTATTTGAAGAATCATATCTTACTAGCTTATCTCAACTTAGGAAAAGGTTGTTGTTTATTTTTATTTCTTATAAATATTTATAACTAAAATTGATGGGTGTAAAATCGTATTCTGTACTTATCTCCTAGGTTTTAAAGTGTATTTGGGGATTTTATGTTTAGCTATTTACAAACTTTGGACAACCCCCACTAACAAGAAGTAATTAAAATACGTTAGGGAAATAAGTAAATGCAATAAAATAAACTCACATACACAGGCTGTAGCTCGTAAGGCACCTAAAACTGATTTTAGACGAACCTGGAAGACCCGGAACAACATAACCAAATCTTCCCCACCAAATTGACCCCAAGGAATAACGTGACCAAATGTTTAATTTTGTTTAAACACCGTGTGAGCCGAGGGTAACTACTATGGTTCTCTGAATTTTAAAATGTAAAGTTTCATGTTGCTAATGCATATTTTGAAAACCTATTATATGACAACAACTTTATTAAAGCAGATCTCTTTACCCGAGTCAAATTTTTGGCTACCTTTGTAAAGTATATTGGCATTAGTATGATAATGTCAATACCTTTTATTTTCTTAACAAATTTACATATAATTTTACTTTTTTAAATATAAACTAATGATAATCAGAGATATTGTTTTATTTGCTACATAACATACGCAGAAATAACCTAGGAAGATCAAGGATTTTGTCTGTAATCTGTTTGAGACACCTCACGTGAGGCATCCTGTATCGTAAGACTTTCATTACAAACCTGTTTCCACTATTGGTGTTTACAAATATTGATCAATTTTAAGGAAGTAACTAATGCAACCGGTTAAAAGGATAACTTTAATATAAGTGTTATTAGAGCAAGTTCTTCTCTGAATAGTATTGGAGATGGTGGACCATTATTACTTCCGAACCATCTCAATCCAATTCTAATTATTATTTTGATTGTTTTGTTACAAACTTTGATACATGTACTTAAAATTATTTCTACTTTTAATTGCTTTAAATAATGTATCACATTAACACAATTCTTAATTGCATTATAAACGTTATATAGAGTTCTTAAATATAAATTAAGATTTTGGTGATCTTAAGCTATTATGACATCTTAAGGAATAATATAATTTATTTTTTGTAAAATTAAACATTTATACATTTATTCACAAAATACACTTTAGAGAAGTATACACTTTTATCTTCACATGTCTTCATCATATCAACCAACCAATAACAAATATGTTAATACCCCTTAGTAAGATCAACCTGTAATGACTTATAAGTATTTCAATCACCTTATAAAAATGGTTCAAATACGTATAAAAGCTTGTACAGTCGTTTCACTTTCTCAATAAAATTTTGTTTGATTTTCTTTCTTGAAAAAACAAATTATTCGAATAAAATATACAGAAAAAATATTCGGAGCAAAAGAAAACGTGTAATTACTATACTAAACAATATCAGATCTGTCACGGTTTACGATTAAGTTTATTAGATAGTGTTTAATTGTGATTGATGTGACCTCATTAGTAAGAGTCTGTCACGATTGTATCTTGTACATCAGTTATACCCAGCAATATTTGTTTAACAAGTTTACTAGACGGTAGTTTGTTCAAACTCTTATACAATCACTGTGAATCATTGTGAGGTTTTTACTTAACAAAGTTATATTATTCTGTTTACCCTGATGCCGCACATAAGTAAATAAATAATTCATAAAACATGTTTACTGTTATAAATGTTATAAATCATAGGTTTACTGATATTGACCTACTTTACCGGGAAGTTTATACAGTAGTAGTATTAGATAAACTATGAAACTTTGATCAACCCGATAATTTCGTGACCAAAGGAATAAGTATTATTTACGATTGATTTGTTTTTGTTTAGGAAGCAACCATTACGGTTTAGATAGACTTAGGTGTTTTCCATGTTGTTTAAAAATTACAAAGGTTTAGTCAACAACCACATTTAAAGTTGTTGACACCCCCATTGTGAGTGAGTTAATCCCGTAACACCTAACCATCCGACACACCAGTCACCACCATTTTAAATTACAGAATAATATATTTACTATTTCCAAATTATAATTTAAACAACTCCAACAGTTGAATTTGGTTTCGAGTTAATATCCCTTTATTTTATTACAACAGATTTATCAATAATATTCTCAATGTTTAAATTTTAAAATTAATTCCAAATAGTATGGCAAGAGAATACTTTAAAATATTCTTATAATCTCAAACTTAATTCCTTTCATTAAATATTGCCCTGCTAAACACTTACAGAGGTACCGTGGTAACCGATAGGTAATAACCTAATAAACATTGGATAATAACGTAATAAAATGGAAATATAATTAAATGCGTTTATTAAAATTATTATTATTATACAAATATGGTGTCTGGAAGTAACTTGTAGACTAATGCAAAGTGTAATGTTCAATATATTTTTTAATAATCTTTAGTATAGAGTTAAATTAATTGTAACCATTAATGAAGTGTAAATTTAATTTAACAAAATGACTCGATTAAAATTACTAATCTAGAAGAACGTATGTTTTGTACTAATCAATATTAGTATTTTGTTATTGTCTTATTGTTAAATTAATCTTTAAACACTAAGGACGATTTTAATTATTTATAATTATAAGTACCTGAGATAAATAGCTCATGCCCCAATAATGTGTTATTCTAATGTATTTTATACTATGTTCTTTTTAGTTAAAGCACTCGGAAAGACGTATTTTCAATAATTGTATGTTGAATATCATGTTTAATTACTCTATATTTGCGTATTCAAATTACTGAAATTGTCCATTAAGAGTTATTCATTATTTTTAAATGCTTTCAAAATCTATATTTACTTCTCAGTTAGGCGGATGCAAGGATTTATGCAGGCAGGTGGCTAACCTGTGGTGTAGGTGTAATGAACCGGATAAAAAACCTCCCCTGCTCTTTCGGATTCTACCTTGGGAACTATTTATCAAACGGCTTCAGACTAGGCCTTATTAGACGTACACCAACAGGGCTCACTTCTTTGTGGCTGACATAACTATGTCTTTCTTTGAAACCGTTTGTTATTTTAACCTGGATTGCATAACACTATACAAATACAATATCTCCAACGAAACCTTTAGAAGAAAATTAAATATATATTATGGAACAACACAACGATTACCTTTATATTTTAATTCCTTTGAATACATTGATTTATGGTTAGTAATTTTTCCGTACGACAAAGTTCACTTATGTTTTTTATACTTTCATTTTGTAGTTACAATCGCATTGGCCTTTCAATTATGTAAGATTTATTTATACGGGTTATTGATGGCTAAAGTACAACTATTCTTACTTTTAGCCTATTAAGATAAAATATGAAGCATATTGTAATGATATATTACAATTACAATTTGGAGTTTGTTAAACTATTGATCTATTTTACTGGGAATTCACATTTTAGTATTGTCAATCAAAGAATGATTTGATTTATTGAGTTTATGATTTGCTACAGAAACTCAATAAAAACCTTAATGAGGTTTAAAACCTTAGAAGTAACTGCCAAATACTTCATTTAGTTTGACTAACTTGTTCTTATAAATGTAAGCAAGTTTTAAGAATAAATAAATGAACTTCATACCAACTATAATTAATACGATTTGTGTTATACAACATATTAAATTTAAACTGTAATATAGAATAGAATTATAAAAGAGGTAAAGCCCCAACAATTTAATTATATATTTAATTATAATACTGAAAACTGTTTTTGTTACCACTACAAGTGCTGCTATTACCCCCAAAACCGCTCTGGTGTGAAACATTTATTTGAATTCTCCGTAATGGCCTACTGCAGTGGAGAGTTGAAATAAAAATGCCACTTTGAGGTTACTTAATTACTTCGAAGTGTAATAAATTAGGAATTTATATGCTAAAGAAGAGAATGGAACGACTCTTCTTTGGTTAATAAACTCTGGCTTGTTTCATGTACATTCAAACCAAGTAACTACAATATTTATCTCCTATATATCGTATGTTTTTAAGTTTCCAAACAATAAATGTTATGCAGAGTGTAACAAATTATATTATGTACCATATCTTATACTGAGTACTAGGGAATGTATAATATTAACAAGTGTACGAAATAAACTAAAAAATTAAAAAAACACAGTTTATATTAGTAAAATCATAGTATAAACCTTTTAAATGTTATATTTATATCGGCCTATTAAATATTATATGGTAAGTGATCAAATACTGACGAGGTAACAACTGTTAAATACATCTAGAAACATGGCGAGTTTTGGTATTTTATAGTAAAAAAGTCTTCATCGTAGACATGTAATGACAAATAAACAACATTTGCATTCGTTACAAGAAACTTTCATCCATTCAAACAGGTACACAAAATAATCGTTCCAATATAAATGTTTTAATAAGTTACACACGTATCAGAAATGGTTTTAATAATATATCCATCACTAGTGACGTTTTATAAAATAATAATAAAATTAAATAGTTTAAAGATAACGTTGATATTTTTCCCCATTTTTAGTGACCTATAAAGTTGTCAATGAAATATAAATATTATAATTACATATTTTTATATCAGATAAATAATAACATAATATTCCGACTATTTATGTATCACTTATCCACAAGTACAGTAAAACACAGTTGGTGTTATTTCTTACGTTAAGGAGGGGATACGTATGTTATATCTTTGGGATACGTTCTTCTAGGGTTTATTCTCCTGAGAGTGCATTTTAAATCTATGACTATACAAAATACATAAAAGTATAAATCTATTTCGTTAATGTGTTCCTAGTAAAGGTGTTTTAGAAGTAATTGCATTGTTTGAGTATTGTGTTTAGAAACAAGTCCATTCGTGTACTAAAGCTTCAAATTAAGATATTCTGTGTGCTCGCCTTAACATACTGTATTTATATATCTGTTTTGGCACAGTATCGGAGGTTATCAGAAAAAATATAATGCTGAACTAATTTTAAATATTGATTATAATATGTATAAACAACGATTTAAACTACACGCATATCTTAAACTCGATTTAATCTGACGTAAAATATATAATTTTACAATAAATTCCTTTAGATTTAATAAAGAATAACATATAAAGTGTTTTTATTAATTCAGGTGGAAAATAAAATTTGACTAAACTTTAAACGATACCCTGAAGATGCTATGTAAAATAAAAAAGTAAGCAACAACGATACCAAGAGAACATTTAAAGCTGTTGACATTGCCAACATGACTAAGTTAATCCTGTTACTCTTTGCTAAGCCGACCCATCAGTCACGGGCTGCACCGTACCTCTTTAATTCTGCATAAGCCTTTGTCCGTTATGCAAAGTGTGACGTGTTTAATTTTGTATTAGTACCTAGAAAAAATAGGTTTGACTTAATTCATACCAACACAGATTTCCTGAATTGTAACTTCTTATATTGCCCATTAGATAGACATTTTTACTTTAATATTTAATACATACATCGCAGGATGGCAGGGCATTTTTGTAAGATGATTATCAGTCGTTGAAGGTTTATACTGATGCAATCAAAGATATATAATTTAATCGGAAAACTTAAGTGAAATCATGTACATTTTATAATGAGTATAATTCTGAATCATTAGGTTTGATGAATATTCTAAAATATACGTGATTTTAACTAAGAATTTGAATTCGGAACGAAGCTATTCAATAAACATTTATAAAAGTAAGGATTGAAAATGGTGTTTTTAATGCTACTATACCTTAGGAAACAAATCAGTTAGGATTAGCAGGCTACAAACATTTAGGATTTAGTGATAAGCGTGATCTACTACATATAACTCTAGGTATAATACCATTAGTAGAGGAGAAACCAGAAAGAGACCCCGTAATCGGCGCTTTTTTCCCATGTTATTCTTATGGGGAGCCGTTTTTGAACATTTGCCAGCTCCCGCCTTACACAAGTTTCCTTGTTGGCCTATATTAATACCCAACCCTTGCCTATATTAAATATATTTTCCCCCACCCCTCCTCTATATTTTTTAAAATTAATTTTCAAAAACTATCTTTGGTGTTTATGGTCTGATTTGTTTAAAATTTGGATATGTTATTGGTGTTTTAATAAATTCTCCCAAATTCACAAAAAAAATACTGCCGCCAACTTCCTGATTTAAAATTTGGATGATTGTCGTAGTGTTTTAATAAATTCTACATATCCCAACTACGGTCGAATTAAAACTGCCTTTTTGCACCCTAATTTTGACCCTATTTTAAAATTCATTTTAATACATCCTTTGCAGAAATCCACGAGTTCTGGCTACTTGGGAACCCGAGCCATTTGACATATAATAAATCACCCTTTCTCCTAATTACCTTCTCTACCAAATACATGTCTTTATATTTAGTTTTTAACAATTCTTCTGTATAAAATCCTCCTTTGATTATATTGCCATTCTCATCTTTCAAAATATAAGTCACAGGCTTTGTTTTCTTAACTTCTGCTATTGTAAAAAGCTCTCCCGTCCAGTTGGGGGTATATCCTTTACTAAATACATGTTTATATTTAGATATCCTTACACTATCCCCCACCTTATATCTTGGCTTTTTAACTTGTACTTTAGATGCTAACCTTTCATGTACATCTTTAGAGTTCTTAGCACTTACTTGGTTAGGTTTCATCCCTATGGATCTATGTGCTTTATTATTATATATCCTTATTAACTTTGGAAGTAAATCCAACCACTTGTAACTCCCTTGTGCACTAAACTCTCTATACAACCAATTCTTTAAAGTTCTCTGGAACCTTTCCACAATAGCCGCCTTAGTTGTAGAGTAAGTGTGGTAGTGATTAATATTTAGAATTTTCATTAGTTTGTTAAAATGTTCATTAAAAAATTCTTTTCCGTTATCAGATTGAATATTTTTAACTCTCTTTGGGAGAATAGTTTTTATAGCTTCTGTGACTACTAATCCAGTTTTATTCTTTAGTGGAGCAGCATAAGCTTTTTTAGAAAATGTGTCTATTAAAGTTAAAATATATTTATTCCCAGAATTCTCTCTAGCATAATTCCGCATATCTATTAAATCTATTTGAACAGTTTCGTTTATACCCAACATCTTAAAAGACCTTCTAACAAAGTTCTTTCTCGCGGGCTTATGCAATTCGTAAGCAATTTTTTCCATTTTTTATTCTTTATTTTTAATGTTAACGTATCTACCAGTCTCTGTCGTTTCAAAAACACCTCCATTGCTACCAATTAACATACCATCATTCATTCTTTGATATACATAGTTTTTTGGCAAATATGCCCCTCCATCTAAAGTCTTAAATCCGCTTAAAGATGTAGGGTCTGCAACCAACAATTTAGGATTGTACATCATCAAATCGATTTCATTATTGTCTTGCATAAATTTATTAGTTTTATTGTTAAACCTTAATGCGTGTGATTTTAAACAAATATCAAATTTAATATTGTCTTGTCTAAAAGTTTTAATATTATCGTCATACCTCAAAACCTGCGACATTAAACAAATATCACTCCTATCTTTGCCTTCAGGTACATTCTTTATTAATTTGTCCTCTGCATCCCACATATCTCTATCTAATGTTAATACATTATAATATTTATCCCCCTGTTTTATTATGCTTTTCTCACCTTTTGTTAATATTTGATTAACAACAGCCACATCATTTGGCAATGTTCCAGGTAAAATGTTTGTTAATTGCTTATTTTTACCATCAAATTTAAGACCGTCTAAAGTCACAGTCTGATGTTTTGTAACACAATCGTTCTCATCAACAGCGGGTTTAACACGAAATAGCCTTTTATTATTAAAATCCTAAAAGTTTAGATCCATTTTTGGTACTTGAGAGACGTTTACAACATCATCGCTTTCTTTACCAGCCAACAAATTACTTATTTTTCGCTTTTTGGCATTCCAAATACCATTCTCCGATTCCAAAAATTCATAATTATTTTTGTCTTGTACAAAGACACCATCTTTTCTTATTAAAGTTTGCTCTAATGTGGGTACATCGGTTGAGCTTTCACCTCGTTTAACATTAGTAATTTTGCGTTTATTAGCGTTCCAATTATTACTCTTGGATTCTAAAAACTTATATTTAGTATTACCTTGTACAAAAGCATCACCTTTTCTGGTTAACGTCTGCCCCAAAGTCGATACATCATCAGTAAACTCCCCACCTTTAACACTACTAATTTTATAATTTAAAGCATTCCAACCATCATCTTTTAGATTTAAAGTAGTTTCTTTAAAACTTCTAGCTTCTGGTTTACTATACGGGTTATATACGCGATAAAATTTATCTATCATCTTTTTATTTAATAAACAATTCCACTTTCCCTCAATTCTTCTATGATAGAATCTATCTCATTATCCACTCCAGAATTTCACGCCAATCGGCTTAACCAAAGCAGTCTTAACCTATCTACAAGCTCATTAGGATCGTCCCAATAAACATAGTCTATTTTATTACCAGTTACCTGCCTTAAACCTTCACCAACAGTCTTAAACAGGGGTTTAATTATATTAAGATATTTAGTGTGTTTATTACCTGACATCGCCGCACCTGTTTTATAACCCTTTAAATGTGCATTTGTAGCTTCCAAAATCTCTTTATAATTTTGCAAATCAGCCTGACTATAGTTTACGGGTTCTTTTAAAGTTAACAATTCCCACAATCTCTTTGTCCCTTTATAAATTTTTTCTCCAACTGTAACATCATCATTGGCAATTTGAACTTCCTGATTCCCAATAAAAAATTTATGTCCTTCTCGCCTAATACCATATGTGGTGTCTGTCATACTACTTCTACTAAGGTAATTTCCTAAATAGTCTGATGCTAAAAGACCGAAATCTAATTTGTGTGGTGTTATCTGTGTTATTCTTGGTATTCTAGATGGGGTCTTTTCTAAAATCATTGGGAGAACTGGCCTCTCTGTTTTTGTGGCTAAATTTTTTAATTCTTGCAAAGGCTCTATTAACGGTTGGAATGTTTGGAACCTCTCTTCAGCCTCTAGAAATTTACCACGTTTTAACGCCCTATATTTTTCTCTTATTTGTTTTGCAGACTCTACCAATTCTTGTTGAATATTTGTTTTCATTTTATTTACATTTTATTTATCTCATTTGTCAAAGGATTATACTCAAACACTTTATCGTGTATTATTAGGCAATATGCAGATGTGTTTGAAGGGACATTTTCTGCAGTTTCAATTTCTAATTTAATATCTACAACCCCCTCTTTGACTGATTCATTCTGCCTAGAACAATCTATTACAATTAGGGGATATTTCTTTATAAAGTCAGCTCTGTTAAACATAGGATCGGGGACGGTGTTGTAGTAACTCTCCCTAAACCTCACAAACATCTCATAAGCTTTAGAGGCATCTCCATTTTCAAAGTCGAGATTTAAATCACTATAAGGATAATATTCAGAGTTTAAAAACACTTTGATATTTTTCAATTTACAGTGATCAAATTCATCAGTTCTTTTTCGTGCACTGTTGTCCCTACCAGTTTGGAAACCAAATATAATATACCTGGGCTTCTCCAAACTCGAAGACGTCTTAACTGACCATGTATGTCTCTTGGTTTCGGGGTATGATGGGAGTTCGTGTAGCTCCAAACTTCTAAATGCAATTTGCAAATTTTTATTTTGCAATAACATATTTTGTAATTGAAGCTTCTCCCCATCAGATGGCACCACATGCGGCATCACCCACTGAATCGATGTAAGTGTAATTTTAGGAATAGGATCGACACCAGTTGGAGCATTAGATGTTGTTAATATACAATTTAAGTCGTTTTTGGATCTTTTCAACACCAATTCTTGTTTAACATTTACTAAAACCTTATTAAAATCCTCAAACACACCCATTAACAGCTCTAACGGGACACAAGTACTAAACTTGCCGCTTTTATGGAACTCCTTTAAATTTTCATCAGAATCCAATGCTACATTTGACAGTTTAGTTGTTTTATTGTAAGAGCACAATATTTTCATAAGACTGGAAATTCCCGGATTTCTTACAATATCTATTTCTTTACCAGCAACTTCGTATCTAATTTCGTCAAATAAGAATGCAAATGCATTATTTATAAAATGTCCTTTATCATGATTCTCTATTTCTCCTTTAATATACAGATAACTCCTACATGGGAGTGTTAGTAAATCTTGATTATTTATGCATATTCGAATTTCATCGGAATTATTTATTGCTAAAGTGTTGTGTGGAACATAGGAGTGATTTGTAATTTTAACCACGCTATCATCGTATTGGAATTTTCCTGTAACGTCTAGAAAATCTTCCATTTTTATTAATAGAAAATTTTAACTTCAACCCAATTGATCGCAGAAACCTGGCATTTTGCACACTCAGTCCGTTCTTGTAAATTCTCATATCTTTTTTATATGACAAGTAATTGTAGTTTCTTCTTTATTAAAGTCAATTGGCTTGTCGTGTTGATCTGCAAATGTAATGCTAACAACATCTAAACTTCTCTTTTTTACAGGGAAGTATATAATATTTCTGGGAACCTCAATAATTTTGTAGCCGGGAGGAGCTTCTGGGTAAAAACTGTGTATGGTGTGTGATTTGTCACCATTTAAATAAGACCCATTCGCAATATTACATTTTACTCTAATCACATTTACATTATTTATGTTGATTTTATTTACGGATTTAAACGCAATATCTGGAGTAGAAAATCCTTTAAATCCTAATAACTCAGACCCTAAACATGGTTTTGTAAAATCAAACACATGGCTAGAATGCAATGTGGCTTTCATAGTTTTATTATCGGCTATAAGTACAAAATCTGGGAGTTGCTTTTGAATTTCCTTCGCAAGCTCAAACACTTCGTATGTACCTTCAGCAATTTCAATTACATTTGGAGCTTTGTGATCGTAATAATACACATCCTCACCCTCGTCTATAGTTAATTTTGTGTCTTTAAGTTTATTTAATTTTGGAACTAGGCCTTTGTAAAATATAAGTTTGACTTTTGTATTAATTAATGCTACTTTATTTTGTATAATAACTTCAACTTTACCATCTAATGCCCGGTTTAATTCGTCAATTGTGACCTCCCCTTTTGGGGTTGTAATTTTGTGCATTTTGTAATATGTCAAAGTATTTAGAGGTTTTTTAACATTAAATATAGAATTATAACTTTGAAAATCTACCAGTCCAATTACATAATCACCATTTAATTCTATAGGAGGAAAGAACACCGACTTCAACTCTGGCTCTGTGCCCGTAAATGTTATAGTAAATGAATCCATTTTTATAAACTAAAATTTTTCAGAAATGATAAACATAAAATTCCACAAATGGAACTGTTTAAATCTTGTATTTGATCAGTTGTATAGTAAATTTTAGATGGTAAAAAATATTCAATTACCTCTTTTGGAGGCTGTATTCCGAATGGGTCAAAATATATTACAATATCTTTATTTTTACGATATGCTGTCCAATGTGTGCCCCTGTCACTGTCTAAATTAATAATTCCACATTCTCTTACTTTTGGTCTCTGTTTTCTTAGCTCGTTTTTTAGGTACACACCTCGAAAGTGAGGCACGTCTCTTGCGGCCTCTAACAGCTGAAAGTTGTCCATCTTTTTTATTAAATTTTAATCCCATTCCCATTTTTGCCTTGGCCTTCATCAAATTTGTCACTGCATAAGCTGCTGCTTTTTCGGCCAGACTGGCGTCCTTTGCCGAAACCCTAGTCCAAGCCTGGTCCGCTAATCTCATATCTGCCTTGTTCCGGGCGGCTGTATCAGGATTATTCATGTAGAATATGTCGTGCTCTTTACAATAAGAGTCTAGCTTATTTTTTGGAGGTACATTTCTGGCTAAATTTTCACGTATCTTAGTTCCAGGACCACAATATATATACGACGGGATGTGGAGGGGGAAAGGAAGGTTGTTTATAAGGGTATTTAACAAGCCACGGCCTCTATATGGCTTTAAGAATAATCCCTTACCTTGGACCTTTTTACACTTTCTCTTTGCCATTTTTATTATATAAAAAATGTCATTTATTCAACAAAAGAACAAATTTAAAATAGCACATAAAGAAAATACACCAAAGAAGTTGGGTCTATTTCCTAATAATATTCGCTGTCTTATAATAGGGCCTAGCGGTTCGGGGAAGACCGTTGTAATTTATAACTTAATTGTAAAAAAGCAAGGATTAAAGTTTACAAATTTATATATAATATCCAAATCTTTAGAACAAGAAAAATATAAAAAAATAATTGAAATATTCCGTCTGTGTGATGAAGTTAAATTACACACATATTCAAACTGTGAAATCACACCAAATGATGTTGAATCACACTCAATAGTTGTATTTGACGACATAAATAGTCCAAATATCACACAATTTTTCTCAATGGGCAGACACAAAAATATTAACAGTTTTTACTTGTGTCAATCTTACAGTAAAGTAAACAAACATTTACGTGACAATGTTAATTTCCTAATATTATTTAAACAAGACGATTTAAATTTAAAACATGTGTATAACAATCATGTGGGAAATGATTTTTCATTTAACCAATTTAGAAATCTCTGCCATCAATGCTGGGATAGGTCTAAATATGGCTTTTTTGTAATAGACAAGGAAAGGCCAAAGAATAATGGGAAATATAGATTTATGTTTGACCAATTTTATAATGACCAAGGGCAAGAGTGTTGATGCCATCCAGAATAAACCTCTTGTCGTCATCAAAAGAGAGTACCTTTTTGTTCATCGTTAATGTTTGAAGATGGTGGTTTGTGGATTTAATTCTTGTAACATTCTCATAGTAATCTTCCCCGGTTGCAAGACAGTGTAAGTAATGTTGGTGTCTTAAGAGATGTTTAACTGTAGCATTGTCATCTCCCTTTGCCTTTTTAACCTCTAGCTCATTTTGATTTTCTTTTTCGTATAACCATTGTAAAGGAATGAAAGAGTATAATTTTGGCCTTAAACCACAATATTCATACATAATTTGACCATTTAATTCGTCTTTAAACTTGCCCGTAACTTTTTTATTTTTATCAGAGTATAAGAAATGGTCTTTACTATATGCAGAGGTGTCGAAACAGTCCAAGTCACTTTGTATTTCCTTGTAAAAGTCCTCTGTTACTATAGAATAAAGAAGGCTGTCTGTGTCTGTCATTAAGAACTTTTTATTCTTAAATTTTGACATATAATTATAGTGGAAATCATACATTATTACTTTACTGATATCCAAAATGGTCATTCCTAAATATATTGGTTTATCAAACTTTACAATTAATTTATTTAAATGCACAGCATGCAAATTGTTATCGAACATTTTGCTACAGTCAAACCTTGGCTTTGTAACGTATTTTGTTAACTTAGACTCGTCTACAAGATGTATATCACGAAACTTGCGTTGGTTCATAATTGTTCGACCAAAGAGACTGTTATTTAACAGTTTGTAAAAGTCTTTTTCAAAATCGTGTTTAGCTTTTTGTCGCTTTTCAATATTAAAATTAATATAGGGCGCAAGCCATTTTGATTGTCTGAATTTTAAAATTCTGTGGTATTTTGTAACTACCAAACCCAGTTCTTCGTATTTTTTTTAGTGCTTTATAATGTAAAATATATTTAGTTTTGTCATTTAAATTTGGTATTAATTTTCCATTCATTTTTTCTGGTGCGAGCGGGTAGTCATTATGCAAATCATGTAAACTTTTATCGTATTTTAAATCAACTTCCAAAATAAATCCAAAGTTTTCATTTTGATTGTATTTATAATCTTTCTCATTTGTCCATCTAAAGCCATCAACGGGCAACGACTCGCACATTGCTGTAGAGTATAGCGAGTTGCAGTCTAAGTATACAAGATAGGTGCTTTCTTGATTTGGGTCATAATGTTCACCCATGTACTTATTATTGGCTTTAGCATAGCGCGTGGAAATCATACTTACACCGCCTCTAATGGCATGTTCTATAAACACATGCATGTCAACGTCTTGAAATAAGTGTAATGTTATGCCGGCCATTCTAAGACACGCCTCCCATGTTAGTCCAGGCAGTGAGTACATATGAACGGGGTAGAGTTTATAATCCTTTAAACATAAGTCCCTAAATGTCTCAAACACATCAGCCAATAACAACACATCTGTTTTAAGGTATAAATCGTGATATTCTTTTAAATTCTTTATATTAAAATGATTCCATACGTTTTTAGCATGTTCATATTGTGCAGGAGATATACATTCTTTAGTTAGACTGCTGTAAAATGCCTCTATGGGTGGGAGGGGCTCTAAAAACTTTTCTGGTCCTGTCATGTATTCGTACGGAAATTCGCCCTTACGTTGTAGTAGTGGATTGTCTATAAATCTAAATGTATTTAAATTGGAAGCTAATTTGCTTAAGGGAAGAGACAAAAAGTTGTAGGAATCCAAAAATACCAAATCATCAACAGAGAACGAAATATACTTTTCCATATCTTTGGCTATGCAATTCAATTTGTGATTAAATTTTCCCAAGTGTTGCATTATTAAATGACCATCATAGTTTTTAAGATTGTGGAAGAATACTGGAATTTTCTTGGTTACTTTATAGTTTAAATTGCAAGAGTTATGGGAGGGCCCCCTGAACTCGCCTGTTAGGTGGCAGTGGTCGCGCACTTTATCACACAGTAACAGCTGTTGGCATATGTGGCAGTGTGTAGAGTTTTGGAATAACATATCTTGCTCTGGAGTCATTACAAGGGGAACATATACTCCCATCTGACTTTTAATAAAGTCATAAGTTTTAAATAACTTTCCGAAAAACACATCCATTACATTTTCACCACTGTACAACTCTTCGTAAATAATTTTAGAATCTCTCACTACAACATAAGCAAATCCAGAAGGCGTGTGTTTGCCACAGTTTATAAAACATTCGAAATCTGCATAAATCACAAAGGGAGCTTTAAGTTGATATTTGTAATTCGTAAATTGTAGTGTATCTTTTTTAGACATTTGTACTCTTTGGGCATCAAAGGTTTTACAATATGTTGTGTGACGTTCAAATATATCTTTGGTGCAAAAATGTTGCAAACAGAACTTGCAAAAATATTTCTTATTATTGTCTTTTGTAGACCGTAGCATTAACTTATCAAAATCACGAATTAAACAGTAATGTGATTTCCGACCTTGTTGTAAAAGCAGCAGGTTGACGTGCGGATTACTATTTAGTTTAGTTATTCTCAATGGATATATTAATTGTCCTTCAATTCCATATACATTAACACTTATGTTATTTTGTTTTTCAAATTTATCAATGTCGGATATTTTTACGGGATATTTTATATTTGTCATATTTAACTGGCCTATGTGGGGTTCGAAGTAAAATACTTGATTTGCATGTTTACAATTCCTTGGATTCAAGCTTGCTAAAACACTCCACACGAAACATTTATTATCACTATTTTTAATATTTAAACCAGCGTGTTTTGATTTTATATTTTCTGGTGTAGGAATGTATGACTTGGGAGTTAGGGGTTTAAACTTGTAAACATGCAGCTGCCAGTATTTAGTGTGGTCATATATCCATCCACTGCCTTGGGCTTGATACTTGTGCATGGAGGTATCGATCTTAAAAAGTGCTTCTTTAATTTGAGTTTTTAAATCTTTGTTCTCAATCGTTAACATCGTCAAACTTCGAAAATCAGCAATACATTCTTTGTCAATGATTAAATCACCATTATTGTCCACCGAGTGTTTGATGAACTTTACCCTCCTAATAAGAATCCATTTGATAGGTAGGGGACAAGATTGAAGAGTGTCTAATACTTCCACAGATTCACCGTTAAAAATATACAACTTGTAAGGTCGTTTGTCACAGCTTATGTAGTGTCGTTTCTTATTACTGTTAACAACCTTTTTACAAACTTTGCATGTATCATGTTTTTCTAGCATATGCGCTTTAAAATGATTGTTATTATCAAATATTTGATGGCATTTTTTACAAATTTTAGGAATAACTTTGTGAATGTTACGATAGTGTCTGATTAAATTACCTCTTTTGGAGCAGGGCGTGGAGCACATCGCACAGGACAACATGTTCGATGTAAATAAGTTTTGAGATGACATTACTCTGCTTTTTATAAACAAAAAATTACCATTTTTTAATGTTAAATTAGACAAAAATTATTTAACAGCGGTTTTTAAATTATATTTTACAAGTTTACGAGAGTTCATATTCGAAATGCAGTCACATTCGAAATATGATTTACAAATGGATATTTAAATATGGAAACCTTAAAATTTGGAAATGGTGAATTGGAATTGGAATATTAGGCTATTTCACAATTTTCGGATTGATGGATTAACAGTTGTGATTGTCCCTCAGCTGAAGACACCATCTACACCTTAGCTACAACTACCGTCGCTAACACTCCCTCACAGCTAACATGGTCGGAGTCCTAGGTGTGAGACGTGGAGAGGTGAGCCGTGACACCGAGACGTCCGGTGGAGAGGTGAACCGTGACGAGTCCAGTGCCGGTGGAGAGGTGAGCCGTGACGAGTCCAGTGCCGGTGGTGACGTCATCTGGTGCCGGTGGTGACGTCATCCAATGCCGCTCGCCGCCTGGATGACGTGTCAGTGGTGAGATGTCGTGTCACTGGTGGTCTTGTAGAACAATAGTGCTGTGTGTTGTCGGTGGCTCCTTATATACACATCGAGAGGATTTTCAATTTAACCAGGAAATTACCTCACATTGAGAGGTTGGATTTTCAATTTAACCAGGAAATTACCTCATAGCTAATTCTGGTCAATGTGACGCATGCTTGCACATGACCGACTTTAGTGTGTTAGTATGTCAATGTGTCAGTGAACGGCGGATTGTTGCGTGTGCCATGGCGTCATGGTTAGTGGGCAGCGGTGCGGATTGTTGCGTGTTTTAATTAATCAGTTGGCAGTTTTAATTCGACCGTAGTTGGGATTTATTAAAACACTACGACAATAACACATCCAAGTTTTAAACAAATCAGACAGAAGAAGTTGGCGGCAGTATTTTTTTTGTGAATTTGGGATATGTCGAATTTATTAAAACACTAGGACAATAACACAAATTTTAAATCAGGAAGTTGGCGGCAGTATTTTTTTGTGAATTTGGGAGAATTTATTAAAACACCAATAACATATCCAAATTTTAAACAAATCAGACCATAAACACCAAAGATAGTTTTTGAAAATTAATTTTAAAAAATATAGAGGAGGGATTGGGAAAATATATTTAATATAGGCAAGGGTTGGGTATTAATATAGGCCAACAAGGAAACTTGTGTAAGGCGGGAGCTGGCAAATGTTCAAAAACGGCTCCCCATAAGAATAACATGGGAAAAAAGCGCCGATTACGGGGTCTCTTTCTGGTTTCTCCTCTACTACCATTTCACAAACAAATTAAATTTAAATTATTTAATTACGTTATCAGTTATTTATAAATATTGTTTAAAACAATACACATAACTGAAATATGGGAGTAGAGTATGCAGAGTGTGAAGTGCTGCATATTTCATATATTATTGCAATATTTCATATTGAAAATACTTAAGCAATCTGATAATCATTATCAGTTCTCAGTGAATTCAATCTCATATATTTTGAATATTATTTACAAACTAGTTAAATTTGTGTACTCAGATTAGATCAAACCTGATCAGGATTTAACTCAGTTATGGTGTATTACTAATTCAGTTTTTGCTTAATTCTGGCCAAAGTCTTAAAGGATTCATAGCCATTTATAAGAATTTTTGCACCATGTTAAAAGAATACATAAGTAGGCCCACTACAAGCTATGGGCTTTTAAAAATTATTCCATAAATAAGCTTACACGAGTAAAACAAGAGTGAATGAATGAAAAGTATACACAATAAAAAGTATCTCAGTTTTTTTTTTAAATCCATCCCGAATTCTCAGGTATTTTGGTCTGCTTTTTACCACATTATTGGAGATCTGCGTCTTGACTGTGATCAAAACGTGCTATGGATTTCCCATAAGAAGACATTTCTAAAGCCGGAGATGTTTTTATTTTACGAAAAGGTTACAAACAATAAGAATGCCTCTGAGTTGTACAGGGACTGTTTTACTTTCCAACATTTCTGCATCCAGGACTTTAGACACAAGGTTAACAAAATAATTATTTTCTTTTGCGAATGTCTTTGTTTCCCAGATGGTGTTATTTTTATATGATGGAGTTGAAACTTTAATATTTGTTTTCCTAGAATTGAGAGTTTTAGTTTCATACTGAACATAAAAACTGCAACATAATAAATACAATTTATTATTTCAGATTATGAATACTTTAAAGCTAATCAAGCTAAATTTTATGTTGATTATAAATTATTTGTGAGAAATATTGGTGAGTACGTTGCTCGCTCATTTGGCACTAATTTCTTAAATTAATAATCTGATACACAAATAAAGGGATCTTAATAATGTAAAAAGGAAAAACAAGGGGAGTTAGGCTGGAAACCACGGTAAAAAGATATTATTTCTATATATTGTGATAAGTTGCTTAGAAATCAGCAAAACTGAGTTAAATATTAATTTTTATTTTTAATTATTATTTCCTGATGCATACAGGTAGACAGTATGTGTGTGATGAAACATTTTAGCACCAAATGAACAGCTTTGAGAGAAGAACATGGCCCTGTTCATGAACATTTTAAAGGACAAGAAAGAGGATTATGTAATTATAAGGGTGGGTTCAATTACTATGGGTCCTCATTTATTCTGTAGCCCCCTTGAAAATTCTACTCCTTTAAAAATACCGAAAGTTAGAAAAGGTAATAATACAAGAAATTAAATACTGTTATGAAAACCAGTATGAACAGTATAAACACAAAGTGTTACATTTTATAATAATCTTAATGTTGTGGAGTTCCTCAATAATAAATAAAGGAAGTTTCCGCAGTATTTTTAAACATAGCAACCAATACCACTGATGTTATTCTATATAGTACAAACCTTATCTCGTATGTGGGAGCTCTTAGTCTGTTAACATAAGAATAGCTTAGTTATGTTCGGTACTTATGCATCATACCGACCACCACCTGTAACGGCTCGTTGTGGCGATTATGCTAGGTGCAGTTACTGTAACTGTGTAAAGTACTCTTTTGTTGACAGAATCTATCATTTGTCACGTAGCAAAGATCCCACCTCTCCATCGCTCAGTCAAGGTCAGTTAAAAGGTCATTCATCGGCCGGCACGGAAACAGTATCACTAATAGGCCATCTCGTTGCGTAAATGCGTAAATGGGGCTCAGCTAAATATCCCAACAAGAAACACATTGGTACAAGTCACCTTCATTTAGATTATTACCTCGCCGAACGCATGTGGCAATCGAGAATAGGAGCTGATGGCGGAAATACTCTCCTCGACGATGTAGCGGTCTTCTAGAAGTCTCAGAAATGTTACGAGTTATTCAAAGTGCTTGTAAGTTGTAAGCTAAATAAGAAAACTACTCTACTTCTGTTCAATACAGTTTGTTTAGTTTTGTACCCACTAGAAAATTCTCCTAAAAGTTGCTGGTCGGTGTAATGCATAAGTGCATAATGTTCTAAAGTTCACTTTAACTAAGTCATCAACCAGGTTAAACATTTCACAAACAATATTATATGTTACTCAATCCAAAAAATATAATTTAAAATATAAAAGTTGAAATAAATAAAATAAAACTAGTACAAAAATATGTTGACAATTTACGATGAAATAAAAATCAATGGAAACGTTGTTACGATGCATTACTAATAGCAAAGTTTATGTATTTAATTTAAAACGCAGAAAGGAAAACATCCCTGTATATATATCCATCACCTCCGTTGCCCCACTTTTAAACTAACTTTATTTATTAGTTGGTAAATCTTCTATATCATTTATTTTAACCGTAAATAACTTTAAAACAAAACAACATAAAAAAAACCAGGATTGTAAAACAAAGGTATTTCTAATGCGAACGAATGCAGTTTGTTTCGTTTAAATTTTGGAGACTCAAATTGTAAAATATGTCATGCTTTACTGCAAACGAACGATGTTTCAGATATTATTAATCAGTTTACGACCAATAAACTACGAACTACAAAGGACCAAATTGTGGTGGTGGCAGGTTTTTGGTCTGTAGAGCACGTGTTGTTTGCGGCTACTCAACCACGAGTGACTGGGCTCCATAGAAAATCTAAAGGTAGGGTAAGACAATAATTGCTCGGATTAGAGTAATATTTTAGTTTGGAATTATTGAATTATCTAGGTGTTAGTTATTTTATGTCTTAGAGCAGCTTTATAGTAAACAAATAAAATAAAACACTCTTTACGTATTTGTTTCTCTAATATTATTTTCAGAAATGAGTTTTCAAAATTACTAATGACTCAAGGGACGTGGTCATCAAAGGCCAATGACCTTAAATCGTCGGTTAGAGTTTAATGATAGAGCGCACACCGGCCTATCGGCAGGACGCTAAGTCTGAAATGAGGACGTTCTCCACAAAAGCATATGACGATTTGCGTCCTGCTGGCAAGGACCGTTCTTTATACCGTAGGATAAAGGGAAAGGTGACGATTCAGTGCAAAAAAAACAAGTTGTTAGCCCTGTTTGTTCAGTCATGGCGAAGCATTACGAAAGGGTGACAACGTGTTTGTGTTGGCTGCGTATTTCAGTATACGTAACATTGGTAATGCAGGTGGAGCAGGTTTGGGAGTGATTATGATCCTATGCAGAAACTGTTATGAGTAGTATATTAAAAGTGGTATCCCCTTAGCTCGAGGGAAGCAGTAAATTAGTGTAAAAAAGACACGTATGCTGGTTGGTAAACTCATTGTATTCACCAGTATTTATTTGCATTTGTTTCTAATCTCTAGGTAGTTACTTTGTATTGTTTTATGACAAAAGGAAAATATTTTATTTTCATTGTTACTTTTTTGTAGCAAATGTATATTTATTTATGTTTTTTTATAAATTTTAGCACTTTTACCACTTGCTATTGTGTTTAATAAATGGTTCCAATATTTAATTAATATATAATTTATTTAATAAATGTATATATACTTTGACAAAAATGCATTGTTGTTGATGGCGATTTTATGTTGTTTAAGAAATTATTGCCGACGTTTTCCATCACTGATAAGTAAAAAAAATTCACGACGTTTTGAAGCGTCGTGAAATTATGTTTTTAATAATCAATTAGGTATGGAAAATGTCCGCAATAATATCTTTAAATATTATCTATACATAGGTTGGCGTTTTATGAATGATTCAAACTCTATTATTACGCCTTGATAGGCTTGAGTACTACCGGGAGGTTGCGTACTGCAGGAAGGATAGTTTTAATGTTCGCCCTGAAGCCTTGGTTTCTTAGACCACGCCAGCGCGACCTGTCCTTTGATAATTCGATAGATATTTTTGATAGAATGACGAGAAAGGGCTTAACATTTTTGGCTTTTTACCTACTATAATTAATTATGCATTAACTTTACATTCAGAGATTTGTGATCCTTTTTCGGCAAAAAAAAATTTGAGCTTGGAAAATCACAAAAAAATGGGATTAGAGCTAACCAATTGTTGTGCCAAAAGAACTTTTTCGACTGATTTAAGAAAGGAATGTCTATACAATATTTTAAGTAAACCGGACAAAAAATTTGACCAAAAGAGTGCAAACAAATATATATAATATATTTGCTATGTGTTTTATTTTAAGTTTAAGGTTAAATTTTGTTTAGAGTTTGAAAAAGGCCAATACCCACGACAAATTTCAGTTTGAAATTTAAACAAATTTTAACAAACACCAAGCCCTAAAACGTGTTTAGTAGGTCACAGGAACTTCTATGTTGGTCCCGGGCTTAATTTTCACCGTGCGGGTCGTGCTAATACCTACTTTTCCATAGCAAATTCGCTAATAACGCCTGCGTGGTTCTTGGCGTGCCGCGCTACAATGAAAGGAAAGATATCTCAGACGTGGCGCGCCGAGTAATCGCGACGGACTGAAGGCGCGCCGTCCATCCCCGCATCGACTAGGAAACCATCCCTATTGCCCACTTGACTTTGGAATCTTGCACAATGACGTAATCACGCTCTCTGTCTGGCGCAATCCGTCTGGCGCGGTCTAGGAATCCAAGGCATAAGGGAGCTGCGTCCTGCTGGCAGGACGAAGACCCATGTACAAAAGTCCTCCCGGAAGAGCCTTCCCCCAGGACAAGTGCTTGCATGTTCTATCATTAAGAGTGATGTTTAAAAATACAATTCCACAAGTATTGTATCAGAAGTAAAAGAAGGTCATATATTGTAGTGGTCAAAGTAATTTTGTAGGAAATAAAATATGAAACCTACTTTATTGTGTTATTAAGGACGGAATTATCAGGATAAGTACTTATAGTTAGGTCCTTTTTTGTTATATTCAACACTCTTTATTCTAAAGTTCACAAATTTGAATGATCTGTTTCAGACAAAAAAATTGTGTATTAAGCATAAGTTTGGTAAAGTTATGTAGCTGCAAAGTTCTAGGTTAGCGGTAGCAATACCACACATATCATCTTAAAATGACAACTAGATTCGACTCATTCAATGTTATTGCGCTGAGAAATGCTATGTTTAAAAGCAATGTTGGACCAGTCATTGTTTTTATCACAGCTATCCAGGTCTTGTTGGGGTCAGTTGTGCATCCAGTTTCCTAACATATTAATTTTTAACTAACAACATACACTTCTAATAATTGTTTTTAGATGCTTTACTTACATGTACCACAGTTTAAGCAAAAGGCTTCATAAAATATAAAGCCCCTTTCGGGAAACTATGTACAATCTATCGAAATGAATTTATCAAAATTGAAATAACAAACCACAAATGTATTTTTAGTTGCTTTCGCATAATACCTTGGACATCAATTAATTTAACAATCCTACTGTTGAAGTAATATTTCCCAATAGGATTTTTTTACTTTATATTGTAGAGCAATTGCTGTTTGAGTGTTATTATGAGTCGTGGGTAGTTTAATTCATTATATTATTTTTATTTTAGCATTATGTTATAACATTTTCCAACATTAGTTAGGATTAGGATCTCTGTCTCACTAATGTGTAATCTATGTACAATTGTGTGGATGGTATTAAATATTATCCACATAACTATACGGAAAACTTCGTAGAAATTGTATGGACTTTCAGCCCACGAAAGTAGTAGAAAGGACCAGTTAGAGTCATTACTCATTCGCCGTTTACCCAGACTAAACTGTGGCCGCATTGCAGACTATCAATTGTTCAACTTGGCAGCTCAGAGTTTCATGTTCTAGGTGGTTAGAGAAAGTCGTTTTGTCGTCATGTTTTTATAATATTTCTTTATAAAAATAAAAGGTTTCCAATTTTTATTTCACAGTAAAACTACACAACTAACTATAATCTATTTACATTCCTGAATTCACGAAAAAGTATTTTTATGAACATTAATTTTATTTGTTTTTATATATTTCATCCATTTCTATGCCCTTGAATGCATGCTAATATAGTTTAGCCTGTTTGAAAACTGTTTCTATCAAATATTTTTATTATGCTACAGTTTATAATACTTGATAACTGTATAATACTTGTCCTAGAGCAGATAACAACAGAGAGAGTACATTAGAGCAGAACCGCTCGTCCCCGGAGTCATATTATTGCCAGTTATGGAAACTCTGATATCACCATGTAGTTAAGCTGCTTATTTTTCTCTTGCATAAACATTTGAATCGAAAAAAAAACACGACGAATTATTAAAATTTCGTAGTGGAATGTCCCAAATAGGAACTTAAAGTTTTTCACTTTCAAATAAATGTTACGTTGATATCACAATAAACTTAATAAGAAACTTTAAAACAACATACAGTTCAGTTTTAAACTACCCTCTACTCTTTAATCTAAATTTGTTAAGTACCAACCCCGAGCCATAGCCAATCACTGGTTATGGTGGTAAGTAGTATATTTGTACTAATTTACAATTTTTGGCCGTCATATTGGATACACTATATTGGATTCAATGAAATAATAATATATTTTTAAAGGAAACAAAACAATGGTTTTGCGGTTGTGTTGTAACCCATTGTTTTCAAATATTGTTCTTAATAAACACAATGCCGCAATCCATTTGAAAATAATCTATGTAGTCCTAGTTCTTTAGATATTTATGAGTTTCTAATTTATTTTTAAGTGACTTTTATATGCTCAAACAAATATGGTCCTTTTCTTTTCATTAATGGTCATGAGATGATGACCATGAACTACGGCTGACCATAGTTAAGTAGACATTACTTAGTATTGACCAATTATAAATTTTCTGCCTGCATCTTGGAATCGATTTTTGGATTTAAGGCTGGTGTTATAATAAAACAAAATCAATTTAACTTAAACAGGCAAATAAAGACATAAAAACTTAAATAACCAATTGTCATAGTTATTTTTATTAAATGGTTCATTGCATTACATTTTCTCACACAATAAATAATATTAAATTGCTAAATATAAGGACTTTAAAATTGGAAAGTATAAAAATACAATACAAAATTGTATTTGAAGTAACAACTTAATCTTTTTAAATGTTTTGTACAGAAAGTATAGTTGAATACTATTTATTTTAGTTAAATTTATGTATCTATTAAATAGACACGATATCCAAAAACGGCGTTCTCAACTACACAAAAAGCAAATTCATATACTCATACAAGATAGACAGTTACAAATTATAATAAATAATGTGCAAAATAAGTAATTTTACTTAATTTAAAGTTTTAGTTTCGTTGCGTTATATTAAATTTCAAGTTACTCTGTTCCACACCCGTGCAGTAACCAACTTCAGGGTGGTATCTCATCATATATTGTAACTAAAACTCGCATAAAATGGTATTCTAATTACCACTAATGTCCTCTCATGGGACGATGTATCAGGAGAACCTCAATCTGCATAATCTGGACCGCTGCGGCAGCTTAGTAACAAGATCTCGTGTCGTTAGCGGCGATGTATCAGACTCCTGTCACCACAAACTATATAGCAAACTAAACTTTGATGGAATAGGTAATGCGCCGATATTTAACAATATGAACCCATATAAGACATTATTTTTAAATACAACTAACCGAAAGCAAAATCATATATACAAATCAATCATTTATATATTTGTTTACTATCGTGATAAATCACTACCACCTAGCATATCATTATGTTTGTTGTAGTTCCAACGTATAATGCATTCTGAAAATATGGAACTTTTCTCAAACTTTTAAGACATTGGCAAATTTTTAACAAAATAGTAAGTTAGCAAGTGGTTTATTACGTCCGAGGATGACATACAGTTTTACTGCAATGGCTTATGCAAAGAATAATCATGGTATGTGTTTTTGTCGTATTAAATACGATTTAAATGAATGGAGGTTTCTTTCACAATTTGACTACTTTATTTTGTATATTTTCTTTAAAGTTATTTATGTATGATTTATTCTCTAAAAATTTGTGTTTCGATAAATACTTGCCTTATTTGTTGGTATTTTTATGAAATTTATTATATTTTATAGTGTAAACGTGTTTTAATATTCGATGAAATAATATTTGTTATCAAATTATGTTGACGTGAGTTTATAGTGCAAAAGTTAGTATATTTCAATGTACTAAGTATTTAACAAAGCCGTAGAGAAATAGTATTTATTATTAATATAATAATTTACATACAGTAATAAAAGAGCTCTTAAGCAATAGCAAGTGGAGTAACTCACATAATGACTCTTCTCCCTATAATGATGACAAATGTCACTGTTTTTAATAATAACTCATATTTTTAAAATTGGTATTATTTAAAGAATCATGATAATCTCATTTTATTTTTTCAGTGTAGTTCTAACTGTTTTTAATTTTTCTTAGATCGTTATTATTTTTTATAAATTAACTCGTTTACTTCTAAAATACATATTCGTTCATATCGTTACTAACAAATCAATTACACAAGTAGTGTATTTAAGAAATAAAACGTATAAATTAATCGTAATGTGCTACTTATTTTATAAAAAAACATACACTTATTTTTAAATATCAAAATACATTAGTAGGGTAAGAAGGACATTCCTGGCTCAGGAGGGACAGGAGGGACGCCCCCCCCCCCCCCGAGGTCTCGTCTGTGACACTTTGCGAATTTTTTTTTTGCGAACTTTTTTGCGAACTTTTTTGCAAACTTTTTTTGCGAATTTTTTTTTTTTGCGAATTTTTTTTTTTGCGAATTTTTTTTTTTGCGAATTTTTTTTTGCGAAATTTTTTTTTTGCGAATTTTTTTTTTGGGGATTTTTTTTTTTTTTTTGCGAATTTTTTTTTTGCGAAATTTTTTTTTTTTGCGAATTTTTGTTGTTGCGAATACTAACCTAACCTAACCTAACCTAACCTAACGTAACGTAACCTAACCTAACCTAACCTAACCTAACCTAACCTAACCTAACCTAACCTAACCTAACCTAACCTAACGTAACGTAACCTAACCTAACCTAACGTAACCTAACCTAACCTAACCTAACGTAACCTAACCTCGGATCAGATTTCTGATTGCAGATTCTTGTTCGTCTAGTCGAGCCGAGTCATTTGAGTACCCACATCGTACACTTTGGATGATGTTTACAAAAAAGGGGCCCGCACCACACTTTTGACCTTTTTTTTTTTTTGCATTTTTGGAATCTCCTCGTCAAGCCGAGTATTCTCAGTACCCGCATGACATACTTTGGATAATTAATACAAGAGTTGAACAGGGTAACGCTACAACCAACAGAGCTAGCCCATCAGCGCTTGCGGTCAATTGAACTAACAGTGAATGCAAATTTTAAGGAGAATATAATTGCAATGCTTTGAACATATACTGCATATACCTTCAAGTACTCTGCACCGAGGCAGCTGTTCGCACAACCGACTGACGCGTCCAGTCTACTGTCTGGGAATGCGGATGTTGTAATTTGATACCTCGACTGGAGGGTGCAGGTGTTCACACAAAAAACCGACAAGTTGAGACCTGTCTGGGAATGCGGATGTTGTAATTTGATACCTCGACTGGAGGGTGCAGGTGTTCACACAAAAAACCGACAAGTCGAGACCTGTCTGGGAATGCGGATGCTGTAATTTGATACCCCGATGGGAGGGCGACGCGACCCTTCCAGGAACCCATTATAGACCACCCGCGTCGAATTCCGAGCAATAAATCACCAGTTGTCAAACACCCACGGTATCATTCTTGTTTTAGGCTTCAAAAATTCCTGACGTATGGGGGAGCGAAAATCTCCCCCTAACCCATTATGTGTTAGGGGGAGCGAAAATCTCCCCCTAGTAATTAAATCAACAGAACACCAGTTGTCACGGTATCATTCTTGTTCTAGTCTTCAACAATTCCTGACGTATGGGGGAGCGAAAATCTCCCCCTAAGCCATTATGTGTTAGGGGGAGCAAAAATCTCCCCCCTAAGCGGTGCGCGGGTCGCGACACGCCACAGTCTCTTGATAGACTTCTTCGAAGACGGACGTCTACATTAATTCGATAACAATGTCGTTTATTCATCAGAAATCGTGTGAATGTGTGAAGACTGAACTGGACTTGTTTTCGTTACCGCCTACGCAGACCAGCATCGAGAGTGGTAAATGGGTTCAATACAAACCGATCTCATCGCTGACGGACGATTCGCCAATAGAGTTTGTAATACCCGGTCACGGTGACGAGTACACGGACCTGACACAAACGTTATTACACGTGAAAGCCGCTATTGTGAAACAGGACGACACTAAAGCGGACGGTGGGCAACCTGCTAAAGAGGTGGGCCCGGTGAACAATTGGCTCCACTCGATATTCAGTCAAGTGGATCTCTATCTCAATCATAAACTGGTGTCACCACAAAACAACACGTACGCTTACCGTGCCTACTTGGAAAACCTATTGAACTACGGATGTAGTGCGAAGAATTCGCACCTGACTAGCGAGCTGTTTTTTGAAGATTCGGCCGGACAAATGGACGATTGCGACGAATTGAATGAGGGATTGAAAAAGCGTCGCGATCACACGAAAGAAAGCGATGTTTGCGATATGGTCGGTCGATTGCACATCGATCTGTGCAATCAGAACAAATTCATGTTGAACGGTGTCGAGATGCGATTGCAACTTAACAGATCCAGAAACTCGTTTTGTATAATGTCCAAAACGCTAACTACCTACAAGGTGACAATTAAAGAGATTAGTCTTTTCGTACGTCGATGTAAGATCAATCCGAGCGTATTGTTGGCGCACAGCAAAACTCTCGAGACCGGCACGGCCAAGTATCCGATCACGCGTGTAGAAGTGAAATCCTTCACACTACCCTCCGGCATAATGAGTAAAGCTTTAGACAGCGCATTTCTCGGTCAGTTACCGAAACGTGTGATAATTGGACTGGTCAGTAATCTTGCGTTCAACGGAGATTTCAAGAAGAATCCCTACAACTTTCAACACTACGATATGAATTATCTCGCATTGTACGTGGACGGTGAACAAGTACCGGCCAAACCGTTACAGCCCGTTTACACATTGAACAGTGAGACATATATACTCTCTTATTACACATTGGTCACTGGCACCGGAATCCAGTTCTCCGACGCAGGTAATGAGATCAAGAGAGGTGACTATCCGTACGGTAATTGTCTTATGGCGTTCGACTTGACACCGGACATGTCCGCGGCTGAGTCGAGTCACTGGAATCTCCTGCGCAACGGTAATCTACGTATCGAAATCGGATTCTCCAAAGCGTTGTCCGAGACCGTCAACTGTATAGTGTACGCCGAACTGGACAACGTCATCGAGATCGATCGTCACCGTAACGTAACAGTTGACTTCAGCGGGTGAATAAAAGCGAACGCCAAACAGAAATATTGTCTGACAGCGAGTGCCTACAGTTTACTTCAAGGGTGAGCAGACGCAACACCAGTCAGTAGTACGGTTGAAGTCACACGGTAAGGACGTGAACATGGACGCTTACGCTTCTGCGGACGACTATATCAAATCGTTTATTCAGGAGATTGAGGTTATGAACAATAATGCTAGTGATCAGACGTTGGCATCACCTCAGTCGTCATTTGTAAAACCGACAACTGCCTGCAAGAGACGAAGGAGACCAACTCCCATCGAAGTGGAAACCAAGAAACCAGGATGGGTGCCAAAACCAACAGATGATTCTCCCATAGTGTCATGGATGGACGATGGGAATACTTTCGCAGTTCAAAACCCAGGAAACAAAGGACAAATTTTATTGAAAATGGAATTGTTCGATGGTACAGATATGGTGTTCATGTGCGGTTTATTTTTGGACAAAGATGGTGAAATGCACCAAAGTGTTAAACAAGTAGTTGATAAAGTGGAAAACATGTGGATCTATAAATCAACAGGAGTACCGAAAATTACAGGCTTAACTCAAACTGTTACACAACGCAGTGCAGTTTCGCAGCCACCGCCTAAGAAGCGAGCTGTGAGGAAGAAACAACGAGTGGCGTCGGCATTCAACTAGAGCATCCGCATTCCCAGACAGGTCTCGACGAGTCGGTTTTTTGTGTGAACACCTGCGCCCGACCCTTCGGACCACCCACGTAGAAGAAAATGGCGGCGAGGGTTTATAAGGCGGGGCCCCGCCCGATTGAACATCATTCGCCACCAGACCACCACCTCACATAGACCTACTCCAACTACTACTACTAGAGATGTCGAGCAGCAGCACTTTCAAGCTAGAGTTTCCGGGCGTGAACGGCACTGCAGCAACCGCGGACCTTAGAGCTACCCTCAACAACTGCAAGTCTGACTCTCCGCTCTACACCAGGATAGCCGATCTCCGAGAGGAATGCGACTATCTCATCACTGCGATGGAGCGAGCCACTACACCCTTTGGCGAGACAATCATCGTGATCCTGGAGGGGCAGGTCGGGGATGACTTCTTTCTGCGAGTCTACCTGCCTAGGCGCTTCAACGAGGTCCTGAGCAACACCGACATCGAGCGCTACAACAGCGGGTTTGGAGAACGCCTTCGCTTGGTGAAGCGCAGCCCTAGGGGTTCCAATAGCAGATTCACACCGTTGGAGTTTATGTAAAGCAAGACTTGAAGATTATATTAATACCTTTGTAAATTAGTTTTCGTAGTCAATACTTATAGTCACGTTCAGAACATAACCACTGTGTTATTTATTTCACTTAACCCCAAAAATGTCCTTTGGTAGTAAGTTTAAGAGTGTGAGTATGGTAACTGTGAGGTGTTTAGTAGCTCAGTAGTAATCATGGGCTTGATGTGGAAACATCCGTTCTCAGCCATTGTGGCGGGACCTTCGGGTTGTGGCAAGTCACAGTTTGTGTCAAAGTTTATAAAACACATTACAGAAATGTGTGACACACCATTTACCAGTATAAACTGGCATTATGGTAGTGGTGGTGGTGATGGTGGTGGTGGTGACTCGAAAAATGTCACCATTAACCACGTAGAAGGTCTACCAAACTTGGAGGATTTTTCTGGTAACGAGCCGATACTTGTGATTATAGACGATATGATGCGTGAGGCCGACAACCGTGTGGTGGATCTTTTCACAAAAGGTTGCCATCATCGCAACATTAGTGTGTTTTTCATTACACAAAATTTGTTTCATCAAGGACGTGGGCAGAGGGACATCTCACTGAATGCGCATTACATTGTGTGTTTTAAGAATCCTAGAGATAGAGTTCAGATTAGGTACTTGGCCAGACAAATATATCCAGACAGCCCGAAATTCATCGAGGAGGCGTACGCTGACGCTACGAGGAATCCACACGGCTACCTACTGATAGACTTGAAACAATCAACAGACGAAAATATGCGAATACGAAGTTGCATATTTCCAGACGATTCTACCAACTATGTGTACTTGCCAAAGAAAAGGTAATTTCGCCATCAGTAGTAATCATGTCGTGCTTGCGGAAGGACGCAGCTCTGCTTACGGCTTTCATACACGCAACACCCAAGGAGCGGAAGGCACTGTTAAAGGTGTGTGACAAGAGCCGCATTCGCTCAGTGTGTGAGTGCGCATACAACGTGTTGCGAGGTAACGTTCCTCTGGCGAAGAAGAGTAAAAGTCAGCTAAGCAAACACAAGGCGACGCTACGTAGATTGGTGAAACGCGGCGAAGGCTGGTCAAAGAAACGAAAGTATCTCATACAAAAAGGCGGTGGAATCTTTATACCATTACTTTTGAGCGCAGTACTACAAGCAGCACTGAGTAGATAAAAATGGCTGGCATCAACAATCAGTTCTATTTGACACTGCCCAGCAACAGTTCGATGCAGTATTATCCGAAAAACACAGTTGCAAATTATATAACACATTTGCCGAGAGCTATTCAACTGGACGCTGGCGACTGGGAAATTGCACTTGTGGAAGCGCACTATCCAATGACATTTCTATCTGTCGGTAATGACGAAACAATTGACATTTGCATACAACCGCAAGAGGAAGCAAAAGTGAACATAGAAGCGTTGGCGCGGGTTATGGACAGCACTGCCGATGTAACGCCGGTAGTGTCTGCTACTCCAAAACAAAACCACAGAATTAAATTGAAGACTGGTGATTACGCAAATATTCAAGAATTGTGTGATCATATCAATTCACAAGAACTAGCGATTACTTTTGGTGTAAAGTTCACCGCTGAAAACTCATACAACAAATTCATTGAAGTATCGATGGGAACTGATGTTGGAAAAATTACATTAAGTCCAACGTTGGCGCTACAATTGGGGTTCGATCCGAATGAATTGACGCTGGAAGGTGATGCAGTTAACAAAAGCATCCGTTCGCCCAACATTCGTCTTGGCTTACCGTCACACATGTACGTGTATTGTGATTTAGTCGAGCCGCAGATGGTCGGCGATACAGTCGCACCGTTATTGAAAATTGTCAATATATCCACGTCTACTTATGTATACGGATTGCATAAATCAACATCATTCATCGATCCGCACTATGTGCCTGTTATGAATAGATCTTTTGACAGTGTGGAAATTGACTTAAGAGATAACATTGGTAATCATTTGCCATTCCACTTTGGAACGTCGTGCGTGAAGTTACACTTTAGAAAAGTAGCTAGTCATTAGTGCAAATATGGAACATGCAAAGAAGATGGTAGTTGTGCCGCAAGAGTTGATTGATCGACTGCAATCAAATGCTACGGATAACAGACCGACTAATCTATCCAGTGAAAACAGCCTCGACGCGGAGTTGCAACAAATATTGAATAACAAACGTATGGACGATAGTGAAAAGTGGAAATTGTACAAACAAGCGTTACATCGCTTCTTGCATATTGCAGAGAATAGACGCCAACCGATTAGCATACCAATCGTGGAGACGGGTGGGATTGAACATAGTCAACGATCGCACCCCGCTGCGGAAGGTGGTCCAGTGGAAGAGATTGTGGAAACGTTTTCCAAAACTTACAGATCTGATGCCCGCAATCTGTTACGTTTCATGAAACGTGACGGCAGCTTAATCAGTTGGGACAGTGGCTATTCAGTGTACATCAACGGTGTAAAAATCCCAGACTCAAATCTAGTGGATATCTTAAATTGCATAGTAAAGGTGCGTATGCGTGATTACACACCACCAGGATGGCGGGAAGTGCTCAAGGCATTGAAAGCGATGAACGTGCCAAAGGACTATATGAATAATCTAAGAGCACTAAAGGAAATAAATGCCGAATATCGATCATCATTCACAGGAGGAGAAGGATCAGACGATGACGTGGAAGACACATCAACTGAATCAATACTGATAACACCGCTAGTAAATCGACTACGATCGGCTAGAGGAAAACGTGTAACATCTACACCGACAGAGCAGTTTGATCTTCTAACTAGAAACAAGCCGTCGTCAAATTTGGACAAGTGGGAAACGTACACAGGATAGGTTTTCAGTATTATGGAGCGTTTGTATTACAATCCCATCGAACCTTCGTCGTATGGCGGTGTAGCTCCTTTAGCGCGAGCTGCAAAACCAGTTTCAAAACGCAAAGTGATTGAATGGTTACAAACACAGGACACTTACACATTGCACAAACCGGCACGCAAGCGTTTCCCGCGCAATCCTTACATAGTGTATGGTCCATTTGAATTGTGGCAAGCGGACTTGAACGATATGCGTGGTCTTAGTAAACACAACGACGGCGTCAACTACCTACTGACTGTAATAGACGTGTTTAGCAAACACCTGTATGTGCGAACGTTGAGGCGGAAAGAAGGAGCTGAAGTGGCCAACGCTTTCGAGGAGATATTTGCCGAAGCGACCGACACACCTCGCTGTTTACAAACTGACAAAGGTACTGAATTCACCGGTGCCAAGACGAAAAGGTTATTCAAACAATACGGAATCATCTATGTCACTACACAAAACCCAGATGTTAAAGCGGCCGTAGTGGAACGCGTGAATCGCACTTTGAAAACGCGCATGTGGCGATATTTGACTTACAAAAACACATATCGTTATGTAGATGTGTTGGACAAACTGGTTAGCGCATACAACAACAGCGCTCACAAGAGTCTAGGCAACAGAATACGACCAGTCGATGTGACTGTTGACAACAAGCGAATATTGCATCAGGTATGGCGTCGCATGTTCGGTAAGATACCGCGTCGTGTTAAGGCAAAACTGACAGTTGGCACCACAGTGCGCATATCTAAGGAGAAGGGTACATTCGCAAAAGGTTACGAGACTAATTGGAGTAAAGAAGTGTTTGTGGTGCGTCGTGTAAACACATTGATGCCTCTGCCAATGTACACTTTGGCGGATCTCAACGGTGAACAAGTGACTGGTCAGTTTTACGAATACGAATTACAAAAAGTCACAATATACAACGACCATCTGTTCAAGATTGCTGAAATACTAGACGCTAAGGGTCGTGGTCGCAGTAAGCGTTATTTCGTCAAGTGGGCAGGTTACGGAGACGAGTTCAATTCTTGGGTAAGAGCGCAAGATTTGCAAAATGCCTAATAGCAACCAGTTCTATTTGACATTGCCCAGCAACAGCTCAAAGGATTATTTTCCAAAAAACACAGTGTCCAAGTACACTACACATCTGCCGAGACAAATTCGATTAGAAGGCGATGGCGAGTGGGAGATGGCTTTGGTCGAAGCGCATTATCCATGCTCCTTTATGACTGTGGACGAGGAATCGTGTATTTGGCTCGACTATAAACTCGTTCTACCGAGTATTCCCGTCACACTCAGTGTCGAGCACATTATGCTAAAGATGAAACCCGGTTATTACAAGAACATAACCGATTTATTGAAAATGATCAATAAAGCGAAGGATGTCACCCAGTACTTGTACTTTGAGTATGACAAAGAGCAGGACAGAGTCAAGATCACGACAATGGTGGACGGTATAAGCAAAGTGCATTTCACCGAAGCGCTGTCTCTCCAGTTGGGTTTCGATCCGTACGAGAACGTTTTGACAAATGACCTCACAGCGATATGGCCACCAAATCTGACTATGGGACTGCCGACACACTTGTACGTGTATTGTGATCTGATTGAACCGCAGCTGATTGGCGACACTACAGCGCCACTTTTGAAGATTATCAACATTGACAGAGATAACTACACACACGGCGCGCATAAGACTGTGCATTTCATCAGTCCTCATTATGCGCCAGTTATGAAAGGAACATTTGAAACGATCGATATTGACCTAAGGGATCACGCTAGTAAAAAAGCGTCATTCCTCTTTGGGACGTCGTACGTGAAGCTTCATTTCAAAAGAGTAGCTCAGCAATTATGAATACAAACGATCCCTACTTGGCTTACTACCGTCGCCAACAGTTGCAGCAGACCGGCGGCAGTATCGATAGGGTATTTCGCGGTGCACCCTACCAGCGCGGACATGGAATTGGCAGTTTCCTAGGCGGTATGTTCCGCACCATCACACCGCTACTCAAGTCGGGAGCCTCTGCTGTAGCCAAAGAGGCGTTGAAATCCGGTGTTGGATTCTTGGGCGACATGGCCATGCACCAGCGGGATCCCAAAGAAGCCGCTAGAGATCATTTCAGCCAGTTTACAGACTCGCTAAAACGCAGGGCGGACGGCAAACTTCAACGTGTGCTAAGTGGCGGCGGCGGCTCTCGCGCGAAACACCGTCGCGTAACGCGAAAGAATACCGCGAAACACCGACGCGCTACTCCTGCGCGAAAGACTAACGCGAGACTCTCGCGTAAGAGGAACGCGAAGCGCGCCATGTTCGGCGGCCGTCGTGTCACACCGCAGTCTTTGACGAAACTCCTTCGAGGAAGGTCGGCGTCATCCAAGAGCAGCAGCAAGAAGAGAAGGACAGTTAGAAGGAAGACGAGGAAGACGAGGAAAGCAGTGAGGAGAACTTCCGTACGTGATATATTCAATTAACACACACGCTAGCAATGTCGTTTCTACATCAAAAGTCGTGTGAATGCGTCAAGACGGAATTGGACTTATTCTCCCTACCGCCGACGCAGACCAGTATCGAGAGCGGCAAATGGATTCAGTACAAACCAATCTCCACACTGACTGATGATTCGCCCATCGAGTTTGTTGTGCCCGGCAACGGCGAAGAATACACCGATCTTTCGCAAACAATGTTGGAAGTTACAGCGTCTATTGTCAAGTCGACAGGAGCGGCAATCGCAGATGCCGATGAATCGAACAAAATTGGCCCAGTCAACAATTGGCTGCACACGTTATTCAGTCAAGTCGATATGAGTATGAATCAGAAACTGGTCACACCACAAAACAACACTTATGCATATCGAGCGTATATTGAAACATTGCTGAATTACGGATATGATGCTAGGAAATCACATTTAACATGTGGATTGTGGAACGCGGACGATGCCGGCTATATGGACAATACTCTGGACGATAACGATGGACTAAAGGCGAGACGAAAAATGACAAATAAAAGTCGTGAAATCGATATGCTCGGTCGCCTACATGTGGACATGTGTAATCAGAACAAGTTCCTGTTGAACGGTGTGGAACTGCGTTTTAAACTGATCCGATCAAAAGATTCCTTCTCCATTATGTCGGATGATGGTGACTACAAGGTGCACATTGTTGATGCGAATCTCTGGATACGAAGGTGTAAAGTTAGCCCCACTGTACTGTTGGCGCACAGCAAAACGCTTCAGACCGGCAAAGCTAAATACCCAATCACTAGAGTGGAATTGAAAACATTCACACTACCGTTTGGAGTGAGGAGCAAAACTTTGGACAATGTGTTTCTAGGTCAAGTGCCGAAACGAATCATTGTCGGACTGGTCACCAACGCCGCTTATAATGGCGATTTAAAAAAGAATCCATTTAACTTTCAAAATTTCAAAACCAACTACTTCTCGCTGTACGTGGACGGTGAACAAGTGCCGTGCAAACCGCTACAACCACACTACGAAACCGGCAAGGGAAAATACGTGATGGCGTATCACAGTCTGTTTTCAGGCTCCGGCATACACTTTAGCGATGCTGGTAATCTCATAAATAGAGACGATTACGACGATGGATACTGTCTGATGGCATTCGATCTAACACCTGATATGTCAGCAAGCGATACGACTCATTGGAACCTAGTGCGCAACGGCAGTGTGCGTATGGAGATTGCTTTCGACACGGGGCTCACAGAGACTGTCAACTGTCTGGTATACGCAGAGTTTGACAACGTCATAGAAATCGATCGTCATCGCAACGTGTCTGCGGACTTTGGTGGTTAGATCGTCGGCGGCGGCGTCCTCCTCCTCAGTCTACAACCAACATTCGCACAAGATGGATCGTTTATGCAGAGTACCGCGTAAAAATTCCGCATCTCCAATTATTGTAGATTTTCAATGTTTCAAGGACAACGCAAATGACTACATTCTAAAGGAAGTGTGCGTCTTGGAATTGGTCAGTGGAACACTGCTAATGCATCATATCGCCAAATCACCATTCAGTCGAGATTTCCTATCACAAGAGAAACTGCGTGAAAGCTATTGGCTCACAAAACACTGTCACGGATTAGAATGGGACCAAGGTGATATCTGGTATCATGTGCTAGAGGAAAAGTTACGTGCATGTATCGCCAAACGACCGATTGTCTACGTCAAAGGTGCTGAGAAAAAAGAGTTTGTACGATACAATTTCATCACGGATCACTGTACTACTAATGTCATGGATATCAACGATATTGGCTGCGGATCACTATCGTCAATCAACAGTCTACTATCAACAAACGCAGTGCGATGCCGCCACCACAGAACAGCTCACACACGATGCGCTCTAGCCAATTGCATCACATTACGCAGTTGGTTACATCTAAGTACAAATATCGCTGACGCTGATGATTACGCTGACGATGGTGAGAGTGATACCAGTTCCTGCTTTTGTTTTGCTACTAGCACTACTACTCCTACTACTGACTGTGGCGTCGACACAGTAGAATGAATACCTTAGAGATACAAAAGTGTATGGCTAAACTGCCCGTACAGAATGTTGGTGTCTACGCTGCGGATCAATTGCCCCATTATATTTCACCATCTACTGCTATGATTGTGAACACTGATCCACACAATGAAGACGGCACTCACTGGGTCGCTTTCTACCTTAACAAAGGAGGAGGAATAATTGAATTCTTTGACAGCTACGGTCAACCGCCACATCTTCAATTCTACCAAGGATTCCTGAGACGCAACGCTCGTCGCTACCTGTACAACGAGCATCGCCTTCAAAGTGATAACACTCTGGTCTGCGGTCAATACTGCCTTGTATTCCTGTACTGCCGCACCCACTACGGCATGAAGATGAAGGACTTTGTGCAGCTCTTTGAACACTCTTCTTTCGGCCACAACGATGCACTGATCAGAAGACTCTTTGCACAAATGTATACCAATTGAGTTTTGAAATTCTGCATTTTTCTCAATAAACTAGTTGTGTACTCAGAATAAAAAAAAGAAACATTCTTATTATTTCCCATCCTCGCCTCCTTTACCCCAAAGTGGGGCAGATCTATCATACAATGACATTAGCAGGTGCATTCTAGTCTTCAACAATTCCTGTAGTATGGGGGAGCGAAAATCTCCCCCTAAGCCATTATGTGTTAGGGGGAGCGAAAATCTCCCCCCTGGTAATTAAATCAGTTGAACAACAGTTGTCAACCACAAATTGGGACAGACCTATCATACAATGATTGTAAAGTAACATTCATATCTGAACCTGGTTTATATGAATTAACATATTCCTGAATAATTTTTCTTTTTACTTTAGTATCTTAAGACTATGTGAGGGGAGGAAAAAAAGACAAATGTATATACGAACAATTTGGCTATTTATTTACACACCTTATATATATTTTACATCGAGTATGTGCTCCTGAACATTTGTGTTTGGCTAGCAAAACGAGACTCGACACAAACTAACGACTAGAACAAAAAAAGGAGCACATTTCTAAGTTTTACGAGACTCGATACAAACTAATGACTAGGTTTAGCAAAATCGGAAATTTACAAGTCAAGTCAGGGTCTTTGGTAATATGACACAACCACTCAACGCTCCTCATCCTCCGCCTCTTCATCGTCTTGAGGGATGTCTTCGGGCTGAGGTGGCACGTCAACATGTCCCCAAGGCAGTGTGTTTACACCGTCCGGAAGGATGTAGCGTTTGTCATCGTTACAGCTCAAGGATAGCTTGTCGACTTGAACTGTGAAGACGCGGTGGTTTCGGGACTGGAACCTGGTGTTGATGGTTCTCTTCAACACGCCATTGAAGAGGCATTCCCGATATTCGTCAGAGGTTAGATTGTGTTTTACAACACCTCTAGCGACTCCCTTGGCGCGCTTCACCGTCATGACCTGCAACTCGTCATCTTCAGTCCTCTCCTCGAACTCGACTATATCCATGAAGTATAGTTTCGAGCGAAGACCGAGGTACTCGAGCAGCGGAAGACCGTTCGCTTCATCCTTAAACTTTCCGATGACTTTTGCGTTTATGGGGCTGTAGCAGGGATGGTTTTGGGGGTACGCACTGGTGTCGAAATCGTCCAGGTGCTCCAACATGTCCTTATAAACATCTTCAGTCTGGATGTCGAACACGAAACTGTCAGTGTCCATGTAGTCAACCTTCAGACGGTCGCCGTAGCGGTTCTTCATCTTTCGAAGGAAGTCGTACATGAGCCACTTGCTCAGATCGAGGACACACATTCCGACGTAGAGCGGTTTGTCCAGGACGATATTGACTTTCGACATGTGTACAATGGCGACGTCATCGTTGAAGTAGGTTCGGTCCAGGAAGTTTGACTTGGCTACGTACTTCCTGAACATCTCCGGCGTACACACCAGTTTAGCGTTCATTCGCTTGCGAACATTCTCGATCGTCTTGCCAAAGACCGCATTGTTCATAAGCTTAAAAAAGTCTTGTTCAAACTTGGTCGTGGCCTTCTTCCTCAGTTCGGTGTTCATTAGGATGTAGCTCTCTAACCACCGAGACTGACGGAACGAGATGACGCGATGCACGTTCGCAAGCTCCAGTCCGTTTTCCAGCGCCTGCTGCAGGATTCTGTAATGACAGATGTAGTTCTTCTTGTCATCCAGAGTCGTAACGAGCTTCTTGAATTTCCCTCCTGGCGGACGTTTGGTCTCGCAGCAGTAGGGGAGATCCTTGTGAAGGTCGTGCAGGTGGGCGGGGTAGCGAAGGTCAACTTCCAAGACATAGCCGGTGGGTCCTTCGGGGTCCAACGCTGCAATGTCCAGGGACGCGATCTCCTCGCGGCTGAGCCATTGGAAGTGTCCCTGTGGAAGACACTGGGACATGGCCCAACCGTAAAGGTTGTTGGCGTCCAAGTATAGCAGGTGATTCGTTGGCTCTTCAGGTCGTCGATCTTCAGGGCGACATCCATCATGGTTGGCCTTGGCGTGTCTGGTGATCGCCTGGGAAATACCTCCTCTGATGCCTTGCTCGAAGAAGAGGTACATATCAAAGTCCTGTATCGTATCAAGCTCCACTCGACAGGTCCTTAACATAACATCCCAGGCGTATGACGGTAGGGTGTAGTAGTGCGCAGGGTCTAGTTCGTATTCAGCCATCGACGTGTCCCTGAAGCGTTCAAAGACGTCAGTCAACAGCGCAATGTCACAGCGCAGGTACTTCTCGGCGTAGTCCTTGAGGTTCCTACAACCGAAGGTTTCCCACACGTTGCGAGCATGCTCGTAGTCTGCATCCGTTATGTCCTCCAGGGTAAGGTCGTTGTGGAAATCTCGCTGCAGAGGCAGTTCCGTAGTATCTTCCAATACGGCGTTCGACGTTACAAAGTTGTACGGGAACACGCCTTTCCTACGGACTAGATCGAAGAGGTGGTCTTCGGGGAATCTCTTCCTCGTCTCCAAGAGTTGAGCTGGTGGAAGTGCGGCTGCGAGGCTGGCGAGGCTCAAAGCCAGGAACCTGTAGGTGTCGAGGAACCTGACTCTGAATCCTGGCTGTCTTTTTCCACGCCCTTGCATCCCAACCGGTGCCGCTGCTCGGTCGAACAGGAACCGCTTCGTAAAAGCGATGTACCGCTCTTCCGTGTGAGCCAACACCTCAACATCACCAGGGTCGACCGCCAACTCCCGCACTATGAAGTGAGCGTCGTAGTTGGAGAGATTGTGGAAGTAGCAGTTGACTACTCGCTGCTCCCTGTAGCGTAGGTTACATGATCTGTGCGCAGCGCCACGGAACTCGTAGGGCGGCGCGTGGTTGTGATCACGAACCTTTGGGTCTTCGCTTGAAAATGCCGATCCGCAGAGGTAGCAATTCGCTGTCGAGTTGTACTGCATCGTTTCGGCTGGGGTCAGGACAGGGCGCAGATTTCTTGCTTCGTACAGGAAGTTCCACAATCGCTCAACATCAGTTTTCAACATCTCCATAAATGTCTTTGACGCATCATCCCCGAAGTAGACTCGAGGCTCAAACTCCTCAAGTCCGTACGAGTCGATGATCTGGTACGCAAAGGCGTATGGGATGTGGATGTGGGTGGCTACTCCTCCGTGCGGTTCGTCGACTTGTTCATCCATCTCCGCGGTCGGCAGTAGAGCACACTCAAAGTCCGCGTAGATGGTGAAACGCTCGCGTCGGGTGAACTCTGGATGGCTGAATTTGATTTCAGTCTTTTTCGGCGTATCCATGCGAATAGGGGCTGAAGCGGAGCAGTATCGCTTATGCTCCTCCAGACGCTGTGCACCCGTCAGACCGAGCTTGTTCGGACGGTTATCAAAGTGCGCGAAGCACCGCTTACAGATGAATATCCTACCCATATGTGCTGTAAGCTGGGGACGGATCAGTCGACCAAGGTCTTTGATGTAGGCGTAGTGACTATCACCGTCCGTTGTCACGTACAAAAGGTCGCAATGGTCTTCACGCTCCTGCCTACAAATCTTCAAGGGAAACACGGTGTCCTGATACTTTGGTCGTCCGTCAGGTTTCTGACCCACGCACGTGTGATCAATACCATAGACGTTGATGCTGATGTTGTTTGTCCGCTCAAACGTCTTGATACTCTTCAGAGCAACGGGGAATTGAAGGCCGGTCCAATCGTATCGGGCGATGATGTCGTCGGTGTACGATGCCGGTCTATCGGGGTTCTCTTGAACAAACTTTCCCAGGACCGCATACATAAAACACCACTCATCGGCGTTCGATACGTTGACGACTGCTTTGGTGTTCTCCAGAGACATAGGCAGTGGGAGCCAAGCTCGACCATCTTCACCTAGAGGAGTGTATTCGTTGATGCCGACCTCCAAATCACGAACGCGAAGGTATGTCCACCCGGAGCCGATATGATCACACTCAGCCTTCTCTCTGATAAGCTTCGCAAAAGCTGTTGAAATGTACTGGTTCAGGTCCGAGGTCACCGTCAACGGAGTCATCTTCGTTTTGAAGTTGCGCAGGCAGGTGTTGTTGTGAATATTTTGGAATTCACACTCCAGCTTCAAGTTGACCTTAATGCTGCGGTGTTTCGCCAAGGTGTTCTCAAGCAACTCCGTAAGGCTAACAATCAACAACGCCATCACTTCTCCGATTGTGACGAGATTCTCCATCGGTCGCTGCAGACGGTAGGTTAAGAGGCGGTTGCGGAAACCCCGTTGAATGAGTGAGAATACGGGGCTTGACTGTCCTGCTCCAGTCATCTCAACATCATCGGGTTGTTGGTGTGTGCTCGTTCCAGGTTGTGGCTCCGTGCTCGGACCTGGCTGGGGTTCATCCTGTTCCATGGATGCTCGGTTCCGGATCAGGTCCTTCATGATCGGGCAAGAGATCCTCTCATGATGGTCCTTGTTGAACCCCGTGTTGAAATCCCGGTTGCAGTATGCACAAGGGAATCTCCGTTCTTGACCATCACCGTGAAATTGCATGGTGTGTCGACGCAGGTTGTCTTCCCTCTTGAATTCGACGCCGCATGTGCCGCATATGAACCTGCGGACTCTGCTGTGTACCGAATCCACATGTCGACGCAGGTGTATTTCACGACGGAAACGGCGACCGCATTCATGGCAGGTGTGGTGGTCAGGACCCGGTCCTTCACCTGAAAATAAAAATAAAAAACAGATTAGGATAACTAAAGATACAAATTCCCCTCTCTCGAGAATCACATTTCAAAATGGAGTTGTTAATTAAAAATATCAATTTTCAAACAGGGAATGTAATCTTCTGTACTGTTTGTCTACATTCATGATTCGGGGTTCAAGGCTAAGGATGTAGCTGCAATATTGAGCTGCGCCAACCCTAAAGAAGCATTATGTTTTAGGGGGAGCGAAAATCTCCCCCCTAGCAATTAAATCAATAGTACACCAGTTGTCACGGGCTCATTCTTGTTCTAGTCTTCAACAATTCCTGACGTATGGGGGAGCGAAAATCTCCCCCTAACCCATTATGTGTTAGGGGGAGCGAAAATCTCCCCCCTAGCAATTAAATCAATAGTACACCAGTTGTCACGGTCTCATTCTTCTTCTTCATGTACCTAGTTAAATAATTATAAAAAAGGTAATTAGTTTCAAGGGGAAAAAGTTATTTTAATGTGGATTCTCACCTTCAACGGAGTGTTGATTGACATAGGCAGTCGTCTGCGGAGCATCAATCACCTGCCGGGGTGGAATGACTCGGTGGTTCGCTTCCATGTGACGCTCTAAAGCTCCCCGGTCTACGAAGGTGGCTCGACAAAGCCGACATGCAGCTACTCCATCTGCAAACGCACAAAACGATTAGATTGTGAAATGTTTAACACCTACCTTTTTTTTTTAAAGTATGTAATGTGGGTACTCTGATGACTTGGCTTGATGGGGCGAGCAATAACATAAGTTATTACAATTAAATTATATTGATATAGTCATGTAATTTTAAATTTAAAAAACAAAGAGTTCTCTATTCGCGCTAAATAGTTAAAGCTGTTAAATAAAAATAATAGTATCACTCTGCGGTTATATTGCATAACGTATTTCTATATTACTAACATTTAGGTCTGATTAAAACAATAATGCAACGCAAAAAACGTACCTTGCTGCGTTGGTGTTGGTGTTGGTAGTTGTGGTCTCAAGCCGTGGAATCTGATGTGGTGTTGCACCAAATTGTTTCTACGCACGAAAATACAACCACAAATGGTACAAACGTGTGTGGCGTTCATCTTTAATATGGATTATAAGTTTTGATAATCACAAACAATACAGCACAACACGTACGTTTTAAATAGTTCAAAGGTGCTTTACGCAAATCGCTAATCGCAAATGATGATAATCAGCAACTAACACAAATCGCGTAGAACGGAACAGGATCGGACTAACACGTCTTCACGCACTGAACTCTCGAACTGAACTGAAGGAGGGTTGGTGATGTGGGTGACTATCCCCACTAATGGATTTCGGAGAAGGTCGGGGCAAAAACTCTCAACCGCTGTCTGGGGTAAAGACCACCCTGCTCTAATGGAACTCGATACGGGCGGACTATTATGGGTTCCTAGAAGGGTCAGCCGTCTTCCCGTCGAGGTATCAAATTACAGCATCCGCATTCCCAGACAGGTCTCGACTTGTCGGTTTTTTGTGTGAACACCTGCACCCTCCAGTCGAGGTATCAAATTACAGCATCCGCATTCCCAGACAGGTCTCAACTTGTCGGTTTTTTGTGTGAACACCTGCACCCTCCAGTCGAGGTATCAAATTACAACATCCGCATTCCCAGACAGTAGACTGGACGCGTCAGTCGGTTGTGCGAACAGCTGCCTCGGTGCAGAGTACTTGAAGGTATATGCAGTATATGTTCAAAGCATTGCAATTATATTCTCCTTAAAATTTGCATTCACTGTTAGTTCAATTGACCGCAAGCGCTGATGGGCTAGCTCTGTTGGTTGTAGCGTTACCCTGTTCAACTCTTGTATTAATTATCCAAAGTATGTCATGCGGGTACTGAGAATACTCGGCTTGACGAGGAGATTCCAAAAATGCAAAAAAAAAAAAAAGGTCAAAAGTGTGGTGCGGGCCCCTTTTTTGTAAACATCATCCAAAGTGTACGATGTGGGTACTCAAATGACTCGGCTCGACTAGACGAACAAGAATCTGCAATCAGAAATCTGATCCGAGGTTAGGTTACGTTAGGTTAGGTTAGGTTAGGTTACGTTAGGTTAGGTTACCTTAGGTTAGGTTAGGTTACGTTAGGTTAGGTTAGGTTAGGTTAGGTTAGGTTAGGTTAGGTTAGGTTAGGTTAGGTTAGGTTAGGTTAGGTTAGGTTAGGTTAGGTTAGGTTACGTTACGTTAGGTTAGGTTAGGTTAGGTTAGGTTAGTATTCGCAACAACAAAAATTCGCAAAAAAAAAAAATTTCGCAAAAAAAAAATTCGCAAAAAAAAAAAAAAAATCCCCAAAAAAAAATTCGCAAAAAAAAAAATTTCGCAAAAAAAAAATTCGCAAAAAAAAAAATTCGCAAAAAAAAAAATTCGCAAAAAAAAAAAATTCGCAAAAAAAGTTTGCAAAAAAGTTCGCAAAAAAGTTCGCAAAAAAAAAATTCGCAAAGTGTCACAGACGAGACCTCGGGGGGGGGGGCGTCCCTCCTGTCCCTCCTGAGCCAGGAATGTCCTTCTTACCCTACTTACATTAAGAAAACCTTTTTATTTATTAAGGGCCACAGTATAATATTTTTGTCACAGACTCGTCCTCTTTATAAAGTACTTTGCGGGTGACGTTATAAAGATATTTTGTACCCCAGCGTGCGGTCAATATCGCTCCAACCACTTAAAACAATAATTCTGAGGTGTTTCTGACAAAATCTACAATACTGCACGGACCGTGTGAATTTATTAAAAAAAGTATTGTTGTACTTCATCATCAACAACATTTATGCAAAGGCTAGATTCTACAGATACCTGTAGAATGTATCTGTTGATTTTTCAAATGGTATTTAAATATTTTGATAAATGAATATGCGAGGATTACTTTCCTGACATCTGGTGTGTTTTGTGCTACACGCTGTCATGTGTTGGAACCTCAGTCCTGGCTTGTTCATTTTATCAATAGGCTCTACTGTGCAACACGTACTGCAACATCTAGCCCCTCACATTGCTATATAATTTCCATTCTGAGATCTGCGGTCTATGTGGACAGAAAAATTAAGGCAACCGACCCTTCTAAAAAACTATCTGTTGGATATGATATTTTATATTGTCGATTGAATATTCCATAATTTAATAAAAAATGTAAATGTTTAGTTTTTATTGAAATGAATTATTATTGTAATACTCAAATAATACTACTATTTGTTGGTATTTAAATGGCTTTATTACTCGTATTATCAAAACCTATTTTATAAATTTAACAGTTCAAATTTAAACATACGCACATCGTAAACTTAAAAAATTAACTTACGGCAATTTGAAGTAGATCGGGAAAGACACGCACCTGGAAGATAAAATAGTATAAGTTTACAATTTATTCTATACTATAATACTTTTATTTCTAAAATTACGCTTTAATATCAAACACGTAATAGTTGTGTACAAAGGCTCATATATATTTATGAAATCATTGTTACAATGTGATTTGTATGAGTGAAATGTGTGTAAACGATGACTACAAGGAGTAGTTGACATCACCATGGTGACTGAGCTAAGCCTGCAACTGTTCCCTAAGCCGACCCATCAGTCCCGGCCTGTGTCGTGCGTGTCAAATTCCGGAAAACACCCATTCTCAATTAGATGAAGTTTTAAGGGGTTTCGCATTTTTGTCAGTTTTATATTTATTTGATACGATTAAACGTGTGTGTTTAAGTAATCATCTGATTATAAACAACATATACTCATAAGATTAACATGAAACTTAAACAGTGAATGGAGCAGAAGCCTAAACTGGGAAGGTTTTAAAACTCCAAAAGGCTCATTTAAAGGATGAGAAACTTGTATTGTTTTTAATATGTACAAAATAACAGTGCCAGTCATAAGTGGCGGAACAATATGCCAATATTCGTTAAAACTGCCTAAATTTATTCATTTATACATTTAAAACACACTATATTCTCCTTTTAGCGAATTTCCCCTATAGGGAAGAAGCTATTACCGTAGGTCTCATGGTAAGACTTAAGCCCGAGACCATGATAACTTTTCATTTTGAGGTCCCCAGATGCCAAAAACAACATTCGTTCAAATTTGTATATATATATATATATATATATATATATATATATATATATATATATATATATATATATATATATATATGTGTGTGTCCGTAAGCACGATAACTCTCGTAAAAAAGGTCCGATCTTAATGAAATTTGGTAGAAATGTGTAAAGTACCATTTATTTGAACGAGTTCGAAAACCAAATGAATCACACCATCCGAAGGGGGGTTTTTGGGGGGTTTTGTACCCCAAAAATGAGTTTTTTGGGGTTTTCACATTTAATTTTAATTTAAATCAAATTTTAATTTATACCATTGAATTCAGCTTAAAAGAACAAACAATTTGATATTTTGATCATTGCTCTACGTCAATTGGTTACCAAGATATTGAAAGTGCTAAACACAGTACGTTGTCTAATGTTATTCTTATGGAGAAAAAGAAAAATTGTATATCTCGCTTATTTATGAACATAAACTGGCGAAATTTGGTATATGGCTTGATCTGGTTATGGTTTATTGTTGTTTGCACAAAAAAATAATTTTTCGCCTATGGCTCCTGTGGCAGCAAACCTAGGTACTTGGTCCCCATGTTATTCTTATGGAAAATACTTAAAATGTTATATATCGCTTATTTATGAATGTATATGGATGAAACTTGGTATGTGACTTCACTAAGATGAGTTCTATTGATATTTGCATAAAAACCCATTATTTTGTGTGCCTTGTTGCAGCAAACCAGCGTACTCATCCCCAATGTTATTCTTATGGAGGATAATTAATATTTTAAATATCGCTTGTTTGTGAATACATTTCTTATGAATCCTGTTAAGTGTTATAATGTGTTATGTTATATATTCATTGGAAATTCGCTGAGTATGCAGGTTTGCTGCAACGGGGGTATTATATATATAATATGAAAGCTGTGGTAATTCACGTTTCAGAGGTTACCATGATTAAATGTGGGAGCTTTTCATTAAAGATATACGTATAATATCCTAATTAGCAATTATCAAATAGCTTAACTATTTTATTTCAGTAAGAGTCTAATCAATCCAATCACAACCTGATTTGCTTTGATGGTAACCTGATAAAAAAAATTGCACTTCACAAAATGTCCTTTATGAATAAGATTAGAAAAATTAATGTTTTCAACGTAAAATCCATAAATTTAGTTTAAATAAATTAAGGTTAAAGAGTATAACATTTTTTAGACAAAAAGTATCTCCCTGCTCGTGAAATTGGTCCCTAGATCTCAATTATTGTAGTCCTGATTCGTTTTCACTCATTACATCCGTTCTATGATTTGAATGAGAATAAATCACACTAAAATGTATCCCAGGGAGGAAATGTCAAGTACAGTGGCAGTTGGACAAAGCCGGGTACAAACAATACGATCATATTCTTTACGTTGCCCAAGATCTCGTTGCCTTTCTCCTCTCCTGTGTTCAGGAACTCGGTTACAACGTAAACAATTCACTTTGTCTTCCTAACGTCTTAAGGCGGTCCCAGACTTTTCGTGAACAGGCCTGACAATTTGGCAGAAAATTCTCCCGAGTCTTTACTGAAAGTTCCGTTCCGTATGTTCCCGTATGTATTCGAAGGTTCGTGCAGCTCCCACACTTCTCCTAAATACTCCGAATATTCGGAATTGGCCGAATGTTCGGACGTGCTCGCGAGAAGTGTTGGCCCACCTTTAGTCTAGACATCCAGCCGATGTTAATTTTCATATCTAGGTAATATTTGCATGTCATCTGTTATACACCTATTGTTTCTTTTAGTCAACTTAATTTAAGTTCAACAAAATATAATATTGTTTAAGAGTAACTAAAACAATCAGTACCGCCATTTGTAATGTGTGTTTCTTGGGGATTGCCATACATTTTTGGGGGATGGCCCATTGTTTAAGTAGCTTTCAAAATGAAATTCCTATTAAACATTCAGTTTGATTGACTTACAAATTGGGTGGTTAGGAACTAAAGATGCTAAAAACCTTAGTTATTAGAAGAACGATCACAAAAACACGGTAATAAGTTTTATAAATTCCAATAGTATAAAATGACATATATAAAAAAATAAATATTTCAGAATAAAAGCTAATCGTTTAAATGAATAGTATGGCCATTGTTCTAAGAATTTGAGAATGGAAGGAAGGAGATTATTCAATTATAAGGGTAGGCTCCAATGGCTATTAGTCTTTTTTCACTTAAATAAAGAGGTTAATTTACTTAAATATCAAAATGTCAATGTGTGTGGGGGACCAGTTTCGACCCAGATAGAGATATATTATCAATCCAGGCGCATTATATTTTACTTTATAGGCACCTCTAAAGTTGACTAAAATTACTCTATTACTGAAGATGGTTATTATAATCGATTTTTAATTTGATTACAACCACTACTTACTAACTAATGAGTTTTTTTACTGCTTTATTCGATTTTATACAAACACCTCATACTACTGTTTTTTCTCTATAAATGAAAATTGGTGTACTGCGTAGAGTTACTTCTGTATACAAATGAAAGTTTTCTTTCGTAAAAAAATACCTTTTTACGATGTAAACTGATTAACATAAATATTATTAAATTTTATCATTTACGTATCTGTACTCTAAATAACATAAACAATAATAATAGCTTAAAAACAAAAATTTAACACTTATAAATTGATTCAAATATTTTTGCGTCATACTGTGAGCACAAATCTCAAAATTATAAAATATTCAGGAGTAAACTTGTAGGTTGAACTAAGCTAAGAAGCTACCCAAGAGAAAAATCTCCAATGATAAAGCCAATGAATTCATGAGAGGTTGTACTACAATTTTATAAACACTAGAAATATAATCAAGGTTAAATAAATCAAAGATGATCTGTAGAATATTCTCTCCCTTCTATGTCTCGTTTAATATTAAATAACCAATGAGCAAAACAAATGCAAATGTACTGCCAGCCAAGAGATAAATAAAAATTAGTTCTTATAAAACAAAATTTAAAAAAAATTATTTACAAGTTACTGAGGCATTTTTACTACTTTGTGCTTTATTGTTCTTTATTATTTAATACCCAAGCGGCAAAGTTATCGATATCCAAATACTGAAACATGTTTGCTTTCACAAAAAACATCTAAGAAGAATTATGGATATTTTTACAACAAATAAACTCCGTATCTTGTTTGGCCCTCTTCAGTGATAAATGTTACGCGAGGTGCTGACGTTTAGACAATGGTGAGTCATTTGTTTCTCGCTCTTTTCTCAAACTATCTGTTTCTTATTTTATAAGAAATTAGTGAATTTACCCTCTTCTCTTTTATAATTGTAAATATTGCGTTCTATTTATTAGTAGGATGCAGTTCCAATGAGATATGACTATACGGTTAAAACTATAAATTGTACTTATGGTTGGTTTTGGCAAGGATTAAAAAGATATACATGTTATACAAACTAGTTCTATTATACAAGAAGATTCATTCGTTTCGAAAATGTGGTCATAGTTATAAAACATGGTAATGGTTCAACTTTTGCCAAATGTGAGGCCATAACGTGTATCACGCCTCTGCATGTATTTGTCTCAGTTACGGTAATGGTGTGATGGTGGGGAAAGGAGTTCTAGGTTATATTAAAATAAATGCGATACAAATCACTGAATATTCTCATCTTACTGTTATAACAAGTATATCGCTTAATTTCTTAAAAATATAACTATTTTAATTAAGAGTATTAAGAGCCATCGGGAACACAATTATTGATAGCCTCCACTAATTTTCTAGCAGGATTTAAGGACACCGAAAAAGATAAGAGTAAACGAAACTATGTTCACCAGAACAACCACAGTTATTAAATTATCCCTTGAGTTATGCAAAAGAAAATACGGACCAGTTAAGATATAAGGGGCGACCGTTGTAAGGATTTTCATTAGCCTATCCTCGTTATAAATGTTTAGTTGCTAATTTAGACTGATAATAGTGACAGCTTATATTACGAAGCTTGATTTAGGAAAAAAAGTGTTTGTAATTTAGTAGTATAACTGATAGAGAACCCAAATTCGCAATCAAGAGTTTATACACCGATAAAGTGACGAGCCTGAGGTAAAAGTATCAAGATTAAGGAAGGAGTGAATAATTGTATGATACTGTAACTGAAGCTGGTTTACTCTTTTACCTTGGTGAATACATAAGTTGCTTGCAAAACAATCAAGAGACGATTCCTTGTAGAAAGTTTCTAATACAATGAAAGTTATAATAATGCACAGTAGTGGCTAGTATATATGTCTCAAAACTAATAACTGTTTAGAATCGTGACATACGATTTAATATACTATACATTTCATTATGTTGGATTTGGAATTGAATATGCTATCGAGCGCAAAGTACACCTACATGTTGATAGAATTATTTTAAAGCAATTTGTGTTTTTAAAAGATTTTCAGAAGAATAAATAATGTTTTCCTTAAACAATGTTATAATAATGTTTTCCTTAGTCCTTTCGGACTAAATGCGATTCAATTTTGTTTTAACTAAGATTATTAAAATAGAGTGAATACAATAATAATAAAAACAGTTTATTAATGTTTATGAGTTTTTTTAAGTAAAAATTTAATAATTTTTGAATCGTGTACGGTTTATAATTTTAGTTATGAAAATAATTCATCCAAGCTATTAAAAATAAGTAAAAATTAAAACAAATTGTTGTTTTTGGTTTAAATTACTTTTCGTTAGTCAAATATAATACAACTCTCATTAAGATTCATATATAATTTCAGACATATACTTATTTGTACTTATTCAATTTACTTCTTGTTTAACCTTTTTAGATTTATAATTTTTAATATGAATTTCACTCCTAATTTGTTTTTGTTTTAAGAGAAAATTGAATAAGCTATTAATTAAAATGAATATTCTTACTGCGACTAAAATAGATTAAACAGTTAATAGACTAAAATGGATTGCAAATTTAACTTAATGATAGTTATAAACTTAAATTGTAAAACTTAGCAGAGCAAAATATTTAATCTTGTTAGTCTTTGTGTATTTTGAACTTTTTTGTAAACAAAATATATTACCAAACGCCTGTGCTATATCATTCACCAACATATTTTAAAATGTATTGTTAGGCTTAACAAAAAGAGAAAATACATTTTGGTAATACAACAAATTAAATAATAAATAACAGTTTGGTTAAGACAAGTTTGTAATTTCCTATAACCCAGAAAAATAGTGTCATAAAAGGTTTATTGAACATATAACCTAAGAATTCGTTTATCCAACCATCCAGGACATGAAAGTATGGTTGAACAATTAATAGTCTGCAACGCGACCACAGTTTAGTCTGGGATAAAAGCGAACGAGTAAAGGCTTTAACTGGTTTTCCCAACCACATCCGAGGGCATAAAGCCTTTATTCCAATCGAAAATTGGTATTTACCTTTAATGGGATATTATTCAAGATTCACTTTACAAAATTCGTTGCAGATTTTAGCCATGCAATTCAAATGTATTTTGTACATACGGATATTTAGAATAGGAGAAAACTAAGCTTTGTATCTACTGAATAACAAGTTTATATCAGATTTCATCTGGAAAATCTGAAAAAAAACTCTTTTGATGATGGCTAGGAAGATATTTTTACTAAGAACATTTTTTTCGATTGATATTTTTAAAAATGTGTATTTTGGTCTAATAGCTTCTAAAATTCAATATGGAATAGTGTGCTGGGGCTATACTTATTCAAATTTATTAAAACCAGTTGTAAATATACAAAAGAGAATTGTTCGTTGCATGCTAAAAAAACTATGATGGAACCTTCTTTTCCTCTTTTTAAATCGTTAAACATACTCCCCTTAAAACACTTATACGTTTTTAGAATAGTAAGCACTTTTTTTATTAAATCTCAAAAATGGATTTCAATTGAAATAGGTTATGAATTAAGGCACCAACGATCAAACTCATTCTTTATACCATTGCCTAGGTTAGAATTTTCTAGACATTCTTTTGAATACATTGGTCCAACTTTGTTCAGTAAAATACCAAATCACATAAGGAATTGTTTTAGTTTAAAGAAGTTTCAAAAATTAATAATTATTTTTTGGCTAGTTGATATTCCAGATATAAATATTCTTTTTGAATTCAATGTTTGAGTATAGCGCTTTGGCCAGGTAAAGTTAGTTTGTTAAAATAGTTCGGTATTATGTCATTGTCCCTGATACTGTTTATTATTTGTAGGATATATGTTTCTTTAATACGATAGTTAGTACTTTTTATTTATTGTCATTACTGTTACTTTGTTAATTCAGTTTTTGTAATGCACCGCCCTGCATCCCTTTCTTATTAAAATGATGGTCACCCCGACACAGGTTCGCCTTTGGGGGACCTAATTTCTGTTTAGGTACTTTGTTTACTTATTAACTTGCACTTAATTATCTTTGTTTTGTTAGGTTAAGACTCTAGGTTGAATCATTTGTTGTTTATTGATTTGTTATTTATTTATGTAATAAGTGAATTCAATGTTATGTACTTGAATAGAAATAAATACATTCTTTCTTTCTTTCTTTCTTTATATTGACATTTTAATATGAATGCCGTAAACCAAAACCAAAACATATTATAATATAATGATTGCTAAGCTCGTTTGTAAAATGACAGACTAACCAAAAGAATGTTAACAATAAAAAATAACAAAATTAATAATTTATTAACAATCAAAAATACGGTTAAATTATTTTTAAATGTTTTTAATTATGATGTTAATTAATAAAGACAATGGTGGATGTGGCCAATGTTGATTATGTATTTAAATTTAAAATATATATATTTTTATTACACAATCTATTGCTTTTAGTCTAATGATTAAAATAAACTACTGAAACAAAACCATTGTATGCTATGCAAATAAATTGTAAATTGTTTTTAAAAAATCTAAAGAACTAGGTCTAGTTTTTTTTTATCAAAATGTTTCGTGGACCCAATACATCAACGCGCTATGTTCTAAATTATCGTCAAGTTCTAAATTATGTTCTAAATTTTTATCAAACAGATTTTCAAAATTCCTAAAACCTTTTTTTCAGAAGTTTAATTTACACCTCACTTTCCAAGTCGAGACTAATATACGGCATTGTGCTCTGGGGTTCTGCGTCCCGCACTTTACTTACACGTGTCTTTAGATTGCCGAGAAGAGCAACCCTTATTATAGTCGGAGTGAATGGAGTCTTAGAGTTGGAGTCTTGCTGATCGATTTTTAAATCATTAAATATTTTGACTTTGCCGTATCATTATATCTATGAAATGCTCATTTTTTTATAAATTTAAATACGCTTAATTCAAAACCGGAGCAGACATTTATGCATATAACACCAGACAACGGCAAGATTACAGTCAGACCTCCCACAGATTGGAACTAGCTCTATCTCTTCCAAAGAACATTGGGCCTAAACTAATTAACAAACTCCTTCAGCAAATAAAATCGCAAAATGTCTCCAAAACTTTAAAAATGTTGCTAAAAGAATATCGTGCAGATAGAGCAATTTACTCTGTTGGTGTGTTTTTGGTTGATTAAATTAACATTTGATATATTAGTTGATTTTTGTTTGATTAATTTATTTTAAGGCAAAGCTTTGTACTGTATAAATGTAAAAAACTAAACAAAAGTAATATACATAGTAATCTGAAAATAATGAATTTTTAATTTTGAGAAGGGTTTTATTTTAAATTTCGATCACTCGATACACAAACAATGTTACTTAAAGCATAAAAAATAATCAAATAAAACTACACCGTAAAATTAAATTAATTGAATGAACACAGTACAATATATATATATTGTACAGTATTTATTTTTATTTTTATTTATTTGTATTTAAATATTTATATTTGTTTGGTAGACACGTGCAGCGTTTATTTTATTGTCCAGAATTAGTATTAATTTATTTATTTTCTGAACAAGTATTCATAGAGAATATATAAATTGTATTTATTAAAACACCACTGCTAAGCGATTTTTTTATTTTTCTTATTTTTAAATTTACATACAGTTTTATAAAACAAAAATTCTCACAGATTAATTACTCTAGTTAGTTGTCCTTCTGAAGTTAGAATTATTGTGACGATGGGCATCACTCAACGTAGACATTTATAATTACTAATAAAATATATTCTCAACTTACCTTTATCCGCAGTGTAGATTTAATAAAATATTTAATCTAAACGATAACGACCTGGTTCCGAGTGTCTTTTGTCTATAAAGCCATGGAGTAATCTTTACATGGTAAAAATGAGTTGAAACTGTCACTGACATTTGTCGTTATGCATATAATACTTATAAATATATAAACAAACATAAAAATGTAAATATTTTCTCAATCTATAAACTAATGAAATTCCAGCGACATATATGAATTATCAATTTGATAGGAACATATAAATTGTTTGTATATTACGCTATTTAAAAAAAAAAACCATAAAACCTTTCCTTTCCTCTATACAAAGCCATTGCCCTAAATATGACAAATGCATATGTGTGTTCAATACCCTTTATGGTCCGCATTTGGCAAAGGTTTCACAATTATAATGTTTTATAACGACGATTATATTGCTCCGAAGACAGAATAATTCGTATATATTATAAATCTTGTACACATAAATATTATTTTTTAAATTCTTATCTAAAGTTGCAATAATACAGTTTAGTATCAGTTTTAGCGAATTTACCCTATTGGGAAGAAACTATTACCGTGAGTGGCATGGCGAAACTTAAGCCCGAGACTATGATAACTTTTCGTTTTGAGGTCCCCAGATACCAAAAACACTGTTCGCTCAAATTTATTTATATATATATATGTGTGTGTGTGTGTGTGTGTGTGTGTGTGTGTGTGTGTGTGTGTGTGTGTGTGTGTGTGTGTGTCCGTTACCTCGATATCTTATGAAAGAAACACCCGATTTTGGTGAAATTTGGCACACATTTGGAGAGTAGTATTTATGACTTTAAGTTCGAAAACCAGATCGGTCGGACTATGGGAAAGGGTTTTATCGGGGTTTACAATTTTCCAAAAAACCGTTTTTTTGGATTTTTACCAAAAAATGTAAAAACACTTAATGTTGGTTATATCCATTTTATAGAGCTTAAAAACACAAATAATTAAGTATTTTTAATCATTAACCTAAATTAAGTGGTTGCGTAGAAATTCCAAAAAAACGTGTCCAATGTTATGGGAAAACATGTGTTTCTAAGATAATTTTACTAAAAACTACACATTTCTTGTTATCAATGTGTTTAGCTCAATAAAAAAAAGTTGGTGTTTTATTTGTTGTTCTACGTCCAACCTTTAGAGATATTCATAGTGTTAAACACAGTACATTGCCCAATGTTATCGTTATGGAGGATAAATCAAATTTTATGTCTCCATTATTTATTAATGTATATTGATGAAACTTGGTATGTGGCTTAAACTTGTTGTGGTGTATTTATATCAGGACAAAAAACATGTTTTTTGTTGATAGTCCCCGTAGCAGCAAACCTGCATACTCGGCCCCCATGTTATTCATATGGAGAATAAGTAAACCTGTATATCTCCCTTACTTATGAACCTAAATTTATATAACTTGGTATGTAGCTTCAGCTGGTTCAGTTATATTGATAATTGTAAAAAAAACACATTTCTTATCTTCCTCGTTGTAGCAAACCTGCGTCCTCAACCCTAATGTTATTCTTGTGGAGAATAAACATATGTTATATATCACTAGTTTATGAATGTATTTTTGTGAAACTTGGTCTTAGAGCCGAATTAGTGAGAGTAATTGGCTTATGTGGCTTAGTGTAGTAGTATATATTTGTATTGTAAATTCGCTGAGTACGCAGGTTAGCTGCGACGGGAGTATTTATTATTATTATAATTAAAATATAATTAGTATACCTAAACTGCACAAACAAAATGAATAAATCCTAATGAATTAACACGAAAGCGGTGGGAATAGTGATTCAATTTATTATTAGTTAAAAACCATAAAGAAAAATAATCGAGAGAGTCAAATGCCTTGCCATTGTTTAAACGTCAGCACCTCGCGTAAAAATCTTCACAGAAAGAGTGTTAAACATGACCCAGATTTAATTCTTTGAAATATTTGTATTTAAAAGTTTTTTGTGCAACTTCGTCTGACTGTAAAATATGTAATAATATTGTAGGAGGTTTTGCATACAACCTTGATGGCAATAAAGATTTTTAAATTACCTGTGCACATAAATGAGACAGCAATGAAACATGATAATATTTCAGATCCATCTCATTCTTATTTATAAATCTTTTAACATAATAACTTTTTATGTGTGTGGTAATTAATCGTAATTATGTTTGTTATGTAAAATACACAACATGTTATAATGTTTGTATTATTGGCATTGATAAGTCACAATTTGTATTCTATAATAAAACTATTAAAACAGATAATAACATAAATTTAATTATAAATATTCTTACCAAAGCAGCGAAACAATGGTACATCCCATGGTGTCATTATTACTAATCTTATTCTTCGCTATTATTTTAAAGACAACACAATCTATTGAAGATTGCGTCCAACAATCATACAAAACAAAATATTTCGCGAGTTTGCATGTGTGAACGTCGTAAGTAAAAATATGCTTTTGACTTCAAAATTTAGGATTTAATAGATAATGCTAAATATATTTTACAGTGTCAGTTTTTTAGTGAATGATTCACCGGCGAGTATTAAACGTTTCCACATTATTTAAGTTATACATCTTTAAGGGTCAAGGCATCATACACTCAAAACCAACTTATTTTGATTTTATTAAGTATAATTTTACTTAAATATCACGTTACGGATTACAATCACTGAAATTACGCAACAAATTGCACTTGGAATTGTTATGGTTTTTTTGTTTTTCAAATATCTATCGCGGTTTTGTGTTTTTACACTACTTACTATACGGATTTTAACAACATGCAACATGTCCCGCCTTGTCACTCCCTCGTGTTAAATAATCTATCAATGGTCCCTCTTAATATACTCTAATTAAAACTCGCTTATGGTATTCCAATCCCACTAATGCCCTCTCATGGGGGGATGAATCAAGAGAACCTCAATCTGCATAATCTGGACCTCTGTGGCAGCTTAGTAACAAGATCTCGAGTCGTTAGCGGCGACGTATCAGACTCCTGTCACCACAAACTATACAGCCAACCGCAAGTTATAACTAAGGGGTTCTACATTATGTTGCATGGTTAATATTAAACTTTTTTATCTTAAACATCCTCCTTAAATTTCAAGAAGTTTGAGTGTTAATCAGCATTAGTAATTTAGGTACGTTAGAGGGTTGCTCTTTAAAATACCTTTGCTTTTGTTGTTTAGAATTTATAACTGTAATGTTATAATAAAATATTATAAATCCATAACTATATTATGAGGTAACCATCCAAGGTATTTTCCTCCTGCTGAAATATGTAAGAATCTGTATGCCCATCACATTACAAATAATAAATACCCCCGTAGCAGCAAACCTGCGTACTCAGCGAATTTTCAATGCATATATATATGTATCTTAATACCACATAAAGCCACATACCAAGTTTCATCAATATACATTCATAAATAAACGATTTATGACATTTTAATTATTCTCCATAAGAATAACATGGCGGCTGAGTATGCAGGTTTGCTGAAGGAAGGAAAACAAAAAATGGGGTTTTATACAAATATCAATATAACTCATTTAGGTAAAGCCACATACCAAATTTCATTAATTTATTTTCATAATTAAGGGAGATAAAACGTTACTTATTCTCCATAAGAATAACATGGGGCTGAGTACGCAGGTTTGCTGCTACGGGAGCCTTTGGCAAAAAATTGTTTTTTTGAGCAAATATCAATGGTCCACAACCAGATGAAGCCGTATACCAAATTTTGTCAGTATACGTTCATAAATAAGCGAGATATAAAATTTTTCTTTTCCTCCATAAGAATAACATTAGACAACGTACTGTGTTTAGCACTTTCAATATCTCGGTAACCAATTGACGTAGAGAAATGATCAAAATACCAAATTGTGTGTTTTTTTAAGCTGAATTCAATGGTGTAAATTAAAATTTGATTTAAATTAAAATTACATGTGAAAACCCCAAAAAACACATTTTTGGGGTACAAAACCCCCCAAAAACCCCCCTTCCGATGGTGCGATTCATCTGGTTTTCGAACTCGTTCAAATAAATGGTACTTTACACATTTGTACCAAATTTCATTAAGATCGGACTTTTTTTACGAGAGTTATCGTGCTTACGGACACATATATATATATATAAATATATATATATATATATATATATATATATAATATATACAAATTTGAACGAATGGTGTTTTTGGCATCTGGGGACCTCAAAACGAAAAGTTATCATGGTCTCGGGCTTAAGTCTTACCATGAGACCTACGGTAATAGCTTCTTCCCTATAGGGGAAATTCACTAAAATACATCTTTTAAACAATAGGAAGTAAACTATAAAATATGTTTACATTACTATTTACTTAAAATCTTTGGACCCATGATCGGAAGGGCTTACTTAATTTTGGACTAACTTATTTCATCGTAAGCACTAAGCAACTCGTACTCTCCACTGCAGTTGGATTTAAGAATAATGAAATTGTAAGAGTTTGGAACATATTACAACTCTTCTGTTTTACCGTTAACTATCTCAAAGTAGCATCGTAGAGGACGAACGAATTGTCTGGTAGAGAGTTTAATCAGTCAAAGTGGCAAGTTAAAGTTTATGTCTACCCTCTCTGGCTCGACGAGGAAAATACATAAGGCTGCACAACGGTTGATATTGTAAACAAACCAGGGTTACACTCACTGCATTTCCCTGTTGTCACTAATGAATATAACATGTATACATACATGAACATGTTCGCAGTTAATATATGTGATACCTTTTCTGAAAAGCGTCACGTTTATTTAAAAAAATTGGTCCTTACATACGTCAACCTGGTAATACTATTTTAAATAATGATTCTAAGATTTGTTATTTTTAATTGGATTAAAATATTTTACTATTATAAAGCGTAATATAACGCTCTGTAGTGTTTGAATATTCTTAATGACAAAATTGTACTGCGTTGTATATTAAATTTCCCAACGTAAATTTGTGACTAACAAACTGTTTGTCAGTTAATAATGTAATACCAACAATTGATTTAAATTAGTAAATTTTGAATCACTCAAGTTATAGAACGAAGAGTTTTTTGGAATAACAGTATAAATAAAATATGCTCTTTGGTTTTAAAGTAATCCCAAAAGTGACCAACCAACTTTTATGGAGTGAAAATACGTTAAAAACACAAAATATAAATAATATAATGTACTAGGTTAGGAAGGTTGAGACTAAAGATGGATTGTAATTAATCTGAAACCGGTCTCGCATAAGTAAAAAGGTTAACACCTACACAATACTTTTACCAATAAATGGTAAGTTTTTAATATTGCAACAACTAAAATCGTGCTAATAAAAAAAATTATAAATATTATTTGTAGGCACAATTTGTTTTAACTTCATCAACGTTCCCATAGTTTGCAAATATAAGCAGTTTGGTTAACCAATTCAGACCACACTCTTTGGTGTACTTCATCACCAATATAACGGAGACTCTATTGGTTTTAATATTATTTGTTGATGTTTGATTAATTTAGAATTATAAACTTGGTGTTTCACATAAGCCCAAGCGAAATTACGTGTACAGAGTATGAGCTATGTGAGAATTCATATTAACTTTGCAAATAATTGACAAATATTTGTTTGAGTTTTGTTATTATCTTGCAATATTTGAAATTATATTTTCGAGCCAAACAGTTTAAACTAGTCCTAGGTTTTCTCCACTTACGATTGTTGTATTTTATTATTCTTTATCTAGTTAAAATGTTGTTAATACTCGAATACATAATATTAAGACTGTGTATGATGCAGTCGAATTACCGTATAATATGATATATTAATATACTGTGTATTAATTCTATAACACAGTATCTTAGAAGTTAAAGGGGTTTTCATGACTTAAGAATGAATTTTATATTCAATCACGACTTTTTAAGGCGCAACTATATTTACAATTGGAAGCTGTTTAGGAAATGTAGTTAAATAATTGTTGCATGTTCAAAAAAACTAGGAACTGACCAGCGCAATGTCCATACCAATTTAAACTATCATTTGTTTTATAAATGAATATGAAAATACAAAATAACATAAAAATTATTTAATAAACTGATTTGATAGCAATTATAAAAACGATTTTACTTATTGCAACAGTATGCAGCATTTTTATTTCAGGAAATGTTAGAATAGTGTCGTATTATTACACAACTTTTTTTAAATATCGCACGATAATATTCATGAATTTGTAAACTACAACTTTAAAAAAACTTAATAAATTTGTATAGTTTTCCTATTTCAATAAAACAGAGTTCAAAAGTAACAGTAAGTAATAAATATATTGTATGCATAAAAACCGTACATAGTGATGTTTTGAAAAATGTTTTTGCCCCGGATCTTTTTGACGGTTTCGGTGATAAATGTTACAAGAGGTGCTGACATTAAGACAATAGTGGATCATTTGTTTCAAGCTCTTTTCTAGAAATTTCTGTTCCTTAGATTATACCAAATTTCAACGAACTCATACAATATTCATACATATCATATAAATATGTTTTACCTTTAAGAAAATTACTTATTATTTTTTACGTACAATTGACGTATTTTAAATAAGAAATGTATAACAAAACAAGTTACCCTTGTTGCATGTATTCAGAAATACGATATATAGTAGATCTCTGTTACCAATTAACTAGTCTTCATCTTTATATTTCAATAATTCAGCCTTTTTCGTTTATACATATTACGGTTTCGTCGCAGATGAAAACACTGCATATTTATTGAAGTGAGGGAAGCTAATATTGACCACATGCAGGGGTACAAAATGACTCTCTCCGACACCTGCGGCGAGCTTTATGTTGAGAAGAGATTTTGTCGGGACTCAAAATATTGTAAATATGATACCTATCTTAAACGTTTAAGGGATTTGTATGACTTAAGATAACATATAACATCAACAGTATTAATAAATGTTATATGCAATTACGACTTTTAAAATAAACCAGATTTAAAACAGAAAACTGTTTAGGAAATTGAGTTAAATAATTGTTGTCCGATCCACCAAACAAGGACTTAACCAGCTCATTGTCCTTACCAATTTAAACCAATATGTGTTTTTGAAGCACGTGTGTTCATTTGTAAAAATAAAAAAATAAACATGAAATATATTATCAATTACCATGCGAATAATTATTAACTTTGCCTTAAGTTACTGCAACTATACTATTTAATGTATTAAATATAACACGAACGTTTATTCTGTTGAGATTATATACAAATGGTTTGAATAGCAACACAATGGGTACAAACTTTACATCCAAGATAGGAATCCCTAATTTCACATATCAAAAATAGAACAATAAACTTCCGTAGAGAACTTAGAGTAAGTCGTATTCTGGACTCACAATAAGACGTTAGCAAGACTAAGGGAATTGTTTACATTGTGACCCAAATGTAAGAGAAGCGGAAGTACAAAGTCGTCTTATGCAGTCCTGAGATGTACACCGAGTTGTTCGTAAATTACACTCGAGTATAAAGCTAGTCGGTTGAATTTGAACTTGTGTTCTTTATAATAATTTATATTATTTGTACGTTACTGATTAACACACATAATTATTAAAACTAAAATTATTATTCGCTAGAGAGTTTATTGCTACTGTACCATAAATATCCACTACTTTCAATAACCGTCTTCATAATTCTCAAAAAAATATAACAAACTTCAAAAATAAAATAATATGTTGTATTTATTAATTTTTTTGTATATCTGATGAATTATTTTATTTTGACGATGAATATTTATCGCCTTGAAAATATAAGTTTTTGTGAACAATTCTAATACTAAGTAAATTATTTAATTTAATCTTACTAAATAAACACGCAGAACAAATTTAATAGTAGGGCTTCCAAATGTAGAATATTAATACACCCCAATTATATATTTTTCTCAAAATACTTCCAATATTCGTTTCTATTTTAAGGCATTGGTTAGATATTGAAATTTACCATAGTGTTTTGATGTGTTAGTTCTCTGTTAAATCATTGCGAAAATTGTATGTATAATGTCTCACTATATAAATGTATTGCATAAAATAACCAAATTACCAAATCAGTTTTAATACGTCCATAAATTTTCGTAGAAATAAGCTATATGAGTAAACAAATATGGTCCATTAAGTAGTGCATGGTTCACTGTATTGACAAATAAATATTTCAAATATATTCACCCGCTTGTTTTTTTTCGAATTTGATAAATTAGATTAACATTTAAAACTATGTAAATCATAAAATCTAAAAATTCATTTGTATAATACCAAATGTTACATTCAAACCACAGACTGTTGTAGTACATTTAATTATTTTTTCGTAATTTTTACAAGTTATTGCTTCTGATTTACATTTATAATAATAATAAGTCGTTAATAATAATAAGTCGACATAATAAGTCGTATTATAAGTCGTTATAATATAAGTCGTATTGTTGCAGTCGGGCATTAATTTTATAATTGTTTTAATTGATTCGATCTTATCATATACAGCCCTTCTATTGTTTAAGTATTAGTTTAATGCTTTTACCGTGATAGTTTAATTCCGGACAATACCAGTAATCAAATTTATTTTCTCAAACTCATTTTATATTGGTTAATAAATTAACGTTGGATGAATTATCTTAGTGTTATTATTTTATCTAGTTAAAAAGGTTTTATTTTTGGTCATTTCCTTATTAAAAACGTACTACAAATTTGCATATTTTGAATTGGTGTAAATAATACAAAATTACGTGTCTGTAAAAAAAATATTAAACTGTGAAGTCTCATAAGATTGTGTTCAAGTTTGAAATGTATCTTTGAAAGCTACATAAAACTGTTATGAGGTCGGTGTCAATTTCACCGTGTTGGGAGAAAGCAAGCTAAGCACATTGTGTGGCGTTACACAGGTTAATCAGTTGGAGTGGAAAGTTGTGGTTAGAATCCCCCTCTGAGACGGGTTGATTAAGTGAATAAATAGTGAGAGTCCAACCACGTCACCACTAACACGGTCTGGATTGGAGCAAGTTGTTCTTTTTATTAAGGAATTTAAATTAGAAGTAAGATACAAGTTACCTTTTTTATATTTTACCAGTTGGTTACGTAGATAGTCCTACTCCTAGCTACTCATACTTTTGAAACAGTTTAATAGAACATATTACAAAAAAAAAAAAAAAAAAACAGAGTGATATAGAACCTTCTAAGTATCATAAAAATAACAAATATAATACGGTTCTAACATTCATATTGTGTAAAACATAAATATTTAGCTGCTACAAAGTAGGAAAGAAGATGAAAACAATATACTTCGTTTGGTATCAAATTTTGTTCTCAATAGTCCTTATATTAAAAAATTATGATTACTTTATTTAACAAATAAGGAAATTGCAATAAAAATTCAATGCTACTATATATTTAAAAATGATAATTGACTTTATCTAGCTGAAAAATACTTTCTATTGTAAAAAAATTACATTGTTGAAAATAGCTTGCCCGTTGATGAAGGGACCTGTTACGTTCAAATCTATACAACTTGTCATGATGATTTTTTAAACTTGATCTTAAAGAGTAGAACGTATAACAATATATATAATACATAGGTTTTTAATTTATTAAATCCTACAACCTTACTCTTCTTTGGCTTACCGTAGTTTATGCTGAAAAAACTTATGGACTCATAATATGCTTTTGTAAAAAAGGTATGTAGCCTTATATTGTTTACTATATTTGATATTAATTTGTCAATTCTCTATTTGGCATTAGATTTCATAAAATGGCGTATTGTTTAATCATATCTTTTAACCATATACTAAAGCAATCGATTCAATAGACCGCGAACTTTACTGAAGTATATTAAACATTTCAGGTCATGGCACATAAATATATATAACGATAAGTTGAACTGGCGAGTTATGATCTGAAACAGTCTTAAACAGGCCACATGTTAGGTATCATAATATCTTAAAAAATATGGCAATGGAAAATATACGTGCGTAATGGTTTGTTTTATTTCTTAAAATTATGATCTGCGTAAAATTATATAACTCTTGAACAGACGTTTTTGGTGAAGGACGTAAACGCTGACGAAGTCTACTGACAGGATTATTTAATTACGGTGGTGATGGACAAGAGAGTCTACCCCTAATGCTTCATCCCCGATTAAGGGATGTTTCTAAAACTTTGATGCCATTGCACATTGGTTTCATTTTTATATTATACATATTACTTTATGCTCATATTTTTACAAACTATCTGTAACTGTAAATCATGTATAAAAATAAGAACTATCACAAATATCACCACGTATTGTGTATGTTACTTATGTACTCTTACTTACTGCTAGGAAACATAATAATTGTTCAATTATTATATCTTATTAATAAAATGTGTTTAAAAATACAACATATATTGCACATTTTCAATCAGTATTTCAGTTTACATTGAATCATAGGTAGAGATTATTTGTACTTTAGTTATGTTAGAAGTCATATGTTTAACTTTAATAACGGTTGACAGGTTGTGTTTCTTCCGTTCTTCAATGATAAATGGACGGGTTGACGCCTACACAGCACACAAATCATTTGTCTCCCGGCTTACACTTTGACCTGATTGCGTGCTCTCGCAACATCACAGATATTAATTTGAAACATAAATTATTTTTTCTCGGATTTTTCAGGTTTCCGGAAGAATAATGGACATTTTAGATATAATCAGTAGTAGACAATATTTATTGTTTCGGTATAGTACAATTTTAATTGTTTTGTTATAGTACAATATAACTACCGACAAATGATTGTAACTGAATCCTTATTTAGTTTTATCGAAGTTAGATTAATTGTTTACTAAGGTTTCAGCAAATCTTTGTTTAACAAACAGTTATTAAGAATCAATCATTTTTATAAAACCTTGCCAACAAATTATAATCTAATCCCAATTAGCTAAAATCTATTTTACTCTATTCCCAGGCTGTCATCAAGTTAACTAATATAACAATTATATACAGTTCATATTATTTATTTCTGCTTTCGTGCTGGCGCAGGCCAGGCCAGGCTTTTGTTATATAGGCCTTACCGTAATTTAAATAAAATCATTGTTGTTCCTTAAAACTCTCACTTACATAACTCCGATAGCTTTTCTTTGAATGTTTAACATAAATATACTCGGAAACATTTTATTTAGTGCATATACCGTTGTATATATAGTATTACTGTATATACAGTATTATACACTATATATATACAGTATTACTGTATATAAACATAAATTATCGATCACTGCGTAAAGTGCACCTAAATTAGTCTTACCTACTTTTGTGCAACCGTGTTTTCTTAAATTAACAACTGCCTAATGGCCTACTAACTTGAAACCTCACTTGGCCAGTAAAAGATGGTTACGGAATCTCAGTCAGGGATTTAGTAAACCAACATCCACTCAAAAAAAATAAAAAATAACAAGTTAAACGATCGTTTATCAAACTAAATTTTAAGAAGCTTAATGCTAGCCCCAACCTGAAATGAAATATTAAATGGTGATTGTTTCACATGATTTAATTAGCTCATAATCCCCAGCTGACCGACCTATTGGAGTGGGATTGCTTTGATTAATATTAAATTTAATAATAGTTAAATAATTTACTTAGTGTTTCTCCAATAAAAAGGAATTGCAGAAGGCATTAAAACGTGGCAATAGATAATTTAATATACAACAAAAATATTGGTAAAAACTGATAGACTAAAAGATTAATTTATAGAAAACATAGTGATAAGTCATGAAAGAGCAGCCTTTCTTAGTACAATAATTACAAATTTAAAATCAAAACATTTCACTTTTATTTTGTTTAAATGGAACATTAAAAAACTTCACTGAATCTGGCAATTTTTCACTGGTGATATTCACTAACACTAACAGATTTCACTTATTAACTTGACACAGTGCTGGACTTCTACCCTCGGAATGACAATCTTTTTCTTGGCAGTGCTATCTACAGGCTTGTCCATCCTCCCAGTCAAAAACTTTCTCCCATCTCTCCTCTCCCCTCTTTTTTACAATTGTTTACCAATTACGTTGAAATGCGTAACCGATAGATAAGGGGCGTTGCTGATCTTTTAATTGGGTGAGAACGGAAACGTGAATCCCCTGTTAAGTGTTGGTGACTTTGTTAAGGAATAAATTTTGGCCAGTCACCTTGCTTGGCGTTTGAATACAGTTTGATGGTTCAGGGTGAACTTTTAGTTGCTTGTTTGAATGCCGGAATGTGGTTTTATGCATTTCGATATTTCGTTACTTCTGGGATAAATGAAACTCAGGAACGTTCTGGGGAATTTTTAACTGGTGGTTACAATGTTCTATACTCCAATACAACTAATTTATTCATAGTACTAGGTTAAAACTGCTATAATTAAAAAATAATTCTTCTTCAGAGTAAGAGACAAAAGGGGAATACTTTTATCTCAATGACAAAATACATCAATGTAATAGTACCTACAAGTTAATTAAAGGTTTGGAAGGTTTTTGGAGGGTGAAGTTTATATTGATACATTCTAATATCTCTAAACGGAGACTAAAGGTTTTGAGATACCTGCATTGGACATGCAAAAGGTAAATCTATATCATTACCTTAGATGTTATCAACGAAACGTGTTAAAAATGAGATCTCAATAAGCTAAAACTGTGCCACTTTTTTCTATCATTTCTTAAACGGTTCCATTCCTTCACTATAACATTGTGAAGACCCTAAACAAAAATAAAAAATGTCGGCAGTTCAAGATATAGTATTATAACGCAGAATTATAACTAAAATAATGAGAAGGTATTGTAATGTATAAGAATGTAAACGCAAATTAAATCAATTAATTTTTATAAGTATGGCTAGTCAGAGACGCATTTGGTTTATACAATATATGTACTTTAAATACAATAGATACATTTTGTCAGTAAGAAAAATATAGAAAAATACATATAATCTACTAGATTATAAATTAAAATGATTTATCGCCTACAAAACCTTTTAGTTTATCCATATCATCCAAAAACCAACTAATGACGTCTAAGGTTGTAAACAGCTTATGCAACTACAGTGAATATACAGCCCCGTCAACAGAATCGTCTGCTGATTTAATGTTTTGTCGTAAATGTTCACATTTCAGACGTTTATAGCCTTATATATGTAGGCTGCAACTAGTAAATTACACTCGTGAATAAGCCTAGCATTCACATTTAACTAAACTATAATACAATAAAAAAACAACAAACCGACTGAAATAATAGTAATAACAACTGATTACAACGAATGAGTTAACATTTATTAGTCTGAGAATTCTTAATTTGCATGTAATTTTATCTACTACTGTATGTGTAAAATAAAATATAAGCGTTTTTTTTTTATTATAACACATCTTTATTTAGAATGTACTTTGCTATATAAAATAAAGCACTTATTTGCCTAACTATATTTGCAAGTGTTTATAAATCGCAATAAATGTAAACTAAATACCATTCACTGACTCACTACAGAATTATATAACTATTATGTCTACAGAGTTTAAGAAGTAATTTTCTCTGTGGCCCGGGTGCTTCCTAAGAAATAGGTTTATAATATTCTCTCTGCACCCTACGACATGAATAGTTTCAGTTATAATACACTAATCATCAGTTATTTAACAGAAAACAATATTTACGATTGTCCATTAGTATAAATAGTTTCAAAATGTTTACCACAGAAACAGCAACCATTACTGTTGTAATCCCTGAGTGGCCTCGGGTACTGCAGCCACTTTATAAACCATTTTACGGTCCTACTTAATAACAGTGTACTAAAAGCCGTTTATTATTCTCTTTTTTTGAATTGGGAGGGCTCAGTTTTACAATCCAAACTATTCATTGAAAATTAAATATTCATAAATAAATAATATATCCATATATAATAATATATATATATATATATATATATATATATATATATATATATATATCCATTACTCCATACAATGCATCTTTGTTTAACCCTAGAATATTTAGTTTGTTTAGTAGCATTAATTAGATCAAAGGGTAGGCTACGTAAGATCTAGATAGCTATATTTATTAATATTTGTTAGAAGTATAGAAAGGCCGATTCCGCAATATGAAAGGTATGTGAGGTATGAATTTGTAAGGTCACCATTGTTAGATAATATCATTTCTCCTATTCAACGAGGTCACCATCGTTGGATTATATCATTTATCCACTTCGAATATACACTCCAAATTCCAAGCTTCATTCTTCCAAATACCTAAGCGTGGGTCGATAGCTTTCAGTATCTTTAACACACATACCAATTCTCGTGCAAATCGAATGATAAATAACTGAACGCGAGATCACTTTGTAAACATGAAAATTTCAAATTATCCCATGAATCTTGCAGGTTTATCTAATAATATGGAAGTTATTTATATTTACATATACTAAAAATCAATGCGAATCTGCTTACTACATTTCAAATCGATATCTCCAAAAAACAGCAGTAGATGTGAAGTGTAGGAACGACAACCAAAAGACGAAGGGCGAGGACAAAGGTCATGGAGTAAATTCACGTCACCGGATTAAATTCTGGATTAAATTCTCAGGATTCCCCAAACCTAACCTATGCGACCCATTTTTCAACCTCTAAATGACCAATTTCATGGTTATATTACCAATAACGACTTGAAAACTTATGAAATAAATGAAAACAAGCAATATTAAAGTAAAAATTTTTTTGTAATACAATTACTGTGTTGACGCATAGAAACGAAACGATTAAGGTCCGTTACCTCGCGCAACGTGCTGTTACAATTTTTACTGCGGTCGGAGGTAAATGTTGCTGTGATATCCCAGCTTCATTGTTGCCACAAGCTGGAATCAAATCATACCTGTACTGCCAAACCTTTTATATTTCTTTCTGTTTGCTTTATATTATTTCCCCTTGTATACGGAGGTTTGTTATCAACTTCACAAATCATCTGCGCAATTCTGTCTCATCTAAGAACGTTAAAATCGTTATCAGAGTTATTCATCAACAGTATGATAAAATCCCCAGTTTAGTCTTTCTCAATATCACCTGCGTTAATACCGATCGAGTATTTTAATGCTATACCAGAACGCGGTGCGATCCTTTTGTAACACCCACTTGGAAACTTAAAATTCAAGGTAGTTAATATCAATTTTTGAACCCGTTTTGGCATGACGTAATCATATGCACTCTATTCAAATGTGCCGTTTTAACTTGCGTTATTTTAAATCTGTTAGCTTAGTTTCAAATTACCCATGACAAGAGTGCTATTTGGTGTGTTTTAAAACTTATATATCCAATAAGATTCAAGTTTTAAGATTTATATTGACCTTCATCATCAGAGTGTAAGGCTTAAAACACTTGTTTAACGTATTTTTAGGGTGTTTCAAGTCTTTCACGTATAAAACAACCATTATAGCAACGTATATAGAACAACCATTAGCAACACACGTCAGAGTCATCGTTAGATATAAAATAATTGCAAATTAACGCAAGTCGATATGAAATATGGTTTGACCCAATTTGGGTTAGACCAAAATCTGAGGTAAGTTGAAAAGGGTGGTATCAACATATATAGTTTTATATGCAAATTGTCGAGAATTAAAACGAAGCAGGTTGTGACCGAAATTGGTATAGAACCTAATATGTCGTAATTTGAAGGGGGTGGTATCAATACATCACAAAAACGCATCTAATGAAGGGCTGAACGATCTGTTCACCCCTTTTGAATTACCAATATCACTTGAAAATATGCATTATCAACATCAAAAGATAATAATGTTCAAACAAACTTGTCTATGCAGCCCGTTAAATTGCCGGGTTGTGAATTAGACCTTGTTATGGTGTTTAAAGTCTTTCACATACCGCTGTATAACAGCCATTGACAACGCACGTCACAGTCATCGTCAGATATAAACTGAGTGGGATTTATGATTCAAAGGGATGACCGAAACATTCACCCGTCCTGACCCGGGACTACTTTACATGAGATTGATGATTAAAGGGTAGGAACGACTCGTTCCTCCGTCCTAATTCAGGGCCACCTTACAACGACCTAAGCCAGGACTACATTACAAAATTCCTAATCCGGGACTACCTTCCAACATCCTGATTAGTTGACTCATAAAGTCCGTTTCTCTGCGATTGTTATCTCACACCAAGCTCCACCTCTTGTGTAATATGATTGGTGGGCTTTACGAGTGCATGTTAATGATTATTATATGAGGTATATTTCAGATTTTATAATGCCCCAATTTGGGTCACAACATATTTCCTATCATGAAGGTAGAAGATGAAGGTAGACATTTACCTGAGTTTTCATCATCACAGTGTGAAGCTTGAAACACTTGCTTAACTACGTCTTTCATAGAGTGTTTAAGGTTTATCACCTATAAATGTATAACAGCCATCGGCAACGCTTGTCACACACGTCATCAGATGGATCACTCCGTACAAGAATCACGGTCACCAAGTATCTCAAGATGGTGACATTCGTCGACGATGGTCGTTATACTGTGGCTTGCGTTAGTATCGTACGGACTCACTTTATAACAAATTGTTTGACGCACGTCTAAACCCTCATTAATATTATTGATTAAACTTGTAAATTTCCAATTATAATTATTAAAAGAGGAATATAAGTTCGTTAGAAATATACAAATCAAAACTTTGAAAATCAATATTTAGATATGGTGAAAAGAATTTTTTTTTGATAGCAATATAGTCAATACTTTATTTAAAAAACAGAAGATTTCTGATGAAATGTGGTCTGACAAAATGAAACCCGAAGCGGCAAAAATTATTGAAAAACTTCAAGAGCAGTGGTGTGAGGACAGTGAGAGAATTCAAAGACAACAAGTGGAGGTGAGGGCAGAGTTGTTCAGTAAACACCCCACGTTCCCTGTGCGAACCAAACACCAAATGATACCATTACCTTCGCACCATAACAAACCTTTGACGGTGGAAGAAGCAAACCAATTAGATAAATTATAAGACAAGCTAATTGCGGAAGCGAAAGAATATCATGCTTGATAATTTAATGAGAAACAAGAGATCAAAAGGCAACACAAACCATTTTTAAATGCGTTGGAAAAACGTTTTTGACCAAAATGAAATGATTCCGTAACAGATTTACCACAGCAAAAGCACATTTTTGAACAGGAAACTATAGTACACTGTTGCCCGACAACGATGACGATATGCGTTTTGATAAATCAATTCAAGCTATTGTTGAAAGAAGAAGTACCGAGGTGGGCTCATTGGCGAGACAATATTTATCTACAGTTAACGATGGAAAATTGGGTCTTAAGTATGATATTGGAGACCGAAAACTAAAAGTATGAAATTCCGGTATCACTATTACAAATGATGATATAATTATCAGCAAGACGAACCTATGATATCCCGTACGCCAGGCCTATGGAGACTTTTGACACAGTCTGGAGATGTCGGGAGTGAACTATAAACGAAAAGTTATAGAGATGCTTATAAAACGATTTTAATCGACTCTGGTGCGATATTTCAAAGCAGCGATCTGTCGTTCGGACGTCCTAAATCCACTCAAGGTTTTAAGTGGGAAAACGTTATTAAACCTATGTGGGAGGAATTTCGATCGGAGAATTTACACGGAAAACCAATGGGGAGCGGCTTAAAAAATAGCAGAAGACTTGAATTTCTGAGAGCTATGGGATCCGGTTTGCTTGAAGTTACAAACAATCCTATTGAATTTAAATTTATAAAACAATATGCCGCTCTATCCCACAGTCAAAAGGCTCTATTTCCTACAGGCATAAGAGAGAGCTAGCATTAATAACTTCCATAATAAAACGTTGGGTATTGCTCAATTTATTTATGATCGACTAATAGAATTGAAAGGAAAACCAAACGGACACAAGCATATTATGCGATGAGTGCTTGCTCTATCGAAACCTTCCGTGAAATACATGATTGATAATATAAAGATTATAGATCATAACACAACTGAATACGTAAAGGATATTATTACTTTAATCTGGGACATTATAAATCAACCAATTGACCTTCCAGATGGCCCAATGTATTTGGTTCGATGTTTAGCTTCTTTACCTGAGAAAATAGTAGAAGGGTCAGGAATTTTAAACGATACTATTAACAAATTGACATTTGAACTTCATGCGCCATGTATGCATTTTCTAGTTCCTGGAACGAAACTCCAAGAACGCTTAGCTAGAGGTGGTAAAGGTGTAAATCCTCTTCATGAAGCAGAAAAATAACACGATATATGGTATAGTAAACACAAGAAGCAGAGAATAGATGGAGAGCAGATAAAATACTAAAGGATAAGGCATTTAAATGCATTATTACACCTGATACCAGTCTTTACGAGAGACCTTTAGCTTTGGCTACAGGGATAGCGATGTGGGAAAACACAAACTTGGCATGGGGTTACCTGTAAAATTGCCATACAAATGCGTTGAGGGTAATAAGACCACGATAAAAAGGGCGGTGGAGGTCAAACATGGGTTATGGAGAACTAAGTTGTGACTGGCATCAGGTAGGAAGAAATTTGTAGGTCAACATTATTTATTAAATCGAAAATAGTGCGTATAAGACTTATTTTTAAAAGGCAAAATATGAATATATATTGTATTCCTATAAAAAGCATCAATGGGATTACGTAACGCTAGCAAAAATGAAGCTTGGATTTCACCGCGGCACTGACCTTTGCCGTAGCCAAATGATAACGGCGCGTTGTGCGAGATAACAGAACTCACTCGTTTGGTTTCTATTAGTCAACACAGTAATTAGACTAAGACCAAATTTTTACTTTAATAATGCTTTTTTATTTATTTTTTAAGTTTTTAAGTCGTTATTGGTGATCTAACCATGAAATTGGTCGTTTAGAGGTTGAAAAATGGGTTGCTTAGGTTAGGTTTGGGGAATCCTGAGAATTTAATCCGGTGACGTGAATTTAATTCATGACATTCGTCCTCGCCCTTCGTCTTTTGATCGTCGTTCCTACACTTCACATCTACTGCTATTTTTTTGGAGATATCGAATTGAAATTCAGTATGCAGGTTCGCATTGAATTCTAGTATATGTAAATATAAATAACTCCCGTATTATTAGATAAACCTGCAAGCTTCATTCGATAATTCGAAATTTTCAAGTTTACAAAATGACCTCGCATTCGGTTATTTATCATCCGATTGGCACGAAATTTGGTATGTATGTTAAGGATACTGAACGCTATCTACCCACGATTAGGGAGTTTGAAAAATGAAGCGTCGACTTTGGAATGTATATTCGAACTGGTACAATATGAATGGTATTATATAAAAATGGTGACCTCGTAGAATAGAAGAAATGATATTATCTAACAATGGTTACCTCGTTGAATAGGAGAAATTTTATTATATAACAATGGTGACCTTGAAAATTCATACCTCTTATGTTGCTGATTCGGCCTTTCTATACTATTTTAGTTTGACAGATTGTATGCTGCATTAGAAAAATATGTTATAGTTGTAACGCACTTTCTTCAGTCCATGATTAAGAAAAACATTCATTTGTATTTCTTTTAAAAGCCTTAAGAAAATATTTGCTAATTTCTTTTCAATAATTAATAAATTTCATAGTATATTATTATTAGTTGTAATATTTCACGGAAGTCCATACAAATATAATCCTGAACACCTTTAAGTGACGTGTCTAGGAAAACATAATATTCAACTCAAGCTAACACAAGTACTTTTCAGAGTACGACATTAAAACAAAAACTAAAATGGTAAATAATAATCTGAAACAAAAACTAAAATAGTAAATGATAATCTAACAAACACATTCTTTAAGATAAAAAGAACAAAAGTTATGGAAATACAGATGTTGATTCCACTGTACATTTTCTAAAGGCGCTTCGCCCGCAAGAAACAAATGACCCAGTATTGTCTAAATGTCAGCGCCTACTGCACCATCTATCACCAATACACGGCAAACTGGGAACCGAATCTCTCTACAACATTTTATACTTCGTACCGAGCAAATCAAAACATCCGGTCCTTTAAATTACTCATAGCTCTTAGGCAAGGAGATTTAAATCACTTAAATCTAAGTTTCGATTTAATTATTTTGCTTATTCTAATTATAGTAATAAATATGAGTTTGGTCATAATTAACTAACACTATCCTAATTTAACAATTTCAATGAATGCTTTAATTTCAGCGATTACTTTTTGTGTTCAGGGCGTTTTCCCCTATAGGGAAGAAGCTATTACCGTAGGTCTCATGGTAAGACTTAAGCCCGAGACCATGATAACTTTTTGTTTTGAGGTCCCCAGATGGCAAAAACACTATTCGATAAAATTTATATATATGTATATATATATATATATATATATATATATATATATATATATATATATATATATATATATATGTGTGTGTCCGTTAACACGATAACTTGAGTAAAAAACGTCCGATTTTGATGAAATTTGGCTCAAATGTGTAAAATGACATTCATGACTTTAAGTTCGAAAACCAGAAAAATCGGACCATGGGTAGGGGGGTTTATGGGGGTTTTAAATTTTCCAAAAATCAGTTTTTTTTTTCATTTTTCACCCTAAAATTTTTAAAAAACTTAATTTTGGTTTTGACCATGTTATAGAGCTTACAAAAACAAATAATTTAGTATTTTTAATTATTAACTTAGGTTAAGTGGTTGCGGAGAAAATCCAAAAAAACCTGCTCATAAAATCTCCCATGTTAATTTTATGGGAAAAAGGTTTTTGGCTTTTCCTCAGTTTATTTTAATGTAAACTTCACATTTGCTTTTACCAATATGTTCAGTTCCACAAAAAAATCATTTTGGTGTTTAAACTGTGATTTTACGCCCAACCGTTGCAGAGAAATTCGAAGGGCTAAACACAGTACGTTGTCCAATGTTATCCTTATGGAGAATAAATAAAATTTGATATCTCGATTTTTTATTAATGTATGTTGATGAAACTTGGTAAGTGGCTTCAAGTAGTACTGGTATATTGATATTTGCACAAAAAATGGATTTTTTGTTGATTATTCCCGTAGCAGTTAACCTGCGTACTCAGCCCCCATGTTATTCTTATGGAGAATAAGTAAAATGTACTGACTTCCTTAATTATGAACATAAATTAATAAAACTTGGTATGTAGCTTCACTTGGTTGAGTTATATTGATAATTATATAAAAACCCAATTTTCTGTTCCTTGTTGCAGCAAACCTGCTTTATCAGCCCCCATGTTATTCTTATGGAGAATAACTAGAATGTCATATATAGATTATTTATGATTGAATATCGAAGAAACTTAGTATGTGGCTTCGCCTAGTTAAATTCTATTTATATTTCCATAAAAACCAATTGTTTCTGTTCCTTGTTTCAGCAAACCTACATACTCATTACCAATCTTATTGTTATGGAGAATAATTAAAATCGCTTATATGTGAATATATTTTTATGAAACTTGGTTTGCGGCTTTATGTGGAATTCGGACAAATATTATGCATTGGAAATTCGCAGGTTTGCTGCGACGGGGGTATTACAATTGTTATAATACTCGTATCATAATTAAAAATGTTTAAACAAACGAATTATTTTAACCAAAATGGTCCACTTAGCTGTTGTAAGAAGTTCTCTAATATAGATGTACTGATAAACTAAAATGCATTGAGGGTTTGTTAAGATGTTTTATTGAGTATGTAATTTGACTGAAAACACAGTTATGACGATATAAAAAAGTAACTAGATGTGATGTTACTTACGATCGATCGAAATATAGACCATTATTAGTACTAAAGGACATTCATTTTTATAATAAAAAAATCTGTAGGTTAGAAATAGGAATAATAATCATAACGAACACAACATCGCCAATGTAGTTACCATGTTTAAATAACAGGATATTCACTGTTATGCAACGTTCCTCAGAAAAGCTACCTCCGAAAATATACTATATTAATTTGTAATATTTAATCAAAACATATTAATTTGTTTGGTGTACTTAGTTAACTTAGAGTTCCTTTATACTTATAATTCATTTATGATTGAATTTTAATGTATCAAAGAATCAACTAATATGAACCCTAATTAATAAATCGAAAATAGTATAAATACGTAATTTGGTCAATTCGGTTCGCTTTAGAAATTAATTAATTAGTTGTTTTGCCTTCAGGTCAAATTTGATTTTGTTTGTTGTATGTGTTGCAATCAATTAAGCATAATTCAATCAACTGACAAAGCCCTAGCGCGTTATTGAGCAATTATTGCAATTCCTAACCGTACCTTTCGATGTTTACTATTGATTATTTTCTGATACAATATTAAATTCAGATACGAGGTTTTTATTTGGAACTGAGAGAGTCAGTGTTTTTCAGAACAATGTGTTTCGAAAAGCGTATAGGTTTTGCTAAACGAAAGTCTAAAAAAGTGGTGAAATTTGACTAGAGAAATATGCAAATATGCTTGAAGGTGGATTAAACTTAAAGAGGTCTAATGTTATTTTAATCAACAATACCTTTTAACGGGCGTTTTACCAAAAAGATGGAAAACCTAAAAGGAGACAGCATGCTTTATAAATGAAAAGGGAGAAACAAATATATACTTACTTAAATACCAAAATGTGTTCGTGTTGATATTGAAAGCGATACTGACGTTTAATTTGTCCTTCCCTCAGGAATAGGATCTGCATGATAGTGTATAGTCAGGACTCCGGCTCAGTGGTAAGATGCTGTCATTAGTCAGCAATACCGGTCCCCTGTCATAGCGAGACCGTTATCCTGCAGGATGAAGGGCGGCCAAAGTGGATGGGTGTAAATTTAGATAAAGTAACGATTCAATCTACATATTTTTAATACAGGATATGTTGTACATTACAAACTATTTTGACATGTTTTATTTACCTATAAGTTGTTATTCCTATATATTCAATTTATTTAACTAAAACTTATAAATATATTTTTAATAAATAGTTTAGTAACTTGGTAATCCATTAATACTAGCCTGGATGATTCAATATTGTTATACTATATTTGTTATTGGGAGAACAGAAAAACTTTATTATTGGATTAAAATTGCCTTAACCACTGCTGGAAATAAAATTCATTTATAACTTTTTATTCAGCCTTACCATTGTTCTTTTTTTTGCAACCCTTTAAGTATTATTAAGATACAAATACGAACTGATGAATAGTTTGATGCAACAAAATAAATATTCTTTTCAACATTACTAATGAATTGTGATAATCAGGTATTAAGCTTAATTTTTTAACTTCATGTACTATTTAATAAATTATTATATAATATCTTAAAGTATGTTTTTTTTGTAATTCTGTATCATTGTTCTCCCTTTAGTGGTCTTCAATACAATATTCATAATTTTGATCTAGTGTGTACATATCATTTTTCGGAAAATGCCTTTCAGAGTAACACTTTCGGAGCAGTGCATTTCGGAGTACTGCCTTTCGGGGTTATGAATTTGTGGTATATTTTCATTTGGAGGGGTCAAAGGGGTCAGGAGAATTTGAAATGGCAGAATTGGCCAATGAAAACAGACCAACTTGCCCCACCCACGAATGTTGACACTCAGGATCTTCGTCATGTCCATAATGAGGCCTAAATTGGGTTTTTGATATAGGTATCAATAAATACCTGATTGCGTATATTATCTCATAAAGTTACTGTAATTAATTATGTGTGTGTGTATTACTTATCTAACAAACAAATAATCTTACATATTGATAGGTTTGAAAAAAGAGAATACCTCAGTTAATTCTGAACCGATTGTGACAATAATTAAGGTATTAAGGCAAATAAATATACGTTATATGTATGCATTTTATTTGATAATGTTGTTTTACAGATATTTGTAATACAAATTCCAAACGTTTTCCAATTAAACTTTTATCTTATTAACGTAACTAAAGTTATTATTTGTTTATATTGTGTGCAAAAGTTTGTTGCCAATTTATAGCTCTTGTTTAAAAATACACAACGAGATTAACATCATCAGTACTTCATTAAAATAATTAAGGATTGACCTATTGAAGAACAATGTATAGTTGTGTTTTCAGTTGTGTTAGTTATTAACTTTAATAACAGTTGACGAGTTGTATTTCTTCCGTTCTTCAATGATAAATGGACGGGTTAACGCGTTCACAGAATACAAAGTCATTTGTCTCCCAGTTTACACTTTGCCCTTATTACGTTGATTTTCAAAAATGCAGATATTGGCTTTAAATGTAAATTATTTTTTAAACAACTAAATACTACATACTTTTCTAAATACTCTATTTACATTTTTAAATGAAATATTTTGGAGTGAAAACTAAAATTGTTCTGTAACATGATCTACGATATTAAATTATAAAAATATATTGCAACTTCATCCTTAAAATTGTTGTAAACTTTATTTTATTTAAACAAAATTATTACAACAATTACAATAAATCAAACACATATTATAGAAACCATAGAATTAATAAAAATAAATATTTTGATGGATTTGGTAATAATGTTTTTTTATAAATACATAAATATTAGGTTTTTTAAATATTAAATCATTCTCTTCTAAGAAAATACACATTTTGGTAATTTATTTACTTTATTTATGTAATAGCTTTCAACCGGTGTGGCTTGGTTCATGTAGTTTTTCTTTCCTATCATTGATTGACATTATTTGCTCAATGGTAAAAATATTGTTATTATGACAAATTAAACTAAATAATTACTCCATTTCGTTAAAATTGATAATTTTAAATTCTAGTAGGGTAAAATTCTAAAGTCCTAGGACCTTTATTAGTGGCTATAAACATCCCTAAGGTTTACCTGAATGGCCATGCCAGGTTCATCGCAATCAGATGAGGAGTAAAGGAGCGCATAAAGGATAACTGACAATACAAAATTGAGTTGTATACACAGCAATCAATACAATTTTGTTAAAATTAATTGCTGTAGAGTCGTAACTCTGCGTATTAGATTAAAATAGGTACATACCTTATCATCAACACTTCAAATTTGAGTGATGAAATCAACTACATGATTCGCCATGAATGCGGCATTTTCAAGTGGCACAGAAGAAACGTATTATACAAATAGGATACGTCAAAATTTAAAAATGGCAAAGTCACAAACTAATTTACGAACAAATAACGGTAGGCCAACCACACGCATTTTGTCATCACGCCACGGTGCTGGTGTGAAGCAGACTATTTTGTTATTGATTTGAATTTAAATGTTTTGCTAGGATAAAGCTATAAAGAATGATTTCTTCTAATATTAAGTTTTTTCGAACTATTTAAAAACCTAAACGGAAGGCTATGGACACGAAGAAAACAAATACAGGATTTTAGTTATTGACGTCAAAGGCATGACACTGTTTACAACTCATCATGGTATATTTATTATTGAAAAGTGCTAATAAATAATGGATGTATTTAGTATCGCATTATGATAGAGCGTTGGATAACAAATTTTGGTTTTAATTCGTTTACTCTATCCCGAAGTGGCTTTACACAAAACATGAGCTTTTACTGTGTTTTCACATAAAATGTAACTGTATTCGCTTTAACCAGCAGAGCGTTATTTGATTGTAGCTCTGAATATATATTTAGATTGAATATTATTAATTATATATTATATATATATATATCTAAATATATTTAAATTAATATTGACATTAATTTTGTTAGCAAGGTTTATATGGAATTATAAAGCATCATGAATTAATTATAGTAAAATCCTGATAAGTTAAACCACTAACCATTAAGCTTAAACCAGTTTTTGGATCTACATCAAGCTAAAGAATAATAACCTAACAATAAATTTGAATGTGGTTTGTACGTGGTTTAAACAAATAATTATATTCTTTTCCCAAAATATATTTCCTACCTTAACACAACTCCCTTTACTACTCCAATACTACCTTTACATTTCTATCACTGCCCATTACAAATATGCATTATTATTCATAATGAATACATGAACAATTATACATTTAATTAAACGAAAACTATTGAGCACAATTTAATAGCTTGTAAAAAAAACAGTTTAAAAACAGAGTCTTCTCTGTGGATTAAGCTTAAACAGCAAATAAACTTAATTTTTAGTAAGGAACATTATTCAAATTTCATGTTTTTCAACAGTAATTCTGAGTCAATAACGTAAATTATGTACATTGCCTTTACATTTATATTTATAAAATTAGTTCTATATACAAGTGCAAAGTAGTGTTGGATATATTTGTTTGAAAACTTATTCAAACACACATTGTATTTAACTATACACAAAAAATGTAAATCGCATTGAGAGACATTGTTTGCTAATGTTTTCTGAGCCAATTTGATAAAATTGCAAATTATAAAAAAAATTCAAACATAATTTGATAAAATATTTCAATATTATTTTTTATAGTATATGTTTATAACAGTATTAGGTTTCAGAACAGATAACTGCAGATGGTTGCCATCACAACAGAACGACCCGTTACCGCTTCCCTGGAGCAACATTTATGGCAGATATGGCAACCCTGATACAACAATACTGCCATTCCGTTGATAAATTATTTCTCTATTCCCTCTTCCCCTAGTGAACTTTGATTTTGTACAAATATCGCATTAGAGGCGCGCATGATATTTAATACCAACTTAATGATGTGCCAAATCTGTAAAAAAACCTAAAGACCAAATCATTTATAATGTTGCGTATTTATTTAATTATTAATTTAATTTGGAATGTTTCTGTGCGACAACCATCTATATATATATATATATATATATATATATATATATATATATATATATATATATATATATATATATATATATAGGAAATAAAAATAAGTATAGTTGATAGAATAAATTATTGTAATGGTAGTTAATTAATGTATAATAATAGCTAACAAGTTTAATTATACATTTTCTAAGTATAACAACTAGAAATCTATATTTAATTTTTTGAAAATTAAAATGTATGCTCATAATAAATACCATTATTTACAATACACATGCTGATATATGATAATTATTATGAATATTACTGGGAATTATAGGGTTGTAAAATTATATATTATTGTTCTTTACTGAAATATTCCTTAACTAAATTAACCCTATATTAATTTATTAAGCTGTAAGCGCATTACGTTGACCAATAATATATTATTCATAGATAATACTATTATTTATTTATTGGTAAACGTTATAAACAAATAGTTATATAAGTTAACATACAGATTTTACTTTACAAAATATTTTTAATAATTTTCCATCCAACACTTCTCGAAACAGGAGGGTTCCCTTCTTAAAACCATTATGTAGTAAATTACTCTGTAGTCCCTTAAAAAAAGCTATATCAACACGAGTACATATTAATCAAACATGTTCTGGGAAGCGAAGAGTTGTTCAGTTAAGTCAGAACACGAGTTGTTATGTATACCTAATATTTAAACTGTCTTTAGAATTTGTATATTACCATACAAACTACAAATTCAATATTTATAATGTAAGCATATATTTCAGAAAGAAAATATAATTGATTTAAAATAAGTTAATGCGAAATTGCATTTGTGTTTTGCCAAAGGGCTGAAGGAATTGAAAATTCATTATTCGAGCTAGTGTTTGTGACCTGCTGTTTGCGGTGGCTAATGTAGTATTCCACGTATATGTGCACAAAGAGGTGAGGTAAGAGAGTGCCCTCACTCCGCATCTAGAGAGGGTGAGTTTTAAATGGGTCCCCCTACTTTTTTATATATTTCTTAATACATCGAATCTTGACCACCACCGATTATTGATGACCAAATTATACTTAAATTTGACTTAGTTAATATTTTTGACCGCCGTCTTGGATCCGCCGTCTTGGATTCAACTATTTATTTTCAAATGTAAAGGTGGAGTTGTGACTCATCATATAGAATTTTTTTTTTCGGTGAATACAATGCCGCAATTTAGAAATTTAGAAACTTTTTACTTTGCTTTATAAAACTACAAACAAACGCTAAGATAATAGTAATTACAAAATATAAAGTTTTATTTAACCAAAAATGGGACCGTTTAAACTCCGGTTAAATAACAATAATTTCACTAAACATATTTGTGATTCTAAGTTTCAAAAAACCTTTCTATAATCAATGAGGAATAAAAGGTATTGTGCATTTGTTAATTACCTAAGTAAACTCTTTTATAGCGAACAATTAACTATCATAATATCATAGTATTACTTTTATATTACTAAGAAGTGGTTTAAATACCTGCATTCAAAGTAATCCTATGGTTGCTGTGGCAACTAGTTTCGGTTTTTCTAGGAATCCATCATCAGGTCGGACAAGGAGTCTGCTACATCAATCTCTTCGAACAAAGATCGTCATCAAGTTTAAAAAACGTACATTTAAAAACTTTTGCACACAAAAAAAGTACATACCTTTACGGAAACACGGATAAACACTAAACAGGGTTGCGACACGACCGGGCGGAAGGAAAGTCTAGACTCAGTCTCAGCCTAAAATGCAGGCTTTTAAACCACTTCGTAGTATTTACCAGTAATCCGGAGGCTAAACAACTTTTATATTAGTTAGTAACCATAACAATTGTATTGTACTGATTTTAAATTCAAAGGTTATTTCATATTTAAAAATGGATACTGTTTCGCTAAAACAGTTTTTGGTATGTTTAGCTGCTCATTATTTTTCAAAGTTCATTTCGTTTATGTAATTTTATTAATATCAGGAATGATTACCATAATTACTTATTAGTTATAATAATAACTTATAATTACTTATTAGTTGGATAGATTACGAAAATACTTAACAGGTCTAAAAATATCGTGATCTGGGTCTAATTTGAGTGTTTGTACTTTACTAAAACGCATATGATCTCCAGCGTATTTTGCTTAGCTATATTATTTTCCCCAAAATCGATTACTGTTTAAAGCAAATCTCAATATATATATAATTAAAATGTCTTTATCTATTAAGAATTTAACTATTCAAATATAGGTTATTCATACACACAAACTGTTAACTAAACTAACAGTAATTAAGTATTCTCAATGTCTTTGTTAATTAAAAATGTAATATACGACTAGGAATAATATCAGACATTAAGTTAAGTGAAAGAAATGAGGACATGTTTTATTTTGTAATTTTAAGATAATATTATATCAGCGAAATGTATACATTTTAGAACAGTTACGACATAAAACAGGGTTCGCTGAACGTTTATTCTTTAGGCAACGTCATAAAAAATATGTTGTTTCTTAGATATAATCATTACTACTTTAAAATACCATTTTCTGATTGCAAGGTCTAATTCAAAAACCTAGGAGTCCAAAATAATAAACTATACCCCTGAGTTAAAAATGTATATTAACGAAGTATAATATGTTTTAAAGAAGAAAAAGAGAGTTATGCTAAGATATACTAATTATGTTTTGTAGCTTTGCTAAACATGTTTATTTGCGATATGGAGACTGTATGGAAGCAATTTTGTTTGAAAGTAATTTACTTCCACACAGGTATTTTGTTTTGGAGGGAGAGATGGCATATATTGTAAAGTCATAAATGAGGGTGCTTTACGTGTTGTGGGGATGTGCTGAGTAACTTGCCCACCGTTATTTATATACTCAACGTAACATTCAAATGGGATGAGTTACAATCTCCTCTAATAGCATTCCTGTTAAAAAAAGTTTTACTAATGAGGTGGGAAACAACAGTTCAAAAAATATCTATTCCACATACTCTAAATAAAAAAGAAAAATATTCAACAAACCAGAGAATACTATCCAGGAGTAAAATTACAGGCCAGTTTTCATCAAATTCACATTCTCTAAATTATAAGAAAATACAATTTTAATCCACATCAGTGGTTTTTATATCGTTTAAAACATTTAATAAATATAGTTTTATATTCAGAAAAACAAGCCCACTTTTGGGAAATAATATTTCATTTTGTCTGGAATATTTTGTCCTTATTTGGAAAATAATAATTAGGTAATGAGCATTTCCTCGGCCCATACACACATTTATGGTCAACCACTGTTTTAATATCGTAAAAAATGATATATTACGAACCAAACTTGAATTTTTACTGGTTTAAAGTTAATATTACATTATTAGATCTAGTCTTACCTGAAGCGAATCACATTTATCACTTATATTACCTTATATCGCCACTTGAGCATTGCCATGTCACTTGAATCCCATTAACCATAAATAATCACTGGAGTTTCTCAAAAGGATGTTTAGGACAATTATTGTTAGTAAAAAGTATTGCAGTGTAAACATGTTTTAAAGGGATAACACCACTGTTGGTTATAAACTGACTGTTATTTTGTAAAATTATTACTTGAATCACTTTGAATATATCTCTTTAGATTTTCGTATTTTACAATTATGTATCAACTGGATGTGTAAATCGGATTATTGGAGTGATCGGCTTGCTCAATAGATGTGTGAACATCTAATTTTGTAAGGTTGGAGACACTGAATAGCACTTAGACCATCCGCTTATTTGATGCTGGATCAAAAGGAGGAGAGGTCAAGTGCTCTTGGATCTGCATAATGGTGCCGGGACACTAGCCTCCTCCATAGGACCCAACAACGCCATTAGAAGGGTAATGCTAAGGACCCGGTTTGAGGCTTAAGTGCTTGGCTTAAAGTTATTTTATTATAGATCGACTCAATCGGAATGGGAACAAGTCAACATAAATAATTAATATTTATACTTAATTTGCCCGTGTATTTGTATAAATAAAAATACATAGGACGATAAATCTATGTAGTATAGAACCGCGTAATTGGTGTTTATATATTATATGCAATACAATTTATATTTTATTGTTTCTAACTGAACATCATGTATACATACTTTAAAATAATGTAGTAACTATATTCATAATTACTAGTATATTAAAATTGTGAAAAACTTAGTTAAAAATAAAATATAATTTTTAAAATTATTAGTTCAGGTCTGAGTGTTTTTATAAACTATTTTAATTTATTAAAATAAGTACAACACTTATACTTTAGATGTTATACGTAGTTTTATTAAAATTTTAAATACTATTTCAAGGTTACACTGGTATATTTATAAATTCTTGTTACGCTAATTTTTATCATCATTTCTTTTAGCGCTGGATATATAAAAAGTTCCTTAAATCTAACCCTTATTTTTAACTATCGATTATTATTAGGTTATTCATTTAGGTCTCTATTTATTATAAGATTATATCTTTTACGTACCGTTGGCGTAAGTTAAAACTAATAATAATCATAATAATATGTTGTTCAATTAAGAAAAAACATGTTTGGTACGTTTTACTATGCGGAGTCATATCAGTCTGAATAAAAATAATATGAAGTTTGAACATATACTGATAAACTTAAATTTATGAAATTGATTGTATTTAATGTTAATATGTGTGGCTAGATTTATACTACACTGCACTTTAATATATTGTTTATTAGTTGCCTAGGAAGTTATTACCTGTTGTTTTTTTTTCGAAGATCGTATACGTGTAATATGGTCTCCACTGCTTATGTAAACGTGTAATGAGATAGGGATTTTAAATCTAGGCATTACAATTTATATTTCACATTTTAAAATTACGTACATGAACATTCATACTCGAACTAATTTACATGATTTTTACACTCTGAAATACATGTAAAAAAGTAAATAAAACTCAAATATATTAAAACCGATATTAATATGTACTTCGAAATGTATAACATAATAAATAATATCTGTCAATATTACAAAATTAGTTTCCCAGAGTTACATTTTGGGGAGTAAAAAGACCCAAGCTTTAAATTGTATATTATTCTGGTATTACAGCAAATTGAAAACAATATCGGGGATGGGCTTAAAAACACAAGATACATTTGCAAAAGAAAAACAAAAAGAACGAAAGCGCTTGAGTTACGGTAGAGAATCTGAGGTGCGTGAGAAACGGTCAAGTGTCAGCCCCGTGTTAGGTATGCTCAAGTTTCAGCCGCACGTTAGGTACGGTCAAGTGTCAGCCACGCGTTAGGTACGGTCAAGTGTCAGCCGCGCGTTAGGTACAGTCAAGTGTCAGCCGCACGTTAGGATCGGTCAAGTGTCAGCCGCGCGTTAGGTACGGTCAAGTGTCAGCCGCGCGTTGGATACGGTCAAGTGTCAGCCACGAGTTAGGTACGGTCAAGTGTCAGCTGCACGTTAGGTACGGTCAAGTGTCAGCCGCGCGTTATGTAGGTCAAGTGTCAGCCACGCGTTAGGTGCGGTCAAGTGTCAGCCACGCGTTAGGTAAGGTCAAGTGTCAGCCGCGCGTTGGATACGGTCAAGTGTCAGCCACGAGTTAGGTACGGTCAAGTGTCAGCTGCACGTTAGGTACGGTCAAGTGTCAGCCGCGCGTTATGTAGGTCAAGTGTCAGCCACGCGTTAGGTGCGGTCAAGTGTCAGCCACGCGTTAGGTAAGGTCAAGTGTCAGCCACGCGTTAGGTGCGGTCAAGTGTCAGCCGCGCGAGGTCCGGTGAAGTGTCAGCCGCGCGAGGTACGGGGAAGTGTCAGCAGCGCGTTAGGGACATATGGCAAAATGGCAGCGTCGTGTTTCCCGTATTGTCATGTTATAGGGAGTCAAGTTTTTGAGTATCTACTGTGTGTATTTGACTATTGGAAAATAATGTGAACAATGCACACAGTTGTTTGAGTAGACCAAGTCCTATATATGGTTGAAATGTGCTTGCTTAATGTAAATTGTATTATTGTATAATGGATTATAGTATTATTTTAGACCACCACACTGTATTTACGAATATTTTTTCCTTTTTAATAGGTTAGAGAATTTATATGTATTAAAATGAAATTTTTACATTATGTAATCAGCCATATTGTAACTCGACATTGTATTTTAATCAAAACCAATTATAATATTGCTACATATTTAATTTTAAAGTCCGTGGACGTTAAGCTTGTGTAATAAAATTGTGTATTGCATGTATATGTATACCTTCTATGTTATAGTACTTACGTCTTGTTTTTGTTTCGTGGCCACAACATACCTGAAACAAGAATATTACCAATTCGATAAAGTATTTTAAAATGCTATAACACATGGTATGAAAAAAGGTGATACATGTAGGTGTTTTTACAGTAGACAATCTACTCACATTTTCTTGCTTATATATTTTTCAGTGCCTCTCATTTTTCTTTAAAAACAATCACTTTATTTTCGTAGCATTAGGCACTACAATCTCAGGCAAGCTTCATCTACACTAACCATTCCCTATCACAACATTTCTTCGTTTAAAAAACACTCATACTTCACCATTATATATGAGCAATTCACTTCCTTTATACATAAAATCAGAGTCAGACGTTAAAAGGTTTATGGACAGGCTTTGGTCATTTTTGGTTCGTAAAGAGTACTATCGCGTCCAGGAGTATTTTGCTGGAAATGTTAATTTTTAGTTAGAATAGTAGTTAATTTTATTTTAAATCTTTTGTTACTGAGTAACAATGTTGACGCTTGTCCATGCTACGTATATATATACATATATATATATAATATATATATATATAGTTTTATGACAATAAACGATCTTGATTCTTTATTCTTGATTCAAACTAGTTTTAATTCTTTTAAAATCTGATAAATTATTGTTAGGAGGGTAATTACAAAATGCAATATTAAATATAACATTTGTTTAAAGGTTTATGACGTCACCTATGAAAAACGGTAAAGAAAAAAAGATTTAGAAGAATCATGTTAATCAATTTTTGTTGTAAAAATTTCCAACATATGAATATAAATTAAATGTCACAAATTTTAAATTATTTGTTTTATTTCAATTAAGTTGCACTAAACAAGGGGTGTACTACGCTCAATTTAGGTTTCTCATATAGTTTCTATGTTGACTCTCACCAGGCATTTGATTAATCAACTCCGAGGGTGAGGGTTTGGAACCACAACTTTTCACTTCAACTGATTAAACTAATTTCATTCCAAAGAATGTATCTCGTTGTTTCCCAACTGCCAAAGACATTTATATTACTAAATTGTGAATGGTTTTTAGCAAGTTTATTTCCATTAGAATTGTAGTTCATAGACAAAAATGCCAACTTGTTATTGGAGCCTAGTTAGGGAAATAAATTAAAATTTATAATTGTTTATATAAAAAGTCATGAAAAGGTTAAAGTAAGTTTTATTTTCATTAGTTCGTTTATTACTACGGCTTATTAAAATCTTTATTGAACATATTTTTTACCATGGTTAATTTATTAAGGATTAAGTTATAATAAGGAAAAATTACCATAAATAAATAACAATGAAAAATATCATAACACGGTTTATTTATTTTTGTGTTTGTTAAAAAAGTATATAACATTGACATTGTAACATTACCTGACCAAAATATCGGTAGACATACAAATGTGTATAACAAATTCAACAAAGAAAACGCAAAATATTTTAATACTATAAAACATAAATATTTTCTTATGTACATATTATGTAAGTTTAGTACTTTGTTCCAAAATAAACGCGAAATAAACCAAGAAATCTCTTTGTGCTTTGTTTACATAATCCAGCACAATTACCTGATCAATGAATGCTGTATTGAAGAGGAAAATAGTATAAACACTACGTCATTGTAATTATGCTAATTATAACTAGTGAAACACACTATTGAGGATGTATTACTTTTTCGCCTGATGTTTTGAGAGTCACTATGAACATTTTATGATATTTTTAACAAAATAAGTAACTCAAAGGTCGCATAAATAGTAGAAAGGACCAGTTAGAGCCATTACTCATTCGCCGTTTACCCAGACTAAACTCTGGCCGCATTGCAGACCATCAATTGTTCAACTTGGCAGAATATTTTCCCATCATTGAGTTTAACCGGAATTTCGTGAATGTAAAAGTCAACAGGTTTACATAATATTTGCTGCTTTTTCTAACAACATTTATCTATTAAATAAATTGTATTTATAATATCCAGTAATATCCAATATAATTTGTGTTTTAAATAGTAGGGGGTTTTAAAGAGATAATAATATCTCCTTTAATGGAATATATTTTCTGTAATAATAATAAATATTTTTTCTGTAATATTTATGTTTGTCAGTCATAAAATAGTGATCTTGGTAAAGCCATTTCACTTGATAATTTTGAGTTTGTAAATACAACTTTAGCAAACCTTCACATATATGTTCATGCATATTTAACACTTATAAGTGGTGTTTTAATTTAAACAGAGTTACTGTATGATACGTCTAAGTTTCTCGGGGATAATAGTATGCTACATACTAAAATAAACAGATAAAAAACTTACGAACGTAATTAAATTGACATAAGCAACTGCATAATTAAACTAAACCGACTATGTAATTACAGCGGTGAACGTCAATTTGTCCCTATAAAACATTCAAGCTTCTGCAAATTTCGCACATTACTTTTTTCCATTTGCTTTCAATAGTTTTAAATACATTGCTCGAATGTTAAATATAATCACTCGGGTGTTATAGTATGCTGCAAACTAAAACCAACAGTTCAAAAACACAAATTTACAAACCTTATTAAATTTACGTAAACAGCTACATAATTAAAATAAACTGACTATGTCATTACAGTGGTGAACGTCAATTGATCCCTGCCCTTTACAATAGTCAAGCTTCTGCAAACTTTTGCACATTAGCTATTATTTGTTTCCATTTGCTTACAGCAGTTTTAAATAGTTTTTTTTTTTTATTTAAATAAAATAGCTGTGTCGAAATTCTATTTCAGATTCTATTTGTTATTTTGGGCACTTAACGGCTATTTTCAGATACAAACCATTAAAAATTATAAGTTGACAATTTAAAAATATTATTTAAATTCTTACAGTAATTGCCTCGTCTCATAATTGCATATATCACGCAATCAATGTCAGTTCTTAACTAATAAATGTTACTAACTAAAAAGGTAGTAGATCGGCACCAGCAACATATAAACAGTATTATAGCATAATAATTCGTTCAGCTTAAACTCTTTAACAGTTTATTTAGAGTAGGAGTATACCTTGAAAACGCAGAACATGATCGTGTCATACCGGTACTAAATTTGTATTTCTGTGTTAAGAGCAGTATTTAGGTTACTGAGCTTGGTACTAAGTGAATACATTCTCATACCCATACCGACCACCTAATCGTACTATCCAGTACAGCCTAACTGCCGTAAATTGTCAGTAATCAATATTAGAAGTAGATGGTTTAGAAATAACTGGAGATCGCTATAGGGCATCAGTGCTTATTGTTGGTACTACTATTTTTATACAGGGTGTTATAAGTAAGGTTTTGGCCCTCGCCGGTTTTCTGACTAGTATAGTAAACTAGTACAGAGGTCGAAATTGGGTATAAAAAAATGAAGCTGTCGCAGTATTGGTAAGTAAGTATTTTGGCTATCCAGTGTGACCAAATTCCCTTCCTTGATTCCTCCTCGTTTCTTCTGGGGGCTTGACTCCCAGTTGAGCCTGGATACCCAATCTAGTCCGAGTCCTTGGAGGGAGTAGTGGATCTTCCTTGCAGCCTGGGACGGATGCCTGGGAGGAAGGGCCCTTAACTGACAGTCTCCGGTCTGCTAGGCTGGGGGTCAAACCGTCGTGGGACCCCCGACTCCTGAGAGGTTGGAGGCTCTGTGCGATGTTGGTCCTTGTCTGGTAGACTTGAGGGAACGGGTTGGAGGGCGAATCATCCTGGGGTTCTATCACTCACTGAGTCCGGAAGCTAGGTAAGGTTCTTTGTCTCTGGAGCAAGGCACACTGACCCTGTTCTACCACCTTTCCCGTCCCTCTTTCCCTTCTTTCCTGTGGCTGCATGATATCCAAAGGGAGACATGCTTAGTCGGCTATATTCGTCTGTAATCTATTTGAGGCACCGTATGTATGATATCATGTACATCGTTTTCCAATCAGATTAGGTATCAATGTGAGAATTCGAAGAACGACAAGACCAAATTTAACATATTATCTAGAAGAGGCTTTGTCGATGTTATTGTAGAAGTTTGTGAGAGGAATTGCTGAGTTTTGATTCAGAAAAAAAATCTTATGTATTTATTACGTCCCAAAGACAACTTTTAAAACAGAATAAAGTAAAATAATAAACCTAGCGCTATTGAATTTTATAAATAATATATACGTTACAATCTATAATTTTAAATGCAAAAGAATACTCAATGTATAATTAACCTATTGTTTTACTAAGTATCATAAGTTACTACATATAATAAATATTATTCTGGGAATATGCTTTTGATTGTAATTAATTTGTAATAAATAATCCACATTTGCAACCAGTAAGAATGAACTTGGGGTTTTATTATCCAAGTGACGATGTGATACCATGCATGTATTAGAGGATAATAATTAAATTTCATGAATCTGTTAATGAGACGCATGCATAGTGGCATACGATCTCATTAGTGTAATTAATTTAGTAGTAACATTATTCCGTTACAGTATTCCTACGTTAATTACATTAATTTATGTTTAACTCTCATAGGTATTTAATATAAGAATAATAAATATTAAAATCTTTTAATAGAGACAAAGATTGTTTATGCAATAAATTAGTTGCACTGGTAACTTGTAACGGTTTTTTTTTCAGGGAATAATATTAAACTAAAACTTCATATGCCAAATGTAATATGCCAAATTAATGTAATTTATTATCTACCAAACTTTAATATTTAGTCGATTGAAAACGTTTACTATATTATTTCCATAGTAAAAAATCTGCTTTTACATAATATTTGTAAACAGCTTGTGAAAAATCAGTAAAACTATAGCATTAGCAGAATCGTCTTGATGTTTGGTCGTAAACATTTACATTGCAGAAGTTTATAGGATCATATACGTAAGCTGTATATAGTCAATAACACTGGGCATATGCCTAACATTTACACTAAGTGCAATTTAAATAGCTCTTAAAATACGAAATCGATCGAACATTGAATACGTTATTAATTAGCTATAATCATATTACTAGAATCGGGGGTACACTGTTTTAATTTACATAACTATTCTTCGAACATGTGATTCAACCAAATAAGTATTTACGAAAATTTATTTTTATAATTAATCATTTAAAACCTCTTACACTCTTTGGGCACTGCGTATTTTTTAAACTTGCAGTGGTAAAATATCCGCCCTACTTCAAGTGAATAGGCTTTTTTAGTGACTTTTTAATACTGCAAATGTGCATTAACTAATACTGTAAAACAAATTACTTAGTACTTTTTTGTAATCCATCTTTAGTTTGAATATAGGTGTATAATAAATTTAATAACATAGATTTACATGTTATACTGAATTATTTTTAACGATTACTGTACAGAAGATTGTTTAACGATTATTTGACTTGACTCATTTTAAATAACAGTTTAAGTGAAAACTACTTTACACTACAAGTAATACTATAAAATTCAACTCAAGTTTAAAAAATAAATACGAATACAAGATATTTCAAACTGATAAGAAAGGAAATTAAATAAATATTGGTGATGGTCTCATTTAACAATTTCGGAAGGCGCTTCACCCGCAAGAAACAAATGACCCGGTATTGTCTAAATGTCAACACCTACTACACCATTTATCAAGATGCAGCAAACCGAATGCCGAAAACCTTCATGGAATTTAATTTTTTGTTCGAACCCAAACACCCAACCATACGAACTATTCAGAGCTTCTTTGTATAAAATGCATTTTTAGTGATGCTGAGTGTATGTTATTTAAGAAATTATTGCGAACATTTTCCATCATTCATTATTAAAAACAACTTTCTCAAGTGAAACACCTAATGAAACTTGTTTTGCTTTGTAGTGATGGAAAATGACCGGAAAATTTCCTGAAATAAATTCAGAGGAGTTATTTTGGGAAATTAGTATCATACAACATTGAAAACGATAATTTTCAAACACAAATTAAGCGTTGTAATCCTATGTTCTTACCCCACCTCTAAAGTAATAGTTTTTTATGCATATCTAAATTGAACGAATAATTTAAATACTGCAAATATGGTTGTAGGTGTAAAGATCTGATTTAAAAATCAAACTATGTAATTTTATACTTTAAAAATAATGGTACAGCAGTTGTACAAGAACTCATTAAGTAGGTATTCTAAACTAAATATGAGTTTGGTAAGTGATTAAACAAACACAACAATTTTCACAAGAAATAAACATATGTCCACTGTATCAATTTTATACTTTTAACTGATTCGATAATACATTTTACATTTAAAAATATGATTTCTTTATCTTTTTAGTATCAGTTAGTCAATTGTTCAATAGATTTAGAATGTACTAAGATGTGATATTTATTTACTTGTGTTGTGTTGCCTCGTTTCATCCCATAAACCATATTATTAGATTATAGTAGGGGGCAAAGACCGATTCAAAACCAGCAAAGGCGTGCGAGGAGGAATGAGGAATCACCCCCCCCCCCCCCGGTGACGTCAGCCCCCCCTCGGTGACGTCAGCCCCCCCCCCCGGTGACGTCAGCCCCCCCCCCCGGTGACGTCAATCCCCCCCCGGTGATGTCAGCCCCCCCCCGTCACGTGACCTGGCGGAAACCTAACATAGGCTGGCGATCGAGATGAGGAAGAGGTCGCCAGCCCTCTGTGCAATTCCTCACTCTTGTATTACCGGGCTCAAACTGGCAATCGACATGAGGAAGAGGTCGCCAGCCCTCTGTGCAATTCCTCACTCTTGCATTACCGGGCTCAAACTGGCGATCGAGATGAGGAAGAGGTCGCCAGCCCTCTGTGCAATTCCTCACCCTTGTATTACCGGACTAAAACTGGCGATCGAGATGAGGAAGAGGTCGCCAGCCCTCTGTGCAATTCCTCACCCTTGTATTACCGGACTCAAACTGGCGATCGAGATGAGGAAGAGGTCGCCAGCCCTCTGTGCAATTCCTAACCCTTGTATTACCGGGCTCAAACTGGCAATCGACATGAGGAAGAGGTCGCCAGCCCTCTGTGCAATTCCTCACTCTTGCATTACCGGGCTCAAACTGGCAATCGACATGAGGAAGAGGTCGCCAGCCCTCTGTGCAGTTCCTCACCCTTGTATTACCGGACTCAAACTGGCGATCGAGATGAGGAAGAGGTCGCCAGCCCTCTGTGCAATTCCTCACCCTTGTATTACCGGACTCAAACTGGCGATCGAGATGAGGAAGAGGTCGCCAGCCCTCTGTGCAATTCCTCACCCTTGTATTACCGGGCTCAAACTGGCGATCGAGATGAGGAAGAGGTCGCCAGCCCTCTGTGCAATTCCTCACCCTTCTTTACGATCAAGCGCCAGGCACGGTTTTTATGTTAAACAAGAAACCGCCAGTACTAATGACCTGTTTTCGAGAGAGAGTAAACGGCTTTAGCCGAGTAAACAGATTCAAGTAGTAAACAAGGGGCTGCCAGCCTCTGTGCAGTTCCTCACCCTTGTACTACCGGGCTCGAACTGGCGATTGAGGTGAGGAAGAGGTCGCCAGCCCTCTGTGTAATTCCTCACTCTTGCATTACCGGGCTCAAACTGGCGATCGAGATGAGGAAGAGGTCGCCAGCCCTCTGTGCAATTCCTCACTCTTGCATTACCAGGCTCAAACTGGCGATCGAGATGAGGAAGAGGTCGCCAGTTCCTCACCCCTCGTGCTTATCGGGCGAAGTGACTGGTGACTGGTACAGCCAAGCACGACCCCCAAGCAGAGGTGTCAACAACGGCGGGTGAAAGCGGCATTGGAAAGTGACAATACCCAGACTCCAGAGGTGTCAACAACCCTCCCGGGCGAATGCGCACATTCTAGTCAGTCTTGACCAGAGACGCTTCCATAATGAATGCCCTTACTGTGGAAGTCTTTGTCAACGTCCCCAACATCAGCCGGTACCTCCTGCTCGGACCGGAGTACCTTACTCCCACAAGGACTCGGGTTGAGGAGGCGATGAGGAGAGGCGTCCACGTCTTCCTCAGGCCGGGGCGGTGGAGTCCAGCCAGTCCCGTGATGGCCTCCCGTCGCTACGACCCGGGGGACCCGGCGCAGTGGGACGAGGTTCTGTAAGGGCTGCAGTTAACTCTGGACCAAGGCGGCATGGTGGTGCCGGACGTGGACCTGTTCACTCATTAGCGAGCTTCTAGAAGCTTCTCCCGGATATGGAAAATCCCCAGCTTATTGCGCAATAGGCAATCTCCCGCGCTTCTAGAAGCTTCTAGAAGGTTCGCTGGAGTGCGCGCGTGACACAGGTATAAAACCGAGGCTCGGCCGCGCGCACGCGACCTCAGTGTTGTTCGAGACGTCACCATGAACGGAAGCGGTACCGACGTAGTAAACGTGGACCATACGATCCGCTCTTTCCTAGAGGAGCTGGACGCAATGGATGAGAACTCTAACATACCGTCAGTACAGCAACAGCAGGGATGCGCGTCAAAGAAGAAGCCCGATGGGTGGACTGTAAAGAGGAAGGAAGTGCCTATCGATTCCCCATCACTGTGCTGGTCTGCTGGTGGATGTCAGTATACTGTGAAGAACCCCAGCAACAGCGGTAACGTACTGTTGAAGATGAACGTTTTCCAAGGAGGTCGCTCGACTTGGACCTGCGGCCTGTATTTGGACGAGCGGCGGGACGACGAGATCTGCATGATTCTGACGGATCTGCTGACTAGGCTGCAGAACCTATGGTTGGTCAACAGCGAGACGGGAGAGCCTAGATTCAACGGAATCGTCAGGACCGTCAGTCCGCTGCCCGCCTGGAGGAAGATCGTGGATCGTTGCGTTTCCACCACCCCTGTCGCCATCCCTGAAAAGCGGAAAAAGACGAAAAAATAAATGAAATAAACGAAGTTATTCGATCCTGCCCTTTCCTACTTTTCCTTAATGTACACTATTGTAAAAAATAACTAACGTAATAATACGAATGAGCGTGTTCCTCGAGGTACATTTCCAGCCTCACCACCCCTCCACTCCTCCTCCACTCCGCTATCCCTCCACTCCTCCTCCACTCCGCTGTCCCTCCACTCCTCCTCCACTCCTCCACTCCTAGTAATTAAATCAACAGAACACAAGTTGTCAAACACCCACGGGCTCATTCTTGTTCAGGAGTTCGAAGTGTGTGTTTGTGTAATAGTGTTGCTGTGTGACGTTCTGTCAGAGTGTTCACCCGACGTTTTGATCTAACCTATAAAATGAACCACTTAACCGCCTATGTGTTTAATGATCAGCCTTTGTCTGTACTGTTTGACAGCAGCGATAATCCATGGTTCAAAGCTAAGGATGTAGCTACAATATTGGGCTACGCTAACCCTAAAGAAGCAATCAGAGTACATGTTAGAGAAAAATATGGCAAAACAATTCCTGAAGTATGGGGGAGCGAAAATCTCCCCCTAACCTATAATGAGAAACATTCAATCTTTCTTAACGAGCCGGGATTATATTCGTTACTTATGAAATCTAAAATGCACATTGCCGAGAAGTTTCAAGATTGGATCTTTGAAGAAGTTTTGCCATCCATTAGGAAAAAAAATGGTCAGTACAGACTTATAAACGAGAACCAACGGCTGCTGCAATCACTTACAAAGTCGCTAACAAATAACCGAAAGCTAGATCAAACAAATTCCGAGTTTAAAACTACAAATGATATATTGTGTATGGAAAACCAATCCATGAATCAAACGCTGATCGAACAGACACCTAAAGTGGCAGTGTTGCCTGAAGATGTAAATCTGAAGCATATATTTTGTGTGATGATTAGGGAAACCCTTCTAGAGCAGTACGGAGTTTGTGAATACAAGTGCATTCGAACACAGAAGAGGAATTTCAAACAAGCCTTGAAAAAAGCAAAGGAAGAAGGATTTACAATGTGCTACTGTAGAGAAAATGTCCCCAACGGCATAAACATAGTGAATAAGGCTAAAGAAGTTATGAAGAGTTATGGCATGCACATTGACTGCAGATACAACAACATCCTAACCTCGCACAATTTCATTAATATAGTTGAACATATCTTTGACAATGTATAGGTCTGCGCTTGTGGACACGTTCCAGAACCTTCGACGCTAGTCAGGTAGTAACAGTCGATACGTGCTTCAAAGATGACCAGTGCGGATGATGCAAGAAAAGTAATCACCATATCAATGAACAAAATACGTTATAAACGTAACAACATCCGAGAAAGGCTCGCAATCAAGTTAGTTTTGGATAGAGCGAGAGATGTGTTTGAGAGAAAATATCATACGAAACAGCATACTTATGAAGAAAACAAAAATATTGAATATCATGTAAAAGAATATAACTATGAAGAAAACAAAACAGACTGTTAAATTTAACGAGGAGCTAAATACACAGTACACTTACGAGCCCTGTGAGGATGTACAACAATTATCGTGGACTCAAATCGCAATAGATGAAATAAGATTCCGCAGACCGTTGGAACTGATGTTGGGTGAAAAAATCAAACATCTAACCTATTGCAACAAGATGTGTCACAGCGAGTGCATACAGTTTACTTCAAGGGTGAGCAGACGCACCACCAGTCCGTAGTACGGTTGAAGTCACACGGTAAGGACGTGAACATGGACGCTTACGCTTCTGCGGACGACTATATCAAATCGTTTATTCAGGAGATTGAGGTTATGAACAATAATGCTAGTGATCAGACATTGGCATCACCTCAGACGTCATCTGTAAAACCGATCACTGCCTGCAAGAGAGAAAGGAGGCTGAGGACGAAGACAACGGATCAAAGGCGATCAAGCGAGCCAAGGGAGTCGCTAAGGGGGTTGTTAAAAACGTCCTAACCCCCGACGACTACAGGGAATGTCTGTTCGACGGGGTGTTGAAAACCACCGTCAACACCCGTTTCCAGTCGTACCTACACCGTGTCTTCACCGTACAAGTAGAAAAGCTATCCTTGAGCCCGGCCGATGATAAACGCTACATCTTGGCTGATGGTATCAACACCTTACCTTGGGGGCATAAGGACATTCCACCACTGTCCGCAGCAAGAAGGCGAGGTAATCCCGAGGAGGAGCAAGGCGGGCCTAAGGAGGTGGACGAGGAGGAGGAGGACATGGACGAAGAGTTCCCGGTGTAGATTTAAGTGTAAATAGAACTAGGTTAACTTTGTAAATATTTTGTAAATAGTATTCGTAAGCAAATATAGTCAAACAGTTTAGTTTACAGCATACATCTGTGTTGTTACTACCCCTTGCATTTCCCTGATATTTACTTTCAAAAGACTCCTCTAATGCAAACCGAATTTGTCGAAACTACTTTCAAAATTAACCTTTTATGAAATTGTAAAACTATCATGTTTTCAAAACAAAACATTTATTGAAACACAAACATATTACAATCAAGAACTCAAAAGGTATTTACACAAAAGTAGTCTTAAGCGAAGATGGAGTCGAAGAGCCTGCGAAGGCGGTGGACAATTCTCGAAATCGCGGCAATTATCGCTAATGAGTAAACAGCCTGGGGCAGTCACGTAGGCACGGGATGATGACGTCACCGCGGTCCACGACTACACTATTTAAGGTAGGTCAATGCGTGCGTGCGTGCGTGCGTGCGTGCAGGTTTTAGTTAGGTTTACAGACGCAGGTTTAGGTTAGGTTTACAGACGCAGGTTTAAGTTGGAGTCGAAGAGCTGCACGTAGTCGCTGAGTGGTATACCGAGGACCGCCCGACAGTACAGGTAGGTGAGGCAGTAGTGGTCATAAACAGAAGTACCGTAGCCCTGGAGTCGATACCTGTTGTAGAGACCTCCATGTAGCTCAGTCCGGGGATTGCCACCAGGCGCTTCTCAATCTGGGTGGTGTTCATCGCGGGCGGAAGCAGTCCCCACCGATTGTGTGATACCCTCATTACTACCAGTTGCACACTTTATCACCACAGGCTTCACTGTATGTGTCAAACCAGTGACTATGGGGACTCCTGAATAACGGTCCACCCAAAGGTTTTCCAATCGCGTTATGATGTTCATAATCATAATGTAGATTTCATAGTCTTTATTTTCATCCAAATATAAGTTGCAACCATGTGTATACTGACCTCTATGATGTAACTGGATGTTCAAGAACACATTACCCTGATTGGCGGGATTATGCACTGTATGTTGATAACCGGAATCGACCCAACTGACAGTTGGTGGTGAATCGTTGGAATCTTTTTCCACAAGCTCCAAGTCTCCAGGTAGTTCCGGGGGATTGACACTTCTACTGTTGTCGTTTATGCAACTGCTATCGGCACATATGCTAGCGTTCTGGGAACCTCCCCCTTCGGTTATTTGGTTGGATGATGGTGATGCGAAGTCTCCAGATATCTCCGGAGCATTGTCACTTTCAATGTCGTTTATGCAACTGCTTTCAATACATGTGTTGACTTTCTGCAGACCTCTTCCTGCCGAGGTTTGTATGAACGATCTCGGTTGTGAGGAACGATTGTTTCTTCGCTTCTTTCTAACACAGAGGTGGTGCTGACGATGATGGCGACGAAGTCTATCTCGCGACGTGAATGACTCCGCGCAGTATGGACATTTCCAGGTCACCAGCTTCGATGGTGTGGCGACTGACCGTTTCAGTGATAGTGCTGGCGGTGGTTGTTCAGGACTTCGTGGAGAAAAGTACATGGTGCTGTAGCCTTCCATCGCTTCCAACTCCTTCAACAACGTCTGGACTGATTCATCCACTTCGATTGCACTAGCCATGTTTGCGTTTACTCTACAACATCCCTAGACAAACTGAAGGTCAGGTTTAAGTTAGGTTTGAGGATGCATGAACGTCGCGCGAAGCGATCACAATCACTGAAGTAATAAAGCTACGTACCGTACAGTAGAAGGCGGGCGCACGCAATTGCGTCTGTAAACCTAACTTAGACCTCGCGCGCGCGACGTTTATGCATCCTCAAACCTAACTTAAACCTGCGTCTGTAAACCTAACTTAGACCTGCGTGCACTTGTCTGCAGACTCCAGGCTTGCACCTGACACACACGCACACGCACGCGCACGCACACGCACACGCACTTATGCTCATGCACACGCACGCACGCTCTCGCACGTACACGCACGCGCACACACGCATTGTTAAACCTAACCGCTGATGAGTAAACAGCTCCGGCCGGTCACGTAGGCATGGGGATGACGTCACCGCAGTCCACGACGTTCTAGAAGCTTCTAGAAGGTCGCATGCTCATTACATTGTGTTTCAAGGTGCGGGATCAAACCTAACTTAAACCTGCGTCTCTAAACCTAAACCTGCACGCACGCACGCACGCACGCATTGACCTACCTTAAATAGTGTAGTCGTGGACCGCGGTGACGTCATCTCCCCGTGTCTACGTGACCGCCCCAGGCTGTTTACTCATTAGCGATAATTGCCGCGATTTCGAGAATTGTCCACCGCCTTCTACTGTACGGTACGTAGCTTTATTACTTCAGTGATTGTGATCGCTTCGCGCGACGTTCATGCATCCTCAAACCTAACTTAAACCTGACCTTCAGTTTGTCTAGGGATGTTGTAGAGTAAACGCAAACATGGCTAGTGCAATCGAAGTGGATGAATCAGTCCAGACGTTGTTGAAGGAGTTGGAAGCGATGGAAGGCTACAGCACCATGTACTTTTCTCCACGAAGTCCTGAACAACCACCGCCAGCACTATCACTGAAACGGTCAGTCGCCACACCATCGAAGCTGGTGACCTGGAAATGTCCATACTGCGCGGAGTCATTCACGTCGCGAGATAGACTTCGTCGCCATCATCGTCAGCACCACCTCTGTGTTAGAAAGAAGCGAAGAAACAATCGTTCCTCACAACCGAGATCGTTCATACAAACCTCGGCAGGAAGAGGTCTGCAGAAAGTCAACACATGTATTGAAAGCAGTTGCATAAACGACATTGAAAGTGACAATGCTCCGGAGATATCTGGAGAATTCGCATCACCATCATCCAACCAAATAACCGAAGGGGGAGGTTCCCAGAATGCTAGCATATGTGCCGATAGCAGTTGCATAAACGACAACAGTAGAAGTGTCAATCCCCCGGAACTACCTGGAGACTTGGAGCTTGCGGAAAAAGATTCCAACGATTCACCACCGACTGTCAGTTGGGTCGATTCCGGTTATCAACATACAGTGCATAATCCCGCCAATCAGGGTAATGTGTTCTTGAACATCCAGTTACATCATAGAGGTCAGTATACACATGGTTGCAACTTATATTTGGATGAAAATAAAGACTATGAAATCTACATTATGATTATGAACATCATAACGCGATTGGAAAACCTTTGGGTGGACCGTTATTCAGGAGTCCCCATAGTCACTGGTTTGACACATACAGTGAAGCCTGTGGTGATAAAGTGTGCAACTGGTAGTAATGAGGGTATCACACAATCGGTGGGGACTGCTTCCGCCCGCGATGAACACCACCCAGATTGAGAAGCGCCTGGTGGCAATCCCCGGACTGAGCTACATGGAGGTCTCTACAACAGGTATCGACTCCAGGGCTACGGTACTTCTGTTTATGACCACTACTGCCTCACCTACCTGTACTGTCGGGCGGTCCTCGGTATACCACTCAGCGACTACGTGCAGCTCTTCGACTCCAACTTAAACCTGCGTCTGTAAACCTAACCTAAACCTGCGTCTGTAAACCTAACTAAAACCTGCACGCACGCACGCACGCACGCACGCATTGACCTACCTTAAATAGTGTAGTCGTGGACCGCGGTGACGTCATCATCCCGTGCCTACGTGACTGCCCCAGGCTGTTTACTCATTAGCGATAATTGCCGCGATTTCGAGAATTGTCCACCGCCTTCGCAGGCTCTTCGACTCCATCTTCGCTTAAGACTACTTTTGTGTAAATACCTTTTGAGTTCTTGATTGTAATATGTTTGTGTTTCAATAAATGTTTTGTTTTGAAAACATGATAGTTTTACAATTTCATAAAAGGTTAATTTTGAAAGTAGTTTCGACAAATTCGGTTTGCATTAGAGGAGTCTTTTGAAAGTAAATATCAGGGAAATGCAAGGGGTAGTAACAACACAGATGTATGCTGTAAACTAAACTGTTTGACTATATTTGCTTACGAATACTATTTACAAAATATTTACAAAGTTAACCTAGTTCTATTTACACTTAAATCTACACCGGGAACTCTTCGTCCATGTCCTCCTCCTCCTCGTCCACCTCCTTAGGCCCGCCTTGCTCCTCCTCGGGATTACCTCGCCTTCTTGCTGCGGACAGTGGTGGAATGTCCTTATGCCCCCAAGGTAAGGTGTTGATACCATCAGCCAAGATGTAGCGTTTATCATCGGCCGGGCTCAAGGATAGCTTTTCTACTTGTACGGTGAAGACACGGTGTAGGTACGACTGGAAACGGGTGTTGACGGTGGTTTTCAACACCCCGTCGAACAGACATTCCCTGTAGTCGTCGGGGGTTAGGACGTTTTTAACAACCCCCTTAGCGACTCCCTTGGCTCGCTTGATCGCCTTTGATCCGTTGTCTTCGTCCTCAGCCTCCTTTCTCTCTTGCAGGCAGTGATCGGTTTTACAGATGACGTCTGAGGTGATGCCAATGTCTGATCACTAGCATTATTGTTCATAACCTCAATCTCCTGAATAAACGATTTGATATAGTCGTCCGCAGAAGCGTAAGCGTCCATGTTCACGTCCTTACCGTGTGACTTCAACCGTACTACGGACTGGTGGTGCGTCTGCTCACCCTTGAAGTAAACTGTATGCACTCGCTGTGACACATCTTGTTGCAATAGGTTAGATGTTTGATTTTTTCACCCAACATCAGTTCCAACGGTCTGCGGAATCTTATTTCATCTATTGCGATTTGAGTCCACGATAATTGTTGTACATCCTCACAGGGCTCGTAAGTGTACTGTGTATTTAGCTCCTCGTTAAATTTAACAGTCTGTTTTGTTTTCTTCATAGTTATATTCTTTTACATGATATTCAATATTTTTGTTTTCTTCATAAGTATGCTGTTTCGTATGATATTTTCTCTCAAACACATCTCTCGCTCTATCCAAAACTAACTTGATTGCGAGCCTTTCTCGGATGTTGTTACGTTTATAACGTATTTTGTTCATTGATATGGTGATTACTTTTCTTGCATCATCCGCACTGGTCATCTTTGAAGCACGTATCGACTGTTACTACCTGACTAGCGTCGAAGGTTCTGGAACGTGTCCACAAGCGCAGACCTATACATTGTCAAAGATATGTTCAACTATATTAATGAAATTGTGCGAGGTTAGGATGTTGTTGTATCTGCAGTCAATGTGCATGCCATAACTCTTCATAACTTCTTTAGCCTTATTCACTATGTTTATGCCGTTGGGGACATTTTCTCTACAGTAGCACATTGTAAATCCTTCTTCCTTTGCTTTTTTCAAGGCTTGTTTGAAATTCCTCTTCTGTGTTCGAATGCACTTGTATTCACAAACTCCGTACTGCTCTAGAAGGGTTTCCCTAATCATCACACAAAATATATGCTTCAGATTTACATCTTCAGGCAACACTGCCACTTTAGGTGTCTGTTCGATCAGCGTTTGATTCATGGATTGGTTTTCCATACACAATATATCATTTGTAGTTTTAAACTCGGAATTTGTTTGATCTAGCTTTCGGTTATTTGTTAGCGACTTTGTAAGTGATTGCAGCAGCCGTTGGTTCTCGTTTATAAGTCTGTACTGACCATTTTTTTTCCTAATGGATGGCAAAACTTCTTCAAAGATCCAATCTTGAAACTTCTCGGCAATGTGCATTTTAGATTTCATAAGTAACGAATATAATCCCGGCTCGTTAAGAAAGATTGAATGTTTCTCATTATAGGTTAGGGGGAGATTTTCGCTCCCCCATACTTCAGGAATTGTTTTGCCATATTTTTCTCTAACATGTACTCTGATTGCTTCTTTAGGGTTAGCGTAGCCCAATATTGTAGCTACATCCTTAGCTTTGAACCATGGATTATCGCTGCTGTCAAACAGTACAGACAAAGGCTGATCATTAAACACATAGGCGGTTAAGTGGTTCATTTTATAGGTTAGATCAAAACGTCGGGTGAACACTCTGACAGAACGTCACACAGCAACACTATTACACAAACACACACTTCGAACTCCTGAACAAGAATGAGCCCGTGGGTGTTTGACAACTTGTGTTCTGTTGATTTAATTACTAGGAGTGGAGGAGTGGAGGAGGAGTGGAGGGACAGCGGAGTGGAGGAGGAGTGGAGGGACAGCGGAGTGGAGGAGGAGTGGAGGGGTGGTGAGGCTGGAAATGTACCTCGAGGAACACGCTCATTCGTATTATTACGTTAGTTATTTTTTACAATAGTGTACATTAAGGAAAAGTAGGAAAGGGCAGGATCGAATTACTTCGTTTATTTCATTTATTTTTTCGTCTTTTTCCGCTTTTCAGGGATGGCGACAGGGGTGGTGGAAACGCAACGATCCACGATCTTCCTCCAGGCGGGCAGCGGACTGACGGTCCTGACGATTCCGTTGAATCTAGGCTCTCCCGTCTCGCTGTTGACCAACCATAGGTTCTGCAGCCTAGTCAGCAGATCCGTCAGAATCATGCAGATCTCGTCGTCCCGCCGCTCGTCCAAATACAGGCCGCAGGTCCAAGTCGAGCGACCTCCTTGGAAAACGTTCATCTTCAACAGTACGTTACCGCTGTTGCTGGGGTTCTTCACAGTATACTGACATCCACCAGCAGACCAGCACAGTGATGGGGAATCGATAGGCACTTCCTTCCTCTTTACAGTCCACCCATCGGGCTTCTTCTTTGACGCGCATCCCTGCTGTTGCTGTACTGATGGTATGTTAGCGTTCTCATCCATTGCGTCCAGCTCCTCTAGGAAAGAGCGGATCGTATGGTCCACGTTTACTACGTCGGTACCGCTTCCGTTCATGGTGACGTCTCGAACAACACTGAGGTCGCGTGCGCGCGGCCGAGCCTCGGTTTTATACCTGTGTCACGCGCGCACTCCAGCGAACCTTCTAGAAGCTTCTAGAAGCGCGGGAGATTGCCTATTGCGCAATAAGCTGGGGATTTTCCATATCCGGGAGAAGCTTCTAGAAGCTCGCTAATGAGTGAACAGGTCCACGTCCGGCACCACCATGCCGCCTTGGTCCAGAGTTAACTGCAGCCCTTACAGAACCTCGTCCCACTGCGCCGGGTCCCCCGGGTCGTAACGACGGGAGGCCATCACGGGACTGGCTGGACTCCACCGCCCCGGCCTGAGGAAGACGTGGACGCCTCTCCTCATCGCCTCCTCAACCCGAGTCCTTGTGGGAGTAAGGTACTCCGGTCCGAGCAGGAGGTACCGGCTGATGTTGGGGACGTTGACAAAGACTTCCACAGTAAGGGCATTCATTATGGAAGCGTCTCTGGTCAAGACTGACTAGAATGTGCGCATTCGCCCGGGAGGGTTGTTGACACCTCTGGAGTCTGGGTATTGTCACTTTCCAATGCCGCTTTCACCCGCCGTTGTTGACACCTCTGCTTGGGGGTCGTGCTTGGCTGTACCAGTCACCAGTCACTTCGCCCGATAAGCACGAGGGGTGAGGAACTGGCGACCTCTTCCTCATCTCGATCGCCAGTTTGAGCCCGGTAATGCAAGAGTGAGGAATTGCACAGAGGGCTGGCGACCTCTTCCTCATCTCGATCGCCAGTTTGAGCCCGGTAATGCAAGAGTGAGGAATTACACAGAGGGCTGGCGACCTCTTCCTCACCTCAATCGCCAGTTCGAGCCCGGTAGTACAAGGGTGAGGAACTGCACAGAGGCTGGCAGCCCCTTGTTTACTACTTGAATCTGTTTACTCGGCTAAAGCCGTTTACTCTCTCTCGAAAACAGGTCATTAGTACTGGCGGTTTCTTGTTTAACATAAAAACCGTGCCTGGCGCTTGATCGTAAAGAAGGGTGAGGAATTGCACAGAGGGCTGGCGACCTCTTCCTCATCTCGATCGCCAGTTTGAGCCCGGTAATACAAGGGTGAGGAATTGCACAGAGGGCTGGCGACCTCTTCCTCATCTCGATCGCCAGTTTGAGTCCGGTAATACAAGGGTGAGGAATTGCACAGAGGGCTGGCGACCTCTTCCTCATCTCGATCGCCAGTTTGAGTCCGGTAATACAAGGGTGAGGAATTGCACAGAGGGCTGGCGACCTCTTCCTCATGTCGATTGCCAGTTTGAGCCCGGTAATGCAAGAGTGAGGAATTGCACAGAGGGCTGGCGACCTCTTCCTCATGTCGATTGCCAGTTTGAGCCCGGTAATACAAGGGTGAGGAATTGCACAGAGGGCTGGCGACCTCTTCCTCATCTCGATCGCCAGTTTGAGTCCGGTAATACAAGGGTGAGGAATTGCACAGAGGGCTGGCGACCTCTTCCTCATCTCGATCGCCAGTTTTAGTCCGGTAATACAAGGGTGAGGAATTGCACAGAGGGCTGGCGACCTCTTCCTCATCTCGATCGCCAGTTTGAGCCCGGTAATGCAAGAGTGAGGAATTGCACAGAGGGCTGGCGACCTCTTCCTCATGTCGATTGCCAGTTTGAGCCCGGTAATACAAGAGTGAGGAATTGCACAGAGGGCTGGCGACCTCTTCCTCATCTCGATCGCCAGCCTATGTTAGGTTTCCGCCAGGTCACGTGACGGGGGGGGGACTGACGTCACCAGGGGGGGGGGCTGACGTCACCGGGGGGGGGCTGACGTCACGGGGGGGGGCTGACGTCACGGGGGGGGTGACGTCACCGGGGGGGGCTGACGTCACGGGGGGGGTGACGTCACCGGGGGGGGCTGACGTCACGGGGGGGGGGGGGGGGCCTGACGTCACCGGGGGGGGGGGGGGTGATTCCTCATTCCTCCTCGCACGCCTTTGCTGGTTTTGAATCGGTCTTTGCCCCCTACTGATTATGGTTATACAGACTAAATTTATAAAATATCGTAACTTATATGTTTTTTCTTCATGTACCATAAACCTTTGCACTTATAGTCTGTCAGGACATCAATTTCTAAGGGGTCCAAGCTTTTATAACTTAAAGTCATATAAAATGTGTTATAGGTTTACCAGTTCAACAGAAAGTGCTGCTTTAATTAATATTAAACCTTAAGAAGTTATAATTTGTATCATGTAATTGTATTCTGATATGGGACTGATATTCTCTTGAGTGGTTGTTCAGTTGGTGGTTGGTCTGAGTTATAAACATGTTTTATAGGAGGGTAGGGAGGAAATGTCATACAACTTTTTGATCATTTCCTACTTTTAAAACTAATTAAGATATAACAAGATGATTATGTTTGACCGTTATCTATTTCTTTTATTTTCACAAATTCGTTCAAATGTTGTCCAATATTTTACCATTCACATTAAGGCACGACAAAAAAGAACATTGGGTATTAATGATAATCTCTTAAGGCATTACGTAAAGGGTAGACAATGTGTTTGTTGTATTATATAAAATGGTGCTGACATTTAATTTGCCCTCAAATGGTGATTGTCTTTGTAGTGGATAGGCAGGCAGGACTCCAGCTTCGTAGTAGGATGTGACCATTAGTCAGCAATATCGGGTCCCCGTCACATCCAGGCCCTTCTATTGCAGGATCAAGGGTGACTAAAGTGGCCAAGTGTAAGTTCTGATGGATTAGCTTTCCCATATTATATATAACAAATACCTTAAGTAATATTCGTTAAAAAATCATTGACAATTTTACTATCTTACCCTTTACAATGTTCTACCTTTTCCAAACCAAATATATTTCGTTTCAATGTATGATTTTGAAAGTTCACGATGGATAAAACTAGAATAGGCAATTTAAATTCATTAGAATGTATTGAGGTAAGGTTATCATAAGAATGTTATTTTATGGATAAAATGTTCTTTAGTACTGATTTAACCTTGTTTGGAATCCATTGAAGTGTTATGGCAGTGCATACATTACCAATGCACTCTATCTAGTATAATTAAAGCAGAAATATACACAGTTACAATTACTGTAAAGTTTAAATATCTAGTTTATTCTAAATATGGTAGTAAATCGACTTGCGGAGCTACATACAACTGTTATATAAACTTTACTAGTCCTCTATTTAGTTTGTTAGATTAATAGGCATTTTGTGTAATTGTTACTGCATCTACATACAACAAAGTTATAATAATAATGCTACTTTACAATTTGGGCACATAACTTTATCCAAGTATCACAACAAATGAACGAAATTATGTTTAAAAAATAGTCTATAATACATATTATAACAAAGAGTACAGGATGCGGTATTTGTTTAGTAATACAATTGGTTTAGTAGTTATATTTTGCAATTTTGACATATATTTTATTCCTTAGAATCACCTATGATTATTGCATGTGTAATTATATAACTCGTTAATCACCTTGCCGAAGAGAATTAATGCATTTCTTACCAATGTGAAGAGGGAAGAATCGTATTTATATAAAATATCTGATTTCACTAATCGCTGTTTTATACCTAGTTCTTCAGTGTAATTCTCTTTTTTTTAGAATAATTTCTAAGTTCAATTATATTAAATCATATTAAAATTGAATGTAGCTTTGATTATAATTTCCTCTAAATAAACTGGTATACTTACAAACTGTAATTACTATCCTCCAATAGAACCAGTTGTCTACAATAAAGATTATAATTTAAAAACAAAAACTTCGGGAAACATTCCTATAGTTGTGTTTGCCTTGGGAGGAAATTAAACTTTGCAGTTGTATAGGTTTGATTTAATTAGGGGTATGTTCGTGTTGCAAACAATTAAACGCATACTAATTAACTAGTGTTGTTTCTAACCAAATTTGACAGCTAATTTCATATTTGTTTAGAATTATTATTTTCAGGTTTTATATAAGTAAACTTTAAACATTTTTAACCGTGATTTATCAACTCTTAGAAAAACTCTAAGGATATAGTCATCTCAGGAACTAGAATAGGTAAATCATATACCTTAGTGAGTTATACATTTCTTTATGTATAAATTAGCTCAGCTTTAGTATTATACAGAGAATAAGAGGATCATAAATTTAAATTCTTCTTCTTTATGGGCTGATCTATAATACTTATTAAAATTAATGGTATCAGAAATCTGACTCATACCTCCTCCATTTTAACTGTATTTTAGTTAATACATTTCTTTATAACCATACTATTTATAGAATATAAAGTACGGCGTATCCTATGTAGAAACGTTTTAATAAATTATATTTTCGGAAATAATCACCCAAATCTTGTTTTAGAGAAGTTACAACATTATTTCATAAACACGCATAGATAGTTGCTGTTATCTATACTAATTTACACTTTCGTTTTTCTGGTTTGTTAGTTGGGGAAGTTAAAATTAAGTCAAGAGTAAAAAAAAACACTCTTAAAAGTAAACAACAGAATAATAATCAGTAGCATGACGTTTTTGAAACAGTTACGACGAAGGGTAGGGTTAGTTTAACAATGTTGGCGGCCTGTCTGACGGTGACAGGGGGCCAATATTGCTGACTAATGGCTAGATAGTTATTACCACCAACGTCGGGATCCGTCCATCCACCATTATGCAGATCAAAGTCAACTTGATGCTTCCTAAATATTTTTAAAATGTTATCTTTGGATAAATTATGTCAGAAAGAAAGTTAGATAAATAATAACTTTTGTATAAGAGTAGTTCTTAACATGTTAAACAAATAATAAATAAAGATTTGCTTTACCCGATTATTCAATACAGCAATGATTAGTATTGTATCTACCACTTTAAAGATTCTTTACTTATGTTTCTTACAGATTTATAAAGACTCTAAATGCTACAACCTATTTACTTAATTTAGATTAATATTAGGAGGATGATGAGGTGATTTAACACTTAATTTTACTCTATTACCTGTCATATGCATTGCGTAGTACCATAAAGTTATCATATAAAAATATCTTAATTTATATAATTTTCAGTTATTGAGACAAAACGATTAAACTTTCCTTACTACATGTTCCAGAATTAGAAAATGTCAGACTAATAAATAATGTTTGGTTCGCTCTATTTTATTTAATGAATGTTAGCAAACAAGAAGTTAAAGCTCCCAAAAGGAAAAGCTACAAATGTCTTATAATATTTTTGTTTAAACCTCAACTGCCCGTCACCATAGGCTAATGACCTGTGCAGTGAACTAAAGACAACGACGTAATTTAACGACATTAATTACATGGGTAAGCCAGAGTTGACCGCTCATAATCTTAAAGGAGTCGGCCGTGTCCGGGATCGAACCAGCCACGTCTGACTTGCTAGTCAGGCACTTTACGTCTGAGCTACCGCGTCCGGTTTTACATCCCAGATATACTACTATTTGTTTTATTTAGAGTACAAATAATAATCTTATAGACGTTATCATTTCATTAAAACAAAAATGTTTAATGATTTAATGCATTATAAAACTAAGGACAAATTTTAAATTTATTATGTTACTGATAAAGACAGCTTTGACTTTACAATATAAATTTCAATTTGATATATTTTAAATGCAACATCACCTGTTTTGGCTGTTTGAGCTGCAGGGTTTCCAATGCCAATATAGACACCCGATAATTTCATAAACTGGGAAACATGTCGTCAGCACGTAATAGGCTGATGACGTGTTGATAACATGTTTCACTATTCCCCATGCATTAGCCATTGTCACCTGCTATAAACTTGTAAAACATAAAGCTGCTTGTATCGCTTCGCTTATCACATGCAAGTTTTACATGGATTCGATTAATGCAATATAATGGACATAATTTGATTAAAATTAAAAAATTAAATTAACTATGAAGTTTTAAAAATATATTATTGCTTGGTAGCTAAATACTTCAATCACAATGGTAGCAGAAGAATAATGATTCTCTATGACTGTTGAACAATAAAAATCCTCATAAACTGTATATATGTTACTTTAAGGTAGTTTAAACTTGAATGAGATGTTATTAATGTGATTTTAATTCATTACATTATGTTTATAGTATAACAACACAAATATGAACGATGTTATTAATCTAAATTCTGTTTTCAGAAAGGCAATGCATAGCCATATTAAAATGTAGGTTAAAGGCTTATCAAGCGGATTTACAGTTTCAATGGTGAGGATTATGTGGGTCGGCTGTCCCGGCAGGGTGGGAGTGTTTAATATTAATCGCCAGCCTTACACTGGGCGCTTGAACCCTGATCTGCATAATGGCGACCGGGTACCGATGCTAGATGGCTCTGCTGTAGAGATGCCAAATACATATGAGCATCATCATGTATTTAGTGGTTTTATGTTCTTAATAGAAGTAAGCGTGGTAAAAAATTTAATTGAATTTGGCTAAGGTGTAAAAATATCAAAAGCAATTATTTCGTAAATTTACAAATACAAAGGCAGTGAGAACTAGTATTAACAGTATACACCTAACTATTGTGTTACTGGTAGTCTTACGGTTGATTTATAATTGAAAAAGAAATTGTATAACATATAAATCGAACCTTATATGGACGAAGTAGTTTCTAAATTAGGATGATAATCACTGTTCGTAATAATTTTAATGATAATGATGAAACTACGTGTTGCTTCAATCCAATGCACGATATATAAGTTTATAATGTTAAGAAAACTGTAGTATTTTTTATTGTTTGAATAACGTGAAAAGGTATATTTTATTTTAGTAAATTACTTTAAGTACTACATTACATTATAATTATTTATTTTACTGACTAAATGCGTATAACATATTAAACCTTATCAATATTTCGCCATTTGCATTTTATATGAACTATTGCAATGTATTGTTTTAAGTGATATTTTTAATCCATTTAAAAGTACAACACAACATTACCATTATTTTGTCATTCACAAACTATCCAAACTATTAAGCCTTAGCAATAATTGACATTAACATTTTATTATGATTTATCTGTTATGTTTGGTATTAGCGGTTTTTCACTAACCAATGTTAAAAGTGCATTAACGTATAATCACTCTTAGTTACAACAAAGCCACAGCAGTCATGCAGTAATGTGTGTGTATCCATCTGCATAACATGCTTCCACTGCTGCCAACTTAGAGAATTTACATTTTCTGCTGGCAACATTGTAATAACCATATTAGTTATGAATGTTGAAGGTTGTAAATATCTATAAATGCAGATGAAACTTTATCAACTCTTTATTACACTGTGTTTATTTTTTTATGTTCCGTCTATTTTCAGCGAAAAATGCAAGTTTATTTTCAAATGTTTGTTATTTGTATTTTTTTTTACTTATATTTACTGATTATTTTTAATGCGTATAGCTTTTAGCAAACATTGTTTTGCCTGAGGCATAAGCTTAAAATATATCTGAAATCTGTTAACGCGCCAAATATTTAGACCAATATAAAACTAAAATGGCCAATACCGTATGGTCTGTGTTCCTACGACATGATGAGAATGTTATAACCAAGCGATACGTGATGAAACGCTAATTATGGCTTATAAAAAAAGAAGGAAAAAAGTTATCAATACAGGCTGTATTGTGAATTTGGCAAGTCTAATCCTCAGCTTTTCCATGCCACATATTTACTGGATGTGAATAAAATGGTGTAATATATTTTTTGCTCATATAAGATAACCTTGTTTGAAACAGTTTCCATTGTACTACATCTTACCATATCTAATACGCCATGCATGAGGAGGGGGGTTGTAGACAACAGGGCCACCTTTCATTTATGCAGATGAAGAGCTTGTTTGCCTACCCACTGCATGTCCGCTAATTAAATGTAACTGCTCCTGCTTTTAAACAATAGAAGATATTCGCTAGCCTACACCTGCTTATGTTTAGTATGTTTTTTAATATTTCATTATATTTGTAAATGATCGTCCAGTGTTTAAGTAACACTTTCTACTTTATTTTAACTGTTACTTAAAGTTTGAGAGCTCCTACATAAAGGTAACTTCAAGAAAACTACTATCGGTAGATTTTGTATGTTGAAATTTAAATTAAATATTATAACAGACGTAATACAATATACAATATTAAATAATAAAATATTGATTATTATTGTAAATATCTGTTTTAGTTAATATAGATTTTAGGTCCCAACAGCTTTTTTATTGTCATTTAATAAAGTCAAGCCGCACAGCTGATTATATTTAAATATTTAAAATGTGTTTGTCTTAAGAAACTTTATATAACTTGTGCTTATGTTTTCCTCCATAGTTTTACAAAACATAAATTATTTTGACTGACGCAAGTTTTTGTTTTAATAAAGGAATCAATCAAATAAATATCGTAATTTATTAGTAATGTTTACACCCTTTAGTAATAACTATTACAGAACGTGTATTAGACTTAGTAAAAACAACTTGTTGATTTAATATTCAATGAAAGTTCAACACAAACAATTCAGTTGTTAAGTAACTGTTTTGTACAAAGTTTTGCACTACTGCCAACTTCATGGCATTTACATATTAGTTCGGCAACCATGCAAATTATGATATTCTAACCTTTTTTACAGGGTTTCTGAGTTTTAATCATGAACGCACAGTAATATTTATTTTCTAATTAAGTTTTAATGCATTACAAATGTAGTAAAAAACTTCAATTGTTGTGTAAACTAAAATAACTGAAGATTACTTATTAGTAGTACTTGTTATTATATATATATATATATATATATATATATAAATCTCGTACGGCAATCGGCTGCCTTACATGGTGGAAACCGCATTGAATTTGGCGGCCGGTGCACTTGACTGCCGTATCCGGCCGCCATTTGCACATCACATGTTATATCAACTGAGGAAGCTGGCAGGAACACATTTTGAGCATTTGAAGTGGCAGCCAAATAACGTAGTTTTGATAGGTGTATGACAAAATGTAGTTTGCCATTCTACCACATGGAACGCTGCTGTTTTTAAAAGATACACCAGAAGTATGTTCCTATAAATAAATGCCGTGGACTCGGCAGCCCATAAGTGGCAACACTGTCAAGTTGAATGTGCTTCCGATTATAAATTTTTGCCGCGGATGTGGCAGCCAAAACACATCTGGCCTGACTCACCTTCAGATGTTCAAAGATTGTTATCTTCCATCATCATTTCCTGTACTCACTCGAGGCCCGCGATATTTCCGAGCCAGCATACTTTCCTGCCCGCTTCACTGTGACATAACACCGAGAGGTCGGTTAAACTAGGCCTAATCGACGCTTACGGAATAAATCATACATTTGAATGTTCTTATTTCTCATATAGTTGGACTTACAACAAGCAGTTGGAGCAGTTTGATTATTTTCCTTGACTATGGTCTGTTGAAATATGTTAACGTCTAAGATATAAGTTTAATAGTACAGGATCTAGGGGGGTTTGAGCATGCATAAAAGGATAACGCAATAGTTTTGCTGATTACTGTTATATGTCGTCAGTTTCCTATGTGGTCGACAACATGGTGGAGGGGGAGTAAAGAAGGCGGCGGCTGCTACTCGTAAATATGACGATATCTTGGGTACAGTATGAGATATAACATTGGTTTAAGCATTGTTATACTCACAACAATATGTACAACAATAACTGTTATTAGGTCTTAACCCGTATCTCGATTAATAAAAGAGCTACATAATGAAACTTATAAAAAATCTTTAAGGTACACATTTTTAGGGAAAATGTAATCAGCATGTGAGTTTTTTCCCGTTTGAATGAAAATAACTTAGAACACGAGTTAGTTGGTACATTTTAGAGTGTTAATATATGAATGGTTTATCAACCATATGTCAACCAAGTCTTTGAACAGCCGTCTGCTGAAGTTAACCGCAGCGTCAGGGTCGGACGGTGCCGTGTAGGAAAACCCTCACTATCTCGGTAACTGTATGAGATATACCACCGGATAGAACGTCGTTCTAATATGAGTAAGGTTTGCTTGCTTGCTTGCTTGCTTGCATGCTTGCTTGCTTGCATGCTTGCTTGCTTGCATGCTTGCTTGCTTGCATGCTTGCTTGCTTGCTTGCGACATGGATCTCAAAAACGGCTCCAACGATTTCCTTCAAATATTTGAAATAACTAATTTCTGGGATAAAAATAAGTTCTAGACAGGCCTCATCCCCAGGAAAAATCAAATAATGTAAAAAAACTAAAATCAAAAGTTAAAAAAAATAACATTGGGCTTATGGAGTTTCAAATCAAAACAAAATAATTGTAACAGATGTTCATAATCAACTAGGGAACTGTCAAAGTAATACTCATGTTGTATATGATTATTAACATGTAGTTTCCTGAGAGCATAGATTAAAAGATTTGAGTGAATATTACATAAATAGAGTAGTAAAATAAATCAAAGGGACATTGAGCTATAAATAACAACTGGAGTGACCTTAAAAATGTAGAAAAGAGGCAAATGAGTTATACAAATCTGATTATCAGTAGGGGGAAGTGGTGAAATATTACTCCAAGTCATATAAACTGACTGACCTTCCCCCGAGCAAAGATCGGCCCCCCAGGTACTTGTAATAATAATATGGTAAACAATAATGGTTTTAACGTCTAAATCCGTATCTTCAATTTTTGTAGCGTTATTTATCAAAACATACTAATAAAATAGGACCCAAGACCCAAGAGTAAACAGTTATTGAACAATCTGTTAAATGACTTAAACTTAAAAATAAATTTATAGTACATACATATTTAGTATAGTTGTACTCATGACTCTAAAATAATATGTTTTAGTTTTTTATTATTTTCCCTATAATACCTTGTTTCCCTATAGGGCTTACGAAGTTGTATAATAATGGGGACTGATACTTTCAATATTTTCTGCAACCCCTATTCGTGTTATGCTTGAGCATCAAGTACTGCTAATACGATGTATTTTATTTTATCTTCTCCTAATGTTTGTTTACATTCTACTAACTAAACAACGATTGTGATAGTTTTCATTCGAGTTAATGATATACTAATCAGTACGTTTTGTATTTACATATCACTGCTGAAAATTGTTAGCCAGTGCAGTGCAATGAGAAAAGGCGAATTCCCGGAGAAGGCAAATGGCAGATATTTAGTCGCCATAACCACCACCATAAACCACCCGCGACTATAAACGATGAGAGAGAAGTTTATGGTCTTAAAAGAAACCACTGAAGTGTGACAAACGCGGCCGACCCGACTCAAGTAGGTGCCCTTTGTACACGGAGGGGGCATGTGCCACTGAGGTTGCATGTGCTACTGAGACCTGGGACCTGACAGACGTCTTCGCCTACATTCCACAATAGATTAAACATACTCCTTAGAAGATTAAGTATTAAGGTCTTAGATTTAAGAAGGAAAGGATAGATTAAGAAAACTATAACCGTATGGTCTCATTTGATTAACATTGGAATTTTGGATGTTCCACGGGGAGTAGCCCTAGAGGATTTAGAGGAATCTGAGAGTCAGGTACAATAGCTGTAACCTAAAGGAACCTACCTTGAAAATGTCATGCCTTAACTCCTTATAGTTTAGCCGTACGGCGATCCACACACAGACAAGAACTATGCTTTATTTATATAGATTGTCGATAAGACTGTTTAGCTTAGGTGCTACAAACTTTACCAGATAATCCCTAGTTTGAAACCTTTGAAGTAACTTGATTGCTCATCGGTTCAAGAGGAACAATCCCAAGTTTTTTCACGATTTTTGTAAATAATTAGAACTAGATAAATCAAAATTATAAATGGTTGCAATAACGGCTATGAAACACTCCCTAATAATACTACTAAGTCATCTTTGCAGCAACAGTTAAAATAATATGTTTGGTATTCTTTGTGTCAGCGCAACCTACATTGGTAAGAAGATTGTTAATTTATTTATATTATGAATAAACTATCTTTATTTATATATACTGGTAAATAAGTATGAAAACCAGATTTTCTTATGAGGCCTGATTAATTGCCAGGTTTGGAGGTGTCTTTAGAAAGTGTCCGCGCAGTGTTCCAGCGAAAAAAAAAACACAGGTACATACGCGACACTCGAGACAGTGTCTTTGCACAGTGTTGCGAACGTAACCTAGTATAGACTGGTTTAAGGAAATCGCAATGTGTTGGCTCCTTACTGATAATACCACCTGTGTCTGTCTATGTTTACTCTTTACCGTGGGAAACGGGCTGAAGAATTTCTACTTCCCCTCGTTCAACAATCCATGACAGTAGCACAACTATCAGCATTTAACTGCACTTGGCACAACACAGTCGAATTTATGTGCAAAAAATAAAACGTTATAACGAAACACAAAATGCCAACGATCTGCTCAATGCCAACTGAACACTAAATTGACAAGGCCTACGATTAACGATGAATACAAACCTTATAAGATGATACATATTATTAATGAACATAGACAGTATTAAACAAGCAACGTAGAGAGGCATTAAAACAAACAAGTAGAAATGTGCAGTCCGACTCATGCAGTCATGCAGACAAACAAGCGCCTGAGTCACCACCATAGAACTCTATTAATACACCTACACCTACTCTATGGTCACCACGCAATACGCGGCGATGCTAGGCGGTTCGATGTCCGCTCTCTAAGAAGCCATCATGTTAACGAATATCCTTACTACACCTATACATAAATTTAAAGCTAATTAAATTATCTATAAGTTTTGTTGAAAACATTTCATCCCATGACTCAATGATAAAAATGTAAAATTAGTTGAAGTTATTACATATTGTTTTAGCAGTGGCAGTTTTTTACTTTCTCCCTCTATATATGGAGAAAGTATTGTTTTCGTCAAAATTTTCGAATTTGAGTTGTTAGTGGAAATATTCGTTTTGGTGCTCCCTGAACCCAAAAAAGTGGTTTTTACGTGATGTCTGTGTGTGTGTGTGTGTGTGTGTGTGTGTGTGTGTGTGTGTGTGTGTGTGTGTGTGTGTGTGTGTGTGTGTGTGTGTGTGTGTCTGTGTGGATGTGTACAGAGCTAGAGCCCTAACCAATGGGCCGATTTTTATGAAATTTTGTATGTAGGTACTAATCCACGATATCTCCAGGTATTTTTTTAATTTTTTTGAATTTTTGATTTTTAAGGGTAATTATCCCACAAAAACCGCCAAAAAACATGTAAAATCCAAATTTCTCAAAAACGGCTCTAACGATTTTGATTAAACTTTAGTGGTTTGTAGAGCTTTATGTTTCCAACAAAATGACACCACCCGTATTTTTGGAAAAAATCGGGTTCAGATATTACAGAACTTAAAACATCAACAATTCAGTTTTTTGGATTTTTCATAAAAATCATAAATGTTAAAAAAGATAACTATTCACCATTAAAAAGAGCTCAAAAAACTAAATAAATTAGTATTTTGAATTACTATTCTACGATTGCTAGATGCGGAGAAAATTGAAATTTTAATTTAGCGGTAAACGCAGTACGTTGCCCAGTGTTATTCTTATGGAGAATACAAAAATAACTATTTATCTCTTATTTACTGATCAATTTCATTAAAACTTGATATTCAGGTCAAGTTAGCATTGACTAACAGAGGATGTTCGAAATGTGTTGCCATTTAACCCTGGGGGGGACAAGGGGGCATATCCCCTCTCAAAACCACTGTGTGTGGCAACGGACTCTATAGTGCCTCCCAAAAAGGGATTTGGGTGGATATTTCTGAAAACAACTATTTTAGACAATTTTCTGTACATTTATATGTACTTCCTATTCCATATTTAGTAAATAAAAAAATTTTCATTAAAATTTGGCTAAAAGGGAGAAAGTATGTGTCAGTTTCCTGATACCGTTTATTTGGTATATTGAGTACTAGTAGAATTTACCCGTTCTTCGCACGGGTTGGAAAGGTAAGTTAGCTTGAAACAGCTGTGCTTGCTGTAAGTGACCTTAGCTGTTCGCATTACAGTTTCTGAATGTTTACTTTATTCTCAAATGTAAACATTGAAACTTAGGACGTTCACAGGGCGTAGTCCAAGAGGGGTTTAAGGAAGTGAATAGGCCTATGTGTTACATGGGTTCAAGATCTACCTTTGTGTAAAATTTCAGCCCAGTCGGTTCGGTAGTTTTTGCGTTTACCCGGAAAATCAGACAGACAGACAGACAGAAACCACCTCTTCTTTATAATATTATAGATAGATAGATTACGGTGAAATTAAACTGTCTACATAAAAAGTGTATGTAACATAATTTGCTTAGAATATTGTTAAGCGTAAAATAATTAGAAAAAACACGTCCATAACTTCATTAGTTTTTGAGCTGTAAGAATTTAACCGCAGAGTACTGCTCTAGTAAGGTTGTGGTGGGGGGGGGGGGGGTTGAGCAAGAAGGGTGGGGGTCGGGACTGTGTGTATTTTTATGTTATACTTTGTTTACTAATATCCAGCAAAAATTCAGCTTTACGCTAATTTAGCGACAAAGCATATTTGTTTACCTTTATTAACTGGGCTGCAACGGGGGAGGAGGGAAAAGAGTGTTTGATGTTGAATGGTAGTAGTGATGGGGAGGGGGCAGGGGTCGAGCAGCGAGTCGTCATGGAGGGAGTGACCGCAGCAACAGTGATGGAGCAAACGAGTGGGGTGTGGTAGAGGGTAGGCGAGCTGAGGGAACCAAGGTCCAGGCCTAGCCTAACCGTTAATTTTTTCAAAATTATTTTATGCAAAAAATGGACAAATGGCAATGAAAAAACTCCCGAGGAAATTTAATCTATACTTATTTAATAGGCGAGCAGGTTTTTTGTGACAATCACTCCTCCTAAACTACTGAACCGATTTTCATGTTTTTGGTGTCATTGGAAAGAGCCTAACGTGAAGTTGTACAGGAAACTTTTTTATTGTGAAATAATTTGTGAGTGAGGCCTCTTTAAAGTTGAGTTTTTTCCCATAAGCTTAACACTGGGAAATAACTATAAGTTTTAAGCAATCAGCTGGATTGCTTAAAACACAGTTAATCAGCAGGCCATGTTGGCTTTGGAACGGTAACACAATATTTATAAATGATGATCGCGAGCGAAGCCACGACCGGTTTACTAGTATGTTAATAATGGGAGAACATACGTGCAATGATTCACTTTTACTAAATCTAAGATATTGATTATAATTTTCAGATATTAGATGTCTGAACTGTAATTTTTTACTACAATTAGATAATTAACTGGCGGATTCGGTAATTAGGTAACTTTTGGTAAATATTCGTAAAATATGGTAGATATGTATTTGGATTTCTTATTAAATTATTGTTATACATAAAAGAACATTACAGATTGTTAAAAAACCGGGTGATTTAAATTAAAACGTTAGAGGAAAAACTACATCCGAATAAAAAATGAAATAACTGTATTTTTCCTATACTACCCTGCTTGTGATAAATTAACTAGGCCAGTAGATTGATTACGGATAAATTTTAGAACGAGTAAGTTACATTTACATTCAAGTACATACATCATTAAATATGATTACAATTTGTGTTCTATACTAAATTTCGAACGTTAAAACTACAATTTTACACATTTTTGGCGCGAATATCGGCTATTTTGTATAACAAATTTTTAACAAGTGTATACAAATGTGAATCCCTGGGCGAATCAGACCATGATAAACCAAGGTGAAAAATTGGCATAAATTAAGTTATTTCTGAATACCTTTCCCAGCATGACAAATATGCACGAGCTAATTTGTACCACTCTCACTAGTCTCACTATTCTGCCTTAATTGAGGCGAGACCATATATTTGACTTATCTGTTGAAAATATACGTGTCAGAAAAAACCTTTCATCTGAAGATACCAAATTCAAACTTTGTATACATTTATTACATCTAATACGACCCATTTTTGAATGCAATATCAAGTTCCTGGCCATTTTTGTTTTTTTCAAAGCTATATCTTTAAAACGGCAATATATATGAAACAACTGTAAGGATAAAAAAGCTGAGTCATGTTGTCCTAAAAACAATGATATGAATATATTAACTCTAGAATTATAAATAACTGAGAACTTGTGATTTTGATAAGTTAAAAACATGATTTTTTACGTTTATACATTATTTGTACCTAGTTTATTTATAACTAGATTATTTATAACCAACTAGATTGGTTTTATAAGAAGAAAATATAATTATAGTAGAACTACACTAATCCAACTTTGGATGGTCCGACTTCTCGCTTACCAACCGTGCCGTTATCGGTGTTTGACGTAAACAAGCCACTCACGCAACTCACTTTGTTGTTATGATGTATATAATTCAAAATTTTAAACACGTCAATATAAAATGTTTTATATTATCATTAGACCTGTGATTGTTCATGATGCAATGAAATGTGTCAGTGCCTTACTACTTCGATAACGACAGACGTTTTGTGCTGCAATTCCAGAGCTTTTGACAAAGCAAACAGTTCGGAGATATAAGAAATGAAATAATACATTAACATTAATTGGTGAATACTACGTGTAAATTAATCCACAAGTGTGAACTAAAAGGACAATATCAAATGATGTATTTTTTTACAGATGTTTTTCATTTTATACCGTGTCAATAATCAAATAAAATTGTGTGTTGTGTGTCATACCATTCATGATTTAAATTATGCCTTATTTTGTATTTCTTTATAATTACATATTTTAACATCATTTTACACATCATCCATGATTAATACATTAATCTATAATCTACCTATTTATTCTATCAATCTATAATATTATAAAGAAGAGGTGGTTTCTGTCTGTCTGTCTGTCTGATGTTCCGGGTGAACGCTAAAACTACTGAACCGACAGGGCTGAAACTTTACACAAAGGTAGATCTTGAACCCATGCAACACATAGGCCTATTCACTTCCTTAAAATCCCCTCGGGCTACGCCCCGTGAACGTCCTAAGTTTCAATGTTTACGTTTCGGAAGAAAGTAAACATTCAGAAACTGTAATGCGAACAGCTGAGGACACTTCCATTTGACAGTTTAAAGAGCAGAAGCAAGAACAGCTGTTTCAAGCTAACTTACCTTTCTAACCCGTGCGAAGAACGGGTACATTCAACTAGTAATATTATAAAGAAGAGATGGTTTCTGTCTGTCTGTCTGTCTGATGTTCCGGGTGAACGCAAAAACTACTGAACCGACTGGGCTGAAACTTTACACAAAGTTAGATCTTGAACCCATGCAACACATAGGCCTATTCACTTCCTTAAAATCCCCTCGGGCTACGCCCCGTGAACGTCCTATATCTCAATCTTTACATTTCAGAAGAAAGTAAATATTCAGAAACTGTAATGCGAACAGCTGTGGACACTGCCATTTGACAGCTTAAAGAGCAGAAGCAAGAACAACAGCTGTTTCAAGCTAACTAAAATGCAATTTGCATTGACTATAGAACGGGTAAGGAAAACCCCTGTGTGAAAAACGTCTACATCAAGTATATATATATTTATTTCAATATACTGTATAATTAATCTATATAAATAAAATTAGAGTTTTGTCTGTACATTGTTGGGATTATGAAATTTTTGCATATTTTCACGTTTTACACACTAGGGAAACCAAAACAAATCTTATCTCAATTTATGTCTGTCTGTCTATCTGCCGGTAACGCTCAAGGACGGGTTTTTGTTCGCTTTTCACTGGAAAACGGGTGCACTGACATTAATGAAACTTTGTTTCTTTGTTCTATATATGCGTGAGAAGGTTTTAGGGCACTATAAACTGGTATACGCCTTTTAAAAAAATGATGGCGGCCGCTCAAAACCGTGATTTTGTGCGGTTTTGGTCATGTTTTGTTCGCTTTTCACAGGAAAACGGGTGCACCGATTTTTATGCAACTTTATTTGCCCATTAATGTAGTTTAAAGAACGATACATTTTCTCCACCAGTGTATCAACCTGATAAAACCACTGGCACGCTTTTACCTCGCATATTGTTAAGCAGTGTTGCCAAAAGTATTAGGCCTACCTCAGTTATGAGGTAAAAATTAGTATTTCTTATCAGTATTACCAAGAGAACTCCATGCTTTTGACACTGAGCTCTATGTTATATCTGGAGTCGCTGCTCTCTTGCTAAGCTAAATATTTTTCAAAAGCGTGCTGTAAAAACATTAACTTTTTGCTCTATTGAGGTGTCACCTTGGCGTTAACTGGACCAATCAAAATACATTGTGTGGACAATGTCAAAATTTCAACCAGTAGAAAATAAAATAACTAACTTATACTACCAAAATGTCAAAAACACATCTGGTCAATATAATGACAAGAACACAGCGGCACATAGAGCTCAGTGTCTTTTGATGAGAGGTGCAATTTTCTATATGTGCGTTAGAAGGTTTTAGGCTAATTGGATTGTTTTAAATTACCTTAGGACACTGCCCCATAGGGGTTTAAAGATCCTATGCTATTCTTATGGACAAAGCGTTTATTTATATTGAACCAGGTGATGGCATAGTTATTCTATAAATAGGTTTTTTAGTTATTTTTTAAAACGTTGAGTGAAGATTGGTAATAAATAACATAGGTGGATATATGATCTAAATCTATATTTGTCATTCATGCACTCACTGATATAGTGATCACTTTATCTAAGAAACGACAATGTCTATTGAAGATAACATTTTGGATGATAGTTCCCTTTATGCTGCAGATTCACAATAAGAATACGTTTAAAAAAGTCCTATAGGGTTCTTCGCTAATTTACTTTTATGACAATTTTATGAGTATTAATATTTACTGGACCTTTCTAAGTTACATTTCGGTAGGAACATAACTAATTCATCAGAAAAAAAGCAAGCCTATTCCTGTTACGAAAATGTTTAAGGGCTTCGCCCCCCGGAATTTCAAAATACAATATTTTAACAATCTTGCACATACTCTTGGACTGATGGATCTGAAATTCCGTAGGAATGTAACTGATAGCTCAGTGCAGACATTTACCTACTCCAGACACAAATATACTCAAGGCCTCTGGCCCAATGACCTTTAATATAAGCGTGTTAGTCATAATACACCAACTACTCAACCATTAGAGCTGAAATTTGATGCCTTAAAGGAAATAAGAAACAACGTCATGGGGAGTCACGGTGTTGTTCTCTGGAGATTTCACACAGACCCTTTGTCGTAAGTGAGACATGAGTGGACGAGTCTACGGCTCTCTAAAAATATATTTTATGTAGCCGACCACTGAGCGTCTGAACTTAACAGTAAATATGAAAATGTAATTTTGGGAAGATTAAGGGGTTGATCAGTTTTCTTATGCACTTTTAAAAGTTGAGATTGAGACATTGAAAAACAAATTAAGTCTGAGAAACATCTATCCTTCACTCGGCACTATCGATGAATCACAGTATTTATTGATTGACAGTTTGTTACACCGAGGTTCATAAACAGTTTAATCTGGAAAGTGCCTGGCTCTGTGATTGTGCCATCCTCACGTCCACCAATGAACAAGCAACGGAGATCAACACAAATGTAGGTCTATTCCAAAGGGAGGAACGAACATATATACAGTATTTAATACCGTTCATTTAACCATGACCACTGTTAGAACAGTTCTTATATATTGATTTACATTTATTTAAATAAAATCAAGTTGTCATATGTTTTTAAAACACATGATTTTTCGAAGTTTAAATTGTTTATTTACAATTATAATGAAAACAGGACCTGGCAAGAATGGTGATTTTAAAAGTGGTTTGTCAATGTTTTTAAAGTTTAATGTTTCGTTACATTACTATTAATTTATTGGAATGTAAAGATTAATGGATCAAAGTATTTAAAATGTTGAATTAAACAGGGTTAATATTTTGTTGTACTTGAGTTCTTTTATTTCTAAAATCGAATCCAAAGTGTTACGTGTACCAAATTTTGAGTCGCAAAAACCACACCGTTCACTACCCGACAAAGTTCTCAACTTGGCAACAGTACCCGAACTATCTGCCATAGTATATTCCGTTAACTTTAATTTAATTCTACTTTAAAAGTGTAAAATGTAATTTTAATATTGTAAAATTATGTGGGTTGTTAATTTTTTTAGTTAATCTACCATTTATAAACAACCCGTACGAAGGACGGGTACACAGCTAGTGCACGTTAAACCAGTGAGAGGAGAGCTAATTATGACCACTATCTTAATAACTGTTCAAGGAAGATCGTCAAGACGAATTGGCAACAGTGGTGGCAGCCAAATAACGCGAAATATTTATGAAGTATTATTGCCGGCAGTCATTTAGCTGCTAGACATACATGGTGCGCTGAATCAAATGTAAACTTAGGGCAGTCAAATTACATGAGTTTTAATGCACATAGTTATAATAAAAAAAATATGAAAATAAGTTAATAGTTATATTAATAACGTAATTCTGAGTAGAGATACACGTTAAAACTTAAATATACTCTAACCTTTGAGGTGGCAGCTACTTAACCTAAATTCGTACGGCAGCTGAATAGATAGTGAGATTATATATATATATATATATATATATATATATATATATATATATATATATATATATATTTTATTCAAATGTGTAGGCCTATTTAAACAAGTTAACTTTTCATTGTGTCATGTACTTTTAGTTTACTGAATTTTTTATCAAAATGTCATAAAGCATTAAAACCTGATCCCGTTTGAAATAAATAGATCAAAATTCTAAAAAATAAATTATTCAAACTTAGGAATTAATGATTTTTATAGTGAAAAAAATTCCTGTTTTGATAGAGTTATTTTTTATTTATTTATACCAACGAAAATATAAACCATCATAAAAATCAATCAAGAAACGTTATTTTATATCACACAAGTTAGTTAAAAGATGTTATCTTATTCTGATCTCAGGAGTATCGAATTACTGCATGTAATACCCCTAAGAATATGTTATGTTCGTGTCAGCACCAAAACAAACTAAGATCAAAATCTATAAAACACGGACTAAACCTGATATATATTAAATTAAATCAGAGTTCAAAATAATATTAGTTTATATATCCAGAACCAATGTGGCCATTACAGTGTTGCCAACCAAATATGTAAATGTAGTAAAGCTGGCAACTGTGAAAGCATGTTATGCAGATGGGCTACATGTCCATTACTCTATGGTTGAGTTGTCTCTGTTGTAACTAAGAGAGGTTGTATAAGTAGAAACTTTTGGGCATGAATTGTTGGAACACTGTTTGGCGCTGCCATGACATTAAAACATATAAACTGTAAAACATACGTAAGCTGAATAATTTTTATGTTACAGCCTCTTAGTTTGAAAATATATTTGTTATATAACAAAGTAGTTTAATGCTAAGGTCTAGTTAACATGTAATAAATATGAGGTTTTTTTATTCTAAGGGATTGTATAAATACATTCATATAACAGGTGGCTTAGCGTAAGTCGTAACAACACCAGAAATTAACCAAACATGTCTTTGCACCGCCGATGAAGTGATACTTGTGTGAATCGCTATTATTCTAGACGATGCCAAGTTTGGATTTTCGTAAAAGATTGTCGTCCTATGGCTATCTTTGTTTTAGAGTAAACAGAGCGTAGTCAGTAGAGTTAAATTACTGGATTACTCTCACCCAAATAGCGGATTCTTTAGTGCAAGGGTCATGCGAAAGTGTGCTAACTATAGACAGTCTCACTGTTGATGTACGTTAAAAATGCATTAACTAAACAATTTATTATACTTAATTACTTTTATACCAAATGTATTCATATATTTAATTTTTTTACTTGATAAATATTTAAATTTTAGTTGTCAAACAATGTTTATCCAAGTCCGAATTTTTCCATTTCCCTATTTCCCTGCGTATTAAACTCTAAGAGATATAAAATGACTGGTTCAACCATCTTTCCGGTTTACCTTTACTCAGAATAGGCTAACGAAATCTACTTCCGGTGTAAGAGAGATAACGTTTGACTTCTTATAGAACACTCCTTATCAAGTATTATTTTATCCTGTACTTTAACTTAATATCTGGTGTTCTTGCCAGGTATGCAAGGAAATTCTCATTTGTAGTTGAAATCGCCTTTGTAGTACTACAAAAATAATACCTGTAACGTTTACAGTGTATTTTCACCCTGTGACGTTTACAGTGCGTGTAAGACATAGCCTACAAATCACACCATAAAAAATCGCTTATTTCACTGAAGCAGCAAGCTTACTAACTACAAAGTAAACCTTTTCATGTATGGTACTCTAGATTGGCCCATCTAACGTAATATGGAAGTTTTCATTAAATGTCCTTTCACTTTCTAGAAAAACCTTAAAAATACAGCAGAAAAGACTAACAGGGCTAAAGATAAGGTGATGAATTTAAGGAAGCAGCGTAAAAGCTCTGCTATCAATGGCTTGACCACTAGTTCAATTGCATTGCTTGGTATAGAGTCGTGATCGCTTTGTAGTCATGGTATTCTTACGACAACAACCTTACTCTGTAACCCACTACTTTATGTTAACTCCTCAATAAAATGGAAAGAAATGAGGATATATTTTGGGAAAATCACGATCACCCTTTAGTTTTGTTTTACTAATTACATATTGACATCTAAAATTGTATGTAAAACACATGAAAATACTGTTAAAAGTGTAATTATTAACTTTAAGTTGACAATTTATCTTTAAAACTAATATACATATATACAAAATACATATATTTTTAAATGTCACTAGATAACTCATAAATAAATAAAAATACGTTTAAAATATCTAGATTAGTGCAGACTCTTATATAATCGGTTATAGATGGCATTATTTACAAATTTGTTTTAATCTATGACATTAAACTGTGTTGTCTAAAGATAATTAATTAATTTAGTTTAAAATAATATATCTTGTAATTTTTTTACTAGTTAGGAACAGAAGATGTATGAACGTGTTATAATAAAATTACGACATAGATACTTTATAAAATAGATTATTATCAAAATAACGCTCTCATGTTTAGGATGTTGCCAAATCTTAATTATCTTCAACATTTATTCAATAATTATAATACATTTTACTGAATTTTGTTTTTAATTTATGTTATATATAATGAAAGATGTATCACCTGGGATCAAACGTAAAAAAACACATTTATTTTTACATAAAGAGTAATCTCTAAAATCTCGGGATTATAATATAAATCACAGGTCTACATGTAGTCGAGATCCCTACAATTTGTCGGATCTCGGGATTTCGTTCTGCATGAGTATAAATTTGCAATTACACCAAACATTTATTTTTTTGCTTAAAATGTTATGCGGAGAGCGGGATTTAATTTATTGTAAAAGAAATATGGGTTTTTATTTGAGAAAGCAATTAGTTTCATCAAATATTTGTAGTGTACTTAATAGTAATACCCAAGTTTAATTTACAGTATTTGTAAATTACAAACTAATACCACCTTGGTAATACATGATGAAATGATTCATTAGGCATTGCACATGAGAATTATTTTAAACCTAATAATAATAACCCAAACTAATTAAATTATATGAATAACATTGAAGTGTCCGGATTTATTTTAAACTGGCATTGTTGGGCAGTTTTAAAATTACACATTATCATTGTTATTCCATTTTACTCTACAGTAATGTTTGCCATTGTTTTCCATTGTTACGTAATGATATTGTAATGTTATGCTTTGTTTTTTACTTTCTAACCCCCCTACTTTATCTTTGTTTTTATATTTTTAGTTATACATTGGTATAATAAAGAGTGGTAGAGATTTATGTATTGGTTTGGTTATTTTTTAATTATACTTGGGATTCTATAAGTTTAAATGAGGTAACCTAGGGCTCATTCGTGACATACAGCTATTTAATATTCAGTAACCTCTTTTAACACTCCTCTGAGTATTTGAAAACCAATATTTTCTAACGATTATAAAGTCATAACTGAGAATTTTTTATGCTATTTGTGTTAAAATAAAATAAAAATAATGAAACAATTTTAAATGTGGTTTTCGTTACCGCTACATTAAATAAAAATCATTAGCCTTTATTATTCATCTATTAAACAAAGTTGCCCAGTACGTATTTCGTAGCTTCATTCAAGCAGTTGAAAATTGTAATTTTTTAAAGTTTCAAGATCGTTATTAATTCCAAATTAGAATTTAGCTTAAGATGGTAGTATTTGTGTTTGTTATTTTTGTAGAGTTAAAGAGGTGGTTTAAAACTTAATACAATTAATTATTCAAGAATATTTAAAATGTCCGTAAATAAAATTAAATAGTAATCGGTAACCTAATGTAATAGTTATGATTAAGCTAATTGAAATAGTTAAATAGCAGGGAGAAGATATTAAAACAAATGTGTTCCCCCTAACCTGCATGTGTAGCGACAACATGTAAATTAGGTTACAAACAGAATATCATTATGTCGCCCAGAGCAGGTTACAGGTCGTAGAAGCTTGGATAACGACCTTTACACCTCTTATAGCCTTCTAAACGCAAACTGCTCACGAATACCTTGGTTATATGTCGACATTGAAATTATAAACTGGTTATTCTACTTGCATACAGTGTTTTGGATACAATATAAAAGAATTATAATCTGGTTGAACGACTTGCATGAACAATATTTTGAATATAAGATCATTACATTAAAATCTGGTTATACAACTTTCATAAAATATATTTTGAATAAAGGTTCATGGAATTATAACCTGGTTATACAACTTTCACACACGTTTTGAATGAAAGATACAACTTTAGAAAGTACTAGTTGCGAATGAACATAAAATACTGATATTTTTTACTTTATAAAATGACTAAGGGATAAACGAATCAAATGCTATTTATTTTCAGTTGATAATAGACTTATTTTCTAGAACAATTTATATTACAATTTAATTATTATCATTTATCAGTCATATGCACTAGAACCCGTAAATGCTAGTTAAAATCGCTTTTTGTAACGTTTTTAAAATGAATACTTATAATAAACCAGAGCAGGACTAGCCCATATAATGCACCTTTAGTGGAGCTATTCGCTGTTGCACCTACAGATACGTCCAACAAGACATTGCATGCTAATGCTTAGGCAAATGACCACTCGAACTAATTGGACGGTTAGGGTAGTGTGGGCGTGGGGAGGGGATGATTACCCACCACTTTCAATCTCATCAGTTGATGGCTGTGGTGTTATTGATTTACCAAGTACTCGTTTCTGAACAAACGTTAAGCTTGCATGACACAGTTTACATACGTTCTAAGCTGTTTCACAATTGTCTTTGCACTACACTATTGATTTTATAGTGTCAATTTAATCACTTGACAAACACTTGGAATATAAAATAATTAATTGCTACTTAATGTTGATCACTTCGAATTATAAATTAATAAGATCATATTTATCCTACACTTTCTAGTTGGTGTTGAGCAAAATATAGAACTGATGAATCAATTAACTGTGAACGATTGAATGTTTTTTACAGATCAGTCATTGTAATTTCCAAAACAAACTTTGTATAGACCCATGAATACTATTATGCTGGGATACTTTATGTTTTCACAACTGAAAAAAACATGATTTACCTTTGTTGCAATGGCTTTTTTATTTAAAACTAGCTAACTAAATAAAAAAAAATTCTGATTTTTCAGTTGGAAAAGACGCTTATAAGTATCAGGGAAACGTTGATTTTTTTGGAATACTTAAGTCAACGATACTGCCAATAGACTGGGATCCATGTAGGACAAATATTTTCCTTTATCAGTATACATACACTAGTGGCATTTAAATCGGTTAAGGAGGGAATGGTCTAAACCCTGGCCTTGCTACTACCTATATTAGACGTGTACTTAGACAGCAACACTAATAATAATCTATCTAGGTGTTGGACTAACCCTAAAATTATGTGAAAATTCATACTTTTACACTCACAACAAATTAACTCCAATCTTTTAGGGTTTTATGGCAATTTAAACATTTGTAAAAGGATATTTTCAGATGAGAAATATTTCAAAATACTTTACCAGTTATTATGTTGAAGGTTCATTAGTCGAGAAAAGATAAGAACGTTTATTTGTTTTATGGTTAATTTTAGTTCACTATTACCATTAACAATTGCATTTTTCTGATGTTTACGCTTCACATTACAAGGTTGTAATTTTTTCTTTCGAATATTTCACGGTTTGTTAGTCTGCCAGGTGTAAGAGGAAAATCTGAAATAAAATGAAAGTTCAAACTGTAATTTAAATTAAATATATAAAACGAGTTCGCACGCAGAATGCTGACGTGAGGGAAGTGAATTTCCACATACAAAACTTTTAAAACTCAAAACCAGTGTAAAAACATATTTTTTCCAATTTTATTGAAACATGAAAACACTGATTTTTTGGCTGTTCTGATGCTCCTGGTTTCATTTACCTGCAATGCTAGGAATATAATTTTGCACACTATAAAGTTAGAAGAAGGTCCAGTCAGGCTTGAAAGTAGGCACGAGGTTGCTGGGGATGATACAAATACACCAACAAATGAATAACATGCTTTTCTAATGTATAAACACCATAAGACAACGTACTGTGTTTAGCCGATATACATTTTCTTTAATAACTCGGTAAATATTTATGCTAGAATGACGAGAGAGGGCTTAAAACTTTCGCTTTACTAATTCCCATCTTAACATAAGCATTAATTTTACGTCCAGGGCTTTTTTGACCCTTTTTGGGCCCAAAAACTCGAAATTTGAAATAATAATCCCCAAAAAAGGGGGTTAGAGTTTTCCGATTGTTTTGCCCAACAAACTTGTTCAACTGATTATAGAAAGAAACATCTCTACCAAAGTAAATCGTACAAAAAATGCAACCACCAGAGTGAACACACACACATATAGCTAAAGTTATAGCTTATTAAAAAATTAATCTGTATACGTTATGATATAATTACGAATGCGTTTTCTTAATTATTGTTAAATGGATGATTTAAGCGTTCATATATTTTAATATTAATCTTTTCTAGTTTTTAATAGTATACGAAAACACTGAATGTGTTCGTAAATATACATAAAATATATGTAATCAAAATAAATTAATCGAAAGAATGATATCTTTGAAAATATATTATTTAATCTAATAAAAAGAACAAAAATCTTAACAAAGTAGAACTTTATTTTGTAATAAAATACACTATTTATTAAGACCACTATGAGATCGTAATCCCCAAAACTACAGGAGACTCACATTTTAGTACGGTAATATAATTGCATTTTGACCTTTACAATTGTGTTATGTGCCAACCACTTATACCCATGAATATTCTTTATAAAGGCTACAGCCTTTTGTGTGGAAAAAGGGTAAATGTTTGGTTAGTGGGTCCCTCCAAAGGATTTAGCGGTGTGGAGTAAAACAAACAACAGTTCCCTTTCACATTTTAAAAGCTTAAATTGAAATTCGTAATTCTGAAAACGGTTCTAAGAAAAGGCAGTTTATTAAATAAGACGATAAATAAAACCATATTTTTGGAGAAATATTTTCAAAATAATGGAGATCTTGTTCACTACTTATATTAATTATTTAATTATTAAACATTTTACAAAACACTTTAGGCTTCGAGCTTTAAAAATGTGAAATTGATTAACCACTGATTATCCTGCTAATATAATAAGTGTGCAAGTTTGTCTATATGTTCGGATCTATGGATATTCGTAGTTTCATCACAAGATAAACTACTGGTCCGATAATTCTTAAATGTTACATTAACATAGCTTACATATAACATAAACATAATATAGTGATGATAATATCCACATCCATCCTTAGGGCTCCCTCCCTCGGGTCCTTTAAGTTCCAATGCAACCTTTCGAGAGCATATCATTTATAACATTACCAGCTGTAGTTGTTGGTCAGTTAGGGCATGGTAAAAATAACAATGATTTGATAGTTCTGGTCAGTCTAATATTTGTAATTTATTTAATTTGTCGCAAGCGAAGCCGTAGGTAATGGCTAGTTATGCATTTATACCAGCATTGTATTACTGATATTGTATTGTTAATTTTTTATTTGATTTTAACTATTATTATAAGACGAAAATTTTTCTGTTTAAATATAAATACAATATGTGATCGTTTACTTTAGCTAAAGGTTTTTTATGTATTATTTAAATTAAATTTCAATTTATTTATCTTTTATTTATCTATTTATTATTTATAGATTTAAATTTATTATTTACTAATTATTATGTACATTATTTGATAAGGAAAAAATATAAAATTTACTATTTATTTAGAGTTTGTGATTACTAATTAAACGTCCTATACTCTTGATAGAACATAAATATATATGTTATGATTAAAAAGAGTAAAAATTATAGATCACGTTTCCTAATTTTCACCGGCAATGTTATACTATTTTTTCACTGAAATTTAATGAAATTGCTGAAACACTTTAAATAAACTATCTCCAAATTTAAACAATATTTGTTCTAACACGTTCGAGATCGTTGCACTCAACCCCTCCTTCAAGGGAGAATAGGGCTACCTTTCATCTCCATAATAGATAATGGTCGTCAGATTACTATCCAGGACGCAGTGTCAAATTACAAGGGTTTAGATTGGTTGCTCTACATTCTACATCGACGAGGAAAGAGTTGAAGTTTCTGGTAATTTTAAATCGCGTATCGTCAGGACCCAATTGCCAATTGAGGCGAAAATTATTTGTTGTATATGTGTGGTATCATATTTTGTAATATTACTACAACCTCTTTTTCTACAGTAAAAAAAACTACGTTAATTTGTTACCACTTAATTTAAACTAAAGTTGACTTTTATATGGGTTACGGAAATAAATGGTTAAATCAATTAGAAGTTAATAAGCAAATGCAAAGTGAATAGCTTGTCAAAAATTCAGTACTATTAAGAATTCCTATTAATCTAATGCTGTTTATTCAGACTTAAACAAATGTTTCATCGCCTTAAAAATAGTGAAACACAGTGAAAAGCCAGTTAAATGACACCCTCTTGAGAGAATACGTAGAATATTTAGCGGCGCAATCCACTCAAAGTTGGCAATAAATATACAACAAGCTAAAACAGAGAACTAGAAGTTATTTTTCTGATTATTTCCAGTCTTGCTTGGATTGAGTCACTAAGTTAAATATGTTCTATGAGTTCTTTTCCCCTGAAGACAGGATCAGATGACAATATCCGAAACTTCGTGAAACTGCTTTTTCTATAATCATTGATGAATAATTACCACAATCCTTTCTTAAATAATCTTGTTATAATTTTTTATGCTGATCAAGCTGCCATTTTTCTTTGGGTTATTAATGCTTCCTAAGAAATAACTTTAATGTAATAACACACTTATGGTTTAGAATGTCACATTAAAAAACATTAAAATTAACAGTAGTATAAACAATTTTGAAAACAATGCTTCTGCATTAGAGGGGAGCAGTTGATTTATTTATAAACTTAATATACTACAAACAAATTAATATTAATGCTTTTTATAACAAATATAAATAAAATCACTGACATAATCTCACTTGTAAATTTATCTAACAAATATTAAAGTTATATATCCACCTAAGTGGTGATTTAGTTCTACTAAGAGACCCTAGTAAAAGTCTATATTACATTCTCGTGTATCCTATAATTCATGGATGTTATTTTGTATAGAAATATTTAATTTACATTTTCAGATAAATATATAAATATTTATGTTCAAGCTTCCCTCTTGAATGTGATACTTCAGGTTTCAGGTTACAAACCCTTTCCAGGAAGATCATTATTCATAACTTAAGTTCAGCCTGAATAACCGTGTCTTTGTTTGTTTGGGAGTTTTCATTTTCTTTTTGAACAAATATATTTGTAAAATAACTTTGTTTCTTATAGGGATAAATGAACTTTGATTGAACGCTTAGTTGTTGTAGTAATATTTATCTGTACACTGAAACTCACTTCTATTAATTATAAATATACTATGCGAAATATGGCTAGTTTATAGTGATGATGCAAATTATTAATTAATACTAATTTAACAATGCTTTTCCAATAAACTTTTATAGCAACAGTTGGAACGATTGGTTTGCGGCTCGTCTACTGTTATCATTGGTTTTTGGTTCATAAGGCAATAAGCCATTCACTTGTAATCAAAACAAACAGTTCTAATTATGACGCTTTATTGATTCATTCAACTATTTATGTGTTTCAATAAACTTGGATTATAATTTAGTTTGAAAATGATTGCTTGAAGCCAACTAATACTTTATTATTACGGGAGGAATTATAATTTTGTATATGTTCGTAAATCTATTTGTTCGGACGGATTATTAGTTTACTTAGCCATTAATAATAATTGAAAGGGGTTAAAGACATTCGATAGTCAATTTAGGTGTGTTGCTCACAGTAATACTTTCGTACTCCTCACTCAAATACACATTTTAACACTTATTATTAAAACAAACAACCAAAGAATTCAAGTAGCCCAACCTCAAGCTTAATGCCGAAACATACAATATCTATCTTAGTCGGAAAATCGGAGATGCACCTTTAATTAGTAAGACTAGTTATAATCATAATCTTATTATCATATCTTAGCCTTAGTGTATATATATAAAATTGTAGCCAAACACCCTTTAGGCATAGGCAATAAATTATCTTTCTCATAGTAATAAAACATTGTTCAGTAACTTGATATGCATAATTGTTTTTATTTTTTATATTCTTATATAAATGTGTATATAAGAATTTAGCTCAGCTTTGGCTGAGCTACATTTGATTTGTTTCTTCTCTCATATCATAATATAGTACATGTTTGCTGGTAAAATAAATAATTCCATATTTTCATTTCATTCAATATATATATATATATATATATATATATATATATATATATATATTTACGTCACTGAAGTGTAAGATTTACGATAAAATGCTTTAAAGAAACTTGACTGTCCCATTAACTTACATGTCTTGAATCCGACTTTTCAATTACTAACTACTGACTTCACGCAACACCCTTCATGACAACCGATTGGTCTCAGAGATATTCAATCATTGAACAGTTTTATTTTATATATTGATGTGGATGAGGATACGGGCTCAAACTTTTTACACTAGTGATTTGAGGATTAAACATAATTTCGCTGTGGATTGGACTGGTTTATCATTTACTACTTGACTTGTCCACCCGGTGCTCGGATATAATGCTGGTGTTGATTCCATTGAACTTTATCTATTACACATTCACATAGTTGTGCGGAGTGCAATGGTACAAGTGCGGGGTGCTTGAACACATAGTGCTTTTACTTTCTTTGTAAATTGCTGTAGAGTGCGACATAAGACTTCATTGCATGTCATTGTAAAAATTATTAAGTTTATTTTCAGTGCTATTGTTAAGTTTATTTTCTTGATTATTGTTAAGTTTATTATCATAATTTTTAGTGTTATACTACGTATTATCTATCGCCTATATCATATTTTTGTTGTATTTGTCCTTAAAATCAGTCATCACAGGACAGTATTTTTTACTTATGAACACATCCACCTCATAGTTAATTGTCTTGTTGTCACTGCCTACTTTTTGTTATGATTACTTTTTATTTTTGCCATTTTTTTCTATGTAGCCATTTTGAGCAAGGAACATATTGTTTCATTTTTTTAAATTGGTGCAAACCTTTGTGAAATAAATAAATAACTTGTCTTGAACCTATTTCAGTGGCAGGTCCACCTAGCAACAAACCAACAATTGTATTATTCGTTACTATTTACTCCCAAATTCATACAATGTTACTTAAAAACATTGTTATATTGTTTTGAGTATAATATTTACATTATTAAATATCACTCTCAATTAAAGAATGTTAGCAAATATTTATATAAAGTTAATTTGTACTATATTTTTTAGGATGGGTTTTAATTTATAAAGTAGACAAAAATTATAAAACACCGTATAAAACAGTGTAGGCTACAATCTTCAATTTCTTTAAAGTTTTATTTTTCTGAAAATATCTTTTAATTAGCATCTAAATTCACTTGGTAGGTACCCTAATTTTAGCGAATTTCCCCTATAGGGAAGAAGCTATTACCTAGGTCACATGGTAAGACTTAAGCCCGAGACCATGATAACTTTTCATTTTGAGGTCCCCAGAAGCCAAAAACACCATTCGTTCAATTTTTTATATATGTATATATATATATATATATATATATATATATATATATATATATATATATATATATATTTATATATATATGTGTCCGTAAGCACGATAACTCTCGTAAAAAAGGTCCAATCTTAATGAAATTTGGTACAAACATGTAAAGTACCATTTATTTGAACGAGTTCGAAAACCAGACGAATCGCACCATCCAAAGGGGGGTTTTGGGGGGTTTTGTACCCCAAAAATGGGTTTTTTGGGGATTTCACATGTAAATTTTATTAAAATCAAATTTTAATTTTCACCATTGAATTCAGCATAAAAAAACAAACAATTTGGTATCTTAATCATTGCTCTACGTCAATTGGTTACTGAGATATTGAAAGTGCTAAACACAGTACGTTGTCTAATGTTATTCTTAGGGAGAAACATAAAAATTGTATATCTCGCTTATTTATGAAAATAAACTTACAAAATTTGGTATATGGTTTCATCTGGTTGTGGTTTATTGTTGTTTGCACAAAAAAAATTTTTCGCCTATGGTTCCCGTAGCTGCAAACCTCCCCATGTTTACTCGGTCCCCATGTTATTCTTATGGAAAATAACTAAAATGTTATATATCGCTTATTTATGAATGTATATGGATGAAACTTGGTATGTGACTTCACTTAGCTGAGTTCTATTGATAATTTCATAAAAACCCATTATTTTGTGTTCCTTATTGCAGCAAACCTGCATACTCATCCCCAATGTTATTCTTATGGAGAATAATTAATATTTTAAATATTGCTTGTTTGTGAATATATTTCTTATGAATTAAGTGTTTTAATGTTATGTTATATATTCATTGGAAATTCGCTTAGTATGCAGGTTTGCTGCAACGGGGGTATTTAGTTTTACATTACTTTGTTATTTATTTGAAAGCCGATACGCTTAATATTGTAATGTAAACGTTCTTACACCAATGAACTCCCAGTTGTTTACATAAAACCCAATTAAAATTCTGTACATTTGTATTATACCAAAAAGAGCCAATTTAGAAAATACAAGGGATTGTTACGTTTTGTAAACTTGATATTTACGATGACACTAAGCTTGAAAGCTCCAAGCTGACAGCAAAATCCTTTCAAACTGTTTATGAAATAAACACACTCTTGTAGCTGGTCCTTGACTTTTATCTGTTTTATTTAATTGAATTAGTACTCTTCTCCTCCTGAACAATACAATATTTTCTAAAGCTTACTGTTATAATATCTGAGAAGTTACAACTAGTTTAACACCTGTATATTTATTAAAGCTCATTTTACAAAAATAACTATTAATTCAATGTAGCAGATAGGCCTACATCTCAAAGAAATTCTATTCTGAAATTTTAATGTTGCTCTAAACTAATATAAAACACTTAGTAACCATAATAATGTAATAATCATGTACAATATTGAACCTTAATTTGTAAAAAACATAAAAGTTAAGTTGGTACTGTCACATTATAATTATTAAATCAATTTACTGATTGTATAAACTGTTAAATCCATCTGTGTACAACAATGGTAGTTATTCAAATAGAAATAACTGACAAATATTAATGTGTTTCAACCCCTTGAAGTAAGGAATCCTAAGGATGGTAACTCTAACTTATTTACCTTTAATATTAAATTCTTAATAATTAAAACACTAAATAAACTTTATTAAATATTTAATTTATTCAATTATAACATTTTACAGAGTTGCAGTTAATTTTAATTGCATTTAGTTCCCTGTAGTGGTCTGAATTAATATGTGATTCGTGAGCACACTGTCAGATACAATATTATTTAGTTATAAATTAATAATATATAACCACAGTGTAATATAATATGTAAAAAAAACTATGCAGAACCACAATAAACTATTTGCAATAACCATGCTTAAGATAAAACATGTTTTTTATGGGAAGAACTTGTTCTGTGCTAAAAGGACGTTTCATGTATAATAGTGCGTGAACAAGCCAGGAGAGATGTAACCGCCTAGGCTTTTTTTTACCTGTGGAACTATAGCTAATTGTATCGTTTATAAGGATACAGTGATAATAGCTACGGCATGTCACAAAATCTTCTGTTTGCCAGAGTATAGCACGTTGCTTTGTTCATTAGGAGCTCCATTATACAGGCTGATGTATGTCACAAAAGCTTCTTTTTCGAGACTGCGATAAGTTGAATTTTTAATGAAGAAGGCAGATCTATCGGTTGAGCTTTTGCCGCCCAAGCTTCCATAGGCGCTGCTGCACCACGTTGAATGGTGCATGAAAAACGCTATGTTATTGGTTGGGTTTTGGCAATCTAAGCTTCCTTCTGTGAGACTATAGTTCGTTGGATGGTGCATGAAGAACGACCTTTAATTGTTTGAGTTGTAGACGTACAAGCTTCCCTCTTAAATACTGTACTGCGCTGAAAGGCTCATGAAGAACGTAGTGATTTTGGTTGAACTGTAACCGAATAAGCATTTTCCTTTGGTACTGTAACACGTTTCATTATGAATACAAAACGCAGTGCTTAGTGCCCCAAGTATTTGCGAACTACTTTTTATTTTGCAGGATTTTAGCAGTTTCCCTCTATATAATAATTGTAGCATATGCATGATGTATGATGCACTAAGTGCTATTGGCTGAAGTTCTACTACCTAAGCTTCCTGTTATGGAAATGTAGCATGCATGATGCATTACATACGCAAGAATAGTTACCGAGGTGTTGCCGCCTTACAATACCCTCTACTTGCAAATGCATATACTTATTCAAATTGCAGCATATGCATGATGTATGATAAGCGTAGTGCTATTGGGGCTGAGGTTCTACTACCTGAGCTTACTGTTATGGAAATGTAGCATGCATGATGCATTACATACGCAAGAATAGTTACCGAGTTGTTGCCGCCTTACAGTACCCTCTACTTGCAAATGCATATACTTATTCAAATTGCAGCATATGCATGATGTATGATAAGCGTAGTGCTATTGGCGCTGAGGTGTTACAACCTACGTTTGCCTCAACAGAATTGTAGCATATGCATGATACATAAACGTAGTGATATTGGCTGAGGTGTTACCACCTAAGTGTCCCTCAACAGAATTGTAGTAAATGCGTGATGCATGGTGAATGCAGTGCTTTTGGCTGAGATGTAACCGTATACGTTTCCCTCTTTGGGACTGTAAACCTCTATTCCCTAATCCACTTTTGCTCAACACGTGAATTTTAAATAAACCACTGCATTCCCTCGGTGACTATAAACTGTTTACTTGAGCTAGGAATAGGATTCAATGCTAGTTTGAAGAGTTTAATATACTTGGGTAACCGTAAAAGTTTTGTTTAACTCAATTTACCGAGAGGCCTTATTGTTTGAATGCTACGCACATTTCACAAGACTTAAACTATTGATTCTTGGGCCCATATATGATATTAAATGAAAATACCCCCCGTCGCAGCAAACCTGCGTACTCAGCGAATTTCCAATGCATTGATATGTTTCTCACTAGTACATAAAGCCACTCACCAATTTTGACAAAAATACATTCATAAATAAGTTATTTATTACATTTTATTTATTCCCCATAAGAATAACATTAGGACTGAGTACGCAGGTTTGCTGCAACGAGGAAGATAAGAAATGATTTGTTATGCAATTATCAATATAACTGAACCAGGTGAAGCTACTTACCATGTTTTATTAATTTATGTTCATAATTAAGGGAGATATAAAACTTTACTTATTCTCCATAAGAATAACATTAGGGCTGAGTATGCAGGTTAGCTGCTACGGGGACAATCAACAAAACATTTATTTTTTGTGCAATTATCAATATACCAGTACAACATGAAGCCACATACCAAATTTCATCAATATACATTATTAAATAATCAAGATATCCAATTTTATTTATTCTCCATAAGGATAACATTGGACAACGTACTGTGTTTAGCACTTTGAATATCTCTGCAACGGTTTGACGTAGAATCACAATTTAAACACCAAAATGATTGTTTTGTGGAGCTGAAGTGATTGGTAAAAGAAAATGTGAAGTTTAAAGTAAAATTAACTGAGGAAAAGCCAAAAACCTTTTTCCCATAAGATTAACATGGGAGATTTTATGAGCATGTTTTTTGGATTTTTTCCGCAACCACTTAACCTAGGTTAATAATTCAAAATACCTTATTATTTGTTTTTTTAAGCTCTATAACATGGTCTAAACCAAAATTAAGTGTTTTAAAAATTTTAGGGTAAAAAATTCAAAAAACTGATTTTTGGAAAATTTAAAACCCCCATAAACCCCCCTTCCCATGGTCCGATTTTTCTGGTTTTCGAACTTAAAGTCATAAATGTCAGTTTACACATTTGAGCCAAATTTCATCGAAATCGGACGTTTTTTCCTCAAGTTATCGCATTCACGGACACATATATATATATATATATATATAGATATATATATATATAGATATATATATACATATATATAAATTTGAACGAATAGTGTTTTGGACATCTGGGGACATCAAAACAAAAAGTTATCATGGTCTCGGGCTTAAGTCTTACCATGAGACCTACGGTAATAGCTTCTTCCCTATAGGGGAAATTCGCTAAAATTGACTATAGTACATGAAACCAAATAATGTTTTAATAAATCATCCAAATACTATGTAAAATTACCCCAAACAACCTCGGGAAAAGGAAAAGGACTTATGTGTTAGAGTAGTTGGGAGTTTTTTTGTGGTCTGCTACACAGCTCAGGTAATGCATTTAAAGTTTTTTAGCGTAAATTATTTTTGTTTATTTTATGGTAGTATGGTAAATCTCTAGAGCCTTCCAACCAAAACAGAACACCATATAGAAAACAACAAATAAAAAAACACCACACATAACCTTCCTATATGTTTGTTTTTATGGGTGTTTTCCGTTGTATCTTTCTGTGTTTGTTGAGTTTGTTTTTAGTTATATTCAATGTTTTGGGCAAATAACGAAGATTAACCCGCAGTTTAACTCAACAAACTTTATATGACGAATACCAATTGGTTATAATTTTAATGAAAAATTAAAGTTTTAAGTAAGGAGAGGTACTTACTGTTTCCTTAACTAGTCATCGATTCATTGACAAACCAAGGTATTTTACTTTGTATATATGAAAATAGTAATATTACAGAATATCAGTGTTGCAATGTAATGCTTTAAGACTTGTTTATAGCTAGAAGTTATATTGGCATCTTCGTCGTCTGCCATCTGGCAACTATTTTTCCTTAACTGTCTTGCGATCTGCCACTCGTCGCTGTTTACGAAATATTTTACCTGGAGAAAGCTAACTAAAGGAGTAATGTTTTATAAAATGTATTTTACAAATGGTATCTCAAGTACATATTAATTCTAAATAAGAAATTTCAACGCATGTTGGAAATACTCTACGATTTATTTACTCTGTTGTGTGTTTATGTCAGAAATAGTTGGTTATTCAGAATAAAAAAGAATAAATACGAACAAGATTGGTGTTGCCCTATGGTTAAAGCATTGATGTTAGCTAAATTTCAACGAATAAAGTACCGCTAAAGTTGATTCAAATTTTTCGTTTATTCAATGAATAGATTCGTTGCCAAAATAAGTGTATTTATAATGCAGGAATTCATTTAAGTAACGAATTCGAAAAAGGTTTTCCAATTTATTGTCAAGTTTATCTGTGGAGTTATTGACAAGTTATTTTGGTGACACTTCGGTTTGAATAGATTTTCATACCACTATAAGTATCGAAATTGAGTATGGGGATACACTCACCCTGATTCGGATTTCTAATTAAGAACGGATTTAATTTCATTAATACCATTGTAGTATGTTTGTAAATGTAGCTATGACATCTCAGAAGAAAAATGTGTTTAACATTTGTACTATTTATTTTACATGTATATTCAGATCCCTCAGTTATTCATCTCTGTTTAATTATGCAATCGCTACTTTAATAATTTAAATATTGTTCTTATATTATTAAGTACGTAGTTATCTTTAGTGCACCAATATTATTGAGTCGAAACCTTTTTTATGTAAAAAGAATAAATAATAAAAAATGAATAACAATTATTTTCGAATTTGTAAAAACGAAAAAGTTAGTTTCCTTTTAATTCTTGGTTTCTCCTTGTTTTTAATGGGCGGCACTACAAACACGGGCTTTGTGGAAACTCTTCTCTTTTGTTTTCATCGTACCAGCAATGATATACAGTTATAAAAGAGAAAATAAATTATTATAGTCTGTTAAGAAAATATATTAACATAAAGGGCAGAACCAAGACAACTTTAGATTTTTATAATGTATTCAAAATAGGTATACCTAATAACAATTTAATTTATATTACTGAAGTAAAATAACCTAATATGTAAAATATTAACTTTATTAATATAATGTATTTTATTTCGATACAACTAAAACAGGGTGATGTTATTCGTTAATTATATATAATTATTTACGTATATATATTTACGTACATCAAATATAATTTTATGATATTTTAAAATCCTATTAAACATGTTAACGGTTAAAACTTTTTTGGGACATTTAAAATGCCTTTTATGAAGGAATGCAAATGAATATAATTGAAGATGGGTCCCGACGGGTTTTGCTCATACAGTAATGGCTCTGTCCCTCATATCCATATCACGCTCACACTGGCACCAACTGCTAGGATTGGTGTAACATTCAGATCTAATTTTTAAAAATCTGTTTTAACTTTTAGTTGCAGTTTTAAATTTTCCTCCTTAAGAAGCAACGAAAGATAACAATAAATAATTATAATTTCAAACTAATTTCATCTGAGTGCGATTTATTTATAATTTTGCGTTATTGTAATGTTAACGACCACCTAATAACATACCTCTTGGTATATCTTGTCTATGTATATAACATCTTAATTACATATGATTTAATCAAAATATGCTTATTCGGCAGAATAATACCGGCCAACAAAAATTGTGTAAACAAATTTATTTTATTATTATACTATAAGTGAACAATATTTGAACTCGTATACAGTATGTATACTGATTTGTTTATTATAATATGTAAACGCATCAGGAACTGCACTATGGACAAACATTGGATAGCAAAAATGAAAGTGGAATATTTCCTTAAATACCATTAAAATGGAGCTTACATATAAATAAACAGAATAAGCGAGCAACGCTTTAAATGAGGGCGGTGATGCAAAACACCACGTTGTTTAAAAACAACAAGACCCCGGGGGAAAACAAAATTGTTAGTCTCGGAAATCCGTTGTTCGTTCATATTTTCAGCTAACTCCAATTAAACAACATCCAGTGACGTATATCGTTCCAAATTAACGTTTAGGTAAAAGGAATACAATTTTATATATTAAAAAACAGTTAATTACACTAAGCTGTGTTTAAAATTTCCATTCAGAGTATTTTGTATCATTCACAAACTTTTCATTGCAAATATATATTCTTGTTTAATAAACAAAAACACAATGAATTCTTGTTTTATTCTTGTTTAAATAACTATTTAATATATGCTGAAAGATATTTATATCAAAATATGCAATAGTGTTGAAAAAATAAAAGAACCTATAAACAGTTTCTGATAATTTTCTGTGAGAACCATGGTGAATTTATAAACTTTAGAATATTAATTTTAAATATTCCTTATTCGTCTATCCACGTCCCCGAAAAATTTCATAAAACTTATACTCTATATGACTCATTTTTATAAATAATAATAATTTTAGAGATATAAAGTTAGAGAAAAATATATAATTCAGCCATATAAACTTGCTTGGAAACAACATGGTAATCAAATCTGAATTCAGTTATAAGAAAAATATTGGTCATCTTAAGTGGTTTTTAAGCAGTTTTCTTGTTATACAGCAAGTTTCAAGAACCTTATAAAACTTTATTTATTTTAAATGTAACAACCTCAGTTCACAATGAAACGATGTTTTAGTCAGTATAAATATTTAACAGCTGGGTGCGGAAACATTAGGGGGTCCCTTCTTAAAAGTATTGAATAAGGAATTTGTGTTTTGAGATCAAACACAAACTAAAAAATAAATTATTATGAACAATAGTTAATTTTTTCCAAGATATTATTTTGAAAACTCGTTAATGGCCAAAGTTGAAGTTCAAAAGGGAAAATCATAGTAAGAAGTAATCAGGTATCAGTAAATAAACTATATCATGTAAAAAAAAATCTGGAAAATGCAACAAATGTATAAAAGTTATAAATTATTTTTAAATAACTAGGCAGGAATTGTTCAAATACATTGATAATGCTTACTATCTAAAAACCATGTTGAGATATTGAGAACAAAAACTATAATATATTCAACTGCAATAAATGTTTCCACATCTGCTTGCCTTTTAAAAACTAATAATATAATGTGTAATATTAATATATCAAAATGAATTCCTATTTCTCTTTGCCATTCCATAACTTGAGAATGAGTGCACCAAATTGAATAATTTTTTTTGTGTTCGTTAATGTCAGGACAAGATTCTTATAAAAGAACATTTTTATTCCGATCTAAGGGCTCTGTCCCAATGACCTTCAAAGCTCCCATTGATTTCATCAAAGTTCAGTTGGTTACACCAAACAGCTGTTAACAAGGATTATATCTAAGCGTACTTGAAAGGCATAAACATATGTTCATTATGGAAATAAAAAAATTACTTGAATGGCAACTCTCAATATGGAAATAAAAAATCTACTGGAATGGCAACTGAAACTCTTTTAGCTAATCCGGGAGGTGAGTAAGCGAAGCGAACGAGCTCATCTTGAAAAAGAACTAGTATTTGACATAAAACAAATTCAAAGACATTAGGACAGGACGTCTGTCGGCCCAGCAAGTGATCTATAAAGTTTCAATAACTATTTGTTCTTTATACCTGAGAACGAAGAACCAAATCTTTGATTGCCATAAATCTAACCATATGATTTAAACATAACTATCACCACTTATACACCTTATACACCACTTGCTACAGACACTTGCTATAGACAACAGATTGTCGTAATCAATTAAATCAACAACCAATGAATACTGAATACATGGACGCAGGAGATGGGACTTCCAGAATTACAGCACTCTCTATTGCAGTAAGTTAAACTCCATCTTCTTGTCCGTTTGTATTCTAATGTCATTTAGTATTATGGGAGTGACTTGCAATATTTGACGCAAGACATAATATGGTATTTTGGAAAATTTAACAAAATGTATCTTACCTTTTATTGTTGTTTTGAAGTCAAGGTAATAAAAGTATCTGAAATAAAACAAGTATATTACAAATTGGTCAACAATACTTATTTTCAGTAAAATTAGAAATTACCAAAATAGTTTTATTTTTTCTTTAGTTACAAATAAACGAGATAAATAACTACTTCCACGTGTTTATTACATGAAAAACTATTTATTTGTTTTTACCGTGCAACAGTTATTATAAACGTTGTTATTTGATTACTCAATCAATGTAATTAATCTGGGGGCCCTTAAACAAATAAAAAAACTAATTTATGAATTGGTTATCTTCGGAAAAATATTCTACGATATAAAAATCAGATTATTATGCATTTTGTTCTATATTTTTGTTTTAGATTATTCTGTAGCAATATTTAATTTTAAAAACAGTTCAATACGTTGTTTAATATACGCTGACTTCTGCATTCTCAGGCTCGATTAAAGGAAGCTATGACAAACTTAGTTTAGATCAATACACATCTTCAAACTATCAATTATATAAATAATAATTTCAATCATAAATTGTAACAGTTTAATGGTGTTTTGTATTTAGATGTTTCCGTTAACCCCATAAACAATTGCTTGGAGTTTACATAGTTTATATACTTCAAATTAAAAACTTCATAAGTATTTTTGTTACCACCCTCTTCAATACTATCAGGAATACTATTTGTGTGTTTAAATACATGTAACACAAGTAATTTTCTTATTGGTATGTAGCAAAAAGTGATCTCCAATATTGTGGTGGTAATCGTTCCAAAAGATAACGTTAATGTATTATTTATTTGTTACTTTTGTAATTTGAAAATTTAATTAATCTAACAAATAATAAACGTAAAACTAAAAGCAACGCAATTAAATGCAGTACACTATGCATAATATAATAGTGATGTGTAGTTGTTATATTAGTTTAATCAAATAAGTAACATTACTATTTTACTGGTCTATAATTATTGTGAGCCATGAATATGTTCCGCCGTGCGAAATGTCACATCTCTGTTAGTCATTTATTATAGTGTTGTTTCGCTCGGTTGTCTGTCTGACGTAGCCCGGATATTGCTTGCAATGTGCAGAGCCCCTGGGCGTTGAATTGTAAGCCACTTTTCTGCACTACCGGTCCGCAATGTGCTCTTCAGTCATAGGGAGAGTAACTGTCAGAAGACGCAACACGTATGATTTTTGTCCTAAAATGTTGTCAAGTTGTATGTTTTGTAATGTCAGTTTGTTGTTCTTCGTTGTTTTCTGTGTCAACGTAATGGTGCCGTAAACGCGCCACTCTAGTCAGATGGGGTCCCGGACGAGAGCGACCGACTGAGCTGGGGCTTCGGCGGAGAGGGCTCTACTGGGGGTTCCTACCCCACTACTTCGCCTGCCACATGGGTCTGGGCTCCCTCTCCTGCCGCCTCATCACCCTCCGGTGGTCGCCACATTGCTTGACCCACCCTGAAATGCCTGCCGCAAGTGTTGTTCCAAAGTTATTTATTTATTTATTGACTGCAAGGACCGTTGAAATTTTGAAAGTTAAGCACTGTTATTTAGTTTTTAAGTTCTATAATATATTTGGGGCCCCGTAAAAATTCAAACTAATTTAGAATTTTTTCAGTGTTATTGTACGTTCATTGTTTCATGTCTTGAGTTATTTGTTTATTTATTCATTTATTTATCTGCTCTGCTCTGGAAATTTTAAATTTAAATTTAGGAAAGGAAAACCCACAATTTTAGTGAAATATTTGGAAAACTCCAACTTGAGGAATTTAGTTTTAGAATTTTAACTTGTTATTTTAACAAGTTATATATATTGGAGCTGTATTTACATGTGTTTGGATGTTTTTTTAATTCAGTTAGTGCCTCTCAACGGTGAGTTTTATTGAACTTTTCCTCCTCGACCTTCCTTATGGTTAGGTACGCCTGTGAGCCGCCCCTCGCTCCGTCTCCATGGGAGCGCGCTTCCAGCTCAAGGTTCGCTTGGGTGTGGGTGCGGGGGCGTGGTTCGATTGCGTTGTAATTATTTTCCTACGATAAACCACAAAAAAAGTTAAAGTGAAATTATTGCTGGTTTATAGAGCTGGAGCCACTGTTGATCATCAGTAGATACACCCTTATTTAAGTATAACTGCTTGTCACCCTTATGAAGTCAGCTCATAATCTCAAACAAATTTATCAATGAGTAACAAACAGTGGTACTAGATTGATTACGAATCAAGTTTAATAAGCAATTTAGTCTACACCGTATATTGTAGGACACAGTTGGACATAATATATTATATTACAACTTTAATTAAATTGTTAAAATATCATACATTTTGTAACTTAGGTATATCAGTCATCACAAACAATATAGTATATAGTTTTTTCATCTCAAAGGCGTTAAAATGTCTAAACAGCCAAATTTGCATTATTTAGTAATATATATTTATATTAAAATGCAATTTATATTTCTGATATGAAAGTTAAAATTGATTTTCAAATATAGATTTTATGAGAAAACACATACTAAAAAAAAACCATCTGACATAAAGTATTAATAATACAATATAATCATAATTAAATATAAGATCGTAACTAAAAGTTCAGATAAATGATTCATGTTAAATTATGTAACTGAACAACTGTTGTCAACAGTCGTACAAAGTAAGCAGCAAATTTACGATGTTTCTCTTTAATTGCGATTCTGGCTGCTATTCGCCTATAATTTAACACAGCATTTTAAGCTTTGTTTCCACTCGTATTATTCACTAAACAAAGTCGGAGTTTTCAACATGCGTCGAATTGTATAGTTAAACGTTGTGTTTGTTTGAGGAAGAAATGTTTTAGCAAATTTTAATTAATATGGGCTAACATGTTCGCAAAAATGTGTTTAATACCAATATGTTGTTTTGTACATTATAATGTGAGAATTTACTTAGTCTAAAAAGGTTTCCAAACATTTAGAGGATTAAATTGTTTCTTTCTTCCCCTTTGATATAACTGAGCGATGTCCTAACCTATTTTTTTCGTACATTATTTTTTTAAATACTGCCTAAGTAAATAACGGATAAATTATTATAACAAGTTATTGGAAACATATAAGCATATAAGATGATTCCAATATTCTAGCTTCATTACCATTTATACATGTATTACTAACATATTGAACCAAATTACAAATAATTAGGGAACGAATGCAATTCAGATTAATACTCTCAAAGTTTAGTTATTACTGTGTTAGGGGGGAGAAACTTGAATTTGGAGGAAGCTGACATATCCTTATATAATGAAATGCTGCATTTTTAATCGACCCAAACAAAAAATGTAAATACCAGTTAGGTCATGGCTTATCATACTATCACAAACATACAGAGTTTCTGGGAAGAACCAGGAATAGTTTTGAAAAGTTTACTAACCAATGTAGTGTCCCCTAACCAATTTGTCAATTTCCATAATGAATCGCATATCAATAGACTAATTTAATTTCAATCATTTTGATATTTTTAATAGTAATAAATATTTAACCATAAAAAAACTAACTTTTTTGCACAACAATTTATCTAAAGCGATATTTTATTTTATTAAGTAACTTAATAAGATTGTATAAGTAATCTTGTTTGCTCTTTATCTTTAAGAGAAAAAGGTGAAAAACAACTAACAGAAAAATAAATAAAAAAGAGCTAATCCAACACGTGAATTCTCTGAGTTTCATCCCATGGGGGCTGGGTGAAATATTTATCCTGAGTGACGTATATTCTTCCTCCCTTGGACATAAATCTACATTTGTACATTTACAATAAATAATTACTCAGGCTAAAATAGTTTTAGAAATTGGATAAAACAAAGTTGATTATTAGAAATCAACATGATTTGGAAACAATTAGATTTATTTTTATTTTAGATCGTTATCTTTTATACAACAAATAGTCACATTCCAGATAATTTTTTATTGAGATGATGGATTTGTTTTAAAAAATTGGACCCTTAATAAAGTTTTAGAAATTTGTATCAAACTTATTCTTACTTCATTTGTAATATGTTAATTTTATTTACTATGCTTTTCGACATATTAATCGCATACATCGCATTAATTTATATACACGAATATAATATATTCCTTGTTGAAATAAATTTATCTTGTATCTTGTATTCTTGTATTATTAAAATAAGACAAGGAATATAAGTCACGAATTCTGTACGTGTACATAACAAGCTATTATTGCGTGGGACCATGACATATTTAATATATAAGGCATCTTACAACTTTAAACCGTAAAATAATATATTAAATCCGAAGATAATGTGTGTGTCTAATCAAAATTGAAAGCTTTTCCTATATTTTTACCGGTTTGCGTTTTAAGTATATTAATATAGTAAACTGATTATATTTTACTGTAAGAACTAGTTAATTGTATTTTATCAATCCAGGTTTTGTTCTTTTGATAAGCTGATTTGAACTGTTTTTTTTAATTTGTCGTAAAATAAATAATTGTTTCATTTATGTAATAACAATAATAATAATTATAAATATCGTGTGGTCTTGCAAAGTCCAATTAAAAAAGTACAGCACATTGTAAAATTGTTAACCACCAATAGCTTTGATTCTTGTTTTTACCTCATCATTTAAAATTCAAATAAGGTTCATAATACAATAATTTTAAGTTACTTACTAAAATAATAAAAAAAATAAATAAATAAATATCTGTGCAGTCAATACAAATAACTGTAGTTTTATAGGTATTGTTTTTAGTGGTTAAATTTGTTACTTATCTTTAAAATATAACACAATATGTTAAATTAAATCATATTAATGTGTGATATAATATAGTAATTGAAAAATTGATTAGGGGACACAAAAAGTAAACTTTTCAAAACTATGTTTGCTTTTTTCCTTGAAACTCTGTATGTTTGTAGTGGTATGACAAGCCATGACCTGTTTTTTAAATGTTTAATTTGATCTAATGTTGGTTGCAGTAAAAAATAAAGAACTTTAATTGTAAGTAAATATCAAATTCCTCCAAATTAATATTTAGGTGTCTCCCCCTTATATACGAAAATTGATTGAGGTGATATTGGGGGCATATTGGGGGCTTATATTGGGTACACTAAACACAGTACGTTGTGTGTTGAAATATACCTAAGTTTAAGAACATATTATTTTATTTTATTGCTCTTGGTGTTATCCCCTCAACAGTCAAAATCAAAATTAGCTAGGTTATTCCGCATCCGTAGTCGGTCACCGAAAAAGTCCGCGTCTAAGAAAATATAATTCCACTTAAGGAAATGTCAACTTCCTCATAATTCAAGTTTCTCCCTCTTAACACCGCAATAACAAACCTATGACTGTATTAATCGAAATTGTATTCGATCCCTTTGTAATCGTCATCGAGTTCATCGAGTAATCTGTATAAATAGTATTGCAGAGGTATCGTATGTATTTAGATGTTTGCTTAACAGATTCCTTCGATTTTTGTTATTATAGTTTCAGAGCTATTCCAATAGTTACGAAACTTGTTATGATGATTTAACTGTTATTTTTAGAGGCAATATGTTACAAAACAATGTAATAAAATAAAATAGGTTAGTACATTGGTCAGTTATGTAAAAGGGGAAACTTAAAAATTTTTTCTATAAATGCTTAGAACCCTTATTAGACTAAGTGAATTCCACGTTATAATGCGAAAAACATCATATGTGTTTAAACACATTTTCGCTAGAATTTTCACCAACTAATTAACATTTTTAAAAAATTTCGTTCTCATATAAAACATATTGCAAGTTTAAATATAAAAACTCTACACATGTTGGAAACTCCGACTTTGTTTAGCGAATAATACGAGAGGGAACAAAGCTTTAAATTCCTTGTTTAATTATAGGTGAAGAGCAGCCAGAATCACAATTAAAGAGAAACGTTGTAAATTTACCGCTTGCATTGTAATACTGTTGTCAGCAGTTGTTCAGTTACATAATTTAAAATAAACCATTTGTCTGAACTGTATTTTGCTATACAATCATTTATTTTGAACATACTACACAAACATTATAAGGACGTACATTATTTTTCCCGGTGGTGTTTGCTCATAAAATGTATAGTAAAAAATTATTTCTTATCAGTAAGCTAAATTTAATTTTAAATCAGTTATATGTATATTTGAATAATGACAGTTTATTTGTTAACAATTTTCAGTATACGTTGTAACAGCTTCATTATTGGTTACTCGATGTTCTAAAAAAACAGCATTCCTCACAACTCATTTGTATTTTAATGGTTTTATTAGACACGTTATTTTATAATCAAGACTCCAAAAAATATTATTTTCGGGCGGATTATGAAGGCTGCTTTGCTTCCAACAGGCCTGCCCAAATAAAACAGTATAAATACAGTACAATACTTGTTCGTGTTAGTGAATTTTAAGTTTTTTAGAACATATAAAAATATGCCGGGTGTCTAGCTTAGACAGTCCAAACTTTCACGGGGTTATTTATAAACTAAAAACAAGAGAATAATACAACAAAACAAGAGTCCTATCTCTACTAGTTGGCTGTCTGTTGGTTCGGATTTGTTTTTATAACGACCACAATATCTCAGATTTGTTTAAAGCTATAATCTAGAAAATTCGTATGAAAGATATTCTAAATTGGGTATATTTAACTTTACAAAATATTTTCATGCAACAATATGTTTCAAAATGGTGGCAGTACAATGTTGTTTCAGTTAAATATACAAAATACCCCCGTCACAGCAAACCTGCATAATCGGTGAATTTCCAATGAATGTGTCTCAATACTACATAGAGCCACTTACCAAGTTTCACAAAAATACATTTTATATAGTAAGTAGTGATAGATAGCGTCTAATTTATTCTCCATAATAAATGTATTGCTGCAACAAGGAAGCCAATAAATTAATTGTTTTGAAATTATCAACATAAATCAACCAGTTGAAGCTGCTTACCAAGTTTTATTAATTTAGGTTCATTACAAAGGGAGATATAAACTTCTCAAACTTTGCTTATTCGCCATACGAATAACACGGGGACCGAGTATGCCGGTTTGCTGATATGCGGGTAATTAACAAAAACATTTGTTTGTGCAAATATCAATACAACACATCAAGTTCAAGCCACATACCAAGTTTCAATAATATGCATTCATAAATAATCGAGATATCAAATTTTATTTTACTCTCAAAAAGGATAACATTAGACAACGTACTGTATTTAGCACTTTGAATATCTCTGAAACGGTTGGACATAGAACAACAATTAAAACACCAAAATGATTACTTTGTAGAGCTAAACTTATTGGTAAAAAGAAATGTAAAGGTTTTAGTAAAATTGTTTGTGGAAAATCTAAATACCTTTTTACCTTAATATTAACATCGGACATTTTATGGACTCGTTTTTTGAATTTTCTCCACAACCACTTAACCTAGGTTCATGATTCATAATACTAAATTATTTGTTTTTTAAGCCTTAAAAAATGGTTATAAACTAAATTTAGTGTTTTTTTTTAAATTTGTTTAGTAAAATATTAGAAAAAAAGATTTTTGGAAAACTTTCAACCCCCATAAAAAACCCTTCCCATAGTCCGATCATTTTGGTTTTCGAACGTAAAGATATAAATGTTACTTTCCACATTTCTGCCAAATTGCATAAAAATCGCTCGTTTCTTTCAAAAGTTATCGATTTAACGGACACACACACACACACACACACACACACACACACACACACACACACACACACACACACACACAAACACACACACACACACACACACACACACACACACACACACACACACAAACACACACATATATATATATATATATATATATATATATATATATATATATATATAATTTTGAACGAATAGGTTTTGACATCTATAGGGGAAATTCGCTAAAAACTACAAATTAAACCAACAATATATATTAAACCACCTACTTTGTAGAACATTTAAAGCCAAATCTAACGATGTATCGTTTTTAATAATTTTGCCATTATAACGGAGACAACACAATTTTAATGGTTAAATTTTAGGGCTCACCCCAAAATGACAGTTTTCAGTACCGGGAAAGCCCTATAAATCCACTAGATTTGAGTTATCTCCATCTCCAGTTTTTGGAGCGACCAAATACCACTTGTAGATTAATACTGTATAACGTTTTGTCACGTTGCGTTTTACCCTACACCCAGTTCTGATTTAAAATAATAACTAACACGCTATGCTCCGTTTTATTTATGTGCGTGTTTCTTTAACAAGGTCTCATACAACTGAATCTGATTTAAATCACGAACTAAAAGTCATATGCCTTGTCGTACGCCATGTAGCCTTAGCTTAAAAAGGTTTACATCAAATGAATTTAGCTCGTTATACATATAAAGGAAGTTTACATCTGTAAAAATGTACGCTGTTGTTGCAGCATTAACTTAATGTTTACTATGAAATTAAATTTAATATTCATTTTGAAATTAAAAAAATAATTAATTTAATTTCACAGAAATTAAATAAAACGAATCCGAATTATGTATGTGATAGTTTAATTTCTGAATAATTCATCATAATTTGTTTAATTAAAATGTAACTATGCATGTTTTTAAAAACAAGTGTTACAAGTTATGTTATTGCGAATCAAGCATCTCAATATCTATCAAGCACGTAGTTGTCACATAATGCCATGAAAGTCAATTAAACTGCTTTTTAATTTATAGAATTGTAGTTAAGCCAAAGATAGCCAACGTAATAGTTGATATACAATTATAACATGTAACAAATTATGAAGGTACATTTTATGTAAGTAAAATAAATTAGTGTGTAAAATGATGCATTTTTAAAAAATAAAATTAGATTGACTTGTATTAGAAAAGGTAAAGCATTTGATTAAATTAATTGCTTTTTGTTATTGAATTCCTATTTTAACCTAGCCATAGTACGAGTTTATGGTGAAAATAATGTATACGTAACTAAAAAAGGATTTTTTTTGGTTAAAATAATTGTTATTCAAATTCAAATTATTATTTTGAATGCTAGAAAATGTCAAATGTATAGCAGCATTACAAACCCAAAGTAATTTACATGCATTTCATTTACAGACATCAAACAATAAACGAGTTCGCACGCAGCACGCTGAGTGAGGGAAATGAATTTCCATACACACAACTTTTAAAATTCAAAACCAGTGTAAAAACATACATTAATTCCAATTTTATTGAAATCTGAAAATACAGATTTTTTCCGCTGTTCTGATGCTTCTGGTTTCATTTACCTGCAATGCTAGGAATACAATTGTGCGCATTATAAGGTTAGGAGAAGGTCCAGTCAGGCTTTAAAGTAGGCGCGAGGTTACTGGGGATGATACAAATACACTAACATATGAATAACATGCTTTTATAATGTAAAAACCCCATAAGACAACGTACTGTGTTTAGCCGATATACATTTTCCTTAATAACTCGGTAAATATTTATGCTAGAATGACGAGAGAGGGCTTAAAACTTTCGCTTTACTAATTCCCATAGTAATTAGCAATCATTAATTTTACGGCCGGGGATTGTCTGACCATTTTTGGGCCCAAAACTCGAAATTTGAAAGAATAATCCCCAAAAAGGGGGTAAGAGTTTTCCGATTGTTTTGTCCAACGAACTTGTCCAACTGATTATAGAAATGAACATCTCTACCAAAGTAAATCGGACAAAAAATTCAACCACCAGAGTGCATACACACACACGCGCACACACAGACACACACACACACACACACACACACACACACACACACACACACACACACACTATATATATATAATTTTCCATAGGAAATTCACTAATAGTATATATTTTGTGATGTATGTCTGCATGTGTCTAAAAATGACAATGCAATCTTGATCCAAATGGCCTAAAAGCAGTATAGCTATCATTTCCCGAAAAATCCTAGGTAAGATATTACGGAAAATCTTGCAGAATTAAGTTTTTTCCCAGTAACAATATTCTTTCATTAAAATATATTATCACTATTAGTGCAGGTTTTAAAACCAAAAAACCTACCAACCTTAACTATTATTATGATACAACTAAGGGGTAAAGGGAAAATTTAATATTTTTAATTAAAGGTTATCGCTTTAATCTGTCCAAAATTATTATACTAAAAAATTTATAAACTATAATTTATCAGTTTTTTACTGTCCAATAAAATTATAACCTGAAATATACTCCTATGTTAAAACATCATTGACCAATACAATAAATGTCTTTCAGCATCAAAGGAGGTTGAGTAGCTAATTCATACAACTTAAACATAGATTTTTGTAATTACATAAAATATAAACAATTAATAGGGGTCATAAGTTTAATAGTTTAGATTATATTAGTAAAGTATCGGTTGCGTTAATAGTTTACAAATGCAACAGATATTATGTATAGCAAATAGGTAGGAATTTAATTAATAAGGATGGGTTTTAGAATATATTGTTCGTCAGTTAATTGACAACCCTTATTCTATTGTCATCCTCATAAAATATTAGAGTAGTAATGCATATTCTTGAGAGTTAAAACCATATATGTAAAATAATTTGTACTATATTGACGGTCAAGTCAGGAAAGTCTGAATTGCAACTGCAGCAATACTTCAAAAAATTAATTAATGTTAGCAAATTTAAATACCAAAACAAAATATTATTACGTATTCCTCCAAGGTTTGGAATACATTTCATGTAACGGTGGGTATTAAGTAGAAACTACATTGCATTCGTATGAATACACTCTCCTTTTATTTAGCAAGGGGTTGTGTCCCGTTCATGGTCTAGTCAAATTTAATAGACTGAGTGAAATTGTTTAGTGGTATCAGTGGTGGACCTCGGCTGTTTGTATTGGGGTTAACCGTTCTAAATTGTTAGTTCTAATGCATTTATGTTATTGAAATCGGAAAAAGTTCCATAATGATTTCTATACCTGATGCAGCAAGTCAGTGAGTTAGACATCCAGCTGTTATAACAAAGTAATGGCAATACGTTTATTACTAAATTAACCCAATTATTTTGCCGTGGATGTATTAAATAAAATTAGTGTATTATTTTTTTTATAAATCATATTTATACTGTTTTAAATATGTGACTTTTTTAGATTTAATTACTAATTATATGGCTATTACAAGTCATATTACACATTACTTGTTTATATATTTTATGCTTAACAAAATTGTATCAATGTGTGAACAACTATACATTTTGTGGCTTGATAAGGATAGATTTGAACCACGCGATATGCAGGTTTGTTAGTTTGCGTGTGCTGGCAGTCAGATTTTATGACGCTGATAAGGCTCATGTTCCAGTAATAAGGCCTCACAATGTATCGTAATAATATCGGGGCTTGATTTCCCACACGTTCATGTTCACTATATTTTAATGGCTTTCCTCCCGTAACTACTAATGTCATTTTACTTATCTATAAAATTAGCATAAGAAATAATACCTATTATGTACTTGTTATAAAGCAAACTAGAGTAGTTTTTATATGTAAAATTCCGTTTTTGATTTTAAACCAATTGACAAATAAGTATGCTTATGACAAAATCTTATATGACTTTATTAATAACCAAAATTAATTCTGTCGCATTTATTTGAGACAAAAATTTATTTATACTTTATTTAGTAGTATTCGATTTATAACAAAGAAAATAGTTTTCAAAGGCTAGATTAAATATGGTTTGAATTTGAAGTGTTAGAATATGTCCCTTTATTTATATAAAATTTGTATTATTTTAAATATAACTAAGATTTTCAAGATACTGAAGAATATTCAATGAAAGGCATCTTTTTTATTTTATCAGAAGATTACTATCGATCAATCGCTCACATCCTAGCTCAGTAGCTCATAATCCTGTAAATGTTTATTTCTTCACATGGGCCTACAACTAAAAATAATTTAAAGATAACAAAATTAACCAAATAATTAGGGACGTATCATGCTCCTCATAATCGATTGCATATTAACTTGCGTATTGACTTGTATAAGTACTGTCATGCATTACCAGTTGGATAGTCCCTAAGTTCTAACGGTACAAGTTGTAGCTGAGCTGATCTGCACATTTTCTTTACTTTTGTAGATTACCACTTTTCTTTTTTTACTTTTTCTTCACTTAAAATTCGAAAGGAAAAGGAAGAGGATAACGCAGCAAATAGAAATTCCGAAAATTTGGCTGATTGAAATTCTAATTGTTTCCAATTTAATTCAATTGTTAAAGAAATATGGGTGAATAAAGTGACGTACCATTAATTTAAGGAAAAGAGAGAGAGAAGTAAATTTGATCACGGGGCAAATCACAAAGTGTACGCTAACTCTCATATAGATACTAGGTAAATAAACTGGGGTAATCCACTTTTCTCGGCTAAAATATATGCAAGCTGGCACTGTAACAAACTAACAGCTATGAAAAAACGAATTCCCATCATCTTAGAAGCTTACATTATTGACGATTTAATATAACAAGCTTAACAGACGAAACCCGAAACATTATTTATTTCGTTTTCACTTGTTAGTTAAGTTGTATATATCCTTAATTTCAGATAATTATGTTTAATTTAAATTATTGTTTCATTATAATCCGTGTTTGAAGGTGAAATATTTCAAGAAACAAAGAATAATAAGAATAGTTGTATTTTTTTAAGGCACGTAGAAGTATTTGCTTCAGCCTTAAGTAAAAAAATAAATTAATACAAAAAACAAGAGCTGTTATGTGGAAATATAGGAAGTTGTCAGGATTAATATTTTGCCAGGCCACTTGGGCGTCGCCTCCAACAACACGAGTAGATATTGAGGCATGTTTTCCCGCAATAAATCCTGGTTCTTATCAATGCACGATAAAAAGTAAAAATATATTTATATAAAACATATAAGGGTCAATTGAACAAATATCGCTAAACATTAAATATAAATTACAAATGTTTATATCAAAAGGGTGTTCAGGTATTTATTGATGTAAAATAATATAAAATCGTATTATTGTTTATTTACAGAAATATGTAAACATATTTACAGATCTTTAATCAAAACCCAAACAATCAGCACTATTGTAACATAAAATAAAATAACTATGTAAAAGTTAACTGATAGTTAAACAAAATACTGACTTTTAAACATAACATGAAGCTAAACAATTTTAACAAAAGGTCAGCTACTAACCTAGGAAATAAGCCTACATGGGCAGACTGCCTGTGCGTAGGCTTAGTCGCTATAATCAACCTTCGATTTAGGGAAAACTTACGACGCGAATTTAAAGTAAATGTTATGGAAATAATGATTTATTAACAACAGGTAGTGTATATGACTTATTAACTTTGAAAATTAGTGGGATTTGACTTTTAGGTAAGACTAATATCATAATATCAATAATCAATAATAGTAGAAATAGTTGTATTTTTTTCCGCATTTTATTTAACGAAAAACGTGGTGAATAAAATTTGTACAAAGAGATTTTTACCAAACGGATTTTCAATGGTTTATATAGAAAGAAATGTAATTTATCATAACTAATGTAATGCGACTAGAAAGGTTGAACAAAATATTTTTCAATCCAACCCCAGAACTTTGACGAGAGAAAACAGAATTTGTACATCATTATTCTATGCCGCTCTACTGACCTTCTATGCCAACTGCTGGCTTTAGGGCATTAATTGCCATTGAGTCTGATGATTACTTAATCAATAGGAATATATAAATCCACTTCAGAATAAGGTTCACAGTGTTATATTACGAAGTTAATCCACTAATCCACTGGTTTTAGTGTTAAGTTTAGTGTACTTAGTTTCCATAGCATTTTGCGCAAATGAAACCGAGGCAATAGGGGTAAATATATGTATTTATATTTTAAATTTGCAAATTATTGTTCATCGGTGATTGTAGGTGGAATGTTCGCAATTCAGACGTGGAGTCGTGCCCGGTCGCCATTTGATGGATTATTTGGTGGCGTGATTCCGAAGTAATGTTTGTAAGCGGGTTAACATCAGCGATTTGTACTTACACCTAGTAAACCATCGCCAAATTAGAATGTTGTTGGCCTAAAAATATACGATAATATCCAGCATTTACCATGTCAATATGCTGTATGCAATTTTCCAAAATTAACTATATAACGTGTGTTATTTGTATACACAATAAATGTACTATTGGTGACTATGGCGTCGTTTCTGTCCTTAGCCGACTGAGGGCCACTCACGTGGGGCTGAGAGGAGTTGAAGGTTTACGGGAGAAAGGGGATGCTGGGATTAATATTTTACTCAGGACCGGTGGGAGTTACCACCCACAATGTTTGTGCACGCTGAGACTTTTATGTCATGTGAGTCCAGTTAACGTCACGTCGTTTCTTATCAGCTGCCCCCTGAAGGTGTCTTTTTATTTTAGTATTTTAAAAATATATGTTGCTATGTGTTTATATTGTATGGAGGTATAAAAATGCATTAGTAGTACGCGTTATAGTAAAATATTATTATGCATGAATATTTAAAAATTATTAATTAAATCTATATTAATTATTACGAAGAAAAACAACCCTTACGTCCCATAATCATAAATATAAAAATACAAAATAAATCACATAGATTCTAATTGTATACAAAAATTGAATAAGACATGGTAATGCAAACAACACATATCACTAAAAAAATATACATATTAAGATGTAACAAATTTTGCATCTCTTAATCTAAAACGAGTTCGCACGCAGCACGCTGACGTGAGGGAAGTGAATTTCCACATAAAAAAATATAAAAACTCAAAATCAGTTAAAAACATATAATTATTCCAATTTTTATTGAAATCTGAAAATATTTATTTTTGGCTGTTCTGATACTCCTGGTTATATTTACCTGCAATGCTGGGAATACAATTTTGTGCATTATAAGGTTAGGAGAAGGTCCAGTCAGAATTTAAAGTAGGCGTGAGGTTGTTGGGGATGATAAAAGTACACCAAAAAATGATTAACAGGCTTTTCTAATGTAAAGCCCCCATAAGACAACGTACTGTGTTTGGTCAATACACATTTCCTTTAATAACTCGGTAAATATATATGCTAGAATTACGATAGAGGGCTTAAACGTTTCGCCACATTAATTCCCATATTTTTACATTCGTTAATTTCACATCAGGGTCACATCAAAACTCGAAATTTGAAAAATTAATCCGCAAAAAAGGGTTTAGAGTTTTCCGATTGTTTTGCCCAACGAACTTGTCCAACTGATTATAGAAAGGAATGTCCTTACCAAATTTGAAGTAAATCGGACAAAAAATGCGACCGCTAGAGTGCTTGCACACACACACACACACACACACACACACACACACACACACACACACACACACACACACACACACACACACACACACACACACACACACACACACACACACACACACACACACACACACACACACACACACACACAAACAGTCACACACACACACACACACACACACACACACATATATATATATATATATATATATATATATACAATTTTGAACGAACCCCCAAAACGTGTTCAGGGGGTCACGTTAGGAACTTCTATGGTGGTCCCTGGCTTAAGTTTCACCGTGCGGGTCATGCTAATAGTTCACTTTCCATAGGAAATTCACTAACAAACATGCATAAAATGGTTTAATGTTGTGACAAAACTGATAGAATAGTTAAATACCCCCGTCGCAGCAAACCTGCATACTCAGCGAATTTCCAATGAATATATGACATAACACATTAACACTTAACAGGATTCATAAGAAATATATTCACAAACAAGGGATATTAAATATATTAATTATTCTCCAAAAGAATAACATTGGGGATGAGTACGCAAGTTTGCTGCAACATGGAACACAAAATAATGAGTTTTTATGCAAATATCATTAGAACTCATCTAAGTAAAGTCACATACCAAGTTTCATTCATATACATTTATAAATAAGCGATATATAACATTTTAATTATTCTCCATAAGAATAACATGGGGACCGATTACCTAGGTTTGCTGCTACGGGAACCATACGAGAAAATTTTGTATTTTGTGCAAACAACGATAAACCCCAACCAGATAAAGCCAACAAAACAACCAAATGTTGTCAGTTTATGTTCATAAATAAGCGAGATATACAATTTTTCTTTTTCTCCATAAGAATAGCATTAGACAACGTACTGTGTTTAGCACTTTCAATATCTCAGGAAGCAATTGACGTAGAGCAATGATAAAAATACAAAATTGTTTGTTTTTTTTAAGCAGAATTAAATGGTAAAAAATACAATTTAATTTTAATAAAAATTACACGTGGAAACCCCAAAAAACCCTTTTTTGGGGTACAAAACCCCCCAAAAACCCCCCTTTGGATGGTGCGATTCGTCTGGTTTTTGAACTCGTTCAAATAAATAGAGCTTTACACATTTGTACCAAACTTCATTAAGATCGGACCTTTTCTACGAGAGGGATCGTGCTTACGGACACACACACATATATATATATATATATATATATATATATATAAATAAATAAATAAATATATATATATAAATTTGAACGAATGATGTTTTTGGCATCTGGGGACCTCAAAATGAAAAGTTATAATGGTCTCGAGCTTAAGTCTTACCATGAGACCTACGGTAATAGCTTCTTCCCTATAGGGGAAATTCGCTAAAAGATTAATTGCTTGACTTGGATCAATATAAGGTATAATGACAATCAAAATGATAACAAGAACCATTGGCATACATTGCAACAAATCATACAGATTTTACATGGGAAAATATTAATTGTAAAACGTAAATCTTGAATTTTACGCCATGACTTGTTTTAAGTCTCGAGTGTAGGGGGAAAATAACTTTTAACATTTCCATGAAGATGATTTGAAAATATGCAATCATTTTACCCCCACAAATAGGTGCAAAAAGTTTAAAGCAACAAACAGGTTTATAAACGTATGCATCAACTTCAGCAAAGTAACAAGCTTTATTTAAACATGAGGGCTTTGCTCACCCTTATGTTGACAGCTAATTGGTCGTGCCCTCATAACGTGTTCTGGAGTCCATGCTTCCTGTTCAAATTTATTTTATAGTTTAAGGGTAATATTTTACATGGAATAATGCTACACCTATTATCGTATATTGATTTTCATTTTTACCATGTTTGGTAACATTTTACATCAAAATAATATTTCACGTAGTTTAGACATTAATTATGTTTTAGGGTGGAATCTGTAATTGTCTAATTTAATACTAAAGTTAAGTTTTAAATATGAAAAATATATATAGTGGAAAAGAAGAACATGAAAAGAGACATATTTAAGTGAAAATATAAGAATATTTATAAAACTTGCGCTGATAATACAGAACGTTTCATTTTTTTTTTTTTTACGTAGGAGAAACGCTTAATGCGCGAACCCAAAGGAACAGTGTGGGAGGTATACCCACTAAACCTCCTACGGAGCCGCGGGGGAAAAACCAGGCCGGAACCCTTATCGGACAACTTCGGCACTGGCCCGCGTGTCTTGCGCCCAGACGGGTCACGTCACCGTTTCGGGAAACTTAGAGGTCACCTAAGCATCCCTCGTCTCGCTTTCCCCGAAGAACGGATTGCACGAAGAGCGCAACCGCTCCCCAGGAGTCTTCATCTCGAAGCATCGCCCCCACCACGACGTCTGGGGACAGATCGCCGACAGCAGAGACGAGCCTCCTCCTGTCTTCAGCGAAACGACTGCACCGGAAGAAAGTATGATGAGCATCATCCACCTCCTCTGGGCAGTACCTACACTGAGGTGACCTCACCTTCCCCATGCGGAAAAGGTATTCCCTGAAGTACCCGTGGCCCGTCAGGAATTGACACAAGAAAAAGTCAATTTCCCCAAATGCACGGCTCAACCACGGGCTTATGTCTCTGATGAGACGAAACGTCCATCGCCCTTCCAGTCCACCGTTCCAACGCTCTTGCCAAACTCGCAGAGTTTCGAGTCTGGCTTCCACAGCAGCTTGGTCTCTTCCGAGATCAGGAGCACGGCGAAAGATGTTCTGCCTCTCAGCGGCGAGCAGATCAAGGGGAAACACTCCAGCCACAACCATTACAGCCAGTCCAGACACAGTGCGATACGCACAGGCAACCCTAAGAGCCGCCCTGCGCTGAACGGAGAGAATTCTCTTGCTGTGTTTTTTGACTCTCATGGCACCCGCCCACACTTCTGCGCCGTACAGGAGAGTCGCGTTGACGGTGGACATGAGAAGTCGCCTCTTGCTAGACCTCGGGCCTCCGACATTCCCCATCAATCTGCTGAGCGACAGAACAACCCTCGTCGCCTTGTTGCAAACCGCCTGGATGTGCTCCCACCATGTGAGGCGGCGGTCAAGCACCACTCCCAGATACTTCGCCGCAGTCTTCGTCTGGACCTCCACGTCACCAATAGTCATAGGGATTACTGTTTGGATCCTCCGTCGCGTGAGCATGACGATCTCGGTCTTGGCGACCGCCAGCTCAAGTCCATGACCGCTCATCCATCTGTTGACCCGAAACATCACCTGGTTGAGGCGAAGCTGGGCTAACTCCGGATTCCGAGCCGTGATGACTGCGGCTACATCATCTGTGTAGCCCACGAGATAGGCTTGTGGTGGCATCTCGAGGCGAAGCACTCCGTCATATGCCACGTTCCAAAGGTCAGGGCCAAGGATCGACCCTTGCGCCGCGCCGGCGGTGACCACTTTGGAACGGACCCCTGCTTCTGTGCTATATAGCAGCCTGCGCTCCTTCAGGTAGTCCTGTACCACGACCAAGAGATAGTCGGGTACCCTGAAGTCCCGCTGCAACGCCTCGAGCATGTCCACCCAACGGGCCGAGTTAAAAGCGTTTTTAACGTCCAGGGTGACCAGCAGCACGATCGGCCTGGCCTGATGGCAGGCCGTGTCAGCCCGCTGGACGGCGCCCAGGACTTCAGCCACGGCATTCAAGGTTGAGTGGCCCTTCCGAAAGCCGTGCTGCCGGGGGGACAAGTCCCCAGCGGCTTCGACGGCCAACCTCAACCTGGGTTTCAGCAACCTCTCAAAGAGTTTACCCGCCGTGTCCAACATACAGAGTGGTCTGTATGCCGACGGGGACTCCGGGTCACCTTTGCCTTTGCTGATGAGCGCCAGTCTAGCTGTCTTCCAGCGTGACGGAAACACACCCGCCGCCAAACACGCGTTGAACATGCGCAGCAGCAGATGTGGGTGACTTCCCGCCACAACCTTCAGAGCCTCAACCGGAATGCCATCAGGGCCTGGAGCTCTGTTGTTGTGCATGGCAGACGACGCTGCCACGAGCTCCTGTTCCGTGAACAAAGGAACATCAGGCACCGGCCCCGTTACTTTTTCCTCTCGCCTCACAGGGTGACTTGGGAAGAGATCATCGACGATGGCCGTGATCGTGCCTGCAGGCATAGAGGCACTGCTGGCCCCCATTCCCCCGAGCTTTCTCGTGACGAGCTTGTACCCTTTTCCCCATGGATCGGAGTCCACGTCCCGGCACAGCTCCTTCCAGCAGCGAGCCTTGCTCAGGCGAATTGCACTGGCAAGATCTTTTTTCGCAGTCTTGTGCTCTGCCGACCTGGCCAAAGCCTCCGGTCGGTTTCGAGTTCTCTGCGCTCTTCTGCGAAGCATCAGTGCCGTTCTCCTGAGCTCCGCGATTTCGTCCGTCCACCAGTACACGTGGCGACGACCCCGGACAGGTTTTTTCCGAGGCATCGACGAGTCGCATGCACGCTCGATCAGCTGCATTGTTGAACCCACGAGAGCTTCGACCCGATCTCGATCAGCGGAGTCAAAGCGCTCTGTCAAACCGGCCTCGGGGCTACGACTGAGCCGCTCGACGAATTTTCCCCTGTCCAGTTTTGCCTGATTCCAGCCAATTGGGTTTCGGGTACTGCATCGACGAGACAACTCGTTTTCTTCCAGATTGAAGGAGATGAATTCGTGGTCACTGGCCGTGTACACGTCCATCACCCCCCACCCCGCTACCAGAGGAAACAACCCTGCCGATACCAGCGTGACATCTGGTATGGAGTCACCAAAACCAGGTCTTCGGTATGTCGGCATGTCCCCTCTGTTCGCCACTTCCAGGTCGAGCCTCGAGGCCATCTCCAAGATTCGTCTCCCCCGGGCGTTAGTGACTGGCATGCCCCACTCAACGGCACGCGCGTTGAAGTCCCCAGCAACTATTACGCCCCCCGAGACACCCTGAAGACTGTCTTCCAGCGCCTCCAGCCTCTCCCGGTACTCCTCGGCGGAATAGTTTGGAGAGAGGTAGACACTGTATACGTTGACTCGCCGAAGTCTCACCCAGACGTAACCGTCACCGGATCCGTGACCCAACACCTGAATCCCCCGACTGTCCGAAATCCAGAGAGCCGCGGTGCCAAGCCGGTCATAAAACCAAGATGGACTGGTTTTGATACGGTAGGGCTCGCTGACGATCAACAGAACGTTTCATTACACCTAGTATACACGGTATTAATCATTGGGCTTGTAGGTGATCCCCAAACTCCCTGGTTTATTTATGGCTTCCTGTACATCCGATGTCGCCTGTTCATCCAGCAAAATCCATTCTATTGGGACCAATTTTGTATTGTATTACATCATATATCTCCTATAACGGAAACATAAAGTAACTGGAAAAGTTATATATCAGAATCGTGAAGTGGCTTACAAGTAATTATTACTTAAAATGTACTTATCTTTTAATAGCAACATGGAACCACTTAATAAATTTTAGTTAGTGGGCACTAAGGGAGTTGCGAATCAATGTATATATTTTCGTTGTAATACATGAAGACAATCTCAAATGTAAAACTAACTTTAATCTAACAATGTGGTAAAAACGGTTATATTCCAAAACGTTCATAAATATTAACAGCACAACAACATTTGACCACCATAATATGTATAATAACAAAACATATATGATTTTTAGCCATTGTGAGCAATGAATATGCCACGGCACGTTAGGTTCGTTTTTTGCTAGCTCTGAGGAGGGTTTTATTTGTTTCTGCCGAATGTCTTTTGGGAGCAGAGTCAGACTTTTGAGGTGGCCGGCTAACCTTAAACTCCATGTTAGTTTTTAACAAAGTTATGTCTATTTATTTCCATCGGGCTGACCGGATACGCTACGGGGTCCAGGTGAATGCCCTTCACCAACTCCACCACTCCACCGCCAGAGAATGCCCTCCGCTGAAGGACTACCCCTGTTTTCCCACCTCTTAGACATCTAGTTGCAGCCTTCCAGCTGCCAGTTTTCCAGGCTGCTGCTCAGTACCGATACCTTCGGTGAGGTTAACCCCTTTATTCTCTTCAAGGCATGAGAAAGGGGTCACCGTTAAGCAGTGTTGGGCGAAACAAATTCCTTAAAGACAAAATAAGTGGATAGGGAGTAAAGAGAACCGGGGAGTGTATGGCCACAATGAGCAGTGGATAAGGGTGTTGAAATATGATATTTGTTGCTTTTTTTTCGAACTGTGATTACGTTAGGGACTGTTCGTTGTTATTTATTTTTTTTAGTATCGGTAGTTATTATTTTTTCAGGTTTATGTCGTATATTTTTTAGAATTTATTTACAGTTATTTTACTCTCAAAAGGAGATCGAATAAACTTAGTTAGATTTTTCAAATCGATAAGAAATGTAAGCATTGCAAATTTTTGAAATCCTTAAACCTATTTTTGTGGAAGTTGAAGATTTTTTATATATATAAATTATTGGTTGCTATAACAAATGGGAATGGTAAAAGATATATTAATTGTCAGCAAGTTATTTTATTTGGGTTTATATCTATTGCTCGCTTCTATGCTACCACTCAGTGCCATTCCCATTACACATATATAGAAGCACTTTTCCGGAGGTTGACTTGTCTTTGTGAGCCCCTTTGATTCGGGGGGGGGGGGACTGGGGCTAAATTACCATTTCATAATAGTTCAGAGATAAAATATGTGTAATATCTTTGCCAGTGTAGTTCATGAATTGCTAACCCTTCAAATGATATTGTCGATTTTAAAAAATGTAACTGAGAATTCAATTTGTACTTAACGCAAAAAAAATTAACTTTTGCATATTGTCTTCTCGGTTTATCCTGTAGGACATGATACCGCTATAACACATGTCTGTCCAAACAATCGTCTAGAAATATTTTTTGCCCCAGCCAAAAGTATTGAGTTAGATAAAAAATTTTGTTAGCCTCTAAACTATTACCTGATTCCAAAAAATATATATTTTGGAAATATGCAAAAGTGGAAATTTCCACTCTCCAGTCGAAATTGAACTGAATGTATTATTGTATTAATTGATCCTTGTAATGGAAACAACAAATTGGGGATCACAACTGGACATTTCCCGTCTAAGAATTTAACAAAAAACACGACTCAGATGCAAAAGGGGACATTTTATGCAAGTTTTTTTCAGTTTTCCAAAAGTTTTGCAAATTGGAAATGTCCATTTTTGCATCTAGACGCCTCAAGTACTTAAATACCCCTTAAATACGTTGTGAGAAAAGTAATTTAACACTTTACCCCCTCTTTACTATATAATAAGTAAATTAATTTATGGCTATGTATACTATATAATAGGTTTGTTTTTATAAATTTGTAATAATTAATTGCATGAGGAAGGTCTTTAATTATTAAATCTATACATTTTAATAATAAAAATATTGTATGGTAAAATTCTTCAACAGTATTTACTTATAATACTTATCAAATTTGTAATTAAGTTTTAAGTCTGAAAATATATATCATAAAAAACGTCAACCGTCATTTGTTTCACGTAACAAATAAAAATCCATTTATTTGGTGCGACTTAAAATAAGTGGAACCAAAAACCAGGCACCGCAAGACATGTGGTTACAGGAAAAGCAATTAATTCTATTGGAATTCCTATCAACCACAGACCTATTTAATTTACTTTAATTTTACCAAAATATCTTAAAGGTAGACACACAGTTGCCAAATTGTCATACAATCAAGTATTATATTACACACTAAAAGATAATACGACTACAAAAAATAGTTGGAATTTGTCAAACATCAACGACAAAATGTTAAATTATACTAGGCTAAACAATATCAATATTTGCATTTATTAAATTAACATTACGGTACAATCACATTAATTTAAAGTATGTATTTTTTATAAAGTATTAAAACTCATTTAACTTTGACAACGCTTTATTACTATAATATACTTAAATGATCATAAAGAGGAAAATATTCAAATAGTTTGTAAATATTGTTGAATAAATTTATTTGTGTGCTGTTCGTGATATTATGAACATAATAATAATAAACCAATTTATATTCTGCAAAAATCTAATTTGGAGGACGGTATACTGCTACTTTATTCAAGCATGCAAGTAAACTTTGAAAATAGCTGTTATCTAAAAATAAAAGAGAAACACTGCTGGTTTTGCTGAAAAGGTAATGTTGTCAGGATTAATATTTAATTTGACCTCTTTACAGTCGCCAGTGCATGTTGAAGTCTTCATGTTTTGGCTAAGTATAAAAAAGTGCTTTATCAATTAACAATAAAGCAATACAAATATTAACCCACCAACACAACTAACTAGTAGCCAATTAAATATTTAAATTGGTCATTATTCTTTGAATTATGATTTGGTGAGTATTTGTTAAAATTTAATTTAAATTTAATACCTGATTTCTGCGTAATTTCTTTATAGATAGTTGGCAGCAGTAATTTGAATTACCATTAACTATTAACAGGGAAATAAATTATACATTGAAGCCCATTGCATCTTTAAAAAGGAAATAAAATTATGTTTATCAAATACAGAAGCAATTAAAATACTAAATAATTAGATAATTACTGATAACCAAAGTTACTGTTTCCATTAAAAAAACCAACGTATCACAACTGGAATAAATTTTAACCAATGCCTTAGTTTATTTAAAATTATCTTAGACATAGCTAAATATTTGATGTGGTTATGATATATATTTTTTTAAGTTGTTAAAATATTGATCTAATAAGGTTAATACCGAAGTATCATATTATGCTGAGAGCGACGATTTGATGTTACATCTATATCAGATTAACCTCAGTAAATAACACCTTGATTGAACCACAAGTTAAATCAACTTAAAAATTAATTAATTGTGTTAACGTTTTTTGCAAAAATCTTAAAGTATTTAATATTGATAATTTATAGTTCATTGTGTTTAAATTTCTAAATGTTATCTACAACAGTAAAAACCCCTTTTCATAAATGTTCAAATTTCATTAAAATGTTTTAAATTACATTAAATTAACAACAATAATCACCGTTTAAGGGTTTTCAATAAATTAAAATATTCCCGTAGTTTGTTTAACTCATGGAATTTCCCCTCTTTCAACTTAAGATCCATCGTTGATTTTCAAAATATAATTTTAATTTGTAATACGAATATAAATTAATATATTTGTTGTTATGTTTGTTAGTTAATTTAGTGTTTCCCCTTAAGAAATCTGTGGACTTCAATAAAATGTGCCTGCGCCTTGTGACACAAGTAACCCTTAAATTGTGCACAGACTTATAGTTACTTATGGGCAATTAAATCTTCATTCGTAAATTAAATGGATGCCTGGATTTAAAAAAAAATATTATGGACAATTATAATCCATACCTTATTAAAATTACGATGAATAAAACAATCTTGCATAGTAAACCCTATATTAGCGCATGTGTAATCAGTATACAATTGCATATAACATACTAATATTTATGTGAGTTAAACTAAAAGTAAGGTTTCGTATTTCTTATGATATTTTACAAAAAGGAAAAACATGTGCTCACACATCCATGTGTGATGAATGAAATAGTTGTAATATAAAATAATTGAAGATTATTGGGTATTATTTAATACTAAAATAATAAAACAAATAAGGATCTATTTTTTCTTGGTTAATTCTTCACTTAATATAAACTATATATGGTATTTACTTTAGTACTACTACTGCATAATTGAGCCAATTTTTTCCGTGGAAATTTCAATATGTGAAACATGAAACTGGCAATCACGATAGTAGTGGATGTGGTTACAGCAAAAGCAATTAAATCTCGATCAGCCCACCACCCAACAACCGATATACCGATTTCACTATTTGTGGTCAAGAGATGGGGTTGTATGAAACAATAACAGGAGGTAATGGAGAAGTTCAACTATTTATTACATGCCGTACGCAACAAGTTAATATGTTCTGATATTTAAAAAAATTCCTTACTTAATTTAGACGTTATGAAATATATTGTTAGTGTGTTTAGATAAATATATAGTATACATTTAATAATTTATTATTAAATTAACTTAATATAAAAACCACAAAAAATCTAAGAGTGTTTTTACATTGGCTTTTGCCTACTTTAGAGCATTCAAGCAACTAGACAACTGATTTATATAATTATGTTTAATAGCAAAATCGTAAATTCAAAATTAATTTTACACATCGTCTGTATGTACGATTAAATATTCCACATTTTATAATAACGCAACTCGTAGTAAAGACCTAAAATTCTAAAATTGTATTATTCACTGACTTGATTTTATATTTATAGTTTTTTTTAACTTAATGGCATTTTTTGTAAATGCTCGAAAATAATAAAAAGTGTTACTTTACTTTGTATAATTTATTTATTCGATTTAATCTTAGATATTAAGGGATTCAATGTATTTAGCAAGCATATACTAGAAGGTATATATTGATGAAACTTTGTATGTGGCTTCACCTAGTTGAGTTATATTAATATTTGCATGAAAACCTATATTTTGTGTTCCTTGTTGCAGCAAACCTGCGTACTCAGCTCGCATGTTAGTCTTATGGAGAATAAAAAAATTGTATATATTTATTATTTATGAATATATTTTTATGAAACTTGGTATGCGGCTTTATGTACATATATTATGCATTGGAAATTCGCTGAGCACACAGGTTTGCTGCAAGGGGGGTATTATTTGTATACTTAATTTATTATATTTAAGCTTATATATTAAGGTATTCAAGGTATTTAGCAAGCATATAACGCTATTTTCTGATTACTCAGGTACAGATTTTAACTAAATAACTCCTTTATAGCTAGGTTAAAATTCTACTCAAGGTATTACCTGTCACGATAGACCAGAGTGAGCGCTGATGTCAGACGTGGTACGGAGCTAGGTGGATTTAAATAAAGTGTGCTATTCAGAAGGACGAATTTGAACATGTTCTGCGCAGCCTCCAGGTGACGTCACGGTGTTTATTTTATCAGCTGGATTACAGTGACAGCTGATGTTACTCTCGGTTAGAGCCTATCCAAAACCCCAGGTCGGGATCGGAAGTCTACCCTCCCTCCATCCACAACACCGTGGTCGCGACTAAACTTGCAGAGTTTCGCTTCCACTGCCACAACTCCAAATTACGCTAATGTAATTGTAATAACCCTCATATCTTCCTGGCCAGCATTAAACACACTTAATAACAGTATAAGTTTTATATTTCAAATATAAAAACTGCTTATTTTAAGTGATGGTAAACTATTACCATGTTTTACTTGTGTATTGTAAAATACGATCCTCTGTGGAACTTTTTATTTTGTTAAACGGGCCATTTTTAGATTAGCCAATTGAAACATAAATGTCTATTTTACATTTTTTGTTTTAAGGTTTTTTGTCAATGTTTCGGTTTGGCCAGTACATGGAAACTTTTAGGTAAATTTCAATGTTGGCGCGTATAGACCAAACGCAAAATAAAATTTAAATTTCTGTTTCCAATATAAAAACATGTAACAAATTAAAACAAACAGTATTTTGTGCTGGTACATATGAGTTTCCGACGAAAAAATGTTTGACATCCGTAATCTAAAAATAAAAATATATCAGTTACAGTCAAGCAATTATGTTTGCCTACGGTACCCTATACATATACTGTATTTTTACCGTTCCACGATTAAACCCTCGTAATAGCTTCTTTTTTCCTAGAGGAAATTTGCTAGCAAAATAATATACAAAAATATACAAAATAAATGACGTCCCTCTCAACAATAACTCTGTGGTACGGATGGAGGGAGGGTAGACTTCTGATCCCGACCTGGTTTTTTGGATAGGCTGTAGCAGCTGCTGAAGTTTTCCATTGTTGAAAATTCGTTCCCAAAAAAGCACGGCACCGAAGTATTCTGACTACCCCATGACCCTACTCCTTCACATAGGATAGACAGAATACATTGGTGACGCGCTTCTACCTCCATATGACGTCACGCTACGATGCGCAATAGCACACCTTCTTTAAATCCACCTAGGTACGGAGTAGGTTCGAATTCGGCTAGCTATACTTTTTAAAGAGCGGCCGCTACTCTAGTTTGCTCATAACACTTACTTGTTGTCTTTGATCGCCACTTAGTCCTTTTAACCCATGGTGACGGGCAGACGAAAAAACTCTTACAGTTTTAATTGTAAATACATACTTCCAGTTTCTTACTTGCGACAATAACTGGTTTTGGATTTATATGTTAAATTAGTACAGACAAAATAGACTGGATGCAGATGTTCTATAATGAATTTCTTTCGCAAAATAATTAAATTCAATCTTTTACACCAGCGCATGAATTTTTAAAATGGGATTGTTTCTGTTATCTAAAGCACTCAAGGTCAATTGACGGGGTTGCGCACTAAAATTCAGATAGTCGCCAAAGTTAGTTGGGAGGCTGCCCCCTAGATTCGCCGATATTGTGCACCTCTACTCTTACGGGAAATCTTAGGGTTGGTTAAATAAAGATGAAATTAAAAAAACAACTAATTTGTCAACAATAATTTATTAAAGCTAAACAACAGGTGAGTTATTGTATCCTACATATTTAGTGAATGCCAATACGTCTTGTGCTGTGCTATTTAGTTTCTAAATATTCTTATAAAGAAAGTTCCTTCTCACAAGGTTTTTATTTTACTTTTGGGGACTTCACTTGAATTTAGCTGCACATACGCGTCTATAAATATGAATTTCTTAAAAAATACATAAAGGTTCAGATGCGGTGATAAGCACTCCTTGTTGAACCGAGATTGAAATCTCTCACATGCGTTGGTAATTTGCCACAAGTCTTCCGTATGTGTGCACCCTAAATCTGAGGAAGGGGGAGGGCTGTTGTCCTATCAATATAGTTAGCCTCTAAAACTAAATCTGAAAGGTAAGTAATTTTTCCAAACATAACGTTAGAAAGTCCACATTTGAAAATGGCCAATTGGTCAGGAGGCTGGGTGGTATGGGCGAGTGCAAAGTACAAATTTTGGAAGTCCCAAGTCATTTATAGCGGAGTTGTACACCTAGAAGTGACACATTCCAGAGCCATCATGTCTCTGGAATGTTTTATTCCAGAGCCTCATGTGGACGGTGAGATCTCAGGTGTGCAACTTCGGTGAGATCTCAGGTGTGCAACTTTGGTGAGATCTCAGGTGTGCAACTTCGGTGAGATCTCAGGTGAGCAACTTCGGTGAGATCTCAGGTGTGCAAATTCGGTGAGATCTCAGGTGAGCAACTTCGGTGAGATCTCAGGTGTGCAACTTCGGTGAGATCTCAGGTGTGCAATTTCGGTGAGATCTCAGGTGAGCAACTTCGGTGAGATCTCAGGTGTGCAAATTCGGTGAGATCTCAGGTGTGCAACTTCGGTGAGATCTCAGGTGTGCAACTTCGGTGAGATCTCAGGTGAGCAACTTCGGTGAGATCTCAGGTGTGCAACTTCGGTGAGATCTCAGGTGAGCAACTTCGGTGAGATCTCAGGTGCGCAACTCCGGAGATAGGGGAGCCCTTTTGTGGGTTGAACCTAGGTGTGCAATATCGATGTACCGAATTGTCGTTGGGTAGCGTGATGTTTTTAGTTTGTTTGGTATGGCTGGAGGGAGGTAATGTTATAAATCAGCCTAAGCCAGGAGAGAGTTTCCACCAACAATGTCAAAGTATGTTTTGACCGTTGAGAATTAATATACAATTACAAATTGACAGCAATATATTGATTCCGTAGAGTGTGCTTCCTGATAAAAGTGTGTTTCATCGTTGAGCGTTTTCTAAGAAAAATTCTTAAAAATGTTTTTAAGAGTATAATTGTATCTATTTATTAAATTAATAAAAAAATTGCAGCTTAAATACTTTAAAGAATGTTTAAATATATATATATATATATATATTTAAAAGTATCCCGTATTTCGCCAACATTTTACTACGGTAACCGGTTAAAAAATATTTTAAAATATTTGTAAGGTGTAAGGATTTTCATGTCCTGAACAAAGTGTGATCAAAACTCAGAAAAACTGGGTGTTTAATGTTCCCTAATCATATCAGTACAGTGGATACCCAAGTATTAAGCCTATAGAGGAGTTCTAATACTTAAATAATATATAATACTAATTAATATCTAAATTGTGTTTTTGGATTTCATTATGATTAACGTTTATTTTATTAAACTGAACATACAGTTATAAGTTGATACTTATTTCTGTTTATGTCTGTTGACCCGAGTTATTTATGCCAGAAAATAATGCAACATCAAAATAAAACCCAACAAACAATTTTAAAGTTGCAAATACTTGTTTGTATTGGGCCAACTATGATTATTTGTTTGTTTAAAATAAATAAATAACACATTAATCACAATAAGGTTTGGAGTCGTCAAAATTTAACTGCAATTATATGCAGAATATGAGTCTAACACCACAAAGTAAACAATATCTTAATATATTTGAAAGGTGATGATTTTCATATCCCAAAGTCTGATTAAAGCTAAGTAAAACTGGGTGTTTTATGTTACCTAGTGATATCGGTGTAGTGGATAGTATCACTGGATACCCTTGTATTAAGCCTCTAGAGGAGTCCTAAAATCCCTTGTTTATTTATGGCTTCCCACACATCCGACGTCACCCGATCCGGCAAAACACATTTCAATGGCAAACATATTCTGAATCGCATTGGCCCTTACCGCTTCTGCACAAGCATAATCTGTACCCTACATATAAATTAATGTTATAAATAAAATTTACTGGACCAATTAAAATAGATAAAACAATAATAAATAATCTGGGGAGAAAGATGTGTATATATTAAAAAATAAGATATTTTAGTTATATTGTATTATTTTACTTTTTTTAAATTCAACACGGAATCATTTAAGTAATTATCCATCTAAAGCTATATTGCAGAGATTGGTATAGTTTTATATATAATTACACTTAAATTGTGTTCTTAAAGATTATTCTCATTAAAACTATTAAAATGTTTAAATTCCCTGTTTTTAAACTTATTTTTAACATGTTATTTCATAATGCATATAGTACATAGTTCACAAATTATTTAGTTATATTAGATGGTAGTTAAAGTTAAATAAGTACCAAACACTTATGATAACAGCAAAGTAATAAATTGGTGTTGTTCCCTAAAGAAAATAATACGTTTTTGACTCAGCATCTTAGATTTATAATTCAATAGTTTTTCAATTAAAAAAATTATACAATTTTACTTTAAAAATTGTATTTTGAATATTATTGTAACATCATTCATTGTCGTTACTAAAACGTTTATAGGTAACGATGTTTAAACATATTGGCATCTATATCTATAAAAGGCAAGGCCCTGGCTGACTGACTGACTGACTCACTCATCACTAATTCTCCACCTTCCCATGTAGGTAGAGAGCTTAAATTTTGTACACTGATTCTTTAGGCATAAAATAGGAAAACTAAATGGTCCTTATCTGACCTTAGGGCTCTGCCAGAGATCCCGACAAAGTTCCCTGTATTTCTTATGGATATTCATTTTTGTTGGAGCTAATGAAAATACAAACAGCTGATCTTGATTTGTAGTTGTTCAACAGAATTTAGCACACACAACTGTCATAGTTTTTATAAATTATTTGCGGGGCGAAGCCTGCGGGAACAGCTAGTATTCAATAATTCCCTTCTTATTTTATTTACATTTGAACTATTTTTTTATATATTACTAGCTGGCCCGACAGATGTTGTCCTGTCCTAATGTCACCGAATTTATTTTATGCCAAATACTCGTTCATTTTCAAGATGAGTTTGTTTGTTTCGCACACTCGCCTCCCGGATGAGCTCGTTTGCTACGCTCACTCACCTATTTTTATATAGTGCTAACTTCGGCATAAAAAAGTGTTTGAATTGCCATTCTAGTAGATTTTTTATTTCCGTAATGAAGATATGTTTATACCTTTCAAGTATGTTTATATATAATCCTTGTTAACAGATGATTGGTGTAACTGAATGAACTTGTATAAAATCAATGGGAAATTCGAAGGCCAGTGGGACAAAGCCTCTAGGTCTGATTAAACATTTTCTATTTTAAAAAACATTTTCCTGACATCAGCAAACACAACAAAAGAAGAATTATCCAATTTGGTGCACTCATTCTCAAGTTATGGTGTGGCCAAGGGAAATAGCGATTCATTTTTTAAAATTTATATAATGAGATATATAAAATAACCTATTTTACTATGAATCGATTGCTTTATTTTATGTTGTCATGGTTCATAGCAGAATTGTTAAAATCTTTTTCTTGTAAATTATTTAAAGGGTTTGAATAAAAAAGGTTTATTTACCTTTACTTACCAACCGATAATAATATTTTATTAATTATTCGTGAATTCATATACTGTACTTATTACACTTGTAAAATACCCTAAAAGGCCAAAAACCTTTAGTAATATAAATAATTAAATAGAAACTGTAAAAAAGATACGGTAAATACCAAAACATATATTTACTTATTAGTTTACTAAAAATGTTCACAAAGTAATGCCTTATTGAAATAAAAAGTATTTTGTAACACGTATTTTAAACAATAAAGGTATGTTTTCACTACACGTCTTAGAGATTAAAATATCGCATGTGAAAAGGCAGTAAAGAGCACCACAACTACGTTTGGCACACATAGTGTTGTTTACATATCTTTATTTTAATAACAGCTATTAAACCCCGTTTACATAAGCTTATCGCACATCAAGGTGGTATTTATAAATGAAAGGACTGCATAATTAGCTAAATAGTTCTTATAAACTTTCTAATGTACCACCACCATTTATAATCATAATATGTTAAACCCCTTATAAATAGCAAAGCTGTCTAAACCTACAAACTACATAATGCAAAATAAAAATACAAACTACTTATTATAATTTATGAATTTATTTTACTATAAAAGATGGGTTTATAAAACAATTTTACCCTGATTACTGTCAACGTAATACTCAAAAATATATTAGGTAATGTACATATTTTACTGAGTAATACCCATCCTAAGCATCGCAGTGGGATCCTATCTGGTTTCTGCCTGAGGTACACATGCTTTCAGCAAATGGATGTTATCACAATGTAGCTTTGTAGCTGTCTTGTAGTGAGTAACTTAAGTTCCCCAAAAGGGGGGGGGCTTGGCTTGACTGCAGGGTGGGAAGGGGCGTACTGGCAGTTGTGATTGTTATGGGTAGGTAACAACCCTCATTATATTGGCTCTGGTGTACTTATTGCAAATCCGTTCACAACTTGGCGGAACCTATTCTACCTACCTTACACGTCCTCATCATACATTCGCTTTGACCATATTAAGAACAATCCCAGTAAGGGGGTTTTAAATCTCTCTGGGGTAGTATAGAGAAAGCCTCCAATCTTTCCGGTAGGCAAAGCGAAATTATTAAAAACTGGCAGAATCCCCCTACAGGATTCTCTGTGGGTGTGTGATAACCCAGACATCCTATTACAACATCAATACTTAAATGAACTTCAGTTGGAATCATCTATTACTTTCATTTCAAATTAGTTCAACAGCGAGTATAGTTTAACCAACGAAATCAAGTGTCCTGGATTATTCAAATAAGAATATTTGTCATACGCTATCATTAATTTGTGTAAGTTAGGTTGTGAAAATAAATAGCTCATTTTGAAGTTCTAAGCTACTGTTATTATAATATAGATGGAAAGTTTATTGTAAAAATAAATGTATATATAAAGGCAAACTAAGCATATTTAACATTTTGTTTTATTACGAAAATTACGATAACAAAGTAGTAAACTATAATATACTAGTCCTAACAATTATAGAATTTTTCAGTTTTAATTAAAAACATTAATTCCGATGTTACAGGCAAGAAGTCAATAGGTGAAATGCAAAACCGAGAATCATCCTAGTATTCAATGTGGTTACAGCAAAAGCAATTAAATCCCAATCGGACCTGCAAACAACCACCGATTTACCGATTCTAATTTGCGATTATGTTTTTTTTTACATTCGCAGGCAATGCACATTTTTCACATGCTTATATGAACACATTATAGATGATTTCGTACTTTAGCTTCTTTATGTTTATGATACGAGTTATGGTATAAACGTCCTGAACAAACCACACCACATTTTCGTCCCCTCTATCTTTCTTTAAGTGGTGGAGGAGTTTAAAAATATATTTGATAACAGTTAATTCGTAAAAACAGTGTATCTCGTTATTTTTTTGAATATTCAAAGTGTATATTTATTTTTATTTTATTTTCGTATTTTTATATTTAACTGTATCAGCATTGCATAAAATTGCAGTATGACGTAACTTAGCCATATTTAGGATTGCTTATTTCCTTATATCATGTTTTTATTACAATACTTCAGAGCTAGTTGGTTAGAGTTTTACTATTTATATATCCTAAGATGATATTTAGGAATTATACTATAATATTATTAATATTTTCTAGAATATTATACTGTCGATCATGTATTAAGTAGCAATTATATTTAGTCATCGTTTTAATAAGGAAGGAAAGTTTTCTAAATTGTATTACAACCAGAGTTATATATATATATATATCAGTTGTGTGGAATTTTAGTAATGTTTTTATAAAAAATATACAATTTGTTTACTACTCGTTAAAACAAAATAGTCCAACTGTCAATTACAAACTAAGGGTTAATGGCATATTCAGCTAGAGGGCCTGGGGGTGAAGCCCGGCGAGCCAAAGGCGAGTGTTATTATATACTATTGTTATAGTTAATATGTATAAATAACATATAGACGTAATTAACTAGATACATTAGAAAATACAACAGGTTACAAGATTTGTTATTGATTTATTTTAATGTTATATTTTCTAGGGTTTAAAACTACAACGTTTCAAGTGGTAAAGGAAGGCCTCCCGTTACCAACTGAACCTAATTTAATCTAAATTCCAAACAAGTATGCAATATATAACTATATTTTATCAATAGCAGTGTGTAGCAAGTTTGTTCAATATGTACTATGGTGCTAAAGAAACAAACGTTTTTTAAACCTCAACTGCCCGTCACTATAGGCTATTGACCTTTGCGGTGAACTAAAGACAGCGAGGTATCAAAACGGCAATAGCCACATGGGCAAGCCAGAGGTGACCGCTCATGATCTTACAGGAGTCGGCCGGGACCGGGATCGAACCAGCCACGTCTGACTTGCTTGTCAGGCACTTTACATACGAGTTACCGCGTCCGGTATTAAAATCGGTACCGAATCATAGATTTTTAGTATCATATAGTACTTAAATATGATACATTTATTTAATTAGCTTAATTTGTTTGGACATAGTTACTTAGAGTTTGGATACAATTTTGATGTATTTATTTATGTATATGTGGTTATAAGCAAACTTCAACATCCGATAAACGATACGGGTTTTAGCGAATTTCCCCTATAGGGACGAAGCTATTACCGTAGATGACATGGTAAAACTTAAGCCCTAGACCATGATAACCTTTTGTTGTTGAGGTCCCCAGATGCCAAAAACACTATACGTTCAAATTTATATATATGTATGTGTGTGTGTGTGTGTGTGTGTGTGTGTGTGTGTGTGTGTGTGTGTGTGTGTGTGTGTGTGTGTGTGTGTGTGTGTGTGTCCGTTACCTCGATAACATTTTATATAAATGCCCGATTTTGTATAAAATTTAGCACACATCTGGAGAGTAACATTTATGACGTTAAACTCGAAAACTAGATCAATCGGACAATGAGAAAAGGGTTTAATGGGGATTTAAAATTTTACTAAAATCAGTTTTTGCAAATTTTAATCCAAACATGTTTAAAAACTTAATTTTGGCTATTGCCATTTTATACTGCTTAAAAAACAAATAATTTAGTATTTTGAATCATTAACCTAGGGTAAATAGTTGTGGAGAAAAGTAAAAAAAAACGTGTCCATAAAATGTCCCATTTTAATCTTGTGGGAAAAAGATTTTATTTTAGATTTTCCTTTGTTAATTTTACTAAAAACATTATATTTCTTTCACCAATAAGTTTAGCCCAACAAAACAATCATTTTAGTGTTTTAATTGATGTTCTACATCCAACCGTTGCAGATATTTTGGAAGTGCTAAACACAGTACGGTGTCCAATTTTATGCTTATGGAGAATAAATGAAATTTGATATCTTGATTATTTATGAATGTATATTGATGAAACTTGGTATGTTGGTGGAACTAGTTGTGGTGTATTGATAATTTCACAAACAATTTTTTTTGTTGATTTTCCTCGTTGCAGCAAACCTGCATTCTCGGCCCACATGTTATTCATATGGAGAATAAGTAAAGTTTTATATCTCCCTTAGTTATGAACCTAAATTAATATAACTTGGTATGTAGCTTCAACTGGTTCAGTTATATTGATAATTGCAAAAACATATATTTATTATATTCTTCGTTGCAGCAAACCTGCGTACTCAGCCCTAATAATTCACATGGAGAATAGATAAAATGCTATCTATCACTTATTTATGTATGTATTTTTGTGAAACTTGGCAAGTAGCTATATCATAGATTAAGCATACTCCTTAGGAGATCACCTATCGTAATGGGACAAGCGTACACGGTCTGCTTGTACGTCCAAGGCGACGGCGGATCTAGTTCGGAACGTCTACGTTGCCGCGCTGCTGTCGCTGCCCTTCCCCTCTCTCCCTTCGGCCGTGCGCCCTTCCTAACAGCCCCTCTGCTAACCCCTCTTAAATCTCCCATCTCCCAACCCCCAACACACACACTCCGCTGAGGGCACCGACCGAAGCCCGTTACCACGTCCCGCCACCGCCAACGGCCGAGGCGCCTCGCCAAGGTTGTGTACTGCCTGAAACTGCCGCAAGCGTCTTTCGATTTTCATAGGAATGTCATGACCCATTCACATTACAATGTTATATTATTATACGCTAGTTATTAACAGGTGAAGACTGAGAAAGAATATGTTCGACCTTGCCTTATAAATCTGATTAATGATTATATTAATTGTTTTTAAGTTTTCCCAATAAATTTAATTTATTTTTACTTTCTCCCCCTATACATAGTATATGGAGAAAGTATTGTTTTCGTAAAACTTTCGAATTTGAGTTGTTAGTGGAAATATTCGTTTTGGTGCTCCCTGAACCCAAAAAAGTGGTTTTTACGTGATGTCTGTCTGTGTGTGTGTGTGTGTGTGTGTCCGTGTATGTGTGTGTCTGTGTGGATGTGTACAGAGCTAGAGCCTTAACCAATGGGCCGATTTTTATGAAATTTGGCATGTAGGTACTAATCCACGATATCTCCAGGCGTTTTTTTTATTTTTTTGAATTTTTGATTTTTAAGGGTAATTATCCCCCCAAAACCGCCAAAAAACATGAAAAATCCAAATTTCTCAAAAACGGCTCTAACGATTTTGATTAAACTTTAGTGGTTTGTAGAACTTTAGGTATAAAAAAATCATATTGGCGTTAAAAGTTGAGGAACATGTTAAGGAACTCAAATACGAAAGATACTCAGTTTTGAATAAACTTTTCTACCAAAGCTATAAATGCGATAGTATGGAATCAAATTTGTTGTGTCAAAATTCAAAACTAAGCCTCTTTAAAAGCCGTACAATTTTTATTATATAGTAATTTTCACGAAAAGAGTTGACTCATGTATCGAGTAAATAAAATATGTGAGTCATTGAGTCGTAAATTAATTAATTTCGATGAAAATCCAGGTTGAGTAGGTGAACATCGAGATTTGTATACTAATATTGAAACTTACACGTGTTTTTAGTTCACAATTAGAGGTTAAAAACATTTTAATTTAGTACCAAAAGATAAAGAATTTATTCAGTAATTCGATTCCAAAAATCATTTTACTATAAAAAAATCCCTTGCGCCGTAAACCTCATTGAACTGAGGACGCGTCGCCAGTAACCCATGAGACGCTGTACTGAGCCCTGCAACCGCCGAGTCCTACACTTTGAGATGTGACCTTGAGCCCGGCCGGACCGAATTTTGGTCTATCCCGACTATGGGAGCGAGCATGGTCTATCCCGACATGTTTTCTACCTCGCTGTCATTTTCAATAAAAATAGGAATAAATGTATGTTTTTACACTGATTTTGAGTCTTTAAAGTTTTTAAGTGGAAATTCACTTCCCTCACGTCAGTGTGCTGCGTGCGAACTCGTTTGTAATGGTTTATCACCACAACTTATTCTTTTGTGGACTGATTAATAAATGAGGTGTCGTTGGATTTGTATTAAGAATTACTCAATATTTTGTTTCTTGCAACATTTCATTCCAGTTACGGGTTTTCATGAAATTTGACTTTACAATTTTCAAATGACTGCCATTTTTTAGTTTGATAAGTTTAGAGAAAAATATGTTTGGAAATTTTAGGTGTCAACGGTTTGAATACAATGTTTCATAAAAATATCTAGTAGGATTCTTAAAATAATAATAATTTTAAAGAAAATACAAAATGGTGGATTACGGCTAAACTTAGCTGAAATTGAATCAATTGTAGTAGATAATTTTGACTTATTTTCATATGTGGAATCAAATTCTGCTTATCACACCACACTTTTTGTGACACCCTGTATATATATTTTGAATTACACATATTTGCCTGATTACAATTAAGTTTATTTTGATTATATAGGTAGTCATGAATTCCTTTCATGAAACGTGACAAAAGTGTTTTTAAATAAACCTTAGGCCTATATACGCCACAACAATTTTAAGCAGATACGTTTACTTGATATTTTTTAATAATCGTTTAAATTTGAGATTTACTCACACATTGTAAAAAAACACCGACATTTTACACTGTTTTTCCTTATATAAATTTAAAAAAGCAATGTAAAGATTTGAAACTCCGTAATATAAAATTTGACAATATTTCCGTTCATTTGATAGGTCTCTCGTTAAAATCGGACTGGCCGTTTTGTAGGTGTGATACCGTAAACTCAAGTATCCATAATTTGTGCGCGAACAGTTGTCACTTTTACGCTAGGGTTGTAGTGGTGACCTTGGCGAAGATGAGTCACTCACAGTGTTGGCGGGAAATTCGCGGTCTGAATTTGGCTAAAAATAGCCTTAGACAGCCTGACACCCCTTTACCAAGGAATACCCCTCTTTCCCCAATTTGATTCCTCACCTTCACCACCATTGAGAAAAAGTAACGAAACTGCAAAGCAAGTAGGCTATTGTTTTCTTTCAATGCCCAGATAATTTGTTTAAAAGTTTTAAGTAATAAAACTTAACCAAAGCTAGTAATTGGACAAAATTATTAACAATGTACAAGTCCTTTCAAAATCAGATGGGTATCTTAAAATCAGCCACAAAATCAATGTGATACGCTATATCGTAAATAAATATTAGATAACAACCTTGCTTTGAATAGATAAGTAAATCACGTTTCATAATAATTACTGATTTTCTTTCATTTCAAACCTGTATAATTTCTTAATGTTTCTCAATTTTTTTTCAAAAAGAACATAAATTATATTTGAACTTAATAAAGGTTTTCAAAGTTAATTACTCAAATCACAGAAATTACTTCATTTATTTTAATAATTTTAAATTTTTCGCGGAGTTTTTTTAGCCGGTAAAAGTCCGGCACTACTCTCGAATACGGATTTTTGAGTGTCCATGAGGATTTCCTCTCCGCCCCGACGAAATTAAAAGGAAAAAATAATAAATTGTGAAAAAGAATTAAGTGGGATTTTAATAAGAAAATATTTTATGTTATGAATTCACTGAATCATTGGTAATGAAATATCGGTTATACATACTATACACCTATTACACTAATTTGTAATTATAACTGTAAGTGTATTTTCACAAGCGAACGTAGAACATTTATCAAGGGAGAAGCCGCTTTAGGATTTGACGAAAGGAAGGCACGAAGGCACCGGGGCTGGTGGCTGGCGGACGCCCTGCGAACGAGCCACGGCACTACGCCAGTGTCGCGTCGGCGGCGCCTATCTTTCTCACTCCCTCTCTCTCTATCGCACAGGTACTCCCGCTCTCTCTCGCACACGGATTTCGTATCCCCTCCTAGCCCGCGGATCGTTGGTTCCTCACGTGGCCACGAGCTGCGCCACTGCGCTGATGCCGTCTGCACTAATTCTATGCTAGTACTAGAAAATCCCGCAGGAGCACGCCACTGTTCACCCGTCTTCGTCTGACAACTTGCCAATGCAATATCTCCTAAAGAGTATGCTTAATCTATGGCTATATATAGTAGTGCGACACATATATATGCACAGGCAATACCTTTAGTATGCAGGTTTGCTGCGACGGGGGTATTTAGTGCTGTGAGGGGGAAGAGGAGGGTTGCATAAGGCCCCAATTAGACTGTTGCTATTTAAACTGTAACAAAAATCAATGCCGCCTAACTAGAGATTATTTTTATTCATTTTAGCGAATTTCCCCTATAGGGAAGAAGCTATTACCGTAGGTCTCATGGTAAGACTTAAGCCCGAGACCATGATAACTTTTTGTTTTGAGGTCCCCAGATGCCAAAAACACCATTCGTTAAAATTTTTATATATGTATATATATATATATATATATATATATATATATATATATATATATATATATATGTGTCCGTTAACACGATAACCTGAGTAAAAAACGTCCGATTTTGATGAAATTTGGCTCAAATGTGTAAAATGACATTCATGACTTTAAGTTCGAAAACCAGAAAAATCGGACCATGGGAAGGGGGGTTTATGGGGGTTTTAAATTTTCCAAAAATCAGTTTTTTGCATTTTTTACCCTTAAATTTTTAAAAAACTTAATTTTTGTTTTGACCAAGTTATAGAGCTTAAAAAAACAAATAATTTAGTATTTTTAATTATTAACCTAGGTTAAGTGGTTGCGGAGAAAATCCAAAAAAACCTGCTCATAAAATCTCCCATGTTAATCTTATGGGAAAAAGGGTTTTTGGCTTTTCCTCAGTTTATTTTAATGTAAACTTCACATTTGCTTTTACCAATCTGTTCAGTTCCACAAAACAATCATTTTGGTGTTTAAATTGTGATTCTACGCCCAACCGTTGCAGAGATATTCGAAGTGCTAAACACAGTACGTTGTCCAATGTTATCCTTATGGAGAATAAATAAAATTTAATATCTCGATTATTTATTAATTTATGTTGATGAAACTTGGTATGTGGCTTCAAGTAGTACTGGTATATTGATATTTGCACAAAAAATTGATTTTTTGTTGATTATTCCTGTAGCAGCAAACCTGCGTACTCAGCCCCCATGTTATTCTTATGGAGAATAAGTAAAATGTACTGACTCCCTTAATAATGATCATAAATTAATAAAACTTGGTATGTGGCTTCACCTTGTTGAGTTATATTGATATTTGCATAAAAACCCATTTTTTTAGTTCCTTGTTGCAGCAAACCTGCTTCCTCAGCCCCCATGTTATTCTTATGGAGAATAACTAGAATGTCATATATCGCTTATTTATGATTGAAGATCGATGAAACTTAGTATGTGGCTTCGCCTAGATAAATTCTATTTATATTTGCATAAAAAACAATTGTTTCTGTTCCTTGTTTCAGCAAACCTACATACTCATTACCAATGTTATTCTTATGGAGAATAATTAAAATCGCTTATATGTGAATATATTTTTATGAAACTTGGTTTGCGGCTTTATGTGGAATTCAGACAAATATTATGCATTGGAAATTCGCTGAGTTCGCAGGTTTGCTGCGACGGGGGTATTTCATAGTGCTACAATTTACAAGGCTTATTATTAAATATATAACATTGTGTGAATGAGCAACGAAGTTTAAACTATGGATTGCAATAAATAATCTATGACTATTGTAAATACCGGGTTTTTAAGTGGTAAGTACCGGTAATGTATCTAATTCTATCTCAATGGTACGGGTTTTAGGTCGTTGTATGTGTTAAATAAGGGGTGGGATTAATTTAATATCAAACATTTTAACCCCCCTTACATGCATACTTTGCATGCAAACTTTAATTGTTTAAACATTTGATTTATTAGTTGCCTAAATATTCTATTTAAATGCGTATTACTTTTGTCATAAATTATTAAAATAGTTTTACTTTTGTTTCAAATATTCAAATAACACATGGATTTTGAATGGTTTTATTTTAAATTATTGTTATTTGATGTGTTTATTAACAATTAAGTTTTAAATGTTTACACAGTCTTAAGTAGATATATATTTATTTCTATTATACGTTTATCATTTAATACCCTGGCACATCCTCAGAGGGTCAATAAGTCAATATAATATAACTTGGCCTGCTTTGGAATGATAATCAATTAAAAGATTATCACATTATATTAAAGCAATTTAAATTATTTGAATGAGAGATTATATAATTAACTGTTATATTAATGCAATAAGTATCAATAGTGGGAGAAAGTATCAATATCTAGAACTTAATTTTGATTATATGAAAAAGGAACTCATTAAATAAAGGAACCAAATTAAAGATCAACAGTAAAAGAATATACAATAGCATATAAAATATATTCAATATAAACGTTAAAAAAAGAGTCACACAAATTGTAATATCAGTCAACGGACGACTCCAATACACGGGGAACTTTCTTTATCTGCTCGTCAACCATCACCTGGTTAATTATTAACGCTGATAATTTGCATTTAATTCATAATCCCTTTTATTTCATTCAATTACCAGAATAGTTCATAGAGTCAGTTAAATTCATTGCAAATCCGACAATAATAACGTTTAGAAAAATGAAACTACCCCATTTAAAAAAGTGTTAAGTATACAAACTAGGAGTTTAACATTAAAATGTTTTAAACTTAATACATGTTAAAGGTTGAATACTGTCAAGTTTTGAAACTGAATGAGTTGTTAGAAGACAATTTCGTCCAGAAAAGTAATGACTATTTTGTTAGTACATTAAAATGTAATATATTTGCTCCCTTGGCATTTGTTTAGTATCTCAGATTATATCTATAATTATTGAATATGAAATACAACCTTCCAGAATAAAATAAAATTAAAAATGTAAACTGAAAAAATCATCTAAATGTGGGAGCATTTGGCTCAGTGATCATAAGATATTATTTTCCGAACTAGATGCAGCCAGGATTTAACATTTCTGTTTTGTTTTCAACAAAATGTCAATCTTATTTAATCAGGCCAGGACTTTGAATGTAAATTAGTAATAAGTCCTAGAAATAAAAAGTAATGCGGAATCGAATAATTGTATTTACAACTTTGTTGTTTCAAATATTAGGTTTTACGTAGGTTTTATAAGGTATCTTAGATTCCGAAATTTCCTCAAGAAGAGCAGCAATAAAATAGTTTCAGAACAAAGGAAATCGCACGGGTATCTGTTGTTTTATGGGCCCCAAAGCCAGCAAAGTTCCAGTTACACTTCATGGCCATAAACTCCAACGCCCTGACAAGCAGCCCCCGCGTGACTGGCAACATTCTTTATGACCTTTTTCAAAACTATTTTTGTTATAATTTATTTTCAAATCCTCCCTACAGTTACTTCTTTTCAAGGATTTTTACCTTGATTACCAAACACCTTGTATGTTTTATTGTTGTTGTTTACTTAAAGAGTTTTAAAGATTTTTAAGATGAAAAAGCTAGAGTTTCAAGAAATTTTAATGAAACGCATTTATATATTCTGTTACTATGTAGAACCTTATGCCCTTTCCAACAATTAGGGAAGATACGCAATATTTTGTCTTTGCATCTCATATTAATGACCCACGAATAATACTACTGTCACCATATGATGTCAAATTTAGATTTAATGAATGAATTAACGTCTTAGTGAATTATTGTTAAAATAAGAAAACGGGTTGATAGTAGTAAATAAATAATGTATCAACGATTGAAAAATATGTCCTTAAATTAGGTTAGTTAGGAAAGTATGAATATGCAGAGGAATTGTTTAGCCAGATTAATTAACTGAGTACGCAGATCAACTGCAATCGAGGTATTATCTAAATATGTACTAGGGTATGCCGCAAACGGGATTGGTAACAGGGATATCAATATTTAACCGCCCTAGTTACAACTACATTTAATATCAATCAATCGACCAAGCGATGGTTCTTTTCTTACTATTTACATATTGAAATGCTAAACATTTTCTTAAATTATTTTTTTGTTCCAACTCTACCCTTTATATTAATTAATTGGATTTGAACGTGTATTAAATAATTATTAAAAAATTCTTATCGAGCCTTTCAGAGTTTGAAACGAGTTATACAATTAAATAAAAGTAGTATTTTATAAACATCCCTTTCTATTTGCTTTAAAGACTTCAATATTTGTTTGGTTAGATATTTTTTACCAGAAATGTTATGGGCTATATAAGTTATAATTTATGTTTAAATTGTAAGATATATCACTGGTTGATGTACGATTATGTTTACACGCTTTTTGTTTTCAAATATGTAAAAGATAGTTAAAATACTACAAATTATGATGATACCTCAACATTAAATGAGCAATTAAAAAGACGATAACGCTAGTAATCATTTTTGGTATTTATATATTAGTATGTAGCGAAATTGACGTTAATATGCCAATATTTATGTTTATATTTAAATAATGACAATCAAACAGTAAGTATAAATATACACAAGTATGTCCACACGCTAAAAGGAAGCGTTTTTGTTTAATTTGTAACAAAGCATTTCATATTTTCTTTAGGATATTTTCCAGATCGTTATTTAATTTATCAACTTTTAGTTAGTGCCGCTACTTCGTTAATTCTGTTATAAACTTGTATTAAATAATTATTGCAAAATTTACATAATACCTTACAAAAAAAAAACAAGGAAGAACACGAAACCCTTTTGTTCGTTTTTTTTAGCCTGGGATTGTAATACGTTTGTTGGGTGAGGGACTTTAGTATACAATGTGAGAACGTAAATTTTCCGGTTGCTAAAGTTGAACAGAAGACTTAAACTACATTTATTTAAATATGTTTTATTAATTTATTTATATTTATTTATTTATTACTGGTAATAAGGAGTTTTATCAATTATATATGAACTATAATTCTTACACTAAAAAAACATATTTGGTAAGAATGTCTTATTTTTTACCACGTATTTTTATTCCGTTACATAAGTCAATCAATATATGCAGTATAAATGTTACTGTCCCGAAAAAAATATCCAAATAATTGCTTAAAGAAATTGTTTGAATAGTCGTCATATACAATTTATACGCAAAGTGGATGCAGTAAACGAAAATCTCAGAGTAAATTATTCCTAAAGAATAATATTGTTTACAAATTAAAGTTAACTTTGATTACGCAATTAGCTCACTAGAAAGATGCTGATTGAACAATGTACAACCTGCTAGTAAATATACCAGGGAAATATTAACACAATTGTTCATGTTTATATTGAGTTTATTCTTAGAGAGAAGAGGTAGAATATTACTGAAAAGCTTTGCAAGTTATACATTTGAGCATAATACAAATGTAGAGAGTGTCTTTCAACGTTTCCTCAAGAAGTGCTTAACCAAGAGAGACGCCCACGGCAAACTGAAAGAGTTTCAAGTGACTAATTAAAGTTATTATTTCTTGGCAAAAACATTTTCCACCCATTAACTTTCATGATAACTCTGACTGACTTTTCCTTACATATATGCAAGTTGATAGTCAGACATCTAGCGAAAGGGACAGCCAAGAGGGTCTTAAATAAATCCACAATAGATGTTTATTTTAATTACTGTACAAGCGAGAGATAAAAGTATCAGTCGTACTCATTTAAAAAAAATACGCTAATGTAAATATGTAATGTAATGTATACGCGTTTAGGTAAACCTGATTATTTTTTATGTTCGTTTGTAAATTTATATTTATTTATTTATATATGTATGTGTTTTACCTTCATATTCATTTTATGAAATCATTACCGTTTTCTTTGGTAACGTGATATTACAACAAAGTAATTTGACATAGATTGCAACAGTTATGATTTTGTTATGATCGTAACTTGGCCCGTTAACTTATTGAAGGGTCAGTTTTAGTTAGGGAGGGAAGGGAGAGCCATCTACCAAAAGGGACAAACTCAGCTATATATTTATATAACAGCTATATAACCTTGAGTGGATTGGGTAGGGACCTTGCTCTCTTAAATAAGTATATGCAATATTAAAAACATGGTTTTGTTGAGGATGAATAATGAAGCATTTATTTAGCAACGATTACAAACATATATATTTAGTATTCTGATCTATGAGTACGAAAATATATAATTATTATTTGTTATGTTTCCATATTCAAATCTAGCAACAGAACAAAGACAGTTGTTGGAAATAAAGCGCGAATTGTTATATTTTAGTGAAGTAAAAAGGCAGCTACAATTACAATGTGAGAACGTACATTTTCCGGTCGCTAAAGATGAGCAGAAGACTTAAACTAAATTTATTTAAATATGTGTTATAATTTATCACTGGTAATAAGGAGATTTATCAATTATATATGAACTATAATTCTTACACAAAAAAAAACATATTTGGTAAGAATTTTTTATTGTTTACCACGTATTTGTTTAATCAAAGAAAACATAAAAGTTGCCTAAAGACGTTTAAACTATTTATTTCACTACAGAATAACAATTTAATATGAATTTTCACATATTCGAATACTTTGTCATAAATGCTTAAGACAATGACAATGTGTCATGTGTGTGTGTGTGTGTGTGTGTGTGTGTGTGTGTGTGTGTGTGTGTGTGTGTGTGTGTGTGTGTGTGTTAGCTTAGCAATGTGTTAGTTCAGCAAAGATAAAATGGTTTACGTTTTAGCTTGAAATATGAAAAGGAAAATAACTGATTTCTCTTCATGCAGGCTGTTTTATTGTTTACTAAGCCCATCAAATAAGGGCATTTTTAATTACTAGTTTAAGAGGGAATAAGCCATAGCTCACATCATTACCTGAGTCGAGTCTGTTTATCGTAGTTAATATCTTAAAAACGTGAATGCATCTTTACTTTATTTAATAACAGTTATATTGACACAACGTAAACGTATCAACTAGCCTGTTACGTTTGTTTTAGCCTGGGATTGTAATTCATTAATGGCATCAAACAACGCATAAGTCTTCCAAAATACTCTATTTATATTGCGCATTAAAAATATAAAAGTAACCTATAATTTTAATGATTACACCTTTTTTGTTTTTAATTTACGTATACGGTAGCTCAGTGCTGGAATGTCAGTCGTGGTCAAGCGTAGGTCAAATCCCGGCTGACTCAAGTGGTACGTTTTCACGATCAGTTACCACAGGCTTGGCCATGTGAATAATGCTATTACCGTACCTTGCTGTCTTTAGATTACCGCACACGCCTGTTGGCCCATGGTGACGGGCAGTTAAGGAAAAAACAGATAAAGAAAATACTAAATAATATTGAAAAATCTTTCGTTAATTAGGTAAACTCAGTAATGATATGTTGAAATGCGCTCAAATGACATCAGTAACAATAATTTAATTTCCGAACTGAAGAAAAACCTTTCTGAATAATTTATTTTGTTTTACTTATTTATTGTCTTTTACTCCTTAATTAGTATTGTGTGATGATATCACAGAATGTATATAGAAACGCGTCTTACAACAATTTAAAATATATTTAGACTGTCACTGCACACATACAAAAGACGTTAAATATACATTAAATATGGTGAAAGTTCAATCGATTTCGTCCAGTTACACCGATCATCAACGATAATTCTTACATTAGGGTGATGATCGGTGTGACCCTTTTGTGCATGAATACAGTTTAAATGTAAATTTATTTTTAATTCGTGCAAGACTTTCATAATTTACAGCCCGTTACTCTTTTACGTCTTTGGTTTTGTTCGACTAGCTTCGGCCTTACTTCTAATGTATGTAATTTAATGTGAAATAGAGTTAATTTCATTATATATACAGACCACATCTTTAAAATCAATGGCATGTAATTTACCTTGTTTTCAATCTTTCATTCTCTTTCAAATGAAAATCAGTAGATTTAATTTACCTTTAATAATGTAAATCTACGTAAACGAAAAAATGGCAATAATATATTACATAATCTACGTAATAATGTAAATCTATGTCAAAACAGTAATATGAACATGTAAACTTGTTCATATTACTGGTTAAAACTCTATATCTAAATGTTGTATATACCTTGCATGTAACTCCGTTAAATTAAAGGTTGAGTATTTTATAAGTTTAAATTATGCTGGGTTAAGAATACATTCTATGTTTGTTTAGGACAACCCTTCAGACTACAAGAGTCTTGAGATTCGATACAAAAAGGGGAGCACTTCTACGGCTTCTGTTGGTTAAGCTCACCTAATGGTGCGCTGTTTAATCTACTTTTCGTATGGCTTGAAGTCGGTAACCAAACAAAATTACGCCTGTTTGTTTAAAGAGCCAGATATGAAAACATAATTATCATATTACACAGATCACACCCTCATTACACAGCTAGGCAATTTGTTCTTTGTTAACAACAAATTGAATCCGTCAACGTGTGTCCATACGCCTACACACGATGCTCTTAACTATAGTCACGACAGTGAAGTAATGCATGTTTTCGGTAATTTATTATATGTTTTTAACAAATTATATTTTTACAAAATATTAAAAAAACACTCTTTTGATGCTTTGTTACCCATTTTACAGTTAAAAAATCTAACAAAGCTGCAGATTTTGGCTATGTTATAATTAATTTATGAAAATGATGATTTATTTACGACATATAATTTTAAAACCAAATTAAAAAAATGCAGTCAAATATATTTTAGAAATTGAATCAAACGTCACAAATTGTTAAATTCCAATATTAACATTCGAAATTCCGTTTTAAGAAGAATAAGAATGCCAAAAACAGAACACATTTTACCAAGACCATCCTCTAGCTAATAAATTACTTTTCGTCAAAATTGTATTTAGAGAAATTGTATTTTTTTATAAACTTATTAGAGGTTATAAAAAAGAAAATAAATAAATAATACTCCTAAGATGGCCTTCATGTTGATCCCAGTTAGCTTTTTATTTTGAATATTAGAATGAGTTTTATTGCCCTGTTTTAACTATTATGTCAACAAATATTAAATATTAAAATATTTAATGTGACGAGTAAATCTAATAGATCCACCAAGAAGGCAAATAAAAATTCCCTCTCTCAGTAAAACCAATAAGCGCCACAAATAGAAACCATGGTCACCACGGATGCATCACACTTCAGTTCCATATGAATTCAGTGGCAGTGAATGTGTTAATAAGTATAGTTTTTTATCCAATACATTTTAAAAATATAATTAACGTGTATCATATGTAGTACAATAATTTAAATATTTACATTAGTTTGTTTTGTCAATGGATAATTTGGCCATTTGAATTTTTTAAAGGTTTTGAATATGTAAGTTAATTAATTAAATTTATATTTCTTTACTGCACCCTTTGAAATCATTTTAATTTCAATTTAATTAATAAACCAGCAAATTTGAATCCAAGTTGTTTCTTTCTTTATAATAAAGGTTTATTTAACTTTTATCCCAAGAAAATTAGTACATATTGATAATCATATCTACTAACGGCTCTAAAAGAAAGAAACACCTGAAATTGTATTCTTAAAAAAAACATTGATTTATTAACATAAAAAACATCTAATTTGTATTTAATAGTTATGAATAAATTGCTCATAAATTTGTTTATGTGTATTTGAAATACAGTTATCCATATTGTTGTATTACATTTATTTTATTAAGAGGGAAAAGAGAACATTCAGAAGTAAACCGTTTGCCATTTTACATTGAGAAGTAATGTCTGGAGTACCCATTATATAGATAACAAAAGACTTTTTTCAATACTCTTGTCCTGAAGGTGTCTCCTTTGCCTTTCGTTCAATATTGCGCTTCAGCTTCAACTTGCAATAGCAAAATGGAAACACAACTCCATCTTGTGTACAACGAATAGGGAAAAATCAGACTATACAATTGCTGCTATTCAGTGTCACTTAGAGCACTCAAATGTCAAAGTTACTGACTGAGGATTTTTTTGAGATATTAAGTACCATGCATTTACGTACAAAATATTTATTTTCAGTAAAGTCGATTCTGATTGACGGTTATTTTTCATAAAAAAACTATTCGAAATGCTACTGATGCCATCTAGCCCGGGTTGACGATATTTAGGTTTTTTATTTTTTACCTGCACTATCAATCGATTAAGTCACATTACTCTTATACCCTCTATGTGAATTAAAATCATCTTTATTGCAGCAACTTCTGATGGCGTCCGGAGCATTACAAACTTTAATTTGTCCTAAGTAGCCTAGTAATACTATACATATCACAGCGCTTACGATTGAAACAATAACATGTACACACATTTTAATTACTACAACAAATACATGACTAGCCTATAAAATATAATCTTATGATTATTGTATATAATCTTCCATTGTTCCAATTGTATTCTAAATTGTGAAATCCATAAAACTCAATGATACAATATATATGATTGTCTAATAAAAACTGTTTCACCCAATTTTCTAATTGACTAGGTTGCAGATTTCCAACTCAAAGGCAATCTCACATTGTATAGAATAAACTTGTTTGTAATCTAGAGTAGTTACAAAAACCAGTAACTAAATTGTTCTTACCCCTAGTAATGCAATTATGAGACATATTATTTTCACTGAAATATCTGTAATTATTCTCGACAAAGTTTAAAAAGTGAAAAGCAAATTATCGAAGAGTCATAATTTAAACCTCTTTAAAACTGCTATACAGTGCCCTCTAAAAAAAGACAACACATTAGTAATCTTTTATCTTTTTTTGAAGCCTAAACAATTGTGCACAGTGCGTTTTATACCCCAACATGATAGTTCCATAAGTGGCTGGGGGTGTGTGGAACATAAACCAATTTTAAGACATTCAAACTGACTACTGTCCTAAATTTACTTAACATAAACATATTTTTTTAATTTACTAGCAATTTTATCTATATGGCTTGACCAGTTCAGTACAGTTCAAAATCGAAATTAAAACCTAAAAAGTTGCACAGATCCTAACCCTACAATCAACAATATTAGGCCAGTGGATATAGGTTTTTAAAATCAAAAAATTGCAAGCAGAAATATATTCCGGAAAATACAAGTCCGCCTAAGTAAGGCGCCTAAGTACTACACCTAAGTAGTTTTGATACTGCCTACGGTATTGTGATTCACATACCAAGTTTTCTACTTCGGGTCAGGTGAGCTTTTTCCGCCATATTGGAAAATGGTGGACATGGTTTTTTAATGTTTTGTGCCATAACAAGTCATCAGACATTACTAACATATTAAATACATATGTAAAATTACCATATCTTGGACCTGATGAAGGTTAAGCCACATTTCAAAATTAAAACAGTATTTTTTGTGTTTTCCCTATAAAAAAGTGGTATTAAATTGTTTGACCATGTATTGTAATATATTTTGACCTTAAAAAAACTAACCTTTTAGTATTTTTAATCATGATTTTACCCTAAATGGTTCTGGAGAAAAGTTAAGAAAACCTGCCGATGCAAAATGCAGTGTGTTATCTGTCAAATGTTATTCTTATGCGAAATTAATAAATTTTCAGACCAAAGTCAGTTGAACATATATTTTAATTTTGTCCTACAATCAAAGCTTCTTGGCACTTGTATAAAGCAATTTAAGTTATTTTCAACAGGTTAGTAGGCGGAAGAAGATTGAGACAACGTACATTATTTGTCGAATATGTATTTTTTAACTTTTCTCTGGAACCAGTCATCGTATAATGATGACTCAAAAATCAATTTTTTTTAGCTAGTGTTAATCAAAAAAGCTATAATTGAATAAATTATAAAAATATAATGACAAAATAAAAAACTCATTGTTTTGGGTAATAATTCCTACAATGTTTTTACTCATAAGTCAATTTTATAATTTTTCTTGTATATATGACTCCTCATCAATATCAATACACACTGTCTAAGTTTGGTAGAAATCGGATAAAAACTGTACTATTTATAATCAATTTCATAAATACTAACATGCATTTTTATGTAATATGGATAAAAAATCCAATGTGGCGGTGGAAGCTCACTTTACTTGAAACAGAAGCTTGGTATGTGAATGTAGGGTCCTCAGGTAACATTTTCCAGCAAAATAATTTCTGCTTGCCATTTTATTATTTTTATCGAATTTGTTTACCTAATTTCCCTGGCCTATACTATTGTAAGTTATCAATAAATCCTGTGTTTTATCTAGATTAAGACACAGGAAGTTTTAATTACACTAGTCTTCAATTACAAGAGTAACATCATCAACGATATTGGGGTTTAAGAAATATTTCAAGATACAAATACTGCTAGGTCATCAGTAAATATATATATACCTTGGCAGAAGGCCTAATTACGTTTGTCAAATCGTTGAAATAAATTATAAACAAGAAAGGCCCTGATATTGACCCTTGAAGTACCCTATGATAAACTGTCAAATATTGACATTCAAAGGTGTTAAATACCACCTCTTCTATGTAGAGTCTTGTGAGATGACAGACAGCATCCCCAAATCAAGAGTAACTTAATTTTGACAAAGTAATATCATACGAAACTGAATTAAAAGCTTAAGATAAATTTAAAACCCAGCTTCTGTTATTTCTTATTGTTCAAAAGAGATTCTAACAAATAAGATTATACAGAAAGGGTTGCTTTGACAGTGTCTATTCCTATATGGTATCCATATTGCCTATCATTAAAAAGATTATTTATTTAAAAATACTTAACAAGTGCATTATTCAGTTTACTAACCTTTGAAACTACTGGTTCTATAAGTATGGGTCCATAACTATTAAATTCAGATGTTTAACCCTTTTTGTAAACTGGGAGAACTTTTTAAAATTTTAAAGAATATGCAAACATATATTTCAAAATAAAATTATTTACAATTTTGAATTAAAATATAAACTAAATGAACTAATAAAAACAAATAATATAGAAATAATTTTCAAATATTATATTCCTTTATTAATTTTTTTGGATTTAATATTTTTCTTTGCAAAAATAAATGTTCAGTGGACGGCAAAGGGAATCGCCTCGGCGTCTGTTGTTTTATCCCCGCAAAGGCAGTAAAATGTCAGTCACACTCTGTAGCAATAAACTGTCAGAAACATGCAGCTGATAAGAAAAGTCAAATGCGACTTTAGAAACCATTGTTTTCAAAACTATGCGTTAAACATACAATTTATTTTGTGTCGAAAGACTTTTAACTAGTTCATAAGATTTTGAATTGACAACAGTTAAATATAGTTCTGATAAAAAAATAAGTAATTTGAATTTGAATTCACAGAACCACTAAATACCTTTTTGGTATTAAAATCTTCCAAAGACACCAACAGGAGGAATCGTTCTACATTTTGAAGAAAAATCCACTGTGCCATTATATTTGTAATTCTTTCATCCTTCATTACGCTTTTAAGTGTCATTAGTAGGGTTTTAATTGTTAAGAATTCAAGAATATGCGTATATCGGTATACCAAAATATTATTTATGGGAGTCTATTGTAGAACTGTAATTTTTTATATATTTTCCTCTATAGTACAAACTGTTATTTAAGTAAAAAGAAAAAAATAGTGGCCGTTAGTTTCATTTTGTACAGTTCTAAAGTAATCAGAACATGAAAATTAAACCCTACATTCTAAATTTAAAAAATGATAAAGCTGTAAAACATAACGTATATGGGATAATATACCGTCTAATTACTAATCAGTCTAGCCAAGAGCAGAATTAAACTATTAAACGACCTTGGCCTAATTATTTACGTTTAAAAAGCAAACCTGACCTTGACAAATACTGAATCAATTATAAACGGCAGGATTAACTGTAGTTATTTGTATTCATAGTAACAATTAATAAACTGTCAACTATTAATTGACACTGTCAACGATCGTGCTTTCGACTCAATAGTTGGTTTGAAATCTATAGTACCTGTTATTACACTGATATTTTTAAGCAATTTCATGACAGAGAATAACGAAATAGTTTGTTGATTTTTGTGCATGTCACAGTTGTTTTAAGAAAAAATATGTTTTACAAACTTATATTTAATTGCTCTCTTTAAAGACGATGAGAGAAATTTTTTTTATGAAATTTAGTTTTCAATTAAATTTTCATATTATCTCTTCTTGGGCCACATAAAATACTAGTTTATTTAAACCACTTGGTATATATTAATGGAGACAATATTATTTTTTTATCCCAATACATGTTTATGAAAGTAGGAAACATGCATATAATGTCATATAAAATAGAAAGTGTTTCAAATATAAGTGCTGGACACATTTTTAAAATAATTATAACTTGTACAAAATATATAGAAGTAAAAAAGGTTTTTACAACATAATAAGAGAGTCTAATCTTATTTAGATGAGTTGTCAACGTAACAAATATACTATAGGAACGATAAACCTATGAGTTCGCAGGTTTGCTGCGACGGGGGTATTTCATAGTGCTACAATTTACAAGGCTTATTATTAAATATATAACATTGTGTGAATGAGCAACGAAGTTTAAACTATGGATTGCAATAAATAATCTATGACTATTGTAAATACCGGGTTTTTAAGTGGTAAGTACCGGTAATGTATCTAATTCTATCTCAATGGTACGGGTTTTAGGTCGTTGTATGTGTTAAATAAGGGGTGGGATTAATTTAATATCAAACATTTTAACCCCCCTTACATGCATACTTTGCATGCAAACTTTAATTGTTTAAACATTTGATTTATTAGTTGCCTAAATATTCTATTTAAATGCGTATTACTTTTGTCATAAATTATTAAAATAGTTTTACTTTTGTTTCAAATATTCAAATAACACATGGATTTTGAATGGTTTTATTTTAAATTATTGTTATTTGATGTGTTTATTAACAATTAAGTTTTAAATGTTTACACAGTCTTAAGTAGATATATATTTATTTCTATTATACGTTTATCATTTAATACCCTGGCACATCCTCAGAGGGTCAATAAGTCAATATAATATAACTTGGCCTGCTTTGGAATGATAATCAATTAAAAGATTATCACATTATATTAAAGCAATTTAAATTATTTGAATGAGAGATTATATAATTAACTGTTATATTAATGCAATAAGTATCAATAGTGGGAGAAAGTATCAATATCTAGAACTTAATTTTGATTATATGAAAAAGGAACTCATTAAATAAAGGAACCAAATTAAAGATCAACAGTAAAAGAATATACAATAGCATATAAAATATATTCAATATAAACGTTAAAAAAAGAGTCACACAAATTGTAATATCAGTCAACGGACGACTCCAATACACGGGGAACTTTCTTTATCTGCTCGTCAACCATCACCTGGTTAATTATTAACGCTGATAATTTGCATTTAATTCATAATCCCTTTTATTTCATTCAATTACCAGAATAGTTCATAGAGTCAGTTAAATTCATTGCAAATCCGACAATAATAACGTTTAGAAAAATGAAACTACCCCATTTAAAAAAGTGTTAAGTATACAAACTAGGAGTTTAACATTAAAATGTTTTAAACTTAATACATGTTAAAGGTTGAATACTGTCAAGTTTTGAAACTGAATGAGTTGTTAGAAGACAATTTCGTCCAGAAAAGTAATGACTATTTTGTTAGTACATTAAAATGTAATATATTTGCTCCCTTGGCATTTGTTTAGTATCTCAGATTATATCTATAATTATTGAATATGAAATACAACCTTCCAGAATAAAAATAAAATTAAAAATGTAAACTGAAAAAATCATCTAAATGTGGGAGCATTTGGCTCAGTGATCATAAGATATTATTTTCCGAACTAGATGCAGCCAGGATTTAACATTTCTGTTTTGTTTTCAACAAAATGTCAATCTTATTTAATCAGGCCAGGACTTTGAATGTAAATTAGTAATAAGTCCTAGAAATAAAAAGTAATGCGGAATCGAATAATTGTATTTACAACTTTGTTGTTTCAAATATTAGGTTTTACGTAGGTTTTATAAGGTATCTTAGATTCCGAAATTTCCTCAAGAAGAGCAGCAATAAAATAGTTTCAGAACAAAGGAAATCGCACGGGTATCTGTTGTTTTATGGGCCCCAAAGCCAGCAAAGTTCCAGTTACACTTCATGGCCATAAACTCCAACGCCCTGACAAGCAGCCCCCGCGTGACTGGCAACATTCTTTATGACCTTTTTCAAAACTATTTTTGTTATAATTTATTTTCAAATCCTCCCTACAGTTACTTCTTTTCAAGGATTTTTACCTTGATTACCAAACACCTTGTATGTTTTATTGTTGTTGTTTACTTAAAGAGTTTTAAAGATTTTTAAGATGAAAAAGCTAGAGTTTCAAGAAATTTTAATGAAACGCATTTATATATTCTGTTACTATGTAGAACCTTATGCCCTTTCCAACAATTAGGGAAGATACGCAATATTTTGTCTTTGCATCTCATATTAATGACCCACGAATAATACTACTGTCACCATATGATGTCAAATTTAGATTTAATGAATGAATTAACGTCTTAGTGAATTATTGTTAAAATAAGAAAACGGGTTGATAGTAGTAAATAAATAATGTATCAACGATTGAAAAATATGTCCTTAAATTAGGTTAGTTAGGAAAGTATGAATATGCAGAGGAATTGTTTAGCCAGATTAATTAACTGAGTACGCAGATCAACTGCAATCGAGGTATTATCTAAATATGTACTAGGGTATGCCGCAAACGGGATTGGTAACAGGGATATCAATATTTAACCGCCCTAGTTACAACTACATTTAATATCAATCAATCGACCAAGCGATGGTTCTTTTCTTACTATTTACATATTGAAATGCTAAACATTTTCTTAAATTATTTTTTTGTTCCAACTCTACCCTTTATATTAATTAATTGGATTTGAACGTGTATTAAATAATTATTAAAAAATTCTTATCGAGCCTTTCAGAGTTTGAAACGAGTTATACAATTAAATAAAAGTAGTATTTTATAAACATCCCTTTCTATTTGCTTTAAAGACTTCAATATTTGTTTGGTTAGATATTTTTTACCAGAAATGTTATGGGCTATATAAGTTATAATTTATGTTTAAATTGTAAGATATATCACTGGTTGATGTACGATTATGTTTACACGCTTTTTGTTTTCAAATATGTAAAAGATAGTTAAAATACTACAAATTATGATGATACCTCAACATTAAATGAGCAATTAAAAAGACGATAACGCTAGTAATCATTTTTGGTATTTATATATTAGTATGTAGCGAAATTGACGTTAATATGCCAATATTTATGTTTATATTTAAATAATGACAATCAAACAGTAAGTATAAATATACACAAGTATGTCCACACGCTAAAAGGAAGCGTTTTTGTTTAATTTGTAACAAAGCATTTCATATTTTCTTTAGGATATTTTCCAGATCGTTATTTAATTTATCAACTTTTAGTTAGTGCCGCTACTTCGTTAATTCTGTTATAAACTTGTATTAAATAATTATTGCAAAATTTACATAATACCTTACAAAAAAAAAACAAGGAAGAACACGAAACCCTTTTGTTCGTTTTTTTTAGCCTGGGATTGTAATACGTTTGTTGGGTGAGGGACTTTAGTATACAATGTGAGAACGTAAATTTTCCGGTTGCTAAAGTTGAACAGAAGACTTAAACTACATTTATTTAAATATGTTTTATTAATTTATTTATATTTATTTATTTATTACTGGTAATAAGGAGTTTTATCAATTATATATGAACTATAATTCTTACACTAAAAAAACATATTTGGTAAGAATGTCTTATTTTTTACCACGTATTTTTATTCCGTTACATAAGTCAATCAATATATGCAGTATAAATGTTACTGTCCCGAAAAAAATATCCAAATAATTGCTTAAAGAAATTGTTTGAATAGTCGTCATATACAATTTATACGCAAAGTGGATGCAGTAAACGAAAATCTCAGAGTAAATTATTCCTAAAGAATAATATTGTTTACAAATTAAAGTTAACTTTGATTACGCAATTAGCTCACTAGAAAGATGCTGATTGAACAATGTACAACCTGCTAGTAAATATACCAGGGAAATATTAACACAATTGTTCATGTTTATATTGAGTTTATTCTTAGAGAGAAGAGGTAGAATATTACTGAAAAGCTTTGCAAGTTATACATTTGAGCATAATACAAATGTAGAGAGTGTCTTTCAACGTTTCCTCAAGAAGTGCTTAACCAAGAGAGACGCCCACGGCAAACTGAAAGAGTTTCAAGTGACTAATTAAAGTTATTATTTCTTGGCAAAAACATTTTCCACCCATTAACTTTCATGATAACTCTGACTGACTTTTCCTTACATATATGCAAGTTGATAGTCAGACATCTAGCGAAAGGGACAGCCAAGAGGGTCTTAAATAAATCCACAATAGATGTTTATTTTAATTACTGTACAAGCGAGAGATAAAAGTATCAGTCGTACTCATTTAAAAAAAATACGCTAATGTAAATATGTAATGTAATGTATACGCGTTTAGGTAAACCTGATTATTTTTTATGTTCGTTTGTAAATTTATATTTATTTATTTATATATGTATGTGTTTTACCTTCATATTCATTTTATGAAATCATTACCGTTTTCTTTGGTAACGTGATATTACAACAAAGTAATTTGACATAGATTGCAACAGTTATGATTTTGTTATGATCGTAACTTGGCCCGTTAACTTATTGAAGGGTCAGTTTTAGTTAGGGAGGGAAGGGAGAGCCATCTACCAAAAGGGACAAACTCAGCTATATATTTATATAACAGCTATATAACCTTGAGTGGATTGGGTAGGGACCTTGCTCTCTTAAATAAGTATATGCAATATTAAAAACATGGTTTTGTTGAGGATGAATAATGAAGCATTTATTTAGCAACGATTACAAACATATATATTTAGTATTCTGATCTATGAGTACGAAAATATATAATTATTATTTGTTATGTTTCCATATTCAAATCTAGCAACAGAACAAAGACAGTTGTTGGAAATAAAGCGCGAATTGTTATATTTTAGTGAAGTAAAAAGGCAGCTACAATTACAATGTGAGAACGTACATTTTCCGGTCGCTAAAGATGAGCAGAAGACTTAAACTAAATTTATTCAAATATGTGTTATAATTTATCACTGGTAATAAGGAGATTTATCAATTATATATGAACTATAATTCTTACACAAAAAAAAACATATTTGGTAAGAATTTTTTATTGTTTACCACGTATTTGTTTAATCAAAGAAAACATAAAAGTTGCCTAAAGACGTTTAAACTATTTATTTCACTACAGAATAACAATTTAATATGAATTTTCACATATTCGAATACTTTGTCATAAATGCTTAAGACAATGACAATGTGTCATGTGTGTGTGTGTGTGTGTGTGTGTGTGTGTGTGTGTGTGTGTGTGTGTGTGTGTGTGTGTGTGTGTGTGTGTTAGCTTAGCAATGTGTTAGTTCAGCAAAGATAAAATGGTTTACGTTTTAGCTTGAAATATGAAAAGGAAAATAACTGATTTCTCTTCATGCAGGCTGTTTTATTGTTTACTAAGCCCATCAAATAAGGGCATTTTTAATTACTAGTTTAAGAGGGAATAAGCCATAGCTCACATCATTACCTGAGTCGAGTCTGTTTATCGTAGTTAATATCTTAAAAACGTGAATGCATCTTTACTTTATTTAATAACAGTTATATTGACACAACGTAAACGTATCAACTAGCCTGTTACGTTTGTTTTAGCCTGGGATTGTAATTCATTAATGGCATCAAACAACGCATAAGTCTTCCAAAATACTCTATTTATATTGCGCATTAAAAATATAAAAGTAACCTATAATTTTAATGATTACACCTTTTTTGTTTTTAATTTACGTATACGGTAGCTCAGTGCTGGAATGTCAGTCGTGGTCAAGCGTAGGTCAAATCCCGGCTGACTCAAGTGGTACGTTTTCACGATCAGTTACCACAGGCTTGGCCATGTGAATAATGCTATTACCGTACCTTGCTGTCTTTAGATTACCGCACACGCCTGTTGGCCCATGGTGACGGGCAGTTAAGGAAAAAACAGATAAAGAAAATACTAAATAATATTGAAAAATCTTTCGTTAATTAGGTAAACTCAGTAATGATATGTTGAAATGCGCTCAAATGACATCAGTAACAATAATTTAATTTCCGAACTGAAGAAAAACCTTTCTGAATAATTTATTTTGTTTTACTTATTTATTGTCTTTTACTCCTTAATTAGTATTGTGTGATGATATCACAGAATGTATATAGAAACGCGTCTTACAACAATTTAAAATATATTTAGACTGTCACTGCACACATACAAAAGACGTTAAATATACATTAAATATGGTGAAAGTTCAATCGATTTCGTCCAGTTACACCGATCATCAACGATAATTCTTACATTAGGGTGATGATCGGTGTGACCCTTTTGTGCATGAATACAGTTTAAATGTAAATTTATTTTTAATTCGTGCAAGACTTTCATAATTTACAGCCCGTTACTCTTTTACGTCTTTGGTTTTGTTCGACTAGCTTCGGCCTTACTTCTAATGTATGTAATTTAATGTGAAATAGAGTTAATTTCATTATATATACAGACCACATCTTTAAAATCAATGGCATGTAATTTACCTTGTTTTCAATCTTTCATTCTCTTTCAAATGAAAATCAGTAGATTTAATTTACCTTTAATAATGTAAATCTACGTAAACGAAAAAATGGCAATAATATATTACATAATCTACGTAATAATGTAAATCTATGTCAAAACAGTAATATGAACATGTAAACTTGTTCATATTACTGGTTAAAACTCTATATCTAAATGTTGTATATACCTTGCATGTAACTCCGTTAAATTAAAGGTTGAGTATTTTATAAGTTTAAATTATGCTGGGTTAAGAATACATTCTATGTTTGTTTAGGACAACCCTTCAGACTACAAGAGTCTTGAGATTCGATACAAAAAGGGGAGCACTTCTACGGCTTCTGTTGGTTAAGCTCACCTAATGGTGCGCTGTTTAATCTACTTTTCGTATGGCTTGAAGTCGGTAACCAAACAAAATTACGCCTGTTTGTTTAAAGAGCCAGATATGAAAACATAATTATCATATTACACAGATCACACCCTCATTACACAGCTAGGCAATTTGTTCTTTGTTAACAACAAATTGAATCCGTCAACGTGTGTCCATACGCCTACACACGATGCTCTTAACTATAGTCACGACAGTGAAGTAATGCATGTTTTCGGTAATTTATTATATGTTTTTAACAAATTATATTTTTACAAAATATTAAAAAAACACTCTTTTGATGCTTTGTTACCCATTTTACAGTTAAAAAATCTAACAAAGCTGCAGATTTTGGCTATGTTATAATTAATTTATGAAAATGATGATTTATTTACGACATATAATTTTAAAACCAAATTAAAAAAATGCAGTCAAATATATTTTAGAAATTGAATCAAACGTCACAAATTGTTAAATTCCAATATTAACATTCGAAATTCCGTTTTAAGAAGAATAAGAATGCCAAAAACAGAACACATTTTACCAAGACCATCCTCTAGCTAATAAATTACTTTTCGTCAAAATTGTATTTAGAGAAATTGTATTTTTTTATAAACTTATTAGAGGTTATAAAAAAGAAAATAAATAAATAATACTCCTAAGATGGCCTTCATGTTGATCCCAGTTAGCTTTTTATTTTGAATATTAGAATGAGTTTTATTGCCCTGTTTTAACTATTATGTCAACAAATATTAAATATTAAAATATTTAATGTGACGAGTAAATCTAATAGATCCACCAAGAAGGCAAATAAAAATTCCCTCTCTCAGTAAAACCAATAAGCGCCACAAATAGAAACCATGGTCACCACGGATGCATCACACTTCAGTTCCATATGAATTCAGTGGCAGTGAATGTGTTAATAAGTATAGTTTTTTATCCAATACATTTTAAAAATATAATTAACGTGTATCATATGTAGTACAATAATTTAAATATTTACATTAGTTTGTTTTGTCAATGGATAATTTGGCCATTTGAATTTTTTAAAGGTTTTGAATATGTAAGTTAATTAATTAAATTTATATTTCTTTACTGCACCCTTTGAAATCATTTTAATTTCAATTTAATTAATAAACCAGCAAATTTGAATCCAAATTGTTTCTTTCTTTATAATAAAGGTTTATTTAACTTTTATCCCAAGAAAATTAGTACATATTGATAATCATATCTACTAACGGCTCTAAAAGAAAGAAACACCTGAAATTGTATTCTTAAAAAAAACATTGATTTATTAACATAAAAAACATCTAATTTGTATTTAATAGTTATGAATAAATTGCTCATAAATTTGTTTATGTGTATTTGAAATACAGTTATCCATATTGTTGTATTACATTTATTTTATTAAGAGGGAAAAGAGAACATTCAGAAGTAAACCGTTTGCCATTTTACATTGAGAAGTAATGTCTGGAGTACCCATTATATAGATAACAAAAGACTTTTTTCAATACTCTTGTCCTGAAGGTGTCTCCTTTGCCTTTCGTTCAATATTGCGCTTCAGCTTCAACTTGCAATAGCAAAATGGAAACACAACTCCATCTTGTGTACAACGAATAGGGAAAAATCAGACTATACAATTGCTGCTATTCAGTGTCACTTAGAGCACTCAAATGTCAAAGTTACTGACTGAGGATTTTTTTGAGATATTAAGTACCATGCATTTACGTACAAAATATTTATTTTCAGTAAAGTCGATTCTGATTGACGGTTATTTTTCATAAAAAAACTATTCGAAATGCTACTGATGCCATCTAGCCCGGGTTGACGATATTTAGGTTTTTTATTTTTTACCTGCACTATCAATCGATTAAGTCACATTACTCTTATACCCTCTATGTGAATTAAAATCATCTTTATTGCAGCAACTTCTGATGGCGTCCGGAGCATTACAAACTTTAATTTGTCCTAAGTAGCCTAGTAATACTATACATATCACAGCGCTTACGATTGAAACAATAACATGTACACACATTTTAATTACTACAACAAATACATGACTAGCCTATAAAATATAATCTTATGATTATTGTATATAATCTTCCATTGTTCCAATTGTATTCTAAATTGTGAAATCCATAAAACTCAATGATACAATATATATGATTGTCTAATAAAAACTGTTTCACCCAATTTTCTAATTGACTAGGTTGCAGATTTCCAACTCAAAGGCAATCTCACATTGTATAGAATAAACTTGTTTGTAATCTAGAGTAGTTACAAAAACCAGTAACTAAATTGTTCTTACCCCTAGTAATGCAATTATGAGACATATTATTTTCACTGAAATATCTGTAATTATTCTCGACAAAGTTTAAAAAGTGAAAAGCAAATTATCGAAGAGTCATAATTTAAACCTCTTTAAAACTGCTATACAGTGCCCTCTAAAAAAAGACAACACATTAGTAATCTTTTATCTTTTTTTGAAGCCTAAACAATTGTGCACAGTGCGTTTTATACCCCAACATGATAGTTCCATAAGTGGCTGGGGGTGTGTGGAACATAAACCAATTTTAAGACATTCAAACTGACTACTGTCCTAAATTTACTTAACATAAACATATTTTTTTAATTTACTAGCAATTTTATCTATATGGCTTGACCAGTTCAGTACAGTTCAAAATCGAAATTAAAACCTAAAAAGTTGCACAGATCCTAACCCTACAATCAACAATATTAGGCCAGTGGATATAGGTTTTTAAAATCAAAAAATTGCAAGCAGAAATATATTCCGGAAAATACAAGTCCGCCTAAGTAAGGCGCCTAAGTACTACACCTAAGTAGTTTTGATACTGCCTACGGTATTGTGATTCACATACCAAGTTTTCTACTTCGGGTCAGGTGAGCTTTTTCCGCCATATTGGAAAATGGTGGACATGGTTTTTTAATGTTTTGTGCCATAAAAAGTCATCAGACATTACTAACATATTAAATACATATGTAAAATTACCATATCTTGGACCTGATGAAGGTTAAGCCACATTTCAAAATTAAAACAGTATTTTTTGTGTTTTCCCTATAAAAAAGTGGTATTAAATTGTTTGACCATGTATTGTAATATATTTTGACCTTAAAAAAACTAACCTTTTAGTATTTTTAATCATGATTTTACCCTAAATGGTTCTGGAGAAAAGTTAAGAAAACCTGCCGATGCAAAATGCAGTGTGTTATCTGTCAAATGTTATTCTTATGCGAAATTAATAAATTTTCAGACCAAAGTCAGTTGAACATATATTTTAATTTTGTCCTACAATCAAAGCTTCTTGGCACTTGTATAAAGCAATTTAAGTTATTTTCAACAGGTTAGTAGGCGGAAGAAGATTGAGACAACGTACATTATTTGTCGAATATGTATTTTTTAACTTTTCTCTGGAACCAGTCATCGTATAATGATGACTCAAAAATCAATTTTTTTTAGCTAGTGTTAATCAAAAAAGCTATAATTGAATAAATTATAAAAATATAATGACAAAATAAAAAACTCATTGTTTTGGGTAATAATTCCTACAATGTTTTTACTCATAAGTCAATTTTATAATTTTTCTTGTATATATGACTCCTCATCAATATCAATACACACTGTCTAAGTTTGGTAGAAATCGGATAAAAACTGTACTATTTATAATCAATTTCATAAATACTAACATGCATTTTTATGTAATATGGATAAAAAATCCAATGTGGCGGTGGAAGCTCACTTTACTTGAAACAGAAGCTTGGTATGTGAATGTAGGGTCCTCAGGTAACATTTTCCAGCAAAATAATTTCTGCTTGCCATTTTATTATTTTTATCGAATTTGTTTACCTAATTTCCCTGGCCTATACTATTGTAAGTTATCAATAAATCCTGTGTTTTATCTAGATTAAGACACAGGAAGTTTTAATTACACTAGTCTTCAATTACAAGAGTAACATCATCAACGATATTGGGGTTTAAGAAATATTTCAAGATACAAATACTGCTAGGTCATCAGTAAATATATATATACCTTGGCAGAAGGCCTAATTACGTTTGTCAAATCGTTGAAATAAATTATAAACAAGAAAGGCCCTGATATTGACCCTTGAAGTACCCTATGATAAACTGTCAAATATTGACATTCAAAGGTGTTAAATACCACCTCTTCTATGTAGAGTCTTGTGAGATGACAGACAGCATCCCCAAATCAAGAGTAACTTAATTTTGACAAAGTAATATCATACGAAACTGAATTAAAAGCTTAAGATAAATTTAAAACCCAGCTTCTGTTATTTCTTATTGTTCAAAAGAGATTCTAACAAATAAGATTATACAGAAAGGGTTGCTTTGACAGTGTCTATTCCTATATGGTATCCATATTGCCTATCATTAAAAAGATTATTTATTTAAAAATACTTAACAAGTGCATTATTCAGTTTACTAACCTTTGAAACTACTGGTTCTATAAGTATGGGTCCATAACTATTAAATTCAGATGTTTAACCCTTTTTGTAAACTGGGAGAACTTTTTAAAATTTTAAAGAATATGCAAACATATATTTCAAAATAAAATTATTTACAATTTTGAATTAAAATATAAACTAAATGAACTAATAAAAACAAATAATATAGAAATAATTTTCAAATATTATATTCCTTTATTAATTTTTTTGGATTTAATATTTTTCTTTGCAAAAATAAATGTTCAGTGGACGGCAAAGGGAATCGCCTCGGCGTCTGTTGTTTTATCCCCGCAAAGGCAGTAAAATGTCAGTCACACTCTGTAGCAATAAACTGTCAGAAACATGCAGCTGATAAGAAAAGTCAAATGCGACTTTAGAAACCATTGTTTTCAAAACTATGCGTTAAACATACAATTTATTTTGTGTCGAAAGACTTTTAACTAGTTCATAAGATTTTGAATTGACAACAGTTAAATATAGTTCTGATAAAAAAATAAGTAATTTGAATTTGAATTCACAGAACCACTAAATACCTTTTTGGTATTAAAATCTTCCAAAGACACCAACAGGAGGAATCGTTCTACATTTTGAAGAAAAATCCACTGTGCCATTATATTTGTAATTCTTTCATCCTTCATTACGCTTTTAAGTGTCATTAGTAGGGTTTTAATTGTTAAGAATTCAAGAATATGCGTATATCGGTATACCAAAATATTATTTATGGGAGTCTATTGTAGAACTGTAATTTTTTATATATTTTCCTCTATAGTACAAACTGTTATTTAAGTAAAAAGAAAAAAATAGTGGCCGTTAGTTTCATTTTGTACAGTTCTAAAGTAATCAGAACATGAAAATTAAACCCTACATTCTAAATTTAAAAAATGATAAAGCTGTAAAACATAACGTATATGGGATAATATACCGTCTAATTACTAATCAGTCTAGCCAAGAGCAGAATTAAACTATTAAACGACCTTGGCCTAATTATTTACGTTTAAAAAGCAAACCTGACCTTGACAAATACTGAATCAATTATAAACGGCAGGATTAACTGTAGTTATTTGTATTCATAGTAACAATTAATAAACTGTCAACTATTAATTGACACTGTCAACGATCGTGCTTTCGACTCAATAGTTGGTTTGAAATCTATAGTACCTGTTATTACACTGATATTTTTAAGCAATTTCATGACAGAGAATAACGAAATAGTTTGTTGATTTTTGTGCATGTCACAGTTGTTTTAAGAAAAAATATGTTTTACAAACTTATATTTAATTGCTCTCTTTAAAGACGATGAGAGAAATTTTTTTTATGAAATTTAGTTTTCAATTAAATTTTCATATTATCTCTTCTTGGGCCACATAAAATACTAGTTTATTTAAACCACTTGGTATATATTAATGGAGACAATATTATTTTTTTATCCCAATACATGTTTATGAAAGTAGGAAACATGCATATAATGTCATATAAAATAGAAAGTGTTTCAAATATAAGTGCTGGACACATTTTTAAAATAATTATAACTTGTACAAAATATATAGAAGTAAAAAAGGTTTTTACAACATAATAAGAGAGTCTAATCTTATTTAGATGAGTTGTCAACGTAACAAATATACTATAGGAACGATAAACCATTTAAATACTTTAAAGTTATAAAATTTACCAACATTCACTTGGGTTTTTTAAAATTACTTTTAATGTTAATAGTTTTTAATCTTTAATGCTTTAGTAAGATGAATTCAAATCCATTTGTATTAGCCTATGGACTATGTTCAAGACTGAAAAGGTTTCTTGTCTCTGTAAAATAAATCTCGCAAGCATTTATGGTGGTACGGGCCCCAACACCAGCAAAGTTCCGGTCACACATAATAGCCATAAACCCTGCCAACCATACTGGCAGCCACCACGTGACCAGCAACGGTAACTTGGTTCACGCTCTTTGAAACTTGGATGCCAAAATGATTATCATATATTTATAATTATTTTACCACAGTTACATCTTTAGTTAGTAAGGCATTACAATAAAGCTAATAAAATATTGTAGTTGTATTTCATATAACAACGTAGGTTGGTATGTTGGAGGTACCAAATGTTTTGTGTGTAAGACTTTCACCTAACCTGTTGTTTCATAACATCTTATAAACTTCTAGCCTTCAAAAATAAAAATAAATAATCTGACCTTATTGCGTTAAAACCACTATATACTGCAAACAATTTAATATTGCGTTAGGCTTTGGTTTAGAACTTAACGAAATTCGGTTCAACTAAGCAGAAAATATGTTTAGGAAATAAAATTAAAAGCCCTTAATTAATGTATATTATTTTATTAAAATATGCTCGTGAAGTCTATTGCAATATGACCCTTTATTATTGTGTGTTATCGACAAGTGCAGACTAAAGGTCAGGATTTTGATTGAAACTCAGTCAAAATTAATTAACCATCTTTCTAACTATAATTTATATGTCAATCAGTAGTGTTGTTGTTGTTGTTGTTGTTGTTGTATTCCTCCTTACCTCAGTGATATTAATACATAATTTACCATTAAATATGAAACCTTTTTTTGGAGTACATTCCACTTTCCCAGTTATTTTCCTTTCAAATATGACGAAAACTCAATGGAAACCTATAAAATTCGATTTCAGGAGTCCGTTTTGAGACTCCAGGAGCTTATAATGCAAAATAAAGATAACACGTGTTTATAAAACACAATTTAAAATTGACATTTATAATTGTTACATATTTTAATGGTAGCAATAAAAATAATACTGTAAGTTACCGTGTGTTTTCTATTTTGTTAAAAATTCATTGAGTACATTAGTATGCACTATGAACTAGTGTTTTGACGTCAATTAGTAAACGATTATGATTGTAAAAGCGAGGTAATTTACGAACATTTGTATTTAATCATGTGGTGTGGTAAAACATTGTTCAGGAACGTTGAAATATGTATTTGTATTTTGTTTGCTTGAAGTCATGAAGCATTACAAAAACAATTATGCGTGGAATCGTTTCATTTATATAATATTGTCACTTAAGGTAACTTTATGCAGAAATGTAATACTGTAACCAGAACTACTAAGGTGCATCATTAGAAAGATAGAATACAGGTCTATGAGTTTACTAGTAAGACAAACAGTTTATCTATTTATAAAAAGGAAAAAAATCAAAAGGAACAAATTTTAATATGAAATGAAATAATGAGGAACATTTTCCTTTAGAAATAATTATATCCAGCTACACAATTGGCATTGAATTGGAGGTGGTAATAATCCTGACATTCCATCTCGCTTTATGTGCCCTTGCAGAAAAGTCAACTTTGAGAGATATTAGTCTAGATAAAAGGTTACCAACATTTTACCAAATAAATTTTTTCTTAAATGCTGTTTTATAAGTAATTAACTATGTATTTGATAAGTACTACGTAATAAAGATCTTAAATATTTAGAGTTATATTTATGTTCTTGTATTTAAATCCAGACACAGAATTAAGAAAAAATATTGTAGAAGCGAAGCTCTTAAAACCCAGCAGTGTGAAACAAAGCGTGAAATATTGTGTTATATTTTAGTGGAGGATCAGACAACTACGATTACAATGTGAGAACGTAAATTTGCCAGTCTGTAGAATTGTTCAGAGCCCATTACACATTGTTGAACACCGAATGCCAGGGAAAAGAATTATTATGGGATTTGATCAAAAGCGCAGATAGTAATGTTTTAGAACTACAATCTTTCCAGTTTGTAATTAACTTTGCTTGCTAATTAAAATGCGACCGTTGGAAGCAAAATTATTCGGGATAATTAAAATTATCAATAACAAGACTTACTAGTAAACTAAAAAAAAGTAAAAATCCTTACGTTGACTAAAAATAATGTAGTAATGTACATTTTTTTCAAAAGATCGTGTGTGCAACTATTTATTAATTTATATACAAATTTTAACCGGTCAAGAGTATAGATAGTGAGGTTACTCACACTAATTGTGCATTTAATAAATTGTTATGTGATTTAATATAAATATATGGATAACAAAATAAGAGTTTCAAGTTTAATAAACATCATAGAATAACAATATAAATGATCTTTATGCAAAAAATTATATATAATGTATTTATATAAATTATTTAATTAAAAAAAATATTCAGTTGCATTATTTTGTTTATATTTTTATAACTGATTATAACCTTTATGTTAAAATACAATATGGTAAAACATTTAGTTTATGCTATATTATGCTACAATGTAATTGGATTTGTTCTGTTTGGTAGCATTTAAAATAAAATATTGAATATGTATTTTAAAGATATTTGCTTAATTAACATGGTTATTGAATAATAATTAACATTAATAAACAATTAATTGGTATAATAAATTTTACTAAATGTAAATTTGTAGTGAAAAAAGAATATAATAAAGAAAAATAGCTCCATCTTTAAAGTTGAATTGATTAAAGGTACAATAAGAAAGATCATTATATCACCTGAGTTGCATCCTAATACGAATTCTATGAATCACTTTTTTCAGAAAAAAGTCTGAACAATTACAGTTTGTCCTATAGTTATATTTTACAGATGGCTTAGTATCTTTTACAGATTAAGGATGCATTTAAACAAGAAATACATTCTTTGCATAACATTTACCGCCACCGTAGTATAATATGCCAAATAAAAAAGTTGATGTGGTTATTTTTAATATTCAAACTATTATTATAAATCAGCATTCCCATGTGATTAATTTATTTGTTTTGTCATTAATTATGTAAACTATGGGATACATACTTATTAGTCAGTAACAACTATTTTTCCTTGTCATTTTACTTCTACAACTCATTGGAACATGGCATAGATTTGTTTTTTGTTTAAAGGGTCAAATGGGAGTTTCATTAATTCATATGTTTTACAATTGATATTTAAATTGTACTTTTTACGAAAAATGATTGTTATTTAGGCCCGTGTTACACTTTAAAATATTTTATAAAATATAGTTTTCATGTATTATAAACGATTAGATGAAAGCTGTGTTTTATAAAACATATATTTGAGTTTAATACGGGCCATAGTATTATTTAATCTGTCAGTGAATTTAATTTAATATTAATGGTTTAAAGTCAAAACAAAACGATTCTCCATTGATAATTAGGGTACAGTGCATACCTAAAGGAATGGCCACTCAGTCTGCAGTATGCGTTTTTAAGTCTTACTACTAAAAAATAACAATTGGAACAACTATTTAAACTAAATATAATATGCACTGGCTGTTTGTCCAACTAATAATAGTAAAGTAAATTAAAACATGCATTTTCTAGAACCGATGAATTCTTTATTAGTTAACAATTGTTTAATTCATATTATATGTGGCTTCGTTTAAAACGACAAACCAGGGGTTTCTGCTCAACATAAATTGTCGGTACTCAATTACCTTTAATGATAAATAATATTTAATGTGTTACGATCCATAAATTGTTTAATAATTCATCATAAATTTAATTTGTTTGCATGACACTTCAGCTACTATTACAAATAAGAGATGGTAACATATTTGGAAATAAACGTTGTCACTGAAAAAAAGTTCTTATTATTTTCTTAAAAATCAATCAAAAAAGAAATCCTAATATACCTGGTCTTCTAGTCAGTATTATTTAACTATTCTATTCCATTTATAACTACAAATTGTCTTATAAACAAGAGTAAATATATTTTAAATAAGTAAGTTAAATAAGTTGCTTATAATACATATTAATCTCACGACAATCCGTACCTACTACACCTGATAAGCTACGATAGCGCTTATCACTGTAATGATTTGCAGCATCACTAATAAAATAACAAAAATAAATCTGTCATTATACCTACATAACCTACCTTTGTTAACAATCGCAATCATAATCAAACCAGTAGAAAAACCTCAAATTGTTCAAATATAGAAATATTCTCCTTTAATTATTACATATAGATGTTTGACTTTCGGGGAAAACTATAAGTTAATTTAAAAAAGGAAGCGGGTTTTAAAGCTAGTAAATAACAAAGTAGAATAAACATATTTGGTTTTGTCGTAACAAAGCTCAAGAAATAAAAAAAGGTGGAGAGATATTTATTCATTTTCACAAGAACAGCGTAAACAAAAGGGATACCCTCGGCACCGAAACAGTTTTAAATTACTAATTAAATGTATTATTTAATTTCTTAGCAAAAGCCTTTTCATCTCACAGATTGCCATCGTTATACTGTTAATTTCATTTAATAACAATACTTAGCAATAACGTAATAAAATGGCAGAAAAAATTTATCTGATTTTATTATAAATAAACATAAAAGTATCTAAATTGTTTTCAAAGTATTAACATAATGAATTATCATGGAGTTTTCTTTTTTAATCATGGATATAATACTACAATGCATAATAAAGAACATTTTTTTAAACTATGTAATTATTTAAATTATGACATTAAAAATAGCATATGAAATAACTGAGTTAAAAAGTCCTGAATATGGTAATATTAAGAATTATTTATTATTAATTTATTTGGACTTTACCTATCGATTCTAGGGTTTAAAACTACACTACGTTTCGGGAGGTAAGGAAACTTGGCATGTTATTAAGTGAACCCTACTTACATCTAAATAGCAAGTTCTTACACCTAAATAACTTAGTTTCTTTCTATTTTTTAGAGTAAGTAAAGGTAAAGGCTTTATTTTAATTGCCTCTACTTCTTTGAATCAATTATCAATCCTACACTGTAAGTTACGCAGCAATTGATTATTTTGTACTTATAGTTAACAACTGTTAACTGTTAACTCTGTTAACAAAAATAGACAAGAAAAAAGTAAAACATTAATGTTAAACCAGAGAACTTTAAACCTACCAGTGGAAACAGAGCGTAAAATACTGAGTTATATTTTAGTGGAGAACATACAGCTACAATTACAATATGAGAACGTAAGTTCATGGTCAGTAGAATTGATCGTAACTCATTACACATTGTCAAAGAGAAATTTCCAGGGAAATAAATTGCAACATTTAATCAAAAACTAAAATTTGTACTGTTTGAAAAACGAATATGTAAGTAAATTTTTATTTTTATTTACAACAATATTGCAGAAAATTAACCATCAGTGATAAAGTAATATTTATATTTTAAAATTATTTGTATAGACAATTTAAATAAAAATATATCTTTCAAACTGTGGTTTACAAAGAAAATCCGGTTAGAGCATGTATCATATAAATTGGTTGAAAAATTATATATAATTATTATAAATAATTTGAACTTTTAAAAATAAATGTGTTTAATATTAATACAAATAATTTTTTATCTTTAAACCTATTTCATTACCAATGATCAAATAATGACGTTTTTTTCTTCGAGTTATAAACTTATTCAGAACTGCCAGGCAAAAAAACAACTTTTTCCCTAGATAGTGTAATCTTTTTCCATTATTCACTGTTTTAAATTAAATTAATGATTTAATTCCAATAATTAAATGAAATAATACAATCTATGCTTTACAAATATAATTATTACAAAGTAGTAGGTATCATTGATTTATATTTATATATCTCTTCTGAAGAAGAGTAAGTTTTATTTTAAGTTGGCTTTAGAACAAGACGAAGAAATCAGCAACCCACTTTATGACCTGAGACGAGTCTGTGAAGGTTTGACTCCTTAGTAAGAAAGGAGTTCTCTGCATATTACTCGTATTGAATTCGTTTATATAAGAGGTAATTAGTTATGCAAGGACACCCTGTAGTTTTATAAAATAGTTTTTAATTTAATTTTAGTGTAAACTAGTAAGGAAAGAGGGGACTGTCTGAATTTTATAGTCTTCATACTTGAGTAATATGCTAAAGAATATAATTGTCTACGCGTATTTACCGAGTTTGAAAATTTTATTTTTAATCAGAATCACTGGGTTAATATTATTTCGTAAATAGAGGAACTAGTGTTAATTTTTCTTTGTAACATAATATATTCCAATAGTTTGAATCTATAACTAATACAAACCATATATAATAAACTTTGTATGATAGGAATGGAGTAGGAATAATATAATGTTATTTAAGAGTTGAGATTTGCATAATAACTAATCGTTGTAGACTATGAAGAATAATATAGATTTCTATTAGAATTATATTTGTTTACTTAACTATCACACAGCAGAATATTTCTTGATCTTTTAATAACCATCTGCTCTTAAGACATAATTACCCAAGTGCTATAACGATGTATTTTGCACCAATAGATTAAGAAGTGGGTTTCCAGGTAAATTTGCCTCTTTGATATGATAAAATAACTTTTTTATTTATGAGGTAATTACGTAAAGCGCTTGCTCAAATAAAGGCCTTGAATGGCCACTTAGCCTGTTGCGTTGTTTTGGGAGTCGTAATATTACTTTCACAGGGTCTTGAAAATGTTTAAATAACTAAACGTAATCTTAATTATAATTAGTAAGTTTATTTTCAGGTTTTTGTATTGAACTGCACTATGAATGTATTAAATAGTTGATTTATTCTTACTTCCATTTACAAATTACTAATGCTGTTGAGTTTAATATCTCCGATCAGCATTATTACCTAGTATCTAAACCAATACAAAAATCATGGATTAAATCATGTATCATGTGTCATATTTTACACAGTAACACTATTGCATTTATATTGTATTTGCAGAACTCTTCAGTCATTAAAAGTTAGACGATACGGTTTACAGCATATGTTACAGGCAAACATATACTTAAATTATAAAAAGAGTATTTAACCAAAGGAAATATTTTTCCATACAAAATAACGTTAAAAATAATGTAAATTACACTCCTTAAATTGATTAAATAAAAAATATAATCATGATTTTAACAAAATCAGTTTAAGAACTCCTGAAAAGAAACACTACATTTTACATTATAAGTTGAAAATAAAATATTATAAAAATGTATAAACTGTTGTTCTTTCGATTCTGTTTAGGCAACTTACGTAGAAAAGTGTCTTTGAACCGTGAAATCACAAACAATTTATCAACCGTATTTGTTTTTAATATTTACATGCCTCTGAAATTGTTTTCATCGTTATTACCACAACTGGAAGAATAAAATTCATTAAAATCTTTATTTTTCAGTTTAAAATTCATCAATTTTAAATATTGAAACTTAAGATTATTTGTTAAGCCATTAAAATCTTAATTAACACAAAATACATAACTATTATGTTTTAACTACAATAGAAGTGTGTTGGTATTGTTATTATAACAATTTGTAATTAAATAGAATAATAACATTGTTTATGCTTCTTTATTGTATGCAATAAAGGCTATTTATTGAAATCGCCTTCTTCAATAAACAGCCGTGGACTAGTTTAAAACATCTAGTACTTCACGTAATACATCTAACTCAAATTAATAGTAGTAGTAATCTTAAAATCTTTATAACTATTATGAAAATTCAACAATTATAAAATCATTTGATTCTTTTTCGTACGCAATAAATGGTTTAACAATAGTGAACCCCCAAAAAAGTTATATAAATATATATAGTTATTTTGTATGAAATAAAGTGTTGATTAAATACAATAAAGTTGTTATTATTTTTTCACATGTATTATCTATAATAATAATAATAAATAGCAATTTACCAATCAATAAATTATGTGATTTAATATATTAGTTTTTTCCATTCGTTATTTGTGAAACTGTGTTTACCATTTATCTTATACCACTATAAGCTTTATACAAGATACTTTTATGTTTTAAAATTACTGTTTGATAGACACATTTTGAGGCTTGGAATAATTTGTATTAGGCCTATTAAATTTTCTTAAAGATTTTATAGGATACCAATTTCAAAACTCTTTTATCTTAAAACACAAGATATGACACATAAGTGTATTAAATTAAATATCTTCTTTTTTAATAATAGTAAAAAAAACTATATTAATAATCCCAAACCAATACTTTGTAATTTAATTTAAAGAATAGTGAACGATAACTGTAAAATTATTTTAATATAAGCTATTGTTTAATTTGTAACAATTATTAGTTACAATTTAAAACACTATGTATATCAGTGTTATGACTATTGAGTTTCAAACATAAATCTTGTTTATACATCCCTGCCAAGACTGTAAAACAGGTTTCCGACCAATCTACGGTCTGGAGAACTTACAATCTAAATGTAGTTGCAGTTCAGTAGTAGTAGTTTAATTTCAATTGTAAAAAGTGGTTTAACGCAATAAAAGAGAGAATATTGGTAAACAACCTTATTTTGAACAACATTCCCTTCACAACAGAATTTTATTTAAATAGGATACATTGTACCGATAAAAATGTCTCAATATTAGCTTTTATTTAATCTTAAACGTGAAATGAATAAGATTTTTTGTTTAAGTTTGGTGAAAATGATCGTAACAGCAATGTTAATAGTATTGTTAAACCTTACGATTATAGTTTCGCCTAGTTAATTACTTAGAATTATATTTATCTATATTATTATTTTGTTAGTTAACAGGTTATTATCAGCTTAACTAGAATGGTGGCTCAATAAATATTTCTCAATTGAATTTAAATTCTTCGTTTATTTAACTAGATTAGTTTCTGTAGACCTACTAACATTAATGTTTGTAGTGTCATATACAGGGTGAGTTATAAAAGTCCCCCTCCTCCAAATATTGTATACATTTGTTAAAATATACACCCATGACCACAGCAAATCATTGTTGGGTGGTACGTATTTTATTTTGAATAAGTTAAAATTTCCCGCCGCCATTTTGAAAAACTTAATATTTGACAAAAAACTAGTTTTTTTTATGTAAAGGTCGGGGTGTGACCTACTATTTATAACTAAATTTTTATGCTAAACTCCATGCAGTGATCCGTTTTTAGAAATCTCTTTCGTTCCCAAAATATTAGTATTTAAAAAAGTAATTTTGAAGTGGGTTGTACTTGACTCAACTTTAAAACATGCTCATATTCTCGTCATTACATCAGACAACGATTATGAAGCACCACCAATCATTATGTATTAACCATTATGAATAATTAACTTTATTATAAATAATGTATACTATATGAATTGAATAAAGTTAAGGCATTATGTACATTTCAGTGATTAAAAAAATACTACAATGTTTGTTTAGAATAACACCCCTCACCACGAGGGTCTTCACTATGAATCAAACAGGGGACTATCTCTACGGCTTCTGTTGCTTTAGCTTACGTAATGATTTAATTTTATACTTAATTTATGGCTTGACGTATCGTTATTGTGATTGCAAATGCTTGTGGCTAATACTTATAAGGGATATAAAGAACACCCACTAATAGTAAAACATATAATATAACATATAAAACAATTTAGAAAGGTCTTTACTCGCTTTATAAACATCTTGAGGTAGGATGATTTTTGTCTGTGAGACTTTAATTAATTGAATGCAAGTTCTCTAGATTAAGAAAAACTTAAATGATAACATGCATATTGAAGAACTACCATGAGAAATTTATTCTCGACTAACTGTGGCAGCAGGAGACGGTTCACTAGTCTGCAAGTTTACTGGCTCTATTAGCATACTTTATACGAAATCAATAATAATTGTAAGTTTAAAATTATTTAAATATCCTGTGAAGATGCCACTCTGTCAAATGTATTGTTGAAAGAAATGCTCATTTATCGAGCGTAATCAACGTTATATATATATGTTTTATATATATATATAAAACATTTACTACTTAACATTTAATAACATGCCATTTTATAAAATATTATATGTAATAGTAAGCATAAGGCTTACTATGCAAAACACTATTAACTTATAAATATATAAAACAAACTTAAATATTGGTTTGGAAGGCGAAGTTATAAATCTGACACATATTTAAATTTATTTTTGATTTCAACTTTAGGATAATTACAAATAAATATCAGCCTCACCTGTTCCCCCAAAACATATTAATATAACTTATTAATAAAAGCGAAATGCTTTTGTAAGCAATTGGATTACTATAATATAAAAATATGATATGTTGTCCACAATACATTTCACATTTCTAAAAATGAACCAACAACTGATCATATTAACATCATATTTAAACAATTCGGTGCGATCAACATACACAAATCCCAACGAAAATTCTATAGTTTAAATATATTTGTCATTTAGTTTTTAAGAATGGATAATTGCTTTGAAAATAATAACCAAGGTAACAAATCAAATTGTCGATACTCTATTGCATGTTTCATCATAAGTGCGATGGATGATGCAGACGTAAAACTTCTGCCTCTTTGTGAGGAGGCGTATCGTCAGGAGTACCCATTATAGAGATAACAATAGGCTTTCTTCAATACGCTTTTGCTGAAGGTGTCCCCTTTGCCTTTCGTTCAATATCGTTCCTGAGCTGCAACTTGTAATGTAGAATGCAAACTTTTCGTACATCAAAATAGTTACTCTGTATAATAAACAGCTGTTTAAATCAACGTGGATAACGTTTATTTAGCGTCACGTTAGGCAAACGTACGTTAAAATCACAGAATAAACAAATTTTAAGTAAACTAATTTAATCGGTAGTATTGTTTGTGCTAACTAAAGTAAACCTTATATAAACCCCATATTAAATACCCGTGATTAAAAAAAGAATAAACAGAGGATAATTTTTTTATTGTTTTAGTATTTCTAACAGTTTAAACTATAGACTAAATTGAGGTTTACAATCAAGTAATAAGTCTCCGTTAATGTCTCTGTTTATTAGTTGCATTGGATGCACCCTTTCAAAATTTCCGTTCACACAACACAACATTTTAATAGATTAAATTCAAATTTACCGTTATTATGAGTTTCATAAATACATATATTGCTATCGATATCTATATTTTTCTTTACATATAGCAAGCAGGCTTTAGCTACCGCTTCTACTGTTTAAAATCACACTAATTTTCGGGGGGAAAGAAACTCCTCCCGTTATAAAGTCATTATAAAATCCCGCTACTTACGCCATTATAAATTCATCATCACTGTCAAACAAATACACCTAACTAGCCTACATTTTGATATACATGAAAAATTACATACATAAAATAACTAACAAATTAAATACCTAAACAAAATCAATTACGAACTAAAACCTTAAAATACCTTACTTGTCAACGCTACCTCAAAGGTAACAGTAAAACGGAAACGAGCACTAAACATTTCCACTTACCAAGCGAGTGGACTGGAGTTGACATGTTGATGGTTAAAGTCCAAATAAATCAATATTAAACTTTAATAGTATCAAATTAACGATTTAATGCGATCTGTTAAATATATGGTAATGATATCTTAGTGCGATTCTGTTTTAGGAGGCCAAATCTGAAAGCGTTAGGGGTATGACTGTAAGTTTTTAATGTAAAACAATTTTAAGATACGTTTTCGCTCCAACCGTAATAAATGTTATGATTGCGAACCATGCTATGGGATTCAGTCAAGACCAGAATTTAATTGTCGTCAAAAAATATTTCTTCCTCAATATATGTAAGCTAAGTGTTCGTACTAATTAAATTGCAGGGAACTTATCTCTAGCAAGTCGAACACATCATACAACCGTTACTACCTTTACAATTTTTTTAAAGTACTTTACAATAGTTACTTTTAAATTATACGATGCTGTGACTTAATTACTCCCGTAGCCACACAAATCTTAAGTGATTTTTAGCCTCATCAAGCATTTGCCTGAACATCTACCTGTCTTCTGCCAGCTCCAGACTGGCTCCTAGCCTCCTGAGATCCTGCTTCACTTTATCATTTCATCTAGGTCCTAGCCTTCCCAGCGGTCGAATTTCCACTGGTTGCGACATCCATTCCATTTTAGCATCCGGTCCGCTTCTCTTCTTTGCAGGTGTCCCACGTTATTCACCATTGTCAGGGTCCAATTATAATTCCTTGAGCTCCCAATTTTTCCACGTGTGCCAGTCTCTATTTCGATTAATTGTTTTAAACCTCTACGTAGAGTTTGATTAAAAAAAAACTATAGTTCCTTTCTCACTTTATTTTGAAGTCTGGACATGTCCATTGTCTAGACTTCCACCATTAGGACTGGTTGTATGATTACAATATACATTTGTAGTTTTGTTCTTTTAGTCAGTAGTTTGCTCCCAAATAGTTTTGACAGAATGCAGGGGAAGCATTAAGCTTTCAACATTGGATTTCTTCTTCTTCGTTTTTACGATTTGTAATTGTGTAATTGTAATTGGTATTTCAAGTATTTGTTTAGTAAATTAAAAATGTATTACTTCTTAATCTGGTTATTTATCAGATCTTTTTCTTATCTTCATGACTTAGTTTCCTAATTTACTTGTTAGTCCTAATTTATGTTTTCTTTGATTAGATTTTTCGCCAGCTCCTCTAATATCCTTTATATTTTTGCCTGTAAGTGCCACCTCATCCGCGAATTCTTGAACATTTAGTTTACCATTATTTCCGCTACTAAAGCGACTTAAGACTATTTTGAGACTTATTTGAATTAAATTCACTTATACTACTCCATAAACGAAAAAAAAACATATTTTAAAAGGAGATCCGGGAACAACTTTAAGTAAATATAGTTTAATTTATATCAAAAACTGTCTAAAATTACGCCGTCAATCTAGAGTTACTCGACTACCTCAATAACTAGGTTGATGTGGTAGAGTTTCTAAAGTTAAAGTGTTTTTGCTAACGACAAAGGGAATCGCACCAGCGTCTGATGTTTATCTCCCACAAAGGCAATAAAGTGTCAGTCAATCTGAAGTGAACTACGTGCAATAAACCTCAAGTCACACTCAGCCAATATATCGAATTTTAAAATTACATATACTCGTGCGTAATGGGTTAAAAACATTTATTTGTGGTTTATAGAAAAAACATTAAGTATCAGAATTAAGGTTTACTCAAATGATTCTTTTAAGGTTTATCGATATATATTTATTAATGCAACTCACTAAAATTACGTTAATTTGCATGATGTTTTTTAAACAAAAATTAAATCACTAGATAAATTAATTGGGTAGTATTTAGTGTTTTATTAGCACACAATTTATTGCAATCTCATATTGATTTATCATATCGTTAAACCCTGTCAAGCTCTTAAATACAGCAACAATTTGTTTTTAACGTAACCAATATCGGTAATCTATGTATTTTTTTATTTTTCTGAAGTTGATGAAACTATTTGCAGTTTATTTTATTTATTTGTTTTTTACCGATATTAGATTATTAAAATATTATGTTCTGTGCTTTGTTACTTTCACCTAAAATTTGTAATGGGACCATCTCAAAACAAGTAAATATCATAATCAGAAAAACTCAAACGTTGTTACAATTTGTACACACCTTTAACCTATTATATTCATACCTATATATACCCTCTGAAAAAAGCATAGTTGTAATTGCAAATTAAATTTTAAATTGAAGACAGGATAAAATAAAGTAAAATATGTTTACACTTAAACTGTACTTATATACAAGGCGGTAAATATAAAAAATATGGTACGATCAAATCGATTTCAACCAGTCACACCTGTCATCATCAGGCACAATCGGAGACTTTTAAGTGAGTATTTATGTTCTCGGTTATCTATGCCAGGGCATTTATTTAACGTTGGTAGAGAACAATGGTCCAGAAAAAGGTCATGTGGGTATTTAAGGAATTGAACCGTTAGGCTTGCTCCCAAACCATTTCATTCCCCTGCAGAAAAGGCCTCCCGTTGGACTTGGTTATGTCAAAAGCTCTTCGTACTAGCTTAATATTATATATTTACAGCGTTTAACTGTATTTTGTATTTCCGAAATACATTTATTATATCAAAGGTTAAACTACAATACCAATTGCAATATATACAGGGTGTCACATAAATGCGTAGCGTGCTATGCATAACCGGACTCTACATCCAAAAACAAGTTGAAAATGTATGGAAACATTCTTTCGATTTCGGCTTATTTAGCCGTAATCTCACATTTTGTATTTGTTTTAAAATAATTAATAATACAAATAACCTTAGATATATTTCTATGAAACTTGAAATAAACAAAAGAATTGTTGGTATTAACATATTCCAAAAATATTCTTTATAAAACTTATTAAATTTTAAAATGGCGGCCATTTAAAGTTTTAAAAGTTAAATGAAAACTAGCAACTAAAACACAATTTTACTAGGTATCAAATCGAAAGGACTTTTTAATCCAAATCCAATGACACTTTGATTGTAAAAATCTTTTGGTAAATAAAATTGTTGGTAATTATTAATAATAAATTTCAAAATGGCGGATATTTAAAAATTCCTAAGTTATATTCCGTGTAAACTAGCAACTAAAACAAAATGTTACAAGACTTAAAATTTAAAACACTTATTAAAGCACTAGGGAATTTAACTTTAACATTTTTAAATGGCCGCCATTTTAAAATTTATTATAAAAATTACGAAAACCTTTTTATTTATTAACCAATTTTTACAATGAAATAGTCATTAGAGTTGTATTAAACAATGCATTGAATTTCATATTTTGTAATATTTTATTTTGGCTACTAGTTTTAATGGATTTAACTTTGAAAACTTTAAATGGCCGCCGTAAATAATTTGACATGTATGATAACAAATATTTTTGGACAATTTTAATAACAAAAAGCTTAAAGTTTATGTAAGGTTTCATAGAAATATCTGCAAGAGTTTTTGAGTTATTGATTTTTTTCAAAACAATACAAAATAGTGCATTACGACAAAACTAAGGTGGTTCTGAATAGCACACTACGTATTTTTGTGACACCCTGTATCGTGTGACGTGAAATAAGACGGGTGAATGTAACAGTATTCCCTTTTAGTACCCATTTTAAAGCTTATAAAGTAAGAAGACTGCTGTAAGAGATCGTTAACTCTTTCGCCCAATCTAAACATTTGTATTTTTGTTGTATTTAATGGTAAATCGCATTAAATTTATATTTAAAGTAAAATTATATGTAGATCCATCTGTTGGTTAAAAAATGTTTAATTGAGTATTGCAATATATGTTTTACTGTCATTTAAGACTTTGGAACTTTGTTTTTAACACATTTGTTGCATTAAAAGGAAATACATAAAATATTAATGCACATACATAATTTTGCATGGTAAGTAACTAACACAGCCGCAATACTAAACTAAGCGTTAGAAGCTACCTAAAAGGTCCACCTCAGGGCAGGTCTGTTTAACAAGCAACCCTAACATAAACAAGCCCCATTCATCTCTAAAACGCAGTATTAATTGGTTTCGTTTGGGCCCGCTCTAACAATAATTACTTCATTGTAGACAATCGTACTATTGGTATTAAATCTGTAAGTTCCCTTTATTATTATAAGTGTCAAGTTCTTTTAATTTTTACCAAGAATTTCTAAATACCGTAATGCTTAACTTGTTTCAATTATGAGTTTTTAAGATTTTATAAATCCCTAGATACTTGTTTCAATTGAATACCAAGTCATTTTACATTGCTTGAGAATTGCTTAAAGAAAACCGTTATACCGAAGTAATAATCCTTTTATATCGAAATTACAAATAATGTAAATCGGTCTACGCTGTTGGGCGTACAGGGTACACAGGGCTACACAGGGTACACAGGGTACACAGGGTACACAGGGCGTTGGGTTCAGGGCTACGCAGGTTGGGGGGGGGGGTACGAATCAAAATAATTACTTTTGAATAAGAGTAATACATTTTTTAGGTGATAATTAACATTATTATATTCAGAAACATATTTAAAACCTGTTTAATTGGAAAACACGCTTTTCTAAATAGCGCAATATGTAATTTATATAGTTTAAAATTTTATAAAATGGGCAAGGTGGTGACTTCTAAGATGAGTTATTTAGAGTCAAATCAAATCATTTATTGTCATCACACTATATATAGTATTGACGATAGGTCAGGTCATAAATCTCATACTCATAATATTTGCATAGTAGTGCACTAATAACATAATAGTATACTAAATAAAACAGTTAACATAATCTGCTCATTAACATAAAAAATATACTTATAACATAACTTGTCATTAATATAGTTACACTATAGTATTCCCTTTCCAGGAGGAGCACTTTCAACCTCAATCTAAACTTGCTAACGTCTGATTCTTGCCTAAGATAAATCGGAAGGAAGTTGTTTTATTGAAGAAAATTATGTTTGCTTTTTATAAGTTGAGGTTCTATGAAATGAAATGGAGAGCAAAGAATTTTCTGGAAGACTGTACTGTGTAGAGTTTCTGTAATGATACATTTGCTGATTCTTACCAAAAAGGTCAAACAATCTAGGATACACAAACAGTGGAATGTTATAAGGTTATTAGAACTGAAAACTCTTCTGCATGAGTCAGACCTTTTCATATCGGAGATCAACCGCAAGGTTCTGCAAACGAAAAAGCTCCCCGTGCTTCGCCGTTTCGACACCCCAATTAACAACTCCATACGTTTGGTGAGGAAGAAAGCATCCATAATAAACAACAAGAAAATGTCCCCGTTAGCAAAAAACTTGAGTCTGCGGAGGATGAAGACAGCTACTTAATTTGTTGCACACCTCATCAATGTGTGAGGACAAGTTCAGGCGTGAATCAATAACCAGACCCAAAAAACTGGTTTGGTAGCAAGACTCAATTTCAACATTGTCAATACTTACACAGGATCTAGCATGTCCATTATCAGGAATATTTAGCTTAAAATAGATCAATTGTGTTTTCTCAGCATTCACACGAAGATTGTTATCGTTGAACCATTGTAACAGCTGACAACCTTTGATGAACAGATACATTTCAAAAGTGCTTTTACACTTGTTCGATACACTGAAAGAAGTGTCGCCTGCAAACAATCACAGATCGACGCCAGGGACACTGCAAGCAATATCGTTTATGAATAACAAAATGGGGATCGGCCCAAGGGCCAATCCTTGGGGCATCCAGAATTAACAACTTCAGTGGACTGATGTTGACACAGAAGCCTGCCCTCTTTGATGTATGAGATTTCGACAGTTTGAACTCTACCAGTGAGGTAAGAAGAAACCTAGTCAATCACTCTTCCCCTAATGCCAAGATGGTTAAGTTTTTCTGTAAGAAGTTAGTGGTTCACCAAATCAAAAGCCTTACTAAGATCTAGAAAAACTCCAAAAACGCCTTCCCTCCTGTCAAGGGCTTTAGAAACATTATTGATAAAATCAAACACACCATCAACAGTTGAGTAATCCTTCAAATTGGAGTAGTAAGGATACAAGACCTGAATGGGTATTATTTTCAGAAGCATACTAATAACATATTTTACATTATTGGAAAATATAGAAAAGGAAACTAGTTTGATAAATAAATCATATGCTCGGCTAAACTGTAGACTAGCGTTGTTTGTCTCTAAATGTTGAAGACTTCCATCTAAACAAAGATCTTTTACTACCCCCATATGCGTTGAGAGAAGATTTTGGTTATGTTAAACGTCCAAATGTCTTTTCTTAATCGTCTTTAATAATATGAGGTTTTCTGAACAAAAATAAATTCTTGTTTGTATACTATATTTTACTCTTTTCTAAATATTTCATTTCTGACTTAAAAACATTAAGGCTGCTAGTGCTTTTTGTCTTATGCTTCAGGCAAGACTTTTGAAAAGGAAAAGGGTGAGATAAAACAGAAACTTTTGTTTATAATGTTTGCAGATAAACTTTTCTTCAATCCAAATTTGAAATGGTCTTTTAAAAGAGGTCGGATTACTATTCATTAAGGTGTTATATTAAATTTAAAACCCCTGCTGAAAAAAATGATACAAACTATTATAATTAACACATTTTAAAAGAGTGGCAATCGACTTATGATTTTTTTAAGAAGGGGTTACATAAACTAGATATATGGCTTTTAGAAATTAGTCGAGTAATTTGAACAATCTTAGTTTAAGAAAGTGATAACTTTCTCGTGGATTTTTTTTTAAAAATATTTCAATATTAAAATTTACTCTGTAAAACACACTGTATTTGTTTACTCATTTATAAAATTGTATAATTTTAAACGTGCCTAAAGTTATATGTTTTTCTAAAGAGTAAAAAGATTAAAAAAATACTATTTTTTATTTACAAATTCGGATAACATTTTAAATTATAAGATTTTAAAAATATTTTTTAAAGTAGAACAAAGAAAAAGGAAAAGTATCAACAAGCTTATTTTATTGCTGAGTCTTCTTCTCCTGTAAGGGGGTTACTTATTTTGAAGAAATCTCTTGTTAAGCTCCTTTAAGAGGTATTTAGTTTCTCATTTTTGTGGGGGAAATATTTATTTTAGACTAGATACTGGCGACAAATTTAACTAACAGTATTTAATTAAATTTAAATTAAAATTACGAACCTAAATTGTAAACACTCAATTGGACTGTGAGCAATTGTTATAATTTGCTCTATTAGCTCTTCTTGCTCTAAACAAATAATAGAGGGAAAATAATAATTGTCACTGTGTAAAGCAAAAAAATTATTGTTATACAAATTTATATTTACATTAAAATGTAAACTAAGTTAATTTGAAAAATACCAACTTTAAAATGGGTCAAATATATTAAATAAACAGGAAAAAGTGTTTGTGACTATTCATGTGCATATGTTATGTAATTTAGAAATGTTTTAGAACTAAATGTTTGGATTATTTCCTAGTAGTAGAAATATTTTTTTGTTTTTTCCCGTAAACAATTAAAAAAGGTTAACCGTCAACTCTGGTTTACTTGATGAGATCATTTTCATAAATGTGCTTTCAATAAAGAAGAATTTATGTTCAAAACATTATGTTTATGAAATCCTGAAATCTATTTCTAAGTAAAACAACCAACAGTTTTTAATAATTTATATTTTTGTAATTATAGATGAAAGAGTATTATTTTTGTTGATTGCTTACTATATATTATAATATTTAAAATATGTATTTTTATAAACATATGTTTGTTTATAAAGCAAATACTTGTTTTATTTCAAAATGTAAAAAAGATTCTACGAAACTAAAAATTATTATTGATTATTTTATTCGGGGTAATTTCTTTGCAATGAAGGTAACACATTGTTACAAATCTGTGATTGCCGTAGCCCCATACATTTACATTTTACAGTGAGGGTGCAATACGACGACCTGATGAGAGTACAATCAAGGGGTAATTGCTTTGTTGCAGCCGCATTTAATATCGTTCTGCCTAACAATAGCATTTGTTTCCAGTAACTTAAACAATGATTTCATTACTGTAAAGAAAAATCAATATTTTCTGCAAATTTATAGGTTTCAAGATACATGACTGAGTTTACTGTTATTACTATACATATAAACGTAGTGACACAGAAAATTATAAAAACTAAGGTTAAACAATATATAAGATTATAGTTCTTCAAATATTACAAAGATAAATGATTTGCATATCGTATTTGATTGGCAAGTTTATGTGAATACGTCTCATCCAACCGCTAGCCTTTGCGAGTAACCACAAATCACATTCATGTAAACAATGAATGGGTTTTTGATTACTGTCTTGCATGTAAAAGGATGGACGTTGAGTATTGGCCATTAAAATATACATTTTAACGAGGTTATTTAAACCTTCAAAGAAGGAAAACTGTATTGCACATACTGAATTGGGGTTATCTAAATAATGAGGATGTATTAGGAGTTAATACACTGCACGAGTTTAAACATATATCAGAAAATGTTACAGGACTGAACATTCTGAGAACATCTAACATCTAACATTCTAAGAACATCTGAGAACATGGTATTTGCCACATCTCGTTCATATAATGCTTGTATAACGTTGTTAAAGTGTCCTTATTTTTATATAAAGTTGTTTGGTTCTTTTATTTCGTATTTATGAATACATAATTAAGAGATTTTAAGGTCATTGTAAATAATAAGTACTACTAAGTATAAGTAGCCTGATACAAAATGTTATCAACCCCCATTAGAATAAAATTATTGTTGAGTATAAGGATTCCTGCATTAAGGAAAAAAGAGGATTTTTGGCGAATATCAATAGGCTACAAATATTTCGAAAGTTGTTTGAAAAGTGAGTATCAAATAATATTTAATTTATTCTACTAATGAATGTCATTGGAAAACGTTATATCTATACTATAATAAGACTGATAAAGCAGATTTATTTCTACTGGGGTATTTTCACTGAAAAATGAATAGTGCCAAAGTCCAAGTTTTATAAATGTAAGTTCATAAGTGTAAGCAAAGAATTAAAATAATACTTATACGCCATGATCACGAAATTAGTCAAAACAACGTGCAATAAAAAAAAATTAAAAATGAAAAAAATAGGTGATTCAGCCCCCATACTCCTCTGGCCTCTAGCCCTCATACTGGTTGTATGTTATGTGTAACAGGTATGGAGGGCCCCCATACTCCTCTGCTAAATAATCTGTGATTTTTGTCATAAAAGAATATATCCTTCTTTACATGTGAATACCAAATGTTATCAAACCTTAGAAATTTCATAATGCTCTAGCCCATGGCATACCATGCTGATTATAGTGTAGATTCTTTCCTAAAGTAAACATTTTCTAAAAGAAAATCAGAAAACGGTTACTCATAAAGGAACTTGAAATTTTGTTTATAGAAACCGAATTTAGTTTTAACCTCTTAATAAATGGAATTTAATAATATAACATTATTGCAAGTTACTAAAACCTTTGTTTTTTATAGACTTCAATCATGAAAAACAAGTCCGAAACGCTAAATTCGTATGAACCGCTGTAATTGTCCATATTTCAACCGCCATATGAACGCGTGTAGCAATCCTCTGTTGGAGCAATCCCAGTTTAATTACAATTTTTATTTATGTCTACAAAGGTCAAACCCACAACACACTTTTATCGTTTAATATTATTAAACTATATATAGATAGATTTATTTATTTACATCATCAATTAATGAGTGTCTTTTTGGTAATCTACGGACAATATTCCCAGTTACGTCTTTGTACATTTCTTTACTTAATACCAGTACAAGAACCGTGTATTTATAGTAAATCAACGTGTGAGTACATCTTAGTTGCCGCTTTAAATTTACCGGATATTGATTGGAGCTTAGGTTAACACATCTAATGTTAATGTTTGTAACCAAGTAGAGTAGAAAAACGAAGGAACTTATGTACAGGGAGTAGAGGATCTGCGTTGCAGCAAGTAGAGGATTGGTTTAGAGAAAACTATTTCCAAACTGAGTTTACAAAGAACACCTTTGTCAAGAGATGTTTCTATTTAATCAAGCAATTTATAAACATGTTTTATATTCTTTTAAATGTTTTTTTTAACAAATAGAATTCAAAACGTTTGATGATTTAATCTAATTAATGAAATTAAGAAAACTAATAAGTATTTAATTTTACAAATACAAAATTATACATAATTACAAAAACAAAAAAAAAAAGATACAAAATATACAAATACAAAATTATATACAAATACATAATTATACATACTTTTTATCAGGCTCTAAAAAACTTGACGCTTGCGTTACGATTGTATTCTGTTTTAAGGGTTTTTGTAAGCACATTTAATTACTTGTAATGCACAAAAATAAGTCTAATTATATCAAGACTTGGTTACTTATCAAAACTTCTGAAGAAAAAAAATATGATCTTCAGACTAGGATTTAATGTAAAGAAATTTATATCTAATTAGTAATATCACAAGTTATCTTAAATTGCATAATAGTTAGACATGTTCATTACAGTCTTAGGTGGTATGGTCACGTTTGTATGTGTATTAGGATACTACGATTCTACTGTAGTGAATTATCGAGAATTGTTTTTAAATAATGTATTATATATTAGCTAAACAAATTAAGTATCTTCAATAAAGAGCAGTAATATTTGTTTAATACCCCCGTCACAGCAAACCTGCATACTCAGCGAATTTGTAATGCTTGCATATTTTTCTCACTACCACATAAAGCCATTTACCAAGTTCCATAAAAATACATGAATAAATAAGTGATCCATCACATTTTATTTATTCTCCATAAGAATAACATTAGGCCTGAGTACGCAGGCTTTCTGCAACAAGGAACACAAAATATGTGTTTTTATGCAATTATCAATATAACTCAACCAGGTCAAGCTACATACTAAGTTTTATTAATTTATGTTCATAATTAAGGGAGAAACAACACTTTACTTATTCTCCATAAGAATAACATAGGGGCTGAGTATGCAGGTTTGCTGCTCCTGAGATAGTCAACAAAATATAAGTTTTTTGTGCAAATATCTATATAACAGTACCACGATTGAAGGAATAGTGATTTTTACGTCTGGGGACCTCAAAACAAAAATGTATCATGGTCTCGGGCTTAAGTCTTACAATGAGACATACGGTAATAGCTTCTTCCCTATAGGGGAAATTCGCTAAAATTAATTTAAAATTATAACACTTACCAATATTTTCTAAAATGTGTATATTAAGTGAGGCCTTTCACCAGCAATGCACACTAAATATAAAAATTTTACTAAATATTGGTGAGCGTTATATTTTTAAATTAAATTAAGTATAATTGTTTCTCACATTCACGGGAACAATTTCAGCCTGAGTGGATTTACAGTATTTATATACGAAACATATTTATAAATCTAATTCATTTAATAACCGGCATTTTTAATACAGAACCAAACTTTAGGTTGGGCTGCTTTGTACTGATTTTGATGATAAAATTTAATTATTTTAGAAGTAACATTATTTTAGATAGACTGAATTCAAATCAAATTCAAATTTAAAATTAAATTCATATAACTGCTTCATTATTGTTAATAAATTGTAAGTATTTCATTTTACCCGCTGGCAGCACTGACGTAACAGCTGTTGTGATTGTAATTAAACTCAATTAGAATAAATTAGTTCATTAGATGGATGATTCCCAACATGAAACTATCTCGTTGACATAGTAAGTTTCAAAGTTAAATTATTATATTTAACTGAATTTGTATGTATTTGTATGTAAATAATTTCATTGCCAGATATATTATTATTGTTTTGTATCATCAATCTTTGCTAATTTCAGATTAATAATGATGCAAATGTAAAGTAACCAATTGTGAACAGTCCTGTCACTTTCATGTATAATTTTGCTCAAAAAGCACATTGTTGCTAGATTTTATAAACTTCAATATTTAATGTTAAAATGATTTTAAATGCTACTAAAGATGTTTCTATATGTAAAATAATTAGTTTACCTGTTATTATTTAGTTTGGATTTGTTCCAGGCGAGTTCAAGTAGTACGGAAGGGAATCAGGCCAATAATAAAAAAAGAACATAGAAAAAGTAAGACTAAAAAAACTGAAAAAAAGTAAGACTAGAAATACTGATATAGTACAAATAACATTAGACCGTATAATTTCAAAAGGAAATAAATTTTTAAATTAATAAAACAGGATCTTACAACGGCAATGAACGTCCACTCTAATCAGTTGCCCAATTACCATTTTTGTTGTGTTGCATAACATCTGATGGATAGAGTGCTATAGGCTTAAAATAGCGCTGTTATCCAAATTAAATATTTAAGTGCAGCGCCCTTGAAATTGGCCATACTGTGTATGGGGTGTTGTACAGCTTTAATATACTTATCTAAAGAGGTAAGGTAAGTACTACACACCGCAAGAGTGGCAAGAGTGGCGATCTTACGTTTGGTGGTTAGAGTTTTGGGGTTTGAGTTATCAATTGTTCATACCAATTGAAGTTTAGAAGTAAGGAATTAATTTACATTTACAAACCCATGGAAAAAAATTATAACGCACGTATCGAAATTAAACGTAGGTCAATATCAGAACTCTTTTAGACCCAGTGAATAAGACCCGTGGACGAGTAACACGGTCTTGGTTTGATCCAATGTCTGTTGGGTTGAGAGTAAAACAAATCTTTGGCTTCCTCAAAAAAAAACGAATTATTGTACAATTGTCCAAGTACAATGTGTTTCCTATATTACTATTTTGGGTTTAAAATCTGAATTAAGCTATGTCGGGCTTTGAGAAACTTGCTAACTTAATACACTTGTTTTATCTATGAACATTAATTAAATTACATTGAACTTCTCTTTTTAATTTAAAATGGAATCCATTATTTATGTTTGTCATCACTTTTGACTTGTTCTCTGTAACAGCACTTTCATTTGTCTCCTGTCATTGGTATTTTTGTAACAAAATATTATGTATAGTTGTTTAGGTAATTTGTTTTGAACGTTTTTGACAATACAGTTGACGTTAATTAATTTATAAATGTTGAAAATACCGTTTTAAACTGGTATTATTTTAGATGGAAAACTTAACGGAATACATGCCCTAGAGTTCTAAAATTATATAAGTGAGGTATATATTTAACGTATTGTAAAAATGCATTAGTAACCAAAACCATTTATATTTTATTAAGTCGAATACAAAATACATGTATGTTAAATTGAATTACCAAAAATATATACTGTAAATAATATATACTATAAATGTGAAAGTGCTCAGTTGCATAATGACTTTTAACTCTGACGTAAAGCGATTGCATTTAAACGTGAGACGATATGTCTATACAAGTAGTTGTTGAATTTAATTAACATGTCTATGACTATTGAGTGTTATGTATAGGAATAATTGTATTATGTATTTGGATCAATGCAGGTAAGCCCCAGGTGTAACATAAATGTTATGTAAAATCCTTGTACTATGCAACTTCTTAAACCACAATATTAACTGTATTTTTGAAACTCATAATAGCGATGGATTTGAAATTTATTTTTTGTATTGAACACAATATTAAAATGTATGTAGATTATTATTTTGTTTTAGAAACTAACACAGTAAAACGAGAATATTAAATTTAACGGAAAGTGAATCTTATGTCATGCTACGTTTTTACAGTTACTTATCATGGATATTACAAGTTTCAAAGTGTTACTTTTATGTTAATAAATAATCTGATTCTGATTTTTTCATAGTTATTCTTTTTTTAAGTCTCTTAACTGCATGACTAGTTTTATCTGCTAAAATTATGACTTTACAATGTGCACAATTACTTATGTACATACAACAGAACATCCTGTTGCTGCGTACTTCAAAGTTAATTTTCACTTAGCAAGTTATTGAATTTGTTATTTATAGAAAGTGGGAACACCATAGAAAAAGTAATTACATTTTATACTGGGTTTAATTGATGATCCACTTATCTAAAAATTAAGATATTGAGGAAAGTGGTTTTTGGCATCCGTGTTTCTAGGGATCATAGTAACCCTTGTATTTCTTTAAATTCTATATGCGTTCATAGTTTATATTCAACGCGTAATAAAACTTTTTACTTTAAAGCGATATACTTTGGTGTAACATTTTTATAAGAGAAGACTCATTCAATTAAATTTACGTTTTAAATTATTATTATTAAATTTAAACTTACTTATTAAATAGATTCTCATTAACGATTTCAACATTGAATATATGTAAAAATATCATCCATTGCTTACTTCATAAAAACACACAAGCTACTGGACTGATTCACCAGAACCTTTGTAGGGGAATTACTGTTTTGAAAATCCTCTGGGGACCGACCACATCGGTTTTCGAAGTTCAGTTTTAAATCTGTTTGAGATTTATCTATTTGTTATTGATTACTAGTAGTTTACATACTAATAAGATACAATAAATAAAGGATCCACCGTTTAGATTTTTTTTTGTAAATATGAAAAATAAAAAATATGAAAAAACACTATCTTATGTGTTAAAAAGCAAATAATTGAGCAGATATTTAACAAATCTAGAGCGTCTCAGGAAATAATAAGATATAATAAAGTATGTATGTCAAGCTATTGAGATAAGACTCTCCAAAAACAATATTTTTATCTAGTTTCTCTCTGCGAAGTGAAGATGTCTTTGTCCTGGGTAACACATAACTATGGGCGGGACAGGTCTATCTTTTATTCATGGGCAAGGGCACGAAATTCTGACAACCGGTGCAATCCGAATATGAATTCAAGTTGTCTTACTTAGTTTTGCATTGTGTCTTCCTATTTTTTTATGTCAAAATACCCATGACTATTTTGTTTAACTTAAGTAAAGTTAACTTATAGTAAACACAACTATGTTTTTTGTTTGTTTTATATAACACATTTAGAGTAGCGATTAAGTTAAAAACTAACTGTGAACTATTATAATGAGAAAGGATGTAAAAAGTATAAATAAAACTAAAATAGAGATGATAAAAATAAAAGAGGGATTATACAAAATTTTATAAAACAATCATTTAAAAAACAAAATAAAAATAATGTATTTAGTTTGTAAAACCAATCAAATAGTTTCAAAGTTAGCGACACTTTTGAAAGGGGCTTTACATTATACGAAACGGCTTCCATTGCTTCCTACAATTAGGTAAATGGAACATCCAATTACTAGGTAACTACTTTTAAAATGTTCATGTAAAGAAAATCTATATTTTGCAAATGAAATTAATATCTACTACCAGATATTTATAACATCCTGCTAAAATTTATTTAAGTGTAGAGTTTTAAGGCAAATATTTTAGTATGTTTGTATTGCATTTCAAAGTAATATGTACCTGCAGAGGCCCGGATAGCGATGGTTTACCCAGTTTATGTAAACACAATATTTGTTATAAAACTATTTACGTACTATAATTAAACAGGATAAATAAAATAGTCTTACAACACTATAAAGTATATTTGCACTTATACTGTACTTACATACAAGACGGTAAAATATACTTTATAGTGTTGTAAGATTATTTTATTTATCCTGTTTAGTTGTAGCAACACGAATCATGCTAATAAAGAAATTAAGTACTATAATTGTAGTATTCACATAATTTTAACACACTAATTGTAATATGCAAGTGTCAGTATACGTGATGGTAAAAGTATCAAGTCACAATGTCTCTTTGTCAAGTAAATTTGTAGATGTATTTTATAGAGAAAGATCACTCATCCTCATATTTCTTAATTATTTTTTTTTCGATATTGGTTTAATTATCCTATGCTATTTTACTTTTTTTATTGGGAACATACGATGGCTACATTATATTTATTATGTTTATGTTTGTGTTTAGCTATCTGAGGGCTATATTTTGACCGTTATACTAGAAAAGCTTGTAACGTATTAATTACGATGAGGTGGAACTATTTAAATGTGTAAAATACGTTAAATGATATGTGCTTAGAAGCCAAAAAGTAGCGAGGGATTATTTAAAACTTGGAAATTAAAGTTACTAACTAGCAGTTTTAAAGCGACCAATCAGAGGAGGCCTGGTCATTGCAAAACTTAATCAGCTGTTCTGGTGACCAATACTACTGGTTCCTAAAACCACCACAGGGATAGTGTAAATCAAAAATATTGTCTGTCACGCGAAACCGACTAAAGGCGTGGCTAAACTCAGTAACATGAATACAAAATATGCTTATAAACACAAATGATTGTTACCCATTTCTTCAAGATGGTTATGTAATGGTTGTGGAATGGTTATGTAAATAAACAGATGTTTTACTTAAAGCTGTTATGTATTACAATTATAATATCAATGTGATTTGTTATAACCCAAACAACTTATTTTTAGAGTGTAAACTACCTTTTTGTACACATAGTGTTCTAGGTAATTGAATTATATTATTCAGCATTTAAAATTAGAGCAGTTTTTTTTTTTATTAAAATTCGAAGGTTGTATTTAAAATGAGAGAAAGAGAGAGTAAGAGTACAGTAGAGAGTAGTGACTAACATAATTCTAGGATTATTAATTTTACATTAATTAGTAATATTAAAATTAACTGTGAAGTCAATGTTTACAGTCATTGTTAAGTTTCATGTTTCTATAATCGTCAGAAAATAGAGTTTTCTTTGTAAAAATATAAAGAACATAAAATAAAATAGAAATGCCAAATTTGTCCTTTTTATTCCTTCGAAAAAATAATATTTTTTTAAGATCATTTTCGCCCTAGGACAAAAATCATCACTGGATGACACTTTTTCCTTGAACTGATCAGCTATTAAATACAAATTTATTGAACTATTCAATTCGTAAACTATAATAACTTGTGTAACAGCTGATTGTTTAGAAAAGACAGATGTGTTAGTAACATTTAGGATCTGTGAAACTATTTTCTTAATATTGTTTGCAGAATGACGAAAAATATAGTTCATCAAGAGGATCAAAAGAGGCTTTTTTACCCTGGATCATTTTACTTTAAGTTTTGAGCTCATGTAAAAAATCTTTACTTTTTGTGCTAGGGACGATGTATATTACTTTTTATCTTATAAAAATCCTTTAAATTTTTAACGATTTCTTTATAATTGAAAATTATTATTATTTCGTAAATTATTTTATATTTAAATTCTGTTTCGTTAATCGACATATTTGACCGTTATAACAAAACTAGCGGTATATACTACAAGTGGCTGAAACTAATTTATTGTTTTAAGTCAAGAGTGTTAAATAGTGAACGATTAAATTAATAAAAACGAAAACGTTTACAAAAAAAAATAATGAGGAAATATAAGTAAAAATATAACAACTTAAAAATTAGACAATGGAAAGTAGGGTTGACTTATTATATGTTTGAGGGGGTCTGGATCCACTTAAGGAAAGAGCTGACGTCGAAGAGCCAAGTTAAGTATCTGTTTGATGTAGAGAGGGTCAGTAGACCACGATGACCTTTTGTTGATCTTATATTTACCCTACCCGTATTTTTATAAAAAACCCTAATATTTTTTAAATTTTAAAATTAAATAAATAATTTGAACTTAAATATTAGTTTCAAAAGGGATTTACAATGGTTTTGATGAGTAATTACTCGCTTTTAAATAATTTTGCAATTACCGGGACGGAAAATACGTTGCTGATCTTTAAATGCATGGCATATCGTACATACAAGAAAAACAAAAACGTGAAACAAAGCATGATAATTTAAGTTCACCTCGTTGAACCACATACTCGGCTTGATACTTGGGCCTAGATATAGTTTTAAGGACATCAATGTCATTGGCAGCCAAAATAAAATAAACAGAAAAAGATCTAGGTAAATTTGAAAGATGTTGAAATAGCTGAAAAATATCAAAGTTAAAGAAATGATTATAAAAATAGTCTATAATTTATTAGATCTAATATTCAATAAAATATCACCCGTATCAAGTAAAAACATAATTAAAATTATTATTTTGTTTTTTTATGTGCAAAGCCCATTAATATACTTTTATTACATTTTGAAATTGAATATGGGTTACTAAAACAATACGCATTTGCAATTAAAACAATTGAACTAGAGCTTATAAAATAATCAATTTAAGCATTATATTACCGGTATGACAAAACTCTTAAACGAACTTATTACATACAATACCACTATTTTGTAAATATATTTCTTATAAACTGATAATAAGGCTTTGGAAAATCTTTAAGACAATTTATTATTTAATAAAAACAAATTTTAGAGTTTTCCAGTAATGTTCCTACTGCAGCCACCTGTTCACATGATTTCTTTAGACTTTTACGCATTTTCAACGGTTTGAAAAAAACAGTAGTTTTCATTTCTAGGAGCATAAGTGATTGTTTTCGGTGCTTAAACGAATTGTATTAACTTTTAAATGCGGTTAAGCACCGAATAACTCGTTTGCTGCAAGTTTTCAGAGTTTTAATTTTTTGTAAATAGCTTCTATGGTAAAAAAATAAAAATAAAACTACATATTCATCTCAACAATGAAATCATTTATATTTGGTTATGAAGATGTATATACCGGTTATGATCAGCCGTACTATCAGATCCAAAGCGTATTTTATAATTAATGAAACATCAACACATTTTGAAGTTACCGTATCGATAAACTTGAATTCTATGACATCTATTCATTTATTAACTTCTTTAAAATTATTTTCAATTGTGTAAAATTTTATATAAGAACGAACATGAATGTTTTACGATCGGTTATGTACGTACTGGCAGTATAGCGATATTATTAAATTAGGCTGTTAAATGTTTACAAACCCCGAAACCTAATTAGCAAAATTTTATACATAAACTATTATTTTGACGGTTTCCACGGCTTAAAATACATGCACGCTAGTTTTTTACTTGTAGAACTATATTTGTTGATTACCTGTTACGATTTACAGATGAATATAACTGTACCTTCCATAAATACCCCTCTCAAAGTTAAGTGTAATAATATAATTTATAGTAATGCCAATAACCACTAAACATTAGAATATCTGAAAGATAAACAATGTGATATGCCTGCTAACATATTTATATTCGAACTGTTCGTTAGTAACTATAACTATCACAGAGTGGAGAACCAATCACCCCAGTTGCAATTTGTTACAGTACCTTTCATCTATTGTCTGAATCCCGTCAGTCGGTCCGATCGGGTATTGTCAAATTTGTTGCTGATACAGCTTATAAGCAGTTAAAATTTAAATGCACACTATAAATTCAAATATAAATTCAAGAGGAACTATGGATTGTACTTATTTTTATAATTTTAGTATTTTCTTTTTATGTTAAGAATTGAACATGAACCCATCTTCCCTCAATACAACATTGAAGAAGAAATTAAAAATATATTAGTTTTGAAAATACAATAACGGATTAAAAGAAGCCTCATAAGGCTCATTTCCAATACTCCCTTCGTACTATTGAGAGGTTTGAGGATTATATTGTTTTATTATGTAAAAAATGTTTCTACTAAATGAAGCGTATTAATGTTTCCTGCATCTTGAGTTATTATTTACTATTTAATTACTAGGTATTTCTATATTAGTAATTGAGTAATACATTAATGGTATGTTATTTCCAAAGTATTAGTAGCAAAAGTTAAATAAAGTAGAGAGTGTTAGTATATAAAAAACAATCTTCACGTAATAATGCCATAACATTCGTATTCGTATAGTTTATATTATTTTAAACCTATAAGATTGAATATGGTAAAACGCATTCCAGTTAGTCTAATATGGAAATCAGCATTATATTTTTATATCATTTAATGATCGTTTGTTTTCTTTATTATTATTCCAAGACAAGAGGTCAAGAAAAAAATGTTGCCATCAGTTTATATCGTACGATAATTGATATTTCGAAGAACATTGAATTGATTGTTTTCTTACATGTTATTGTTGTTTTCAATCAGCAACATATCAAACTAAATATAGTTAAACTAACACTTGACACCAAAAACAAATGTACTGTGATCAGTTACATCATCACGTTCGTTGTAAACCACAGTAAATAACGATTCCGTCCTAATTAAATTTTAATTATCAATAGTTTAACACAAAATTATTATATTTATCAAATTTATCAGATTTTTTTACGCTGACATATTTATACTTCCTGGGGTATTTTATTTCATAGAAAACTTACCTGTCATAATTCGAACATTAAATTAAAGTTACGTTTATTTATAAATTAGTTTTACCGTGTCATCTATATGCCATCTATATGTAGATGAAAAAACAATAGTAATACAAACTTTTCGTGAAGTAAGTAGTATATTAACCAACCAACTGTCATGGGTGTTTGAAGTTAACAATATTTGTAACGTTTCTCAATTAAATGTTTGCTGATAGTATAAATGTGATTGTTTAGTGAGAAAAATATAATTGATCCATATGAATTGAAACTTTATACAAAAATATAATATTAAAATAAAAATACACCTTATTGCGGTTTGGTATTTATCATATACTAATTAGCGGTAGATATACCAATATACAATTCATAATTTTAATATGAGTCCCGCGTAGACACAAATTTCATTTGTGAACCATTTCTTAACTTGATTTATAATCTCAAAGAATTCTAACGACGAGTTACTTAAGTAGTAAAATCATTCTTCCAAAGGCACGCACTTTCAGCGTTTTATGAAAAGAAATGTTAACCAATGCTACCATTTAAATTAACCATTTAAATATTTTGCACCATTAGTCAAGCCTTTCTGTATTGTCAGAAAATGTAATAATTTATAGTTACAGTGTGTATTTTAAGGGAAATTTCCTAACGTATATCAAGTCATTTTGTGAACATAAAAATATGCGTGCGAGAGTAAAGTAGTAAAGAAGTTAAGTTCAATTGTGGTTATTACGTATCATAAAGAAATAACTTATATGTACAAGAGCATAGCTAAATGTATGTACATTGCAATGTGAATTAAATTTAATCTGTTTGTTTGCTAAATTCCCGTATTTCTTGAAAACACTATATATTTCAGACAGCCGCTATACAAATTCAGTCTTTTAGAAGGGCATTTTAAGTTTTGAAGAGTATAATGAACTATACAATCTATGTATACAGTATTTTACCATGTTACTGACTTTGATGGATAGTTAATTACACTTAACGATGCATAAAATCTAAGACTTAGCGTATTATGCTAATGGTTTAGTAAATAATGTAACTGAGGTCTTTGTTTAATTTTAAAACTCTCTTCTTTATACAAATTGTATATTCTTGAAAGGAACTTTATTGAGGTAAAAAAGTTATAACTTTGTAGCTTGCAGCTGTCAAGTGACCTTTAAATCCCACTACAAACTGGTATCACAATAAAATAATAGTTTTTGACTATACTAACCAATTTTGCATTTAAAATTAATCTAGTAGTCTAAACATTAATTGTAAAATATTTTTCATTTTAAGATTTTTTTAGTTAAAAATACTTATATCCACATCAATCAGTACTGATAGACATAATTAAAAAATATTCAAGTTCACTGAAATGTGGTTTGGTTATAGCCGAAATTAAAAGCGGCAACAAATAAACTATTACAAATATGTTCATGTACCAAAACCCAAAAACTTCTAATAACTGTCTATGTTCTGTTAACATTGGGTACAAGTTTACGTGGGTTAAGTTTTGAATTCTTATACAATAGATAATAATAGGATGGTTTAAATCAAAATGATAAATTTATATAAGTACTTGCAACCATGTGTTACCGATGTTTTACATAATGCCTTGATATTTTAAAGATTGTGAAGTATTGTAAAGAAACAATATATTTTAAAGTTTTTTTACATATTTATCTATCATTTTACACACGTGACCTAATAATTCACGCGCCCAAAACGACCAAATAATGCTTTGCTTCTAATGTAAGAATTTGAATGCGACTAAAAGATAATGCCGTGGGTTAAATACATTTATCGTATTCAAATTGTTTGATATGGGTAGAATGATATGTAGAATATATGTTTGTAACGTCAATAACCTAAAAATGTACAGCGATATTAATAAATGTTGTTAATGAATGCTGTTGTGATAATTATATACAATTGTATATAAAACTTAATGCAGTATAGTTATATTATTTGCCAGTATTATAGATAGGACGAAAATATGTAAATGTCGTCCTAAGATAAGCGTCCTAAGCTAAGGTAAGTAACCTGCTGAAACACTGTTAGTATTTCACTATAAATACAATCTTCCAACTATATATATTATACAGAATAAGCCATACTCTTTTTAGTAAATATTTTAGTAAACCATACACTTTATACTAGCTCTAGAAGTACATACCTTGAAGCTTGTGAATCCTAGGTAAACCGAAGTCACACAATGCCACTACAGAGTCACTCACTTCCACGGTCACCATACCACTCTAAGCACACACGGTGACATTGTTCGTTAGCTAAAATATAAAGAGTATGTAATGCAAGTTAGGGGTCGTGTTTAGGGGATGTTCCCGCCCGGTAGCAGCTCAACTACTGACAAGGGCTCGGTCGATGCTTCGGCGCATGCCTGTAGACAGTGGTGCCACCGTGGGACACCAGGTAACTATGGGAATACATTGATATTGGGAGTACGTTGCTTATTCAAAAAACCATTGAACAAGTATGTTGTTAACGGGCTAGATAATGTAATAAATATTTCTGTTCCGTATTGTATACTTAGAGTTTACCAAATATTTATCATTGAACCTTTAGAACCATGCCACCCACCCCTTTAAAAATTTTTGTAATTTTGTACTCATGTTTTTTTATAATTGTAAAATTTAATATATTCTAATATATTGTAAACTATATTTTCCATATGTAAACCAAATTTAATAACCTCAAGAGTAATTAGGTCTTTTTCGAATTAATATAGACGGTATAGCTGTTTGCCAACCTCAAATAATAATGTAATGATATTTATATTCTTCGGATCGTTCTACGTCTTACTTAAGGTAAAGTAAGATATTTTCAATCAACTTAATATTAAACAAAATTTACGATTTACCAAGACATCAAATTAATACTAACCCAAATTTTAATTTTAATATTTCTGTAATCGACATACAGTGGTGATAATATAAGTAGTTATAATATAAAATATATTAAACGTACTATAATTTTATTAGATCGTGGATTATATTTTTATTTTAAAAGATTCATATAGTTTTATTTCAAACTAAACCTAATAAACACACGTATTACGAGTGCAAATTTTAGTTTATTAAATAACGATTTAAAGTATAACAAAATTTAGATAATAAATTCTTGCTACTTAATTTTTTTTTCTAACAAAAGGTTTAGTAAATTTTCCAAATCAACAGGCTAAATTGTTTTAAATTAAGTACAAAAGTATGAATACAATGTGGTAAGTATGATGGGACTGGGCAATAAAATTTCAATGTATGAGAAATTGTTTTAAACCGTAACACATCTCTTGGCATTCCCAGACGGATTTTAATTACGCTTTGCCTGCAGAGATTTTGTTCGCTTTTAATTAAGCCTAAACGTTTTTAAACTATTCTTCCACTTCTTGTCACCGTCCACTTATATCATGCGTATAAATATAAATAATGGTTTTTGAATTCACCAACTGAATATCTTATGAGCAACTTAGATTATTACAAGAAAATATTTCCTTAAGTTCGCTTTAGTTTAAGAACAATACCGCTTTCTTACTACTAATAAAGATGATATACATATAAACCCTTTTCGTGTTTTCAAACAAGAGCTGTCCATGTATTTGCTCAGCTGTAATGCTACCGATAATTTGTAATTCTATTTTTAAATACAAAAATAAATAATAATAATCTTGTTTCATAAAATCTAAACACTTGGTCAATGTTCAAAAAATTGTGATAGTAGTTTTAATTGTAGTCTAAGATTAACAACGAATTCCATTTGCTTTTTTTTAATAGTATACTATTATAAATAGTTCAATATTAACAAAATTCAGCTATTTATATATCTTTAAATATTTACTAAGTCAAAATAATAGGTAATGTATTGGTGTCAACTTTTTATAATTTAATGCCTAAACTAAATGGAAGACTTTAATTGATGTTGCTGTGTAATTTAATCAAACTAATGTACTTATGATTTTTCCTATTTACCTACTTTATTATTTAGACTACTGTGTTCTTATGTAAAATATTAATATACCGTACATTTCATAAAACTATCAGTAAGCTGATCTTGAGGTTTGAGTAAAAATGTTTCAACTGCATTAATACTTTATGTCATAATAAACCTTTAAACATGTAATAATAAAATTATATATTTTTTATTTTCAAAAATAATTTATAAAATACCAATAGCAATATTGTATCGTGCTATATTAAATAAATATGTGCGGGTAGTTTTTTGAAGTGTATAATGTATATGACCATTTGAAAGCTTCTATAGTTAAACATAAAAATACTTTGATCCAAAATTAGTTTTTTACCATTTGATATAGTGATCCAGAATTTTATAACTACATAACCTACGACTAACAATTAATTATTGACTAATGCAAAACAAACAAATTAATTAATTAATTATCAGTGTTCCATTGATTCCTGATTTATCTCGTATTTCCTTTAAGAGTAATAATTTTCAACCTTAAGTCCTTTAACAACCTTTAAGTCCTTTTAAGTTTTTAAAATTATATTTTACATTATTTTTTCTGACATAAAATAAAATATAATTGCAAAAGCTTTGATTTATTTATTGAGTAAAATATAGAACAAATTATAAAAAAGTTTTGCAGCAATGGAATCAGTTGTACGATAAAAAAATATATTTACACTTATTTTATTTAAATTTTTAATCCAAAATGTTTTATAAATTTTGGCTTTGAAAATAGATTACATTGTTGGGCATCGATGTTTGATCCTATTATGGCAGCTTCTGTTGGCTGAACGACGCATATTGCAATACTGGTTGAGGAAGGAGAATGTAATATCAATATTTTTTAGGAATTGTGCGTATAACAAGTTTAGTAAAAGCAACTTTTAATTTAGTTAAATTTTAAATACTAGTACAACAGATTAAATAAACTAAATGGTGTTTTGTTAAATTTGTTGAAATAAAGTATGATATTGAATTTAAGGTGTATAGTATTTGTTTGAAAATGTATTTTAGGTACGGCATTCATAAGCATTTTTAGTTATTAAGGTTTCAAAAACGTGCTTGAAAGTACTGTTTTAATTAACTTTTGTTTGCTCGACTAAAAATAAAAATTAACTGTAGAAATTAAATGTAATACTGTTATTGATAAACGGTATCAGGAAACTGACACATACTTAATCCCTTTAAGCGCAACTTCAATAAATTACTTTTTATTTACTAAATATAGAATATAAAGTACGGTTGAATGTACAGAAAATCTTCTAAATAAGATGTTTTCAAAAATCTCTACCCAAATCCCTTTTATGGGGGCAAACAGTATCCTTTGCTACACACAGTGGTTAAAAGAGAGGAAATGCCTCCTCACCACCCCCCCCCCACACAACGCACCCGGGTTAAGTGGCAACATATTTCAAACATCCTCGGTTTTTCAATGCTAACTTGACCTGCATATCAAGTTTTAATGATATTGATCAGTAAATAAGAGAGAAATAGTAATTCTTGAATTCCCCAAGAATAAGAATATCATTGAACTACGTACTGCGTTTACCAAAAAAGGAAAATTGTAATTTTCTCCGCAACCAGGAATCGTATAATAGTAATTCAAAATACTGATTTATTTAGTTTTTTGAGCTCTTTTTAATGGTGGGTGGTAATATTTTTTAAAATTTATGTTTTTTTATGAAAAATCCCAAAAATTGAATTTTGAATGTTTTAAGTCCTGTAATTTCTGAACCCGAATTTTCCCAGGAATGCGGGTGGTTTCATTTTATTGGAAACATTAAGTTCTATAAACCACTAATGTTTAATACAAATCGTTTGAGCCGTTTTTGAAAAATTTGGAATTTTTAAGATTGTTGGCCATTTTAGGGGATAAAATAAAAAACCTTTAAAAATAAAAAATTTTAAAAAATTTAAAAACGCCCGGAGATATCGTGGATTAGTACCTACATACCAAATTTCATAAAAATCGGATCATTGGTTAGGGATCTAGCTCTGTACACATCCATTCAGACGGGTAGACAGACAGACACACAGACATCGCGTAAAAATCACTTTTTTGGGTTCAGGGAGCACCAAAACGAATATTTCCACTAGCAATTCAAATTCAAAAATTTTGACGAAAACAATACTTTCTCCATATACCATGTATAAGGGGAGAAAGTAAATAACAGTATTAGGGAACTGACACATACTTTCTCCCTTTTGGCCTAACTTAAATTAATAAATTACTTTTTATTTACTAAATATAGAATACAAATCACGGTCGAATGTTCAGAAAATCTTGTAAACAAGTTGTTTTCAAAAATATCCTCCCGAATCCTTGTTTAGGAGGCACTACAGAATCCATCGCTACACACGTGGTTTTAAGAGGGGAAATTCCCCCTATTCGCCCCCTCAGGGTTATTAAGGGGCAACATATTTCGAATTTCCTCGGTTGGTCAATGCTAACTTGACAAGCATATCAAGTTTGAACGAAATTAATCAATGATTAAGAGAGAGATAGTATTTTTTTTACTCCCCTTAAAAATAACATTGGACAACGTACTGTGTTTATCGCAAAATGAAAATTTAAATTTTCTTCGCAATCAGTAATCATAGAATAGTAATTCAAAATACTAAATTATTTCGTTTTTTCAGCTCTTTTTAATGGTAAATAGTAATATGTTTAAAATAACATAATGTTTGTAATATGTTTTAATATGTTAGAGCCGTTTTTGAAAAATCTTGATTTTTCATATTTTTTGCGGTTTTTCGGGGATAATTAGGCATACCCTTAAAAATAAAAATTCAAAAAAAGGAGAAAAGTGCTTGGAGATATCTTGGATTAGTACCTACATACCAAATTTCATAAAGATCTGACCATTGGTTAGGGCTCTAGATCTGTACACATCCATACAGACAAACAGACAGACAAACAGACACAGACACACAGATATCACGTAAAAATCACTTTTTTGGGTTCAGGGAGCACCAAAACGAATATTTCCACTAACAACTCAAATTCGAAAATTTTGACGAAACAATACTTTCTCCATATACTACGCGTTTAAGGCGGAAAAAGTAAAAAGGGTCTTGGTCATCACACAGGAGGAAAATGTATATGGAAACCGATCCTTCTATTAAACCAAATCATTATTCATTACTAAGTTTCTTTTGGACGGAGCTACAGCTAAAATAGACACTAGATACAAATACTCAGATTGCTAAAGATAGTTAAAACGGATTCAAGAAGGCTTGATATGAGCTTACTTAGCTGAAAGTCTGTTCACTCGTGGCGGTAATACAAGGATGGAATTAAAAGTAACTAAGCGTTATTACACTGGGAAAGGCAATAATTACGATGTCATGGATTCATATCACCTTGTGGGTTGGCGTAACTTTGTTAATGAATTTCCTATAGAAAGTGAACTATTAGCATGACCCGCACGGTGAAACTTAAGCCCGGGACCACCATAGAAGTTCCTAACGTGACCCCCTGAACACGTTTTGGGGGGTCGTTCAAAAATGTATATATATGTAGAGTTTGAAGATTGTTTCCATCCTAAAGCTATTCACTAAATCCAAAGTGTTGAAAACAAAAAATTAAATGACATGAATTTGAGAACAGTCGAATTGGCTCACCAGTTAGTTTTAAGAACGAAACAACCACATGGACTCAACATTCGTTAATTTGATAATTTTTGGTTCCTTATTATTTCTACATTATCAAAATAGTTTTATTCCACATCATCTGATCTTAACCAAATGTGTAAATAACATATGATCTGTTGTTTTTGTTTCTCATTGATTTTTTGTGCTTGATAAAGAGAATACCTCGAAATGTTGCAACAAAATGGTGTTAATTTCTTAAATGTATATATGTTTTTGCACTCTAGCGGTCGCACATTTTTGTCCGATTAACTTCAAATTTTGTAGGGATGTTCCTTTCTGTAATCAGTTGGACAAGTTCGTTGGGCAAAATAATCGGAAAACAACCCCTTTTTTGGGGATAATCTTAAAAATTTCGAGTTTTTGGGCCCAAAAAGGGTCAGAAAAGCCCCAGATGTAAAATTAGTGCATATAAAAAGATTGAAATTAGTGGTACGAAAGTGTTAAGCTCTCTCTCGTCATTCTAGCATAAATATTTACCGAGTTATTAAAGAAAATGTGTTTCGACTAAACACATTTTACTAAACAGTACGTTGTTATGGGGGTTTTACACTAGAAAAGCCTGTTATTCCTTTGTTAAAGTACTTTTATTATCCCCAGCAACTCACGCCTACTTTCAAGCCTGTCTCGACCTTCTCCTACCATTATAATGCGAAAAATTGTATTCCCAGCTTTGCAGGGAAATGAAACCAGGAGCATCAGAACAGCAAAAAAATCAATGTTTTCAGATCTCAATAAAAATTGGAATACATAATGTTTTACACTGATTATTTTGAGTTTTAAAAGCTTTTATGTGGAAATTCACTTCCCTTACGTCAGCTTGCTGCGTGCGAACTCGTCTATTGGAATACAATTTCTAAATAATGAACTTTTAATATAATGGAAATTACCAATTTGTATAAAACTCAATAACGGTTATATTATATTTATTTTATTTTAAAATGATTTTTTGATGGTGGTGATCTAATGTTATTTAAAAAATAGTTTGGTGCTTGGACTTTATAAAAAAATATGTGATGGTACTGATTACGTAATGATTAATGCGATAGCACTAATGTGATTACACGAATTGTGTTTGAATACTGTGGTATATTCTTCACACTTGTCCATACACTACAACAAATGATATCTGGTGAAATGTTTAAAAAATGAGCATAAAACAGATTTAAGAATAAAATCCGTTATTGTGTTTGTATTGTCCTCATGACAAGGAAACCTGAAAATAATGTTAGTTAATATTCACTAAACCGCTTCAGCCCTATTGCCTTGTAGGGCTTTGTGTCAAACCATTTCTTCCTTCAATATTGGGTTTCTAGTAGCTGGGGAAAGCTCTTTATGCTGTCTAATTTTCTCTCTAAGCAATTTTATATAAATTATGTTTTTTCGTTGTGCTTTCTTATTTTTTTTCAAAATATGTAAAATAATTACTTAATACATATGATTTATTAAGATATAAAACAAAGCATAAATAATTGCCGTAGTATTTTATTTAGGAGCCGATTGGGTCCCTTTATAATGCAGATGCAGTTTATTTTTCCTGAAATAAACTTCTCTATTTTAAAACATAACGAATTACAGACACGTTAATAGAGAGAGGTCAGCTTATATGCATGATTATGCAGAAACACAACACTATTCAACCATCAAGCTATAACAAATTTAAATAATTTAGTTTTCTTTTAACCAAACAGTTTATCTTTGAATAAATCGCTGCATTAGATATATAGTCAACATAATTCAAAGGACCTAAATACCTTTGTGATATTTTTAATTTGTTTCTTAAAGTTTCATGTTAACATAAATAATACATGCAGAAACAGAAAATTCAGTTTCAAAATACCTAAACAAGGTAATATATAGCTACAGTTCAGTAATTAACTAAACAAATCAATGCATTACACTATATTTCGCATTTTGATTCTGAAGATGTATAAAATACAAGTATAATAAAATAATAAAATATAAAATATAAATAAAAATTATAACATTTATAAAAATTTAAGAACATAAGTATAAATATAAACAAACATAAAATGTTTGATTGGGTATTAAATAACCTGGTAATAAGTATTAAAGAAACTTATATACTAATATATAACCTTATCAATATAATTATTTTAAGGGTAATATTTTAAAAAGGTTAACTAACAAGACATATATGTCGTGATGTTTAACAAACTAACTATTTATTTTGTCAGATTATTGTTATGCCAAATAAAAAACAAATTGTCTTACCTAATATTGCTAGTGAAAATGACATTGAGCGCATTATTCATTTTTACTGTAATGGTTTTTGCACTGCAAATGATAATACATTTATCGAGTTGTATGCCAATTTGATTAAAGTGATATACATATAGTTTCACCTCTAGTGCACCACTAAATTGCAGAAAATAAATAGGTAAATTAAGTTTATATTTATATTTGTATTTGCTTTATAAGCTATGGTATGTGTTGCTGTGATTAAAAATTTCTAAAATTTATATACTCTTAATTTTGGTTTTAGAGCCGCTTCCAATTGTCAATATAATGCCTCCCTTCCTTTTAGCGAATTTCCCGCTATAGGGAAGAAGGTAGTCGGCATGGTAAGACCTAGGCCCGGGACCATGATAACTTTTCGTTTTGAGGTCCCCAGACCCCAAAAACACCATTCGTTCGAAACTGTATATATATATATATATATATATATATGTGTGTGTGTGTGTGTGTGTGTGTGTGTGTGTGTGTGTGTGTGTGTGTGTGTGTGTGTGTGTGTGTGTGTGTGTGTGTGTGTGTGTGTGTGTGTGTGTGTGTGTGTGTGTGTGTGTGTGTGTGTGTGTGTGTGTGTGTGTGTGTGTGCGATAACTCTCGCAAAAAAGGTCCGATTTTGACGAAATTTGGTAAAAACGTGTAAAGCAGCATTTATGACTTTAAGTTCGAAAACCAGACGAATCGACCTATCCAAAGAGGTATTTTGGGGGGGTTTTGTACCCCAAAAATGGGTTTTTTGAGTTTTTACATACAATTTTTGAAAAAGTCAAACTTTAGTTTTTTCCATTGGAATCAGCTTAAAAATACGCACAGTTTGATGTTTTAATCATTGCTCTACATCAATTGGTTACTGAGATATTGAAAGTGCTAAACACAGTACGTTGTCCAATTTTATTCTTATGGAGGATAAAAAAATTTTATATCTTGCTTATTTTTAAACTTATCCTGACGAAACTTCGTATATTGCTCCATTTCATTGTGGTCTATTGATATTAGCACAAAAGCCCATTTTTTTGCCGATAGTTCCCGTAGCAGCAAACCTGCATACTCAGCCCCATGTTATTCTTAAGGAGAATAATAAACGTGTTATCTCCTTTAATTATGAACATAAATTAATAGAACTTGGTATGTGGCTTTACCTAGTTGAGTTATAATGATATTTTTAGAAAAGCCTATTTTTAGTGTTCCTTATTTCAGCAAGCCTGCATACTCAGCCGCCATGTTATTCTTAAGGAGAATAATTAAAATGTCATAAATCGTTTATTTATGATTGTATATTGATGAAACTTGGTATGTGGCTTTATGTGGTATTAAGATAAATTAATATTCATTGGAAATTCGCTGAGTATGCAGGTTTGCTGCTACGGCGGTATTTATTTTTCACAAAGTTCAATTAACATTTGACTTGCGATTCGTTCTTATATTGATAATGTTATAACGAGAAGGCTAAAATACAGTTTTACTCTGCCCCATGAGGCCAATTCGTCGATACCGGGTTGGCCAAGTAACCTATAAAATAGCGTGGGCGTGAACAATAGCAGCAAATGTCATATTCGAATATACAGGTTTAAATATCAAACAATGCTTATTTAAATATTATAATCGTTTAGTTATCATAATGTTCACGGGGATTATTTTATACTTAATACAGAAATTATCAACGTATTTTAGTTTAATCATAAATGAATAACAATATAACAAACGTAAAATAAAATAATAAATACGTAAAAACTCATTTTGAATGATTAAACCCCTAATTGTTGGTAAGTTATAAAACAATTATTGGGAAAAAACAATATATTAAAAACTGATATTGAGTTTTGCATATATATAATTTTGAAGCATTGTTTAGCTTCATGTTACGTCTATAATACCTTATTTGAAAAGCATGTAGTTTTTACTGTGTGTAATACATACTCTTGCAAAAATAAAATAATTATTCATAAGGAAATTTTAATTAATAAGAAAATTTATTACAATGTCTTATTCAATCTTACCATTCGTCATTACATGTTTTCTGATAGTTCAAAGTTCTTAATATTGTAATTAGAATATATATTGGTAAAACAATGGCATTTCTTAATAAAAAAATACAATTTAATAAAACAATTCCCATATATTTTTGGTACAGCTATCCTAGCAGGTGGAAACATTGATCCAACTAAAATGAAATCTCAGGGTCCGCTGTCATATTGTTGTTAATGGTACAAAAGATCTATACACATTATTTACCGTACAATCTTTTATTGTTTATAGTTTGTTTCTGCTGGATGTACATGAAATTATGATACACCTAGAGAATGGTTTATAATGCAACAAGTTAATGTGCGGAAATGTATTCCTTAAGTGTTAAATAAAAATAAATAAACATGAGACACAATAATTACATATTAATTAATTATTATAAAAATGGGTCAACCGATAAATCTTTATTTTTTGATTTATTTGGACTTTACCTATCGCTTCTAGTGTTTAAAATTACACTACGTTTCGGGAGGTAAGGAAACTCCTCCCGTTATCAAGTGAACCCTACCTACATCTAAATATTAAGTTCTTACACCTAACTAACCTACATTTTTTTGGATTTTCTTATTTTTTCTTTTACATTTTAATTACACTAACACAAAAATAACAAATATATATATACAAGAAATAAAATACAATACACTAACAAAACATGTACATACACGAACAAATTAAAAACTGACTATACATTACCTGTTCTGCATCGTTGCCTCCAAACTGACGGCAAACACGGGCAACCTCACTCACTCGTCGACTCAGACGGATGGGCAGCCACAGCTGTGTCGCCAAGTGCCCCTGGCAGTAGGTGGGGGTAACGGCTCTCTCCCCTCCACTACCGCTAGCCACTAGTCGAGTGCGCGATCTGATGGTTAGCGGACGTGAGAGTGAGGTTGCCGTGTTTGCCGTCAGCTTGGAGGCAACGATGCAGAACAGGTAATGTATAGTCAGTTTTCCATTTGTTCGTGTATGTAAATGTTTTGTTAGTGTATGGTATTTTAATTTTTCTATATATATTTGTTATTTTTGTGTTGGTGTAATTAAAATTTGATACAAAAAATTAAGAAAATCCCAAAAAAATGTAGGTTAGTTAGGTGTAAGAACTTGATATTTAGATGTAAGTAGGGTTCACTTGACAACGAGAGGAGTTTCCTTACCTCCCGAAACCTAGTGTAGTTTTAAACACTAGAAGCGATAGGTAAAGTCCAAATAAATCAAAAAATAAATTCAATTCCATCGCTATTATGAGTTTCAAAAATACGATAAATATTTTCTGGTTTGTAGTCCTATTTTAATTAGGCAAAACATGAAATTTCCTCGACACTGTAGATTTTTGTTGTCACTACGATTTTGGTATACTTCATTAACAATTCGTTGTGTGATGTAGAATAATCGGTATGTGAATTTAAAAAATAGGATATATATTTATCAATATGTCCATCTGGTTTAATATACATTGAAGATTGAATTATGTGGACCGGAGTTAGAGAACTGGCGGTGTCATACCAATTAACCCGACGTTGATGAAGCCAACATCAAGGTTCGCGACTCAAAGCAACTATGTGTGGTATTAATCGAGCAAAGTTGATTGATTAGGGAAAGGTATGACTTAACACTATTTTTTTTTGTAAAATTTATATTTATCAGTGGTTTAATTGGATCTTTTATACAGTTCTCCTGAATATCATCTAATTTATATATTGTTGAATTTGTATTGATAAACACTATATGCCAGAAAGAAAATAAATACTTATAGGTATTTTGTGCCATTAAGTGTAATCTATGTGTGTAATCAATGCCTCTCTTTAGTTCTGTACACAAGTAAATAAACATGTTGCATTAATAGTAAATTACAAAAATAATGCTACTGCAATTTAGTTTTAATCGATGAAAATATCAACTATATGACACATATCAAAATGTATATCTAAACTGCATTACTGTAAAACATAGACTATGTCAGCTTATATTTCCAGTTATGGTGACCGTGTCAAGCTTGGTGAACCAGTTTTAGTAATTACTAGGTTTGCCTACGTTGGAGGTGATCATTTTTGTTTATATTGAAACCAAAATGTACAACATATTTTGGTTGTAAAACATTTTTATAATATTTTCCCAGTGCAATCAGGCTACTCACAATCCTTAGACATAGCTGTAGAGTTATTGGAGTGAACGGACCAGAATAATGTAATTTAGTCATATATAAACCAAATTTATATTAAAATTAAAGTATGATTTATTCTGTAACATTGCAGCATCAAATTTACATAAATTTAAACATGGAATTATTTTCCCTTAACACGCTGACTACCGATCGTCACGTATATGTGACACAATGTTAAAAAAGAAAAACTTAAAATAGACCAGCGTAACATATACGTGTCGCTCTGACTGATTCCAGTGGACCGACAACACGTATACGGGACGCTCAGGCCAAATCCAGTTGACCAACGACACGTATACGGGACGCAGTCACCGTTCACTTAAATGACTTGCCATGTCCATACGGTACACTATATAGATCTGAAGCCTGTATATCGGTCTATAGTAATGTGTGACACGTATGCGTGTCGCTCGGTCTCGTTTTTTTCAGATTTTAAAAGTTGGTTATCCATATTTGATAGGTTTCATGTTTCATTGTCTGTTACAAATTTTATAATTTTGTTTTGAAACCGATTTCAGTTCGTTATCAATAAAATAAATGTAAAAAAATGGTTTTTTATTTGATTTCCCAGTCATCCAAAGTTTGAAAACTCACATATGTGAGACAGTCGGTCTATCTCAAAAAATATCATATAAAACATTACTATAGACCGACGTCACACATACGTGACGCAATACAAATGCTAAATCAGCACTGAAATAATACTTTATTGCTACTTTTATGAGTAAATATATATATTCTACTTCAAAACATATGAAAAACGGAAACAAATTGTCGGTCTCTGGGTTACAATTGGTCACAAGGTCACAGAATTGGTCTGCTGGGAACTCCCGGCAACCCAATTTCCGGACCGTCGTTAGCGAACGTGAAAAACTATTAATCTGTGCGTGGGGAAAGAGTTCAAACACTAACAGGCATGTAAATGTATGGTTGGAGCAGCAGCACTGCAAAACTTACATACTTGGTATTACAAATATATATATAAAACTAGTACACTGGTTAATATACTAATGATGTAATCCTATTAAAATGTTAAAAAAAACAGCGATAGCAAAATTTGGTATCATAATTTGTGTCTATTCTATTGGGCAATACTGACATTCATACCGTTGATACTCAAATATCCGTATTGTGATATCATAAGTAAAGTTATGAGGATAGAGGTAACCAAATATTGACCCAGGTACACACAAACCGGTATCCCGTTGTCCGCAAGAGCGGACAGATAACCAGATGTGTTAAACATGTTCAGATATTTTTCAGTATAATAAATTAACTAGCGATATAAAATAATACAATCAGGTTGGCATAGCAGTTATTAAAGCCCATGTGGCGGAGTTATGAAGATGAGTGAATCTTAAAACTCACAAAGAAAAAACGGGATTTTCGGAAACCCCGAAACCTCTTGCCCTCTGGAGCAAGAGCTCGTAAGAAGTTATTTAAATAAAGTCGATGGATCGTATGTCATAATAGCAAGAACTTGCTGTTAGTAAGATACGGTAATATAGAATGTTGGGATCCGAACATTAATGATTATAGTACATTAAATGAGTTCAGTTAACTTTTTACGGTAATAGTATATTGACAATTTATCACGATGTATATTGATTGTAAGTAGCCTGATATAATGTAATTGCTGGAAATACCTTGAGACGTGTATTCGAAATATGATCGTCATCATAATTAAAATCGATATTTTTAGTTAATAGTTTGTTCATTAAAGCTCATGGCCGAAAAAAATATTAAAAGTGATTGAGTATCAACAAACATATTTATATTTTATAAATATGTTACAATAATAATAAATTATTCATTTGGCCTGAATAAATAAATACATATCACGTTTACAATGCTTAACGTGGTACCGTTATGGACATTTTTACTATCTATATCTATAAAAGGCAAAGCCCTGGCTGACTGACTCATCACTAATTCTCCACCTTCCCATGTAGGTAAAGAGCTGAAATTTCTTACACTGATTCTTTAGGTCTTAAATAGGACAAATAAATGGTTTTCATCCTGATCTGACCTTGGAGCTCCACCAAGAGATCCCGACAAAGTTGCCATGTATTTCCTATGGACATTCATTTTTGTTTGAGGTAATGAAAATACAAACATCTGATCTTGATTTGTAGTAGTTCCACGGGCTAACCACAGAATGCAGCACACACAACTGTCATAGTTTTTATAAATTATTTGTGGGGCGAAGCCTGCGGGAACAGCTATTTATTATATAATTTTAAGTTACTACACCTTAGATATACTGTAATACAATTGTCGTTTGAAAGTACTCAGTAAAGATTCGGTAAGTGTTCTCATTATAATTTAGCCAGCAACTTAGAGAGCATTACATAAAATTGTTATCCGTTTTGTATAACATACAATATTTTATATATATTGAACTGTAGATTGGAAAGTACTTTTACTAGGTATGTTATGCCTATTATTATTTATAGTAACACCTTTAAGTGTAAACTCTAATTTGATTCCTATGTAGCAGGATGCATATAATTCATTTCAATAAGGAATACTATAAATCATGTCCTTACCATTATAAAAATTCATCGTTTAGTTAGCACACGGTTGCTTTTAGTAATATCCCTTGAAGTATAAGATGTTTAGTAGACGACGAAGTAGTTAGTCACTTCTCTGGTTAATATCAGACATAGTTGCTTTGATGCAAACACCCTTCTGTTCCTATATGAGCGAATAATGAGTAATATCATATCTCAGCATTCTCAACTCAACTACGTTTAAATTACCCACATTATTGTAATAAATCCTTGATTCTGATTTGTGGCTGTTTAACTTTTAAAGCTATTATTTTTAAATACTAGTCTGGCTAATGCTTAAAAGCTCCTAAATTTTGAATGCGCAGTTTTAAAATCCCCATGTTAATATTATGGACTTATTTTATTTAGTTAGTAAGCTGTTTATAATATAAAATTATCATATCATCCAACTTCATGCCCACGCAGAACATGAAATCATCTAGTCTACTTACATAAATCTAGACGGATTCACTCACTCACTCACTCTCTGACATAAACTATGGGGCACTTCCCGTAATCGAACCCCCCCCCCGACCCCATACTTGAATTAAAGCTCTTGACGAGAAACTCCCAGAAAAATTACCAAAAGTTAACATTTTTGATTTTTTGGGGCATTTTTGGGTCGGGTAAAATTCCACTTTTTCAATTTTTCCACTTTGAGCGCGTTTTGTACGGAAACGGTAAGAGATGGCAAAACATGTTAAATACAAAAGTTGTAGAAAATTTAAGTTCCAACTAACGATTTTTCGTCAGATTAAAGATCCGGTCATCCGTTTAGCCGCTATTCATCGGAGAAGAAGTAATTTTGAGTATTTTAGCCCATTTAAATTTGTACAGTTTTGGAAAGCCGTTTAATCAAAGCACATTATCTTTGGCTACATGTTTGTATCAGCTGATTTAAAAACGAGTTCGCACGCAGCACGCTGACGAGAGGGAAGTGAATTTCCACATAAAAAACTTTTAAAACTCATAATAAGTGTAAAACATACATTAATTTCAATTTTTATTGAATTTTGAAAACATTGATTTTTTGGCTGTTCTGATGATCCTTGTTTCATTTACCTGCAATGCTGAGAATACAATGTTGCGCATTATAAGGTTAGGAGAAGGTCCAGTCAGGCTTGAAAGTAGGCGTGAGGTTGCTGGGGATGATAAAAGTACACCAACAAATGAATAACAGGTTTTTCTAATGTAAAACCCCCATAAGACAACGTACTGTGTTTGGTCAATACACATTTTCTTCTATAACTTGGTAAATAGTTATGCTAAAATGACGAGAGAGGGCTTAAAAGTTTCACCCCACTAATTCCCATCTTTCTACGTGGATTAATTTTCCATCCGGGGCTTTTCTGACCCTTTTTGGGCCCAAAAACCCAAATTTTGAAAGATTAATCCCCCAAAAAAGGGGTTTAGAGTTTTCCGATTGTTTTGCCCAACGAACTTGCCCAACTGATTATAAAAAGGAATGTCCCTAACAAATTTGAAGTAAATCGGACAAAAAATGCGACCGCTAGAGTGCATACATATATATATATATATATATATATATATATATATATATATATATATAACATTTTGAACGACCCCCCAAAACGTGTTCAGGGGGTCACGTTAGGAACTTCTATAGTGGTCCCGGTCTTAAGTTTCACCGTGCGGGTCATGCTAATAGTTCACTTTCCATAGGAAATTCACTAAAAAACGCCCGTGTAGGCGATACTAATTTGCTCATATGAGGTTTATATAAACCAGCTGTTACAAAACAATGTGGGAACATTATCGCCTACACGGGAAGTCCAATATCGCGAATATCGTTTGTTTCGATATTGGAAAATGTAATCAACCGATTGTTTGTTCTATCGAATGATAAATTTGATGGGCCCGCGGTAGCCCAGTGGATATGTTGTCAGGTGATTCAAGATCATGTGGTCACGGGTTTGAATCCTACTTTTGTTCCTTACTTTTTGAGGTCTGCAATTTATTTCTGTTTAATTTGACTTTATTTTGTTTTTACAAATTCATTTATTTGTAATTTGCACAACGAACAGCCATCATACATCACTCTGCGGGAGTTAGGTTAGGTTAGGTCACTATAATTCTGTCGTGAACTGAAGCCTAATTTGTTATTTTTTTACACGTAAATCCATTTGTAGAACTCTAATTTAACATTGTAACCACCACTTTGTATTTATATCTGATTGACATTGAATGAGTGAGCACTTTAGTTTTTGCTTTTTTCACCTCGAAACAACCATCGTAGTTGAGAGTTCATTCGATAAAACTAACAAGCAGCCGGTTGGTCAAATGTATCCATATCGAACCGATATGGGATGGCCTGTGTAGGTGTTAATGTGCTCACCAAAGGTCATTGTTGTGTAGTTTTTCTTTGGTTAATGAACTACGATAGTTGAGTTTGATTTAAACTTGAGTTGACTGAGGAAGGTAAGTGAGCGAAGCGAACTCCAAAAGGGGGTTTGGGGGCGAAGCCTCCAACGGCGATAAGCCCTAGTATTTGATATAAATAATATAATAAAATTTTAAGGGCGATCGATGATACTAAATGAATTGTCATTCATAAAATTAAAACTATTATGATAAGTAATATTACATTGACATATATTTCAAAGTTTAACTATAAACATTTGTTAGTTTAAGAAATAACAAATTGGTATTATGAACGTACCAATAAACGAATGGAAAAACATTTTATTTTCAAAATTTTTTGACTATATATTTTTTTAAATAGTACCGAAAAGTTTAATTTACTTATTATTTATTTGGAAAACACCCAATTTTTGCAACATGCAGGACAGAACATACACCAAGATGGCTTATATATCTTTGAAAAGAAGTCATAAATATAAACACTACTCAATGGTCTTAAGAAAAACACTAAAGCACAACTAGTAACTAAACAAATCAAAGTAACATGCAGGCCAATACAAAATAAGTAAATAGTAATTTACATCAGTAAGTAACATTAAATATCATTAAATAACATTAATAAAAATAACAAAAATAATAATATGGTAGTTTAAACAACAACAATAATATGATACTACATTACTCACCCATATATCTATAAAGCCCTGTTTCCATTCTAACAGTTTTTGCATTTTTTTAACTCAAAACAAAATTCAAGTAAAATGTTTAATGGAAACGCTCGCAAACTGTTTTGAACTTTGTTGGCCAACAGAATGTGTTTTGAGCCGATGTAGCTGACAACAAAGTTTTGAGGAGAGCTCGAAACATAATGGAAACGGTGTCCCAACACCCAACACTGTTGTGAGCAGAGTTCGCGCATGCGCAATAAGCGGTAGCAGCTGACGCCACGCAACCCCGCACCGTGGTGCCCTTGGTGGCCGCGTCCTTCCCGTCGAAAACACGTGTTTTGTTTGAGTCTTGGGTCATTACTTTGCCGTACAATTAGTTTTAAGAACAGGCTGTAGGACTATTGTCCTTCAGCCTGTTGGACATTTATTTTTTAAAGTAGTTTTAAGTTACAATTTTGACCGATAGATGTGATTCTAGCTTCATGACTCAACTGACAGATTACTTGAGATTGGCGCAATGAAGCGTTGAAACCAGGTTGTAGTTTTACAACGGTAAATTTGAACTGGAGACTAAAAGGTCACTTAAAACCACTTTATTTAGTCATACCACACCAGAGACAAATCAAAATCAGTAAATTGATTATTTGTCAAATAATTAAATCAATTTACATATGCATTTCCAAAGATTTAATCACAGTAAACTTTTATATATACTAGTGATTTGCTGTGTTTGCTATATTTTTAACTTATTGTTAGTTTGACATTAAGAAGTTTTTCTATACACATTGAATACAAATTTGGTATAACTAATCAAGCGTGTGCATTAAACCAAAATTGCCTTATCTGTTAGTTCATCTCCATCAGATTCATAAACTAAATAACTGGTTTAAAATTTCGACCTCTAATTGTTGATAGTTTTTTTTATTTTGCCTTATTTATGTGTTTAAGAAATTATGATTAGGTCTAAACCAGCATATAAAATCTTATATTAGTTTGGTTTCTTAAAATACTGACACACTAAATTCTATAGAAAACTCGCCACTTAATTGATTTATTACAGTGAAATATAAATTCTTAACTTGGCTATAGTCAACACATACTGATGATTCATTTTAAATCAGGGCCTATACAACTTCTATTGGGTTTGACATGAAACATTACAAGTATAGTTTATTGGAAAACAATGTATGGAAATATAATTTTTTGTACAGTTTCAACAAACGCTGTAAATGTGTTTGCGTTACATTGTATTAACATAATTGTGTAGCAACACAAGTGAGGCTACACACAAACATGTGTAGTAATACACGAACGCTCCGTGGTGGAGAGGAGATGGCTTTTCGCGGGAAATTTTGGCACGAGATGGGAGAACGGAATCAGCCTCCAACAATGTTTTGTAATGGAACAATGTTTTGAATTTTGAAGAAAATTTGTAATGGAAACTGGGCTTAACTAACATTATACTTTGTGTAAGTATTCTTTATAAACAAATGTCATTATCAACAATAAAACAAAATATCACTACAATTAATGAACTATAAACGATTTAAAATTAAGTAAAACCGATTGACAAGCTGGGAATATATCAGAAAATTTTGTTGAACAAACGGACCTTTGCTAATATTAATAAGTTAAAATATTTTAGTGAAAAAAATTAAGTAAAGAAAGTGATTCTGATACTGACCAATATATTATGTTCATATGTATTTGTTACTTTTAGGAATATACAAAAGGGACAACACAAACAGAATAGCCAATTATTTTAAGCTTTAATAACTCGGTATTAATTCCAGAACCCTTAGAATAATAAATACAATGTGTCAGATATACTTAAGCAAACACTATAGTTAGGTTTCAAAATGAGCCAGGAGAGAGAGGCTGAGGATAACCTCAAACATATTTGTTGTTTGTTTGGCAGGAATAGAAGGCCCAGGCACAACTGGCAAGCATGTCTTCTTTTAGCGAATTTCCCCTATAGGAAAGGAGCTATTACCGTAGTCAGCATAGTAAGTCCTAGGCCCGGAACCATGATAACTTTTCGTTTTGAGGTCCCCAAACCCCAAAACCACCATTCGTTTGAAACTTTATTTATATGTGTCCGTGGGAGCTATAACTCTCGTAAAAACCTGCCGATTTTGATTAAATTTGGTTCAAATGTGTTAAGCAGCATTTATGACTTTAAGTTCAAATACCCCCGTCGTAGCAAACCTGCATACTCAGCGAATTTCCAATGAATATATAACTTAACACATTAAAACACTTAATAGGATTCATAAGAAATGTATTCACAAACAAGCGATATTTAAAATATTAATTATTCTCCATAAGAATAACATTGGGGATGAGTACGCAGGTTCGCTGTAACAAGGAACATAAAATAATGGGTTTTTATGCAAATATCAATAGAACTCATCTTAGTGAAGTCACATACCAAGTTTCATCCGGATACATTGATAAATAAGCGATATATGACATTTTAAGTATTTTCCATAAGAATAACATGGGGCCCAAGTACCTAGTTGCTGCTACAGGAACCTTAGGTGAAAATTTTTTTTTCTGCAAACAATAATAAACCACAACCAGATCAAGCCATATGCCAAATTTCACCATTTTATGTTCATAAATAAGCGAGATATACAATTTGTCTTTTTCTCCATAAGAATAACATTAGACAACGTACTGTGTTTAGCACTTTCAATATCTCGGTAACCAATTGACGTAGAGAAATGATCAAAATACCAAATAGTTTGTTTTTTAAGCTGAACTCAATGGTATAAATTAAAGTTTGATTAAAATTAAAATTACATGTGAAAACCCCAAAAAAACACATTTTTGGGGTACAAAACCCCCAAAAACCCCCTTCGGATGTTGCGATTCATCTGGTTTTCGAACTCCTTCAAAAAAATGGTACTTTACACATTTGTACCAAATTTCATTAAGATCGGATCTTTTTTACGAGAGTTATCGTGCTTACGGACACACACACACACACACACACACACACACACACACACACACACACACACACACACACACACACACACACACACACACACACACACACACACACACACACACTCACACACACACACACACACACACACACACACATATATATATATATACATACATATATATATATATATACATATATACAAATTTGAACGAATGGTGTTTTTGGCATCTGGGGACCTCAAAATAAAAAGTTATCACGGTCTCGGGCTTAAGTCTTACCATGAGACCTACGGTAATAGCTTCTTCCCTATAGAGGAAATTCGCTAAAACCAGCCAGATCGTTACATCTGAAGGGATATTTTAGGGGGGGTTTTGTACACAACAAATTTTTTGTAATGTGTTACACATCATTTTAGAAATAGTCTAATTTTCATTTTTTCCATTTTATTTTGCTTAAAAAGCACAAAATTTGGTGTTTTGATCATTCCTCTACGTTAATTGTTTACCGAGATATTGAAAGTGCTAAACACAGAACGTTGTGTAATTTTCTTCTCAAGAGAAAAAGAAACATTTTAATCTTGCTTATTTATGAACGTATACTGACGAAATTTCGTATACAACTTCATCTGGTTGTGGTCTATTGATATTTGCTCAACAAAATTTTTTTCCCAAAGGCTCCCTTAGCAGCAAACCTGCACTCAGCCCCATATTATTTTTATGGATAATGATTAAATGCTATGTCTCCCTTAATTATGATTATAAATGAATAAAAACTGGTGTTTGACTTTACCTAGTTGAGTTATATTGATGTTAGTTTGACCTATTGTTGTGTTCCTGGATGCAGCAAAACTGCGTACTCAGCTCCAATGTTATTCTTATGGATAATAATTAAAATTGCATATATCGATTATTTGTGAATATATTTTAATGAACTTGTTAATTGGCTTTATGTAGTATTAATACATTTATATATCCATTGGAAATTCGCTGAGCATGCAGGTTTGCTGTGAAGGGGGTATTTTTTGTATATTATGCAGCTACCGGAATTAGGGGAGTTGCAGGTTCGGGAAAGATAGGATGGGGTCAGTCTGCCTCGCTCCAGAAAGGGAGAGAGAACCATACCTATTTTAGGACTTTATAGGTGACTCAACACCCCAGGACGATTCGCCCTCTAACCTAAGGCCCCCACAGGGACAGCTATCGCACAGAGCCTCCAACCTGTCTCAGGTCAGGGGGCCCCAGGATGGTTCGTCCCCTAGCCCGGCAGACCGGAGAACGCCGGTCGGGAGTCAATCCACCAGAAGAGTCGAGGGACCAAGGAAAGGAAGCTGGTGACACTGGATAGCCAAAAGACTTACGAATGCTGTGACAGCTTCATTTTGCTGTACTCAGTGTTAACCTCTGTACTAGTATAGACCAGTCAGAGTACCGTCGAAGACCAGTCAAACCTATTCTACCGCACAGATTTAAATAACAGCGCTGTCACATGAAACCCTTCGATCAAATAACAGCGCTATCACATGACTGCGCACATCTTCAAGGTTAACTACTTGCACTACCGGAATAGGGCTTTTATACACGGGTATTCTTCACCACAACATCCCAGTTGATTCGGCCAATTAAAAGACTTGCTAAGCATGGTTACCAAATAAATGCTGACGTGCTAGAATCACAATATTTATTTAATTAAAATCAGATAAGGTTACTGTTTGTACCCAAACATGCTAGAGTCAGTAATAAAATAACCAAAAACGATAATTGTTAAAACCCAGATTTTAGGTTGGTTTGACACAAAATCAAACCGCTAATACAACCTTCTCGCCCAAAACCAATGAGTAGCCACATTGACCAAGCAATTCAGGATATTTAGGTAACCTCCTAATTCAGAAGGTTAGGTAACCTTCCTAGCAATTAAATTGAACAAACAATATCTTCCCGTGGCACTTACTAAAACTTACGTATGTTTTTTTCATAAACATCGTATTTATGTTAAATGTGTCTGAAAATAAATGCAGGATGTAATGTTGCTTTTACTGTGTAATGTAGTGTTTACAACATTGCAAAACTTAATATTAGCTTTAAGTCAAGATTTATGAGTCATTTACTTTACATTAACTTAAACATAATGTTAATGTAGTTTGTAGCAACATCCGACTTCCGAAAATAATAAAGATTTTATAAACAATGAAAATGAGTATGACATTGTAAGATACATATACATAATATTTGGTATAAAATTAAATATATACAAAATATTTATAACAATATCTATCTAATCACAGTGGTGATAAACACTGAAACTCTAGATATAAGTAATTCAAATCATCCATCAGTGTACCCTCTAAAACCTGTAAGGGTTATTTAAGAAAAAAAAATATTAAGTTGTATGTAGAGGCAGTGTGGAGACTTTACCGATAAAAAACTAATTATAAATTAAGATTTATTTGATTCAAAAGGTTGAAAAAGATACACTGTTGTCATTTCTAAGGCAACACAATTCCAAATGTCTCTGTAACTCTGAGGGGTTGATGAATTGGACTCGCGGGTGGGGAGTACAGTGACACTTTATACTATTTTGATGAATAAGTTAGATAATTCATTACAGCATTCGTCTCTCCAACCTCCCCACAAACCTCATCGTTTCCCACAAACTGTCCACCCACGCGACCAATCCATTAACCCCTTTTAGTTCCAGTTACATTTGCAATTATGTTGTCTTAAAAATTACCGACAGTATATAATTTTAAACTTTTTTGAAGCAAAGAAACGATTTGTTTTGAATTTATGAAGTAAAATCGACATAAATAAGGTGAATGTACCTGGTTCAATGTTTATGAATATCATATGTAATTCAAATAATAAGCTTAGGAGCGTATACTTTTTAGGGAAACTGAAATCGCATATATTGTTAGTTATTCAGTTTTAGTTTAAAGTTTTTTTGTTTACTCAGCAACAGCTTTGACTCTAAAAACTATAAACATAGTGTATATAATTGCATTTCATAATTATATACCAAATTTTCCTAACGGACTATATTTATTTGTACTAAGGGAGTTCATGAAAATGCGTTGGGTGTTCACTGATTTAGTGTTATGGATATATATTCCATGTACATTAAAATCCCAAAACTTTACTCTTGTAATTTAAGCTTGGATTTGTAAATCTGGAAAATACACGTAAAATTCCGTTACTCCAATATGATGAATATAATTTTTTTAAGCTTCTGTTAATTTTATTCAATATATCGTTGATCAATGACTAAGGTGGCATTGATAATGTTTTTATTACACACAGTAATTTGGTACAGTTGCTTTTATCCTGAATAAAAGAAACATTAATACTGAGGTTAAATATTCCCTACTAAACTCGTATTTTTTTAAAGTTCAAATCGAGACAATTGCTTTACTTCTCTAATAATTATCTGTATTTTTTTACCAAATTTAAGTTGAAAATAAATCTTCTACAAAACCTAAGAAAAGGTTTAAATTTAAATAAAGTAATCTATTAGAAAATTAGCTGTTTGATATTCATAACAAAAAGTAATACAAATCATGAAAATACAATAGTAATATAAAAAACTGTCCATAAATTGGGAATATGCTACGGGACGGAACCTTCCCATTTCTTATATTTTTGAGCTAGCCTAAATAATAATTTGTAACTATCTTTTCTATAAATACAAACCACGACAGTGGTTTTTTTCCAGGCCATTAAAGCTATGATAATGTGACAACATAAAAATTGGTTGAGTAACCTAAAGAAACATAGGAAATACAATTAAATATCTAATACTTTCGTTGTATGACTGATGTAAACATGATTATATTTTTATCTCCAACTCAAGTAAGATGATGCCGCCATCTTCGTTCCCCAGAGAGTAATTCGTCAACGTTATCGTGTGCTCAGTGACTTTGGCGAGAAAGTTTGTTATATCAATAATACAAAACAAATAGTATGAGTGTGGTTGTCTTATGACCTTACTTGCAACGAGATTAATATTGAAATAATGAGTAATTAAGTTTTGAACACGAAAATTTACTTTGTAGGTTTTAAACAAATTTAAATGATATTTTTAATTTTTAAATAATTGCATCCTACATTAAATTATATATATATATATATATATATATATATATATATATAATCAAATTTATAAGGAGAACTCTTCAAACTTGTTAAAGCAAGATAAACTTTTTTTAACATTCATTGCTGGTGATGGCGAGTTTACATTACTTAAAATAACTAGATAAACTCCATTTTTTTGTTATATACAAGTACATAAACATACAATTCATATGTAATTAATTTTGTTACTTTTTCTGTATAAACCATTAGAAACATTTAAAACCAATGGGAAATGCAATAACATAATTTTGGCAATCTTTATTTTAGAATAAATATATATATATATATATATATATAGAAACACTTGTTAGATAATATTTATTTCTATAACTTTTATGGATATTCCAACGATAAATGGTATAATCTTCTATCCGGATATATTATGTGAAATATAAATATTTTTACAAGACTACAAATTACTCGTTGTGATAAAGTGGTTTAAAGTGGGATTTATTATGATTCCTACTAATTTTCCTCCTTTGGCCGGTTTGATAATCAAAATAATAATACGTAATAATACTTTTTGCCTTAAAACGTTTTGTAGAAAAAAAGTTTATAGTTTACTTAATTTGTTTAGTTGATGTAAACCTTTCTATACTAGTTACCAGTTTTTCCCAAAGTATCTTGATCCACTCAACTTTTCCAACCAATCTGCTATAACAACAATGGGGGTTGGCGTCTTTAATATTCCATGCTCTCAAGAAGTATGTGTACGTAGATACACAAACTGTATCTGAATTGTGTTATCAATTACCAAAAGGCTTAAAATACATTGTATTATTTTGTTAAAACTTACACTTGTTACAGCAGTTAGTGGGATAATGTGTCGAGTGCATATTTAAGTAGCTAAGCTAACCAAAATAAGACTACTGCATTAACTGAATTGGTAATTATGTGTTATTTTTTGTCGGGATACTGTCCATTTGCATTAGGTTTGGTTATATTTGGTTTTTAATCATGTGAAATTAATTAAATAAAAACAGCAGTTGTATATATATTTAAAAAATTAGGAGGTTCTTCATAATAAACTTAATTTAATCAGTACGTTGTAAATTATAACTATATGCATATGTAATTGAGTTCGATGTAACTGCCGGTATTTCAGTAACTCTAAATTACTCAAATGTAACATTATAACTAAATTTACTTTGTAAATTATTAACAGTAATTTACAGTTAACAATCTTGAAAATACTACTGTATTAGAATTATTTTAATTAATTTGCTTTGTTATTATGAAGAACGATACATGATTATTAATATTAATTAATCTTCCGTAATACTAATTAATTTCAGCACTAGTACAGTAACAAAAAGAGTGTTTAGTGCAATACGTATAAGATTAATAAATCATATTTTATTTTTATCTGGAAAATATTGTATATATAACTAATAAATATAACAGGAGTAATAAGCTAAAGGACAAATATATATTGAAATGTGTATACTATTTACAACCGAGATTGCAATGATGCATTTGGTTAATCAATTAGTTGTAACTCATGTCGGGTTTTGTGGTGACGCCGTGTCACCACCGAAGGTCAGTTATAAATGTTCACTGACTGTTCAATTGTTATTCTTTCTTTATCAGATTACCATATCTAAAAATGCACAGCTATAACTTCATGTATGAGAGGAAAACAGTATATATATATATATATATATATATATAAATTTATGTATTCCTAGAATTGTTGATAATTTATGTTTATACCAAGTTCGGTTAGTTTTAATTCCATTTGATAATTTAATTTATACGAAGTACACACGTCTAATAAACTTAAATATGCATTCTACTAACATTATAAATGTAAAATTTTGGATGCATGTTTGGATGTTTGTATGTATGCATTTTTGTAATTCAATCATGCTTATACTACTGGACCGATTAAGCAAACTTTTGTTATGAAAACAGCTTACATAGCACAACACCATTTATTAATGTAAGACTAATGTAAGATAATGTCCATATCTTACATTAGGGCTTCACCCCACAGGTCCAAGTTTCAATTCAAATTTTATGGGAGGATATAATTTCAAAAATTACCAGCTGAAGTCGTGACTGGTAGTTAGCTGCAGTTAGGGTATGCCGAATGGTAAAACTAAACAAAGATTTGGTAGTGCTGGTCAGGTTAATATTTTTAATGTGTTCTAAGTTGTCACGAGTGCCAAAATTTATCGTTTAATTGACTGTCTATTACAATTTCAACGAACTGACTGAACAGTTTAAAATATTAATTACTTTAAATATTGAAATCAAAATACACATGCAATAAATAAGAGTATAAAACAGGTTTTAAAGACAGCATTATATTTATCATACTGAGTATTGAATACATTTAGTAACCCATACAACAAGTTTGAAATATATTCTGGTAATAATATTAAATATATTTCATCAGGCACATTTCTCTTAGGAATGCATAGTTTATCTTAATTTATGAATGTTTAACAACATTGTTTTGTTACGACTGATTACAGTTGTAACAGATAACTACTATCACACAAGTTCTTAGGGTTCAATATCGCCCTTTGGTTATTTGTGTTTTCTGAATTCAGTTTAGTATCGTTGTGTGTTATCTGCAAAGAGTTTTACAAAAACACAGCTTCTATAAATATTCCGCTTCGAATACACAGTATCGCGTGATTTGATACGACAACAAGGCGTCTACACACATTTCCATGGAACCTCTGCAGCGATAATTTAGATCACGCGTTACATACACGCCATGACATAAAAACATCATTCATATTTGTATATTCAATGTATTTCAGTAAACTACAAAATAGATCGTGACGTTTAGGTTTTCTTCAAAGAGGGGAAACTGTTTTACTATTCTAGAACAAATATTAAATCATAATAATATATTAGTAGTCATTGAGTAAATTTGAGCTATAGTATTGCGTGGTTTTATACATTTGCTGTTCAATTCGTCTTTGCAGCAAAATAGTAAGTGGAGAATTATATCATATATACAAGTAAGCTCAAATGTATATTTTACTTATAATAACTTTTTAATAGTTCAAAAATTATTAGTTATATAAGGCTATTGTTTTGTATTGGTTATTACAAATGTCAAAAACAAATATTACGTACTATGATATCAAGTTAATTTATCAAAATTGGGAAAAAACACTATTCGACATGTTTATTTGATTAATAAGAATATCCTTGTACATCGCTTTTGTTTTCACTTCAATTCTAATTATAAATGAGTAATAGAAAAGTGAAAATGAGATGGTGTTATGAAATAGTATATTTTATAATCTTGTCAATAAAATAATTTGAATGCGCATTTATATTAGTACGTACACTATTACTATTTTACTTGTAACTATTACTAAATACCATATTTTTGTGCAGTAACAAACATTTAAAATCCCACTTAAGAATAAAACAGCCTGTTGTAGGGAGTAAAATTATTATTTCCGTAATAGGGGTTAAACTTTAAACGACTATCCTTAGGAATTTTATATATTGTATTTTAGGAAAAGGTTTAACTGGGGAGATATATAAACATATATTTAGTTTATTAAACTGCTATGCATATGTTAGCCCAAAATTTGGATTCAGTATATCAAAGAACAATGAAAATGCGTATGACGTAAAGCTGGTTAAGTACTTATTGTGCGTTGTGCTATTGTAAATCACGATGACGTAAACGAACAGATCAGAGCAAATCCTAACTGTGAGTCAGTAAATCACCATTGGCTTATTTACGGTTTTGCCGATTACAGGTCCACATCTGCGCCTAGTATGTAGTGACTAGCTGCGTACATTGTAGGGGGAAACAATGCTACTACCGTGTTCTTCGTTTGAAATTATTATTGGTAAATGTCTAACCATTAACAGTTTTTTTATATAAACGGAAGTATAAAATTTTCGCAAAAACTTTTTAAAATAGTATAACAGTTAAACAGTATACTGTTCTTCCTTGCATATGAAAACAGACGTTCTATTCAAACTCACATACTTTGGGCGTAGTTCTATTTGTAAATTTGGCACTGAAAAAGCAGAGAAAAATATTGAATTTCTTTATTAATGGCAAATTCCAATACATTTCTTTCTATTACATTTAAACTCATAACACTATCTTGATATTATCACACAATAAATATTTGCAAATGTACAGTTAAATAATAAAATAAATTATGTAGTGGAAGATATATAAATTATTATTTACGCAATTAAGCTATTTTAAGTCTCACAGAGGGTTCACCACGAGTCAAAAAAGTATAAACTTGGGACATGTCAGCTCATAGAGACAATTTACCAGGTAGCACCAATGCCCGTGTTGGTTTAACATGACTGCTGCATTATAACCGACTTTACGCATAACCTGCACCGAACCAAAGTCCAGGCTCAAGCAACCTGCCTTATTTATACTATACCTTAATCCAGCTTACCTTAGAGTTATAATATCTGATATGTCTGTAGTTGGATGTAATTGATTGGTTTTTGTAATTTTATTACTATTTTAATATAAAATTGTAAAGTACGATTTGTCTATGGAATTCTTCTAAAATGTCATATTTAGTCATACTCTCAACTGCCTACTGCACCCTTTGAGGAAAACAGATTTCCCTTATCTTTATCCACTTCAATATAGCGGCAATTTGTTTGTAACATATGTATTACCATATGCGGAACATAGTGTATTTACTAAGTCACTTCACCTATTTTTCCTTCCAAATCAAATTTATTCGTAAAATCCCAGCTTTACTAAGCTATATGTCAGGCTTTTTTGAAAAAAAAATCTATATTTCAATCAATTTCGGTTGAAAAATGATTCCACGCCCAAATTAAACAAATAACGTCAACCGGTAACATTTGTAAAAAAATAATACAGTAAAAAAAGTTCAATATTACAGTAGGGGGCATTGGATGGTTCAAAACCAGCACAGGCGAAGTGAGGACGCGAGGACGCGAGGACGTCCCCCCCCCCCCCCGATGACCTTGACCTTGACCCCCAAGGTCACCCCCGAGGACACGCCGGAGGGCACCCCCCCCCCCATGACGTCATCCCCCCCCGACCTTCCCCATAGCCAAGCTCGGACCCCCCCCCATGACGTCATCCCCCCCGACCTTCCCCATAGCCAAGCTCGGACCTCCCCCCCCCCCGTCTGCAACATTTTTCGTGATGAGGAAAAAACTTTCAAAAATTAATAACTAGCCTATTTACTCACCGATTCCCACGGGACTTTTTCCAGAATGTAGGCCTATCCCAGAGGAAGCGAATGACGTAAGAACCCCATAGATCCGCCATTAAACAAGGTCGCTATTAATTTTTAAACGCGTTTTCCTTATGGGATCTCAGCTGTTTACCGACCGATTTTGATGAAATTTCACCACATGTCGGGCGGCGGCCTAAGTAAACCATCCTTTAAAGAAAATTGAAAATCCCCCGTTAAACAGGCCCGCTATTAATTTATAACCGCGTTTTCCTTATGGGATCTCAGCTGTTTACCGACCGATTTTGACGAAACTTCACCACATGCCGGGCGACGGCCTAAGTAAACCATCCCTTAAAGAAAATTGAGAATCCACCGTTAAACAGGCCCGCTATTAATTTTTAAACGCGTTTTCCTCATGAGATCTTGGCTGTTTACTCATCAGCGACCTTCTAGACCCCTCACCACTCCCTCAAAAGAAATAAAAATAAAAGTTTACTTATAAAACTCGAACATACCCCCCCCCCCCCCCCCCCCCGGTGAGCGGCTCCGCGGAGTCACATGTCGAGGTGTGTGCTAGGGCCTACGTGACTGCCCGGGGCTGTTTACTCATCAGCGACCTCGACTCATTAGCGACCTCATTAGCTGTTATTTATAAGCGAGTCCTTGAGGGTTTCACCAGAAACCTCGCTTTCGTTTCTATTATTTCTTTTAGTTTTATAATGTGTATTTTATCATAGAAGAGGTAATTAAGGAAAGGGTTTAAAGGTATATTTATTATCGAATTTTTCCGCAATTACATTTTCTAATTGCGCTAGGAGGAGTTCGCTTTGCTCCTCCATCCTCCGCATTTCCTCATCCATCTGCGCGGTTGCGGCGGTGTCCTCCTCAGGGTATCGGGGAAGGGCGGTGGCGTCCTCAACGGGAGCGGTGGCGACGTCCACAAAGGGGTAAGGCGGCGGCGGGGGTCGCTGCGGCTCGGGTGGAGTCGAGGTGGGTAGAATCGCCCGTACCTCAGCCGCCTCGTGCGTTCGTGCGTGTCTCCTCGCCTCAGACAGACTTTGAAAGGCCGATCCGCAGACGGAACAGTCATACAGCGGTGCATGACCGTGAAACCTCCGCGCGTGTCGGAGCAGGTTGTCTGTGCGGCTGCAGCGTGTTGAACAGTAGGGGCAGGGGTACATAGTGTCGGGCGGTTGCGGAGAGACTGACGATGGTGGCGGCGGGACGATTGCACAAATAAACAGTAGGAATTTTCCCTAGATAAACAACAACAGTCGGAAATTTCCTCAAAACAGATCAGGCCCCCCCCCCCCCGACATCAACTGGTGTGAGGATATACCTGCCTCGCGACATAGCCTGGCGTGAGGATCCCCCCCCCCCGACATCAACTGGTGTGAGGATATACCTGCCTCGCGACATAGCCTGGCGTGAGGATCCCCCCCCCGACATCACCTGGTTTGAGAGGGCGCCTCTGGAGGAGTATAATAGACCCTAGGTCCGGTGGCGCACGGTCTCAGTTTCGTCCGAGACTTCTTCACGAGCGGTCACAGCAGCGGCATGAGCAACGCGGCCGAAGTGGATCGAACGATCCGCTGTTTTATGGAGGAGTGGAACGCGATCAACGAAGAGAACGCCAACGCCGCCACCCCCATACCACCGCAGCAACAACGGACGACAGCTAAAAAGAGGAAGTCCAATGGCGGGTGGACCGCGAATAAAGAAGTGCCTGGCGATTCCCCTACACTGAGTTGGACCGCGGGCGAGCGCCAGTATACGGTGAAGAACCCTACCAACAATGGCAACGTCCTTCTGAAGATGAACGTTTTCCAAGGAGGTCGCTCGACTTGGGCCTGCGGCCTGTATTTGGACGAGCAGCGGGACGACGAGATCTGCATGATTCTGACGGATCTGCTGACTAGGCTGCAGAACCTATGGTTGACCAACAGCGAGACGGGAGAGCCTAGATTCGACGGAATCGTCAGGACCGTCAGTCCGCTGCCCACCTGGAGGAAGATCGCGGATCGGTGCGTTTCCACCGCCGCTGTCGCCATCCCCGAAAAGCGGAAAAAGACGAAAAAATAAATGAAATAAACTAAGTAATTCGATCCTTCCCTTTCCTACTTTTCCTTAATGTACACTATTATAAAAAAATAAAATAAATAAATAACGTAATAAAGCGAATGAGCGTGTTCCTCGAGATACATATCCAGCCTCACCACTCCTCCACTCCTCCATCCCTCCACTCCTCCACTCCACCACTCCTCCTCCACTCCTCCTCCACTCCTCCTCCACTCCTCCACTCCTCCACTCCTCCTCCACTCCTCCTCCACTCCGCCAGTTGGTGTTTTCATCACTACGCCTCCTCCGCGGTTGTCTACAAAAGGCGACTCGGTAGTGAGAGCCAGTCATTCTGCATCCAGCCGCTGTGTCATGCTCAACACGGACCAGAAGATGGACCTCAGGACAGCCCTCAACAGCTGCAAGGCCGCGGGTTACACCCGCATCGTAGACCTGCAGGACAACGTGGTCTACCCGATCCGCTCGTTTGAGAGGGTGGATACACCATACGGCGAGGCGGTGATGGCCACCTTGGAGGGTCTTGTCGGCGACGACCCGATCCGGATATACATGCCCCGGCGGTACCTTGCAGTCCTGGACGATAACACCATCACGCAGTATAACGTTGGCGTGAGGCCGAGGATGAGCCTTGTGAAGAGGAGCAGCTCTCCAGGCAGTAAAAGTCCTCTCCTAGAATTTGTATAAATAAATGGTATTCCTTATTCCCTTATTTCCTTCAATAAAAAAAAAAAAAAATCAAATAAAAAAAAAAACGAGAAAAGAATTTAGTTTTAAGAACCGAGGTGGCGGTGCATGGCAGTCAGTAGACGCCATGGACTTGAGGTGGAAACACCCGTTCACCGCCATCGTGGCCGGGCCTTCGGGCAGCGGCAAGTCGCACTTCGTGGCTCGCTTCATTGAGCACGCCGACCACATGTGCGATACGCGGTTCGCCCGTATCACTTGGCACTATGGCAGTGGCGGTGGCAAGAGCCGTGCGGACTCTGCCGTGCGCTACGTAGCCGGCCTGCCAGACCTGGACGACTATGACGGTAGCGAGCCCGCCCTAGTCATCGTAGATGACATGATGCGCGAGGCTGGCCCCGGCGTAGCGGACCTGTTCACCAAGGGCTCGCACCACCGCAACCTGAGCGTGTTCTTCATCACGCAAAACCTTTTTCACCAGGGCAGGGGCCAGCGCGACATATCGCTGAACGCCCACTACATAGTGTGTTTCAAGAATCCCAGGGACCGCGCTCAGATCAAACACCTCGCCCGTCAAGTATACCCGGAGAACCCCAAATTTGTGGAGGAGGCTTACGCGGACGCTACGCGTGATCCGCACGCCTATCTACTCATAGACTTGAAACAGTTCACGCCCGAGGAGATGCGCGTACGTTCAACCATTTTCCCAGACGATCCGGTGAACTACGTGTACCTGCCCAAGAAGAAGTGATAAATAGGCCGAGCGCGCGCCAGCGTCAGTCATCATGTCACACCGCGTGAAGAAGGACGCGGCGCTGCTGAGGGCCCTAATACACGCTACGCCCAAAGAACGCAAGGCCCTGTTAAAAGTGTGCGACAAGAGTCGCATCAAGTCATTGTGCGAGTGTGCGTATAACGTGCTACGTGGAAACGTACCGCTTTCTCCCTGCCTCAAACGCAAATTGAGCAAACACAAACAGGCGCTCAGACGGCTGGTGAAACGCGGCGAGGGTTGGACCAAGAAGCGACACTACCTCGTCCAACGGGGCGGAGGGATCCTCCTACCTCTGCTGTTGAACGCTGTTCTGCCCGTTCTAGCGCAGAAGCTAATCGGACATGGAGTACGCTAGGAAAATGGTGGTTGTACCGCAGGAGCTCATCGAGAGATTGCGAGAAGGACCGGGACCAGGGCCGGAGCCAAGAGGAGGAGGTAGCGCCAATAAGCCAGCCAGCCTGGACGCTGAGATGCATCGCATATTGAGCGACAAGCGACTGGACGATACGGAGAAATGGAAACAATATCATCAGGTGTTACAGCGGTTCCTGCACTTTTCCGCGGCTAAACGTCAACCCATAGGTCTGTCAATCATCGAGGGTGAGGAGAGGGAGGAGGAAGCGGCGGGAGGTCCGAGTCAGATGAAGCACGAGTCTAGCGCCTCGGCGGAGGAGGACATTGTGGAATCGTTCTCAAAAATCTACAGGTCGGTGGCGCGCAACTTGTTGCGATTCATGACCCGGCAAGGCAGCCCCATCGCCTGGGACGCCAGTGGGGCGGTGTATGTGGACAAGGTGAAGATCCCCGATTCCAATATAGTGGACATCGCGCACAGCATAGTGAGAGCGCGAAGGGCGGACCGATTGCCTACCGGCTGGCATCAAGTGATGGCCGCCTTGAAGGACATGAACGTGCCCAAAGAATACGTGAGCAATCCCACGGCGTTGCGTTACTTAGGCGTGGGACTGGACTCGGCATCGAGCCCCTGGGGAGACACGACGACAGCCTCGTCGACACCCCTCTCACCGAGGTTGACACCGATACTGGACCGCCTGAGACCGCGACCCCCAGCGGCCAGGAGAAGGATAATAACCGAGGAACCCGACCGGGAATCGTCATTGGACAACTGGGAGCTGTTCACACCGTAATGGAGAAGCTGTACTACGACCCGAGCCAGCCCGGTTCCCTCGGCGGGGTGACCGCCCTGGCCAGAGCCGCGCGCCTACCGAAACGTCGGGTAGCCGACTGGCTGCGCGCCCAGGACACCTACACGCTGCACAAGCCTGCGCGCAAGCGGTTTACCCGCAACCGCTACGCCGTGTTCGGGCCCCGGGAGCTGTGGCAGGCGGACCTGAACGACATGCGCGGCCTGAGCCGGTACAACGACGGAGTCAACTACCTGCTGACTGTGATAGACGTATTCAGTAAGCGGCTGTTCGCGGTACCACTGAAGAGGAAAAGCGGGCCTGAGGTGGCTACTGCGTTCGAGAGGATATTCGCTGAGGCGACTCCTCGCTGCCTACAGACCGACAAGGGGACGGAGTTCACCGGGGCCGCGACCAAGCGAGTGTTCAAGAGTCACGGTGTCAACTACTTCACCACGCAGAACCCCGACGTGAAGGCGGCGGTGGTGGAGCGAGTCAACCGCACGCTCAAGAACCGCATGTGGCGCTACCTGACCTACAAAAACACGTATCGCTACGTGGACGTGTTGGACAGGCTTGTGGACGCCTACAACCGCAGCCCGCACAAGAGCCTGGGTGGCGGTCTACGACCTGCGGACGTGGACAGTGGCGATGGTCAAACGGTGTACAAGGTGTGGCGTCACATGTATGGAAAGGCGATCCGGCGACACAAGCCCAGGTTCGAGCCGGGCGACACGGTGCGCATAGCCAAGGAGAAGGGCACGTTCGCCAAAGGTTACGAGACCAACTGGAGTAAAGAGCTGTTTGTGGTGGACCACGTATACGGGTCGCATCCTCTGCCATTGTACGTGCTGCGCGACCTGAACGGGACGCCGCTGGAAGGGCGCTTCTACGAGCATGAGATGCAAAAGGTAACGATGTCTCCGGACCGCCTGTACCAAATAGATAAAATACTGGACACTAAAGGGCGAGGCTCCAGTAAGCGCTACCTAGTCAAGTGGGTCGGTTACGGAGAGGACTTCAATTCGTGGGTACCCGCAGCGGACGTGCAACAGCTGCGATGACGAGGCACGACCAGTTTTACCTGACGTTGCCCAGTAACAGTTCAATGAATTACTATCCCAACAACATGGTGACAAACTACACGACCCATCTACCCTCGACCGTTGATCTGTCAGACGGCGAGTGGGAGGTCGCTCTGGCGGAGGCGCACTACCCCTTCTCTTTTCTGACCGTCGGTGAGGGAACCTACATCAAACTAGTGCTGGGAATGAGGGACTCGAAAGGCGGGTTGGCCGTGGTGGACAAGTTGTTAATCAAAGTGGAGCCGGGCAATTACAGTAGTACCGAGGAACTCGTGCACGCAATCAACAACCACCCTCAAATGAAGAGTAACCTGTGCACCTTCTCGTATGACGAGAGGTCCTCCAGGGTGGAATTGATGTCGACGTCTTCAGCCGTTCAGAGCCTCAAACTGAGCCCCAGTTTGGCGCTACAGTTTGGCTACGAGGTGGATACGGATATCGTCAAGCGTCACAGGTCCGTGAGGCCGACTAACCTCTTCGCCGGTCTACCATCACACATGTACGTGTATTGCGACCTGGTGGAACCCCAACTGGTGGGCGACGCTGTGGCGCCACTACTGAAGATCCTCAACATCGACATCAGGAATTACACGTACGGTGCCAACACGACAGTGTATATAATAGACCCGCACTACGTGCCGGTGATTAAAACCTCATTCGAGAGCGTGGAAATCGATTTAAGGGACAACCAAGGGCGACACTTGCCATTCCACTTCGGGACCACGTGCATGAAGCTTCATTTCAGGAAAGAGAGGCAGCGGCAATGAATCCAAGCGATCCCTATCTGGCGTATTACCGCCACCAGCAGGCGGGCCATGGCGTATCCTCCGTATTCAGAGGAGCCGCTTTCCAACGCGGACACGGCATTGGCAGTTTCCTAGGCGGGCTGATGCGTACAGTGGTCCCGTTGATCAGATCCGGCGCATCGGCGCTGGGCAAGGAGGCGCTGAGGTCCAGTGTGGGCTTCTTGGGCGACGTGGCGGCGGGCACAGCCAACCCCCGAGTCGCAGCCAACGCCCGACTCAGACAGTTTACCGGGTCGCTGAAACGCAGGGCTGATGAAAAACTGGATCGCGTGCTGAGCGGTGGTGGTGCCTATAAGAGGAGGCGTGTACAGCAGGTTACTCCTCAGTCTCTGGCGAAACTCCTCGGAGCGAGGAAGAAGAGCGCTGAGCCCAAGAGGAAGCCCGCAAAACGTGTCGCTAAGAAGAGGAGAAGCAAGAAGAGTGAGAGTACCGTGAAGGACATTTTTGGATAATGGCGTTTCTACATCAGAAGTCGTGCGAGTGTGTCAAGACCGAGTTGGACCTGTTCTCGCTACCGCCCACGCAGACCAGTATAGAGAGTGGTAAATGGGTGCAGTACAAGCCCATCTCCTCCCTGACAGACGACTCACCCGTTGAGTTCATAGTTCCGGGTCATGGGGACGAGTACACGGATCTGTCACAGACGCTACTGCATGTGAAGGCTACCATTAGAACGGCTAGCGGAGGCGCTGTAACGGGTGATCAAGCGATAAAAGAGGTGGGTCCGATTAACAACTGGCTGCACTCGCTGTTCAGTCAAGTGGACCTGTATCTGAACAACAAACTGGTGTCTCCTCAGAACAACACGTACGCCTATCGCGCCTACCTGGAGAACCTGTTGTCCTATGGTGGTGATGCCAAGACATCGCACCTCACCGCGGAGTTGTTCTACGAGGACTATGCCGGGTACATGGACAATACTGAGGAGGATAATGCCGGGCTCAAGAACCGGAGGGAGTTTGTCAAGGCCAGCCGGTACGCGGACATGGTCGGACATCTGCACGTTGACCTGTGCAACCAGGAGAAGTTCATGTTAAACGGCGTGGAGATGCGCTTTCGCCTGATCAGGTCAAAGAACTCATTCTCCATCATGTCCAAAACCGTGACAGACTATAAAGTGGACATTGCCGAAGTCAACCTGTTTATGCGCCGCTGTAAGATCAACCCGAGCGTGCTGTTGGCTCACAGCAGGACGCTGGAGTCGGGCACAGCCAAATATCCCATTACGCGCGTGGAAGTCAAATCCTTCACGCTACCCTCCGGTATCAGCAGCAAGACTCTGGACAGTGTGTTTCTGGGTCAACTGCCGAAACGCGTTATAGTTGGCCTGGTCAGCAATCAGGCGTTCAACGGGGACTACAAGAAGAACCCGTTCAACTTCACCCACAGCCACGTGAACTTCTTCGCGCTGTACATAGATGGTGAGCAAGTGCCATGTAAGCCGCTTCAACCGGATTACACGTTCGGTCAGGAGTTGTGCGTGCTCGCCTACCACACGCTGTACACTGGCACCGGCATCAATTTCTCAGACTGTGGTAACGAAGTCAGTCGCAACGAATACCCCTACGGATACTGCCTGATGGCGTTTGATCTGACACCCGATATGGCGGCCTCTCAATCCAGCCACTGGAACCTGGTGCGCAACGGTAACCTGCGCATAGAGATTGGGTTCTCCGAAGCCTTGGCGGAGGCGTTCAACTGCATAGTGTACGCCGAGTTGGACAACGTCGTGGAGGTGGACCGTTATCGCAACGTCACAGTCGACTTTGGCGGGTAAACGAGTTGCCGCGCGCTCAAGGTCACCGTGCGCAGACCGTGATGGCGGCGCGCGCACCCAAGGTTATCCCGCTAGGCGCGCTCCCGCCAGCGCTCAGTCGAGTTCAGTCAGCCGTACGGGATGGACGTGACGCCACCGATCTACATCGAGCCGCCGCCAGCGCGCTGTCATCACGGAAGCGTGGTGATGGATATGCAGTGTTTTAAAGACAGTGATAATGACTTTCTACTGAAAGAGGTTTGCGTGGTGGACGTGACTACCGGCACGCTGCTCCTACATCACATCGCCCGCCCGCCCTTCAGTAAGGACCTCCTGACTTCCGAGAAACAGCGCGAGAGCGTCTGGATCACTCGCCACTGCCACGGCTTGGAGTGGGACCAGGGGGACATCGCGTACGTCGCCCTGCTGGACAAGCTGCGCTCCTGCCTCATCCACCGCCCCTTGGTCTACGTCAAAGGATCGCAGAAGAGGGACTTTGTACAACGCCACCTCATAACTGAGCCCGCCGCCACCACCGCTCAGGACATGGAGGATCTGGGCTGCGGGTCGCTCAACGGTGCGCCCACTTACCGGACCCTGCGCTGTCGCCACCATAAGAGCTCCCACAACCGTTGCGCCCTTCATAACTGCATAGTATTGCGGGACTGGCTCGTGTCTAACGACAGTCCAGACCCGTCCGTCTCAAGCTGCCTGTGCTGCTTCCGCCCACGATGAATACCGTTCAGATCAGAGAATGTCTGGCGAGGATCCCCGGACTGAGGAACGTTGCGGTCTACGCCTCTGACCAACTACCGGACGTGCCGGTCAAGCCTCTCACCGCCATCGTGTCCAACACGGTAGCACACACCGAGGGAGGCGAACACTGGGTGGCGTTTTACTGCTCGGAAGAGGACAGACTCGAGTACCTGGACAGCTACGGAAGGCCGCCATACCAGGCCGACTTTCAAATGTTCCTGAGGCGCAATCCTCATCACCGCCACTACGTCTACAATAGGTATCGACTCCAGGGCTACGATACCTCTGTTTGCGGTTACTACTGTCTCACTTACCTGTACTGCCGGGCTGTTCTCCGCACGTCACTCAGCGACTACGTCCAGCTCTTCGACCCTGCCGCTCCCGCCGCCAACGACGCTCTCGTCCGCAGGCTCTTCCACTCCATATTCGCTTAAAACTAGTTTGTAAGGTTTTTGTAGTATGTGTATGTAACCTTATTACTGTACAATACATGCCTCATAATGATAAAGCTTGTTTTCATTTCTCCTTTCTCCTTACTAAATTTTAAAAAAATTAGCAAAACTGAGGCAGCGGGGCTGGACCTCAGGTTTATATACCAGCGGCGCGTGTCACTGGCTGAGCCCCCGCCAAGCGGCAGTGAAGGTCGCCAAAGAGGGCGCGTCACGAGACCCCTCGGACATCAGCAAACCGCTGAGCAATTCGAGGGTGCAACCTTGAGCGTCAGCAAACCGCTGAGTAATTCCTTCCTGGGCAACTCCTTCAGGACCGTCCCCCGACACGCGCCGCCAATCGCTCCCGGTTGGCGGGGGCTTTTTAAGCTGCACGGCTCGGACCAAACGGCCCATAACGCCTTTCACTTTAGTTTTCTGAGCCTAACGGCTTGTGACTTTTGAGTGAGCAAAGGGAGGAAATAAACAACTCGGGTTAATGCTGTACATAAAGCTATTATATTTTCTTACAAATACTATTTACAATTTTTCTTAAAATTAATAATAAAACTAAACCGGGAATTCTTCTTCCTCGTCTTCATCCTGGCGCTGCCCCTCCTCCTCCTCGCCGTCCACCTCCATCCGCTGCGGTCGATCTCTCCTAGCTGGTGGTAGCGGCGGGACGTCCTTGTGTCCCCACGGCAGAGTATGGATACCGTTGGGGAGGACGCACCGCTTGTCGTCAGTCGGGCTGAGGCTCAGCTTGTCCACTTCCACGGTGTAGACCCGGTGTAAGTGGGACTGGAAGCGGACGTTGGTGGTGCGCTTTTGGACCCCCTCAAACAGGCACTCTCTGTAGTCGTCGGGGGTGAGGACGTTCTTGACAACGCCCTTCGCCACCCCCTTGGCCCGCTTGAGAGCCTTGCTGCCGCCTGTCGCTGCGTCCTCGATGTCCATAAAGTACAGCTTGGACCGCAGGCCGAGGTACTCGAATAAGGACAGACCGTTACACTCGTCCTTAAACTTTCCAATGACCTTGGCGTTGACGGGGCTGTAGCAGGGGTGGGACCTCGGATAGCCGCTGGTGTCGAAGTCGTCCAGGTGTTCCTTCATCTCGGCGTAGACGTCCTGGGACACGATGTCAAAGACGTAGCTGTCCGTGTCCATGTAGTCCACGGTGAGGCGGTCACCGTAGCGCTCCTTCATCTTGCGCAGGAACTCGTACATGAGCCACTTGCTCAGCTCCAGGACTGTCATGCCTACGTAGACGGGCTTGTCCAACACGATGTTGACCTTGGACAGATGCACCAGGGCCACGTCCTCCGTGTAGTACGTCCGGTCCAGGAAGTTGGATCTGGCGACGTACTTGGAAAACCTCTCCGGGGTGCACACCAGCTTCAAGTTGAGGCGCTTCCGTACATTCTCGATGGTTTTGCCGAAGACCGCGTTATTCATGAGCTTGAAGAAGTCCTGTTCGAACTTGGTCTTGGCCCTCTTCCGCAGCTCCGTGTTCATCAGGATGTACGGTTCCAACCACCGCGACTGGCGAAAGGAGATCGCCCGATGCACCGCGACCAGCTCCAATCCGTTTTGCAGCGCCTGCTGCAAGACCCTGTAGTGACAGATGTAGTGCGTCTTGTCGTCCAGGGTCGTCAACAGTTTGGGGAACTTCCCTGTTGGCGGACGCTTCGTCTCGCAGCAGTAGGGAAGGTCCTTGTGCAGGTCGTGTAGGCGCGCGGGGTAGTGGAGGTCCACCTCCAAGATGTAGCCTCGATCAGCCTCCGCATCCAGCGCCGCGACGTCCAACGCCTGGATTTCCTCACGGCTGAGCCACTCGAAGTCTCCGGTCGGCAGGCACTGGGACATGGCCCAGCCGTAGAGGTTGTTGGCATCCAGGTACAGGAGAAAGCGCGTGGGCTCGTCCGGGTGGTAGTCCGGGCACCTGTCGTGGTTGGCCTTGGCGTAGCGGGTGATGGCCTGTGAGATCCCTCCCCGGATCCCCTGCTCCACGAACAGGTACATGTCAAAGTCCTGCAGCGTGTCCAGCTCCACACCGCAGGTCTTGAGCATTACGTCCCAGGCGTAGGACGGCAGGGTGTAATAGTGGGCGGGGTCCAGCCCGTACTCTGCCAGCGAGGTGTCGCGGAACTGCTCAAAGACATCGGTGAGCAGGGCGATGTCGCATCGCAGGTACTTGTCCGCGTAGTCCTTGAAGTGCTGACACTCAAAGGCTCGCCACACGTTGAGGGCGTGCTCGTACTCCTCGTCCTTGATGTCCTCCAGGGTCATGGAGTTCCTGAACGCCTCCTTGGGCGGTAGCTCCCTGGTCCTGTACAGTGTGTCGTAGGACGTCACGAAGTCGTAGGGGAACACGCCCTTCCTACGCACCAGGTCGAACAGCCGGTCGTCGGGGAAGCGCTTCCTCGTCTCACGCATCCTGTCCGTGGGAAGTCCTGCCGCCAGGTTGGCCAGGCTCATGGACAGGAACCTGTAGGTGTCTAGGAAGCGCACCGCGAAACTGCTCTGACGTTGGTTGTCCCCGGGCTGACCAAAGTGGAATCGCTTGGTAAAAGCGATGTACCGCTCCTCCGTGTGGGCCAACACGTCCACGTCACCGGGGTCGATGGCTAGCTCGCGCACTACGAAGTGGGCGTCGTAGTTGGATAGGTTGTGGAAGTAGCAGTTGATGTGTCGCTGCTCCCGGTACCTGAGGTTGCACGAGCGATGAGCGGCTCCTCGGAACTCGTAGGGCGGGGCGTGATTGTGGTCCCGCACCTTAACGTCCTGGTCCGTGAACTCCTTCCCGCAGAGGTAGCAGTGAGTCGCTGCCAGGTACTCGTCCATCTCCTGCCGGGTCAGAGAAGGGTGCAGAGCTCTCATGCTGAATAGGAACTCCCACAGCGCCAGCACGTCCATCTTGAGCCTCTCCATGAAGACCTTGGACGCGTCAGCCCCGAAGTAGACGCGGGGCTCAAACTCCTCCAGGCCGAGCGAGTCCACGATCTGGTAGGCGAAGGCGTACGGGACGTGCAGTTGCAGGGGCCTCGTGCCGGGCGGCGCTTCCGCTGGGTCAACAGCGACGGGCTGCAGAGCACACTCAAAGTCCGCGTAGATGCAGAACCTCTCCCGCCTAGTGTACTCGGGGTGGGTGAAGCGGATCTGCTGCTTCTTCGGCAAGTCCAAGCGGAGGGGGGCCTTGGCGGTGCAGTATCGCATGTGCTCCTCCAGGCGCTCGGCACCGGACAGCTGCAGCTTGTTAGGCCGGTTGTCAAAGTAAGCGAAGCATCGCTTACACACGTGGATGGCGTTGACGTGGGACGTTAGCTGAGGACGCACTAGCCTACTCATGTTTGCGATGTAGGCGTAGTGACTGTCCCCGCCGGTGGTCACGTACAGCAGGTCCCGGTGATCCTCCAACTCCCGCTTGCAGATCTTCAGCGGGAACACGCGGTCCTGGAACTTTGGCGATCCGTCGGGGCGTCTCCCCACCATGGCGCGCTCGATCCCGTACACATTGACGCTGATGGGGTTCCTCCTCTCAAAGACTTTGATGTCCTTCACGGCTACGGGGAAGCGTAGGCCGACCCAGTCGTAGCGAGCCATGATGTCCGGTGTGTACGATGTGGGCCTCTCCGGGTGTTGCGCGACGAACTTGGCTAGGATGGCATACGCGAAGCACATGTCATCGAGGTTGTGCACGTTGATGACGGCGCGCGTCTCGCAGATGGTCTTGGGAAGCTGGACGAACCGGGCTCCGCGTTCTCCCAACGGGGTGTAGAGATTGACGCGAATCTCCAGGTCGCTTATCCGGAGATAGCTCCACCCGCTGCCCACTAGCAGGCACTGCTCCTTCTCTTCCTCCAGCTTGTGGAAGGACGCTGACAGGAAGTCCTCCAAGTTGGACGCGGCGGTGAGAGGCACGTTCTTCGTCTTGAAGGCCCGCAGACAGGTGGCTCCGTGAACGTTGGCGAATTCACACTCCAGGAACATGTTGACCTTGGTGTTTGGGTGTCGGGTCCTGACGTCAGCCAACAGTTCCAGGACGCTGTCGAACAGCAACACCAGCGCGTCCTCCACGGTCAAGAAGTCCTCCATGGGCCGGGACAGGCCGAAGGTCAGGAGGCGTCCGCGGAACCCTCGTTGAATGGTGCGGAACGTGGGTAGTCCGCCACCACCCACCATCCCATCAGGTGCCGTACTCGGTCCGGGCTGGGGCTCGCGGCTGGGTCGAGGCTCGCGGCTGGGTCCAGGCTGGGGCTCGCGGCTGGGTCCAGGCTGGGGCTCGCGGCTGGGTCCAGGCTGGGGCTCGCGGCTGGGTCCAGGCTGGGGCTCGCGGCTGGGCTGAGGCTCGGGTGACAGGACGGGCAGGCGCGGCATCTCGTCCACAACGAGGTTCCTCACGATGGGGCAGTTGTGAGCCTCGTGCTGGTCCCGGTTGTAGCGCCGGGTGAAGCCTCGGTCGCAGTAGGCGCACGCGAACCTCATGCCGCGGTGAGCGCTTGCCACGTGCTGCTGGAGATAAGCGACCCTGCGGAAAAGGGCACCGCACTCGGGACAGCGGACCCCGTTGGCGTGCACCAGCTGCACGTGGCGCCGGAGCAGGTCCTCGCGGTCGAATCGCCGCCCGCACGCGTCGCACTCGGGCCGTGGGTCTCTGACAGGTGGCGTTGCGGAGGAGGAGGTTGAAGCTGACGGGATCGCACCGTGGACCGCTTCCATGTGGTGGTGAAGATCCTCGGGGCTCGCCAGGGCGACGGAGCATAACGGGCATGGATGGTCTGTGAACAGGAAAAACAAGTTATATTAGTTACCTCGATAAACATGAGGGTGAGGAACTGGCGACCTCTTCCTCACCTCGTTCGCCAGTTTGAACCTAGTATATACAAGGGTGAGGAATTGCACAGAGGCCTAGTGACCTCTTCCTCATCTCAATCGCCAGTTTGAGCCCAGTAATACAAGGTGAGGAACTGAACGGAGGCTGACAGCCCCTTGTTTACTACTTAAATCTGTTTACTCGGCTAAAGCCGTTTACTCTCGAAAACAAGCCATTAGTACTGGTTTCCTTTTTAACGTAAAAACCGTGCCTAACGCTTGATCGTGAGGAACTGCATAGAGGACTGGCGACCTCTTCCTCATCTCAATCGTCAGTTTGAGTCCAGTAATACAAGGGTGAGGAACTGAACGGAGGCTGGCAGCCCCTTGTTTACTACTTGAATCTGTTTACTCGGCTAAAGCCGTTTACTCTCGAAAACAAGTCATTAGTACTGGTTTCTTGTTTAACGTAAAAACCGTGCCTAACGCTTGATCGTGAGGAACTGCATAGAGGACTGGCGACCTCTTCCTCATCTCAATCACCAGTTTGAGTCCAGTAATACAAGGGTGAGGAACTGTGTATGAGGATATTGGAGAAGTGCTTAACAAATCTACTGGTGGTTTCCTATTTAACCTAAAACCATACCTGGCGCTTGATCGTGAGGAGTGGGAGGATGAACTGCTGCGAGGTGGCGTCGCAGGTTGTCGCTTCGCCCGAAGCGTCGCCCGCAGACGTTGCAGTCGAAATGGCGGTCCCTGTGAGCGGCTGCCGTGTGACGAGCCAGGGTTCCAGCGAAGAAGCGACCGCAGACCTCACACATACGAGGAACAGCCATCTGCAACATCGGGTATCTATACAGTACATCGGGGCTTGGTAACAGTACCCTTCTAATAGTAGACAGAAATAAATTACAAGAATAGCTCCTATGACATTCCTAACACTGTTACACGTCTTTATCTTTGTTTCGCTCGCACATGGCGATTTTAATCTCGTCTATAATTCTACTAAGCATAACCAAATTTTATTTTCCACTGTGATATATAAAATATTAAATATTAATTTTAGCTAATTGGGATTTAGAGCATTGGTAAATCGGCTGATGAAAAGATAAATTAAATGTTACTTACATTTTAAGATATCCAAAGAGAAAACTCCACACAGTCGCACAAGCACAGGTTGTAAAGTGTGTCTCGGAGACGGCAATACTTCGTCCGCGCAGTAAGAGCTCCAAAGACAAACTGATGAAACCCTCGAGGACGCGCTTATAAATAACACTCCGGTCGGGAGGAGGCCTCGCCGGAGGAGTGAGGGAAAGTCGCTAATGAGTAAACAACCCCGGGCGGTCACGTAGGCCCTAGCACGCGCCTTGACACGTGACTCCGCGGAGTCGCTCACCGGGGGGGGGGGGCTTGCATCCTCACCGCGCCTTTGCTGGTTTTGAACCATCATGATGGGTCTGGAAGACCACTGATGAGTAAACAGCCAAGATCTCATGAGGAAAACGCGTTTAAAAATTAATAGCGGGCCTGTTTAACGGTGGATTCTCAATTTTCTTTAAGGGATGGTTTACTTAGGCCGCCGCCCTACATGTGGTGAAATTTCATCAAAATCGGTCGGTAAACAGCTGAGATCCCATAAGGAAAACGCGTTTAAAAATTAATAGCGGCCTTGTTTAATGGCGGATCTATGGGGTTCTTACGTCATTCGCTTCCTCTGGGATAGGCCTACATTCTGGAAAAAGTCCCGTGGGAATCGGTGAGTAAATAGGCTAGTTATTAATTTTTGAAAGTTTTTCCTCATCATGAAAAATGTTGCAAACGAGGGGGGGGGTGTCCGAGCTTGGCTATGGGGAAGGTCGGGGGGGGGGGATGACGTCATGGGGGGGGGTGTCATTTGGGGGGGGATGTCATGGGGGGGGGGTCCGAGCTTGGCTATGGGGAAGGTCGGGGGGGGGGATGACGTCATGGGGGGGGGTGACGTCATGGGGGGGATGACGTCATGGGGGGGGATGACGTCATGGGGGGGAGGGGGGGGGTGCCCTCCGGCGTGTCCTCGGGGGTGACCTTGGGGGTCAAGGTCAAGGTCATCGGGGGGGGGGGGACGTCCTCGCGTCCTCGCGTCCTCACTTCGCCTGTGCTGGTTTTGAACCATCCAATGCCCCCTACTTATTACATCAAATTTGTACCTCTTTTCGTGTTTTTGCAAACAAACAAAATAATTGTTTTCTTATATTATATGAATGTTAATTGGCTTAACACATGCTTGAATTCTGAGGCTACTTTCAATTGATGTGCTATGTGTGATTAACTTGCGTTTATTGTCGTGAAAAAACGTTTTTGCAAAAAAATAAATAAAGATACTCTAGGTTGGTGTTAATTGGAAAGTAGCCAGGTCTTTTTTATGGTATGTTTTTATTGGTAAGTTTATGGTATGGTATTTTTATTTTTGATTTTGTGCTTAAAATAATTTAAAAATTACAATTGTATTGAAATATTTATTAAAAACACTTAGAAGACCAGAGTAAAGCTGAGTATATCATGGATAAGAGATATTTGAGTCGGAAAAATAATACGAGTAGCGGTACGGAAAAGACAGAATATTCCGTAAATGCCAATAAGTTACACACAAATGGCCACCGTTTTGAACCGAATAACGAAAGATGAACTCTGTTTTCACCATTCTTTTAGGAGGCCTTTAAAATAATGTATAATTTTCCCTAAATAAGTGAATTTAACATAAGACAAGATGTGATACGAACCAACGACCTTCAGTTTTTGAGCACCCTGTACATAGATTTTGATGACAATGTTTTTATCTCGTAGATTGCCCATAAACGTTTTAGTAGGGAAGAGTTTTGTTTTTGACTATGAACCAAACCGTTCTCCAATTTGCATCTTGGACGTTTGGTTTGACTAACCCTGTATATTTAAAATATGTTACAAGGAAACAATTTTCACCGGCACTCCGATCATCAACAGGCCCAATGAGAGAATGACAGTATAAAAAATGGTCATTATAACATTGGGCCTGATGACAATTGGGGTGAGCGGTCGAATTTAATTTCCTTGTCCCACTTATATATAGTTTTATATTGTTGTATCGTAAGTAAAAACAGTGTAAGAGTAAATAAATCTTTGAGCGTTGTAAAACTTTTTAAATTTCCACCTTGTATTTAATAAATTTATCCTACTTCATTAGGTACTTTCAATCAAAGTTTATAAAACAAGCCTGGAGAATATGATAATTACTGGATGATAGTGTAAGTATAAATATCCCATCTTAACCCTTTGGACAAGGGAAACTTAACTGTTTTATGATATTGTGTAAAATGAAAATCGATAAAAATATATTGATTGTAAATAATTGTTATTTTAACTTTACCACATCTTTATAATAATTCTTATATGAAGTAGTATTCTTATAATAATTCTTATATCAAGTAATTCTTATTCTTCCTCCTTTCATTCTCCTTGTTTATAATTCTTTATAAAGAATATTTGTTATTGTATTCTGTTAAAATGCTCATATGAACCCTACACAAAACTTAGATTTATTATATAACCGGAATATATTTCATTGAATACAATACATTACCCATATCACATTTTTATGCTAACTTCAATAATAATATAGTGTTTATTGCCAATACACATACAATGTACATGATTTTCGGTGATATTTCTAAAAGCTACATACAAACTAAGTCATTAAAATTAAATGAGAGGAGAATTTTGTGTAAAATATAGTCTATATTTATCGAAGCTAAATTCTCCAGTTAATCCTTATACATCGCCCATAACGCTAATGATAGTGCAATAAAGTTCCTATTTAAAAGTGTATTGGAATTTTTATTTTTATTTTTTAGTGTATATGGGTTTGATTTATTTAAAGTTAAAGGTAAGGAATTCTTGTTTCTGTGACGTGGAGGAAATGCCTTTAAATTGAAACTTTAATCAATTACACTTGCAATAGTAAATTACGTTTTATTAAATATAATCATTTAAGAAATAATCCAATAGTTTAGTTAAGTTTCAATTTAAAGTTCAGGGTCCATATATAAATTATTTACATATGTGCTCTTTTATAATAAATACTGTATTAGCAAACGATGTGATAAATATCAGTAAAGCCTATTTTAAAGTGTTATGTATTTTGTTCAACAAATTTAAAACTAACTAGCAATAATAACGGTCAAGTTGAAATCACACGAAACATAATTCCTTTGTAGGTGAGACTAGCTAGGACTTTATTGTATATTATAAACATGAATATAAATAAACGGCTTGGTAGTCTTAAACAAAATACAATGAATAAAACAAAACATAACGTGCTGTAACTTGTACACGGTGTACACGTTAGACAGCCAGAAGTACATGTCTGCCAAAGTAAAGAGAAAGACTTTGCTAACGTCATTGTAGGCCTGTTCTACACGCTACTCTACTGACTGCCTGTCTGTAAACATGCGACGGCATATGTTTGATGATAGACGTAAGTTTTAGTATTCGACTAACAACATGTTACCGTCTTACAAAGTTAAAATTGATATCATGAGAAGCAAGGACGTACAGATATAGTGCAGAGTATAAGGCAGCCTAATTGGTGATCGCCATAGTCAAGCATTACTTAATAATTATGTGGTTTTGAATTACATTTCGTAAACAGTTCAATCCGTATTGAAATACTACAACCTGGTCTTGGCGCTTAATTACGCCACGATCACGAAGGTGTACATTTTTGAACTTGCATTTTTCTTTCAGTCGAGACGACGTCTTTAAAAGTTCTCAAAAAACGTAAAACACGGGTCACAAACGAAAACATACAACATTTATAAACATATTTTAAAACTTATTTTATGTTTTATTGCCACATACACATATATTAATTATGAATGTAGTATTAATTATTTTTTTGGATATTATTTATTAATCTATTGTTAGAGAAAACAACTTACTGTACAGTATTAATATATAATATTACCAATAAAAATTTATTTAATCTTTAAATATCTAGGATTTTTTTTAGTATTTTGTGAATCTTGAATATTTATCAACTAATTGTAAATACTTATTAAAATGTATGTCCATTATATTTAGTGGCCCTCCATTTAGTGGCCCTTGACGTGCCGGATTATGGACTCAGACTATGGATACTATTTATTAACTATTGAACTTTTGTGTAAATGATGCAAGATTTTTAACTGCCCATTGTGTTATTTATTGATATAATTTAATTTCGATCTTTGTTTTTTGTATTTGTAATCATGGCCCCTACGAAACAAATTGAGTTTAAAGCGTCTTCGTATGTTTCGACTAACATGACTAACATGATAAAAAAGCGTTTTACTACGATTCTGGAATGAGTCAATGGTATAACTGAACAATCGCAATCAGTTTCTATTGTTAAAACCAAAATTTTAAAGGTAAATTTCCTTGAAGACAACAAAAAGCTTAAAGAGTAATACTTTTTCAACGCGTTTTAAGTTTGCCTGAAGCTGAATCAGTTCCGGATGACACATTAAACCGTGATCAGGACTAAATAATTGAACTCTATGTGAATATTTGTGGTTGTATTCAGGCTTTCTTGCCTGTTGATGAACCAAACTCATCGGATTCATCTATTGTTCATAAAGACTCGTCTCAAAATCGTAACTCTCCAGTCCGATTACCGAAACTGGATTTGCCAAAATTTTCAGGAGATATTTCGACTTGGACTACTTTCACAAACCTTTTTGATACTACAATTCACCACAATTAATCTATTGACAATGTATTGAAATTTCAATACCTCTTAAGCTTAGTAATTGGAGAACCACTGAACCTAATCAAAAGTTTGAAATTACTTCTGCAAACTACAATATTGCTTATAGAATATCAAGAGAAAGGTACCATAACATTCGTTGGTTGCAATATTTTCATTTGCATCAATTGTTGGTCTTGCCAACTATTACTGTGTCAAATTCCAAAGGATTGAGGCAATTTGTTAGCTTGTTCACTGAACATTCTCAAGTGTTAAGTGCATTGAACCGGTAATAATCCATTGCTTACTACAGTACTATTACGTAAAACGGACGGTGAATTACGTAAAAAACTTGAAATTTTTAGATCTACTGATCAATCAACCGTACACACTTACCGGAGGTTAATGCAAAACATAACCATAATATAATACCATAAATAATAATAATAATACCATAATACAATTGACATTTTTGTAATTGAAATTCCTGAAGATAATAAAATTATTGTATTAAGTAAGGGGATTCTGATTGGGTTGAAGGGTTTGATTACAGTAGGGGGTAATTGTATTCCGATTTCTACTGATGGTGACAAGCTACTGTGGAAGAATGCTCAAAAAAATGATGTGAAGAACATGATTTCTGATACAATAAACAGGATTATTCCTCATTTTATTCTTATAATAACTTATTTTGTATGTATTCCTTGAAAGGTTGATTCTCGAATAACATCTCGTCATCATTGAATTATTGTTAATGCAATAATTAAGCTTCCTAGGTTCATAAGTCATATCTCATTGATATGTATTCATAAAGCTACTCCTGTGTTTAATGATATTAATCCTATTGATCCCGTAATAGGTAAGGTCTCTTATCAACTAGATGGAAAGGATGATTTTTCATTAAACTTCTCTTGAATACAATGTGGTTAAAGTTATAATTACATATGATTGAATGAAGGCTACAGCCAATTCAAACAGCATTAAACCTGTGAAAAGTCATATTATTATAATTATTATTGGAATATTATGTTGTAAGTTGTTACCAAGTAAGCTTATAAGAAGATGACCTGCAATTATATTTGCTATAAGTCGTACAGCTAAAGATCCTGGTCGAATAAAATTTCTAATATATTCAATAATAACCATAAATGGTATCAGTGCCACACATATTCTATTTTATAATTTATATTTTATTTTATATTCTTGTGTTGTTAGTTAATGACATTATCAAGTTCATAAGTTCGGAATGTATTCAAACTGAATATGCTACCATTCATGATGTTAATCGATCCCCTGTCCCTAGTGGTTCCCAAGGTCGTAAAAAAATATTTTTTTCCTAAAAGATCGTTTGATCAAAATCGAGAAGTCACTATGACTGCTACACAAACTGCACCAGTACAATCTTTTACAACGCATCAAGAAACCCCTATCAGTGTTTCATGTTTTGCATGCAAGCAACCTCAAATTTAAATGTGTGTTTACATGCTGTTTCTGATGTTGATTTACACTCCTCACTTCAACGCTTTTGGGAACAAGAGAAACTTCCAGTTTTTCAACATAAAAGCGAAGAGGAAAAGCTTTGTGATGAGCATTTAGCGCAAACATATATGAGGGATGAAACCGGGCGATATGTTGTTCGCCTTCCGTTAAAGATGCCTAGCCTGTTCTTGGTTCCTCAAAATCTGCTTCTGAAAGTCGTTTATTTTCAATGGAACGTAAGATCAATACAGATTCCCGTTTCTCAAAGTTATAATATAATTTTGTAAATGAATATGTTGCATTAAGCCATATGTCAAAATATAGTGATGCAGATTTGTCGTCTTCGCACTATTTTCTTCCTCACCATGAGGTTTTAAAAGAAAACAGCAGTACGACCAAACTTAGAACTGTTTTTGATGCAAGATGCAAAAGTAGTAATGGAGTTTCCCTTAATGATGTGTTATTCACGGGGCCTAAACTACAAAAAAATCTGTCAATTTATTCTGTGTGTGTATTCTGTGTGATATTCTATCTTATTGTTTTTTGTCATGTACTTGCAATTTATTTTTGCAATTATATAAATTTTGTTTTATAACTTCCATGAAAATATGCGAAAACATAATTTGTAATCACTGTAATGAACTAGTGTTTTTTTTTTATATTTCATTATAGCACATATATAAATGATGGTGAGCTGTAAACTTCGATTTTTTATCATAAAATCGTTCTTGATTTTAACAATATACGGTCTTCCATCTAAATGAATTTGATAATTATTAATTCACCTTAACCTTCCATGAATTATTATTTTATCTTAGGTTTAAATCATGTATTGTGGTATAGCGTTCAATATGGTTATTTTTGAGTTAGTTGCTGAACGGATTGACTCAATCTAAAGAAAAAATAAACTATAAATTTAGTATTTAAGTTAAATATTTCATCGAATGATACTTTTACCATTTATTAAAAAACTTTACTATGAATTAATTTGGATGTATTCATGCGTGATGTGGATTTTAGGCAGGAAGAAGCACATGTCTGCCAAGGTGAAGTGAATGGCTTTCCTGTATGTCACGGAAAATCTGTTCATACATACATGCCACGCTACTCTCTGCTTCTCTGTAAACTTTCAGAATAAAACATCTACCAAATCTTTTAAACGTTTCAATTTAGCTCAAGTGCCTATTTCTCGGTTAAAATATTGCATTGAATGTATCCCGATGAATTGCTAGTAAAGGATACTCTGTGTAGAGGAATATGCGCCTCAGTTCCGACCTCAGGCAGACAACTTGTACTCATATGCTGACTTTGCCCATGGAACTTTTCCTAACATTCTCTAACGCTCTCCACCCAGTTTACACGGAATATTAATTAACTATTGTCAGCCAAAACTCAAAATACAATGTTAAAATAAACTAATAAAAAGTCACACCGAAGGTTTGAAAATTAAGATACCTCATCAGCAGATTTCCAACAAATGTCTTAACATATATTTTATATAAACCTATATACGATCATCAATTGTATATTAAAATGTTGCAATATATATATATGTATATATATATATATATATATATATATGTGTCCGTGGGTGTGATAACTCTCATAAAAAAGGTCCGATTTTGATTAAATTTGGTACAAACGTGTAAAGCAGCATCTATGACTTTAAGTTCGAAAACAAGGCAGATCGACCTATCCGAAGGGGGATTTTGGGGGGTTTTGTACCCCAAAAATGGGTTTTTTGAGTTTTTTACACATAATTTTTGAAAAAGTGAAATTTTATTTTTTTAATTGGAATCATCTTAAAAATACGCACAATTTGGTGTTTTAATCGTTGCTCTACGTCAATTGGTTACTGAGATACTGAAAGTGCTAAACACAGTACGTTGTCCAATGTTATTCTTATGGAGGATAAGAAAAATTGTATATCTCTCTTATTTATCAACTTATCCTGACGAAACTTGGTATATTGCTTTATTTTATTGTGGTCTATTGATATTTGCACAAAAACCCATTTTTTTGCTGATAGTTCCCGTAGCAGCAAACCTGCATACTCAGCCCCATTTTATTCTTATGGAGAATAAGTAACGTGTTATCTCCTTTAATTATGAACATAAATTAATAGAACTTGGTATGTGGCTTTACCTAATTGAGTTATATTGATATTTGTATAAAACCCATTTTTAGTGTTCCTTATTTCAGCAAACCTGCATACTCAGCCGCCATGTTATTTTTATAGAGAATAATTAAAATGTCATAAAACGTTTATTTATGAATGTATATTGATGAAACTTGGTACGTGGCTTTATGTGGTATTAATATATTATTATATGCATCGGAAATTCTCTGAGTATGCAAGTTTGCTGCTACGGGCGTATTTTTGTTTTACCAAGTAAAGTATCAAAACCCTATTAGTAGACCCTTTATAAGAAATCTAATATTCGGTTAAGAATACTATAATGTACAACCCAAATAAACCGCTAGATTGTGAGGTGCGTGTTGAAGATGACTGCAGTGGAAAAGAAAAAAACGTAAATTCTGTTTGCGTCGAGTTATTTATCATTCACATGCAACGTGTTATTTTTAAACACATCTGCCAGACCGTTGGTATGTAGTTACTTTAAAATATTTAACCTACCTAATACCATGATTTACCATATGTTAACCTACCATTATACGTTATGAAACTTTCATACAAATACAATTTTAATCAATTTAAACATTACATAACAAATTTACTATTAAGTTTTATTGTCTTTTAATATGGGTTTAATCGACTCAATATCACAGTTAAGTACCGCCAGAAAAGGTTTTAGCTGTTGGTTTAGTAAATGTTTGTTCCCATATATGTCACTAAAGGTTAAAAATTTGAGAGGATTCCAGGTTAGCTTCCTGAAATTATAAAACTTGAAAGCTTAAGAATTGAACTTCAGCTTTTGTACCTGACATTGGAAGAACAGATCAACATAGAATGAGGAACCGTTTAAGGATCGTTGGAACTTTTTAAACTTTGGAAATGTAATGTTTTCTACAAATTAAAACCAATATTTATTGTTTAACCGAGAGATAATACAAATCATTTGTTTGTAGTTATCATTAGATCATGTTGTATAATACTTGTATATAATATAAACTATTAAAAGTTTAAAATGTATTAGGGTTTTTTAAGCTACGTTCATAATAAACGGAATACATCAATGGAATAAAAAATAAAAAAACCAAGTGGTAACTTGTAAATTTATGTGATTTTAAGTAATAATTTGGAAATTGACTAAAACCTAAAAGCAAATCTGTTGTATTCCAGTAACAACTAAGCAAAACAATAGTTGCTCTCATTTGCAAAGATAAGTGTGGAAGGCAATATGCAATTATACAGTTGAACGTGAAAATAATATGTTAGGTCTCAGAGTATAGGGCATTACTGCACTGTAAAGTACAATTGTAGTTAGGAATACATTTAGCATATTAAGTTATTTTTTGTTTCGTTTGTGCATAAGTTTGGGATAAGCTATAACAAAATTGTAAAAAATATCGTATTAAATCAATAAATCGGTCTAAACAAATATAAACTTTGTTTATAATAATAATTTCCGTGTGAATGTTAATTTGATTTGTTTTTTGTAATGACGTTGCAGGATAAACAATAATTGTATACGAAACGTATCACTACTATTATAAACATGAGGGGGTGTCTGTAAGTCGGTCTATTGTTCCATCACTCAGAAAAACACTGGACCATTTCTGCTGAAATTTTGCACAAATACGGTCTAGTTACCCAGGCCTATGCCGTTACAAAAGTCCTAATGGTTTTGGCCCACAGAACTTCAAAATCCCTATGTTATTCATATGGAGGAGAGATTTTTTTGTCTATGTCACTTGTACTTCTTATTAATTCAATTAATTTAAGTAAAGAGCTGTTATAAGGAGTATGTCTAACTACAGACTTTCATTGTTTTTTTTACAGTTTTATCACCCTGAATTTTCACCCCGATACGAAGAACGGGAATATCAGTTAGTATAATATAAGAAATTGGGCGCTCTAGGCATAACTTACTTTCAATTCATAAATACAAGTTCTATTCCTGTAGTAATTGTTATTTTTTTAACCAAGATGATAAGTTAGCATACTGATGTTCGTACACTAAACGTGTTCTTTAGTGTTTGCTATGATATACAAAAAAATCAGCCAATGAAGAAAGACATTTTTTGTCTGGCCAGCTATTTTTGTTACTTTAAATTTTAGTTTAGGACATCGAATAATAACAATAATATAATGATGACGGATATCTCAAAAGACTCAATCCATAATGAACGTTTTCTGGCATTATCCAGTGACAAATATTTATCAGTGAATGTGGTTGTACAATACCTGGTACTGGGCCACGTGATCATACACCCAGCCACAGGTGATATTAAAGGTAAACATTGCAGTGTTTAGCTAAGTACAGCTTGTCTCTGGGATCTGTGTACCGATGCATCCGGTGATGGCTTAGTTCGGCTTTATCATATTGTTGGATCTCATAATCACATGAAGTATTTAATTTTACCATACAGTAGCATTCATACCCATCACGTTACTAGTAGTCGATGGAGAAAATTTGTCCTTATACGATATTCTTTAAGTGGAATATATATTTAATACAATATGCAACTTGTTCTGTTTTATTCAATAAATACGTATATGATTTAAAAACCTACTTTTTGAATCTAATAGTTACAAGTTTTTTTTTTATATTACAAAAGTTTCACTCAGAGTACATTTATAATTACCAAACAAAACACCGGGTGTTAACACAATTATCTGAACAGATTGAAATCAGTCACTGGTTTAGTGGTGTTTCCATCTCGTTGGTTCCTCAAGGAAGACTGATTTCGTTTGAACCAAAAACCAAGGTAAACTGACGCCCTTCATCATTCAATTGCTGATCCGTACAAAATATTAATATTAATTCCAATATTAAGTTATTATCAAAAATACATTAGTTTGCGAAGTTACAAATCATAAGCAACGTTAATTAACTCTAGCAAATTGTTTTTAATTATATATTAAAATCAGCCTGATTATGCCTGATGATGAGTGGTGTGACTGGTTAAAATCGATCGCCTTGTACCATCTTTTTTTATATATTTACCGTCTTGTATGAAAGTACAGTATAAGTGTTTGATTTAGTAGTGTTCTGAGACGTAGTTTTATAATCCTGGTAATTGTTACAACACGTATTATACTTCTTAAGAAACTATCTATATGGTGATTGATATATATACAAGTAAATCTATAAATATAAGTTGAGTTGTGTTGTGGCCCTACATAGCTGTATAAATATACAAGAGTTAAGAATTGTAAAAATGTATCACAATATTATATCTCTATTATACAGCTTTTCACATTTATCCCTGTCCTCGATTAAAGGTTAGTAAAATGATCACTGAAAAAGGATTCAATAAATACAAAAAAATATCAAAATGTAAAGGATATGATGTAAAATATTACCAAATCAATATTTTTAAGGGCATTATCTTCTCGTCTAATGAGCGTAGGCTCATTTTCCATAGACAATCTACAATAGTGTTTCTCAAAAGTACACTGATTGTAAACTGTAATATCGTTTAGATTGTAACAATATTCAGCAGCTAGAATAAAAATAATGTTTGTAATTAAGCTTTAACTAAGCGCAAACCACCAACGACAAATAGTTATTTTAATATCCTCCTGAACCAAGATCAATAAATGAAACTCAAAATAGTAAAACATATATTTATATTAACATTCATTATAACATCTTTAAACAATAATTACTAATAGTTCATTTAGAATAACTGTATTAAATAGTTAAGTTGTTGAACTACATTGATAGGTTTATCTGTTTTACGGAATTAGATATTTCAAGCATGACTTACTAAGTTTGGCACAAATAATTAGTATTATTTTTCTTGTTTATTAATCATAAATAAAATGGTATAACCATACAACGTTGAGATAGAGTTATTTTAGTCACTTTCCTTGTTCAGTCCTTCCTACAGTGGTAACGTGTGCGGTTTATACTTGGGACATCCTAATTACAAAATATCGGACCAACTTATCTGAGTTGAGTTTGGTGGGATAGTTTTCCGAAGGGACGTAGCCCACCAGATAATATAAACAAAATGACTAACTCATTAAGTAGTTAGGTAATCGAACTAACGGTCCTAACGTAGCTTCGGAAAAATGTCCCTTATCAAAGTCGATTCAATTTATTTAACTGTTGTATATAAAAAAAAACTGCCTAATATCATATTTTTCTAAATTCTCTTTTGATAACATAACTTAAGAGCCAGTGCTGAAATATATTCATTTGAAAACAGTAAGACATGGTTATCATTTTATAAAAAGTCTTAGCATCGACCAGCATATATATATATGTGTGTGTTTTATAACATTTGTATTTATAAATATCAATAACGAGAATGTAAAAATATAAGTTATACTAATATACATATAAGATTTAAGAGTAATTTATGAAAACCCCTCACTCTTATTAAATTAGAGCGGATTAATTTCAAATGATCTATATACTAATACGCTAGGGGTTTTTTTGTTTACAGTTATAACTCGATAACGGCTGGACGGATTTTAACGTTTGAGGTGCCAAGTTACAGGTATTTTACGTAGATTTGCCAATACGTCTCAAAATTCTAAGAAAGGCCATCACATAAACACAGTGAAAAGCTGAATTTTCGGAACAGTGGCGCTATCCGACTACGGAGGTCTAATATCAGATTTTTTGTTATGTTTGAAGACACCTTTTTTTGGGTAAAAACTTGCTCGGATTCAAGCAACAGGACAACTAGTAAATGTTAAATGTTAAATATTTAAATTTATGTATAATTGTACTTCCTGGAAACAGACAACAAGAGGTAGTAGCTAAGTCAAAATGACTCGTGTCACATACACTACTGCTGAAGCCTGTGTCAAATACAACCATCCACTTGTAGCACTTGAGAGATTTGACATACAATGCCACGTATAAAGCATCCATTTTAACTGATATAATTTTTATGTTGGTTCACAAAGGTCTGTAATGACGAATTAGCCATCCATAACCAACCTATATCAAATATATTGGAGCTACGTGAGTAGTGTCACATATTAGTAGGGAACAATGGAGACTCCGAGGGCAGGAGGAGTCAGGAGGAGCACCCCCCCCCCCCCCCCCCCGAGCCCCCCCCCCCCCCCCCCCCCCCGAGGTCTCGTCTGTGACACTTTGCGAATTTTTTTTTTTGCGAACTTTTTTGCAAACTTTTTTTTTTGCGAATTTTTTTTTTTGCGAATTTTTTTTTTTAGCGAATTTTTTTTTTTTGCGAATTTTTTTTTTTGCGAAATTTTTTTTTTTGCGAATTTTTTTTTTTTTGCCAAATTTTTTTTTTTTGCGAATTTTTTTTGTTGCGAATACTAACCTAACCTAACCTAACCTAACCTAACCTAACGTAACGTAACCTAACCTAACCTAAGGTAACCTAACCTAACGTAACCTAACCTAACCTAACCTAACCTAACCTAACCTCGGATCAGATTTCTGATTGCAGATTCTTGTTCGTCTAGTCGAGCCGAGCCATTTGAGTACCCACATCGTACACTTTGGATGATGTTTACAAAAAAGGGGCCCGCACCACACTTTTGACCTTTTTTTTTTTTTGCATTTTTGGAATCTCCTCGTCAAGCCGAGTATTCTCAGTACCCACATGACATACTTTGGATAATTAATACAAGAGTTGAACAGGGTAACGCTACAACCAACAGAGCTAGCCCATCAGCGCTTGCGGTCAATTGAACTAACAGTGAATGCAAATTTTAAGGAGAATATAATTGCAATGCTTTGAACATATACTGCATATACCTTCAAGTACTCTGCACCGAGGCAGCTGTTCGCACAACCGACTGACGCGTCCAGTCTACTGTCTGGGAATGCGGATGTTGTAATTTGATACCTCGACTGGAGGGTGCAGGTGTTCACACAAAAAACCGACAAGTTGAGACCTGTCTGGGAATGCGGATGCTGTAATTTGATACCTCGACTGGAGGGTGCAGGTGTTCACACAAAAAACCGACAAGTCGAGACCTGTCTGGGAATGCGGATGCTGTAATTTGATACCCCGACGGGAGGGCGACGCGACCCTTCCAGGAACCCATTATAGTCCGCCCGTATCGAATTCCGAGCAATAAATCACCAGTTGTCAAACACCCACAGTATCATTCTTGTTTTAGGCTTCAACAATTCCTGACGTATGGGGGAGCGAAAATCTCCCCCTAACCCATTATGTGTTAGGGGGAGCGAAAATCTCCCCCCTAGCAATTAAATCAACAGAACACCAGTTGTCACGGTCTCATTCTTGTTCTAGTCTTCAACAATTCCTGACGTATGGGGGAGCGAAAATCTCCCCCCTAAGCCATTATGTGTTAGGGGGAGCAAAAATCTCCCCCTAAGCGGTGCGCGGGTCGCGACACGCCACAGTCTCTTGATAGACTTCTTCGAAGACGGACGTCTACATTAATTCGATAACAATGTCGTTTATTCATCAGAAATCGTGTGAATGTGTGAAGACTGAACTGGACTTGTTTTCGTTACCGCCTACGCAGACCAGCATCGAGAGCGGTAAATGGGTTCAATACAAACCGATCTCATCGCTGACGGACGATTCGCCAATAGAGTTTGTAATACCCGGTCACGGTGACGAGTACACGGACCTGACACAAACGTTATTACACGTGAAAGCCGCTATTGTGAAACAGGACGACACTAAAGCGGACGGTGGGCAACCTGCTAAAGAGGTGGGCCCGGTGAACAATTGGCTCCACTCGATATTCAGTCAAGTGGATCTCTATCTCAATCATAAACTGGTGTCACCACAAAACAACACGTACGCTTACCGTGCCTACTTGGAAAACCTATTGAACTACGGATGTAGTGCGAAGAATTCGCACCTGACTAGCGAGCTGTTTTTTGAAGATTCGGCCGGACAAATGGACGATTGTGACGAATTGAACGAGGGATTGAAAAAGCGTCGCGATCACACGAAAGAAAGCGATGTTTGCGATATGGTCGGTCGATTGCACATCGATCTGTGCAATCAGAACAAATTCATGTTGAACGGTGTCGAGATGCGATTGCAACTTAACAGATCCAGAAACTCGTTTTGTATAATGTCCAAAACGCTAACTACCTACAAGGTGACAATTAAAGAGATTAGTCTTTTCGTACGTCGATGTAAGATCAATCCGAGCGTATTGTTGGCGCACAGCAAAACTCTCGAGACCGGCACGGCCAAGTATCCGATCACGCGTGTAGAAGTGAAATCCTTCACACTACCCTCCGGTATAATGAGTAAAGCTTTAGACAGCGCATTTCTCGGTCAGTTACCGAAACGTGTGATAATTGGACTGGTCAGTAATCTTGCGTTCAACGGAGATTTCAAGAAGAATCCCTACAACTTTCAACACTACGATATGAATTATCTCGCATTGTACGTGGACGGTGAACAAGTACCGGCCAAACCGTTACAGCCTGTTTACACATTGAACAGTGAGACATATATACTCTCTTATTACACATTGGTCACTGGCACCGGAATCCAGTTCTCCGACGCAGGTAATGAGATCAAGAGAGGTGACTATCCGTACGGTAATTGTCTTATGGCGTTCGACTTGACACCGGACATGTCCGCGGCTGAGTCGAGTCACTGGAATCTCCTGCGCAACGGTAATCTACGTATCGAAATCGGATTCTCCAAAGCGTTGTCCGAGACCGTCAACTGTATAGTGTACGCCGAACTGGACAACGTCATCGAGATCGATCGTCACCGTAACGTAACAGTTGACTTCAGCGGGTGAATAAAAGCGAACGCCAAACAGAAATATTGTCTGACAGCGAGTGCATACAGTTTACTTCAAGGGTGAGCAGACGCACCACCAGTCAGTAGTACGGTTGAAGTCACACGGTAAGGACGTGAACATGGACGCTTACGCTTCTGCGGACGACTATATCAAATCGTTTATTCAGGAGATTGAGGTTATGAACAATAATGCTAGTGATCAGACGTTGGCATCACCTCAGTCGTCATTTGTAAAACCGACCACTGCCTGCAAGAGACGAAGGAGACCAACTCCCATCGAAGTGGAAACCAAGAAACCAGGATGGGTGCCAAAACCAACAGATGATTCTCCCATAGTGTCATGGATGGACGATGGTAATACGTTTGCTGTTCAAAACCCGGGAAACAAAGGACAAATTTTATTGAAAATGGAAATGTACGATGGTACAGATATGGTGTTCATGTGCGGTTTATTTTTGGACAAAGATGGTGAAATGCACCAAAGTGTTAAACAAGTAGTTGATAAAGTGGAAAACATGTGGATCTATAAATCAACAGGAGTACCGAAAATTACAGGCTTAACTCAAACTGTTACACAACGCAGTGCAGTTTCGCAGCCAACGCCGAAGAAGCGAGCTGTGAGGAAGAAACAACGAGTGGCGTCGGCATTCAACTAGAGCATCCGCATTCCCAGACAGGTCTCGACGAGTCGGTTTTTTGTGTGAACACCTGCGCCCGACCCTTCGGACCACCCACGTAGAAGAAAATGGCGGCGAGGGTTTATAAGGCGGGGCCCCGCCCGATTGAACATCATTCGCCACCAGACCACCACCTCACATAGACCTACTCCAACTACTACTACTAGAGATGTCGAGCAGCAGCACTTTCAAGCTAGAGTTTCCGGGCGTGAACGGCACTGCAGCAACCGCGGACCTTAGAGCTACCCTCAACAACTGCAAGTCTGACTCTCCGCTCTACACCAGGATAGCCGATCTCCGAGAGGAATGCGGCTATCTCATCACTGCGATGGAGCGAGCCACTACACCCTTTGGCGAGACAATCATCGTGATCCTGGAGGGGCAGGTCGGGGATGACTTCTTTCTGCGAGTCTACCTGCCTAGGCGCTTCAACGAGGTCCTGAGCAACACCGACATCGAGCGCTACAACAGCGGGTTTGGAGAACGCCTTCGCTTGGTGAAGCGCAGCCCGAGGGGTTCCAATAGCAGATTCACACCTTTGGAGTTTATGTAAAGCAAGACTTGAAGATTATGTTAATACCTTTGTAAATTAGTTTTCGTAGTCAATACTTATAGTCACGTTCAGAACATAACCACTGTGTTATTTATTTCACTTAACCCCAAAAATGTCCTTTGGTAGTAAGTTTAAGAGTGTTAGTATGGTAACTGTGAGGTGTTTAGTAGCTCAGTAGTAATCATGGGCTTGATGTGGAAACATCCGTTCTCAGCCATTGTGGCGGGACCTTCGGGTTGTGGCAAGTCTCAGTTTGTGTCAAAGTTTATAAAACACATTACAGAAATGTGTGACACACCATTTACCAGTATAAACTGGCATTATGGTAGTGGTGGTGGTGATGGTGGTGGTGGTGACTCGAAAAATGTCAACATTAACCACGTAGAAGGTCTACCAAACTTGGAGGATTTTTCTGGTAACGAGCCGATACTTGTGATTATAGACGATATGATGCGTGAGGCCGACAACCGTGTGGTGGATCTTTTCACAAAAGGTTGCCATCATCGCAACATTAGTGTGTTTTTCATTACACAAAATTTGTTTCATCAAGGACGCGGGCAGAGGGACATCTCACTTAATGCGCATTACATTGTGTGTTTTAAGAATCCTAGAGATAGAGTTCAGATTAGGTACTTGGCCAGACAAATATATCCAGACAGCCCGAAATTCATCGAGGAGGCGTACGCTGACGCTACTAGGAATCCACACGGCTACCTACTGATAGACTTGAAACAATCAACAGACGAAAATATGCGAATACGAAGTTGCATATTTCCAGACGATTCTACCAACTATGTGTACTTGCCAAAGAAAAGGTAATTTCGCCATCAGTAGTAATCATGTCGTGCTTGCGGAAGGACGCAGCTCTGCTTACGGCTTTCATACACGCAACACCCAAGGAGCGGAAGGCACTGTTAAAGGTGTGTGACAAGAGCCGCATTCGCTCAGTGTGTGAGTGCGCATACAACGTGTTGCGAGGTAACGTTCCTCTGGCGAAGAAGAGTAAAAGTCAGCTAAGCAAACACAAGGCGACGCTACGTAGATTGGTGAAACGCGGCGAAGGCTGGTCCAAGAAACGAAAGTATCTCATACAAAAAGGCGGTGGAATCTTTATACCATTACTTTTGAGCGCAGTACTACAAGCAGCACTGAGTAGATAAAAATGGCTGGCATCAACAATCAGTTCTATTTGACACTGCCCAGCAACAGTTCGATGCAGTATTATCCGAAAAATACAGTTGCAAATTATATAACACATTTGCCGAGAGCTATTCAACTGGACGCTGGCGACTGGGAAATTGCACTTGTGGAAGCGCACTATCCAATGACATTTCTATCTGTCGGTAATGACGAAACAATTGACATTTGCATACAACCGCAAGAGGAAGCAAAAGTGAACATAGAAGCGTTGGCGCGGGTTATGGACAGCACTGCCGATGTAACGCCGGTAGTGTCTGCTACTCCAAAACAAAACCACAGAATTAAATTGAAGACTGGTGATTACGCAAATATTCAAGAATTGTGTGATCATATCAATTCACAAGAACTAGCGATTACTTTTGGTGTAAAGTTCACCGTTGAAAACTCATACAACAAATTCATTGAAGTATCGATGGGAACTGATGTTGGAAAAATTACATTAAGTCCAACGTTAGCGCTTCAATTGGGGTTCGATCCGAATGAATTGACGCTGGAAGGTGATGCAGTTAACAAAAGCATCCGTTCGCCCAACATTCGTCTTGGCTTACCGTCACACATGTACGTGTATTGTGATTTAGTCGAGCCGCAGATGGTCGGCGATACAGTCGCACCGTTATTGAAAATTGTCAATATATCCACGTCTACTTATGTATACGGATTGCATAAATCAACATCATTCATCGATCCGCACTATGTGCCTGTTATGAATAGATCTTTTGACAGTGTGGAAATTGACTTAAGAGATAACATTGGTAATCATTTGCCATTCCACTTTGGAACGTCGTGCGTGAAGTTACACTTTAGAAAAGTAGCTAGTCATTAGTGCAAATATGGAACATGCAAAGAAGATGGTAGTTGTGCCGCAAGAGTTGATTGATCGACTGCAATCAAATGCTACGGATAACAGACCGACTAATCTATCCAGTGAAAACAGCCTCGACGCGGAGATGCAACAAATATTGAATAACAAACGTATGGACGATAGTGAAAAGTGGAAATTGTACAAACAAGCGTTACATCGCTTCTTGCATATTGCAGAGAATAGACGCCAACCGATTAGCATACCAATCGTGGAGACGGGTGGGCTTGAACATAGTCAACGATCGCACCCCGCTGCGGAAGGTGGTCCAGTGGAAGAGATTGTGGAAACGTTTTCCAAAACTTACAGATCTGATGCCCGCAATCTTTTACGTTTCATGAAACGTGACGGCAGCTTAATCAGTTGGGACAGTGGCTATTCAGTGTACATCAACGGTGTAAAAATCCCAGACTCAAATCTAGTGGATATCTTAAATTGCATAGTAAAGGTGCGTATGCGTGATTACATACCGCCAGGATGGCGGGAAGTGCTCAACGCATTGAAAGCGATGAACGTGCCAAAGGACTATATGAATAATCTAAGAGCACTAAAGGAAATAAATGCCGAATATCGATCATCATTCACAGGAGGAGAAGGATCAGACGATGACGTGGAAGACACGTCAACTGAATCAATACTGAGAACACCGCTAGTAAATCGGCTTCGATCGGCAAGAGGAAAACGTGTAACATCTACACCGACAGGGCAGTTTGATCTTCTAACTAGAAACAAGCCGTCGTCAAATTTGGACAAGTGGGAAACGTACACAGGATAGGTTTTCAGCATTATGGAGCGTTTGTATTACAATCCCATCGAACCTTCGTCGTATGGTGGTGTAGCTCCTTTAGCGCGAGCTGCAAAACCAGTTTCAAAACGCAAAGTGATTGAATGGTTACAAACACAGGACACTTACACATTGCACAAACCAGCACGCAAGCGTTTCCCGCGCAATCCTTACATAGTGTATGGTCCATTTGAATTGTGGCAAGCGGACTTGAACGATATGCGTGGTCTTAGTAAACACAACGACGGCGTCAACTACCTACTGACTGTAATAGACGTGTTTAGCAAACACCTGTATGTGCGAACGTTGAGGCGGAAAGAAGGAGCTGAAGTGGCCAACGCTTTCGAGGAGATATTTGCCGAAGCGACCGACACACCTCGCTGTTTACAAACTGACAAAGGTACTGAATTCACCGGTGCCAAGACGAAAAGGTTATTCAAACAATACGGAATCATCTATGTCACTACACAAAACCCAGATGTTAAAGCGGCCGTAGTGGAACGCGTCAATCGCACTTTGAAAACGCGCATGTGGCGATATTTGACTTACAAAAACACATATCGTTACGTAGATGTGTTGGACAAACTGGTTAGCGCATACAACAACAGCGCTCACAAGAGTCTAGGCAACAGAATACGACCAGTCGATGTGACTGTTGACAATAAGCGAATATTGCATCAGGTATGGCATCGCATGTTCGGTAAGATGCCGCGTCGTGTTAAGGCAAAACTGACAGTTGGCACCACAGTGCGCATATCTAAGGAGAAGGGTACATTCGCAAAAGGTTACGAGACTAATTGGAGTAAAGAAGTGTTTGTGGTGCGTCGTGTAAACACATTGATGCCTCTGCCAATGTACACTTTGTCGGATCTCAACGGTGAACAAGTGACTGGTCAGTTTTACGAATACGAATTACAAAAAGTGACAATATACAACGACCATCTGTTCAAGATTGCTGAAATACTAGACGCTAAGGGTCGTGGTCGCAGTAAGCGTTATTTCGTCAAGTGGGCAGGTTACGGAGACGAGTTCAATTCTTGGGTAGGAGCGCAAGATTTGCAAAATGCCTAATAGCAACCAGTTCTATTTGACATTGCCCAGCAACAGCTCAAAGGATTATTTTCCAAAAAACACAGTGTCCAAGTACACTACACATCTGCCGAGACAAATTCGATTAGAAGGCGATGGCGAGTGGGAGATGGCTTTGGTCGAAGCGCATTATCCATGTTCCTTTATGACTGTGGACGAGGAATCGTGTATTTGGCTCGACTATAAACTCGTTCTGCCGAGTATACCCGTCACACTCAGCGTCGAGCACATTATGCTAAAGATGAAACCCGGTTATTACAAGAACATAACCGATTTATTGAAAATGATCAATAAAGCGAAGGATGTAACCCAGTACTTGTACTTTGAGTATGACAAAGAGCAGGACAGAGTCAAGATCACGACAATGGTGGACGGTATAAGCAAAGTGCATTTCACCGAAGCGCTGTCTCTCCAGTTGGGTTTCGATCCGTACGAGAACGTTTTGACAAATGACCTCACAGCGATATGGCCACCAAATCTGACTATGGGACTGCCGACACACTTGTACGTGTATTGTGATCTGATTGAACCGCAGCTGATTGGCGACACTACAGCGCCACTTTTGAAGATTATCAACATTGACAGAGATAACTACACACACGGCGCGCATAAGACTGTGCATTTCATCAGTCCTCATTATGCGCCAGTTATGAAAGGAACATTTGAAACGATCGATATTGACCTAAGGGATCACGCTAGTAAAAAAGCGTCATTCCTCTTTGGGACGTCGTACGTGAAGCTTCATTTCAAAAGAGTAGCTCAGCAATTATGAATACAAACGATCCCTACTTGGCTTACTACCGTCGCCAACAGTTGCAGCAGACCGGCGGCAGTATCGATAGGGTATTTCGCGGTGCACCCTACCAGCGCGGACATGGAATTGGAAGTTTCCTAGGCGGTATGTTCCGCACCATCACACCGCTACTCAAGTCGGGAGCCTCTGCTGTGGCCAAAGAGGCGTTGAAATCCGGTGTTGGATTCTTGGGCGACATGGCCATGCACCAGCGGGATCCCAAAGAAGCCGCTAGAGATCATTTCAGCCAGTTTACAGACTCGCTAAAACGCAGGGCGGATGGCAAACTTCAACGTGTGCTAAGTGGCGGCGGCGGCTCTCGCGCGAAACACCGTCGCGTAACGCGAAAGAATACCACGAAACACCGACGCGCTACTCCTGCGCGAAAGACTAACGCGAGACTCTCGCGTAAGAGGAACGCGAAGCGCGCCATGTTCGGCGGCCGTCGTGTCACACCGCAGTCTTTGACGAAACTCCTTCGAGGAAGGTCGTCGTCATCCAAGAGCAGCAGCAAGAAGAGAAGGACAGTTAGAAGGAAGACGAGGAAGACGAGGAAAGCAGTGAGGAGAACTTCCGTACGTGATATATTCAATTAACACACACGCTAGCAATGTCGTTTCTACATCAAAAGTCGTGTGAATGCGTCAAGACGGAATTGGACTTATTCTCCCTACCGCCGACGCAGACCAGTATCGAGAGCGGCAAATGGATTCAGTACAAACCAATCTCCACACTGACTGATGATTCGCCCATCGAGTTTGTTGTGCCCGGCAACGGCGAAGAATACACCGATCTTTCGCAAACAATGTTGGAAGTTACAGCGTCTATTGTCAAGTCGACAGGAGCGGCAATCGCAGATGCCGATGAATCGAACAAAATTGGCCCAGTCAACAATTGGCTGCACACGTTATTCAGTCAAGTCGATATGAGTATGAATCAGAAACTGGTCACACCACAAAACAACACTTATGCATATCGAGCGTATATTGAAACATTGCTGAATTACGGATATGATGCTAGGAAATCACATTTAACATGTGGATTGTGGAACGCGGACGATGCCGGCTATATGGACAATACTCTGGACGATAACGATGGACTAAAGGCGAGACGAAAAATGACAAATAAAAGTCGTGAAATCGATATGCTCGGTCGCCTACATGTGGACATGTGTAATCAGAACAAGTTCCTGTTGAACGGTGTGGAACTGCGTTTTAAACTGATCCGATCAAAAGATTCCTTCTCCATTATGTCGGATGATGGTGACTACAAGGTGCACATTGTTGATGCGAATCTCTGGATACGAAGGTGTAAAGTTAGCCCCACTGTACTGTTGGCGCACAGCAAAACGCTTCAGACCGGCACAGCTAAATACCCAATCACCAGAGTGGAATTGAAAACATTCACACTACCGTTTGGAGTGAGGAGCAAAACTTTGGACAATGTGTTTCTAGGTCAAGTGCCGAAACGAATCATTGTCGGACTGGTCACCAACGCCGCTTATAATGGCGATTTAAAAAAGAATCCATTTAACTTTCAAAATTTCAAAACCAACTACTTCTCGCTGTACGTGGACGGTGAACAAGTGCCGTCCAAACCGCTACAACCACACTACGAAACCGGCAAGGGAAAATACGTGATGGCGTATCACAGTCTGTTTTCAGGCTCCGGCATACACTTTAGCGATGCTGGTAATCTCATAAATAGAGACGATTACGACGATGGATACTGTCTGATGGCATTCGATCTAACACCTGATATGTCAGCAAGCGATACGAATCATTGGAACCTAGTGCGCAACGGCAGTGTGCGTATGGAGATTGCTTTCGACACGGGGCTCACAGAGACTGTCAACTGTCTGGTATACGCAGAGTTTGACAACGTCATAGAAATCGATCGTCATCGCAACGTGTCTGCGGACTTTGGTGGTTAGATCGTCGGCGGCGGCGTCCTCCTCCTCAGTCAACAACCAACATTCGCACAAGATGGATCGTTTATGCAGAGTACCGCGAAAAAATTCCGCATCTCCAATTATTGTGGATTTTCAATGTTTCAAGGACAACGCAAATGACTACATTCTAAAGGAAGTGTGCGTCTTGGAATTGGTCAGTGGAACACTGCTAATGCATCATATCGCCAAATCACCATTCAGTCGAGATTTCCTATCACAAGAGAAACTGCGTGAAAGCTATTGGCTCACAAAACACTGTCACGGATTGGAATGGGACCAAGGTGATATCTGGCATCATGTGCTAGAGGAAAAGTTACGTGCATGTATCGCCAAACGACCGATTGTCTACGTCAAAGGTGCTGAGAAAAAAGAGTTTGTACGATACAATTTCATCACGGATCACTGTACTACTAATGTCATGGATATCAACGATATTGGCTGCGGATCACTATCGTCAATCAACAGTCTACTATCAACAAACGCAGTGCGATGTCGCCACCACAGAACAGCTCACACACGATGCGCTCTAGCCAATTGCATCACATTACGCAGTTGGTTACATCTAAGTACAAATATCGCTGACGCTGATGATTACGCTGACGATGGTGAGAGTGATACCAGTTCCTGCTTTTGTTTTGCTACTAGCACTACTACTCCTACTACTGACTGTGGCGTCGACACAGTAGAATGAATACCTTAGAGATTCAAAAGTGTATGGCTAAACTGCCCGTACAGAATGTTGGTGTCTACGCTGCGGATCAATTGCCCCATTACATCTCACCATCTACTGCTATGATTGTGAACACTGATCCACACAATGAAGACGGCACTCACTGGGTCGCTTTCTACCTTAACAAAGGAGGAGGAATAATTGAATTCTTTGACAGCTACGGTCAACCGCCACATCTTCAATTCTACCAAGGATTCCTGAGACGCAACGCTCGTCGCTACCTGTACAACGAACATCGCCTTCAAAGTGACAACACTCTGGTCTGCGGTCAATACTGCCTTGTATTCCTGTACTGCCGCACCCACTACGGCATGAAGATGAAGGACTTTGTGCAGCTCTTTGAACACTCTTCTGTCGGCCACAACGATGCACTGATCAGAAGACTCTTTGCACAAATGTATACCAATTGAGTTTTGAAATTTTGCATTTTTCTCAATAAACTAGTTGTGTACTCAGAATAAAAAAAGAAACATTCTTATTATTTCCCATCCTCGCCTCCTTTAGTATTTACTTTTAGCAATTAGTCAGACAGACACATATTGAACGAGCAAAACAGATATTGGATGCAAATTTTGACGTAAAAGATGAATGTAATGCTTTGAACACATACTGCAAAGGGGGGTGAAAGGGAGGTGTATCGATACACCCCCCTTTCACCCCCCTTGCGTGTTGGTGAAAGGGGGGTGTATCGATACACCCCCCTTTCACCCCCCTTGCGTGTTGGTGAAAACACTAGGTCTGACCCAATTTTGGACATACCTATCATACAATGATTCTAAAGTAACATTCATATCCTAGCCTCCTTTAGCAATTACACTTTTAGCAAGTAGTCAGACATTTGAATTGGTAGTTTACTTTCGAATCTTAAGACTATGTGAGGGGAGGAAAAAAAAGACAAATGTATATACGAACAATTTGGCTATTTATTTACACACCTTATATATATTTTACATCGAGTATGTGCTCCTGAACATTTGTGTTTGGCTAGCAAAACGAGACTCGACACAAACTAACGACTAGAACAAAAAGAACAAAGGAGCACATTTCTAAGTTTTACGAGACTCGATACAAACTAATGACTAGGTTTAGCAAAATCGGAAATTTACAAGTCAAGTCAGGGTCTTTGGTAATATGACACAACCACTCAACGCTCCTCATCCTCCGCCTCTTCATCGTCTTGAGGGATGTCTTCGGGCTGCGGTGGCACGTCAACATGTCCCCAAGGCAGTGTGTTTACACCGTCCGGAAGGATGTAGCGTTTGTCATCGTTACAGCTCAAGGATAGCTTGTCGACTTGAACTGTGAAGACGCGGTGGTTTCGGGACTGGAACCTGGTGTTGATGGTTCTCTTCAACACGCCATTGAAGAGGCATTCCCGATAGTCGTCAGAGGTTAGATTGTGTTTTACAACACCTCTAGCGACTCCCTTGGCGCGCTTCACCGTCATGACCTGCAACTCGTCATCTTCAGTCCTCTCCTCGAACTCGACTATATCCATGAAGTATAGTTTCGAGCGAAGACCGAGGTACTCGAGCAGCGGAAGTCCGTTTGCTTCATCCTTGAACTTTCCGATGACTTTTGCGTTGACGGGGCTGTAGCATGGATGGTTTCGGGGGTACGCACTGGTGTCGAAATCGTCCAGATGCTCCATCATGTCCTTATAAACATCTTCAGTCTGGATGTCGAACACGAAGCTGTCAGTGTCCATGTAGTCAACCTTCAGACGGTCGCCGTAGCGGTTCTTCATCTTTCGAAGGAAGTCGTACATGAGCCACTTGCTCAGATCGAGGACACACATTCCGACGTAGAGCGGTTTGTCCAGGACGATATTGACTTTCGACATGTGTACAATGGCGACGTCATCGTTGAAGTAGGTTCGGTCCAGGAAGTTTGACTTGGCTACGTACTTCCTGAACATCTCCGGCGTACACACCAGTTTAGCGTTCATTCGCTTGCGAACATTCTCGATCGTCTTGCCAAAGACCGCATTGTTCATAAGCTTAAAAAAGTCTTGTTCAAACTTGGTCGTGGCCTTCTTCCTCAGTTCGTTGTTCATTAGGATGTAGCTCTCTAACCACCGAGACTGACGGAACGAGATGACGCGATGCACGTTCGCAAGCTCCAGTCCGTTTTCCAGCGCCTGCTGCAGGATTCTGTAATGGCAGATGTAGTTCTTCTTGTCATCCAGAGTCGTAACGAGCTTCTTGAATTTCCCTCCTGGCGGACGTTTGGTCTCGCAGCAGTAGGGGAGATCCTTGTGAAGGTCGTGCAGGTGGGCGGGGTAGCGAAGGTCAACTTCCAAGACATAGCCGGTGGGTCCTTCGGGGTCCAACGCTGCAATGTCCAGGGACGCGATCTCCTCGCGGCTGAGCCATTGGAAGTGCCCCTGTGGAAGACACTGGGACATGGCCCAACCGTAAAGGTTGTTGGCGTCCAAGTATAGCAGGTGATTCGTTGGCTCTTCAGGTCGTCGATCTTCAGGGCGACATCCATCATGGTTGGCCTTGGCGTGTCTGGTGATCGCCTGGGAAATACCTCCTCTGATGCCTTGCTCGAAGAAGAGGTACATATCAAAGTCCTGTATCGTATCAAGCTCCACTCGACAGGTCCTTAACATAACATCCCAGGCGTATGACGGTAGGGTGTAGTAGTGCGCAGGGTCTAGTTCGTATTCAGCCATCGACGTGTCCCTGAAGCGTTCAAAGACGTCAGTCAACAGCGCAATGTCACAGCGCAGGTACTTCTCGGCGTAGTCCTTGAGGTTCCTACAACCGAAGGTTTCCCACACGTTGCGAGCATGCTCGTAGTCTGCATCCGTTATGTCCTCCAGGGTCAGGTCGTTGTGGAAATCTCGCTGCAGAGGCAGTTCCGTAGTATCTTCCAATACGGCGTTCGACGTTACAAAGTTGTACGGGAACACGCCTTTCCTACGGACTAGATCGAAGAGGTGGTCTTCGGGGAATCTCTTCCTCGTCTCCAAGAGTTGAGTTGGTGGAAGTGCGGCTGCGAGGCTGGCGAGGCTCAAAGCCAGGAACCTGTAGGTGTCGAGGAACCTGACTCTGAATCCTAGCTGCCTTTTTCCACGCCCTTGCATCCCAACCGGTGCCGCTGCTCGGTCGAACAGGAACCGCTTCGTGAAAGCGATGTACCGCTCTTCCGTGTGAGCCAACACCTCAACATCACCAGGGTCGACCGCCAACTCCCGCACTATGAAGTGAGCGTCGTAGTTGGAGAGGTTGTGGAAGTAGCAGTTGACTACTCGCTGCTCCCTGTAGCGTAGGTTACATGATCTGTGCGCAGCGCCACGGAACTCGTAGGGCGGCGCGTGGTTGTGATCACGAACCTTTGGGTCTTCGCTTGAAAATGCCGATCCGCAGAGGTAGCAATTCGCTGTCGAGTTGTACTGCATAGTTTCCGCTGGGGTCAGGACAGGGCGCAGATTTCTTGCTTCGTACAGGAAGTTCCACAATCGCTCAACATCAGTTTTCAACATCTCCATAAATGTCTTTGACGCATCATCCCCGAAGTAGACTCGAGGCTCAAACTCTTCAAGTCCGTACGAGTCGATGATCTGGTACGCAAAGGCGTATGGGATGTGGATGTGGGTGGCTACTCCTCCGTGCGGTTCGTCGACTTGTTCATCCATCTCCGCGGTCGGCAGTAGAGCACACTCAAAGTCCGCGTAGATGGTGAAACGCTCGCGTCGGGTGAACTCTGGATGGCTGAATTTGATTTCTGTCTTTTTCGGCGTATCCATGCGAATAGGGGCTGAAGCGGAGCAGTATCGCCTGTGCTCCTCCAGACGCTGTGCACCCGTCAGACCGAGCTTGTTCGGACGGTTGTCAAAGTGCGCGAAGCACCGCTTACAGATGAATATCCTACCCTTATGTGCTGTAAGCTGGGGACGGATCAGTCGGCCAAGGTCTTTGATGTAGGCGTAGTGACTATCATCGTCCGTTGTCACGTACAAAATGTCACAATGGTCTTCACGCTCCTGCCTACAAATCTTCAAGGGAAAGACGGTGTCCTGGTACTTTGGTCGTCCGTTAGGTTTCTGACCCACGCACGTGTGATCAATACCATAGACGTTGATACTGATATTGTTTGTCCGCTCAAACGCCTTGATACTCTTCAGAGCAACGGGGAACTGAAGGCTGGTCCAATCGTATCGGGCGATGATGTCGTCGGTGTACGATGCCGGTCTTTTAGGGTTCTCTTGAACAAACTTTCCCAGGACTGCATACATAAAACACCGCTCATCGGCGTTCGATACATTGACGACTGCTTGGGTGTTCTCCAGAGACATAGGCAGTGGGAGCCAAGCTCGACCATCTTCACCTAGAGGAGTGTATTCGTTGATGCCGACCTCCAAATCACGAACGCGAAGGTATGTCCACCCGGAGCCGATATGGTCGCACTCAGCCTTCTCTCTGATAAGCTTCGCAAAAGCTGTTGTGATGTACTGGTTCAGGTCCGAGGTCACCGTCAACGGAGTCATCTTCGTCTTGAAGTTGCGCAGGCAGGTGTTGTTGTGCACATTTTGGAATTCACACTCCAGCTTCAAGTTGACCTTAATGCTGCGGTGTTTCACCAAGGTGTTCTCAAGCAACTCCGTAAGGCTCACAATCAACAACGCCATCACTTCTCCGATTGTGACGAGATTCTCCATCGGTCGCTGCAGACGGTAGGTTAAGAGGCGGTTGCGAAAACCCCGTTGAATGAGTGAGAATACGGGGCTTGACTGTCCTGCTCCAGTCATCTCAACATCATCGGGTTGCGGGTGTGTGCTCGTTCCAGGTTGTGGCTCCGTGCTGGGTCCTGGCTGGGGTTCATCCTGTATCATAGCCACTCGGTTCAGGATCAGGTCCTTCATGATCGGGCAAGAGAACCGCTCATGATGGTCCTTGTTGAACAGCTGGTTGAACTCCTGACCGCAGTATGAGCAAGGGAATCTTCGTTCTTGACCATCGCCGTGAAATTGCATGGTGTGTCGACGCAGGTTGTCTTCCCTCTTGAATTCGGCGCCGCATGTGCCGCATATGAGCCTGCGGACTCTGCTGTGGGTCAAATCCACATGTCGACGCAGGTTTCCTTCACGACGGAAGCGGCGACCACATTCGTGGCAGGTGTGGTGGCCAGGACCCGGTCCTTCATCTGAAAATAAAAATAAAAAACAGATTAGGATAACTAAAGATACAAATTCCCCTCTCTCGAGAATCACATTTCAAAATGGAGTTGTTAATTAAAAATATAAATTTTCAAACAGGGAATGTAATCTTCTGTACTGTTTGTCTACATTCATGATTCGGGGTTCAAGGCTAAGGATGTAGCTGCAATATTGAGCTGCGCCAACCCTAAAGAAGCATTATGTTTTAGGGGGAGCGAAAATCTCCCCCTAGTAATTAAATCAACAGAACACCAGTTGTCACGGTCTCATTCTTGTTCTAGTCTTCAACAATTCCTGACGTATGGGGGAGCGAAAATCTCCCCCTAACCCATTATGTGTTAGGGGGAGCGAAAATCTCCCCCCTAGCAATTAAATCAATAGTACACCAATTGTCACGGTCTCATTCTTCTTCTTCATGTACCTAGTTAAATAATTATACAAAGGTAATTAGTTTCAAGGGAAAAAAGTTATTTTAATGTGGATTCTCACCTTCAACGGAGTGTCGGTTGACATAGGCAGTCGTCTGCGGAGCATCAATCACCTGCCGGGGTGGAATGACTCGGTGGTTCGCTTCCATGTGACGCTCTAAAGCTCCCCGGTCTACGAATGTGGCTCGACATGCAGCTTCTCCATCTGCAAACGCACAAAACGATTAGATTGTGAAATGTTTAACACCTACCTTTTTTTAAAGTATGTAATGTGGGTACTCTGATGACTTGACTTGATGGGGCGAGCAATAACATAAGTTATTAAAATTAAATTATATTGATATAGTCATGTAATTTTAAATTTAAAAAACAAAGAGTTCTCTATTCGCCCTAAATAGTTAAATCTGTTAAATAAAAATAATTGTATCACTCTGCGGTTATATTGCATAACGTATTCCTATATTACTAACATTTAGGTCTGATTAAAACAATAATGCAACGCAAAAAACGTACCTTGCTGCGTTGGTGTTGGTGGTGGTAGTTGTGGTCTCAAGCCGTGGAATCTGATGTGGTGTTGCACCAAATTGTTTCTACGCACGAAAATACAACCACAAATGGCACAAACGTGTGTGGCGTTCATCTTTAATATGGATTATAAGTTTTGATAATCACAAACAATACAGCACAACACGTACGTTTTAAATAGTTCAAAGGTGCTTTACGCAAATCGCAAATCGCAAATGATGATAATCAGCAACTAACACAAATCGCGTAGATCGGAACAGGATCGGACTAACACGTCTTCACGCACTGAACTCTCGAACTGAACTGAGGGAGGGCTGGTGATGTGGGTGACTATCCCCACTAATGGATTTCGGAGAAGGTCGGGACAAAAACTCTCAACCGCTGCCTTGGGTAAAGACCACCCTGCTCTAATGGAACTCGATACGGGCGGACTATTATGGGTTCCTGGAAGGGTCGCGTCGCCCTCCCGTCGGGGTATCAAATTACAGCATCCGCATTCCCAGACAGGTCTCGACTTGTCGGTTTTTTGTGTGAACACCTGCACCCTCCAGTCGAGGTATCAAATTACAGCATCCGCATTCCCAGACAGGTCTCAACTTGTCGGTTTTTTGTGTGAACACCTGCACCCTCCAGTCGAGGTATCAAATTACAACATCCGCATTCCCAGACAGTAGACTGGACGCGTCAGTCGGTTGTGCGAACAGCTGCCTCGGTGCAGAGTACTTGAAGGTATATGCAGTATATGTTCAAAGCATTGCAATTATATTCTCCTTAAAATTTGCATTCACTGTTAGTTCAATTGACCGCAAGCGCTGATGGGCTAGCTCTGTTGGTTGTAGCGTTACCCTGTTCAACTCTTGTATTAATTATCCAAAGTATGTCATGTGGGTACTGAGAATACTCGGCTTGACGAGGAGATTCCAAAAATGCAAAAAAAAAAAAAGGTCAAAAGTGTGGTGCGGGCCCCTTTTTTGTAAACATCATCCAAAGTGTACGATGTGGGTACTCAAATGGCTCGGCTCGACTAGACGAACAAGAATCTGCAATCAGAAATCTGATCCGAGGTTAGGTTAGGTTAGGTTAGGTTAGGTTAGGTTACGTTAGGTTAGGTTAGGTTAGGTTACCTTAGGTTAGGTTAGGTTACGTTACGTTAGGTTAGGTTAGGTTAGGTTAGGTTAGGTTAGTATTCGCAACAAAAAAAATTCGCAAAAAAAAAAAATTTGGCAAAAAAAAAAAAATTCGCAAAAAAAAAAATTTCGCAAAAAAAAAAATTCGCAAAAAAAAAAATTCGCAAAAAAAAAAAATTCGCAAAAAAAAAAATTCGCAAAAAAAAAAAAGTTTGCAAAAAAGTTCGCAAAAAAAAAAATTCGCAAAGTGTCACAGACGAGACCTCGGGGGGGGGGGGGGGGGGGGGGCTCGGGGGGGGGGGGGGGGGCTCGGGGGGGGGGGGGGTGCTCCTCCTGACTCCTCCTGCCCTCGGAGTCTCCATTGTTCCCTACTCATATTGCACACACGTATTATTACGCTTACATTGTTATTAATTAGTTCAAAGTTCAAAGTTAAATTATATTCCTAATAAACTGCCAGTGTATTTGAGACCAAAATAAATCTCTGTATTATCAGTAAAATGTGTTATCCTCTCTAAAAAATATAAAATGTTCCTAATGTTTTATCCAGTTCGTTTTATCCAGGTAAAATTAAAAAAATAATGTTAAACCCTTGCCACCATAAAAAGAATGACATAAACAACAGTTATGTTTCAAATATGTGTTTCTTTCATATGACATATTTTATAATACTGGTAGAACATTTTAGCAAAGCAACTATGAATAATTGCAAACGTTGTTTTTCCTACAGGGTACCTCGTATTACCTCGTATTACCTTTATTCCTCGTATTACCTTTATATTGCTACATACACGAATTTATCTCTGTGTTATCACTTTGTTATTCTTACAGTTTTGAATAAATAAATACATTAAAAAGTACTTTATTTTACAAATAAACGTTCTTGATGCTGATAAGAACATAAACACGTAATTAAACAATGGACCTAAGACCGTCTGTTAGGATGGTTCCTCCTATTTGTAAATAATGTGTAATGTTCTCTAAGTTCAAGGTTCCAAAATAAATACATTTTAAATATTCCTATCAATAAAACAAATATTCTTACCATGAAAACAGTTAAAAAATTGCTAATTTGTTTACTCTTACGGAGACAAAACGATTTAACCGTAGTTTTTAATTGATAATGAATTATTCAAGAATTTTTACTCAAAATAAAAGGGTTCCATAGTGAATTACCTTTTTTATTATTATTTATGACAGAAAACATAAATAAACAAATTATGTTAACACTGCATTATTAAACATTTTAGAAGCCCAACATTTCCTGTTAAAAAACCTCAGTTATGGTTTACATGCTTGTAAATTTCATCAAAACAACTGCAAGATAAAAGCCTAACTCCGGATTAACAGTATGTCTAGTTTTAGCGAATTTCCCCTATAGAGAAGAAGCTATTACCGTATGTCTCATGGTAAGCCCGAGACCATGATAACTTTTCGTTTTGAGGCCCCCAGATGCCAAAAACACCATTCGTTCAAATTCATATATATATTAAAGGTATACAATATAATGTATATATGTGTTATATATGGTAGGTTATATGTGGTATATAAACTTTATAAGTATAAGTAGTGGCCACTTAGGAGTTTCAGCTCATTTGATTGACAGCTTCCGGTCATGCGACGTATGTATGACGTATCCGATGACGTATCTGATGACGTCATGGTGTGGGGGTAGGTCAAGGTCACCTGAATGAGTTTTTAAAAAGCTATCTTGAACAAGTTTGAATCGATAGCTTTGTTTGATAAAATTTATAAAAAACTATCGAATAAAACCTGTGCAAGATTTCTTCTTTTTCCTTTTCATTCTTTATTTACAATAAAATATATCAAATAAAACATGTTTCTTAATTTACAATATTGTACACCTCGCCAATTATGGTTAGATATTCACCGATTCTGTTGTGCCCGTTGCTTCTGTAGATGTGTAGGGTTCACGTTCTCCATAATAATAATACTTAATTCTCGGTGCGGGTGGAAGTGATGATGGTCGACACGATGACGTCTCTGATTCCGTAGAGCTGCTTACATTGAATGAGGCGAGAGGTTCATATTCTCCAAAACTATGGCTCGTTTTTGGTGTAGGTGGAAGTGTAGTTGTGCGTCCTCCCCAGGATTCTTGAGGTGAAGAGTTTGTTGCAGAAATATCCATTATTAGTTTGTACCCGTTTAAAATCAAAACTTTTAAGTCATCGGAAAAAACTTGCAAATCATGAACTGTAGAAAGATGGACAGTATTGTAGTGGACACATTTAATTTGGAGAACCATGATGTTACCTCGTGTACGGCTACTCGCAGAGTGTGCTACCCTCCTCCTCGGCTTCCTTTTATACACACCCCCCTACACCTTTTCTCACATCTACGATATGAATATCTTCATCACGTAATCTATTCGAGCTCTACATATAATGCAATTGCTTTGCACCAGTCCACAATCACTGCATGTACAACAGTGTCTACAAGGTAAAAATAGTAAATCTTTCTCAGAGGATAAACATACTACACATTCGTTTTCTTTGCTTTTATTTTCTTCGGTTGGTGTGTCTGAAGTTATAACAGGACGAGGTTTATTCTTATTCTGATGTTTTTGTACAAACACTCTTCCTTTTTTAAGTAACAGATAAGCACATCTGCTAAACCATCGTGCATGTTCTTCCCATGGGTTATCCGTCGCTTGCCAATCCTGCAGTCCTCCTCCGCAATTGTAACAAATGGTCTTATCATCTTCTCCCATGTAGAAGAAACCAGCATCAGCAAACTCCTTTCTAGACTTGTACAGAAACGAGTCTTTTGATGCTGCGTTAAATGTCTCCAATCTCGATTGTAACTGTGCATTATTCGGAAATGCCATCCTCTTCTTGACTATCAAATGTTCCATTCTGTTTTTGTAGGTTAATAAAGTATGACGTATCAAGGCAAGAGTCGGAGGTATACTAACGTGGCGCAACCGTGTAGCACAAGTACCCGCCCTTCCCCCCACCACAATGTTCCCCCACCACAACGCTCCTCCCTCCAACCCATCGACAGTAATTATAAAAGAGATAATGTTTTAACCAATACAGCGCAATTTATAAGTTCTGAATCTAGGTCAAGGTCACCAAAACATGTTTTTAAAAAAGATAAAATATCAGTACTTGGAGTTAATACTGATATCTTTTCATTTATTTACATTTCAAGTTTTACATGGAATACATAAAATACATTTCAAGTTATACATGACATTTTCTTAATCTAACAATGTGAAGTTCCCGTTGAGGTCAAATGCAGATGTAGTTCGGTAGAGTTGTTCCCGCTGACTCCGTGTGATACTATATACAGGGATCCTGGTTCGATGTTTTGCAAATCTGCATTTTGCAGCAAGTGAACAAATCTCTTAGGTAGAAACATCTGAAATTTTGCTTCATCTCCTACTGTGTATGGAGCATCGCTTAAAGATACTAGAATAGCGTCTCCCACTGATGTTTCAATCTTCCTCATGTCGTGCACGATGTAATGTTTGTTTTCTTTAATTTCTGAAGTTTTTCTTGTTGGCAGTATACTTGATTTAGATTGGGTGTTAAATTGATCCACCAATGTCTGCAGAAATTTCTGTGATGCCATCTTGATACGTGTTGTCTCGTTGGAGTCTGGAGTACTACTGATGGTGGGTCTCCTCGCTCTCCCCGCTTTTATACCCTCCGGTTCCCCCTCCACTTTCTATTGCACAAGAATGTAGAAAAGCAGCTAAACGATAAACGTTCTTGACAGCACAATGAAATTGTGCGTGTTTGTCGTTCTTTGTTAAAATACAAATATTACCGATCTCAAAGTTGAAACACTTATCCATTTCAACATCTATTACATTTTTCGTAGTATAAAGCTGTATCCAATTGCGCTTTTCTAATCCTTTTGTATAAAGTCTTGTAAATTTACTGCAGTAGTGATTCATAATGCTTTCCACTTCTTCATAACCCGTATGACCTTCAGTCCAACCGATATGATGCAAGTTCCTCGTTAACCACTTATTGATCCTTTTTGATTTTGAGTTTAATTTGTTAAAGGGAAATGGAGGTTTGAATAAAAAATTATAAATAACATATGTTTGCAGGTCTAAGATGATTAGTTCTTTAACAATGTATCTATCATTGTTTCCACGAAAAGCTTGAAATTCAATTATGCCTGACCTCTCCTTTACTTGACTAGAACATGTTACTTTACTCTCCATCTCTATGATGTCTAATGAACTGTTTCCACACCACGATAGAGCTTTTATAGCTCAGGTCGTACAGTTCTCAGCGCGTTGGTGTATATTTAACGTGGGCACCATCCCCGGTAGGCCTACCCCACGAAATTATTTTAGTGTTTTAAACCGTTTCAGTTAAAACGTTTTCTGTTTCTTCATTTTGTACAATTTCTTCTTTTTGTTTAACAATTTCTTCTTCTTCTTTAATCTTTTCTTCTTCTTTAATCTTTTGCTCATTAACTCTTTGTTCATACTCCTTTAGACACCTCCACATTTCAACCTCATACGGTATTCGGTTAAAAATAGATGTATCTATTGGACTGTAAAGAATTTGAGCTTCGGGATTTTGTTCCATCGCTTCTACCAAATAGTCTTTTACTACAATGTTTGAAAATACAAGTTGTTTCATATACCTGGTTATAGGTGAAGCTGCACAACTCAAAACGTAGAATTCTTCTGGCGTCAGTTGAATTTTATCATCATGTTTTGTCAGGTCTCTAAACCGTACTTGCTGTTCTCCGCGACATTTTAAAATGTCGATTTCAATGTCACATTCTAATAGACGAATAGCTGTCTTCTTTCCAAACATGTTCTTTGCCAAGTAGCATTCGATGAGGTGTAAATGTTTAAGAAAAGAATCCCATGCGGCATCTGAAAAAAATAGCATTTTAGGCCCTTGGTTTAAAATTGCATTAGGTGTATAACCCAAGTCCTTTACCAAACCTATTGCTATGCCTTTAGTCATACATCTTGAGATTGGATAAAGTATGCGAAGAAAAATATCTGTCAGTATGTTTAAAGGGATGTCGTTTTCTGGTCTTCTCTTCCTCTTTAATGTCGACTTAGATGTTGAAACGTTGTCTGACTTTACCCCTTCATTTTTAAACTTGAGAAACTCGTCCAATTCTTCTTCATACTCTTTGATGTAAGAGTCTTTGTTTTGCACCAAACCTTCCACTTCTGCATTGTTATGCTCCTGTACTACAGAGGTCATCTCGACTGTAATAGATGTTGTTTCAACCGCAAACGCTGATCAACTGAATCCCTCTTGTAGTGCGCGCTATTTATACCCTTCCCCCTCCATAGACCTATAGAACCATCTTTACAATACCTGTTAGAGGTTTGTACGTTACAATTTTATCGTGAAGAATCAAGCAATACGCAGTTGTATTATCGGGTATGTTAGATTCAAACTCCATTTCCAACTTAATATCTACACTTGATGACTTTACAGATTCATTTTGTTTAGAACAATCAATAACCACGATAGGAGCTTTTGAATTGAACTGCGTTGGTGATAATAGCGGTGTGTTCGTTTTACCGTAGTAAGATGTTTGAAATCTAGCGTACATATCGTATAGAATGCTATATCGGTTTTTATCGAATGATATGTTTAAATTGTCATATGGAAAGAATTGGGAGTTAAGGTATAATTTACAATTCTTAAGTTTACAACTATCAAACGATGTCGGATCAGCTGTTATTTTACTTCTTCTATCTGTTTGTAATCCAAATATAACATATCTAGGTTTTTCCAAGTGTGTTGAAGTCTTTATAGTCCATGTATGTCGCTCCGTTGCGGGTAGAATAGGATATTCGTGTAACTCCCAGCTTCTAAATGCTAAAACTATATCGCGGTCCGCCTTTAATTGTCTCAACAGAGTAATCCTATGTTCATCTGCAAGTTTTAGGTGTGGCACCCTCCAAACAATCTTCTTTAAATCCAACTTCCAGTCCAGGTTGGCTTCAGTCGTTGTCCCTGGAGCTAATATTATATCTTTATCATTTGAAGCTCTTAGAAGAACCAATTCTTGTTTGACATTAATTAATATTTTATTGTAATCTTCTGCAAAACCTAATAATAATTTTAAAGGTACGTAGAAGTCGAAATATCCCTTGTCATCGGGTTTTATAGTGGATGAATCTGGTGTAACCCATCCTGCGACTGCTAACAGGTTTTTCTCGTTTGGTGTTATGGAACATAATCCTTTTAATGTACTGGCTATTCCAACCTTTTTTGTAGAATCCACAGTAACACCTGAAATTTCATACCTTATTTCATCAAAAAGAAAAGCCATTGGATTATTAATAAAAGGTATAGTTGTTCCTTCATTTCCATCTTTCTTTGTTACTCTTCCTTCGATGTATAAATAACTTTCGGAAGGTAAGGTGTAAATATCTTGTTGTTGAATAGGAATCCTGATTTCTTCGTTATTGTTTAATTTCGATGAAGCGTAAGGGTTGTGTGTGTGATATTCCTTTTCCCATAAGGTCTTGTCGAACGTCGGTCCGTGCGCTATATCCAGAATATCCATTATTAATAATTTTAAAACCAATCTCTTTTAAAAATCGAATGTTTTCACTTGTTAACTCTTCTGACGCTGATATGCTACTGAGCTTTTTATCACTCACTCGATCCTTTTTAAACGTCAATCCCATTATTTATAAAATCGATCGTATATGTATTCTTATAGTGACAGTTTCACCTCTAAAGTCAACTATGTTTCCGTCTTGATCTAATACGTTCAGAACAATGTCTGAGATGTAACTGGTGTTTAAAGGTAAATACACTAGGTTTTGTGGTCTTTCAATTATTTTAAATCCTGGAGGCACAGATGGGTAAAATGTATGCAATATGTGTCGATTTTCACCCTGTCTGTACGATCCTTGTATAATGTTACAAGTTATATCAATTGTGTTCAATGTAAGTATGCTTACAGTATTTGAACTTGTATGTTTCACATTTCTCTCTAATATCGGTGTTGTAGAAGGAAATCCTAATAATCCTCCAACTGAATGTGGTTTGGTAAAATCTATATAATACTTTGATTTAATTTCTGTTTTTAGAGTATTATTATTTCCTTCTATAGTAATATTATCTTCTCCCAGCTTTTTCTGTATTTCCTTGCATACATCATCTATTTCATAAGACCCCGTGGATAGATCAACTTCGTTAGGCTGAAGAAACTGTCCCTTTGCATCCTTTGCTTTATAGTAGTGAAGTTTATTATTTATGCCTTCAGTAATATTTGGTATAGAATTATAAGTTGTAAAATCTAGTAATGCTGCTTCCCATTGTTTTTCTTTATGTAAACTTAATGCGGGGAATAAAGTGCTCCGCAAGGTTGACGTTGTACCAGTCAAAGAGACCGTATATGAAGACATCTTAAAGCTGACTGACACTTTTTGCTAAAAACTCCAAACATAAATGTCCACAGACAGATGTATCGTCAGGTTGCACCCTCTCATAATTGTATAAAACTTGTTTAGCAGAACGAAAATACTTTTGAAGTTCCTTTGGAGGTGGTAAATTACCAAAACTGTCAAAATAGTAAACTGTTGAACCGAGTTTTTTATAACATACCCAATGTGTACCCGGTCCCTCACTATTATCTAGATTTACTATACCGCTTTCATTTTTCCACATTTCTGATGGTAAATTATATTTCATAAACACTCCTCTGAAGAATGGTATTTTTAAACAAGAAACATATCTAAAGAGATCTTGGTTACTTAATGCACGATTAGGAACTATTAACTGTTTTCTTGTATTTAATAGGCACGATACGGTCTTAGGTAAAGTCCTTGTCCTTTTTTTATCATGGACCATATTGATGGTTTAACTTTTTTATTAGAACGTCTAATGTTTCGTTTAATTCTTCCTCCTAGTTTTCGAGTTGGTTTTCTCCTTCCCCCTCTTCTCTTTTTCCTTCCACCACCAATCGCTGTTTTGGTTTTCATTGCTGCTGCCACTGCTAATGCTGCCGCTCTTTCGCCAAGACTAACGTCACTCGCTTTAACTCTTTCCCATGCTTTTTTTGCAAGTATTCTATCGGCCACTGATCTGTGAGCAGAATCACTAAATTTTGAATAGGCTATATCGTGCTCTTTACAAGCCTGATCTAATTTATTGATTCCCGGGTCTCCTCTTGTCAATCTTTTTTTCAATTTAGTTCCAGGTCCACAATATTGATAACCGCCAGGTAGATGAAGTTCGATAGGTAACAAATCTATGGATTTATTAACTAAAGCTGAAATCGGTTTTCCGAGCAAGTTTAGTGTTGAAGAGACAACACCGCCTCCGTTCGTTATAAAATCTCGATGAGAACTAACACTGCTCCTTTTCCCCATTGATATTTATAGCTTTGTCAGGTGACGGATTAACAAAGAATGATCCTTTCTATACTTTATCATCCATTATATACACCTTCATCGTTCGATTATACCTCTATTTAATAATTCAGTAATTAAAGCAACCCATTCGTTTTGAAGACCTGTGTGACCCGCTTCTATTGCTTCATGTATCAACCGCATTCTATCTACTAATTTATTAACGTCATTATAATAAATTATATTTGTATTATAAGTATTTTTTAATAATCCTTCTCCAGAAGCCGTTTTGTCATATACCTTTCTTTTTTTCCTTTCAGTATAAAAAGGAGTAACTTCTTCAGTAGACATAAACCTTTTTTTGGTTTTTTCCAGTTTTGTTGGAAATAACTCTGAAATAATGTTCCTATACTTTATAGATTGATTTCTATGTATTGAAGATGTTGGTTTATAATTTTTTCTATGAGTATTTGTATCCATACATATACCTTTAAACGTTTCCAAGTCTCGTGCAGTATATTTGACAGGTTTGCTTTTAAATATTAATTCAAACAATCCGTTTGTTCCTTTGTACTTTTAGCGAATTTCCCCTATAGGGAAGAAGCTATTACCGTGGTCGGCATGGTAAGACCTAGGCCCGGGACCATGATAACTTTTCGTTTTGAGGTCCCCAGACCCCAAAAACACCATTCGTTCGAAACTGTATATATATATATATATGTGTGTCCGTGAGCACGATAACTCTCGTAAAAATGATCCGATTTTGATGAAATTTGGTATAAACGTGTAAAGCAACATTTATGACTTTAAGTTCAAAAACCAGCCAGATCGCTCTATCCGAAGGGGTATTTTTGGGGGGTTTTGTACCCCAAAAATGGGTTTTTCGAACTTTTTACATGTAATTTTGGAAATAGTCAAATTTTAGTTTTTACCATTGGATTCAGCTTAAAAAAACACAAAATTTGGTATTTTGATCATTTCTCTACGTCAATTGGTTACCGAGATATTGAAAGTGCTAAACACAGTACGTTGTCTAATGTTATTCTTATGGAGGAAAATACAAATTTTATATCTCGCTTATTTATGAACGTATACTGACGAAACTTGGTATACGACTTCATCTGGTTGTGGACCATTGCTATTTGCTCAAAAAAACAATTTTTTACCAATGGCTCCCGTAGCAGCAAACCTGCGTACTCAGCCCCATGTTATTCTTATGGAGAATAAGTAACGTGTTATCTCCCTTCATTATGAAAATAAATTAATGAAATTTGGTATGTGGCTTTACCTACATGAGTTATATTGATATTTGTATAAAACCCCATTTGTTGTGTTCCTTGCTTCAGCAAACCTGCATACTCAGCCACCATGTTATTCTTATGGAGAATAATTAAAATGTCATAAATAGTTTATTTATGAATGTATATTGATGAAACTTTGTATGTGGCTTTATGTGGTATTAAGATACATATATATGCATTGGAAATTCGCTGAGTACGCAGGTTTGCTGCTACGGGGGTATTTACCATTTATTATTATATTATCCTCCTCATCCACGTCTAACTTGCTATCACCAATCATTAAACCTCCCCCTTCCAGTCTAGCTCCGTATACATGATAATTTATATTAGGTATAGTAGACTGTAACATCTTTAATACATATTTTCTACCAAGATCACCTTTAAACTGAATATCTAATCCCAATCTGCTAATATCTGACGGGGCACCCTCTTGTATTTCTTCTTCTTCCTCTTCACTTATATTTTTACCCTGTTCATATTGTATTTCTTCTGGTTCATCTTCATTTTCTTCAATTTCTTCTTCAGTTTCTTTAAATCCTTCCGTTTTATCATCAGATTTAAAAAAGGGTAAAATTAAATCGCCTTCTGAAACATTTTTAAGTTTTTGAGATACTTCTCTTAAAGGATCAATAACTGGTTTAAATGTAGTTTCAAGAAATTTATCTCTCTCACTAATTCCTAGTCTTAATGCTCTATTTTTCCTTCTAATAGAATCGCTTAGCGATTTTATCTCTTTTATCAACTTTTCTTGGTTAACCATGTTCACCCAACGGAAACCTTGTTCATAATGCAAATGTATTTTTATCCCTCTGTCTTTTGGCTATGAAAGTTATGTATTCACTCAACATTTCGTAAGATTTTTGTTGCAGGATTTATAAAATATTTGTTTACAATATTTGTTTGAATCCAATCATTCTTCTTATTTTCTTTAATTTTAGTTTTAGCAAAATTATTATAAAAATCAAAAAACATTTCACTTAAAACTCGAACAAAATAATTCTTATTTGACATTATTTCAGACTGTAAAGTTTGCAAATTTATAGCATCATTTTTATCTTGAGGATCATTAACATATTTTAATCGCTTATTACTAATATTATAGTCACCCTCTGGGGTAAGGGACAAACCGGTGTACAATTCTTTGTCATTTGATCTTGATCTTACACCGAATTCGGTATAGCGTCCGAACTTGTCCACACTCATCTTATGAATGATTAAGTCCTTATGTATGAAAATATATATAACATTTTTAGCCTTTCCTTGTTACCATTTGATCACTTTCTGTAGTTCTAAAAGGGCTACCATCAGCATCAACTAATACATCATCTGTTATTCTTTTAAATACATAATTTTTTGGTATATATGGTCTATTGTCTATATATTTAAATCCGCTAACAGATGTGGGATCACCAACCAACAAATCACGATTGTACTCCATCAAATCAAATTCTACACCAGCATATTTAAACTTTTTAACTTCATCATCATACCATAAAGCCTGTGACATTAAACAAATATCATCCCCAAATTCTCCCTTTGGTAAATTCCTTATAAATTGATTTTCAGCATCCCAACATTTTTCTTTTTTATCGAACATTATTACATTGTACACTTTATCCCCCTGTTTAATTATGCTTTTCTCACCCTTTGTTAATATTTGTCCCACCACTGCTACATCTGTTGGCAATACACCTTCTTTTGTATTTGTTATTTGTTTACTGTTAGCATTAAACTTATCCCCCTTTAATGTAATAGTCTGACTTTTTGTAACACAATCATTATCACTTACACCATGTTTAACATTACTCAACTTTTTATAATTAAAATTCCATTCACCGATATTTGATTTGGGTATTTGTGAGACACATACAGCATCATAAGTATTTGTACCACATAGTAAATTTACAATTTTTTCTCTTTTTACTATCCCACTCATTTACTTTAGATTCCTTATTTTCTTTAGATTCTAAAAACTCGTATTTGTTATCACCCTGTTTTAACAAACCATCCTCATATTTTAATATTTGATCTACAATTGCTACGTCATTTGGTGAGGTTCCCGCTAAAATGTTTGTTAATTGCTTATTTTTTCCATCAAACTTATGTTCATTTAATGTTATACTTTGATGTTTTATTACACAATCATTATCATTAACAGCGGGTTTAACACGAACTAATCTTTTATTTTCAAAATCCCAATATCCTTTACTCTTTGTTGGTATTTGAGAAACATTTACAGCATCACCGCTTTCTTCACCATCCTTTAGATTACAAATTGTATGGTGATTAGCATTCCATTTGTCTTCTTTCAATTCTAAGAAATTATATTTATTACCACCTTGTACAAAGCTGTCTCCTAGTCTAGTTAGCGTTTGCCCCATCACAGGTACTTCGTCTGGTTGTTCAGCTTGTAGTATATTATTTACTTTACGTTTTTTACCATTCCATATATTATCTTTCAACTCTAAACATTCATAATTCATTTTTCCTTGAACAAAAGCATCTCCTTGTCTAGTTATAGTCTTTTCCAATTTAGAGTCTAAATATATTTTTGTTACTGAATCATTTTCATTTTCTGGACTACCGATATTTGAAATTCTATGAGTTTTTGCATCGTACACATCTCCCTTAAGTTTTAAGCTTGTTGATATTTCCGATTGTAAAGTTTTTAAATTTATAGCGTCACTACTATCTTGAGGATCATTAACATACTTTAAACGTTTATTACTAATGTTATAGTCACCCTCCGGTGTAAGAGGCAAACCGGTGTGAGCTTCTTTATCATAAAATCTTGATCTTGCACCGGATTCGGTATAACGTCCGAACTTGTCCACACTCATGTTACAAGTGACTGCATCATCGTTTCTGAAACTATTTATATACGTTACAAAATAAAGGAAAATTTAGCAATTTTATCTAAGAATATGTATTTATGTTATTGAGTTAAAACGATTCGATCTAATCCCAATCTATATCTACCATTTTTAACACTTTTTCCTTATTAATCACCAGGAATCCGTATTTATCTTCCCATGCTTTACTACAAATTTGTTTTAACCTTTCAAACGACATATCAGCACCAACATGATCGTTGTGTATATGTTTTAAATTCATATCGTCTTGTTTAAATATAACGATAATATTTGCGTTATCCCTAATTAACTGTTTTGGGATTTTGCTATATGTTTGACCAATGTAGATACAGTCTATATTGTGATGTCTCCCCATCGCGAAATAGTTTCTAATGGTGTCATGGTTTTCACAAGAGACGTCATCAAAAATAAAGACTGAGTAAGGCTTTGCTTCATTAGGCTGCAAAATTTTATCACTTGCATTAAATTTGAAGAAATTTACTTCCGTTACATCAGATATTATTTTATCTAATAACTGATATTTTGGTTGGAGCAGAGACTTTGAAAAAATGTATAGATTATTAAACTTTAATCCGTTAGGATTAGTTATTAAATTAAACACTACATTTGTTTTCCCACAATTTGAAGGTCCACTCACTATACACCTTACGCTGTCTGGTAATAAGTTTCCATGTTTCCCTTCTTTATGTTTTACACTATCCACAGTTAATTCGTCTATATTCGCAATTTTAAAAGATTCCTTGAGTTTTATAATCTCCATGTCAGCACTCTTCGACGGTTAACGTGATACTAGTGAAATCCTATAAAAGATCTTGTTTAGGTACCCACGAGTCAGCACTTTTATCAAAACCCAACCAGCGCATCAATACTTGATCGCCCTTTCGTTTTAATATCTTTTCCACAAGATAAACATCTCCAACATTAGACTTTAACATTTCATGCCCGTAAAAACCACCTTGTAAAAGTTCTCCTTTATTATCCTTAAGTATATAAGTTTCTGGATACGTCGGTTGTACTCTATATACGGTAAAAACTTCATTAGTCCAGTTGGGTAAGTATTTCTTGCTAAATATTCCTTTATGTTTGCTAATACGAACTTTATCCCCCACGTAGAATTTTCGTGGTAATCTCTTTTCCACTTTTGGTTTGGTGTTCTTTTTAATATTTTCCAAAACTTGTTTGGAGTTCTTTTTAGTCACCTCAATCGGTTTCATCCGGATAGTTCTATGAAACTTGTTGTTATAATCGTGTATTAAGTCGGGAAGTATGTCATACCACACGTGGGAACCTCTATTTGAAAAAGCTTTATACATCGCTCCTTTTAAAGTTCTGTTAAACCTTTCGATAATAGCTGCTTTCGTTACAGATTTCGTAGAATAATGGTTTATATTATATTTTTCCATCAGCTTTGAAAAATCTTTATTAAAATATTCTTTTCCGTCGTCAGTTTGCAAATGTTTTATAGTGTTTTTATCTCTACGTATAGCTATCTCCATTGCTTTTGTCACGCTCTGACCTGTTTTGTCTTTTAGTGGAATAGCATCTGCGACTTTTGTAAAACAGTTTATAACTGTTAGTATATATTTAAATCCTTTGTTTATCTTACTGTAAGGTTTCATTTCAATTAGATCTGCTTGATAAAGATCATTTATACCTTTTATAACAGTATTTCTTCTTGGAAAGTGTATCCTTGCAGATTTATGAAGCTCAGCAACAATTTTACTCTTTAGATTCATATTAGTTGATGGTTCTACCAGCACTTCTAGAGGAGTATTAAATATTGATTGTATATACTCGTTATTAATAGTTCAAGGTCATCTAAAAATAGTGTAAAAAAGGGGGAACACAGCAAAATACTGCTGTGTTCCCCCATTTTTACGGAAAGGAAAAGGATGTAGGACGATGAAAGCGTTACTCGTCAATAGGGTTGAGAGAATAATGCCCAAATGGTAAAGTCTTTATGTTGTCTGGAAGAATGTGACGTTTGTCGTCATTAGAGGAAAGTGCTTTTTTAACTTCTGTTAGGCTGTACAACTGATGGTTAAAACTTCTGATTGTATTAAATGTTGCTGTCATAACTTCATTTTCAAATAAACATTGCTTGTAGTGTTCAAAGTGTACCTTCTTTTGTAAATACAAATTTTTTACACCTTTAGCTTTCTTAATAAAGCTATTCTTATTTTCTTTTTCCTCTTTTTCATTGTATAGTTTTAAAGAATACAGTTTAGACATAAGTGCAACAATCTCTTCGAGTAGAACACCATTACACTCATCCTTGAATTTGCCTAGTACTTTTTTGTTTCTGTCGTTATCATAGTTGGGATGATCTTTCGGGTAGTCGGAGAAATCAAAGTCGTTCTTGTAAATAAATGTACGTAAGTCTTTATACATGTCCAGTGTTAGTATGCGATATATAAAAGCGTCAGTGTCCATATATGTAATACAGATATTTTCTCTTCCGTAGAACGCGACCATTTTATTATAGTGGAAGTCGTACATATGTGTTTTAGAAATATCCAAGATTGACATTCCAATATACAAAGGACGATCCATTTTCACACTTGTTTTCTTCATAGATACTGCTACAAGGTTTTCATTTATAATTATAGATGATCCAAAGTTTGGCTGCTGTACGAGTTTCTGTAGTTTTCTTGGGTTAGTAACAAGTTTAACATTTTTGTGTTTTCTTTTGTTTTCCAGTGTTTTACCAAATATTGCATTGTTCATTAATTTAAAGAAATCCTTTTGAAAGGTTGATGTAGCTGTTGCTCTTCTGGTAGTATTTGAATCAATGTAAGGTTTCAGCCAGCATGATTGGGAAAATTCCAAAACTCTATGAATCTTTGTAATACTTAATCCCAATTCGATAGCTTGTTGAACAACCCAAAAGTGAGCTACGTATCGTTGTTTGTTGTTTAAAGTCATCATCAATTTAGGATGATTTCCAGTTGGAGAAACTTCTGTTTTAGCAAGAAGTGGAAGATCGTAATGAAGATCGTGTAAGTGTTCGGGATATTCAAAATCGCAATCCAAAATGTAACCAGTGTTTCCATGTTTTTGGATTTGTAAAACATCACCAATAGAGTCTGGATCAACCCATTTAAAATTGTCAAATGGAAGTGGGTTTGACATAGCCCATCCATACAAGTTATTGGCATCGAAATATCCTAAATATACCGATGGTTTTCCTTCATCATAGTCGGGAAGGTATTTGTTGTTGGCTTTAACATGTCTTGTAACACTTTGAGTCAATCCGCCTCTAACTCCGGATTCAACCATTAAAACCATGTCGATATCTGTTAAAAGCTGTAGTTTGCATTTTGTTTCTTTTAACATAGCTTGCCAAGCTAATCCTGGAGAAGTATAAGAGTGTAAAGGGTCCAAACCATATGCAGCAAAACAAGTGTTTCGAAACTCTTCTATCACATCGCAAAGAAGAGTGACGTCAAGTTTCACATAAAAGTCTGAGTAATCTCCTAAGGTCTTCATATCCAACTCGTTCCATACTCGACATGCGTGTTGATAGTCTTCAGGTTCTATTTCTGTATCATTAAGTTTGTTTTTAAATTTGTCTGGTGTGGGAAGTGTTGTTTCGTCAAATCTATGCAGTCCATCAATGTAATCATAGGGAAAGACTCCTTTTCGAAGAGCTAAATCCATTTTATCAGTAGGTACAATTTTACTTGTTTCAATCAAATCTTCTCTTCTTAAGTTTTTAGTTAATGTCATAAGGCTAAAAGGCATAAATCTGAGAGAATCAACAAATCTTAGTTTTATTTTACCAACCTTTTTAGAAAAGCTTATAAATTTTTCCATAGTTGTAGCCAAAACATCTATTGCTCCATCATCTCTTCCTAACTCCGGGATTATAAAATGGGAGTCGTAACCACTAAGATTGTGCAGAACAACTGGAATAAAAGATGGAAGTTTATAGTTTAGGTTGCAAGCGTTACAGGCTGCACCTCTGTAAGCTCCTGTAAGATGGTTATGGTCACGGACTTTTACGTTATCAAGTGTGAATGTGTTATTACACAAATAACACGTTGTTGCCGAAGCATATTGTTGTAATTCATCTTCTTCCATAGGTAACATCGGTAAAACGTTCCGGTACAGTTCTTCAACCTTTCCAGCAATCTCATACAAATCATTAACAAAGTATCGTGCCGCTTCTTCACCACGGTACATTTTCGGTGAAGATGTCAGTCCATATTCTTCAAGATGTTGTTCGGACAGTGTGGATTTGATTAATAAACAATAACTGTTTGGGGTATGTTGCTGATATCGACTTCTTCTTGTAACTTGCTCTTCTTGGACTTCAAGTGGACGTAAAGTTGATTCGAAATCAGCATACACAACAACTGGAATACTATATTGTTGAATTACTTTATCAAATGTTATATATGCTCTGCTAAGAGGTGGTAATTTAATTCTCACCTCATAGTTTCCACTACATAGCCTTTGATGTTCTAATAACCATTCTGAACCTCCCCTTCTTAATGGTTTGCTTACATGACAAAAACATCTTTTACAAATTGTTTTTTCTCCGTGCATTTTGGATAACTGTTGCGAAAGAATAGCTTCAAATTTTTTAATATATACATAGTGTGATATATCTCCTTTAGTAATCAATAACAAATCTGTATGATTTATGCGCTCATTCGATGTTATGCGCAAGGGATACACATTGTTTGACGAATCCAAGCCAAAAATGTTGACAGAAGCTGCAGGATTTTGCTTTTCAAATTTAGACACATCTTTAATTGCAACAGGGTAACTCATCCCCTGAAAGTTATACTTATGTTGGGCCTCTTCATATTCTCTACTAGGTCTACACACATTGGTTTTTATATATTTGGCCAACATAGCATATTTAAAACATTCATTATCTTCATTTTGCACGTTGATACAGGATATAGTATTCATAATTTTTGGTGGTAGAGGGATGTAGCTACTTCCTCTAATTCCGTACCCATGTTTATGCACTCTTACATCTAGCCCTGTTATGTTTAATAAAGTCCATCCAGAACCTCTTCCTTCATGTTCTTGTAATTTTGTCAGAAGTTCATCAAAACATTCATTTACGATTGACTCAATATCTGACGAAAACATAATGGTCCTGTTTTTTGTTAGAAATCCTCTTGGTGATGTTTCATTTTGAATATTAGCAAACACTGCATCCAGTAACAATCCAAATTTGACAAAGTTTAATCTTTTTAATTCATTTTCCAAGGTTTTTTTTACCAATCCTTTTGCTTTGTTTACAAATTCGCCTAGTTGTAGTTTTGCATTGTCTATTTTGAAATGGGTTACCACGTTACCTGGTAGTGCTCGGGCGTGCAATTCCACATTCACCGATGGTCCAGGCGCATAGTGAATAACACTTGGTCTTGATGTTTGGTGTTGAGCTAGCATTTGATCTATTGTTTCTAATTCTTCTTCTTCGTTTTGTTCAATTTCATTGAAATTATGTTTTAATTCTTTATGAATGTTTAAAAGCCATTCGTCTTTAAATGAATCTTCGCAAATATCACAGCGGTGCATGTTGTAGAGGTGTCTTCCTCAAAGGTTAACCTGCTACAGATGACACCACTGCTAATGCACCTCTATTTATACCCAATTACAAAAAAAGGTAGCGGTGAAGTTGGTATGGAAGGGGTATATATCAATTTTATATTAACCGACGTTTTTAAAGTCTCGTCAGTGGGTCAAGGTCATGTGGACATGTTGCCAAAACGGGGAATAGAGCAGTAAGTGATTCTCACTTGGATCACAAACCGATCTATTCCTTGCTCTGTATTTCGAAGTAAAAAAATAACGATTCTATTTTAATAATGTTTATTGTGTGGTGTAATAGAGACAGAGAATATACCCTTTTCCTAATAAAGAATACACCTCGTTTGCTAAAGGGATTTGGTGCACTTCTATCTTAATTTCTTCTTTTCCACGAACGCCAAGTCCTTTTACATGCACATTATGACACTCCATGAGAAGTTGGTACACACGCTGGAGGAAGACATCCGCTTCAATTTTTGAGGTGATAGAATGTATGTATACCATGGTAGGTGCTTGCAACCAAAGTGATACTCTGATCTGCAGCATCGCGCTTATATAGCAGCGATTCTACCCTCACTATAAAATAAAAGTGGTGGGGGTAAGTGTTAGGGAAGAAATATTGTTGTAATAAAATGAAATATCCTCCATTATTTTGCCAATAAGATTTTTCCAAGTCCTGTCAGTGGGTCAAGGTCATTTAAACATATTACCAGAACGAGGAATAGAGCAGAAAGTGATTCTCACTAGGACCACAATCTGATCTATTCCCCCCTCTGTGTTTAAAGTTCAGTGTTTAAAAAGAAATTAATCTGTTTCATCTGATGATGAAGATGATGATGAGATCATTTCGCAATAGAATAATTGACGCCGACAACTAAATTCCCCGCTAAAAACCAACCCATTGCTACTACCGCTTGTAGGAGTTTCAATATTATCAAAGTCTAAGTCCATGTCCTCCAAACAGAGCAACTGTTGATAATGCTCTGTGGCATCATCGTCATCGTCCGTCAGAGCTCGAGTTGCTCCATCTCTCCACTGTATAATTCACTGGAAGCTATATCACTTAGTAACTTAAGGTCACCAAACGAATCATCATCTTCATTTACTGAATTATCTTCATTGGCATCGTTAATTTGTATAGGAATGTTGTGTAGGATTTCTAAGATATCATTTTTAGACGGGAAGACGTTGTTTGTGGGCGCCATGTTAGCAGAATGGATGCACTACTGATGGTAAACCTCCTTTTATACCCAATTCAGGTTGTGGAGGTAAGTGGTGGGGGTGCAAGTGATAGGGAAGGGTGTTTTATTTAACAATTCTATACAATCCGAAAATTTTTAGAAGTCTTGTAGGTGGGTCAAGGACGCCTGAAATACCTCCCAAAACGGGGAATAGAGCAGTAAGCGATTCACACTTTGACCGCAAACTGATCTATTCCCCGCTCTGTAATTCAAAGGTCTTTAATTTGTTAAACTGTTCATTTATCCTGATCCTCATCAAGAAGGAACAGTTGTTTATACGCTGAGGGCTCTTCATCAAAGAAGTGATGAACTGCCAAGTCGTCCTCTTCCAGAAATACCGATTCAAACGGTGGATGGGTGTGTAAGAGTTGTCTTAGAATTGAGGGAGCCTGCGGTTCTTCAAATTTTTGAGGTTTCGCTTCTTGGAGTTGTGTTTGAAGTATTTTTATATACTTTATGCTCATATTTATAGTATCTATTTTTGATTCCTTTGGATGGACGGATGGTAATATATTTCTTAATTGTTGATAACGCTCATTGAGTCTCGCTCTTGTTTTCCACTGTTTAGCAGTGTTTTTCTCGGTTTTAAGAGATCTCGATTTGGATTCGTCTGCCGGAGTATTCATAGCTGACTAATAACTATGTTCCAAAGCGCCTCTTATATACCCGCTTACCCCCGCCATTTGAATCATATCATTGACTTAGTGTAATATATTTAAGGTCAAATATCTAGGTAAGTGTGGGCAACCTATTTACATTCTACAGCATATACTGTAAAATTTTAATAGGTAATAAAATAAAAGAAGGGTTAGAGTGAATTAATTATTTAACTGGGTCAAGGACATACTTAATAAAGCGGAAAATTTGATCCTCTCATGTTCTTAACAATAATAAGAGGATCAAATTTTCCTAAACAAAGAGGAAGAATTGTAATGATATTAATCATCCAAAAGATCATCTACGACAACATGTTCTATTGTCGTATTTGTCTGAGAACATAACCTATTTAACAGTTCTAGGAAAGTAAGATCTTTAAACGGAATGGTACCAGTAACAACACATTCCTGGATTGGTCCGATAGCACTAGTTCTTGCATCCTGGTCAAACATTACAGACGTGTTTGATGATGACGAGATTTCATTAACTTGAACCGACATGTTTCTTGCAAGGACAAGACTGCGAGTGATACGTGCAACACGATGCACACAGCTTTTATAGTCAATCCCCTCCACCAAATAGTAATGATGGTGCAATAAAAAGAGTTATTGTTAATTAAATGGTTAATATTATTTAATCAGGACAAGGACGCCCTTCATCCCCAATAATAAGAAACAATAAGGTTTATCAGCTCAAGAGTTTCATGGTTTATATTTAGTTTAGAGAGAATACAATAGATAGATACAATAGATACTAAGTAAAAATCCATTTAATATTTCTATATGTTTTTGTAAAGAGCAGGTAAGTGTATTTCTTGTTTTTAATATTACATCATTATGCGATCTTTAGTGTATCACTCAAATATTTAATCACAATCGCTTTAACACCCTGCCATGGCTTGGGAATGGCTAAAATATCTTCAAAGCGTGTTATTAAAATAAACACTCTTTAAACATATTCCCCGGGGTTAAGCATTATTCGTCAGTGATTTCAATCCTCGTTAAAGGAAAGAAACACATAAACAAATAACACCCCCTCCCCCTTAGGTGTTATTACTTTATTTATAAAACGTAAACTGTTCCAGGTCCCCACAAATCCCCCTACTATTTTTTTATTTTTCCAATATGTTTTTTTTATTTTATTTTTTTATAATTTATATATTTAGCGATATGTATGTTTCTAGTATTACATATTATGGCCACTATATGTAATACTAAAAGATCATATAATATTTAAACAGATTTTATGTTTTTGAAAATTTATTGTGCATAGTAAATGATAAACAATAAAACAATAAAAAGACTCAGGTTATAGACCTTGTGTGATGGTTTCACGTGAGTCAGGGACTAAAACCTTAGCGGTTATCCCTTACAGAATTAACATTTCGTCCTCAATTACTTCTCAAGGAGTTTCAGACGAAATGTTTAAGTTGTGGTTATACCTCGTTTTGGTTTCACACAACTCTTAAAGAGATTAAACCTTCAACCGTTATCTCGTTAATAAACAAATTTTGCCATGATTACTTCACAAAAGAGTTTCTGGCAATATCTTTTACTGTATCTCGAATCCCTCAGCGTGTCCACACATCTCGGTAGGATGGAATCGTATGATGACAGCTGTGTTTGGTCTGCGCTCGGAAGGTTTCCCATCCTTCTATTGGTTGGGGGTGCAGTCGGACCGTAGTCTGTGCGGGCAAAACATACAGACAGTTAAACATAATAATAATCACAATGATAAACAGGTGACTCGCAATATAGACCTCGTATGTTGGTTTCATGCGAGTCAGGGACTAAAAACCTTTAGCAGTTATCCCTTACAGAATTTAACATTTCGTCCTCAATTACTTCTCAAGGAGTTTCAGACGAAATGTTTAAGTTGTGGTTATACCTCGTTTTGGTTTCACACAACTGTTAAAGAGATTAAACCTTCAAAGGTTATCTCGTTAATAAACGGATTTTGCCATGATTACTTCACAAAGAGTTTCTGGCAATATCTTTTACTGCATCTCGAATCCCTCAGCGTGGTCACACATCTTGGTAGGATGGAATCTTATTATGACAGCTGTGTTCGGTCTGCGCTCGGAAGGTTTCCCATTCCTCTATTGGTTGGAGAGTTGCAGTCTGGCAGTAGTCTGTGTGGGCAAAACATACAGACAGTTAAACATAATAATGATCACAATAATAAACGAGTGACTCGCAATATAGACCTCGTATGTTGGTTTCATGCGAGTCAGGGACTAAAAACCTTTAGCAGTTATCCCTTACAGAATTTATCATTTCGTCCTCAATTACTTCTCAAGGAGTTTCAGACGAAATGTTTAAGTTGTGTTTATACCTGTTTTTGGTTTCACACAACTCTTAACGAGATTAAACCTTCAACGGTTATCTTGTTAATAAACGGATTTTGCCATGATTACTTCACAAAGAGTTTCTGGCAATATCTTTTACTGCATCTCGAATCCCTCAGCATGTCCAAACATCTCGATAGGATGGAATCGTATGATGACATCTGTGTTTTGGTCTGCGATGAAATTGGTGCCTGTCTCGGTTTATCAGCAGGGTTTTATGTTTTACTAAACATTAAACAGAACAATTTAGCAAACACGCTATATATATATATATGTATATTTACTTTATTACAGTTTCAAGCGCTGGTGGCAAAACCTTCCACGGTTACCAAACCTCTAGAGTGTTCACTCTTGAGATGTTTAATACTCGTTGTTTATACTTCCATAGAGTTTCAAACGAATAATGTTAAATATTAAGTGTTAGGTTAGTAACTAAAATGGTGCAAACATGTCGTGCAAACACTAAGAGCTAATGCTACCATGCTGTCTGTACGAATGACCAAAACCAAGTGTGAATCTCTTCCAATGCTGATCTGCTTTTATAGGGCGGATTTGGGGTGGGGGTAACAGCTGATGTATGTGGAGACTTACAAACACGTATTTAACGCGTGGTAAACCCGATCCAGCCAGCACGGCGTCGCCTGTGTATTGTACAATACTGCACGAGTTACACCCACGCTACAGAATTGTGTTTAGCTACTTGCAGGCGCAAGAGCTATACTGAGTATTGGTGATATGCCTGATAAACACACACACACACACGCACACACACACACACACACACACACACACACACACACACACACACACACGTTGCATCGTTCATTTCCGAATTTAAAATATTGTAAAAACTTGTCTTTACAGTGGCTTGGTAACTGTTGAAATATTCTCTATTAAAATACCAGTTTTTAAGGTAAGTTGATAGAAAATATTCCCCGGGGTTAAGCGTTAAACCATAAATATATTACTTTAGTCCAAGTAATACATTTATTATTTAACGCCCCCTCCCCCTTTAGACAAGACAGAATTTAATAATTGAAGGGTTGGGTTGAGACTCTTTTTGAAAATTCTGTTATTGTTTGTTAAGGTTTACAAGATGCCAAGTTTTTATTTTGGAAGAATGATTTTGAAGCGGTTACACCAAGCTACATAAATAGCACATTGTAGCTTGTTTAACGTATTTAAACCTCCTGCCAAACCATCTGAGGAAGTTCTGCATCGCACACTAACGCCCATCGGTTGTTAGGTATGGGCCTTCTCATATACTTTGGTAAAGGTATTTGATATAGGCGGTTCTTATTAGATCGTACAATAGGCATCCCGTCTTTGTACCTTAACAATACGTAAGTTTCGTCTGGGTTCAGTTTGTAGATTCTGATTTTTTGGATTTTAGTTTTTATGTTCTTTTTAAATTTTTGAGTGGGCCCGCTACAAGTGGTTGAAGCACTGTCCATCGTTTGAGTTTCTTTTGATTCGCACACCGTTTGAGTTTCTTTCGATTCACACATCGGTGATGGGGATTTTGTGTTTTTCATCAAACCCAGCACGATTGTTTCAAGAGTTTTTACTTTGGCTGTTGTTTCAGTCAAAGTTTTAGTCATAGCGTTGGAGGTGTGCTCTCCACCGCTACCTTCTACTTTGGTTGACACAACGGCTTTTTTTAGATGTACTGAACATAGGTTTTTACCTTTAATGCATTTCTTACCACAAACACTCCCTTTGTTACCGCCTTTAACAAACCTGTGTTTGCAAGTAAACATAGCGTGCTGGGGTTGAATTAAAATAGTTGCAGGCCTTTTTGGTGGAAGTACTGATACAACTGATTCTTCGTCTTCTTCTTCGGATGATAGGTCCAGCCCCAGTTCCTTCATGGTATACTTCCTCCACTCGGGCTGCAGCTGGTGGAGCGTAGCCTCGGGAAGTTTCCTAGCCCCTGTCGCTGCAACGCTGTTAGACACGGGACGAGGTGTTGGAGAAATTATTGATGGTCTGGTAGGTTTCCGCTCGCAGACATCAACATCGGTTGAGGAGGAGGTGGATGGAACACATTCCATATTCATAAGTAAATATTATACAGTTACACGTTTAAACTTCAAGTATAAATAAACACAAGTGTTGAAGGATGAAACTGCACGCAGGCGTTGAAGAAATACAAGTAAAGTCACAAGGATGAACGCTTTAAACGAAGGTATGAAAAAACGCAGGTTTTAAAGAATGAAACTGCAAGCAGGCGTTGAAGTATAACACTGCTGAAAACTGTATTAAAGAGATATTTTAAAGGCTAACAGCTTAAAAGTAACAGTTTAAAAATACAAACAACGCACAAAAGTTTTAAGCGGAGGTATGAAGACACACAAGTTTTAAAGATTGAAACTGGACGCAGGCGCTAAAGTATAACTGCTGAAAAGTATTGAAAACAATTTGTAAAGACTGAAAGATTAATAATATTATATAAACACACAGGGAACACAGAGGTAAGCCAGGACCAGGTTGTCAGATAATCTGGAGAAGACTGGTATCGATGCATGTTTTTCTTGCATTATATATAGGTAGCAAAACAAATAAACAACGGTTGAGAAGGATGTGAGCTGCACCGCGCCCACCGATTATTTAGTTGTACTCAGGTGGACGGGCTGGAAGGTCGCCTTGGAGTGCACCACACCCATTAATTGCAGTAATACAACTGGTGCAGTCGCGGACTACCGTCTGGGGACCTTGACTCAAGGTTTATCGCGACTGCAGACATTCTGTTCATATTTTGAAATCTACAAAGAAGTTTAAAGAATATTTGAACCGTTTTAACATCTTTCATTTTATCTTAAATGACTTTGCTAACTTTTATAAAGGTTATTTGTGTTAGTTATATTGTACAATATTCATAACGCTAGTTTAACAACTATGAGTTTTTGTTTCGATCTCTACTTTGTAGGGTTGTTTCTTATTAAATGCAAAGACAAACTTTGAACCTAAACTGTAATATTTAAACATGTTTAGTCGTGTCAATAATAAAAGCCGTGGTAGATATTGTAAGTCTGTGTTTTTGTAATTTTTAACCAAACTGTTGGTAGGATTCACTCGTTGGAAGTTGTAACTTAAGGTTGTAATTTACCTTAGATGATGTTGCTGACTTTCGAAACAAGAACTTATAGTTGTTATTAGCTATATAAATATTTTGCGATATAACCAAACACAAATAATCCTTATACTCTCTACTTTGTGGGATTATTTCGTATTAAATGCACATGGTATACTTTGAACCTAAACTGGTATATTTAATCATGTTTTTCAGATCGTGACAGTGATAAAAAACCCTGGTTGATATTGTAAGTAAGTAAGCCTTAAATAACTTTGATAACTTTCATAAAGGTTATTTATGTTTAGTGGTCTTGTAAAATATTCATAGCAGTTTTACAAAACTATCATACGGATTATTTGTGTTTCGGTTATATAAGGCAGTTTTACAACGTTGACAAACATTGGTTTTGCAATTTTGTTGGATGTTGTAACGTTTGTAAGTTTATTTGATGTGTAAAGATAATACATTCACGATGGTTTAATCTCGTGCAAGTATTCATATGATGTACTTGGTGTAGCAGACAACTGGCCAATTGTTGTTCAGCGTTGATTATTCTTTGACGGAACCGCATACAATCCAGTAAAAACGTATTTCTTCTGTCTTCATCGTTGGAGAAATGGAAGGTGGTGTCAATTGGGTTACTGAAATACACCTTCCTCATATTTCTGTAAAACTGTGACATTGGAGCTACGGTCTTCACAGTACAACAGTAAACACTCAACTACAGCATGTACAGTGGATATTGTTGGGGTTTGATCTAATGGTTCTTTTATTTAACGAATATGGATGGTTGTGTGGTGGGGGAAACAGTGGGTTCCCATCATGCACTGTTATGCTATGTCATTATACTTTCAACTCTCGCCCAGTACACATCGCTAAAATGAGTGCCACCAACAACGCATGGGGACCAGACTTTACTGATGAGGAGCTGTATGCAATTGCTGAGGCTTCAGAGAACGCTGCAATAGATGATCATTTAGAATTATCATCAGAGAACGCTGCAATAGATGATCATTTTGAGTCATCGTTGTCGCAGCAGTCGTCACACCAACCCCGTTCGTATGATATTATCTTGAAGGAATATCTAGAACACCTCCAGATGGTTGACGATTGTTTCTCCTCGCAGCCTACATGTGATGATGTGTGGGAAACGATGCCTGGTCTAAACTTCACGATTTGGAAACTGAACTGCAACGAGCCAAGACAGCTATGTCTCAATAATTTTATGATGTATATTGTATGTAAACGATACTATCTTGCACAGGTTTCATTCGTTAGTTTTCTTTTGATACATTTTATTAAACAAAGCTATCGATTCAAACTTGTGCAAGATAGCTTTTTAAAAACTCATTCAGGTGTCCTTGACCTACCCCCACACCATGACGTCACCATGACGTCGTCAGATACGTCATCGGATACGTCATACATACGTCGCATGACCGGAAGCTGTCAATCAAATGAGCTGAAACTCCTAAGTGGCCACTACTAGTATATATATGTGTCCGTAGGCACAATAACTTTCATAAAAATGGTCCGATCTTGATGAAATTTGGTACTAACGTGTAAGGCAGGATCTATTTTCTTGAGTTCGAGAACTAGAAAAGTCGCTCTATTTTAAAGGGTGGGCTATTTTTGGGGGGTTTTGTACCCCAAAAATGGGTTTGACATGTAATTCTTTCTATACCCAAACTTTTGTTTAACCCATTAAATTTAGCTTAAAAAACAAACAATTTGGTATTTTGATCATTGCTCTACGTCAATTGGTTACCGAGATATTAAAATTACTAAACAAAGTACGTTGTCCAATGTTAATTTTATGGAGAATAAGTAAAATTTTATATATCGCTTACTAATGAACTCATGTTAATGAAATATGTGGCTTTTATGTGAAGGTATGTGGCTTCATCTGGTTGTGGTCTATTCTTTTTTGCACAAAAAATCAATTTTTACGGATACTTCCCGTAGCAGCAAACCTGCGTATTCAGCCCCTATGTTATTCTTATGGAGAGTAAGTCAAATCTTACGTCTCCCTTAATTATGAACATAAATTAATAAAATTTTGTATGTAGTTTCACTTCTTGTTGAGCTATACTGATACTTGCATAAAAACCCATTTTTGTGCTCCTTGTTGCAGCTAGCCTGCGTACTCATCCTCCATGCTGTTCTTATGGAGAATTATTCAAATGTTATAAATCACTTATTCATGAATGAATGTTAGTAAAACTAATATGTGGCTTCACCTAGTTAAATTTTATTGATATTTGCATCAAAATCAATTTTTTGTGTTCCTTGTGTCAGAAAACCTACATACTCATCCCCAATGTTATTCTTATGACGAATATTTAAAATATCGCTTATTTGTAAATATATTTTTATGAAACTTGGTAAGCGGCTTTATGTAGTATTAAGACAAAAATGTGCATCGGAAATTTGCTGAGTACGCAGGTTGGCTGCGACGGGGGTATTTAATTTAATTTCGTCTTTTTTATAAAAAAATGAGTTTTTGTATAGGCCTAGTTTATTCATGGTTGAATTCCATGGTTCCATAGTTTGGGCATCTCGATAATCTATTGGTTAGCATCTTGGACTTAGGTTCAAGGGGTCACGCGTTCAAATCCCGGGGTGTCTTTACAAATGTGAGGTGTTTGGGCCGCTTTCCCCAAAAGCGTTTGTATACTCTATTAACAAAAATGCCTTTGGCGTTGAAATACAACACAAATTATAATTCCCTGAGCCACTCCCAGTTCTCCTTCCACACATAATTAATGAAATTACCTAATATACACCAATCCCTACAGATTTGAATGTTACATATAACAAGATAATCGCAAAACAGCCACTTTGCGGCATTTTTTCCGCGTTAAATCCGTGGTGCATAAACATTTCTCCGTAACCACGGCGACGCCGTTGCAATCCTCTGACGTGTGCACTGCCTCAACTGACAATACACTAGACGGATACGCATTGCAAAATAAACCGGTGTCATCGCCTGTCAAATGTTTATAAGAGTTATTTATGTGCCCATTTAATAGTTTTATTTGTACTGTTGCTTTCCATATAACAGATACTGCTGGATTTGCTATTACGTTTCGGAAAATTTAAATATTGAGTACATTGTAACTTCTCTTGTTGGTATTGTGCAATGAGTACCGTAAAAGAGTTAGGATTCAACGTTATAATTTATAAAAACTACTAAAATATATTATTTTAAATTATTATCTACGGTACGTAGTATTAAAATAAAGGTTACCCACCAGGAGTGAACTTGGCCGGGGTGTAAACAATGTTAACAATATGTCAATGCAGGCGTAGTATTTATATGTCGTGTGATAACATATAAGAGAGATATAAATTAATCCCTAAATAAATAATCTTGTGGAATTTTGAATACTTTAAATATATTTATTTCATTTTCAATTAAACGCAATAAGTTATAACCTCATTTACTTCTTTTTTTTGTGTATCTACGCCAGTAGCATTTTATAAAGTTTTGATAGGGAACGGTCCAAAAGCTGGTCTTGTTGCTATCTAAGGTCGACCTGTTCTTAGAAAGCATCATTAATTAATATCGCAATGGCAAATGACAGCTGGATCCAGTTTCAAACGTTCTAAAAATTTTGCAATTTTGATCAGGATCGATCTGGTGAACCTCGGATTACGAGGGGAGCACGATAACCACTACCGCTACCCAGCCAACTAAGGTAATTTATTTGTTATTTTTAGTTTGAAATACATTGTTGGCGGAGGAAAATGTATGTTACATTTTGCAACACTGACTGTAGAAAAGGAAAACATGATTCACGAAGTTTTAAGATCCTGCATTCTGTACTCGTCTTCGGGTGGGAAGAATATCTCTTATCACTGTATAAGATTCTGACGAAATTAAGCCGTATTTTAAGGCGAATATGATTGATGAGAGTCGAATGGGTGAGATGACTTGCGAAGCCGTGTTACTGACTAAAACTGGCTGATTCTTTGGTCAGGATGACGGATTAATAGCTCAGTTGTCTATTACAGCTGGATCCATAATTAAACTATAATATTTTCTCAGGATTTTGCTCAGGATCGATTTGATTATAGCAGAATAAGTGGCCAAATTCAGTCAAAGCTGGAAAACAGTCCTTGTGCTGTACCTATCGTTATTTAACTTGAATAATTAGCTATTGTTTATCTGGTTGGTTTTCATTTCATCTACTTTTATTTTTTTCAGTTTTACGTTATTTCTGTGATTTGTTTCAAGCTTTTCCATGATTTTGCCATTGATTTTTTATGTTTTAGTTTATTCTTCAGATTACAGATTCTAATACATCGTAAATATAGTTTATCCTTAATGAATTATAGCAAACATCTGAAAGATATTTCAAATAGTTCATTAAACATTTCCTAAGATTCGCTTTAAGAAAATTATTCTTAAGTAATACACAACCCTTTCTTTTTCTTAAAACTAGACCACTGAAGGACATATGAGAGGGCGGTAACCATGCTTAGGCGAACTTCTACACCTTGAGTGCCTATAAAAGTTTACTGCTATAAAATATACCTTGTGATTGAACTACATACCTTTAATAGTGCGGCTTTTAGTCCCGTTTAGTATGTATAATTTAGGAGGCCATAGTTTTTACTTCTTGTATCATATGATCTTTTTTGTGGGTATGTTGTATAAGTATGAACCTGCCAAGTTTTTTTTTATATTCTTTACGAATGTGTTTTAAACTAAGTATTTTGTTAATGTTACATAAACAATTAAAAACTTAAGTTCCTTTAAGGAATGGTCAAAGAACAATATACTGCAAGTGGCTTGTGACATTCCTGAGCCTACCTATGAGTCTACTCAGAATAAATATAATTTGGATGGTTTGAAATTATATACTTCGTACAATAGAACAGACAACAAGTTAAATGTAAATTATTTCTTTATAGAAATAGATTATAACATAATTCGACAGCACTATTCATTCTTTATCATCTCATGACTACATTCGTTAAAGACCATTTTATTTCTAAAACTAAGTTTTGCAGTATGTAACTTGATCATATATTTTAAAATCTGAAACTTAAAATGAACTCAACTTAAGGTCCCTGCTCACAGCCTACCCTAAAGGTAAGCCAATCACAGAAGACAAACTTGAAGTAAGTTTGATTGAATTGTCAAACACAGTTTTGATTGTTTGACTTCTCTAACTTTTGAGAGGAGTTTTTAACGGATAATATGATTTATGATGGGATATCAGTCAAAAGTGTTAACTTGATATACAAAAGAAGGACGAATTAATATGTTGTAAGTATCATAAATAATACGCTGACTTTTGTATATACATTTTTTAATGAATAACCGATTAATAAATTTACAATTATTTCGTGTTTTGGCTACTTTTAAATATTCCCTTCTGTCCTGTTTTGTTAACACTTTTTGTCTTTGACCGATAGTCAAACCAATGCTTTATTTTAACTAAAGATAGAGCTGATATATATCATCTTCGGTGACAAACTATTGCTATTCTTTTCTTGTATATGGTAACCAAATTTCATATTTCAAACTACCCATTTTTAAACGTTTTCTAAATACGTTCAAAGACTAAGTTAATACATACAATTAACTTTGATAGTTAATAATTTTTGTATAGTTTTTGTATGCAGCCCAGCTAGTATAATTAGAATACGTGGTTTTAAATTTAAATATTTATTCATGCATTGTAGTGTATGTAACTAATTTTAAATAATAATTGACCATTAATTTAAAAACTTTCATTGTACCGGGACGTTAAAGTAGGATATGTCCCGGCAAATGTTCTACCTATATTTATTCAACAAGTCCGCTCATTCGTATTAGCTACGACCCGCCAGAGAAGGTAACGAGCAAATTTATGTTTGCACAGTGAATATATTCTGCGGCGAGGGAGGGGCAGCGGTGTGTGAGTTATGGCCTGGAGCTGACCAATAAACGATAACAAATTGAGCGTCAGCGACATTCATTTATCACAACCAACTAGAAAAGGCTACGTACCCAATAAATCCATTTCATCCCTGACTAACTGCTGTAAACGAGGTATCATTGTTTAGTTAGTAACTAGACATTTCTATTCATGTATACTTATTCCATTCGAACGCTGTATCCTCAAGTTGAAAATGTATTTTTTTTTAAAGGAGGATCGTTGTCACGCTTTGAATAGTTATATAAATCTTACTTGGTTAAATGTGTTTATACACATTTCGATTAAATGCATTTTTATTGTTTTATATTCCTCTTAATTATCCCAAATCTATGTCTAGGTTTTCCAAAACCTTGTGTAAGAGTTAAATAATATTTTTCTTAAAATGTCTGTATCTTAACCCAACTTTCTAGGTACAATAAATTGTTCTAATGAAATAACCACTAAGAGGCAAACACTACTTATAATTAAAGGGTCGAGAGCTTTTAAGTCCAATATACAAAGTCATTAACCTGTTTTGTGGTTAACAACTTTATTTGGAATGTCTAAATACTTCCTTGTAATTTATGTCAATTTTTTAATTGTAGTTATATTCGATTTAACTCATTTAGGCATTGAGCATTTTGAAACTCATGCATGATTTTAGGAATGAAACTGTGAACGTTTATAACCTTTATAGTTATATATTCAAACAAATATTGAATGAAGCAGTTATGTTTATTGACTAATGAAAGTATTTACTATATAACTGCTTCATTCAATAATTTTCTGAATATATAACTATAAAGGTTATAAACGTTCACAGTTTTAAACTATAATTTCAGTTTCGTTGGATACCCAAATACTTGAAATTTAGTTTGATATAGCTTTACGTAAAATAACAAAAGTTTAGGCACCCAAAATATCCATTACACAACTAAAATGGACAGTGATTTTGATTGTGAATACTTATCGATACTTGTGGATTTTGTGGGAAAAATGATGTTTGTATTACGGGAGTAAAGTACATTGTCTTCCTCGGAAAAATTGACAACAATTTCCCTCTGGGAGACAAAGTTGCACTTTACTCCCTTAGTACAGAAATAACTATTGCGCACTGCACCGAGCACAGCTCCTCCACCATCGCAACTGCGTGTGTGGCAGGCTACTCACCTTGTGCCAAAGTGCGAGTCGGGTCTCCGTGCTGAGCTGTCACGCATCATATTTCTACAGCTAATCGAAAATTCTGCCAAATGTGAGATTCGCAGTGTTATTTCGTTTCTGAATCAAACAAATTTTTGGACCATTGTCATTTTTAGAGATCCACCAAATAGAGTTTATGGTGAAAGTTCAAACAAGTCTTCAGTTAGAGTATTTAGATAAAATAAATGGTGAATCAGGTTAAATCATAGAAGATAATTTAAATTTATTAAAGTAACAATAATCAAATAAAACCAAAATAACAGAGCAATACTTGCTTTAAAATGATAGTTTAATATTTTATTTTAATTTCTCCGTGAAATGTCAAAATTAATAACATAAATAACATTAAATTCGTTTTAACCTGTATATTATTTTTTGTCGCTCAAAAACGTATGCCATACTTTTTTTCTCAAATGTTTATTTAAAAAACCAGCCAGAGATGCATGAGTTGGAACAAAATACATTGGAGTTGATGTAAACAATAAAAACCAAATCCCAATCCCAAACAAAAAAATAATAAATAAAACAAGCAGCCGGCACATGAAGTCGCGGTCAGGAATATTGAACTGGTCTGACAAGATATTTCTAAATAATAACTTCACAATATTGACATTTGTCGCTATAATTATATGGAGATTGATGTTAGTAGTCCATGGGCCCGGTAACTAAATTAAAGGAAACGGTATAATTTTGGGATACAAATTTTGCTTTTAATACAAGTTAGACAGGATCGTAAGGATGTCAAAAAACCATAATTCTCATCTCAAAGTGGTAGCTATTAAAATTGGCGGTCAATCAAAGATGGTGGATGTTAAGTTTTATAAAACTATTCACTATTTTTCAATATTCGTGTATTTAATAAATATAAACTTGTATTCAAGCTGCAACCCTTTTTAGTCAAACCGATTCATTTAATATATAAAATTTGAGAAAATGTATAACACTGTACGTTTTTTCTGTTTTTTTTTCTGCTTAAATCTACATATAGCTATGTTGTAAACTCTTAATATAATTTTTTTTATACATAAATGTTAAATATTTCTAAAGTATTTCTAAGTATTTCTAAAAAACTATTGATTTTATCGAATTAGTTTATATAATAACAATTGTAGCGCATATCAAGAGCTGTAATTTAGAAAAATAAATATTGAGAGACAGTGAATAGTTCCATATATATATACCTGGCTTTCTAAAACCCAACATCCGCCATCTTGTATTTGCCGCTTTCCATTAGCTACAACTTTGAGTTGGCAATCATGATTTTTTGACAGCCTAACAAACCTGATAATGTCTAGTGAACATCGTTATTTGTTCTTAAATAAGTACATACTTAGTATGTCATATCCAGGGTGTTCGGAAAGGTTCATTACAAACTTCGGGCGCTGGTAGTACTTATGAATTTTAGCAAACAAATTTATATAAACATAGGTCGAAGCATTTTTTGATTAGCCGCTAGCCACCATTTTGTAGTTTTTACAAAAGAATTAATATCTCGAGAAATATTTAAGCTAAAGAAACTAAACTTTGCACGTAGGTTAAATAACTAAAGAAGCACATACAGAAAAAATACTAAGCTTCTTTAATTACTTTCAAAATGGCACCGGTTTGAATATTTTTAAGTCAGACAACAACAAAATCACATTAATTTTTATAAACGTTTTACATTATCACAAAAAATATACAGTTTTATCAAAAATTTTAAAACATGTTATTTAACGCAATCTTTCAACACGTAAGCGGGAAAAGGCACTTTTCAGATTTGCTTGCACAAGGCGAGGACAACAATCAGCGCCAAGTTACATTGCTTGTTGTCCCCGGCTTGAGCAAGCAAACCTTAAAAATGCATTTTCTCTCTTATGTGTTGACAGATTGCGTTAAATAAAGTGTTATTGATTTTCGATAATAATGTTTATCTTTTTTGTATCTTGTAAATTTTTATTAAATTAATTTTAGTCGACGGCTAGTGGCTAAAATTAAAATATTTCAACCTGTTTATATCAAATCAAATATATTTATTTCCTCCAAACAAAATAAATAGCATTAGCATACGACATTACAAACAAGTTTCTAAAACTAAACATATTTCCTGTCAAAATAATCCTTAACATTATAAAAACTGCTTTTAAGTATGAACCTTATTACATTTCTTTTGAAGGTGATTTACTATTAGACGATGGTAAAAATTCGTGAAAAATTTGCTGGTTCTTTTTTTTAAAAAAGTGACTCCAAGATAGATGAAATAGATAGATAAATATAAGAAAAGGTGAGCATATCAAAAGCCTTGAAGTAGGGAGCCTATGATTCTGTTTTGCCGATTCCTGCAATTATTTTCACAGCTTTTTTTAAGAAAGAAAAGAATCTTCGTATATGAGCTCTCAGGCCCCCAAATCACAACTGCGTATGAAAGAAATTGATAATGAGGGCTTAATATGCTGAGAGAAGAACTTCATTACTGGAAAAGGTAAATAGACGTCTTAACACAAAAACACCTGAAGACAAACGGCTAGTGACGTGCTCCATGTGAGAAAAGAAATTTAAATTTGAGTCTAGGTGAAGTCCCAAAATGTTACGAGATCTTCCACAGTAACCAAACTTTCACCTATGGACAGTTTTAGAAAATATGTTTCTTTATGGCTAGTGGATAAATCAAGCAGTTTGGTCTTATCATAATTGACAATCAACATATTTTACTGGAACCATTTCTCAATACAATTTGATTTAACATAAGAGTCAATTTCTAAATCTGTTCGTGCCTGATGTGGCATGGCAAGTGAGGTGTTATCTGCGAAAAGACACAGAGTAGCATTAATAACATGTGATTTTAAGTCAATTATGTATAAAATTAGCAACAACGGGCCCAGGATTGAACCCTGAGGAACTCCGGAGATGATAAGCTTCTCATCTGAGCAAGAGTATGTCATACAATCTTTATCTAAGGTATCTTTACTAATTGCCTACGTTCAGTAAGGAAGAAGGGAAACCATTTTTTTGCAGCGCCTGGTATTCCAATGCTCTCAAGTTTCTCAAGAAGCGGACCATGATTTACAGTGCCAAATGCCTTTCGGAGATCAAAAAAGACACCTGCTACGGATTTTTCTGATCCCTTTTACAATAAAGTTTATGAGGGAAATCATGGCATCAACAGTAGACTTGTCCTTTAAAAAGCCAAATTGACCAGAAAATAAAATAAATCATTCTATTTAAAACTGCTTTCTAAAAAATCTTGGAGACTGAAGATGTTTCACAATAGGTCTATAATTTTCGAGCATTTATTTTTTCCTTTTTAAAAAAAGTGGGCTTACAACTGAAAGTTACAGAATATCAGGGAGTCCCAGTTTCAAAAGAGTTTTTAATTAGATGTACGAGAGGATTTTCTAGGGAATTAGAGCAGTATTTTAGGTGCTTGGATGACACGTTATAAATTCCAGATACCTTTTTGGGCTGTAATGAATGTATTAAATCTATATCTTCTGCTGCGATTACGGGTTTTAAAAAGAAAGACCTTGAATTGGAGCTTTTATTTGAAGAGAAACTTACATTCTTGCTATTCAAAGTGTTACACTGTGATATATTTATGAAGAAATCATTGAAAATGTTGGAAACCTCCTTTGGATGAATAACTAATTCTCGTTAGCAATTCTTTACAGAAAAATTAAAACCATGATGAGACTTTGAAGTGACTATATTTTCATTTATGATGTTCCACATAGTCTTTGACTTGTTTTAAGAGTTAGTTATTTGTTTGGACACCTTGAGAGACTGAATGCTTTATACTCTGGCGATATTGAGCTTTTAATCTTATCAAATATTTTGTTCAAATTAATAAAGTACTACTAGCCCCCAAAGTTTGTAATGATCCTTTCTGAATACTCTTTACTCTTGAGAAAGCTTTCACATGCTAAGATTAGTTAAGTTACCTTGAATCAACAAGGTAAAAACCAATAGATTGTTTTTACCCCCTAAGATGTTCTTTCCCCTTTTGTTTTTATTTGTTTTTACTCCGAAAGAGTTGGTGAAATCCCTACATGAAATAACAGTAATATCACGACATTAAAATCAAGTCAACCAAACTTGTTTGTGACAAAAGAAACAAAAACATGGGATGTATAAAGAGCAGATTAATTAATAAAATTCAACTAAATTTTTTTTAAATATTTCTATAAAAAAATAAATATTTATATTTTAAAAAATCTATAAATTTCCTGAAACATGCTTCATTTGTTATAATTTTGCGTTGATTTTAGAATTACAATGACATCAACTTTAACTTTTCATTATGTGAAAAATATTGTTCATTATGTGAACAAAATGTATGTATAATAATCACAAGTAAAAAGTGAATCAACTAAAATTACGTATATGAAAATAAAGTGTTTTTTACAAAGGGCTAGATATACGAGACACGGAGAGTGAAATGTGTGAGAATTGCAAAAGAAGAATTGCTTGAATGTATTGTTGCGGAGAGTAAATAATGCATGCGCTCACATTTCCAAATAAAGAGATACATTTCTTTCTCTACACAAGTGGGAACTACACATTTTACTTGGTTAAAACCAGCCATAACAAAACGTTTCTTTTCAAGAAATGTTCAGAATATATTACTTTTGTTTAAATTACATGTTATTGGAAAAAACTGTATCCATTTGTAAGTTAACCCTTACAAGAAACTTTATATAACACCGTCTGACATATGTCAATCAAATATTTGAATGGAATATCTTCCTGTAAATATATTATTTACAAAAGGTAAGGTTTTTCAAACCTCTCTTAAAGCCTTAAATAAAATTACACATTACAATTAAAATCGATTAAAATACTAATTTACTCAGATATGTTGTTATATTTTATAATATAACTAAACCATGTGAACGAGAGAAGTTATACAACACCTTACAGAAATATAATATTACATAAAATATGTATTTACATTATCTTTGCTTGTCACTGTGTGTGAACTATAAAAGAAATTAATGTACTAAACTACTGTGTTCATTCTATTTTGAATACTGGTACTTAAAATCAAATTTTAAAATTATATACAATTTTAACTAACACTGTTACTATATTGCAGTTTACGCCTGCGAGATCCCCTTAGTTAGAACGTGATACCAGATAGTATTTATATTCGAATTTCCGTGAACAGGAATCAATCAATTTTATATAATTCTAATTACACATCGTGAATTTTAAGTGACTACTTGTTATTACTGGAAAAGTTGATAAACTTTGTAGATGTTAGTCCTAAATGTTAACACCATTCATACGTAACTGTTCTTCATTATTTGGTTTGACTACATCCCACTGCAACATAGGACATGCCAAATTTCACGTTATCTAGGAGGGAGGTTGCCGTCTATTGATATTTAAGTTAAAATATTAGATTAGCACTAAGAATCTAGGTTCTAGGTGGATAATGTTTTGGTTTTTGTGAAACACACATATGTACGTTTTTTCTCTATCATAACACAATATTGTTTGTCTTGTACATTTGTTTATACTGTCAACAAACCGAACGAGCCCTCCTCCTCTAGCCCCGAGACGTAATGTGGCTGATGTGGTTTACCTCCTGAAAATCATCAATAGCTGTATTCAGTGCACGGCCCTCTTGGCTGAGATCAACTTAAGAGTCCCATCGAACACCAGATCTCGTGAACTCTTAACCTGAAGCTATCACTCCACGATCCTAACAGTCCACTGGCGCAGTCGCTTCGTTAGACTGGGGAACTGCGGGGCAGCTGAATGCGACCTCTTCTTTGATAGTGTGCAGCTGACTCGAAGGCGGGCACTCACTCTTCTACCCTCCTGAAGCTACTGCTACATGGATGGTCCTGCCGAAAAGGTGGTCTACTAATTAATATGTAATTTCGTTGTCCCTTTGTTGTCATCGCTTATTATTGGTTTCTTTTCTGGTATTTAATTCGTAAACTGTTTTAAACTAATTTATTTGCTAATGTTTTTGTCAATTGATTTTGATTGTTCGTAATTATTGCACTATCTTGTTTAATTCTTTTTATATAATTTGTTATATTTCCTTTTAGGCATTCGATCAATTCTCTCTACATGAAAAGGGTAGATTTCATGTAACAGTGCACAAACCCCTGGCGCAAAACTTGACTTAGCTAAACACTGCAATGTTTATCTCTAATATCTATTATGTTTTTGGCATTGCTCCATGTATATTACATGATTAGCACAATATTTAAAATATATTCATTTAAAATGGAGGATGGGGGTATAGTGTGATACCTGCTAATATATTTCGCCATCGATATTTAAATACCATTAGATATACTATAACATATAGAGTGGATACCTGGAGTCATCATAGGTTATGCACATTTTAAAAGTTAATTTAATTTAATTTGTATTGCATCTTTTAAATCCGAATTTAAATAAAAAATATATTAACTGCATAAGTAAAAGTAGGGGGCATTGGTTCCTTCTGACCCAGCACAGGCGCGTGAGGAGGAATGAGGAATCACTCCCCCCCCCCGGATGACCTTGACCCCAAGGTCACCCCCCGAGGGCCCCCCCATGACGTCATCCCCCCCCCATGACGTCATCCCCCCCCCACCGTTACGTGACCTGGCGGAAACCTAACATAGGCTGGTGAGCACAGGCGCGTGAGGAGGAATGAGGAATCCCCCCCCGTCACGTGACCTGGCGGAAACCTAACATAGGCTGGTGAGCACAGGCGTGTGAGGAGGAATGAGGAACCCCCCCCCCGTCACGTGACCTGGCGGAAACCCAACATAGGCTGGTGAGCACAGACGTGTGAGGAGGAATGAGGAATCCCCCCCCCGTCACGTGACCTGGCGGAAACCTAACATAGGCTGGTGAGCACAGGCGTGTGAGGAGGAATGAGGAACCCCCCCCCCCCGTCACGTGACCTGGCGGAAACCTAACATAGGCTGGTGAGCACAGGCGTGTGAGGAGGAATGAGGAATCCCCCCCCGTCACGTGACCTGGCGGAAACCTAACATAGGCTGGTGAGCACAGGCGTGTGAGGAGGAATGAGGACCCCCCCCCCGTCACGTGACCTGGCGGAAACCTAACATAGGCTGGTGAGCACAGGCGTGCGAGGAGGAATGAGGAACCCCCCCCCCCCGGTCGTCTGCAGCACTTTTCGTGATGAGGAAAAAACTTTCGAAAATTAATAACTAGCCTATTTACTCACCGATTCCCACGGGACTTTTTCCAGAGTGTAGGCCTATCCCAGAGGAAGCGAATGACGTAAGAACCTCATAGATCCGCCATTAAACAAGGCCGCCATTAATTTTTAAACGCGTTTTCCTTATGGGATCTCAGCTGTTTACCGACCGATTTTGATGAAATTTCACCACATGTCAGGCGGCAGCCTAAGTAAACCATCCCTTAAAGAAAATTGAGAATCCACCGTTAAACAGGCCCGCTATTAATTTTTAAACGCGTTTTCCTCATGGGATCTTGGCTGTTTTCCAGACCCCTTACGATGGTTCAAAACTAGCAAAGGCGCGGTGAGGATGCAAGTCCCCCCCCCCGTCAGCGATAGACCACCTCTCACGTTTCTGGAATCTTCTAGAAGGTTCGCTGAAGCGTGCAACCTGGGTATAAAACCGAGGCAGAGCCGCGCGCGCGACCTCAGTGTTGTTCGAGACGTCACCATGAACGGAAACGGAGTCAGTGCAGCCGAAGTGGACCAAACGATCCGCTCCTTCCTAGAGGAGCTGAACGCAATGAACGATGAGAACGCCAACGCACCGCCAGTACAGCAGGGATGTGCGTCAAAGAAGAAAAAGCTCGATGGGTGGACTGTAAAGAGGAAGGAAGTGCCTATCGATTCCCCGACACTGTGCTGGTCCGCTGGCGGATATCAGTACACTGTGAAGAACCCTACCAACAGCGGTAATGTACTGTTAAAGATGAACGTGTTCAAAGGAGGTCGCCCCACGTTCAGTTGCGGCTTGTACTTGGACGAGGAGCGAAACGATGAAATCTGCATATGTCTAGAGGACCTGCTATCCAGATTGCAAAACCTATGGCTGGCAAATAGCGAGACGGGAGAGTCAAGATACGACGGGATCACTAGGACCGCTATTCCTCTACCCACCTGGCGAAAGACCGATTGCGTCATCTCAGGGAAAACCAAAAGGAGCGTACACTCCAAGCGCGCTACCCAGTAAACGAGAGAGCGTGGAAACTTCCACTAAGCAGTTGATAACCGAGATGTTTCTAGAACAATCCACTTGCACCATCACGCAGTATAACGTTGGCGTGAGGCCGAGGATGAGCCTTGTGAAGAGGAGCAGCTCTCCTGGCAGTAAAAGTCCTCTCCTAGAATTTGTATAAATAAATGGTATTCCTTATTCCCTTATTTCCTTCAATATTAAAAAAAGAAATCAAATAAAAAAAAAGCGAGAAAAGAATTTAGTTTTAAGAGCCGAGGTGGCGGTGCATGGCAGTCAGTAGACGCCATGGACTTGAGGTGGAAACACCCGTTCACCGCCATCGTGGCCGGGCCTTCGGGCAGCGGCAAGTCGCACTTCGTGGCTCGCTTCATAGAGCACGCCGACCGCATGTGCGATACGCGGTTCGCCCGCATCACTTGGCACTATGGCAGTGGTGGCGGCGGTGGTAAGAGCCGTGCGGACTCTGCCGTGCGCTACGTAGCCGGCCTGCCAGACCTGGACGACTGCGACGGTAGCGAGCCCGCCCTGATCATCGTCGACGACATGATGCGCGAGGCCGGCCCCGGCGTGGTGGACCTGTTCACCAAGGGCTCGCACCACCGCAACATGAGCGTGTTCTTCATCACGCAAAACCTGTTTCACCAGGGCAGGGGGCAGCGCGACATATCGCTGAACGCTCACTACATAGTGTGCTTCAAGAATCCCAGGGACCGCGCTCAGATCAAACACCTGGCCCGTCAAGTATACCCGGAGAACCCCAAATTCGTGGAGGAGGCTTACGCGGACGCCACGCGTGATCCGCACGCCTACCTGCTCATAGACTTGAAACAGTCCACGCCTGAAGAGATGCGCGTACGTTCGGCCATTTTCCCAGACGACCCGGTGAACTACGTGTACCTGCCCAAGAAGAAGTGATAAATAGGCCGAGCGCGTGCCAGCGTCAGTCATCATGTCACACCGCGTGAAGAAGGACGCGGCGCTGCTGAGGGCCCTAATACACGCTACGCCCAAAGAACGCAAGGCCCTGTTAAAAGCGTGCGACAAGAGTCCCATCAAGTCATTGTGCGAGTGCGCGTATAACGTGCTACGCGGAAACGTACCGCTTTCCCCCTGTCTCAAACGCAAATTGAGCAAACACAAACAGGCGCTCAGACGGCTGGTGAAACGCGGCGAGGGTTGAACCAAGAAGCGACACTACCTTGTCCAACGGGGCGGAGGGATCCTCCTACCTCTGCTGTTGAACGCTGTTCTGCCCGTTCTAGCGCAGAAGCTAATCGGACATGGAGTACGCTAGGAAAATGGTGGTTGTACCGCAGGAGCTCATCGAGAGATTGGACCGGGACCAGGGCCGGGGCCAAGAGGAGGAGCAGGTAGCACCAATAAGCCAGCCAGCCTGGACGCTGAGATGCATCGCATATTGAGCGACAAGCGGCTGGAAGATACGGAGAAATGGAAACAATATCAGCAGGTGTTACAGCGGTTCCTGCACTTTTCCGCGGCTAAACGTCAACCCATAGGTCTGTCAATCATCGAGGGCGAGGAGAGGGAGGAGGAAGCGGCGGAGGGTCCGAGTCAGATGAAGCGCGAGTCTAGCGCCTCGGCGGAGGAGGACATTGTGGAATCGTTCTCAAAAATCTACAGGTCGGTGGCGCGCAACTTGTTGCGATTCATGACCCGTCAAGGCAGTCCCATCGCCTGGGACGCCAGTGGGGCGGTGTACGTGAACAAGGTGAAGATCCCCGATTCAAATATAGTGGACATCGCGCACAGCATAGTGAGAGCGCGAAGGGCGGACCGATTGCCTACCGGCTGGCATCAAGTGATGGCCGCCTTGAAGGACATGACCGTGCCCAAAGAATACGTGAGCAATCCCACGGCGTTGCGTTACTTAGGCGTGGGGCTGGACTCGGCATCGAGCCCCTGGGGAGACACGACGACAGCCTCGTCGACACCCCTCTCACCGAGGTTGACACCGATACTGGACCGTCTGAGACCGCGACCTCCAGCGGCCAGGAGAAGGATAATAACCGAGGAACCTGACCGGGAATCGTCATTGGACAACTGGGAGCCGTTCACACCGTAATGGAGAAGCTGTACTACGACCCGAGCCAACCCGGTTCCCTCGGTGGGGTGGCCGCCCTGGCCAGAGCCGCGCGCCTCCCTAAACGCAGAGCGGTGGAATGGCTGCGCGCCCAGGACACCTACACGCTGCACAAGCCAGCGCGCAAGCGGTTTCCTCGCAACCGCTACGTCGTGTTCGGGCCCCGGGAGCTGTGGCAGGCGGACCTGAACGACATGCGCGGCCTGAGCCGGTACAACGACGGAGTCAACTACCTGCTGACTGTGATAGACGTATTCAGTAAGCGGCTGTTCGCGGTACCACTGAAGAGGAAAAGCGGGCCTGAGGTGGCTGCTGCGTTCGAGGGAATATTCGCTGAGGCGACTCCTCGCTGCCTACAGACCGACAAGGGGACGGAGTTCACCGGGGCCGCGACCAAGCGAGTGTTCAAGAGTCACGGTGTCAACTACTTCACCACGCAGAACCCCGACGTGAAGGCGGCGGTGGTGGAGCGAGTCAACCGCACGCTCAAGACCCGCATGTGGCGCTACCTGACCTACAAAAACACGTATCGCTACATCGACGTGTTGGACAGGCTTGTGGACGCCTACAACCGCAGTCCGCACAGGAGCCTGGGTGGTGGCCTATGACCCGTGGACGCGGACAGCGGCGATGGTCAAACGGTGTACAAGGTGTGGCGTCACATGTATGGAAAGGCGATCCGGCGACACAAGCCCAGGTTCGAGCCGGGCGACACGGTGCGCATAGCCAAGGAGAAGGGCACGTTCGCCAAAGGTTACGAGACCAACTGGAGTAAGGAGCTGTTTGTGGTAGACCACGTATACGGGTCGCATACTCTGCCATTGTACGTGCTGCGCGACCTGAACTGGACGCCGCTGGAAGGGCGCTTCTACGAGCACGAGATGCAAAAGGTGACGATCGCCCCGGACCGCCTGTATCAAATAGATAAAATACTGGACACCGAGGGGCGAGGCTCCAGTAAGCGCTACCTAGTCAAGTGGGCCGGTTACGGAGAGGACTTCAACTCGTGGGTACCCGCAGTGGACGTGCAACAGCTGCGATGACGAGGCACGACCAGTTTTACCTGACGTTGCCCAGTAACAGTTCAATGAAGTACTATCCCAACAACATGGTGACAAACTACACGACCCATCTACCCTCGACCGTTGATCTGTCAGACGGCGAGTGGGAGGTCGCTCTGGCGGAGGCGCACTACCCCTTCTCTTTTCTGACCGTCGGTGAGGGAACCTACATCAAACTAGTGCTGGGAATGAGGGACTCGAAAGGCGGGTTGGCCGTGGTGGACAAGTTGTTAATCAAAGTGGAGCCGGGCAATTGCAGTAGTACCGAGGAACTCGTGCACGCAATCAACAACCACCCTCAAATGAAGAGTAACCTGTGCACCTTCTCGTATGACGAGAGGTCCTCCAGGGTGGAATTGCTGTCGACGTCTTCAGCCGTTCAGAGCCTCAAACTGAGCCCCAGTTTGGCGCTACAGTTTGGCTACGAGGTGGATACGGATATCGTCAAGCGTCACAGGTCCGTGAGGCCGGCTAACCTCTTCGCCGGTCTGCCATCACACATGTACGTGTATTGCGACCTGGTGGAACCCCAACTGGTGGGCGACGCTGTGGCGCCACTACTGAAGATCCTCAACATCGACATCAGGAATTACACGTACGGTGCCAACACGACAGTGTATATAATAGACCCGCACTACGTGCCGGTGATTAAAACCTCATTCGAGAGCGTGGAAATCGATTTAAGGGACAACCAAGGGCGACACTTGCCATTCCACTTCGGGACCACGTGCATGAAGCTTCATTTCAGGAAAGAGAGGCAGCGGCAATGAATCCGAGCGATCCCTATCTGGCGTATTACCGCCACCAGCAGGCGGGCCATGGCGTATCCTCCGTATTCAGAGGAGCCGCTTTCCAACGCGGACACGGTATCGGCAGTTTCCTAGGCGGGCTGATGCGTACAGTGGTCCCTTTGATCAGATCCGGCGCATCGGCGCTGGGCAAGGAGGCGCTGAGGTCCGGTGTGGGTTTCTTGGGCGACGTGGCGGCGGGCACAGCCGACCCCCGAGTCGCGGCCAACACCCGGCTCAGACAGTTTACCGGGTCACTGAAACGCAGGGCTGATGAAAAACTGGATCGCGTGCTGAGCGGTGGTGGTGCCTATAAGAGGAGGCGTGTACAGCAGGTTACTCCTCAGTCTCTAGCGAAACTCCTCGGAGCGAGGAAGAAGAGCGCTGTGCCCAAGAGGAAGCCCGCAAAACGTGTCGCTAAGAAGAGGAGAAGCAAGAAGAGCAAGAGTACCGTGAAGGACATTTTTGGATAATGGCGTTTCTACATCAGAAGTCGTGCGAGTGTGTCAAGACCGAGTTGGACCTGTTCTCGCTACCGCCCACGCAGACCAGTATAGAGAGTGGTAAATGGGTGCAGTACAAGCCCATCTCCTCCCTGACAGACGACTCACCCGTTGAGTTCATAGTTCCGGGTCATGGGGACGAGTACACGGATCTGTCACAGACGCTACTGCATGTGAAAGGCTACCATTAGAACGGCTAATGGAGGCGCTGTAACGGGTGATCAAGCGATAAAAGAGGTGGGTCCGATTAACAACTGGCTGCACTCGCTGTTCAGTCAAGTGGACCTGTATCTGAACAACAAACTGGTGTCTCCTCAGAACAACACGTACGCCTATCGCGCCTACCTGGAGAACCTGTTGTCCTATGGTGGTGATGCCAAGACATCGCACCTCACCGCGGAGTTGTTCTACGAGGACTATGCCGGGTACATGGACAATACTGAGGAGGATAATGCCGGGCTCAAGAACCGGAGGGAGTTTGTCAAGGGCAGCCGGTACGCGGACATGGTCGGACATCTGCACGTCGACCTGTGCAACCAGGAGAAGTTCATGTTAAATGGCGTGGAGATGCGCTTTCGCCTGATCAGGTCAAATAACTCATTCACCATCATGTCCAAAACCGTGACAGACTATAAAGTGGACATCGCCGAAGTCAACCTGTTTATGCGCCGCTGTAAGATCAACCCGAGCGTGCTGTTGGCTCACAGCAGGACGCTGGAGTCGGGCACAGCCAAATATCCCATTACGCGCGTGGAAGTCAAATCCTTCACACTACCCTCCGGTATCAGCAGCAAGACTCTGGACAGTGTGTTTCTGGGTCAACTGCCGAAACGCATTATAGTTGGCCTGGTCAGCAATCAGGCGTTCAACGGGGACTACAAGAAGAATCCGTTCAACTTCACCCACAGCCACGTGAACTTCTTCGCGCTGTACATAGATGGTGAGCAAGTGCCATGTAAGCCGCTTCAACCGGATTACACGTTCGGTCAGGAGTTGTGCGTGCTCGTCTACCACACGCTGTACACCGGCACTGGCATCAATTTCTCAGACTGTGGTAATGAAGTCAGTCGCAACGAATACCCCTACGGATACTGCCTGATGGCGTTTGATCTGACGCCCGATATGGCGGCCTCTCAATCCAGCCACTGGAACCTGGTGCGTAACGGTAACCTGCGCATAGAGATTGGGTTCTCCGAAGCCTTGGCGGAGGCGTTCAACTGCATAGTGTACGCCGAGTTGGACAACGTCGTGGAGGTGGACCGTCATCGCAACGTCACAGTCGACTTTGGCGGGTAAACGAGTTGCCGCGCGCTCAAGGTCACCGCGGACCGTTAGGTGATGGCGGCGCGCGCAGTCAAGGTTATCCCGCTAGGCGCGCTCCCGCCAGCGCTCAGTCGAGTTCAGTCAGCCGTACGGGATGGACGTGCCGCCACCGATCTATAACGAGCCGCCACCAGCGCGCTGTCATCACGGAAGCGTGGTGATGGATATGCAGTGTTTTAAAGACAGTGATAATGACTTTCTACTGAAAGAGGTTTGCGTGGTGGACGTGACTACCGGCACGCTGCTCCTACATCACATCGCCCGCCCACCCTTCAGTAAGGACCTCCTGACTCCCGAGAAACAGCGCGAGAGCGTCTAGATCACTCGCCACTGCCACGGCTTGGAGTGGGACCAGGGGGACATCGCGTACATCGCCCTGCTGGACAAGCTGCGCTCCTGCCTCATCCACCGCCCCTTGGTCTACGTCAAAGGATCGCAGAAGAGGGACTTTGTACAACGCTACCTCATAACTGAGCCCGCCGCCACCACCGCTCAGGACATGGAGGATCTAGGCTGCGGGTCGCTCAACGGTCCGCCCACCTACCGGACCCTGCGCTGTCGCCACCATAAGAGCTCCCACAACCGTTGCGCCCTTCATAACTGCATAGTATTGCGGGACTGGCTCGTGGCTAACGACAGTCCTGACCCGTCCGTCTCAAGCTGCCTGTGCTGCTTCCGCCCACGATGAATACCGTCCAGATCAGAGAATGCCTGGTGAGGATCCCCGGACTGAGGAACGTTGCGGTCTACGCCTCTGACCAACTACCGGACGTGCCGGTCAAGCCTCTCACCACCATCGTGTCCAACACAGTGGCACACACCGAGAGCGGTGAACACTGGGTGGCGTTTTACTGCTTGGAAGAGGACAGACTCGAGTACCTGGACAGCTACGGAAGGCCGCCATACCAGGCCGACTTTCAAAGGTTCCTGAGGCGCAATCCTCATCACCGCCACTACGTCTACAACAGGTATCGACTCCAGGGCTACGATACCTCTGTTTGCGGTTACTACTGCCTCACTTACCTGTACTGCCGGGCTGTTCTCCGCACGTCACTCAGCGACTACGTCCAGCTCTTCGACCCTGCCGCCCCCACCGCCAACGACGCTCTCGTCCGCAGGCTCTTTCACTCCATATTCGCTTAAAACTAGTTTGTAAGGGTTTTTGTAGTATGTGTATGTAACCTTATTACTGTACAATACATGCCTCATAATGATAAAGCTTGTGTTTTCATTTCTCCTTTCTCCTTACTAAATTTTAAAAAAATTATCAAAACTGAGGCAGCGGGGCTGGACCTCAGGTTTATATACCAGCGGCGCGTGTCACTGGCTGAGCCCCCGCCAAGCGGCAGTGAAGGCCGCTAAAGAGGGCGCGCCACGAGACCCCTCGGACATCAGCAAACCGCTGAGTAATTCGAGGGTGCAACCTTGAGCGTCAGCAAACCACTTAGCAACTCCTTCCTGGGCAACTCCTTCAGGGTCGTCCCCGACACGCGCCGCCAACCGCTCCTGGTTGGCGGGGGCTTTTTAAGCTGCACGGCTCGGGCCAAACGGCCCATAACGCCTTTCCGAGCCTAACGGCTTGTGACTTTTGAGTGAGCAAAGGGAGGAAATAAACAACTCGGGTTCATGCTGTACATAAAGCTATTATATTTTCTTACAAAAACTATTTACAATTTTTTTCTCTTATAACTAATATATACAACTAGACGGGGAATTCCTCTTCTTCCTCGTCTTCGTCCTGGCGCTGTCCCTCCTCCTCCTCACCGTCCACTTCCATCCGCTGCGGATGTTCTCCTCTCCTCCTGGCTGGCGGTAGCGGCGGGACGTCCTTGTGTCCCCATGGCAGAGTGTGGATGCCGTCGGGGAGGACGCACCGCTTGTCGTCAGCTGGACTGAGGCTCAGCTTGTTCACTTCCACGGTGTAGACCCGGTGCAAGTGGGACTGGAACCGGACGTTGGTGGTGTGTTTATGGACCCCGTCAAACAGACACTCTCTGTAGTCGTCGGGGGTGAGGACGTTCTTGACAACGCCCTTCGCAACCCCCTTGGCTCGCTTGAGAGCCTTGCTGCCGCCTGTCGCCGCGTCCTCGATGTCCATGAAGTACAGCTTGGACCGCAGGCCGAGGTACTCGTATAAGGACAGGCCGTTGCACTCGTCCTTAAACTTTCCGATGACCTTGGCGTTGACGGGGCTGTAGCACGGGTGAGACCTCGGATAGCCGCTGGTGTCGAAGTCGTCCAGGTGTTCCTTCATCTCAGCATAGACGTCCTGGGACACGATGTCAAAGACGAAGCTGTCCGTGTCCATGTAGTCCACGGTGAGGCGGTCACCGTAGCGCTCCTTCATCTTGCGCAGGAACTCGTACATGAGCCACTTGCTCAGCTCCAGGACTGACATGCCTACGTAGACGGGCTTGTCTAACACAATGTTAACCTTGGACAGATGCACCAGGGCCACGTCCTCCGTGTAGTACGTCCGGTCCAGGAAGTTGGATCTGGCGACGTACTTGGAAAACTTCTCCGGGGTGCACACCAGCTTCACGTTGAGGCGCTTCCGTACATTCTCGATGGTCTTGCCAAAGACCGCGTTGTTCATGAGCTTGAAGAAGTCCTGTTCAAACTTCGTTTTGGCCTTCTTCCGCAGCTCCGTGTTCATCAGGATGTACGGTTCCAACCACCGCGACTGGTGAAACGAGATCGCCCGATGCACCGCAACCAGCTCCAATCCGTTTTGCAGCGCCTGCTGTAAGACCCTGTAGTGACAGATGTAGTGTGTCTTGTCGTCCAGGGTCGTCAACAGTTTGGGGAACTTCCCTGTTGGCGGACGCTTCGTCTCGCAGCAGTAGGGAAGGTCCTTGTGCAGGTCGTGTAGGCGCGCGGGGTAGTGGAGGTCCACCTCCAAGATGTAGCCTCGATCGGCCTCCGCGTCCAGCGCTGCAATGTCCAACGCCTGGATTTCCTCACGGCTGTGCCACTGGAAGTCTCCGGTTGGCAGGCACTGGGACATGGCCCAGCCGTAGAGGTTGTTGGCGTCCAGGTACAGGAGGAAGCGCGTGGACTCGTCGGGGCGGTAGTCCGGGCACCTGTCGTGGTTGGCCTTGGCGTAGCGGGTGATGGCCTGTGAGATCCCTCCCCGGATCCCCTGCTCCACGAACAGGTACATGTCGAAGTCCTGCAGCGTGTCCAGTTCCACGCCGCAGGTCTTGAGCATGACGTCCCAGGCGTAAGAGGGCAGGGTGTAGTAGTGGGCAGGGTCCAGTCCATACTCAGCCAAAGAGGTGTCGCGGAACTGCTCAAAGACATCGGTGAGCAGGGCGATGTCGCACCGCAGGTACTTGTCGGCGTAGTCCTTGAGGTTGTGACACTCAAAGGCTCGCCACACGTTGAGGGCGTGCTCGTACTCCTCCTCGTTGATATCCTCCAGGGTCATGGAGTTCCTGAACGCCTCCTTGGGAGGCAGCTCCCTGGTGGAGTACAACGTGTCGTACGACGTGACAAAGTCGTAGGGGAACACGCCCTTCCTGCGCACCAGGTCGAACAGCCGGTCGTCGGGGAAGCGCTTCCTCGTCTCGCGCATTCTGTCCGTGGGAAGTCCCGCCGCCAGGTTGGCCAGGCTCATGGACAAGAACCTGTAGGTGTCGAGGAACCGCACCGCGAAACTGCTCTGTCGTTGGTTTTCCCCGGGCTGACCAAAGTGAAACCGCTTGGTGAAGGCGATGTAGCGCTCTTCGGTGTGCGCCAGCACGTCCACATCACCAGGGTCGATGGCCAGCTCCCGCACTATGAAGTGGGCGTCGTAGTTGGACAGGTTGTGGAAGTAGCAGTTGATGTGTCGCTGCTCCCGGTACCTGAGGTTGCACGAGCGATGAGCGGCTCCTCGGAACTCGTAGGGAGGGGCGTGGTTGTGGTCCCGCACCTTGACGTCCTGGTCCGTGAACTCCTTCCCGCAGAGGTAGCAGTGAGTCGCCACCAGGTACTCGTCCATCTCCTGCCGGGTCAGAGAAGGGTACAGAGCTCTCGTGCTGAACAGGAACTCCCACAGCGCCAGCACGTCCATCTTGAGCCTCTCCATGAAGACCTTGGACGCGTCAGCCCCGAAGTAGACGCGGGGCTCAAACTCCTCTAGGCCGAGCGAGTCCACGATCTGGTAGGCGAAGGCGTATGGGACGTGCAGTTGCAGGGGCCTCGTGCCGGGCGGCGCTTCCACCGGGTCAACAGCGACGGGCTGCAGATCACACTCAAAGTCCGCGTAGATGCAGAACCTCTCCCGCCTAGTGTACTCAGGGTGGGTGAAGCGGATCTGCTGCTTCTTCGACAAGTCCAGGCGAAGGGGAGCCTTGGCGGTGCAGTATCGCATGTGCTCCTCCAGACGCTCAGCACCAGACAGTTGCAGCTTGTCAGGCCGGTTGTCAAAGTAAGCGAAGCATCGCTTACACACGTGGATAGTGCCGCGGTGGGACGTCAGCTGGGGTCGCACCAGCCTGCTGACGTTCGCGATGTAGGCGTAGTGACTGTCTCCGCCGGTGGTCACGTACAGCAGGTCCCGGTGATCCTCCAACTCCCGCTTGCATATCTTCAGCGGGAACACGCGGTCCTGGAACTTTGGCGATCCGTCGGGGTGTCTCCCCACCATGGCGCGCTCGATCCCGTACACGTTGACGCTGATGGGGTTCCTCCTCTCGAAGACTTTGATGTCCTTCATGGCCACGGGAAAGCGTAGGCCGACCCAGTCGTAGCGTGCCATGACGTCCGGTGTGTATGATGTGGGCCTCTCCGGGTGTCGCGCGACGAACTTGGCCAGGACGGCATACGCAAAGCACATGTCATCGACGCTTTGCACGTTGATAACGGCGTGCGTGTCGCAGATGGTCCTGGGAAGCTGGACGAACCGAGCTCCGCGTTCTCCCAACGGGGTGTAGAGGTTGACGCGGATCTCCAGGTCGCGTATCCGGAGATAGCTCCACCCGCTGCCCACTAGCAGGCACTGCTCCTTCTCTTCCTCCAGTTTGTGGGAGGACGCTGACAGGAAGTCCTCCAAGTTGGACGCGGCGGTGAGAGGCACGTTCTTTGTCTTGAAGGCCCGCAGACAGGTGGCCCCATGAACGTTGGCGAATTCGCACTCCAGGAACATGTTAACCTTGATGTTCGGGTGTCGGGTCCTGACGTCGGCCAGCAGTTCCAGGACGCTGTCGAACAGTAGCACCAGCGCGTCCTCCACGGTCAAGAAGTCCTCCATGGGCCGGGACAGGCCGAAGGTCAGGAGCCGTCCACGGAAACCCCGTTGGATGGCACGGAACGTGGGCAATCCGCCATCGCCACCACCACCCACCATCCCGTTGGGTGCCGTGCTGGGTCCGGGCTGGGGCTCACGGCTGGGTCCGGGCTGGGGCTCGCGGCTGGGTCCGGGCTGGGGCTCGCGGCTGGGTCCGGGCTGGGGCTCGCGGCTGGGTCCGGGCTGGGGCTCGTGGCTGGGTCCGGGCTGGGGCTCGCGGCTGGGCCGGGGCTCGGGTGACAGGACGGGCAGGTGCGGCATCTCGTCTACAACGAGGTTCCTCACGACAGGGCAGTTGTGGGCCTCGTGCTGGTCTCGGTTGTAGCGCCGGGTGAAGCCTCGGTCGCAGTAGGCGCACGCGAACCTCATGCCGCGGTGAGCGCTCGCCACGTGCTGCTGGAGATAAGCGGCCCTGCGGAAAAAGGCGCCGCAATCGGGACAGCGGACCCCGTTAGCGTGCACCAGCTGCACATGACGCCGGAGCAGATCCTCGCGGGCGAATCGCCGCCCACACGCGTCGCACTCGGGCCGTGGGTCTCTGACGGGTGGCGTTGCGGAAGAGGAGGAGGAGGTCGAAGCCGACGGGCTCGCACCGTGGACCGCTTCCATGTGATGGCGCAGATCCTCAGGACTCGCCAGGGCGACGGAGCACAACGGGCACGGATGGCCTGCGAACAGGAAAACAAGTCCTATTAGTGACCCTGATAAACACGAGGGTGAGGAACTGGCGACCTCTTCCTCATCTCGATCGCCAGTTTGAGCCCAGTAAGTACAAGGGTGAGGAATTGCACAGAGGCCTGACGACCTCTTCTTCATCTCGATCGCCAGTTTGAGCCCAGTAATACAAGGGTGAGGAACTGAACAGAGGCTAGCAGCCCCTTGTTTACTACTTGAATCTGTTTACTCGGCTAAAGCCGTTTACTCTCTCGAAAACAAGTCATTAGTACTGACGGTTTCTTGTTTAACGTAAAAACCGTGCCTGACGTTCCTCATCTCGTTCGCCAGATTGAGCCTAGTAAATACAAGGGTGAGGAATTGCACAGAGGCCTGGCGACCTCTTCCTCATCTCGATCGTCAGTTTGAGCCCAGTAATACAAGGGTGAGGAACTGAACAGAGGCTGGCAGCCCCTTCTTTACTACTTGAATCTGTTTACTCGGCTAAAGCCGTTTACTCTCTCGAAAACAAGTCATTAGTACTGACGGTTTCTTGTTTAACGTAAAAACCGTGCCTGGCGCTTGATCGTGAGGAACTGCAAAGAGGACTGGTGACCTCTTCCTCATCTCAATCGCCAGTTTGAGCCCAGTAAATACAAGGGTGAGGAACACACAGAGGCTGGCAGCCTCCTTTCTTGTTTAACATAAAAACCGTACCTGACGCTTGATCGTGAGGAACTGTATAGAGGACTGGTGACCTCTTCCTCATCTCGATCGCCAGTTTGAGTCCAGTAATACAAGGGTGAGGAACTTTGGATGAGGATATCGGAGAAGAAGGCGTGCTTAACAAATCTACTGGCGGTTTCCTATTTAACTTAAAACCGTACCTGGCGCTTGGTCGTGAGGAGTGGGAGGATGAACTGCTATGAGGTGACGTCGCAGGTTGTCGCTTCGCCCGAAGCGTCTCCCGCAGACGTCGCAGTCGAAATGGCGGTCCCTGTGAGCGGCTGCCGTGTGACGAGTCAGGTTTCCAGCGTTCGCGAAGACGCGACCGCAGACCTCACACATACGAGGAACAGCCATCTGATTGAAAAGCAAAACCTAATTTCATTTCGCTTAAACATTTTTTTTTTAAAAAGAGTGGTAGTGAATCTATTTTGCTTTTTAAGTTTGATTCATTAATTTTAATCGTTATAAAACACAACTGTTTCAAGGTCATTACAATTCCACTCATCTCCATCGGAAAAAGAAACAACGACAAGGCTCAGTGTACTGGGATATGTAAAAGATTAATTATTAATGTTAGCTAATAAGATTTTAGAGCATTGGTAAACTTGCTGATGAAAAAGTAAATTATATGTTACTTACATTTTAAGATATTCAAAGAGAAAGTCGTAACAGTCGCATAAGTAATCACCGCGATAGTAACGAAAATTAAAAATAACGAATAATTAAAATAGAAACGCTAATTAATAAATATGCTGTTACTTACGTTGACTTTTACGGGAATCCCAAGGCAATGAACAGAAGGTTGTGTAGGTGGATCGCAGAGACAGCAATACTTCGTCCGCACAGTAAGAGCTCCAAAGACAAACTGACGGAACCCTTGAGGACGCGCTCATAAATAGCACTCCAGTCGGGAGGAGTAAGCGGTAAACAGTTCCCGGAACCGCTGATGAGTAAACAGCCCCGGGCGGTCACGTAGGCCCTAGCACGCGCCTCGACACGTGACTCCGCGGAGCCGCTCACGGGGGGGGGGGACTTGCATCCTCACCGCGCCTTTGCTAGTTTTGAACCATCGTGAGGGGTCTGGAAAAACAGCAAAATCCCATGAGGAAAACGCGTTTGAAAATTAATAGCGGACCTGTTTAACGGTGGATTCTCAATTTTCTTTAAGGGATGGTTTACTTAGGCTGCCGCCTGACATGTGGTGAAATTTCATCAAAATCGGTCGGTAAACAGCTGAGATCCCATAAGGAAAACGCGTTTAAAAATTAATAGCGGGCCCGTTTAACGGTTGATTTTCAATTTTCTTTAAGGGATGGTTTACTTAGGCCGTCGCCCGACATGTGGTGAAGTTTCATCAAAATCGGTCGGTAAACAGCTGAGATCCCATAAGGAAAACGCGGTTATAAATTAATAGCGGCCTTGTTTGATGGCGGATCTATGGGGTTCTTTCGTCATTCGCTTCCTCTGGGATAGGCCTACACTCTGGAAAAAGTCCCGTGGGAATCGGTGAGTAAATAGGCTAGTTATTAATTTTCGAAAGTTTTTTCCTCATCACGAAAAGTGCTGCAGACGACCGGGGGGGGAGGGGGGGGGCTTCCTCGCATCCTCACGTCAGGTTCCAGGTTTAAGTTAGGTTAATGGGTCATGTGACCGGTGGGGGGTCCTCATTCCTCCTCACACGCCTGTGCTCAGCCTATGTTAGGTTTCCGCCAGGTCACGTGACGGGGGGGGGTTCCTCATTCCTCCTCACACGCCTGTGCTCAGCCTATGTTAGGTTTCCGCCAGGTCACGTGACCGGGGGGGGATGACGTCATGGGGGGGGGTGCCCTCGGGGGTGACCTTGGGGGTCAAGGTCAAGGTCATCCGGGGGGGGGTGATTCCTCATTCCTCCTCACGCGCCTGTGCTGGTTCAGAAGGAACCAATGCCCCCTACTAGTAAACACGTTCAGAATTCTTGTATGGCTACTAATAAGCATTTAATATGCCCATTATCCAGATATTTAAATGTTGGCAAATATATTTTTGATATATCAAACTGAAAGAAAATTAAGCATGCAAAAAACTGTCCACCTCAATAATCGTCGGCACTTTTATTTATCGAAAACCTTATCAGACATAATCACTTGTATTACTTAAAATATATAATAGCGTTTTCTGATGTAGCGGGAAAACAACTAATAAGGACCACTTAAACTATTCTAAAACCTATAATAACAAATTAAGTAAAATATTTTACAAAATGGTTTGTAAACATTGTAGTTTTTAATATGACCTACCTTCCAATATTTTATTTCAGAAAACAATGATGCACATTGCATGACATTCATAAAGGCTGAAGAACGCTTTTATAATTTATTTTAAAGATTATAAAGTCATTTTATTTCCCTACTTTATCGTTAAAAAAAATAACTGATGGGTTTTCTTAGTTCTTTTATAAAAACCGGTCTTCATTTGTTTGTATTACAATACACATATCTTTCCGCTGCATTAAGACACATGAACGTTAATTTGTGTACTGATAAGAATAATTGGATGAAGCGAGTTGAATTCTTCATACTCGTGTTTAGTTACACTCTTGTTACGCTAACTTCTTTTTAACGGTTTAATGAATTGCTTTGCAATTTTCAGGGTAGCTCTTAATTGTAAAAACGTTGGTAATAAACTATAATTGGATTATTATTTTGGTATATTTCTATTTTTGATTTTCCGGAAATATTCAGATGTGTCTTGGGTTGGGTAGTAGGTGGTAAGCAAACAGTCGCTCAACTGATTTTTCAGTCAAACAGACTGCGGCCGGATGTTGACAGTAGCAGCTAACCAAAACAACTGATTATGTAGTCTGTAGTCTGTGTCTGTGGTCTCCTGGCCGGTTCAGTTAATGGCGTTTGCGAATAAATGAGTTTTGAATCAATAATTTTGAATAGATATTTCCACATTTATTCGTTTTTAAAACAATCAAAATTATTTATTCAGTATTATAGCAAAAGTACCTATATGATGTAATGGAAGTTGTAGGCCGTATGGAAAGGCTACTCAGTCTGTGTCTACTCGGTTACGACTTTAACCAATGTAAGGTACGGTACGATGTAAACTATGATTCAATAGATCTACAGCTTTGACAAATTCTGATAGCCTATCACACAAAAATTACAAACTACATCCTTTTACAATAGAATGGGTTGATTTTTAAGATATAATCTTCAGCAAGTAGTACGGTAAGTTTGCGTATGCTCTATTGTCAGTGGCGTAGGGCCTATTTATTTAGGATTCTTTTTTGCGGTGGATAGGTTTTGGCCTTACCTACATCCCACTCTTTCTCCCATTTTTCACCTCAATTTTTGAAATTTCAGGGGGATATTCCCCCCCGTTACATGTTGGTTATTGTTATGAAAAATTTGGTTAGGCCTAGGCGTAGTCTAATGTTATACATACCTAATTATGACTTTCTTATTGTTGGAATAACCTAAGTCATGACTTTGACCCTAAAAGAAACTGTGAAATGTAAAAAACATCAATCCTAGCCAACAACGATACTAAAATCACCAAACAGCCTGAGGCTAATGTATCGTTGTTCTATGCCTACATTGTGGGTTAAAATTGTTACTTAAAACCTTATAGGGACTATTTCAGTAAGAGATATAGATTTTTAACCTACTAATTACATTTCAATTTTGTTAAGCACCTAGGTAGGTTATTCATAGGTTAAACTTAGTTATTGTAAACATAGTTTTATATTTAACTTTTCTTCATTTGTGATTCTGACAATAAATTAAAATAGAAGATCGTTAACTTTCATTTTTATGTAACAAATTACCTCGTAGCAATAAAGGATCAATACAGCCTAATTTTAGTATAATTTGAACACAATTTTGTGCGTGAGACTTGTAAGTGCTGATATCTTGTCTTCAAAAATCTTAGTTTCAGTAATTTTGGTTAAATCGGAAGTGTTTGGTGCCTTTGGAAAAACGCCATTAGTTGTTCTTGTTTTTCGTAACAATTATTTGTTTAAATCAGCTGTAATTTCGTGTGTTCAAATAACATTTTGGCTTTTGGCAAAACTAAAATTTTTGTTTTTCAACTCATATATCATATAAAGTCATAAAAACAGTCATAGGTTAGTTATCCTAACTTAGTTTCATAGCTATATTAATTTTCGATTTTGACATTACATTAATGCTTGATAATAAGGAAGGCAATGACAGATTATTGAAAGTAACATTGACTTCAATTATGCCTTAGGTTCGAAGTAAGTGGGCTTTAAAGACTTACTCAAACTTTTGTCCATAGCCTACTGTAGTAACCCCAGGGGCATGGAGCTGGAAATATCCCACTCCTCAGATCCCTGGGGTTACCCCGATTATATTCTCTTAAACTTAACTCTATTCAAAGACAAATTTTAAACAATGGTTATTCTCAGAGGTATGTTTATATGATATAAGTAGTTCTTTTTCAGGGTGTACAAATTTTGGTTTTTCGCCTAATTTACTAGACTCTACAATGAACTGGGATGTTGTAGACCAGTTGAAGTATTAGTGTGGGACTAGGTGAGGTTTGGTAAGTTACTTGTAGTCAATTAATCTGCGACACGTTACAAATATAATAATGTTTGTTTGGATTTCAACCAACGAGAATACTTTCAAATTTGGCCTAGGTCTTACCGGATACTGTACTAGCTTTTTCCCTGGCAATAATTTGACCCATAATTTTTGCCTGATTATCAAAAGTGACATTGACTGAAGTTGTGCATTGGTAGGTCAAAAGTAAGTGGGCTTTAAAGACTTAAAGACTAAAATATATGCCTATTGCCTATACCCTATTTGCCTATAGCCTATATAGCCTATATAGCCTATAACCTATCCACTTTAAATTAACAATACATAATTCAAAGACAAATTGTTTACACAATGACTATTCTGAGAGGAATATTTATGTGGTAAGTAGTTATTTTTCAGGGCGAATAAATGTTGGTTCTTCACCAAATATAGGCCTACTAGATTCAACAATAAACTGGAATGTGGTAGGCTAGTCGAAGTATTAATGTGGGTCTAGGTGAGGTTAGGTAAGTTACTTTTAATTAATTAATCTGGCACCTATACTGCCTGTTATGGTGGTATTACAGATCCTCGCTTCATCCTATTACGGGACATAGGAGCGTATACCTAGTAATAATATTACTAAAACTAATTTTAATCATACGAATTATCAGTCATTAAATTAATCATTCAAACAGCCCTGACTTTTTATTACTACTATGAAATGTATAATATGAAGCGTCCTGGTTTATATTTAACTTCTGCTGTAATATTGTTCCTAACAACAGTGCAACAACTAGTCACTTAATTGCCTGTGTTTTACCGAATTTCCCTATAGGGAAGAAGCTATTACCGTAGGTCTCATGGTAAGACTTAAGCTCGATACCATGATAACTTTTTGGTTTTGAGGTCCCCAGATAACGAAATACTATGCGTTCAATATACATATATATATATTAATTAAAAAATACCAGAAACTTACTACATTGTTATATTTCGCATTAAGCTTCTTAATACAATGCAAAAAACTTGTTACAACCAAACACTTAACAAAATTGAAATATTATAAATAATGTAAATAATTAATAAAGACAATTTAGAAGGTAATATATGATGACAGTTGATTGGATAAGAAACACTTTAGTAAATACTTTGAGCAGAAATAGAAGATTTTATCTGAAACTATCTCAAATTAAGACCTTGTGGATATTTCGATGTTGGTAATATCTGGTAGGCTTCTTCCTTATCTCTTAGTTTTGTAACTTTTGATTTGGTTTGTATCTGTCTTATCGGTTTCACTTTATACTGCTTTTCAAAATTTTCGCTGTGTTCAATGGCATGCTTTACCAGTGGTTTTGTCATATCCTTCTGTTTAAAATCATAACGACCTTGTGTTAATCGTATTTTTTAATTATTGGTTTTTAATTATTTTTTAATTATTATGCAGTCTTTAGGCCATCTTTTACAACTAATTTGGTACACAACATTCATTGTGTCACAAGATAAATTACCTTTTATCGGATATGTTCTTGTTGTCTTACTACTTGTTATTACTTTATCTCCTCTATCTGGTTACATACCATGCATCGTGCTTTCTTGCACGGGTGAACACCGGTAAATCTTTCTATAACTAATGTTTTGGGGAGCTTAGGTTTTGAAAGAATGTCCTCAAATGTCGGTGGTCTTTTTAAAACCACTCGGGGAATATTTATTATCCCGCTCTCAGTAATAATAGAGTTTTGAAGCGGTCTGAAAGCTGTTCGGATTACGTTATTTATTTTACGTAGCCCAGAATGGTATTGGGTGACTAGCTTTGGACACTTATTGTTAAATTTGTCTTGTGTATTTTGGTGGGTCCTGTTATCAACTTTTAACTTTTCCGATAACAGTTTTTTGGGATACCCTCTTTCCAGGAAAGCTTAAAACAAGTTGTTAGTGTATTCTTTTAGGTAAACACTTTCACTACAAAGTTTTGAAGCTCGTGTAATTAGGCTTTTTGGAATCGATTTTTTTACATATACTGGATGGCAACTTGTATAATGGAGATATATAAACGTATTTGTAGGCTTCACATTAATTTTGTTTTGAAAACATCAATTTTTTAGATATATATCTATAACTAAGAAGGTGACGATGTTGTTTGATATATTCCATGTAAATCTTAGAGTTTCATTGAAGCCGTTAACAGAATTTAAAAATCCTTCAAGATTCTCTTTGCCATGTGTCCAGATCATAAATATATCGAATCCATAAAAGAGGTAAGTTGTTTTGGGTATCTAAGAATGTTTCTTCAAACTTGGCCATAAAAAGGTTGGCATAAGAGGGGGCCATCCGTTTACCCATCGCTGTTCCTTTTTTTGTAAAAAAATTGTCAATAAACCTGGAACAATTGCAAGTAAGGAGGAAATTGATTAACGTCATTTAAAATGTGGTACTTGGTACTGGTGGTTGAGGCCCGCTCTCAAGGAAATCTTTGACTGCTTCCATTCCTGGCTGGTGTTCAATATTTGTATACAGAGACTGAGCGTCAATGGTTACTAATGTGTCATCAGGCAAAGTTTGGGGAACATTCTTCAACTTGTTTATAACATCTTCACTATTTTTAACATATGACGGTAGTTCAGTGACAAAGCTTTGTAAATGACAGTCAACAAAGGCTGACATTCTTTCTGTTCGGGACGATATTGAAGCAACAATAGGCTTGCCTGGTGGAGGAAACACTCCTTTATGGACTTTTGGAAGTAGGTAGAATATTGGGGTTTCTGGACTTGGATTAATTAAAGTTTTCAATAGTTGTTCGTCCATCAGTTCTTTCTCAGCATTCTTTTCATAAACTGTGTAATGTTTTCATTAAATTCAGTTGTCATGTCATTTTCTAGTAAACTGTGTGTATTAGCATCTTTTAATTGTTTCAATGCTTCCGAAGTATAGTCTGTTTTGTTCATTACCACAGTTAAGTTTCCTTTATCGGCTGGTAAAACAATTATATCATTGTTATTTTTCAAAGTTGTGATTGCCTATCAATCTACAATGCAGAATATCTGTTAAAGTTAGGCATTATATTATTCAAGTACCTTCGTGATTAAACGAGCATCAAAAGTGTTATCAATAATATAAACAAATAATTAAACTCAAAATCAAAAATTCAGAAATCCTGTTTTAGTTATCCTGATCCAGTAAATATTCAGCCAATAAGATTAACATGGGAAGTTTAGTGGCCACTGGGGAAAACCCTAGTGATAGAGCAACAAACTAATAAACAAACAAACTCACAAATTTTTAGTTTTATAATATTGTTATGATCAATTGTTATTGAACCAAAGGATAATACAGTCATTACAGTGGTTTAGTTCATTATAACTGTAAATTTAGCAAATATTTTCTAATGTTTTTATGAGTTTTTCATTCTACTATATATTTGTCAAATTCACTCTCACTCACTCACTCACTCACGTACCATCGCACAGCCTAAACTACTTGACCTAGAACCTTGAAATTTTGCATGGACGTTCCTTTTAGGGTGTAGGCACCCACTAAGAACGGGTTTTACAAAATTCAAAATTTTAGGGTGGTTTTCGGGGGGTTGAAGTTTTAGGAAAAATAGGACTGTACTTCCTGTACACTATCACCGCTACCGCCTAAACAAGTGAACCTACCTTCAATCCGATTTATAAACGTTAGTGTGGAAATAAATTTTAAACATTTTTTGTCTCATAAATTTGTTGTCTATCTCTTATGGTTTCCGAGTTATTTAGCAAAACGTGCCAACGTGAGCGTGCGGCGGCGGCCGGAATTGAAAACAGTGTCGATAATGTAGTCCATATAAGTTTAATCGCTGTCCACATTGCAGTGTGCAGCCTTTTAGCTATTACAATTAAATGAATTGCTAATTTTGATATTATTTGCTGACAAAAAATCTCTGTGTTTGGTCATAATTTGATTTATAACTAAAAATATACTTTTAATTCGTTTTGAAAAGTAAAATTTGTAATATTTATATTTAGTTCTTACCAGCGAGTAAATTACAACAATTATACATGTTTGCCCAAGGATTGACGCACATTATTGGCTCTTTTCCCTCATCTAGCGTTTGTCTGGGCGTTTGTTTGTAGCGCTTTAAACCCTCATAGGGTTAATATTATACCTGGTGATGGCGCCAAGGCAAAACTGTATTCATACCCCGAATTCCTCTTATTCCATCAGACTAACCTTTTCAGTTTAAACGTCTGCAATTCCCTGTGAGGGTCTGTTATGCTATGACAATCAACAAGGCTCAGGGGCAGAGTTTGAAAGTAGCTGGTGTGGATCTGAGAAGTGATTGTTTCGCTCATGGCCAACTGAATGTGGTGTGTTCAAGGGCGAGCTCTCCTGGCAGCTTGGTTATTTTGCAACAAGAAAGAAGAACAAAGAATGTAGTGTACAGAGAGGTTCTTAGCACCTAAGAGCTTTTTCTGTCGAGCATAAGCCCTGTACAGTACTGAAACATAGTTTTGATAACATGTAAATAGAGTGTGAATAATCTGTAAATATCTGCTAAAATTTTTTAAGTTAATGATGCAAGGGTGCCTGAAAAAAAAAACTTTCTATGGGAAACGAGCATCGTTACCAGCACACCGGTTTCTTGAAGATTCGTTTCCTGAAATAAATATATTGATAATGAAAAATTAAAGTGCTACGTAAGTATCACAAATCGTCCGTTTCGAAGCACGGGTACACAGCTAGTTACAAATAATTAGATAAGATTTATTTTTAATTTTCCACCACCCGTTAAATAATGAAATTAAAATGAAAAATTAATTTACTAACGATGAAAAGTTGGGACAAGAAAGTCCTCTCTACTAAACCTCTATTTAAAACTAAAACAAAACACTTCAAATTAGGTTAGTACACTCATGCGTACATCATACACATGTATGACACCAGTGCCACAGACCTGTCACGCGCTCACGCTCAATACGAGTTCTTTGCTTCCGCCTTGAACCGACAACGCTGAATTTCAGTTTGGTCAGGTAGATAATTGCAGAGTCAAGCAGTATAAACCCCGAAGGATGTATTAAAGACTGTTGATCTGTAATTAAGAATATACTAATGGCATGAAGGGGCCATTGCCCTAACCTTGCTTCAATACTCTGCCTCATCTGATTTGTTTACTATTTAAATTCTGAGGAAAACAGAACGATATAAGTAGGAGTACATGTTAGATCGAAAACAGAGTAGACACTTAATTACATGTTTGAATGTAAAAAAACAGACGTTTTTAAATCCACATGCTTTTCTTATGGGAGATTTGTTTTACGCTATTTATCGTTTGCTAGTAACTTTTTAGAAATATGGCTATTTTTCTCGAGTCCCTGGGATCAAGACCTTTAATTTAAGACGTCTCCCATCACCCTGCGATTTGCCGAACTCCCACAATTTTGACTTACCAATTTTGCTTACAGAATTATATATATAAAGATAACAAAAGAGTAAAATTACTAATCCCGTACGAGTAAAATTAGTGCTAAAACCAGAAGTGAATAATGAATTGTCAGAGAGGTATTTGGGAACTTTATGATTGTAATAGAGTATAACAGATTCAAGGGGTTTTTAATATCATCACAATGAGAGTCAGTGGAAAGTACCCTGCGAACTGACTGATGCTGTTAATATCTGCAAAAACTCTGTTACATAGTATCGAAACTTATTTGTATACTCATCACTAATATAAATAATATACATATTATATTTCAATTGGTATATTTCTGGAGATTAGTTAATATTTTAGCCCGAAATATACCTATTGGAATATAATTTGTTTATTATTTACATTAGTGATGAGTTACTGAATATGCGAATATGTGAATATGCGATAAGTTACTAATTAGTGGTTCGATAATATGCGAATAACACATACTGGAATCAACCACTTCATGTGTTGTGTTGTGTTCACCTTTCAGCTCACTCCAAGCGATTAGGATCCAAAGCTTAAATTCGAGAATCCAATATTAATATATAACTTAGAAACGAGTTTTAATTTCATTGAAAATATTTTTGGAATATAATAACTCACAGCCCCTCTTGACTTTGTACTTATTTCTCTTTTCCTGGATATTGCCTTATGGAATGTGTATTGCCTTATGTTGATATTTGTGTACATATATGTTTTCATTTACAATAAAGTGTTATTTATGACGTAAAATGTCTGTTATTCCCCGCGAGTGAAATTAACAACACGTAAAAATTATCATTAGTAGGATTCATAATTAGCACAGCATATTTTTAATTAATTTTCATTCAATACAGATTTAAAAGTAAATTTTCTTACAAGATGACGAATGTTCTTAGCTGTTCAACAGGTTGTTAACTTAACCTAATATACTTAATGCTTCTAAGATAAGTAATCGTCCAAGGTTACAGCTTTTTTATGTTCTGCCAATCCTAAATTGGCCGAGGCTAGCCGGCAAAAGCAGCCTATCAGCTAATATCACCATTTGGATAGGGTAGTATATAATACCGCAACAGTACCATTTCACTTATTTTTTATTTGCCAGTTTCTTTGCCTAGTATGAAAAACCTTCTTTATGAAATATAACGTTATTAATGACTTCTCAGAAAAATAATCGTAATACAACCGTTTTATAATCTATAAATTGTAATAAATAACCTGGGCTTATTTATTTCTTATGCTGTTGAAGATATTTAAGAGGAGTATGTGAAAGATAGAACAAACCAATTATTAATAATATGAATAAGGTATTTTTTATATCACACAGCTCTAAATTTGTTGACTCACGTTTTAAGATTATAGAGTTGTATAATATATCAATATTGTTGTGCCAGAATATAAGTATTTGGTACAAACCAAAAATAAATAAAACAACGCATAGATTTAGGAATGTATTCAAATTGTAGCAGGCATGCGATGGAAGGCCGTAGCATGTACCAAATAAATTACTTGACGCATACACAACGTACATGTTTTTCTTTTCTGCAGTCATCTTCCACACGCACCATATAGTCAACAGACGCTCGTTCGTGTTGAGAGTGTAATTTAAATGATTTTACTATCAGGCCTACAGACGTAATCAAATTGAAATAGGATATGTATTTAACCAGTTACGAGTTTTAAAATAATTCTAAATTCATCATATGTAAAATCAAAAACATTTTTATTTGTGTATCACTTGTTGATCTGAAGATGACCATTTTATGTTTGAAAAGACTAAACAAAATGCAAATTTAATTTGTTGAAAAACTTTAAGAGGTCGATATTAAATTTAACGAAAGTCTAATAAAAGAGCTGTGCACGATGAATAAAAACACATTTTAGTTATTTGTAAACATATGTGGTAACCTCAAACACCGTGTCAATTATATGACTAAGACAAATTCACTAACGTAAGCGAAGAACAATAACCTCATTTGTGTTCTTGTCAAAGCAGTTGAAATTATTCAATAACTGCGTTTCACGGAAAGTATTTGTTTGTTTTTATGTTTACGCGTGTCATGTCGCAACAGTTGTAATAAAAGTCTTGCTTGCATTTGTCAGACATTTATCAAACGTGTTTTCACAATGGACAGTACACTATTATACGTGGTTTTATTAGTTTTATATATAATACTAGCTGTGTACCCGTTCTTCGTACGGGTTTTACGTGTAACAGATTAATTCAAGAAAATAACAACCCACATAATTTTACAATATTTAAATTAGATTTTACATGTTTAATGTACAATTAAATAAAAGTTAACGAAATATACTGGCAGATGGTTCAGGTTCTGTTGCTAAGTCGAGGAACTCTGTCGTGTAGTGAACGGCGTGGTAATGGCTAAATAACGGTGTTAAAAATGTATATGTTCGATCCTCGCTTTAGAAGAGATCTACCTTTGTATTGATCTCTGTCCTTGTTCATTGGTAGACGTGAGGATGGCACAATCACAGAACTAAGCACTTGCCAAATTAAACAGTTTATGGTTAATTTAACCTCGGTAAAAAAACTGTAGATCGGTTAACTAGTAAATTCTATGATTCAACGATTGTGCCGAGTGCAGGAGAGACTACATTTGTTTTTCAGTGTTCCGTTCTCAAATTTTAAAAGGGCATAAGAGAACTCCTCAACACTTTTATCCACTCCAAAATACATTTTCAAATTTACTGTTATGTTCAGACGCTCAGTAGTTGGCTAAATAAAATATATTTTTAGAGAAGCGTAGATCTCGTCCACCCATATCTCACGCACGTCAAAGGGTCTGTGTAAATCCCCAGGGAACAACACCATTATAACTCCCCATTATAGTCATGTTGTTTCTCATTTTCTTAAAGGTACCACATTTCAGCTCTATTGGTTGAGTAGGCGGTGTATGGTTATTAACAGGCTTATATTAAAAACCATCAGTGGGCAGGAGCCCTTGAGTATATTTGTATCTGGAGTAGGTATATATCTGCATTGAGCTCTCAGCTATATTCTTGCCGAATTGCAACTCCATCAGTCCAGTAGTGCGTGCAGAGTTGTTAAAAGGTTGTATTTTGAAAATCCAGGGGCGAAACCCTTAAACATTTTCGTAACGGGATTCTTCTGATGTATTAGTTATGTCCCTACCGAATTTCAACTTACAAGGTCCAGTAAATACTAATTCTCATAGATTGTCATAAAAGTAAATTAGAGCAGAAACCTATAGAATGTTTTTAAACTTATACATATTGTACATATGCAGCATAAGGTGAACCACCATGCAACATTTCCCTTCTTAGAAATAGTAGTTTTTTAGATAAAGTGATCACTATGTTAGTGAGTGCATGCGTCTGATAAATATAGATTTAGATCATATGTTACTTATTTTACATATGCACTTGTATACTTATGTTATATATTAACAATCCTCACTCAACGTTTTAAATAAGAACTGTAACAGCTGTTTATGGAATAAATATTCTTAAGTCATATCCACGCTGTATACTTATGTTATTTATTACAAATCTTCACTCGGTTTTAAATAATAACTATGTCATCTGTTTTGTATAATAACTATTCTTATGTCATCATCTGGTTCAATATAAATAAATGCTTTGTCCATAAGAATAGTACAGGATCTTTAAAACACCGTGGGGCAGAGTCCTAAGGTTATCAAAAAATCCATTTAGCCTAAAACCTTCTAACACACATATAGAACATAGAACAAGAGTTTAATCTAAATCAGTGCACCCGTTTTCCTGTGAAAAGCGTACAAAACACGACCAAAACCTCACGAAATGACGTTTTTGACCGGCCGCCATTCTTTTACCAAAAGGTGAATGCCAGTTTTAAGTCGGCTAAAACCTTCTCACACATGTAGAGAACAAATAAACAAAGTTTAATTATTTTAATTAAGTTTAATTAGGCAGTGCACTAATTTCCCCGTTAAAAGCGAACGAAACACTGTCTTTTGAGCGTTACCGACAGAAAAACAGACAGACGGACAGAAATTGAGATAAGACTTTTTGGCTTCCCTAGGGTGTAAAACATGAAAATATGCAAAAATTTCATAATTACAAGCAATGTACAGACCAAAACTAGAATTTGATTTACATAGATACATTTTCCAATAATGCAAAAACAAATAATATATTTAAACTAATTCTTCTAAAAAGTTTTTAAAAGTTACAATTCTAAAACTTATTTATATGATACTATGAAAAAGGGGTCCTACATACATTAGATTTATATATTTTAATGCCATTTATGAAAAGATCTTCAAAAAATTAGGTTTTTTACGTGGAAAAACATAATAAATACTATATATACATAAAACTTCTTTGATTGATCAAGACAATGAGTTATCATGTTATACTAAAAGATAGATAGCTACAATATACAATTTTAATTTAGTAAGTCCATTCTGCTATATAAACCCAGTCCCTATAATCTATAATATAAAATACAGCTTAAAATTCGTTATAATTTGTAAGGATTAAAAATAAATTTATATTACAAATTTAATCATCATTAAATACTCAACTCATATAGTAAGTTCACAGTAAACAGTATACGTTATTTTAAATATACGTTATTTTTAATATGTCTATATTTTGAATTATATCGTACAGTTTACTGTTATTTTGCCTGTTTTAATATAATATGAATCTAAATGTCTTCAGAGCGTTTTAGTCTATCAGCTAGGTAGTCCATCTAGTTAGGGTTTTTTATCGGTAGGCAATAACCAAGCTTACTTGATACAATAATTTTAAGGGTATGAAAAAATAATTTGAACACCTTACTAAACAGATATTAAGACTAGTTTAGGAATCGCATAAAAACTTGTAAAACTCCATAAAGGGAAAAAACTACTTTTAATTAATGTTAAATGAATACAAACTTTAAGTTAGCTGGAGAAGCTACTCTACCTGACAATATGTACTTGGTGTTTAAAATTATCATTAATTTGTTAATTTGATTTGATATTTGGCCACTTGATATAATCTTCCCATTTTGGGACATAAATTATTTGGAATTTACTTAAATTGAACAAGGGGTTTGCGTAAGGAAAAATAATGTCGGTTTTGCACCTTTATACAATATTGTTGAAATAAAAACTAAAAGGTATAACTTCTTTTGTAGAGATCTTTTTAACTTGTTCACGTTTTACTTTATCACGGCATGAATCTAAAGTTTAAGGCAATAAGATCTTGTTTAAGAAGTAATGTAAACAAGCAGAATTACTGTTCCCTCAAATATCAAAACAATTATTCCCTACAGATAATTGTTTTTGTAAACTGAAATTATTTAGGTTGAACCATATGTTAATTTTATTCAATAAATGTTGGTTTTAAATTATATATTTCGATGTATATAAAATCAGGTATCTTTCATGGTAAACTAAAATATTACATCAAGTTTAAGAATTTGTTATCTAAATAATTTTATTTCAATTTATTATAAAGGTTATACTTTTCTAGTAATATAACTAGTATTACTGACACAAATTCTTCTTTATATAAAGTGAGATGAAAGTATATTCTATATTGGCAAAGTAAGAATCTTTATTCAACAATGACCAGATATTGGCAAACAGTTGTTTTTGAAAGTTTTGCTTCTGGGATGAAGAAAAAAAACAAAATTGGAGAAAAGGATTTTAAAACAGTGAATTTTTAATTGAGTATATTTCTAAATATCATGCTGAACGAATTTAACCCATACTAGCTTCAGTGTCCTTTTCCATTTCAGCTATTAAAATCAGCATGAAAACAACTAATCAATATTGTGAATACATGTCAAATCTACTCCAATTTTTGTAAGGTGAGAATATTTATTTCATATCAATTAAATAAATAAGCGCTGCTATAGGAGAAAGAAAAAAAAAATATACACCTTTTTTTCGAAATATGATCAACATATCCAAATGAAGACATATCAATTTAATAGTCAAATAAAACAATATTATATTCAATGTCAAATAATATCGGTGCGTGGGATTAAGGCCAAGGAACCATAAAACGAAAAACTAAACACGAATGTATTAAAATCTTTAATCAATCAAGAATAATGTTTTTGCTATAAGAATTATGATGTTATTTTATAATGTACAAAACCTTTCATTCTCATTGATTGTATATGCCCTCATGGCAAAGTACCCTCCCTAAAGTAGACTCATGATAATTTATCTACTAGGAACCCGTACAACCTAATTATTAAATATGTTAATTTGTAGCTCAATACAATTTGTAATTATGTATAGTATATGACGTATCTTTTATTATTTTATAATTTCATATAAACCTGGAATCTAATAAGAATACTGGTAACAACCTCTACGTTTTCACTATAGTTATTTAAAAGCAAAAGTCCAATAATATTTAAACTCAGCATGAATAGAGATATGTGTATTTGATACATCAACAACTTTAAAGTTTCAGCCACCAGACTGCAGCACCGACCATACACACCATGCAGTTCACAAAATGTCCACTAGATGGCAGAAAATGGTTAGAAAGTGTATAGGGAAACTCGCTTCGGTTGCTGAGGACTCTGCCCCCAGGCCCCACTTGGCGTCACTCCAGTTGTTGTTATAACTCAATGTCCCTTGAAGTATTTTTTATAGTATACTATTTTGATTCATTTTGAATATATCCACTCTATGTGTTATCTTTATTCAATAGTTCTATATAGTTTCTTTATACTTTACCATGTGTAAGTTACTTTGACAGTTTACTGTATTCCCACTAAAAAAATAAAATGTATGTTTTCACCAAGAACTTTTATTCACTTATGTCTTTATTGGGTGTCATACTTACAGGTTTCTAAAAACCGTTTGGTCATATTTTACGTTGTTTCTAGATAACTCTAAGTAATAGACATTCCTCATAATCTTCTCTTTGCTGGTACAACTTGTTTTTTTAAAGCTTTTTTTAGTGTATACTTGTCCATATAAAGGTTAAAACAGATTTCTGTGTATCAACACAATAAAGCAAATCAATCAACCCAAATTGTGATCAACCAGCACCCTAAATTTGTACACAGATTGGTTCTGCACGAAGGTATACCATTTAAAAACAACAAACGTGTTTAATAAAAGCTACTCTATTTCACAATTTATCCCATATATAAAGAGCTAATAAAAAAAAATTCCTATAGATCAACAATATTGTCATACGAATTCGTTTATTTTGATTAAGTAATTTCGTGTATATTTAAATAACATTTGCCGTCAAATTGAGATGGAGTTAATGCTTTTTGATTTTTTATAACAATTTAATTATATTTTAAGACAATACAAATACTATTAAACAAATTATGTAGTGAAGTAATATCATGTATTTATACACTTATTCCACAGGACGTCTAAATAATTTATTATGTTTAAACATGGATACGTGGATGATTTTAAACAGCGACAATCAAGGCACCAAGTAACGAAACAGTTAGATAATGTTTCAATAAAGTAATGAAATTCGTAAAATCTGTATTGATCAGGTGGTCTCTAAATTTTTTTCATATTAGAATGAAAATCACTAGTATTATTAAATTAATTCTTAAACCAAATAAATTAATTTAAAAAAATATATGTATTGTGTTGAATGTAAAATTTCGAATGATTAGTTTGACTGTAATATTATTTAAGAGGGTCATCCAGAAAGTAAAACACGTTTGCTGACATCACCTAGCACAACTCCCGCTGGCTGTCTACTCACCACTCCCCCCACCCAAATCCAGAGTCTCTTTGCTGTGCGGTCACTTGTCTTAGTTTTACAACGGTTCAAAATGGCAGTGGCAACCAAAAATCCCACCAAATTTGAGATTTGCAGTCCTATCGGTTTCTGAACGAGAAAAATTTTTGACCTATTGAAATTTGAGACAAAAACCAAAGAACATTTATGGTGTAAGTGAGAAAATATCTTAAAATGTATGTAATGTAATAAGATTTGGGCGGCTGTTTTCGTAAAGGTTTCCCTAATCTCTATCTTTCAAATACTATTTAGCGAGCAATGACCTAGTGGTCATTGCCACTCCTATCCTCACCGTGCACAATGGATTTTTATTTCACCTTGTAACCTATTGCAAATTTTTTTTACCCTGATGTCTACTTAAAAACTTGTTAGCATTTTCACTATAGACCGTCATCAGTTTTTCTATAACTTTCTATATTCCGAATTTTTTTTTATTAAATAACCGTATAACACTGTCGATCTCATGTTTGAAGGGATTTTCCATTGACGCAATCACTTTAAAGGTTTGTACAAGGACCTTTTAAATGATTGCTTCAATAATGGTGTCTGCACACGAAGTTGAATGCATTTTATTAGCCAAACGAATTACAAAATAACAGTTTTTATAATATCTTAAATATTAACATGTCTATTACATTGGGTATGTAACATGCAATTATACTTAATAGTTTAAGGACTGACAAATGTATGATTTTAATATCAGTAAATACCGTTTATCTTTACAGATTTTTTTGTAACCGAATTTATATTTCATTTGGCCATGACATGATTATTGTTGGTGGCGTGTTTTCCAATTGAAACCCTTCCAAAATGCCGGTTCCCACGGAAATCTTGCTTTGGCCGCAGTGCCTTCAGTGCCACCAGTGGGTTGATTAATCATGTTCTGTAAAATAACAGAATTGTTTAAAATGTTATAGTAAGTTTTATAATCTGTTGTAAACAAGTTTTGATTAGGATTTGTCCCAATGGAATTCCGGAAAATGCGTACAAAAAGATCTGGCCGGAATAGATATTTTTATGATAACCCCCTACTGATTTTCAAACTGTCGGTTCTGATTTTAAATGGAGGTTTATAATTCTTGAAATATGTCTGCAAATAATATTCGGCATTCGTCTAGAACCAAGCAGCGTAATTTATTTAAATAATTCAAACGTTAGATTTGAATTATTTAGATTTAGATTATTTATTTATTAGATTAGTATTTCAAAAAATACTACAAGACCGTAAATCCTGAGAATAAACAACAAGGAAACAGTTTTTGAAAATGTCACTATTATATATTGGTAATTTATTAGTTCATATATGTTTGTTTTCATGTACGTATGGACGAATCTGCCTTTCGATTACTTGATCAGGGAACAACCAACTATACGAGGAATTATTTATACTCTTTGTTGAGCTAATGATATATTAGGTTCCATGATAAAAATCAGTTTCTGCTTACCTGTAGTCCTGAAAAACAGCCCTCAGAGATTGTCAGGAATGACACCACTAGGACAAAAACGAACAAAACCCTCATTGTTCAACTTGCAGTGTAAGAGAAGAATCGTTACAATATTTGATACTCTAAAGCTCTGCTCAAACAAAACAGCAGAACACTTGTATAATTGAACTAAAACGTTGCAAGATGTTATTGCATAACATTGGTCACAAGGTTAAAACATGATTTACATTGTTCCATATTAGATGAACTATATAAATTCAGTAAAATTATCTGATCCGTCACAATATGTAGAGTTAGTGTTATCTGTCTTTTTTAAATTGGAAGCTTTTTAAATGATCAACTATCGATACTATTTATTATTTTGATGTAATGGCTATTTTTTGTTGTTGGTTTTCTCACTTTTAATTTCTCAACTGAAGTTGTCTTTAAAATTAGTAAGTACCGATGATCAATTGTAAATAAAAGAATTATTTATTTATTAATGGAAAGTTATTGTCATATTACCCATTATAACTCATGTGCTTTGAGGGCATACTGGGGTCGTAATAGTAACGGCCGCGTAACTTTGGGTTAACCTCTGGCCATTACAAGGGGTTGGGCCTCTACTCTTTGCCATCGCCTCTTCATCCTTTCCTTTACAACATTTTAGAATATTTTTTGTATGTAACGGAAGCTTTAAATATATATTTGTTAAAGTCTGTCGTTCTTCCAAATTGTTTGTACTTACTGTATTTGTTTTATAAAGTTGCTAAGGTTTGTTTGAATTCAACTATTGCTTCTCGTGTTTAAAACAGTAATATAGTTTAGGAGGTAAGGAACTCCTCCTTAGATCTAGATTGCCATTTTTTCATTATTGTTTACCGTCGTTGTATTAAAAATTATAAGAAAAATGGTATCGAAAGACCAGCACTTAACCTTCCTAAGCCAGATATTAGTCTGTAAGGAATATTATATATTACTATTGATTAAATATAAAACGGCCAACAAAGAAAATCATTGAGTATTATTTTACACCTACATTGAGGATATTTTCATTGAATGTAGCACATTAATTACTTCCTAACTTTCCAAATTAAGAAAAATCTTACCTTGTAAGTTTTATATGTTGAACACAAAACAAAGCAATACGAAATACTAAAACTTTTTTCTAAAAGTAAATTAAATGATAAAATGTTAACATTAAAAATAAATCAAACGTATCATATCACATATATTTTATGGTACCTCTAATTATTATATTTTTTAAGTTTCGTCGACCAATATTATCAATTAAGAAACTCCTTTGGCTGGATAAAAGGAAAACCCAGCAGAAAACGCATATTTTTAATGCCATGGTATAGGATAAAACCAAGATAATGTTATGGAGGCGAATGGGACTAGGAAAGTATCACGTCCAAGATATTGGAAATGGAGGGCGATGGAGGATATTGGGCTGTAAAGAATCTTGGATTTTATAAGAGACTCAGATATGCCTCATATCGGGTTTGGCCTTTTATAAACTATATTTATTCTACCAATATTCTGCTAGTAGTATTTTAAGGGAAATACCTAAGAATTGTGAGAGGTATTATATTAGATTAAATTCACACAAGTATCAAATGCAGGTTTTTATTTTATAAATAATTACCTTCACCCAAATATTTGTGTTTATTTTATTTCTATTAATTATTATTACACCAATAATACATGTAATTTTGTTAGATGGATTGGAAAGTGGCGTTATAAATGTATTGTGAAGAATACCTTCCTTATAAAACAAATTATTTGTTAATTTACTAAAAATATTTATTTATAGTCAATTATTAATCTTATCTTTAGTTAACATTTCATCTAACGTGAAACGTCACATATAGTTGATAAAATTAAGGACCATATACAAGTAACCGTAATTTTAATGCTTCAGATGCCTTTATAAAGTAATTTTTTTACGTAATCTTGACTTATCGATTTATCGCAAAAACGTTGTATATTCCACATATATTAGCTATTTAAATAGCAGTATATTGCATTACAGTAATACAAGGGAATCATTTACTGCAATATCTAATATGTGCACCAACTGACCACCTAAACATGTTATTGCTAATCTAGACTCATGCGATAGCACAATTTTGATTTATTAATTTACACTCTAATGGGTATGACTGAACTTAACAATAACCCATCTGTTTCTTTGTGCCTCAAATTCTTAATATATGATACACCAATACTAATTCTTATGTATTATCACTAAAAGTACGCGTGTATGATCCAAAAGAAAGAAAACCAAATCTCTTTAATGTGACAACAGGAATTAATGTTTATAATAGTTTACATTTAACCATGGTTTTTAAGGTAATACACATGATGACATGAATAGTAGGCAGCTACTTTATATCGTCAATAAAGTAGTAATGGGGAAGGGAACTTCTGCTTATTTGATTGACAGCTTCCGGTCACGTTACTTTTGTGACGTAGCTGTGACGTATTTGGCGACGTAGTTTGCGACGTATTAATGATGTCATGTGAGTAAGGTTAGTTCAAGGTCATCCTGAGGATGTTTTAAAAAAGAAATCCTCCACAGGTTTGATTTGATCGTTTTCATTTGATAGTTTTCATTTGATATATCGAATGAAACCTGTGCAAGATTTCTAACTTTTATTTTTATTTCTTTATTTACAATAATACACATCGAATCACAAAACATGTGCAAGATAGTAGACTTAATTCTTAATATTTCGTTAATTTACATTAATGTACACATAGGCAATGATTGTCAGAGAACCGTCGATTCTGCGGTGCCTGTTGCTTCTGTAGATTGGTAGGGTTCACATTCTCCACAATAATACTTCATTCTAGGCACTGGTGGAAGTGATGATGGTTGCCACGATGTCGACTCCGATTCCGTAGAGCTGCTTACATTGAACGAGGCGAGAGGTTCATACTCTCCAAAATTATATCTATTCCCCTGTGTCAGTGGAAGTGTACTTACGGATGTTCTCCAGTGGTCTTGCGCTAAAGAGTTAGTTGCAGAAATATCCAATGTTAATTTAAAGCCGTTAACAATCAAAACTTTTAAGTCATCGGAAAGAAGTTGCAAATCATTAACTGTAGAAAGATGAACAGTATTGAAGTGGACACATTTAATTTTGAGAGCCATGATGTTACCTTGTGTACGGCTACTTACGGAGTGAGCTTCCCACCTCCTCGCCTACGTTTTATACGCACCCCCTCCACTTTTTCACATCTACGATATGAATATTTTCATCACGTAACGTATTGGAGTTCTGCATATAGTGCAATGGTTATACATCAGTCCACAATCAGTGCATGTACAACAGTGTCTACAAGGTAAAAATATTAAATCTTTCTCAGAGGATAAACATACTACACATTCGTTTCCTTCGCTCTTATTTTCTTCGGTTGGTGTTTCTGAAGTTTTAACAGGATTAGGTTTATATACTCTCCGATGATTTTGTACAAACACTCTACCTTTTTTGATTAACATATACACACACCTGTCAAACCATCATGCGTGATTTTCCCATGGGTTATCTGTCGCTTGCCAATCCTGCAATCCTCCTCCGCAATTGTAACAAACGGTCTTATCATCTTGCCCAATGTAAAAGAAACCAGCATCTGCAAACTCCATTCTAGACTTATATAGAAACGAGTCTTCTAATGCTGTATCAAACGTATCCAATCTCGATTGTAAATTTGAATATTTAGGAAACCTCATTCTCCTCTTTACCACTATCTGTTCCATTTTGTTTTTGTAGGTTGTGTCAAGACAAATGTCAAAGGTATACTGACGCGGCGTAAGCGTGTAGGGCAGGTACCTACCCTTCCCCCACCACAATGTTCACCCACCAACTCATTGTCAGTCTGTATTAAAGTGATAGTCCCTTAACCAATACAGTGCATTTTATAAGTTCTAAATCTAGGTCAAGGTAACAAAAATGTAAAAAAAATATCAGTACTTGGAGTTAATACTGATATTTTGTATGTTTTTATTTTGTATTTTTTTACATAAAATACATTACAAGATTTACATGATATTGGCTTAATCGAACAATGTGAAGTTCCGGGGAAGGTACAGCTCGGTAGAGTTGTTCCCGCTGACTCCGTTTGATTCTATATACAAGGTTCCAGGTTCGATGTTTTGCAGATCTAAGATGATTAGTTCTTTAAAAATGTACCTATCATTGTTTCCATGAAAAGCTTGAAATTCGATTATGCCAGACTTCTCCATGTCTCGGATGATGACTGAACTGTTTCCACACCACGGTACAGCTTTTATAGCTCAGGCCGTACAGCTCTCAGTGCGTCTGTGTATATTTAACGTGGGCACCATACCCGTAGGCCTACCCCACGAACTTCCTTTAGTTTTTTAAACTGTTTCAGTTAAAACGTTTTCTGTTTCTTCATTTTGTACAATTTCTACTTCTTATTTTTTAACTTTTTCTTCTTTAATCTTTTATCTTCTTGTTCTAGAATCGTTTGTTCATTAACCTTTTGTTGATACTCCTTTAGACATCTCCACATCTCAACCTCATAAGGTATTCGGTTAAAAATAATGTATCTATTGGACCGTAAAGATTTTGAGCATCGGGATGTTGTTCCGTCACATCTACCAAATAGTCTTTTACCACAGTATTTGAAAATACAAGTTGTTTCATATACCTGGTTATAGGTGAAGCTGCACAACTCAATACGTATAATTCTTCCGGGGTCAGTTGAATTTTGTCATCATTTTTTGTCAGGTCCCTAAACCATACTTGCTGTTCTCCGCGACATTTTAAAATGTCGATTTCAATTTCACATTGTACTATTACAATGCGAATACGAATAGCATTGTACTATACGAATAGCTGTATTTTTTCCAAACATGTTCTTTGCCAAGTGGCATTCGATGAGGTGTAAATGTTTAAGACAAGAATCCCATGCGGCATCTGAAAAAATAGCAGTTTAGGTCCTTGGTTTAAAATTGCATTTGGTGTCTAACCCAAGTCCTTTACCAAACCTATTGCTATGCCTTTAGTCATACATCTTGAGATTGGATATAGTATGCGAAGATAAATATCTGTCAGTATGTTTAAAGGAATTATTTATTTCATAAGAGGAGGTTTTCTCTTCCTCTTTAAAGTCGACTTCGGATGTTGAAACGTTGTCTGACTTTACTTCTTCATTTCGAAACTTGAGGAACTCGTCCAATTCTTCTTCATACTCTTTGATGTAAGAGTCTTCGTTTTGCACCAAACCTTCCACTTCTGCATTGTTATGTTCCTGTACTACAGAGGTCATCTTGACTGTAACAGATGTTGTTTCAACTGCAAACGCTGATCAACTGAACCCCTCTTGTAGTGCACGCTATTTATAAACTTTACCCTCCATAGACCTACAGAATCATTTTCACAATACCTGTTAGAGGTGTGTATGTTACAATTTTATCTTGAAGAATCAAGCAATATGCAGTTGTATTAGCAGGTATGTTAGATTAAAACTCCATTTCCAACTTAATATCTACACTTGATGATTTTACAGATTCATTTTGTTTAGAACAATCAATAACCACGATAGGAGCTTTTGAATTGAACTTCGTTGGTGATAGTAGCGGTGTGTTTGATTTACCGTAGTAAGATGTTTGAAATCTAGAATACATATCGCATAGAATGATACATCGGTTTTTTCGAATGATATGTTTAAGTTGTCGTATGGAAACAATTGTGAGTTGAGGTATAGTTTACAATTGTTAAGGTTGCAATTATCAAACGATGTGGTATAGCTGTTCTTTTACTTCTACTATCTGGATGTAATCCAAATATAACATATCTAAGTTTTTGCAAGTGTGTTGAAGTCTTTTTAGTCCATGTATGTCGTTCCGTTTTGGGTAGAATAGGATATTCGTGTACCTCCCAGCTTCTAAATGCTAAGCTATATCACGGCCCGCTTTTAATTGCCTCAACAAAGTAATCCTGTGTTCACCTGCAAGTTTAAGGTGTGGTACCCTCCAAACGTTCTTATTTAAATCCAACTTCCAGTCCAGAGTCGTTTCAGTTGTTTTTCCTGGAGCTAATATTATATCTTTATCATTTGAAGCTCTTAAAAGAACTAATTCTTGTTTTACATTAATTAATATTTTATTTTAATCTTCTGCAAAACCTAATAATAATTTTAAAGGTAGGTAAAACTCTAAATATCCATTTTTATCGGGTTTTATAGTGGATGAATCTGGTGTAACCCATCTTGCGACTGCTAGCAGGTTTTTCTCGTTTGGTATTATGGAGCATAATCCTTTTAATGTACTGGCTATTCTAACCTTTTTTGTAGAGTCCACAGTAACACCCGAAATTTCATACCTTATTTCATCAAAAAGAAAAGCCATTGGGTTATTAATGAACTGTATATTTTCTCCTTCATTTTCATCTTTCTTTGTTACTTTTCCTTCGATTTATAAATGTAAAAAAACTTTCGGAATGTAAAGTGTATATATCTTGTTGTTGAATAGCAATCCTGATTTCATCGTTATTGTTTAATTTCGATGAAGCGTAAGGGTTGTGGGTATGATACTCCTTTTCCCACAATGTCTCGTCGAACGTTGGTCCATGCGCTATATCCAGAATATCCATTGTTAAAAACTTTAAAACCAATCTCTTTTAAAAATCGAATGTTTTCACTTGTTAACTCTTCTGATGCTGATACGCTACTGAGCTTTTTATCACTCCCTCGATCGTTTTTAAATGGCAATCCCATTAGTTATAATATCGATCTTATATGTATTATTATGGGGACAGTTTGACCTCTAAAGTCAACTATATTACAGTCATGATCTAATACGTTCAGAAAATTGTTTGAGATGTAACTGGTGTTTAAAGGTAAATATACTAGGTTTTGTGGTCTTTCAATTATTTTAAATCCTGTAGCACACATGGGTAAAATGTATGCAATATGTGTCGGTTTTCACCCTGTCTATATGATCCTTGTATAATGTTACAAGTTATATCAATTGTGTTCAATGTAAGTATGCTTACAGTATTTGAACTTGTATGTTTCACATTGCTCTCTAATATCGATGTTGTAGAAGGAAATCCTAATAATCCTCCAACTGAATGTGTTTTACTAAAATCTATATAATACTTTGATTTAATTTTTGTTTTTAAAGTATTATTATTCCTTCTATAGAAATATTATCTTCTCCCAGCTTTTTTTGTATTACCTTGCAAATATCATGAATTTTATAAGAACCCGTGTGTAGGTCAACCTCGTTAAGCTGGAGGAACTGTCCTTTTGCATCCTTTGATTTATAGTAGTGAAGTTTATTATTCATGCCTTCATTAATATTTGGTGTAGAATAATAAGTTATAAAATCTAGTAATGCTGCTTCCCATAGCTTATTTTAATGTAAACTTAATGCGGAGAATAAAGTGCTCCGCAAGGTTGACGTTGTACCAGTCAAAGAGACCGTATATGAAGATATCTTAAAGCTGACTGACACTTTTTGCTAAAAACTCCAAACATAAATGTCCGCAGATAGATGTATCGTCAGGTTGCACCCTCTCATAGTTGTATAAAACTTGTTTAGCAGAGCCAAAATACTTTTGAAGTTCTTTTGGAGGTGGTAAATTAACAAAACTGTCAAAATGGTAAACTGTTGAACCGACCTTTTTATAACATACCGAATGTGTACCCGGTCCCTCACTATTATCTAGATTTACTATACCGCTCTCATTGCTGATGCTGATTTATATTTCATAAACACTCCTCTGAAGAATGGTATCTTTAAACAAAAAACATATCTAAACAGATCTTGGTTACTTAATGCATGATTATGAACTATTAACTTTTTTCTCATATTTAATAGGCACAATACGGTTTTAGGTAAAGTCCTTGTCCTTTTTTTATCATGGACCATATTGATTGTTTGACTTTTTTAGTAGAACGCCAAGTCCTTCTTTCAATTCTTCCTCCTAGTTTTTGAGTTGTTTTTCTCCTTCCCCCTCTTTTCTTTTTCCTTCCACCACTAATTGCTGTTGTTGGTTTTATTGCTGCTGTCACTGATAATGCTGCCACTCTTTCGCCAAGACTAACATCACTCGCTTTAACCCTTTCATAGTTTTTTTTTTTCAAGTATTTTATTGGTCACTGATCTGTGAGTATAATCACTAAATTTTGAATAGGCTATATCGTGCTCTTTACAAGCCTGATCTAATTTATTGATTCCCGGATCTCCTCTCGTCAACATTCAATTTAGTTCCAGGTCCACAATATTGATAACCGCCAGGTAGATGAAGTTCAATAGGTAATAAATCTATGGATTTATTAACTAAAGCTGAAATTGGTTTTCCTAGCAGGTTTAGTGTTGAAGAGACAACACCACCTCCTTTCGTTATCGAATCTCAATGAGAACTAACACTGCTCCCCCCATTGATATTTATACCTTTGTCAGGTAACGGATTAACAACTAATGATCCTTTCTATACTTTGTCATCGATTATATAGATCTTTATCGTTCAATTACACCTCTATTTAAAAATTCAACAATTAAAGAAACACATTCGTTTTGAAGACCTGTGTGACCCGCTTCTATTGCTTCATGTATCATCCACATTATATTTACTAATTTATTAACATCATTATAATAAATAATATTTGTATTATAAGTATCTTTTAATAATCCTTCTCCTGAAGCTGTTTTCTCATTTACCTTTATTTTGTTCCTTTCATTGCAAAAAGGATTAACTTCATTAGTAGGCATGGACCTCATTTTAGTTTTTCCAGTTTTGTTGGAAATAATTCTGATATAAGGTTCCTATACTTTATAGATTTATTTCTATGTATTCAATATGTTGGTTTATAATTCTTTCTATGAGTATTTGTATCTAGACATATACCTTTAAAAGGTGCCAAGTCTCATGTGATATATTTGACAGGATTGCTTTTAAAAATCAATTCAAACAATCCGTTTGTTCCTTTATACTTTTTACCATTTATAATTATACTATCCTGCTCATCCACATTTAACTTGCTATCGCCAATCATTAAACCTTCTCCTTCCAGCCTATTTCCGTATCCATGATAATTTCTATTAGGTATTCTGTAATTAGTTATTTCTAGTAGGTATTAGGTTTTCTGTAACATATTTAATACATATTTATATAAGTTATGTATTCACTCAGCATTTCGTAAGATTTTTGTTGCAGGATTTATAAAATATTTGCTTACAATATTTGTTTGAATCCACCCATTCTACTTATTTTCTTTAATTTTAGTTTTATACAAATTATTATAAAAATCAAAAAACATTTCGCTTAAAACTCGAACAAAATAGTTCTTATTTGACGTTAATTCACACTGTAAAATTTGCAAATTTATACCATCATTTTTATCTTGAGGATCATTAACATATCTTAATCGCTTATTACTAATATTATAGCCACCCACTGGGGTAAGAGGCAAACCGTTGTACGCTTCTTTGTCATTTGATCTTAATCTTACACCGAATTCGGTATAGCGTCCGAACTTGTCCACAATTATTTCATAAATGATTAAGTCCTTATGTACGAGAATATATATATACAGGAAAGGATACAAATGCTATACATATATATATATGTGTGGCGACCCAGCTGCACATTTTAATTTATTGTAAGATCAGCTGTCAATTTATTATTATTCTTTTGTTTATATTTACATTCAACCAGAGTTCAAATAAAAATCACTTCTATCTGACATTATCTAGCAATTCATTTTAACAACCCCACAATATTGGTGACCCCGACGAAAAAGTTTGCCCTTTTATTTACCAAGACAACTTCGACCCTTCCTTATCCATCACATCACTTCCACTTCACTACTTCAACCGTTCTTCAATAGTTGATTTTCATCCTTCAATTCTTCAATCGACATGAACCAAGAGCTTTTGGAACGTCTAGCCCAATTACAAAATGAAAATGAAAACCTTCTGAGACAGCTACAGGACCTGAATCGAAGACCCGATCGAGACAAAGACTTACCACAACAACTTCAAGCAGCGGTGAACCAACCTGCGCTTCAACCTCTTCCACCGCAGCTCCCGCCGGATCACGCCGCCCATCCAGAACAACTCGAACATCTGGGAGTCAATAGGGTAAGTGTCAAATTACCGCCCTTTTGGAAAGAAAAACCAAAACTTTGGTTCGCCCAAGTTGAGGCCCAATTTGCCCTGGCGAGGATCACGAGTGAATTAACAAAATACTCGTATGTAATTTCACATCTTGACGAACGTTATGCCAACGAGGTGGAGGATCTCATTGTCAATCCTCCTGCTGATACTCCATACTCCACCCTCAAGTCCGAGATTATTCGACGTTTGTCTGTATCGGAGGATCGGCGCGTTCGTCAATTGTTGGAGGAGGAGGAGCTTGGTGACAGGACTCCTTCACAATTCCTACGCCACCTCCGATCTCTTGTGGGTTCTGCCACAGTACAGGATGGTTTGTTGAAGACCATATGGATGCAACGGCTCCCATCATATGTACAAGCGATTTTACAGGCCCAAGCTGGACAGGCAGGCGTCCAAACTGACATGTTGGCCATTACCGCTGATAAAATCTTAGAAGTACAACCTAATGCATCTTTCTGTCCTTCACCTGTAACTTACGTAAACGCAGTCGCTTCAACATCGCCTGAGCCTAAATTTGTAAATATTTCTCAATTTGACGAACTAGTAAAACAAATGTCAGATATGCAGCTTCGAATGAAATCTATGTGTGATGACATGCACTCCTTACGTGACGAGCAATCAAGGCCTCGTCAAAGGATTTTGTCTAACAGCCGGTATCACAAAAGTAGCTCAACTAACAGTTCAGAGCAGGCTGGCTTATGCTGGTACCACAAGCGTTTTGGCAACCAGGCTAACAGGTGTATTCAGCCATGTACTTTTGGAAGTCCAACAAATTCCAGAGGCAGTCAGTAATGGCGTCCGCTGACTGTCAACCTTCTGGGCGCCGATTACTAGTACTAGATAAAACTACCAATAATAGATTCCTAATTGACACTGGTTCTGATATCTGCTGTCTCCCAAAATCCTTTGTTCATAACCATCCAAAATGTGTTGAATATGATCTTCGCGCCGCAAACAACTCTACAATCCATACATACGGAATGATGACAATGTCTTTAAATCTAGGACTTAGACGAGTTTATACCTGGAAGTTTGTTGTCGCTGATGTTAGCACACCAATCCTCGGATCAGACTTTTTGGCACATTTCGGGTTACTCCCCGACTGTCGCAATCAACGGCTGATTGACAGCATAACCAACCTTTCTGTCCCTTGCCAGTCGACTACAATCTCTCATTTTAGTATCAAGACCATCACTCCCGATTCTTCCAAATCAATATTGTCCGAATTCCCCGAGCTTACCCGTCCCTCAGGTACTCCTAGAAAAGTCCTTCATTCTACCATGCACTTTATCAAGACAACTCCTGGCCCCCCCCATCTCTTCCCGCCCCCGGCGTCTCGCTCCTGAACGCCTTGTTCTAGCGAAAGCAGAGTTTGATGCAATGCTCACTGACGGTACTGCACGTCGGTCTGATGGACCATGGTCGTCACCCCTTCATATGGTCCCCAAGAAACCCGATGGGTGGCGCCCATGTGGCGACTCCCGTGCCCTGAATGCCAGAACAATCCCCCATAGGTACCCCGTCAGACACATCCACGATTTTACCTATCGTCTCCGTGGTTGCAAAGTTTTTTCCGTGATTGATTTAGTCAAAGCCTAAACCCAAATCCCTGTGAATCCTGATGACATACCTAAGACAGCCATCACAACACCTTTTGGCTTGTTCGAATTTCCCTTTATGTCATTCGGCCTCCGCAACGCAGGTCAAACGTTTCAGCGTTTTATTGATGAAGTCGTGTTTGGTTTAGACTTCTGCTTCCCTTATATCGATGACGTTTTAGTTTTCTCTAAGGACGAAGCTGAACATGAAGAACATCTACGAACCCTATTCAAACGTTTTTCTGACTATGGCATCCTAGTTAATGTAAAGAAAACTGTTTTAAACACCGCCACGGTCACATTTCTTGGTTATGAAGATTCTGCTGCTGGTACCAGACCACTCCCCGATCGTGTTGAGGCTCTCCGACAATTCGCCCGCCCCTCCACAGCAAAAGGCTTGCGTCGTTTCTTAGGCATGTTGAACTTCTACCGGAGATTCATTCCCTCAGCCGCCGAACACCAAGCGCCGCTCCACAGTGCCCTATCATCGCTTCGTGGAAATCAACCAGTGAACTGGACACCTGAATTGGATTCTGCATTTTCCGCCTGTAAAGAAAATCTTGCCAAGGCTACACTGATAGTCCACCCAGATCACAAGGCTCCACTTGCATTGTTTTGCGACGCATCGGGCACACATGTTGGAGCAGTCCTTCAGCAGCTGGTCTACAATTCGATCTGGGAACCCCTATCCTTCTTTTCACAGAAACTCACACCTAAACAATCTCCTTGGCCAGCATATTATCGTGAAATTTTGCTGTCTATGCTGCCATACGCCACTTTCGTCACATTCTTGAAGCAAACCATTGCATTGTCTTTACTGACCACAAGCCAATCACCTTTGCTTTCAACCAGAAACGTGAAAAACTTCCCCCAGTTCAGCAAAACCAACTAACATTTATTTCACAGTTTACTACAGATATTCGACACGTTTCTGGATCAGCCAACATAGTCGCTGACAGTTTCTCTCGTGTCGATGCCTTATCAGGCACAACTTCTAACATCGTGGATTCCAACATATTGGCTCACCATCAAGCAACTGACCCTGAGCTTCAAGAGATCCTGAAAGGCAATTCCTCCATTCAACTAAAACACGTCAATATCCCAGGAACAGATCTCCACGTTTACTGCGACACATCAACGTCTGCACAACGACCCTTTGTCCCTGAAACTCTCCGACGATCAATTTTCGATTTATTACATAATCTTAGTCATCCTGGCATCAAAGCTTCAGCAAAACTTGTCTCAGAACGTTTTGTGTGGCCCCGAATTCAACAAGACTGTCGAAACTGGGCCCGCGCCTGCGAACATTGCCAACGTGCCAAGGTAACTCGTCATGTACACACACCTCTTGGGAATTTCTCACCTCCATCATCACGTTTTGACCACGTTCACATTGACATCATAGGACCCCTTCCGCCGACCGGTCCTTACAGATATTGTCTCACGGCCATTGACCGTTATACCAGGTGGCCGGAAGTACAACCCCTCAAAACAATCAATGCAGATAAAGTCGCTGAAGGTCTCGTAACGTGCTGGTTTTTCCGTTACGGCTCACCCCTGCGCATCACTACGGATCAAGGACGCCAGTTCGAATCAGCTCTTTTTCGTTCCCTCGGAAAAACTTTTGGAACGGAACGAATCAGGACCTGCAGTTACCACCCTTGTGCTAACGGTTTAATTGAGAGGTTCCATCGCCAGTTAAAAGCATCCCTTATGTGTCATCGTGATTCGACTTGGCTCGAGGCCCTCCCTATTGTTCTTCTCGGCATCCGTAGCGCTTATCGTGAGGATCTTCGGGCATCTACAGCTGAATTAGTTTTTGGACAGCAGCTGCGCCTCCCTGGAGAACTTCTAGACATACCTAGAGATACATCACGACAAGAGGACCCAGCTGATTATGTTGTCCGCCTTCGCCATCATATGTCATCCATCAGACCAGTTCCAGCGTCTCGTCACGATAAACCAAAGACCTTCGTTTTCCAGGACCTTGAGAAATGCACTCATATTTTTCTGCGTGACGACGCCGTGAGACGATCACTACAGCCGCCTTACACTGGGCCATATCCTGCCATCCGCCGAGATACGAAAACTATTACCATCCGACAAAATGGCGTTGATGTTCGAGTCACTTTGGACAGAGTAAAGCCCGCCTTCCTCTTGTGTGACAAACCTGAACACGGTCACACCACTCCGATGCCACCTCCTGCGCCTGACATACCATCGGAGGCTGACGCCTCGCCGCCTTCTGCTTCTTTGGAACCTCGTTACCTCACACGATACGGACGGCACGTCAAGTTCCGAATCCCGAGGAGCAACTCCGTTTCTCCGTACGGGGCTTGTGTGGCGACCCAGCTGCACATTTTAATTTATTGTAAGATCAGCTGTCAATTTATTATTATTCTTTTGTTTATATTTACATTCAACCAGAGTTCAAATAAAAATCACTTCTATCTGACATTATCTAGCAATTCATTTTAACAACCCCACAATATATGTATAGCATTTTAATTATTTCCTTTTTACCACTTGACCACTTTCTGTATTTCTAAAAGTGTTACCATCAGCATCAACTAATACATCATCTGTTAATCTTCTATATACATAGTTTTCAGGTTTATATGGTCTAATGTCTATATACTTAAATCCGCTCACAAATGTGGGATAGCCAACCAACAAATCACGATTTTACACCATCAAATCATATTCTACTCCCGCATATTTAAATTTTTTAACTGTATCATCATACCAAACATCTTGTGAAATTAAACAAATATCATCATTATATACCCCCCTTGGTAAATTCCTTATGAATTGATCTTCAGCATCCCAACATTTTTCGGTTTTATAAAACATTAATACGTTGTACTCTTTATCCCCATGTTTAATTTTGTTCACACTTTGTTAATATTTAACCCATCACTGCTACATCTGTTTGCAATACACCTTGTTTTGTATTTGTTATTTGTTACCTGCATTAAACTTAATCCCCGTTAATGTTATAGTCTGACTTTTTGTAACACAATCATTATCTTTTTCACCGTGTTCAAAATTACCCAACCTTTTTTATAATTAAAATTCCATTCACCGATATTTGATTTGGGTATTTGTGAGACACATACAGCATCATTAGTATTTGTACCACAAAGTAAATTTACAATTTTATTATTATTACAATCTTACTCATTTACTCATTCTAAAAACTCGTATTTTTTATCACCCTGTTTTAACAAACCATCCTCGTATTTTAATATTTGATCTACAACTGCTACGTCACTTGGTTAGGTCCCCGATAAAATTTTAGTTAATTTCTTATTTTTACCATCAAACTTAAGTTCATCCAATGTTATACTCTGATGTTTTATTACACAATCTTTATCATTTACAGCGGGCTCCCCCCGAACAATTGTAGAGTCTCTTTGCTGTGCGGTCACTTGTCTTTTTTTTACAACGGTTCAAAATGACGGTGGCAACCAAAAATCCCACCAAATTTAAGATTTGAAGTCCTATCGGTTTCTGAACGAGAAAAATGTTTGACCTATTGAAATTTGTAGACAAAAAGCAATGAACATTTATAGTGTAAGTGAAAAAAAAATCTTAAAATGTATGTAATGTGATAAGATTCGGGCAGCTGTTTTCGTAAAGGTTTTCCTCAACTCGTTCTTTCAAATAATATTTAGCGAGTAATGACCTGCCACTCCTATCCTCACCGTGCAGAATGGATTTTTATTTCACCTTGTAACCTATTGCATCATTTTTTTACCCTGATGACTACTTAAAAACTAGTTAGAATTTTCACTATAAACCGTCATCAGTGTTTTTCTATATTCCGAATGTGTTTTTTTTTTTTAATTAAATAACCATATAACACTGTAGATCTCATGTTTGACAGGATTTTCCATTGACGCCTTCAATTTGAAGGTTTGTACAATAACGTTTTAAACGATTGCTTCAATAATGGAGTCAGGACATTTAGTTGAATGAATTTTATTAACCAAACGAATTACAAAATAATAGTTTTTATATTATCTTAAATATTAAAATTTCTTTATTAAAATGGGTATGTAACATATAATTATACTTTATAGTTTAAGGTCTAACAAATGTATGAATTTCAATATCAGTAAATATATAATCAATGGTAAATACCGTTTATCTTTACACATTTTTTTGTAACTGAATTTATATTTCATTTGGCTGTGACATGATTATTGTTGGTAGTGTGTTTTCCAATTGAAACCCTTCCAAAATGCCGGTTCCCACGGAAATCTTGCTTTAGCCACAGTGCCTCCAGGGGGGTTTTTAAACATGTTCTGTAAAATAACAGAATTGTTTAAAATGTTATAATACGTTTTATAATCTGTTGTAAACAAGTTTTGATTAGGCGTTGTCCCACTGGGATTCCGGAAAATGCGTACAAAAAGGTCTGGCCGGAATAGATATTTTTATGATAACCCCTTATTGTTTTGTAAACTGTTGGTTCTGATTTCAAATATCAATGAAGGTTTATAATAATTGAAATATGTCTGCACATAATATTCGGCATTCGTCTAAGACCATTCAGCGTAAATTATTTAAATAATTAAAACATTAGGTTTAAACAAATACTGCAAGACCATAAATCCTTTGAATAAACAATAAGGAGACAGTTTTTGAAATTGTTATTATTATATTTTCGTAATTTATTAGTTCATATATGTTTGTTTTCATGTACGTATGGACGAATCTGCCTTTCGATTACTTGATCAGGGAACAAGCAAATATATGAGGAATTATTGATACTCTTTGTTGAGCTAATGTTATTTTAAGTACCAAGATAATAATCAGTTTCTGCTCACCTTAAATCCTGAAGAACAGCCCTCAGAGATTGTCAGGAATGACACCACTAGGACAAAAACGTACAAAACCCTCATTGTTCAACTTGCAGTGTCAGAGAAGAATCGTTACAATATTTGATACTCTAAAGCTCTGTTTGCAAACGAAACAGCAGAACACTTGTATAATTGAACTAATTCGTTACCAAATGTTATTGCATAACATTGGTCACAAGGTTAAAACATGATTTAAATTGTTCCTTATTAGATTAACTATATAAATTCAGTAAAATTATCTGATCCAAAACATTATGTAGTTAATTTTATCTGACTTTTTTTAATTGGTTCCTTTTTAAATGATCAACTATCGATACTATTTATTATTTTGATGTAATGGCTATTTTTTTTTTACTTTTAATGTCTCAACTTTAGCCTTCTTTAAAATTAGTTTGAACCAGTGATCACTTGAAAATAACAAAATTATTTATTTATTAATGGAAAGTTATTGTCATATTACCGATTATAACTCACCTGCTTTGAGAGCATACTGGGGTCGTTACAGTAACGGCCGCGTAACTTTTGGTTAACCTCTGGCCATTACAAGGGGTTGGGCCTCTACTCTTTGCCATCGGATCTTCATCCTTTCCTTTACAAAATTTTAGAATACTTTTTTATGCCACGGAAATTTTAAATATATATTTGTTAAAGTCTGTCGTTCTTCTACATTTGTTGTACTTATATGTTTTATAAAGTTGTCAAGGTTTCTTTGAATTCAACTATTGCTTCTCGTTTTTAAAACAGCAATATAGTTTAGGAGGTAAGGAACTCCTCCTTAGATCTAAATTTCCATTTGTTAATTATTTTTTACCGTCGTTGGATTAACAATTATAAGAAAAATGGTATCGGAAGACTAGCACTTAACCTTCCTAAGCCAGATTTTAGTCTTATATTACTATTGATTAAATATAAAACAGCCAACAAAGAAAATCATTGGGAAAAGAAAATCAACAAAGAATCATCATTTTACACCTACATCGAGGATATTTTCATTTAATGTAGCACATTAATTACTTCCTAACTTTTCAAATAAAGAAAAATCTTTACTCTGTAAGTTTTAGATGTTGAACACAAAACAAAGCATTACGAAATACTGAAACTGTTTTCTGAAAGTAGATTAATTGATAAAATGTTAACATTAAAAATAAATCAAACGTATCATATCACACATATTTTATGGTACCTCTAATTATTATATTTTATAAGTTTCGTCAACCATTATTGTCAAGTAAGAAACTCCTTTGGTTGAATAAAAGCAAAAACCAGCAGAAATCGCATGTTTTTTAATGTCATGGTATAGGATAAAACCAAGATAATGTTATGGAGGCGAATGGGACTAGGAAAGTATCACGTCCAAGATATTGGAAATGGAGGGCGATGGAGGATATTGGGCTGTAAAGAATCTTGGCTTTTATAAGAGACTCAGATATGCCTCATATCGGGTTTGGCCTTTTATAAACTATATTTATTCTACCAATATTCTGCTAGTAGTATTTTAAGGGAAATGCCTAAGAATTGTGAGAGGTATTATATTAGATTACATTCACACAAGTATCACATGCATGTTTTTATGCAAAAATCCCCCAAAAATTTGTTTTTATTTGTATTTCTATTAATTAATAATACACCAATAATACATGTAACTTTGTAAGTTGGATTCGAAAGTGTCGTTATGAATGTATTGTGAAGAATACATTCCTTATAAAACAAATTGTTCGTTATTTTACTAATAATATTTATTTATAGTCAATTATTTATCTTATCTTTATATAAAATTTCATCTACGGTGAAATTTCAGATACAGTTGATAAAATTATAACCATGTATAAGTAACCGTAATTTTAGTGCTTCAGTTGCCTTTATAAAGTAAATTGTTTATGCAATCTGGACTTATCGATTTATCGCAAAAAAGTTGTACATTCCACATATATTAGCTATTTAAATAGCAGTATCTTACATGACAGTAATAATAGGGAATCATTTACAGCAATATCTAATATGTGCACAAACTGAATACCTAAACATGTTATTGCTAATCTAGACTCATACGAAAGCATAATTTTTATTTTTTTAATTTTCACTCTAATGGGTGTGACTGAACTTCACAATCACCCATCTGTTTCTTTGTGTCTCATGTTCTTAATATATATGATACACCAATACTAATTCTAATGTATTATCACTAAAAATATTCGTGTAAGATCCAAAAGAAAGAAAACCAAATCTCTTTAATGTGACAACAGGAATTAATGTTATAATAGTTTACATTTATACATGGTTTTTAAGGTAATACATATTATAACATGAATAGTAGGCAGCTACTTTATATCGTCAATAAAGTAGTACAAATCACATTCAGATCTTAAACGTTATTTGTCCAACCCAATCCATCGGTGTCATGTAAGTGACAAATCGATTTCGTGGGTGAGATGAACTACAGTATTAATTAATTAAAAACTTTCCAGAACATTTGATTGTATTTTGCATGTAAATCATGGTGAAAATATTGTTTACATGAATACAGATATGCATAAATAATAACCTCATCTATAAGGCCAATGGACCAAGGCCCTTATGGGAGTTTATAATATTTTGTACATGATAATACTTTAAGAAATGATAACTGTCCAATTTATAAGCTTCTTGAAAGTAATCAGCCTTTCTGACTAGTAATGTTGAAAACTCAAGAAATAAAAGTAAAGATATATATATAGAATATGGTTTTTTGCCATTTTATGGCATTTTTTACATTATTTTTCCATGACATTGCATTATGTAATTTCTGATTATATACAATTGGTAATTTATTTGAAATGTAATATAAAAAATATAAATAAGTTTGTTACGGGTTTTATATAGAAATAACAGATCCAGTGGGGTTCTTATTACTACTAGAGGAGGAAGATAAAAAACAATTCGTAATAGTTTTATAATTGAAAAAAATATTCTGCATGGGGTAATCTTCGTGGAACTGTTCTTCTGGCGTTTCTTTTGCTCTGTGTGCTGCCTACCGTAAAGCTTTCCATTTGTGTTTTAAGTTTCTTTACTTCTAACCACTTTAATAAATCAGGCTTTAATAAATATCTTAGAGCGTAACTGCAATCCGTAGAAAATATCACAATAGAAGCAAATGGAACTACTATTACAAACCTGTACCATATTTGCAATAAGTTCAATAAATATTTTGTTGGAATGGGACAAGACACAGACGTTGTTTAAGAAAACTAATTCACATCAGTACTATCAAAATAGCACAATAAATTAGATTATTTTAAACAGATTACTATTTAAGAACTTGATTTAATTTTTAAAGACTTGACGCCTAATCTCTCTGCAGGAATTGATCAGTTACCTAATAAAATATTAAGTTTTGCAAACAGAAATTATCTACCCTCTTCTAGACATAATCAACACCTCAATAGCTCAATCAACTGTTCCCCAGAAAATTTTACTAGTAACACCTATATTCAAAAAAGGCAAATAAAGTCAATTAATAGAGAACTGTCGTCCTAGTATACTTCCAACATTGTCAAAATACATTGAGAAAGCAATACGAAGCAATTAATTGAACATCTAGAATCGAATAACTTATTGGCCCAGAACAACATGGTTTTCGAAATAAAAAATGTATCAACACCACCATAGCTCAACTTTGTGAAGAAATTAGAACTTGGTGGGAGGAAAAAACCACATGACTGGCTTATTTTTAGACTTACAAAAGATTTCCGATCGTTTAACCTGGAAAATACTATTTTAAAAATTAAATGAACTCAACATCACTAAAGTGCAGCAGAATGGATCAAAATGAACAGATAGTACCCAAGCAGTTTAAATTAAGTTTACTAATAATACAAAAGGCTCGAAAACCAGATTATTATTCAGAAATTTAACTCAAGGGGTGCCTCAGAGTTCTACGCTAGGCCCCCTCCTATTTTAACCTACATAAACACTTTTCCGCAACACATTTAAGAATAATAAATACATATTATTCGCAGATGGCAGAACTATGTTCATACAATCCTCACCATAAGGTAACTTAAATCTGAGAATAGAACTCTCATTTAATTATGCATCTGAGTATTTCAGCTCAATCAATCTAAAGATCATCAAAAACAAAACTTCAGTCCTCAACTTCACACCATTTACCTCAACATGCATAAATACAGTAGAAGATGCACCGGAAGAACTAAACCAGACCTCCACCTTTAAATGATTGCGCATAGCAGTATACTCAATTCTAAAATGGAAACCTCAAGCCGACCACAAAAAAAAACTGCCATCTAGTATCATCTATTTTCTATGTTCTTTGCGGGGTTGCTAGTATAAACTGTAAACTATAAAACAGTTGCTATAGCATACCATACAATTTTTTATAAAATCTTTGCTTTGGACTAGTAGCCTGTAGAGAGGTTAGTGAAGTGTATGGATAAAAGAGTATCATTCTGCAAAAAAGCAATACGGATCATAAAGAATCTACATTATCAAGAGCATTGCAGACCTCATTTCATCAATAGCAGAATCCTAATTATCTTTTCTCTCTATACATCTTTGAAACCATAAACCCAACAAAAACCTTTCCACTCCAGAATCGAAATGAAATGCATTATTACAATCTTAGAAATAATAAACATTTGATCTTCCACAACTTACGTAAAAATGAAAAATCTCCAATTTATACTGTCTCAACACTTATAATTTGCTTTGAATTGAATTAAAAGTAATAAGCAATAGCAAATTGTTCAGCAACAGGTACTTTGCCTTATAGATAGGCATTGATACAGTTTAATAGAGTATATTGAGGAGCATAGCTTTCCTGCCCAAAATAGATAAATAAATAGATTTAGCCCAATTAACATATCATTCCCACATACACACACGGAATTATCCTCAAAAGTTTTGGGAAGAAATTGGATCATTCCCCGATCTCAATGATTGTGGATAAGAACAGGATAAATAAGGAAGTATGTATTTAGCATCATAAAAGTTAAGTGTTTGGTACTTTTTATTTACTATTTGATTACTTGTACTTTGAATTAACGTTAAAAGTTGTTGTATTAACCTGATTCTTAGTTAGATCATTACTGAATATCATGGCGATATTTTATAATTCATCTTAACCTCTGGATTGCTTAAATTTATATATTTTACTGTCTTACCTTAGCAATCCGTAGAAAACGGATTGCTAAGGTAAGACAGTAAAATATACGATATTTTAAACAATTAAAAAGCCACTAGGTCAATTTAAATAAGGAAAGTAATAAAGGTTTTAATTAAATACAAATAATAATCTTTGATATACATCTCAGATAAACGGGTATGAAACAAAATCAAACAGAAAACCGAGAATAGGGAAAATCTATTTCGCTCTTGTGATGAATTATGTACGCTCTTCCATCTTCTGGCAAGAAATATAAACATCATGCTTTTGTTTTTTCTCCTTTTCTGTTGTGTTTTCCTTAGGTTCTCTCAGACTCTTGCTACACTGATAAACTGATTGTAACTGGTAATAATTTGAATCGTATACCGATTTCATAAAAATAATTATATTTTATGTATTTCAATATTTCATATCTTTGAATAGTGTGTTATATATTTTTAAGTTCCTATCTTTGAATGAATTGAAATATTTACACCAATAGTAATATAATATGAAATCTATGATTTAGTTTTCTGTGTGATCATGCGTTTCTAGGTGCACGCTCATTCTTCCCGTAAGAGGATGAACGAAGACTGGATTATTAAAGATATATTTGAATAGACATGTTACGTATTTATATTTTGTTAACTTACACCTTGTTTAGCCAAACACTTTTACAATAGGTCAACAAATATCTAGACCATATGCAACATACCTAAATAATTATATTTTTTTTATATTGTAATCTGACAGAGAAAGATTATAAATGAGTGAATGTACGAGTACAAACACTAATGATTTCAACAGTCTACTTGTATTTAAAAATACTTAGAGAAAATTTGAATTGATATATTATAAAACTGAGTATCTTTGCAAGCATAAGTAAACGTGTCTATTAAAATGTGTTATAGTATGTGATTTAAGAGGTAAGAAAAAACCAACAAACCAGCTATCATACTAATCATTCTAATATTATAAAGCTGAAAGTTTGTGAGTATGTTTGTTTGTTTATTAGTTTGTGGCTCAATCACGCTCTAACTACTAAACCGATTCAGCTGATTCGGTGGGAAGGTTGCTAATATCCTAAAGTAACAAATAGGCATATTCACGTTTTAAAATTCCTTTATGGTTTAGCCCCATTGGCTACTAAATTCCCATGTTAATCTTATGGGCATTAACATTTACTAGATCAGATTATAACTAAAGCAGGTGTTCTGCATTTTATGTTTTGAGTTCATTTATTTGTTTATATTTTGGTTTACATTTTTGTTGCACCTTTAACCACGAAAGTACCTGTATCACAATAATGCTGGGGAAACGTAACTAAAGTTTGCCTCAAAGATTGAAAAAGCCCGATTTATTAAATTAGTTAGAAGTAAAGAAACTTAAAACCCAAATGGAAAGCTTTACGGTAGGCAGCACACAGAGCAAAAGAAACGCCAGGAGAACAGTTCCACGAAGATTACCCCATGCAGAATATTTTTTTAATTATAAAACTGTAATGAATTGTTTTTTATCTTCCTCCTCTAGTAGCAATAAGAACCCCATTGGATCTGTTATTTCTATATAAAACCCGTAACAAACTTATTTACATTTTTTGTATTATATTTCAAATAAATTACCAATTATATATAATCAAACATTACACAATACAATGTCATACAAAAATAATGTCCAAAAAATATGCCATAAAATGGCAAAAACCCGTCATTTACAATCACTTAATGAGATAATAAGTAAATTTCATCTATGGAGTGAAACTAAATGGGAACAACGGGAACAATATGAAAATAAATACAATGAATAACAAAGAAATAAACAACAGACGTAATAATAATTAACAATCCCATAAATTCTGAGACAAGTATACGGAATGCTTATAGACTAGTCGTAAGGTTGTGTGTATGATATTATATTGATTGATAATTTAAGGGCTTGACAATAAAATATTAATAATATGCTATACAGTAATGATAACAGCCAGATAATAAATTAATAAAGGTACAACAGAAATATACTATACATAAACCAAGTAAATAACTATATTTATTAGTATGAATATAAAACAGAATCAACTAAACATAAATAACCAAGCTTAATATCTCTAAAGGACAACATGGACAATTCTTATGTAAACCTTCCTGTCAAGGATGAAGTTCATCTCTCTTTATATAGAGTTACTCTGGCCATTTTTTAGAGTTAGCAAAGTAAGAAGTAAAGTATAACCGCCATCCAAAGAGGTTCTAGGAACGGGAGTGGCTCTATTACACATGATATTGGTGAACCATTGACCCTCTTGTAAAAATTTAAAAATACATGAGAGTCTTTGGCCCTTCGAACCGTTTAAGTAAATACAAATGTAATTGGTTACCTGGTCAATGGAACATTGCCCATAATGAGTGTTTTATAATACATACAAATTCGGCCCGATGAATCATTGACCAGATAAATAATTATTTTTAAAACGGGTATTTGGACCATCAATATGATGTACTAAAGAACCTAAATTTATTTAGTTTTAAAATCAAATTCGCGGCATTATACCGTGAAACATAGCCCCTCTAATAATTATTAAATATGAATAATAAATATGAGTTAATACATTTTAGAGGGCCAACAGTCCATTAATATGATGTACAATAGAGCCTACATGTAACCAAATTAGTTAATGGGAAAATACTACAAATAGTGAAAATTAACACTGCAACTAGAACTGTTGACGATGAGATGTGTACTTATTTTAGTCTAAAATTAAATAAATGCAGTGGCTCTATTACTCATCATATCAATAGACCATCGACCCTTTCTTGTTCAATGAACATTATATGGTCTATGGTCCATCAATATAATGTGCAATAGACCCTTTATTTTTTTAGTTTAAAAATAAATGGAGTGGCTCTATTACCCAACTATGAACCATTGAACCTCTAACATTTATTAAAAACAGAACTTGTTGATGGTACATAAAACCTTGATTTAATAAATATTATATACCGGCCGATTTAACATGAATTCAAGTAAAGGTATAATAAAGGGCCGAGTTTGAACATTTTAAATAACTGCAGTTAGTGTAAAGCCAAAACCACACGCACATATATATATATATAATTATTTAATTACATAATATACTTTTTTTAATATTTAAAGAAACATAAAATATGTCATTGATATGGGTATTCGAAATAAACTTAATTTTGTGGATATTTGCATGTATGTATACGCTTAGGGTAATTTTCCTTACAAGCATTTTCAAAAAAATCCCCTTATTGAAATATCAATGGGAAGGGAGAATGGGATAGGAGGAATGTTATTTGCACTGTTTAACTTGTGCTATAACAGCTCACTCCTTGCGTTGCTTGATATATTCTACGCATTTGTCTAGCCCATGTGTATGGGTAAAGTAACGGAAAAACAAGCTGCCATAGTAAAAAAAACATCATCCTTAATATTTGAAGGAAAAAAATATAGACGTATAAATAAGTCTATAGACGTATAAATAAGTCTATAGACGTATAAATAAGTCTATACCTTTTGCAGGGAGAACTAAAATAATTTAACTATTCTCTACTTAATTTATGTTTTGTAACAAAAGCTAAACATTGGTCCATTTTTCCCAAAATATTTGCGGCTGTTTGAAATATTAAATTTCCTTCTCGCATAACATGATTATTTGCATCAGCTTTGTTTGAGCCCACCTCCGAGCGGCAACAATAATCTTTAGATTTTACTTTGAGAGCTTGGCCCTGGTTAACAATTTGTAATTTAAGATCCCAAACTTTCCGACACAAAATCTTGACGTGTGGTTTGTTTCACAAAGCTGCATCTCTTGAAAATGCTCCCACGTGAAATAAGTTCCCCCTATCCTTAGGGTTCTGCCCCTTATCTCTTGTCTTAGATGTATCTTTGACTCATACTGTTGTGGTGGCGTGACTGCATCTAACTCAGTGTGTGTAAACAGTATATCAGCTACCTAAATCTTCACATCTTAAAGAAAACCAGACAACCTGCCTACACAAAACGTAAAACCCGAATGATTACCTCACCGCTCCCTTATCACTCACTTCCCCTTCATTTATCCATCTCAGAGGGGAAGGATAGAAGATATAAACAGCTGTTTATAATTTCCAGTGGTTTTATTTTGTTTGGAAAAATCTATTTCACCACTGATCAGCTGTCTGGGTGTCGCTTGGGATAATAACAACGCCACAAGTTACTGTCTACAACAGCGAGCCGGAAGGTAATGTTTGTAATAAACATACATCAACATCCATAAAACTCTTAGTCTCGTACTACGTATTGTGCAACCCTTATTAGTGGTGATTAATTCGCTTTATGGAGTTACACCAGTATTTACCCAGTGGTTCTAGGTTAACCTAGCCAGTGTTTATTTAATTGTCTAGTACATTTATTGACGAACCACTAGTTAATTATTTCACCCCCTTTGTTCTTCAGAATCAATTAATGAAGTGCTCACCAAAAGTTAGTGTTCTGAAGCGTAGGCTATACTTGTAACAGGATTGCTGCTGTGCTAGGACTAGGCCTACTGGTATGACCTAGGATACGCCAGGTAACTTTAGCCTATTTAGACAGTTTACATTCTCTGCGTATCGAATCTATCCCCCTTCAAATTTAGTTACAAGTGACTTTCAGTTTTGGAAAATTCTGTACATTGATGCAAATATGTGTAATATATTTCCCAGATGCGTTTTAGTTAGGAAGAATTTTGTTTGATGACTTTAAACACAACCGTTCTTCCGTAATACGTGCTGGACGGGTTGTCTGACTCACCATGAATATATACATATATTAAGATTTATATATATATATATATATATATTGCATTCATAATGGCTTTGGATTTTAAATTGATATTATATTACCTTGCTCGTTCACTAACCCCATACGTAAATACTGAAAACCGCAGTGAATATCCTTGTAAATAGTCTATGCTATAGATGGACCAGTAAAAGCCCTGGTGTAAGATGCAACTTTAATATGAACAATTTTTTTTTAATTTGAGAAAATCTAAATGACCGTTAACTTTTCAATATCATAATTCCCATTTTTTCCAATGAGATATGATAGCAGTATGTTGTTAGGAGACAATACAATCGCCACGAAATAGTCATATTAGGTACTAAAATTGTCATATCTAATAGCTGTTGAACGTTAAAGAACAACAGGTCAAACATTGATGAGATCTGGTAATGTATTCAGAATTATTTGGATCTAGGAGTAACGACAACCACATTGATTAGAATAATCTGGCAATATTTCGAGGCGATATCATCTTTATTTTTATATACATCTTATACTGTAAACAGATTTATCTCATGTTTTTTTTTTTTAATTTCGGTCATTATGTAACATACAACAAAAATATTTAATGTAACATTCGAAAAAATAATGATTGATTAATTTTAACAAGATATTACTATAGGCAATATAAGAATTATATAACAAATTAATTAACATTTCAAGTTTTTAAAGTTTGTTTGGTTTTAGAACATCTATAACACAACTTTTAAAATGTTCTAGCTTACTTAACTAAAAGAAAATTATTTCGATAAGAGTTTTCTTCTCTATGTGGTGTTTAACAAATTATAAAAATATCAACTATACTGCAAGTGGGATACAGTCTATGTAACATAAACATCAAATTAGTTATTCAACTTCTCAATCTAATTTTTAGTTAAAAAATATTAACTTGTACTCAAACTAGTTATTTTTGAACAATTCATCAATTTATCATGGTTACCCTATTTTAAACGTACGATTTATTTCAAAAGGAACTAAACTGCATTGGGGATGTATTGATTCTGCGTGCACGGCTTGGGTATTTGGCGCGGACTGTACTCGGGCAGTTTTCCGAGCTCATTTCCCCCATTTTCCGCTTCACCGTGTGCTTAGAATAATGAGCGACCTCCGGCGTTTAACGATCTCCCTATAACATCTGAGGTAAAACAGAGTTTCCTTTGTTAGCTGCCCACTCGTTCAACCGATAGTAAAAAATAACTCAGACATTTTATCCTGAAAACTAGTTTCTACAGTAAAACGTGTCTGTGGATTCACTAGTGTTAATAAACTAAATACATATATTGCCTTTGCTGTAGTTGATTAAACATTTTAAATTAAAAACACTATTATCTATGGTCAAAGGTAATTTCCAAATGACGACGCCTTTCGAGGAGAATGTATTGTTGGTACCTGCTGATTAATAAATTGTACTTAACAGGTCTCGTGCAGAAACTAAATCGTATTATTTATTAATATGTTTTTATTAATAAGTAAAAAACAAACACTTGTGGTTGCATGGTATCAACACATAAACATTCGTGAATGGTCTTAACTTATTATTTTTAATTTTGTGTCAGTTTATAAGTTAAAAGTATTCTACTCGTAAAACTAATACAAAGTATTCATAGATATCCGATTTAAGTCTACAACTTATTCAAGTGGTTTATGGTGAGTGTCCTGACCAACTGTTTTAATCCGTTCAGGTCAACAACTTTCAGGTTTATACTTCTTAATCTCAAGATTCAGGTGTTTTAAAGTTATTATTAATTGAACATTCTACTTCATTGAAAACAAATAAAAGCACCCACGTAAAGATTAGAAAATATAGAATGCTAAATCAGGTCTAACTTTTATTTTATATTCCTTTGTTGCAAGCGAAATAACGCAATAAAAATGGTTTGCTAGAAAAAACCTTTGATGTTTTATTGTTTCGGAAGTATATTGGTATTTTAAAGTGTAAAACGAATCTGTTACGTTAAGGAAATACAATATATATTCCGTTAGTGCCTGAATATGGTCCGGTAATGGGCTGATAAAGGATCACTTTTTGAGAAATGCGTAACTTTACTGATAGCACGTAATTCTAATCCGTTGTAAGAATCCCATACATTTGTACTTAAAAAAACACGTTTTATCACGTAATTAGCTTCTCGTTTACTGATAAAGTCGGCTATAAACGGATATAATGACAATACAAAATTAGCAACTTGTTGAATTATTACACTTTTATCCAGAAAATGCACATAACAAATAATAAAACATGTTTTCCTAAGTAGTACAAACTGATTGTGTAACTGTTTCCCTCATTTATTATGTAATGCAATTGCGGAACAATTCTTATAAATGTTATGAAATTTTCCGAGAAAAATCAGTTACTTTAGTTTTCAGTGAATTGCATGATATATTGCCTATATATTTCAGAAAATAACTGTATTATGAAGTAATATAACTAGTGCTGTGAAATCACTTTTCATTGAAAAAGAAAATCGCAAAGTATTTTCCTCTTCAGTGTAGAAAGGTAAATAACAAAATACCCTACCGTGAAGACGGGACTTGATTAAAACTTGATTCAAGGTTAGTTAAAAACTAATTTAGCTTTTAAATGCTAAACTTGTTCTGCTGTTTAACTTACTATTGTCACTCTAAATTACTAAACCGTGTTATGTGTCACATATAATTTAACTATTTAACCTAGCCAATTTAACTTGTGGGCTCATTTCCCATTCATTATAGTACATGAAGCTATAATCATATACAATATTATAGGTAAAGTTTGCTTGCTTGCTTTGATGAGATGAATAATTTGATAACGTTGACAAATTAGCTTCGACCTTAGCTTCTAAAATCTTTGTGTTAAGAAATCTGGCTGTTTTTAGTAATTTATCACTGTTTTTAGTAAATTAGTTTATTTTAGTTTAATTGAAAGCCATCTTAGGTATTATATAGTGCTTTGGGGCCTGTATAGTAAATTAAACTTGAATCGTATTTTTGTTTTACAAAAAAAGCAATAAGATGTATGTGTAGGCTTAAGCCTAAAGACTCGTGTAAAAAAAATCATTCAATTGAAAATTTTAACCGTACCTTCTCTTTTTCTTTTTGAAGTTATTATGTATTTTAAAGCGAATAATCTGATACAGCCCCATCATCATCTTTATTCCCTAAAAAACATAGAGTAAATCCATCTGTTCAACATAAATTAAAGTTGTTTGAAACAAAATCGAGCTACGCAGGCCTTAAATATTTCTCACGGCTTCCTTCACGCATTCAAGAAATTATGGACATTAAAAAATTCAACAAAGAAATGAAACTTCATCTTCTAGAACAGTGCTTCTACAGTTTACCAGATTTCTGATCTCGGTTTTTGCACATTTTTCCAGATTCCTTCTCTGTCCCATCCAGGATCTCTTTTCTCCCAATCCTGGCATTACCCCAACCTGATTGGACAAGTTCTACGGTCGCTGAAGTTATTTTTTTACTAATTGACGGGTCCCATACCACTGTGGTCCTCGGGACGGACATCGGAGGTAAGGTAAGGTAAGGTAAGGATGGTTGATTGCAACTATTATCTCAAAAATGTCTTCAACGATTTTCTTAAAAAATTGGGAATAACTAACTCGTATTATCGCGAAGAAAAATCTAATTATGAAATAAAAAATTTATCAATATTAACTGAGGGCTTATGTATTTAAAATAAAAACGAAGTAATTATAACTAATTTTCATAATCAACCAGTGAAATGTCGAAGTAATACCTATCTTAAGATTGTCAACATTTGGTTTCCTGAGAACAGTGACTAAATAAATTGTTTGCGAATTTAAAATAGAGTAGGCATGACTGTAAAATAAATTAAATGTTTATTAATAAAATATACAACTCTAAAGCTTAAAAGAAAGTTTAGTTATGATAAACCTAGAATGACATTAAAATGAAGGAAGGAGGCAAATGAGCGAAACAAATCTGCTCAATATGAGGGGGCGTGGCGGAAAAATTACTCTGGGCCAAACTAAATAAATTGGCTGGCTTTCTCCGAGCAAAGGTCGGTACCCCAAATACTCTGAAAGTTTAAACTATCTATAACAAAAGGAGCAATTAGTTGTGTACTTGTACGAAACAACTTATTCTCTACACTAAACGTATAACAGAAAAAGTTTATGCCGGGTAACAAACAATCCAACGAGAGGTGCACTACATTGTATTGAGAGAGGCAGGATAAGGCAGTATATAGCTCCTGCTTCCACTCCGATACTATCATTACAGGGGCAGCGCTATCGAATCATAAACAGCGTGGAGCCGTGGAGCGATAACTATTGATATATGGCAGCAATTAACCCACTGTTTGCCCTTTCGTCAGCGATGGTGTTCTATCGTAAAGAGGTAAAAACGCGACCATGTTTCCGGTCTGGTTTGCATTTTTGTTTCTTCCGTTTTCGGCCGAGGTGATCGAGGGGGCTACCAATTGCTTTTACTCCTCAGCCCTTCTGTCCTACACGTTCTCGCACAGGGCGAGGGTCATCCCCAACTTCGAGCCCTTCATCATCACCCCTGAGGAGGACCTGCTCGACATCCTCCTAGACCCGCTCAATATCACGGTTAATCGCTACTTTTCCGCAGATGAGGTCGGCACCCATGTCGACATGCCAGGGAGGTTCCACGTGGACGGATACCGTGTTGGGGAGGTTCCGTTTTGTGATTTCTTCTTGGTCCCTGGTAAGTTAAATTGAATTTTATTCCCGACTGTTATAATTCAAATCACTTGGTTATAAAGTTACAATAAAATATTTTTGGTTAAAAAACTCATTGCTGACTCATTAAAATATCTAATTTTCTGAATGTATTTTATGAACTTTATGTTTCTGAACATAAAATTAAATGCCTACTATAATATGAAATATGAAAACACGTATTAACATTTGTTTTACAATATAATGGCAACAAAGTTAAACAATAAAATTAAACATGATTATTTACTGTTTAAAATATATATTACTAATCGGTCTTTGGAATAACGGAAATGGCTGTTTAAAAATTTATATTTAAATACATACACAAGTACATGTAAATGCAGAGTCGATCAATCGAAAATAATTTGAAATCTATTGTCATGATTTTGTTTGGAACTATCGTTCTCTAAGTGTTCCGTTCTAAATCTTACATTGTTGTAAGATGCTTAAATAAGGACCTGTACATGCTTAATCTATAGCCTTTACATAAGATGCTGTAAAAATACATGACAAATTTAACGAAAGACGCTTATTAAGAAATTAAAGCCTCTGATGTACAGCGATAGTTTTCAGTTTGATTTTAAATAAATACCTACGGTTTGAATCATTATTATAATTAATTTTACTATATAAGTAATTTGTATATAATATATAAATGAGAATTTATTCTATTAAATCACTCTTCTACGGCATTTAGTCTGCTCATTTTCATACATCTGTAAATGCGTTAAAGATATATTTAACGAATTATTGCAAAAACATTTTAATACACATAGCATGATAAAGACTACTTTAAAGACTAATATAATAACTTATTAGTGTACATAACAAAATTATATTGTTAATTTAAATTTTTTTATTGACATTTTCTTTAGATTTATTTTCTTAAATTCAGTAAATTTTTCTTTATATAGCGTATATTTAATTCAATAATAACAAAATAACGTCAAGATACTTACTCTCTATCATCAAAATTATATTTCTCAGGCAATGATTTTTACACGATCTTACTGTAATGAAAATTTTAAGTTTATCAAGTGCTGTTAAACCAACTACTGTCACTCTTGGTAACCACATATATTTGTTTATATTGTCTGTAGGATTTCGCAATTTTACTCATGATATACAAGTTAAAATTTAACCAAAGTTTCCAAAGCTTAGAGAAATCGGATTTTCATAATTAAACATACACAGCTTTAGCTGTTTGAATAAATTAATACAAATTATTTGTTCAGTACAAATTGGTTTGTTAATATACATTTGGTTTAGTAATAAAAATTTGAGTACGAAATTTAAAAGAAATCTAATAAATAAACTACAGAGGTAAAAATCTTTATTTTTGAAATTTAAAATATATATGTTGTTTAAATATTTAATGCTAATGTCAATGCTTTTAATCAAGTACTTAAGGCTTATGACAATGTTTTTAAGAACAATTTTAACGTTATGTAGTTGATTGAATAGTGTTGGGATTAGAGTATTTGCCCTCTAATCTGCGGTTACCGGATTGATTCTGAGAAAAACCTCTACATTTTATAACGCTATTAATAATGCTTTCTAAAAAAAACGGCATTAATAGTACCCTGGGTTCATGGCTAATACAGCCAAAAAGAGGCACTTTGTGATTAAGGTACGGCACTTTCTGTGGTCATAGTTGATGCCAAAAGGTAACTTTTCAGATAGGGATCCACTTCAAAATCAGCGCAGGACACCAAAATGGTGGCCATTGAAATTATAAAATCTGCCATAAATTGATTAAAAGATATCCGATTTCAGTGAAGTCCTTTTTAAACTAAAACCTTTTTTTTAATTTGATCTTTTAAAAAAATTAGTGATTATCCAGATATTAAAAGATGGTTTCTTAAATGGCCAAATTTGCATAGTATAAAATATATAATTTCTAAATACCCCCGTTTCAGCAAACCAGTATACTCAGTGAATTTCAAATGGTACCTCACTACGTCCTGAAGCAACTTACCAACTTTCATTCACACATAGTCATAAACAAGTGATATATGACGTTGTATTTATTCTCCTTAAGACAAACATTAGGACAGAGTTCCCAGGTTTGCTGTATCAAGAACCACATAATTCGGGGTTTAATGCAAATGTCAAGGGATCACCGCCAGATGAAGCAAAATACCAAGTTTTACCAATATTTGTTTGAAAACAACCGAGATATCACATGTTTATTATTCCCCATAGGAATAACTTTAACATTAACATTATGGCTGCTGAGTATGCAGTTTTGCTGTCTTAGGGATCAAAACAAATGGGTTCTGTATGCATATATCAATAAACCCCAATCATATACACACCAAGTTTCATTAATATGTTCATTAATAAGCGAGATATAAAATGTTACGTATTCTCCATAAGATTAACATTGGACAACGTACTGCGTTTAGCACTTTCAATTTCTCAGAAACCGATTAAGAAAGAGCAATAATTCGAGTTACTAAATTGTTTGATTTTTATGACAAATTTTATGGTGAAAACAACAATTTGGATTTAAAAATAAATATATATAAAATTTAAAAAAAAAACAATTTTTGTGTACAAAACCCCCTCAAAAAAACCCTTAAAATGGCGCGACCTGTCTAGTTTTAGAACTCATGAAAATGAGTACTGCCTTAATCGTGTTAATCAATTCATCAAATTTCATAAAGATTGGACTTATTCAACGAACGTTATCGTGCCTACGGTCACACACATATATGCTGTATGTGAGTGCGCCAATTGAAGATGTGTGTTTTAAAAACTGAATTAGTAACTATTCATCCATGACTTGAAATTTTGAAGATTTGTTTATGTATTTAACCTGAATCAACTTAATAAATAATCGTAAAAAGTTTATCTTTTACATTTTCAAGCCGTTTATACAAATTATATCTTTTATATGAAAATTTAGCCATTTAATCTTTAAATATCTGGATAAGCACTTTTTTTCCATTTAAATTAAAAATACAAAAAAGTTTTAGTTTAAAAAGGCCTTTTAAAAAACCAATTTCACAGAAATCGAATATCTATTAATCAAGTTATGACAGATTTTATAATTTCAATGGCAGCCATCTTTAATGGCCACCATTTTGGTGCCCTGCACAGATTTTGAAGTGGTTCCCTATCTGAAAAGTTACCTTTTGGCAACCACTATGACCACAGAAAGTGTCATACCTCAATCAAAAAGTGACGCTTTTTTGTGTACCCGACGTACTATAAGCCATCACTTGTGTTTCATGAAGTATGTATAGTGATTATGAAGTATTTTTTAAATATGTAGTCACAATATTGATGCACATGTCAAGAGCTATCGATCAATACCATATGTTGATATAAATATATGTTAAATAATAATTTTTAATAGAATATATGAAAACGTAAAAGTGGATCAGTTATTTAAGAGGGCCCGAAATTCATTTCAAGCTAAAAATTAGTTATTGCCGCAGCAACCTGTTGTTGGAGTTGGTAATTGAATCAGTTGAAAGAGTCGAAGAAATTTTTTATGGATCCATATAAAGTATTCGATACTGTGAAGCATGGTGAATTTTTTATTAATTACAACCAACTGGAATCAAAATAGTTTTACTCAAGTTCTCTTGAATCATATTTATTAAACAGAAAACTACTCGTAGAAATATTGAACATCACAAATAACCAAACAAAAACGAAACAAATCTCGATTAGACTTACAGTTAGTGAAATTTGGCCTAATATAGGGCTGCATATCGGGTTTAATCTTGGTTTGGTGTTATATACATTAAATGCCCTTAATTATAAACATAGCCAAAAGTAACTGCATAACTTTATTTGCCGATTAGTCTTATTTAAAAGCTTCATCAAAATGCCTAGAAGAGCTAGAACTGAATAAATCTTAAGGCAAGAAAATAATCGGTTTTAAAAACTAAAGAACATATATCGATTTATACAAATATAAATATTCACAATAAAGGGTTTCATGTAATAGAGCTACAGTTTAACATGAGACTAAAACGATTTCTTAGGGTAAAAAATATATCAAGTTCTTAGTTGGGATGCTAATTATAATTAGGGTTATTTTGGAATCTACGCACTTCGGCAAATGTCTAGACTACCAACAAATATAAAAATCTATCTAACATGCAAATATTTTCAGTCCTTCATTTGTTTTTAAAATAAGTTCAACCACTAATACTAACATGAGCAAACTATTTGAAAGTTTTAAAAAATGATTCGGGTATTCTTAAATTTGAAGAAATAATGATTCTGGAAAGAAACGTTTTAAAAACTTAGAACTTTTAACTGTATATGGAATGTATATATACAAAAAAAATTAATTTAAAAACTAAAACTCATGTCCTAAGTTATTGTGTATGTATTTTCTGTCAATTGTCTGTTTACGATCTTATGTGGGGTATTGTAAGTCTTATAGACTTTTTTTAAATGTATGCATACGACGAAGTAAATTTAGAATCAAAGAATTTAGAAATAAATTTATAATAATGGATTTATGGCAATATTTAAAAAAATAATATAATAATTCTCAGTTTTTACACACTGGAGGAATTCATGGATTAGAATAGGCCTAACCAATATTATGAATTTCTTATAAAGTTTTAAAAAATGATTCGGGTATTCTTAAATTTGAAGAAATAATGATTCTGGAAAGAAACGTTTTAAAAACTTAGAACTTTTAACTGTATATGGAATGTATATATACAAAAAAAAAATAATTTAAAAACTAAAACTCATGTCCTAAGTTATTGTGTATGTATTTTCTGTCAATTGTCTGTTTATGATCTTATGTGGGGTATTGTAAGTCTTATAGACTTTTTTTAAATGTATGCATACGACGAAGTAAATTTAGAATCAAAGAATTTAGAAATAAATTTATAATAATGGATTTATGGCAATATTTAAACAAATAATATAATAATTCTCAGTTTTTACACACTGAAGGAATTCATGGATTAGAATAGGCCTAACCAATATTATGAATTTCTTATAAAGGTATGATTAACCAGATATATGCCAGTTTGAAAAAACTTTCTTAGTTCTTATTTTATGCAGGAATTACATAATGTATCCTTGTATAATCAATGAATATAAATCAATACAAATTTATCCAATGGAATTGAATGCAATATAACATTTCTAGAGGTTTAATCGCCATGTATCAATCAAAAAGGTATTTATGATTATTTTCCCTATCAGGAATCAAGATAGATATGAAGGCCAAGGCGGCATACACTCGCGACTACGAGGTCAGTGTGGAGGACCTGGAAGAGTGGGTGTGCCAAAACGGACCGCTGCCCCCAAGGTTCATCGCCATCTTCGACTTCGGCTGGAGTGACCGCTATGACGACGCGCGCCGCTACTTTGGCGACGACAGCATCCTCGATCTCCTCCTGCCCCTGCAATACAGTTGGCCCGGTCTGTCGTTGGGTAAGGTACAAGTCGCAGGATTCCGTTCTTTGGTTATTTTGTTGGTTAAGATTTAGCTGTTGGAAAGCTGTAGTTTGTAACTTATTTAACTTCAAAATTCATGTTGAGGCCCCTGGACTATACCTATTATTTAACTTAACAGTGCAAGCACCATCAACGTAGGCAGTCCCCAAACTTTCAAAATATCTATCACAATCCGTGTCAATATTTGTTTTTTCAAGCTCGACCTCACAGCAACACACATTTGGTTCACTTTAAGAACGAATGGTTAACAGTGTTAAGTGAAGGATATGCAGTAATGTAAGTGAAACCACTGTGTTTAATAGATTTTGGCTTGTTTGAGCCACGATTTGTGGCTACTTGCACTAGAGGGTTAGTTAGTAAAAATGTTGTTAAGACATAAGTTGTTTATTGTTCATCTCATGCTTTTTAATTCAAAGTTTGGACCTAGTGTAACCTAGCCAAAAGAGTAACTAAATCAGTATAAAGCCCATTCAAGTTTTAACCTTAGTAACTTTTCAAAGACAAAAACAGCACTAAAAATAAATCTTAAACGGTTTTGTTAAACTTAATAGTTTCTGAGTGATTGAAATTGTCAATCGATTAGTAGTTGCGATCTATCCATACGTTAAATGATATCGTAATAACTTTTGGAAAACAATAATTTATACAATAATTATACTCCCTTTCTCCAAGTCACAACTCCTAAGTTATATTAAACTATTATTTTAAAATACTTATATATATATATATATATATATATATATATATAATATAATATATAATAGTAACGTAATTATAATTTATTTTTTCAGCAAATTTAAAACTATTAAAAACCTCTAAAACTGTTGTTTTTAAGAAATTTTTTGGACTTACTAGCCTTAAAAAATCCTTCTTACAATATGTATTAGGAAGAAAAAGTGGACCATGATTTGGCAGGTTTTTAATGCTGTTAAAGAGTTATTTCAAACAAATATAAGTTGGTCTCGGTTTACTAAACATGATCGTTAATAGGAAAATGTTTAAGGCCTAGATGGTTGGGTTAGTTTTATTACAACCTTACTAAAAATAATTTAACGTGAAATTCCAGGCTCAATATATTATAAAACAATGTTTAACTCTTAGACACGTTTTGTTTACAGAGGCGGCAGAGTTCTTAGTTCAGTGCAGCTCGCAGTGCGTGGCCGTTGGTGTGGACTCCCCTGGGGTTGACACAGGCTTCAATACCAGCCCAGCCGAGGCGATGCCACCTCTCGAGCCAGTGTCGAGGTGAGTGATGTTGCTACTTACATGACAGAAAATTCATTATATGATTTTTTTTGCTACCGCAGATACTAAATGGTTTAAATGATGATTTTTGATTCTATTTAAATAAAATATATTACACATGAATTAAATGTTCGATGTCGGTAGTTGTCACAATGTATAAAGGAGAAAACATTTATGATAAGTCATCAGTGAGCAATGACAAAAAATAATTCAACTAAAATAAAACCAAATAACGTACCATCAGGAAATAAACATGTGATAGGTACTATAACTCAATGCCTGGGTAGACATTTTAACACTTTTCTTTACTTTTACTGTGCTTTGTCCACAGTGCTTTGATCACATTTATTCACTGTCCACTCTACACTGTCACTTTGTTCACAGTCCACTGTACTGTGCTTTTCACATTTTATTTTGTTAACTACACTTTAACTATACACGGAGTACAGTTTATCATGTGACGTAGGGTTTTACAGGTAAAACTGTTGTATACTCATACGAAATAATCTGTATTAAATAACAATGAGAATTTGTGTTGGTATATTTTACATCACTGTAAAACAACAATTATACATTTTATTCTGTCCTTGTTAATTTGTTCAGAGATCTTGACTTAAAACCCTAAAATAATCGAATAACTTTATTAAATTATTATTTCACTTACTTTGAACTATGACAAAACGGTAAAAGAGTTGTTTCACTTTCTTTTTACTGTAAGATTTTTAATATTTAGTAATTTAAATCATAACATAATATTTCTCGTAATAAAAAGTATCATTCATTTAAACGAAAAAATAACGATTTAATTAAATAGGTAAAGCTATTTGTTTGATACACACTGTATTATACTATTGACATTAATCATGATTAATTTCGTTCTTACTTTTGAAGAATTTAATAAATTTTATGAATTTTTCATCATTACCTAGGGACCAAAACAATACCTTATTACTATGCAGACGTCTTGCCTTTACTATCTAACATACACATTCACTAACAAATACCAACCCCAATTGTTCTTGGTAAAAGGGTTCGTACATCGCCCATCCAATAATTATTTTTAATGAAACTATCACATTCCTTGTAGTAGTAGTTACAAATTATGCATATTGTCTGTTTTGGTCGCTATATGCACTGTCCTTACGTAAAAAAAAAACACAAACATAATTTCGATTTTAAAGTTAATAAGTCATAGATATAAACTTAACATTTTCACTGTTGGAACTGTTATATGTGTACGTTTCCTTAAACCACACAGAAAAACAAGGTTTATGACAATTTAGGCGAATAAATAAAAAGTAAATTTATTATTTACTTACTTGCTTTTTAGAAATCATTATGGAGGTTTGATACATTTTTACGTCACTCACTTTAGATTATTCACCCCAGGTACCTTACTCGCTACGGCGTCTACCTCCTAGAGAATCTCCAGCTGCGAGGGGTGCGACTTCCTAACCGCGGGTTCTTCGTGACGGTGGGGGTCATCAACCTCCAGGTGAACACCGCGGCGCCGGCATACGTGGTGGCAGAGTATTGTGAGAATCCCTTCCCGGAGCTGGTGTGTGCGGCCCCTAACATAATGGAGGTGCTGTACGGAGTCCCTTACTACTAGGGTAACGGCAACTGCTATGATATTGTACACGGGATGCTCACCTGATCAAGACATAGTGTCTAATGAAGACTTGGCTAGTATATCGATATATGAATAGCTTAGATATTTAGGAGTTAGTTAAAGGAACCCTATTACTTCAATGTTATTTTTTATGAGGATTATCCAACTATTTTTCATTTTAAAAAGTATATCACATAGAAAAAATCTTCAAAGTAATTTTGTTTTTGATTTAATTTTGTTGATTAGTTGAAATACAACTTAACATTTATCAAAGTCTGTAAACGTATTGTTATTCTGTTCTAATATAAATATAAAACACCTAAATAATACGAGAATGGGCTTTTATAAACAGCAATTTACAACCTGTTAGTAACTACTATTAGACTATTAAACTATTATATTTAATATATGTAAATTCGTATTATTAAAGTGAATAAATTCAAACAAATATATGAGTTTTATTAGAGCTAACCCTCTGCAAATCAATTTCGCAAATTTAAGGGTGCCTGGTCGTAATACTTTTAGACAAAAGTTACTAAAATTTAAATTTAGATATGAACATATAGTTGGTATATCTGCAGGAGTATCATACACTTTTTTATTACATTCTAATACCTTTTAGAAAACTGGAGTATTTGTATTTGAGGTTCTATCATCATGACTTTCTTTGAATAAGTTGAAGGTATGATGTAAAACTTTTCCGTTATTTTTTAAAGAAGCTCACAATCTTTATACTGCTATTTTAGAATCATATTCGATTTTGTTTATTTTGCTGTAAACCGTTCTAGCTGAAATCAAAATTAGCTTTACTAAAACTACTTAAGACGAGGTTAGGAATAATATAATTATTTTGTCTACAGTAAATTATTAAATCTGTTACAAATTGTTCGTGGAGGTAGTTCTCAAAGTAAGTGAAAGTTCCCATCATTTCTGATATCTTTGCATTTATGTTGTTTGATAGGTAGTCCTACAGCTTAAATTGGGTTCCGAACCATCGGCACCTATAGTGGGTCGGGGGGGAATGCGGCGTTATCACGCATCTAATAGGCTTAATGATTGGCTGTGATTGAACCCGGAACCTTACCGACAAAAGACACGTGCTCTACTGTTATACCAGACCACTTCCACGTCTAAAGTAATGGGGACGATAAAAAATCGTAACAAATAGTTATAGTAAAGCATTAAAACAACTGATTTTTCTGAAATTTCCTAAAGTGGGTACAGGTCTATGAAGTAAAAAGAAACAAATGAGACTCTAATGCAATTTAAAATACGGTTTTATTTATTACTAATAATACACTAATTTTAAAATTACTTAATTACGTTTTAATAAGCCTATGCAGCAACTAGAAGGGCTAAAACAAGGCAGTATTTCATAAAGAAAAGATTATTCAAATGTGTTACGGGACGTATTGCTTTACCGTACATCACCTTTCTTTGCATCATTATCATCTGGTTCCCTCGACTTTATTCTCGTGGACTTTATTGATTCTCATTGATATCAGGTTCTTTTCTTGATGTTAAAAATATTGCTACTAGGAACAAAAAGTAAAATTTAAAATCAAATAAATTATATTTAACATTGACAGTTATAAAGTCCAGTATTGCGTAGGCTTCAAGTTTACGACTTCAATTATTGGATTGGCACCTTCATAGAAATATCTGAAAGTACCATACAAATTATTATCGCAATATATAAAAACATAAATATTAACATGTATGTATAGTGACATTTTATTAACTATAAAAAATTCAAAGTTGGTTGGTTTGGTTATTCTCATAAATACAAACCGTACACAATTTGCGTGGATCAGTTTCTAAAACTCCACAAGCACACAAATCATAAACTAGTAAAATTCACAATCTTAAGTTGACCAGTTTATAAAATTCTGTTATAGGTTCAAATAAATCGTAAATTGTTAAACATTAAATGTATAGAATGTAAACTAGGGACCCTAAGTGGGCTCAGTATATGTGTCCATACGTCTCTTAAGGTTTGTGTACAAGGTGGTTGGTAACGGTATAACACGCAAAAATAGTAATAATAATATTTGTTTAACATTTTATGATTGAATATAATTCTATTTGTTTAGGTATCTAAGGTGAGTATGAAAAGTAGTAGTTGTATGAAAAGTAGGGCTTTACAAATTTATTTTAGGTCTGAATGTTCGCAAGTAGTGTTTTAATGATAAACACATTACTTGTGTAGAACTATTTACATAAATTACGCTCTTAAGCGTTATTAAGACTGTTCAGATGGTTTACCAGTGTATATAATAATAATAATAATAAATGTTATCAAAATATTTGATTAAATAACTTTACAATGGACGAAAACCAAGAGGGTGTTTTTGGGCTGTTTGAATTCAGCTATTAAAACGACATAGGAACGTCAAACAATATCGTCCCAAGTCGACTAAATAGTCAGTGAAGACAATGTTTTGCGCAGTTGTTTTTCCCTTACTACTTCGAAAAGATAACAAATAATAACAGATTTTCCACTAATTTCCCAATACAAACCTTTTTAAACTACCTTTTCATTGACTAATTTTACAACATTCTACTTTTAAAACTGCCATTTATGTATAGGAAACAAATAAATTTATAAACAATGAATATAAATTTATGTTCCCCACATAAAAATAAAGTTAGTAAAACGTACTTGCGCTCTTGAAATATTTAATTTTTAAAATTTGATTTGCTGAAAGGATTTAGAAAGTCTTTAATTTGACCTAAAATGCTGATTAATAATAATAGTTTTATTTATATAGTCTTTTGGGTGTATTTAAAGAGCTTACGGGTAAAACTCAAAACAGCAATAAGTGATTTCAAAAAACAACTCATTGTTGTTAAATGTATTACTCAAATTTGTTTTTATCTTAAATTTATTTTAGATTTTAAGTAAGAAGTCGGATTGAATCGAACATTTTCAAACGAATTAGAAAACTTCCCTAATACAAGAAATGATGAATAATGGACACAACTAGTCCATTTGCCTACTTAGATAAAATGTTCCGAATTATGTTAGAAAAGTAAATGCACTATGATAATGTTTTAAAATATTTACCTAAGAGGTCACTCGGTTAATCACCTGAGGATTCGAGACTCAATAATTAAGGTAATATTGATATTAGTCCAAGTTCCTGGTTGGGTAGAATAAATTACCCCCAACTAATATTGACTTTGCACTAAACACTGATGACCTCGGGAAAATCTGTTTAATCTATGCTAATCAAGTAATTTGAAATAAACAATTGAAGAATTAAATACTAACACTATTAATTTATGTAATCCACATTTATATTTGTGGTAAAAATACTAATAATGGCTAGTATCATATAAAGGAGATAATCTTACACCTAAAGCGAACAATTAAATCATATGTGGGTTTATGAATTACTATGAATTACATGCTCAAAAAAATAAACCAATATGAAACTGTGTAAACTACGCGGACACTTAGGTCACATGATAAAATGCAATCAAAGGAGGTGATTCCCCGTTTCACAGTTCAATGATATTTTTGCGGGGACGGTTCATAATTTCTGAAATTTAGGTTTAAAAATAAAACTATTATTATTTCAGAGTTTCTTTATCCTATACATATATTTAGTTTTTTTCTAAGATCCATCAACCCGTCGCTATTCAGTTAACTAAACGTCCACAAAAAAATAGCTTTGAACTTTTCTCGTTTACAATTATATACAAAGATAAAGAACAAAATAAAATACCGGTTTTCCATTTCCAAATAAAGTTGTTTACCCACATAACAAAACTTGAATGAAGTGAGCTTTATTTAAAATAGCATATATGTATGCGAAGCTAATTTTTGTTTCAGGATGTATTTATAGGCTTTATTCATCTCATAAAAGTGTCAGAGGGACTTACAAATAGTTAAATAAACACAGTTTAACCATTAGTACACGATGAAGAATGGGTAATGGGATGCCAGATTTGGTCAGGGGATGAAGATTGAGGTTAGGTAACAGAGAACAACCCACCGTTTTGTGGGACCGTGGAAACGCCCCCATTTCATTAGGGGGTTTTGTATTTTGTTTTTTTTTCGCACGAGGGTCCAATACATAACGTAGGGGGAAATATATCACTGGTTATACCACGTACTGCAATATTCTTATAGAATGCAGGAAAAGTTGATTAAATGTTTCAGTAATTGAATCATAACGATTAAGAATTTCAAATCAGAGCCCAGTTCTTTATATTTTACGTAGACTGATCTACATTGACGTTTTGTTAATGTAATTAAATGAGATATTCGCCGGCACTGTTCTCATATAACTCACCAGACCACGCTGCTATGCGCCTTACAAAACCGAAGCTTTTATCCTAACAAACAAGCATAAAAACCTCACCAATGATTATTACTTATTGTTCAAAATAAAGAAATAAACGGATTACTACATTCTATTCCACGTTCACAGTGCAGTACAGGTCGTGTAGCCATGCGAATACCTGAATTGTAATAATCATGTTGTCATGCTGGTTGCTCTAACTGTCATCACGACCTGAGGTAAGATACTTAAATTGAATTTATTACTTTCTGTATTTTATAAAAAGTTAAGACAAATGTGTGCAATATTGTGCCTATATTGTGATAAAATTGTTACAAAGAAAACAAAACTACTCACTATAAACAGTGGAATAACACCGAATTACATCAAACCCGTTTCTATGTTAATATTTTCAGGACGATGAATACCTGTCGAAACGCCATTTTAACGCAAATACTAATATTAATTTTAACGCATTGGGCATATTGGATGGTCTTTTTCACACTGTGCAATGTGCATGGGTCAGGTACTGCGCCGTGAACGTGGAATAGGCCTAGAGAATGTAGAATAATAACCTACGTAATGCGGCAATGGAAATTTGTTTTTGGTACAAAGTCAAATCAGATCTTTAAATTTGTATGAGAATTTTTTTTTTAAATTTGTTCATGCATTTCGATTATGCTTATACTCGAGGAATGAGCGTACACCTAGCATTATAATTAATGTTAAGGATAATAAACTCGTAATCTTTGGTAGAGTAAAAGAAATCCATTTTACTTTTAGTTATTTCAGTTATCATTGAACAGATCAGATAAATGTTAAGTTACTAGGTTTATAAAATAATTGTCGCGTACAGAAGTAGATAAATTTTACAAATTAGGAGCCCGCAATCCCGCTGTTGCAGAGGTTTAACGCTAAAACCAGGCTTGACCCATGCACCGCGGCGCTGCAGTCTGTCGTGAGGACGCGGCATTACAGTGGGGCAACACTATAAACATGTCAAACCCGTGGGATATTGTAATATCTGTAAAAGATGGGGGTAGTAATCTGCTCTACTTTACTGTGATTTTTTCATTGACTTTTCCAAACATTAGGTTGAGATTTAAAAAATGTACGGGACTTTTTTTAGATTTATAAGCCTATATGACTTTGAAATATTTTAGAAAATAAAAGATTTTTCAAATAAGTTTTATATGAGCATACATATTGTATGTGGTCAAGAAAGTGATTCCTCTCTGTTAAAACTGTTTATTGAATGTCGATACATCTTATGTTACTTTATGCTTTAAAATACTGAAGGATTATTAAAGGTTTGACGACATTTAGCCTGGACAAACGGAATGCTACATAGCCCAAATGATTTTTAGCAAACGAATAAATCAATAGCAAAAAAATATTTATGTTTAAATGTTTTATTTAATACAACAAACAAGTAAGTATTGAAAAAATAGTATTTTATGTTAATGTATTAAATCTGTGCTCTTTTTTAATCCGCATGATTCTTTTTGACATACAATCCGCCCTTTCAGTTGAAAGTTTTATAATGGGTTAGCAATTAATGCCATGCATTTCGATGAATTAGAAATTAGTTGCATATCTTTAATTTAAACAACTAATGGGAAGATGGTAACATTTACGTTTGAAACCAACCATAATCAATCGAGTTAATCATTTGACACTATAATGAATATTATTTAGCACCATTTGATTTTTCCATAACGATGATGTGCAGCCCCTACTTAAATAAACACAAAAACGTTAAACGTAAGTATTAGTAAACCTATACTTTATTTTCAAAATATTTGTATTTATGTACATCTACGAAATTACATTTTTCGTTTTGATAGGATTTTGAACACTGGAATCACACTACCTAGTTTCTACCAGTGCCGTACTAGAAATCATCTCACAAACCTTTTTTAAAGAGTGTACTTGAATATATCTAAGTAAACATTAGATATTTAATACTTTGCTCTAACCCCAACCTCCACAGGTGGGTCAACAATTGGCTTCTGAGTATGGGGCCAGAGCCATGGTCTTCTCTAATCCCCATAAGCCTAGCTCAAAATTATATCGCGTTTCTATTTACACATTTTTCAAAGTACTATACATATATTTTTTTATATTTTTTCTATTAAATGTATGAGATAAAATATTTCAAACTAATAATCAATTTAACCTTAAATTAATCCATTTTCGAATTGACCATTTAGAAAATTATACATTTTAACAAATATAAGATGCATTTACGAATGTTTTGGTGTAAGGTACGCTGTAACATATTTTTTTGTTATTTTAGTTTTTACATGTTATGTTAGTATTAATAATGTATAAAATTAATGTAATTTTAACGAGTGTTCCTTTTAAGATTAGTGATAAAGTGCGTGATGTGACAGTCTGCTGATAAGGACTCATCCCCAAACACAGACGGAGGGACTTCTTGGGGATTTTTTTGATTTCTGTACATTTGATTTAACTTTTTGTAAATTGTTGATTATTAGCAAATTTTACGATTAAAACATTATCAAATTATGTTGTGATACAAACTCTGAGGAGGTATACCTATCTTCTGTGTTGAAAACTATAGGCCGAAAATATAGTTTTTAAACGCATTAAAAAATTATTTAGTAAAACTTATAATTCATCCTGAGTTATATGATTTTAAGGAATTATAAGTATACTTGTATCTTATTCATATAAATGTTTTACGGGTAAACAAATAACTATACAAATTGTATTACTTTAGATTCTTGGACGTGGATATACAAATCCCTAAAAGCCCACAAATGTTGTCTTACAATTTTGTTAAATGCTCATAAACCTTTAACATAAGGTAATGTAAATTTGCTGGGACTTTTATTGAGTACTATATATCAATAGTGGCTAAGTACACCTGATTAAAGTTAGTGCTTTGGGGTTGGCGAGGTAGTTAGTGGAATAAGCTGAGTCGTTAAAAAGAGTAATAGCCCAGTGCAGAGCTTTACTAAGGGAAGTGTAAAGGTCTTAAGTTACTGGTTTAGATTGAGGGAGAGCTGCACTGAAGTCGAGTTACTAATATTCTTTATTACCTACTATTAGCTATAAACTACATTACAATGAATTTTTAATTTATTTGGAAAACTTATTTGTTTACCAAACAAATCGTATAAATTCGTAAAAATAGTAAACAATTAATTTTAGAACAACACATTTTAGAGTGCATTATTTTAAGCGGCAAGATTAAGAACTAAAGTTAATCTGTATAAAACGAAATTTTCATGGTCTGTGAACTACCTGAAGTTGTATCCCTCTTGTACATGTTTTACTTCCTTTTTAGGTTAGGCAAAAACGGGATCTTTTCATGGGATTCCGACTTGTTACGCTCAACCAAACGTAATCTATGTGAGTAGAGCAAATAAGATGCAGTTAATTACGCACATTAATTTTCCTAGCGAAATTGATAAACATATTTCCAATTATGTTTTTAATGATGCTTAGACTGAAATTTGTTTGTTTATCTCTACATATATAGATAGATATGTATAATGCATAATGTTCTAATCTGAACTCAAACCTAATTTCAATGGTATTTTATTAATTGAAAAGACTATTAAATATTGTTAATAATTGTAAGTTATGTTATATAATTGTCATTATACATGTTTAAATTTTATTTGTGACCTTTAATAATACAAAGATAAATCAAATAGGTAGTTGATATCCACATGGATTGAATAGAACAAGATATAATACACAAATTTAAAATATTTTACAGTATTGAATAGAATAGTAGTAGGTAATTTAATACACAAATTAAAAATATTTTACAGTATTGAATAAAATAGTAGTTGGTATTTAAAATTAAGTTTCAGATTAGTATTACAATAGTGGTGAGGTATCAGATTAATATAATAATACGTGGTATACTATTATGTTGCTAATGTAACAAGATAAGTTATCGCTAATATATTACCCTCTTGCCCTGTTGCAATCTGTTGGTGACGGCTAAATAGCCAGGCTCATGTAGTTCAGTATGTAATTGATTAGTTGTATGTTAATGAATCCCCTTTTATTAGAATGTAACGTGCAGTTACAACAACTCAGGTTGTAATAAAATAGGTCGTTTTACACTTCAATTTACATCCAGTCTATTTTGACATGCAAGTATATATATATATATATATATATATATATATATATATATATATATATATATATATATTCAAGATAGTTATATACAGTTCTAAGAAACCTTATATCCAGAGTAATTTAAAATAATGTTGGAGGCAATGGATCTCAATGCCATAAGACATGGTTACATAAAATAAATTTTAAAGTAATTTCAGTTGTGCACTGCAGAATTTCGTTGACAATTCAGAGTTAGAATTAGTAGGTTAGTTTTCTTCTTTGCCCATTTAGTGTCTTAAGTACTGTTGTTTTTTGACGCCATTCTGTAGGTTATAACGTGTTCTCTATTGATAAATATTTCAACTTCTATTATGAATGTATGGTATTGTTTCTGATATTAATAATTCTATTTTCTCAAAATAAAACTACTTCACAGCAAAACAATTACACCTATGAACAACTCAAATTATAGCAACTGTCACGTTTTCAATACCAATTGACTTCTATAAACATACATACAATGGAGTTATGCACATATATTAATTAAACAACATAGACTGTTTACACATTGTGTGTTCTGTACTTGAGTTTGCCCCTAAAACAACTACCTGGACGGAGCAGGTAGACTGGAGAAATGTTAGCACAGACCAACATAAGAAGTGCCATCCACCTCGTCTTATGGGGTTTGTAAATCTCGCCCCTACTGTGATAGAGTATTACTTTGATAATTAATCTATTTTATTAGGAAAATCACACCTCTCCCTTTATGATTCGCCAATGCGGTACCTAAAATGTTCCCAAGGAATCCTATGTTTATTAGAAATATTGTTGTTTTTAGAGTCATGAAAGTAGTGTTTTTATCTCCTAATGTCGCAAATCGTTTGTTACTAGTAAGATATTTATTAATTACTTATTTAACATGTATTGTTAAGTTTCATTCTTATTAAAATATATTTTCTTACTTATAATACATTTATAATAATTTATTGATTAATTTTTTACTTAAATTTTATGTTTAAATATACTTTTGTTGGGTTATAGATAAAGAATAAATAATTACATTACACTGCATTACATTTAACAGTTGTTTGCTTACGTATTTAAATTTGTTGTAAGTATTGCGTACAAAAGATAAGTGGTTGTAGACATAGTTATATAATTTGAGAAACGTATATTGTTCTGCTAGTACACAGACAATAAAGTACTTTAATACATAGCTATAAATCTGTTCCTACGTTGCATCTGCTAGAGACTGAACGTGACATAATAAATGGCTAGAAACAAGTGTAACGATTTATAAAGACAAAAGTTTAAAGTGTAACTTTGCAGCACTAGTTCGCGCTGCACTCTTTTCTTACCGGAGAATGGCGGTCAGTAATCACAATGTGTACAAGTTACCTTTTAATTAAGTAACTTATGACGAAATATCAACTTTTTGATTTTGCTTAGCTTGTATCTGCTAAATAAATAGTCCTTGGTACAACACAAATGCATCAACACACAATAAATCACTTTTAATAAAATTTTAAAACCTTGTAGAACTTCTTAAACAAAAAACTATCGATCTTAGATAAAATACATTTAAAACAAAGGCATTCATTGTTCAAAAGCAATTGATTGTTTTCATTATGAACTGTCATATGGTACTCTATAAACATTCAATTACGGCTAACGTGAAATTAACATTTTGCAGAGGCTTAAAGTTTCAGAACGTGACTCATTCCAAATATGCTTCTATAGGTTGTTGTTATTACTCTCGGGAAAAACCATGTAAACTTCATCCAACAACAAAAATAGAGCTTTGATCTGGCTTTCATGTAGTTTTAGTACTATGCTATTTTGTTAAACAATTCTTCATCCACAACCCATCTGCTCTGAGGGAGTAAAGACAAAGAGCAAATTTTATGGATATCAGATCACATACGTGAAATTAAGACACATAAAATATCTTAGCCATATAGTTAAACTGATAGCGCTTGTAGTTTTTAGTCAGTTTATGCTTTATTCACAATAAAATAATCTCATACAATAGAAGAATGACAATTTCAATACTTTGTTTGTTTGTATCAACACATAACAAACTATGTACTATTTATCAGAAATAATATAAAGGTTCAAGTAATAAATACAAAACTATGTTATGACTTGTAAATCTACTGTCAAAATGCTTCATAGAAATTATGAAAAAGTGTAATTTCATAGTTAATCAATATTGTTAAGATAAGCTCAATGGCCTTACAATATCTTTTCTATTAATGTTACTATTTAATTACTATTTGGACAAAAAAAGGAATTGTGAAACACATTTCAATTGAATTTTTAAGTTTCAGATTACTTTAAAGGGTAACCTCGATGCTATAATACTTACTATATACTACCGCAAGAAATTTAATTGATTAATCTTTGCTTCTCTTCACTCTATAAACAATGCAACTATAGTATACTAAATGTAAAAATGCAAGATGAAGTCTTGATTGTTCCATTAGAAACCGAACACTTTCATCTCCCTTTGTTAACCTGCTACACCACCCAACCGCCCCGGTTAATTATATAAGCCGGGGTTCATGAAATAATTACCAGATGGCGTTTATTATTTAATCTGAAGCCTTTAATGTGTTTAATAAAATTGTTTTCAGCATTATTGCAGTTATAAACAATATACTATCATACTTTCTAAGTGATCTTCCATTAGTAAGTTATGTAATATGCTTTATATAGTTCCTCATATGGTAGTTATCTTTAGAATACAACTGATCACATTGGGCAAACTGCAGATATATTTTATTTTTAACAAAATACATGTACACGGCCAGCCACCATTAGGAAAGTATGTAACCATTTTGTATATAAATTAATAATGTTGTGAGTTTCGGTAAGAAATTTAATACATTGTCTGCTAAAATAAATTCAAATGTACGTAGGTTTGTTTTTATTACGACTATTACACATACCTTGAATATTGCAGATTTTAAACAGGTTATTCTCTTTTTAGTGAATATTTAAAATCTGTATGAGTAAAACCGGAAAATATAAAAGGAAATTTAAATGATGTCCACCATTGCAACTAATTATAAAACCAGAACGAGTACTTTAAGTCAGATATCGGAAAACTGCTAGCTACATTTAAAAATATATGTTTAAATTGAACATATTTTGTTTTAGACTTTTAGATATTTGTTGGCCTAATTCGCATACATAAGATATAATCGCTAAAAGATTTTAAATACATAAAAAAGGATTTAAGTGCATTTAAACAAGTTAAATACAACAAAATCGTCAAAATTTTATAAATAAAAGATAAGGAGGTAGGTACTTACTTAATTAATCACTTAATTACGTCTATAGTTTTTTTTTTCTATATGGATTCTAAACTCAATCCTCAGATAACCCTGCTTATACTGGATATACCCATGCACTGAGTGGCTAACCTTGTATCAAATAAGACACAATAACGTACGTCTCACAACACTACAAACTATATTTACTTATACTGCACTTACCTACCGCACATTGTTAATACTCATAATACAGGATTTTAAACCTTCGATTTCAATCAACCAAACGTTTATCGTCTTTTTAATCTTCAGGCTTATTAAGATAATAACAACACACTTTATCATAAACTGTATTAAATCGTCACGAATGTTTAGGTAAAACGTATATACCATGTAGTTGGGGTATGATTAATTAACATATTTATTTGTTGTTTGTTTTCCTTAGGAAATAAAAAAGTTTTACCTATACAAATTATTTTATTTTGGTAACAGATTTAATCAAGCTTTTAAGCGATTGCTGTAAGAAATAGAGCAAATACTCATGTTTGCTGAGACATTTCATTGTTATAAATAATACTCTTACATTTTGGTATAGGGGGATTTTTTTATTAAGTAAGCTCTTAGTTCCATTGTTCAGAAATATATAAATTTACGCAGAACGATGCCTTTGCAATTAGAAAGAGATAAGTTCCTTTTGATAAGTAAGTGCGTGCGATTGTGGCATTGAAACTGTAGCCAGGTATAGTACATGTACCTCTTTAAAAAGAAAATTAACTAATAGACATAAATAAGGTAAAACAGAACTTTAAGTTTCATTATATTAAAATGTCTAAAGTTTGTAAAAGATTTTCGATTTCCGCTCTGAAAATATAATTGATATAAATCTTGCATTATGGTCTTGTAAGGGTCATTCACATTATCGAGGGCATTTATAGAAATTATCAAGTGAGGGAACATGTTGTAGAAACTGCCCCTAGGGAGTTGGACAAAGCCTTAAACATTCCTTATCGCAAGGGTCATAAAATCTCAGATATTTCAAAAGGCCAATAACGCCACCCTCTGCCAGTCGTGGTGAGTGAAAAGGAATTTCAGAGTTTTCTTATTTTTTCACAGGGAATTTTCAAGAGTTTTCTCTGCCATTTGCTGTTTGAATAGATTATTGTGACAGCAAAGTTGTAAGACATAATTTTTCGTTCAGCTTAAGCAACTTTCGGTATTATTTTAAACAGGTTAGGGCACTTGTAACATCCTTTGGTAATTTTATTTAAGAATTGAAAAGGCAAGAAAGTTTTAATAAAATTACAGCTAAAATAATATATATATATATATTTTTAAATAGTTTCGATATGCTAGGGTGAAACAGATTATATTAGATAAATCATAGTAGTGGGTTGTTTGAGTAAGTGCGGTGAACTCGATTAGATCTACTTACATATTATGATTTTAGCTGCGAGTGAGTGGAAAACAAATGAATGTAAGTAAAATAAGTTACTCCTGAGTTCATCAAGTCTCAGGCTCTGTTTTCTTTTTTAAATTGCATTAAAAACAGTATTTTAAAAATAAATAGTTACTTACTTAAAGACGATCCCTCTTTTAGCGTTTCTAGGGAAGCATATTGTTATAAGTATAAACAATGTTATGGTTGATTTTATATTAAGATCGGACTTCTGTAAAATTAATTTCTCAGTGGTGAAGTAGAACTAAGCTCTTGTTTTTAGACTAATATTGAAAGTCTAGATATTTATTAAAAATTATATATTCCTGGTAATAACGATAAGGTCAAAACAACTAAGGAATGCTATGTTCTTACTCTGGAGATACTCTGCCTTCATGAACATAGACATTACTATCCTTACTTATCATGGGTGTTAGTGCCAATACATGTGATATGCGTTATCGATTTGGGAATCTTAGAATAGTGGAAGAAATATTTTAAGTCCAAAAGAAATCCTACGTAATTATTGTAGGCCCAACACATATCCAGTCAAGCAGATGTGTTATTAAAAACAACAACTTATTACAATTCCGAAGCCTGTTAATCTTTGAAACTACGATCACTGTTGAAGAAAAACCCTCCACTTTTCTCCGGAAAATAGCAATCTCAATAAACATAGCAATTTCAATATCTCAATACAACCCCTCTCTCTTTCTTAATATATTATACATAATAGTTAAAGAATTAAATATATTTCCCTTTTGATATTCATCGGTATGAATCCTATCCCACGTTGTCACTGTAACATTGTATACGTTATGTCCTCTCATTCATATCAAGACTCTTCTAACATATCAAATGTTTAGGAGTTGAGATGCTATTATGCAATGACAACTAAAATTTAGCTCAAACGACAACAATACTAGTTTGTCTGTCTTTGTAAAAACTGATAGACTTGTTTCTGATACCGTGAACCAAATAAATTCTTTTTAAAACTAAGGTTTAGATACATAAACCGAGTGGATTTATATAAGGAGGTAAATGGTATATTTTATGTGTACACTGAAAGAAATATTATAGTAATCCAAACAATATTGCATAGTAAATGCAATTCTGGTAGTTTTTACAAGATTTATATTAATTTACACAATAGTTATGGTAATGTCCTACCATCGCGTCTGTCAAAACTACAATAATATTCTTGCTAAATTATTTGCAATGAGGCTGGTAATTGCATCAACATATTATTGTTGCTAATACATCATAACGATAGTAGTATAGTAAGTAGAAATGCTTAGCGGGAATATTCTGTTATATTATACCAGATTCTGTTTTTGATTACAAAACAATGTCTCAAAGTGGAAATGAGTCGTCACCGGCCTGCCCTGAAGCGTGAATGTACCGAGACAAGCAATGTTATAGTTTATCGTGTGATCGGTATCGGAATGTGTTATACTGCAATATGTATGTGTCTCACTGTCTCAGTAATGTTTAAATAAAATGAAGAATCAACCTAAGGATTAACTGAAGATGTGGCTGTAGCCACAAAACATGCAATGGCATAACCTCAAAAAGTATATTGAACAGGTATAGTATTATTCAGTAAAGTATTATCAAGTAAAATCCAGCAGTTTCAACATGAATTCAGAATCTTATTTAGGCTTTCAATAGCCTAGGTTGGATATTAACAAGGTAAAAGTAACAAAGAGACTGAGATTAAGTTACTAAGCCTTAAATAATCACAATAATCAAAAATATGATTAAATCAAAGCGAACGGTGGTCTATTAACCCCATACTTCTGCAGCTTTCATGTAAGCAATTTTATGTAACTGATTTTGGTTAGTTTTCAGGTTATGTTCGTTAAACTGTAGGGTTGTACGTAACCACTCCACTGTAGTAACCACAAAAACAACTTATTGTAGAAATAAAAAAAGGTATTGCCATAGCTACTATACATTCTGAGAGGAGAGTCAACCGAACTTATAGCTGCAGCAATAACTTATTGTAAAAGTAAAAATAAGAGTTATCGTTATAAATACTATAAACTCTAGTAACGATTCTCATAATGTATAGTGTTATTGACAATAATTATTGCTCTGACAGCAAGATGTATTGCTTGGGCTCCAATTTCATTATTGTAATATTTGCAATAATTTATGTTGCACGCTACAATAAAATATTGACAATAACAGGATTGTAGCTGCTACCAAACACATTGCTGGGACCATATTTACAATAATTTATTGTTCCACGTACCATATTCTGGTTCATATAACAATAATCTTTTTTCAGTGTAGGCTCACTGTGAAATTTATTTTATAAGGGATAACGTTTTAGGTGAGCTATTTTCAGCTTTCATAAAAATGGCTTATTAAATGAAGTATGAGAACTTTAAAAAAAGTATATTACATTGGCTTCGGATTTTAAATTTATGAAAGGCTCTTCCGATTAAATATTCCACAGTTATTTTTATATTTTTACAATGGTAAATACATTACAAGGTACATTACAAAACTTTTAAATAAGATATACTTCATTAAAACGGATAATTTTTACCAGGTCTAATTATCATTAAATACAATTTTAAGTCTTATAAAATAATATTATAAGGTTTTAGGAAACTACCGGTAATGAGCAGCAGTAAAATCCAAAAACATCTATGTTGTACTAAGTTATTTTCGTCATCATCATCTATATATAAAAGTGTAATTTTAGGTAAAACTATAAAATTATCTATACAGCCAGTATAGTTTCAGGATCGTAATTAAACACATAAATATATAGTTATATATTAATTAAGCTACAATTCATCAGTATACTTAAAAATACAGTATACCACTTCATATTTACAAATATACTTATGAAGTTTGTCATATCAAATACAAGGTGAACGTAGAAGACGCCTTATTGAAGTGAGAGCCCGTGAATGGAATATGGAGCTCCTATGCCGTATTCTCTTAGCTTTGTGGCCTTTATAATAAAACCTATAACAATGGAAAATTCTTTTGGCAGAGTGATAAATCTCGAAGTCTTATCTACCGAAAGAACCTAAGGACTAGTTGTTTCTCTATGAATATGTTAAATTGTAATTAAAAGAAATACTATTGCAGGTATTGTTTTTTGTTTAAACAATCATAATCTTTAAAGTATTATTTCTGTACTGTTGTTAGTAATTTATAAATTATTAAAGTTCTTTTAACCTCCTCACCCCAATGCATAATATACGGAGAAAGCATTGTTTTATTTGTTTTTTTTTAGAGTGAATGGTGGAAATATTAGTTTTGGTGTTCCTTGAACTAATAAAGATATGTTATAAGTGATTTTTGTCTGACAGTATGGATGCATAGATATTTACAGACTCAAAGACCACGTAATTGGCTCGATCTTGATAACATGCTGTATATATGTATAAAAAGACCAAGTAATTGGATCGATCTTGATAACATGTTGTATGTATGTATAAAACTACGGTCAATAAAGCTGTTTATCTGTTTTTAATTTGTATGGGTAATTATTTCCCAAAAGTAGCAAACAATTTTACTTATTTTGTTTATAGCTTCAACGATTTGAATTAAAATTGGATGGTTATAGTGCTTTAGATCCTTTAAAAACATTTCACCACACGTAATTCAGTAAGAATTCAGGTTCAGAAATAATAATCATTAAAAAGTTCAAATTTTGTTTATGAAAAGATAAAAAACACCTTTATGAACGATAACAAACTAACTAATTTGTGAATTGTTATTCAACGATTAATATTTGAAAATGCAATTTAAATATAAACTTGGCGGTAATCCCTTTGTCTACGTCAAACTAGTGGGAAATCATAAAATTTATAGTTCTCTTTTACGTCCTTATATATTTCAGCAACACTTGGTATGCATGTCAATTTCACATTGACCAATAGAATCTATTCAGACTATGTTGCTACCTAATCTTGGAAAGATGAGGGAGATTCCGGAATTAAAACCACTATGTAGCAAATGAATCTGTAATATACCTAACAAAGGGAATAGGGAGGACAAAATAAAGTTGACTAGACAATTTTTAATATAAAGTAAATGTATATGTTGGATTAATTATACCCATTATTTGCATTACTGTACGTCAGAATGCATACTTAAAACCTTTGTTTAGTACATATATCATTGACAGACATCATCATGACAGAGAGAACATGTGTTAGTATAATTCCCTTTGTATAAATGGCATTAGTTCTTATTTTAATAACTTGGTTGGTTAATCTTGAGCTATGTCTTTTCTGAATTTTCTCAAATGCCCAACTCAGGAGCAGCCAAAGAACTGAAGAATAAACTTGAATAAAAATGTATATAATTGTCCATATTCTCTGATAAAAAAATCCTAAAAGCCTTTGATCCGTAAATTTTAAAATAAAAGCATAAAAGTATAATATGAAAACAAGTTATTAAAAGTATTTGATTTTTTGTTTTAATAGTAATGTCTAATTCAAGTTCTAGAACAAAATAAGTCTAATAGGTTATAAGTTTAATAGGTTGGTTTAATAAGTTTAATAGTAGTCATCATCCACTGTCTACTAAATTAACGAAATATCGAGAAACACCAGGGGCGTAAATTAGAAGAGAAATTATAATTTGGTTTGACAACTGTAAATGGTATGTTACTTTTAAAATGTCAAACAAAATAAGATAAATCTTTCTGTTACAATATATTTCCCTTTTATAATAGTAGTACTTAGTAGCTTCTGGTACAGTTTGGGTCACTGCTTGGCATCTGGTTAGGGTATGCTCTGGAATGAAATTTCACCTCTATTTGGCTTAGTACCGTTAGTGGTACAGTATACTTTTGTCAACAGAAACCAAAATTAAATAATTTAATTTTAAAATATTGGTTTTAGTTATTTTCGTTAATGTCTGATTTTATTTACGAGTAGTTTGAGTTGGTTCTCGCCTTTCCCAGGTGCCAAGCACCGTGGCGCGAACTGTAGTGGGGTTTATTCGAATGATACCTACACTTTTTATAAACCCCCAGGTTATTATCAAACTCATGTTCAATCTTATGAAAAATCTAATTTTGAGTTCGTAAAACTGTGTTGATCATTGTTAATGAAAGTTTAAAGGTTTTTTGTTACTCAACATAGTGTATTTTATTGATCGATATATAAACAGGAAACCTGTGAGTCCGGTAAGTAAAATGTTACCAGTACGGTCTTTCTTAAGTCAGCGAGATAAATCAGTTTAGTGGGCGACATTCTCAGTTTACTCGATTCATTTAAGTAATTTATTTATTTACACAACCGAAGATCACGTGCATACTCTAAATACACTTCTGCAGAATCAGCGTTTATAAAAAAGATGATTTAGTCTCGGTAATAATTCATAAACGTGTTTTCCACTTTTTGACAAGCAGACATGTAAAATTTTTATAGTTGTCTTTGTTATTGGTATTATTTTATGTATTTGACAATATTAAATATCATATTATTGACTCAACCTTACAAGATGATGAACCAGGAAGATAGGATGGCAATTACTTAGCAAAATATAGATTACGGTAAAAGGTCATATGTGTGGGGTTAAAGAGCCACCCAGTACATTTTTGAAAAGAATCATTCTATGAATTTAACTATTTATCTTAGTTCAATCAAACTACATTGTATAACCTGTGTAAATAATTAAAATTAATCCGTTTGTTGAAATATCAGTCTGTTTGCAACGCTATTATTTTTCATTAGTAGAAAAACTACTATCTATTATATAATGATCCAATATATATTCTAGAAACTAAAGTAAAAAAGTCATGTTCGTGTAATCTTCTGGCCGTGGTTTGTTGTCAGAGTTTCAGGTCACTCTAGGTCCTCTGAAATGACCTGTCGACTGCTACTAAATTTATATTAAATAGGAAACAGTTGTTAAGTCCCCCATTTAAAGATTTGTAAGGACCCCAGTATGTTAGTGTTTTAGAACAAATCTAGTCATAGTTGAGTCTTGGCCTACCAAAGAAAAAACTTACCAGGTTCAATTCCCGGTAAAATCCATATGTCTTTTGAAACTCAGACTACCAGCGGGCTTTGGAAATCACGTTAAGCCTTTGGTCCCAGCTACACAAGTAGTCGGTGGCAAAATTAACGAAATTAGCTTTAACTGTATTATTAGCTTTAATTATCTTTCTAACTCCTTTACAAAGCCTAATCTAACTACAGCTAAACACTAATTCATTCATAAAGAGATCTATTGTATATAACTGTAAGTGTATACAATGGTCCCAAGACTACCGGTATTTACTACCGGTAAAACTCTATGTTTATTGAAAACAGATTTAGTTATGTATGATTTTAAACACATTGGTATAACCTATAAATGTATTAATAGTTTTCAACAAAGCAGACGTAAACTTATGGCGACTAACAAAGTTTGAACAATTTACTTACTTCCATTAATATAATATATAATAAAACATGACTTTAGCTCGTTGGTAGTAAAGATCCCCAATGTGAGATTGGATAAAAAGTGTGTTATGTGAGTTGAGTGGGCCAACTTTTCTGCACCAAACGTGAACTGAAGTTAAACGTGGTTCGGACATTATGACGTGATAGAAAACCCATCACAGTGAAATTTATTTGAGGGTAGAAATACAGTTCGTAAACTTTTTTAAATATATATGACAACATATTTCCAAAATAAACTAAAAACAACTGGAATAAAATGTTGTCTCTCTATTTACAACGAAATGCTATATTTAAGAGAAGTTAGAATTAATTATACATTTATCGACATTCAGTATACCCCAAAACTTTGGTTTTATACCTGAGTTTATACCTGAGTTTTTTATACTCTTGTTTAGAGATGAAATTGAGATATGATAAGTGAACTTTATTGTTCACTCCCAAACTAAGTAGTTTATTCAATGAAAGTTAGCAAATTCAGTATTTACTAAGCAATGGGCAAAATGTCATTGTAACTGCCGTGTTTATCTCGCTAATGGCTTATTGTAGATCTTCAGGTTAAAACACTGCTGAGTGTCTCATGCAAACCATGATTTCACATTTGTTATTCAACGTTTTTCTAAAGCTATTAGTTAAATTTAAATATTTTTGGTTTAATATTGTTTGTATTTGATATAGTAAACATAGTTGTCAAAGTACAAATATTGCAAATTGTGTAAATGTTTAGGATAATTCTAGAATAATGTTTACTAATTTAGAAACACGTTTCACTACTTACTATATAATGGTCGAATTTGGCCTTAGCCGTAACGTATTTGCCTTAGACATATTTGTTAAATACATGATGGTTTATATGACAGTAATAATAAAGTACTATAAAACCCGAGTATTTAAAAAGTTTTAAATTTGTATTATAATATAAAAATATTCTCATACTATTGTTTGTTATTCTCTTGTTAGTTACACTTTGAATATATTTGTGCATCGCATGATATCAACTAATTTTACTAACTCTTTCTATATAGCATCCTAATTGGCATAAATATAATTAATTAATCAAACAAGATTAGTTGGATACTATAATTAGTAAATGTTCAACAAAGTAACATCAGTTGTAGCAAAATATTTTTAACTGTAACTGTGTCTTCTCAATATTTAAACAAACTTAATCGTCATTTAATTAACAAAAATATGTCTGATAAAATTTCAAAACTAAGACTTGGATCAAACTGTATTACGTATTAGCAATAACACCACCTGGCGATAATGCAATGAACCGTGGGCTTATATAATTAACCGCCGCGGCCTGGCGGCATAGTTGGTTAACAAAGTGAGATTAAAGGTTTCGTCCCTTAATTGGACGATTACTCGATAATTGATTTGAAAGCGGATTTATCATTATACATTTTCTGTATTTTAATCTTTAGGACAGGAGTTATATTCATTTAACAACAATATTATATACATTTTTTATACTTTAATATAATTCACTAAATATTTATCCATAAATACTCTTTCCATAAAATTTGTTCAGTTATCGCTGTTTTCTCTGTATTTCTTTAAGCCAGTTGTAGGAATGATTGTTGTTAAAATAAATTTGCATTAAATATTTAATCAATTCCTCATGGCCAGGATACTTGCCAATAACAAATCAAATACTATGGAATAACTTAATTGATGTAAATATAACAAACAAATTAAACTGCAAAGCTGTGTTGGGTTTTATACTTTGAAATAGCGTAGGATTAAAATATATTATAACATAAAAATTATATTTATTTTGACCTAACATTAAAAAACGTAATTCGTATTGCTTGGCATAAAATCACGCTCGATAATAAGTAGCTTAGAAAATTTTAAATTACTTGAAGTGGGAAACGTTGTGAAATCCTTATGGAAACTGAGTTGGTTGGGTAATAATAGCTCAATGGATTCTACCTTCGATATACTTGCTCGTAAAAGAAGTACGTGGCTGCAGCCAGCCACTCGAGGCACTAATCTTGGCTTTGTTTTATAAATATCGCAAAGCATATTTGAAAACAACACACCTATACATGAATATAATTACATTTTGTGAAATATAAAGATCGTAAATCCGATCAATAATGTCGCTATTTAATATATACATTACCATTTATTTATTGAAATAATATAAATCGCAATCATAACACATTGATTTTGCCCTCATGGGTATGAGTGGATTTGAACTACACGGGAGGCCTGTCTCTGACTTGGCCAGAGAGGGGCTGGTAACCTCGGGGTAACCTAGCCAAACTGTTCACAGTCCTAAAGAGACCTCAGACCTTCCTACTACATTTAGATCTTGCAGTATTGTTTCTTCTCTGAGCTACTGTTGTCCAGCTCTTCTTTTATTTGAACCCATCTTGGTGTCTTTCTTTTAACTTTTTTTTAACACGAGTTTGTTTTCTACTGGTTTAACAAATAAACCAGTACATAATATACTACTTAATAGTGTTTTGTAACGTTTCCATGAATATATAACTTGTTGCAAAAATATAACATTGTTATTTTAATATGTTTTTATGAACATATAGGATATTTTAATAGTATTTGGGTTTAGACTTGACTTTATATTTTGAAATTGAATCTTTTTTATGACCAATAAGTACCGCAAGGTAATAATTCTATTTTGTAAATTTCAATCCTCGTAAATTTTCTTAATATCATCTTTCTATATTTAAATAACAAAATAATTGATGTCAAAAAAAAGGATTAAAGACGTATGTGCATGAATAAATAATACCCCCGTCACATCAAACCTGCGTACTCAGCGTATTTCTAATGCATTTATATGTATCTCATTTCTACTTAAAGCCACGTGCCAAGTTTCATTAAAATACAGAGATAAATAAATGATATACGTAGCATTATATTTATTCTCCAAAAGAATAACATTAGGACTGAGTAGGCAGGTTTGCTGCAACCAGGAAGATAATAAATGTATTTGATGCAATAAATGTAACTAATCAGGTGATGCTACAAGTTTCATCAATTTTTGTTAATAATTAAGAGAGATATAAAACTTTATTTATTCTCCATAAGAAAAACAATAGGGCTGAGTATGCAGGTTTGCTGCTAAGGGGACAATAAAAAAAGTTTTTTGAACATATATCAATATACTACAACCAGATGTAGCCATATACCTATTTTCATCAACATACATTCATAAATAATCGAGTTTTTTTTACTCTCCATAAGAATAACATTGGACAACGTACTGTGTCTAGCACTTCAAATATATAAGTAACGTTTGGACACCACAATTTAAACACCAAAATAATTGTTTTTTATAGCTGAAGTTATTGGTTTCAATCAAATTAACTGAGGAAAAATTAAAATCCTTTTTCCCATACGATTTAAAGGTGGAAATATTAGGAATACGTTACTTGGATTTTACCCCCAACCACTTAATCTGGGTTAATGATTAAAATCACGTTTTTCTATGCTCTTTAAAATGGTCGGAACCAAAATCCAGTGGTTTTAGCAGTTTGGTTGAAAATGACGAAAACAGATTTTTGGAAAATTTGGAACCCCCATAAAATCCCTTTCTAATGGTCCAATCTCTCTAGTTTTCGAACCTAAAGTCATAAGTTTTACTCTCCACATTTTCACCACATTACATCATAATCAGATATGTGTTGCAAAAGTTATGGTACCAACGCATACAACTATAGTTGTATGGGGTACAACACCCTCCAAAAAACCCTTCGGATTATTTGATCGGTCTGGTTTTCGAACTTGATAAAAAAATTATACTTTACATGTTTGTGCCAAATTTAATTAAAATCGGACCTTTTTACGAGTGTTATCGTATTAACAGTCATCTAAAAAGCTGTAAATTCGGTTTCCCATATAAATACATGTAAAAAATTGAAACACTGCATTTAAATATGAGTTTCCGGCAGCAATTTTTTTTATTTGGAATCTACGGATAATAATATATCAGTTATAGTCTAAAATGAGATGATTGCCAACGGTACCCTAAACTCTAGTTTTACCCTTCCACTATGCAAATCCTCGGTAATAGATTCTTTTCTATAGAGGAAATTCGCTAAAAATAATCATAATATATTTTAACATTTAGTTTATCCATTGATATATCATATCTCTTTATAAAATTTAAATGACACACGGTATCAAAAACCTGATATATTATATTTACTCTAACTTAGTATTCGGTAAACCTAGATATAGCAGTTTTATTATATTATTTAATAATGTATAAACAATTCGTAGGAAAGCTTTACACCTTTGAACTGTGTTCAGTTGTTTTAAAAGAAAACTAACAATCATCGCTCATTCGCCTTCCGGTTCCTGTGAGCCAATAAGCAAAGCTCTTTACTCTATTAAATAAAAGAACACTAATGTTTTCTAAAATATAAATAATAAATAAATTGAAGGTACTTAATTTTATGTTTCATTTACCAAAAACTAGTTAAACATAATTTCACTCGGTGTTTACTTGCACGACATGTCTAGCTTAGGTATACACACAGTTTACTTGAGTGCCACGTTGAAGTGACTGCTCGTCAACACATTACAGTAAAGCCTTGTGTACCCTCTAGAGAACTGTCAGAGTGTTTTCCAACAACGTTAAGCATTATTGTACCAAACTCATCCAAATATAACTACAAAGAAACTGTACTACTAATTAATGCTTATACAAATATCTCTCGTAGTGTATTTTAGCAGAATCACTATCCTTATCAAAATTATTCCTAAACTAACATAAAGGAAAATTGTATTTCCTCAATAACTGAGCTCCATTAATTTTTGCATGGGGTTTTATTAAATTTCCCTAACCGCTTGTACACTTATTTTACTTACATGATACTTATATAGTATTACTTTATTAAATAAAAAATATTAAATATTACCACTTTGATTATTTAAAAACTTACATTTTAGGTGAAAAGCATACGTTGCAGAAAAATAGGATTGCAAGCTGTGTAAAGATGTCACCTTTACAACTGCTGCTGTTGACATATAAATGACAAACCCTGTGGAGTTAATCGCTGTCAAATTACGTGTTGATTGGTAGCCAGACGTAGCCAATTATTTTCACCTCATTTACTGACACATATAATACATTATTTTATTGCAATACCTATAAAACGGCAGTTCGTATGGATACAATAAATGTAACAAGAACTTACTAAAACTTTCTTCCAGTCAAGTCTCTTTTAATTAGTATATTCTTTATATTCATACTATACTTTTACAATGTTTATAAATCCCCTTTGCGCCAACTGGAATGTTAAGCAGCTGTTCTCATGTTGCCAAGATACCAGACGGTGGATATTAACTGAATATAATTGATGACCGATAAAAAGCTTTCTATATTGAAAACAAATTAATATCGTGCCATTAATATAGTACCACACCCTAACCCAAAATTCTATCTAACGGCTGAAGAGGGCTCAAGCCCCCTATAACAGCCTCAGTGGGCCTGAGAACTTCCCGCTGGAACCTCACGATAACCTACCATTTATAGACTGTCACTTAACTGTAAATTTGTATGTTCGTAATGGACTGGTTCCTTTATTAAAGCCTCATATTATGAACTTTCTACGTAATGAAAAAAAAAAAATACCCCCGTCGCAGCAAACCTGCATACTCAGCGAATTTTCAATGGAGATATAATATCTTAATACTACATAAAGCCACTTACCAAGTTTCATAAAAATATATTCACAAATAAGCGATATATGCAATTTTCATTATTCTCCGTAAGAATAACATTGGGGCTGAGTACGCAGGTTTGCTGCAAAAAGGAACACAATATATGGGTTTTTACGCTAATTTCAATAGAACTTAACTAGGTGAAGTCATATACCAGTTTGTACTCATGTATTTTCATAATTAAGGGAGACAGAACATTTAATTATTCTCCAAAAGAATAACATTGGGGTGAGTACGCAACTTTGCTGTGACGGGATCCTTTGGCAAAATATTTTTTTTTTTAACAAATATCATTAGACCACAACCAGATGAAGCCGTATACCAAGTTTCGTCAGTATGCGTTCATAAATAAGCGAAATATAAAATTTGTCTTTCCCCCCATAAGAATAACATTAGACAACGTACTGTTTTTACACTTTCAATATCTCTGTAACCAATTGACGTAGAAGAATGATCAAAATACCAAATTGTGTGTTTTTTTTAAGCTGAATCCAATGGTAAAAACTAAAATTTGACTATTTCAAAAATTATATGTAAAAAATTCTCAAAACCCATTTTTGGGGTACAAAACCCCCCCAAAATACCCCTTCGGTTGGAGCGATCTGGCTGGTTTTCGAACTTAAAAGTCATAAATGTTGCTTTACACGTTTATACCAAATTTCATAAAAATCGGATCATTTTTACGAGAGTTACCGTGCTCACGGACACACACACACACACACACACACACACACACACACACACACACACACACACACACACACACACACACACACACACACATATATATCGAACAAATGGTGTTTTTTGGGTCTGGGGACCTCAAAACGAAAAGTTATCATGGTCCCGGGCCTAGGTCTTACCATGCCGACTACGGTAATAGCTTCTTCCCTATATGGAAAATTCGCTAAAAGTCACAATACAATGAATTATTCTCTTTATAGGTTTGTTTAAGAACTTTTAACTTCGAGGCGAAACTAACAGTGTTTAAAATTCGGTGAAAATTTAAACCATAAAATATGCTGATACATGCCTAGCCAAATTATCGAAGTTTAGGTAGAAGGTTTGGCATGCTAAACAATTTTCCTTTTTTAAAACTGTAATATCTATTAAATTAAATCAGAAACAAACACACACACACACATATATATATATATATAAATTAGTTTAAATTATAACATTTTAGTAAATGTTTATCCACTTACATTAGTTTACTTGCTCCACTTGGAGAGAGGACAGGTGTTTTACTAAAAGAGAAGAGAAAGTGTACAATAATAAACAGCCATTTAAACTGTACAATTTGAAATAAAAACGTATGCAAAACAACCCAAAACTGAAACAATAGAAAATAAAATTTGATTTGCATTAATATACGGAGGAAATAGTTATACAATAACTAAAACCTAGAAAGATAATGATCACCAGCAATGTCTTCAACGGCAAAACTGTATTTCACAGCGTATAAATCACTCACCATAACACCTGAACTCCCGTTGAATTATGTGTTCACCTTTAGAGTTATGTAGTTGAAACACATAAATACCTAAGTGTTGCTTATAAGCGGCGTCTGTTATTCACAAGCTCTTGTGGTAAGATTATTCTCGCGAATGATAAATACATTACTTCTCGGATAATCATAAATAAGTATTCTGTCCAACTGCCACATATGTGGTTCTGTTTTTTTTTTTTTTCTATTTGCAAAGGAACGGTCCCAACCGTGGTCTTGTTACTCTCTAAAGTCAACTATTTCTTAGAAAGCTTGATTCATTAATAACCCAATACAAAATAGCAGCCGTGTCCAGCTTTAATCTTTAAGGTGTTTTAAGTTGATGAGAAAATTATGTTCATAATTTATGTTTCATTTAGTATAATTAACTGTATACAAATATATTTAGTGTTGTTAAATAGTTTTTCAATTTTAACTTTAATAAATAATATAGTTTTTGCAAGGAGATTCATTAAAACTAGAAACAATCCCAAGGTCGAAATCCAACCAAACATCATTTGTATATATATAATATATAGTCGACTAGTATTTTAAAAATAAATTCGTTTAATATATAGTGGGTTCTGTTGCGCTCATATCTCTCTCCCTCTCTCTTTTCACTCTTTCTCTCCCATTGCCTCCCACACCCTAACTATTAGTTATTAGTGAATTTCCTTTGGAAAGTGAACTACTAGCATGACCCACACGGTGAAACTTAAGCCCGGGACCACCATAGAAGTTCCTAACGTGACTCCCTGAATACGTTTTGGGGGTTCGTTCAAAATGTTTTATATATATATATATATATATATATATATATATATATATATATCGTACGGCATTCGCCTGCCTTTCATGGTGAAAACCACATTGAATATATATATATATATATATATATATATATATATATATATATATATATGGGTTTTCACTCTAGCGGTCACATTTTTCGTCCGATTTACTTAAAATTTAGTAGGGACATTTCTTTTTGTAATCAGTTGGACAAGTTCGTTGGGCAAAACAATCGTAAAACTCTAAACCCCTTTTTTGGGGATTAATCTTTCAAATTTAGAGTTTTTGGCCCAAAGTAGGTCAGAAAAGCCCCGTATATATTATTAATGCATGTAAAAACATAGGAATTAATGAGGTGAAAGTTTTAAGCCCTCTCTCGTAACTCTAGCATACATATGTACCCAGTTATTAAAGAAAATTTGTTTCGACTAAACACAGTAAGTTGTCTTATGGAGGTTTTCATTATAAATGCATGTTATCCATTTGCTGGTGTACTTTTATCATCCCTAGCAACCTTACGCCTCCTTTCAAGCCTGTCTGGCCTTCTCCTAATATTATAATGTACAAAATTTTATTCCTAGCTTTGCAGATAAATGAAACCAGGAGTATCAGAACAGCCAAAAATCACTGTTTTCAGATTTCAATAAAAGTTGGAATAAATGTATGTTTTTACACTGATATTTAGTTTTAAAAGTTGTTATGTGGAAATTCACTTCCCTCACGTCAGCGTGCTGCGTGCGAACTCGTTTTTTTATTATGTAGAGTAAAAACGGATAAGAGATGGGATTTACCAATCCAGTATTCAGTAATAATTTTATAAAATTCTTATGAATCATCTGTTCTTGCTGTTGTGATACATATTTATTTGAATAACGCAGCTGTTTATTAAATGAAAAGCATAACGCATGTTCCCATAAGGATAACAAGTAAACTTTTAAAAACAGAAATTCATAGCCCTACACAGCAAAACACAAAATTTTTCCATTCGATAGATCTCCTAACAATACTAAATAAGTGTGATGAATCACATAATTCGACAATGCCACATATCCGATAAATTAGTACCACAAAAATGTCCCTATCCTATTAATAGATAGATGAGTTGCCAACAGAATTTCTTGGGTGGATCTATGACAGCCTTTTTTCAATAATGGTTGAAATAGATTCAACTTTGCCATGAAAAAAATGTCCTCAATAAAACATTTTATTGTAATTTCATTAATAAAAGTATTGAATTAGAAAAATACTTAATTAATCACCACGGAATTTGAAAAGAAAATCCACTTCAGTTGAAATACTTAAAATAATATTTTTTAGGAATGTTGATTTGTCCCCATTTACCCGTTTTGATTAGGGGGATGTATCATTGAATATAATGTTTTAAATGAAAAACAACTAGTTCTTCTGTTGCTCGAATCCGAGCAAGTTTGTTATACCACCGAAAGGTTACTTCAGTTGAAAACAGACATAACAACACATCTGATACTAGTAGAATGTACCCGTTCTTCGTACGGGGTAGAATAGTAGGTTAGCTTGAAACAGCTGTTCTTGCTTCTGCTCTTTAAGCTGTCAAATGGAAGTGTCCTCAGCTATTCACATTACAGTTTATGAATATTTACTTTCTTCAGAAATGTAAACATTGAAACTTAGGACGTTCACGGGGCCTATCCCGAGGGGAGTTTAAGGAAGTTTAAGGAAGCCTATGTGTTGTATGGGTTCAAGATCTATCTTTGTGTAAAGTTTCAGCCCAGTCGGTTTAGTAGTTTTTTCGTTTACCAGGAACATCAGACAGACAGACAGACAGAAACCACCTGTTATTTATAATATTAGAGATTATAGATTAAAAAAGAAGCGTTGAAAAAGTAGGGGATTTTTTTTTTCAATTTAAAATTTGTCAAGATTTTTTTATAGGGACTTAACCTATTCCCCCATTTCGAATTCATATTGATATTTTGCATTGTAACGTAGGTCATGTCCATTATTTAAAGTTTTCTCTAAATCCTGTTCCTCAAATATTAATGGTAGATAAGTACAAATGAACACTATAGCTCTAAAATATTTTGAATCCATTAATGTTTTAATTCGATTTATGAAGATTTATATGTATATAATTTGTTCAAACTAATAGTTGTTTAAATTTTACTAATATGTGTTTAAATGAATACAAACTTTACCAGTGCGAGTTTTCTTAAGTCAGCGTGGTAATTAGTTTACTGGGTGACACTCTTAGTCGACTCGAGTTGCTTAAGTAATCGGTTTGTTTACACAGCCGAAGATCACGTACATAATCTACATGCACTTCTGCAGCTTCTGACGTTTGTATAGTACTACGTACATTTACTCAAGTGTTAGTTTCTACAAGTTGTTTTTAATTTATTGACGAGTAGTCACGATGTAGTTGCATTACTCTACTTATTTTGCATGCAGTCAAACATACTTTGAGAACATTATACCGGAATAACTTTACAGTATTATACGCTTTATTATTATAGTTATTATATGTAGGATGTAAGCTTGTTTGATGCAGTGCGGAACATCTATATATTTATAAGGAAATTGGTTAAATATATTCGGTTTTATTACCTATTATATAAAGACAACCTAACCTTACAGGATGGATAAAGTTACTTTCACATGCTGTTTAACGATTTATTAAATCGTTTTACAGATTTTACTTAGCATAATTGAATTTATCGTACTGATGAAGTAAAATTAGGACTGTATTATAATATGTGTTTTCAGTTAACATGAACATTGGTATTTTATACAACCACATGAACATATAAATAGTAGCATTTACTTACTTGTACTAACTTTCAAAAATGTTAAATTGGAATTAATGAACATACCCACCATTAAGAGATTAAATATATAACTAATTGACCTTGCACGTTTTAATTTTTGAACAGTGCAAACACATTCTGGATAAACTTATTTTTAACAACAGTTTTACAAATAAGGCCGTCTAAAATTGTAAATCTGAAAACGCTCAAGCACTCTTTTCGTATGTTTTACTTACAAGTTATCAAACTATAGCATTTTTCAAAACCATAGTTCATATACAAAACTTTGATAACGTTGCGTCAAAGATACGAATTATGTGTTGCGCATTTTAAAAACAACAAACGTATCTGGATTTGCTACAGTAAGGAGATGACAATTATAAGGGTGTATGTTGGAATAACGGCAATTAAAATCTAAGTTAATTAAGTCCTAAGAGGAAATACACGTTTTACATAAAAAATACAATTATGGCTACCCAGTAAAAATATCTCTACACTAGGTATTATCGACATTCAAATTATATGGAGTTTTAGGTAAAGCCGATTCTCCGTTGAGGCGTAGTTATGTAACAAAATACTTTTTTCCAAAGCTGCAAGTAAAATCTGCATTATACTTCCTTTTCTAAATAAAATAACTGCACTGCGCCATAACTCTAGTTAACGACTCGGCTTATCCTGCTAACTGCCTCACCAAGGCCTAACCACACTGACACTGATAATACATTAAATAGATTCCTTGCTAACAATTGCAATAGTGCAAATCCTCGATGCGACTAAATTAATTAATTTCATGATAATTAATTAGCATAAAGTCCATTTATCTGATAATTTATCCTCAAGATTTCAGAAAAAATATTAAAAAGGATTAAAAAATGTTTCAGAAGAGGAGCTCATCAACCGTCAATCATCTTTAATGTAAAAATTTACTTTCTAAGTAGAGATAATTGATTTTAAATAATAAACAACGTAATGAGAAGGATGATACGTGATTTTACAATTCAATAGGATACAAAAACTTAGTCTAACAACACATCAAAATATATTTATATTTATATCATACCTACATACAGGACTGTATTTATACTTAAGACACTAAATTTTAACTCGTGTCACCAGTTATCATTAGGACCAATCAGAGAATTGTATTTATGTGTGACACACCTTTTGTAGCTCTGGGTGTATTTGGGAATGAACTTGGAATAATTTAATGTAACTAATAAGATACTAGCGAGTCTCTTTTATATTACGTTCAAGGGTATTTTTATAATTTAGGTCATAACATAATATTTCTTTATTTACTATAAAGTTAGCTGAAAGCGTGAATGGTAAAAAAACTTACTACTAATAAACGTTTATAATTTTTGTTTCTTCAATTTCGATGTAACTTCGCCATATTTAAACCATTACTTTAGCTCCTTAGTGTTAGGATCACTAATCTGATTAAATAATCAGTGTGCTGTGTAAGTTAGTTGAGTGGGCCAACTTTACTGAGTAGACCATGAACAGAATTTGTACATGTTTCGTACATCATACCATGAATTGGAAAATATTGAAGCTGATCCTTTGAAATATTAAAATGTTTAATATGTGTCGTGTTTAATTATTTTTATATATTTTAAGAAATAAAATTTCCCCTTCAAAATAATGAGTTAAAATTGAGTTTAGGAGGAATGTGAAATTCTATGGGCCATAATTGTGTTAAGGTACTTAAAGTATGAGGGAAACCCTAATTCCGTGACAACATTCAGCTCAAGATCAGTTTTTTCCAAACATTTATTTTAAAGGAATGAATTATGTTTTGCTGTATTATATAAATCCTGGATTTGTTAACCATATTTATATTTTATAAGCAATAAGCAATAAATTAATAAAATATGCAATATGGGTTAGTAAGAATTATTAAAATAATATTTAACATAAGAAAATCTGATGTTGTTTAGACAAGATAGTATTTATTATCAGCATAACTATATGAAAATCGATCATTCAATGCAAGGGAGTAAATGCAGCGTTTACTGAGCAATGGGCGATATATCATTGTAACTGCAGTGTTTATCTCGCTAATGGTTTGTTGTAGATCTTCAGGTTAAAACCCAGCTTAGATACTGAAATAACCCAAGAGTAAATATACCTTAACAACACCTCATTTTCAGGAGTGAATTATTTATGTACATAAACGTTAATTTTCATCACACTGTATTTGAAAATAACTCATTACCATGCATCTGAGATCTACAAAAATGATGTATTTCCTTGTATCAAAACAAATAATGATCAGCTGAATTTACATGTCTCAAACATTACTTTACCTGCCCCAAACAATACTTTGCCTGTCCCAAACAAAACCTTTTCTGTACTAAACAACTAAAGTTCCCGTTTTGCTCACTAGAAGTAACAGTGTGATTTCGTTATTGTCAATGCTATGTTCAAACCGCTGACTTTAACACTAAAATTAAATGTAAAATCGTATTGTGTTTATTTAGGGAAAATTACTAGATCATGAAATATCAGATTTTTTTAAAGTTTATTGTGATTATTTGCATGAACAGTAAAAGCAATACAAGTAAAGTATTTGCATATAAAGTAAAAGTATCTTTTACTAATCGTCACAAAAGTCCTATTTCGGGGCTCGATGGAATGTTCCACGCTCGTCTTCGCCTCGTGCGTAAAATGCTATCTTGCTTTAAAATAAGACGCTTTCGTGACTATTAGTGATATATACTATTAATGAATACGTTTTCATGTTGAAAAAAGAAACTAAACTATTTTCCAGTTCTTCCTTGAACAATGCATTTAAAAAATATCTATACATTAATAAAACATGTATATTGGATTTTGAAATTAACGTATATTTATATTATTTTATCAAAACAGCGAATCCCTGGATAAAAGTTATCTTATAAATTAACCTAAAACCGTACTACGTGTTGATTTGTCCCTCTGGCTTTTCATACGAATTATTTTAATATTTCTATTTGTATTATTAATATTTAAATGATTTGTATATAATGCCAACCATTTAAGCACTTCACTAATTTGTTACTCTTTTATTCAAGTCCATTTCATAATTGGATTATTATTTAAAATATCTTCTACAAATGCAAAATCGTTTCTCTGTTTAGTAACATTTGAACAGTTCTCGTTTTAAAATAAAAAAAACGCAACGTTACGTTACTTAAAACTCTCCTTCAATGTTTTTAATAACAGTTTCAGTTTTAAGAATTTTACATTTTTGTGCAGATACTAAACATAAATATATAACAAAACCAAATTAATTGTTCTATTTAGTTTGAATCTCAATTGCAAAGTGAAGGCCATAGAGTGTAAATTAAAACGTGCTAACTAAATAATTTCCAAGTATTAAACGCCATCCGGGTTGTATGTTATTTTAGTGACAATGTTCCAAACCCAGGTCTAATGTAATTAACCTCCATGGCTGGATAGTATAGTTGGTTAATAAAAGATATTAAATTAGCTGGCCTAAATTAGAGGTTTAGATTTACCTCCATTAAAGTGCATGCTTTACTGTATATTTCATATTAAAAATTCACCATGAAAAAAATAATCAACGGTTAATTTTATATGTACTATAATTGTTTCCTGTAAGATACGTAAGATATTTCTTCAGATATTTCCAGATTAAATATGTTTAGAGGTTATTGTATACAAGGTGTCTCAAACCGATTGTAGACGAACCACTTAACCAAGAAGGTTGAAATAAAATTATTTCCCACTAAATAAACACCAAGAATTAACATAAAAATAATTTTAACTCGTTTAAAATACAGGGTGTACAAAAACTGAGGGTCACTAGTTAACATCTTGGAATTTTCAATCGGAAACATACGTCATATTATACATTATTTTAAAGCCCTTTGACAGACAAACATTTTGGTGAATGCAGAACCCACTTATCTCCATCCGTTTCAAAATGGCGGAAATCTTTTGTGAAATATTTAAACATTTATGGAATATTCTGTAACTACTAAACCACAAAACATATTTTTATTCTGATTCAAATTTTTTACTTGTATTGAACTTAGCTTTACCCCGATATGCTACATGCCACTATTTAAAACACAGTGAAACATTTTAATTTTTCTTAAATTTTTACATGCCCAAAATTCTAAAAAGTCAAACAGTAACATATATCAAAAAGTATATCATTTTAAAGGGCTTAGAAATTAAAAGGCCTATATACTTACAACTATACAATACTATACTATATACTTACAACTTTCTAATTTACATATACCTCGAATCTCGTTTTGTCTTTTAGCAATCAAAAAAAATCTTCATTTGCGCATATAAAATACATGTTATTTTTACATAACTCCTTTATAACAGAGATCTGAGAGTATTTGGAAGTGTTATATAGAAATAACAAGTATTTTATATGGAGAAGTGAAGATTTTTGTTGATTGCCAAAAAAAGAGATACGAGGTTTATGTAAATTAGAAGGTTGCTAGGATTTTTAAGACCTTTAAAAATATACACTTTTTGATATGCGTTACTATTTGACTTTTTTGATTTTTGGGCAAGTAAACATAAAAAAAAGTGTTGCCTATTTTTTACTGTGTTTTAAATACTGTCATGTAGCATATCGGGGTAAAGCTAAGTTCAATGGGAGTAATAAATTATAATCAGAATACAAATATGTCTTGTGGTTTAGTAGATACAGAATATTCCGCAAATGTTAGGATATTTTGTAGAATATTTCACAAAAATGGCCGCCATTTTGAAACGGATAGAGATAAGTGGGTTCTGTTTTCACCAAATTGTTTGTCTGTCAAAGGGATTTAAAATTATGTAAAACATGACCTAAGTTTACATTTGAAAATTACGAGATTCGAACTAGTGACCCTCATTTTTTGGAACACTCTGTATTTTAAACGAGTTAAAATTATTTTTACGTTACTCCTTCGGGTTGATTTAGTGGACATTAATTTTATTTCATCCTTCTAGGTCAAGTGGTTCGTCTGCAAATCTGTTTGAGACACCTTACGTGAGACACCCTGTATTTTTATAAAATAATTATTTTAAAAACCGAAATATTTGTATAAACTACTATTTATTAAAAGGAAAAAATATATGTAACAAACATAACCAAACGAATATTTGGAAAGTAAGTTATGACTCACATACAATATTTTCAGCATAAAATGTCTCATACATTATCCAGGCACAGTAACGTACGATTTCCATACATTAAACAATTCTATTTTGTTGTAATTCGATATAATTTATGCAGGATCTAATACAAACTTGGTTACTCTTTTCTAGTACCGAAAATTCTCAATATGTTATGCAGTTTAATACGTCCAATTATTCTTAAATTATAAAACACTATACCAGATTTTCTAAAATGAAATCCTGGCATTTACCACATATAAGTTTTTTGATGAGGAACAGTGTAATAAACAAAGATATAATAAAAAGAAGAGTTTGGGAAATCTTTAGGGAAAAAGTAATGGCTTGATAATGATAGCTCAATGAATATAACCTTCGCTATACACACTGGTACAAGCGGAGCGCGGTTGCTGCCACAACAGTCACAAATATAGTATATTTGAATATATTATGTAATACTGTGTTTGATTCTAAATGTTTAAACACTTTATAAAATTGGCTTCTTAGAATACGGACAAATTCCATCTGTTCAAACGGTTAAAGCTGCATTATAATAAAAATTATCCTAGCTCCACATTTTATTAAATCAATGGTAATTTATATTAATCGCAGAAAAAATAGTTTCCAAATAAATTTAATTAATTGCTTAGAACAGATTAGGGCTACGTTCTAAATTGTCGTAAAAGAAATATACAACATGAAAATTTTGGTTTATTTGTACATTAATGCACACAAATTATGTACTTTACTATACGTTACTATTTGAAAAATACACAGTGCTTCATACACAATTCTCACTTTCTTTAAGTGTTAGAAGGAGTTTTGCCTTCTCACTTTGACATAGGCTGATGCTATGATAAAACATATTCATTATAAATTATGTATTCAATTTATATAAATGTATTTAACCGTATTGCCAGTTAACTGTATGACTCTACTTATGCAATAGTATACAAAAGTGTTTAGTTTTTTTATATGTTAGAAAACGGACGGTGTCTCTATAAGTGATTTATTTATTTATTTTATTTACGAATAACTGGCAGGTATTTATTGCAAAATGAAAGTGAAGGAAAGTTAGAACAAATATAAATAAACAATGGTTAACATCATCTGATTTAAGAGGCCGTTAAATACTACATAACCCTTAACCTAATATGTATCAAAATTAAAATTTTGTATATAAAATCGCTCACATATAAAATTTGCACTTGGATAAAATACGTATCTCTCGAATAGAATATTGATTTTAAACATCATATTTTATATTTACCATTATTGACAATACTCAAAAAGTAATTAACCTACTGTGAGGTTTTATTTTGTTTAGGATTGAACATTTCGGTCATGTATCAGAATGAGTTAGCTAAGCTCTGCTGGATAATATTGTTTAATTAAATATGTGCTATTGCCATTAGTTGACCATAGCTGGTTAGATACGGTACGTGTTTTGCTTTAATTAATAAACCGCAATTATCAAAGCTGGACTAAATTTAGAATTAATATTATTAATAATCTGCCACAACAGCATTCACGTCAACTACCGAAGGCGGTATCTCGTAGGTGGAGCGCTGGCATGGTACGTCAGTCGTGGTCGAGCGTAGGTTCGAGCCTGACTGACTGTTATGATACTAGTTCACGGGCGGTGGTTTGCTCATGCGGTTATTTCCGCTACGGCAAATCGCTGTCTAGAAAGCCGCACAGCAGTTTAAATAATAAAACTTACCTGCTCTCTTGTAAAGTCCATAATTTAACTAATAAATAACAATTAAATGCGTACTTTCTCCCAGAACGGCTATTGTAATCGTTAAGTTGATTCGTTCATACTATCTAAATGTTTATAGTATATATTTACATTATATGTTAATAATAAAAAAAAAACACTGATAATTACAGTTTCTTAAAGCCAAAATCTCTACTACACCAAACGTCCAAAAGTCTACCCAAAAGTATGTGTCAGCAAGGCTCAGCAATGAGTGAGTACATCGGGGTGTTTATCGTCTCTTATAGACAGATGGCCTTATGCTCCAATTCCAGAAACTTGTTATTGGATATGTCAAAAAATAAGTCATTCGTTTTACATACAAATTAACACTTACGAACGTCAAGTGGTAATTTATCTATCCCAATAGTAAATAAACATCAAACATGTAAAACATATTTTCTATAAAAATACAATTTTAATTTATTCTTAAAGTGTCTTGAATTCAACTATATTATATGAAATAAGGGAGACAATGTATTGAACAAAAGCAAAATTATATGTTTGATGTTTCTTTCAATATAGAGGTTATTTGATCTTAATTACTGTTGTGGGATATTTGATTTCAGCGATTATAAGTATTATAGATATTTACATTTAACATTGATTATCAAGAGGAATGTAAGATACTTTGAGATATAAAATCCCTAAAACGTGAAATATCATTTTATTTTACAAGTATTTAGAAAATATATTGAATATATTTTTAATATAAGTCCTATTTAAAATATACTACTTAATGAAATGGGTATTAAGTTTATTACTATTTTATAACAAATATATTTGTCTTCATGTTCAGTGTTCTGAGGGAAAAGATCAAATGCTCATATCCTATAAAAACAATCTATGGAGTATTTAGCCTTATAGAAAAATGTAACCTAATAGCTGACAAAAAATTGCAAGTTAAAAATAGATCAAATGGAAAAGTAACTAACATAAGTTAAACTATTTACTTAGTACTATGTTAGCCGGTGACTACAACAAACCCCTATCACCATAAATCTGATTGAAAAATGGAAGATAGTTATTTAAATTATAATGTAAATACTGACATCCATATACAACAGCTAAGGACCAGTGTTAAACACAACAATTGTGAAGAGGACAGATAATGGATTGCTCTCTCACTCTGACACCAACTGCTGTCGACAGGTGGGTTGCCAAGAGTTTGTAATACAGTTGTTTAATTGGTTTCTCAAATACAGTGAAATTAGAGTGTAGTTTTTTATAGGTAGTATCAGTTTATCAAGTATCAAATATCAATACTTAAGGAACAAATAGTTTGTTATGTTTTAATTTATAATTTTAGATTTATGTGACGAAAGGTTTAAAAAAAGGCAATTTCCTTAAGCAAATTGACAAATAATGAATCTACCCCATAATAAAACTTTCTGACGTATTAGATCCAAGTTTAAATATATCATGTTACTTGTAACGATATGTTTATGTAAATCACGGCAGTTACACATAATCACCTCTAATTGCTTCATTAAACAAATATCAACAACTTATTCAACTAATACAATTTTAGTGTTTTTACAAGAATCAACTAATTAAGATTTATGTTGTAAAATCGTAAAGTATAAGCACGTAAAGGTATTTTAGTCGACATTGAAATGAGCGATAATTAACACCATCTGGCGGTAATGGGATTAGATATCAGCTAGTGTAATTAAGGCAGAATTATGCGATATTTACAGAGTTTCTAGAAGACTGAAAATTGATATGCCAGTGAAATGGTAGAGTTCGTTTTACAACTTAAGTTATAATTAATCCATTTACGAAATAACAATACATAATCAACCTCTAATTATCAACCAAGTGATTTTAGTGTATTACATTTCCATGTTTACCTAAAACAAATATTCTAATAAGGTGAATTAAAGTAAAAGTAATAGTTTTTAGTTTAAATTTAGATTTGTATGAATCGAGAAACATTATGGTGTTTGTGATTTGTATAATGTTTTTGGCTTTTAATTGATCATCCCCTTAGTGAGAATGAATGATTTAAATTAAAAGGAATTCCTTTTAAATTTTAAAGCTTTAAATCTAGCTTACTATACTAAGGAAATACAGAATCGTATTCACAGAAAAAAACAACTCTATTATATGATAAGAATACTTTCAACAGGTTTATAGCGGTACTTTTCACATTCTTGTACATTTTTAGAATAGAATATAGTTTACATAATTAAAAATGGTAATGTTTTATTTTCTTGCAAATGCACCATTAGATTTGCAAGATTGATAGTAAAACTATACTTTCTTAGGAAATCGATTACAATATGATATGACATTACAATCGATAAACGTATTATATGTATATAACCACGTTTGTATGCACCCTGTTATAGTTACAGCTATAGTTAGCTAATATGGCATTGTTTTGAACTATTTGCATAACCCGCACGGTGAAACATAAGCCCGGGACCACAATTGAAGTTCCTAACGTGACCCCCTGAACACGTTTTGGGGGGTCGTTAAACATTATATATATTTGTGTGTGTACGTGTGTGTGTGTGATTGTGTGTGTGTGTGTGTGTGTGTGTGTGTGTGTGTGTGTGTGTGTGTGTGTGTGTGTGTGTGTGTGTTTCACTCTAGCAGTCGCATTTTTTGTCCGATTTACTTCAAATTTGGTAGGGACGTTCCTTTCTTTAATCAGTTGGACAAGTTCGTTGGGCAAAACAACCGGACAACTCCGAACCCATTTTTTGGGATTAATCTTTCAAATTTCGAGTTTTTGGGCCCAAAAAGGGTCTGAAAAGCCCCAGATGTAAAATTAATGCATGTGAAAAGATGGGAATTAGTGAAGCGAAAGTTTCAAGCCCTCTCTTGTCATTCTAGCAAAAATATTTACCGATTTATTAAAGAAAATGTCTTTCGACTAAACACAGTACTTGTCTTATGGGGGTTTTACACTAGAAAAGCCTGTTGTTCCTTTGTTGGAGTACTTTTATCATCCCCGGAAACTCACGCCTACTTTCTAGCCTGTCTGGATCTTCTCCTAACATTATAATGCGCAAAATTGTATTCCCAGCTTTGCAGGTAACTACCAGGAGCATCAGAACAGCCAAAAAATCAATGTTTTCAGATTTAAATAAAAATTCTAATAAATGTTTGTTTTTGCACTGATTTTTAGCTTTAAAAGTTGTTATGTGGAAATTCACGGCCCTCACGTCAACGTGCTGGGTGCGAACTCGTTTATGTTTAAAGCATTTTACATTCCAGCTCTTGAATTTGAGGTACGTTCGAGGATTGATTTCATGTTAAAATGGGATATATCAAACAACACCTGATATATTTATAACATTTATATTGTGTAATAACATAACATAAATTGTATTGGCCGTAATAAAAGTATTTAATTTAATCATGAATATATTGTTTAATATATGGAGGCCCGGTCACTAGTTTTGTTTTGTTAATTTAGAATACTTCAATCTATGACAGCAGATAAATACGAAGCTAATTGCTATTATTAAGGGCTTGGCTTGAAGTCATGGCATGATTAACACAACATTAGGCAACACAAATTAGTCGTTTTTAGAATACGACCTATTGAATTATTGTGGAAAAACCTCAAATATGTAATTACAATAACGAAATTACAAATGAGGATTTTGTTGGTTTTCTTCTCATACTTTACGATCTTTGTTTACTGTTGCTCCAGGTAAATTGTATAGTATTTTAATATGTTATATTAGTATGTATTGTACCAAAGCCAGCCGTCATCGTAATTGTATTAATTATTAATTATAACGAAGTTATTTAGTTTTTACTTATCTATGTATTTCATCTCAATATCATCAAAATATAGCTACATTTAAAATTTCCCTAGAGAGAGATATATTTATAGAATATATATGTAGATATATATGTAGAATCTAGGAACATTATTAATTGATGTTATAGTATAAAAACAAGCCGTAAATGTTCAACACCAACCTTTTAAATAGTTAAACTACTAGTTTTTATTACATGTTCCTTACAAATACTATACCGCAAATAAAAAACTATTTACAACATAATATATTTTTCTACCGGAAAATACAATAATGAATACAAAGAAAGTTAAATCATACTACGCCTTTCGGTACACAGAATACTGCCCGTTGTTTCTCTATTGGCCCATGGCTGTAAAACTTAACAAACAACAAACTGACCTGCGAGGCTTTCTCAGCTGTAATTATTAACGCTTACATAAACCTAATTATGGACTTGCTTGTTCACCGTTTCAGATTAAGTCAGTTAACATAAAATATTTATCTGGCAGTAAGAGTGAACTTGCTATCAACTTGCTCCTGAATAAGTATCTAAAAACAATACAAATAATAAATTGTTTAAGGAATATAGTTTAATTTCGTACACATTAAAAATACACATTCAATACTCAGCATAAGAACGATTATCAAAAGACAATATTCAACATAGTGACTTCCTTTTAAGATGAAACATTGCAAAATGGTTAAGAAGAAAACTTTAATTTTACATGCTTTTTTCATTCGAGGGTTTATTCTTTTTCTTGTGTCCATTTTAAAATCAGTTACAATATGTTTAATACTTTTTGTTCTAGCAAAACATCCGATGTTTTTTGTATCAGTAAAACTGTTAAATTAAACCTGTTAGAGACTAAATGGAATGGAAAAGAAAATAATTTCCCTTTGAATTTATTATGCATTTACTTTACGTTTTACGAATATATTAAAGTTTTATAAACGTAATTCTGGTAATGAAGTGCAATTGTTATTCATTCCATTGTGTATTTCAGGTATTTTTAAGGAATATCACAGTATTTTTCTGCTTGTTCTTGTAACGATATTTTAAGCTTGAGGTGTTTCTATTGAGCGTTTAATTTTTTTCGAACTTGTTGCTATTTTTAAGTTTTTTGTCCTGGAACAGTTTTAATTTATTCCAACTTTAAAAATGCCAAGCTTAGTAGCTTGTTCAAGCTACCATTCAAACTCATATTTGAAGAGAGGATCAGTGGCTCAGTAGCAGCAAATGCCAGCACTTATCAAAGAAAGAAAAACTAATAAAGACCCTGTTCAAAAACCATCATTTTATTGAATTTCGAATTTAAAAACAATATAAAAATGCAATGATTAGATACAATTTTCAAACTATCAATGACTTTGTTTGTAGTTATATATTTGTATTTATCCGTGTTAAATATAGTCGTGATTATATTTAAATAGGAACCCAAGCATTCCGTGGCTTTTCAATACAAGTTTAATTACGTTGTAGATTAAACACCGACAATAAGATTTGCCACCCAATATAATAGAGTTAATATACTCCTAACCTAACTAATGAAGCTGAACTTTGTGTTGATTTATTACTAATTGCCAAACTGCTGGGTCTGCGTTCTCTTCATCGCCCGCTGTTTAATGCAGTAATTGCAATCTATTTACAATCGGAAGCCTGATATGTTTGTTTAGTGTTGTAAATATTCAGTTTATTTTTGCCTTGGATTATCTCTAACCTAAAGTGATACATAAAATGAAAATATGAGGTTTATTATATACACTTACATAATTTGATAACTATGTCCACAACTCAGGGCTATTAAGATTATTAATATTAAAACAGTTACAACTAACCTTTAAATCTTTTTATTACAAAACTGACCGGTTTCCGAACAAAGGTCATCGTCGGGGACTCAATAATGTCATTTATTATATTTCTTGTTATAAATTTACTAATAATCTCATTATTTTTTAGTTAAAATTTTGCTGTGCCAAAATAATTACAGTTTTTAGTTTGTTAAACATATGATCATAGTAACTCATATACTCTTATTACACTAGCGTAACACACGTTGAAAAATCAACGGCAATGATTATGACTGTCGATCGTTCTGAAAATGATGATGGGGTGTGTTTCCTATGTAAACATTCGAGTATTTATTTTAATTTAGTCATTACTGTTAATTTACAGTTGAACACAGTCAAAACAAATGTGAAGAACATCGTTTGTATAGTCTTTTAATCTTACGTGAGTATCTGCTTAAGGAGAGTTTTATTGCCTTCTAAAATAATCACACATTCAAGTTTGGAAGCGTGGTGTTATTTTTTCTCTTAGTAAACAACAAACCATAAATAACAAATAACATATAACAGGATCACCGAAATTATAACTATTCCCATTCTAAAATTGAAAATCACAATACAAGTTTTAAAAATGGGTCAATAGGTCCAAAATAAACCATGATTTGCCAGAATAGTTTATATGGTAGAGCGTGGAATCGTAGAATTTGGAATCACTCTTTCTCTCAGATGCAGCCCCGATTTTGAACGACAGTTTTATAAATACAAGTGTAGACCTAATTGATGAACTCGGTGTCTTCATCAAAATTATTCCGAATACAATGTGCAATTGACTTTCCACGAAAAGGCTTTCCACGACCCTTAATGGTTAACGCACCGTATTTGAAATGACCACTTTACTCACACTAAGGCCTAAGATTGTACATTATGGTAAAAAACTCTGAACAAAGAAAGACTACCAAAAGGTACTCGCAATTTCAAGCAGACAGGAAATAACTGTTGCATTCTACAAACATGTCACGAGTTATAAGGTAAAGTAGGTTGTAAAATTGATAAATTAAAAATGCAAAAGATTAATCTCTTAGTTATTTCGTAAAAACTTCAAAAATACAAAGAACGATCTTATAGATCGCTAAAGCCATAGTTATTAATTCACTTGTTATTGCCCTGATCAGCTGTTACATTCTACAACAAATGTGAAATAAATAATTTGTATACTTAATATTTATTTATTTGCAACCACTGGATGAAACTTGGCAAAACATCAGAATGACTTACGTTGGAATGCCGGGCCGTTGACTGTAAGGCTGGTACTTCAGTGATAATTACTTCTCTTTCTGTTACAGTTATAACCATTTGATATCACCAACATGTTCATTATATTCACTAGAAAATGGCGGCCGGCACGCTGTGTCCCTGAGACGTGTTGCCTCCAATATTTATTTAGATGTCAGTGTTTGCGGCCTATTTATTAAAGCTGAAAATATTACACCTAACCAAGTGTTTAATTAATTGAAATTAACAATTACAATACAATATATCCATTACAATACACGAAACATAATCATAATCGTATTTTGTCACTTGCCATTATCAAATGAAAACACATAGCTGAAATGTTTGGATTGGCGATGCGGAAGTTTAAATGCCCCTGTCAGCACTTCCCTTGAAAACTGCTAATATATTCGTAAATATAGAGAAGTGTTGTTTCATAAGAAACCTATTAACTAACAGGATTACAAAAACATCATAATTGGCAAATTGCGCAACTTTAATCAACTATTTATTGTGCGGGGTCTTTGGTTTTTAATTTTAAAATATATTCCCGCATCATTACGACCTACAAACTATTTAGGTTAAATTAAATAGGAGGTATTGCCATTGTTGGTTTCTTGAAAAATTTCATCCGAAAATTGGTCATTTTTCAAAACTGGTGGCTATATAATTAGAACCAGAGCCCAGAGGACCTTTCTAAACGGCAATAGGCCTATGACACTCCTGAGCACATAGGCTACATATATGCAAAATGTAGCAGAATTGATCCAGTGGTTTTGTCGTGATGGAAAAATAAACAGATAGACGCCACCTCAATTTTATAGTAGTAGTGATTATTTTAAACAGCAGTTCCAATCGTAAACTGTAATAAATAGTCTCCTGTTTACTTATATCAACCAACTTTGTGAAGCCTATGGTTTTAAATATGCTTCAATATTACAGAATCATCACACATCATATACTAAATTTTGAAATTTTAAAATGGCCAGTATATAACCTAAAACCACATAGTTAATGTAAATTACTGTTGTCAACTTTTTATTACATAAATCAGCTGCTTCCTTTAGAGGGAAAATATATTCGTAAATGTAGATATACGTATTTGTTTATTATAACCAAATAACGAATGTGGCATTAAAAAACAAATGATTCTTGTTATTCTTAATGGTGAAATTTTGACATTTAATTAATATTTTACCTTACGGGGCCTTAGATAATGCACTTTAAAATATTTTCCTGCACCCCTCCGACCTACAAACTATTTATGTTTCAAATCTTGTAATTGGGGCACTTTAATATGTTATTCTTCTGATTTTTTTATACTTGATGTCTCTTGATAAACTGAAGTGTCTGGCATTCGAAAAATGAAGCCAATATATATATACACAAAGAATATTATGACAGGGCATAGTGCATCATGGTGGTTTGTACAGGACAATTTGGTAAGGGTTTAATCTGTATTCATTCTGGGTGTTTATGTTAAAAGTTAAGGATGTTTAAGTAGGTTAATTCAAAGTTTTAATATAGATTTAAGTGTTGTTGGACAATTTTAAAGACATGTCGTATAAAAACATATGTATTTATTGAAACTGTTCAATTAGAAAATTAAACGGTTTTTATGCCTTAGTCACGTCTACAGTTATGATTATAATTGATGGTTTTGCTAAAGAAATGTAATAAGTTGCGTACATTTTGGGGTATACAAGCGGTATAAAAAGTAGCATTTTTATCCTAGTAAGTATTTTAAATTATTATTTATAACGGTTTTAATTGAATTTATTCAAACTAGCAAGAATATTAAGCTATCCTCAGGATTTTAAGTTAAAACTGTGAATACAGTATATCAAACGAAACCGAGAACGTATAACGTAATTACGCTCCTCTTACAAATATAATGTACGAGCTGCTGTACAGAGGTAGGTGTTTATTACTGATCTTTTGTCATGTAATATAAACTAAACAGTAGAGAGAGAACTTCTACTGCAAGAGCTTGTGAATAACAGACGCCGCTTATATCCAACTCTTAGGTATTTATGTGTTTCAACGACATAACTCTAGAGGCGAACACATAATTCAACGAGAGTTCAGGTGTTATGGCGAGTGATTTATACGCAGTGAAATACAGCTTTACAGTACATTGCTGTTGAGAATTATATTTTGTGATATATTTATTATAATTTAATATATAATTTTTACTACAAATAATTGTCTGTAAATACTAATTTAAACAGAATTTGTAGTAGCTGGTTTCCTATGTTTTTAAGATAGTGGCTAAAATGCATATTCTGTATGTGTTTTAAACAGTACTTATATGTATGCTACAAAATAATACGACATTTATTGATCTATAATTCTTGAAATTTTAAATTGCCTACTTTACGAGTTACAATAATTACAATTTATTAGTTATTATTATGATTATTATTATTATTAGTTAATTTACATATAACGTTTTCACAAAATATTATTCAAGCAATAAAGCTAGCTATTTATGCTTTCATTAAAAAGTGATGCCAAACGTTGTTAGGGGTCATACTAAGAAGTAAAAACTAGGTATTAAATATTACTCATATAGACCATGTAAGTTGGGCTAGCCAATTCCGGTGAAAAAATAAATCTGCAGTTAGATGATTTGAGTTATAACTTTTCTTTATAGTGCACTTTATGTTAAAGTATAGAAGAGAAGAACAGAGACATATTAAAGAGAATTCCAAGGCTAGGCCTATATAATAAAGATGGAGGCACCTGAGTATTGCCGAGGAGTTACTCCAGGGTAACGGGAACACCGTCTATGATGATGATGGTGATGGTGTAAGCCAGTTAGGAAGTGGTTAGTGGCTCATCTGCACCCGTGGTTTGTGGACATTTAGGGCGGGTGTCCATGGTCGTTGCCCAAGTTGAGTGCTATCGCAGAACGCGTTTGGCCGAGAGGTCAGAAGTAGTAGTCAGAAGGTGAAACAGGAACCCTTAAACATTACAACCAGTTTCTTAAATTCGGTTCAGACAATCCAAGGCTGTCCTTCACCGGGACACCACTGTCCCTCACCGGGACACGTCTGCGTCTGTCCCGCAACGGGACGGCACTGTTCCCCACCGGGACACCACTATCCCGCAACGGGACACCACTGTCCCTCACCGGGACACGTCTGCGTCTGTCCCGCAACGGGATGGCACTGTTCCCCACCGGGAAACCACTGTCCCGCAACGGGACACCACTGTCCCAAACCGGGACACGTCTGCGTCTGTCCCGCAACGGGATGGCACTGTTCCCCACCGGGAAACCACTGTCCCGCAACGGGACACCACTGTCCCACACCGGGACACGTCTGCGTCTGTCCCGCAACGGGATGGCACTGTTCCCCACCGGGAAACCACTGTCCCGCAACGGGACACCACTGTCCCACACCGGGACACGTCTGCATCTGTCCCGCAACGGGATGGCACTGTTCCCCACCGGGAAACCACTGTCCCGCAACGGGACACCACTGTCCCACACCGGGACACGTCTGCGTCTGTCCCGCAACGGGACGGCACTGTTCCCCACCGGGACACCACTGTCCCGCAACGGGACACCACTGTGCCTCACCGGGACACGTCTGCGTCTGTCCCGCAACGGGACGGCACTGTTCCCCACCGGGACACCACTGTCCCGCACCGGGACACGTCTGCGTCTGTCCCGCAACGGGACGGCACTGTTCCCCACCGGGACACCACTGTCCCGCACCGGGACACGTCTGCGTCTGTCCCGCAATGGGACAACACTGTTCCCCACCGGGACGGCAATGTTCCCCACCGGGACACCACTGTCCCTCACCGGGACACGTCTGCGTCCGTCCCGCAACGGGACGGCACTGTTCCCCACCGGGACACCACTGTCCCGCAACGGTACACCACTGTCCCGAAACGGGACACCACTGTCCCGCAACGGGACACCACTGTCCCTCACCGGGACACGTCTGCGTCTGTCCCGCAACGGGACGGCACTGTTCCCCACCGGGACACCACTGTCCCGCAACGGGACACCACTGTACCTCACCGGGACACGTCTGCGTCTGTCCCGCAACGGGACGGCACTGTTCCCCACCAGGACACCACTGTCCCGCACCGGGACACATCTGCGTCTGTCCCGCAACGGTACGGCACTGTTCCCCACCGGGACGCCACTGTCCCACACCGGGACACGTCTGCGTCTGTCCCGCAACGGGACGGTACTGTTCCCCACCGGGACACCACTGTCCCGCACCGGGACACGTCTGCGTCTGTCCCGCAACGGGACGGCACTGTTCCCCACCGGGACACCACTATCCCGCATCGGGACACTTCCGACCCCAACGAGACACTAGTTCTAGGGTGAGAACCAGATAGTCTAATTCTAGCCTCAATTCATTCGAGGAAATGAGCCTATTTTGCTCTTTCATATAAATCATTAACTTCAGGTTTACATATAGGCATTTAAAATCCTTTGTTAAGTATTTCAAATACAAATAAAAAGTGTTCTAGTATAGATAGACCTTAGCCTATTTAATAAAGAACTGAGCACAAGCCCATACAATACATGTTCTAAGTGGAATGTACTTTTCTAAAATCTCAAATATGAACACTTAAACAGTTTGCAAAATACAAATGAAACATTTAATGAATGATCCCCAACCTAAACCGTTCTATCTAATTTTACCGCGTTTATTTTAAATGGAGCTAGTCGGCAAGAGACAAGGTTAAGATTGGAGTTTTTTATGTTTCCCCCATTTGATGAAGGGCACAAATTAAGCTTTGAAACTTTAACATCCTTACGAATTTACAGCTCTTCAGAACACAAATGAGTACTTTACTCATAAACAACACATTTTAAATAATTCAAACTTACTTAAAAAAACGTCCTCGTTTCCACTAAGATGGATTTCCTGTCAGTACGGGAGACGAACAAAATGGAATTTAGACAAAACTGTACCTATTATTACAATTGTACTGTTCAACGTACCCGGCACCAGCCGTCCTCACTCTAGCCCTGCATCAGTATGAAGCCAAAAATTAAGAACATTAAAACTAGAGGAGTGGCCATAGATGCAGTAAACGGGAGGTCAGCAACCAGGTTGCCACATTACGTTCAACTGACTAGTGATGGGCGATTCGCGAACGAATCGTTTAAATCAAACGAAATATCGCGTGAATCAAACGAATCATAAGAACCGATTCGTGGCGCGAAACAACTCTGGTAAATATGACAAATGCCATGTTGCTCGGTCTCGTTCATTTCGTTCGCAAATCGGTGTAGGCCATCGTTGTTCGCAATTCAATTGCGTTTCCGCTGATAAATGGTTGGGAGGGGGGAAGTTGAAGCGGAAAGAAGTGATGGGGAGACGGACAAAGGAGAGATCGCTAAACACAATCTCATTGGTTTGCGTATGCGCGGCAAACGTTTTGTGAGATCCCACAATTCCTTGCAAATCTATTTTGTTTTGTCCTCTCTTTCTTTACAATATCCTATATCCGCTGATTCAATTGGACTATCGGTTTGCGAACCGATTGTTGTTATGTAGTCTCTTAGACAGCTTTGAGTATCAGCTGATACGTCTATACGCACGATTATTGGTTCTTCGAGGAGTTTGCGGCTGCGCAATAATCATTTGTGTTGTTCGATAGTCAAATTTCACTTATTCATTTGGACTATCGGCTCACAAATTGCATATTGGAGTCGTAACATAACGGGAGGGCCAAATAATCTATAACAACCGATTCTTTTTCATTATACGGCAAGGAAAGATAATCAATCTAAACTAACGAAATGAATCGGTTCAAATTTCGATTCTTCTGAATCGAGTGATTCAAATTAATCGGTTCAGAAATAAGAATCGAACTGCCCATCACTACAATTGACGCAGAGACGTGAGGGGAGCGAAAGTGAGGCTAGAGTCGACCTGAATAGTAAGAAAAAATGAGGCCCAGATCGTTTTGGGACTTTTTAGAAGGTCATTGGCCACCGGATGAATGAACAGTTTTATTCGTATCCAACTGAGCCGTTCACTGACACCGCTCAACACCAAACAATATGCAATCAATGTGTAAAGGTAAGAGGAACAATAAGATCAGTAAAAACAATATTAACAATTTAGATATGCTAAATTAATATACTTCACTGATACTATTTTTAGTTTCGCAACTTAATTAGCTCTACTTAATTTTGCGTGTTTATACAAACTGAAATTGTTATTTATTTTTATTTAGTTGTTCAATCACCTGAAGTGTGTTACTTTGCAATAAGGTGGATAATAAGATGAATATATAAGGTGAATTGATAGTCATACTTATTGGAATAATTGATATGACATTAATTACTATGATTTACTTTATATTTGAAGTATCTATAAGCTTGTTGAGTATGCAAATAAATGCTATCTCCTAAACTAATTATAGATGTAACAATAAGCTTAAATCACTGTTTACAGGAAATAAGTTATACTTGCCTTGTAAAGCTGACTATCTAAATAAAATACTCTAAAGAATAAAATTTACTCTCCGAATTCCTAAGGGGTGGAGCCCTGTAGGTGACCTATCTAGAGAGAAGGGCATTTCGATTGATAATTACATCAACAAAATATTGCTGCAAAACCACACAATACAAATCTATACATTTAAATACAATTAAGTAACTCCTTATGTTAAAAATGGAATTGGAAGCCCACGAGGCCTTAACCCATCTCTTATGATACTGAATGGTTCTTTCAATCTGAAGATAGAAGTTTCTCAAAACCAAAAAAGGCACATGTAGAGAGAGAGAGAGAGTTTTTCATTGATAGCCTACAGATTTTCAATGCCCAAAAATAGTCGGAATGGCTGGAAAAATATAAATTATACTAGTAACGTAGGAAATAGAAATTCAGTTACTTACTATAAACTGTTTATTTATTAGTTTGACTAAACTCTTATTTACAATTTTGAATTAAAATATTAACTCCGAATGATGACTATAGATGGATAACTGATGAGTAAAAATACAAAATAATCATTAGACTCCAACTTTAAGTTAAAATAAAATTGTATTTTTATCTTATTGCTGAAATTCGTCCACTTTTCTTTCCTGCTATTAAAAAGAGTGTACGATAAAGACGGAAAAATAATTGTACATTATAATAATGTAACACCAATATTCCATCCCTCAGTGATAATACATTTAATTACTTATTTGTTTAATTTCTTTAAACAATAATGTTTACAACGTTTAGTTAATATTTGTGTCGTACCTTAGAGAGGGCAAGACGATTATTGCAGTTGCGTGGGGATTCCTAATGTTTGTACAATCAAAACTTGACAGGCGTGAAACGAGCCAACATTTGTCTAGGGCCCTCGAGAGTTAAGGGGAATAAGTAACTCACAATATCTCTAAAATATACTATACTTCATAGCTTTACTATAGGCTGGAATTTATTTTATTTGTATTAAAATAATCAAACGCAATAGTTCGCCTTAAACACAACAAGAAAATATACATATCTGTTCAATTATAATACGTGTATAATATGTATAAATAATAAAATAAGCCGTATCGGGAAACTAACACATAATTTCCGATGTACCAAACCTAGGCCTAACCTCAGGAGAGAATTAATGTTTTTAAACGTTGTAACTAGCTGAAATGCGTAGAAAGTTTTTAATAAAGTATTATTATTGTGATTTTATGTTTAATTAAAACACTGATAATATATAATTGTAAACAATTTGAAAATATTACTTGTTAAATATGTATCTGAATATTGACCCAATTACGGTTGAAGTTAGGCTATTCACAATGACAATGTAATTAGCAGTGTAGATATTTTCTAATACTTTATTTTATATAAATTCATTTTAAGAGTCATAAATAGTTAACTTAGATAAGGTTTAACATAATAAGAACACATTGCACTATTACCTATTGAAATAAAACCCAGGTTAGCACCGTCAATTCATACTGCGTTTGTCTTGCATACCTAACGGTACTGCTGCAGCCGACCACTTACAGCTAGTAACACAACGCATTACATATGGATCAGCCTCTGGCAAAGAACTTACCCTGAAATCAAAAACTAAACAAATAACAAATTTATTGAAAAAAACATTTGATACACTGTCACTTTCTCCATTTTGGCTCAATTTTAATCAATAAACTACTATATTTTGTCTAAATAAGGCATTGGGAGTGAAACTCTAAATGCCAACTCGATGTTTTGGAGTTTTATAGATCTTAATTTTCATGAACAACTATTTACAAATCAGAATTGTAATTTTGTACTACATATAATATACAGTAATACAATTCAATACGAAAGGTAAAATCATAACAATTTTTAATACATTCTACATTTCTCCGAATTAGACCCTTGTAAATTATTAATCCACTTTAAAAAACCAGTTGGAACTTCGTTTTATCAGTTTTCTCCATACAAGTTTTTAAATAAATTATTTCTTAATTATTTTAGGTAACAGGAAATCTTTTTACGTTTCCAAAAACCAAGACCTTTTCAGAATCATAATTTAATGAGTATAAATTATTATATAAAATACACCATTCTACCTTCTTAATACAACATTTGTTTTATTTAGAATAAAAAAAGAGTTTATATCATAGAGAATGTGGGCGAAGAAGACGGCTTATTGAACTGTCAACCCGAGAATGGGATTGAGCTCTTATTTGGCATTCCCTCTGCATACGGACCTTTATAAGAACATGTTTATCAGGTAAACAAATGTTCTCCGTGTTATATGTTTACAGGTAAGGTATTAGGAAAGATTGAAATGTTATTTAACTATCACTTTATACACCTCCGAATTAATTCAAAGATGTTATAGGTAAATAGCAAGAAGTAAAAATGTATATAATTTTCACTTGTTAAGCAAACCCGATATCTATTCTATGTTAAAATATCACAAATATCACTAACCTGGTTGAAGGAATGATCTTGTTTGGTCTACCTTTTGAGCATTACATTTGCATACACCAAATTACGTTGTTTTATTCTCTTAATTTTCGTGTTTTATATTCTCCTTACATTATTTTCTGACTAACAGGTATATTTTCTATCCTTCGCTGGTTTTGCTACTCTGAAGAGGTTTTAGGAAAGAGGCCTCCTAATATTGAGTGTTACAAGACCTCTCTTTTCAGCCATGTACATTTTATCGTTTTATATTTATTATGTTATAAAAACTCTTTATTACATAATAAATGTAAGTAACATCACTATATTTGCAATTTGCACCGTTACATAGGATTTAAAAACATAATAACCACACTGAAAATATAGCCACGTATTTTATTTACGATGACAACCTCATAAGATAATAATGTCTACGATTCTTCATAGTAATAATTAGAGTATCATTTTTAAACGTCTATACACCAGTGCGTCTAACATTCTACTGAACTACTCAAGGATTAACGGGATGATGAATAGGCGTCAAATCTCTACCGGAGTGACAGCGTATAAATCAAACAGACGTTTCAGATACTGGAGCAATCCATTACAAACAGTCATACAACGCTCACTGATGCTACGCGCTCATCAATTATAGCACCATCACACTCAATTACTTTAGGCAATATGCACTCACTGCTAAAAATGCACATACATATTGGTCCCATCCTACTTTTATTGGCACAAGATTAAATTAAAAACTTACCGTCCTAATAAAAACTCCTAATTAATTATCATTAAACTCTATGAGAGTATTATGTTGACAAAACATCATTGAGGTAATTTTCATGTATACTTGAAGAAAACACAACAGTTAAGACCCAGGTGGGTTTTGTTCACTTTTTAAAATAAATAGTTATTTGAAACGGTATGTACTTTGAGAAAATATTGTAATCTTATAAGCAAAAAACAATAACGGATAACAGGTGACACAGCACCTGAACAGACGATACCCGTTATCTACATCCACTCTGAATGTGTAAATTACTCTTTATACATACACTCTTATACATATACTCTTTAACCTGTTTCTTCGATACGGTTTAATTTACTATAAATTTGCTTGATTTGATACACTTATTCACTGAAATTAATAAAATAAAATAAATTCATTTAATTTTATACGAAATGAGTTAGTAGTTAGTTTCGCTGAGTGCCTATCGCTGAATTGGTGACTCACCTTCTTCTATCTTCAGTAGGATAATTCTGGCATTTTCATCAACTTTTCTCCTTAAGGCAGGGGATTTGTATCCCACTCATTTGCAGAGGTATTTGATTTTTTCCGTGAAAGATTTTAAGATTTATTTGTGCAATATTATTTTATTTATTTCAATGAATGCATTAGCAAGTTCTCCTATTTTCTCAAAGTCCACTTGAGTTTTGACTGTCCTCTTTTCTCTATGCGGCAGAGTTTGCTCATTAAGAATAATAAGTTCGAAAGCCCTTAAAGATTAATTAAAAATGACGAATCTCATTTTATATCTAAATTTACACTCGCAATAAGGACACAGTTTCAGGAATAGGACACATTGAAAATTTGTTTTTGTCAAACAACCTTATGTTCGGAAATGCAGTTTTGTATATTATGTTAGGGGTTCGTAGTGTCTCCTTTATTAAAGGTGTCTCATTTATGTCACATTGATTAATATTTATTGAAATAGTCCTATAAAAGATGTGTTGTTAACAAAAAAATTAAATAGGTTGCATTAAGCGTTGTGAACACGATAAATATGAACGCTCTAAATGTGAAAGTGTTAAATTCTAAAACGATTCAAAGACCTAGCTACGATTTTTAACTTTGATGTATGAATTGGATGCTCATGAATTTTGCATACCCGAAACTCATCTCATCTAGTAACCATCGCTACAAGCTGTCCACCATGGCCTTTGAGATTATTTACACAATCTTAAGCGTTTTAATATGGTCACTCTCCTTTGTAATCGTTAGTTTGTGAAATTTCATACCTATGGTTGTTCACCATTTAGGTTAATCTTTCGATATAATATATTACATGAAAACATTTGTGTGGTAATAGCTTGGTAAATTAAAATTTTGCTTGGTAATACTGTCAATGTCCGTGTAATTGGGTGTAGATTTAATTCTTATTGAATACATGCACAGGAATTATGTATAAATAAATGTGGTATCCATAGTTCTTTTTCCTAAAATAGTAGTTTATTATCAACATACAATAAAATTAATTCATTACGAATAAATATTGGTGGTAATTAAAAACTATTTAATTTTAACTCCCGACATTTTTCGAGTATTTAGTTTGGAAAAATATATCATTAATATATTCTAATTTAGTTATTGAAATCCATGAGTCGTTCTAATGTTTCTGCATAGTGTCTCTCCTTACAAGTAATCTAAAAAAAAAAACACTTTCGATAACATCACGTCAAACCTCCTGTAGCTTTGGGCTGAATACATGAGTAGTTACAAAAAAAAAAAATGTAAAATGTTGATAGCGTCCAAGCAACATTTAAACACAACTCCTTGATTTGTAACACGTTGTCACTAGATGCTGTATAAATCAGAGCAGTTGTAAATAATCCCATTGCCTACATAATTATATACAGCGCCATCCTTTCATTGTTTCACTAATAACAAACTTTACATTTTAAGTTCTAAGAAACAAATAACAGTTATCACATGTTCACAGGTGTCGCGTTTAATATGCAGTGTATCGAAACATTTTCAATAATAAAGTGATTTGTGTAGATCACGTAGATATATTTTATTATGAATTCTCTCAAAGTATTTTTCAATACAGAATTTCAGACCACTCTATAATTTGGTTTTATCTTTTAGTAAGTAACTCATTTGTTACTCAAACAAAATCAATTTCCTTCAGAAATGGTAAAATCTTGAATTATTTAAGGAAGTTTTGCGATTGTGGATTAAAAACGCCTCTGACTGGTTTCATGCTAATTTTCTTACTGCAAATAATGATAAAACTGAAAGAATTTGTTTTTCACTGAGAAATTTGAAATACCAGAACAATTCCTCTTCTGTCAACCTATTGGGAATTCATTTGGATTCAAATCTCTCTTGGGAACCTCATACTCAAAATATCATTTCGAAGATTTCACGAGTCTGTTTTTCGTTAAGTAGGCTAAGATATTGTGTCTTTAAAAGTACGTTAATGACTGCGTATCATAGTTTTTTGCATTCTCATCTCCTCTACGGGAACATCCTTTGGGGAAATAGTGTAGGAGCAGGCAGGATCTTTATTTTGCAGAAAAAGGCATTGCGAATCATGTTTGACATTCCAAGCAGAAGCTCATGTAGACCATTTTTCATCATACATCAAATCTTGACTTTGCCTTGTATTTTTATTTATTATGATTTATTGTTTGTTAAGGAAAATTAATCTAGTTTTATTAGGCGTAAATATTACATAATTATAGCACAATAAATTGTAACAATTTGGACATTCCAACAGTCAGGCTAAGTAAATCTATTCGAAGCCATACATTTTTTCAAATACAGTTCTTTATAAGTTACCTGCCGATTTTAGAGAACTAAGTATGACTGAATTTAGAAATAGGTTGTCCAAGTGGCTTCTGGACCAAGGTTTTTATTCTGTTGTGGAGTTTTTAAAAGTAGAAGTTCTGAATATTTAGCTAGTAACATTTAGTTAAATTGTAGTTAAGATTTATTTTTATGTTACTCATATATTGACATTGTCTATTATACTTGAGTGTGTTTAATTACAATAAAGGCTTTGTTATTCTTATTTTTATATTACCAGATTTTGGACTTATGTTAAAGTTACAGTAAATGTTCACCGAAAACGTGATAAGTAGACTTGATTCGTAAACGTGGCTTGAGTTACTATGTCTTACGTTATTTTATTGTTTTGTTAAAACTGTTAATAATAATTGAAATTTATGGAAATAAAGTAATATTACACTAAAAAACCAATAAAAAAACCTTTAGCTTACACAATGTAGTAGGATGGTAAAATTGTTTTCTATCCAAACATCTTACATAAATTTGATTATAAAGTATCTCAAAACAATTGGAAATCAGTGATATGGATAACTGTTATTTTTAACAAAAAAACCATACTTAAATAATTTATTAGTTATATTAATTAATATTTTGACACTTTGAATATTATTAGTTTGAAATTCATTTTTCGTGATGGTGGGTTTATATTTTCTTAGAAATGTTTGCGCTGCGGTTGCGCTATCAATGGCTAAGCAACACCAGTTTTAAATAAATAGTTTAGCTTAAATTAATAACGTTCCTTAAATCTCTACAGAAATACATGAGTCAATAAGAAAACCTTGAACTAAACACGTCACTAATGGCAATGGTTGGTTGCTTGTCACAAAGCTTATATAACAATCAGAGCACTATTTATGTATAGTTTGGAGATGAAAACCGAAATAAACTTATTCACCCAAGTAGATGAAGACTTGCAGGGAAGGTGAATATTAACTGTTACAAAACATCCTCTATGTGTATTCTAACGCTTATTGTTTAGTGGAATTGCACAATATATATAATTGACTATATTGGACTTTCAGCCAGGAAATCAAAAAGAGTAAAAAATGGCACTAATATATTTCTAAATAGACTATACTTTTGGATTTAATCACTTGTACATGCATAATAAGAGTATTCACCTTAAGATGGGGCCTAATGTTAATTTAAACAAATTATTTGGAGGAAACATAAGACCTTTACACTATTAGGCACAGTGTATACAGTATTTCTTTATTGTTTTTTCTTCTCATAAAAAACAACCCGAGGAATAAACGTGTTGTTACCCAGTCTTAAACGCACTAAATATTAACCATGCCAACATATAACTCTCATTCAGTTTAATCAGTCAAGTAATAGTTAAAGATACAGTTTGACATTTTTAATTAAGCTAATAATTTTACCATGTTTCTTTTAACTTCAGTTATATATATGAAAAAAGCTTAAAAATGCCATAATTACGTCTAGTTAATTTTTATTCAAGCGAATAATAAATGTTAAGGAAATGTATAAGAGTGATTATATCTAGTTCAGTAACAGTAATGTAAAGGAAGTTGTTGAAAAAGTATGGTTTGGAAATATCCGTTTTTATCTCTGAGATATGTCTTACAGTATACCGCAAAAACTAATATTGCAATCACTTCTTGTCGGATTAAGTTACTTAACACGTTACAATAATTACATTTTGTTTTTGTATCAAATATTGACATAATAAGAAAAAAACTTAAGCAAACATGTAAGTGGATAACAATAGGGAAGATAAAAGTTTAAAATAGTGGAATCGAGTTAATTATAAATTTATGAGTTAACATTGGAATCAAATAGAAAACATAATATAATAAATATTTTATATTAATAAATTAAACACCAGTCCCTAAAATTTCAAATTAGCATTTTTTTATTTGCAGAATATATTCTATTGGTAAATTTTTATCTTTAAAATATATTATTTTTTTTATTTCAAGTGTTAGAAGAAGATTATTTGTAACAACAAGATTTGTTTTTAACGAAATGGGATTGATATGTCACCTAACATGAATACCTGCTAGGACAACGTTAAAACTGGTCTAAACTAGTTTTGAGGCTAACACTGGGTAAAACAAATGAAGTTGTCATTACAAATGGTAAGTATTTTGGCTGTACATTATGACAAACTTACCTTTCGCCTTTGGCCCCTCCATTTGCAGCGGTTGGGGACGGAAACTCCGGGTTTGGTATGACGGAAGAGTTTCCGTCCAACAAGACAACTCAACTGGAAGGGTACCCATGTACAAAAGCCAGTGACCATATATTCTCAGGCTGGGGAGTCAACCTGAGAATGTATGGTCACTGGCTTTTGTACATGGGTACCCTGCCAGTTGAGTTGTCTTGTTGGAGAGCAGAGCGGGTCCGCCTGTTTGATCCTGATAACAGCTATCACAGGAGCACGGGAGTTGGCCCTCTGAAAGGTCAATTTGGCTGCCTGTCTCATCCCACCCTTTCCTCTCCTGCTACATCCTATCCTTCCTGTAACCTCCGCAAAATTCCCGCTGGTGGAAGACGTGCCTAGCAGTTATGCTGGGGTTTCTTTATCCAGCAACAATGAATGAATGACTGAATACCTCATTAGGAAATTTTTCAATAGGAGTTCTACAATTTATAACTGATTCGGTCTTCATAAGGTCAATTTCCAAAGAGATGTGGATAATTTTCAATAATTAAATGGCGTGTTGAGACATTTCTTGACTACTGAATGTAATCCTTTAATGAATTCCTCCATCCAAATTGAAAAAAATTAACAGGATAAAATAAAACTACGTCTCACAACACTACTCTATATATTGACACTTTTACTGTACTTACGTACAAGACGGTAAATACACAAACATATGGTACAAGGCGATTGTATGTAAGTACAGTATTAGTGTAAATATATTGCGTAGTGTTGTTAAACGTAGTTTTATTACATCCTGTTAATTGTAACAACACGTGTTAAGCTACTCAAGAAACAATGAAAAACTTTGTACACCTCTGATGATTAAAATACCCGGTGCCTCCACCATCTAAGGTGGGACGTATTAAATTTATGGTAGAGCATTAAAACATTATATTTATTCAGTAGTGTACAAATTACATTTGATAAATACCAACCAGCAACACAACACAACCACAACGAAATGTTTAAACAAGAATAAATAAATAAAATCCTCTAAAAAAGTAATTTTAATTTAAGGAAAGAGTTAAAATACAATTTCGGAAATATAAATTTAACATTGCAGGATCTAAGTAATAGTGTAATTGAGGGGAGAGTGGAGTACCTACAAGAATATGTATGCAAGGCCTTACATCAAATTTGGAGACCCGACAAACCGGCTCCTCTCGATGCTGCCCATCCATTGTTTTGTCTTCTTCTCTCCGTCTTCAGCCAAACTTTGCCTCCTCTCTCCACACTGGCCTAGATAATGGGTTATTTTAACTTCTTGAGTCAGTCAGAACCGACCTAGATAAAATATTTCTGAACCAGATCGATGCTGATGACTTAGCGCTCTACTTGTGCCTGGCTTCTAGAATGTTTGAGGTTACAACTGGAAGTCTTTTAAGATGTTATTTTCCGATAACAAAGCGGCGAGATTGAACTGTTTAGTCTTAATTGTTTAAGTATACCTCTTCAGCAGTCGAACCGTTTTAAATAAAGTTAGACATAATTTAGATATGGTGTTCATAGAAATACTTAGAGAAAGAATCAGGGAATCGTTTGGTGAGATTTATTGTTGTTATCTGTTATGTCGTATTTGGTCTGAACTAGAATGTAGACTTGATTATTTGTGTGAAAATGGAAGACATATCGAGTTGAGATAAACTCTTCATCATATCAAAAAGTAAAGAAATGCCTAATCATTTGGTTGTAAATTTATTTATTTGCATGGGAAATATAATTTGTATTTCTGATTACAATTGTATAGTTTTTTTTATAAGCAGCCTGTACTTATATTGAAACTACTACTTCACCGTGGTTCAGCAGTCTTCGGGCAGCGGTCGGCATTCGCTAGTATATCAGGCCTATAAAGACCTAAACTAAACCAAATAAGGAAGTAAGCTAATGACAAATAAAATTATCTTATATATAATTCTGTAAGAGAAATGTTTAAGTCAAAATTGTTGGAGTTTGGTAAATCGTAGGATGATGGGAGACTGATCAAATTGAAGATCTTGATCCCAGGGAATCGGGAAGAAATAGCAGTATTAAAAAAAATATCAGAAAATGAAAATAACGTAAAACATCCCCATAAGAAAAGTACGTGATTTAAAAACGTCTGCTTTTTTACATTAAAACATGTGATTAAGTGTTTACTTTTTTACTAACTGACATGTGGTTCTACTTACGTTGTTTTATTTTCCTCAGGTATGTAAAGATTACAAAATTTAGATAGGCAGAGTGTTGGAGCAAGGTTAGGAGCTGTGGCCCCTTCAAGCCACAACTAGTGGCTTGAAGGGCCTAAAGCCAAAAATTGATTTTGTATTATTTATTCATAATGTAACATACAGTCATCTTAAAATATTTTACTATTCGAAAACTATTACAGGAACATCAACAAACCTTCCCACAATAACTCATAGTGTACACTCCTACAGCGATCACGTTAAACTTAACAGCTGTTTTATTTCGTTTTTTTTGGACAGTACGATAAGCGGCCAGTAATAACCGAACCACCGAAACCGATACACCAACATATTCACATTAAAATGTGAACTAATATATTAAATGTAGCGGAAACTTAAAACATATACAGGAAGTGTCTTTTTTTACAACGCTCAGTGGTGTTAGGATAACTAGTCATTATTCTGGACGAATATATATTCATTTTATTTTGATTAGATAGCAAATAAAACATAAATAATTTAAATAAATAAATTATTATAACCTTACCTACGGTGTAAAAGGATTTCATTTGGTTATTTTTTACAAACATTAGGCATTTGTGTAAAATTTAGAAATTTTGTATTTTAGTTTTGATTATTTCAGTTTAGTATAACAGTTTATCTGGTTTGACAGTTACTTTAACAGTTATCAGTTTTTTTTAAATTTATTTGTTTGTAATGATTTAAATTTCATTAGTACAGTATAATCTTTACATTTTATTTTTGAACTAAGATAATAATCTTCTTATATTATATCCTTAACATTTTCAAGGCAGGATTATGTTATTTCCAATGAATAAGGGAAATCGAGCATTTACTTGCAGAAAGACCAATCCAGTTTTATCACAATGCATATTATCAATTATTACAGAGTGAGCTGGCTTGTGGATAAACTTTAAATCAAGCAGATCCACTTGTTTAGTGTTATAACTCTTTATATACTGAGGAAAATAAAACGATATAAGTAAGAATACATGTCATATCGTTAAAAAAGTAATACACGTAATCACACGTTTTAATGCCGGTTAAATCTTCATGCTTTTCTTATGGGGGATGTTTTACGTTATTTTCCGTTTGCTGGTAACTCTTTAGAAATACTGCTATCGTTCCCGAGTTTCTGGGATCAAGACCTTTAAATTAAGCCCTCTCCCATCATCCTGCGATCTATCAAACTCCCACAATTTTGACTTAAGATTTTGCTTACAGAATTTTATAACAATCAACACAGTGTCCACATGTCTAGTCCCACAAAATAAACCATTCATTTCAACAAGATAAATTTATCTTCTTATAGATTTTCCATTACAGTATTGTTCCAGGGAATCGACCTAGGCTATACTGACCAAATTTATGTTCCAGGGACTTTAAAGTGACAATGATTAAGGCAATGACACTGAAAACATTTCCTAAATTGCATCCAAATTGCTCCCTTTACAAGATACTTACAGTTGTTATAAGCTTAAGTAATCCAATGACCTTCTAACAAAGTTATAATGTTAATTATTTATTATAACGAACATATGAATCTCAACCCGATTTTATTGGAACATTACTCTACCATTAAAATTACCGATATGATTAGTTTTCTATTCATAGGTAAAGTAGTCTATCCGATACTCCGCAGATAATGCAGTTTAATAAGGAAAGTGTCACAATTAGTTAACAGTAAAATTATAAAGCAATTAAGGTAAAAAAGGAAACAACTATGACACATAAATAATGATAAAAATCGGATTCTTAGGAATCTCCGGGAGGCTTTAGCTCGCTCAGATAAGATAGTATTTGAAGAGGGCTTATCACCTCTTTTCAAGTTAATCGTCATTGAGGAAAGTTGGCAATCACAGGTATATATAGCTCTAGTGGCCGTGGTATTGTCACAATTCTCTACTTGTATGTGCAGACACATCAAACAACATGGCGAAGTTTCTCGTTATGTTGGTAGCTGCTTCGGTAAGTATTTTATACAAAGTGTTTTCTTACATTCGTACTTATTAACATTTCAAAACCTCTAATTACGTATTTTAATTTAATAGGCAAAACGCTTCTGAATTCCGTATACAGTATAGATGTCAAAAATCCACGGTATGTTAACAAATAGACTTGTAGATATCAATATAACCTCATGCTTAAACAATTAAATCATTTTTGGAAACTGATAACTAAACCAATAGGCCCATTAAACTGCTTAATCAGAACTACCTTTAACATGATTATACGTTTAATGATCATCTGTGATCAAATATTGATACATAATTAAATCAATAAATAAAACGACAACACTCTTTGCTTCGTTCTATGTCCGAGTAAGGAAGGAATGTGGTAAGGTTTACTTCCCCTTATTCACTTTACCCCGTAAAAGTCAATAATAAAAAAAGTACACTTCATTCTGAATAACATGATTTTTGGTGAGGTAATATTATTCCAGAGTTATTTTGAGCAACACTTACCACAGTTATTAATGCTGGATCCAGTCGTCAGGAAAAAAACACAAATTAACCACACAAATTTACTGGTTGAAACGCACTGTCTTTTTATAGTCGATGTTTCGTGCATTCGCTCAAGCGTCTCGGTTGCAGTACGGCGTTCCAAGCGACTCCATGGCCGCCCTACATATTTCGGCCGGTCTTGAGAAGACGAATGTATTTTTTCGAATTCGCGAAATGTCAACCATAAAAAGTCAGTGCGTTTTATCCATTAATTTGTTGTGGTGTATTTGTTTTTATTTATCTCCTGACGACTGGATCCAGAACTGATAACTGTGGTGAGTGTTGTCAAAAATAACTCTGGAACAAAAATTTACTGTATGTGCATTATAAAGATTCTGAAGTTTGTATCCAAATGTATTCTTGTATTTATTTGCCGTACAAAATATTGTGTACGGTGTAAAATATAAATATTTTGTTTGTACTAAAATTGCATGAACATTCCCAGTGCATCCATTCGATCACATGTGACGTCAGTGTCACAGACTATATCTACTGGAAGAAGGAGGACATCTCGGCGTGGAATCAGTTCTTCCCCAGCAGAGTGCTGGAGGAGGAGCGAGTGACCCTGGAGGCTGCACTGGCCGCAGTCCAAGATCTGGCGTCAGGCCTGAACGACAGCCTCAGCAGCGTGGTGGCCTTCCAGGCTCAGGAGCTGACCACTGCCCGGCTGCTGATGCAGGACACGGACGCTGAGGGCTGTGTCGAAGGCATCGCTGACTACATGCCGAACACCATCAATGACGGTCAGTTTCTATGTATGTAAATCAATCGATCGTTTGGTTTTGAATTTGCTGATTTAGACAGTATTTGCTTTGTAAAAAAATATGAGGTTGATATTATTTACCTAACAATTTGTGTATTTTTAAGGGATTTTTACTTATGTTAAAGGTCATAGAAATAAACACAAACGATAAAAACTATTGAATTGAAAATGTCCTATACAATTCCATAGTATGGACAAGTTTTAGAAGATAGTGATAGCCTGTGTAGAGCTCATACATCACTGATATTGATTGGATTAAAAAACAAAAAATCAATAACCACTGCGTACTCTTTGGAAGGGAAAGTTATTTAGGAAAAATTATAAAAACGTTACATGTAATAATAAACATAAGTTAGGATATTTGGTTTCCAATTCTATATTATAAACCACTGTCACAACTACTTTGCAGTTATTGCACTCTTTAAAATTATTAGGACATATTTTATGACATACATAGAATTTATCATTATATATCATTATATATTCACCTCTAAAGTAGACCTAGTAAAAGCAACATTTGTTTAAGTAGACCTTTTTGTTTAACCGATACTTCATTAATTCAAAGCAATTAATTTTATAAAAACTTATGCGGAACTAATTTAATTTAAAGAAGTGGGATTTTACCTGGACTGTGCGGCCGACGCCTCGGCCAAGCTGCTGCGCCTGAACGCCACATGGGCCAAGACCAAGACCGCCTACCTCGCGGCCTACCAGAGGGCGCTCAGTGGCATCGACGCCTGCGCCAAGACCTACCCCAACAAGGACTCCATCAACAGACTCATGTCCTGCGTCGAGTCCATGAACAAGAACTACGTCGCTGTCGCTAACGCAACCCAGGTGTGTCTTGTCAGTGGCATTATGTAGTTTTATTAGTATTAAGTCACTTATTTTATAAACAAGAATAACTTAATAATAAAGCAAAGCGCATAAAACTAAAAGTTCGACAGGATTTATTTAAACAATTTAGATTAAAAAAAGTTAAGCATTAGTTTTAGTTAACTTTTGCCTTTTCCGTATTGTTTTTTGCCACAGGACATAGCAATCTTTATTTGTTCATTTACCCTTTGGTTTCATTGTTAAGAAATTAAAATTGGTTAGTAAAAAGTATTAATAAATAGTTATTTGTATTGATATTATAACATGTATAATACTAATAATGTACTAATTATGTATAATAGCAAACTAAAGTCAAAATAACGACAATGTAGTTACTAGCTTAAATATAAACAGCTTTCTAGTAAAGTACCTTTAATATTAAAAATAAAACTTTTCATTAAAAAGGTCTTAAATTCGGCTTTCGGTCTTAAAATTGGTGAATTTTGAGTATATAAAAAATGTCTCAAGAAAAAGTTCTTAAGAAAAGTAACTTTAGTCTTTAAAATATAACAGTTTTTTTTTTATTTAATTGGGGTTTTGCTTATGTTTTGCCTAGTTATCCACATGCTGTTGTTCCACGTTTGATTGTTTTCAATAGCCGTTTTATTTTATTACTAAATTTTAAAATCATTGTCTTTAGTTTTAGTAAAAGTACAATCCACAAGAAGGTCCTAGATCCTTCAGTGTGGGCAAATTTTTGAACCTTTGTATACAACTATCAGGTTGTTTTATTTCTTTGAATCATCGAAATTAATAAAAAATAACTAAGAAATTCATCCAAAATAGTAAAATTAATTAGTTATGAACGTGTGCTTTGAAATAGCAGTTGGGTTTGTGTAAGAATTTGCATCTATAAATCACTACTAGTCTTAAGATTTTGCTATGGATTATATTGCATCCATTTTCTTCTGGAATACAACCCACAACTAACAGGGTGCCTTTTGTAACTACAGATTGACTTTTGCGACACGTAGTTGTATATGCATTGCTATCATCAATACCTGAAGCTCTGTTAATGGTTTTATTATTTATTTTAAGAATAAATAGGTAAACCTAGTGAAATATTCCAGAGTGCCATGTTCCCGAGCCCCTCGATGTCGTACTTCCAACAGACGGTGGTACAGTGTGCCAGCACCGCTGCACAGAACGTTGCTTCTAAAGGCTGGAAGTTCCTGGGGATGTTGGTAGAGTGCTCTAAACTCACGACCACCATCGACCCTGTGGCTTACGCAGAGGAACTGGTAACTATTAATCAAAATCATATAGTTGACCTTGTCGAATTAAAAATAATTATAAACCTTATTAGCTTATCTTGCTCTAGAATAGCTTCTAGAATATGTTTGTTAACTTGCCCAATTTTTACCTTTAAATCCACTTTAATATAAAAAATCATGTAACTCATCATTATCATGCAATTTTACTCTTCAAAAGTTATGATCATAAACAAATTGCATTACTAGTTTTTCTTTAAAAGATCGTTAGTACAAATTCAGTTAACTTTTAATGTGTTTATAAGTGAAAACTAACTTAAAACTACGATCCGATCTTGTTATATTTAGTTAATAACTTTTTATCGTTAAAATGTCCACATTTTGATCAAACAAAAATCTTTACCCGGAAAACCTTACATTACCCAGCCTCGATATAAAAGTAAGTACAGATCTATAAAAACATACAAAGTTAGGAAAGGTCTATAGAAATATCAGTTAAAAGGAAACTAGACGATACTTTAGTCAAATTAAAGCATGTTAACATGAAAATACGTCTTCGTTCACCTACTTTAAATCGCTCACATCCTTATTAAGTCCAATTAGTAGAGGGGATTTGCCTTACAAACGGTGCTGGAATTTGTATATGCTGTTTAGATTTGTAGTGACTTAAAGAAAGTTGATGTCATTCCATAACCTGTGACCACGTAACCATTTTGGAAAACCCATAAAAACTTGGCACTTTTCAGTTTTTTAGCTGAACGTTTTATTGTAAAGTATGTAGTTAGTAATGTAGCGATCCAATTTTGTCTACGGTAGATATACACACATATTGCTCTTATGTACTGTACAATAAATAAAATCGGAAATGTTGTGGACAACATAATTTGCAATTACATAATTTGCGATGAAATGTTTAAAAGTGTAGAAATAGCCGAAAATCCAAAAAGAGCCGATTTTAGGTTTTTTCTTCTCTTTTCTAAGGTGGCAGCGGTAGAACAAGGGTATGAAGTGACAAATACGCGTTTTTTTGCATTTCACTAATGACCGAAACAACATTTAACAAATCCAGCGCTACCTACAGCACCGTTTGTAGGATAACACACCTTTTTCTGCCTCTATTTTCTCTGGGTTATATACGGTTCATTGTAGGGATTTTAGATTTATCATGAACTCTTAGACAATTTGAAAAAGTTTGGAACTGAGATAAACTTTCATTTGTCAAAGAGCTATTAATGAAAGAGGTTTTCAAAGAAAAAAGTAAAGTTATGTAGTAGAATGACAACCGGTTTCACCGGTTTCCTAAAAGACAACGAGTAAAATAATTTTTCCTACGACTGCTCGAGAAAGCGGTTGTTTTCGCACTCGATATAAGTCACAAAACAGGTGGTTCCCATATTAATTTTAATTTGCGCACTCTTTTTTACTTTGCGTACGCCATTGTTTCAACTTAAGAACACAAAAATAGTCAAAAACAGTAACGCTTGTTTATGCATGAATCATGTTGGAAACACTGGATAATAAACATCTGATCCATTGTTGTTGTTCCCGATCAACATAAACATAACCTGTATTTTGTTGAAGTTTAATTAAAGTATGTTGTATTAAAGTGTGTTTACATAAAAAAGTGTACATAAATTGTGATTAGGCCTAGTTATGTTACTACTACTTTAATCAGGTAGTATATATTTAAGTTAATTTTAATAGTGGCAGCCTTCTTCTAAAAAAATTATATATATAATTGAAACACTTTATTCTAACTTTAGGAAATATATCATATAGGGTATCACTAATATTATACATATCATACTGTATAATCAATATATTTGGCAGACGTAGGAAATATGTAATATGGAACTCGTGCGCAAAGTGTCTTTGGTGCACTCGAGAGTAAACATTTCTCTCGAGTGCAGCAAAGTGGCACTTTGCGCACTTGTTCCATAAATAACTATTACAGTCTTATGTACTAGAATGACAAGCGTTTTCTCCGGTTTCCTATAAAAAAACGGAAAAATAATTGTACAGGTGTTAAAATACACAGCAATCTGACAGTATGAACAATCTCATTTGCTTAACTGTTATGCCCATTAACCTGTATTCTTAGGAGTGATACGGAGATAAGGAATCACAACCATAAAGTGCTATAACTAGCTGAACATATTTATAAGTAAATTTTTGTATCAAATACTCTATTAATTTCTATATATGGCTGGATATATTGTATATTTTACTTTCCTAATTCGGAAACGTTTCTAGGATAAATGGCGAGGCTACAATGACACGTTGCAGAGCCAAATAAACACTTCGCAGTCAAAGAACTACGACCAAGTGTGGTCGGTGGAGGTCGAAATGCAGGAGTACTACAATCTGCAGAAGGAGGCCTTGGAGAAATACGTGATAGAGTCGAGAGGGTTGGAGTTCTACCTCAACAAGACTTACCTGCTGTTGAGTGACTACTACAATACCGTGACTGCCACGGCTCTGGACAACCCGGGGGACTTGACGTGTACCAACAAGACTAAGTACACCTTGGACGATGTTGCTAGCGATGGTAAATAAAACCATACTTTAGCAACCTTCCTATATAAAACTAACGTTAATTTGTCTGTACCGTCCCTCCTCAACAGATTATTTTAAAATGTTGGCTTGTGACTCATTTTTTAGAACAATATTAATATAGATTTTACCCCAGTCATTTTAGGGTGAAAAACCTGGAAAAAGAAACAAATCTTATATTTCTGAAAATTGTTTTAAAATGTTGTTTGGAGTTATTTTTTAACATCTAAAAGTTTAGCGAAGTAGTGGTTACAGGTTATAAGTTACAGGTTCTTTTCACTGGAATTACTATGGATTTTAAGTTTTGATACAAGTATATATTATTTGAGACAATCCGTAAGGAAAGGACAGGACTTGATATTTAACCTATTTTATAAGATAACAAGGTAGAGTTGGACATTTCTCGTGACTGGAGTACCTTCTTGAACTCTCGGTCTCTTGATACATTATCTGTAGCTGTTTATGGATTTCAAGGTCTAACGAATACATTACTCAGTAAAAAGGTTCACAAGTCATAAACTAATCCATAGTCCACTTTGAAATACGCCTTAAGGTGCTTAAGTGTTATAATTTTCGGGGCGGGGCCACTTACTTTTTTCCACCCTTAAATTAAGCGAAAGCTCTGACAGGAACCCGGTATAAAAATAGGCTGTGGATGATATTCCTTCCTAAATCAACAACTTTGTTTATAACTGAATTTTTTCATATTAATTACATAGTAAAAATATCAAGGGCTGATAAAACAAAAGTTAAATTTAAATTTACTAATAGAAATTAAAGTATCGACACTCACTGACTATGTTCTGTTGCTTTGCTAAATACAAGATTTCCCATTTATTTTATACATTTTGACGTTGTATGAACCTGACAAATTAAATAATGTTTATATTATTTGTGGTTAAATCAATTTTCTCCCTTCTTCTCTTTGTTAGGAATTAGCTATTTAAATATTAGTTTTAGCCGACCCGTTGCAGCTTCACCTGTGTAAACTTGATAGTTGTGTGTGCTGCATTCTGTGATTAGCCCGTGGAACTACTACGAACCAAGATCAGCTGTTTGAATTTTCATCAGCTCAAACCAAAGTGAATGCCCATAAGGAATACATGGGAACTTTGGGACCCAGTGGGGCGAAACACCGGGGGGATTTCGTAATACCGTTTCTTAACAAGCACCTAGGGCCAAAGAGGAACGTATAAGTCAAAAATCAACTCTGTAGGCCTTATAGTTATGGAATTCCTTGATACGTCATTCAGTGGTATTTGGATTTTACATTTAATATTATAAGCTAATCTATATATGACAGTGGGTGTATCTGCTTGTATAAGATACCGCATATCAAATTATTTCATTATGAATCAAAAGTAAGACCAGTACAACTATTTTTATTCGTTTTGCAGGAGCCACCAAGTCTCTATCCTGTGACGTCTCCATAGTCTACAACACCAAGACCCTGATCGCTGACGTCTTCAACAACTTCCTCCAACTCAACACCCTGCTGCCGTCCATCGGCAACGTCGCGCTGCTCCAATGCTTCTCCCAAGGTTTCGTCTTCGCTCCCCACACCATCTCGGACTGCTTCAACCTCGTATACTCGTCGTTTGACGTGGAACACTCGGACCGCCGTGCCGCTATAGAAGCCAATGTCACGGTGCTGGAGGGGTACGCATCATCTTTCTTCAACGGCACAGCCCTTCCCTGTGGAGGATCCTCCCTCCGTAGGCTGCTCCTTGGAGGAGACGTCGCCCTTTACAACCTTCAGCGCTGCCTGTACACCGGCTCTGGAACTACGTACGCTGTATCCACCCCCCAGCCTAATTCTACCACTCCTTGGTTCTCCTCAACACCTACTTATACCCAGGTTCAATGGTGATGTGTGTTAGTAAGTGTTAAATAAAGTTTTTTTACCATACTTATTTTTTCAACTCCCCTAAAAATAAACACGTTTCGCGGAGATTTATTTATTAACACGATGTCCAGTAATAATTATTTTTGTGTATCAATTAAACCAAAATCTAATTGACTCTAGGAACATCAATTTTGTAAGGTAAAGTAAAAAGGCCTAAGACGAGAACCTAATTGCAAACTCCTTACGAAACTGAAATTGTATGATATTCTATATTTCAGAAAAATACTCGTATATAAAAGTGTATTATAGGTATCAGGGTATATTCATGATGTTATAAACTGTAAGATAAAAAATCGTGTTACCAGTATGCAATAATGCGTTTAACTAATAAAAAACTTGTGAGAATTACTTTATCATCCCACTGCAAAAATCTATAGTTAAGGATTTCTCCAGGAGTAGTTTGAACGCAAATGTAAGTCATATTAAAATGCAATAATGTGAGAGACTTCCTGAACACATATATAAAATAAAATAAACACATATAATTGTCAAGCGACATGTCAAACTACTCGAAAACGTTTTTGATTATCGATATAAAATCAGGCAAAAGGAAAAATGCTATTAATTAATTTAGGTTTGTGCACTTTAAACTTGCCAGTAAATTATTGAGGAAAATACAAACGAGTTTGTACTCTCATTATGGAAATCTTCCCAAGGATATTTGACCAAATTTATTAAGAACACATCATGTATTGAAACAAAAACTCCAATTTGAATTATATTTAATAATTTAGAAATAACAAAGTTGCCAACACTTTTGTACGAATGTTGTCTAATTTCTGTGAGTGATATTTTGTCTGTGACTTGTGTATTTATTTTTATATTATTTAGTTTTCTCTTCTGTTATAGTTCTCTGTTTTAGCTTTGTTGTTATTTTTCCAGCGTGCCTGGATAGTGCCACTATTGTGTTATGTTCTAGTTATTCTTTCCTCCTGAAGATGAGATAAGATTCTAGATCCCGAAAAGTCGAGAAACTTTGTTTTTACTAATAAGTGATGGAAAATGTCCGGAATAATTGATTATATAACATAAACTCACCATCACCAACAATTAATTGTAAACAAAGAATAAGTTACGAATCAGGATTTGAAGTCTTATAGATAAATTGAGGTGATCAGTTTAATTTGTATCGTGGTATTTATTGTACACCTATAACAGAGACCTATAACAGAGAGATTTCCAGTGTTGTACACAAAGTCTACATTATGATTTAGTGAAAAAGATAGACTGTTATAACCTTATTATAATCAGACCTAAGTATGGTGAGGTGGTCTGTTGTGTGACTCTTCATAAACACTAAATCTCCCAATGGACAATGGCTATTTGGCTCACCAATATTCCTGATTTATTCACTGTTCGTAGCAGTCAGTATCAAGACAATATGATGTATCACACTCATTCAACATTCGCAGTATGCCACAGATTAAGAATGATACACACACACGTGTCAGATAATTGGCTTTTGCACTGTCAAATACATACTGTAAGACTTAGGTTTGCAAAGAGTGTTAAATATAAAGAAAAATTAAGGAAAGAAATTGTACACATTATTTAACATATGATTGCAATGGCCTACCAAATGCCATAACCTTAAATCCTTTTGTAACCTTAAATGCTTACTTTTTTAATCGGTTTTAGTAAATAACGATTTGTATATTGTATTTAAGTATAAAATAAATACACTTTGAACTTAAATTATAAACTGTAAAATGAAAACATAAAAATTCCAATAATAATAATTTTAATTGAGTAGGCCTTTTGATATCAAAGATACCATTTCCAGGTCAAATTATCAACTTAAGAAAAATTTCTCAACAAAATAATCAGTATCTGTAAATTTCGTTTACTTAGGCCCTAATCAAAATTTAGTAACTTTTGGCAGTTAATTTGATAATCAAAACTAACCCTATGACCTGTCAAGTAATTTGTACGACAACGACGTGAATATTGTGTTTGATGATAATGTATCACTCTCATCCAACACAGCTGCAAATGGCGTTGGTGATGCAGGTGGTGTATTAAATTTAACCCAAATATTTAGTGTGTCAACAACATTGCTATCTGCATGATTATTACTACGAAATGAATTAGTGTTAATGTTTTTCACTTGTTGGATTGTTGTTTTTTATGACTTGCTATGTTAATTAATCATTAAATGTGTAACAAGTAATATAATTAATGAGAGTAGGATATACTGTATATTGTTATTGTATAGTATAGTAACAATTGAAATAAATCGTAGTCCAAGATAAGTAAAAATGATTGGGATGTCGTCATTTTTGTGATATTATTTCTTAACTAGGGATATATGTTCTGTTTTTTTCTGAATGCCGAAAACATGAAACAGTAATGTGATTAATGAGGTTCAGAGAAATATTTGTTGTATGTATTAACAAAGTAAATCAAACTAATTTAATTCCTATAATTAGTAGGATATAATATATAATTCATCAGTTTCGACGTAATATCTTCAATTACAACGTACGTGACATATGCATCACCAGAGAGACTAAAGTTACAGATCTAGGGATCAAACTAACATCTTCATTGAACCCTGAATCTTACCTACTAAACAGATGCCGCAACTCAAACAGAACGCTGGACTTCATTCTTTTGGTTCTAAAATCATTTTAAAACGTCACTGTTCTCAGAACGCTATATTGGGTCTGACCAATCTTATTTTCTAATATGGATCGACAGTTTAGAGTTCATATCAAATTTAGGAATATGATTGAATTCAGCGTCTACTCATTCTCATTGTGGCTGTCAAAAATAGCCTCTTGAACTATCAAATGCCATTTGACGACTTGTTTCATGATCTTGCTCGTCATCACCTTGCAGCCTGAAGGCCACCTGATCTGAATGTTTTTTACAAGCTGTTCAACGGCAAAATAAGCTGCCCTGACATCTATTGCGAGATTTCAGTCATGATCGCAAGTTCTATGTTCACGTTCTATTAATCCCTTCGGCAGGCAGAACTACAACTCAAATTACTTAGCGAACGGCTCAGTGGCATGCCTTCATAGAACAGGTAACAGTATTCCTGCGAATGTTGACGTTTTTAATATTTTAATGAGAGTTAGCTATTGTTTTACGTAAACGTATTTAGTTGCTTCCACCATCATATTTTGGATGTCTTGATTAGTACTACCAGCTTACGTATTATAGAAATGCTATGTGCATCTATTAAATCAATTTAAAATTATCTATTCAATCCATTGTTGTTTGCATGACCTCTAAATGAGATCATTGTTTTTTTTTATTCAGTCAGTTTTGTTACTCAATATTCGTTGTTACTTATTTATTCTATTGCACTGGTATTTTAGTCACACTATATTTGCCAGGTTGATGCAGTCGTAGTTGACTATTGTAAAAGCACTACTGTTTATCGAAAGTTAACTTGATTCAGATATTATTCGTACTACAAACAACTATTCAATTAGATTTTGTCAAAAATACATCTTGTTGATATTTTACTTCACTTAATAATATCATAGGTTAAGCATTAATTGAAACTAATAAATAAATAGTATTTCGGAACTTACCAGAAATATAAGAGAAGTAAAAAAATATATTTTTACCATCAATACATTTAGATAAATTAACTAAATAAAATATTAGTCTATTTATAGCTTATCCTAAAGTTGTGTCTAAAGTTATAGTGTTTAAAGGTATATTTACGCATACAACGATTAAAATAATATTAGATTTTGTTTATATTTAGTTATAATAGAAACTATCCAAGAAATGGCTGAGCGCACAGCGCACAGAACTATTTGCTCATGAAAAAATGATTATTATATTATACTTCAGTCAAAACATACATAATTTAAACACAGATTAAACGTAAACAAGAGCATACCGCAAATTAATTTATACCGTGCTCCAAAATGCAATATAAATAACGTTTTGTGTATGGCTTCTCATCCAACACGCCTCTACAAAATACAAATAACTTCTTAATTTGAATGATATATGCAGTTATAAGTTACGTGATGTATACAAACGTCTTAAAACACTTCAAAATGGTTTATACAAATATAACTGTAAAACATAGAATTATTCAAAATCCTTTATTTAAACTTTCCTAAAAATAATTATTCTGTTTAAACAATATTATTATTCTAACCAGGTTTTTAACATTTAACTTCTGTTCACGGACTTGGGCCTAGACGAAGTTTGCCCAGCTTGTAGGCATTTAAAGTTACCCTATAGGTCGTGTTTTTTTTTTGCACTGGAAAGTACAAGAAAACTTTTGAACGAATCTATTTATTTATTTATTTATAATATTAGTTTGTAACTGGTTGTAACATTGTTTTAGGTGCACTGAAAGAGTGGAATCTGTGACTCTAAAATCCAAAATCCGAAACTCTTACAAATAGGTTTGTGAATTACTGATATGGAATCATTTTGAATCAATTTGAATAACAACATATTATTATTACTATTATGTTGTTTCGTACTCAGCTGTACTGTTACACTTGGATTACAATTCATGCACTAACCACAAGATTATCACTTATATATAAAATATTATTTTATGTTGATCATTATAAATTTAAAATAAACTAATTGGAATATTAGTTTCTAGCATATCAGCTAACTATTTTAAAACCATTAAAAAGTTTTGATGATTTCCATAAAACGCCTAAATATTCCTAATACGAAATTTGTTTTAAAGTTCTAATAAAATAACAAATAAACGTCAATAAAATGTTCTGAATGAAAATAACTTTAAAAACGTAAGAATGATTAAAACGCAATTAATAATTCTATAAAATCAATTTGATAGCCAATAAATAAATCTCTTCAATGATTTTGTACATGTAAAAATATTCATTATTATTAATTAAAATTGTAGCATTGCCCTCAAGTAATTCCCACAAGTATTGTATCCTTTACAGACAAATTAGCGCAAGGAATTCACATGTTTGACCGTATTTTCATCTATACTATGAAGGTAAAATATTTACAATTAGGTAAAAGAAATATTATATCCTTTATTATTGAGTTTCAAAGGTCGGTTTTGGTTTTAAAAGTCATCGTACTATACATTTAAGACAATATTCTTAGTTTGGATAACGGAGTAAAACTACATTTTAAGGTTATATAATCACTGAACCAATAATGGAGCTTGACTTTTACATGGGAAATGGTTATAATTGTAGGTGAGCACATCAAACGGGTCACGGTAATCTAAAAATTTTTAAAATGTATATATGAAGACAAATTTCTAACTTCTTATCAAATTTTACTAAATAATTATTATTACTCAATGGATTATTCAATTTATCTTAGTCAAAGATTACCGGCAAACCTGTCTAACATAGCCCGAACAACCCCTAACAAAACATAACATAGGGATGTCTCGGTTGAAGCGGGTATCACGACATTCAAACTTCTCTCTTGGCCAACTGGAAGCTACGGAAAGTACAAGCAATGACTAAGGTAAGTAAGAGAGGAAAAACAATAACAAGCTCAAAAGTTCAGGGAAATTACAAAGATGTAAACGTTTTAACATATTACCTTTTTCTGGTTGGAAAGACGTATACAATTAGCGTGGTAGCCTGCGAAACCGTAATAAACTACCATTTTATCATCAAATAACTACATTTTTAATTCAATTTATTTAACTTATGTGCTGTAGAGATTAACGCAAAATTCAGTTTAGAATGTTCAGAATTTGTTTTAGAATATTAAGTATGTGTATTGGTGATAAGTAGGAGGCAGTGGCCACCAGTATAAACAGCATATGGATACGATCTGTTTCCTTTTCTTTTTGCATCTCACCACGCACATTAATAACATATATTATACACAAAGTAAGTTGATACAAAATTATCTGAAAACCCAAAATGATATTTCTGTTATATTTGTAGAAAGTACACATATTGTATAAGTCTGTTATGCTCAATAATTTGTTTTGAAATTCCATGTTTGGGAAAAAGACTATTTAAATTCAATTACTCCTAAATAAAACACACCAAAACCTATCCTAATTTATTTATTAAACAAATTTACAATAATTAAAAAATAGCTGTCTAAGTTTTTTAATCATCATATATTCAGGGCGATCACATTTAGTCATTTGAATCGGGAATCAGGAAGGGCGGAGAATTGTAACGTGGGTCAGACGCATCAGACGCTTCAGACGCTTATAACCTGCGGATACCGGAGACGTGGACGTGCTGTGGGGGGGCTGGTGGAGGTGGCGGTGGAGGGATTGGTGGTGGCGGTGGGGGTGGTGGGGGCGGCGGTGGTGGTAGGGCGGGCACAGGACACTGGTCCTGGCACACGTGTGCGAACACACGGCACGGAGCGCTAGTGCCTCCCAGGACGTACAGGGGCAGGATGTAGATCTTCAGGTTGATGTTGGGGAGGGTACACTCCAAGTTGACGTTCTGGACGATGTACTTGTTCTCACGGGCGAGGATCCTGGAGGACTTGTAAATGTCGAAGCCGATGATTGGCACAGCTCCGGAGTCTACTCCCGGCGAATCAATCATCACACCGTATACGTTAGGCTGGCTGGCGAGGTACCTGGCCGCCTCTGTAACGGAAAAATTATCTTACTGTAGCACTGGCGAGTAAGTCCGTGATAGGTAATAAATGATCTCAAAAAAATTATAGCGATCATCAACAACATAAACACAATTAATTATTTGTTTTTTTAAAACAAAACTAAATAGATTAACGGGTTTGTTAACTATAACTACAAGATAATGTATATCTTTATCAAAATTAGAACTTTATGATCTGGAATATACAATATTATAAGTGAAGAAAATATAGTAAAGAATTAATTTTAACGAGTCTTATTACTGAATGGTAATGCGGTTTCACTATAATTTGTGTCTTCTGAAAGATTTAAGCAATCCCAGATTTCATTACAGACCTCTAGTAAAAATACTCTACTGATAGAACACCGAAGAGTTTTCCGGGTACAGCACTGTTTAAACAAACAATATTGTTGCATACAAACTTAACACTGTATTCGATGAATAGCAAGTATATTAGTTGTGTTGTGAATTCATTAACATTTTAAAACCATTAATCAGCAATAATGTACTAATATACATTTTTATATTATACTACGATTAGATTTGACCTACGTTATAAAACTGAAAACGTAGTTGTCTGTACTTCAATATAAAGAGGACGATATTTAGATGTATACAAATCATTGTCCTTTAAGTTTAGTAAACGTTATAAAAAGCTAAAATTATACTAGCATAGTTAACAAACATACCATCTAAACTATATAACAAAGTAAAACATGTTTTATAATTGATTTTTTTATTTTACAGATAGGTAATTTATCCCTCTGGAAAATTATAATAATTTTGCAAATTTGTATTGATTAGTATAAATACTGTTCATTATTCGATTCTCCGTAATTTTGTTACTAAGAATTTATGTCACATGTACAATGTTGATTGAAAAAAGATACATCTGTTGGCATGCATGAATAAATCATCTATTGACGGATCCTTGTCATGTAGTTTGAAGTAGCTATACAAATATTTAAACCATCTAATTTTTTCCGGAATATATTTTCTCTTATTCAATATTTCTGTATAAAATTACTGCAGCACTTCTTAAGGCATAAGTTCAAACTGGTTGGATTTTTAGACAACATTGTATTGTACTCATAATTATTACAGTTGTAGAATAAGCAAGATGCTTGTGTAGGCTTGTTGCTGAGGAAGACATACTTATTCATCAACCAATCCGTTACTACCCAATGACCAAAGTCAGCTGGATTAGTTTTGAAACTTCGAATTTGTAGATTTTGCTCAACAATGAAACTAGTAAATTGTGAGGAGCCCTATAACCACTACTACCCCGCAGTAAATATGCCTCACCTTCAGAGATTCCCGGGTAGTTGTAGTCGATGGGCAGCAGGTCCAGACCGAGGACGCCCTCTAGGCCAAACACTCGCTCCTGGTTGGGCCAACGGGTCGCCCATCCCGTGTAGAAGATGACTACCGTCCCGGGTCCGAAGCAACCGTACTCGTTCTCGTTGCAGACGATGTCGTCGACTGTCGCCTCATAGTTGGGGTTGATCTTGACTTGGTCGCTGATGTCGATCACTCTACCTGCACAAAGTCTTCTTAGATACAGTTCCAAATTTGGATTTAATGTCCACACTTGAAGTTTGAGAGTAAAACATATTATGAATCTATGTAAAGCAAAACCGTCTCAGGAAATCTTGAAGAAAGTCTAAGTCCAATACCTGTAAACCATACAATTGAATGAAAGTTGGCATTAAAGATGTACTAGAAAAAATACTGATTGTTGCAAATTACCCCTCTTGGGACTAAATTAAATAACAGTATAAAGTTAAAATATCATACTTAATATTATAAATGTGAAAGTATGGATGTTTGTGCGTAACTCTGAAGTTCCATCACGTGAAAACTACTGGACCGATCGAGCTTAAAATTTTCAGAGGTGTACTTGATAGTCTTGAGTAACATATAGGCATATTAAAGTTGTGAAACTCCTATAGGGCTATGCCTAATGGGGGTTCAAAGTTCCCATGTATTCCTTATGGAAATTCATTTTTGTTTGAACTGATGAAAATACAAACAGCTGATCTTGATTCGTAGTATTTCCACAGGCTAACCATAGAATGCAGCACACAAAACTATCATAGGTTTTATAAATAATTTGCGGTGCGAAGCCTGCGGGTAACAGCTTGTTGTTTTATGATTGAAATTTAATCAACTGTAATAATTGATTTTTCTGTAAAACTAAAATCAGATGATCAAGAAAAACTGTCGGGAAAAGCAAGTCTGAAGTAATTTGCAGTAAATAAAATTATAATCCAAATCAACAGTTAATGTTATATTCATCGTAGCTCCAAATGATCCACTTCCAAAATACAATTGTTTCCAACTGTTTATCTCAGATAATTAACACAAATAATTTCCTAATTAGGGAAAATTAAAAACCCAAATAACTTTATGTTTTTAGTTTGAATACAAACCTTTAAATATGAAAATATTTTTCTCAGGTTTCAGTTAACGAACAGTTATAGAGTTATAGAGCAAATTAGTTCTATTGACTACGTAAGATTGACACTCATAAAGTAACACAACTTGAATAATGCTGTGATATCAGGAATAAAAATAATGTTAAAAACCAAGATAAAGCTCAAAAACTAAATATGGATGTAACTCTGATTTAATTGCTTCGTTTTTAAAGATAGTCCTTATACTAGATGTAATTTAATAATCTTCATAATAATATTATATAGATATAAAAAAAATATACACACGAATACTATATTCCATTAAAAAATAAGGAATAGAAGGAAAGAAAAAATGTTTTTTGAATTGGAATTTAGGTACTGTACTTGTGTGTGTACTACCTTTTACCGTAGTAAAAAAAGTAATTAAGAACCTCTAAACCTCACGTTTGTTGTGAATAATTGGGATGATTACATGAAAAATCGTTGGTGATTGAAAATGTAAAGATGAAAAATGTAAAACAGTTAATGAATAAGTGAAATAATAAATAATAAGTCAAAGTTTTAACCATTAGCAGAATGTTTAATTAGGTGTAATCTTTTAACGACAGATTCAAACTTCTGAACGTAATTACGCAACAACTACGCTGCATTTGTAGGCTGCCTAAATAACCTTATAGAGTGTATTGAAAAGTAACTAAGAAACTTTGCTTTAATTAGAGTTATTATTTTTTATTTCATTCGCCAATTATGTAGATAAATTATAAAATAAAAAAAATAAACAACAAATTCCGATGAATAAATAATATAACATTTATTTATACCTTCTTAAGTGGCTAGTCATAGGCTGTCATTTGCAATTTGTAAAAAAAATTTAATAAAATTTTATTCGTATGCTCTAGGATATAACGTTAAATTTTTTGTATCACAACTATTTATGATAATAATAATCAGAAGTAATGCGATTACCTCGAAAGTAATCCGTTAAGTAAAAATTACTTTCAATCTCCGTAGAAACTTATTGGGTCATACGACAGGTAATTGAGGTTAATAACCCGGAATGTCATCATTAGATGAATATAATCCGCTAGCTAAGATATGGTAGTTTATCACAATCGTAAAGTTTAACGAATTTTTAATCATAAGCTTTGTTCTGTGTTATCATTATTTTTCGTGTTTTTAAGAAATGTGTTTAATAACGATGCTTTATTTTAGTGTATATTATATGTTAAAATATCATGACTTAAACCTGGCGGGCAGACTATTTTGCCGTTTACCAGCTTGTGGGGGTACCGAGATCATCTGTACGTCTTGGGGTTGCAAGAAGCTAAAGAGGGGATGCGAAATAGGGGATCACTTGTAATGGTATTAGAAAATGTCAATGAAAATATTGTATGCATTTATTATTCATTTAAGTAGGGAGTTCTTATTGTATAAATATAATAAACTGCAAATTATTAAATAAAGCTCAAATGTTGAGAGAGTGAAACTCCCATTGGATTGTTATTAAAAACTGGTATTAATGTATACTCCTAAAATAGTGTCATTATTCCTAAATAATCATAAGGTCAAGATGTAGTATGTAAAAACACACTGATATCAAACTTGTAATTATATTTTGTTGCTTTTACTTTCGTAAAATAATTTTAGATATTCTTTATATAATTATATAATTCATTGTTTTAAGTGTTTGGAAATTGTATATACAATTTATACATTTTAACTATAAAAACGTGTTTATGTTTAATAATAACTGCTATAAACATCAACAGTATATTACGGTAGTTAAACGTTCCAAATCTAACTTAAAAAAAATTAGTAAATATAATTTATTGGAAATTTAATATAGTTAGTAAAAGTCTTGCTCAGTTTAAAATCAAACCGTCAGTGAGAGACATCACTTGGCAAACGAATGAACAAAACCAAAATAAACTATTAATCGCAACAAATTTAACATAGGTGTACTTTGAATATGCCATGGTCTGAATATTGGAAATATATAATACGATTATATAATAACGGTCAGATAGCTAACATTATAAATAATATAACAATTACTATATAATAGTGGCAATTCAAGATTAAATTAATAAGCAATAATAGTGCGACCGTTTAAATTCCACATAGGATGTCAGAAGATTAAACAAAGACATATTAAATGGAACTAATCAGTTTCACATTACTTCACTATAAACAAATAATAAACTAAGCCGAGGGAAGCAAACGTTAAGAATGTAATTTAATTAGCAAATGATTATTGTTAAACATTGTAAAGAATATAATGTGAATGGTATGTTAATTAACTATAGTTTACTAATTAAAGTTCAAAGCCGTAATTGACATATTGAGGGCAAGGCCAATACAAAATGTTCATAAAAGACAAGTTAATCATCAGACCCATCGAATTATTAATGAAATATTGATTATCTTTGACAATTTGTTAATTAGACAACCTCGCTGCACATCAACTTTTCATTAATTTTTAAAATAAGTAATCACCGTTTTTCCCCCTTTTAATCGACCTCTAAAACATAGGATAGGTGGAGATCCTTTCCTTTATTTTAACTGATGATCATAAGAGAATAAAGGGAATACTAAAATAACAATTGCAATTTTTAAAGATTATGTGTTTATAGATTCAATAGAATTCCTATTCACGAGAATTAAAGATTAGTTCATAAGATATAACACCCTGAAATATTATCACTCAATTAAAGGTGGATAATCGTTTGGATGACCGTTGTCAATTGAGGTTGTAATGTTGACATTAGGAGAAATTGGACAGGCTCTCTGATTGACGTGACATTATTATTATTATTTAATAACCAACCAGTGCTGACCAGTGATGACCGTTTTTAAAAACTATCATAGTAGTCAGCCGAGATCAAAACTATGCTTAACCACGAGCGACTTATGTCTCTTCCTCTACTTCTGGCCTACTATTACCGGAATGGCATTGTGGCATCTTCCATTTTATATAAAGTTGTAAGTACTACAGGGTTTTCAATAATAAAGTATGCCTTAGTAATTTTAATGCATAAAAATGAATAATGTCATATAATGTTATATAAATTTACAAGATAAAGTGTTCATTAATTATTTATGCAATTTACACACCAATGTATTTTTGAGGTAATGCCTTTTTGTCCTGAGGTCTTCAATTGAGTTTTAAATTGCTACCGAGGCAGAAAATATCACATGTGAAACGAGAAATAAACGCCTTATAACGAATTTATTAGCTGAATTGTAGTTAGTTTTGCGAACATTTTTCCTTAAATTATAGTTAATTCTTAAACGAAAAGAAAGAAAACAGAGAATTAAAAAATGCAAATATATCGCACTATATCTAAATGAGATAGTACTGATAAATTCTAAAAATAAAAATAAAATATGTTGTTAAAGGTCCACCTACTACCTTAGATAATCTAAAAAAGATTTTGCAAGGGAATGGGGACGATTTTAAGGATGGTGCAGTAATGAGATTATCACTAAAGCCTATTTGTCTTAATGAGATTATAATATATGCATTTTCGTTTGATTTCACAGTGTATTTCAAATTCAATGCCTAAATTTTACGACGATCAACACTATTTGTTCACTAGTTTTATAATTTTACAATAATATCTTACCATTCAGTCTAACAAGTTGGCTGAAGGGTATTTCCGAGATTTGTCTGCTGAAGGGGTAGAACGTAGCGGGTGCGGTCATCGAGGTTCCGGCCAATCCCGACACAGAGAAGTTGTAAGACAAAAAGAAGTGAGGTTCCGGATATTCATAGGCGAGGTTGAGGTCGAAAGCCTGCGGATCCAGCCCCGGATATGGCGGAATACCCTCGTAGAAGGGGTGTGTGAGGTCGAACGTGGAGTCATCGGTGTAGAAGTAGCACGGGTCCAGGATACAAGAACCGAGGCCGAGCAGAGTCAAAAAGTAAACAGCATGGAGAATCTCCATGTTGGCCACATACGCACCGGAACGGAGCGCGGTATTCAACAGTGGGGACTGTCTTTACTGCTGTTATCAGTAATATATAAGCGACAGGTTGATACTGCCTGATAACGGAGATTATTTATTGTGCACCCCTCGGTATATAGAAGTCTTCCTTATCTCTGAGTACACTGATACCAACAGTCGACTGTGGACGGTGTTCGTATGGGAGCTAAAGAGCTGAGATATGTAGCTCAATGTGAAAAGTATTCGAGTTAATAATTTGTGATGGAAAAAAGGTTAATTAATTATAAATTAAAAATGCTCGAGTATAAAATTATTAGGGGGAATACTCGCCAAAATGTAAATACAGTAAAATATAAACATAGAACAAAAAATAAAAACCTAACCAAATTACAACAACTTGCTTATCTGTGGAATAAAACGGTGTCCGAACTTTGAAAATGAGTTTAGAAGTTTGACACATAAAAACCGTTATTATAATATAATATACCAAATGTGATATATTTTAAATACAACGTTGTATATAATAAAATCCGTAAAATATTATTCACCTTAAAATCCAATGCATTGGTTTTATAGTTTGATACCCGGAAACAGGTTTTTGTATGCTGATGATACAGTTTTAAAATAATAATATGTTTTAATTTACACCATGTTTGGTAGTTTGTATCTGGCATAACTATTTTCTTAGCACGACCTCCAAGGTGATATTTGAAATAAAATTAATATTTCAATCAAATTATTTAATTTGTCTTTATAAGTATTATTCAAGATAATTTAATTGTTTGTTGAATATAATTCTTTTCCACTCAAATAATTGTATATGCATTCCTAAAAACAATCGCCGAGTATTTATTTGTAGATGGATTAAAGAAATAATTGGTCTCTTTATAATACTTATATTCACCGAGATTTATTATTTGGGTAAAACTATAAATTACCTTATATTTAAACCAAGTAATTAATAAAAACATATACGTTTATTTGTTAAGTGTTTATAATATTTGCACCTAAAATTAAACAAGATACTGATTATCTGAGTGTTTTGATACAACAATATTATGTTTATATTATCCATAATCATAACTTAGATTGGTATTTGTCCTTAAAAAATATCAAAACACACAACTGGTAAGTAAGGATCGTAAATTGTTTATGTTAATTTTTTAACGTAGTGTTTTAAACAATGTTGAAACGTTGGAAAAGTAGGAAAATGAAGAAGATATTCTTGATGCAGACAATCCTCGGGAGGTCTAGACGACTTGTAGACTAACGGTGTCCAATGTTGCTCAGTTATGTTGTATATGATTGTAGCAGTATGCTGTTTACAAATGCTGTTTTAATGCACTGGATTCACTATTTTAATCGCTATTGCTAACCCAAGTATTAATTTGTATTGTTGATTCCAACTGTGCCGGTTGTGTCTGTTATAAGACGAGTTGTTTGTGGTTATTAACAGAATAATTATTTTTATTTTGATATTCATAAATTTTGATGACTGTTACACACAATTTTGTTTCAAAAGTGTTTATAGTTTATGGCATCGTAAGGAAAAAAACTATTAGACATGTCGCAAAAAACAAAAAGTCTTTAAAAGATAGCTGTCACAATCTTTTTAATACTTATCGTGATGCTATTTCTGATTATTATGCGTTTTATGTACATATCGTTATATATGTAATTCTATAAAACAAAATGTTTTAATTTTATATAACAAGTTGTTTTGGAATGTAGTTGATTTTAATTGAATCAAATCTAATCCTTATAGACAGCAACATTACTTTATTATAACCTGCAACCTTCAAAATTGAAATATTAACATACAAAACACTTTGAACAACGAATTTCGTTTTACATTAATTGTTGGTAAATAAATAGCGGACAAATTGTTAACAAATTCCTCCTTGGCATATTATATAAATACAATTGAATTGACCCATTGGTTCTAAGTAATGACTTGCAAAGTCCTTCTAAAAACTGGTGATGAAGATGAACTTAAGGAGTTATTCAGGTAAAGAGAAGATGACCATTTTTTTATAGAAACTATGACCTACTGGAAGTTAGTAAAATTTCTCCCTCCTATTTTATGAGAATAAAAACGTCCCTCCATTTCTAGATACCAACTAACAGTTTTAATTAAATTCCTAGTTGTTGTGTTTATTTAGGAAAACTTATAGAGCGTTAATAATGTCGAAATAAAATAAATATTTTTCCTAAATCCTACTTTGTAATTCATGGAACAAAACTTTGTGGCAATAAAAGTTGGTAAGCAACAGTTATTGTAATTTAAGAAGTACAATAAGCTATAAATTTGGAAATAATGATAGTTGTGGTTTATCAAAGTTACAATGTTGTTTTATTTACAAGGATTATGGTAGGATACCAGTGAGGAATTTTAATATAGTTTAAATGCATCAATAAAAAAATACTAATAATTAATTACGGGTTTAAAAGGCTATAACGCATGTAATTCAATAAATTTTCAAAATTTAGAGTAGTGACCATTGTAATACTGACAGAGGAAATTTAAATCCGGGTTTAAAATACCTTTGAAATAGTTATGTACTTATTACTATGGTTTTAGCGTTTTATCTTCCCGTCATAATAACCTCGGCTTCAACCACCAGTTTTGAAATATCACATAGTCACTAGATTGGGGAAATTTCGTACTTTTAGTTTATCAAACTTAACGTTTCTCAATTATAAAATTAGGGAAAAAAATTATTTACAATATATTTTGAATTATTCTTGAGTTGTTATAAAGCTAAGAAAATCTCATTCATTGTATATCAGTAATAAAGTTTAATTTTGTTAAATTCATATTACTCCTACGGAAATTTAATTTGTGTAAGGGAGCTAATAAACGCTTGTAAGAGAAAGCGATCCTAATTCCTCAAATGCTTGTGGACCCTTGGGCAATCGAACCCTTGATCCTTGAACCTTTGTCGAAGACGCTAATAACATTAGCCATTAGGCTAGTGAGATTGCCAAACTCGCATGGTATTACCAGTAAAATACCAACCTTTGTGTTTATTTACTATATTTTGAGTAATTTAAACCCGTATTTACTCTTATAAGAATGAATAGGAAAGGGTGCTTGAACTACACATGTTATACAGGGATGACTCAAAGGGGAACACAAATGATTTTACATAATCCACATAAAATAATGTTAGAAGACACACATGTGCTAAAAACATCTTAAAAAATCATCTAACATGCATTAGAGTCTTATAATTCAGACTTATCTAATTAAAAATTTACAGAATGTTAACTGTTTCAAGAATAAATGTACTGCATGATTACGATAAGTAAACCGGGTTTACTCAATCGAAAAAGATTGTTTTAATACTCCAACCTCTCAACTGTTGATATTTACTGCATCTAAACTGTTTTTTGGACACCAAGTAATATATAAAACCAGTATAGAAATATAGTTGTATATATTAATGAATATATATAAAGTATATAATATATATATATATATATATATATAAAATGTATATATTAAGTTGAATATATAAATGTTTCATGGATAATTATTACCTGCGTGGAACTGTTAAAGAGTAAGCCACAGAAAGTAGTGCATGCACTTGATTTAGTTGTGGTTAAAAAAAAGCGTAATAGTGATGCTAAGGCTTAAAAAATGATCTAGCTATGAGATAAGGAGTTGAACAACTTTAGTATTAGAGTTATTGTGCGTAATACAATTTTACATTTAGGTTTTTAGAGGTTTGTGATATTTTAACATAGATTAACTTTATTTATTACGTAGGCTTGACCTGTGCTTGGAAAAACTCAATAAAGCAAAGGATGAATCTTTACAGTAGTTTTTTGGACTGTACTGATAATTATATTTGAAACTACTATGATTTGTCATATCAAGACTCGTGCCATCAGTCCAGCCTCCGACGACTTGGCACCCACTGTCTCACAAACGCACTCCCTGACCAAACATTTCAGTGGGAAACAAGGAGATGAGATAGAGGGTGCAATATGCCTGTGTACTGGATTAGAGGATAGATAGTGAGGTGGTGATGAGTAAGGGGTGGGTTATTACCTCATGCTGTGTTATGGGATGAAATACGAACTGTAGGTAGTGTAGGAGGAAAAGCATGAACTAAAATTGAGTTAGGGATAGGGATGACAACTTAGTCGTTGATCAGGACTGATTATCATGTTATCCACTTATCAGTAAACGGTGTGAAATGAACTCTCAATCGGATAATATACGACTCTTGCAATGCCAAAGGATAAAGGCGCAATATATTATAGGTAATTGGTTTTCGCTTTATAATACTTATATAATTCGAATAAGTAATCATGCATAGACAGAATGATCTGTGGAATTAATTTGTAAATAGGTTAAAATTTAGCATGTCATTTAAATTGAGTCCAAAGAAAAATTATCTGACTACAGGTAAAATAGATTCCATCCGACTATAATTAAATACATCAATGGTGACCCGACGATGAATTGAAAACTAAACTTAGCTGAATATTATTTATTTTTCAACATAGAATTAAAATTAGTTGCGGTGTTGAAGTGTAAACACCTCAACTAATTAGATGTATGTTACTAGTTGAAGTGTAAAACTGATGAGAGGCGCTTGCTTTAATGATTGTTCCCGAGTGTCCCGCTTTTTAAACACAGAATATAATGTGAATGTTGAAGCGCGTACTGCAGACTTTGAAACAGAAGTTCAGACGTTCACACAAACCAAGTCGATCGTCCCTCTAATGAAATAATAAACACGATATGATTTGTTTAAAGTCAAAATCGTCAAAGATGTATAGTTAACCTTTTATAATATCTTCTCTATTTATAAAACGTTGACAACGGGATAGCACAATTTATTGTTAGAAGTATGTGTTTATATGACAAATTGAAAAAGATGGTTTTCTTCAACATCAGATAGTGCGTAACCTTCTTTCATGCGAACCTTTAGCATTTGTTTTAATTTTTAGAGTGCCTTTTAATTAGTGTATAGGGTCCCAAATTATTATTAAAAACTGAATAAATGGTGTCAGAATAAATATTAAACAACTTTTTCATTAGCATATTACGTGTTGTTATTACTTAGGGATGTAATAAAAGACGTCTTACAACACTTAAGATATATTTACACTTATACTGATTCACATACAGACGGTAAAAATATATAAAAGATGGTACTAGGCTATCGATTTCGACCAGTCACACCAGTCATCATCAGGCCAACGAGAGAACTGACGAATCACTGGCCAGTTCTCTCTCAAATTTTCTCTCATTGGCCTGATGATGACTGGAGTGACTGGTCGAAATCGATAGCCTAGTACCATCTTTTATATATGTTTACCGTTTGTATGTGAATCAGTATAAGTGTAAATATATCTTAAGTGTTGTAAGACGTCTTTTATTACATCCCGTGAATAAATATTGTCAACTATAAGCGATTTTGAATTAACATAAAATACATCTAAAAACATTAATAATCTTATAGGAAACCAATGATTGAAAACGTATAATATTAATATTCTTCTAACTCAATCGAGTTCCATCCCGTGAACCACAGTTTTGCAAATTCCATGTCATATTGTATGAACAAATCACTTCGGTGTTTTATTTGTTATCCTTATTTCATACCGCTGCCAAAATTAAGGTTTCAAAGTGTTTGCTTAGTATTTGATATTTGCTTACGCTTTAAGTTGTTTTTTTAGTAATTTATTATCTTTTGTCTGTTTTCGCCAGTGAAATGTTGTATACAACTTTGTTGGAAGACAACGGCCAAAACTTCTCAAAGTCTTGTGGGTACCCTGGGGATCGAACCCGTGACCTCCTGTACCGAAGTACAAGACAATAACCGTTAGGCTAGTGAGGTGCCTCACGCCCAGGTACGGTTTAATTTTAACCACAAAGTGTTAGTTCACACTAAAGACTTTAGTCATTAGTTTTATTCAGGAACAAAATATGCTTATTTATCTTCAAAATTTACTAACATAGGTAAGATTTATCGACGCATTTTGAAGAGTTCATATCAGCTCAATTTATCTTTTTTAGCAAAATATATAAAAAAAGATAAAAAAGTTCCTGATATTGAAAACATTCATTAACTCCGTTACTACTGTATTTTATTTGTAATAGTTTACTAAATTAATACTGTTTTCATAATCCTAATAATTGGTTTTTGATTTATAAACTTACTGTACAGAGTTCTTCAAAGTATTATGCCTATGCACAGTTTTTATTCAGTAAGTTTAAAGATTTTCCCAGTTAAAAATATGTGCAATATTACTTGTTAAAGAGCCATTTACATCATAGTCCCTGGATATGTTTTTTTTAAATGTATTTACCTCTTATTGTGCCAAAAATAAATAAATATATAATAGGGCATAGGTATTGATGGAAATAAATAATTCATATATTATACTAGAACGAAAATCATATAGGTTAAATGTTATACTGAACATAAATTTAGACTTGATGATTATCAGTGTAACCCGTTTAATTTTGACAGGTTGTACCGTCATTTATGTATATTAACCACCTTGTTTGTAATTACAGTATAATTGTAAATTTATTTTATTCAGTACTTTATAAAACAAGTTTTTATACAATTTGTTTGGTATAAAGTTATAAAATAGAGGTCCAATGTTCTAATTATAAACCTTTTACCAGGATAATTTAATTTAAAATTTCATTCTTCATACCTTTGAAATCTCTCTCACTTTTTCACAAAATTCTAGTTCAAATACATTAATCTGTTAATTAGTCCTTAACATGAAATAGTATATTTCGTTACTAGTCCGGAAAAGCGCTTTTTGCCAGTACGAGACGAAGTCGAGCACGGAATTTAGATCAAGCACTGGCGAAGAGTTTTTCTGACGAGTATTGAACGATACTTTTCGTCATACTACGAAAAAGTCATTTAATTACAAAAATACCCCCGTAGCAGCAAACCTGCGTACTCAGCGAATTTCCAATGCATATATATGTATCTTAATACCACATAAAGCCACATACCAAGTTTCATCAATATGTATTCATAAATAAACGATTAATGACATTTTAATTATTCTCCATAAGAATAACATGGCGGCTGAGTATGCAGGTTTGCTGAAGCAAGGAACACAAAAAATGGGGTTTTATACAAATATCAATATAACTCTTGAAGGTAAAGCCACATACCAAATTTCATTAATTTATTTTCATAATGAAGGGAGATAACACGTTACTAGTTCTCCATAAGAATAACATGGGGCTGAGTACGCAGGTTTGCTGCTACGGGAGCCTTTGGTAAAAATTTGTTTTTTTGAGCCAATATCAATTGTCCACAACCAGATGAAGCCGTATACCAAGTTTCGTCAGTATACGTTCATAAATAAGCGAGATATAAAATTTTTATTTTCCTCCATAAGAATAACATTAGACAACGTACTGTGTTTAGCACTTTCAATATCTCGGTAACCAATTGACGTAGAGAAATGATCAAAATACCAAATTGTGTGTTTTTTTAAGCTGAATCCAATGGAAAAAACTAAAATTTGACTATTTCCAAAATTATATGTAAAAAATTCAAAAAACCCATTTTTGGGGTATAAAACCCCCCCAAAATACCTTTTCGGATAGGCCGATCTGGCTGGTTTTCGAACTTAAAGTCATAAATGTTGCTTTACACGTTTATACCAAATTTCATCAAAATCGGATAATTTTTACGAGAGTTATCGTGCTCACGGACACATATATATATATATATATATATATATATATATATATATATATATATATATATATATACAGTTTCGAACGAATGGTGTTTTTGGGGTCTGGGGACCTCAAAACGAAAAGTTATCATGGTCCCGGGCCTAGGTCTTACCATGCCGACTACGGTAATAGCTTCTTCCCTATAGGGGAAATTCGCTAAAGCAATGCCATAATATGCTTCACAAGTGTAACATCAATGAGAGGTTAACTTTGGCCAATGATTTGACAATAATGACATTCAGTTGTTGCGTCTCGTTTGTAACTTACAAAACTGATCGGAAAAGAACTGTTCGGCAAAAATAGGCTTTCACCATAAGATTAACATGTAGCGATCGGAAAAGAAATGATCGGAAAAGACAACAAAGGACCATATGTTATTCTAAATGAAAACAGCAAGTTTCCAGCCAAATTTTAGTATTGAAAGTCATATGTTCCCACGTAGTATGACGAAAATATGTTTGTTTTATTTTATTAATAATAATTGAATAACCGTTTTATTTATCTTCCAAATAGTTCATAATTGTTACTTTTATTCAATAAAGTAAATATGTGACTTTTATGCTTGATATAAAATATATGGTTACTTTTTCAGTATAAATACAACTGTTCAATAAACGGCATTAAGAATAACTATGCAAGGAATTAAATTGATTTGTTTAACAGCTCATTAGATTTGTTAGTATCCTATTGGCTGAAGTTAAATACCCCCGTAGCAGCAAACCTGCGTACTCAGCGAATTTCCAATGCATATATATGTATCTTAATACCACATAAAGCCACATACCAAGTTTCATCAATATACACTCATAAATAAACGATTTATGACATTTTAATTATTCTCCATAAGAATAACATGGCGGCTGAGTATGCAGGTTTGCTGAAGGAAGGACCACAAAAAATGGGGTTTTATACAAATATCAATATAACTCATTTAGGTAAAGCCACATACCAAAATTCATTAATTTATTTTCATAATTAAGGGAGATAACACGTTACTTATTCTCCATAAGAATAACATGGGGCTGAGTACGCAGGTTTGCTGCTAAGGGAGCCTTTGGCAAAAAAATGTTTTTTTGAGCAAATATCAATGGTCCACAACCAGATGAAGCCGTATACCAAGTTTCGTCAGTATACGATCATAAATAAGCGAGATATAAAATTTTTCTTTTCCTCCATAAGAATAACATTAGACAACGTACTGTGTTTAGCACTTTCAGTATCTCGGTAACCAATTGACGTAGAGAAATGATCAAAATACCAAATTGTGTGTCTTTTTAAGCTGAATCCAATGGTAAAAACTAAAGTTTGACTATTTCCAAAATTATATATAAAAAATTCAAAAAACCCATTTTTGGGGTACAAAACCCCCCCAAAATACCCCTTCGGATAGAGCGATCTGGCTGGTTTTCGAACTTAAAGTCATAAATGTTGCTTTACACGTTTATACCAAATTTCATCAAAATCGGATAATTTTTACGAGAGTTATCGTGCTCACGGACACATATATATATATATATATATATATATATATATATATAGATATATATATATATATATATACAGTATCGAACGAATGGTGTTTTTGGGGTCTGGGGACCTCAAAACGAAAAGTTATCATGGTCCCGGGCCCAGGTCTTACCATGCCGACTACGGTAATAGCTTCTTCCCTATAGGGGAAATTCGCTAAAATGGTTTCTTGGAAATATTGAGGTAAAAATTCAAAAGTAAAAAAAGTGTCATTTATATTGCCACTTAATTTGACCGTTGAGGCTTTCTAAGAATCTAACCTTCTCTAAGTTTTAAACTTATATTAGTTTTTCTCGTACCTCTATTTAGCTTGTGTCTGCATATTTAACACACTTATACAAACCAAATCAAAACATTATCAAGTGATTAAAACTTGGTGTGATGTTATTCAAAAATATTTTAGTAATTTAATCATCCCTTTCTTTTTTAATGTTAGTGGTGTTTTCTTGGTAACTGTGTGCAATTAGGTTTTAACAAACCTTTCCTGAGTTACTGTTTTACGGGAAACAACAGCGTCCTAAAAACCAGACATTTAAAGCTGTTTAATATTGTTGTAAGACACCTAAAGCCCTCAACAGTTTATCGATCACAGGTATAAAATTTCCTTCTTCCAGTAAAATACCACGGAAAAATGAATCAATAATATAAAACACATTAAAAGTTGTAAACTTGTTTGTAGGTTAGTCATAACATTGCACTGAAGCAGCAAACAACTAAAAAAAAATAATAATTGTATACGACTAGCAATAGTTTAAAACATATCCTCAAAACTAAAAATAGTTATCCCCTCTACCACTGATGTGATAAATACATTGGGTAATCCTTAATGGCTAAAACCTAAATAAGCTTAGTCAAATATTATTTGCTCTTAAAACCACATATTTGTAATTAGGGGCCATTGGATGTTTACGTGTAGGATTATGTGAGTTTACCATTAGGGCTATTTCAATCGTAAATAAGAACACCACCTAAATCGTCGTTTACCGTAATGAAGTGTAATGAAACAAATACACCAAAACCTATCATTATATTTAATTGGATTTTCATAACTATTGTCCTACTAACTCATTAATTAAATGTGTTTATATTAAAACTCCAAAACAATCAAAAACCAGTAGTATAAACAGTTTAAGGAACACTCATAATTTAGTATACACAAGCTCGGAGTAAAAGATCTGCTTGTCCACCAACTTTTTTTGTTTTTAAGTTAAACGAGTTTGCACGCAGCACGCTGACGTGAGGGAAGAGAATTTCCATACAAAAAATTTTAAAACTCAAAATCAGTGTAAAAACATACATTTGTCCAATTTTTATTGAAATCTGAAAACACTGATTTTTTGGCTATTCTGATACTCCTGTTTTAATTTACTTGCAAAGCTGGGAGTACAATTTTGCGCATTATAAGGTTAGGAGAAGGTCCAGACAGGCTTGAAAGCAGGCGTGAGGTTGCTGGGGATAATAAAAGTACTCTAACAAAGGAATAACAGGCTTTTCTAGTGTAAAACCCCCATAAGACAACGTACTGTGTTTAGCCGATACACATTTTCTTTAATAACTCAGTAAAAATTTATGCTAGAATGACGAGAGAGGGCTTACAACTTTCGACTCTCTAATTCCCATCTTTTTACTTGCATTAATTTTACATCTGGGGCTTTTCTAACCCTTTTTGGACCTAAAAACTCGAAATTTGAAAGATTAACCCTCAAAAAATGGGTTTAGAGTTTTCCGATTGTTTTGCCCAACGAACTTGTCTAACTGATTACAGAAAGGAACGTCCCTACCAAATTTGAAGTAAATCGGACAAAAAATGCGACTGCTAGAGTGCAAACATATATATATATATGTGTCTATATATACATATTTACATATATATATATACATATATATATATACACATATATATATATATAGTTTTAAACAACCCCCCAAGACGTGTTCAGGGGGTCACGTTAGGAACTTCTATCGTGGTCCCGGGCTTAAGTTTCACCGTGCGGGTCATGCTAATAGTTCACATTCCAAAGGAAATTCACTAATAAGATAACAAGGCTGATTAAGATTAATTAATTTTAATGAGTTAAAATATTTCCCTGCTATAATATTTGTGATGTTGAGACGGTTTAAAATGAAAAACTAATAATGTTCTTCACATCTCCTTAAAAAGACCGTTAATTTATGTATAGTTGCATATTGTTTATGGATGTCAGACTTACCTTCCTCGCAATCTCCTTAAACGGTTTAATGTTTTATATAATTATAGTACAACATACAAAACACATCTAATATAACATAAATAAACATATATAATACAATTCCCTCTATTACTTATTATAGTATTATCGTTAGTACTAACTATACTCTTACTATATACTTACTATACTTGTTGAAATACATTTACGATGGTTAAAATGTCTATGCAAAATCGTGATTTCAGACTATATACTTTTTTGTAGCTAAGTAGGTTAAGATTTTATAATTTTAAGTAGTAAATATTATTACTATTAAAACAATATTGGGTACTTGTTTAGTTTCTAGAACATCTGACTCAAATAAATGAGTTTGGCCAATTCTAAATTATAAGTTTTATATACTTTTGTTAACGAGTTTATTTTCCACATTAGTTTGATATCTGGGATCAAACTTACTTTCCTAAATTTATTTGTCTCTCCTTAATTATTTTAGAACTAAGAATTTGTAATTAAAAGGTTTATTACTATTAACGTTAAACAATAAACAAATCTCGGATTAAATCTCGGTTTTTAATATTTCATAAAAGGATATTACTTATATTTAACTGTTGGTCAAATAGGTTTATAACGTTTTAAATAGGTTAGTAATTTTATTAGATTTAACGTTTAACCAGCCTGTGGGTAACGATCACAACAACGAAAAAGGCAATCGTTCCTACTGCAAGGCGCTTAGATGTTTGATAAATAGCAGAGATCTCTAAAGTATAGTCAACATACTATGTGATTCTCGTAAAATTATTCCAATTTGTGACATGAAGCAGGGTTACGGTGTTCCAGGAATCGGATGAAATTTGGACAGTCTATGAAGTTGTCTATGTATACCCCGGCGTATAAAAAACTGCTTTGACGCAAACTTTACAAAACTGCACGTGTTTTAAAGTAAAATAAACCAACTGCAATTATTAGTTTATTAAAAATTAGACTAACAAATAAGAAGATTAGATTTTAACTATTGTTTAAATTTTAAACATCATGTAAACACAGTCAAATACATATTATTAAGTGATTTAAATGTGCTTTCCGTATATTTTGTGGCCTATTGGCTAATATTACTGTTTCATAGTAAATAAATCCAAAATGTCTAGACAATACAAGAAATTACAAACAAAGGCTTTTAAATTTATAACTTCAACTAAAAATGTCTTTGATTTTCAATAATTAAATTAGCTATACATCAGTATTTATGTTCGTGAAATTTCATGAGTAATAAATTGGAAATTAGACAATTCTCGTTTACCATAAATTGTTATTTGTTGTTTAGTTATTTATTCATTTTTAAGGGGGCATCTACTCTAACTGCACTATGGTTATTGTATAATTATATACATAGAAAATTTTAAAACAATTTATAAAATGTAATAAACAAATAAATAATTCATAAGTTCAAATATTTGTATGTATAACCAAACATTTGTCCTATTCATCTACTTATCGCATAAGTAAGTCCAAAGCGGTGTACAAGTTGTGGTATATAAAATGTACTTACGCAAATGTTAAATATTAAAAAAGTCAATTAGTAGTTAGAATAGTATTTTCTCTTAATACTCCAAAAGCCGCCAAAGTCCTTCCGTTAAGATTATAAAAACTAAATAAAGTAGCAACCTTACATTCAATGAATAAAAGATTAATTAATAAATAATTCGATGTTGATTATTAGCTCTAATAACAACCTAAAATTAAATTAAATACTTACCCTCAACCCTAATGAGTTGTTGGAAGGGTATCTCATGGACTTGCCGACTGTTGGGGAAGAACGAAGCCGGTGATGTGATTGAAGTCCCACCCAATCCGGACACTGTATAGTTGAAGGCCAACAAAAATAGGGGCTCCGGAAATTCGAAAGCGAGCGTCTGGTCGTACGCGAGGAAGTACAGGCCTGGGTACGCCGGGATCGCTTCGTTGATCGGATGTGTCAAGTCGTAGGAACGTTCCTCACAGTTGTAAAAGCACGGGTCCAACAAACACTGGCTTAGGGTTATCAATGCCAAAAAACTAAGGGCATGAAGTTGGCCCATTCTGGCAACATGAAATACCCGCTCTGCACCTCCGGTAAGCTAGGCTGACGTTATCAGAATTATATGGCTCTCTATCACTGCTCTTTATGGTAGTTTGTTTAACGTATTCATCGGTACTGTTATCACCTCGATAACAGCAGCAACTTCAGTCGCTGCCGGCTCTTCTGTTCGATCGTCTCAGTTTAGACGTGTATATCTTTAGAAACTGTTTGTAAGATGGAGAGGGTCAAAGAGGGGCACTTGCATGCGTAGAGCATAAACTAATAAATTTTATTAAGATGTCAGTAGCTTTATTGCTAGACTTGTTAATCTTGTCTATTTTAGTGTAGGGACAATGAACTATCACTTTTTAAAAGAATGAAAATACAAACATTTATAAGACATTTTCATAAATTTAAGGGGTTCAAGTTTAAGTTCTTTGAGCATGTTGACATAGTTTATAGTGCATATGCCAAATCTTTGTTGCAAATCATTAAAAAAACTGTTTGATACATTGGGCAAATATGCAAAAATAAATGCATCTTATACAACAAGTTAGTGTGGTTGGCTGTCAGCCAAATAAGATATTTTACTCTATAAATAGCCATATCAATTAGTAAGCATTTTAGTTTTCTTCTGGACCTAGTATAGCCTTGTTCTATTTTTGGAGAAGATGAGGTCGACTGTGATGGTATACTCATTATGTGTCTAGGTTTATTTCTGGTACCTTAACTATGTGTAGGAAGAAATTGTAAGAATTGTATTATGCACGAAAAAGTATGCACTTGAGTTGCCTTGGTGCCTGAAATGTTGTTCTCAGTTATCTTTTCTTCACTCTAATTAAAAGCTTGTCTTTGCTGATTTCAGAACCCTAAATAAGAGATCCGTAAGTCACATACAGGTATATTATCCCATAGAAAGCAGCAATAAGAATCTCGACAGTGGCAAATCAAGATAATATTTTTAGCACAAACATACCCTGACTCAGCTTCTTTTTGCTTTATCTATATGGAAGTAAATTAATAGGTTTGAATAAATGAACAGACTAAGAATTCCTAAAGAACATGTCGAGTATATTTGAAAGCTAGCAAGAGAACCTGAATAGACTGAGAGAATTAAAGCTAATAAAGACGATTTGGATTAGAATGAAAATCACAACTAAAATTTAAACCTGTCAGCATAGTAATGAATATAAATTTTCTTGGATTCATTAAAAGGGTTTAAATCACCTACCGAATAAATTACATGTGCATTACATGAATAAAAATCTATGCTCGTGGTCTTGGTAGATAATTATAAATAAAAGCTTACTATACGCACTAACGGAGTTTTCTGAGAAATGCCTTCCAATCACATAAGCATTGAAGTCATTATAATGCTGTAAGAGTGACGTCTCCAAACCACGCTCTAGATTTCACGCACCATGGTCGAAAACAGAAAAAGATACCTAAACACAAATGTTTGACTGTCCTCTTGCCATCGCTTGCTATTCTGTTAAAGAGCATTGGAAAATTCATAAGTCCCATACGGTTATATGATCCCATAGAAAACAGCAATAAGAATCTCAACAAAGGCAAAACAAGATAATCTTTGGAGCACAAACATACCCTGACTCAGCTTCTTGCACACGTGATCTATGTGCAAGTAAAATGATAGGTTGGAATAAAGAGACATACCAAGGCATATTATGGAACATGTTTAATATATTTTAAAACTAGCTGGATTGACTGGGAGAGTTAAAGATAATAAAGACGATTTGGATCAGGATGAAAATCACATAGAAAATTTAAACCTGTCAGCATGGTACTGAATAATAATTTTATACTGAATAACTATTTTCTTGGATTCGTTAAACGGGTTAAAATCACTAAAAGGTTAATTTTATTAAATATACTATACATATTATGATACTACACATTTATTATCGATTATACACACTGACATAGTTTGCTGAGATATGTCTTCCAACCACAACAACATCATCATGGAATACATGTAATTCTCTAAGAGTGACGTCACCAACCCATGTCCTAGACTACACGCACCATGGTTTAAAACAGGAAAATAAACCTGAACAAAAATGGTTGACTTTACTAATAATAACGCTTTTGGCAGTTTCATTCTTACTTATGTTTTTTATTTTTACCTAGACGTTTCGATGCCACTTTGGACATCTTCATCGGTAGGAAGGTTATGTAAACAAAACAAAAATTAAAAACAAACAGTGAATCATATGATAGCTTACTACTACATCTAATTTAAGTACATTAGTCAAACATTTAAATATATTAATATGGTGATCCATGGGGTGTATTTTTAATTTATTTCTTTTTTGAAAATTGGAAGCCAAGACTTAGAGAGCTTATATCCATCTTCCCTATTTATATTTTCCTTGTGTTTAATTATTTCTATGGATTCTCTAATTTTTCTTTTAAAATAATCTTCTTCATTATGCAATAATTTTACGTTGTCAAACTCCATGCTGTGTCCGGTTTCATGTGTGTGTTCTGCTATTGCTGAGGTATTTATTTTGCCCTTTTTATCGTCTCTGATATGCTCACTTACTCTAACATTTACTGTTCTCCCAGTTTCTCCAATATATACCTTTTTGCAACTGCACGGTATTCTGTAGACACCTTTGTTTTTCAACACTGGTGTTTGATCTTTTATTTTGGGGAGTAAATCTCTTAATTTAGAACATACCGAAAATGTTGTCTTTATTTTATGCTTGGCTAGAACTTTTGACACTTTGTCTGTTGTACCTTTAATGTAAGGCAGGATCGCACGTTTGCAGTTCTCTTGGTTGGCTTCATTTTGTTTTTCCGGTTTTAGGTTATGTTTTCTTATAACATCTTCTATCATTCCACTTTTGTGTTGGCTTCATTTTGTTTTTCCGGTTTTAGGTTATGTTTTCTTATAACATCTTCTATCATTCCACTTTTGTGATCATAAATAAATTACACCCCATGGATCACCATATTAATATATTTAAATGTTTGACTAATGTACTTAAATTAGATGTAGTAGTAAGCTATCATATGATTCACTGTTTGTTTTTAAATTTTGTTTTGTTTACATAACCTTCCTACCGATGAAGATGTCCAAAGTGGCATCGAAACGTCTAGGTAAAAATAAAAAACATAAGTAAGAATGAAACTGCCAAAAGCGTTATTATTAGTAATTATAACAATGGCTTACTTAAGTTTAAGAATTGAAATGGTTGACTTTATTCTCACCATCTCTTGCTATGCTGTTTTAAAGAGCGTTGCCACCTAATTAAAGAAAAATTAATAATTATAATAACTAATCGTCAATGCATAAATCAGTTAGTCTTTGATGGCAACATATCCTCTAACTTGCTACTGACGTAAATAAGTGGGTTTGCTATTAAGTATGTAATTAATGGTTTTGCTGATGATCTTATATTCAGATATTGTGGATGGTGTACGAATAAAATTTAAACAGATAGCCATTCTATGTTTCCGATAATTTTCTACGCTATCGATTACCTTTACTCAATCAAATTTGTAGTAATGGGAACAATCAATTACAGTCCCTAAGGGATGAATGCTTGTACTTTCCTTTTTTAAATTATAAAAATTACATACTTGCTTATATATTAAATGAAACTAGCCTCTAATCAAATCAAATCAAAATATATTTATTCGTCTCTTGCACAAAGGTACAATAAATTGTGTCAAAACATAAATAGTGACTAGTCTAAATAATACTTAATTACTATTTCTTTACAAAATTTTCCATGCAAAATTCATCTAGTGAGTACAGAGCTTTCTGCATCAGGAACTCCTTTAGTGACTTCTTGAATTTAACATTGTCTTTAATATATTTTATTTCCTTTGGGACATATTTAACTAATTTTATTCCAGCATAGCAGGTTTTTTTGCTGAAACATTCTAGTCCATGCTGTGGTAATATTTTATCAAATTTGTTTCTTGTATTATATGAATGAAAATCATTGTTACTCTTGAATTCGCCAATGTGTGTCTTGCAATGCATAATACACTCAAGTATGTAGGGACTATGAACGGTTAAAATATTTAGCTCATCAAAGTGATGTTTCACGGATACATCACTTTTAAGATTTAAAATTGTTCTTATAGCTTTCTTTTGCAGGACAAGAATCTTTTCCAAATTTTGGCTCGAAGTCCCTCCATATATACTTATTCCATTTGCAATGTAGGATTGTATGTGAGCATAATAAATATTTTTTAAAATAGATAAATGACTAAGACAGGAAATTTTTCATTAAAGCAAAAATACCAGAATTGGTTCTTTTAATGATTTTTTTCATCATGCATATCCCAACTGAGATTTGTATCTACTATTAACCCAAGGAATTTAGTATAATTAGCTTTATCCAACTCTTTAGCGACAGCAAAAATAAGAGGATTTGGGTGGTTTCTGTTTTGTTTAGTATGAAAAGACATAATATTTGTTTTTTCTTTATTCAGGATCAATTTATTATCAATAAAAAAGTGTTGTAATTTTGAATGAAAGCTGCAACTTCTAAATCAGTTTCACTTTTAGCTGATTCAATTAAATTTTAATCATCTGCATATAAATAAAGCTGGTTTTTTATGTTTTGAAAGTCACTTAATCATTTAGGCACCTCTTTTATGTAACAAATAAACAACAGTGGGCCTAAATGGAACCTTTTGCTACTTCATTTTTATTACTTGATTATTTGATTGATATTTATGGGTTTTATTGTTTTTGATCTGAGAAATCTCAACATATTGCTTCCTTTCAGAAAGATAAGAGGCAAAATAATTTTAGATTAAAATTGTGGATCCCCAGATTTTGCAATTTTTGAAGAGGTAATTCATGAGATATGCTGTCAAAAGCCTTTGATAAATCCATAAAAATTCCAACTTTTTTTTTGTTGTCAATTGATTCTAATAGCAGTTCTGTGAAGTCTACTAAAGCAGTGGTGGTAGATTTATTTTTCCGACAGCCATATTGTTCATTATCAAAAAGGTTGTTTATTTCCAGATGTGTATAAAGTCAGTTGTACATTGCTTTTTTAAAAATATTTGAGATTGATGGCAAAACTGAAACTGGGCGGTAATTTTGAACTTCAGTCCTGCTTCCCTTTTTATAAATGGGGATCACTTTTGTTACCTTCAAATTTCCTGAAAATAGACCAGTGATAAAAGAGGAATTTATAAGATGTAACAATGGTTTTACAAGCTGATATTTTATAATTTTTATTATTCGAATCGCTACTTCATCATAAACATTTGACCATTTATATTTTAGTGAATCAAAAGTTTGGACTATTTCAATTTCATTTACAGGTGGACATTTAAATTTTTATATGATTTGATGGTCATGAGTATTTTTACATTTTAGCTGTATTTGAGGAAGCTGTTTAAGTTTTTGATCGATTTCTTTATCAAAATAGTCATTACAAAAATTACTGATACTTGATGGATCTTTTACAACTGAGTCACCAAATTCTTAAATAACATTATCGTTACAATTTTTATAACAGTTTTTTTTCACTATTTGAAATAAAATGGCATTGAACCAGCTTAAAATTAACCGATTGACAAAAATGCGAGACTTGGAAACTAGTATGACAAAACATCTTCCTCCCCTCCCTGAAACAGATAATAAGAATCTATAAGTCGGGAAGTTTTTATAGTCATGTTAAATTGATTGATTCAGTATAGTGACAGTTAATTCGCATAAGGGGTAAAATGAGTAGATACATTGGCTATATTTTGCGTTGTCCTCTGATCAGTTTACATTAGCCATACTCTCTAAAACGCAAAATAATAAAACTGGAGCAACTATGTCTTCATGTTTAATAATTTATTGTAATCTCTTGTTTTGTAATTGAATGGACAAAACACTGTCAACTATTTAAACACTTTGTAAACTGTTTCATGTGACCATGAGTTCAGGAACGCGGTGACCTAAGGCTAATAGACAATTATTTATTCAATTCTTATAGAATTTATATATTTTTATTTTTAAAGGATACGTCAGAATATAAAAGTAAACTTTATTATCAAGCAAACCATCTTTAGCGTAATATGTTAACCAATTTTCCTCTTCAGAAGAAAACTGTCTAAGCACTATAAAAATCACTATGGATTCTTAGAGTACTACTTAGTAAAAGAAAAACATTTGAAAATAATAGTTACAGTTGATATTTAGATTATTTATATGAAAATAAAAAAAACTATTAATTATAATGATTTAAATTTGTATAACTACACACCCTTTAACTTAAAAACATTATTGTCCCAGAAACCTACTGCCTCTGGTATTGATATAGGGGAGACGTTAATAAAAAAAGGAATTACCTTATAAATCGGTTCCATTTATTCATTACTTTATTTTTTTTCGTAATCTGCTCTTTAAAGTTCCACAACCAATCTACAAAGCATTGGTAAGAGTGGTAAATACTATTCGCCTTTATGCTGTAAAAATGATGGAGACATCAGCCTTGGGTAGACAAAGGTGAATGAGGGAAATATCGGAGAACAAAGTGCTTAGTATACGTTCAGACAATCGATGGAGGCATCACCGTTGCCGCCGGGCTGACGCAAAGTGAACCCCGATAAACTGTGACACTCTGATTTACCGATACAAGCCTTAGGGCACGGTTTCATTTCCTAGTTCGAATATCTTTTAGTTTTCTCATTGACTTCTTCTTCGAAACTTTTTCTTGTAGATTATCCATTGTTCAACTATACTTACAAAGAGTAAGTTTTTTGTCCGTTGTTTTCTTCATAGTTAGTAAAATAAGTAATAATATAGGTTAGACTTGTTATTTATATATTTTTTTTAAATTTAATATTTGAGTAGTGGAGATTAAATTGTATAGTTGTATTTTACAGATAGTAATTTACACTGCTAATGTTCAAATTCAAATTCAAATTCAATAACCGTCATTAATAAAATATACATAGTATACAATTGAATTGTGTCAATACAATTTTTGTAACTTAGGCTAAGAATCTTTAAGATTTGTTGAACAACTATTACGTAAGTACTATAAATAAATAAGAAACATTAGTATTTTTTTATTTCACAGAAGAAAACGCAAATTCAAACTCCAATATTCAGAGTAGATGGAAAGTACTATTCTAAAGAGTATAAGGTTTTGTCTACCAACAAATCTTTAAGTACACTAAGTAAAAAGTCTGGTGGTGGGCATAAGAAAAAAGAGGACGCGCTCAAGAAATAATGTACTTTGTCAAGCCATAGGACAGTCAGGAGGTAACCCCTAGACTGGTGTTATGACTCTAGCCCCTGCTAGTGGGTATCCCCAGCAATCTGTGGTTATGCATGTGACGTCAAAACTTGATTACTTCATGCGTTGCTCATTAAACCAGCAGACAACAACAGGCTATACTAGTGCATCTCTCCCACTGCGCCGAGTGCACGTCTCAATCTAGCTGGTTGATCGCTACTTTCAGTCTAGTGCTTGACCCAAGCCAGCTTGTGGGCAGCTGCGACCGCGCCTAGTGCGTGTCTCACTCTGGCTGGTTAATCGCTACTTCCAGTCAAGTGCTTGACCCAAGCCAGCTTGTGGGCAGCTGCTACCGCGCCTGTTGCACGTCTCACCCTGGCTGGTTGATCGCTACTTTCAGTCTAGTTCTTGACCCAAGCCAGCTAGTGGGCAGCTGCGACCGCGCCTGGTGCGCGTCACTCTGGCTGGTTGATCGCTACTCTCAGTCTAGGGCTTGACCAAATCAGCTCGTGGGCAGCTTCGTCCGTTCCTTGTGCGCGTCTCACTCTGGCTGGTTGAGCGCTACTTTCAGTCTAGTGCTTGACCCAAGCCAGCTTGTGGGCAGCTGCGACCGCGCCTAGTGCGCGTCTCACTCTGGCTGGTTGATCGCTACTCTCAGTCTAGTGCTTGACCCAAGCCAGCTTGTGGGCAGCTGCGACCGCGCCTGGTGCGCGTCTCACTCTGGCTGGTTGATCGCTACTTTCAGTCTAGTGCTTGACCCAAGCCAGCTTGTGGGCAGCTGCGACCGCGCCTGGTGCACGTCTCACTCTGGATGGTTGATCGCTACTTTCAGTCTAGTGCTTGGCCCAAACCAGCTTGTGGGCAGCTGCGACCGAACCTGGTGCGCGTCTCACTGTGGCTGGTTGATCGCTACTTTCAGTCTAGTGCTTGACCAAAGCCAGCTTGTGGGCAGCTGCGACCGCGCCTAGTGCGCGTCTCACTCTGGATGGTTGATCGCTACTCTCAGTCTAGTGCTTGACCCAAGCCAGCTTGTGGGCAGCTGCAACCGCGCCTGGTGCGTGTCTCAATCTGGCTGGTTGATCGCTACTCTCAGTCTAGTGCTTGACCCAAGCCAGCTTTTGGGCAGCTGCGACCGCGCCTGGTGCGCGTCTCACTCTGGCTGGTTGATCGCTACTCTCAGTCTAGTGCTTGACCCAAGCCAGCTTGTGGGCAGCTGCGACCGCGCCTGGTGCGCGTCTCACTCTAGGTGGTTGATCGCTACTCTCAGTCTAGTGCTTGACCAAACCAGCTTGTGGGCCTCTTCGTCCGTTCCTTGTGCGCGTCTCACTCTGTCTGTTTGATCGCTACTTTCAGTCTAGTGCTTGACCCAAGCCAGCTTGTGGGCAGCTGCGACCGCGCCTGGTGCCCGTCTCACTCTGGCTGGTTGATCGCTACTTTCAGTCTAGTGCTTGACCCAAACCAGCTTGTGGGCAGCTGCGACCGCGCCTGGTGCGCGTCTCACTGTGGCTGGTTGATCGCTACTTTCAGTCTAGTGCTTGACCCAAGCCAGCTTGTGGGCAGCTGCGACCGCGCCTGGTGCGCGTCTCACTTTGGCTGGTTGATCACTACTCTAAGTCTAGTTCTTGACCCAAGCCAGCTTGTGGGCAGCTGCGACCGCGCCTGGTGCATGTCTCACTCTGGGTGGTTTATCGCTACTTTCAGTCTATTGCTTGACCAAACCAGCTTGTGGGCCGCTTCGTCCGTTCCTAGTGCGCGTCTCACTCTGGCTGGTTGATTGCTACTTTTAGTCTAGTGCTTGACCCAATCCAGCTTGTGGGCAGCTGTGACCGCGCCTGGTGCGCGTCTCACTCTGGCTGGTTGATCGCTACTCTCAGTCTAGTGCTTGACCAAACCAGCTTGTGGGCCGCTTCGTCCGTTCCTTGTGCGCGTCTCACTCTGTCTGGTTGATCGCTACTTTCAGTCTAGTGCTTGACCCAAGCCAGCTTGTGGGCAGCTGCGACCGCGCCTGGTGCGCGTCTCACTGTGGCTGGTTGATCGCTACTTTCAGTCTAGTGCTTGACCCTAGCCAGCTTGTGGGCAGCTGCGACCGCGCCTGGTGCGCGTCTCACTTTGGCTGGTTGATCACTACTATAAGTCTAGTTCTTGACCCAAGCCAGCTTGTGGGCAGCTGCGACCGCGCCTGGTGCATGTCTCACTCTGGGTGGTTTATCGCTACTTTCAGTCTATTGATTGACCAAACCAGCTTGTGGACCGCTTCGTCCGTTCCTTGTGCGCGTCTCACTCTGGCTGGTTGATTGCTACTGTCAGTCGTAGTGCCTGAACCAATCCAGCTTGTGGGCAGCTACGTCTGCGTCAGCGCCTAGTGCGCGTCTCACACACGCAGTTCCACCTGTGACTCGAAACTTTTTTATCCCCGTACTGAAAATTCCTCTTTATAGTTTCAATTTTTTACATTTTCCATTTTAGATTGTTGTGGTGAAAATTTTTTAAATATCTGCATCAAAACTTTGGACCACAATGCATTTACAGATACTTAATGTGTACAAAGAAACACATGTAATGCAAACATTGTATCAATGACAAAAAACTATATCAACGTGCTCCAATAGAAGAAATAAAACATTGCAATTATTATGCGGAAATTTCCTTTTTATATTGATTTTATCCCTATATTTAATCACTTTGACTAGAGTATATAAATATACAGATACATCCATATATTATACGTTTAAAAATATGCATTTTAAATGCATTGCAATGCATATCGTAGAATGAATTAAAGATAATTTTGAAATATACACACATTAGAACAGTTAAAATGTAATTTTAAAGAATATAAAAACATTAGAAATCTATTTAAAAAATAAATAAAACACATTTTAACCTTATTCCAAATAATATTTGGAATAAGGTTAAATCTTATATCTAAGATTATATAAGAAATGTAAAAAGTTGCAACTACAAAGAGGAATTTTCAGTCGAGAATAAAAAAGTGTCGATTCGCAGATGGGACAGCATGTGTGAGACGCTCACTAGGCGCAGACGCAGACGTAGCGGCCCACAAGCTGGCTTGGGTCAGGCACTAAGACTGACAGTAGCGATCAACCTGCCAGAGTGAGACGCGCAATAGGTGCGGACGGAGCGGCCCACAAGCTGGCTTGGGTCAAGCACTAGACTGAAAGTAGCGATCGCGATCAACCAGCCAGAGTGAGACGACCACCAGGCGCGGACGGAGCGGCCCACAAGCTGGCTTGGGTCAAGCACTAGACTGAAAGTAGCGATCAACCAGCCAGAGTAAGACGCGCAATAGGCGCAGACGCAGACGTAGCGGCCCACAAGCTGGCTTGGGTCAGGCAATAAGACTGACAGTAGCGATCAACCTGCCAGAGTGAGACGCCCACCAGGCGCGGACGAAGCGGCCCACAAGCTGGTTTGTGTCAGGCACTAGACTGAAAGTAGTGATCAACCAGCCAGAGTGAGACGCGCACCAGGCGCGGACGGAGCTGCCCATAAGCTGGCTTGGGTCAAGCACTAGACTGAAAGTAGCGATCAACCAGCCAGAGTGAGACGCGCAATAGGCGTGGACGGAGCGGCCCACAAGCTGGTTTGTGTCAGGCACTAGACTGACAGAAGTGATCAACCAGCCAGAGTGAGACGCGCACCAGGCGCGGACGGAGCGGCCCACAAGCTGGTTTGTGTCAGGCACTAGACTGACAGTAGTGATCAACCAGCCAGAGTGAGACACGCACCAGGCACGGACGGAGCGGCCCACAATCTGGTTTGTGTCAGGCACTAGACTGACAGTAGCGATCAACCTGCCAGAGTGAGACGCGCAATAGGCGCGGACGGAGCGGCCCACAAGCTGGTTTGTGTCAGGCACTAGACTGACAGTAGTGATCAACCAGCCAGAGTGAGATGCCCACCAGGCGCGGACGGAGCGGCCCACAAGCTGGTTTGTGTCAGGCACTAGACTCTCAGTAGCGATCAACCAGCCAGAGATAGACGCGCACTAGGCGCGGACGTAGATATAAGAATCTTATATCTTACATCGAAAATATATTTGTAATGTAAGTGAGGGATAGTTAAATTATATTTTAATACGTATTAAATGTACTAAACATTTATTTTTTCTTAAAAATTTAAAGTAAAGGCAAACAGTAGCACACATTAAAATTCATTTATCTTGATTTTAAATATATTATATATATTTTTGTAATGTATTGTAAATATAATTGCAATGTATTAATAAATAATTCCAAAAAATGAGAAATTTGTTTGAAAATATATTTTGCCCAACTAGCAAATGTATATTTAATATATCAATAAATCGAAAAAATGCATTTTAATTTTATTCTATTATATAGTTAACATACCTCTCAAATAAATTAAAAATATAATTAAAATTTGATAACAAACTGTATTATTTAAATATGTAAAAGTGTACTTATGTTAACTGAAACAAATTTAACCCATTATATAAAATGGTTAAAAAAACAATATGACTTATTTAAAAAAATATTAAACTTGATTTATAAATGTCTCGTATAAGTCATAAATTTTAAATTCATTTGCCTGATAAAAAATTAATAACAAAGTGATTATCAGGCCTACTTTATAACATTTTTTACTTTATTTTGTAAAGCAAATTAAGGAAATTTTATTATTTTACTTACTAGCAAAGGAAGTAGCCTAAATAAAACTCAAATTCATAAAATTACAAATTTTATTGAATACCGTATAAGAATAGAAAAGTAATAACCAAAAAACACTACATTCTACTGTTGTTTTTGAATTGATTTCAATTTATGTCATAAATTTCTAACTTTATTATTTTCAAAGCACCCTCCAGTTCATCCAGGGAATTTGTTCTGCACAGCCACTGAAAAAAATAAACAAAAGTATAACTTACATTAAATATATTTAATCCAACATAACAAGCGACATTAACACACTTGCTGCAGTCGACAGGTATATGTGTTGCTAGTACGAGGTACCATCCCCAACAATCCTTCATATTTAGAGATCTGTAAGCAAGTATGCAAATTAAATTATTATTTTTAAAAGTATTTGATTGTTGTCTGAGTGTTAGAAGTTCTTTGTTCAGTAAAAAAAGTAATAACAGATACGCATTAGCAAAGGAGACTGCTGCACATATAACGCCAGACAGCAGCAAGGCGCCAAAACTCTAGAGATGTTCCATCCACTGATATTTAGGTATCGGTAACTTCAGTTTCAGTGACAAGGAAATATCAGTGACTGAAATGTCGGTGTTCCGGTATCGCAGCTGGGTAGAGGTGGGGGATGATTATGGACCAAGGATGGCCTGTAACTGTAACTGTCTGAAAATCGGTGACAAATATCGGGGTGACTGCCGGAACGGTGACAGATTAACCAAAAGTCGAAATGAGTTTCAGTGACTGCCGGGGCCTGGTAAGATACTAGTGAGTGAGCAATTATTGTTGGCTTCTAACGGATATTTAAATAATAATAACCTGTAATATTATGTTAATCGATATTATAAATTTATATACATTTTCCAATATTTATTTCAAGTAAAATTAATTAAAAGTTACAACCACCTACCATTTTTTGCCAAAATAGGATAGTAAATAATAAAGGAGGACTGTTCTTTACAAAATGTTGCCTAATCAAAAACCGTAACGAGGCAAATGTATTAAGTGTATAAATACCTTATTTTTTAATAACGTAGGTTGCGCAGTTGCTGGTCCCTCATCCCCCGTATTGGCTGTAGCCTATCAGCTGTAGCCACTCCTTTCAACCTTAATATTTTCTCAGCAGATCCAATGCCAATTATTGCAGATTTTCTTGAACTCTAAAAATTAACAGCAAGTTATTAAACAAATGCCGTTAAAAACTGTATTTCAGATGAGCACAAACAACTGATAATAAATAGACTGAGCCCACAGTTGCCCTGGGCACAAACAACTGAAAAGGAGTAATTATTGATAGTGAATTATTGTGATGGTAAGAGGGGTCTGGACTATTCCCAGTTGTTATCCTGTCAATAAAACCAAATATTAGTGTTTTACAACTACAAATATTAATAATTTTACAATTGGCCAAAGTAGCAGTTTTGTCTTTAGGTCGCTATATTTTCTGCGAGGTTAAAAATTGTATATCACATAAAGAAATTAAATCTCAAAGTTGTAACTTAAGATGGATTTTTATATCATGCCTGAGATTAACTTAAATAAATATTAGACTTTTACTTCCAGAGATATTAAACTATAAAGTTTATGAGAATATCTAGTTTTTTTATGATGGTTCACACTATTTCAATTTCATTCAACATTTTATATCTTATAAACCAATTGAACATCATTGTTGTAATTTATGCAGCAGTTTTATATCATATCTGAGTTTAACACAAATATATATTAAACTTATACTAAGTTTCCTACCAGAGATATTTAACTTTTAAGTTTATAAGAAAAGCCATTCTTTACACAGTTATATAGTTACATAGTCAAATATAAAAGTTGAAATGTTTGCATCAGTTTTACATCAAACATTATCTTAAACCTAAAAAATATCAAATTTGTCTTAAGTACCACCAGATATAACTTTAAAAAATTACTTTAAAAAATTGATACTTTTCAAAATTGAAAAATGTGTGATAAAAAGGAAAATAATATCAAGCCTTAACTTATTTTTACAATGAACTACTGAGTGAAATTTATTATTAAAAAATACATCTATCATTTTATTCTATCTTTACCTACAAATAAAACCTGAACTTAGTCACTTGTAAAACAGAAATATGCATTTTGAAGTCAATTTTCTTATATTTAACTTCATTTTAGCTCCATTAACAAGATGACTTAATAGATAGAACATAAGGTTTAAACAAATAATGGTTTTAGATTGAACTCTCTATTACAAACCAATTCAGCGAAACATAGTATTTTGTGAGAGTCTACAATTGTCAAATCAGTGTGCGGCTAGTAGCAAAGATGGCTGCCATTTGTATATGGTTGGGTTGAATATAAAATAATATTTGCTTTGTTGTCTTCATTCATAGGGAATTTAACAGTAAAAAAATAATATTTTTGCAGTCGGCCAAGCAGCCTATTACTAATTCTTTTCTGCATCATTTTGGATAGAGAAGAAAGTTATAACAATGCCTATGTACATTAAAAGCTGAAGTAAATTTAAGGTTCGATTTATTTACTCGGTATACTACTAACTTCAGTATCAATGAACTATCATCATCATCATCATCATTCATCATCATTGTTGCGGATTAGGAAACCCCAGCATAGCTGCTAGTCACATCTTCCACAAGCGGGAATATTGCGCAGGTTTACGGAATCATGGGATATAGCAGTAAAGTAAAAGGTGGAATGGGACGGCAGCCAAATCGACCCTTCAGAGGGCCAACTCCCGTGCCCCTGTGACAGCTGGGATGAGGCTCTCAAACAGGGGACCCACATTCTGCCCTCCAACTGGTAAACTCAATTGACAGGGTATCCATGTACAACAGCCAGGGACCATTCATTCTCAGGTTGGCAGGTAGGGACCAAACCCGGATATTCTGTCCCTAATGCTGCTGCATCAAAATGTATGCTGGTGAAAAGGAAGTTTGTCATAATGGACAGCCAAAAGACTTACCATATGTAATGACTACTTCATTTGCTGTACCCAATGTCAGCCTCAAAACTGGTATAGACCAGTTTCAAGGTAGTCCTGGGACGTCAGTGAACTAAATTTAAGACATTCATTTTATCTTACCTTCCAAATTATCTTTCAAACAGGATGGTTGAGTAGTTGATTTATTTCTTCGTACATGTAGTAAATAACAAACAGTGCACAATACAACGAACTTCTAAACTAAAAATTCACTAAAATAAAAAAGGATTTATGAAACTGCAGGACAGATGATCCTAACAGCATACAAAGTGTAACCACGACACGAGATCGACTGTTAATGATGTCAAAGAATTGTTGTAAATGCGCATGCGCCATTATGTGTCAAATAGCTGGGGTTAGCTGCGCACCCTAGCCTTACTGGACGTTACGTCTTTCTATCAGGCGGTCACCACACTAGCCTGTATTTAGTTTTGCTCTTTTACAGCAATCGGACCACCACAGGGCGACTGGTGTAAGCAAAGTTCTCCAGACGTTCTAAGGTATTTAAAAAATATATATTTTTTGCGAACTGGCACAAACTATGACGTCACTAATCCGCACAACCTAGTATGGCTTGTGAGTTCAACATTTGCCTGTAGGTAACCACGAGAATCTGTGTTAAACGGTTTAAACAAGACACATCTAGGAGAGGAGCCAGGCCAAATATTTCCTGTACTGTAGGACCACAAAGATCTGCGTGTCTACCACAGCCGCCTAGAGGCAACAACAATGATCTTGTGAAATCAACATTTACATGCAATCTGGGGTTAAGATTTTTCTAAGTCTACTTTTTATTGAATTTCCTTAGGAAAGTGAACTATTAGCATGACCCGCACGATGAAACCTAAGCCCGGGACCACCATAGAAGTTCCTAACGTGACCCCCTGAATACGGTTTGGGGGGTCGTTGAAAATTGTATATATATATATATGTTTTTGCACTCTAGTGGTCGCATTTTTGCCCGATTTACTTCAAATTAGATAGGGACGTTCCTTTACGTAATCAGTTTGACAAGTTCGTTAGGAAAAACAATCGGAAAACTCTAAACCCCTTTTTTGGGATTAATCTTTCAAATTTTGAGTTCTTGGGCCCAAAAAGGGTCAGAAAAGCCCCGTATGTAACATTAATACATGTAAAAGGATAATTATTGAGGTAATTAATGAGGCGAAAGTTTTAAGCCCTCTCTCGTCATTCTATCGTACATTTTTACTGAGTTATTAAAGAAAATGTGTTTCGACTAAACACAGTACGTTGTCTCATGGGGGGTTTTACAGTAGAAAAGCCTGTTATTCCTTTGTTAGAGTACTTTTACCATCCCCAGCAACCTCACACCTACTTTCAAGCCTGTCTGGACCTTCTAACATTATAATGCGCAAAATTATATTCCCAGCTTTGCAGGTAAATGGAATCACAAGCATCAGAACAGCCAAAAATCAATGTTTTCAGATTTTAATACAAATTTAAATAAATGTATGTTTTTAAACTGATTTTGAGTTTTAAAAGCTGTTATATGGAAATTCATTTCCCTCACGTCAGCGTGCTGCGTGCAAAATCGTTTAAATTTATTTGCGTTTGTAATATTTATAATTTTGTTTGGTAAATGTTTTAGAAATTTCATTCCCATATACGTGGGCTTTTTGTAATAGAATTTTAAATTACGGTGTGAGTAGGAGTGACAGTGTTTGAGTCTTAACACGGTTTCTTATGCGAAAACGTGTTGGCAACCTAAGAAAATTGCAAAACAAAAAAATATGACCTACATACCAGTGGTACCAACTGTAAAGATGTAGTTATATATATAAAGATGTATAATAACGTAGTTATATATATATATATAATGATGTATAATAAGGTTTTATATATATATATATAATGATGTATAATAAGGTTTTATATATATAAAGATGTATAACAAGGTTTTATAGTAACGTAGTTATGTCACGCTACCAACGCAAGAAACAAAATACCTGTATTAATATCACACTACGTAGTTATAATTATATATATATATATATATATAAAATTATATATCACCGTAAACCCGCCACCGTCTATCCATACCTTTGCCAGCCACTGCCTCCTCCTCCCGACCTGTCCCCAGCCGCGCTGCCACTGCCCTGTCGCTACCTCCTGTAACAAATAAACATATTGCATCAGCCACCTCCCCACCACTTTCTATTATCCCGCGCGCTTTCTCTCTCTCTTTGCTCCCTGCTCCCGTTGCGATCGGACGTGTTTTTGCGCTGCTCCGTTCGTTGCGTTTTGCAAAGATTAAACTTGAGCGTTTGCTCCCCATAGCGGCTTCACTTTTCCTAACCTCACTTTTTCTAACCTCACTTTTTCTAACCTCACTTTTTCTAACCTCACTTTTAATTTGTTTTCTTCTGTGTAACATAACCTCACTCTTATTTGAAAAATGGCTGTAAATCCTGTCGAGGTTCTCAGTTCGGACGAAACCTATGTTAGAGACTTTCGAATTTATGGAACACGAACAATTTTTTAATTTACTAATCCTCCTCCTGAAACTACTGAAATTGATTGGCTAAGACAAGGTTTTGCCAAAATTGTTAATGAAATGAAAGAGCGGGCCCATGAAAATGATCAGCTTGGTTTCACCTTGCACAGCTTAAACTTAAAAAGTAAAGAACCCGGTTTTGTAGCTTTCCGGCCCGTTGGTGAAATTGATGAGGACATACTTTGGCAAATTTTTGGGGGTATTGTTCAATCCAATTCTGAATCCATCAAGTCCACTGACACATTTAAAGTTGAATGTACCCGAGTTAATCTCCCTGTGGGTTCCGGCCGTCCTGGGAGAGTAACGCCTGGCTTTTATAATACCTTTGATGAAGAATGTAAATCGAGACGGGGTATTGTAGTAATTAACAACAAAGATAATTTGTGTCTCCCCCGGGCTTTCGTGGTGGCCATAGCAAACGTGACTAAAGACCCCCAGTACAAAGCAATCCGAAAAGACCTGGGTAAAAGGCAAGCGTTTAGGGCCAAGGAACTTATTCGGCGGGCTAGGGTAGAGATCTCTGAGGAAGGTGCCGGTATCCCCGAATTGGAAAAGTTTCAGGACTTGCTAAAAGACTACAAAATCACAGTCTACAACTATGACAAAAAAGGTCGTGATGTTTACTTTGAAGGAGGTAATGAAGACGCTAAATTCAAAATTAACTTGCTCTTTCACAACGGTCATTATAATGTAATCAACAGTTTGACCGCTGCTTTTGCCTGTAACTATTTTTGCGAAGCTTGCCATGTTCTCTATGACCACAAAGCAAAGCACAGATGCTCAAACATTTGTCCTCAATGCCAAACCATCTCGCCTCCCTGTAAAGAGGAGCATGGGGGAATAGTTTGCCCAGACTATAACATGAATATGAGGAACCAGCATTGTTTTATCGCCCATAAGGTTGACAAATGCAAAACAGTAAAAAAGTGTCTAGACTGCGGGAAACTGATTAATTTAAAAGAGAGATCCGGACCTCACAAGTGCGGGGAAGTTTTCTGTAAACCCTGCAAATCATTCAAAGATCCGAATCACAAATGCTACATGCAACCCAATGATGGGAAACCTAAAACTAAAGACTATCTTTTCATTTTCTTTGACTTGGAAACAAGGCAAGACGAGTCTCTCCCCTCTGACCCTGATAAAAAAGTACATCAAGTTAACCTGTGCGTCTCACAACAGTTTTGCTTTAATTGTATCGAGTCTAGATTTTGCACGGTATGTAAAAACTGAACTAAAGTTTTTAAGGAAGAACCAGTAAAACACTTCATGGAGTATGTGATGCAAGCTCGTAAACAGTTCAAGAATGTCTGTGTAATTGCCCACAACGGGCAGGGCTTTGACTTTCAGTTCTTATTAAAACATATAATGGAAGAAACTAAATTCACTCCGGAACTGGTTATGAGGGGGACCAAAATTATTTTAATGGAAATGGACAATGTGAGATTCATTGACTCCCTAAGCTATTTCCCCATGGCTCTCGCTGCGCTCCCTAATGCCTTCGAACTGCCTCCCGAGAAAAAGAAGGGCTACTTTCCCCATCTCTTCAACACCTTGGCGAACCAAAATTATGTAGGCCCTATTCCTGACAAAAAATACTACTGTCCGGAATCAATGTTTGAGAAACCTCACGAAGCTTTCGAGATTTGGTACGAGGAACAGGTGGCGAGTAACTATGTCTTTGACTTTCAAAAGTAAATCTTGGAGTATTGCATCTCTGACGTAGAAATCCTAGCTCAGGCCTCATTAAAGTTTAGACGTATTTTCTTGAAAGAATGTAACGTAGATCCTTTCCTCGAGTCCGTAACTATTGCTAGCGCTTGTAACCTGGCCTTCCGCCGTAACTTTCTAAAACCAAACACAATCGGCCTAATCCCTAAAAACGGGTACAGACTGACTGACAATCAATCAGCCGTTGCTTTACAGTGGTTAACGTGGGAAGAGGAGGAACGAGGGTTGAGGATTGAGCACGCTGGCCGGGGTAAAGAAGTTAAGATTAACGGGCTAAAAGTTGACGGGTTTGACGGGGAACGAATTTATGAGTTTCACGGGTGTTATTGGCACGGGTGCCCAAAATGTTTTCCTTACAACAGAGAGGCTCCTCTGAAGGAGGATCCCTCAGATTCACTTAATTTAAGGTATGAAAGGACTCTGAAGAAAATGTCTAAAATCAGTGATTACGAAGTTGTAGTAATGTGGGAGTGTGAGTTTAGAGCTTTGAAAAAGGATAAAAAACTTAAACACTTGAACAACCTGCCGATCCTCAATAATCTTCCCCTCGACCCACGGCAAGCGTTCTTTGGAGGCAGAACGGGTAATTCAAAAACATACCACAAATGTGAAGAGGGAGAAACGATACAGTATGTCGATGTTTGCTCCCTCTACCCCTATGTAAATAAATATGGGAAATATCCTTTGGGCCACCCTACCATTTATGTGGGAGATAGGGAGTGCAGACAGCGAGGATTAAATGTAGATGGTTTGCTAAAATGTAAAATCCTACCACCTCGAGATCTCTACCACCCCGTACTCCCTGTTAAAATGAATAATAAACTAATGTTTGTGTTGTGTAGGACTTGCGGGGAAACTCAAAACCAACGAGACTGTGAACATGAGAGTGATAAAAGAGCGTTAGTTGGGACTTGGACTATGGATGAAATTAGGAAGGCGATTGAGAAGGGTTACGCTGTACTGGACATGTACGAGTTGTGGGAGTACTAGGTAGCCACATACGAGAAAGGGGGATTGTTTACAGACTTTATTAATAAGTTTTTGAAAATGAAGCAGGAAGCCTCAGGCTATCCTAGGTGGTGTAATACCGAACAGGACAAAGACAAGTACATCACAGACTATTTCCAACATGAGGGTATTCAACTGGACAAGGCGAAAATTTGTAAGAACGGGGGACTTAGATCATTAGCTAAATTAATGCTAAACAGTTTCTGGGGAAAATTCGGACAGAGGGAGAACCAAACTAAAGCAACAATTGTAAGGGAATCTAAAGTCTTGTTTCAAATGTTAATAAGCCCAGAAGTACAAGTCAATAGGATTCAAACTGTTAACGAGGAAGTTGTTGTTGTTAACTGGGAATATATTGAGGAAGTGGGGGAACCTTTGACAAATGTAAAAGTTGTTATTGCGGCCTACACCACAGCCCAGGCGAGGCTTAAACTGTATGAACATCTAGATGCCCTTGGAGGACAGCTCTTGTATTATGACACGGACTCGTGTATTTATTTATACAGGGGAGGATTGTACAAGGTCTCTACGGGAGATTACCTCGGGGAAATGACAGACGAATTGGCAAGTGAGTACGGGCCCGGTTCTTATATTGTAGAGTTTGTTTCTGGGGGGCCTAAAACGTACGCATACCTTGTCTGGTCAACCAAAAAGCCAAAACTACAAACAGTGTGTAAAATAAGAGGCCTCACACTTAATATGAAGACCTCCGAAACATTAAATTTTGAACAATTAAAAAAGATGGTCCTTAGTGAAGCTGCTGAAATTTTAGAAATTGAAGAAAACAGAATCAGGAGGACTAAAGACCGTGACATTGTAACGGTAAGTGAAATTAAAAAGTTCAAAATCACAGGACCTAAAAGGAGGCTCGAAGGTGAGTACAAAACCTTGCCATTTGGCTACCAAAAAGTTCAAAGACTTGAGTAACCCGACAGGAATTAATAAAAGGCCTGAACCGTTCACTTGTATTAAAGTATTGTAGCTGTGAAATCTCACTCAAAGTGAAGAGCAGAGCCTTCTTACTTTGAAATGTCCCAAATAATGTCAAAGAGGTAATGAGGAGTTATGGTATCCTCACTTCTGTTTGTATATATATATATATTGTTGAGTTTAAAATAACAAGTTCCCACTGTATGAATGTACATGAACGAATGGAGGTCTATGGCGCGGGTGACGAAAAGCCCCGTAAACCTGAAAGGGGGTTTAGTAGATTGAGGTGTCGGGCTAACACCCCGGCTACTCCTTCGAACGACCCATGTGTGAATGAGGGGTCCAGTAGATTGAGGCGCCGGGCTAACACCCCTGCTACTCCTTCGAAGAGACCTCGGGTGAAAGAAGGACCCTGTACATTGAGGAGCCTGGCCAACACCTAGGCTACTCCTTGGAACGGTTCGGTGGGTAAAAAAAAAGTATAAAAATAAAATAAAAATATATAAAAAGGAGGAGACAGCTAGTTTGTTTTTGGAAGGTCTCCACGAGTCATGGCGGTGGAGGGGCCATGACTTTACTAAAAAAATACATAATTTGAAGATTTGGATAATTGTAATCATTATCAAAATAGACGGTAAAACAGCTACAGCTAATGAATTACACCTACCTGCCAGGAGAAATTATACCAGACGTAAAGTCACCTTAAGGGGCTAACAGACCTTTACCATTCTGATCTCGTTGAAATGAAGCCTTATTCCCGAGTTAATAAAGGGTACAAGTACATATTGACGATGATTAACTGTTTGTCCAAAGTAGCGTTTGCTGTACCGTCAAAAGACAAGTCAGGACCATAAGTCGCTAAAGCTTTAGAACCTATTTTATTAAAGTGTACAATGAAAAACTTTCAAACAGACCAAGGAACCGACTTTTTTAATAAACATGTAAATGCTCTAATGAAAAAATATAAAAATTAATTACTATTTTACATTTACTAAACTTAAAGCCAGTATAGTAGAAAGATTAAACAGGACTCTCAAATCAAAAATGTACAAACTATTTACAGCCCGTGGAAGTTACGAATGGTTAAGTATATTGCCAGAAATTGTAAAGTCTTACAACAACACAAAGCACAAGACTATAGGTATGAAACCCAAGGATGTTAAAACACGTCAAAGATATTTTAAAGAGAATAAATAAAGTAAAGAAACCAAAACCATAAACAAAAATCCTTAAACAAAAATTAAAAGTAGGTGACAGCGTTAGAATCAGTAAAGTGAAAAGAGTTTTCAAAAAAGGGTATTTACCAAATTGGACAAACGAGACGTTTACAGTATACTCAATTAAACCAACAAGACCGGTAACATACATACTGCAAGACAACAAAGGAGAGATACTCAAAGGTGGGTTCTACGCTGAGGAAATTAGCAAGTGGCATTTATTTAGTTGAAAGAGTTTTAAAAAGGAAAGGTACGAAACTTCTCGTGCGCTGGAAAGGGTATGATAGCAGCCATGGCAGTTGGATAGATGCTAACGACCTCCGTTAGTGAGGAACAATGACTTGCTAATGCCAATGACCTGCAGCCCGGCCACCTGGCTTAATGTCGATGACCTCTGTTAGTGAGGGGCAATGACATGCAACCACGTAGGATATTAGCTTGGATTGATGTTGATGACCTGCAGTAACGAGGCAACGTGACTTGCAAAAGCGCTAAACCGTATGTAAAGTCACTCTACCATAACTTAAACCCCGCAGAACTTTACTGTAAAGTGATTACTTAAAACCATGAAAGTGAGTAAACGTAACTCCTCTTTGACAAAAAGGATCAATAAATCAGAAACATCTCTGCCAAGTATGAAAAGTAGTTGATACCATCTAGGTATCCTACGATACCACTGATGTAAACCATTAGAAGAATCCTACCAAAGCAAGAAAATACGCATAACAGTAGTAGTAGTAGCAGTAGATTTTGTTATAATTTTTGCCCAAGAATATTAAAAGATTCGGGTAAAAGTAATTTAAACCAGGACTTCTGGCAAATACATATGATTAAAACATATTAAACAAACACACATACAAGAAAACTTGTAACTTACCAAAATAAACTAAATTATACTTTGACAGACTGTTGATTATCGTTGTTGAAGGTACCAAAGATAAAGGGTCAATACACCCCCCTTTGCTAAAATGACCCTATGGATATTTTTAGCTGTTATGTTGTATGAAGCAAAGTAATTGTTAATAAAGTTTGTTGACTTTTTAGCTGTTATGTAGGGACATCTCTCTGTCTTTTTATTAGATCATTAGATCAATAACTGGGGTTTAGTTTCATGAGTGAATAATTGTAGCTGTTCTGTATGCCTGTAAATTAAGTGTTACTAAAGAATTACTTTGGGAAACTGTCTATGCATTTAATTGTTCAGAAATATCGAAATACTATTAACAGTAACTTAAAGGAGAGAAGAGGCTTGTAAACACTATCAGAAATGGACAGGCAAGAAACCGATAACCCCACTCCATAGGTCCGGAATCGGGACTCTCTTTTAATAAAATAAACTGAAGGTAGTTTGGTCACGTTTTGTACCTCAACGAAAGTATGAAAACCAGCAAGGTTGAGCAATTCCCGTACCCCTTTTATAACATTACTATGGTATTGGTAGGGTATTGTATGGTATTAGGATGACATGGTAAGGGTATGGTATGGTATGTTATGGTATTACTTTCAAACCCCACCGTAATAGCGGGGTTAAATTTTTCCTATTAATTTGGTCTGGCAAATATTTTATCCTCGCCCCAAGGGTGAGCAAATCCCACACCCTTTGATAAAATTACACTTGAAAATGGTCTACGGGATAGACCTATCTACACGCAGGGTCATGTGGCCGGAGGTATGGGGAACGAAACGTTCCCGTTGATAAGAATTCTAAGTGTTAGAACCTCCGGGTCCACTGTGTTTAAATTTAAATTAATTTTCCAAGAAAGAGACAGGTTAAAGTAGGGTATTTTGTAAATTTGAAAAAGTACATAGATTAAAGACCTTAGAGTTCAGATGTACCTTCTTTTTGTAGTTATGTAGTACTTGCTCAAACAACTCTGTTACGATATACTAAGAAACAGAATCAATATATAATTCTACTGCATTTTCTAGTCAAATATTGTAACCAACACTAACATCGGAGAGTTGGTAGCAAATCATACATCATGGGCAAGAGTATATCTTAAAATACAACAATCGGTGAAATACATTCCTTAGAAGGACACTAATTATACAGTATTTTGTTGTGAATCTTTAAACTTTGTTGGTAATTTGTGTCTAAGTCCTGTAAAACGACGGGTCACCCTACAGTTGAATGTTATAAATTCTCGGTCGAATGTTCCCGAGTCCAAAGAAAATACTTTACGGCGGGTTGCATATACAATGACCGCAATGGTTTTAAATTTCTCGGTTAAATGTTTTCAATGTAACAAAATGAAAATGAACCTGGATGACTTGGGGGATTGGGAATTGATGCAGTGGTAGGGACAGGTCAACCAGTCCCTAGCCTGCCCAAACCCTTACCCGTGATTCAAGCCACCGGTATCAAACTGATCTACCAAGTTGGAAACATTGCTGGGAACCAGAGACGGGGATCTTTTACCTAGACCAGAAAGCAGTGCCAAGCCAGCTTTGACTTACTTAATTAACTGAAAAACATTGAACTGACTAACACCTTCCAAAACTGATGTTACAGTATTTGTGGTTAATTAAAAGGACCTGATAATACTACAACTGATTTTCAAACTGTTCATATCTGTGATTTCAAACTGCAAGTGACTCAAACATCTTCTGGGGGAATCTGTTAATTAGTGAAAACGTGGTTTTCATCCTGACCTGATGGAAGGTCTCCACGAGTCATGGGGGTGGAGTGGCCATGACTTTACTAAAAAAAATTGGATAATCGTAATCATTATAAAAATGGACGGTAAAACAGTTATAGCTAATGAACTACACCGACCAGCCAGGAGAAATCATACCAGGCGTAAAGTCACCCTTAAGGGGCTAACAGACCTTTACCATTCTGATCTCGTTGAAATGCAGCCTTATTCCCGAGTTAATAAAGGGTACAAGTACATATTGACGACGATTAACTGTTTGTCCAAGGTAGCATTTGCCGTACCGTTAAAAGACAAGTCAGGACCACAAGTCGCTAAAGCTTTAGAACCTATTTTAGCCAAGTATAAAATGAAAGACCTTCACACAGACCAAGGAATCGACTTTTTTAATAAACATGTAAATGCTATAATGAACAAATATAAAATCAATCACTATTTTACATTTACTGAACTTAAAGCCAGTATAGTAGAAAGATTAAACAGGACTCTCAAGTCAAAAATGTACAAACTATTTACAGCCCGTGGAAGTTACGAATAGTTAAGTATATTGCCAGAAATTGTAAAGTCTTACAACAACACAAAGCACAGGACTACGGGTATGAAACCCAAGGATGTTAAAAAAGTCAAAGATATTTTAAAGAGAATAAATAAAGTAAAGAAACCAAAACATGAAATCCTTAAACAAAAAAATTAAAATTAGGTGACAGCGGTTAGAATCAGTGTGGAAACGCGAGCGTTCAAAATTATTTCACCAAGTTTAAGAAACATACCTTATAACATGTATATAACCCAGTCGGTGGAGAACTCGAACTCACACGCGAGGCACTTGTAGTCAAGCTTCCAAGAGTAGAATAAACTAGCGCACGGTACTAAATTGTTACAATAGTGGTAAGTTAATTTAAAATGCGGGGTAATTTCAACGCAGTGTCCGTCGCTACAAAACCCGAATCTAAAAAACTGTTCAAAGACACCGCAAAACACCGTGGACTCTGTACACGGCGGATCCATGGTACAGACTGAGACGACGCTAAACAAATACTTTGGGCGGCCGAACCAAGCGTGACTCGGCGATGCGGGTTACGTAAAAACTACATTAGATATTTTACCGTGACGGTTTAGTAAATGGGGAGCTTTGTACTTACTTACTAAGAGTCGTCATCGTGGTCGCAGAATTCTTGAGGAGGGTGTCTAGTCCACTCCTCCAGGTCCAGATAAACACACACACACAGCACAAATCAAATCCGCGGCCTTCGTAAATCACTATCATATTACAATAACACAGTTTACCGCAAGAATCGTACGCGCTGTATACAAGAGGCATCGCGACCGACGACTGACTGACTAACTCAAGGGGCGCGCCCTAACCGTCATACCGCCCGCATAACGACCTGCTAAGTGCTTTTCTACAGGACATTTTAACGGACAAGTCTACAGTTAAGATATATTGTACTCACGATTGATTGAAGAACATCTCAGTGCAATCTTCTTCCGACATGTTTGCTACGGCGTTGAGGCAGCGGCATTGGATGAGTACTGGGTTTATGCGTTTCCGATCCATACAAGCGAGGCATCTTTGCAGAGGGGTCGGGGTTTTTTATATGTAGCCCAAGGACTCCAGCTTTTCATACCTCATTTCAAACGAGTCCTGTAACATAAAAACAAGAATAAAACAACAATAATAATTAATAAAGGATTTGATTACCTTGTATTACCTATTTACTTACTAAGTAGCAGTTTCCACAACTCTCATATAGGTCAAATCTAAAAATCCTTCTACGGATAAAGTATTGGTTAAATGTCCAGCATCTATTGTAATGTTCTGAAATTAGTATTTGTTTAATAGGATTTGAAACGTTTAGATTTTTGATTTGGAAAAATCGTGGGCTGGGATACCGTAAAGCGTAGACGAGACCATACCCATAAACACCCCCGTATAATCACTCGTTTATTTCAATCAGATACCAATCGTTAATAATCATGTAGCTCTTCCCCGTGTTAGTTGCAAAGGCCGCGTTAACTTTATGTACCATTCTACAGGCTATGTTATTGACATTATACATTGTAATCAAGGACAGTGAAGGGTTTCTAAATAAAAACACTTCATTGCCAACAAAAAGAGCGATATTCCCATTCGGCCTCTGGTAAACGGCCGATACTTCAGTAAAGTGTTGTGGTAAGAATTTGAGCCAGTGTGATATTCTTCTTGGTCGTGTTAAATCCTCAGGAATCCTATCTGCAGGGTTTAGACTAATAATCCATACGGGAGATTTGTTGATGTTTAATATGTAAATTAAGACGTAGTGATTAAAGGAATACATGCAATTATGCTTACGATAGCAGGATTACTTTGGACAACTTTCAATGCATTTAATTGTTTGGAAACCTCTAATAACTTAAAGGAGAGAAAAGGCTTACAAAAACTTTTAATATTTAAAAAAAGTTTTTTTAATTTTCAACAACAAACCTAACTTAACGGGGCATAACCATCAACCAACCTAATTAAACACACCATCACTTAACCTATCGACGAGATACGACTGACAATGTTTCCTATTTCTATGCACAAACCTAACTTAACAGAGCATACCATAACTTAACGAAGAGACACGGCTGATCAAGTTTCGTAGATTATCTATATATTTATTGCCTTAATAAATAATGAATTTTATGATTCAATTGTCTGTTGACATGTACTCTTGTCCATGGTATGTCTCCTCAAACAATTTTTTGTTCTGGTAATCGTTACAATCTTTTGACTTGTGAATGTAAACTACGGATATTTAAGGCAAAGTATGTATCCTGGTGGCTGGCTGGTATATCCTAACGGAGTTTTTCAAGCAACTAACTGAATTCTTTAATCGATGTAATTTTTTTAACTTCACAAAACACCCTACTGTCACCTATCTCTTTATTACACATTAGTTTTAATTAAAAGCCAGTGATCCAGCGTGTAGCTGGGTCTAAAACTTAGAATTCTTATCAACGGGAATGTTTCGTTCCCCATACCTCTGACCACATGACCCGTCGTGTATACCATTTTCAAGTGTATATTATTAAAGGGGTAGGAGTATAGTTTTCTTGTTTGTGTATTTCTGCTAGTTTTTTACAAGCCTTTTCTCTCCTTTAAGTTATTAGAGGTTTCCAAACAATTAAATGCATTGAAAGTTGTCCAAAGTAATCCTGCTATCGTAAGCATAATTGCATGTATTCCTTTAATCACTACGTCTTAATTTACATATTAAACATCAACAAATCTCCCGTATGGATTATTAGTCTAAACCCTGCAGATAGGATTCCTGAGGATTTAACACGACCAAGAAGAATATCACACTGGCTCAAATTCTTACCACAACACTTTACTGAAGTATCGGCCGTTTACCAGAGGCCGAATGGGAATATCGCTCTTTTTGTTGGCAATGAAGTGTTTTTATTTAGAAACCCTTCACTGTCCTTGATTACAATGTATAATGTCAATAACATAGCCTGTAGAATGGTACATAAAGTTAACGCGGCCTTTGCAACTAACACGGGGAAGAGCTACATGATTATTAACGATTGGTATCTGATTGAAATAAACGAGTGATTATACGGGGGTGTTTATGGGTATGGTCTCGTCTACGCTTTACGGTATCCCAGCCCACGATTTTTCCAAATCAAAAATCTAAACGTTTCAAATCCTATTAAACAAATACTAATTTCAGAGCATTACAATAGATGCTGGACATTTAACCAATACTTTATCCGTAGAAGGATTTTTAGATTTGACCTATATGAGAGTTGTGGAAACTGCTACTTGGTAAGTAAATAGGTAATACAAGGTAATCAAATCCTTTATTAATTATTATTGTTGTTTTATTCTTGTTTTTATGTTACAGGACTCGTTTGAAATGAGGTATGAGAAGCTGGAGTCCTTGGGCTACATATAAAAAACCCCGACCCCTCTGCAAAGATGCCTCGCTTGTATGGATCGGAAACGCATAAACCCAGTACTCATCCAATTCCGCCGCCTCAACGCCGTAGCAAACATGTCGGAAGAAGATTGCACTGAGATGTTCTTCAATCAATCGTGAGTACAATATATCTTAACTGTAGACTTGTCCGTTAAAATGTCCTGTAGAAAAGCACTTAGCAGGTCGTTATGCGGGCGGTATGACGGTTAGGGCGCGCCCCTTGAGTTAGTCAGTCAGTCGTCGGTCGCGATGCCTCTTGTATACAGCGCGTACGATTCTTGCGGTAAACTGTGTTATTGTAATATGATAGTGATTTACGAAGGCCGCGGATTTGATTTGTGCTGTGTGTGTGTGTTTATCTGGACCTGGAGGAGTGGACTAGACACCCTCCTCAAGAATTCTGCGACCACGATGACGACTCTTAGTAAGTAAGTACAAAGCTCCCCATTTACTAAACCGTCACGGTAAAATATCTAATGTAGTTTTTACGTAACCCGCATCGCCGAGTCACGCTTGGTTCGGCCGCCCAAAGTATTTGTTTAGCGTCGTCTCAGTCTGTACCATGGATCCGCCGTGTACAGAGTCCACGGTGTTTTGCGGTGTCTTTGAACAGTTTTTTAGATTCGGGTTTTGTAGCGACGGACACTGCGTTGAAATTACCCCGCATTTTAAATTAACTTACCACTATTGTAACAATTTAGTTTATTCTACTCTTGGAAGCTTGACTACAAGTGCCTCGCGTGTGAGTTAGAGTTCTCCACCGACTGGGTTATATACATGTTATAAGGTATGTTTCTTAAACTTGGTGAAATAATTTTGAACGCTCGCGTTTCCACACTGATTCTAACCGCTGTCACCTAATTTTAATTTTTTTGTTTAAGGATTTCATGTTTTGGTTTCTTTACTTTATTTATTCTCTTTAAAATATCTTTGACTTTTTTAACATCCTTGGGTTTCATACCCGTAGTCCTGTGCTTTGTGTTGTTGTAAGACTTTACAATTTCTGGCAATATACTTAACTATTCGTAACTTCCACGGGCTGTAAATAGTTTGTACATTTTTGACTTGAGAGTCCTGTTTAATCTTTCTACTATACTGGCTTTAAGTTCAGTAAATGTAAAATAGTGATTGATTTTATATTTTTTCATTAGAGCATTTACATGTTTATTAAAAAAGTCGGTTCCTTGGTCTGTGTGAAGGTCTTTCATTTTATACTTGGCTAAAATAGGTTCTAAAGCTTTAGCGACTTGTGGTCCTGACTTGTATTTTAACGGTACGGCAAACGCTACCTTGGACAAACAGTTAATCGTCGTCAATATGTACTTGTACCCTTTATTAACTCGGGAATAAGGCTGCAATTCAACGAGATCAGAATGGTAAAGGTCTGTTAGCCCCTTAAGGGTGACTTTACGCCTGGTATAATTTCTCCTGGCTGGTCGGTGTAGTTCATTAGCTATAACTGTTTTACCGTTCATTTTTATAATGATTACGATTATCCAATTTTTTTTAGTAAAGTCATGGCACCTCCACCACCATGACTCGTGGAGACCTTCCATCAGGTCAGGATGAAAACCACGTTTTCACTAATTAACAGATTCCCCCAGAAGATGTTTGAGCCACTTGCAGTTTGAAATTACAGATATGAACAGTTTGAAAATCAGTTGTAGTATTATCAGGCCCTTTTAATTAACCACAAATACTGTAACATCAGTTTTGGAAGGTGTTTGTCAGTTCAATGTTTTTCAGTTAATTAAGTAATTCAAAGCTGGCTTGTCACTGCTTTCTGGTCTAGGTAAAAGATCCCCGTCTCTGGTTCCCAGCAATGTTTCCAACTTGGTAAATCAGTTTGATACGGGTGGCTTGAATCACGGGTTAGGGTTTGGGCAGGCTAGGGACTGGTTGACCTGTCCCTACCACTGCATCAATTCCCAATCCCCCACGTCATCCAGGTTCATTTTCATTTTGTTACATTGAAAACATTTGACCGAGAAATTTAAAACCATTGCGGTCATTGTTTATGCAACCCGCGGTAAAGTATTTTCTAGGGACTCGGGAACATTCGACCGAGAATTTATAACATTCAACTGTAGGGTGACCCGTCGTTTTACAGGACTTAGACACAAATTACCAACAAAGTTTAAAGATTCACAACAAAATACTGTATAATTAGTGTCCTTCTAAGGAATGTATTTCACCGATTGTTGTATTTTAAGATATACTCTTGCCCATGATGTATGATTTGCTACCAACTCTCCGATGTTAGTGTTGGTTACAATATTTGACTAGAAAATGCAGTAGAATTATATATTGATTCTGTTTTTTAGTATATCGTAACAGAGTTGTTTGAGCAAGTACTACATAACTACAAAAAGAAGGTACATCTGAACTCTAAGGTCTTTAATCTATGTACTTTTTTAAATTTACAAAATACCCTACTTTAAACTGTATCTTTCTTGGAAAATTAATTTAAATTTAAACACAGTGGACGCGGAGGTTCTAACACATAGAATCCTTATCAACGGGACGTTTCGTTCCCCATACCTCCGGCCACATGACCCTGCGTGTAGATAGATCTATCCCGTAGACCATCTTCAAGTGTAATTTTATCAAAGGGTGTGGGATTTGCTCACCCTTGGGGCGAGGATAAAATATTTGTCAGACCAAATTAATAGGAAAAATTTAACCCCGCTATTACGGTGGGGTTTGAAAGTAATACCATAACATACCATACCATACCCTTACCATGTCATCCTAATACCATACAATACCCTACCAATACCATAGTAATGTTATAAAAGGGGTACGGGAATTGCTCAACCTTGCTGGTTTTCATACTTTCGTTGAGGTACAAAACGTGACCAAACTACCTTCAGTTTATTTTATTAAAAGAGAGTCCCGATTCCGGACCTATGGAGTGGGGTTATTGGTTTCTTGCCTGTCCATTTCTGATAGTGTTTACAAGCCTCTTCTCTCCTTTAAGTTACTGTTAATAGTATTTCGATATTTCTGAACAATTAAATGCATAGACAGTTTCCCAAAGTAATTCTTTAGTAACACTTAATTTACAGGCATACAGAACAGCTACAATTATTCACTCATGAAACTAAACCCCAGTTATTGATCTAATGATCTAATAAAAAGACAGAGAGATGTCCCTACATAACAGCTAAAAAGTCAACAAACTTTATTAACAATTACTTTGCTTCATACAACATAACAGCTAAAAATATCCATAGGGTCATTTTAGCAAAGGGGGGTGTATTGACCCTTTATCTTTGGTACCTTCAAAACGATGATCAACAGTCTGTCAAAGTATAATTTAGTTTATTTTGGTATGTTACAAGTTTTCTTGTATGTGTGTTTGTTTAATATGTTTTAATCATATGTATTTGCCAGAAGTCCTGGTTTAAATTACTTTTACCCGAATCTTTTAAAATTCTTGAGCAAAAATTATAACAAAATCTACTGCTACTACTACTACTGTTATGCGTATTTTCTTGCTTTGGTAGGATTCTTCTAATGGTTTACATCAGTGGTATCGTAGGATACCTAGATGGTATCGACTACTTTTCATACTTGGCAGAGATGTTTCTGATTTATTGATCCTTTTTGTCAAAGAGGAGTTACGTTTACTCACTTTCACGGTTTTAAGTAATCACTTTACAGTAAAGTTCTGCGGGGTTTAAGTTATGGTAGAGTGACTTTACATACGGTTTAGCGCTTTTGCAAGTCACGTTGCCTCGTTACTGCAGGTCATCAACATCAATCCAAGCTAATATCCTACGTGGTTGCATGTCATTGCCCCTCACTAACGGAGGTCATCAACATTAAGCCAGGTGGCCGGGCTGCAGGTCATTGGCATTAGCAAGTCATTGTTCCTCACTAACGGAGGTCATTAGCATCTATCCAACTGCCATGGCTGCTATCATACCCTTTCCAGCGCACGAGAAGTTTCGAACCTTTCCTTTTTAAAACTCTTTCAACTAAATAAATGCCACTTGCTAATTTCCTCAGCGTAGAACCCACCTTTGAGTATCTCTCCTTTGTTGTCTTGCAGTATGTATGTTACTGGTCTTGTTGGTTTAATTGCGTATACTGTAAACGTCTCGTTTGTCCAATTTGGTAAATACCCTTTTTTGAAAACTCTTTTCACTTTACTGATTCTAACGCTGTCGCCTACTTTTAATTTTTGTTTAAGGATTTTGTGTTTTGGTTTCTTGACTTTATTTATTCTCTTTAAAATATCTTTGACGTGTTTTAACATCCTTGGGTTTCATACCTATAGTCTTGTGCTTTGTGTTGTTGTAAGACTTTACAATTTCTGGCAATATACTTAACCATTCGTAACTTCCACGGGCTGTAAATAGTTTGTACATTTTTGATTTGAGAGTCCTGTTTAATCTTTCTACTATACTGGCTTTAAGTTTAGTAAATGTAAAATAGTAATTAATTTTTATATTTTTTCATTAGAGCATTTACATGTTTATTAAAAAAGTCGGTTCCTTGGTCTGTTTGAAAGTTTTTCATTTTATACTTTGCTAAAATAGGTTCTAAAGCTGTAGCGACTTGTGGTCCTGACTTGTCTTTTGACGGTACAGCAAACGCTACTTTGGACAAACAGTTAATCATCGTCAATATGTACTTGTACCCTTCATTAACTCGGGAATAAGGCTTCATTTCAACGAGATCAGAATGGTAAAGGTCTGTTAGCCCCTTAAGGTGACTTTACGTCTGGTATAATTTCTCCTGGCAGGTCAGTGTAATTCATTAGCTATAGCTGTTTTACCGTCCATTTTGATAATGATTACCATAATCCAAATCTTCAAATTATGTATTTTTTTTGTAAAGTCATGGCCCCTCCACCGCCATGACTCGTGGAGACCTTCCAAAAACAAACTAGCTGTCTTCTCCGTTTTATATATTTTTATTTTATTTTTATACTTTTTTTGTACCCACCGAACCGTTCCAAGGAGTAGCCTAGGTGTTGGCCAGGCTACTCAATGTACAGGGTCCTTCTTTCACCCGAGGTCTCTTCGAAGGAGTAGCCGGGGTGTTAGCCCGGCGCCTCAATCTACTGGACCCCTCATTCACACATGGGTCGTTCGAAGGAGTAGCCGGGGTGTTAGCCCGACACCTCAATCTACTAAACCCCCTTTCAGGTTTACGGGGCTTTTCGTCACCCGTGCCATAGACCTCCATTCGTTCATGTACATTCATACAGTGGGAACTTGTGATTTTAAACTCAACATTATATATATATATATATATATATATACAAACGGAAGTGAGGATACCATAACTCCTCATTACCTCTTTGACATTATTTGGGACATTTCAAAGTAAGAAGGCTCTGCTCTTCACTTTGAGTGAGATTTCACAGCTACAATACTTTAATACAAGTGAACGGTTCAAGCCTTTTATTAATTCCTGTAGGGTTACTCAAGTCTTTGAACTTTTTGGTAGCCAAATGGCAAGGTGTCGTACTCACCTTCGAGCCTCCTTTTAGGTCCTGTGATTTTGAACTTTTTAATTTCACTTATCGTTACAATGTCACGGTCTTTAGTCCTCCTGATTCTGTTTTCTTAAATTTCTAAAATTTCAGCAGCTTCACTAAGGACCATCTTTTTTAATTGTTCAAAATTTAATGTTTCGGAGGTCTTCATATTAAGTGTGAGGCCTTTTATTTTACACACTGTTTGTAGTTTTTGCTTTTTGGTTGACCAGACAAGGTATGCGTACGTTTTAGGCCCCCCAGAAACAAACTCTACAATATAAGAGCCGGGCCCGTACTCACTTGCCAATTCGTTTGTCATTTCCCCGAGGTAATCTCCCGTAGAGACCTTGTACAATCCTCCCCTGTATAAATAAATACACGAGTCCGTGTCATAATACAAGACCTGTCCTCCAAGGGCATCTAGATGTTCATACAGTTTAAGCCTCGCCTGGGCTGTGGTGTAGGCCGCAATAACAACATTTACATTTGTCAAAGGTTCCCCCACTTCCTCAATATATTCCCAGTTAACAACAACAACTTCCTCGTTAACAGTTTGAATCCTATTGACTTGTACTTCTGGGCTTATTAACATTTGAAACAAGACTTTAGATTCCCTTACAATTGTTGCTTTAGTTTGGTTCTCCCTCTGTCCGAATTTTCCCCAGAAACTGTTTAGCATTAATTTAGCTAATGATCTAAGTCCCCCGTTCTTACAAATTTTCGCCTTGTCCAGTTAAATACCCTCATGTTGGAAATAGTCTGTGATGTACTTGTCTTTGTCCTGTTTGGTATTACACCACCTAGGATAGCCTGAGGCTTCCTGCTTCATTTTCAAAAACGTATTAATAAAGTCTGTAAACAATCCCCCTTTCTCGTATGTGGCTACCTAGTACTCCCACAACTCGTACATGTCCAGTACAGCGTAACCCTTCTCAATCGCCTTCCTAATTTCATCCATAGTCCAAGTCCCAACTAACGCTCTTTTATCACTCTCATGTTCACAGTCTCGTTGGTTTTGAGTTTCCCCGCAAGTCCTACACAACACAAACATTAGTTTATTATTCATATTAACAGGGAGTACGGGGTGGTAGAGATCTCGAGGTGGTAGGATTTTACATTTTAGCAAACCATCTACATTTAATCCTCGCTGTCTGCACTCCCTATCTCCCACATAAATGGTAGGGTGGTCCAAAGGATATTTCCCATATTTATTTACATAGGGGTAGAGGGAGCAAACATCGACATACTGTATCGTTTCTCCCTCTTCACATTTGTGGTATGTTTTTGAATTACCCGTTCTGCCTCCAAAGAACGCTTGCCGTGGGTCGAGGGGAAGATTATTGAGGATCGGCAGGTTGTTCAAGTGTTTAAGTTTTTTATCCTTTTTCAAAGCTCTAAACTCACACTCCCACATTACTACAACTTCGTAATCACTGATTTTAGACATTTTCTTCAGAGTCCTTTCATACCTTAAATTAAGTGAATCTGAGGGATCCTCCTTCAGAGGAGCCTCTCTGTTGTAAGGAAAACATTTTGGGCACCCGTGCCAATAACACCCGTGAAACTCATAAATACGTTCCCCGTCAAACCCGTCAACTTTTAGCCCGTTAATTTTAACTTCTTTACCCCGGCCAGCGTGCTCAATCCTCAACCCTCGTTCCTCCTCTTCCCACGTTAACCACTGTAAAGCAACGGCTGATTGATTGTCAGTCAGTCTGTACCCGTTTTTAGGGATTAGGCCGATTGTGTTTGGTTTTAGAAAGTTACGGCGGAAGGCCAGGTTACAAGCGCTAGCAATAGTTACGGACTCGAGGAAAGGATCTACGTTACATTCTTTCAAGAAAATACGTCTAAACTTTAATGAGGCCTGAGCTAGGATTTCTACGTCAGAGATGCAATACTCCAAGATTTATTTTGAAAGTCAAAGACATAGTTACTTGCCACCTGTTCCTCGTACCAAATCTCGAAAGCTTCGTGAGGTTTCTCAAACATTGATTCCGGACAGCAACACTGTCATTTCAAACGAGACGCTTAGACTTTAAAATACGTTAGAGTTGGTGTGGCCATATAACTGGAATGACGTAGAGAATTGTAAGTTGTATTTAATTATTATTTAAACATTGATATCTTGAATTTGTATAACTTTGAATTATAAAAATGTAAAAAAAACTAATATTGTTTCACCTTAAAGTAAAGACAAATATTGAAGAGTTTTATAAAATAGGAAATATTAAAATCAAATCAAACTTGCATTTTTCAACAGGAATACCTCATATAGTAACGTAATATCCATATGCATTTTATTTTATTTCATTTCAATTTGTACTATATAATTTAGCCTTACCTGATTGTAATTCCATTGTTTTACTTTCTGTACAGACGTAGACCATTCCATCCCAGTTGGCCAGATACACCAAAGTAAAGTAAGACCAATCCATTATATATTATTAGACAGTAGCTGATATAGCTAAGGATCATTTTATTTATAATTTATACATTTTGAAGCGCACCGTCAGTAAACCATTTTAAGTTACAACGATGTCAGATTGTTCTTATTAAATCCTGTAGTAAATTATCTCAATTGGTTGGTTATGTATTCCCAAAATTTAAACAATGTTTATACCTAATTGGCACCCTCGGTATAGATATTTTGGCCACTCTGCTGAGTACATAAACCTAACCTCCATTGAGTAAATGAAGAAATTTAAATCAAGCCGAAATGGCTAATTATAATTTAAATTATCTTTTGAAGGACGAGTTGTACGAGTTGAAGGAGTCATATGAGCTTATCTCCAGAGGACAAGATATAAGCAATGATAACGTGGAAGCCTTGAGGAAACAACTTCGCAAATGTCTTCAGATTTCTCCCGATGTACGAAATATAACCGGAAAGCTGGAATTGAAAACGGAAATTGACACAGTCGAAACTAAATTAAATTCACTTGACTTGTTACAAGAACAATGAGTAGAAAACGCTTCTAACCTACAAGTAGCAAAAATAAATGCTAAGTTAAATCACTTACAGTTAAGGATAAATAATCTAAATAAGTGTAAAATTGATGTAACTTACCGCAAAGCCTTAGAAGACATGTCTGCCAAAATTTCAGGATGCACTGATAAATTTAATGTCATGAAAGGGAAAATTTCAGAAGAGGAATTAAGTTTATTTGAGGAAAAACTCAATAAATCCCTTATTGAAGAAGAGGAAGAAAACGCCAAGATGGAACAATTTGTAGCCCCCACAGCGGAAACATCTACGCCTATTCAAAAGGAACCTACTACGAATGTTGCTTCATCTATACCTCCCCAAGAGTTAAATATTTGGCCTATACAGAAACCAGAATTACAAACCCAGACATACCCGCAAGAAAACTTTAGCTTATTTAATAAATTATCAAGCCCAGTGGAAATATATTTAAATAAATTCACAACTTGCAACGGACTCAAAATAAATGAACTACTGAAATTTTTAAGAAATTTAACTGAAATAAGGAACCAAACTAACCTAACTCAAGGTCAAATTTATGAGATCCTATCCAGTTATACTGCACCCCCGTTGTTAAACAAAATTCTAGAATCAAAATCAGCACATCAAACCCTGGATGAACTGCATCATGAAATTATTACTACCTACATACCTATCACCCTTAGAGAAAAACTAAAACAAGATTTGATTTTTAGACCACAAAAAACACATGAACCATTGGCCATATATATATTAATGAAGTAAAAGTAAATCAGAAAATCCTCCAAACTAACCTAACTGAAACCGAGTTAGTAGCCTTCATTAAAAATGGCATAAATCCTGAAATCCAAAACAAACTTGTATTTGAAAGTAACCCCCAAACATTTAAAGATCTTGACAGACTATGCATAAATTTAAACAATGTTAAATACAATGATTACATGAGAAATCACCTATATCAAAGTCCCGCTACTCAAATGCAAAACCCAAATTATAACCCTCAAAGTTATATTCGTCATATGCCCCGATCCCAACCAACACAACGCAGTTATGCACCACAGAGCCAATTAATTTGTTATAATTTTAACCGTAAGGGCCATATCGCAAAACATTGCCACAGACCTAGGAACCAAAAAAACTAATAAATTCGGGAGTGATAGTCCAACCCGAAATTCATCACTATACTCCCGAGAAAACCGAATCAACCCACAATTTAAAGTCTCTGAATCACACAACCGAATTTAAAGGCGAACTTCGTAGATTAGTTAAAAGCTGGAACAAATTCAAATCACCTCAGCTAACTAAAGTTAAGGGTAAAATAGTGGAAACATTACCTTGTATAGAAGTGTCAGTAGATAAACAGTTAAACATAAATGCATTACTAGACACAGGTGCAAGTAAGAATTTTATCTGTAAAAATCTTTTTGACAGCTTATCAACCCGACAGCTAGTTAAGCAAAATAATAATTGGTCCGGAACGATTTTAGCCGCCAACGATAGTCAGATAAATATATTGTCAGAATGCGAAATTAAAATCAGGATTGACAAGTATACATGGGATGAAAAATTTTTAGTCATAAAACAAAATAATTATGATATGATTTTAGGTATACAATTTATGAGTAAAAAAGGACTGAATCTAGACTTACAGCGTAAAATTTGTTATTTTAAGTTTGCTCCTAGCAATAAGATAAGCATGCATGTTGAGGAAAAAGCAGATTTATCTTTAAATAACATCAAGATTGAAACACCGGAAATGAAAGCCGAAGTGGAGTGTCTTATTGAACAATACCCCGATGTTTTCACTGATAAAATCGGCGAAGTACTTGATCTCCAAGTCGAACTACATTTATTAGATAATGAACCTGTTTGTATTCGCCCATATTATTTAAGTCCACCCGCCTTGCAAAAAATGAAAACTATAATCGAAGAATGGTTATCTCAGGACATAATTGAACCATCCACTAGTAAATACAGCAGCCTGGCATTTTTAACAAAATCGGACCGATTAGTGGTGAATTATGCTGAATTAAATAAAAAGTTAGTACAAATGAATTACCCAATCGGAGACTTAAAAATATGTGTCAGCATTTACGAGGTGGAAACTATTTCACTATTATTGACCTCAACAAAGCCTTTTTACAATGCCCACTCGCCGAGAATTCTCGCGACATCACCTCCTTTAGTACAATATTCGGTAAATACAGAATGAAAAGGGTATGTTTTGGATTACAAGTAGGCAGCTCAGTTTTATCAAGCTACCTGGATAAAATATTTCATGACATAAAATTTCAATATTTAATAAATTTCTGCGATGATATTGTGGTCTACAGCCCAGATAAGAAATCACACTTAGCATTTCAAAGAGGTAATTAAGAGATTATCAGACCACAAGCTTACCGTAAATGTAAACAAAGCAAAGTTTTTTTGCAAAGAAATTAGTTTTTTGGGACATGTCATAAAAGATAATACTGTTACTATTGATCCCGAGCGAACGGTAAATATTAAGAATTTTCCTACACCCAAGAACTTAAGAGAAGTTAAACGATTTACCGGGATGTGTTCTTATTGGAGTAAATACATACCTAAGTATGTGGAGATATGTATTCCGTTACACGCACTGAAGAAGAAAGGTGTAAAATTTAAGTGGTCACCTGATTGTCAAAAAGCCCTCGAAATACTGAAAGAAAAAATTTCAAACCCCCCATCTTACAACTGGCCGATTGTAATAAACAATTTATAGTTCAATGTGACGCATCAAAATTTGGAGCCACTGGTGTACTTTTACAAGCTAACGATCAAGGAGATCTTTTACCAATAGCATATTACTCCAAAAAATTCACGGATTCCGAAATGAAATATAGTGTTTATTAGAAGGAAGCATACAGCGCTATTTTATGCATAGAAAAATGGCACGAATTCCTAGAGGTGCAGCCATTTAAATTAATTACCGATAATTTAGCCCTTTCTTTCCTAATTAGTTCAAAACGAAAGATTGTTAGATTATCTAGGTGGACTGAACGACTTCTAAATTTACCACTTACCATAGAACACTGTAAAGGAGCAGACAATGTCATAGCGGACGCATTATCTAGATTGTATGGAGAGGAAAACTCCGAAGATTATGAATCACCGGAGATAACACCCGATTTAAACAACACTTTAAAAAGTCTGTTAACCCCACCGAAAAAGGAAGAACATGTAAATATTGTATATAGTAATTTTAAGTCAACGAAACATGAGAAAAAGGAGTACAGATATTTTTGCAACTTAATAAATGAAATACCTATGGCATTTACGGACCTGCAAAAACATCAGAACGAAGACGCTGATTGCATTAAAATAATTGACAGTGTAAATAATAAAACCAATCAAGATTGTTTCTTCTTAAATAAAAGATTATTAATGTATAATAATGGCAAGGGTAAATCTCGAATTTATTTACCAACAAGATTAATAAACATGGTATATACATTTTATCATAATACCATATTTGGTGGACACTTAGGCATAGCACGAACCCAAGCTGAAATCAATGAATATTTGTATAATCCCCATTTAGATACCCTAGTGAAAGAAAAAGTCAAGACCTGTAAAATATGTCAAATATCTAAAACCGCCCAGAGAAAATATGATGGAAAATTAATCTCCATTCCGATTGAACACGCTATGAATACAATTTTCATTAATATTTTAGGTCCATTAGCACGAAGCAAATCAGGAAACCAATATTTATTAATAGTTGTGGACGGATTTACCCGATTTGTATGGATACATGCATTCAGAGAATGTAATTCTCGACTAATTATTAAGAAACTACAAAATACATTTTCTGAATTCTCTACACCCCGAATAATTGTCTCTGATAACGCCTCATACTTCACTTCTAAGGAATTTAAAAGTTATTTATTTAAAAACTAATTTCAGCACAGGAGAATAGCAGCATACAGAGCAAATGGGAATAAATCAGAAAGATTTATATGTGACGTATCGACTCTATTACGTTGTTTTTACAACCAAAATCAAACTTATTGGGACCAAGAAATAGGCAATATACAAATATGTCTTAACACAGGCCGAAATTCATCCACCGGAACTACTGCATTTCAATTAATGTTCTTTCACGATTGTAACAATGCGTTGTCAAATATTTGGAACCTACAAGACCTCATATCTAACGAGATCAGCGTAGACGACAAGCGAGAAAATTTGAAAAAGGCGTTAATTAACGTGAAGAAAAATATTCAAGCTAACCGGAAGCGTCTTAAATATCAAGACCCCAAGTCAAGACATCCCTACAAGATCGGCGACGCAGTCCTCATCAAGACACACTTTATAAGCAAGAAAATTAAAAAAAATTTCAAAGAAACTAGCCATCAAATACACCGGTCCCTACAGAATATTGTATTTCATCACCGACGTGACAGTGTTAGTGCAAAATATTGAAAGTGTTTCAGATGTCAAGAAAGTGCACATAATCGATTTAAAGCTATTTCGCAGCTAAAGTGTACATGTTTAGTAGATAAAGGAAATTTGTAAATACGGATAAATAAATGTATTAGGTATTTTAAAACCAGTTTAACGAGGTAAAAAAAGGAGATTTGTTTTGTATATAATAAAAAAAAAAACTTGAGAAAACTGAGATTTAAGTTAAGGAACTTATATTTGCTAATATGGACGGTAAAATTAAATTAAATTTAGTTAAGTAACATGGTTTTATTTTAACGTTGGTTTTAGAAGCAAATGTGAAACTGTAATAAATGAGAACGGAAGGTTTGGCGATTCTGAGAATAAATGTGAGCGAAAGGTCTGATTAATGAGATAAACGGGAGAGCAAATGATTAGATTTAAGGTTACACGACGCTTCAACACAAAACACAATTATATCACACGACGCAAAAAGAAAAACACGCAATAAACACACACGACATACACACTCCACAAAGTCCGAGAGACGACTGACTAAACCCAACGAAACAAGTAAAAATTTGTTTATTGGAATTCCCGTGAGTCATTGACCATCTATTTTTGGAGAAAATAATGTTCCTTTTTGAAAATGAAATACTTGTAAATATTTATTTGAATGCCTTTTAAATAAAAATTGTTTTGTAATTGTTTGTAAGAAAGGACAACTTGATTAAATTTATGCGGAGAGGAGAATTAGAGCAAAGTTAAAACATGTGTATTTGTAGATAATTATAAATTGAACCATTGTTAGACTTATCAAATGCTCTGAACGGTATTCTCCATGCCATCTGTTGACGAAGCAACGAACTAGTTTCGTGACCCCCAATTATGTTGCCGCGCGGGAAATCTCCCGGATTTGAATGTGAATAGTTTAGATTTAGATTTTAAACTCGAGATGAATTTATTAATTTTAACAAGCGATGATTGATTTGTATTAGTTGATATGTATTTTCGATTTTAGTTAAGTAATTGAATATTTTCTTGGAAGAGGCGGATAATTTATACTGATATGTCGTTTAATATAAAATATTTAATTACATATCATTATGTTAAAGTTATTAACAACCAAGAGAGTAATTTTATTTTAGTATAGTGGTATGGTGGCAACACTGTCATTTCAAACGAGAAGCTTAGACTTTAAAATACGTTAGAGTTGGTGTGGCCATATAACTAGAATGACGTAGAGAATTGTAAGTTGTATTTAATTATTATTTAAACATTGATATCTTGAATTTGTATAACTTTGAATTATAAAAATGTAAAAAAACTAATATTAATTCACCTTAAAGTAAAGACAAATATTGAAGAGTTTTATAAAATAGGAAATATTAAAATCAAATCATACTTGCATTTTTCAACAGTAAAACCTCATATAGTAACGTAATATCCATATGCATTTTATTTTATTTCATTTCAATTTGTACTATATAATTTAGCCTTACCTGATTGTAATTCCATTGTTTTACTTTCTGTACAGACGTAGGCCATTCCATCCCAGTTGGCCAGATACACCAAAGTAAAGTAAGACCCATCCATTATATATTATTAGACAGTAGCTGATATAGCTAAGGATCATTTTATTTATAATTTATACATTTTGAAGCGCACCGTCAGTAAACCATTTTAAGTTACAACGATGTCAGATTGTTCTTATTAAATCCTGTAGTAAATTATCTCAATTGGTTGGTTATGTATTCCCAAAATTTAAACAATGTTTATACCTAATTGGCACCCTCGGTATAACGGTACATTAAACACATTAACCCTTGGAAGTGGAAGCGGTGGAGGTGGTAGAGAGTGAAAGAGAGGTTATTCGTGAAGTTCAGTATAGTGACACAGGTTCAAACCTGGTTTAAATTCTCAGGAAGGATGTTGCAAAACAACATTCTTCCCCACTTAAACGCATATGGGCAATCTATTGAAAAAATTTTCACTAAAATTCATTTACATAATGTTTCAAAACTGAAGGTCGTGGGTTCGAATATCAAAATTGTTTTAAATAAACATATAGCAAATTATATATCATTTTTCATGTATCATTAAAAGAAACATTTTGGCGAAAACATAACTCTCTTGTCTTTATCCTTTTCAAAATGGTGGGCATTTTTGTGTAAAACTTTGACAACTACGGATTACCCTGTATTTTCTAAACCACCATTCATATATTTTTTCTGATTCAAATTTGTTACTCGTGATTAACTCAGCTTTACCCTGCTATGCTACATAACACGGTTTTTAGAAGAAAACTTAAAATTAAATCAAATATGTTTTAGAAAATGTTTATACGCCCAAAATTTTAAAAAGTCAAATGGTACCGTATGCCAAAAATTATACCTTTAAAATGGTTTTGTAAATCCTAGAAACTTTGTAATTTACACTAACATTGTATCAATTTGTTTTGCAGTCAGCAAAAAACATTATTTTCTAATGCATGGTAATTTGCATAAACTTGCATGCATTCTGTGGCAACATTTATTTAATGTGTTATGTACCATTAACATGCATTTCATATGGGTAAAGAATGTTTTTTGCTGCTTGCTGAAAAACGAAAAGAGAATCAAGGTTGATGTAAATTAGAAAGTTGATAGGATTTTCAACCCATTTTCAAAAGTATGCTTTTTAACATACGCTACTTTTTTACTTTAATAAATTTCACATAACACTTTAAATGAATTTGGCCACAGAATGCATGCCAGTGTATACAAATTAGCATGCATTTCAAATTGAAAATAATGTTTTTTGCTGATTGCAGAAAAACGAAAAGGGAGTCAAGGTTGATGTAAATTAGAAAGTTGCTTGGATTTTGAAGCCCCTTACCAATAGTAATGGCATACGATACATTTTGACTTTACTAAATTATGGGCTTATAAGCATTTTCAAAAAATATGTTTTATTCAATTTTAGATTTTTTTTAAACCCTCTCATGTAGGATACCAGATTAAAGCCAAGTTTATCACGAGTAAGAATTTCGAGTATGAGGAATGACACGATAAGTGGTTTAGAAAATAGAGGGTAATCCGTAAATGTATATATTCCATACAAAAATGGCCGTCATTTTGAAACGGATAAAGATAAGTGAATTATTTTTTCACCAAAATAATTGATCCTAAGTTTACATATGACAAGTTTTGAGATTCAAACACACGACCTCCAGGTTTAGAACATTCTGTACACTTTGATGAACATATTTTTAATAGATTGTCCATATGCGTTTTAGTGGGGTAGAAATTTGTTTTATGAATTTAGACAAAACCGTTCTTCTGTTATCCATGCTGGACGGGTGGTCTGACTCACCCTGTATATTTGTCCTCTTCTTGTTCAATAAATTTGTCGCATTTATTATTTCCTCTTTTAATGAGTACCTAAGTTGGGTGTTTTAGATAAACTAAAGAATATGTTATTTTCATTTTAAAGAAACGAATAATAAGCATATTTCTTCTTTTAAAGCTCTGAGCAATTATTATATATTTTCCAAGACTTTATGCTAATGCTTGATCAATGTTCTGTAATGGAACGTAATTAACAGATATAGTAGCACTGTGATCATGTCAGCAACCTGTTAATTTCCGTTCTATAATTATCTATATGAGTGCGGTTTGCCTTAATTTGTAAACTAACTATTCGCGCTGTGTCCTGTAGTTTGAACTTTATACGTAGAATCAGATTAAAAGTTAAGGCCTATCCAAATGTGCTCCTTGAATGCCTTAAATAAATTGTGTTTATTATTTATATATCAGAGAATGGAAAATATATATTTAAAATTTTAGTAATTAAGGAAAACATTATATTTCACTCTTTTGTAAATATATTATTTGCTTCTCGCATTTACTTTTTGTAAGACACAATATTTCGTAGCCGAAACAGTATGAGATAAAAGCGTAGATAGCTAATTTTCTTTACATAAAATAATTATTAATGTGACAGCCTGTAGGCTTAGACGCGTCCTTGATTGAGACATCTTGTCTCAGTCAAGAAGAGAATCATGTATATGGTCAAACAAGGGGAGGGGGTTGTCTTGTAAATTTTCCTGTGTCTACAGGATTGTCAGTTTTCGTGTCTTCTCTATCAAAAGAATAAAACATCGCTTATAGTAGGCTCCATTTAAAAAGGATTATGTGTTTAATAGGACCACATTATATAAGGGAACTAATCGTAACATTTCGTGAAACCTCCAACCTTATTAAGGACTTGTAGATTTAATTTGTTATATAAGGGTGACCTTCGTAAGATCTTAAACTATGGAAATTATTTTAGAGAGCGGGGAAAGTTGCTTAGTGATATTACTTTGTTATCTCAGTATTTCCTGACGTTTTATATCAAGTTTATTAGTAAAAGAACAATTTAAATATCATAGTTTGATATTCTTGCTATGGTTAAACAGCAATTACAACACATTTTTCGACTACATAACTTATGATCCTATTTAAAAGGAAATACAAATGACTTATCACCACACTGTTTATTTGTATCAGTAGTGGTAAAAGGCCGGGGCCGTTTTAATAAAGTATTTAGCAGATTTTACCCTCAAGAAAAACATGGGATCAGTTTTTGCGCACTTGCTAGACCCCTGCCTACATCAGTTTCCTCTTAACTCTATACACTTGTCCACTCATAAACTAAAATTTGCAAACCCTATCTATCCCCTGTATTTAAAAAATTAGTTTTCAAATTCAGGCCAAAAAATTCACTTTGGTGTTTATGAGCGATCTCTTTTAAACTCGGATGTGTTACTTTCCTAGGCTAGTGTATATGTAAACACCCCATATAATTTCCAAATTAAATATTTCGGTCAAATAAAAAAAAAAACATTTAAAAGACAATACTGCTAAAGGTCAACTTCTTTATTTACTGTCCAATTTGTCAGATTTTCGGATATGTTATATCCCTCGACTATTATATGTATAATTGCCACATATTATTTCCAATTCCAATAATTTAAAAAAAATGTGTATGTATATACTAACCAAAATATACTAACTTAGGTGTTTATGGTTCGATTTGTCTATAATATGGATATTTTATTTATAAAATAAGGCAATGCATTAATAAATTCCTCATATAATTTCCAGATTCAATATTACGGTTGATTTAAAATATATTCAGTAAATTACTGTAGTGCAAATGGCAACTTCTTTATTTACTAACCGATGTGTTTGTAACTTGGATATGTTACTGTCCTAGGCTATTGGATAAGTAAATACAACCTATAATTTTCAAATATAATTTAAACAATATTTTGTAAATTACCATGGTGCCAATTGACGACTTCTTTATTTACACTCCGATTTGATTTACTTTTTGATATGTTTTAGCCCCCAACTATTATATGTAAAATTATTATATATTATTTCCAAATTAAATACTCTGTATGTATTATCTTTGGTGTTTGTAGTCCGATTTGTTTGTAACTTGGATATATTACTGTCCGAGGCCACTGCACACGTAAGTATAGCCTATAATTTCAAATATTATTTTAAACAATATTTTTTTAATTACTATAGTGCCAATTGCAGACTTATTTATTTACCATTCGATTTAACCAATTTTGGATATGTTATAGCCAATCATTATAACCAATCAATATGTAAAATTACCGCACCTTTTTAAACATTCTATACTTTATACAATTTATATATAATATATCAACCAAGTTAACTTTGGTAATTACGGTGATTTGTTTGTAACTTTGATAAGTTATTGTCCTTGGCTACAGCATAAGTAAATATCCCACACTATTCCCAAATTTAGTTTAAACAATATTTTGTAAATTACTATAGCGCCAATTACCAACTTCTTTATTTACTGTTTGATTTTACCGATTTCGGGTCTGTTATAGCCCTCAACTATTGTATGTATATATAAATGTATTGTATTGTATTGTATTGTATTGTATATATATATAAACTTTTGAAAAATACTACTAAATGTGGTGTTTATTATTCGATTTAATTGGTTATTGGATATGTTGTTGTGCAATTCCAACGGATGTGTAATTACATATAATTATGCCCTCAAGTATTATCTTAAATTTATAAATCACTATAGTGCCAAATGCCAGCTTATATACAAAAAAATAGCAGCTTTTATTATTTGTGTGAAATGTCTACAAAAACCACACACATAATTTGTCAGAAAAATTTTGTCAATTGACAGAATTTAAATAATATTATTAATGTTATATATATTATTAATCATAAGTTTGATTTCAAACATAATGGCTATAACAGCAAAAAAAACTCCCAAAATAAATCTTAGTATGGGAATATTTGCTTTAATGATACACCATTCAATTATGATAGACTATAATAAATATAGCCTATATTTTTTAGTTATTAGCGAATTTCCCCTATAGGAAAGAAGCTATTACTGTAGTACCGTATATGTATATATATATATATATATATATATATATTCAAATTGAAGTTGACAAATTAGGGCTACTTTTATTATAAAAATGAAATAAAAATAATAACCAGAGTACCCTCTTTTTTGAAACATTTTGTATTACTGACACGTGTTTCGACACTTAGGTTATGATCACAGTGTAAAAGTAAAATAACCTAAAAATTATTAGCCAAAATAAATAATTAAATTTAAACAAATGAAAATAAACAGATGTAGAAACTTTTCATTAAAGCTTATTGGGTTGAGTTGGTTCTATTTTATATCTGTTGTCTATTGTTTCTAAATTCTCTTATTTTTCATATATAGGATTTAGTTTTTGTATTTGCATTTTATTAAGGATGTCGTTATCGGCTTCAGAGTTCAGATAAATGTGGAGCTCTGCTGCATCCGGTGCGAAACATTTATTACCAAACTGGCTCCCTGCTGGTTCAATTCTTGACCGGACCCAATCTACACACCCTTCATTTTTTAGGACGTTGGGGAGGCAAATCGACGTAGCTTTTATACTACTGATTACTTGAAAGTGCATTATGGAAATTAGAAACATTGTCTTAAATCTTCTTGCTATATATCTGAACTACGATTGTATGAATTATATACTATAAAGTATAAATAACAAGTTTCGTACCGCATTGTGTTGTTACTAATGAGGATTATGTTATAACAAAATGTTTATATTTTCCATGCATTATCTGGCATAAAAAACAAACTCATAGCAGCATTACAGTCAATAATAAATATACAGATATCAAAGGCCTACAACAACAAACGCAGAACTGTCACTGAGGAAAAATAACCTGATTAAAAAGTAACTGTAACGTCAAAAGTAAAAGATAAAGTGAGCAAAATTGACAAAGGCTGAAAGAGGTTCAGTCAAATTAATGAGTAACCCAGCGCAGCGGTTTTGATGCTTTTCAGGCGTAAGAGTGTATTCTGAAAGGAAAGCCTATCTCTTTTAACATATTCACACCAGTGCAAAACGAAAATTATGGAGTATATTATGGTTAGTTTTTTACAAGATCATCTAAATTTGATTTTAGGAGAATAGAATTTATGAATTGGTGTTATTATAAAGTTAATACTTTGTTAATTTGTTTAATTACCTAAAACAATTTAGAATTTTTCCCAAGAGTAAGTAGGTGGTTTTTGTCCCTCCTGTGCAGATGGAGCCCACGCTCATTTGCTGTTGTACCTTATAATTATAGAGATAATAGTAGTTTCTTATGAGATTATTATTAATTAATAAAAGTATGTTTTCTATTTTTACTTGCCAAACATTATATTAGACTTTATCAATGTTGTAACACATATAATATTATATTTACTACGATAACATGAACAAATGTAACCTCTGCAACTATAACAACATAAACATTAGTCTATAAACATTAGTTCCTACGCCATATTAGGGGTATTTGAAGGATTTTATATTTTTTAACAAATAAATAAAAACAAATAATTAAATGTGGTTCTTAAGAGAATGTTAAAAAGTTGAATGACCTGATCATTGGATTCATTGGAAATACATAATCCAGTGATTGTATAACAGGCCAAATCCACTGAAATATATCTATATTTTTTCAAGACAGAAATACCCACCAGATATTAAATTACATAGATTCAGAATAATATTTTCTCGGATATGGAAACAGATGTACAGCACAGACAAACAATATACTTACAATATACAATAACACATTGGAATTATTGTAGTATAAAGATTAATCCAGTTTAAAAGAAGTTATTAATAGTTCGAATTCTGTGATCTTCAAAATTTAATCTGATGAACAGCTAATTTATAGACACAAGATATTACATCAAATACAATTATCTTTTGAATTATAGTAGAAAATACAATCTTTATAATATGACGTCATTGATTCAACAACATTTTAACATCCAAAACAGACTCCCAAATGGCTTAAATCTAAGTTAAGGATTACATACAATACATGAATTATCATCAAATACCTAGTAGTAAACTTAATAGCAGCACAAAAGCGATGCCTTGCCCTCATAATACATACGACAATGAAGTTTATTACTACAAAAATTAAATCAGAATCACTACAATTCCAAACACAAAACACCAAACCACTGATACTAACAAGCACACTGAATCAAACTACTGACACTATATTTTTAAGGCGGAAAAACCTGCAAATTAGTTTTGCTTTTAATAAAGGCAATATTAATACAAGATTATACGATATATTTTTCATTTAAATTAAAATATTACAAGTAGTAAATGTGTAACATAATGTTTAAGAGAACAAGTATTTACTTATTACTTACAATATTTTATCCCTAAAATTTGTCTACTTGTCAACTGACTCGATTGTTATCAATAACATCGAGGCTGTAGCAAAATGACATTGAAAAGGCATAAATATAACAGAAGTTGCTGTTATATATCACTGATACTGATGATATCAATTTCGACCATGTTCAGTAAGCCTGTGTAAAAACTAATTAACAAGAAAAATCTAATGTATAGCTTAAAACAAGCGAGTAAAATATATCCCTTTTTACCTGCAGCACGAAGCGGTTTGTCGGGCACAGTGCTCTTATCGCTGTTCTAGCAATCAAGAATCCATATCACTGCCCTTTATGGTTATATTGAGCAGTCGACTCTAACCTAGTTTCGTTGCATTTCAGATCTAGCTTAATTCTGTGGATTTTCTTAACATGACAAACATATAAAATGGAAGAGTGATAGTGATTAAAATAGTGAATAGTGATATAATGGGAAATAAGAATGTTTATACGGTAGCTTGGGAAAAACTTTGTCATATTTTTATATTTTTGATTATGTAGAAATAATGAGTTGTATTACTACATTAAGCCTGTTTAATATTTTTAGTTTTCCTATAAATACTAGTTAAAATTTGAAATTGTGCTAAAATATAATTTTACATTATTTGTATACAAACTCTTATATCTGAATATAAAAATGTCCAGATCTAGTGGGTAGTGATAGTACCTTCAGGTTTGTAACTAACTTAAGGTAACTTGTTTCTTTTGACATTGTTGACGTTTTTATAGGTAACTATAATGTAGGTAATTTTGGGGGCAACCCAAATTGTTAAAATGGAAACCCCATTAATGTGACTACGCACTTTAAAGAACTAAAAGAAAACAGGCAATTTGTGGTATCTAAAGTTGGCTATCTCATTCCTAAAAAAAATGGTGGGCAGTCAAAATTAATGTCACACCAGGAACCTTGAACGCTAAAGGTTATGTTAAAGGTTTATGGCATTTGAGGTTTAGTATCTTTTTAATTGTTCTGCATAAATACAAACTAGTTTAAATATGTTTATATGTTTAAGGTCTTTTTATAACACTATTTACCTTTTCCAGCTCTTAATTTCCAGGCGTATTTCGTAATTTTTATTTTCCAAAAAATGTAATTGTAAAACTAATAATTTGAAATGTTTATCATTATTCATTTTAGACATTTTATCATTGTTAATTGCTACCAATATTCTACAAACAAATCAACATAATACAATACAAACCTAATATAATTTTTTTAGTATAGCGTCAAAAATGATAAATTTTGTGTTGCTGCCACTTTTGTAAAGAAAGAGTTAGTGATCTCTATGTCACTATTTTTCTATTTTTGTAAAGCTCTATAAAACAATAGATCCCTCAAGGGGGATAATACTTGTAGTTGCCCCCAAATCCCAATTTTTGGGGGTACTAAAGATAAAAAAGCTATAATTATGAGACTTTCATAAGAGCTATTTATGAGCTATTTATAGCTATTTTATGAGCTATTATATAAGACTTTTTTCCTTAATTCACTATCACTACACTATATACTATTACTACAGTCAGTGTAGCTAATAAATAAGATTTATTTATTTTAAAAAATACAATTGAAACAAATACAATTAAAATGGGGTCAGGAATTTTGTTTACATCCGGTATGGTCTAATTGATCCGTATACGAACTTAATGAAATACTCTCAACTTAGAAATCGGGATGTGTGTTTTAAATGTATAAATTACAAAATATATTGCGAGCGTTGTTTTGATGTTTTTAATCAGCAATTATAGCTAAAGCCCGGTAGTTTGTGTTTGGTTTTCATTGTTTTTCAGCGAATGTTTGTCCATAAAGCCAATTTTTCCTTGTTCTGTAACGCATCAATATTCAACGCGAGCGGATAGTTGTTGGACAAGTTAATCCTTGCACGGCGGACTTTGCTCTTAGCTTTCCCACTCTGACGTAGACGACATCGATTATCGATAATACAAGTTATCCTTGACCAAGCTCTCCTCTTATGCTTGATTATGCAGACTGTATTCCATACTGCAAAAAATTTACTTTACATTTATTATTTTATACTACTAATTATGTGTTTTCTTTTGAATGTGAAATGCTATGTCATAACAAAATAACTAAATCATTTCAGTTGTATGCGGTCAAAGAATCCAGTCCTTGACCCCATTACCCAAAGTCGAAAACCTTAAATATTAGGCTGTTGAGGTACCAAAACTTTAAATCTTTAATATTTGAATCAATAATTTTCTCTCTTTAATTTATACAAATATGTGCATTACATAAACAGATATCGTGTTGCTTAATATTCCTAACACTTTATGAAGAGTGCTGTAAACTTAAGGCGGTTATAATAAATTTTGATTAAAATCGATCAGCAGGTCCTACCAGAAACAACTTCGTTATTTGACTGTGTTTAGATTAATATTTGAGATTTATGCGATACTTTATTTCTATTTATAGTTCTAAAACCACTTTATTTTTTATTTATAGTAAATTCAGCCGAATTAAGCCATTAATGTACTTAGATTCTAATTTATACTTAATTCCAATTCTTCCATCATTTTGCAACCAATACGGTCCACAGAGTTAGTTGATGTTTTTCCATGGAGCTGTGATGTATAAATAAATATTGAAAGAGCTATAAACAGCATCAAGAAACTATTTAGAGTTGTTAAATAACTTAAGTGGGGATAGGCTCGCCTTTAACTAGAATGTAATAAGCACTATGGTAAAGAGGAAATTCTAGTATTGGTAACAGAGCGAATAAACTTTTTCTGTTTTTTGTTTGTTAAAATCCTTAATTGTCCGTCGCAATAGTCCAATGTGCTGTGATCTAAATACAGTGAGGTCCCGAAACGGAAATAGTTATATAGAAAAAAGTATCATAGCCGTCAGCTGGGATCGAACCTACGCTTGATTACGCGTTCAATTATGAGGCCAGTGTTCTACCTCTGAGATACGGTTGAGAGTTCTACGGTGTACGGTTAAGAGCATAACAAACAGCATTTCTACTGCTGCCTTCAGGATAGAACAAATTTCCATCCAAATGGTCTGAGTAGTCAGCCTATTGTGCATCAATGCAATCACTTATATAATCATGTAACTCTCGCCAACGGCTACATTACTTTTGGTGGAAAAAAGGTATTGCCTTTAGCATTCTGTCTAAGACTACTAATCGTTCTTGTGTGAGTTTAGACCCATATTTATCCTGTTACTTTTGTCAGTTAATTTGGAAGAAACTTCGTGTAATCCGTTAATTCGTAGCCTTTAGTAATGTTTTGCCTGACTCCCAATCTGGCTTCAAACAAAAGTGTTACCATTACATCGGCTTTATTGAATGTAACGGATAAGAAATGTATTTTTATCAAAGGACAAACTCCGTAGAAGTCACGTTGAACTTGACTTTCCTTATGCGTTCAATTTAGTTATATTATAGATATTTCTAACTAAGATGCATTACTACGGGTTTGTTAACGTTGTATTATTGTGGGTTGGTTCATATTTGTTTGGCAGAACTCAAGTAAGCAAATTAATAACTTTCTGAGGTTACATATACAAACTAAGGTTTACCTCAGGGAAGTTGCTCGGACCCCATCATGTTACTGTTATATACACCAAACCTTAAGTGTAAATGTGTTTTTTCTTTGTATTTGTTTCTAAATGCCACTATTTTTTTCAAACCTATAACCCCTCTGAGATAGCTTTGGTCCGGCAAATGATCGTTCTGAATGTTTTGCTTTTAATTTGAAAAAAAATCCTTACCTGATGAAACGTTTGTAGATAATGGTCTTAATTTGGTCATAATAAATGCTCAGCTGCTAACCTTTATCCTTTTCCAGTATTTTTGTGACATAGTCAAGTTTGGCCAACGGCTAACCTTCTCAAGTGTTGTTAAGACTCAAACGTAGAGTAGTGAGCACATGAAGGGTTTTTTTTAGGTTTCAGAGTATACTCCTAGCACTTATTTATCATTTTCAGTGATAGAAAATGTTCGCAATATCTTAAATAACGTAATTTTGAAAAGGATCAAAAATATAGATATTATTTATTTTATATAGAGAGTAACAAACGTATCATATTAAAAATAAATTAAAGTAACATCAAATTAAAACTTTAAACATGGCTTTGATTCGAAGGTGGTTGGGGAATCCCTCAGTGCATTCCAAGACGAAGTCTCCAAGAGAATTTCTTTTAGGTATTTCTAAGAGTTCTTGTCTTAGATGCATGAGAATTATCGGGGGAGGGATGTAAACTGGGAATGCTTACTAGTAGACCACGGTATCTTGTGTATGTGACTGTTTCTTCAGCGTAGATGAATTGCTGTATATATTTTTCGCTTTCAACCTTGTCTTTCCTTTCGTGACTGTACGTAGGACGTAACTACGCTTTTTATACCATAGCTAAACCAATAAATTATCTCATCCCCTCAAGCAAGAGTTGGGACCCTATGTTTTACAAATAACACTGTTAAGTTTACAGGAATTAAAGTTTATTTTAAAATAAATATTGTAAAGATAATCACTACAACGTAACTAGGTGAGGGTAAAACGTTGTTTTTTGATTCTAGATGTCTAGGTTCGATCTCTAGAAAACTATAGTGTAACATTTAAAAAAGCGTGTTCTTTTGTAAAATGATTTAATTTATCTTTGTTATTGTAACACTAGGGTATATTTCATTTATATTAACCGATTAACTGAGTTTATCTTACATGTATTACTGTATTTGTTACTAATATGGTTTTAATATTCACACTAATCTAATTACTTTAGGTTAACTAAATAGCTTAATTTACAATAAAGGTTTTAATAAATTGTGTGATTTTCCTCGTTGTCAGTTAATTGTCATAATGTGTGACTTCATGGCACAGCGAGGGCAGCAAGTACATGAGGGGTAAATGATGAGCCTGTCAGGATGACGAGATAAGCTGTAATGAAATTGGATTCAATTTAGAAAATGTGATGGAAGATTTTCCTGTCAGTGGATTTACTAACTTGTCACTCTGCGTTTGTGGTTGTTATCCACCAAATAGCTCTGCATATCGTTACCTGTTTTCCTAAAAAAATAAACAGTTCAATAAAATTACAGCTTTTAATTTATATACCCTTATTGATAACAAATTAGGCGTTTGTTATTTTTATTTTTTTATAACATAAAAATATATTGTTCATGTAATTATTTGTTAAGTGAAACTTTTTTGTAATCTTTAAAAATGATATGTTTTTTTCTTTGAAACTACACTTTTTAATTGTTTTATCATGATTTTATTTCTTATTGCTATAACAGGTTGAACGTTGTAAACAAATTATATATTAAAGTTTCTTAAGGTGTCAAGTAGTTAAGATTGAAATATAAGTTATAAAGACACTCGTATTGACGGCCGCTATCGCGACCGCAGGAAATAATCAGCTGTTTCAAGAACAAAGCATGTAGAAATAGAAATCCACACCTGAATACTCCCTGCTCCACTAATATGCTAAAATGGCCTAAAAACATAAAACGTTAAGCTACCGTAACTCAAATAAGGTTTCTTTTCAAGAAAAAAAAAACGACACGTGCAGCTTCCCTGACCTCGATTACACCTACAAAATATCTTTTCGTAGCTTGGGAGCCATAACAGCTCTAGAAACAGCCGCGGACGGACGGACGGACACACGGAGCCACAGACAAATGCGAATTATAGTATTGATACGTACAGTTATATAAAAAATATGGTGTAAATTATACGAAAATAATGTCATTCTCTGTTAGGGGCAGATGATTACTGGTGTTATTGGTTGAAGTCGATTGCTTTGTACCACTTTTGATGTATAATTACTGTACTGTACATTGATTTTTCATTACTGTCAGTCGTAATTTATTGTAAAAGATATCCAGTTCAATAACGAACTCATAACCCTTAGTTAGATTTTTGCAGTATAAAAACATTGTAACAAAAAGCGTAATGCAAAAAGCGTAATGCAAAAAAGAGAGAATGCAAAAAACCAATAACTAATTACAACCAAGTCGCTAATCGTTATATAACTTTAATTACTATTTAAAGACATTAGGGACCACTTTTATTAAATAATTATTAGTTTAATTTTATCTATCATAATTCTTAACTGACACGAGTTTAATTCAGCAAAATTATTTCTAGCCTTAACATACGAGTTTACTGGATATCCATTGACGCGACGTACGGTTAACACGTATATTTTAAGATGAAAAGTAAATTATACAGCCGGATAGCAAATAACCCTTTGATTTAGCTAATTTGCATCCTTATTCAAAATAATTAAACTGTGGTATTCAATTGACTTTAAAATTATACGGAAATGAGAAAGCCCAGTAATATTTGACCCTTTTTTAAATTGTCATCCTTATTTAAAATTATTAATTTGTGGTAGTATACTTTATTTTAAGAAAACAAGGTATTGATACAGCCAAAAAATAAATAACCACTTTCTATTTTTATTTGCATTATAACTCGCAATAGTTAATTATTTTAATTAATTACTTACATTTATGTTTAAGTTGTGTACATTTTTGTTACGATGCTATTTTAATACAAAATATGTAATGCACAAAATGTGAGCAAGTGGTTTCCCATTTAATTTAAGCATTAAATTGAATATATTTGATCAAATTGAATTAATATATTTATTTGGTCCCAAATAAAACTTTTGTTTGTACATAAAATAGTAGTATAATTTGTAGTCTTTAAAATAATCAATAGTATTATTATTCTGTTTTCAGGTGGTCAAGTTAATAAGTTGGTAAGTAAGTAGGTGATTACTGTTTTAGTGCAACGCTTCAATTATTATCCTTACCAGAGAGTTACCACGAAATAAATAACCTTTAGTTACCGTAGTGTAGTAAGTAAAAAGGGGGTTTCTGGGAACAATTTAAAAAAATGTAGCTGGTTTGTTCTGAAAGGGGGAGAGGTTAAATCTTGCCATAAACCTGATCAGTAAATCAGTGTGTCAAAGTTAATCCAAGTTCACACTATGGAGCCCAGCGGCGGCAGATATGCTTATATTGATTACCTCAACTCAGCTTCATGTTGATGTTCCTAGTTTGCCTTGCACTCATAAGCAATAACTGTCTGTAATTTTTGTTATAAGCGGGATTTATCTGATTAATAAACTGCTACGGTAGTTGAATTTAAAACCTTGGAGGTGTTTTAGAAGAAGATATTTTTTGAACTCGATCGTTTGATCAGCGAATCTTTTTATTTTTACCTTCTTTACAACAAAATGTGTGAAATATTAATAATTAAATTGTTTAAACAATAGTAGACAACAATTAAGATAAAACACAGATTTTCACAAAATTTAACTGTTTGTGTTTGACTGTGTTAACTCTCAAATTAGTTAAATGGGACACTAGCCTCTTAAGATAAGTGTTCGAAGATTATAAATAAAAAATAAGATATTTCCATCAACATTTTTTCTTACTAAGGCTATTTAATTTAAATAGTTTTATTTTTTCCTGAAACCTACGTCCTTTTGAAATGTTCTATTTGCAAATTACATTGTTTGAAATTAAAATTATGTCCTTGTTATCAGACGTTAGCAGTAGCTCTGCGAATTCACCCAAGCACTTACTTGGATCTTTACAATATGTATGGGAGTGTAAGTATCCACAAAAGAATCAATTTTAATGAGAAAAATTACGATTACACTACGATTACACTGTGGTTAAGCCATACTTATGTTTTATATAAATAAAAATGATGCATTGCAGCTTGGGAGGTGCGATAACCAGGAGAGCCAAGGACAAATGGAAGGAGGGGACGCTATGAAATCGTCCTTGTATTCGTTATATGTACTTTGTATTTCGCTACAAAGAAGTGGTAGTCGAATGTATACGATTGTGTAAAGAAGGGTTTATAATTTGACTTGATTTCTCATAACATACATTTTTTAAAGTGGAAACTTTGTCCTTTTTTATTTAACCTGAGACTACCTTTAGGAATAATAAAAACATGAATAATCTAATCATCTATTAAGAACAAATGTAATGTAAAAATCAATAAAGTATTAAATATGTTGAGTAATCAGCCTGCATGTAGCCATATTTTATATTATGTAGAAGTATAATATAATTAGTTGTTGTTTGTGATTTGATTTCCACAACTAATACTATAGCTCTAGCTTGATTTATCAAGGGACTTCAAGCCAAAACTCTCTTGAGCTGAATTACACTTCTGTGATTATGCTCTTAGGTGACATTTTGAAAGGTAGAAGAAAGCTACTTAAATATAACTGTATATAACTGATGGATGGTCCAAACTGCAAAATTTCGTTTTATACTGTTTAATGTAGTAGCATGGATATTGTGGTATAACTTAACTGTGTCAATTAAAAATAATAAATGCGAACACAAAATATAACTAGTATTACAAACATTAACCTGTTGCATAAATTACTGCAATATTGTTCACACGTAAAAAATAATCAACGGAAAACTAACTGTTTAAATAGTTTTATTAAAATTTTAGACAAAATAACTAACGGACTAGCCGGATTTGGTTAGAACTATGTTTACTCTGACTAAAATTGAAATTGTAAATTGACATATGTAGGTTTGTTTGTTTTAATATAGAGCGTAATTACAGTATAAAGTTTAATGCTGTTAAAAAAATTGCTACAATAATTGTGAGACACATGTAAATGTAGATACAACAAATATAAAGCACGTGAATCCCAATGAACCATGTAATTATAAAGATACAGGCTTACCACTGCTTCAAAATGATAAAAATTGAAAACAAACTCTTAGAAAATATGAAAAAGTAAAGGTTTTAATCAATTTGATTGTAATGCCAGAAATAAATTACTACCACTGGTGGAGTTAGACCATACATGGCAGATAAAATTGATTTCATACGTATCTAGATTGTTTGGCTATGAATTCATTATTTTTTAATTGCATTATTTTCCAATTGTTTTCAGAGCTGAACAAACGTATTATACTATCACCATATAATATATCTGTTGGAATATTTAAACTTAATATACATACAGTGTCAATAAATTATTATAAAATAAATATTAATTCTTAGCTCACACCGTGCATACAAAACATACCGTTAGATCTGTTTTGTTATAAATGGGATTTGACTAGTTTAATTTTAAAATTATGCTCCTACAGTGTCAGATTGGGAATGGCTTTATTATTCACCCGTCATCCAACCGGCAGTCATAATTTTGGCTCCTAAAACTCTACAACAGAACCCAACCCCCTCACACTACTATAACGTGACCATTGCATTATATCCCCAACAAATATCCCTTAAAAGACCGTTATAAGTAATTTAAACATTATGAACCTGATTATAATTCTATATTTTTGTTCGTTTGGAGTACGATTAGCTTCACAGTTTTAGTGAAGGTATGACCAACCTATAGTGAATTAGTTCAGTTGTTTTTATAGTCCTCATGTTCAATAATTTTATATGTTTATTAAGTAGACCCTTGCTTCAAATACACTACTTTCACTGTCACCAATACTAAGAAAAGGGATAAGATGAAAAGAAAATTAAGAATATAAAAATAGTTTTATTAACGAAGCCAGTCTTCTAAAGCGTCTTTCCGTTAAACGAATTCGGGTTCTTTCGACCATGCCCTCGTATAAAAGTGTCCATTCGGAAGACCAAAGATTGAAAACAGGAAATTATTAAGTGACAATATTTTATTCTAAAACTTATATTATCTGTACAATCAACTCATACAATCACCAACAATGTCATCCAGGACTAAATTATATAAAAAACTAAGCTAGCGAAGAGAGGGAGAGGGGAGCTTCGTGCTGTGTTGTTACTCGGAAGTTTCGGAGTGGAACTATTTCGATCTGTGTTTAAATCGACCCCTCGAATGCGGAATAACTTTAGATATCTGGTTGTAAAATAAATTCAGTTGGCATTTAACTAAGCTAAATTTATTTAGATTATCGAGGACGGTATCCTCTGCCGATGCGGTGGTAATGGGGAAGACGGGAGCCGCGGTACGGGGGACGGGTGAGGCCTGGGCGCTGACCGCGGCCGGGGTACGGGTAGAAGCCGTTGAGTACGGTCTCCAGGGTGGGGGCGGGACAGACGAGCTCGGGGGTGGAGTCGGCGCAGTACTCCGCCACCACGTAGGCCGGCGCCGCCGTCATCACCTGCAGGTTCTGGACACCGATGGTCAGGAAGAACCCGCGGTTCGGCAGCTCGATACTCCTCAGCTGTAAGTTCTCGATGAGGTAGAGACCGTAGCGGGTGAGGTATCGGGACGTGGGCTCCAGGGGAGGCATCGCCTCGGCGGGACTGGTCGAGTATCCGGTGTCCACGCCGGGGGAGTCCACCCCCACTGCGATTATGTCACTCGAACATTGCACCAGGAACTCCGCAGCCTCTGAAACAAACGGAATACAAAGAATGCTATGGTAATCACTAGGGGGTGTGTATACCATTTGATGACGTAACACTCGATCTAACAGATTGAGGAGAAATCATTTCTTGCATTACTCTACGTTTTTTAAGTTAAGCGAAAATAAATGGTGAAATTAGCCCAACATCTGTGTAAAAAAGCGGATGATTTATGTTTTGTTTTTGTATTTTTTTAATTTGTATTACATACGCATTTGGGACATTAGGCATGGTGCATGTTAGTCGATAATGGTTAATAGAGCTTAATAACTTATGATTTTAAATTGTTTAGTTATAGTAGAAATTTATTCAAATTCATGCCACGATATATTTTGTACAACGACCAATTGTTGATTCTTTCAAATGATACTCATCTTTAATTGTTTTATTCAGCGTATTCAAATAAAATAAATAAATAAATAAAATAGGTTATATTATAACCTAGGCATGGACTACAAAAATCATATACTATTTGATTTTTTACTATTTTTTATAGTTTTATGTTTTTATCAATCTTATACTTTAATATACATGAATATTATACATATTTTAAGTTTTAATTATATTTTTAAAATGGGCTATATTTGCTTTCCATAGATTTTTATACGATTTTTATTCATAAACGTGCTAATTTGGGAAATACATATTGTGAAAGGTTAGGATTAATTTTACTATTCCTTAGTTTTTCTTTAAAATAACATGTTAAGGCAACGATTATTTGTATTTTTTTTACTTTTGGTAACAAATTTTTGTTTATAAACTAATTAGAGTAAAACTCTCTACCTAAAATAACTAATTGACTTATAAACATCAAACCTAACCCTTCATCTACAATTAGTTTCCAAACTGTAGCTTTACATTTGTATGAATGTGTATATGTACATGTTTAACACCTCATATTATGGATTTAATGTGATTTGAAAACTACAATATAATATATACATTACCTGCACATTAAAGACTCGTGTAGCTTAAATTTTTGTTGAGGACAATTTTAGACTTTACTTTGATTTATTACATGCAGGTAACATTATAAATTATAATCCTTAATGAAAATATTTTTAGGGAAACGTTCTGTAAAACAAATCTAAAATAATTAAAAGTATAAATAACGAAGTCAAGTTAACTTTAAATAACCGTTTATTCCCTACTAGGACTTTAAATGCCAAATTATAATTATTATATTAGTGTATATGTCTTTTTATGTGAATTTAAATCGTAGCAACGGATTTTAAACGGTATCAGTTGCCTAAACTTCTTAGGTTTGTAAATTTAAACTTTATAAATATTGAACAAGTTTGTGATAAACATTTACGAAACATGTTTAAAATAATAAACTATGTTGCTCTTTTTTATATAATCTACTTACAGTGGATCAGCAACTGATATTTAATTACTTCAGTTTTAATCTCACGTTTAAATTGATTTGAGTAAAATAAATACACAATTCAGAAACAAGTACCAAATACAAAATATTATAATAACTTTATATTATATATTTTCTACAATCAGCAGCAAAGCTAACTGTATGTGTTAAATGACATTGTGCAGAGTATCAACATATTAAAACTTAGCTTTTTACTGTTCGAGTTTATTTCTCTCAAACAGGTAACCTGCCGTTTTATTTACATTCTTATAATTTGTGTAAGGAATAGTGGTTAAAAGTGGGTTGATAGTGTAGTGGGTTGAAAGTGGGATAGTGCGTACATTTGTAGTGGAACAGTGTGAATATGTGTCAAGTCTTAAAAAACCAGATTGCTAATTCACGGTGGATATAAGGAATTGCGTTTGAGGGCTAAGTTGGTACGGACTTCGGGAGATGAACGTGGAGCACCTTGGAGATTAAGTTGATAAGGTTTGGAACGGATGAGTATGTATCAACATGGGAATTAAGTTGGTAAAGAATGGGCGTGATGAGTATGAAACAACTTGGCGATTAAATTATATGGCATTGGAGGAATAAGAATGTAACGACATGGAGATTGCGTTGATACGGAATCGGAGAGATGAGTATGCAACAAATGGGAATTAATTCGGTAAAGAATGGGAGGTATAAATATGAAGATATAAGAAGATTATTTTATAAGGATTGGGAGGGATGAGTATGCAACATCATGGAGATTGCGTTGATATGGAATAGGTGAGATGAGTATGCATAGATATTGAGATTGCGTTGATATGGAATGGGAGAGATTAGTATGCAGCAACATGGAGATACCAATGATATTAAATGGGAGATATGAGAATGCAGCAATATGAGAATGAAGTCGGTAAAGAATGGGAGGTAAGAGTATGAAGCAATAAGGGGATTAAGTTTATAAGGATTGGAAGGGATGAGTATGCAACAACATGGAGATTGCTTTGATATGGAATGGGAGAGATGAGTATGCATCAATATGAATATTTCGTTGATACGGAATGGGAGAGATGGGTATGCAACAACATAAAGATTGAGTTGATATTAAATGCGAGGTATAAGTATGCAGCAACATGAGATTTCAGTAGGTAAAGAATGGAAGGTATGAGAATGAAGCAATAAGGTGATAAGCTGATAAGGACTGGGAGAGGATGAGTATCCAGCAACATTTTCGTAAATAATAGGAGAGTTGTGTATACAACAACAAGGAGATTACGTTTTTATATATTGGGAAGAATCAATATTTACAACATGGGTGTAATGTGGTGAGGAGTGGGAGGAATGACAATGTTAAAAAACGTGGATTACATTTAAAGAGATTAAATTGATAAGTATACAGCAACATGGGTATTCAATTGTTAAGGAATGTGTGAGTTGAGTATGCAGCAACACGGGGGTTAGGATGGTAGGGAATGTGAGTTGTGTATTTGCAAGAATATGGAACTTGGACTCACGCAAAAGTAATCAATGCCACTCATAAACACAAGGCTACACCGCAACTGGAAGGTCGTTGTCTTGGTTTGCATACAACTTGCCATTAATAGATAACTATAAATTATATTTAATACTTAAATTTATGTAATATTCCTAAAGTTAAAGAGGCCTCTTTAATTGACTACCATGAACACATCCTACCGCCAAGGCGTTGCTAACAGCCTACCGAGAGAGATGCCTGGCCAGCTGTATTGCAAAGGTAACAGAAGGTCCAAGATGGAGTCATCCCCGAAGTACCTTCTGGCGTCGTCGTAGCGGTAACTCCAACCGAAGTCGAACAGCACGATTGCCCTCTCTGGCAGCGGTCCGTTCTCACAGATCCACTCCTCAATGTCTTCAACTGTCACCTCATAGTCCCGTTCATTGGCTGCCTTAGCTGACACGTCTATTTTTATTCCTGTAAAACAACTAAAATGTTTAAGTGACATGTATTTTTCATTGATCGCAAATATTTGTTGTGTTATTTTTTAGATATTCTGAAAGACAATTACAGATAACGGAACGAATTGTTCTAGTGTAAATACGCAGATGAACTTATTACGTAGGTAGTTAAAGTAGGACATATCCGTTCAAGACACTATTATAAAAACCCTACAAGTAAATAACTGGTCTTGTGGAATAACAATAAACGTAATGGCACTTTGTATTTGAATATTCTTCATCGAGCTAAATAAATAAATGCACAGCATTGTTACAGCATTTTTCTTATGGGAGTATTATTTATAAACAAGAAATATTTTAGGAATGCAATTATTAATATAAAAAAAATTAATATATAATTCTTAACAGTATTGTTAGTCTATTTTACAAATATAGTCCGGTGAGTTAAAAACTACGTTTATTTAATACAACATAATAATGAAGGTTTTACTATGCATTATAATCCACACCAAGCCATGTAGGATAATGTTGCTATTTTATATTATTCTACATCATAATGCGTGGCCTAAATACTCGTATACCTCTATTTTTAACAAAGATCTTCAAAACCTCATGGAGGTCAATGCAGGACATTGTAGATCACATTACATTTGAATTTGAAAGTTACATATTTATTTGCATGATTTGCAATTGTAAGCAACATTGCTTATTATTGTTTAAATAAATATGAGGACCTACCTTCAAAGTACAATCCATTCAATTGTGTTCCTTTTTGATTTGATATAAATAATTAAATTGTTTATCCGTCGAGTTAATAACCATAATAACAAACTGAATAAGATTGAGTTTTTACGTTATCTTAACTCATAGTATTTTGTCATGTAAAATAATTTGTGAATACATATTGATTTTAAATATGAATATTTGCATACAAAATACCCCCGTCACAGCAAACCTGCGTACTTAGTGAATTTAAAATGCATAATATATGTCTTAATACCACATAAATCCGCATAGTAAGTTTCATAAACATATATTCACTAATAAGCGATACATACAATTTTAATTATTCTCCATAAGAATAAAATTGAGTACGTAGGTTTGCTGCAACAAGGAACACAAAATATGTTTTTTTTGCAAATATCAATATTCATCACCTAGGTGAAACTACATACCTTCATCAATATACATTCATAAATAAGCGATAAACCATTTTGATTTTTCTCCTTAAGAATAACATGGGGATGAGTAAGCTGGTTTGCTGCAACAAGGAACACAAACCTTATGGGCATTTATGACTTTAATTTCGAAAACCAGACAGTTCGCCCCATCCGAAGTGGTATTTTGGGGGGGTTTGTACCTCAAAAATGGTTTTTTTGAAGTTGTTACATGTAATATTTTAAAAAGTCTAATTTTAGTTTTTGCCATTAGATTCAACTTAAAAGAACACACAATTTGGCGTTTTGATAATTTCTCTACGTCAAATTGTTACAGAGATATTGAAAGTGCTAAACACAGTACGTTATCCAATGTTATTATTATAGAGAATAAGGCAAATTGTATATCTTGCTTATTTATCAACTTATACTGACAAAACTTGGTATAATGTTGTAGTATATTGATATTTGCACAAAAAGATATTTTTTCCGATAGTTCCCGCAGCAGCAAACCTGCAGACTCAGCCCCCATTTTATTCTTATGGAGTATAAGAAACGATGTTTTAAGTGTAAATGTGTTTTTGGGATCTGGGGACTTGTAAACGAAAAGTTATCATGGTCCCGGGCCTAGGTCTTACCACACCGACTACGGTAATAGTGTCTTCCCTATAGGAGAAATTCGCTAAAAGGTATTACTAAAATTGTATTAAATTTATTGATACGTTTATTCATGAAACCCGACCGCCGACTGCATATTCGAGGTGGAAACAAAATGGAAACCGACAAATTAACCTTTCAAAACAACACAGATATTCAATATCTAAATAGGTCTAAATAAATTGTATCGACTTTCAAATATAATTGTAAAGCATGCAATTATATTATTATTATATGTTAAACCAAACAGGAGATAGTTTTTCATTGTTTTGGAAAATATTTTATTTACTTAATTTATCTCAAATTTTAAAATGTCTATGAGCAAAAATATTATTGTTAGTACTTTTAAGCAACAATAGTAAAAATGGTTAATTTTCATAAATCTTACGTTAAAAATTTTACTTTAAACTAGACCATTTATAAGTTCAATACAATATAGAGCATTATTGCATTATAAACCTAGATAAGAAATATTTGTATAATAAAACAAACTTCAAAAGCAATTCTAGTAGAATAATGTAAACCGGAAGTTTAAGTTGATAAATAAAAACATAATATTATTAATTCAATTACAAAAAAATTAAACTATTGAATAGTATCAATGTTCATCCCCTGTAAAGCAAGCCTATAATTGTTTCATATGAATACATTTTATCAAAGTCAGATTGTTTATAGTAAACATAAAGTTCAAGCTTTCTGTGTTATAATAAAAATAGAAAGTTAGTGTTATAAAACACAAATATAAACACAAACTAAGTTTTATCTTGCCAGATAAATCAATCAAATATCCCATAAATGTGCAACGTAAAAACCTTTTTATACAAAATGTTCATCTATTGATAACAGTTTATGCTGACCGGTTGTGGTAAAAGTCTGGTTAATTTTAAAATATTACAAATATTTACTATTATTGTAAACGCATTAACATCCAAGTTATACCGGCTTATTATTTTATGAAGATAAAAAATAAATAAATAAACCCAAAATATTTTTTTAACCAGTGTTGGTAATATTTAATTATTATTATATTTACCTATACAATAGAGGATAAAATTAATATACATGTCAGGGTTCAACAATTATTTTGAATAGCCACATCATCAGTAGTAGCTATCTTAGATCCACGTCATCAACTAGCATAGATCCCTTTAAATCCAAACGTATAGGATTCAGTTGATTATCTATCACAAAAACCGAATCCCCAGTCAATGTCCATCACCAAGGTCAATGCCCCCATAGGTATAACCGACAACCGACAACCGACAACTGCCACAATCCGTTGTAATCCAACACCATATGCCAGCGATGATCCAAATCCACTATCATAAACCTTGTCCACTTACCCGGCACCAAAAAGAAGTCGCAGAAGCCTATCTCCCCAACACGGTATCCATCCACGTGGAACCTCCCCGGCATGTCGACATGGGTGCCGACCTCATCCGCGGAGAAGTAGCGATTAACCGTGATATTGAGCGGGTCTAGGAGGATGTCGAGCAGGTCCTCCTCGGGGGTGATGATGAAGGGCTCGAAGTTGGGGATGACCCTCGCCCTGTGCGAGAACGTGTAGGACAGAAGTACTGACGAGTAGGCACAGTCCGTCGCACCCTCTCCGGATTTAGCCAAAAACAGAAGACATGACAGGAACAAGACAGCACGCATGATTCCCATAGTCTTCTATCGTTCCCGTATGCATCTCTGACACAGAAAAGAATTATGCTCCCCTCAATTGCGGTTGTAAATAATGTATTTTATCTCTCGTTGGCTTTTATGTTCTGATAACGGCGAGGAGTATTTCATTGGCAAAGCAAAGGCTCGGCCAGTTGTATTTCTTGATTGTTTGCTGTTCCGTGCTTCCCTCACACCAGAGAGACTTCTTTTACTCTTAACAAGGATAAAAAGTAAAGAAAATAATATTACTCATTTGAGTTTATCAGAAAAAATATATTTTACTACCAAAAAAGTACCTCTGAACCTTACAACTTAATCGATGGACGACAAATATTAATAATACATCGTAATGTATAGGTAAATAAACTAGCAGTAATATTTAGAAAAATATATAAATAAATACCATCAATTTAGTTTTCCGATTTATTTTCACACAAAAAAACTATGTATATTGTTTCAGCTCATCATTCATATACAGGGTGTTGAAAAAAAACCTTCAGGACTTCGGGATATGATTACTTACATAAAAACTAAGGAAAAAGTTCCTGTTAACACATGTCCTAAAATGCTCGGTTTTCCGTATATCCGTCTGTATGTGTTTTTTACATGACCAATTATATCTCACGAACCACTAGACGTATAAACTTCAAACTTGGTACGTGGATGACTATCAACAAGACCTATTTAGGTATTTAGTATCAAGTTTCTACTTTGTACCATTTCAAAATGGCGGCCATTTTTTAGATTTTAAAGCTTAATATCTTAAAAACCGTAAATTTTACGAAAAAATTTACAAGACACAAACAAGTTTTTAAATTTTATCTTTGAAACAATGGTTGAAGATTATGAATATCGGGCTATAAATAACTGATTTATTACAATTCTTTTAATAGAATACATGCTTATTTGCTATAATTGATACAAAATAAGCATGAATTCAATTAAACAAATTGCAATAAATCAGTTATTTACGGCCCGATATTAATAATCTTTATACCATTTTTATAAGATGAAATTGCACAACTTTTTTGTGTCTTCTAAATGTTTTCGTAAAATTTACGGTTTTTAAGATATTAAGCTTTAAATTCTAAAAATGGCTGCCAATTTTAAATGGTACAAAATAGAAACTTGATACTATATACCTAAAGAGGTCTTGTAAATAGTCGTCCACGTACCAAGTTTGAAGTTTATACGTTTAGTGGTTCGTGAGATTTAATTGGTCATGTAAAAAACACATACAGACGGATATACGGAAAACCGAGCATTTTAGGACATGTGTTAACAATAACTTTTTTCTTAGTTTTTATGTAAGTGATCATATCCCGAAGTCCTGAAGGGTTTTTTTCAACCCCCTGTATATATTGTTTGTTATACAGTTATGCATAACTTGATGAATTTGTAGTATGATTATTTTATAACATGGAATAATGTATACATGTAATTCTGAAAACATATTATAATACAAACATAACACGAATGTGTCTTAACATGTTTTCTAAGAAGATAAATATCTCAAGGTTTGTTTTCGTCTAAACTCACTAGGCATCGTTTATCTTTGTGTACATCGTTCAAACACACTTTACAATCAGGTTCGACGATACCTACCCTCGACAGTCCTTCTGACAGATGCTACAACCTAAGACAAACTTAATATCTTTCTAAATTAAAATAAGGAGTAGGAGATGGCCATTTTCAGGGTCGTCATTATTGTTAGCCAATTTATTTTACCATATTGTCCATTGTAATTTCCATTTGTAATTTTTTCTGTCTTACTTTTTTAAGTTTGACATGGCCTATTTACTAATAAAAACGTCAATTCCACATCTTTAGTCCTTACACGATGTTCTCCATACTTGTATCAATAAGACGTTGCATTTTATAGGTCCTGCTAGTAATTTTAATTTTCACATTTCCACTAAATACACTTTCATTAAACCGTTATAGGCAGTTTTATACGTTAACACTTGTTTATGCATAAAACTCTTGTGCATAATTGTTTGAAACAATTTGTAAAATCCGTGAAAAAGGAAAGGGAAATGTTATTTATCTTAGAAATACATATGCAATCAATTTAAAAGGACCAACCGATGTTATGATATTCATTAGTTACCACAGAAACTATAATCATTATGTTTACTTTTTTTTACAAAACAAATCGATCCCTAACCTTTAATTTATAACAATCAGGGCGTTGCTTTATTCATCAAGACTCAAAAATAGTAATCATGAGAAAGCTGGTTACGTGGTTTTAATGTTAGACTGGTTTAGTATGATTTAAAGAATTGTATTTCACCTGATTTAGAATAGAAATCAATAAATGTAAAATGTGAAGCCCAAAATAATAATATTTAACCAATTTTTGTGGTTTTTCTAAGGAAATGATCAAACAACACTTTGAAGTGTATACGTTTATGAACTTTGCAAATTAAATTTAAAATAAGGTTATGACGTGTCTTAATTTTATACCGGCTAAGGGAAAATACTATTTTTAAATTGTGACACATTAAACAGTGGTCAAGTAGCATGTATATAATGCCTACATTTAATTTGTACTCAAAATTGTAAAAAAATGAACTCACAATATTTTATATATAAAATTTTTTTTATTTTGTTTTATTGTTTAATTTGGTTTTATATCAAATTAGGTATTATTAAGTCAAGTGTCATTTAAAGGTTGACTGGCACAAAAACAACGCAAATTCATAAACGTTTTACATCAAAGTGTATACGAAAGATATATATTACACTTAATATAAGCTATAATAAGTACATTTCAACAACATAAATGACTTGAAATCTTACCTCAGTAAAACATGGTTCGATCAATGATCCTCTTAGAATGTATGTCAATTCTGTAAATAAAACAAATTGCACATGATACATTAAATCATATATCACACTTAATCTGTTTATAATATAAATTATCATTGTATTCACCAAGTATTACTTCTGTAGAGAAACAGAGTTTGAGTTATATTTATCAAATATAACTTAAACTAAAGATCAAACGTTGTTTTATAGAAACAGTTGCATTTTAAAATTATTTTGATTCGTTGACCCCTTAACTTGATGTATAAACAAATACAAATAAATACAAATGTCCCTTTTTACTGGTTTGATATTTTTTCTCCATTTTAAAATAAGGTTTAAAAGTGAAATTATTGTATGCCTAATAAATTGCTTATAGTAAAAACAATGTTATAAATTCTAATTGCAATCGCATTTGATTATGTAATTAATGGTTTTTTACTAATAGTAAGTATTTATGCTAAAACACGACAATTCGTTGCTAATTGTTTTCATATAAAATAATTGCCAACATATGTAGACTTCATCAAGCATTTGCTAACAGAAATCTTAAAAAAGTTATCTGATCAACAACGTTATGTTTACAAGTTAAATGTAAGTTGATTTATCTACATTTCATAACCAAAAATTAAATATTCCTGATTCAATAATACTTAAAATATTTAACAAAAGTTAATGTTAAATACCCACTGAATACTAAATTTATATAAAAGCACAATCATCAGCATTAAATAATTGTAAAAAACACCAATTACAATTCATTCTCAAACAAAAGCCTCAGGCAGTATTGTTATAACCAAATTTAACATTAATATCGATGTTTGGGACCCCACAAAGAAGAACGTAACACATATATGAGTGTAAAGTAATACTGACCTTGATTTTATCACCAGTATCATCCCATCTGTCATCAGCCGGAGTCGGGATGATGAGAGACGTACGCATTGTGCCATAGCAACTGGCTTCTTATCATTCCACTTGGGTACACACCTTATCAGCTCCGCCTGCAATTCCCACTTGTCTAGATTCAAGAATATGACGTCTTGTACCACTTTCTGAGATTTTTATGGTGTACATATTTTATTTGAACGCATGCGTCGCCTCAGTGGCAAAATTTTCTCCTCGACAAAAACTATGTCGTGTTTTAACTACGACGTTTCGTTCTACAAAAATGGGGTTGAAAATTTAAGGGATTGAATTGTTTACAATTAGGATCAGAGAATGTTAATAGATGAATCGATTTAAACTTAATGTAACAGTTGGTAGATGGATACCTTGTACCTTTGTAATTCATCTTGCCATGTACTTATACTTTGACAAAAACCATTAAGATATCGAAACTGGATTAGTTGAACAAAACGTAAATTATATTGACTTATTTAAAAGTACATTAGGAGTAAGTAGTAAGAGTCTTAGATATTGTTGCACAAAATAAATAAAAATATCCTATACAATATTGTTGAACCTATGGGTAAAAATACGTTTTCATTAAAAAATTAAAACACAAAAAACACCTGGCATTTTAAAAATCGAAATAGTGTATAAAATGACTGATTTTAAATCCAACTTGATGGTGTTCCAAAAATCACTGCCAAAAAATTCGTATATACAGGATAATATATCTTCACGTTCGCAAATCATGCTCGTACAATTCACTGACTATATTTTGTTGAATGTTCTAATTCTTTTTGGCACCTAATACATAAAATTACACAACAATTGACCATCACTGCCAATTCGGAAACTGTGCGGTAAGCGGATGCGACGCGCAAGGCACCTCGATACAGGACGCGGGATAGCCGGACTTGATAAACTCGCTTCTCCAGGGCATGAGCCCAGATCTCTGCTCCATACAGGACTGACTGTACAGCAGACATCAGCAGGCGGCGTTTGCAGGCAAGCGGCCCACTGACATTGGGAATAAGCCTACTAAGGGTAGCCACTCCCTTAGCGGCTTTGTCGGCTGTTTGCTGAATCTGCTCTCCAAAAGTCATCCTACATTCGACCTTGACACCTAGGTACTTGGCAGCAGACTTAGTCTCGAGTTGAGCATCGACTATTTGCGTAGGAAAAATCAGATAATTATCCTCTTTGTCAGGACCACGATCTCGGTCCTGCCGAGAGCCAGTGATAAGCCGTGATCCCGCATCCACTCATTGACTTTGAGCATCACCCGCCCAAGCTTGAGTTTGGCCATCTCAACGTTCCTTGCTGCAATCAAGGCAGCAACAAGACGGGTCTCATCAGGCATGTCGAGTCTCAGCAAGCTGTCATAAGGCAAATTCCAGAGATCGGGTCAGAGGATCGACCCTTGTGCGGCCCCGGAAGTGACGGAAATACGCCGCTGGCGTTCGGTGGTGTTGAAAAGCAGAACACAGTCAGTCAGATACGCCCCAATCATCCGCTAGAGGTAGGCGGGAACGCGGAACGTATGCTCGAGCGCCCACAGCATATCGCTCCACCTGGCGCAGTTGAAGGCATTCTTCACGTCGAGCGTGACTAGGAGTACCACGCGGCGCGATCAGTGGTTGTGATCCTTCGCCCTCCGCACAGCCTCGACTACCTCCTGGATTGCGTCAATGGTCGAATGACCATATCAGAAACCGTGCTGCTGTGGAGGCAAATCCCCTGCACAGACGATCACCTCGATCAGTCTGACACGAAGGAGTTTCTCGAGCACTTTGCCGGTGGTGTCGAGCATACACAGGGGACGTCTCTGGGGTGCTCTTCGCCTTGGTAATCAGAACAAGGCGGGCCACTTACCACGATGAAAAGAAAATGCCTTCCACCAAACAAGCGTTGAACATATTCAAGAGAAGCCTTGGATTTATCCCAGCGGCGAGCTTGAGTGCTTCCGCGGGAAAACCATCAGGACCGGGTGCTCTTCTGTTCCGTAGGGATTGGACGGCGTCAGAAAGTTCCTCTTCCCGAAAGGCTGGGAACGCGCCCACATCTTCGAATTCCCTAACAGGCCGCACTGGGTGATTTGGAAACAATGTGTTGACGACAGCAGACATGGCAGGTGCATCCATGATCGGAGGTGGTAATCGGGCCCCTAGCTTCTGGGTAACAATCTTGTAGCCTGTCCCCCAGTGGTCATTGTCGACGTCCTGACACAATTGGTTCCAACACCTTACCTTACTTCGGCTGATGGCACCTCGGAGTTCTCGCCTAGCGGCCCTGTGCTCTGCCGATATGGCATTTGCATTAGGTCGATTTCTGGCTCGCTGAGCTGCTCGACGGAGACCAATGCATCTCCTGTTCAGGTCCGCAATTTCGGGAGTCCTCCAGTAGACTGGCTTCTTTTATAATAATAATAATAATAATAATGATAATAATGATAATAATGATGATGATGATGATTATGATGACGATTATGATGATGATGATGATGATATGATGATGATGATGATGATGATGATGATGATCATGATGATGATGACGATGACGATGACGATGATGATGATGATGATGATGATTATGATGACGATTATGATGATGATGATGATGATATGATGATGATGATGATGATGATGATGATCATGATGATGATGATGATGACGATGACGATGACGATGATGATGATGATGATGATGATGATGATGATTATGATGTAGATGATGATGATGATGATAATAATAATAAATATAATAAATATAATAATAATAATAATCGAACAACTTCGGCACTGGCCCGCATGTCTTGCACCCAGACGGGTCACGTCACCGTTTCGGGAAACTTGGAGGTCACCTAAGCATCCCTCGTCTCGCTTTCCCCGAAGAACGGATTGCACGAAGAGCGCAACCGCTCTCCAGGATTCTTCATTTCGAAGCATCTCCCCCACCACGACATCCGGAGACTGATCGCCGGCAGCAGAGACTAGCCTCCTCCTGTCTGCAGCAAACGACTGCACCGGAAGAAAGTATGATGAGCATCATCTACCTCCTCCGGACAGTAGCTACACTGAGGTGACCTCACCTTCCCCATGTAGAAAAGGTATTCCCTGAAGTACCCGTGGCCCGTCAGGAATTGACACAGGAAAAAGTCAATTTCCCCAAAGGCACGGCTCAACCACAGTCTTATGTCTCTGATGAGATGAGACGTCAATCGTCCTTCCAGTCCACCATCCCACCGCTCCTGCCAAACTCGCAGAGTTTTGAGTCTGGCTTCCGCAGCAGCTTGGTCCCTTCCGAGATCAGGGGCACGGTGAAAGATGTTCTGCCTCTCAGCGGCGAGCAGATTGAGGGGAAACACTCCAGTCACAACCATTACCTCTCATCATCATTACCTCTCCCTGGAGCATAGCTCCAACGATGTTGTTGGGAGTGATTACCACTCAAATCTCGGACGAGAGAGAGACTCGGCGGGCGTGCGACCTATCACAGTGGAAGAACGTGTGATCGGCGTGTCTGTCATGCCGGGACAATACAGACAGCCCGAACTGGCAACCTTCCCCATCCTTTGCAAATAGGCTCGGAAGTACCCGTGACCCGATAAAAACTGGGTCACAAAGTAATCGACCTCGCCATGCTGCCATTCAACCCATGGTCGGATACCCGGAATGAGCCTGGTGGTCCATCGTACTCGAGACTCGGCTTCCCATTCACGTTGCCAGCAGTCGAAGCTGCGATCTCGCTCTTCATTGGCTGTGGTCTCTCTGCCAACCTCGGGTCCTCCGGTAGATCCCCTGGCACTACCTCGCAAGATAGAAGATGGGGATGACGCCGACGATCACCATCACTGCCAATTCGGAAACTGTGCGGTAAGCAGACTTGACACGCAAGGCACCTCAACGCTGGGCATGGGATAGCCGGTCTCGATAAACTCGCTTCTCCAGGGCATGGGCCCAGATATAAGCGCCATACAGAAGGACTGACTGGACAGCAGACATCAGGAGGTTGCGTTTGCAGGCAAGCGGTCCACCGACATTGGGCATAAGCCTATTAAGGGCAGCTACTCCCTTAGCGGCTTTGTCGGCTGTTTTCTGAATCTGCTCCCCAAAAGTCATCCTACTGTCGACCATGACACCAAGGTACTTCGCAGCAGACTTAGTATCGAGTTGAGCATCGCCTATTTGCACAGGAAAAATCAGAGGAATTCTCCTATTTGTCAGGACCACGATCACGGTCCTGCCGAGAGCCAGTGATAAGCCGTGATCCCGCATCCACTCGTTGACTTTGAGCATCACCCGTCCAAGCTTGAGTTTGGCCATCTCAACGTTTCTTGCTGCAATCAAGCAACGTCTTCGGCGTATCAAACAAGACGGGTCTCATCGGGCATGTCGACTCTCAGCATGTTGTCATAGGACACATTCCATAGATCGATATTAATAATAATAATAATAATAATTAAAATATTAATAATAATAATAAATATAATAATAATAATAATAATAATAATAATAATAACAGCAAGAGAATTCTCTCCGTTCAGCGCAGGGCGGCTCTTAGGGTTTCCTGTGCGTATCACACTGTGTCTGGACTGGCTGTAATGGTTGCGGCTGGAGTGTTTCCCCTTGATCTGCTCGCCACTGAGAGGCAGAAAATCTTTCGCCGTGCCCCTGATCTCGGAAAAGACCAAGCTGCTGTGGAAGCCAGACTCGAAACTCTGCGACTTTGGCAAGAGCGGTGGAATGGTGGACTGGAAGGGCGATGGACGTTTCGTCTCATCAGAGACATAAGCCCGTGGTTGAGCCGTGCATTTGGGGAAATTGACTTTTTCTTGTGTCAATTCCTGACGGGCCACGGGTACTTCAGGGAATACCTTTTCCGCATGGGGAAGGTGAGGTCACCTCAGTTTAGTTACTGCCCGGAGGAGGTGGATGATGCTCATCATACTTTCTTCCGGTGCAGTCGTTTCGCTGAAGACAGGAGGAGGCTCGTCTCTGCTGTCGGCGATCTGCTATCGGACATCGTGGTGGGGGCGATGCTTCGAAATGAAGACTCCTGGAGAGCGGTTGCGCTCTTCGTGCAATCCGTTCTTCGGGGAAAGCGAGTCGAGGGATGCTTAGTTGACCTCTAAGTTTCCCGAAACGGTGACGTGACCCGTCTGGGCGCAAGACACGCGGGCCAGTGCCGAAGTTGTCCGATAAGGGTTCCGGTCTGGTTTTTCCCCGGGGCTCCGTAGGAGGTTTAGTGGGTATACCTCGTAAGAGGGAGTCCCACACTGTTCCTTTGGGTTCGCCCATTAAGCGTTCCTCTTACGTAAAACAAAAAATAATAATAATAATAATAATTTCACTTTGCCGGTGGTGTCGAGCATACACAGGGGACAAAAAGGAGAAGGAGTCCCTGGGGTGTTCTTCACTTTGGTGATCAGAACAAGGCGAGCCACTTTCCACGATGAAAATAAAACCTAACACCAAACAAGCGTTTACATATCCAAGAGAAGCCTTGGATTCATCTCAGCGCGGAAGCACTCGGGAATACCATCAGGTCCGGGTGCTCTTCTGTTCCGTAGGAATCGGACGGTGTCAGAAAGTTCCTCTTCCCGAAAGGCTGGTAACGCGCCCTCATCATCGAATTCCGTAACTGGTCACACTGGGTGATTTGGAAACAATGTGTCGACGACAGCAGACATGGCAGGTGGATCTATGATCGCAGGTGGTGACCGGGCCCCTAGCTTCTGGGTAGCAATCTTGTAGCCCGTCCCCCATGGGTCATAGTCGACGTCCTAACACAGTTTTTTCCAACACCTGACCATACTTCGGCTGATGGCACCACGGAATTCTCGCCTAGCGGCCCTGTGCTCTGCCGATGGTTAATAATAATAGTAATAATAATAATAATAATAATAATAATAATAATAATAATAATAATAATAATTAATAATAATAACTGCACCTGCGGACAGGGAGGGTTTTAATCAGGTCCTCTCCAAGAAGCAGAGGAGGAAGCTTCGGGCGGAGGTCAAAGGCCAGAAGAAGCGGGAAGAGGCGGAAAACGCACCTTCCCAGGCACCCAGTCAAAAGAAGGAGAAGCCAAAGAAGACTCGGCCTAGGAAGACCAGGAACCAGGTGGTCCTGATCAATCCGACCACCGGCAAGACCTACTCGGAGATCCTCGGATTGATGAAGAGTGAGGTGACGCCAGAGGACTCTGGAACTGTGGTTCGGCAGATCCGGAAGACGGTGGCTGGGGGGATTCTCCTTGAGCTCTCGAAGTGTGACGACCGGGGAAACTCCAGGAAGCACTTCAGAGAGCGATAGGGGACAAGGGCGAGGTCCGCTCCATCATCCCGAAGCTGAGGGTAGAGATCTTGGATCTAGACGCCCTGGCTTCGGAGGCCGATGTCATTGCGGCTATCGCAAGAGACCTTCCAACAATCTCCGGCGTGCCTAAGGTCACCCTGTTCTTGCCGAACAAGCGGGAGCTGAGGAAGGCCATCGTTGAGATGGAAGAGAAAGACGGGTTTCTCCTTCTTCGGTCTGGGAAGATCAAGATCGGCTGGGTCGTGTGCCGAGTTCGGCAGTGCCTCGAGGTGGAACGCTGTTTTCGGTTCCTCGGGTACGGCCACACGCGTCGGAGTTGCTCCGGTCCCGACCGCGGCAACAATTGTTGGAAGTGCGGTAGCGGCGAACATAAGGCCGCTGCTTGCACTGCGGCCGCTACCTGCGTTCTTTGCACCGGTACACCCGGAGCGTCCACGGACCACATTCCGGGCTCAGGGGCGTGCAGGGCTTTCAGGAAAGCCCTAGACGCTAACAGGGCTCAATCTGCCGCGAAATGATCCGTTTCGTGCAGGCAAACCTGCAGCAGAGTCAAGCAGCTGACGCCATTCTCAAGCAGCTTGCTTGTGAGGTCACAGCCCAGATCGTGATTGTCAGCGAGCCCTACCGGATCAAAACTAGTCAATCTTGGTTTTATGACTGGCTTGGTACCGCGGCTCTCTGGATTCCGGACAGTCGGGGGGTCCAGGTGTTGGGTCATGGATCCGGTGACGGTTACAACTGGGTGAGACTTCGGCGAGTCAACGTATACAGTGTCTACCTCTCTCCCAACTATTCCGCCGAGGAGTACCGGGAGAGGCTGGAGGTGCTGGAAGACAGTCTTCAGGGTGTCTCGGGGGGCGTAATAGTGGCTGGGGACTTCAACCCGCGTGCCGTTGAGTGGGGCTTGCCAGTCACTAACGCCCGGGGGAGACGAGTCTTGGAGATGGCCTCGAGGCTCGACCTAGAAGTGGCGAACAGAGGGGACATGCCGACATACCGAAGACCTGGTTTTGGTGACTCCATACCAGATGTCACACTGGTATCGGCAGGGTTGTTTGCTCTGGGAGTGGAGTGGGGGGTGATGGACGTGTACACGGCCAGTGACCACGACTTCATCTCCTTCAATCAGGAAGAAAACGGGTTGTCTCGTCGACGCAGTACCCGAAACCCAATTGGCTGGAATCAGGCCAAACTAGACAGGGGAAAATTCGTCGAGTGGCTCAGTCGTAGCCCCGAGGCCGGTTTAATGGAACGCTTTGACTCCGCTGACCGAGATCGGGTCGAAGCTCTCGTGGGTTCCACGATGCAGCTGATCGAGCGTGCATGAGACTCGTCGATGCCTCGGAAAAAAACCTGTCCGGGGTCGTCGCCACGTGTACTGGTGGACGGACGAAATCGCGGAGCTCAGGAGAACGGCACTGATGCTTCGCAGCAGAGCGCAGAGAACTCGAAACCGACTGGAGGCTTTGGCCAGGTCAGCAGAGCACAAGACTGCGAAAAGATCTCTTGCCGGTGCAATTCGCCTGAGCAAGGCTCGCTGCTGGAAGGAGCTGTGCCGGGACGTGGACTCTGATCCATGGGGCAAAGGGGACAAGCTCGTCACGAGAAAGCTCGGGGGAATGGGGGCCAGCAGTGCGTCTATGCCTGCAGGCACGGCCACGGCTATCGTCGATGCTCTCTTGCCAAGTCACCCTGTGAGGCGGGAGGAGAGAGTAAAGGGGCCGGTGCCTGATGTTCCTTTGTTCATGGAACAGGAGCTCGTGGCAGCGTCGTCTGTCATGCACAACAACAGAGCTCCAGGCCCTGATGGCATTCCGGTTGAGGCTCTGAAGGTTGTGGCGGGAAGTCACCCACATCTGCTGCTGCGCATGTTCAACGCGTGTTTGGCGGCGGGTGTGTTTCCGTCACGCTGGAAGACAGCTAGACTGGCGCTCGTCAGCAAAGGCAAAGGTGACCCGGAGTCCCCGTCGGCATACAGATAACTCTGTATGTTGGACACGGCGGGTAAACTCTTTGAGAGGTTGCTGAAACCCAGGTTGAGGTCGGCCGTCGAAGCCGCTGGGGACTTATCCCCCCGGCACACGGCTTTCGGAAGGGCCACTCAACCTTGAATACCGTGGCTGAAGTCCTGGGCGCCGTCTAGCGGGCTGACATGGCCTGCCATCAGGCCAGGCCAATCGTGCTGCTGGTCACCCTGGACGTTAAAAACGCTATAAACTCAGCCCGTTGGGTGGACATGCTCGAGGCGTTGCAGCGGGACTTCAGGGTACCCGACTATCTCTTGGTCGTGGTACAGGACTACCTGAAGGAGCGCAAGCTGATTTATAGCACAGAAGCAAGGGTCCGTTCCAAAGTTGTCACCGCCGGTGCGGCGCAAGGGTCGATCCTTGGTCCTGACCTTTGGAACGTGGCATATGACGGAGTGCTTCGCCTCGAGTTGCCACCACAAGTCTATCTCGTGGGCTACGCAGACGATGTAGCCGCAGTCATCACGGCTCGGAATCCGGAGGTGGCCCAGCTTCGCCTCAACCAGGTGATGTATCAGGTCAACAGATGGATGAGCGGTCATGGACTTGAGCTTGCGGTCGCCAAGATCGTGATCGTCATGCTCACGGGACGGAGGATCCTAACAGTAATCGCTATGACTGTTGGTGACGTGGAGGTCCAGACGAAGACTGCGGCAAAGTATCTGGGAGTGGTGCTCGACTGCCGCCTCACATGGTGGGAGCACATCCAGGCGGTTGCGCCAGGGGGGACACGCGGGCCAGTGCCAAAGTTGTCCGATAAGAGTTCCGGCCTGGTTTTTCCCCGCGGCTCCGTAGGAGGTTTAGTGGGTATACCTTGTAAGAGGGAGTCCTACACTGTTCCTTTGGGTTCGCGCATAAAGCGTTCCTCCTACGTAAAATAATAATAATAATAATAATAATTTTTTGGAGGAGGAGGTAATGCATTATGCACACCGGCAGCTACTGGTAGTGTGGGATTATCACCCACTAAAACTCCCCCTCGGCACTGAGGGACTAGCCTGAAACCGTTTGGCACATAATCAAGGCTAGGCCACTTGTCATTAGCCCGTTAGGGACTACTTAGAGGCCTGATTGTCAATCAAGTAGATCCAGATCGGACTTATTCACCTTCAGTAGGGCCTCAACGAAGCGCGCCAACCGGTCCCAGGGTTCATCTCCACGGTGCATTGTTTCCACGACTGTGCGTGGATCCAAAGGACCGATCTCAGAAACCACTGCCGCTCGGAGGTTATGCCACCTGCCGCATGCAAAGATGGTGTGATTTGCGGTATCTGCGACATCTAGACAGTATATACAGATGGGGCTGTCCGAGTTCCCTATTTTGTGGAGGAGTTTTCTGAAATATCCGTGACCAGAAAAAATCTGGGTCACGTAGTACCCCACGTCGCCGTGTTTCCTGAATTCCCTGTAAGAATCGAACAAAATTCTAATTCTCTTACGGCCTGTGAATGCATCATTCACGTAAACAAGTGGAGGCTATTTGATGATATGATTTACCTGCAATGCACCTCTGTAAACTGAAGGCCTGGGGATTTAGCTTATATTAATCATTGACTGGTTATTGGATGTTCGGTGGTTTGTGGGTGTTTACAATATTTATACAATCTGTTGACTGTTGAAATAAAGTCATTTCCTTTCAAATGGCTTTTTAATATCAGTCACTTTGTCTACATTTGTTTTGCATCGGACACTTCATATGGTGGGCAATAAAACCTTCTACCACACGTGTGTATTTTATCTTGTACAATTACTAAACTTTATTTTTTCTGTAAGTAACCTACTTGTTTATTACTTTTGACCGAATCTTTTGTTGGTGTTCTCAAATGTTCTCAGCATTATTTTGTTAACATGGTAAATATAATCCATGTTAGTTTCTAGTAAAAATATTATACAAGTTTGTTTACCCATAAAAACGAATTTTTATGTTAAAACACAACGATTCGTTTTGCAGCTGAGGGAAACATTTATTAACTCTCAGTTAAAACCGTAAAACACTTAATGACAGCTAACTAAAGGTTTATAGGGTAAATAGTTTATAAATATATATTCTAATAATTACTTTACTAATATTATAATTTGTCTAATATTAACGGTTTCTAATCTCTTAATGTTCCTAGGAAAAATCGTCTTCTTTATTCATACTTCACTAAAAAGCTAAGTTGATAATTAACTTCTTTGAACAGTGATTGTAATAAACGTTACGTTTTTAAAACATATATAAAGAGAGATTTTCTAGTAAGATTATGCCAAGCTTATTGCTAATTTGCCTGTTGTCTCACTTATAAGTTAAATGCATATATATTTGATTAGCTCATTTATAGGCCTTAATTATCTTATCTAATAATTCACCAAACCACAACTAATAATTCGGCCTACTACTTCTTTATTTCTTAACCGATTTGGACAATCGACGTATAATTTAATTTTGTTTACACTTCAGCTGTACAGAACAATTTAAGTTCATTAAGTTCACCTTTAAGTTCATTAAATGCTGCAAAGTATACAGTCCTAAAATGTCTCCATGCTATTCAAGTGGGAGAATTTTCATCTAGGATTTTGAGGAACTCGACCTTAGTTTAAGTAAACAAGGTAACGTATGGTCTTGGAATTTGTACTTAATTGAGCTGAAACATTTCGATATTCCCCAAAGTTGAGAAATTTATAATTCTCTTCCTTTAAGTTAGTTTCATAAAACATAATGCTATTGACAACCACAGTTTTACAAAGAAATACTACAGTAGTGGCATTACGAGAAAGAAACATATATTTTAGCAGGTAATAATAACATAGGGATCAGTTTTTGAACACTTGCTAGATCCCTGCCCATATTAATTTCCTCTTTAGTCTATAATCGTGTCCACCCCTAAACGATATCAAATAAATATTTCCAAACCCTACCTGTCCCCTATATTTGTTAAATTAATTTTTAATATCAGACCAAAAATATGACTTTGGTGTTTATGGTTCGATTTGTTTTAAACTCGGATGTGTTATTGCCCTAGGCTGGTGTATATGTAAACACTATATATAATTCCCAAATTAAATATCACAGTCTAATAAAAAATTATATACAAAAAAAATTATAGTGCTAAATGTTAACTTTTTTATTTGCAGTCTGATTTGGTTAATTTTTGGATATGTTGTAGCCTTCGACTATTGGATGTATAGTTACCATTTGTTACTTCCAAATCTAATACTTTTTAAAAATTATATACATGTATATATACTAATAATAAAATACTAACTCTGGTGTTTATGGCCCGATCCAATTGTGGTTTGGATATGTTACTGTCCTAAGCTAATGCACAAGTAAATACCACCCACAAATCCCAAATTCAATATAAACAATAGTTTTAAATTCCAAAATAAATTGTATATATATATATATATTTTTGTGTTTATTAGTCTATTTAATAGATTATTTGATATGTTTTTGTGCTAGACTAACACATATGTAAATGTATATTAATTATGTTCTGGTTCCGTCTTTTCCTCAAAAATATGTTATACTATAGTGCCAAATAGTTACAGTCCATAGGTAAGAAAACCACAATACTATACTTTGCTGTACAACTGCTAATATGCATTAGAAAAAATTTTAATGTTTAAACCCAAAATGCATTCTAAACAACTGCACACAAAACACCAACCTTTATTGGTGCTTGTTTGAAGTAGTCTTTAATTGATCGAGCTTAGTTGTAATTTTATAGGTTAAATCCAACTTTCCACTTTCTACCTTCCTATCCAGCCAGTAATTGGAGACGTACAGGTTACGAATATTTTCAAACTGTATTATATACCTTTTACTATCCCTAAATACGATTAGTTTAATAGCGCATATTAATAGTTCCAAACCATTTTCCAAATCCTTCAATTTACTACATTCTTTAAATTTAATATTACCTTTAATATCTTGCATTAACGCAGCATTAGCCATATCTATATCTTTTTGCCTAGGAACAACAGCACTAAAATCCCACATACTACTATGGCAACATAAGTTCTCTATTTTGGAAAAGAATAACCAAAAAACGTTGCAGTGCCATTAGTGTTAAAGCTTGCAAGCGGCTCGTTGGCAAATAGGCAAATTATGTTCAAATTTACTGTGTATGGTAATCCATATAACCTTCTCTGTTCTTATTTATCACTATAACGCAGTTTTATAGACACCTTTAACACAATACACACCATATTTCCATCTTTCTCTGCCAACACACTCACACGGGTAAACTTACTTTCGTTGTATATTACAAACGCATATCCTATGTAAATCCCATAAGGTTCTAGACACTCCCAACGTGGTAGGAAATAACATTTTAATTTATCTTCTCTTCCCCTTAATTCTTGTTCCCTGGCCAACTGCGCTTTGTACTCCTCTTTAACCGCAACGATATTTTCCACATATTCCAATTTACACTTATTGGTGTCTTGTCTTCTAATTCCAATAATTTCCTCTTTTAGAAAACCTCTCAAAAAAAGGACTGGAAAGCGGTTCTATTCATTTAATACCCCTGTAGCAGCAAAGCTGTGTACTCAGCGAATTTCCAATGTATACATATTAATACCACTTAACCCTTTCAGTGCTATGGCCCGATATATTGTCTTTTGAATCTGTTATCAATAAACACTGTTACTGTTTCATAAGCAATTGTACCGTTAGGTGCTCAGTCTGCAGTCTGAGTCTGACATGTGGTGAAACCTGGTAGACACGAATGAACTACCTCGTCCAGCGCCTAGTCTCTATAATACCAACTGATCCACTGCAGCTGACCAGTGGCTGCGCGGTCTAAGGCGTTACCTTCCCGGCCGGGAGTAACACTTGGATCGAGGGTTCGAATCCCGTCACAGTCGGTGGTTTTTATGTGCAACTCATGGAGAGTTCACCTGTCTGTGGCAGAGTTGAAGGGGAGAGCGGACCTTAAGCAAACGGTGGACGGCTCGGGTCCAAGCTGACGGGATGGGTGGATTCTTTGTGAGTTGCACATCTGATCAGGTGTTTTGCTACTTTTTACCTATCCTTTACTGTGTGCGTCCAGCGGAAGCACGTTTTTATTAATTTTAACTGTTCAGGCGTTCAATATATTAAAAAAATCAACAAAACATCACGGATTCAACTACTCCTTTCAGAAGCTTAGCACTCAAAGGGTTAAAGCCACATACCAATTTTCATCAATATACCAATATTACAAGTTTCATCAATCATTCATAAATAAATGATTTATGTCATTTTAATTACTCTCCATAAGAATAACATGGCGTCTGAGGATGCAGGCTTGCTGAAACAACGTACACACAAAATGGGTTGTTATAACATTTTCTTATAACTCAACTAGGTGAAGCCACATACCAAATTTTATTAATTTATATTCATAATTAAGGGAGATAACATTTGACTTATTCTCCATAAGAATAACATGGGGGCGGATTACGCAGGTTTGCTGCTACGGGAACTAACGGCAAAAAATCATTTTTCGTACAAGTTTCGTCAGGACCAGTTGATAAATAAGCAAGGTATACAATTTTTCTTATTCTCCATAAGGATAACATTGGACAACGTACTGCGTTTAGTACTTTCAATATCTCGGTAACCAATTGACGTATAGCAATTATCAAAACACCAAATTGTTTGTTTTTTAAGCTGAATTTAATAGTGAAAACTAAAATTGGATTTACTAAAATATTATATGTAAAAACTCAAAAAAACATTTTTGAGGTACAAAACCCTCCAAAAAACCCTTTGGAAAGAGCGATCTGGCTGATTTTCGAACTTATAGTCATAAATGTTGCTTTACATGTTTTTACCAAATGTCATCAAAATCTGATCATTTTTACGAGAGTTATCACACCCACGGACACATATATATATACAGTTTTGAATAACTGGTGTTTTTGGTATCTGGGGACCTCAAAACAAAAAGTTATCATGGTCCCGGGCCTAGCTATTACCTTGCCGACTACGGTAAAAGCTTCTTCCCTATAGGATAAATTCGCTACTAGTGTTTATTTATTCATATTACAGTTTATTTGTAATATTGGTCCGACTTCTTAAAATGTAGGGAGCAGGGTTAGGACTTTCCACTAAGCCTAATTCTTCTATATTTATATGTTTAGGTATAGTAGAGAAAGGTATATTAAATTTTGTAAGACATGTACGTCCAGATTTAATGTAACACTTATGCTTTACACTTATATTTTCTGGAAATTCATTTAATATCTAATATATTTAAAAATAACATTCGGAGGCAAGGACACTATGTTTGACTGTCACCTATTACGATACTATAACGCTTAAAGGTTATTATCCGACTGATGTTGTAGTATCCCTGATGTAATGCTTTATAGTGTATATTGTTTGGAGTATTCCGCATTTATGTAAGCTCGCAATATTAAAGCCCAGTATTATTTATATTAATTGATAACAGACTTATTATTGTAAGAAAGTTAAACACGGGAGCCAGCTGTGGTAATATATTAATGAATGTAAATATTACAATTATTTTGATTCTTGTGAAGCCATTATATTTTTAACCTATTTGCCCCGGTCTTACCGTGGGATTTAGTTTCCACTACACCTCCAATAAATTTACAGAATAAGCATATATAATACATTGCTTACCATAATCTGACTATGTAATTTCTTATTCCCAATTTTAATTACATTAAAGTATGGAATGTGCAAATATCAATTTATTTTATTGTCCTAACTTTATCCATTAGGAGTTAAAGTATCCTAACTGTGTAGGTAATCCCAATTACATCTTATATTTACCATCCATTCATGTCTTTGTCCAATTAAGTGTTTGTTTAGGAGGATAAACAAATGGTACATGCTAATTTGCTTTACAACAAATATTAGGAAAAGTTTATCTGTTCTGCTTCGTACCAAACTTGTGTTTGTTTGTATAATGTATTTAGATTTAAATGTGTTACAATATTAGTATAATGCTGTACTCCGAATATTATAGGTTATAGGCTGTACTTCGGGTGTGTTTATTATATCGTACCCCCTACACCTTGGGTGTGTCGAAAACTCGATATGCAGTGTTGTTAACTATTCAATGTGTCTTGTTTATGTGTTTCCGCTACTTTTTTCTATATATAAAAGAGATGAATTATGTACTATGTTAGCGATTCATTGGGAAATAGAATTAAACCTACTAATGAGAGATTTGGTATATGTTTTTTTATTAGATAATCACTATAATAATAACCTTCTTACAGATGTTGGTAATATAAACTATTGCGAAGGCGAACAGACATAAAACAACGTAACACCGATAACGGATGCGTTTTGTAATAGTATAATTAGTCAAGATAACCAATGTTACGGATTGCGATGAAGATGTTTGGAATAAGTTTAAATTTAAGAAGGAAAAATGTGGCTCGTTAAGAGGCATACTTACGAGGCATATTTAAAAAGTTCTCTTTAGCTTGACACGGTGTTGTGGCCAGTCTACCATTCTCCTTGGAGAAGTCCTCTGGGTTCCAAAGCGAGGGTGTGTTACAAATAATAAAGAAATATATTGACCAAGTTAGACAAAAGTACAAATATCCTATAGCGATTTCCTACAAAATAAAGCTTGCAAATGATAAAATTAAGGATTTGTTTGAAGACCTTCCTAAGATACTGCAACATCTGGAAAAATAAATGTAAGCAGAGTTTCTTGGATGGATTTCAATATAACACTGGATTTAGCTGGAATAATTAATAAACAGGAAATGTGCCAATATCTAACAGAAAAATTTGACTTTTGTTACCAAGGGGAATGAAACATTTTCGTCTAAATTAGCTAGAGAGAATAGAATAACAAGGTTAGAGTCAACAATCTATAACTATTGTAGAGGTTTTGGTAAAGAGTTCGAACCTTTAAGAGATTGTTAAGGCCTAATAGTAAACAACAAAACTTACTTCCAAAGTCCTCCATTCTATACTGTACCCCTGTATAAGATGTAGACGAAAGTTGCCAATCAATTAAAAAACAGTTGTTGTCTAGTGTTTACCGATTTATTACAATACGCATACTAGGGTAATAGTAATACAAAGAAGATAACTGGTACAACTAAAATTGCCAGATGTTAATACAAAGGGAGAATTTAATAAAGTAAGCTCTAACAGCATTTAGCTTTAACTGTTTATCAACTAACTATGTGGAGGTAAAAAGACAATTTCCAGATATTATAAGTGTAAGGCATAAGTGTTACATTAAATCTGGAGTTCACGTTTTACAAAATCTAATATACCTTAATTTACTATACATAAACACATAAATATAGAAGAACTAGGCTTAGTGAAAAGTCCTAACCTTGCTCCCTACATTTTAGGAAGTCGGACTAATATTACAAATTAACTTTACCCGTACACTATTAACTAAATAGAACCGCTTTGCAGTCCTTTCTTAGAGAGGTGTTCCAAAAATAGAAATTGGAATTTGCAGACATAGACACTAACAAGCGTAAATTGGAATATGTGTAACATTCCGTTGCGCTTAAAGAGAAATACAAAGCGCAGTTGGATAGGGAGCAAGAATTAAGGGAAAGAGAAGATAAATTAAAATGTTATTTCCTACGACGTTGGGAGTGTCTATAGCCTTATGGACATTACATAGTATATGCGTTTGTAGTATACAATGAAAGTAAGTTTATCCGAGTGAGTGTGTTGGCAGAGAAAGATGGTAAAAGTGGTGTGTATTGTGTTAAAGGTGTCTATAAAACTGCGTTTATAGAGGTAAATAAGAACAGGGAAGGTTAAATGGATTACCATACAAAGTAAATTTGAACATTATTTACCTATCTGCCAACGAGCCGCTTGCAAGCTTTAACCCTAATGGAACTGCAACGTTTTATGGTTATTCTTTTCCAAAAATTGGGGACATAAGATTCCATAATAGTATGTGGAATACTACTGCCGTTGTTCTTTGGCAAGAAGATGTAGATATGTCTAATGCTATGTTAATGCAAGATATTAAAGGTAATATTAAATTTAAAGAATGTAGTAGGTTGGAGGATTTGGAAGATGGTAAGGAACTATTAATACTTAGGGATAGGAAAAGGTATCTAATACAGTTTGAAAATATTCGTAACCTGAATGTCTCCAATTACTGGCTGAATAGGGGGTAGAAAGTGGAATATTTGTTTTTAACTACAAAATTAAAACTAAGTCGATAAATTAAAGACTATACGAACAGGCACCAAGAAAGGTCTGTATTTTGTGTGTAATTGTTTAGAATGTATTTTGGGTTTACATATTTATTTTTTCTCATATATTTTAGCAGTTGTACAGTAAATTATAGTATTGGGGTTTTCTTACCTATGGACGGTAACTATTTGGCACTAAGTATATTTTATTTTAGGACAAGACGAAACTAGGACATAATAAATATACTTTTAAATATGTGCTAGTCTAGCACAAAAACATATCCAATAATCTATTAAATCAACTAATAAACATAAAAAGTATAAATATACAGGTTATTTTGGCCTTTAAAACTATTGTTTAAATTGAATTTGGGATTTGTGTGTGGTATTTACTTGTGCATTAGCTTAGGACAGTAACATATCCAAATCACAATTGGATCGGGCTATAAACACAAGAGTAACATTTTATGTAAAGGTAAATTACAAGTTAGCAATTTTTTATTATATATATATATATATATATATATATAATTTATAAAAAGCATTAATTTTGGAAATAATATATGGTAATTATACAAACAATAGTCGAGAGATATAACATATCCGAAAATTAGCCAAATCGGACTGTAAATAAAAAATTTGACATTTAGAACTATGGTATATATATAAATATATATATATATATATATAAATTATGTTTTAATTTGACCGTGATATTTAATTTTATTTTAATTTAATTTTGATTTTATTTTTTTTATATTTTTTTGGTGGTTTAAGTTCTTATTTAAAGTCGTGTGCTTTAAATGGGACGTGTGTAGTGACAAGGTCTTGATTATATTCGTAGGCAGATTGTTTTAATTGTTGGCTAAAAATTATCGTCATGTTATTCTTATAGGCAAAACCTGCTAAAATAAATTTTAAACCCCTATATTGCCGCTGCTTTGGCATTAAACCCAGTGGTTTTGTATAAAATTAAAATATAAAACTTTGTTTGGCGGGATCTACCAAGTGTTCAAAAAGTGATCCTTGAGACTTCATTTTTTTTGGCCGAATCCTTAGGGGTTTTCTTCGGCAACGATTTTCCGCAAGTGGGTTTTGTGGCGTTTATTTCTCCTATTGCCACTACTTACTACGATGAACATGAGATAAGCAGAGTTAAACAAGACAAATACCTTCTTGAAAACATTAATTACAAAATTCCCACTTTACATTTCGGCACCTATTTGCTGAACAAATTAATTTTTGATATATTTTTGCTGTATATATAGCTCTGGTTCATGTTTTTCCTTCTTTTTTATATACGGCTTTATAGTGATTTTTAATTGGTTCCCAACCGCTCGATAAATTGTTAATAAATAAAAATAACGTCTTATAGGAAAGGTATATTGAAGCAATCCCAAAATCATAACTTTTTATAAATATGCTGTTGATTTTCTTATGTAAGACAGACTTAATAGGTATTAATAGGTATAGGTATAGGACTTAGGTAGGTAATAGGTAAGGAGACTTAATAGGTTATACTATATTGCATACTTAATATGCCGCAAAATATATCCAATAATGATAACCGACGCAGTTATATTATATTCGCTGTCAACAATTCCGCGCAATGTGAGTACTAAGCTGGTGGCAAAGCTTTGTTTGTATGAGATTGCTCAGCGATAAATGATGACTACTACGGACGTGACGCCACCATCAATTGCAATCCGCCGCGGAATATCAAGCAGGTGGTCTATATACAATCTACTGTTTCTTCCAGAGTTTTACAGAAACAATAACTTATAAAACAGGGTAAAAAACATTGTGAGCAACGTTTAACAAACCAAAATCGTCCCTAATTTGTACTAAAATGTTTAAAAGAGTTTATAGATACCTATTAATAATAACTTTGGTCTTATTAGTAAGCCTTAATTATTTTTATGTTATTTGTGAACGCTATTATTTTCCCAGTAAAAACCAAATTGTTTCACTGCAGACGAGTAAAAACAAATATAACACTTTGTTTCTCATTTACGGTGTTGATTGTTTTTCTTCGAAATCGTGAGTTTTCTACTCAATACATAACATCTGTCTTATGTGCCACATGATTTTCGTAGTTTTGTGAGGTGAACTTTATTTCTTTCATGCTGCACTATTTACTTACACATATAGCACTGAATAAAAATATTATAAAACACCAAAGGGTTTGATTTATTATTTCCCTTTAAGGGAAGCGACTTCTTTACAACATGGTAATGCATTAGTAGTATTATATGTATTGCAGCAGCGTTGACGCGTTTAGTATGATGTATAGTAGATTTAAAAAGTAAAATTTACTCCCACGCTGCATTCTTGGTAGATAACGGATATATCAAATAGAGTTGTAAAGGAACATTAGCAGATAGTATAAATAATAACCAAATATAGATGAATATGAAATTTATAACATTTCGGTTGGGTTTATAAAGATATATCCTTCCTTACCAGAAAATGTTCGTTAAGAGCAAAAGGTTTTCCACAGTACAAAACACAAACACAAAAAATCGTCTTGACTTGGTTTGAATAAAATAACAGGATAAAATAAACTACGTCTCAAACATTTGAAAATATATTTACACATAATGTACTTGCATTCAAGACGGTAAATATACAACAACTATGGTCTACAAGATTTACCGTCTTGTATGTAAGTACAGTATACTCATAAATATATTTTGTAGAGTTGTGAGGCGTAGAGTATTTCATCCTGTTATAGTAACTACTCATATTATGCTCCTCAATAAATTATTTAAAATCAAGTAATTATTTTTTTTATTCATTATAATTTTTATAATGTCACAGTATTATAATCTAACAGGATGTAGTAGGTCCTTCAATGGGATATGTTTTACAATATCTCAAGAAATATTTATAATTTCAACGTCCTAACATTCAAGACACAAATTCACATATTGAATGAAACGAGGCAATCCAATTTAGTTAATTTTACCTTTGGCCCAGATAATGAATATAGCAACATATTCCAAATCGATTACCTTGTATCGTCTTACGTTTATATTTTTAGAATAAATAATAGTACGGCATGATGGAAAATTAATTTTGAGGTGCGATATGTACGTAATTATAATATATAAGAATATTAATTTTGTTATTATAAAATAGTGGAGCGGATTTTTAGTGCAACTAAATCTTGCGCACAAGCAAGAACATATTAAAAGGCCAATTCTTAAGTCTTACATTTACGATTACAAATACACACAATATGGAGAACCAATGTAAATTATCAATGTAATTAGGACGTGTACAATCATCAGTATGTGTTTTAAAATAGACTTTAAAAGAGGTATATAAAGTTTATTGGTTCCTCAAAACGGGATAAATTATAAAACTAATATATCAACAGTCAATAAAACATTTACATTGTTACCGATAACGTTTTGTAACATATAAAACATTTGATTATGCCCACACACAAATTTATAAGAGTTAAACAATATTGTAAAGAGTAAGGCCTTTATTATACTTTGCGATTACCGTACTTGCGGTCACTGCAAGTCATTGAACTACTAACATATTAAAGCAAATCGGATCAATGAATTGTTGACCGTATGATACTTTGTGACTGTAGCTACACGGATCTGATTGTGAATATTACTTCGTTTTTAGAGGATATTAAACTAACTAAAACTTATAGGGGCTCTCAAAGCTTTAACAATTGCCTAGTTCAATATATGTTCAATGTAGTGAATTTAAACAGTATGCGTTCTAAACAATAATAAATTGTAATGTAATAGTGTTAAAACATGTTGAAATATTACTATATGAATTAAAATAGTAAATACTTTGTACTATGTAAATTTTGAGTAAATAATTCATTATTATACTTATTCTAATTTTAATTTACTATTTTCGTATAGTTTATTATTTTACCCTGTGGTAAGTTGGGGAATAACGATTCTAGTAACCTCATTATGGTTATGAAAGTACAATGAAAAATATCAGTTCGCATTACAAAGTAACAGTAACAGATTTATTGAATTAAAATCATTTTTAAAGAACCGAACTACGATTTTAAAACGGACTAAAAAGGATGCAATAATTTATCATATCCCCCCATATAGCTTGTCTTGAAAATTGGTGATTGTGAATATTTTGTAGCTATGATATTACGTTTAAGATTTACTGTTTACTTTGAGGGATAATAAATCAATATGAAAATATTAACATATGTTAATACATAACCAAAGTAAATAATTGTTTATCTGTAATCATATGTACTATGTATACTTTTCAATGTGCTGTTTATATTTACATTTAGCTTATTGTGGGTTTGAACAGAAATAAAATTTTAAATAAGCATTGTATTTAATTAAAATGATTTAATATTGCATTTTCATCCATTTCTTAGGTATATTTCAAGTTTCAAGTCCCTAGCTCATCGGGAAGTTAGTTTAAAATCTATTGCAAAATTTGTTACGAACAGACAAGTAAGCGATAGAATAAAAAGTGCTAATAATTGGGAGTTTGAATAAAACTATACGACTCAATGACAAGACTGATGATGACAGAGGCAAACTTGTCCCATTAAATGATAACAGTAATTGTGGCAAAATATAATTGCCATTGAGAACAAAATCTAATAATATAGAGGGAAAACAATTAGAGAGAAGTAATGTCGACAAGTAAACTCTGACTCAACGGACAGGCCAGACTTCCTACAAACAAAGCTTAGCCCCCTGAAACTTTGTACGATTAAACAAACTACTTGCAAAAAATGACAATTTTAACACTAACATTTATCACGCATATTTTTTTTTAAATATTGCTTAAGGATAATATTTCACCCATTTTAGGCTGCACTCCAAATTTAAAAAGGTTAAACAACGAAGATATAAATGTGTGATTACAGAGAAATGTAATGAGTCCTTTGATACATATTTGGTTTTCCAATAGTGTTAAGTTCAATATTGTAAAATGAAGTTTACTAGGGTAGAAATAAACAAGATCTCAAGATCAGTTAGAAAACTAAGAATTAATTTACATTATTATTTACATCAATTGTATAAAAAATTACAAACATATTTACAACTTTATATTTATTTACAAATACATGTCAGCATTCTCAAATAGATAAGAATATTCTAAAATTCAATGTATTACTAATGCATAGTAATGCTATTTCCATACGTTTTCGAATAATTGATTAATAAAACTTATTAAGACATATTTAAGCTGTTACAGAATGATTTTATTGCTTCTCCATATGGTTTAATATAATTTTAACTTGTATTTCAAAAAAAATTTAGAGTGTTTTTCAACGTTGAAGGTCATTGAGAAATTTGATAAATTAGTTAAAACTAAGAGAGAACGAAATTATCTTACTTACATAATACTCGAATAGAATAATTTTACATGGTTGCAATTTATTAGTCATATGTACTATCTTTTATTCTATAACGAAAGTCTAAATGCGTTTAAATTAGACGACAATTAGTTAACAAACATTGCTTTTTACTATTTTGTTATATTTCTTTATATACTAGCTTTTATTGACCAAACCCGTTAAATAATTCCAAAAAATAAACTCTACCTCCACAAAGTATTTGACCTCTGTACTTTCCAACCTACATCACCCAGTTCAAGGCTCGACTACCTGCGGTGGTAGGGGTACGGGTAGTTCCCTAGTACAATGTGCACATAATCGGACACCTCACAGCACATGGAGGGCGTCGTATCCGCACAGAACTCCACGTACACGTTGACAGGTGCCCTCGTGGCCTTGCACATGTTAAACACCCCCAGGGTGGTGAAGACGCCACGGGCCGGCAGCTGGATGTCGAGCAGGAGCAGGTTTTGTACGAGGAACACCCCGTAAGAGGTCAGGAACCTCCGGACCCCCCGGGTCTCCGGGTACTCGCCCACGATGGTGTTGTAGTGAAAACCTGCGTCGACAGAGGGAGTGTCTATTCCGATTCCTCGAATGTCGAACCAGTCGTAGAGGAATTCCGCAGCCTCTGGAATTTTCAAACTTGAGGTTGTTAGCAAGAACGGATATTTTAAGTTAGGGAAAATAATGATGTATTCAATACAATTTAATAAACGCGTTAAAGAGGTTGAGCACAAGGCTGTAACCTGAAAATTTCCACAAGGTTAAATCTACGCTGATCTCATTGGATTTTAGTTATTTGGTAGCACAGCAATCTCACCGTAAGCTGTCGACTTATCTAAGTAGAAAGCAATTGTAATGGGATTTTGAGGTGAGATGAACTTTCTCTTAATTGGATAGAGACTGAGATCCACTTAGATTATAGTAATGCATAAAAACAATTTTAAACAAAGTTAGTGGATATAGTTAGAATAAAAAGGTAAAAAAAGGTAATAAAAGGTAATAAAAGGTAAGAAATTAAAAAGTCGTTTATGTTAGACATTCATAATTAAAGAGCAGTTCATTGTACTTCTTCAGTGTGAGTGTATTGTGTTTTTATATAATGACATCAAATGTTCGCTAAATTAATTTAAATTTATCTGTCAGTAATATTATATATTTATTGAATGTGTTACATTTAAATTGTTTTAATTATCATACGAGATGGTCTATATCTGTTTACGTGTGTGTTGCCCAGACACACATTAACTACTACACCGTTTGACGTCTCAGTTAAGGTGAACATTAACCCTGGGAATGGACGAACATTGGATATAACGAGTTCAAGTTAACAATTATACATATAAGGTCTAGAAAATCATCTAAATGTGTCTATATTAAGATAAGAAATGGGTCAATACTATGATTAATGAATCGACCATTGGGACCATAAAATACCCCCGTCGCAGCAAACCTGCATACTCAGCGAATTTCCAATGGAGATATAAATGTCTTAATACTACATAAAGCCACTTACCAAGTTTCATAAAAATATATTCAAAAATAAGCAATATATACAATTTTAATTATTCTCCATAAGAATAACATTGTGGCTGAGTACGCAGGTTTGCTGCAACAAGGAACACAAAAAATGGGTTTTTATGCTAATATCAATATAACTCAACTAGGTGAAGTCGTATACCAGTTTTTATTCATTTATGTTCATAATTAAGGGAGACAGAGCATTTAATTATTATCCATAAGAATAACATGGGGGCTGAGTACGCAGGTTTGCTGCTACGGGAGAATCATGCAAAAAACAATTTTTTGGAGCAAATATCAATAGACCTCAACGAGATGAAGCTGTATACCAAGTTTCGTCAGTATACGTTCATAAATAAGCGAGATAAAAAAATTTTCTTTTCCTCCATAAGAATAACATTAGACAACGTACTGTGTTTAGCACTTTCAATATCTCGGTAACCAATTGACGTAGAGGAATGATCGAAATACCAAATTGTGTGTTTTTTTAAGCTAAATCTAATGGTCAAAACTAAAATTGGACTTTTTCAAAAATTATATGTAAAAAATTCAAAAAACCCATTTTTGGGGTACAAAACCCCCCCAAAATACCCCTTCGGATAAGTCGATCTGTCTGGTTTTCGAACTTAAAGTCATAAATGCTGCTTTACATAAATATACCAAATTTCGTCAAAATCGGATAATTTTTACGAGAGTTATCGTGCTCACGGACAAACATATATATATATATACAGTTTCGAACGAATGGTGTTTTTGGGGTCTGGGGACCTCAAAACGAAAAGTTATCATGGTCCCGGGCCTAGGTCTTACCATGCCGACTACGGTAATAGCTTCTTCCCTATAGGGGAAATTCGCTAAAACTTGAGTTATACAACATTTTAATTGTATGATATAATAAAATATAAATGAACATGGGGTCACGAACAGGATAACGATACGTTTATAATGTTACCTATCTGTTTGTTTCCTTATATAACTTTGTGTATCGCATGCTACCCAATCACATAAAAACCATGATATATTAAAATACATTTTGCATTTCGTTTCCTTAAGCAAATAGGCTAGTCAAGAATCTCGCATATACGAAAAAGAATCTTAAAAAAAGCATTACTTTTAATCAGGTAGCAGTCTCTTTTCCCTTACTTTGATCGTCACATAGCCTATAGATCTGGGCGCGGAGCTCAACCAGCAAAGGAAGGGGCGAGCCGTTGCAGTACGAGTTGTTCAGAACTGATAAAATTTACATGCCAGTACTGGGATTCGAACCCACGACAAGGCTACTGCCATGGATCCAGAATCCGTCGCCTTGACCACTAAACCAACGAACGACAACGGAAACAAACGGAAACTCACCAGCAGACAAGCCGGGCCAGGTGAACTCCAGGACTCCGGGGATGAGGTACTCTATATCCTCCAAGAGGTTGGTTCCCAGAAGGTCAGTCAGGAGGTCGTCGACCTTGCCCAGATCCGCCACGGTGTCCGGACCATAGTAGCGGTTGCCGCGCTTGAATGACCAGCCCGTGTTGAAGATGACGAAGGCCCGCCGAGGGATCATGCCGTGCTGACATATCCACTCTTCTATGTCCTCTTTGCTGATTTCGTAGTTCGCGTTCTTAGCAGCTTTCCAGGTCACATCGATCTGGATGGCTGGAAAAAGTTGGACATGTTTAGTTCTAAATGTTTGAATGACAAATATCCTGTATTGAACACTGTATGCAGAGTTTTTTTATCGCATTTTAAAGTAGATTGGCAATTAAGAATAAATAACTTCAAATATCAATCTGGGTTGCAACTTCTTTCTTCTTGGAAACTGTGATTAAATGTTGATATTTTTCATTTGGTTTTTTCTTGTGAAGTGCGAGAATTAACCGTCGGAATATATTTCAAATGACGATATTTGTGTGAACTTTAATCATTACTAGTAATATCTGGCTCAACATGATTTTCTTTTCGTGTTTTTTGTTTAGCTTTTTATCTTAATGTGACGAAAAACAGTTACGTGTAGTTTGAAAATAGAAAAAAACTAGCTTTGGAAAGTAGACGACTTTGATCACATGTCATTTAAATTATACTTGTATTAATTTAAAACGAAAAACTGTAAGTACTCACGATTTTACAGACACATCGTACCATATATACTTTATTACAAATTTAAATATTTTGAACGATCAGAGAATTATACTGTACACTTTAAGGTAACAACTATACATGTTACAATACGAATAAACCAAAATAAGGAACATGTCTACTTAATTCGTCGTTAAGGTTTGAGCAACGCGTATTATATACTTTTTAGTTAATGAAAAATACATTTTTACTTAAAATGTCAGGACAGTCTACAACTTATTAGGCCCGATTTTCTTAATATCAAGATTATTGATTGGTTCATAAAGATTTAGACAGTTGTCGGGTTGTAGTTTGTCAAAGCTGCGGAATAGGAAAGTGCATTCTGACGGTCGTTTCCGACACCGGCAATGATTCACCCAATGATCCTTACAACGCACCAAGTATTTCTTTTTGACAATTTTAAATGCTAAAATGTAAACCCATCTAACATTACATGGTTCAGTAACCACGCCGAGTTTAATTAATGTCAAGTATAAAATAAATAAGAAATTATACAAACATAGTTATTATAACTTTCAAGTGATTCGAATGTTTTTATAATTACAATTTTAAAATGAATTAAAACTATTCCTTGAGTACTACTTAATTGTTACCATATTGAAACTATACCACCATACCATATTACCACGTTACCACCACGTTACCATATTGAAACGTGACAGATTAAAAATCATATTTAGAATATTAGTAACACTAAGGTTAATGCAGATGTAACCATACAAGTCGAGCATTACAAGGAACAGCAGTACAAGGAAGGTAAAATCATTTTGTTTTTAACTAATCTATCTTGTTTGCTTTTTGGAAATCTTGTTGTTAAAAGATTAAAGTTTAAAACCTGGTATTTATTGTTATAGAATCGTTTTTGTAATCTTTTATACCGGTTATTCAAATCAGTGAATATCTATTTACTTATACTCAAAAGCGTAATTTAAGTTTAGTTACTAATACACTATACATGTTTATTATCAGTGGTCAGTAAAATATCAAAATCACACGTTTTGAAACCAGATTATCATAATTTTGTTTAAATCACTTAACTGAAAATTGTTTATATGTCGTGTTATATTACAGTTATACAAAGACATACTTTAACATGTTAGATTATTAAATTTAATGCAATTTTATATATAATCTACAGTAAATGTTTATAGTTTATTAAACTGTGTATAATTTTTTTATTTTTTTTATAATTTCAATGCATTAAAGCCAAAGATTGTTATCTCGCGTTATACGTACTAGTTATTCGAGTTTAGACGTAATAAACCTAAAGTTTCGACATGTTCGTGGACCTCTGCTTCTACTACTTTTGAATTACGCCTGGGTAACAATTACGTAGGTTAACTTTACTATACGCTCACTCGATTAATACATAGTAGTACAACACAATTGCAAAGGCGCTGATGGAATAAATAACATTAAAAAATCAATGGGGTTTTAACACAACTTTACAAACCCCTAATTTTCCTAATACGTTAATTTAAGATTAAAACTTAAAAAAACAGGGTAAGCGTTTTTTACTTATTACAGGAACAAACGCATCAAGACGTTAAAGAACAAAAATACAAGTTCTTGGATGTCCGGTGCAAATTTCTCAAAAATTAAAACTAATTAGGGGCCTATTTACAAGAACCTAGGAGTTTTTTAAATTATATTTTATAATATATTCTTTACAGTGACATTTGAGAGCTAACGACAATCCTTCGAGCCTTCCTTTCAGGTTGATTGGAGTTTATTTTTATTTTGTTGGTTAATAATATGCATAGACTTATTCTCACGTATCCAAACTATCATTCCTTCTAAAGGCTCCATTCCAATGGTCTTCAATATTGAAACGTTTAATAATGCAAAAAATAGTGTTGTTTCATTGTTGTTTGTAATAGCCATATTTTAACCCACCCACCCTCACACCTAACGAAATAATTTCATACCTACCTTATTTTTTCTGAATATTTATATTCATGTAACGCTTCCCTTTGAAACTTTGTTGGATTTACTTTTACAATTTTAACTCTGACCATCTCAAAGTAAAATATTCTCTATATTAAATATACGAGTAAATAAAGCATATTTTTAGTTTTCCACGTTTTTACAAATTCCGCAAGGTTCTTATACGATAATAGTAGTATTCATTGCATGTACATTTTATTTATATTTGCTGATTGTAACTGCAATTAGGTTTTAAAAGTCAAAATCAACCATGTTGTATTTTATAATAATATTACGTGCATATTCTTAAACATTCATTTATTTTACTTTGTTATTTCTGCAAGCAAATTAGTGTTTCATAGATTCGGAACGGTATTTTTCAACAATTCCTTTAGTACAGTTTTATAAATTTTAATTTAATTTGAATAAAGAATGATAATTAAGTAAATTGTATGCCACACAATTACAACGTTGTATATTATGTATGGGTCTACATGCAATAAGCTAATTTTGTCCCTAAGCTAATTCATGATTGTTAACAGTCAGTGGTTTGCATATATTCCAGAATTATTATATTATATTGATTAGTTTTATTCGGTAAATATTTAGTTATAGGAACACTACAATCTTTATTTTTATTATTAATTATTAAAATGTATCATACTTATTTTCAGGCTATGTGGTGCACATGGGGCAACTAGCAGTATACAAGATACCCATGAATCTTTAAAGAGTATTTTACGATGAGACGAGAGAGCATCCTCACCATAAACCAATCATATAGGCCTTACAGCTGAATCCTTTTTCCGTAAACCTATAACATTACGTTTTATATCCTCATAACCCTTCATTTACCACGAAGGTTAGAGTTTGTTGAAATATTATGATTGCTAAAGTGCCTTGCCGTATATGTATCAATGACTAGGTTTATATCCCTGAGCTTTTATGTAGGTACATACATAAGGCCATCTGGCGAATACTTAAAAACGTGAGCAAGTATTTTTTAATTGAGAGATCGATTTATGTGTTTTCCACAAAATTTTACCTTCATTGGTCCAGTAGTTGGTAAGCTGTGGACCTACAAATACACTAACCTGTAGTTTTATAATAGTGTTAGCATTGGAATACAAATTTACACTAACTTGATCCATTCAATGTAATCTCTCCATACTAATGTTTGAAATGTAGACGTAAGTGGAAATAGGCAAATATAACTAGGGTACTAGCAAAGACCGAGTAAATTGAATTAGAGGCAATTATTATCGTTTTTAATATACAAATATCTGTATATTAAATACATTGAATTACACGTGTTAATATAATTACAACAGATTATACCAAACCATTGTATATCTCTAAGCATGTTGTATTCAATATAACAGTGTTTGTTTTATTTCTCATTTTCAAAATTGTAGCAATTAAATTACCTTTTAACGACGCAGGCTTTAAATTATGACTTAATTAATTACGATACTGTAAATTTTATTGTTTCTTTTATGCAATTTTAAATGGTGCATTTTTTTCATAAATAAGTTGAATTTTTTATTTATTTTTATTTACTTAATTAAGAAGTACGTAGTTTTTATAATTTTTTTGTTATTATCTCATCCCAGAGTTTATCCCAGAGTTCAGGAGCACTTATGATTTTGTAATTGTTTTATTGGCCACTTCTGTACTTGTTTATAATAATTGTTGGTAAACAAATCAGCGCCTAGTTTATTTTGGTAATATTCTTCTCAATAGCTCGAAAAACTATGGATTATAACTTATTGGTAATCGAACTCTCACTCACGGACGGTAACAAATAAATCATGTTTATTTCATAGTTGTAAATCAGTATTATTCAAACCTTTTGTAATATGTATGAACCATTTATTCTTACGCATGTTTACATTCTTAATTACTAAATTGGAAATTTTTCTTTATTTAAATTCAATTTAATCTGTTAATTGGTTGTAGGTGCATAGGTCATTAAAACCTTAATCCAATTATCAACTATTGGTCTTGTAGTTAATTGCTATTCAGTAGCACATCAACAATCTGACGCCTTTTTCGATAACAGAACGCAACCTACGTACTCTCCTTCCTCATTAATAGTTTTACCACAAACCACGTTACATACTCTCCAGCAGGAACAGGTCGTCCGGCCCAAGGTCCCCGATCAACTTGCCCCCAGGGTGGTAACATCCCCCGACCTCGATGAAGGTGGCGACCTCGTCCCCGGAGATGTAGCGGTCCTCGGAGAATCCCGACAGGAGAGTGTCCGGAGTAACCTCCGGGAACACCAGGAAGGGAGTGAACCCCGGCCAGCAAGGCCCGTTCATCCCGTTGACATAGTAGGTGAGCAGGGACCCTGTAAACATACAGTCGGTGCAGGCCTCTGCCCTCCCCACGCCCCACAGGCACACAACCCCCAACACCACCGTCACCACGGCACGACGCACTGGAAACATTGCAGGTCGAACCAGAGTCGAGCTGCCGATTGAGTTTTATGTTGTTTGTGTTTCTTATCAGTCGGTGGTGTTTGCCTAGAGGTTTCGCAGCGAGGGTCTTCGGTAAGTTTTTAAAGCGATGAATGAATAATACGACGTGCTTTTAAATTGACTTTCTAGGACATTGACAACAAATTGACGTTTTAGCTATGAATGGTTATTGTAGGGTTTGACATTTGTGTCTATAGAATACATAAACAAAGTATTTTAATTTGTTTTAGTTGATAAAACCTTTTGAGGGAAATAATACTACCGACAGGTTCTCTATAGATAAATACAACATAGAATTGTATACGGAAAACTAACTTAATCTAATGGAACAATAAATACTCGTCCAATATTAAAATTCGTCTTAAAGAAACAACAAAATTATTCAATATATATGAATCTGCATTTTGAAAATTCTTGCATTTTAAAATAATCTTTAAAAAAATAATAAATCAAAATATTAATTTAAAACCTGTTGGCTGTTAACAATGAACAGACGAAACAAAACCAATTAAACCGAATTTGTCAAAGATTATATGGTCTTAGCTAAGAATTGTCTACTATAAATTTAATCCCCTACACGATAAATTTGGATTTTTAAAATTTGGCTACAAAGTGATCACGAGACATTTTATGAACGTTTTATCATGATGGAATATATTTAAAACGATTATTAAAAGATTTTAATGTTGTATTTTTATTATTATAATTCAATAAATTGTTCTATTGAAAAAATCTTGTTAGTACCATCGATAAAAAACAAATTTCTAGTATGACAAAGTCGCTGATTTCATTGATCCCTTATAATCATATTTTATTTCAAGCCCAAATTAACAAAAGTCAAGGTTGTTCTACTCTAAATATAAGCAATACTTGAATATTAGGCTGTGTTTAAGTAAACTGTACAATGTTTATTATCAGTTAATTAAGGTAATACAAATAATAAATACCCCCGGTGCAGCAAACCTGCGTACTCAGCGAATTTCCAATGAATGTATATGTTTCTCACTACCACATAAAGCCACTTACCAAGTTTTATAAAAATGCATTAATTAATAAGTGATCTATAGCATTTTATTTATTCTCCATAAGAATAACATAGGACTGAGTACGCAGGTTTGCTGAAACAAGGAACACAAAATATGTGTTTTTATGCAATTATCAATTTAACTCAACCAGGTGAAGCTACATACTAAGTTTTATTAATTTATGTTAATATTAAGGGAGATATACAATTTTACTTATTCTCCATAAGAATAACATTATGGCTGAGTATGCAGGTTTGTTGCTACTGGGATGAACAAAAAAAAACAATTTTTTGTGCAAATATCAATATACCAGTACTACATGGAGCCACATACCAAGTTTGATCAATCTACATTCAAACATGTGCTAGTGTGATAATCGAGATATCAAATTTTATTTATTCTCCATAACGATAACATTGGACAATGTACTGTGATTAGCATTTTAATTATCTCTGCAACGGTTGGACGTATAATCACATTTTAAACACCAAAATGATTTTTTGTATTGAATTGATTTGTAAAAGCAAATGTGAAGTTTACATTAAAATGAACTGAGGAAAAGCCAAAAACCTTTTTCCCATAAGATTAACATGGGAGATTTTATGAGCAGGTTTTTTGGATTTTCTCCGCAACCACTTAACCTAGGTTAATAATTTAAAATACTAAATTATTTGTTTTTTAAGCTCTATAAAATGCCTAAAACCAAAATTGAGTGTTTTAAAAATTTTAGGTTGAAAAGTGCAAAAAACTGATTTTTGGAAAATTTAAAACGCCCATAAACCCCCCTTCCCATGGTCCGATATTTCTGGTTTTCGAACTTAAAGTCATGAATGCCACTTTACACATTTGAGCCAAATTTCATCAAAATCGGATGTTTTTTACTCAAGTTATCGTGTTAACGGACACACACATATATATATATATATATACACATATATATAAATTTGAACGAATGGTGTTTTTGGCATCTGGGGACCTCAAAACAAAAAGTTATCATGGTCTCGGGCTTAAGTCTTACCATGAGACCTACGGTAATAGCTTCTTTCCTACAGGGGAAATTCGCTAAAACTCTAAAAATAGCCTTTAAAACAATGACGGTTATCAGACACATACCATCTGAAGACTGATACATTCACGTTCCCAATTATTGTGGGTTACAACACTTCTCTTTTATAATTATCAGTTCAGATCTCTACCTAAATTAGCAATGTATTCATATAAAATTAATTGTATCTTATAAATATTCTGTATCAGTTAGAACACGGAAACAAATTTATATTTTTTAGATCCATTAGAAGGGAAGAAGGTTGCACAACCTCCCCTCATGTCGTCACTGGTCCCCATTAGACACCTACTAGACATCCCTTCAGCGCAGCGTGGGAAGTTCCCTCTAGTACTTATTATATGTGAATCTTAACAGTTATGATGAGGTGTAGCCGCGGCGATGTTTTTTGACTATGTAGGTTGTTTATTTACTGGTTAAAAGACATTTTTTTGAGGATTGAATATTATAACACCTCCCCCTTTACAAGCCTTGCTAATTCTTTTCCCGACGACGTTCAGATGAAATTAGCTCTGTCATTGTTGTTTTCACCCCAAAATTGAAGGAAATGTCATAACTCGATACAATTATATTTTAAGCCTGATTATGTAAACTGTAATGTGTAACCTTGCCTCGTAAATACCATTGTAAAGTTTTAACAAAGTATGGTAACATTTTGGCAAACAAAAAACGATTGGAGGGTAAACACTTTATTTTTAAACTCGTTGGTTAAATATGTTAAACTAAAAAAAACATAACTGCTATTTTAGAATGATATATGCGAGTTGTGTTTTAAATAAATTCATTTGCTATAGTTTGAATATATTTCCGTAATTTATAAATCATTCTATGACTTATTATTGAACTCATTAATAATGAGGAACGAGTTAATATAGTGAAATAAAATGCAATACTTTTCAGTACTCAAAATTAAAACGGAGTTTATATCTTTCCGTCGGAAATCCATTTTTTAACAAGCAGATGACTAGTTTCGGGTTTGTTGTCCCATTTTGTAATGTGTCCGTCAAATTTTAAAATCAAAACACATAGTTAATTTTTTTACAAATACTAACACACATCAATAGAAAAATATACAAAAAGTACACTTACTTATTTAGCTTGGTCAGCCACATACGAGTTCAGACATTGGGGCCAAACACGCGGAAGGTTACGGCAGGAAATAGTCACCTGCTAGTTAAACAAAGGATTGGGAACGGAAACGGATGTAAATTGGAGTTATTTTGAATTTTCAGTAAATTCCAGTATATCTGTAACTTTGTTTAGATAGCCTGTCCATGGATGTGTTTTGTAAAATATAGATATTGTTTTTTTGTACCTGAATCAATATTATTTTTTATAATTGTTCCCATTCCCCCCAAGTATGTTAAATGGTACACTACGTAATGGTTAAATGGTAGAGTTATGTTGCTATGTAAATACAGTATAAGTGTAAATATATTGTTAAGTGTTGTAAGACGTATTTTATTACATCCCGTAAGTAATTATACTACGTAATACGGTATTCAAAAAGTTGTAAAATGGTTAAAATAAAAATTTAGGTTTTAATAAAAATATAGCTTAAGGCTACACATTACTATAAACATTTTGTTGTTGTTGATAAATTAAACATTTTATATACAGTTAAAAATTACTATCACATTCGAACATAATACTTGTAAGCATACCGCGAGGTTTATTAAGAGTAAGTGTAATCAATATTTGCGTATTTGTCTTTTATAGCTAAAGTTATTAATACTCAATATAAATGGCAAATAGCGGATCGAACCTATACCTATCTATATTTATAAAAAAGGATGTTGGTTTGTTTATTTGTATATATATTTGAAGTTTATGGACTCGGACACCGTTGGACCGTTTACCATGAAACTTGGTATTTATATGTAACATTTCACGGAGAAGGTTTTTAAGCCATCCATTTCGTCCTAACTCAATTGGGTTCCTTCCAAGAGACCCAAACGTGTTCCCATATATACCTTATGGAAAAATATTGTTGTTTACTTAAAAGCTAATGACTTGGTGGCTTGAACAGGGGATCTTGGTGATACTGGTTTTAGTTAGTAATAGTCAAAGGCATGACAACTTATGCCGGGTAGCAGCTAGTAGTACATAGTTTTGTAAATTCATAATCAAAAAGTTTATTTGATTAAACCTAAGTACCTTTTAAGTAACGTGTTATTATACACTAACAAGTTTTTCGTAGAATTATTCCATGGTTACAGTGTAAAGTGCATGTTATTAATAACAATCATAAAAACAGATAAAAAAATGTAAATATAAATACTAAACATAAGCAGATTGAAATCAAGTTGGTTTTTGATATATTTAATTAACTATTAGACACGTAATATTAAAAATATTTTAGATATAATTGTTATAAAGGTTTTTAATAGTGACCAGGGTGTTAAATTTGTGTACATATATAAAGTAGGATAGAGTTTGAAACAAACACCTTATCTGACCCCAACACGCTAATCCCTGAGCTTAGGAATCTCAGGTTGACCCAGATTTAGTGAGCTCATCCGATTGACGAATCTAGTTTTGTTCGGTTACTTAACCTAGATAAACTTCTCTGTCTTCAATAGTATTCGATTACGGTTAAGATGTAACTAAGTTTGATTTATTCTTAATTTAGGTAAACTTGGTTTTTTGTCTTTAAACGTCTATCCAACTAATCTAGAGTTGGCTCTGTCTAAAACGAATTAAAACATATATATTATAATTAACTAAATGCATATATAATAAATTCCATGTAACCAGTTTATTTTCTGTTAAAAGTAAATTAATAATCTTTTACTATTAAATTATTTCCGATGTTACGTTGTTTTCTCCAAGTTAAAACACTCATATACGTTAAACCGTTCTATTATCTTATATATTATTTCTCTAGCCTTTTTTTCTGTCAGTCCGCGAGGTCTTCTTTATTCCTTTATCAAATTCCATGATTTACCCCTAATTTTAAAGCTTATCATGCCGGCTGTTAAAAAAATAGACCCTTGTTCTTAAAATGTACCGCTTCTCGGAAATTTGAATAATAAGAAAGATAAATAAAGGGAATAGTTTGTTTTGACAGGAGCAAAAATGTAAACAAAAGAATTCTGATCATCTGTCAAGATTTGGTTCGCATTGGGGAATTCCGCTCAGGTCGACTAGTTTATGAGATTTTATAACTGTTATATACAACAATAACAAATAGACAAAGTGTCGTTTTAGTTAGCCCTGATGTTGGTCGGCACCGCAAATATTTAGTTTAAAAATAATAAAAGCGTGATATTCAACAATAGTTTATTTTGAGAGTAAATAGAACAAATTAATACAAATACGTACATGTTTGTACTGACTGCCATCATATACGCTGACTTTGATGGCAGTAAACAATATTTTCCTTTTTGGTGAAAGTAAGTTTATAAATTCAAATATAAAATTTATAATTACTTAAAGATGTAATTTCCTTACTTGTTATTCAGTAAGTTATTCAATAAGCTGAAGAGCAAAAATTGCGGCCTAATCAACATCTTCTCTATTTGGTGACATATGATACTCTTTGAGTAAGATCGTGTGGAAGTTATTGACGAACGCCAACTACCATCCAAAAGCCTCTTCCCCCACCACAACTCGCCCAGTAAATGTGACCACCAAGTACCGCAACCACAATACCACGGCATCAATCTCGTGTAAATTTACAAATTTAGTTTCCAACCTGCCAAGTGTTGATTAGCTGGAGAGTGCATTTTATTGTTAGCATATCGACCTGGAAATATTAGTAAAGGTTTTATAATGTTTTGTTAAACAAAATTGCAAATACAACAAATTGGGTATGACTGAGCAAAGCACTTTATTTTATAGTTGACTTTATTTGGGTCTATAAATAGTGGTGTGATTATTTTCTATAAAATATTTTGCTTTAGGGCTTTTTTAAGCCAAATTTATATATGCACATTATAAACTTGTAGCTTTATTTTTTACTTACCGTTGTAATGTTGATTGATTTATATGACTAGAAAAACAATAAATTGGCGCTAAGGATAAGTTATGTACTATTTTTCAATTTATTGTTCCATTAGGATAGTGGTAAATTTATTTTTTGTATTTTTTATTTAACGATGTTAAGTTATTATATAGCGGGTTTAGTTAGTATTACTCAATATATCCAAGTCAAACATTACGTCTTATATGTTTAACCACCAAAGCAGTGTTAATTTTGTGAACGTGTTTGTTAAAGCAATCCTTTGTGGGGGGGAGGGAGCAGTAAAATAATTCCATTATATTCGGGTGATGATCTAGTAATATAACCTATGACCCTGTGGTCCAAGGTTCTAAGACAATTTTACTGTTTGCACGATTATGCAATTCACAGATAGAAATATCTGACAAATTTAAGTTGAGATGTTGAAGAATGCACTTTCAATTTAGTTGTGTATAAGAATGATAATTGCAATAAATCAAAAAGATATTTTAGATTTTTGGTTCCTATTAATCAACTATCACGCTACCTTATCTACCCCCCCCCCTTCACGCTATATTTATGGTTCTATGTAAATATCATTCAGACGCCGATTCCCCTCAGTGTCTCCTGGAGCACCTTCGAAGTCACATTTAACATGTAACGATTAAACAGTGATTGTTTAAAGTCACAAATAATTCGCGCTATCGAGGAATCAAGTGACGTTGTCTTAACACTTTCCGGTCATATTCTTAACCCCAGCAACAAAATAGTGAACCAGAAAGAACTGCCGTCGACACTCAGAGAATATTTGCCTTCCGCGATAAAGTCTCCTATATACACCGAAGAGAGCGATAGGTAAAGCTTTTTACTGCACTATAAATTGAACGATAAGAAAATTTATATAGCAAAGTGTTGATAGCGGTACTCGGTGTTTGTCAGTTGAAGTAACCATGCATGTGTTCCTGTTGCTGATAGCAACCACTGTGGGACTATCGTCAGCTGCTGACGACTGCTTCTACACCGCGGTCGACCTGTCCTATCGTCTGAGCCCCTTCAGTACCAACTACTACCCCAACTTCCTCCCCTTTGAGATCACCATCGAGTTGGTCAACGTCATCACTGACATCCTCTTCAATGAAGCCAAGTACATCGCCGGTGACGAGGGGGGCACCAAGGTCGAGGTGCCTGGCAGGTTTTGTGACAACGGGTACAAAGTAGGAGAGCTGTGTAAGGATCAACTTATGTTCTTGCCAGGTAAACCATGCATATTTGACTTTAGATAATAGAAGATTTGTAATAATAGAGTAATGAAAACGGATGTTGTTAATGAACCTAACATTATTTGCCTTGAATAATTGCGGCACATAAATTATCTTCAAAAGGGGTATTTAAGTTAATTAAAAACATGAAACGGCCCGTGTGGGCCAGGGCAACAAGACTTTCAGCCAATTTACAGCCAACATCATTACAAAGTAATTCTAGTGTTTCATCAGCTATTGAACTAACAACGGTGTCACACAAATTTAATCATCTTTGTAGTTCCAATATAGACTAATTAAATTGGCCTAGGATAAACGATAATGTAGTTACAATAATATGTAGGACTGCTATAAAGAAAACGTATGTTAAATTTATTAAAACTCTTGGTGTTAATCCGATAATAAGAGAAGACTTTATAAATAAAAAAATCATCTTCTTTGCTCTTATTATTGCTAATTTATAAATTTTAAATTGAATAACCATTAACCAATAATTCAATTTGTATTTTCTGTACAAGGCCTTCCGAATACATCGTATTCAACGTCAGGTAAACCAACTATATGTTGGGTTATAAACTGTAAAGAAAACATATAACTACTGTTATAAAAATATGAGATTAGTATTATTATTAAGTATGTGTTTTGTTTGAATTCCTAAATCAAAAACGGACAACAGTTTTAACATAACAGTTTTTGTTCGGGTATCCGTCGATCTATACAATAAAATACTTAATTTGTAAGGCCTCGTATCGAAACAAATTTATTATTGACTGATGTGTTTCAATTTTAAATGCAATTACAACATATTTTACAACATTGAATATGCACATACTGTAGAGCAAAAATATAATTAACACTCAGTTTAAATACTGACTGAGTAAACAATCTAGATCACCACACCTATACAATACAGATCAATTGATTCTTTGGTATTCGTATGGTTTGACATCGTAGATTATTTGTCAAGAAATTACGTAATTCGAAGATGGAGACCATCTTAATGAAAAAAAACTACACTCTTATTTTGGTCTTGATTGTGACCCTTAATTATAATTTTTTTTTGTGTTTTTTTTTTAGGTTTATTGACTTGTTACGTTTCGTTTTAAAATGCTTACATATCGTGTGCTTATTTTAGATATTAATACATCCACATACTCTTTTCACGCATATTTTAGTGACTGAGTGTTAAACATACAGTTCCCTAAAAATTTTTTTAATTTACAGAAAAATAAGTGTTGAACATTTTGATTAATTATTAAAAAATCAACATTGTACCTAAACATTTCTATAGATCATACGTAATACTTCCCTTTAAATAGATCTCAAAACTATTGTTTATACGATTTACGTGTTCAATTTAGTTGATAAAAAATGTTCCAAATGTGAGAATAAACAATTAATAAGTACTACGGTTCAAGTGGAATACTAATATAAGTATTATTTTATTCGAAACATGCGATTGAATTTTAAAGAGCAGAACACAATACCGGTTGTTTGTAGTCGTTTACCTTTAAAGTAATAATAACAAAACTGCAAATATGATTTCTCAGAACTCACTGAATTTAAACTTTGGATATTCAGGGTTATAATTGTGTTTACCACCTGGAGGCCTTAATAACAAATGCAATACCAATAAGTTGGTTCGCATCGTGTTTTTATACGGTTATTACGATTAAGCGAGGTGTGATATTGTAGCCTGTTAGGTTAACTAATTGGATGAAAATTAGGTAGTACTACATTGAATGATATAATATATAACGTTAAATGACAAAAAACCAAAAGTGTAAACCTTAAACCAAACTCTTTCCATGGCGAATATTGACATACGATTTAAAATTTTAAGATATAGAATGTACTTGCAAACCATATAAAGCTAGACTTGTTTAACAAAAGTAATACACGTATAGATTTACTCATCTTATCTTAAATAATTCACATGTGTATTCCAAACATTAAAAACTTAGTAAATCAACTTTTAAAAATGTATCGCTTATATTTGTAGTAACTTGATGTAATATTTATTTTAGAATAAGTTAATTAAATATCAATAAATATAATTCTATCTGATTACTCATTTCCAAAACGATGTTTTTAAAAGTAATCAAGAAAGGTTATCTGCATAGTGCTATATTATTAGGAACATTGATAAATCGTTGTCAAATAAATAAACGGTATCAGGAAACTGACACATACTTTCTCCCTTTAACAGAACTTTAATAAATAAATTACTTGTTATTTACTAAATATACAATACAAAGCACGGTGGAATGTACAGAAAATCTTGTAAACAAGTTGTTTTCAAAAACATCCACCCAAATCCCTGTTTTAGAGGCGCTACAGAATCCATTGCTACACACGTGTGGTTTTAAGGGGGAAATACCCCCTATTCTCCCCCTCAGGATTATTAAGGGGCAACATATTTTGAATTTCCTCTGTTGGTCAATGCTAACTTGAGAAGCATATCAAGCTTGAACAAAATTGATAAAAAAATAAGAGAGAAATAGTAATTTTTGTATTCCCCATAAGAATAACATTGGACAACGTACTGCGTTTACCTCAAAATGAAAATTTAAACTTTCTCCGCAACCAGTAATCGTAGAATATTAATTCAAAATAATAAATTATTTAGTTTTTTAAGCTCTTTTTAATGGTGAGTAGTAATATTTTTTATTTTTATGTTTTAGAAAAAAAAAAAAAACGAATTTTTGACATTTTAAGTCTTGTAATTTCTGAACCCGAATTTTTGCAGAAATGTGGGTGGTGTCATTATGTTGAAAATCTAAATTTCTACAAACTACTAAAGTTTATTCAAAATCGTTAGAGCCGTTTTTAAGAAATCTTGATTTTTCATGTTTTTCGGCGGTTTTTGAGGGAGAATTACCCTTAAAAATAAAAAATTCCAAAAAATGAAAAAATGGCTGGAGATATCGTGGATTAGTACCTACATACCAAATTTCATAAAAATTGGACCATTGGTTTGGGCTCTAGCTCTGTACACATCCATACAGACAGACAGACAGACAGACAGACAGACAGACAGACAGACAGACCGACAGGCAGACCGACAGACAGACACACAGACATCACGTAAAAACCACTTTTTTGGGTTCAGGGAGCACCAAAACGAATATTTCCACTAACAACTCAAATTCGAAAATTTTGACGAAAACAATACTTTCTCCATATACTATGTAATAATGTTACTTATAAGAAAACATATTGGGTTTGCATTATCTATAATATTATAAAGAAGAGAAGGTTTCTGTGTGTGTGTGTGTGTGTGTGTGTGTGTGTGTGTGTGTGTGTGTGTGTGTGTGTGTGTGTGTGTGTGTGTGTGTGTGTGTGTGTGTGTGTGTGTGTGTGTGTGTGTGTGTGTGTGTGTGTGTGTTATGTACCAGGGAAACACAAAAACGTCTGAACCGACTGGGCTGAAACTTTACACAAAGGCAGATCTTGAACCCATGCAACACATAGGCCTATTCACTTCCTTAAATCCCCTCGGGTTACGCATGTGAACGTCCTAAGTTTCAATGTTTACATTTCAGAATAAAGTAAACATTCAGAAACTGTAATGCGAACAGCTGTGGACACTTCCATTTGACAGCTTAAAGAGCATAAGCAAGAACAGCTGTTTCAAGCTAACTTACCTTTCTAACCCATGCGAAGAACATGTAAATTCTAATAGTGATCGAATAAAGTTTTTATTATTTTTTGTTTTTGTCCATTTTTATAAACAACAATAGCAAGTAGTCGCAAATAAAAAAGCTCGACCTTTTTAATTCCCCTACAGCTGGAATTGTAGTTTAAATTGGTGCAGAGAGGCACCAATTTATAGATTAAACTTATCTCTAGTGTTATTAAATGTAAGTAAACAGTAATGGTTTGCTATGTTTTCGTATGTTTCGTATGTTTTGCATGATACAATATGCTATAGTTATTTTATCGAGAGCTGTTTATTTAGGCACCAATTTATAGATTAAATTTATCATCTCTAGTGTTATTAAATATAAGTAATCAGCAATGGTTTAGCGTCCTACAACATTTTAAATTTATTTCATCGAGAGCTGTTATATAGCTTTTACTTTCTCCCCCGAAACATAGTAATTGGAGTAAGTATTTTTATCGTAAATATTTTAGAATTTGAGTTATCGGTGAAAATATTCGTTTTGGTACTCCCTGAACTCGAAAACATTTCATTTAAATTAAGTATATATGTATATTTGTCTGTCTTTAGGGGTATGTAGAGACCTACGAATACCCAAATGTGTCGAATTTAATCAAATTTTGTATGTAGGTACCAATCCACGGTGACTCTACGTAAATTTTTATTTTTTTATTTTGAATTTTTAAGGCAAGTTATCCCACAAAATAAGTAAAAAAATGGAAAGTAAAAAGTCCTCGAATAGGTTCTGACTATGCTATATAAAATGTAGTGTTCTAGTTCTCTAGTAAAATTGTTTGTCCCACATTTCAGGAAAAATTCAGATTCATAAATTACAGGGCTTAAAAGGTCCCAAATTGCAGCTCTTAGGGTTATTTACTAAACCATCAACTTTAAGTAAAGTATACTTATCGACAACAACAACAAATTAAAACAATATTTAAATTAGTAATTAACAACTAATTAATATTCATTATTAACAATAATACTCTGACTAATCGTTGTGGTTAAAAGTGTAATTTTCTTTTATCGATAAACACAGTACGTTGTCCAGTTATATTATTATATGGGGATTACATTAATACATTTTCTCTCGTATTTAATAGACAATTTCCTTTAAATGTAATATATATGTAGATAAAGTTAGCACTGGCCAATAGAGGATATTTTGAATATGTTATCCTCCAACCCTGGGGGAGGAGAGGATACTTCCCCTCTTAACTACTGCGTGCAGCTAATTATTCGATGGTGCCCACCAAAAAATACATATTAAAAAAAGTTTATTTGCTCTTTAAAAAAAGGTTTATTAGAAGATCCTCTAATCGTGCTACCATATTTTGTATTCTATATTTAGTAAATATACAGTTATTTATTTATGAAAATTTAGCCAAAAGGAAGGAACTATGTGTCTGTTTCTTGACACCGTTTATTGTTCTTTTATACTGACTCGTAGATTTTACCGAATCAATGTAAAATAACTAAATAAATATATAATGACAACATCGTTGGTAAAGTTTTCACTACATTTGCCAATTCTTTATTAGATACAGTATATTTGTTATCAATCTAATTTTGTTGGTTATACTATTGAGGGGAGCAATTACTGTTTAAAGCATTTAGCTTTTAGTAATGCTTAGGTTTTTTGTAATTTGTTACTTAACCATAACCTCAGTTAAAGTTTCTTCGTAGTAAACACTCACTGGAAGATTGCCTGTTTGTCAATGTACCATATGCCTTTGTCCAATACCGGTTCATAACGATCGCGTGGTATTCAGCCTTTCCTTGCTGCAGCCTGTGTGATTGACCTGTCTGAGAAGTCGGCGATGGACGACAACTACCAAGCCACCATCCAGGACGTGGAGGAGTGGCAGGCGATCTTCGGCCCGTTCCCGCCCAGGTCCATCGTCATCTTCGACTTCGGCTGGTCCCCGAGGTATCCAGATGTCGACAGATTCTTCGGGCGCCGAGGAAAACTGGGAACTCAGCTGAACCACCCTGGAATTTGCCCAGGTATGATTTAGATTTGTTTATTAATACAAGATATTATTGTTTTTATTTAATTAATGTTAATTATATGCATAAAGTCTATAGGTTGTTATTGTTCTTACTATACCGGTAGCACAAGTTTTAATATTTAAAACACGCAGGTCGTTTGTTAAGGTAACTCTTTTATTACTTTGTACGCAATTTGATTGATTGCAGTATGAACATTTGCCTTCGTCTCATAATTACTCATACGATTATTGATATGACTATTCCTTATACATTGACTCGTCCTAAACTTTTTTTTATTTTTAGTTTTTATAACAGTGTTGAAAGTGTTCTTAGAAATTTAGTTTGATCAGTTTTTCGTTGCAATAAAGCACTTATAACCATATATAACGGATTATAATGAAACGCATACACACTAAGTAATCTCAACATTAATTTAATTCCAAAAGTCAGGCCCTCTAAGATGCAGAACTTATTGAGCCTATTCATATATCAGGCCGGTCCTTGTGCAATAATAAATAATGAACAAAAAAAAACTGTTTCGGCATCTTGAAAGAAGTTATAACAAATGTGTACGGATTTTCACGAGCTATTGGTATCATAATTTTTAACTTCTGCGTAATTTTATATGGTAATAAAATACAGGGTCAATTGTAAAAGACCTCCCCCCCTTAATTCATTTCTCCATTTTATAAGGTATCAACCAATGACAACCATCAGGCATTGATGAGTAGTACTTTATTTTTACCAAGTGCCAAATTTCAACCGGCTTCTTTGATCCGGCATATTCCATTCAATTTGTTTTTTTTTTTCAAATGTAAAGGTGGTGTTGTGACCCATAATTTCCTATTATTTCGTATTGCTGAACAAAATATCGCAATCCGTAAAAAAATATTTTGATTCAATCTCACTATATTAGTACTTTTTAAAACTAATTCATAAATGTATTTAACATGTCCCCACTTCCCCAAATAATGGTGGAATTTCACCACCACCGATAACTGTTGGGTATCATTTACTTCATTTGTATTAATATATATTATTTTATTTAAATTTGGTATTCTGACAAATAATTTTTACATTTTTTCACGTTGAAAACAAAGCCAACATTTATTTTTAAATAAAACATTTTGTTCTTATTATGTTGTCACTTTTTAGATGACATGTCAAAATGTGCTAGTATCTCAAGGACAATATCAAAGTGATATTTAAAAACAGATTGTTACATTGTGTTCAGCGAGAAAAAAACTTTTACAATTATGGCTTTCAACTTCACCCGTAAACAAACAAAAAACAAATATATGTTTCCGAAATGAAAATCCAAGATGGTAGCAAAACATTTGTAACTGGTCAAAGTTAAGTAAATGCCGTTTAACAATTGATTGGTGATCGTTCATGGTTCTTGTCTGATGAAATGACGATTACAAGGGCATGGTTAATGACTGGGGTATTATTTATTTTATTTAAAGCACACTTCGAAATTAATTGTATTTTGTTTAAGTACCCATATCTTGAGATTGCATACAGATTTTAGAATTGGATTTTGCCATTCTGTTTAGCGCAAGAAACTAATTAGAATTGGTGGATTTATAGCAACGAAATTGAAAACCAATATGGCGGCGTATTTTAACTTGGCCAAAAATGGTGATGGTGGCCAAATATTTTAACTTAGTCAAAATAAAGTACTTACTACTCATCAGTGATTGGGGTCGTCAGAGGTTGATACTTTGAACAATGTGACAAAATTACAAAGAGGGGGTTTATATGTAAACCACACCCTTTAAAATGCACTATTAGTTCTGTAGGAAAGATAATGTTACCTTAAAACATTAAATAAGAATGTTTTGTAAAATTAGGACACACCGGAAGTATAAGTAAACTATATTGATTTTGTTGATTAATGATTTTTTTAAATAACAATTTATTATAGATACAGATGTAGTTGCAGTAATAGCGATTTATAATAAATAATAATAACTTATAAAACATAGCAAAACTAATTAGTATATTATTAAATATAAATATTTTAAAATAGAGATTTATTTTACTAGTAGTATTAACAAAATTTATAACTCGTAATAAAAAGATTGGTTAAATTATAAACATTAAGATCATTAAAGTGTTAAAATCCCTTTTATAAATACGGTTCTAAGCTTTTTCGTGCCTTATTTTATCCTTCCACAATGTTTTAACTATTTACGATTCATATCATTAATTTAATTTTATATTTGACAAAAGGAAATCTTTGAAAATAAATTATGATATACATAATCTAATAAATACATGGATTTATAATAATTTCCCTACGATTCTAATAAAAAAAAAAAAAAAAACTATGAAACAGGAATTTATTTTAGAGACTTTTGGAAAATCGAGTGGTAATTTCTTGATCAGAAATCAATTAATATTTTTCATCACAAGCTTAAAATGAAAAGTAAATTTTCAAAAGACTATGACTAAGGTGTTGCAAATTATCTACAGGGATAGTACGTCTGTTTTGTAGTGAAAGTCAAAATGTTTATATCATCATAACATAAATTATAAGAGTTCCGATTGTTGGTAGTAGATCAGTGAAATAAATTTTCATAATGTTAGTTAAAAAATTTTGACTTAAATGTTAATAAATCAATCTTATTGAATAAATCATGTGTATAGTAATTATTTTTTAGACTATTTGAGCAATTGACAAACTAAAAAAAAACAACCGTAATAAGATTTTCCTATTCCCGGTAAAATTAATCCTTTTATCTATTTAAACAAATTCATGATGCTTAAAGGTAATTGGAAATTATATTCATTTGTACGTTGTTTTTTTTGTTTTTTTTTTGTTTAATAGCCAACGATGATTATTTTAAGCTGTAAATCAACTGTATTGCTTAAGACCCAAATAATCCTTCTTTCTTTTGGGATTTGTGTAAAATAAATCAATAACATATATTTAACGTAATTTTGTAACAATAAAAATCTTCCCGGTATAATTAACTAAACAATACCCTAAAAAAGTTTAAATTTTCTATTAGATTGTTATAAATGTGTGAAATAATTTACTTCCACAGAACAATTGAACCTTTTCACACAAAAATATTTCAATTTAAATGGTAATCGCCTAGGGAGGAGTGTTAGGGGATCGGTGATAGTGACGTAGTTGTCTTATGTCTCAGAGCTGGCTGATTATCTCGGCAGGCACTGTAACGTGTACGCTGTGGGGACGGACTCGCCCGACGTGGACTGCGGCCGCAACAACGAGCTGACCACGAGCCCCTCGCAGCGCGTGCTCGCATCCCACGGCAAGTACACGGTCACCCAGCTGCAGCTGAGGCGGAGAAGACTGCCGTCCTTGGGCGCCGTGGTCACGGTGGCGCCCTTCTACATCACCGAGGCGACGGCGGCCCCCGCCAGAGTCTTCGCGGAGTTCTGCGTCGACCCAGTGCCGGAGGTCGACTGTCCCCGACCAAGCCCGCAGCCCACCCCCCTGCTTATCGAGCAGGCCGCCTCTGCCCCCCGGGAGATAGTCGCCGGAACCCTGGGTCACATCCACAATGGTGTCCACGGCGTCGCACACCCACCCCTACACACCGGCATTATCAGTGCACTCTAACACCCACAGACACCGGCGCATGGTTACCTTTCTTGATCACATTGGAAATGTTACAACTCGGGAAAAACCAAATTTGAATCACGTTTCGTTAAGTAATATTAATAGTTTAAGTTTTTTAGTACGAGATTGTTGACGTATGTAAATAAATAAAAACACCTAAGATGTGTCTTTTTATATGTTTTTACAAAGTTTAGTTTGTTTTTCTTTAATTTGGATGTATATAGGATGACACCCCTCTTCTTCAACCGAGTGAAGGAGGATTGACAGGTAAGTGTTTGATCAAGCACAACGTAAAAGTATTTTTATTAAAACGACACTGCAACATGTATAAACGGCATTTTTCATTTTAAAAGTCCTTCGTTGAATCAAACGCAGGGTCAGTTTGTTTGCAAAAAAATAAGGTTACTTTACATCTGTATTCAGATTTAAACAATCCAAATGAACGACCGCAGTTTTGGAAGTAAAAATACTTCCGTCATCAAGTACAAAAGTTCACATTAGGTCTGTTGTCCGAGATTAAAATGTACACAAAACACACTACAACACGAACCATAAAAAAACATTTAAACAAAGTTCACTGACGTATATCTTCCGTTAGGTGATCGCCAATGTAGGAATTTTTGTTAGTCGTATATGGAATTATTCTTGTCCTACCACGTTTACATTAAACATAACTAACTTCTTTTATAGAATAGTAAGACCCTCTATAAGAATAAGAGAAACGTCAAGCTTAAGGCTAGTAAAATCCCTAATCTTTATTCTATATTTGGTAATTCTGTACCAATTACTACAATTTTTACTTTCATAATTATTTGTATATTACAGTACCTTTAAAACCCTTAGTTTTTTACTGCCATACCTAACAAATAATAAATACTCCGTATTACGTAATTCTGATATTTTGATTCCAGAAGATTTCAACCAAAACATTAACTTGGACTAAAACAATAAAAATCATAAAATATATTTGATGTTATCACATTGGTATAATGTCAATAAAATCCAGGGTCCATATAGAATAAGTTCGTTTTCATAAAGGTATGTTTATTCCAAATGTTACCTATTTTCATACATTGTATCGCATAACTATACAAAACAAATTATAGCAGCAAATTGCCTCGCATTCGGTGTTATACAGCCATTCGGTGGCTTCATTAAAAATTGGATATTTCTCTCAGGAAAATAAGCAGCCCTGGTGCCTTCTTTATAGACGTTGATGTTAAATACGTCTTCGAAAACGTCAAACAATATGTAGAGCTAAACTGTATTAGCATATTCGTCATTAAGTTTAAATATAAATGGTTAAATTAATCAAATTCAATCTGACACACCACTGATTATCAGGCGATGAGACAATTTCATCACTTGTCAGATAATCAATAATTATCAGACGCGATGAAACAATGTTATCAAGTCGCAGATAAATAAGCATCATTAGAAGCAGCGATGAGACAGTGTAATCAGGCAGATAATTATTGGAGTATCCAATTGAAATAAATGTATATATATATATATATAATGAAAGTAAAGCCATACTCAGTGGGATCATTTGTCTAATTATTACACGACACTTTTATTTGATTTAAAAAATATTTATAATACTGATTTTTGGTTACAATAGCCTAAGGTAAAAATTGCCTTTGCTTTCTTTCTATCATTTTCCTTGATTATAAATGTTAATTTTCTGTATAATTGTAATTTCCTTAAATGTGCTAAGACAATATAAAATTGGAATTAAATTGGCAGGTAAACTTATTAAACTGTAACAAAGTTATCAGCGAGTCTTTTTCTAAACTGAATTACAAAGAAAAGCGCTTTCTCCAGAGATGTCTAAGAAAGTGTGTAATTCAATATTTCAAATTTTCTGTCACTAAAGATTTACAAAAACGTTCATTTGTTTTATCATCCGATCTTTTTCACTTTAAATCTTTATTTCTGAATTTTTACCAATTTGGCTTGTCTTTTTGCCCTTCGAATTAAGTTTACATAATAGCTAATTTTTAAGCCACACATTAAAACCTTAAGTTAAGTTAATAAACTAATAAATAACAATAATAAAACAAAATTGTGCACTACAAACCAGATCACGTATGAAAAGTTATGCAATATGGCCTGTAATCAATTTAACTCCACTTTTGATATTTCTTTATGCTGAATAAGCAATTCAATTAGTTTGTTTCAATAATAATTATGATTTTTTTACTCTGTAAAGTATAAATATTTTTTATAAAAAGTGTAATTTTCAGCCGTTTACAACGGTAGTAAGAACCGCACAAAATATAAATATAAAGTTTAACTCTAGCACCTAGTGAATATCGCAAAAAGAGGATTTTAATTACCACTCTCAACCACCTGCAGGTTTTGAACTATAATTAAATTTGTTTGAACCTTTTCCGTTAATTCACTACCACTAAATTTGTTTCTCCCCGTTAATTTACCACCATTTGATAGATATTGTATTGCTCTAAAAACTGGTCTCCATTTATTTTTACGTTCACTGTGGTATTCCTTATCCGCTAGGAATGCTAGCCTTATCGCATTCGGCGGTCAGTCAGTGATTGGATTTGCGTAGGTTACCATGAATTAGCTTATTCTAGCTAGTGAATGCGATACAAATAATAAAGTGGTGAGTTTTTTACAAACCCGTGGAATTTTGCATAATCCGAGATTATGTAAAAAATCAACATGAAATGGTTTTGCAACTGAGTGACAAACAAGATCGTTGGTGTTGTTCGAAACGTGAGTGTCGGCAATACGCGCCATTGCATGCGGCTAATTTTCTGGCTGGTTCTCGTCTCGACTACAAAACAATAGTGATGTTCATCTATTGTTGGAGTAAGGAATACACTTCAATCAAGTTTTGTGAGGACGAAATAAACATGAACCACAATACAAAAGTGGACTGGAACATGTACATGCGTTAAGTCTGTGAATACAGTTTAACAAACAACAGTGATAAAATAGGTGGTGTTAATGCAACTGTTAAGATCGATGAAAGCTGTTTCAATAAACGGAAATACAACAGAGGTAGGTTGTTTCCAAATCAGTGGGTTGTAGGTGGTGTTTGTAGGGAAACTAAAGAGACTTTTCTAGTTCCTGTTCCCGACAGATCAGCACGTACATTGTTGCAAATTATCATTGAACATGTTGGTGCAGGCACGACAATAATAACTGATGAGTGGCGCTCCTACCGCAGGCTTGATGAAACGTTCCAACACATGACAGTGAATCATTACGTTAATTTTGTAGATCCTAAAACTTTGGCTCACACTAATACCATTGAGAGTTCTTGGGGCAAAACCAAATGACGGAATAAAAAACAGTGGGGTACCTACCAACCAATGCTGGACAGCTACTTGGTCGAATACATGTGGCGTAAGCGTGCCGGTCCTGAGAATTTATTTAAAACAATGCTACAACATGTAGCACAATTCATGCCCCCAGAATCTAAATAATATGTCTGTGTGGGCTATTTTTCTAACCATGTTGTAATCTAGCATAATTTTTCTTAAATATTTGTTTACATAAAAAAATATGTGAAATCTGCATTATGTTTTTTCCTTATAAAAATATTTTCCGCTTAATTATAGGTTCTGGCTATATATTATTATAGAACCTTTCATAAATAAATCGGAAATAAATTTCTGGTAGTGAATACACGGAATTGCAATCAAACAAATTAGTGGTAGTGATTTAATGGAAAAGGTCCAAATGTTTGAATACACATTTAAACAAACACCGAAATGTAGTATATTTTATAAATACAATAACACTGGCATTAAAATAATATTAATGATTGTTTGTATATTTATTTGATCTCAATATTTAAGGTTATGCATAAATTACATCTATAATATATTTATTTAATAAACAGTTTTATTATTTATTGTTCGAAGCAAAATTAATTTAAATTACAGAGAAGGTTTTTAGTGTTTTTTTATACAAATGACATAATAATACAAATACCGTAGCAAAATAGCAACGAGTAAGGGAATGTAGCCCTGACAGTTCAGTAATTAGCAGGAAACCAACACAAAGTTAAGCTTTGTAAGTTAGGTAAAATGTATTAGCTATATTATATTGGATGGTAAATACATCTACCTAACATGCATCTACAAATTGCACCAGCATAAAATATGTGTGCAAGTCTATCGAAAGTTTAAGATCATATTCGATGTACTCGTGACTTTATTTTACTTATTCCTAATTTATTTTCGTCAAAAACCACTACAATTATTACTGTTGGATTCAGTCGTCAAGAGTAAAAAGTAATACTCCCGCACCAGCAAACCTGCGTTACTCAGTGAATTCCCAATGCATATATATGTTTCTGAATACAACATAAAGCCACATGCCAAGTTTCATCAATATACATGATTAAATATACAATTTATGACATTTTCACTGTGGAATAGCCTCTGGATCACTTAATATTATCTAAAAGGTTTAAATTACCTGGATTTCTGCCAAGTGATCATGTTATTTGGTTAAACTACCAATGGTTTCGAGCCACAACAGGGCTCATTATCAAGTTAAACACCAAGCTTGTAATCCTGTTCACGGTAGTGTGAAGCAGTCGTCATAGTTCGATAAAAAACACTGACACGAAAAACACATACATGAAAACATCAATTAAAAAAAAAAAAATAATGGCCTGTGGTCATGACCCATCACCCGCCGGCGAAGATTTGCTTGTGCCGTACTCGATTTTGTCTAACTGGCCAGTTTTAAAATTAATGTTTTCATTTATGTATTTTTCGTGTCAGTGTTTTTTATCGAACTATGACGACTGCTTCACACTACCGTGAACAGGATAACAAGCTTGGTGTTTAACTTGATAATGAGCCCTTTTGTGGCTCGAAACCATTATTAGTTTAACCAAATAACAGGATCATTTGGCAGAAATCCAGGTAATTTAAACCTTTTAGATTATGAATTATTCTCCATAAGAATAACATGGCGGCTGAGTATGCAGGTTTGCTGAAACGAGGAACATAAAAATGGGTTATTACTCATTTATAAATATAACTAAACTAGGTAAAGCCACGTACCAAGTTTTATCAATTTGTGTTTATAATTAACGGAGATAACATTTTACTTACTCTCCTTAAGAATAACATGGGGGCTGCTTAGAAAACTATTACTGAGTACGCGGGTTTTCCGCTACGGCAAATTTTTTTGCAAATATCAATTGACCATAAATATATGGAGCAATATACTAAGTTTCGTCAGGATAGTTTGATAAATAAGCAAGATATACAGTTTTTTTCTTATTAAGAAAAGGAATAATTTGGACAACGTACTGTGTTTTGCACTTTCAATATCTCTGTAGTCAATTCTCCTAAAGCAATGATCAAAACACGAAATAGTTATTTTTTAAGTTTAATTCAATGGTAAAAACGACAGTTTTATTAATTAAAATATTAGCATTAAAAAAACTAAAAAAAAATGTTGAGGTACAAACCCTCCCTCCCCAAAATACCCCTTTGGATGAAGCGATCTGGCTGGTTTTCGAATTTAAAGTCATAAATGTTGCTTTACATGTTTGTAACAAATTTTATGAAAATCAGACCATTTTTACGAGAGTTATCGCACGCACGGGCATATATATAACGTTATTTGGTTGATTAGGGCTACTAATATTATTTGATGTATTTTCATTATTTAACAAAGTACGCTTTTTGTATGACAAATATTTTGATACAAAAAGCGTACCGTACTTTGTTAAATAATGAAAATACATCTAATATATATATATATATATATATACAGTTTTGAACGGATGATGTTTTTGGAATCTGGGGTCCTCAAAACAAAATAGTCCCGGGCCTAGGTCTTACTATGCTGACTACGGTAATAGCTTCGTCCCTATAGGGGAAATTCGCTATAACACATGTATAATTGTGTTGTGTGTATGTTTGTTTTAACACTACTAACAGTTGTGATGAGTGTTGCCCAAACAAGTTCGGAAATAATAATACCCCCCAAAATTCATATTATATACAATTAATATTTATTTTATTTCACCAGCCAAACCTGATTATAGTTATCACTACTGATTACACTGATAAAGCCTATTAGGTCAATTTGCTGGTAGTCAAGCTCCTAAGCCAAGGGCCAATAGAGAAACTATGATCAATTATATTCTCAAGATACGGTTGGATTAAACTTTAGTTGTGCAATTGTTGAAAGACATTAGCGCTACAAACAAATATTCTGACGTTGTGCTGAAAAACAATAATTGTGTATTTATTTATTTTCTACAATTATATGACCGAACCAAAACTTATAATGTAAAATAAGTAAAATTAAAAATGTAACAATACAGTTTTATATTGGTCAAACAAACAGTTATTTTCGTTTAAATAGTGTCTTAATGTTATTAATACAAAATATGAACGACACAATTTTTTGTTTTTGTAATGAAAAAATGTATAAGATTATTTAACCAATTTAAATTGTATATAAAATTCAAAACATAGTCTACAACTAATATGCATGTTTTTTATGCAGATTAAAACAAAATTTTTATAAATATTAAGTATTCATAAAAAGCTAATATGAATAGTCAACATTAAAAAATATATGCTGATTAACAAAGAAACTATTATTAGGACCATAACATACTGTATGTAGGATTAGCTTAAATTATGTATGTAGGATTAATGTGTATGATTAAATTGTAAAAGCATTTGATTTTTCTTTCAGCCTTTCTATTTCCACTGTTAGGAACACCAACGTTGAAAATGAATGGGAAGAAATCATGTGAGAAGTGTTAATAAAAACCTTAACAATAACATGCATAGAAATATACACAAAAAGAAAGAAAAATACATTAACTAGTCTAAAACTGTTATATAATAACAATAATAATAGTTATAGTAATACCTATAATGTATTATGAACACACAAAACTATTTAAATTGTAAAACTTTTTATTTACTGACTTTAGCTTATTCGTATGTATTATTTAGAGATATTTATCAGATTACTATAAAATAAAACCACTATTATTAACGAAATTATGCAATAAATCATATAATACCATTTGTTTTTCAACTTACAATATCCTTGAAAGTCTGAAATGTAGAGTAGGTCTGCCTTTATTACTGTAGCCATTATTTCAACCCATTATTGCCAGATGGCGTTAATTATCGTTCGATACACTGTCAACTTAATTACTACTACTTTGGCAGTATTCAGGGTTTAATAACTATGCATTTTATAAGTCATAATATTAGCAATAGTTTTTTTTATGACTAGGTAGATTAATATTTGCTCAATTTGGGTTACATAAAAGTCATCACATAATATTATTACGTATAATATTAAACCTATAGACTAGGGTACCCTCAATATTAAGTTAGTTTTCTTTACTATAGGTGTACGTATTTTTTTAAGCGAATTTCCCCGATAGGAAAGAAGATATTACTGTAGTTGGCATGGTTAGACCTAGGCCTGGAACCATAATAACTTTTCGTTTTGAGGTCCCCAGATGCCAAAAGCACATTCGTTGACATTTTTATATAAGTATCCGTAAGCACGATAACTCTCGTAAAAACGGTCCGATCTTAATTAAATTTGGTTCAAATGTGTAAAGTACCATTTATTTGAACAAGTTCGAAAACCAGACGAATCGTGCCATCTGAAGGGAGTTTTTTGGGGATTTTGTACCCCAAAGTTTTTTGGGGGTATTTTCAAGTGTAATTTTTACGTAAATTAAATTTTAATTTGCACCATTGAATTCAACTTTAAAATCAATAACTTAATGTTTTTATCATTGCTCTACGTCAATTGGTTACTGAGATATTGAAAGTGCTAAACACAGTACGTTTTCTAAAGTTATTCTTAGGGAGAAAAAGACAAATTTATACCTCGATTATTTATAAACATAAACTGACGAAACTTTGAATATGGCTTTATCTGGTTTAGGTCTATTGTTGTTTGCACAAAAAACGAATTGTTCGCTGATGGTTCCCGTAGCAGCAAACCTGGGCACTCGATCCCTATGTTATTCTTAGGGAGAATAATCAAAATGTTGTATATTGCTTATTAATGTACATGGATAACACTTGGTATGCGACTTCAACTAGATGAATTATATTTACATTTTCATAAAAATTCATTAATTTTTGTTCTTTTTTGCAGCAAACCGGCGTACTTATCCCCAATGTTATTCTTATGAAGAATAATTACGATTTTAAATATCGCTTATTTGTGAATATATCTCTTATGAATCCTGGTAATTGGCTTAATGTGTTTTAATACTTATTATATATACATTTAAATCTCTCTGAGTACGCAGGTTTGCTGTGACGGGGGTATTCTATCATGCACCAATCGTATTCCTTACCAAGCATAAAATCTTCATGACTATAATTTAAATCCAAACAAAAAATACCAGTACATAGTTGTACTTGCATATACAGGATTATGCTGTATTTAACCTGTGGATGCTTTATTATAACAAATATGAAAAATATATTGCATTAAATATACTCTTGCCTATCCTCCTGTCAACAGCAGTTGTTGGTGCTAGAGTGAAGGAGCGATACATTATCTGTCCTTATCACAACTGTTGTGGTTATCACCGGCCCTTAACTGGTGCTTATGGATGTTTGTATTTGTATTATATCGGTTGAGGCATTGCGAATTTATTAAAGGTTCAAATATAAAGTATATGTTTATAAATCACGTTAATTTTACTTTTAAATATATATTTCATAAAGTATAGTAAAGTTTATTAAATTTACCGGCGGACTACCTCTAACTGATTTAAATTAACGTTAGATGAGAATATAGAAACCCCTTACCTTATAATATTTAAACTTATTTGCTCTACTTATTGATTCTAAACTACTTTAAACTACTTTTAACACATCAAACAATAATTATTATTATTACTACACTAAGAGACCTGTCAAAAACAATGTGATCATCATTACGAACAAATAAATGTATGGTACCACATCGTATATAAAAAAATTACGTACATACATTTTATATGATTTGTCAACGTTATTGTTTTGTTGGCAGGCCAATACATTATTTATAATTATCAATATATCCCTTAATGCTTCATTAAAATTACAACTAAGCCACCATTTTGAAAATTACCTTCACCTCTAAATAACATTGATTGAGCAAGTACATTTTATTAATCATTAAAAAATAACTAGTTCACACGCAGCACGCTGACGTGAGGGAAGTGAATTTCCACATAAAAACTTTTAAAACTCAAAATCAGTATAAAAACATACATTTATTCCAATTTTTATTTAAATCTGAAAACACTGATTATTTTGGCTGTTCTGATGCTCCTGGTTTCATTTACCTGCAATGCTAGGAATACAATTTTGAGCATTATAATGTAAGGAGAAGGTCCAGACAGGCTTGAAAGTAGGCGTGAGTTGCTGGGGATGTTAAAAGTACTGTAACAAAGGAATAACAGGCGTTTATAGTGTAAAACCCCCATAAGGCAACGTACTGTGTTTATTCGAAACACATTTTCTTTAATAACTCGGTAAATATTTATTCTAGAATAACTAGTTAGGGCTTAAAACTTTCGCCTCACTAATTCCCATTTTTTTATATGCATTAATTTTACATATGGCGCTTTTCTGACCCTTTTTGGGCCCAAAACTCGAAATTTGAAATATTAATCACCAAAAAAGGGGCTTAGAGTTTTCCAATTGTTTTGCCCAATGAAAATGTTCAATGGATTATAAAAAGGAACGTCTACCAAATTTGAAGTAAATCGGACAAAGAATGCGGCCACTAGAGTGCAAAAACATATATATATATATAATTTTGAACTACCCCCCAAAACGTGTTCAGGGGGTCACGTTAGGAAATTCTATGGTGGCCCCGGGCTTAAGTTTCACCTGCGAGTCATACTAATAGTTCACTTTCCAAAGGAAATTCACTAACAATAAGCCAGAGTGGCAGCAAACATGTATAAAAAATAACACTTAATCAACCAACTTTATTGTCTTAAAAATTGCCATGTTACATGTCTGTTTCCTTTTGAGAGTAGAATAACTTTAAATAAACTCACAAAATAATCAAACCTTAAACCTAGATAACAATGGTAGAATAAATAACAACTAACAACACCTGGCATTTACGACACGAAGACAAATAAATAAATAAAACATTTAAGAAAAAAAATCATACTCGCACAATCACAGATCTGGTTCACCATAAACACCATCTCCCCCCCAGAGCTCTGCCTTATAAAAAATCCATTAACTTAATTTAACGTCTTCCCCGCTTCTTTTCTTCATTAACAATAAAAACACATCGGAGTTGTCTCACCTAGGTTGAAGTTGTCAGTGTTGTGCTGTACAGCGACTTCCAGTAGGTGAGTCCTCCTACGTGAGACGGAGCGGGGAGACGAAACGGGGCTCTCTCCCTTGAGTGGGGCGGCGGCAGCATCACTGAAGATGTAGTGGCAGTGGCAGTGACTGGCGGACACTTGGTCCCCGCAGCAGCATTTCGCTTAGCTTAGAAGCTCATTCTAAGGCTGGTAGAACAAAAAGAAAATAGATAAATATACTTGAGGAATTTACTAACATGAGCATTGAGGTTAGGACTGCCAGCCCCGATACAATGTCTGCGCCTATCAGGATTTGACGTCTTGGGCCAGAGAACATCCGGCCACCACAGAGAAAGGACACATAAAACATCATTAACACATATAACATATAACAAATAAAAAAATGAGAGTGACGTGCTGGGGCATGGCCACGGCTCTCAACATACTGGTGGAAACATCTTACAGCAACAAATTCTACTAGTTCAAAAGAGTTGCTTCAATGCATAAGCTGAATATAGGTACTTATAGTACACATATAATCCAAAAACTACGGTACTGATTCATCAAAAATTCTCTGGAACCACATAACGGATTAAAATGACTATTTTTTAGATTCTTCCTAGGTCAAAGGCACTCGTTAAGAAAGTGCCTTACACAATTACCTCCAGGCTCCACTCCGTCAGCCAAACATATTAAATTGTCAATCTTATGGACCTACAAACTGCATTAAATAAAAAAATAACTTAATAATATTAATTTCGTAAACCGGTGTAGTGTTTTGATATTGCGCAAAGAGATGGTTGGTATTACAAAATTGAAGTATCTAGATATGACATCCCTTAGGTATTTCTATACCATACATCGGATTGCAATGAAACATTGCAGGGTAATTCAGGTTAAACTTATGCAGGGCTGTAACATTTCATCAAAGTCCTACACATGATGGCTCTGTCCTGAACTCTTAAGGCAATCTTATGCGCATTAGTATTTACTAAACCTTTTAGTTAAAATTCTGTAGAAAATAGCTAATATCTTACATATATTATTAGTACCTTATATATACTGGTAACACAAGTTTTGCAACTGAAGGCCATTTGGCCTCATGCATTAGTTAGTGAAGTTGAAGAATTTTTTAATTTCAAGGTATGTTCAAGGTGGTCTTTTGGCCATTCTTATGAGTATTCGTACCAGTTTCCGGACATTTGATTAATACAATTTTCCAACAAATTCAACTACATAGAATATAAACTAAAATTACAAGCAAATTCTACCGGTTTAAAACTTTCTAGAAATATTACTTGAGGTGGTTAGCATTGACAAATTACATCATACTAATCAACTGACTAATTAATGTAACGTCAATTAAAAAAATCACATTATTTATATTATCAATCTTAAGATCATTAGTTTAGTTTATAAAATTTATCCGTTCTTCACTTTAGCTATTGATAAATTAGGTAGGCTCTGAAATTAAAATTGAATAATCGATTAATGTGTTTTTATTTATAATTTTTGTTTGCACATTATTGTAACAAAATAATTAGATTAATTTTATGTATGACTGTTACTTTACAATTTCAAGCAAATTCTACCGGTTTCAAACTTTATAGGAATATTACATTCAGGTGGTTAGCATTGAAAACTTACATCATACTAATTAACTGACTAATTAATGTCCTCACTCCTAGGGGAGCACTGCTGAACTAGACTGCTGATAATAATAATAATAGATGTCCCTTTAGCTTTAGGACCAGTAGGTTTTATATTATTTTTCAAGTTTCTCATACAGTATTACTATTCAAACTTTGATATAACAGAGAAGAGTATTATAAACTCTGCAGTATAAAACAATAACACAATGATACCAACAGATTTCATCAGGTAAAATGAGCATAATTGTATACTATCTATGTAATAAAACTCCGGATTATACTAGACGGCGGGCCAGCTGGAGTGAATGCAATCCTGGCAGTTTAGTAATTAGAAGTAAATCAACATTAAGGCCTGCTTTGTTGGTTAAACTCGAATTAACTAACTCGATTATTACGCGTAACGTATCCCGGCTATCATAAACTCATGAGACTTATAAACATTTCGTTGTATGATTTTAACTACCTGATATGCTAATCCTTACTAATATTAGATTAATTGGTTTCTATAATATATTTAAATACTTTGATAAAACAATTATTTGTTATAATTTACTGATTTTCCAGCTTAAAACATCTAGCAAAAATAAAATCATTTAATTATAAAAAATATAAAGCTAAATACAGAATACCCACGTTACAGCAAACCTTCATACTAAACGAATTTCCAATGTATGTTTTTCACTACCAAATATAGGAATTTACCAAGTTTCAAAATAAATGTATAAATAAGTGATATATAGCAATATATTTATTCTTTAAGAATAATATAAGGGCTGATTTTTCAGGTTTGCTGCAACAAGAAATATAAGAAATGTGTTTTATGCAATTATAAATACAACTCAACCAGGTGAAGCTACGTACCAAGTTTTAATCATTTATGTACATAATCGAGGGAGATGTAAAACTTCACTTATTGTTCATAAGAATAACATTAGGGCTGAGTATTCAGGTTTGCTGCTTAGGAACTATCAACAAAAAATAATTTGTTTGTGCAAATATCAATATACCAGTACTAGATGAAGCCACATACCAAGTTTCATCGATATACATTCATGAATAATCGAGATATCAAATTTTAATTATTCTCCATAAGGATAACATACTGTGTTTAGCACTTTGAATATCTCTGCAACGAATGGTCATAGAATCACAATTTAAACATCTAAATGATTTTTTTTAGAGCTGAACCGATTGGTAAAAGCAAATGTGAAGTTTAGAGTAAAATTAACTGTGTAAAAGCTAAAAACCTTTTCCCCATAAGATTAACATGAACCCGTTATTTGGAATTTATTTGCAACCACTTAACCTAGGTAAATAATTCAAAATAGCATATTATTTGTTTTTTAAGCTCTATAAAATGACCAAAACCTAAAAATTAAATGTTTTAAAAATTTTAGGGTTAAATATTCAAAAAACTGACTTTTGGACAATTTTAAACCCCTATAAAACCCCCTTCCCATGGTCCGATCTTTCTGGTTTTCGCACTTAAATTCGTGAATGTTGCTTATATATGAATGAATATATATATATATATATATATATGTTTTATTTTTTTGCATCTGGGGACCTAAAAACAAAAAGTTTTTAGACCTATAACGTACGCATACGTTGTCTGGTCAACCAAAAAGCAAAAGCTAGAATCTCTGTGTAAAATAAAAGGCCTCACCCTTAACATGAAAACCTCCGAAACATTAAATTTTGAACAATTAAAAAGATGGTCCTTAGTAAAGCTGCTGAAATTTTAGAAATTGAAGAAAACAGAATCAGGAGGACTAAAGACCGTGACATTGTAACAGTAAGTGAAATTAAAAAGTTTAAAATCACAGGACCTAAAAGGAGGCTCGAGGGTGAGTACGACACCTTGCCATTTGGATATCAAAAAGTTCAAAGACTCGAGTAACCCCGACAGGTACACCTCCCCCACCAACACTTTCTACTATCTCGCGCCACCATAGCGATCGGACGTGTCCCTGTTCTGCTCTTTACTATGAATCAACCAAAATCACTTTTTCAACTTTACGAAAAAACAAATCTGGGATCGTACAGAGTGTCTCAGAGAATTATTCAGTTTAAACATGCCCCCAGTAATTTTTGAAAAGTTTGTAGAAACCCACTGGCGTTACTGGTTTGCAGAAGGTCTAGATAATAGTAAAAGATTCTATATAGGCCATGCGGGTTTCTGTGTTTGTCCGTACTGGAATGAAAGCTGTTGTAAACCACTAAATTATTTTACAGAGAAGCTGTATAGTAAATGTCAAGCTAGGCCGTGTACCAGGGATAACATCGACTTTGATGATCTGGTACCTTTAAAAATACCAGACTACGTAAAAAAGAACATGTAAATACAGTTAACTTTGTAAAAAAAATCCCCACTGTGTGAATGTGTATGTGTGTGTGAATGGAGGTCTATGGTGCGGGTGACGAAAAGCCCCGTAAACCTGAAAGGGGGTCTAGTAGATTGAGGCGCCGGGCTAACACCCCGGCTACTCCTTCGAACGACCCATGTGTGAATGAGGGGTCCAGTAGATTGAGGCGCCAGGCTAACACCCCGGCTACTCCTTCGAAAAGACCTCGGATGAAAGAAGGACCCTCTACATTGAGGAGCCTGGCCAACATCTAGGCTACTCCTTGGAACGGTCCGGTGGGTAAAAAAAGTATAAAAGAAAAATACAAAAAATAAACGGAGGAGACAGCTACTTTGTTTTTGGAAAGTCTCCACGAGTAATGGCGGTGGAGGGGCTATGACTTTACTAAAAAAAAATATATAAGTAGAAGATTTGGATAATTTTAATCATTATCAAAATGGGCGGTAAAACAGCTATAGCTAATGAACTACACCGACCAGCCAGGAGAAATTATTCCAGGCGTAAAGTCACCCTTAAGGGGCTAACAGACCTTTACCAGGCTGATCGTGTTGAAATGAAGCCTTATTCTTAAGTTAATAAAGGGTACAAGTACATATTGACGATGATTAACTGTTTGTCTAAAGTAGCGTTTGCTGTACCGTTAAAAGACAAGTCAGGACCACAAGTCGCTAAAGCTTTAGAACCTATTTTAGCCAAGTATAAAATGAAAAACTTTCACACAGACCAAGGAACCGACTTTTTTAATAAACATGTAAATGCTGTAATGAAAAAATAAAAAATCAATCACTATTTTACATTTACTGAACTTAAAGCCAGTATAGTAGAAAGATTAAACAGGACTCTCAAGTCAAAAATGTACAAACTATTTACAGCCCGTGGAAGTTACGAATGGTTAAGCATATTGCCAGAAATTGTAAAGTCTTACAACAACACAAAGCACAGGACTATAGGTATGAAACCCAAGGATATTAAACAAAAGTATGTCAAAGATATTTTAAAGAGAATAAATAAAGTGAAGAAACCAAAACACAATATCCTTAAACAAAAATTAAAAGTAGGTGACAGCGTTAGAATCAGTAAAGTAAAAAGAGTGTTTAAAAAAGGGTATTTACCAAATTGGACAAATGAGACGTTTACAGTATACGCAATTAAACCAACAAGACCAGTAACATACATACTGCAAGACAGTAGAGGAGAGATACTCAAAGGTGGGTTTTATGCGCAAGAAATTAGCAAGTCCAATACCGGTGACATTTATTTAATTGAAAGAGTTTTAAAAAGGAATGGTTCGAAACTTCCACAATGGTTAAAAACAAAAAGTTATCATGGTCTCGGGCTTAAGTCTTACCATGAGACCTATGGTAATAGCTTCTTCCCTATAGGGAAAATTCGCTAAAATCATAATGTTTAATTTGTAAAACGATATATTATAGTTTAATAGTGTTGTCTTCAAATGTTTAAAAATCCTGCTCTTTGTTCACTCACTTCCTGAAGTTAATACTTAACCAATTCTGATGATTTGTTTTATTTAAAAGATAATTTTAAGTTCTAAGTCACTGAGAAGCCAGATTTCCGATTTAGGCCCCAGGGCTCTGCCCCACGGGACTTTAAAGTTCCCATGTTATTCACATGGAGGAGCGTTTAAATTGGTTTATGTCAGATGTGTTTTTTATTCATTCAATAAACAGCTGTTGTAAGCATCATATCCTTTAATTTTTGTGGGGGAGCAGCTCGTATCTTAGTTTAAAATTGTATATTAAACATTAATTATACATAACAACTTTTTCCATCTATGTGTTTTATTTATTGTAAGAAAACCATTATAAAATCATTTAATTTTTATTTTCTAAATCAACGAGAATGTCCAGGTCGAGCTAATTACAGCTGAGAGAACCCCAAAGGCAGTTTGTAGTTTCTAAAGTAACACAGCCAGAAGCTAGCACTGAAACAATGACCGTTCATGTAATAATAAGGAAAGGCGCAAAGGGTATATACTTCGTTGTAGTGTTCAATTTTAAAATAAATGTTTTAAAATGTGTTAGGTGTGTGTTAAGAATTGTTTAAACTATACCTTAATCAAGTTTATATTTTATTGTATACCTTATAACATAATAAATAACGTGTTTTTTTTTCAATTAACCATTGAAAGGTTATAGTAAGTTCTTAAGATTAGAAAATATTCGTAAGAAATTAATGTGTGCTAAAATATATCAGGTTAAATATTTACATTTTTCAGACCCCTGATTACAATATTATAATTTATTCACAAACAGCTAATGTAATGACAATTCCTAAACTATTAGGCATTACTTAGTAGCAAGAGGACCATTTATTTTTCTATTTATTTATTGATTTCCTATTGGCATAACCGCTGCGTTTGATATAGTACATATATTAAAAAGTCAGCTACTACCTTATTTAATTGTATAACGTTTAAGTGTCCTTTCTAAAAATAAATTATAAAAAATTCAGACCTACCGTTGTATGTATAAAAACAAACTCTATAGGATAAACTGCAGTTCTCTTTTACCTTATTGTTAAACCTTACCTTATATATTGTGTACACCTTATTAGTATTATAACCAAATATTAGTTTGTAAACCCATAAACTAACATTAAACTTTGTTGTGACCACAACATTTCGAAATCGTGTTACCACAAAGTAACTTGATAGTGGTGTCAGAATATAAGGTGAGCATGTTTTGCTACATTTGGCAACCAAGTGAATATGCAATTGGCAGCGATTAACTAAACAGTGCTCGTCATTTATCTGTCAACAACTGTAGCTAATTCAGTGAAATTAATATACAACCTGCAATCTGCTACATTTGGTTTGATAGTAAAATTTACTTTCTTGAGTTTTAGCATTAGAGTGTTATTACAATTAAACAAAATAAAATAAACCATATCTCACAAATTTACAAAATATATTTAAAACTATACATTACTATTATACAAGACGGTAAGAATACACAACATATAGTGCAAGGCGATTGGTTTCAACAAGTTACATTAAACAATCAGTTTCATTAAGTCCAATCTGAGTATTCTCTAATTCGTAGTTTGATCCTAATTGATAAAGCTGTTTCGTTCTCAATTTCGTGTACATTTCATATATTCATCCTTCAGGGATGTGAACCATAAATAAGTAAAACTTCAATATAATCAGCTATCAAAACGTATTGAGAAAATAATACGTTCACTGCGTTATTGATTTAATTCTGCGTTAAGCAACCGCCGGAAGTCCAGCTCGCTGCATTTAACGCATTTAAATCCAAAAAAATACTATTTTACATAAATTAACTAAATATTTGTTTTACTCAATATCAATTTAGGGAAGCTTTGAAATGAGACAAAATAATGCTTCGTAAAAATTAATAATACTGCAAAATATAATTGTAATTGCAATTAGAATAAAAAATAATTCTAATAAAACTGAGGTTATACTTTAACTTTAAATATTTGTTCTTCTACGTTATCATTTGTTGTTTCTGAGGCAATTTGCTAAATTATTGATTAACTTTATTTAAAAGTATTTAAACAGTTCCTAAGAATACGCATGGTTGGCTTTTATGTGTTGACTTGTCGTCTCTTCGAGAAGACACTCAAGTAAACTGTTATGTTTACTTAGGACACGTGTTTGAGTATTCACGGAGCGACACAGTTTTGTAGTTCAATAGTTTCTACTTATGTTTTAAATAAAAAAAGGGTGAGTACATTTAGCTATTTAATAATCTTAGGTAGAAATGGATTCGCAATGTTCGTTAATCTAATCCGTGATTCAATCATAACGCTAGTTCTCAAGCTTAGTAGTAGCTTGAATCTTTGAGACTCTGTTTCTTAAAGCGATTTTTCATTGAATGATCTACGTCAATACGGTATTTGCCAAAATGAACACAATAAATTGAACAAAATTGTTAGAAAGAAAGTATCTAACAGAATATGCAATTGTAGTATTGCACCATAAAGCTCAAGTCTTGGAGTCGCTAATGTTATGAGTGGATCGACTTTAGCTTTTGTCCCAAAACGGTTAGCTATAATTTGGCGAGAATCTTAATCCAAAATGATATGAAGTCGTATCTCATGGGCTGCACATGATCCATCAGAAAACCTATGGATTTGAGAAAACTATCCCGATTAGGGCTAGCGATCGTTACTAGTGTAACAAAACTTCCAGCAATGTAATTTCTTAAACAAATTATTTAAAACATTTAAAGTAGCGTAAATAAAGAAATCGTACCATCCTACAACCAAAATACACAATCTCTGAATTAATTTATTAGTATAGAGAGTAAGTAGTGTGCTTTTAAGGTTGCTGGGCCAAACTAATTACGTCCAGTCAGGTGACCGGAAGTGACGCACTGATGACGTCAATGTAGACGTTATCAGATACGTCATCAGCCACCCCACCGTGATTTTAAAGCATAATTCTTACTGCACAAAAATTAACATTCTTTCATTTTAAAATGAATCAAACAAAAATACATTGAATAATACTATGAAGTATTATTACAGGATTTAAGCCACAGATTCTGCTGGTCAGGCATAAGTTGCGGTAAAACTAAAACCAACCGATTAATATTGTACAATTCCAGAGATGCTATAAACTACTGTACTAAAATAGTATCAATGTATACATAACCCTACAAATAGGGACACCAAATCTTTTTTATTTTAGTTTTGCCCCGCAAGTTCAGAGGAGAATATAGCGCTGACTGTCCCTGCTAATTCACCTTGGGACAGTAGCGCGCGCTAATGTTTACCTTTAAAACGTCAAAATGAGTGTGTTTGTCTATAAACAAACTAATAAACAGATTCCTGTCAATATATTTCAGCCAGTTTTTAGAATTTAAAGAATTTACTTTATTCGTAAACACTTAAATCAGGTCAGAATAGAGTCAAATGTACGATTGTGACTCTGTGTTAGGGAGGCGGAAATATCACTAGAAAACGTTTATCTATAGGCTAATCCCTACTTATTCGGTTATGTGTTCATTGATAGTAGTGCAGAAGTAAATAATTTCTGCCCTGGTCGGGATTGGGTTGTTATCCTAAATTATCCCCGAGGGCTACTTAGCCTTAAATAGCTAAGTTTTTAAGGCTAAGATAAGTGACACAGCGTGGTTGCTGTTATATACAGCTGAATAATACTTTTTTATGTATTTTGATTTAATTTTAAACAACCACAAATACGTGTGTATTCCTACACTTGTAAAGACTTTCAGGTTTAGGAATAGGCAAGCTGATTGCAGGCTGATCAGTGACGATGTCACTGTAGATTTTCTGTTTACAGGACTTTTATTTTTTACAGGAATGTTTGTTGGAGCTTAAAAACATTATATATTTTGTTCGGAAACTATATTTCTTATGTGTTTGATGTGGAGACGTAAACAAAATTAAGTAAATTGTTTTACTAATTTTATATCATGTCTTTATGTTGTTAAGAACGCCTCCCAAAAATATTTATATTCTAAAGACTTTTACTTTGAAATAATAATGATAGTTTTCCGATAGTAAATAAACAACATAACATCCGTTCCATTTACTATTGGTTCTTAATCCTTACTGTAAACCTTTTGAGGGGTTAAATTGATTGAATTGAATAAATCTGAAATTGTACTCGCTTAGCTAGTTAGAGGTAACTCATAGGACCGTGGATTGGAATGAACACAGATCAAGGAAATGAAAACACTTTAATATACATGATAAATATAACCCAACTATAATAAATGATAAAACAGAATATTGTAAAAGGTGCACTTAAGCCTCCTGGACAATTTATGAATCTAGAGAGTCCTTTATCCCTGATAAACACATATAGTTTGTTCCACTTTCTCACTCCATGTGCATTTAATACATTTAAAATATTCACTTTGCACTTTAATTCTCCTAACCTCTACTCTTACAGTATAATAATGGTCCCTCAAGACAAAGGCCTGAACCACAATGACTTATGCATTTATAACATAATTAAGACATGACATAAAGGTTCCCTAGAATGATTTACAAAACACATACATAAAATAACCCCATAAAATAAAGCTTTCTATCTCTCCCTTGTTTAGTTATTATCAATATTCACAAATAATTCCTGTGATATTCTGAACAAAGGAGCAAAACACACTAAATAAAATCTTCTAATAAACCCTTTATATATCTGACATATTAAATATCTAATGCTTTATACATTCAACTTTCACTTGATATACTGAATAAGGAATCAGCATACACTAAATGGAGTTATCTAAAACCCTTATATATATCCGATATAAAATTAAAATCCTGTGATAAGCCCTTTATATATTTGACCTATTAATGATCTAATACTTTGTACATTCAACATTCATTTGGTATACTGAATAAAGAATCAATATACATTAAACAGAATTATCTAACAACCCTTTTGTATATCCGACACATTATTAACCTAATACTTTATCCATTCAACCCCACATAGCATGGCGGGTTCTTAACTTGCATTCTGATATCACCCCTTTTGTTTATATTAGTTAGATATTTTATCTCTTCGGGATATCTTATAATTCTCCTGCATTTACAATTTTTGTTATTATTATAGTTTATTTTTAACTCCTGCTAGCTATTATTTCTTGGCTTATTTTTTTTAAGTTCGTCTTTTAATAATTTATTTAATATATCCTATCTGTGCACCTTTTTTTTTTAATGAAGTGGGAACATACCCAGATATTTTTGGAGATCTCTGTGACACCTCACGTCCCGTGTGGTGGTCGTCCTGTCCTCCTCCTGTCCTCGTCCCTCCGGGCCGCGTCGTAGGTCCGGTACCTCGGAGTTCCGCTCCCCCTGGGGTTGACGGCGGGTGGGTGTCCTCACTGATGTCCTCTGAAGATGGACCCAGAAGATGGACTCGGGTGCGATGGAATCTCGTCGAGTGAAGTGGTAGAGTGTCGTAAGGTACTGGTAGAAGTTATCGAACTCCCGGGTGCCCTCAGGTGCATTTCACTTTCCTGAAGACTTTCTGTTCCTACTCGGTCCGGAAAAGCCCAGAAGAAGCTTCCCAGTGTCTACCTTACTCTTCCAAAACTCTCCGAAAACTGTCCTTTTCTTTTTCTCCCTCTATCGCCATCTTCCCCTCCAATCCGTCATCGTTACGCCTCCTAACCAATCGGTGATCGATGCATCCGATACCTCCATATTATTGGTCATCCTCCTCCTGATCGGCCTACTAGTTCGACGAAATGGGCGTGTCGCTGACCGTAAGTTATTTTATTCTCTTAGCATGCTTGGATCATGGGATTGTTTGATTTTCTTAACGTTGTTCTCAAGGGTTTTGATTTTCAGCTTGATCATTATCGGGGATCGTAATTCTATACGTCCTGTTGTTCGCCGAGGAGTCGTGACTTCCCGTGGGAGCGTAATGATTTGATTCGATCTGTCTCTGCTTTCATAATTATTATTTTAAAGTAAAGGAGTAATTGTGTTTTAAATTTTATTCTATAATTTCTTTAATTATTTATATATATTTAAATTCCCCTTGTTTATATTCCGCCGCCGCCATTTTAACTTGGTCCCCAAGTTAATCAAATTGTAATATGTGTTGTGAGGTTGTTTATAGCTGCATTTTGTTTGCGATAATTGTGGTTCTTGGGATTTTGCATAATGGGTACGATTTTTCGTTACAATGGCTATCTGTCATGGTTATTACTTTCGTATATGTTTTGGTTTTGAAAATGATGTTTTCTTCCATGTGCAGGGAACATATTTTGTGTTCCCAAATCAGGGGAGTGTTTATTGTTTTGTAAACTTCGCCCTGTGCGTCCGATTTTATTAAGGGCACATTCAGCCTTGCCACTAGTGTGTTCTCAATTATTTTGCAATGGTTTATCTTCAATCTGTAATATAGGTATACGTCTGTTAATGGTATTGCTAGAGTGAGGCCTTTAGTTTTCGCTTTATTTGCTAAATCATGCAACGTTGTAGTTAAGTTCTGTGGAGGTACCATTTTTTCAGATAGTAGGTTTATGTGACGTTTTTCTAGTATTTCCCTTTTAGTATCTTGATAGTAATTGTATAAAATATAGTTCCATGTTTCTTGTATAGTAGCATATATCTGATGTAAAATCTCTGCATTATTTATTGATTTCATTCCCAGTAGATTTTGTTTTACGGCATTGAATCCCTGATGTACCTTAGTTGCTAAATGTTCCACGTTTTTACTAAAGTTATTTAAGTTACTCGTGGTTTTTACCAAATCTTGGTACTGGGTCCCTACGGAATCAATAATTTGGTTGGTATGTTCTTCAATTCCCTTTTGGTTTTCATAGATGTTGTTTATTTGTCCCTTCGTGGCGACATTGCAGCACCATTCGAAGAAATTCTGGAGGAATAATAATCCTCTTCTGTTTCTTGAGTTTAGGATAGTTTGATTGGTCAATGTAGCGTCGCTGTATTGGGATTTAATTTGTTCATTTATGAGGTCACGCAATGTCATCAGGTTTCTTTGAAATAAACAATAGTCATCTTTGTGTTGTCGGCAGTTCGTCCAGTTCGATTCCGTCGTCCAGTCGTATGATTGGGGCTCAAGGAAAAATTGAGTTGAGAATATCAAAGGGATTATTGTTTCGTATGGGATGTAATCTGTCCGTTGTTGAAAGTGATGGCCTGAGAATATTTGGTACCTAGTCTTATTTTCTGCCCATGTACCTGAGAGTGTGTATAGTATAATTGTCGTGGTGATTAGGAGTGCTGTCGACGTTGACGCCTTCATCTTGTGAGGTTCGTCCAATATCTGTGCCGCAAAATTATGTTAATATTATTATTTTATTTGTGTGTAGGGATTTTTCATTGTTATTCTAAGTTTTATCTGTGTCTTATTTTGTTTATTCAGTCCCTGTCCAGTTTGTAGTGTTATATTCCCGGTTGTATTAAGTTTTTATTTTTCCTAAGTTTTAATCGATAATCGATTATTAGTTTAGCTTGTCAATTGCTGTGCTGTTACAGACATAACACGGGTGATCAGGCCGTTATACATCCCTAATTGCCAGTAATTGGTTTGGCTACGTTATTTTGTCATCTGAAAGTGATGAGTGTTCCTAGTGGTTAGACAGTGTGTAGTGAGCAGTGCTACATGCCTGGATCGCCTGGCGTCGTCCGTCTTATCTCCAAGAATGCAGTGTCTTGTTGTCTTTGAAAGTCGGCCATTTTGGATCCGTGGGCGTCTGTGTCCCTGTCGGATTAATACGGTTGTGTCGTGCCCATTATGTTGCGAGATATGGTTCCGTTCGTGTCTACCGTTGTTTTGTATTTTATGGTAACTCGTACTATTAAGTGGCGTTGTGCGTTGTCAGTGATATATCGATTTGTGATTCTAAAAGTGTTATGTTGTCCCTTTTTCTTGGATAATCTTATTCGAGGTATTTTTATTTCAATTATTTGTAGATTGAGTGTAATTCAAGTGTCGAATGTGTCCTATCACTAGATCGCCCTCTTGAAATATCTTGGTGTGTTCCCATGGGTATGTTTAAGCATTCCAAGTTGTGGGTAATGTTAAATGTTCCAACTCCTTTACTTGGCGGCTGGGTTCTAGCGGAAATTTTCCCTTTGCAGATATATATATATATTTTTTCGTTTTTGCTCGCTAAACTCCCTTTGGATTTTGTTTATTAAATTAGCAGAGACTTAATACTATTTTTAGTTCTATGATTTTTGTATATTTTAATTTACTTGCGAATTCCAATTTCCTTTTAATGGTAATTGTTGATAGTCCACCTTATTCGTCGGGATTAGAATTTACTATTGGCTGTCACAAAAATACATTTTAACTAGTATTTTATATTCCTGTGAGGCTCAATAGTTGTTTATAAATTATATTAATTTTTATATATTTGGGAGGTAATTCGTGTTAATTCATTTTAATTATTTATTGGTTGTAGATGCTCCGATATAATTCTTGGCGGCGTTAGTATGATGATAACTCTTGAGGTGATATATTTTCTTTAAGGATGGGTTTTTATTTTTCGGGGGTGGCATTAGTTACTCATTTCCCTCGATGTATTGCCATCCATTAAATTATATGTAACGGTAGTCTATCTTGATTCGGGATCGGCATTTTGTAATTCTTGAATATTATATGGTGTTGTTTTTGATCAATCCTTCTTAAATAGATTAATCCTTATCTTGTGTATAAGGTATATTTTCAGACATAGGCCTATTTGTTTGACTGTGTGTGTGTTTATGAGTTGACTAGTAGTTATTATAGTTAAGTCTAGGGCTAAAAAGGTGGCTAGACCTCCTTCCCATCGGGTCTTAATATAAGTGGCTTCAAATTTTTTTTGTTGCTAGGGGTTAATTCCCCCCCGGTGGGTTTTTCTAAGTTATATTAATTATAAGTGAAGGAATTCTATTCCGGCGTAATTTTTACGCTTTAGGCTTAAGCTGGTGTCTGAGTGGCTTTATTTTTAAGTCGTTTGAGTGTTGTCTGAAGGTATTCCTGTACACGTTAAGGTATTAGTCTTTAGGTTTTTAAATATTTATCTGCGGCTGAATGGTTTCATTCTAGCTATATGTACTGGTTCGTTAATCAGTCTCCCTCTCTTTTCGAGTAAAACCATATAAGTAGTGTCATTTATTTTGTCCGTAATGAAGTATGGCCCTCTGTAAACGTTACTGAACTTGTTATAAGCTCCTTTGAAATCCTTCGGATTTTGTATTAAAACTTCGTCACCGATTTGTGGATTTAGATCTCGTTTTGTTGAATCGAAATGTTTTTTCTGGGAATCTTGTGCTTTTTTAAGTATCGTTGGGATTTCCCGTCGTACCCTTTGAATATTTTTGATTTCTCTGATTATGTCAGGGTCCTGGTCTTTTTGTATATGTAAATAATCCGATGGCATGTTTGCCTGTCTGCCATACATTAAAAAGAATGGTGTATACCCCGTGGATCGGTTAACGCTTGTATTATAAGTGAAGGTGACATATTTTACGTAATCTGACCATTTGTTTGGTTCGCCTTTAATATAGTGACTTATCGTTTTTTTGAAAATAAGATTCATTCTTTCCGTTAGGCCTTGAATCCTGTACATATAAGGTGGACTCGGGTGTTGATGAATTCCTAAACTTAATAAGAGTTCTTTAAGTACGTTGCCCATAAAGTGGGTGCCTTGGTCGTGCGTGATGACCTTGGGACATCCATATTGACAGAATAAATCCAGTAAAACATTCGCTGTGGTTTTTGTATCAGCTGATCTCGTGCATTTTGCGAAAATCATTCTTGTTGTCGGGCAAGTAATCATTAAAATGTATTTATATCCTCTGCTCTGTGTGATCGGCCCCATGTAATCAATAATTAGTCTTTCAAATGGCGTCGTGGGTGGTACTTGTGGAGTTAATTTATCGTACTGCTTGTAAGTGGGAGTTCGTTTTAATTGGCATTGTTCACATGTATTAGTATAATGTTGGATATCTTTTGTCATATCTGGCCAATAGTAACGTTCTTTAATTTTTTGTGTGGTCTTGAATGCCGAGAAATGTCCTCCGGAATATACATTGTCGTGAAATGATTGTACGATATCCTGTACCTTATCCCGCGGTATTGCGAGTAAGTAGTTATTCGTCCTGCCATTAAATTGCTTGAAATATAATAATCCGTTTCGTTCTTCGTATTTTCGACTTTGTTTTCGTATTTTTTTTGGGACTGTGTCCGGTGAAATTTTTGCTAATTTGATAAGTTTTAGGTATGGATCCTTAGCTTGTAATTCTTCATAATTTTCTGTCTTAATTTCCTGTATGTTTAAGGTGATTTCGAAGGGGTCCTCCTCGAGTGTGTCTTGGGGTGGATTCCACGAAAGACTGTCTGCTAACGTGTTCGTCGTTCCTTTCTTATATTTGACATCTATATCGTAATCAACTAGTGATAGCGCCAGTCGGTTTAATCTGGAAGATGTATGCTTAAAATTCTTGTAATGAACTAGTGCTTGACAGTCCGTGTGGATAGTTATCTTGCGTCCTAGTGTAAACTCTCGCCAGTAATTTACGGCGTATACTAAGCTCATCATCTCTCGTTCGGCGTTTGAGTACCGTTGTTGTGTTTCCGTATATTTTTTTGACAGATAAGCAATCGGATGTTGTTTGTTTGTTTCGGGATCCGTTTGAGTGAGGCAAGCCCCGAGCGCGTTTAAGCTTGAATCCACATAAATACTTGATTCCCAGTCGTCGTTCCAATGTTTTAATAGGGGTGGATTTGTCAAAATTTTCTTAATTTCTATAAATGCTTTTTCGCAGTCGTCTGACCATTTAAATGGTATATTTTTATTTGAATCCTTTATTAAGTTGGTGAGGGGTAGTGTTATTTCCGCATAGTTTTTTATGTGTTTCCTGAAGAATGATGAAGAGCCCAAAAACTGTCTTACTTTCCTAATGCAATTTGGCCTATTAAATTCTTGTATTGCTGCTACGGTAGACTTTTGAGGCAATATACCTTGGGTCGATACTGTGTATCCCAAGATATCTACTTGTTCGTATAAAAATTTACATTTTTTTGTGTTGAGCTTCAAATTTGCCTCATGTAAGATATTTAAAATAGTTTCTAAATTTTGTAGATCTTGTTCAAAGTTCTTGCCATATACTATGACGTCATCTATATAACATACTACTTTGTTGTATAGGTGTTTATTCAGTAATGCTAATATTGCTTTACTGAATAGTGCAGACGATGTTTTTAGCCCCATTACTAATCTTTTATATCTCATGAGCTTGTCTGTCGTTTTGATTGTTAATAAATGCCTATCTTCCTCTCGTACCAATAATTGGTGGTATGCCCCTTTTAAATCCAATTTTGTGAAAGAGTTTGCGTTGTTTAAGCTGTTTAGTACCAGATTTACGGACGGAGTAGGGTATATGGACGGTTTTAAAATTTGATTTTTTTTCCTCATATCTGCCACCAAACGTGGTGTTTTGTCCTTATTGTGTGTTATAAATACTGGGCTTGAATATTCGCAGTATTCGGGACATTCTTCCAGTATGTCCGCTTCCTGTAGTTCTTGTAATATTTTATTTAATGCTTCCCTCTCCTGTTTGCTTTGTTTATAAGGCGGTGTATTTACTGGTTGTGAGTTTGGGATGGTTTCTAGTGAGACTGGGGGCAGTTTAGCTGGGGTTAGATCCTTAATTTTTGTCGTAAACATAGCCTTATATTTCTGTAGTAATTTGATTACCCTGTTATGTTGTTCTGTCGTGAGGTGGGGTGAGATGTCGAAACATATGTTGTCCTTATCTTTAAGGATTTGTTTTCCCGGGTTATTGTTATATTTTATCTGATGGGGTTCGTTTTCCTGTCGACCTACATTTGTGTTGTGTGGCTCCGTGCAGTAACCTAATATTGTGTTGGCATTTATGTGTTTAGGTGTGTTTGATGCATTGTAAATATTTAAATAATTGCTTGTTTTATCTGCTCCTTCTATGGGATATATGTGGCACCTCTTCTTTTCCTGTAATGATTTTTCTTGCTCGAAAACTGCTTCCTTGCTTATCCTATGTTGTATCTGTATCCTCCTATGTTGATGTGGTGCGATGACTAAATCCTGTTCACATCTGATGTCAATAATGTTTGTTTTATTGGTGGTTTGATGACATTTTACGCTTTCAATTTCAAATAGCCATTTTTTATCCATTTTTATTTTATGCTTGTAATCCCCTAAGTTAAATACAATTTCCTTGGTGTTATAATTTAATTCAATTTTGTTTCTGTTCAAAAATCGATTGCCTAAAATTATGGAACTGTTCGTATCGGGTGTAACATATAGCGTTTCCTTGACTATGATATTACTGATCTCCAACATTATTTCCGTGGTCCCTAGGATGTTGATGGGTGTGTTATTGGCTGATACGACTGTAGGTACCCTGTTGTGTTTGATATTTTCCTCCCTTACTAACTTTGAATTTATTAAATTTATGTTGGAGCCCGTGTCTATTATGCACTGTATGGTCTCGTGTGGGCGGTTAGCTAGCTTCGCATTTAAGGTTAGTACAGGGTTTTTTTTGATTCCTTGTCTTGTATTTTAAACAATGTTTCGTGTATTTTCTTCCCCTCTAATTTTCCCCTTTTCCTCGGTTTATGGATCCTTCCTTCCGCTATTTGTGAGATATCGCACGCATGTACTGTGTGTTGTTCCTTTAATATTTTCCGTATTTCTTCCTTCTCCTGTTCTCCTAGAATCTGTTCATTTTCCTTGTTCCCTCCGTTATCGGTCTGCTTTGTTGTCCTTTTATTTGTGGCCTGCCTGGTGGTGACTGTAATTGCTCTGTTTTGATGCTCGTAGTTCCCTCTTCTTCCCCCGTGGTATTTTGTGGAAATATTTTCTTTTCTTACCTCTTCTGTTTGCGTGGGTTTCCTCTTTGGTTGTTTCCTGTTTATAGCTTCTTCTAGTGTCGGAAATTCCTTTTTGTAATCCGTGATATGGAATCGGTTGTTGCCATTGTTTTGAGATTTAATGTTAAATGGTGTGGGAGACCCCTTTGTTCTGTTAGTATAAAGTGGCTCCCTCATTACGCGTTTTTTTGTTTTGTCTGGAATTTCCCTAATTTAAAACACTGTTCCCTAGAATGATTTGTCATTCGGCAATGATCACAATACGTGTTTCTCATTCGGGTGTCCTGTGTCCTCTCATTTTTATATTTGCAGTCCTGTGTACGATGGTTGGTCCTTTTACATATATTACATTGGTAATCGCCATTCCTATAGCTGTAATTCGTTAGTTGCTGTCTTCCCCCGTAGTATGTGTTCCCCGTTCCCCTTCGCATGTGGGTGAGGTGTCCGTGTGCGGAGAGTGGATGTCCTGTGTAGTGCGCCTGGTGTGCAGTAGGCCAAGGTCGCCTGCCGCCAGCCATGTTGTGTGTCGGTGCTCCGTCGCTCCTCCAGGTCGACGCCCTGTTGTTTATGTCTGGGGCCCTGACGTCACGTGCTTGATAAGTGTGGTGTGGTGTGGTCACGGTCCTCGGGTGGTGTGGTTGTGGTCGTTGATAATTGGGGTAGCTGGGTGGCGGTGGTTGTTGTGGGTACCCCTGGACGTTCATGTTACTTATTACTTGGGTTAAGGTTTTTATTTCCTCTTCTAAATGATTTATTTCCTGTCTGTCCCTAGTGTTTCCTCTGCTTTGTCCTTCCTTTTGTATCCTGTTATATTTCTCCCTGTTTACTGCCCTAATTTCCAATTGTAGCTCTATGTTTTTAAGGCTGTTTTCTAATTCTTCTAAGGTTTCGCAAGGTTCAGTTAAGATTTTGTCACAAAATTCCGGTTTTAATCCTTGGATTATGTACTGTATTACCCTTTTTTCCGACATATCCGGTTCGTGTCTCCTACATAATGTTAGAATTTCCAAATAGTAAGTAAGGACAGGTTGTTCCCTACCTTGTACCTTTTTATCTAAGATACTCTGAAGCGTGGTTGCCTGGGCTGCTGGGGTGAATGTTGTTATAATTTTTTCCTTTAGGGGTTCCCAGTTGTCGGGTCTACCATTTTTTGTGTAATGTCTATACCATGTAAGCGCTGTTCCTGTTAGGTGGGCTGGGAATATGTTTAGTTTGGTTTCGTTTTGCCAGTGGTTAGATTGCGCCGCGATTTCATACTTATCGATAAATTCATTAGGATTTTCGGACGGTAGGCCGTGGTAAGTACCCGCTGATATGAGGGGTAGTTTTTCCTTGACTGTTGCCATGTTTTGTGCGGGGTTTGGTAAATTGTTTCTTGAAGGGCCTTCGTTACTTTCTACTGCTGTTTGTGAGCTTAGTGAAAGTGTGTCGGGGAAATTTATGTCCTCGTATTCCGTGTCGGAACTCTCGTCGCTTGCCGGGTTGTCGTACAAGTTTTCCCTATCTTGTAGAAATTGTTGGATTCTTGTTAGTGATGGATATTTAATTAATTCGATTTCTGTGAGATATTTCCTGCCTAATAGTTTCCTTATAATGTACTTTCTTTCCTCTGTTATCGGTGTTTTAAGAAACGCTTTGAGATCGGCTACCACGGGACGTAAAATGGCTACGGTGTCTTCTTCCCTACACTTTATGTTAAACTTTGTTAGGATATATATGAGGTGTTCCTTACTCACCCTATATATGTCTGTCGGTAAAGTTATTCCTGTTTCCGGCATTTCATTTCTTAAGATCGGGATTCCCTAAGCGTGTGGCGTTTATTTTTATAATTATCGTTTATTTATTTGGGGGAATTTTCCTAACTAGTACTTGGGGTATTATGTTTTCTGGTTTTAGGTTAATATTAAAATTTTGTTTTTTTGTTTTTACAGGTTTATTAGTTTATTAATCCCTATATTATTATCCTATTAAAATTCGTTTCCCTTTCCTGGTTTTACCAAAATATACACTGTCACACTTAAATATATGTAAAACACCTTCTTATATTCTACACATGTGCTCTCACTGTGTTCATTCCATCCTTGATAATTAAATCAAAACTGGCTGTCTCCACCATGTAAACTTTTTGAGGGGTTAAATTGATTGAATTGAATAAATCTGAAATTGTACTCGCTTAGCTAGTTAGAGGTAACTCATAGGACCGTGGATTGGAATGAACACAGATCAAGGAAATGAAAACACTTTAATATAAATGATAAATATAACCCAACTATAATAAATGATAAAACAGAATATTGTAAAAGGTGCACTTAAGCCTCCTGGACAATTTATGTATCTAGAGAGTCCTTTATCCCTGATAAACACATATAGTTTGTTCCACTTTCTCACTCCATGTGCATTTAATACATTTAAAATATTCACTTTGCACTTTAATTCTCCTAACCTCTACTCTTACAGTATAATAATGGTCCCTCAAGACAAAGGCCTGAAACACAATGACTTATGCATTTATAACATAATTAAGACATGACATAAAGGTTCCCTAGAATGATTTACAAAACACATACATAAAATAACCCCATAAAATAAAGCTTTCTATCTCTCCCTTGTTTAGTTATTATCAATATTCACAAATAATTCCTGTGATATTCTGAACAAAGGAGCAAAACACACTAAATAAAATCTTCTAATAAACCCTTTATATATCTGACATATTAAATATCTAATGCTTTATACATTCAACTTTCACTTGATATACTGAATAAGGAATCAGCATACACTAAATGGAGTTATCTAAAACCCTTATATATATCCGATATAAAATTAAAATCCTGTGATAAGCCCTTTATATATTTGACCTATTAATGATCTAATACTTTGTACATTCAACATTCATTTGGTATACTGAATAAAGAATCAATATACATTAAACAGAATTATCTAACAACCCTTTTGTATATCCGACACATTATTAACCTAATACTTTATCCATTCAACCCCACATAGCATGGCGGGTTCTTAACTTGCATTCTGATATCACCCCTTTTGTTTATATTAGTTAGATATTTTATCTCTTCGGGATATCTTATAATTCTCCTGCATTTACAATTTTTGTTATTATTATAGTTTATTTTTAACTCCTGCTAGCTATTATTTCTTGGCTTCTTTTTTTTTAGTTCGTCTTTTAATAATTTATTTAATATATCCTATCTGTGCACCTTTTTGTTTTAATGAAGTGGGAACATACCCAGATATTTTTGGAGATCTCTGTGACACCTCACGTCCCGTGTGGTGGTCGTCCTGTCCTCCTCCTGTCCTCGTCCCTCCGGGCCGCGTCGTAGGTCCGGTACCTCGGAGTTCCGCTCCCCCTGGGGTTGACGGCGGGTGGGTGTCCTCACTGATGTCCTCTGAAGATGGACCCAGAAGATGGACTCGGGTGCGATGGAATCTCGTCGAGTGAAGTGGTAGAGTGTCGTAAGGTACTGGTAGAAGTTATCGAACTCCCGGGTGCCCTCAGGTGCATTTCACTTTCCTGAAGACTTTCTGTTCCTACTCGGTCCGGAACAGCCCAGAAGAAGCTTCCCAGTGTCTACCTTACTCTTCCAAAACTCTCCGAAAACTGTCCTTTTCTTTTTCTCCCTCTATCGCCATCTTCCCCTCCAATCCGTCATCGTTACGCCTCCTAACCAATCGGTGATCGATGCATCCGATACCTCCATATTATTGGTCATCCTCCTCCTGATCGGCCTACTATTTCGACGAAATGGGCGTGTCGCTGACCGTAAGTTATTTTATTCTCTTAGCATGCTTGGATCATGGGATTGTTTGATTTTCTTAACGTTGTTCTCAAGGGTTTTGATTTTCAGCTTGATCATTATCGGGGATCGTAATTCTATACGTCCTGTTGTTCGCCGAGGAGTCGTGACTTCCCGTGGGAGCGTAATGATTTGATTCGATCTGTCTCTGCTTTCATAATTATTATTTTAAAGTAAAGGAGTAATTGTGTTTTAAATTTTATTCTATAATTTCTTTAATTATTTATATATATTTAAATTCCCCTTGTTTATATTACTAATACATAAAAAATGGATGGTGTGTGTATGTCTATCTGCTGTATGGTCCTCAATCACTCAAAAACTTCTGAACCGATTAGTATGAAAATTTACAGGAATTTTCCTTATTACTCAAATAAACACATCGCCCTATTTTCGTTCTGAAAATCCTATAGGGCTCTGCCCCACGGTACTTCCAAGCTCCCATGTATTCCTTATAAACATTCTACTTTTTTCAACTAAAATATGTATTCCTTTAAATGCTCTTATTGGTTATTTTTTAAACGTAACAACCAATGCTAAATTGTAGCAAAAGTCTTCTTTGTTTACGTATTACCGTGTGACCATAGTGGGTTTATTAGTGAATTTCCTTTGGAAAGTGAACTAGTAGCATGACCCGCACGGTGAAACTAGAGCCCGGGACCACCATAGAAGTTCCTAACGTGACCCCCTGAACACGTTTTGGGGGGTCGTTCAAAATTGTATATATATGTGTGTGTGTGTGTTTGCACTCTAGCGGTCGCTTTTTTGTCCGATTTACTTCAAATCTGGTAGGGACATTCCTTTCTGTAATCAGTTGGACAAGTTCGTTGGGCAAAACAATCGGAAAACCCTAAACCCCTTTTTTGGGGATTAATCTTTCAAATTTTGGGTTTTTGGGCCCAAAAAGGGTCATAAAAGCCCCAGATGTAAAATCAATGCATGTATAAGGATGGGAATTAGTGAGGCGAAAGTTTTAAGCCCTTTCTCGTCATTCTATCATACATATTTACCGAGTTATTAAAGAAAATGTGTATCGACTAAACACAGTACGTTGTCTTATGGGATTTTACACTAGAAAAGCCTGTTATTCCTTTGCTGGAGTACTTTTATCATCCCCAGCAACCTCACGCCTACTTTAAAGCCTGACTGGACCTTCGCCTAACCTTATAATGCGCAAAATTGTATTCCCAGCATTGCAGATAAATAGAACCAGGAGCATCAGAACAGCCAAAAATCAATATTTTCAGATTTGAATAAAAATTGGAATAATTGTATATTTTTAATTGATTTTGAGTTGTTATAGTTTTTTATGTGGAAATTCACTTCCCTGACGTCAGCGTGCTGCGTGTGAACTCGTTTTCCTCAGCATGTACACAGTTAAATAACCAGACATGAAAAAGTAGAGCAAGGCTTGGATCAGTAGCTTCTAAGAGCCACTAGATTGAAAGAGATTTAAATTGAAACCAATTTAAAAGTTTGGGTGTTTATCTATTTTCTTAATAGTTAATCTTCATTGTTATCCCATACAAGTTTTTTTACTTTTGTTCACCCAGCAAAGTTTGCCCATTCCACTCGCATAAAATCCATATTTTCTAACCATTTCTTGAAGGACGTTAACACCACTGAGATAATGAAAAATTTGAAACTATAAAAAAAAAAGATAAAAATGTATCGACTTGTGACGTGCAATAAAATGATTCATTTGTCAATTAAACATTCAAATCATTTAGATATTATTAAACACTTAACAATTTGTGTGTTTTTGTGTGTATTCTAATCTCAAGTTAAACTTTTTCTTTATTTATTTCAGGATTTCATTAAATTGGTATTGTCTTTCATGCCGTATACACTCTTGAAGTAATAAACAAATGCAGCTTTATTGGTGTCAAAGTGGCTAGGGGCAAGGGAGTTAGCAAGATAAGCAGCGTCGTTAACAAGATTTACAGATCACTGCAGTTATTTTACTAATAAAAGAAAGTCCAATGCAGATCCAACACACTGCTCTGGACTGGAATTAGTAATGTACTTCCAATTTCACGTAACAATTGAGATTTTAATGGATTTAATTTATAACTTTGTTTTTATATATTTTAATAGGTATTATAGTAACAATAATAGATTTTATTTAATTCGATCTGATGCAGGTCTTGTAATTTTACATATTTTTGAGTATAGTCAAAAAGAAATTGACACTTGCATCTTGTATAAAATGTATTAATCTATGTAAAATAACTCCATGAGACGATCATTAATATAATAAACGGTATCAGGAAACTGACACATACTTTCTCCCTTTAGCCCAACTTTAATGAATAAATTACTTTTTATTTACGAAATATAGAATACAAAGCACGGTGGAATGTACAGAAAATCTTGTAAACAAGTTGTTTTCAAAAAAATCCACCCAAATCCCTGTTTTGGAGGCGCTACAGAATCCATTGCTACACACTTAGTTTTAAGGGGGGAAATGACCCCTATTCCCCTCGGGGTTTTTAAGGGGCAACATATTTCGAATTTCCTCTGTTGGTCAATGCTAACTCGACAAGCATATCAAGTTAGAACGAAATTAATCAGTAAATACGAGAGAAATATTAATGTTTGTATTCCCCGTAAGAATAACATTGGACAACGTACTGCGTTTACCGCAAAATGATCGCAACCAGCAACCAGCAATCGTAGAATAGTAATTCACTATATTAAATTGTTCAGTTTTTTAAGCTATTTTTAATGGTGAATAGTAATATTTATTATATTGATGTTTTTTTATGAAGTATCAAAAAATTAATTTTTGATATTTTAAGTCTTGTAATTTTTGAACCCGAATTTTTACACAAATGCGGGTGGTGTCATTTTGTTGGAAAACCAAAGTTCTACAAAGAATAATGTTTAATCAAAATCGTTGGAGCCGTTTTTGAGGAATCTATATTTTTCATGGTTTTTGGGGGATAATTACCCTTAAAAATAAAAAATTAAAAAAAAATAAAAAATACCTGGAGATACCGTGGATTAGTACCAAATACCAACATACGAAATTTAATAAAAATCAGACCATTGGTTAGGTCTCTTGCTCTGTACAAATCCATACAGACAGACAGACACACGGACATCACGTAAAAATCACTTTTTGGGTTCAGGGAGCACCAAAACAAATTTTTCCACTAACAACTCAAATTCGAAAATTTTGACAAAAAAATACCTTCTCCATATACTACGTATAAGAGTGAGAAAATAAAAATCACACCCTCCAATCCTAAAAAATTAATATTTATACAATTATCAGGCGTACTATCTCGTCCAAATTAACAATCACATAAAAAATGTATTTGTAAGATCATGTTATTAGTTAGTCGTTGGCGTAGTGCTCAATGAAACGACGGACTTTGAAATCTTGGCAGCGGCCTCGTTGTCGTTGGTTCAAATCCCAGACCTGGCAAGTAAATTTGATCAATAGTGTTCAACTCGAAATATAACGACTCACCCCCTGCTTTGCTGGATAAGTTCCACGCACAGATCATAAGTCTAAGTTGACGGGAAAAATAAGTAGAAAAGAGGCTGCCACCCTCTTCAATTATTTTACATAACATATTTATAATGAGCTAAACAAACAAAAATAGTTTATTTAGAGATTTTAAGTAAAATAAAACAGAATCACTAGAAATAGGGTTATTATTAAGTATTTTTTAGTTAAGTTGAACTAGTAGTGATGGATGAAGTAACATTCTGGAATCATTTTATTGAGCTGTAATAATAATACATTTTATAGAAAATCTCATAGATGTTATTTAAAATCGGCATAGGATTTAAAGGTTTATTAGCTCAAGTATGGTGTTTGTTTCAAGATAGAACCAGTCTGAATAAAACTATAAAAAAGGACTGACGTGATTCTTTGCAGATATAAATTCAGTTGATTCCATCTTAGTTTACCAATAGAGCGTTTAATCCTGCTGTATTGATTGTGGAATTTAAGTTATTGAGTTTTCACCATTGTCACATACAAATTATCTACAATTCAAAATTCACCATTTAAATATTTTCATCACGTCCACTCGTGCCTGGAAGTGAAAATAATATTTGTTAATCTGGTATGAAAATATTCAATTGAAACTGTTGAGTTTGTTGTGGTGTAATTCATTATTGTATATGACTTTGCTGCCAAGTTTTACTTAGTGGGCCCTTTCGTAATGACAATTGCTGTAAGATAACTACTGTTAAAAAGTAAACTACCAAAATTACTTTGTGATTGCTCGTCAACAAAGAGCAGCTGTCATCGTAACATCAGCTGATCTAATGTATTCCGTGTGTGTACGCGATCTGCGGCTGTGTAAATAAATAGATCACTTCAGCGACTTGAGTCGACTAAGAGTGTCACCCAATAAACAAATAAATTACCTCGCTAACTTAATAGCCCTTGTACAGGAAACATTTAGTTATACCTAATTTGGGTCTGCAATAGTTTCCGAGGAACCAATCATAAACAATTATCCAACAATTATATCAACTCACTTCATAGATTTTTGTTGAAGGAGTAATTGATTTTTATATTAAAAGGAAATGTAATAACTATCATAGATATTCCTCGATAAGCCTCTAATATCACTGTTATTAATAAAATAAATAGAAAGAGCCTTATGCGTTAAACTACATAACAAGCTATTCCTTTCCTCTTACGTATTTACTGTGTTTAAAGAGTCACTAATATAAACTCTTATTTTACAATCTTTAGTTGTCTATCTTGAATGGTTGCTGAGTCGTTATAATAATAATTTTTAGACTAAGCTTGATCTACCACGTTTGATAATGCTTGAATGTCTGTTGTGTATACTAAATTGTCCAGATAACAATGTTTCAAAGTAATAAAGATAGTAAAATAAGTAGGTTAACTGAGCAAAATAAAATCACCAAATACGATTACTGATGACAAAGATCCATTTCGATGTCATGTCAAATAACAAAAAAGTAGAGCAAAACACCTACAAAATTAAAACGACACAACCGACTCCTATCTATTGTATTACAATACATATACTTGTTTATAAACATACTATGGCAACCGATATAACTCATATTGTATGATATATATTTAAACATATGTATAAAGAAATCCTAGTTCCTAAGTTCTTAAGGCAACAAACTCTTTTAGTACAGAAAAGTATATTTTCCTTCATATCCTAATATATTTTAATCTCACAAATGAATTCTCACTTAAAAGATTATTTTATTGATAAAAGCGTTATTATAAAGGATCACAAACCAATGGGAATGCGGTATAGAAGTTCAATATACCATTCACGGGCTGTCAGTTCAATGAGGCGTCTTCTTCGTTCACCTACTCAATGATATGAAAGCTCCTTTTCAATACTTTGTAAATATAAAAGAGTATATTATATTTATAAGATAAATGGACGTATTTCTTCCAGCAACGTAATTACTATTACTCTTCATTATATGGAATTCGATATCTCATTATGAAACTTACATTCCCTTAATTTAAATAATTGCAAGTGTTCGTAATGAGTTGCAACTGTTTATCATGTATATTGTAGAATGAAAAGTACTGCTATTATGTAATTGGGTTTTCTTGTATTACAGCATGTAGATAACCCTACGTTTTTATTGTCAAAGCAAGTTTAAAAAGTGTTCCTCTGTCATTTATAATACAGCCATTTTATGTACATCAGTTTGGTAAGGTTCACATGAGACCTATCTTCATCACCATTGATCTGATATTCTAAAATATAAAATTATTGTTTATAGTTGTTTATTACAATTTATTAAAGTGTTAAAGTAGTAAGTTGGTAAGTTGGTTAAAGCAAGACTACTTTCAAACTGGTATGTACTAGGTATGAGTTCGTCATTGGGTGTTTTGTCGTAGCATGTGGGAGGTTCTTTGGGTATTTGTTATGGTATAGTCACGGTCAGCCTGGTTATTTGTAGGCAACCAAGGATAGTCCGAGATACCTATCTCATAAACATGTTATCTTATTGTCAGGTAGCCACATGGCAAGACTGCTCATGAGCCCGCCCACTTTGGCAATAGGTTATGGAAGTTCGCTCTCTAGAAATGTAATCGTCTGTTATGACCGATCACTCAAAACTACAGTAACTAAATCGTGGCATAGCAAGGCTTATGCGCGTAAACTATTTTTAATTAAACATGTTGTTGTATTTTAATTATTTAACTTAATTTCAAACAACCATGTTAAACATTTGCTTTTGAAACTTGTATAAACACATCCCATTATTTCTGAATAATCTACAATTACTATCCATAGATACTAGAAACCGCCCAATGGTCCAGTGGTAGAAACCGACCAAATATTATTAAACGAATATCTGAAAACAAGTTTAATATTTAATGGGCTTTTTTGCGCTCATCTCTCTCTTCTTCTCTCTTCCCTCTCTCTCCCTCCCCCTCCCCAATCCTCACCACCAGGCAATTTTTTAATGTGTAGTTAAAAAGGATAGCGGAAGGGTGTTACTATTCCAGTAAACAGTAGCCTTTTTATTTATGCCTGAAACCTCTCCACCTCATCCTCTCCCCAGCCCTCATCCTCCCCTCATACAAACAGGTTTAATTTTTTTAACGTGAAGGTAAAAAAGATAATAGAGTGGTGTTACCATTCCAGTAGCTAGTAGTATTTGTATTTACTTTATGCCTTAAACATCTGTTCTCTCTGTTTTGTTAGCATTTATTATGTCAACAGCTGTCGAATATGGAATTATTTAATTAATTACTGTTCTTCCATAAGATTAACATAGAAACTTTGAATTCCTGTGAGGCGTAGCCCTGAGGAACAATGTAAATTATAATGGCGTTCTGCTCATGAAGAGGACACTACCTTTCTAACGGTATGCGCGAATTTATACTACGATGCACACAAGCTGAGAAAAATGGACAAGTTTTGTGCTTGCCTATTAATATAAAGATCAGGTGAAATGGTGTAGCTTTATCCTAATAAATTTAGCAATGTACTAATTTTTATATTTCAAAATGGATTTTTTAATTTCGGAGGTGTTTTGTTTTACTTCGTCGTTCTTTTACATGACATCGAAATTGTTTTTTGTCATCAGTAAACCCGCCATTGAATGAGCGCTTTATTTGTTTTAACTGTGGTGAGGACTATGAAGCAATAACTGTTTAATAAAAAGCACTCACTTATTCTTGTTGACTTGTTGACTTAATTAGTGTGACTTGAATTGTCATTAGCCAAACACAAAACAAAAATAAAAAATAAATTAAAAACAAACACTTTACATTACTTTAAAATCTGATGTCATATGTATCATATTTGTTTATTGACATCTCCTTCATTTGGAGTCACGACAGTGGCGAGTGCTGTTATAACGTTATAACCACTTTATAACATCCAAATTAAATAATTAAAAATAATTTCCAGGGTAAGATAAGTAAAACAATCTACTCACCATTTTTATTTTTAAAACATTTCAAAATAAGTGAACACTTCAATTATCCTCAATGTAATTAAACAAAATAATTTGAAATTGATATTATTTAATGTTTAAAAATAAATCACTCAATATTAGGAATACTATTGTATTTTAATCCTAATACTCACTTTTGAGACAGTATGGAATGTTTCATTACTTAATTCTCTAAATTTTGAGTAATGTGATAGATCAAAATTATATATCACAGTGACGATTAAATAGTTATTTTTCTGTGAAATAAATTAAGATCATCGAATAATTAGCAGAAGGTAATCCTGTATTTTTAATATAATCCTGTATATTTGTAATATCAAATTATACGTTGTTATAAATTACTCACACTACTGATTCAAGCAAAGTAGTGTTAAGAGAGTGTTAGGGGCCGACAGGTGTCCCATGTATTGAATATTCACGCGTCTGCGGCGCTGTGGTCCAGCCTTCCGTGGATTATTAATGTCCCTATGGCTTCGGCTTGATTTTGCAAAACTTGCAATATCAAAGACTTCCTAAGCATCCATGTATACGGTTAGGTTTTATACACAGTACCGTGAGGTTTACAACTTTACTTGTACAATATTCAACGTAGTTTATTTATGGTGTTTAGTATATAATCCTTACGACATTTACTACTAAATAATCAGTTAATATATTTAACTAATACAATTCCTAAAATATGTTTTTATTTTGTATTTCACTGTTTTATTTGAAATGTTGGCACTTTAAAAATATGTGACATTGACCAAATCATATTTTTTTCAAAAATACAAAAATATGAGTAAGAAGAAATGAAAAAACTATAGGAAAGTACATTTAATTTTCTTCATAAGTGTTTAGTATTTATTTTCGTATAAATAAAAATACAATTGATACTAGTGGCTTGAAGGGACCATAGCATCTAATGTCTTATTAGCTCTGATTTGTTTACTCTTTACATCCTGAGGATAATAAAACAATATAAGTAAGAACACATCGTTATTAAACAAAGAAGACTCGTAATCACATGTTTTTATGTAAACAAAGCTGACGTTTGAAATCCTCTTGCTTTTTATGGGGGATGTTTTACGTCATTTCTCGTTTGCTGATAACATTTCGGAAATAATGCTAGTTTTACCGAGTCTCTGGGATGCAGACCTTTAAGTTGAGCCCTCTCCCATTATTTTGCGATTTTCAAACTCCTACAATTTTGGCTTAACAATTTCGCTAACAGAATTATATATGATAAAGACGGTTTTTACCTTCTGCTCAAGGCCTATTGTCAAGAGTTTCCAGGTTCCACTAGTGACTTAGTTTGACCTGACGACTGACTACTTATGTAGCCGTGACTAACGGCTTAACGTGATGGCAGTCCGAATTTCAAAAGTCAGATGGATTTTACTGAAAAAATAACCAGGATTATTTGAGTGGTAGGTCTCTACTTAAACCTCTCAGCTATGACTCACCAATTATAAGAACGTTATGCTGTAATAATAACACAAATTAATATGCATATACAATTTTAGCGATTAATTTAAATAACACAAATTGGATTAATAAAATAACTTCAAAGACAACGGTGAATAGGAAGTGGTGTTGGTTTCTAGAGGAGATGCGTTTCGGGTGAGTGAACTTCATGAGCGCTTTATTCGAGGTTTTATGCATCAAAGCCGAAACTCAAACTGGAACTTTGATCCGATTTGTAATTTACTGCTGTAAGTTCTCGTTCACCACATTCACTACATATTGTGCAACGATCTAAATATAAATTGAATACACAATAACTTACAAAATTGGAAATAACGTTATTCTAATATTTATATTATAGCTGGTTGTACTTTTTTAATTTTGGAGGTGTTTTGTTTTACTTCGTCGTTCTTTTACATGACCTCAAAATTGTTTTTTGTCATCAGTAAACCCGCCATTGAATTTCGCTTAGTTAACTTAATTGTTTTACTATCTGATTTATTAGTTGGAAAATGTTTTATACATAAATTATATTTACGCATTACCGTACGTTGTAGGTCAATCTTCAGTACTGACTAGTCAAAAAACTCTATTGGAACATCTCTGCAACTATTGAAAGAAAAAAACTAAAAGTTATGACCGATCAGCTTTTATTATCAATTCTAAAAAAAACATAGTGAATACATATACCCCCGTCACAGCAAACCTTCGTACTCAGCGAATTTACAATGCATTCATATGTTTCTCACAACTACATTAAGCCACTTATCAAGTTTTATTAAAATACATAAATAAATAAGTGATCTATAGCATTTTATTTATTCACCATTTGGATAACATTAAGCCTGAGTACGCAGGTTTGCTGCAACAAGAAAAGAAGAAATATGTTTTTGTGCAATTATCAATGTAACTCAACCAGGTGAAGCTACATACTGAGTTTTATTAATTTATGTTCATAATTAAGGGGGATATATAAAATTTTACTTATTCTCCATAAGAATAAAATTAGGGCTGAGTATGCAGGTTTGCTGCTACTGGGATAATCAAAAAAAATGTGCAAATTTCAATATACCAGTACTACGTGAATCCAACTGCCAATTTTCATCAACATACATTCATAAATAATCGATATATCAAATTTTATTTATTCTCCATAAGGATAACATTGGACAACGTACTGTGTTTAGCACTTTGAATATATCGGCATCGCTTGGACGTAGAATCAAAATTTAAACACCAAAATGATTGGTTTGTAGAGCTGAAGTGATTGAAAAAAGCAAATTTGAGGTTTACAGAAAAATGAACTGAGGATAAGCAAAAAACCTTTTCCCCTAAGATAAACATGGGAGATTTTATGAGCACGTATTTTGGATTTTCTCCGCAACCACTTAACATAGGTAAATGATTCAAAATACTGTATTATTTGTTTTTTTAAGCTCTATAAAATGCTCAAAACCAAATTGAGTGTTTTAAAAACGTTTGGGTAAAAATTTTAAAAATCTGACGTTTTTTACTCAAGTTATCGTGTTAACGGACACATATATAGATATGTACATATACATAGATCTTACATTTGTACATATATATATAAATTTGAACGAATGGTGTTTTGGCATCTGGGGACCTCAAAAGAAAAAGTTATCACGGTCTCGGGCTTAAGTCTTACCATGAGACCTACGCTAATAGCTTCTTCCCTATAGGGGAAATTCGCTGATAAGTAAATAATAAGAGATTATTATTACACCGTACATACTTTCTCTTTCCTTTAATTTTATGTGGAGGTGTCTCATCGAATAATTGTTGCCCGATTATATATATTTCCTTTTAATAAAAATATCTTTACTCCTTTAACAAAACAAAACCTTTACTTTAAATAACAAAACCTGTAAAATAAGTTGATTTGTTATTGTTTATGATTGGTTTCACATAAGCCTCCATTATTGCAATACTAGCTGATGTACCCTTTCTTCGCACGGGATAGGCAAAAGAACAAATACTAACACTAACTGCGTTGTAAGTTAGCTTGAAACAGTTGTTTTTGCTTATGCTCTTTAAACTGTCAACTGGAAGTATCTACAGCTGTTCGTATTACAGTTTCTGAATGTTTACTTTCTTCTGAAATATAAACATTGAACCTTAGGACGATCACGGGGCGTAGCCCGAGAGGATTTTAAGGAAGTGAATAGGCCTATGTGTTGCACGGGTTCAATATCTACCTTTGTGTAAAGTTTCTGCCCAGTCGGTTCAGTAAATTTTGCGTTCACCCGGAACATCAGACAGACAGAAAGAAACCTCCTCTTCTTTATAATATTTAGATAAAATAGATACATAAAAAGACTGAGAAACACAAATTAACTGGCTTCTAATTTAAACTCTTAGTATAAAATATTTGAGAACTTTGGTTAAATTGAAAGTCAAATTTCGCCCAAATACTTTTCCGTTATATAGTTTGGTTAATGATAAAGCAAACCTTTCGTGATGTAATTTTCTTGAATCCCTTGTGATAGTAAAACTATAGTAAAAAAATTAACTGTGCTGAAAATGATATAACAACAAACTCATGATATAGTCATGATATGAAAACGTGTGGATGTTGTTATTATAAATACTTTAAAATATTTATTATTCTCCATTAATTTGCATTAAGTTATCAAATTATCGATTTAATTTAACCAGTTATTACCCACCCTACATTACACAATCATAGCTTTAATAAAAAACGTGTAAGACAGGTGAGTGCGATTGTGTTATAATTGATGTGCGTGGGACATCAGAGACTGTTCGTAATGGATTGCCCTAGTATCTGAAACGTCTGTTTGATTTATACACTGTCACTTCTATAGAGATTTGAGATCTATTCAATACTTAATAGATCCTTGAGTAGTTGAGGTTGCATTTAAGAGGAAAGCTTATAGCATTTCTTGATGTACCAAAAATATAGGTAAAAAAGACTTGGTAAAGTGACAATAGTTATACAAATATTTTTACTATATTGCCCTCTTTTGATTTTTATATAATGATAAGCAGATGTTCTTACCTTATAACATTTTTAGTATTTGCTGTGGTAACTTCTGAGTAGACTACCCTTGATTTGTAAACATAAATGACCAAGTAATACTTTTCAGCAATAAAATGTGTGAATCTGTTTAATTTGTATTCAGTTGTTTTACCTGATTTTTCTATATACAATGCTTCTGAAGTCTTTGCAGCTCATTTGAATTTAAAATATGTTGAAATCGTTCATCTTAAGAATCAAAAATTATTAGATTTAATTTTGCCATTAAATTGTTTACAACAGGCTTTGTTAGTACATGATTTTTCCTTACATGCTAAAGGTCCAGCAACTTAACCTAAACAGATCACACTACAAATGACACTGCAACTTCACACTGAAAACCAAGCAATGAGCGTTACAGAAATAATACATACCAGTGGCAAGCAGAAACAACCTTAAAATAAAATTGTAGGTCATGGCCTCATAGCCTCAAAACTCATCCACCAAATAGCAAGGATTTGGTAAAAGCCAATGCTTCAGCACACTTGTGGATTTTCACCTTCATGAAGACCGTCCATTACCAGGGAAACAATTGAAAAATGTTATACCTGAAACAGGACCACAATTCGAGTTTTGCTTAGCCGTTTTTGGGTTAAAATTTAAAAAAATATTAATAGTCTTAATTGGAATTTCCCACGCATTCCTGCAGTGTAATTTACTCTTGAGCACCATGTTTGTTGTTTACACAACAATTATATTTACATTTTAGATTATATTATAAACGAGCTTCCAAATTATTACCCTAACATTTCCAGTATTTGTCCCTTACTAATATCCGATTTGGTTCAGTGATATTATTTATAAAGTATAAGTGTGCATTATGTTAACCAGCATTAAAACACTATTTAAACCTTTCGAAAAGGGAGCGTAGAAAAACAGGACGCCTGCCTTATGTTTGAAGTCTTATACATTTACAACTCAAAGTCTTGTTTGCACTTCCAAGAATCTGTTATATTTATGAGCCAATTCACAGTATTTTCTCAGGTTATATTCTTCTAGATGGCGAAATGTTTATTGATTAATATTGGGATGTTTATTAGCAAATGTTATATGACATTATAAAAATAAATTTACATTAAATGTAAAAAGGCACCACAAGCACGTGGTATAGGGGCACAATAGTGAATGGGGGACTTAAAACTAATGTGGAGTCGCCACCCTTTTAGCAAGTGGAAATTGTACTTTTATGTCCCTGCACCGCTGTTTTACCTCATCATACACCTCCAAATTTACCATAAAAAACCATCAATACGGATCCATCATTTGTATGGGGTCATCGAAAAAGAATGCCTATATTTATAATATTGACTATTTCGAGTAGGATTTTCATATCGAGGCGAATATGGTATCAAATTAAAGAGGAGGGTTGGGAGTTTTTTTTTTTTTTATTGGTAGTAATCGTTGCGTTGTGTTGATTGGACGCCAAAAATAGCGTTGTGCGTCGCTGTCCCTGTCTATCCAGTACGATGTGGACCGCACAGCAGACATCTCATTGTTTTCTTTGGTTTACAGAGCTAAACAATAATTGTGCGTGTTCGAAACAAATTAATCAAACTTATGGTTGTTGCGATGCACCTGACAGTAAATCCATTCTAATTGGTTGTCATCGCTACTGTAGCTCCAGCATACAAGGCGAGATATGGAATATTGTTTTGATGATTGCCGTGCCACTATTGAGGCACATATCAAAACTTATTAAGAGAAGTAAAATAACACCAGTCCCTTTTATTTTAAGACTGTATTCGGCTCAATATGTTTATCCTGTATTTGGATTGAGAGTGCAGCGTACCACTTTGACCTCCTCTGACAGTAGGTTGTTTTGAATGGGGTAGAGAGCACCTTGGTGTACGTGTTAGACTCTCTTGACGGGGGGATCTTGGATGGCGATGGTGAAATAGTGAACAACCTCAGCCTGGGCCTGGTGATCGTCAGCCTATTAGTTGGCTCAGGCTTGACGTGAGTCTTTTTCCGAGTCTTGAGCTCAGACTTGGTCTGAGGCTGGGGAGGTTAGGGACTGGCAGCAGTTGAGTCAAGAGCTCAGATGGAAGTGAGGCGCTAGAAGATACCAAACACCTCTGCATAGCACCTCAGACTATCTTTGTGGCCAGGCTGATGACGGGGGGGGGTGATCGCTCCTCGGCAGCTGGGGAGAGGGCTGCTTGGCACTTGGTGGAATATGGAACTGCCACTGCACCTCAAGGAATGAAGGCCAGAGACTCCAAAGTCCTGATATTGACCCACCACCGAGGTACTCCCGCCATTCACCCTCGTCATGGCCCAGTCACAGATAGTCAGGCTGAACCCAGACTGGAGTAGACCCCTGAGCTCTCCAAAGAACAGCCAAATTGAATCCTCCGTGTTAAGAGTGACCGGAGTGAAGGACCGGGAAACGGTCTTCAGCATAGCCTGAGGAGTATAGGTGAAAACAAATCATGTTAAAATGACAAACGCGACTAATGATGTTAAAAAGACATGAGAGACTAATAAGACCAAAAAAAAAACAACCTTAAAACTCATACACCAGTACTACGTGAATCCAACTTCCAATTTTCATCAACATACGTTCATAAATAATGAATAACAATTATATTTACATTTTAGATAATTTTACGTGGTTTAGGGGCACAATAGTGAATAAACAATTCTATTATACAGTTGTTTTTGCTTCTGCTCTTTAAACTGTCAAATGGAAGTATCTACAGCTGTTCGTATTACAGTTTCTGAATGTTTACTTTCTTCTGAAATATAAACATTGAAACATAGGACGTTCACGGGGTGTAGCCCGAGAGGATTTTAAGGAAGTGAAGAGGCCTATGTGTTGCACGGGTTCAATATCTAACTTTGTGTAACGTTTTAGCCCAGTCGGTTCAGTTGATTTTGCGTTCACCCGGAACATCAGACACACAGACAGAAACCTCCTCTTCTTTATAATATTAAAATAAAATAGATACATAAGAAGACTGAGAAACACAAATTAACTGGGTTCCAAACTATATCCAGTGTTACTATAATCCAGTGTGTACTATAATTGGATCAGTGTTTATATTTTTGAGGCTGGGGACCTCAAAAAATGGGGTTCTTGAGTGCAGCTTAAACTGCAAAACAGACTAATCTTGGTTTTAAAAATATTGAATGAGCATTGATTTTGAGGATTAGAATATAAGAATATGAGGAAATTTCTCCCAATTTTCTCTTCAAACATTTCTGCATATTTGTTAAAACCTTCGACTCGTATTTTTGAGCGGATATTTGTTTGTTTGTTTTTCCGTGTTATTTGTTTATGCGTATAGAATTTGTTCTTCTTCGCAATATGTGAAGACAGACAGACTTGAGACGGCAAGGACTTGATAGTGAAGATGAAATGAGCTGAAGGCTCAAGTGAACTTGGTGAGTGAAGCTTAGGTGAAAGTGGTAAAACATATTTAACTAATATAAAAATAATCATTGTTCTTTTGTACATTAGAATAAACCACATTTTGTTTACAACGAAAACAAGCATAAACATAAACATTAGAACAGATGTAACTTAAACTGCTTTAGAGTAATGCCCGTGGGGCATAAACCTATGGGAATTTAATAGAATCCCTTCTTAGTGGTTACCTACGTAATGGGAAAAGTATACGTGCCAAATTTCGTGGTTGTAGGTGTAGAGGTTTGGTCTGAGAGATGATCGGGTTTTCGTATTTATAGATATAGATTAATACCCCACAGCAAAACCTGCATGCTCAGCGAATTTCTAATGAATATATAACTTAACACATTAAAACACTTAACAGGATTCATAAGAAATGTATTCACAAACAACCAATATTTAAAATATTAATTATTCTCCATTAGAATAACATTGGGGATGAGTACGCAGGTTTGCTGCAACAAGGAACACAAAATAATAGGGTTTTATGCAAATATCAATGGAACTCATCTTAGTGAAGTCACATACCAAGTTTTATCCATATACATTCATAAATAAGTGTTAGATAACATTTTAATTATTTTCCTAAGAATAACATGGGGACAAAGTACCTAGGTGTGCTGCTACGGAAACCATAGGCGAGAAATTGTTTTTTTTTTGTGCAAACAACAATAAACCACAACCAACTGAAGCCATATACCAAATTTCGTAAGTTTATGTTCATAAATAAGTGAGATGTACCATTTTTCTTTTTCCCCATAAGAATAACATTAGACAACGTACTGTGTTTAGCACTTTCATTATCTCAGTAACCAATTGACGTAGAACAATGGCCAAAATACCAGTTTTTTTGTTTTTTTAAGCTGAATGCAATAGTGGAAATTACAATTTTATTTAAATAAAAATTACATATTGAAACCCCAAAAAACCCATTTTCGGGGTACAAAACCCCCCAAAAACCTCCCTTCGGATGGTGCGATTCGTCTGGTTTTCGAACTCGTTCAAATAAATGGTACTTTACACATTTGTACTAAATTGCATTAGGATCGGTCCTTTTTACGAGAGTTATCGTGCTTACGGACATATATATATATATATATATATATATATATATATATGCATATATAAACATTTCAACGAATGGTGTTTTTGGCATCTAGGGACCTCAATATGAAAAGTTATCATGGTCTCAGGCTTAACTGTTACCATGAGACCTACGGTAATAGCGTCTTCGCTATAGGGGTAATTCGCTAAAAGGGAAAAGATTAGATTATTAGAAAACCACCAAGGCAAGCTTTCAGTAGATCTTTATCAGAATTCGTCAGTCAGATGCAAATGTTGAAAATCAGAACTAACGTCTTGGCAGACAACAAACTATCCCATCCTTACTTTCAGAATTTCTATAAAATGTTAACCAAAATTAGTATGCCATGAATGTAGTGCAACATTTTATTAAACCTTCCATATTCACAATTGTATTTGACCCAAAATGTGTGAAAATTGTTCACAACATTGAGAGTTGGCACATTGGAGACCTGAGAGTATTTACACACTGCAATATAGCCATAAGTAAAATAATAATTAAAATGGGTTTTGGAATATAATGAGTTATTATATACTGAGCCGTGACTACGTCCGCCGTCCGAAATGTCACGTCTCTGTTTGTGTCAACTTAGTTATAGTGCTGTTTTCTTGTGGCGAGGGTCTGGTGCTCCAGTTTGCTCGGCTTCCATGCAATGGGCAGAGTCCTTGCGTCCATGGACGTGAACCCCTCGGGCCGTCCTTCTATGCAATGTGCTCTGACGGCATAGACTGCGCGTCCGTCATACTAGAAGCTTCGTGGTGTTGTACTTCTGTTGTTCGTCCAATTATAAATGTGAAATTTTTCGTTTCTGTGTTTCTGTGAGTACACCATGGCTTCTTAAGCACGCCGATTCAGTTGGATGGGGTCCCGGAGGAGAGCGACCGTCTGAGCTGGGGCTTCGGCGGGGAGGGCTCTACTGGGGGTTCCTACCCCACTACTTCGCCTGCCACATGGGATCTGGGCTCCCTCTCCTGCCACCTCATCGCCCTCCGGTGGTCGCCAAATTCCTTGACCCACCCTGAAATGCCTGCCGCAAGTGTTGTTCCAAAGTATTTATTTATTTATTGATTGCAAGGACCGTTGAAATTTTTGAAAGTTTATCACTGTTTTAAGTTCTATAATTTATTTGGGGCCCCGTAAAAATTCAAACTAATTTATAATTGTTTAAGTGATATTGTACGTTTATTGTTTCTTGTCTTGAGTTATTTATTTATTTATTCATTTATTTATCTGCTCTGCTCTGGAAATTTTAAATTTAAATTTAGGAACGGAAACCCCAAGTTTAGTAAAATATTTTAAAAACTCCGACTTGAGGAATTTAGTTTTAGAATTCTTACTTGCTACCTTTTGAAGATTGAATAATAATAATAATTAGTGAATTTCCTTTGGAAAGTGAACTATTAGCATGACCCGCACGGTGTAACTTAAGCCCGGGACCACCATAGAAAATCCTAACGTGACCCCCTGAACACGTTTTGGGGGGTCGTTCAAAATTGTTTATATATATGTATATATATGTCTCTCTCTCTCTCTCTCTCTATATATATATATATATATATATAGACATATATATATATATATATATATATATATATATATATATATATATATATATATATATATATATATTCACCTAGATCCCTCTATTGTAGTCCATGCATCAAACCACATTCAATTGTAGTCCACAAGAAATTATCATATATTTTTATATTCTAATGTTATATATGAATTTTTTTAGTGTGTACAAGTTGGAAAAACCCCTTTCTGTCTTATAATTCTTTTTTATACAAAAATATTAACGCAGTTTTCTGTAATTGCATTTGTCACTTCACATTCAATTGTAGTCCACGGCCATTATGTGAAGCCAGGTAGCAAAGCACCATTGAATGTGGTCCAGTACGAGTATCACTTTACATTTGATTGTGGTCCTGGTTATATATCCCAATTGTAGTCCACGTGCAACGTTGCCAGATTTCCATAAGTCTTTTATCATGGGGCTTCCGAGCTGTTCAACCTACATGCATACTTCGAAACTCAGACACAAACTTTTTACTTTCTCCCGCTATACATAGCATATGGAGAAAGTATTGTTTTCGTAAAAATTATAGAGTTTTAGTTATTAGTGGAAATAGTTGTTTTGGTTCTCCCTGAACTAAAAAAAGTGAAATTTACGTGATGTCTGACCCTGTGTGTGTATCTGTGTGGGTGTGGGTGTCTGTGTGGATGTGTACAGAGCTAGAGACGACACTAGTTGTCCGATTTTGATGAAATTTGGTATGTAGGTAGTAATCCACGATATATCCAGCCTTTTTTTTAATTTCACTTTTACTTTCTCCCTCTATACATAGTATATGGAGAAAGTATTGTTTTAGTCAAAATTTTCGAATTTGAGTTGTTAGTGGAAATATTCGTTTTGGTGCTCCCTGAACCCATAAAAGTGGTTTTTACGTGATGTCTGTCGCGCGCGCGTGTGTGTGTGTGTGTGTGTGTGTGTGTGTGTGTGTGTGTGTGTGTGTGTGTGTGTGTGCGCGTGTGCGTGTGCGTGTGCGTGTGCGTGTGCGTGTGCGTGTGCGTGTGCGTGTGCGTGTGCGTGTGCGTGTGCGTGTGCGTGTGCGTGTGCGTGTGCGTGTGCGTGTGCGTGTGCGTGTGCGTGTGTGTACAGAGCTAGAGCCCTAACCATTGGGCCGATTTTGATGAAATTTGGTATGTAGGTACTAATCCACGATATCTCCAGGCGTTTTTTTAATTTTTTAATTTTTGATTTTTAAGGGTAATTATCCTCCCAAAACCGCCAAAAAACATGAAAAATCAAAATTTCTCAAAAACGGCTTTAACGATTTTGATTAACCTTTAGATGTTTGTAGAACTTTAGTTTTCCAACAAAATGACTCCATCCGCATTCCTGTAAAAATTCGGGTTCAGAAATTACAGGACTTAAAACATCCAAAATTCATTTTTTTGGATTTTTCATAAAAAGACATAAATATAAAAAAATATTACTATTCACCATTAAAAAGAGCTCAAAAAACTAAATAATTTAGTAACTTTAATTACTATTCTACGACTGCTGGTTTAGGAGAAAATTGAAATTTTCATTTAGCGGTAAACGCAGTACGTTGTCCAATGTTATTCTTAAGGGGAATACAAAAATTACTATTTCTCTCTTATTTAGTGATCAATTTCATTCAAACTTGATATGCTTGTCAATTTAGCATTGACCAACAGAGTTAATTCGAAATATGTTGCCCCTTAATAACCCTGGGGGGGAATAGGGGGCATTTCCCCTCTTAACCACGTGTGGATTCTGTAGTGCCTCCAAAGCAGGGATTTGGGTGGATGTTTTTTGAAACAACTTGTTCACAAGATTTTCTGTACATTCGACCGTGCTTTGTATTCTATGTTTAGTAAATAAAAAGTAATTTAATCATTAAAGTTCTGCTAAAAGGGAGAAAGTATGTCTCAGTTTCCTGATACTGTTTATTTTTATGATAATATTCCCATAAAAACCGTTAAAAACATGAAAAATCCAAATTTATAAAAAAATGGCTCAATAACGGTGTATAGAACTCGTTGGAAAATTTAACGATTTTCATTTAAGTTTAGTGGTTTTCAATAAAATGACACCACCCGAATTTCTGTAAAAATTGGAGTTCAGTAATTACAGGATTTAAATTTTCAAAATTATGTTTTTTTAATTACTTATATAAAACTATAAATTCTAAAAAAGATTACTTATCATCATTAAAAAGAACTCAAAAAACTAAATAATTTAGTATTTTTATTTATTATTCTACAATTACTGGTTATGGAGGTAATATCTTGTAACACGAGCCGATTTCGGGATTAAATAATAATAATGCCGGTTGGGAAACAAAATTACTATTTATTAAACTTTACAACAACTGATTTAAAAACCAACTTATACGCCATTAACAATAGGTATATCCGCAGTCAAAATCCAATAATTATGGTTGCATTAAATCTAGAAAAACAACGCCAATTAATAATTTAGTAGGGAGAGGCGACGCGACGCGTGTTAATTACATCGTCACATCTTAGGGACTGGGGCGAATCCCACGTCTTCTTCCCCAATGCTGAAGCTGCCCATCCAATGAGCGGCGGCCTCAGCACGTGACGTCACGGGAACACTTCGTTGTTCAGTGCTGCCCCCGACGATCACTCACGCCATTACTCAAACTAAGAGGCACAGGAATCGTGCGTTTAAGGCCAATGCAGAGCGTCAAGTTGCTGACGCAGCGCATTCCTGTTGATATCAACGCCGGCCGGACCCGTGGGAGCGTCTAAGCTGAGATTAGCTTGGAGCAAATATCCTAGCGTCTGGGGGTTGTTTTCATATTTTGTACCAGCCAACTCTTCAAAATGAAATAATAAATGAAATAATTGAAATAATGTTAAGAGCACCGTTCCTCCTTCTAATTTTAGATTTTAGTGACGGTAGAAATTTAATTATTACGAACGGTAAACTGTAATTATTTAATTACAGTGTCGTATTAATGGCTTTTAACGGTCTAGGGATTTTGGGCCGTCACAATCTTTCATTTAGCGATTAGATAATTTCATTTAGCGGTAAACGTAGTACGTTTTCCGATGTTATTCTTATGGTAAATTCAAAATTTTCCATTTCTCTCTCATTTACTGATCAATTCCGTTAAAACTTGATATTCAGGTCAAGCTAGTATTGACCTACAGAGAATATTCGAAATATGTTGTCACTTAATAACCTTTGGGGGGGTGATGGAGGGGGCATTTCCCCTCTTAAAGCCACTGTGCGTAGCAACAGATTCTGTAGTGCCTCCCAAAAAGGGATTTGGGTGAATATTTCTGAAAACAACTGTTTTAGATAATGTTCTGTACATTTTTCCGTACTTTATATTCTATGTTTTAGTAAATAAAATTAATTAATTGAAGTTGAGCTAAAAGGGAGAAAGTATGTGTCAGTTTCCTAATACCGTTTAATATTATCTTAAATTACTAGCTGGTTATTCGTGCTTCACACTACAAATATATGAAAGAACACCCGATTAAAATTCATGCTGCAACTGCATCTGTTTCATATCCATTAATCTATGCCCTTAAGAATAACCTTGTAACTTCAAGGGCCACAGATGAGGCGGATCCCTAAGTGATTGCCAAGCTTGGAATAGGCCTATATGGAGCCAAGATAACATGTACCTTCATTCAAATTTTCAGCTCGATTAATTCAGTAGTTTTTACGTTAAAACGGAACATACAAGTCCACAAGTCCAAAGACAGAACCTCTTTCTTATAAATGTACTAGTATTGGCAGCCGCTATCACGACTGCAGGAAATAATGAGCTGTTTCAGGAACAAAGCTTGTAGAAATAGTAATCCACAGCTGAATACTCCCGGCTCCGCTATTATATGCTAAAATGCCCTAAAAACGTAAAACTTTAAGCTACCATAACTCAAATAAGGTTGTTTTTCAAGATAACATGGGATATCTGCCTTGCAACATTTTAAGGTTTATTGTAACAAATCCACAATATATTTAATATTAAAATATTCATTAGAATGTGTATAAATTCAACCGCCAGCGTGCAAAATACCTTAAAAAGGGGATTTAATCAGATTATATGGGGATTTGTGTCACTTCAAGCCAAATTCTATTTTTTTTAATTTAAGTTAAATGTTGTTAAATGTTTTCAAATTGACACATCAGACTTAAATATTCAATAAAAGTTAACTACTTTTAATGTTTTGATAGTTAAAATCTACATATTAACCAACATTTAATTGTATTTAGTCTCCTGACATAAAGTCAGGAAGCCAAAAAACACGGCCCCTAACAAAATCACACAGTGGTACTGAATAGCATTGAATAAATGCATATTTAGGTATCCATACAGCTTAGATGGTGAGCTAAGCTGTATAGATAAATATGTATGAATTCAATGATAATAATAGGACCATAGTCTTTATTTTTCTTACCCTTTCATCACAATTTATTACCAAAGTTTCAGCCTGTTTCAACCAATTTCATACAACATAGCAGATTCTCTGTGAAATCGAACTCAATTTTTAGATAAATAAACTGAGTCAGGGTTTGTTTAGGCTTACTTCAAATATTTAACCGAAATATAGTTACTAGATTTTATCAATTGCCTTAAGCTTTTACAATCCTATTTGTACATTAGCATATCAACATAATTATTTATATGTTTATCCACCTATTTACGTTTTGTCACATTGTATGTAACCCATGTTGGATAAATAACGATTGATTGATCAATTGATTTGTCTCTATAAAACTTGATATGCCGGTCAAGTTAGCACAGACCAACATAGGATATTCGAAATAAGTAGCCTCTTAACCTTGGAGGGGATAAGGGAGCATTTCTCTCCTTAACTCCCTGTGTGTAGCAAAGGATTCTGCAGTTGTAGTGCCTTAAAAAATGGGATTTCGGTGGATATTTCTGATAAAAGTTTGTTTATATTGTAGCCTCTACACTATATGTACACTATACTATACACTATACTATATATGTACACTATATGTGTACTATACACTATATGTGTTTGTTTCTATATGTAGCAAATAAAAAAAAAATATTTATTGAAGTTGAGCTAAAAGGGAGGAAATAAGTGACACTTTCATGGTACCATATATTTAAAGATGTATTTGAAACTTTTAATCAAGTCTTAGTATGGGACTTGCTTTTACAAACTCCCACAGTAATTAATTCTGTGTTTTCTTATCTTTTAAACATGTAAGCAGTTTTTTGAAGAGACATAGTATAAAGAATTTATTTTTGTTAGCACTTTATAATCAGTTTAATGACCTAAGACCCAAGAGGAAGGTATATTTCAAAGTGTATTGCAATCCGTTCTGTGGTTTTTGAGATTTCATGATGAGTGAGTCAGTCAGTGGTATTTGAGTTTTATGTATTAAGATTATGTTGTAGATATAACCATCTCCATTTGTACTATGTACAGCACTATGAACCATCAAATTTTAATTAAAATCGTAAAACCAGTTTTTTGTGAAATTTGATGTTTCATGTTTTATTATGTATTATGTATACCACATATATGTTTACAAGGGAAGAAAGCCAAAACATATAATAATACAACTACAAATATTATTATTTAGTACCTAGACCAAGCGCTTTTCGTTGCTCCAAGAACAATATTTTCGCCATAACATAACAACTTTTTAGGCTCTCTGGTGGGGACCTAAGTTTGGAAAAACGTATCCCTACTAAATAACAAAGTGGTATGGTCCAGGAGCCCTGAGACTTGGGAGAGAGGGGAACGTATTCTAAATATTGTTGGTCCCCTACAACGTAGTATGGTGTGTGAGTAGTTTTGAGGAGCGTTTTTTAATGAATTGAAGTACTCCTATCTTCAGTATAGACCTTTTCTCTATAATAATAACATGGCAACGTTTTAGTCAGTGACGTAAGGAGAGGGCGGTGGTGGTTCCCTAAATTTGTGGTTATAAAAAACGTAACCAAATGTTATGGATGAATGACAACTGGCTAAAATCACGCAAACAATCGGAAATAATAACATATCATTTTTGTCAAGGAGCGTAGCCCTAAGGTTGGTGGGGGGGGGCATATCCGACGTTGGGATATCATTCAAGACATGAATCTTTGAAAAAATTGGATGTTTGGAAGTGATATAAGAAGCCACTGGAGCGGAGCCCTGAGGTCGGGAAAAGATTATCCGAAGTCTTTTAGTCTCCCAACAACCTGAACCTGGTATGGTCCGGGAACAGATTTGAGGACATTTTTTGCAATCACCTAGAGTACTCTTTCTCCATAACAATAAAATGACAATTTTATAGCGACTGGGGCGGAGTCCTAAGGCCGGGGTCATTAAAAACCTATGTACCCAAATGTTATGGATCAATGACAATTGGCTGAAATCACGCAAAAAAACGGAATGTATAACAAAAAGATTTGTCCAGGTGGGCGGAGCCCTACGGTTTGTGGGGGGGGGCGGTGTCCAACCTCGGGACATCATTCAAGACATGCGGCTTTGTAAAACATATCCAAAGAACCGTAACACGTCCACATTGGATGTTTGGAAGGGATAGAAGAAGCCAGGGGGCGAGTCCCTGTGGTCGCAAAAAACATTGTTGGCAGACATTTAGTCCCCTAGCAACATGTATTGGTCCGGAAGCAGATTTGAAGAGCCTTTTTCGCAATAACCTGGAGTACTCATTTTACAATAAGAATAACCTTGGCAATGTTTTAGCGACTGGGGCGGAGCCCTAAGGTCGGCGTCATAAAAAACCTAGGGTACCCAAATGATATGGATAAATGACAATTGGCTAAAATTACGGAAAAAAACAGAAAAAATAACAAAATAATTTTGCCAGGGGGGCGGAGCCCTAAGGTTGGTGGGGGAAGTATGCAACGTTGGGGCATCATTCAAGACTTACGAATTTGTAAAACATATCCAAAGAACCATCACACGTCCAAATCGGACGTCGGGAAGTGATAGAAGAAGCCAGTGGGGCGGAGCCCTGAGGCCGCGAAAATAAGTATCCAAAGACCTTTAGTCCCCTAACAACATGTATTGGTCCGGGAGCAGATTTGAAGAGCCTTTTTCGCAATAACCTGGAGTACTCATTTTTCAATAAGAATAACCATGGCAATGTTTTAGCGACTGGGGCGGAGCCCTAAGGTCGGCGTCATAAAAAACCTAGGGTACCCAAATGTTATGGATCAATGACAATTGGCTAAAATCACGAAAAAAAAACAGAAAAAATTACAATAATTTTGCCAGGGGGGCGGAGCCCTAAGGTTGGTGGGGGGGAAGTATCCAACGTTTGGGGCATCATTCAAGACTTAAGAATTTGTAAAACAGATCCAAAGAACCATCACACGTCCAAATTGGACGTCGGGAAGTGGTAGAAGAAGCCAGTTGGGCGGAGCCCTGAGGCCGCGAAAATAAGTATCCAGAGACCTTTAGTTCTCTAACAACGTGGTATGGTCCTGGAGCAGATTTGAAGAGCCGTTTTAAGACCATATAGGAAAAACCTTTTTATCCATAAGAATAACATGGCAGCTTTTGGTGCCACTGGGGCTTGCCCTGAGGTTTGGATAGGAAAAAACACGTACCTAAAATATTTCACACACACACACACACGCTCAACTAATTTATTAGTACAGATTGAATTAAATTATAGAACATAGTAATAAAATAATAACAGTTTTATTAAATTGGTTTTCATGATTTATTAGTTAGTTCATACACTTTCAATGTAGAATATTTTAACAGCAAGCCCTCATCATCGATTTTGAGACTGTACTGAGTAAATAAAACTAAAGCAAACTGGCAACACTGCAAACAATCAACAGTTTCCCACCAAAATGCTTGAAACGTCACTGGACCACATTTAAATGCGATTTGACACCCCAAATGTAGTCCTCAATTGTAGTCCACGTGGACTACAATAACAGGTAAAATGATACGCGCTAGGACCACAATCAAGGGGACTAGGAAACTATATATATATATATATATATATATATGTGTGTGTGTTTGCACTCTAGCGGTCGCGTTTTTTGTCCGATTTACTTCAAATTTGGTAGGGACGTTCCTTTCTGTAATTAGTTGGACAAGTTCGTTGGGCAAGACAATCGGAAAACTCTAAACCCCTTTTTTGGGGATTAATCTTTCAAATTTTGAGTTTTTGGGCCAAAAAAGGGTCAGAAAAGCCCCGTATGTAAAATAAATGCATGTAAACAGATGGGAATTGGAGAGGCGAAAGTGTTAAGCCCTCTTTCGTCATTATAGCATAAATATTTACCGAGTTATTAAAGAAAATGTGTATCGACCAAACACGGTACGTTGTCTTGTGGGGATTTTACATTAGAAAAGCCTGTTATTGATTTGTTGGTATACTTTTATCATCCCCAACAACCTCACGCCTACTTTTAAGCCTGACTGGACCTTCTCCTAACCTTATAATGCGCAAAATTGTATTCCCAGCATTGCAGGTAAATAGAACCAGGAGCATCAGAACAGCCAAAAAATCAATGTTTTCAGATTTGAATAAAAGTTGGAATAAATGTATGTTTTTAACTGATTTTGAGTTTTATAGTTTTTTACGTGGAAATTCACTTCCCTCACGTCAGCGTGCTGCGTGCGAACTCGTTAGCTTTTGCATTGTAATCTGAAAATTTTAAACCATGGGAAAGGTGGGAGTTGAGACTGAAGTTCAAACTGTGGTATTGGAGCTGTATTTACATGTGTTATTGTTGTTGTTTTTTTTTTAAATACAGTAGGTGCCTCTCAACGGTGAGTTTGTTTGAACATTTCCTCCACGGTCTTCCTTGTGGTTAGGTAGGGCTGTTGGCCGCCCCTTGCCCCGTCTCCTTGGGAGCACGCTTCCAGCTCAAGGTTCGCTTGGGTGTGGGTGCAGGGGCGCGGTTTAATACTGCATTTGGAAAAGATTTGGTACATTTGTACACAATTGGGATTCCAAAAACTTGAGTTTTCACACGCCCATCTATTAATAGTCTGAGGCAAGAAGGACTGAGTTAGCGATTCAGATGATAATATTGTTAAAATTCATGCTCATCAAAGCGAATTATTGCTCGATTTTGAGCAACGGGTTTACTAGAGTTTAACTAATTTGAAAATAATCACTGTTCCTTTGTACATTATAATAAACTATATTTTGTTTACAAAAAATACAAGTATAAACATAAACATTAGAACATATGTAACTTTAAACATATGATCTTTAAATATGAAATATATCACAGGTTGCATATACAACTTTGTTATTTTTAAACAAGTGAACGGTAATAATTCAAAGTATATTGGACAAATATACACGTAAGGTTTTAGCAGATATTTGTAATATTGATCTTTTAAACTGTAGCTTTGTCTACTGGTTTGCTTCTAAGAAGTGCTAGTAAAAATATCGGCCTCTAGCTATTCATTCATCTTGTTGAATAAATACAAACATTAATTAACGTGGTTTTTGTTGATGTGTTCTGAGAGTTGGTAAATGATTTGTGTTTTTATTAGTAGCTAGCTGCTTTAGTACCCGGTTTCAACTAGAGCAAGCAACATTTGTGTCCACTACATTCCCTGATTGACCTTATACCGTTCCTATTCTACACCTAAAGAATAGGGATGGTGGATCAAATATAAATTAAAATGGAACCAGATAAATAAGAAATGGAGAGACAGGAGTCTGCTTAAGGCCTAACCCTACATACAGCGGAATCTGTTCAAATAATATATTATAAATATCCTATATTTCTTTCTAAGCACCCAATCAGGGTCACATAATTCGCATAAAACCTCTCTCTTATCTTTTATTTTTCAAAATATGTTTTCCCTGCAGTGTTGATTCAAATAAAATACATGGTAATAATGTTCAGTCATGTCAAACGATTATTAAGTATCCTGATCAACTATATATAAAGCTAAGCCTAGGCAGTTCCGACAGGAAGCTAATTATAAAAGAGTTGAAAATAAGATGGACTTAGCTAATGTGATGCCGATAAATATACTATCCTTAAACATAACACAGGTTAGTTATAAATAGTAGATGGGATTACCTGCTAAGTAGTTATATGTTTTGTTTTTTGCGTCAGTTAATTCATATTGAAACATAGATGAACCCGAGGTGATACCATAGTAATTGATGTTCACGTAGGCTTACAAACAAACAGACAGACAGACAGAGAGTTGTGTGACTAGGGGTGATTGATGGCAGAGGATCAAACTGATATGAGTGATCTATTCTTCAGCCTTCCACTGAACATTGAATGGCATGTGCTTTAAGTGAGCAAGGGAGTGCACTAGTATTATCTATTATGTAGAAGTAATAAGTCAAATGTTTAATGATCTTAAAAATAAGATAATTGTCCCTAAATTGAATGTAATCGACCTTAGATTAACGAAATTATTTTAGAAAAAAAAACTCCTTCATAAATATTATATTCATAAAGAAAATCCCTTTAAGTTAAAGTAAAGTGGGACAGAATAATAATACAAATACGTTATCATTCCAATGTTGTATTAATTTTGAGGTTCGATACTTCAATCATATACCTTTGACAGATCCAACAGAGATTTTTTTTAATTTTATTTTTACTTTATCACCCTATACAATATGGAGAAAGTACTGTATTGTTTTTGTCAAAATTATCAAATTTGAGTTCTTAGTGGAAATATTCGTTTTGGTGCTCCCTGAACCCAAAACATTTATTTTGACGTGGTGTCTGTCTGCTTGTGTGTGTGTGTGTGTGTGTGTGTGTGTGTGTGTGTGTGTGTGTGTGTGTGTGTGTGTGTGTGTGTGTGTGTGTGTGTGTGTGTGTGTGTGTGTGTGTGTGTGTGTGTGTGTGTGTGTGTGTGTGTGTGTTGTGTGTGTATTTTTGTGTGTCTGTGTGGATGTGTGGATGTGTACAGAGCTAGAGCCAACACCAATTTGCAAATGTTGATGAAATTTGGTATGTAGGTACTAAACCATGATATCTCCAAACTTTTTTAAATGCTTTTGAATTTATGAATTTTAAAGGTAATTATCCCCCAAAAACCGTTAAAAAACATAAAAATCAAAATTTTCACTATCCACTCTGATTTTGATTAAACTGTAGTGGTGTAGAACTATGTTTCCAACAAAATTACACCACTCGCATTCCTGGGAAAATTTAAGTTCAGAAATTACAGGACTTAAAACATAAATTTTTTTTTCATAAAAAAATAAACGTTAAAAAATATTACTTATCACCATTAAAAATAGCTAAAAAACTAAATAATTTATTATTTTTAATTATTATTCTACGATTGCTGGTTGTGGAGGCAATTACAATTTTCATTTAAATTGTCCAATGAAATTCTTATGACAAATACAAAACTTACCATTTCTCTCTTATTTACTGATCGATGATATGCAGGTGAAGTTAGCATTGACCAACAAGGGATATTCGAAACATGCTGCAACTTAACTCTGGGGGGGACAAAGGGGCATTTCCCTTCTCAAAACCAGTGTGTGTAGCAAAGAATTATGTATTGCCTCCCAAAAAGGGATTTGGGTGGATATTTCTGGAAAAAGCTATTTTAGAAAATGTTCTGTACATTTATCTGTACTTTATATTCTATATTTAGTAAATCAAAAGTAATTTATTCGCTGAAGTTGCACTAAAAGGGAGAAAGCATGTGTCAGTTTCCTGATGCCGTTTATTTCCTTTAGTCAATGAAGACATGGTCAGTTGAGTCAGCAGGCAATGGCATAGTTATTTACAACTGTTCTGATTTATACAGCATCTGGCGTCTCATGTGTTTCAGATAAGGGTTGTTTGTCTAAACTTTGATCATACACTATACAACTTTTACTATTCTGTAGTAAATATACTGCTCAAACATACAGTAAGTTTACTTGTTATAGGATCAACTGTTTTTATGGTCAAATTTAGGTTGTCTGCATAATATACTATTTTTAAACCATTTTAAAAGTAAGTGGTATCCAGGAATTTAATTTTGCGATGAATAGTATGGAGGTGGTGACGAACTGAGTACTTTCTTTCTTTTTTTCTTTTCTTACTTTCTTTCACTCGAAAAATATATTTATTGAACACAATAGATTTATGAGTTTGTCTTTTTTATGTCTATACTTTTATAACATGTGAATATGTTAAGAATATATTTGTTTGCTTATAAAGAAAGTGATTCTTGTAATAAATCTGGATCTAGTATATTGATCATAGCCAAACAATTTATAGTTACTGTTTTAGATTCATAAATTTAATAGACGTACATTTCTAACACAAATCTGTTGTAAACCCAACTGGTTATTTGTTAGTAATCAATAAATTATTGTATTTTTTATCATGCTAAATTGTATTCAATCCCTATTACACATTGATTATAATAAAATTTAATTGGATTTAAATGGTTATATTTGTATAGGAAACTTATTTTCAATAATAAAAAACCTTTACACTTATTATTTGTAAAAGAGTGCTTGTAATACCAAATCCTTCTGAAGAACCGATTTTTTTATATTTTATTCCAGTTTTGTAGAATATTTTCAGATCAATTACACTTAATATCAGATATAATAAACCCCAATTACTGGAAAAATAGATAGGTTTCTTTTACACGTGTAAGTTTTATTAAGGAGGCTAACAATAACTGCATTTATCACGGAAAGCAGATGGACTTGTATTTTTATCACGTTATTCTATAATCCCAAGATGAAATGTATCAAAATAATAGATTAGTAGCAACTACAAAGTATTATTAAATCAACACCTACAGCCGTGTAGTTGCTGTATTTGCTCTGAAATGATCAGTGAGCAACATGTCAATAGCAAATAATATAATTAAAATCATAGTACGAATTCCAAGCTTAAAACATACACTTTTATGACGTTAGTTAATAATATTTTTACGTTGTCATGTGTTTGTGAGTATTTAGCGTAGATCAACAGGTATACATGATTTCCTGTCCACAAAAGTAAAGGATAGCAGTACTCTCTACGAAAATAAAGGAGAGCAGTATTCTCTACGAAAGTAAAGGAGAGCAGTATTCTCTACGAAATTAAAGGATAGCAGTATTCTCTGTCTCGTTCCGTAACAGTCCCTGACTTTACTGAATACGTTTAATAATCAGACCTAAAATAGGTTTACGAGGAGAGTAAGGTTTGAAGAGGCCACAAAAAGAACATAAAAACTACACAAACACGAGGTTTAACCTGTTTTTGCGAGTGTTAGAGGTTCGACAGTGTCCAATGTATTGAATATTCATTTGTCTGGGCCACTCAGGTCCATTCTGTCTTGAATTAATAATGTGTCTAAAGCTCCAGATCTGCTTTACAAACCACATACAACATTATGGGCTTGTTAAGAATTTAACCATCGCATTGGTATTGGATTCTTAAGTAAGTGATATGAGAGGAATTTAAATTACAAAATATTATCATTGTTTGTGGACAGAGCAAACCTTTTGCGGCATTTGATGCAAAATTATTAGTAATTCAATACACATCTATAGTGTTTGGTCCTGATAGTTTTGTTTTTACTTAACATATTACTGTTATGTGTAGATAAATATTACGCTTGATGCTTTTTATGTAACTATGAACAAAATCCATTCGTATAAAAGAGCAAGAAGAACATCAACGCACGTTAGGAGGCAATTATTACAACTTTTCTCATGTATTATTTAGTCAACAAAATAAAGATTTTAAACTCACCTAATTTTAATTATAAAGTACTATTACCAGCGAATTCATAAGACATAAAATTATTTAATTTTAATTAGCTTTAGATTGCACTAATAATTAACTTCAAAGGCACGGTGAACAAAGCTCTCGGGTGTTGTGTAATAGAGATGACATGTTCCAGGTGAACACACCTCATGAGCGTCTGATTCGCAGTTTTGTGCATCAGATATTAAATTTAAACTGGGTCTTTGATCCGCTTTATAATTGACTGATTTAAGTGTAAATTTACCAACTTCAAGCTACATGCGAGTTAAAAATTTATATTATTACGTCTATCCTGTATATTCATTAATAGGATTATTTAAATATTGTTCTATTGTTGTATGCTTACCACTTTAAAAATTAAAAAAACAGAACTCACTAATTTTGTTAGACTACTACAGGGTGAAAATCACAATTCAATAGTGTAAATTTATTAATATATGGTAAGACACTTGTCTCGTAGTTAATTGTATATGTATATTGAAGCTGATTTTACAATTATTAATTAAACAGGATAAATAAAATAGTCTTACAACACTATAAAGTATATTTACACTTACACTGTACTTACATACAAGACGGTAAAATATACACAAAATATGGTACGATCGATTTCAACCAGTTACACCGGTCATGATCAGGCCCAATCAAAGAAAAAATACTGGAGTTTTTACGGGAAGATTGTCGCCTAGTTTATTCAGTTGTCTTTAGTGCCTCTTACGATTATTAAAATAATAAACAAAATTGGGACTCCAATCCCGAACCCACTTCCTTTTCACATAGTAAATTCAATAAATATTTTATTTGGATATGTTTACTGCAATCACATTATATTTTATTTAAAATATCAATACATTTTTCTTTTACGATTTATATTATTAATTCTCATTTGAAAAAGGAGAATCTACACCTCTCCTAACCCCACTAGCAAACTACATGTTTAAATGTTAATGCGCAAAATACATTAACATTTATAAATAAACGATATAAGCCAAATGAATTTAAATAAAATATAAATCTAATTGAGTTTGGTAAATTGTCTTTCAGTACAAAGTTAGATAAGAACAATAACAACATTACAGACAAAAAGAGGTAAATGGGCATGATACTTGCATCTACTGGCCATAAATTTAAAGCGTAAACAATAAAGTTGTAAGTCACCATGCGACCATGCGGAGAACTCATACAGCAATCACTCACAAAATATAAATCGTAAAAAATAAATGTATTTATTTTTTAGTAAAATATAATGTGATTGCGATACACATCTCCAAATAAAATGTTTATTGAATTTACTATGTGAAATGGAAGTGGGTATGGGATTGGAGTCTCAATCAAAGACTTAAAACTACTGGACCGCTCGCGCCCGTGGTGAAGCGAACCAAATTTCGGTCCGGCCGCGTTCGAGGTCGCGCCGCAAATGGTGGGCCACCGCGGCAGCGCTTAGCGTGGGGGATATAGGGAAAAACACGACGCGCGCTCACTTGAATTGAATTTGCAGCCAGGGAACATTGTTTATGGTTGCCTTCTGATCCGTATTCCTGAATATTTTATTGAATTTTTAATACCAAAAGTAACTATATTCAACCAGGTTTAGTTGCATAAAAATAACAGAAAGTTGGGAGTTTTGTAAAATAATCTCCTCGATGGCTGATTCTTTCATATTTCCAGTCATATAAATTTATGTACCATCGACTAGGCTTTAGGTGTTGTCCAATAATGATGTTTTGAAGTTTTTGGTACTGGAATGAATTTTTTACGAGCAGTAATATCGTTTTTTGGACTAGTGAAACTTTGAATTTTAGTATATAAACTTCGACGTTCGCCAAAAGTTGTAGATTGCATGAAAGTTAATTGGCCTATATCATAAAATTTTGTTGATGAATGAATACCATACAAGACAAAAACTTTTTAATAGCAAATGCATTCTTAATAAACATTAATTACCAACATGGTTACTAACTTTAAACGTTACTATTAGATCTCTAACTACATTTCGTTGATCAAATGTGATTAAATTGAAAGTTGGTTTGTTAATTTACTTAGTTAATTGGGAAGGGTAAAAGCGATACTAAACCGTAACCCGAATTCGACGACTAAAACTAACTAATAACGATGTATTTTATAAAAAAACTAGACCATGTTGTAACACAGCATCACTGAGTTGAATTTAACAGCGCGGTACGGCGCGTGGCACGTCTTGGATAGAGCGCGGCGAAAGGTTTCAGCATCTTTCCAAACGAATTGTAGGCAAACCAACAACTTTACCGAGCAATGTTAGAAATAAAAGTTTTAGAGAAACCAATTATCTACAACTTTCACGCTGAAAGTTTGTTTCTAACCTAAAAATAAAAAACTTCCTCGCTGAGTAACTTTTTCAAGTCCCTCTTTAATAACACGTAAGAGTTTTTAATTATTAAAATTATTAAAACACGGTAAAATAAAACAATATTTATACTTTCGGATTCCGTAGTTCACGTACACAAAGGATATATAAATTTCATTACAATTCAAACATGGCAGTGAAGTCCAGGAGCGTGTAAACGACAGCGCGTTCAACGCCAGTAACAGCTCTGAGCACACAGTGGCCCACCATTTCTGTTCCGCACAGTCCCACGCGGACCGTTTTTAGTTCACTTAGTTCACTTAGTTCTCTCCAGTAGTTTTACCTCGATGGTCTCAATTTTGTTTATTATTTGAATAATCATAGGAGGCACTAAAGACAACTGAATACACTAGGCGAGAATCTTCCCGTAAAAACGTCCAATACTTCTTTCTGTTTGGTACTGAATATGTCTATTTTGACTAAATGAATACTATTGCAAAAAAATCTTATTAACCTATAAATAATACATATTTAGCATAGTTAATTTTTGTCTAAGAGAAAATTTTATAAGGTTATATAGCTCTTAATATAATCAATCCAGTCAATATATACGTGAAACAAGAGGTACGTCATAGAATAGAATCTAATTAAATTTGCATCTCAAAGGCGTGCTTTGCACTGTCAGCAAAGGCTTTGATTCATAAGCTCACTTTAATCATTTTCCTGCAGTTATTCTCCTTCCTACCAACATCATGCTTGCTGTTTGATGTTAAACTACCTGGCTTCCCGTTACTTTCAAAGCAACTGCAAAACTTTGCGTGCTAACCCTTGTGTTAACTCTCTACTTACTAACTGAGACTCCACTAAAACATAAGTAATAAACTTAGAAGATCGTAGTAATTATACATTCTAGATATAATATGCCCTCATAATCTATATTTAACACAAAATTAAAGCAATATCTTTCTTTCATTTTCACATAGGCAAATAATTGGCAAACAACCGATACACAATAATAATTGGTTCAACCGATACACAAGGGTTATTAGTCATTGTTATATCCTACAAAAATATCGTTAAACTTAAAAGATGCTTTGGTGTCATTAAACTTATTTGTTTGCTGTAATTCGTCATTGCAAAAGCTGTAAAAATCACATTAATGTTTAAATTACTGCAATTCATAACAAGCTCTTAACAAATTTATTTCTCACTCAACAATAAAGTTCGAATTGAAATAAATACATTACCTCTATAAATCTTTATTTTTACAATAAAAAAAAAAATGGTGTGCTGCTCTCTCTGTAATAATCGTTACGACATTTGTCAAAGGAAATAAAAATAAAAATAAACTAGCATACTAACATAAATGCAAAGATTTATTTATATGTTCATGTCTTTATGAATATCCGTTAACTCTTGCATAATATTAACACAGAGAATTAAACAAAAATGTTTAAAAAAAGGTATGGAAACAATATTAACAGGTTTAAAATTAAACTTTCAATAAAATCATTAAAAAATGAAAGAAACAGGTGAGACGAGCAAAGACCTGTCAAACTAACTATAATTTTTTAATTATAGGTAAGACTATAGTGTTGGTTTTTAACTGTATTTTAAAGCTGAGTATTGTTTAATGTATAAAAGGATATATTATGTTTATAAGGTAAATAGACTTCTTCTTTCCAGGAACGTAAATACTTATTACTCTTCATAATGTGGAATTCTATATCGCATTATGAAATTTGCATTACCTTGATTTTAAAAGTTAGTTGTAATTATTCACCATGAGTTTTAAGTGTTCTTAATGTTTAATGTAGTTTAATTATAAGTACTGCTATAATTTAATTGATTTCTCTTGTATTATAGCATATACATAACACTGCGTTTTTATTGTCAAGGCAAGTTATTAAAATTCTACCCCTGGCATTAGTTATTCAGCTATTTTATGTAAATCAGATTGGTAAGGTGACCTTTCTTTATCACCACTGCTGTGATATGCTAAAATAAAAAAAATAATTGTCTCAATTTGTTTATTACAGTTCAAAGTAAAGAAGTAAGTTGGTATAATGCAGAATGTACATACATTTCCCAAGACTACTTTCAGACTGGTCTATACTAGCTCTGAGTTCGTCATTGGATAATATTTCGTAGCATGTGGGAGGTTCTTTGGGTAATTGTTATGATATACTGGTTATTTTTTACCAAGGGTAGTCCGAGATACCTAGCTAAAAACATGGATAGATTGTCCGGTAGCCAATGTGGGCAGACCTGTCTTCCGAGATCATGAGCAGCCTTTTCACGGGTTATAGAAATTCAATCGCCAGTTATGTCCGATCACTCAAAACCTAGCTAAAATGTGGCATTGCAAGGCTTATGCCCGTAAAATATTTAAATAAACATTTTTTTCTAATTTAATTATTTAACTTAATTGCAAATAACGCTGATATATATTTGCTATCAAAACTTGTATAACCAAATCAATTAATTCTTGAATTACCTACTATACATTAATTTAATTGTTGCTGGATTAGGAAACCCCAGCATAGCTGCTAGGCACGTCTTCCACAAGCGGGAATTTGCCACAGGTTACCGGAAGGTTGGGATATAGCAGGAAAGGAAACAGTGGAATGGGACAGGCAGCCAAGTTGACCTTCCACAGAGCCAACCGTGCTCCTGTGAAAGCTGTGACCAGGCTCAAACAGGTGGACCCTCTCTGCCTTCCAACTGGTCAACTCAACTGACAAGGTATCCATGTACAACTGCCAGGGACCGTACATTCTCAGGTTTGGGACCAAACCCGGAGTTTCCGTCCCAAGCCGCTGCAAATGGAGGTACCAAAGGTGGAAGGAAAGTTTGTCATAACGGACAGCCAAGAGACTTACCATATTTAATGACAACTTCATTCGCTGTACCCAATGTCAGCCTCAAAACTGGTCTAAACCAGTTTTAAGGATGTTCTGGGACTCTACTATTCCTATCAATATATATCAGGTGAAGTGAAGTAGCTTCAAACTAACAGATTGTGTAATATACTTGATTTTCCATTCCAAAATTGATTTTCCTGTAGTGAGGACTATGATGCAATATATATTTATTGGAAAGCACTCAATATTGTTCTGATTTGAAGTGAAGCAGTTTCCATTTGCACAAACGCAAAACAAAATACCCCGTAGCAGCAAACCTGCGTACTCAGCGAATTTCCATTGCATATATATGTATCTTAATACCACATAAAACCAAATACCAAATTTCATTATTATACATTCATAAATAAACGATATATGACATTTTAATTATCCACCATAATAATAAAAACATGGTGGCTGAGTATGCAGGTTTGCTGAAGGAAGGAACACGAAAAATGGGGTTTTATACAAATGTCAATATAACTCAATTAGCTAAAGCCACATACCAAATTGTATTAATTTATGTTCAGAATTAAGGGAGATAACACGTTACTTATTCTCCATAAGAATAACATGGGGGCTGAGTACGTAGGTTTGCTGCTACGGGAACTATAGGCAAAAAAATTGTTTTTTAGTGCAAAAATAAATAAACCACACCGATATGAAGCAATATACCAAGTTTTATAAGGATAAGTTGAGAAATAAGCGCGATATACAATTTGTCTTATTCTCTATAAGAATAACATTGGACAACGTACTGTGTTTAGCACTTTAAATATCTCAGTAACAAATTGACGTAGAGCAATGATTAAAACACCAAAGAGTTTGGTTTTTTAAGTTGAATTTAATGATGAAGAATAAAATTGGGTTCACTAAAACATTATATGTAAAAACCTCAAAAAACCCATTTTTGGGGTACAAAACCCCCCCAAAATGCCTCTTTGGATAAGGGGATCTGGCTGGTTTTCGAACTTACAGTCATAAATGATGCTTTACATGTTTGTACCAAATTTCATCAAAATCGGATCATTTTTACGAGAGTTATCCCACCCACGGACACATATATATATGTATACAGTTTTGAACGAATGGTGCTTTTGGCATCTGGGGACCTCAAAACGAAAATTTATCATAGTCCCGGGCCTAGGTCTTACCATGCCGACTACGGTAATAGCTTCTTCTCTATAAGGGAAATTCACTAACATGGAAATTAAATAAAAATAAACACTTCACAATAATGTAAAATCTGCTGATATGTTTGTTTTTATTAAATTTCTTATTGGCAACGGCTTCATTTGTAGTCCCAACAATGGTGAGTGGTGCTATAACCACTTTTATAACCATCAAATTAAATAATTACAAATAATTTCTAGAGTAAAAATAAATAACACTATATATTCACAATCTGTATTTCCAAAATATTTTCAAATAAGTGAACTCATTAATCAAAATTATATGCATCTTATATTAATAAATGTTTAAAAATAAATCCCTCATTATTAAGAAAACCGTTGTCTATCATTCTTAAGACTCACTTTAGAGACAGAATGGAATGTTTCTTTACTTAATACTCTAAATCTTGACTAATACGCAAGAAAAAATTCATATATCAGAGTGATGATGAAATATATGTTTCTTTAATGTGACATAAATTAAGAGTATCGATTAACTAACAGTATTTAATCCTGTTATACATTTAAAAGTGTAAATACCAAATTATTCGTTGTGGTAAAACCACTCACACACGAAATCCAAGAAAAGTATTGCTAGGAGAGTGTTAGGGGCCGACAGGTGTCCCACGTATGAATATTCACGCGTCTGCGGCGCTGTGGTCCAGCCTTCCGTGGATTATTAATGTCCTTATGGCTTCAACTGGATTTTGCAAAACGGATACAATATCGAAGACTTCTTAAGCATCTATGTATTAGGTTAGGTTTTTACACAATACTGTGAGGTTCAACATTTTACTCTTACAATAGTTAAAATCGTTTATTTAAGTTGTTTAGTGAATAATACTTACGCCATTTTCCAGAGCATATTTTAAGGGATTAGCACTGGGCGACATTTTACCGATCCGACTTTGGGTAGGTTAAGGTAATAGAAAATAAGTAATTTCACCCATTTCCCATTTGAATGGTCTGTAGTTAAACATAGAAATCTTAAAAACACTTAGTTCTAAAAACACCAACAGGTAGGCATAGCTGCACATTAACCGGCTGGGTAACAGGTACCCCCCTTTCTCTAACAAAATCAGACGTAAGTTTGATTTTAAATTACACATTAACTTTGCACCAATCTGAGAACTGTGCAATCTTTTTTCACTTTAAAATGTTTTCAGAATAATATTAGAGCTTTAATAAATATGCCAGCACTGCTTAAAGGCACTAGGTGACAAAAACTCATTATTGGACGAAAGCTAGGGTAGCTAGCTGGTAGGGTTGCCCGTGTCGCTCAGTTAACATGTTGTTTTATGTCCTGCCATGTTCTACTAAACAATCAGTTGTTTCATTTACATAAATGAATTCTTCAAATATGTTTTTATTTTGTATTTTAGTGTTTTATTTGAAATGTTTGGCATTTGAAAGATATGTGACATTGACCAATACATTTTGTTCACATGGACAGTAATTGAGTAGGGATAAATGGTAATACAGTTCGGGGCACAGTGCTTGATGCCTGGTTAGCGTATGTTCTGGAATTACTTTTCGCCTCTATTCGGCTTATTACCGTTAGTGTTACAGTATGCTTTTGTCAACAGAAACCAAAATGAAATAACTTTATTTTAAAATATTTGTTTTGGTTATTTTCTGAATTGTCTGCTTTTAATTATGAGAAGTTTGAGTTGGTTCTCGCCTTTCCCAGGCGTCAAGCACCGTGGCGCGAACTGTACTATAGTAACGTATATTTAATTTTTTTCTCAAGAAAAAAATTATTTTCTTATAAATAAAAATAAAAATAATGTTGTTTTTACTTTCTGGTCAAGGCCTGTTGTCAAGAGTTTCCAATTCGCACTAGTGTCTTAATTAGACCTGACAAATATTTATGTAGCCGTGAATAACGGCTTAACGTGGTGGCAGTCCGAGTTTCAAAAATAAGATGGATTTCACTATTTTTGTCATGGAAAAAATCAAATAGGTACCTTTTAGCTATGACTTACCTATTATAAGAATGACATGCTGTAACAATAAAACATATTAATATAAATATAATATTTGAGCGATCAGTTTGAATATACTAATTGGATTAATAAACCACTTCAAAGACAACGGTGAACAGGAAGTGGTGTTAGTTTCTAGAGTAAATGCGTTTCGGGTGAGCAAGCTTCATGAGCGCTTGATTCGAGGATTTATGCACCAAAGCCGAAACTCAAACTGGGACTTTGATCCGCATTGTAAATTACTGCTGTAAGTTCTCATTCACCACATTCACTACATATTGTGCAACGATCTAAATATAAAGTTAATACACAATAACATCCAATACTGAAAATAATTTTATTGAAATATAATTAAAAGTGTAGTTGGTTGTACTATTTTAATTTTGTAGGTGTTTGTTCTACTTTGTCGTTCTTTTACGTGATATCGAAATAGATTCTTGACATAGTAAACACAATATTGAATTTTGCTTAGTTAAATTACTGGTTTTTCCGTCCGTTTTATTAGTTGGAATTATATATAAATTGCATTCATGCGTTATCGTTCATGGTAGGTTAACCTTCAATATTGACTCATCCAAAAACTCTATTGTAACGACTCAGCAACTATTCAAGGCAATAAACTAAATGTTATGACCGATGACCTTACATTATCGACTCTATAAAACACAGTTAAAACATAAAAGTGAATAGAGAGTGATTATTATTTTGTTTAACGTAAAAGGTATTCTTCTTTCTTTTAATAATTTTACGTGGTGGTGGTGGAGTCTTGTCAAAGAATACTTACCCTGGTTATTATATTTCATGTTAGTAAAAAACCATATACTCCTTAAAAATGACATGTGAAGTGAGTTGATATGTTATTGTTTATTATTGTTTTTACATAACTTCCGTTATTGTATTATAGAATGGATACAGAAATAGACTGAGAGATAAAAATTAAGTGGGTTTAAATAGAAACTCTGAAGTATAAAATATTGGAGAGTTCTATATATTAATACGCTAAGAGTTTTTTTATCCACAGTCATAACAGCTGGACGGTTTTATAATGTTTGAGGTGTAAAATTAAAGGCATTTTTGTGAAAATTTGCAATACGTATCAGAATTTACAAAAAATACATCACTTAAATATAGTAAAGGGCTGAATTTTCGTAACAGATGGGCTATCCGACGGCGGAAGCCTATGTGTTGATTGAAAGTAAGATATCTTCATTATTTTTAGATCGTCCATCCGTTTTGATATAAGATGTTTTGTTATGTTTGTTTACAACTGAAGTAACCTTTCGTTGGGTACCAACTTGCTCGGATTCAAGCAACAAGATAACTTGTATTGAATAAATTGAAAGTAAAATTTCGTCCTAATACATTTCCCGTTGTATAGTTTGGTTTACGATTCCGTAAAAAACCTCGTGATGTAGTTTTCTTAAATACCTTAGGATTATAAAACTAGAGAGAATAATTGAAGGCAACAAGTTAACTATGTTGCAAAACTATACTGGTAGTCATGTCATAAATAACTTATTACATTTATTATTTCAAACACTGTAAAATATTTAATGTTCCCCGTTATTATACATTGAGCTATTTAATTGACATGGTAAAAATACAATTAACGACTAACCAGTTATCACCAACCCTGCATTACACAATCATAGCTTTAATACAAATCTTGTAACACAGGCGATTGCGATTGTGTTATAATTGATGTGCGCGGGACATCATAGACAGTTGTATGAATGTTCGTAATGGATTGCCCCAGTATCGGAAACTTCTGTTTGATTTATACACTGTCACTCTGATAGAGATTTGCCACCTATACAAAATATAAGAGACTCTTGAGTAGTTACAGTAGCATTAAGAGTAATGCTTATAACATTTCTTAGTGTACCAAAGATATAAACTATGTAAAGTGAGAATAGTTATAAAAATTGTATTAATGTGTTGCCCTCTTTTGATTTTTATATAATGATAAGCAGATGTTCTTACCTTATCAAATTTTTAGTATTTGCTGTAGTAATCTCTAAGTAGACTACCCTTGATTTGTAAATATATATGTCCAAGTAATACTTTCCAGCAATAATATGTATGAATCTATTTATTTTTTATTTAGTATTTTAACCTGATTTCCCTGGCCTATATGCAATGCTATTAAGTTTTTACAGCTCATTTGAATTTATATCTTTTGAAATTGTTCATCGCATGATTCAAAGATTATTAGATTTTATTTGGCCATTAAATTGTTTACAATAGGCGATGTCAGTAGGGGGCATTGGATGATTCAAAATCAGCAACGCAGTGAGGATGCGAGGATGCACCCCCCCACCGATGACGTCACCTGGCGTGAGGATGCACCCCCCTCCCACCGATGACGTCACCTGGCGTGAGGATGCCCCCCTGATGACGTCACCTGGCGTGAGGATGCCCCCCCCGATGACGTCACCTGGCGTGAGGATGCACCCCCCGACCCCCCCTCGCCTGCGGCACTTTTCGTGATGACCTTGAACATGAGGAAAAAACTTTTGAAAATTAATAACTAGCCTATTTACCAACCGATTCCCACGGGACTTTTTCTAGACTGTAGGCCTATCCCAGAGGAAGCGAATGATGAAAGAACCCTATAGATCCGCCATCAAACAAGGCCGCTATTAATTTATAACCGCGTTTTCTTATGGGATCTTGGCTGTTTACCGGCCGATTTTGATGAAACTTTACCACATGTCGGGTGGCGGTCTAAGTAAACCATCCCTTAAAGAAAATTGAAAATCCAAAGTTAAACGGGCCCGCTAGTAATTTCTAAACGCGTTTTCCTCATGGGATCTCGGCTGTTTGCCAACTGAATTTGATGCGACTTCGTTACACGTTGTATGCCGGCTTGACTAAACCAAACTGCGAGCGGCTCCGCGGCGTCATGTGTCGAGGTGCGTGCTAGGGCCTACGTGACCGCCCGAGGCTGTTTACTCATCAGCGACCTTCCAGACCCCTCCACTCCCTCACCCCTCCGTTCTAGAAGGCTCCGGTATGTGCGTTGCATGAGGCCTCCTCCCGACCGGAGTGCTATTTATGAGCGCATCCTCAAGGGTTTCGTCAGTTTGTCTTTGAAGCTCTTACTGTACGGATGAAGTATTGCCGTCTCTGTGATACACTTATACAACCTGTTGTTCATTGCTTGTGCGACTGTGTGGAGCTTTCTCTTTGGATGTCTTAAAATGTAAGTAACATGTAATTTACCTTTTTATCAGCAGATTTACCAATGCTCTAAATCCTAATTAGCTAATATTAATATTTTACATATCTCAGTACACTGAGCCTTGTCCTTGTTTCTTTTCAGATGGAGATGAGTGGAACTGTAATGACCTTGGAACAGTTGTGTTTTATAACGATTAAAATTAATGAACCAAATTTAAAAAAGCAAAATAGACTCACTTCCACTCCTCTTTAAAAATTGTTTAAGCGAAATAAAATTTGGTTTTGCTTTTAAATCGAAATTTTGAGTGCCTAGTGGAATTACAGACGAGGGTGAAATCGCTATGTGCGAGCGTAACAAAGAAAAAGACGTGTACCAGTGTTGGGAATGTCATAGCAGCGATTCTTGCTATTTATTTCTATCTAATATTATTAAAAGGGTTAGACTCGCTTCGTTCCCAGGGGTACCGCTACCAAAGTGTTTCTGCTGTGACAACTGTGCCTTTGTGGCGGACGGGGAATACAGATACCCGATGTTTTTGTAGATGGCTGTTCCTCGTATGTGTGAGGTCTGCGGCCGCGTCTTCGCGAACGCTGGAAACCTGGCCCACCACACAGCATCCGCCCATAATGACCACCATCTCGATTGTTACATCTGCGGCAGACGCTTTGGGCGAAGCGACAACTTGCGACGCCACCTCGCCGCAGTTCATCCTCCTACTCCTCACGACCAAGCGCCAGGTACAGTTTTAGGTTAAATAAGAAACCGCCAGTAGATTTATTAAGTATACTTTCTTCTCCAGTGTCCTCACCCATGACGTCACGGCGCGCCCGTGGACTTTGGTAACTAATGAATTGTTTTTATGAGAGAGTAAACGGCCTTGACTGGGTAAACTGATAATTAAAACGAGAAAAAACAGACTCGAGGGGTAAAAAAGAGGTTGCCAGCCCTCTGTATAGTTCCTCACCGCCACCTCCTCACCCTTGTATTTAACAGGCTCGGGTAACTGGCGATCAAGATGAGGAAACAGACTTGAGGGGAAAACAAGAGGTTGCCAGCCTTCTGTATAATTCCTCATCCTCGTGTTTATCGGGGTAACTAATAGGACTTGTTTTCCTGTTCGCAGGCTGTCCATGCCCGTTGTGCGCTGTCGCCATGGCGAGTCCCAAGGATCTGCACCATCACATGGAAGCGGTCCATGGTGCGAGCCCATCAGCTTCGACCTCCTCCTGTTCCTCCTCCGCCGCAACGCCACCTGCCAGAGACCTACGGCCTGAGTGCGACGCGTGCGGGCGGCGGTTTGCTCGCGAGGACCTTCTCCGGAGCCACGTGCAGCTGGTGCACGCCAACGAGGCCCGCTGCCCCGAGTGCGGCGCTTTGTTTCGCAAGGCCGCGTGCCTGCACCGACACATGGCAAGCGCTCACCGCGGCAGGAGGTTCGTGTGCGCCTACTGCAACCGAGAGTTCACCTGGCGCTACAACCGAGACCAGCACGAGGCTCACAACTGTCCCGTCGTGAGGAACCTCGTTTTGGACGAGATGCCGCGACTGCCCGTCCTATCACCCGAGCCGCGCCCAGGACCCAGCCACGAGCCTCAGCCCGGACCCAGCCACGAGCCTCAGCCCGGAACCAGCCACGAGCCTCAGCCCGGACCCAGCCACGAGCCTCAGCCCGGACCCAGCCACGAGCCTCAGCCCGGACCCAGCCACGAGCCTCAGACCGGACCCAGCACGGCACCTGACGGGATGGTGGGTGGAGGACTGCCCACGTTCCGCACCATCCAACGGGCGTTCCTCGGACGGCTCATGACCTTCGGTCTGTCCCGGCCCATGGAGGACTTCCTGACTGTGGACGACGTGCTGGTGTTGCTGTTCGACAGCGTCCTGGAACTGCTGGCCGACGTCAGGACCCGACACCCGAACATCAAGGTCAACATGTTCCTAAAGTGCGAATTCGCCAACATCCACGGAGCCACTTGCTTGCGGGCCTTCAAGACGAAGAACGTGCCCCTCACTGCCGCGTCGGACCTGGACGCGTTCTTGTCGGCTTCCTTCAACAAGCTGGTGGAAGAGAAGGAGCAGTGCCTGCTAGTGGGCAGCGGGTGGAGCTACCTCCGTATACGCGACTTGGAGATCAACGTCAACCTCTACACCCCGTTGGGAGATCGCGGAGCCCGGATCATCCAGCTTCCCAGGACCATCTGCGAGACGCGCGCTGTCATCAACGTGCACAACGTCGATGACATGTGCTTCGCGTACGCTATCCTGGCCAAGTTCGTTGCGCAACACCCGGAGAGGCCTGCGGCGTATACACCGGACATAATGGCACGCTACGATTGGGTTGGCCTACGCTTCCCCGTGGCTGTGAAGGACATCAAGGTTTTCGAGAGGAAGAACGCCATCAGCGTAAACTTATACGGTATCGAGCGCGCCATGGTGGGGAGACGCCCCGACGGATCCCCGAAGTTCCAGGACCGCGTGTTCCCGCTGAAGATATGCAAGCGGGAGTTGGAGGATCATCGGGACCTGTTGTACGTGAATACTGGCGGGAACAGTCACTACGCTTACATCGCAAACATGAGTAGGCTAGTGCGTCCTCAGCTGACGTCCCACGCCAACGCTATCCACGTGTGTAAGCGATGTTTCGCTTATTTTGACAACCGGCCCAACAAACTGGAACTGTCCGGTGCCGAGCGTCTGGAGGAGCACATGAGATACTGCACCGCCAAGGCCCCCCTCCGATTGGACATGTCCAAGAAACAGCAGATCCGCTTCGCCCACCCCGAGTACACTCGGCGCGAGCGCTTTTGCGTTTACGTGGACTTTGAGTGTGCTCTGCAGCCCGTCGCTGTTGACCCGGTGGAAGCGCCGCCCGGCACGAGGTTCCTGCAAATGCACGTCCCGTACGCCTTCGCCTACCAGATCGTGGACTCGCTCGGCCTGGAGGAGATTGAGCCCCGCGTCTACTTCGGGGCTGACGCGTCCAAGGTCTTCATGGAAAGGTTGAAGATGGACGTGCTGGCGCTGTGGGACTTCCTGACCAACATGGTCCTACTGCAGCCCGTCTTGAACGACCAGGAGATGCGCCAGTTCATCGCGGCCACCGTCTGCTACCTCTGCGGGAAGGAGTTTACGGACCAGGACGTCAAGGTGCGGGACCACAACCACGCCCCGCCTTACGAGTTCCGAGGAGCCGCTCACCGCTCGTGCAACCTCAGGTGCCGGGAGCAGCGACACATCAACTGTTACTTCCACAACATGTCCAACTACGACGCCCACTTCATGGTGCGCGAGCTAGCCATCGACCCCGGCGACGTCGACGTGTTGGCACACACGGAGGAGCGGTACATCGCTTTTACCAAGCGATTCCACTTCGGCCAACCCGGAGTTAACCCGCGACGGAGCAGCTTCGCAGTGCGCTTCCTGGACAAGTACAGGTTCCTGTCCATGAGCCTGGCCAGCCTCGCCACGGGACTTCCCACGGATAGGATGCGCGAGACGAGGAAGCGCTTCCCTGACGACCGGCTGTTCGACCTGGTGCGCAAGAAGGGCGTGTTCCCCTACGACTTCGTGACGTCCTATGACACGTTGTACAGGACTAGGGAGCTGCCGCCCAAGGAGGCGTTCAGGAACTCCATGACCCTGGAGGACATCAAGGACGAGGAGTACGAGCACGCCCTGAACGTGTGGCGAGCCTTCGAGTGTCGCAACCTCAAGGACTACGCTGACAAGTACCTGCGATGCGACATCGCCCTGCTCACCGATGTCTTTGAGCAGTTCCGCGATACGTCGCTGGCAGAGTACGGGCTCGACCCCACCCACTACTACACCCTGCCATCTTACGCTTGGGACGTGATGCTCAAGACCTGCGGCGTGGAGCTGGACACGCTGCAGGACTTCGACATGTACCTGTTCGTGGAGCTGGGGATCCGGGGAGTCATCTCTCAGGCCATCACCCGCTATGCCAAGGCCAACCACGACAGGTGCCCGGACTACCACCCGGACGAGCCCACGCGCTTCCTCCTGTACCTGGACGCCAACAACTTGTACGGCTTGGCCATGTCCCAGTGCCTGCCGACCGGAGACTTCCAGTGGCTCAGCCGTGAGGAAATCCAGGCGTTGGACATTGCGGCACTGGACGCGGAGGCCGAACGAGGCTACATCTTAGAGGTGGACCTCCACTACCCCGCGCGCCTACACGACCTGCACAAGGACCTTCCCTACTGCTGCGAGACGAAGCGACCGCCGATAGGGAACTTCCCCAAACTGTTGACGACCCTGGACGACCAGGCGCACTACGACTGCCATTACAGGGTCTTGCAGCAGGCGCTGCAAAACGGATTGGAGCTGGTCGCGGTGCATCGAGCAATCTCGTTTCGCCAGTCGCGCTGGTTGGAACCGTACATCCTCATGAACACCGCGCAGCGGAAGAAGACCAAAACGAAGTTTGAACAGGACTTCTTCAAGCTCATGAATAACGCGGTCTTCGGCAAAACCATCGAGAATGTACGGAAGTGCCTCGACGTCAAGCTGGTGTGTACCCCGGAGAAGTTCTCCAAGTACAATGCCAGATCCAACTTTCTGGACCGAACGTACTACACGGAGGACGTGGAAGTGGTGCATCTGTCAAAAGTCAACATCGTGTTGGACAAGCCCGTCTACGTAGGCATGTCAGTCCTGGAGCTGAGCAAGTGGCTCATGTACGAGATCCTGCAGAAGATAAAGGAGCGCTACGGTGACCGCCTCAACGTGGACTACATGGACACGGACAGCTTCGTCTTTGACATCCTATCCCAGGACGTCTACGCCGTGATGAAGGAACACCTGGAAGACTTTGACACCAGTGGCTACACGAGGTCCCAACCCTGTTACAGCCCCGTCAACGCCAAGGTCATCGGAAAGTTTAAGGACGAGTGTAACGGCCTGTCCTTATTTGAGTACCTCGGCCTGCGGTCCAAGTTGTACTTCATGGACATCGAGGACGCAGCGACAGGCGGCAGTAAGGCTCTCAAGCGAGCCATGGGGGTGGCGAAGGGCGTTGTCAAGAACGTCCTTACCCCGACGACTACAGAGAGTGCTTATTTAACGGGGTCCAAAAGCACACCACCAACGTCCATTTTCAGTCTCACTTGCACCGAGTCTACACGGTGCAGGTGGTGAAGCTGAGTCTCAACTCAGCTGATGACAAGCGGCTCGTCCTCCCCGACAAAATCCACACTCTTCCGTGGAGACACAAAGACATCCCGCTGCAGCTGGCCAGGAGGAGAGGGGAACAGCCGCAGCGGATGGAGGTGGATGGCGAGGAGGGGCAGCGCCAGTCCGAAGACGAGGAAGAAGACTTCCCTGTCTAGAAATATATATTAATTATAAGAAAAATTTGTAAATAGTATTTGTAAGAAATTATACAGTAACGGTTTTATGTACAGCATGAACCCGAGTTGTTTATTTCCTCCCTTTGCTCACTCAAAAGTCACAAGCCGTTAGGCTCAGAGTAATTCAAGTGTGAGAGAAAGGCGTTATGGGCCGTTTGGCCCGAGCTGTGCAGCTTAAAAAGCCCCCGCCAACCGGGAGCGGTTGGCGGCGCATGTCGGGGACGGCCCTGAAGGAGTTGCCCAGGAAGGAATTACTCAGCGGTCTGCTGATGTCTGAGGGATCACCCTCGAATTGCTCAGCGGCTTGTTGATGTCTGAGGGGTCTCGTGGCGCGCCCTCTTTTGCGGCCTTCACTGCCGCTTGGCGGGGGCTCAGCCAGTGACACACGCCACTGGTAAATAAATCTGAGGTCCAGCCCCGGTGCCTCAGTTTTGCTAATTTATTTTTTTTTATTTAGTAAGGAGAAAGGAGAAATGAAAACACAAGGTTTATCATTATGAGGCATGTATTGTACAGTAATAAGGTTACATACTACAAAAAAAACCTTACAAACTAGTTTTAAGTGAATATGGAGTGGAAAAGTCTGCGGACCAGAGCGTCTTTGGCGGCGGGAGTGGCAGGGTCAAAGAGCTGGACGTAGTCACTGAGTGACATGCGGAGAACAGCCCGGCAGTACAGGTAAGTGAGGCAGTAGTAGCCGCAAACAGAAGTATCGTAGCCCTGGAGCCGATACCTGTTGTAGACGTAGTGGCGGTGATGAGGATTGCGCCTCAGGAACCTTTGAAAGTCGGCCTGGTATGGCGGCCTCCCCTAGCTGTCCAGGTACTCGAGTCTGTCCTCTTCCGAGCAGTAAAATGCCACCCAGTGTTCGCCTCCCTCGGTGTGTGCTACCGTGTTGGACACGATGGTGGTGAGAGGCTTGACCGGCGCGTCCGGTAGTTGGTCAGAGGCGTAGACCGTGACGTTCCTCAGTCCGGGGATCCTCGCCAGGCATTTTCTGATCTGAACGGTATTCATCGTGGACGGAAGCAGCACAGGCAGCTTGAGGCAGATGGGTCCGGCTTGTCGTTAGACACGAGCCAGTCCCGCAAGACGATGCAGTTATGAAGGCCGCAACGGTTGTGGGAGCTCTTATGGTGGCGACAGCGCAGGGTCTGATAGGCGGGTGGACCGTTGAGCGACCCGCAGCCCAGATCCTCCATGTCCTGAGCGGTGGTGGCGGCGGGCTCGGTTATGAGGTGGCGTTGTACAAAGTCCCTCTTCTGCGATCCTTTGACGTTGACCAAGGGGCGGTGGATGAGGCAGGAGCGCAGCTTGTCCAGCAGGGCGACGTACGCGATGTCTCCCTGGTCCCACTCCAAACCGTGGCAATGGTGCGTAAGCCAGACGCTCTCGCGCTGTTTCTCGGAAATCAGGAGGTCCTTACTGAAGGGTGGGCGGGCGATGTGATGTAGGAGCAGCGTGCCGGTAGTCACGTCCACCACGCAGACCTCTTTCAGTAGAAAGTCATTATCACTGTCTTTAAAACACTGCATATTTAACACCAAGCTTCCGTGATGACAGCGTGCTGGCAGTGGCTCGATGTAGATTGGCGGTGGCACGTCCATCCCGTACGGCTGACTGAACTCGACTGAGCGCTGGCGGGAGCACTGGCGGGAGCGCACCTAGCGGGATAATCTTGGGTGTGTGCGCCGCCTAGCGGTGCCGGAGCGGAGTCAACCGCCAAAGTCGACCGTAAGGTTGCGGTAACGGTCCACCTCCACGACGTTGTCGAACTCGGCGTACACTATGCAGTTGAACGCCTCCGCCAAGGCTTCGGAGAACCCAATGTCTATGCGCAGGTTACCGTTGCGCACCAGGTTCCAGTTGCTGGATTGAGAGGCCGCTTGATCGGGCGTCAGGTCAAACGCCATCAGGCAGTATCCGTAGGCGTATTCGTTACGATTGACTTCGTTACCACAGTCTGAGAAATTGATGCCGGTGCCGGTGTACAGCGTGTGGTAAGCGAGCACGCACAACTCCCGACCGAACGTGTAATCCGGTTGAAGCGGCTTACATGGCACTTGCTCACCGTCTATGTACAGCGCGAAGAAGTTCACGTGGCTTTGGGTGAAGTTGAACGGGTTCTTCTTGTAGTCTCCGTTGAACGCCTGATTGCTGACCAGGCCAACTACAACGCGTTTCGGCAGTTGACCCAGAATTACGCTGTCCAGAGTCTTGTTACTGATACCGGCAGGTAGCGTGAAGGATTTCACTTCCACGCGCGTAATGGGATATTTGGCTGTGCCCGACTCCAGCGTCCTGCTGTGAGCCTACAGTACACTCGGGTTGATCTTACAGTGGTGCATAAAAGGTTGACTTCGGCGATGTCCACTTTGTAGTCTGTCACGGTTTTGGACATGATGGAGAACGAGTTCTTTGATCTGATCAGGCGAAAGCGCATCTCCATGCCGTTTAACATGAACTTCTCCTGGTTGCACAGGTCGACGTGCAGATGTCCGACCGTGTCCGCGTACCGGCTGCCCTTGACAAACTCCCTCCGATTCCTGAGCCCGGAATTATCCTCCTCAGTATTGTCCATGTACCCAGCATAGTCCTCGTAGAACAACTCCGCGGTGAGGTGTGATGTCTTGTCGTCACCGCCATAGGACAACATGTTCTCCAGGTAGGCGGGATAGGCGTACGTGTTGTTCTGAGAAGACACCAGTTTGTTGTTCAGGTATAGGTCCACTTGACTGAACAGCGAGTGTAGCCAGTTGTTAATCGGACCCACCTCTTTCATCGCTTGATCGCCCGTTACAGCGTCTCCGTTAGCCGATCTAATGGTAGCCTTCACATGCAGTAGCGTCTGTGACAGATCCGTGTACTCGTCCCCGTGACCCGGAACTATGAACTCCGCGGGCGAGTCGTCTGTCAGGGAGGAGAGGGGCTTGTACTGCACTACTCGGTCTTGACACACTCGCACGACCTCTGATGTAGAAACGCACGACAGTCTTGCTTTTCCTCTTCTTAGCAACACGTTTTGCGGGCTTCCTTTTCCTCTTGGGTGCAGCGCTCTTCCTCGTCCCGAGGAGTTTCGCCAGAGACTGAGGAGTGACCTGCTGTACACGCCTCTTCTTATAGGCGCCGGAGCCGCCACCGCTCAGCACGCGATCCAGTTTATCATCGGCCCTGCGTTTCAGCGACCCGGTAAACTGCCTGAGTCGGGCGTTGGCCGCAACTCTGGGGTCGGCTGTGCCCGCCGCCACGTCGCCCAGGAAGCCTACACCGGACCTCAGCGCATCCTTGCCCAGCGCCGATGCGCCGGATCTGATCAACGGGACCACTATACGCATCAGCCCGCCTAGGAAACTGCCGATGCCATAACCGCGTTGGAAAGCGGCTCCTCTGAATACCGTGGACACTCCGTGCCCAGACTGCTGTTGGCGGTAGTACGCCAGATGGGGGTCGTTCGGGTTCATTGCTGCTCTCTGAGCAGGTGAAGCTCCATGCACGTAGTCCCGAAGTGGAATGGCAGGTGGCGTCCGACGCTGCCCCTTAAATCGATTTCCACGCTATCGAAGGAGCTCTTCATCAGCGGCACGTAGTGAGGGTCGTTGAAGTGCACGGTGGTACTCGCGCCGTAGATGTAGTTTTTTGCGTCGATGTTCACAATCTTTAACAAGGGCGCTAGAGTATTGCCTACTAGCTGGGGTTCCACCAGGTCGCAGTACACGTACATGTGCGAAGGGATCCCGGCCAGTAAGTTGGGCGGTCTTATAGCTTTTCTATGTTTGATCAAATCCACGTTGTGCAGGTCGTATCCCAACTGTAACGCTAGGGTGGGGCTAAATTCCAGTTGCACCACAGTCTGGTCTATCGAGATCAATTCCACCTTCCCAGTCTCCTTGTCGTACTCGAACTGGCATTGGTACAAGTCCAATTTTGGGATGGCGTTGATGGCGTTGACCTTAGTGTCATCCTTAGTGTAGAGATACACGCGCGCGTCCTCCCCCACTGTGACAAACGAGCACGGGTAATGGGCCTCGACTAAAACGACTTCCCATTCACCACCCAATCGCATGACTGACGGTAGATGGGTGATGTAGTTAGCCACGGTGTTGTTTGGATAATAGTCCATTGAGCTGTTGCTGGGCAACGTCAGGTACAGCTGTCTGCGCTTTGTCGTCATAGCAGCTGTAGCACTTCGGATGCGGGTACCCACGAGTTGAAGTCCTCTCCGTAACCGACCCACTTGACCAAGTAGCGCTTACTGCGGCCTCGCCCTTTAGTGTCCAGTATTTTATCTATTTGGTACAGGCGGTCAAGGGCGACCGTCACCTTTTGCATCTCGTGCTCGTAGAAGCGCCCTTCCAGTGGCGTGCCGTTAAGGTCGCGCAACACGTACAGAGGCAGGGGAAGCGATCCGTATACGTGGTCCACCACGAACAGATCCTAGCTCCAGTTGGTCTCGTAACCTTTAGTGAACGTACCCTTCTCCTTAGCTATGCGTACCGTGTCGCCCGGCTTGAACCTGGGCTTGTGCCGCCGGATCGCCTTTACGTACATGTGACGCTACGCCTTGTACACCGTTTGACCATCACCGCTGTCCACGTCCGCGGGTCGCAGGCCGCCACCCAGGCTCTTGTGCGGGCTGCGGTTGTAGGCGTCCACAAGCTTGTCCAACACGTCCACGTAGCGATATGTGTTCTTGTAGGTCAGGTAGCGCCACATGCGGGTCTTGAGCGTGCGGTTGACTCGTTCCACCACCGCCGCCTTCACATCGGGGTTCTGCATGGTGACATACGTGACACCGTGACTCTTGAACACACGCTTGGTAGCTGCCCCGGTAAACTCTGACCCCTTGTCGGTCTGTAGGCAGCGAGGAGCCGCCTCAGCGAATATTCCCTCGAACGCGGCAGCCACCTCGGGCCCGCTTTTCCTCTTCAACGGTACCGCAAACAGCCGCTTGCTGAACACGCCGATCACAGTCAGCAGGTAGTTGACTCCGTCATTGTACCGGCTCAGGCTGCACATGTCGTTCAGGTCCGCCTGTCACAGTTCGCGGGGTCCGAACACGACGTAGCGGTTGCGGGGAAACCGCTTGTGCGCCGGCTTGTGCAGCGTGTACGCGTCCTGGGCGCGCAGCCAGTCGGCTACCCGGCGTTTCGGTCAGCGCGCGGCTCTGGCCAGGGCGGCCACCCCGCCAAGAGAACCGGGTTGGCCCGGGTCGTAGTACAACTTCTCCATTACGGTGGGAGGTAGTGCCGCTTCTTGGCCCAACCCTCGCCGCGTTTCACCAGCCGTCTGAGTGCCTGTTTGTGTTTGCTCAATTTGCGTTTGAGGCAGGGGGAAAGCGGTACGTTTCCGCGTAGCACGTTATACGCACCCTCGCACAATGACTTGATGCGACTCTTGTCACACGCTTTTAACAGGGCCTTGCGTTCTTTGGGCGTAGCGTGTACTAGGGCCCTCAGCAGCGCCGCGTCTTTCTTCACGTGGTGTGACATGATGACTGACGCTGGCGTGCGCTCGGCCTATTTATCACTTCTTCTTGGGCAGGTACACGTAGTTTATCGGGTCGTCTGGGAAAATGGCCGAACGTATGCGCATCTCTTCAGGCGTGGACTGTTTCAAGTCTATGAGCAGGTAGGCGTGCGGGTCGCGCGTCTCGTCCGCGTAAGCCTCCTCCACACACTTGGGGTGTTCCGGGTATACTTGACGGGCCAGGTGTTTGATCTGAGCGCGGTCCCAGGGATTCTTGAAACACACTATGTAATGAGCGTTCAGCGATATGTCGCGCTGGCCCCTGCCCTGGTGAAACAGGTTTTGCGTGATGAAGAACACGCTCATGTTGTGGTGGTGAAAGCCCTTGGTGAACAGGTCCGCCACGCCGGGGCCAGCCTCGCGCATCATGTCGTCGACGATGACCAGGACGGGCTCGCTACCGTCGTAGTCGTCCAGGTCTGGCAGGCCGGCTACGCAGCGCACGGCAGAGTCCGCAGGGCTCTTGCCACCACCGCCACCACTACCATAGTGCCAAGTGATACGGGCGAACGGCGTATCGCACATGTGGTCGGCGTGCTCTATGAAGCGAGCCACGAAGTGCGACTTGCCGCTGCCTGAGGGCCCGGCCACGATGGCGGTGAACGGGTGTTTCCACCTCAAGTCCATGGCGTCTACTGACCACCATGCACCGCCACCTCGGCTCTTGTAACTAAATTCTTTTTTCTTTTATTTTATTTATTTATTTTTTTTTTTTTTTCAATTTCGAAGGGAAATAAGGGAATAAGGAATACCATTTATTTATACAAATTCGAGGAGAGGACTTTTACTGCCTGGAGGACAACTCCTCTTCACAAGGCTCATCCTCGGCCTCACGCCAACGTTGTACTGTGTGATGGTGTTATCGTCCAGGACTGCAACGTACCGCTGAGGCATGTAGATGCGAATTGGGTCATCGCCGACAAGACCCGCCAAGGTGGTCATCACCGCCTCGCCATACGGTTTGTCCACTTGCTCAAACGAGTGAATGGGATACACCACGTTGTCCTGTAGGTCTGCGATGAGAGTGTAGCCCGCGACCTTGCAAATGTTGAGGGCTGTCCTGAGGTCCATCTTCTGGTCCGTGTTGAGCATGGCGCAGCGGCTGGATGCAGAAAGACCGGCTCTCGCCACTGAGTCGTCTTTTGCAGGCAACAACCACGTGCCCGCAGAGGAGGTGTAGTGATGAAAACACCAACTGGTGGAGTGGAGGAGTGGAGGAGGAGTGGAGGGACAGCGGAGTGGAGGAGGAGTGGAGGGACAGCGGAGTGGAGGAGGAGTGGAGGGGTAGCGGAGTGGAGGAGTGGAGGGGTGGTGAGGCTGGACATGTACCTCGACACATGACGCCGCGGAGCCGCTCGCAGTTTGGTTTAGTCAAGCCGGCATACAACGTGTAACGAAGTCGCATGAAATTCAGTCGGCAAACAGCCGAGATCCCATAAGGAAAACGCGTTTAAAAATTACTAGCGGACCCGTTTAACGGTGGATTTTCAATTTTCTTTAAGGGATGGTTTACTTAGACCGCCACCCGACATGTGGTAAGGTTTCATCAAAATCGGCCGGTAAACAGCCGATCGGTTGGTAAATATGCTAGTTATTAATTTTCAAAAGTTTTTTCCTCATGTTCAACGTCATCACGAAAAGTGCCGCAGGCGAGGGGGGGGGGTCGGGGGGGGTGCATCCTTACGCCAGGTGACGTCATCGGGGGGTCGGGGGCATTCTCACGCCAGGTGACGTCATCGGGGGGGGGGGGTGCATCCTTGCATCCTCACTGCGTTGCTGATTTTGAATCATCCAATGCCCCCTACTGATGTCAGTAAATTATTTTTCATTACATTCTAAAGTTCCAGCAACTTCATCGAAGCAGATCACATTATAAACAACACTGCAACACCATACTAAAAACCCATAAGTCTTCCTTTCACTTGTGTGCCCCCACACTACTTGCTGTAATTACTTTAAAAGCATTGCATATAGGCCATGGAAATCAGATTAAACAAATTAATCAAAATTAAATAGATTCATACACATTATTACTGGAAAGTATTACTTGGTCATATATATTTATAAATCAAGGTTAGTCTACTCAGAGGTTACCACAGCAAATACCAACAATGCTATAAAGTTAAGCAAATATGTTTATCATCATATAAAACATTAAAATATGGCAATACAGTAACAAAATTAGTATAACTATTGTCGCTTTAGCTAGTTTACATTTTTGGTACATCAATAAATGGCATAAGGATTACTCTTAAATGCTACTGAAACTACTAAAGTATTTATTAAATACTGAATAGGTATCCAATCTCTATCGGAGTAACAGTTTATAAATCAGACTAATGTTGAGTCGCCACCCTTGTAGCAAGCGGAAATTGTCCCATAATATCCCTGCAGCACCATTGCATCTCATCATGCACCCCAAAAAAAAAACAAATCTATAAAAACCATAAACATGGATCCATCATCCATGCAAATGAACTCTATTTAAATAGAGAGTGCATCGAACCATTTTGGCTACGGGTCCAATGGGAGGAGTCCAATGGAAATCTCTCCACCACATCCAGAAATCTCTCCTTCTTGGCGACATCTTCCAGCAGCGCCTTCTCCCACTCCTGGATGAGCTCTCTATTCAGTTTGTCGTCTAAAAAATAGTGAACATACTAGTTATATATATTCAACTGATGTAGTTCATAAGTTTTGTTAAATTTGTTCCGTCACCATTAATTATTATTATTTTTTTATTCTTTGCTTGAATTTAACATTGAAAACTCAATACGGATTATTATTGCGGATTTTCCAAAGGTCCAGAATGTTTACATTAATATGGTATAATTAAGATAGGGGAAAATAATAAATTAAACATTAAATGTAAGGGATAAATTTTTTTAGTAGTATTGTTTATTATTATGCATCCTATTAAAATCCAGTTTTTTTTTAAGGAAGGGTCGCCTAATATGGTTTTACTGTAAACTAATTTGAAATAAACCCCTAACCATGTTACAGAGTTTGGTGAGTAGAAACTAATTGCGCATTCTAAGATTAATAGTATTTATTTTAAACTCACTATACCCATAAATTAAAACTTTAGACTTTTATTATAAATATACCATCCTTGACATAACATAGATTAGTTTTAGGTAGTAGATTACATTACCTATTAAGTTCTTATATGCTTTGTTTTTTATGTCAGCTAATTCACGTTAAAACATGGTTGAACCCGTGGTGTTACCATAGTAATTGATGTTCACGTAGGCTTACAAACAGACAGCCAGACAGAGATCTGTGTGACTAGGGGTGATTGATGGCAGAGGATCATTCAGATATGAGTGATCTATTCATCAGTCTTCCACTGATCATTGAATGACATGTGACTTAAGTGAGCAAGGGAGTGCAATATTATTACCTGATACATAATAGTAATAAGTCTAATTTTTAAGGCTCTTAAAAAGAAGATAATAACTCCTAAATTATAAACTGTATAACTATACAGTTGATGGCACTTCATGATCATGTTATTAAAATATGAAAGCCAAAATATTTATAAATATAATTGATTGTCATATTTACTCTTTCTTTCGATCAGATTTAAATTAAATTAAATCAACCTTAAATTAACGAAATTATTTTTAGAATGGAAAACGCCTTTGGAAACATTAAATTCCTACAACATAATCCCTATTAAGTGTAAAGTGGAGCAAAATAATAATTTACGGGATTTAATAAAAGACGTCTTACAACACTTCAGATATATTTACACTTATATTGATTCACATACATACGGTAAACATATATAAAAGATGGTACTAGGCTATCGATTTCGACCAGTCACACCAGTCATCATCAGGCCAATGAGAGAACTGACAGAATCAAAATGGCGTCCTTGCTTATATCCTATTGGCTACCGGAAGTTCCGGATACAGGTTCCTAAATGTGCCACCAGAGTCGAAGTTAACTTGTTCGTTAATCAATTTATCTCTATTTTTACATTTTTCTTTAAATATAAACAATTCTTCCCATGCATTCATTTCATTTCCTTTTTCACAATTCTTGAGGATACTGAGGTTTTCTTCTATTTTCTCTATGGTGTGTCCATTTTCTAAAAGATGTTTTGCTACGTTTGGTCTTTCGGGTTTCCTGTTCTTCCAAGCTGATACATGGTTCTTAAATCTTTTAATACAATTAACAGTTTGACCAATATAAAAGTGATCACAATTGTTACAATTAATTTTGTAAATGCCGGACATGTCGAATTTGTTACAATCTTCTATCTTGGTATTTAGAATTTTGTTCGTGGTATTTTGCGTTCTGTAGGCTATATTAACTCCATATTTCTTGAATCGATTTGCGACCTTTTGTATCTTAGTTCCTGTGAAGCTGAATGTTACAAAATTACTTGATATTTCTTTTCTTCCGTCTAACGTTGTTATTCTACGCAGTTTTTCTTGGTTCTTTATTTTCCTATGTATTTTCGCTCCAATTTCGTCTATTATTGTCGGGTTGAATCCGTTGGCTCGAGAGTAGGGAAGGGAGGGGGTTTCTAGGGCAGGAGGGACAGGAGGGACGCCCCCCCCCCCGAGGTCTCGTCTGTGACACTTTGCGAATTTTTTTTTTGCGAACTTTTTTGCAAACTTTTTTTGCGAATTTTTTTTTTTTTGCGAATTTTTTTTTTTGCGAATTTTTTTTTGCGAATTTTTTTTTTTGCGAAATTTTTTTTTGCGAATTTTTTTTTTGCCAAATTTTTTTTTTGCGAATTTTTTTTTTCGAATTTTTGTTGTTGCGAATACTAACCTAACCTAACCTAACCTAACCTAACGTAACGTAACCTAACCTAACCTAACCTAAGGTAACCTAACCTAACCTAACCTAACGTAACCTAACCTAACCTAACCTAACCTAACCTCGGATCAGATTTCTGATTGCAGATTCTTGTTCGTCTAGTCGAGCCGAGTCATTTGAGTACCCACATCGTACACTTTGGATGATGTTTACAAAAAAGGGGCCCGCACCACACTTTTGACCTTTTTTTTTTTTGCATTTTTGGAATCTCCTCGTCAAGCCGAGTATTCTCAGTACCCGCATGACATACTTTGGATAATTAATACAAGAGTTGAACAGGGTAACGCTACAACCAACAGAGCTAGCCCATCAGCGCTTGCGGTCAATTGAACTAACAGTGAATGCAAATTTTAAGGAGAATATAATTGCAATGCTTTGAACATATACTGCAAAGGGGGGTGTATCGATACACCCCCCTTCAAGTACTCTGCACCGAGGCAGCTGTTCGCACAACCGACTGACGCGTCCAGTCTACTGTCTGGGAATGCGGATGTTGTAATTTGATACCTCGACTGGAGGGTGCAGGTGTTCACACAAAAAACCGACAAGTTGAGACCTGTCTGGGAATGCGGATGCTGTAATTTGATACCTCGACTGGAGGGTGCAGGTGTTCACACAAAAAACCGACAAGTCGAGACCTGTCTGGGAATGCGGATGCTGTAATTTGATACCTCGACGGGAAGACGGCTGACCCTTCTAGGAACCCATAATAGTCCGCCCGTATCGAGTTCCATTAGAGCAGGGTGGTCTTTACCCCAGACAGCGGTTGAGAGTTTTTGCCCCGACCTTCTCCGAAATCCATTAGTGGGGATAGTCACCCACATCACCAACCCTCCTTCAGTTCAGTTCGAGAGTTCAGTGCGTGAAGACGTGTTAGTCCGATCCTGTTCCGTTCTACGCGATTTGTGTTAGTTGCTGATTATCATCATTTGCGATTAGCGATTTGCGTAAAGCACCTTTGAACTATTTAAAACGTACGTGTTGTGCTGTATTGTTTGTGATTATCAAAACTTATAATCCATATTAAAGATGAACGCCACACACGTTTGTACCATTTGTGGTTGTATTTTCGTGCGTAGAAACAATTTGGTGCAACACCACATCAGATTCCACGGCTTGAGACCACAACTACCAACACCAACACCAACGCAGCAAGGTACGTTTTTTGCGTTGCATTATTGTTTTAATCAGACCTAAATGTTAGTAATATAGAAATACGTTATGCAATATAACCGCAGAGTGATACTATTATTTTTATTTAACAGCTTTAACTATTTAGCGCGAATAGAGAACTCTTTGTTTTTTAAATTTAAAATTACATGACTATATCAATATAATTTAATTGTAATAACTTATGTTATTGCTCGCCCCATCAAGCCAAGTCATCAGAGTACCCACATTACATACTTTAAAAAAAAAAGGTAGGTGTTAAACATTTCACAATCTAATCGTTTTGTGCGTTTGCAGATGGAGTAGCTGCATGTCGGCTTTGTCGAGCCACCTTCGTAGACCGGGGAGCTTTAGAGCGTCACATGGAAGCGAACCACCGAGTCATTCCACCCCGGCAGGTGATTGATGCTCCGCAGACGACTGCCTATGTCAATCAACACTCCGTTGAAGGTGAGAATCCACATTAAAATAACTTTTTCCCCTTGAAACTAATTACCTTTTTTATAATTATTTAACTAGGTGCATGAAGAAGAATGAGACCGTGACAACTGGTGTACTATTGATTTAATTGCTAGGGGGGAGATTTTCGCTCCCCCTAACACATAATGGGTTAGGGGGAGATTTTCGCTCCCCCATACGTCAGGAATTGTTGAAGACTAGAACAAGAATGAGCCCGTGACAACTGGTGTACTATTGATTTAATTGCTAGGGGGGAGATTTTCGCTCCCCCTAAAACATAATGCTTCTTTAGGGTTGGCGCAGCTCAATATTGCAGCTACATCCTTAGCCTTGAACCCCGAATCATGAATGTAGACAAACAGTACAGAAGATTACATTCCCTGTTTGAAAATTGATATTTTTAATTAACAACTCCATTTTGAAATGTGATTCTCGAGAGAGGGGAATTTGTATCTTTAGTTATCCTAATCTGTTTTTTATTTTTATTTTCAGGTGAAGGACCGGGTCCTGACCACCACACCTGCCATGAATGCGGTCGCCGTTTCCGTCGTGAAATACACCTGCGTCGACATGTGGATTCGGTACACAGCAGAGTCCGCAGGTTCATATGCGGCACATGCGGCGCCGAATTTAAGAGGGAAGACAACCTGCATCGACACACCATGCAATTTCACGGCGATGGTCAAGAACGAAGATTCCCTTGCTCATACTGCGGTCAGGAGTTCAACCAGCTGTTCAACAAGGACCATCATGAGCGGTTCTCTTGCCCGATCATGAAGGACCTGATCCTGAACCGAGTGGCTATGGTACAGGACGAACCCCAGCCAGGACCCAGCGCGGAGCCACAACCCGGTACGAGCACACAACCGCAACCCGATGATGTTGAGATGACTGGAGCAGGACAGTCAAGCCCTGTATTCTCAATCATTCAACGGGGTTTCCGCAACCGCCTCCTAACCTACCGTCTGCAGCGACCAATGGAGAATCTCGTCACAATCGGAGAAGTGATGGCGTTGTTGATTGTGAGCCTTACGGAGTTGCTTGAGATCACCTTGGCGAAACACCGCAGCATAAAGGTCAACTTGAAGCTGGAGTGTGTGTTCAAAAATGTGCACAACAACACCTGCCTGCGCAACTTCAAAACGAAGATGACTCCGTTGACGACGACCTCGGACCTGAACCAGTACATCACAGCAGCTTTTGCGAAGCTTATTAGAGAGAAGGCTGAGTGTGATCATATCGGCTCCGGGTGGACATACCTTCGCGTTCGTGATTTGGAGGTTGGTATTAACGAATACACTCCTCTAGGTGAAGATGGTCGAGCTTGGCTCCCACTGCCTATGTCTCTGGAGAACACCAAAGCAGTCGTCAACGTATCGAACGCCGATGAGCGGTGTTTTATGTATGCAGTCCTGGGAAAGTTTGTTCAAGAGGACCCTAAAAGACCGGCATCGTACACCGACGACATCATCGCCCGATACGATTGGACCGGCCTTCAATTCCCCGTTGCTCTGAAGAGTATCAAGACGTTTGAGCGGACAAACAACATCAGTATCAACGTCTATGGTATTGATCACACGTGCGTGGGTCAGAAACCTGACGGACGACCAAAGTATCAGGACACCGTCTTCCCCTTGAAGATTTGTAGGCAGGAGCGCGAAGACCATTGCGACATTTTGTACGTGACAACGGACGGTGATAGTCACTACGCCTACATCAAAGACCTTAGTCGACTGATCCGTCCCCAACTCACAGCACATAAGGGCAGGATATTCATCTGTAAGCGGTGCTTCGCGCACTTTGATAACCGTCCGAACAAGCTTGGTCTGACAGGTGCACAGCGTCTGGAGGAGCACAGGCGATACTGCTCCGCTTCAGCCCCTATTCGCATGGATACGCCGAAAAAGACAGAAATCAAATTCAGCCATCCAGAGTTCACCCGACGCGAGCGTTTCACCATCTACGCGGACTTTGAGTGTGCTCTACTACCGACCGCGGAGATGGATGAACAAGTCGACGAACCGCACGGAGGAGTAGCCACCCACATCCACATCCCATACGCCTTTGCGTACCAGATCATCGACTCGTACGGACTTGAGGAGTTTGAGCCTCGAGTCTACTTCGGGGATGATGCGTCAAAGACATTTATGGAGATGTTGAAAACTGATGTTGAGCGATTGTGGAACTTCCTGTACGAAGCAAGAAATCTGCGCCCTGTCCTGACCCCAGCGGAAACGATGCAGTACAACTCGACAGCGAATTGCTACCTCTGCGGATCGGCATTTTCAAGCGAAGACCCAAAGGTTCGTGATCACAACCACGCGCCGCCCTACGAGTTCCGTGGCGCTGCACACAGATCATGTAACCTACGCTACAGGGAGCAGAGAGTAGTCAACTGCTACTTCCACAACCTCTCCAACTACGACGCTCACTTCATAGTGCGGGAGTTGGCGGTCGACCCCGGTGATGTTGAGGTGTTGGCTCACACGGAAGAGCGGTACATCGCTTTCACGAAGCGGTTCCTGTTCGACCGAGCAGCGGCACCGGTTGGGATGCAAGGGCGTGGAAAAAGACAGCCAGGATTCAGAGTCAGGTTCCTCGACACCTACAGGTTCCTGGCTTTGAGCCTCGCCAGCCTCGCAGCCGCACTTCCACCAGCTCAACTCTTGGAGACGAGGAAGAGATTCCCCGAAGACCACCTCTTCGATCTAGTCCGTAGGAAAGGCGTGTTCCCGTACAACTTTGTAACGTCGAACGCCGTATTGGAAGATACTACGGAACTGCCTCTGCAGCGAGATTTCCACAACGACCTGACCCTGGAGGACATAACGGATGCAGACTACGAGCATGCTCGCAACGTGTGGGAAACTTTCGGTTGTAGGAACCTCAAGGACTACGCCGAGAAGTACCTGCGCTGTGACATTGCGCTGTTGACTGACGTCTTTGAACGCTTCAGGGACACGTCGATGGCTGAATACGAACTAGACCCTGCGCACTACTACACCCTACCGTCATACGCCTGGGATGTCATGTTAAGGACCTGTCGAGTGGAGCTTGATACGATACAGGACTTTGATATGTACCTCTTCTTCGAGCAAGGCATCAGAGGAGGTATTTCCCAGGCGATCACCAGACACGCCAAGGCCAACCATGATGGATGTCGCCCTGAAGATCGACGACCTGAAGAGCCAACGAATCACCTGCTATACTTGGACGCCAACAACCTTTACGGTTGGGCCATGTCCCAGTGTCTTCCACAGGGAGACTTCCAATGGCTCAGCCGCGAGGAGATCGCGTCCCTGGACATTGCAGCGTTGGACCCCGAAGGACCCACCGGCTATGTCTTGGAAGTTGACCTTCGCTACCCCGCCCACCTGCACGACCTTCACAAGGATCTCCCCTACTGCTGCGAGACCAAACGTCCGCCAGGAGGGAAATTCAAGAAGCTCGTTACGACTCTGGATGACAAGAAGAACTACATCTGTCATTACAGAATCCTGCAGCAGGCGCTGGAAAACGGACTGGAGCTTGCGAACGTGCATCGCGTCATCTCGTTCCGTCAGTCTCGGTGGTTAGAGAGCTACATCCTAATGAACACCGAACTGAGGAAGAAGGCCACGACCAAGTTTGAACAAGACTTTTTTAAGCTTATGAACAATGCGGTCTTTGGCAAGACGATCGAGAATGTTCGCAAGCGAATGAACTCTAAGCTGGTGTGTACGCCGGAGATGTTCAGGAAGTATGTAGCCAAGTCAAACTTCCTGGACCGAACCTACTTCAACGAGGACGTTGCCATTGTACACATGTCGAAAGTCAATATCGTCCTGGACAAACCGCTCTACGTCGGAATGTGTGTCCTCGATCTGAGCAAGTGGCTCATGTACGACTTCCTTCGAAAGATGAAGAACCGCTACGGCGACCGTCTGAAGGTTGACTACATGGACACTGACAGCTTCGTGTTCGACATCCAGACTGAAGATGTTTATAAGGACATGATGGAGCATCTGGACGATTTCGACACCAGTGCGTACCCCCAAAACCATCCATGCTACAGCCCCGTCAACGCAAAAGTCATCGGAAAGTTCAAGGATGAAGCGAACGGTCTTCCGCTGCTCGAGTACCTCGGTCTCCGCTCGAAACTATACTTCATGGATATAGTCGAGTTCGAGGAGAGGACTGAAGATGACGAGTTGCAGGTCATGACAGTGAAGCGCGCCAAGGGAGTCGCTAGAGGTGTTGTAAAACACAATCTAACCTCTGACGACTATCGGGAATGCCTCTTCAACGGCGTGTTGAAGAGAACCATCAACACCAGGTTCCAGTCCCGAAACCACCGCGTCTTCACAGTTCAAGTCGACAAGCTATCCTTGAGCTGTAACGATGACAAACGCTACATCCTTCCGGACGGTGTAAATACACTGCCTTGGGGGCATGTTGACGTTCCACCTCAGCCCGAAGACATCCCTCAAGACGATGAAGAGGCGGAGGATGAGGAGCGTTGAGTGGTTGTGTCATATTACCAAAGACCCTGACTTGACTTGTAAATTTCCGATTTTGCTAAATCTAGTCATTAGTTTGTATCGAGTCTCGTAAAACTTAGAAATGTGCTCCTTTTTTTGTTCTAGTCGTTAGTTTGTGTCGAGTCTCGTTTTTGCTAGCCAAACACACATGTTTAGGAGCACATACTCGATGTAAAATATATATATATATAAGGTGTGTAAATAAATAGCCAAATTGTTCGTATATACATTTGTCTTTTTTTTTCTCCCCTCACATAGTCTTAAGATACTAAAGTAAAAAAAAAATTATTCAGGAATATGTTAATTCATATAAACCAGGTTCAGATATGAATGTTACTTTACAATCATTGTATGATAGGTCTGTCCCAATTTTGGGCAGACCTATAATTGTACGTTAGGTCTACCCCAAAAGTGGGATAGACCTATGAGACCTCAGGTGGTTGACAACTGTTGTTCAATTGATTTAATTACCAGGGGGGAGATTTTCGCTCCCCCTAACACATAATGGCTTAGGGGGGAGATTTTCGCTCCCCCATACTACAGGAATTGTTGAAGACTAGAATGCACCTGCTAATGTCATTGTATGATTGATCTGCCCCACTGTGGGGTAAAGGAGGCGAGGATGGTAAATAATAAGAATGTTTCTTTTTTTATTCTGAGTACACAACTAGTTTATTGATAAAAAACAAATGCAAAATTTCAAAACTCAATTGGTATACATTTGTGCAAAGAGTCTTCTGATCAGTGCATCGTTGTGGCCGACAGGAGAGTGTTCAAAGAGCTGCACAAAGTCCTTCATCTTCATGCCGTAGTGGGTGCGACAGTACAGGAATACAAGGCAGTATTGACCGCAGACCAGAGTGTTGTCACTTTGAAGGCGATGCTCGTTGTACAGGTAGCGACGAGCGTTGCGTCTCAGGAATCCTTGGTAGAATTGAAGATGTGGTGGTTGACCGTAGCTGTCAAAGAATTCAATTATTCCTCCTCCTTTGTTAAGGTAGAATGCGACCCAGTGAGTGCCGTCTTCATTGTGTGGATCAGTGTTCACAATCATAGCAGTAGATGGTGAAATATAATGGGGCAATTGATCCGCAGCATAGACACCAACATTCTGTACGGGCAGTTTAGCCATACACTTTTGTATCTCTAAGGTATTCATTCTACTGTGTCGACGCCACAGTCAGTAGTAGGAGTAGTAGTACTAGTAGCAAAACAAAAGCAGGAACTGGTATCACTCACACCATCGTCGGCGTAATCATCAGCGTCAGCGATATTTGTACTTAGATGTAACCAACTGCGTAATGTGATGCAATTGGCTAGAGCGCATCGTGTGTGAGCTGTTCTGTGGTGGCGACATCGCACTGCGTTTGTTGATAGTAGACTGTTGATTGACGATAGTGATCCGCAACCAATATCGCTGATATCCATGACATTAGTAGTACAGTGATCCGTGATGAAATTGCATCGTACAAACTCTTTTTTCTCAGCACCTTTGACGTAGACAATCGGTCGTTTGGCGATACATACGCGTAACTTTTCCTCTAGCACATGATACCAGATATCACCTTGGCCCCATTCCAATCCGTGACAGTGTTTTGTGAGCCAATAGCTTTCACGCAGTTTCTCTTGTGATAGGAAATCTCGACTGAATGGTGGTTTGGCGATATGATGCATTAGCAGTGTTCCACTGACCAATTCCAAGACGCACACTTCCTTCAGAATGTAGTCATTTGCATTGTCCTTGAAACATTGAAAATCCACAATAATTGGAGATGCGGAATTTTTACGCGGTACTCTGCATAAACGATCCATCTTGTGCGAATGTTGGTTGTAGACTGAGGAGGAGGACGATGACACCACCGCCGACGATCTAACCGCCAAAGTCCACAGACACGTTGCGTTAGGCAACGATAGGTTAAGTCATGCTCTGTTAAGTTAGGTTTGTTGCTGATTATACACAAAAAAAAATCTGTACCTTAATGTCGGCGCGCGCATTATGATTATACCATTTTTAAATTGCGCGCGCCGACATTAAGGTACAGATTTTTTTTGTGTATAATCAGCAACAAACCTAACTTAACAGAGCATGACTTAACCTATCGTTGCCTAACGCAACGTGTCTGTGGACTTTGGCGGTTAGATCGTCGGCGGTGGTGTCATCGTCCTCCTCCTCAGTCTACAACCAACATTCGCACAAGATGGATCGTTTATGCAGAGTACCGCGTAAAAATTCCGCATCTCCAATTATTGTGGATTTTCAATGTTTCAAGGACAATGCAAATGACTACATTCTGAAGGAAGTGTGCGTCTTGGAATTGGTCAGTGGAACACTGCTAATGCATCATATCGCCAAACCACCATTCAGTCGAGATTTCCTATCACAAGAGAAACTGCGTGAAAGCTATTGGCTCACAAAACACTGTCACGGATTGGAATGGGGCCAAGGTGATATCTGGTATCATGTGCTAGAGGAAAAGTTACGCGTATGTATCGCCAAACGACCGATTGTCTACGTCAAAGGTGCTGAGAAAAAAGAGTTTGTACGATGCAATTTCATCACGGATCACTGTACTACTAATGTCATGGATATCAGCGATATTGGCTGCGGATCACTATCGTCAATCAACAGTCTACTATCAACAAACGCAGTGCGATGTCGCCACCACAGAACAGCTCACACACGATGCGCTCTAGCCAATTGCATCACATTACGCAGTTGGTTACATCTAAGTACAAATATCGCTGACGCTGATGATTACGCCGACGATGGTGTGAGTGATACCAGTTCCTGCTTTTGTTTTGCTACTAGTACTACTACTCCTACTACTGACTGTGGCGTCGACACAGTAGAATGAATACCTTAGAGATACAAAAGTGTATGGCTAAACTGCCCGTACAGAATGTTGGTGTCTATGCTGCGGATCAATTGCCCCATTATATTTCACCATCTACTGCTATGATTGTGAACACTGATCCACACAATGAAGACGGCACTCACTGGGTCGCATTCTACCTTAACAAAGGAGGAGGAATAATTGAATTCTTTGACAGCTACGGTCAACCACCACATCTTCAATTCTACCAAGGATTCCTGAGACGCAACGCTCGTCGCTACCTGTACAACGAGCATCGCCTTCAAAGTGACAACACTCTGGTCTGCGGTCAATACTGCCTTGTATTCCTGTACTGTCGCACCCACTACGGCATGAAGATGAAGGACTTTGTGCAGCTCTTTGAACACTCTCCTGTCGGCCACAACGATGCACTGATCAGAAGACTCTTTGCACAAATGTATACCAATTGAGTTTTGAAATTTTGCATTTGTTTTTTATCAATAAACTAGTTGTGTACTCAGAATAAAAAAAGAAACATTCTTATTATTTACCATCCTCGCCTCCTTTACCCCACAGTGGGGCAGATCAATCATACAATGACATTAGCAGGTGCATTCTAGTCTTCAACAATTCCTGTAGTATGGGGGAGCGAAAATCTCCCCCCTAAGCCATTATGTGTTAGGGGGAGCGAAAATCTCCCCCCTGGTAATTAAATCAATTGAACAACAGTTGTCAACCACCTGAGGTCTCATAGGTCTATCCCACTTTTGGGGTAGACCTAACGTACAATTATAGGTCTGCCCAAAATTGGGACAGACCTATCATACAATGATTGTAAAGTAACATTCATATCTGAACCTGGTTTATATGAATTAACATATTCCTGAATAATTTTTTTTTTACTTTAGTATCTTAAGACTATGTGAGGGGAGAAAAAAAAAGACAAATGTATATACGAACAATTTGGCTATTTATTTACACACCTTATATATATATATATTTTACATCGAGTATGTGCTCCTAAACATGTGTGTTTGGCTAGCAAAAACGAGACTCGACACAAACTAACGACTAGAACAAAAAAAGGAGCACATTTCTAAGTTTTACGAGACTCGATACAAACTAATGACTAGATTTAGCAAAATCGGAAATTTACAAGTCAAGTCAGGGTCTTTGGTAATATGACACAACCACTCAACGCTCCTCATCCTCCGCCTCTTCATCGTCTTGAGGGATGTCTTCGGGCTGAGGTGGAACGTCAACATGCCCCCAAGGCAGTGTATTTACACCGTCCGGAAGGATGTAGCGTTTGTCATCGTTACAGCTCAAGGATAGCTTGTCGACTTGAACTGTGAAGACGCGGTGGTTTCGGGACTGGAACCTGGTGTTGATGGTTCTCTTCAACACGCCGTTGAAGAGGCATTCCCGATAGTCGTCAGAGGTTAGATTGTGTTTTACAACACCTCTAGCGACTCCCTTGGCGCGCTTCACTGTCATGACCTGCAACTCGTCATCTTCAGTCCTCTCCTCGAACTCGACTATATCCATGAAGTATAGTTTCGAGCGGAGACCGAGGTACTCGAGCAGCGGAAGACCGTTCGCTTCATCCTTGAACTTTCCGATGACTTTTGCGTTGACGGGGCTGTAGCATGGATGGTTTTGGGGGTACGCACTGGTGTCGAAATCGTCCAGATGCTCCATCATGTCCTTATAAACATCTTCAGTCTGGATGTCGAACACGAAGCTGTCAGTGTCCATGTAGTCAACCTTCAGACGGTCGCCGTAGCGGTTCTTCATCTTTCGAAGGAAGTCGTACATGAGCCACTTGCTCAGATCGAGGACACACATTCCGACGTAGAGCGGTTTGTCCAGGACGATATTGACTTTCGACATGTGTACAATGACAACGTCCTCGTTGAAGTAGGTTCGGTCCAGGAAGTTTGACTTGGCTACATACTTCCTGAACATCTCCGGCGTACACACCAGCTTAGAGTTCATTCGCTTGCGAACATTCTCGATCGTCTTGCCAAAGACCGCATTGTTCATAAGCTTAAAAAAGTCTTGTTCAAACTTGGTCGTGGCCTTCTTCCTCAGTTCGGTGTTCATTAGGATGTAGCTCTCTAACCACCGAGACTGACGGAACGAGATGACGCGATGCACGTTCGCAAGCTCCAGTCCGTTTTCCAGCGCCTGCTGCAGGATTCTGTAATGACAGATGTAGTTCTTCTTGTCATCCAGAGTCGTAACGAGCTTCTTGAATTTCCCTCCTGGCGGACGTTTGGTCTCGCAGCAGTAGGGGAGATCCTTGTGAAGGTCGTGCAGGTGGGCGGGGTAGCGAAGGTCAACTTCCAAGACATAGCCGGTGGGTCCTTCGGGGTCCAACGCTGCAATGTCCAGGGACGCGATCTCCTCGCGGCTGAGCCATTGGAAGTCTCCCTGTGGAAGACACTGGGACATGGCCCAACCGTAAAGGTTGTTGGCGTCCAAGTATAGCAGGTGATTCGTTGGCTCTTCAGGTCGTCGATCTTCAGGGCGACATCCATCATGGTTGGCCTTGGCGTGTCTGGTGATCGCCTGGGAAATACCTCCTCTGATGCCTTGCTCGAAGAAGAGGTACATATCAAAGTCCTGTATCGTATCAAGCTCCACTCGACAGGTCCTTAACATGACATCCCAGGCGTATGACGGTAGGGTGTAGTAGTGCGCAGGGTCTAGTTCGTATTCAGCCATCGACGTGTCCCTGAAGCGTTCAAAGACGTCAGTCAACAGCGCAATGTCACAGCGCAGGTACTTCTCGGCGTAGTCCTTGAGGTTCCTACAACCGAAGGTTTCCCACACGTTGCGAGCATGCTCGTAGTCTGCATCCGTTATGTCCTCCAGGGTCAGGTCGTTGTGGAAATCTCGCTGCAGAGGCAGTTCCGTAGTATCTTCCAATACGGCGTTCGACGTTACAAAGTTGTACGGGAACACGCCTTTCCTACGGACTAGATCGAAGAGGTGGTCTTCGGGGAATCTCTTCCTCGTCTCCAAGAGTTGAGCTGGTGGAAGTGCGGCTGCGAGGCTGGCGAGGCTCAAAGCCAGGAACCTGTAGGTGTCGAGGAACCTGACTCTGAATCCTGGCTGTCTTTTTCCACGCCCTTGCATCCCAACCGGTGCCGCTGCTCGGTCGAACAGGAACCGCTTCGTGAAAGCGATGTACCGCTCTTCCGTGTGAGCCAACACCTCAACATCACCGGGGTCGACCGCCAACTCCCGCACTATGAAGTGAGCGTCGTAGTTGGAGAGGTTGTGGAAGTAGCAGTTGACTACTCTCTGCTCCCTGTAGCGTAGGTTACATGATCTGTGTGCAGCGCCACGGAACTCGTAGGGCGGCGCGTGGTTGTGATCACGAACCTTTGGGTCTTCGCTTGAAAATGCCGATCCGCAGAGGTAGCAATTCGCTGTCGAGTTGTACTGCATCGTTTCCGCTGGGGTCAGGACAGGGCGCAGATTTCTTGCTTCGTACAGGAAGTTCCACAATCGCTCAACATCAGTTTTCAACATCTCCATAAATGTCTTTGACGCATCATCCCCGAAGTAGACTCGAGGCTCAAACTCCTCAAGTCCGTACGAGTCGATGATCTGGTACGCAAAGGCGTATGGGATGTGGATGTGGGTGGCTACTCCTCCGTGCGGTTCGTCGACTTGTTCATCCATCTCCGCGGTCGGTAGTAGAGCACACTCAAAGTCCGCGTAGATGGTGAAACGCTCGCGTCGGGTGAACTCTGGATGGCTGAATTTGATTTCTGTCTTTTTCGGCGTATCCATGCGAATAGGGGCTGAAGCGGAGCAGTATCGCCTGTGCTCCTCCAGACGCTGTGCACCTGTCAGACCAAGCTTGTTCGGACGGTTATCAAAGTGCGCGAAGCACCGCTTACAGATGAATATCCTGCCCTTATGTGCTGTGAGTTGGGGACGGATCAGTCGACTAAGGTCTTTGATGTAGGCGTAGTGACTATCACCGTCCGTTGTCACGTACAAAATGTCGCAATGGTCTTCGCGCTCCTGCCTACAAATCTTCAAGGGGAAGACGGTGTCCTGATACTTTGGTCGTCCGTCAGGTTTCTGACCCACGCACGTGTGATCAATACCATAGACGTTGATACTGATGTTGTTTGTCCGCTCAAACGTCTTGATACTCTTCAGAGCAACGGGGAATTGAAGGCCGGTCCAATCGTATCGGGCGATGATGTCGTCGGTGTACGATGCCGGTCTTTTAGGGTCCTCTTGAACAAACTTTCCCAGGACTGCATACATAAAACACCGCTCATCGGCGTTCGATACGTTGACGACTGCTTTGGTGTTCTCCAGAGACATAGGCAGTGGGAGCCAAGCTCGACCATCTTCACCTAGAGGAGTGTATTCGTTAATACCAACCTCCAAATCACGAACGCGAAGGTATGTCCACCCGGAGCCGATATGATCACACTCAGCCTTCTCTCTAATAAGCTTCGCAAAAGCTGCTGTGATGTACTGGTTCAGGTCCGAGGTCGTCGTCAACGGAGTCATCTTCGTTTTGAAGTTGCGCAGGCAGGTGTTGTTGTGCACATTTTTGAACTCACACTCCAGCTTCAAGTTGACCTTTATGCTGCGGTGTTTCGCCAAGGTGATCTCAAGCAACTCCGTAAGGCTCACAATCAACAACGCCATCACTTCTCCGATTGTGACGAGATTCTCCATTGGTCGCTGCAGACGGTAGGTTAGGAGGCGGTTGCGGAAACCCCGTTGAATGATTGAGAATACAGGGCTTGACTGTCCTGCTCCAGTCATCTCAACATCATCGGGTTGCGGTTGTGTGCTCGTACCGGGTTGTGGCTCCGCGCTGGGTCCTGGCTGGGGTTCGTCCTGTACCATAGCCACTCGGTTCAGGATCAGGTCCTTCATGATCGGGCAAGAGAACCGCTCATGATGGTCCTTGTTGAACAGCTGGTTGAACTCCTGACCGCAGTATGAGCAAGGGAATCTTCGTTCTTGACCATCGCCGTGAAATTGCATGGTGTGTCGATGCAGGTTGTCTTCCCTCTTAAATTCGGCGCCGCATGTGCCGCATATGAACCTGCGGACTCTGCTGTGTACCGAATCCACATGTCGACGCAGGTGTATTTCACGACGGAAACGGCGACCGCATTCATGGCAGGTGTGGTGGTCAGGACCCGGTCCTTCACCTGAAAATAAAAATAAAAAACAGATTAGGATAACTAAAGATACAAATTCCCCTCTCTCGAGAATCACATTTCAAAATGGAGTTGTTAATTAAAAATATCAATTTTCAAACAGGGAATGTAATCTTCTGTACTGTTTGTCTACATTCATGATTCGGGGTTCAAGGCTAAGGATGTAGCTGCAATATTGAGCTGCGCCAACCCTAAAGAAGCATTATGTTTTAGGGGGAGCGAAAATCTCACCCCTAGCAATTAAATCAATAGTACACCAGTTGTCACGGGCTCATTCTTGTTCTAGTCTTCAACAATTCCTGACGTATGGGGGAGCGAAAATCTCCCCCTAACCCATTATGTGTTAGGGGGAGCGAAAATCTCCCCCCTAGCAATTAAATCAATAGTACACCAGTTGTCACGGTCTCATTCTTCTTCATGCACCTAGTTAAATAATTATAAAAAAGGTAATTAGTTTCAAGGGGAAAAAGTTATTTTAATGTGGATTCTCACCTTCAACGGAGTGTTGATTGACATAGGCAGTCGTCTGCGGAGCATCAATCACCTGCCGGGGTGGAATGACTCGGTGGTTCGCTTCCATGTGACGCTCTAAAGCTCCCCGGTCTACGAAGGTGGCTCGACAAAGCCGACATGCAGCTACTCCATCTGCAAACGCACAAAACGATTAGATTGTGAAATGTTTAACACCTACCTTTTTTTTTAAAGTATGTAATGTGGGTACTCTGATGACTTGGCTTGATGGGGCGAGCAATAACATAAGTTATTACAATTAAATTATATTGATATAGTCATGTAATTTTAAATTTAAAAAACAAAGAGTTCTCTATTCGCGCTAAATAGTTAAAGCTGTTAAATAAAAATAATAGTATCACTCTGCGGTTATATTGCATAACGTATTTCTATATTACTAACATTTAGGTCTGATTAAAACAATAATGCAACGCAAAAAACGGACCTTGCTGCGTTGGTGTTGGTGTTGGTAGTTGTGGTCTCAAGCCGTGGAATCTGATGTGGTGTTGCACCAAATTGTTTCTACGCACGAAAATACAACCACAAATGGTACAAACGTGTGTGGCGTTCATCTTTAATATGGATTATAAGTTTTGATAATCACAAACAATACAGCACAACACGTACGTTTTAAATAGTTCAAAGGTGCTTTACGCAAATCGCTAATCGCAAATGATGATAATCAGCAACTAACACAAATCGCGTAGAACGGAACAGGATCGGACTAACACGTCTTCACGCACTGAACTCTCGAACTGAACTGAAGGAGGGTTGGTGATGTGGGTGACTATCCCCACTAATGGATTTCGGAGAAGGTCGGGGCAAAAACTCTCAACCGCTGTCTGGGGTAAAGACCACCCTGCTCTAATGGAACTCGATACGGGCGGACTATTATGGGTTCCTAGAAGGGTCAGCCGTCTTCCCGTCGAGGTATCAAATTACAGCATCCGCATTCCCAGACAGGTCTCGACTTGTCGGTTTTTTGTGTGAACACCTGCACCCTCCAGTCGAGGTATCAAATTACAGCATCCCCATTCCCAGACAGGTATCAACTTGTCGGTTTTTTGTGTGAACACCTGCACCCTCCAGTCGAGGTATCAAATTACAACATCCGCATTCCCAGACAGTAGACTGGACGCGTCAGTCGGTTGTGCGAACAGCTGCCTCGGTGCAGAGTACTTGAAGGGGGGTGTATCGATACACCCCCCTTTGCAGTATATGTTCAAAGCATTGCAATTATATTCTCCTTAAAATTTGCATTCACTGTTAGTTCAATTGACCGCAAGCGCTGATGGGCTAGCTCTGTTGGTTGTAGCGTTACCCTGTTCAACTCTTGTATTAATTATCCAAAGTATGTCATGCGGGTACTGAGAATACTCGGCTTGACGAGGAGATTCCAAAAATGCAAAAAAAAAAAGGTCAAAAGTGTGGTGCGGGCCCCTTTTTTGTAAACATTATCCAAAGTGTACGATGTGGGTACTCAAATGACTCGGCTCGACTAGACGAACAAGAATCTGCAATCAGAAATCTGATCCGAGGTTAGGTTAGGTTAGGTTAGGTTAGGTTACGTTAGGTTAGGTTAGGTTAGGTTACCTTAGGTTAGGTTAGGTTAGGTTAGGTTAGGTTAGGTTAGGTTAGGTTAGTATTCGCAACAACAAAAATTCGAAAAAAAAAATTCGCAAAAAAAAAATTCGCAACAAAAAAATTTGGCAAATAAAAAAAATTCGCAAAAAAAAAATTTCGCAAAAAAAAAAATTCGCAAAAAAAAATTCGCAAAAAAAAAAATTCGCAAAAAAAAAAAAATTCGCAAAAAAAGTTTGCAAAAAAGTTCGCAAAAAAAAATTCGCAAAGTGTCACAGACGAGACCTCGGGGGGGGGGGCGTCCCTCCTGTCCCTCCTGCCCCAGAAACCCCCTCCCTTCCCTACTCTCGAGCAATCGCCTTTATAGTTGTTATTTCTCTTCTTCTGTTATCTTTATTTAGAGGAATCTTGAAGGCTCTATATAACATCGATCTAAATGCAGCGGTCTTATGGTGGGTGGGATGAAGAGACTTGTTGATTGTAGTATCCGTCTGCGTAGGCTTTCCGTATATATAAAACTCTAGCTCATCATTTCTTCTTGATATCGTGAGATCTAGGAAATTTATCTTGCCGTTCTCTTCATACTCCCTAGTAAAGTTTAAGTTTTTGTGATGATTGTTAAATAATCTCATTATTTGTTCCGCTTCCTTTTCTTCGGTTTCCTTGAAAATAACAAGTATATCGTCCACATATCTGACATACATTATGATTTCATGTTCTTTCTTCAACTTTTCCAAAATGATCTCCTCATTATGTTGCAAAAATACTTCTGATAATATTGATGAAAGGGGGCTTCCCATGGCTAAACCATCAGTTTGTGTATAAAATCTATTGTTAAACCTAAAAAAGTTTTGTTTCAATACGATTCTGAGCAGTTTTACAAGCTGATTTACATAATCATTATCCAACTTATTACGTATGAGTCTAGCCTTGATTAGTTCAATCGTTTCCTTCACAGGAATATTTGTATATAAATTTGAAATATCAAATTAAAATAGCCTGCTATTTTCATTAACATTAATCTCCATAACTTTATCAGTAGGGGGCATTGGAGGGTTCAAAACCAGCAAAGGCGTGCGAGGAGGAATGAGGAATCGCCCCCCCCGGTGACGTCAGCGCCCCCCCCCCCTGACGTCAGCCCCCCCCGGTGACGTCAGCGCCCCCCCCCCCGGTGACGTCAGCCCCCCCCCCGTCACGTGACCCGACATAAACCTAACATAGGCTTTGTCCACCAGTTGTATTATAAATTTGTTTTGTTTGTTTTTGTTGTTGTTTCTTTTTTTTGTTTTGTTTAGTTTAATAATTTAATATAATATTATAAAATACGAATATAAAAGTACAAATATGAATATAATAGATTATTGAAGTTGAACCCTTCGATAGCTTATGACAGCTGTGAAACCATTGGAGAGGAAGCCGTTAACCCTCTCTTTTACTAGGCTCAGCTCCACCGGCACATTGGCAGTGAACCAACGGGGGAAGAAGTGTACTCTTCCGTCTTCTTCTACCCAGCCGAGGTGGAGGATTATTAATCCATGAAACATTTCTTCTTCTATTTTTTGAAATGCAATGGCCACAGTGCAGGGGCAGCACAAGACGTACATGGTGTCCGACATGGTGTTCCGTTGATCGTCAACTGAAGAATGAGGGTTCGGCTAACAAACAAGCCATTACCACGTCGTAAACAAGTGGAACGTTCCAGAAGCCTTTTACCGCTCCGTTGGAAAACCCTTTTGAAGTAAACAAGCTATAACCGTATTGAGCGTTTCCTCCAATATCCTTTATTTTATTCAGAAAAAGCAATACCCTAACCTACCCTCCGTTTACTACAACTCTCACATATATCGGAGGATTAATCTCCCGAAGGAGCCAAAGTATGGCGTTGCGGCATAAGACGTGTGTCGGTATCACATTAAAGTCTCCCAGGTCAGCCCTGAGTTGCCGACATTTGTGTGGGGTCAACGGTCTTTCTAGCCAAAATTCAACATGTAATTTTCCGAGGAAGCATCTCGTATAGTAGTACACCGTTTGTAGAAATACCTCCGCGTCTATTGAATCCACCTCTGATATCGTGGAATGTATATGGAAAGGCATTGTCGCTGGATAGGTCCCTACCGGTTCCGAAACCATTGAGAATAAATGAAACATGGTGCACCACTTGTCAATACTGTTAGAAGGAGACTAACGAGTAAGACCGAAGGTGTAAACAACTCGGAGGATAACTCGGAGGAAACTGCCATGACGTCATCTTCCACCTACGTGACCGCCACAGTCGGTTTACCCATTAGTGGTTCCAGTGGAAAGTCCCACGACCGATTTCTCCGAAACTGCCATGACGTCATCCTCCGCCTACGTGACCGCCACAGTCGGTTTACCCATTAGCGGTTCCAGTGGAAAGTTCCTCTTCCCGACCGGAGTGCTATTTATGAGCACGTCTTCAGAGGTTTCACCAGTTTGTCTTTGGAGCTCTTACTGTGCGGACGAAGTAGTGCTGCCTCTGCGGTATACCTACACAACTTGCTGTTCATTGCCTTTGGATTCCCGTAACAGTTAACGTAAGTAACATGTAATTTACTTTTTCATCAGAAAGTTTACCAATGCTCTAAAATCTTATTAGTTAAATTAATATTTAATGTTTTGAATATCTCGGTGCACTGAGTCTTGTCCTTGTCTCTTTTCAGATGGAGATGAGTGAAACCGTAATGACCTTGGAACAGTTGTGTTTTCTAACGATTAAAGTTAACGAATCAAATTTAAAAAGTAAAATAGACTCGCTTCCACTCCTTTTTAAAAACGTTTTGAGTGAAATAAAATTTGGTTTCGCTTTTAAATCGAACTTTCAAGTGCCTAGTGGAATTACAGACGAGGGCGAAATCGCTATGTGTGAGCGTAACAAAGACAAAGACGTGTACCAGTGTTGGGAATGTCATACGAGCGATTCATGCCATCTATTTCTATCTAACATTATTAAAAGGGTTAGACTCGCCTCGTTCCCAGGGGTATCGCTACCAAAGTGTTTTTGCTGCGACAATTGTGCCTTTGTAGCGGACGGGGAATACAGATACCCGATGTTTTTGTAGATGGCTGGTCCCTGCATGTGTGTGGTCTGCGGCCGCGTGTTCGCAAACGCCGGAAACCTGACTCGCCACACGAGAGCCGCTCACAGCGACCGCCATCTCAACTGCGACGTCTGCGGTAGACGCTTCGGGCGAAGCGATAACCTGCAACGCCACCTCGCCACAGTTCATCTTCTCACTCCTCACGACCAAGCGCCAGGTACGGTTTTTATGTTAAACAAGAATAGGTGGATTGCTAGCCTCTGTGTAATTCCTCACCCTTGTATTTACTGGACCTAGGTAAACTGGCGATTGTGATGAGGAAGAGGTCGTTAGTTCTCTATACAGCTCCTTACTCATCCTCACGATCAAGCGTCAGGCATGGTTTTTATGTTAAACAAGAAACCGCCAGTACTAATGACTTGTTTTCGAGAGAGAGTAAACGGCTTTAGTCGAGTAAACAGATTCAAGTAGTAAACAAGGGGCTGCCAGCCTCTGTGCGATTCCTCACTCTTGTATTACTGGGCCCGGGTAAACTGGCGCTCGAGATGAGGAAGAGGTCGCCAAGCCTCTATATAATTCCTCACCCTTGTATTTACCGGGCTCAAACTGGTGATTGAGATGAGAAAGAGGTTGCCAGTTCCTCACCTTCGTGTTTATCGGGGTCACTAATAGGACTTGTTTTCCTGTTCGCAGGCCATCCGTGCCCGTTGTGCTCCGTCGCCCTGGCGGGTCCCGAGGATCTTCGCCATCATATGGAAGCGGTCCACGGTGCGAGCCCGTCTGCTTCAACTTCCTCCTCCTCCTCTGCAACGCCACCCTTCAGAGACCCACGGCCCGAGTGTGACGCGTGCGGGCGGCGATTCTCCCGCGGGGACCTGCTCCGGCGTCACGTGCAGCTGGTGCACGCCAACGAGGTCCGCTGTCCCGATTGCGGCGCCCTTTTCCACAGGGCCGCTTTTCTCCAGCGGCACATGGAGAGCGCCCACCGCGGCATGAGGTTTGCGTGCGCCTACTGTGACCGAGGCTTCACCCGGCGCTACAACCGGGACCGGCACGAGGCCCACAACTGCCCCGTCGTGAGGAACCTCGTTGTGGACGAGATGCCGCGCCTGCCCGTTCTGTCACCCGAGCCCCGGCCCAGCCGCGAGCCCCAGCCCGGACCCAGCCGTGAGCCCCAGCCCGGACCAAGTACGGCACCCGACGGGATGGTGGGTGGTGGTGGCGGACTACCCACGTTTCGCCCCATCCAACGGGCGTTCCGCGGACGGCTTCTGACCTTCGGCCTGTCCCGGCCCATGGAGGACTTCTTGGCCGTGGAGGACGCGTTGGTGCTGCTGTTCGACAGCGTCCTGGAACTGTTGGCCGACGTCAGGACTCGACACCCTAACATCAAGGTCAACATGTTCCTGGAATGTGAATTCGCCAACGTTCACGGAGCCACCTGTCTGCGGGCCTTCAAGACGAAGAACGTACCTCTCACCGCTGCGTCCAACTTGGAGGACTTCCTGTCAGCGTCCTTCCACAAGTTGGAGGAAGAGAAGGAGCAGTGCCTGCTAGTGGGTAGCGGTTGGAGCTATCTCCGGATACGCGACCTGGAGATCCGCGTCAACCTCTACACCCCGTTGGGAGAACGCGGAGCCAGGTTCGTCCAGCTTCCTAGGACCATCTGCGAGACGCGTGCCGTTATCAACGTGCAAAACGTCGATGACATGTGCTTCGCGTACGCCATCCTGGCCAAGTTCGTCGCGCAACACCCGGAGAGGCCCACATCGTACACACCGGACGTCATGGCACGCTACGACTGGGTCGGCCTACGCTTCCCCGTGGCTGTGAAGGACATTAAGGTCTTCGAGAGGAGGAACGCCATCAGCGTCAACGTGTACGGGATCGAGCGTGCTATGGTGGGGAGACGCCCTGACGGATCGCCAAAGTTCCAGGACCGCGTGTTCCCGCTGAAGATCTGCAAGCGGGAGTTGGAGGATCACCGGGACCTGCTGTACGTGACTACTGGCGGGGACAGTCACTACGCCTACATCACAAACATGAGTAGGCTAGTGCGAGCCCAGCTGACGTCCCGCGAAAGCGCTATCTACGTGTGTAAGCGATGCTTCGCTTACTTCGACAACCGGCCCAACAAGCTGCAACTGTCCGGTGCCGAGCGTCTGGAGGAGCACATGCGATACTGCACCGCCAAGGCTCCCCTCCGCTTGGACTTACCGAAGAAGCAGCAGATCCGCTTCGCCCACCCCGAGTACACTCGGCGCGAGCGCTTTTGCGTCTACGCCGACTTTGAGTGTGCTCTGCAGCCCGTCGCCGCTGACCCTGCGGAAGCGCCGCCTGGCACAAGGCCCCTGCAACTGCACGTCCCGTACGCCTTCGCTTACCAGATCGTGGACTCGCTCGGCCTGGAGGAGTTCGAGCCCCGCGTCTACTTCGGGGCTGACGCGTCCAAGGTCTTCATGGAAAGGTTGAAGATGGACGTGCTGGCGCTGTGGGAGTTCCTATTCAGCATGAGAGCTCTGCACCCTTCTCTGACCCGGCAGGAGATGGACGAGTACCTGGCAGCGACTCACTGCTACCTCTGCGGGAAGGAGTTCACGGACCAGGACGTCAAGGTGCGGGATCACAATCACGCCCCGCCCTACGAGTTCCGAGGAGCCGCCCACCGCTCGTGCAACCTCAGGTACCGGGAACAGCGACACATCAACTGCTACTTCCACAACCTGTCCAACTACGACGCCCACTTCGTAGTGCGCGAGCTGGCCATCGACCCCGGCGACGTGGACGTGTTGGACCACACGGAGGAGCGGTACATCGCTTTTACCAAGCGATTCCACTTTGGTCAGCCCGGGGACAACCAACGTCAGAGCAGTTTCGCGGTGCGCTTCCTGGACACCTACAGGTTCCTGTCCATGAGCCTGGCCAACCTGGCGGCAGGACTTCCCACGGACAGGATGCGTGAGACGAGGAAGCGCTTCCCCGACGACCGGCTGTTCGACCTGGTGCGTAGGAAGGGCGTGTTCCCCTACGACTTCGTTACGTCCTACGACACGCTGTACAGGACCAGGGAGTTGCCGCCCAAGGAGGCATTCAGGAACTCCATGACCCTGGAGGACATCAAGGACGAGGAGTACGAGCACGCCCTCAACGTGTGGCGAGCCTTCGAGTGTCACAACCTCAAGGACTATGCGGACAAGTACCTGCGATGCGACATCGCCCTGCTCACCGATGTCTTTGAGCAGTTCCGCGACACCTCGCTGGCAGAGTACGGGCTGGACCCCGCCCACTACTACACCCTGCCGTCCTACGCCTGGGACGTAATGCTCAAGACCTGCGGTGTGGAGCTGGACACGCTGCAGGACTTTGACATGTACCTGTTCGTGGAGCAGGGGATCCGGGGAGGCATCTCACAGGCCATCACCCGCTACACCAAGGCCAACCACGACAGGTGCCCGGACTACCGCCCGGACGAGCCCACGCGCTTCCTCCTGTACCTGGACGCCAACAACCTCTACGGCTGGGCCATGTCCCAGCGCCTGCCGACCGGAGACTTCGAGTGGCTCAGCCGTGAGGAAATACAGGCGTTGGACGTCGCGGCGCTGGACGCAGAGGCCGATCGAGGCTACATCTTGGAGGTGGACCTCCACTACCCCGCGCGCCTACACGACCTGCACAAGGACCTTCCCTACTGCTGCGAGACGAAGCGTCCGCCAACAGGGAAGTTCCCCAAACTGTTGACGACCCTGGACGACAAGACGCACTACATCTGTCACTACAGGGTCTTGCAGCAGGCGCTGCAAAACGGATTGGAGCTGGTCGCGGTGCATCGGGCGATCTCCTTTCACCAGTCGCGGTGGTTGGAACCGTACATCCTGATGAACACGGAGCTGCGGAAGAGGGCCAGGACGAAGTTCGAACAGGACTTCTTCAAGCTCATGAACAACGCAGTCTTCGGCAAGACCATCGAGAATGTACGGAAGCGCCTCAACGTGAAGCTGGTGTGCACCCCGGAGAAGTTTTCCAAGTACGTCGCCAGATCCAACTTCCTGGACCGGACGTACTACACGGAGGACGTGGCCCTGGTGCATCTGTCCAAGGTCAACATCGTGTTGGACAAGCCCGTCTACGTAGGCATGACAGTCCTGGAGCTGAGCAAGTGGCTCATGTACGAGTTCCTGCGCAAGATGAAGGAGCGCTACGGTGACCGCCTCACCGTGGACTACATGGACACGGACAGCTACGTCTTTGACATCGTGTCCCAGGACGTCTACGCCGAGATGAAGGAACACCTGGACGACTTCGACACCAGCGGCTATCCGAGGTCCCACCCCTGCTACAGCCCCGTCAACGCCAAGGTCATTGGAAAGTTTAAGGACGAGTGCAACGGCCTGTCCTTATTCGAGTACCTCGGCCTGCGGTCCAAATTATACTTTATGGACATCGAGGACGCGGCGACAGGCGGCAGCAAGGCTCTCAAGCGAGCCAAGGGGGTGGCGAAGGGCGTTGTCAAGAACGTCCTCACCCCCGACGACTACAGAGAGTGCCTGTTTGACGGGGTCCAAAAGCACACCACCAACGTCCGCTTCCAGTCTCACTTGCACCGGGTCTACACCGTGGAAGTGGACAAGCTGAGCCTCAGCCCGACTGATGACAAGCGGTGTGTCCTCCCCGACGGCATCCACACTCTGCCGTGGGGACACAAGGACGTCCCGCCGCTACCAGCCAGGAGAGGAGATCGACGGATGGAGGTGGATGGTGAGGAGGAGGAGGGACAGCCCCAGGATGAAGACGAGGAAGAGGAATTCCCAGTTTAGTTTTAATATTAATTTTAAGAAAAATTTGTATAGTATTTGTAAGAAAATATAATAGCTTTATGTACAGCACGAACCTGAGTTGTTTATTTCCTCCCCTTTGCTCACTCAAAAGCCGGTAGGCTTAGAAAAACTAAAGTGAAAGGCGTTATGGGCCGTTTGGCCCGAGCCGTGCAGCTTAAAAAGCCCCCGCCAACCGGAAGCGGTTGGCGGCGCGTGTCGGGGGGACGGCCCTGAAGGAGTTGCCCAGGAAGGAATTACTCAGCGGTCTGCTGACGCTCGAGGTTGCACCCTCGAATTGCTCAGCGGTTTGCTGATGTCCGAGGGGTCTCGTGGCGCGCCCTCTTTGGCGGCCTTCACTGCCGCTTGGCGGGGGCTCAGCCAGTGACACGCACCGCTGGTATATAAACCTGAGGTCCAGCCCCGCTGCCTCAGTTTTGATAATTTTTTAAAATTTAGTAAGGAGAAAGGAGAAATGAAAACACAAGCTTTATCATTATGAGGCATGTATTGTACAGTAATAAGGTTACATACACATACTACAAAAACCTTACAAACTAGTTTTAAGCGAATATGGAGTGGAAGAGTCTGCGGACGAGAGCGTCGTTGGCGGCGGGAGCGGCAGGGTCGAAGAGCTGGACGTAGTCGCTGAGTGACGTGCGGAGAACAGCCCGGCAGTACAGGTAAGTGAGGCAGTAGTAGCCGCAAACAGAGGTATCGTAGCCCTGGAGCCGATACCTGTTGTAGACATAGTGGCGGTGATGAGGATTGCGCCTCAGGAACATTTGAAAGTCGGCCTGGTATGGCGGCCTTCCGTAGCTGTCCAAGTACTCAAGTCTGTCCTCTTCCGAGCAGTAAAACGCCACCCAGTGTTCGCCTCCCTCGGTGTGTGCTACCGTGTTGGACACGATGGCGGTGAGAGGCTTGACCGGCACGTCCGGTAGTTGGTTAGAGGCGTAGACCGCAACGTTCCTCAGTCCGGGGATCCTCGCCAGGCATTCTCTGATCTGGACGGTATTCATCGTGGGCGGAAGCAGCACAGGCAGCTCGAGGTGGACGAGTCCAGTGTGTCGTTAGCCACGAGCCAGTCCCGCAATACTATGCAGTTATGAAGGGCGCAACGGTTGTGGGAGCTCTTATGGTGGCGACAGCGCAGGGTCCGGTAGGTGGGCGGACCGTTGAGCGACCCGCAGCCCAGATCCTCCATGTCCTGAGCGGTGGTGGCGGCGGGCTCGGTTATGAGGTGGCGTTGTACAAAGTCCCTCTTCTGCGATCCTTTGACGTAGACCAGGGGGCGGTGGATGAGGCAGGAGCGCAGCTTGTCCAGCAGGGCGACGTACGCGATGTCCCCCTGGTCCCACTCCAAGCCGTGGCAGTGGCGAGTGACCCAGACGCTCTCGCGCTGTTTCTCGGAAGTCAGGAGGTCTTTACTGAAGGGCGGGCGGGCGATGTGATGTAGGAGCAGCGTGCCGGTAGTCACGTCCACCACGCAAACCTCTTTCAGTAGAAAGTCATTATCACTGTCTTTAAAACACTGCATATCCATCACCACGCTTCCGTGATGACAGCGCGCTGGCGGCGGCTCGTTGTAGATCGGTGGCGGCACGTCCATCCCGTACGGCTGACTGAACTCGACTGAGCGCTTGCGGGAGCGCGCCTAGCGGGTTAACCTTGGGTGCGCGCGCCGCCATCACCTAACGGTCCGCGCACGGTGACCTTGAGCGAGCGGCAACTCGTTTACCCGCCAAAACCTAACGGTCCGCGCGCGCGATGACCTTGAGCGCGCGGCAACTCGTTTACCCGCCAAAGTCGACTGTGACGTTGCGATGACGGTCCACCTCCACGACGTTGTCCAACTCGGCGTACACTATGCAGTTGAACGCCTCCGCCAAGGCTTCGGAGAACCCAATCTCTATGCGCAGGTTACCGTTGCGCACCAGGTTCCAGTGGCTGGATTGAGAGGCCGCCATATCGGGCGTCAGATCAAACGCCATCAGGCAGTATCCGTAGGCGTATTCGTTGCGACTGACTTCGTTACCGCAGTCTGAGAAATTGATGCCGGTGCCGGTGTACAGCGTGTGGTAGGCGAGCACGCACAACTCCTTACCGAACGTGTAATCCGGTTGAAGCGGCTTACATGGCACTTGCTCACCGTCTATGTACAGCGCGAAGAAGTTCACGTGGCTGTGGGTGAAGTTGAACGGGTTCTTCTTGTAGACCCCGTTGAACGCCTGATTGCTGACCAGGCCAACTATAACGCGTTTCGGCAGTTGTCCCAGAAACACACTGTCCAGAGTCTTGCTGCTGATACCGGAGGGTAGCGTGAAGGATTTGACTTCCACGCGCGTAATGGGATATTTGGCTGTACCCGACTCCAGCGTCCTGCTGTGAGCCAACAGCACGCTCGGGTTGATCTTACAGCGGCGCATGAACAGGTTGACTTCGGCGATGTCCACTTTGTAGTCTGTCACGGTTTTGGACATGATGGAGAATGAGTTCTTTGACCTGATCAGGCGAAAGCGCATCTCCACGCCGTTTAACATGAACTTCTCCTGGTTGCACAGGTCGACGTGCAGATGTCCGACCATGTCCGCGTACCGGCTGCCCTTGACAAACTCCCTCCGGTTCTTGAGCCCGGCATTATCCTCCTCAGTATTGTCCATGTACCCGGCATAGTCCTCGTAGAACAACTCCGCGGTGAGGTGCGATGTCTTGGCATCACCGCCATAGGACAACAGGTTCTCCAGGTAGGCGCGATAGGCGTACGTGTTGTTCTGAGGAGACACCAGTTTGTTGTTCAGGTACAGGTCCACTTGACTGAACAGCGAGTGCAGCCAGTTGTTAATCGGACCCACCTCTTTTATCGCTTGATCACCCGTTACAGCGCCTCCGTTAGCCGTTCTAATGGTAGCCTTCACATGCAGTAGCGTCTGTGACAGATCCGTGTACTCGTCCCCGTGACCCGGAACTATGAACTCCACGGGCGAGTCGTCTGTCAGGGAGGAGATGGGCTTGTACTGCACCCATTTACCGCTCTCTATACTGGTCTGCGTGGGCGGTAGCGAGAACAGGTCCAACTCGGTCTTGACACACTCGCACGACTTCTGATGTAGAAACGCCATTATGCAAAAATGTCCTTCACGGTACTCTTGCTCTTCTTGCTTCTCCTCTTCTTAGCGACACGTTTTGCGGGCTTCCTCTTGGGGGCAGCGCTCTTCTTCCTCGCTCCGAGGAGTTTCGCTAGAGACTGAGGAGTAACCTGCTGTACACGCCTCTTCTTATAGGCACCACCACCGCTCAGCACGCGATCCAGTTTTTCATCAGCCCTGCGTTTCAGCGACCCGGTAAACTGTCTGAGTCGGGCGTTGGCTGCGACTCGGGGGTTGGCTGTGCCCGCCGCCACGTCGCCCAAGAAGCCCACACCGGACCTCAGCGCCTCCTTGCCCAGCGCCGATGCGCCGGATCTGATCAACGGGACCACTGTACGCATCAGCCCGCCTAGGAAACTGCCGATGCCGTGTCCGCGTTGGAAAGCGGCTCCTCTGAATACGGAGGATACGCCATGGCCCGCCTGCTGGTGGCGGTAATACGCCAGATAGGGATCGCTCGGATTCATTGCCGCTGCCTCTCTTTCCTGAAATGAAGCTTCATGCACGTGGTCCCGAAGTGGAATGGCAAGTGTCGCCCTTGGTTGTCCCTTAAATCGATTTCCACGCTCTCGAATGAGGTTTTAATCACCGGCACGTAGTGCGGGTCTATTATATACACTGTCGTGTTGGCACCGTACGTGTAATTCCTGATGTCGATGTTGAGGATCTTCAGTAGTGGCGCCACAGCGTCGCCCACCAGTTGGGGTTCCACCAGGTCGCAATACACGTACATGTGTGATGGCAGACCGGCGAAGAGGTTAGTCGGCCTCACGGACCTGTGACGCTTGACGATATCCGTATCCACCTCGTAGCCAAACTGTAGCGCCAAACTGGGGCTCAGTTTGAGGCTCTGAACGGCTGAAGACGTCGACATCAATTCCACCCTGGAGGACCTCTCGTCATACGAGAAGGCGCACAGGTTACTCTTCATTTGAGGGTGGTTGTTGATTGCGTGCACGAGTTCCTCGGTACTACTGTAATTGCCCGGCTCCACTTTGATTAACAACTTGTCCACCACGGCCAACCCGCCTTTCGAGTCCCTCATTCCCAGCACTAGTTTGATGTAGGTTCCCTCACCGACGGTCAGAAAAGAGAAGGGGTAGTGCGCCTCTGCCAGAGCGACCTCCCACTCGCCGTCTGACAGATCAACGGTCGAGGGTAGATGGGTCGTGTAGTTTGTCACCATGTTGTTGGGATAGTAATTCATTGAACTGTTACTGGGCAACGTCAGGTAAAACTGGTCGTGCCTCGTCATCGCAGCTGTTGCACGTCCGCTGCGGGTACCCACGAATTGAAGTCCTCTCCGTAACCGGCCCACTTGACTAGGTAGCGCTTACTGGAGCCTCGCCCTTTAGTGTCCAGTATTTTATCTATTTGATACAGGCGGTCCGGGGCGATCGTTACCTTTTGCATCTCATGCTCGTAGAAGCGCCCTTCCAGCGGCGTCCCGTTCAGGTCTCGCAGCACATACAATGGTAGAGGATGCGACCCGTATACGTGGTCCACCACGAACAGCTCCTTACTCCAGTTGGTCTCGTAACCTTTGGCGAACGTGCCCTTCTCCTTGGCTATGCGCACCGTGTCGCCCGGCTCGAACCTGGGCTTGTGTCGTCGGATCGCCTTTCCATACATGTGACGCCAAACCTTGTACACCGTTTTTCCATCGCCGCTATCCGCGTCCACGGGTCGTAGGCCACCCAGGCTCTTGTGCGGACTACGGTTGTAGGCGTCCACAAGCCTGTCCAACACGTCCACGTAGCGATACGTGTTCTTGTAGGTCAGGTAGCGCCACATGCGGGTCTTGAGCGTGCGGTTGACTCGCTCCACCACCGCCGCCTTCACGTCGGGGTTCTGCGTGGTGAAGTAGTTTACACCGTGACTCTTGAACACTCGCTTGGTCGCGGCCCCGGTGAACTCCGTCCCCTTGTCGGTCTGTAGGCAGCGGGGAGTCGCCTCAGCGAATATCCTCTCGAACGCAGCAGCCACCTCAGGCCCGCTTTTCCTCTTCAGTGGTACCGCGAACAGCCGCTTACTGAATACGTCTATCACAGTCAGCAGGTAGTTGACTCCGTCGTTGTACCGGCTCAGGCCGCGCATGTCGTTCAGGTCCGCCTGCCACAGCTCCCGGGGCCCGAACACGGCGTAGCGGTTGCGGGGAAACCGCTTGCGCGCAGGCTTGTGCAGCGTGTAGGTGTCCTGGGCGCGCAGCCAGTCGGCTACCCGACGTTTCGGTAGGCGCGCGGCTCTGGCCAGGGCGGCCACCCCGCCGAGGGAACCGGGCTGGCTCGGGTCGTAGTACAACTTCTCCATTACAGTGTGAACAGCTCCCAGTTGTCCAATGACGATTCCCGGTCGGGTTCCTCGGTTATTATCCTTCTTCGGGCCGCTGGGGGCCTCGGTCTCAAGCGGTCCAGTATCGGCGTCAACCTCGGTGAGAGGGGTGTCGACGAGGCTGTCGTCGTGTCTCCCCAGGGGCTCGATGCCGAGTCCAGTCCCACGCCTAAATAACGCAACGCCGTGGGATTGCTCACGTATTCTTTGGGCACGTTCATGACCTTCAAGGCGGCCATCACTTGATACCAGCCGGTAGGCAATCGGTCCACCCTTCGCGCTCTCACTATGCTGTGCGCGATGTCCACTATATTGGAATCGGGGATCTTCACCTTGTTCACGTACACCGCCCCACTGGCGTCCCAGGCGATGGGGCTGCCTTGCCGGGTCATGAATCGCAACAAGTTGCGCGCCACCGACCTGTAGATTTTTGAGAACGATTCCACAATGTCCTCCTTCGCCGAGGCGCTAGACTCGCGCTTCATCTGACTCGGACCTCCCGCCGCTTCCTCCTCCCTCTCCTCACCCTCGATGATTGACAGACCTATGGGTTGACGTTTAGCCGCGGAAAAGTGCAGGAACCGCTGTAACACCTGCTGATATTGTTTCCATTTCTCCGTATCGTCCAGCCGCTTGTCGCTCAATATGCGATGCATCTCAGCGTCCAGGCTGGCTGGCTTATTGGCGCTACCTGCTCCTCCTCTTGGCTCCGGCCCTGGTCCCGGTCCTTCTCGCAATCTCTCGATGAGCTCCTGCGGTACAACCACCATTTTCCTAGCGTACTCCATGTTCGATTAGCTTCTGCGCTAGAACGGGCAGAACAGCGTTCAACAGCAGAGGTAGGAGGATCCCTCCGCCCCGTTGGACGAGGTAGTGTCGCTTCTTGGTCCAACCCTCGCCGCGTTTCACCAGCCGTCTGAGCGCCTGTTTGTGTTTGCTCAATTTGCGTTTGAGGCAGGGAGAAAGCGGTACGTTTCCGCGTAGCACGTTATACGCGCACTCGCACAACGACTTGATGCGACTCTTGTCGCACACTTTTAACAGGGCCTTGCGTTCTTTGGGCGTAGCGTGTATTAGGGCCCTCAGCAGCGCCGCGTCCTTCTTCACACGGTGTGACATGATGACTGACGCTGGCGCGCGCTCGGCCTATTTATCACTTCTTCTTGGGCAGGTACACGTAGTTCACCGGATCGTCTGGGAAAATGGTTGAACGTACGCGCATCTCTTCAGGCGTGGACTGTTTCAAGTCTATGAGCAGGTAGGCGTGCGGATCACGCGTGGCGTCCGCGTAAGCCTCCTCCACGAATTTGGGGTTTTCCGGGTATACTTGGCGAGCCAAGTGTTTGATCTGAGCGCGATCCCTGGGATTCTTGAAGCACACTATGTAGTGGGCGTTCAGCGATATGTCGCGCTGGCCCCTGCCCTGGTGAAACAGGTTTTGCGTGATGAAGAACACGCTCATGTTGCGGTGGTGCGAGCCCTTGGTGAACAGGTCCGCCACGCCGGAGCCAGCCTCGCGCATCATGTCATCGACGATGACCAGGGTGGGCTCGCTACCGTCATAGTCGTCCAGGTCCGGCAAGCCGGCTACGTAGCGCACGGCAGAGTCCGCACGGCTCTTGCCGCCACCGCTGCCATAGTGCCAAGTGATGCGGGCGAACCGCGTATCGCACATGCGGTCGGCGTGCTCTATGAAGCGAGCCACGAAGTGCGACTTGCCGCTGCCCGAAGGCCCGGCCACGATGGCGGTGAACGGGTGTTTCCACCTCAAGTCCATGGCGTCTACTGACCGCCGTGCACCGCCACCTCGGCTCTTGTAACTAAAGGTTCTTTTCTTGCTCTTTTTTATTTTATTTTATTTTTTCAATTTTGGAAGGAAATAAGGGAATAGGAAATACCGTTTATTTTATACAAATTCCAGGAAAGGAGATTTGCTGCCAGGAGGGCCGCTCCTCTTTACAAGGCTCGTCCTTGGCCCCACGCCAACGTTGTACTGGGAGATGGCGTTGTCGTCCAGGACCGTGAGGAACCGTCGAGGCATGTAGATCCGGATCGGGTCGTCGCCGACGAGACCCTCCAAGGTGGCCATCACCGCCTCGCCGTACGGTGTATCTACCCGCTCGAATGAGCGAATCGGGTACACCGCGTTGTCCCGCAGATCCGCGATGCGAGTGTAACCCGCGGCCTTGCAGCTGTTGAGGGCTGTCCTGAGGTCCATCTTCTGGTCCGTGTTGAGCATGGCGCAGCGGCTGGATGCAGAATGACCGGCTCTCGCCACCGAGTCGCCTTTTATTGGCGGTGTCTACGTGCCGACTCACGCGTATCAACAACATGATGACATAGTTACTCGCTCAATTCCAGGAAGGGTGATGTAATGGAAAGCTTTACTGCGTAAACAAGTGGATTGTTCTAGAAGCGTCTCGGTTATCAACTGCTTAGTGGAAGTTTCCACGCTCAATTCCAGGAAGGCTGACGTAATGGAAAGCTTTACTGCGTAAACAAGTGGATTGTTCTAGAAGCATCTCGGTTATTAACTGCTTAGTGGAATTTTCCACGCTCTCTCGTTTACTGAGTAGCGCGCTTGGAGTGCGCACTCCTCTTGGTTTTCCCTGAGATGATGCAATCGGTCTTTCGCCAAGTGGGTAGAGGAGTAGCGGTCCTAGTGATCCCGTCGTATCTTGACTCTCCCGTCTCGCTATTTGCCAGCCATAGGTTTTGCAATCTGGATAGCAGGTCCTCTAGACATATGCAGATTTCATCGTTTCGCTCCTCGTCTAAGTACAAGCCGCAGCTGAACGTGGGGCGACCTCCTTTGAACACATTCATCTTCAACAGTACGTTACCGCTGTTAGTAGGGTTCTTCACAGTGTACTGATATCCGCCAGCGGACCAGCACAGTGCCGGGGAATCGATAGGCACTTCCTTCCTCTTTACAGTCCACCCATCGAGCTTTTTCTTCTTTGACGCACATCCCTGCTGAACTGGCGGTGCGTTGGCGTTCTCATCGTTCATTGCGTTCAGCTCCTCTAGGAAGGAGCGGATCGTTTGGTCCACTTCGGCTGCGCTGACTCCGCTTCCGTTCATGGTGACGTCTCGAACAACACTGAAGTCGCGCGCCCGCGGCTCTACCTCGGTTTTATAGCAGAGTCGTGCGCTCCAGCGAACCTTCTAGAAGCTTCTTTATAGCCGAGTCGTGCGCTCCAGCGAACCTTCTAGAAGCTTCCAGAAACGTGACGCTCCTCACCTGCATGATGTTCCGGTGGGTCCTCACTCCACCGTTGCTAATTTTATTAGGGTGGGATGGGAATAGGATTATGGGTTGGGATAGGACAGAGGGTCTTGGGTTGGGGTAGGACAGAGGGTCTTAGGTTGGGGTAAAAGTAACCGGTTTAGGGTTTAACCGATTACTGTCCAGGCCTTCTATAATTTTCCTGGACGTCCAACACCGCCATGCTGCCTTGGTTCAAGGTTAACTGCAACACTTGCAGAACCTCGTTCCACTGCGCTGGGTCTCCCGGGTCGTAACGACGAGAGGACATCACGGGACTGGCCGGACTCCACCGCCCCGGCCTGAGGAAGACGTGACCGCCTCTCCTCATCGCCTCCTCAACCCGAGTCCTTGTAGGGGTGAGGTACTCCGGTCCGAGCAAGAGGTAGCGGCTGATGTTGGGAACGTTGATAAAAATTTCTACAGTAAGGACGTCCATTATGAAAGCGGCTCTGATCAAGACTGACTCGAACACCGCTTTCACCCATAGGAGCTTCGCAGTGGAATGTAAGCAGTAAACTGTTCCCGGAACCGCTGATGAGAAAACAGCCCCGGGCAGTCACGTAGCCCTTAGCACGGGGGGGGGGGCTGACGTCAGGGGGGGGGGCTGACGTCAGGGGGGGGGCACCTGTTGTTTACACCTCTGAGGAACGTTCTACGTTGTTGACTACTCTGGAGTCTACCGCTTTCACCTACTGTTGTTTACACCTCTGGGTCGGACCATCATTCCTTCCCTGACCGCCAAACCACCACCAGCATGTTCCCCTGCCCTCACTGCTCCGCCACCTTCTCCCGCAAGGACCACCTCATCCGTCACCTCCACTCCACACATGGTGAAGGAGGTGAATCCTATTACTGTCCCGTCTGCGGAAAGGAGTTCCGCAGGGGGGACAAGTTGAGGATTCACCTCCTCACTCATGCCTCCACCTCCTCCGCTCCACAGACTACCTTCGACGCCTCCGCACCATGCTCCTCATCCGCCCTGCAACCACCCTTTGCCCTTGTCCCGCCTCCACCAACCTCCGCCACCACCTCGACCCAGACCGCCACCGAAGATGTTTCGGTGGCCATTCAGGTCGGGGTGGAAACGTCTGAACGTTCCACCCAGACGTCAGTCGTCGAGCGTCCCGTATGTAAGTATCGTAGGGATGGGTTAGGGACGGGTTAGGGCCTTGATGGTTCGCGCTCTAGACAGTATTACTAATTACTGACTTCTCCTTTACAGGCGCTGTCCGCCCTCAGGTGCATCAGAACCAGAATTGGCTCCAGGACGAGGTGCGGCAGCAGCAGCGGGACAGGCAGCAGCGGGAGGCCAGAAGGCGGGAGCTGGAAGAGGCCCGCCAACGCCTCCTGCGGGAGCTGGAGGAGGAGGCACAGCGGCGGCGCCATGCCGAGGAGGCCGCCTCCGACGACTCCGGCTCCGACGTCCAGCTGCTCTCGGACGACGACGGGTGGGACTAAAAATAAAAGACTGTACCCCATGTCCTTTTCCCTTTTTATATAATATTAAATAAAAAACAAAAAAAAACAAAAAAAAAAAAACAAAAAAAAAAAAAAAAAAAAAAAATATATAATAAAACTGGTGGAAGAAGCCTATGTTAGGTTTCCGCCAGGTCACGTGACCGGGGGGGGGGCTGACGTCGGGGGGGGGGGCTGACGTCGGGGGGGGGGCTGACGTCAGGGGGGGGGGCGATTCCTCATTCCTCCTCGCACGCCTTTGCTGGTTTTGAACCCTCCAATGCCCCCTACTTTTATCAACAAGATCATAACTATTTTTTACATTGTATTTATATTCAAGCTCTAGATCATTACTAAGTCATTCTTGATACATTGTATGTAGGAGTACATTTGAATTTTACTAGAGATCTAATTGGTACGTTCTTCTTATGGATTTTTGGGATTCCCCTCATTACAGGTGCTTTAGAGTTTAGAATGTTCATTTTCAATCTACAATCTTCAGTAATAACCTTGGTGCATTTTTTCACAACGTCTGTGAGCTCCTTTTGATATTTCTCCGTGGGATCTTTTGGTAATTCTTTGAAGTTACTTTCTTTAATGAATTCTTCCGTTTTCTTGATATAAACATCTTTTTCCATAATTACTATGGCGTTGCTTTTGTCGGCTTTAACTGCTATGGCATTATTATCTTCTATCTTATTTTTTATTATAACACATTTTCTCAAACCTTCTTTTCTGTCCTGGGTCAATTGTTTTCTGTCGGTCGGGATATCTTTTGTGACTTCCTGTCGTATGGCAATATGATCCACATTTTTAAGTATAAGTGTAAATATATCTTAAGTGTTGTAAGACGTCTTTTATTACATCCCGTAAGTAATAACAACACGTAATATGCTAATAAAAAAGTTGTTTAAATAATAATTACAAATACGTCACCATTACCCTTTTTTAATAATTTTGAGGGGCGAGACTTCAATCATGTGCCTTTAAAAGTTCCAACACAATTTATTTTATTTTATTTTTTCCTTTAGTCAGTGAAGACATGGTCAGTTGAGTCAGAAGACAATGGCATAGTTATTTACAACTGTTCTGATTTATGCAGCATCTGGCGTCCCATGTGTTTCAGATAAGGGTAGATTGTCTAAACTTTGATCATAGACTATACAACTTTTACTATTCTGTAGTAAATATACTTCTAAAATATACAGTAAGCTTATTTGTGATGAGATCGACTATTTTGTAAAGTTAAATTAAGGTTTTCTGCATATTATGATATTTTTGAACCATCTTAAAAACAAGTAGTATCCTGGAATTCGGTTTTGCGAGAAATAGAATGGAGATGGTGACCAACTTAAAACTTACTTTCTTTCACTGGGAATAGTTTATTCATCGAACACAAAATATTTACGAGTTTGTCTTTTTTATGCGTTTACGTCTATAATTCTATTACGTGTATATATGTTACGAAATGTATTTGTTTGCTTAAAAAGAAAGTGATTCTTGTAATAAATCAGGGTCTAGTATATTGTTCATAGCCTTACAATATATTATTATTGTTTTGGATTCACAAATTTATTCGATATCAATTTCTAACACAACTCGGTTGCAATCCACACTGGTTATTTGTTATTGATCAATACTTGTTTATTATATTTAGTTATATTTGTATAGAAAGGTACAATTATTATTTGTAAAAGAGTGCTAGTAATATCAAAACCATTTGAAGTAGTGGTTTTATTATTTATTTTTATTTCAGTGATTTGTAAAATGTTCAGATTAATTACACTTAATATTATATTTAATAACCCGCAGTTGATACTTAAATAATTACGTTTCTTTTACACGTATACGTTTTTAAGGAGTCTAAAAATAATAGCATTGATCACGGTAAGCAGATGGACTTGTAGCTTCTTCACTTTATTCTATAATCCTAAGAAGAAACGTCACAAAATAATAGATTAGTAGCAACTACGAGGTATTATTAAATCAACAACTACAGACGTGTAGTTGTTACCATTGCGTTGATATGATCCGGGAATACAGGTATTAGCAAATAATATTATTGATAATGTACCACAAGTTCCCAGTTTAAAACATACACTTTTATGACGTTACTTTATTCTATGTTATGCATAAGTGTTTGTAAGTCTTTGGCGTAGGTCAAGAGGTACACTTGAATTCTGATCCCCATAAGGACAGCAGTATTGTCTATCTCGTTCCGTAACGGTCCCTCGCTTTACTGAATACGTTTCATGCACTGGCCTAAAATGTAGGTGGACGAGCAAAGTAAGGTTTAAGGAGGCCACATAAAGAACATAAAATCTACACAAACACGAGATTTAACTTGCTTGGGCGAGTGTTAGAGGTTTTACAGTGCCCAATGTATCGAATATTCACTTGTCTGGGCCACTCAGGTCCAGACTGTCTTGAATTAGTAATGTCTCTAAAACTTCAGATCTGTTTTACAAAACGCATACAATATTATGGGCTTGATAAGAATCTAACTATCGGATTGGGTTAGGATTTTTGGGTTAGGATTGGATCAGAGTAATTGAAATTTCAAAATATTATCATCGTTTGTGTACAGAGTAAACCTTTTTATGGCATTTGATGCAAATTTATTAGTAGCGCAATACAAATATAGCATTTGGTCTTGATGGTTTTTGTTTTTTTACTTACCATATTACTGTTTCGCTTAATACTTTTTATGTAACTTTGAAAAAATCCCTTCGTATTAATTTATTCATTTTTGCTGGATTAGGAAACCGCAGAATAGCTGCCACGTCTTTCACTAGCGGTACTTTTTTGGGCAGGTTCCTGGAAGGATAGGATATAGCAGGAAAGGAAAGGGTGGGATGTGGCAGCAGCCAAATTGACCTTTAAGAGGGCCAACTCCCGTGCTCCTGTGACAGCTGTGATCAGACTCATACATGCGGACCCGCTTTGACCTCCAACTGGTTAACTCAACTGACAGGGTATCCAAGTACAACAGTCAGGGACTATACATTATCAGGTTGGGGACACGGCCCTCAGGTTTCTTTCCCAAGCCGCTGCAAATGGAGGGACCAAAGGTGAAAGGGAAGTTTTACATAATGGACAGCCAAAAGACTTACCATACTTAATGAAAAACTAATTTTCTGTACCCAATATCAGCCTAAAAACTAGTATAGACCAGTTTTAAAGTGGTTCTTGGACAATCCGTTCGTATGCAAGAGCAAGAAGAAAATCAAAGCACATTAGAAGGCAATAACATTTTTTTATCATGTTTTATTAGGCAACAAAATAAAACTTTGACACTCACCTCATTTAAAGTGTAAAGTACAGTTACCAGTGAATTCATGAGACATGAAAATATTTAATTTCAATTCCCCTTAGACTGCACTAATAATTAGCTTCAAACGCACGGTGAACAAAGCTCTACGGTGTTGGGTTATAGAGAAGACGGGTTCCGGGTGAACACACCTCATGAGCGTATGATTCGCGGATTTGTGCATCAAAACTGAAATTTAAACTGGGCCTTTGATCCCTTTTATAATTGACTGATTTAAGTGTAAATTTACCAACCTCAAGCTACAGACGAGGTAAAAATGTATAATATTGTATCTCTCCTGTATATTCATTGATAGGAATAATTAAATATAGTTCTGTTGTTGTATGCTTATAAATTTATTTACATCACAGAATTTACTAATTCTGTCAGACTACTACAGGGTGTAAATCACAATTAAATAGTGTAAATTTATAAATATTTTAATAAAATTGTCACGTAGTTAATTGTATATACCCGAGAGCCATTGAAGCTGATTTTAAAATTATTAATTATAAATACTCTAGGGTTTTTCTTCACAGTCATAAATCGATAAGGGCTGGACGGATTTTAACGTTTGAGGTGCCAAATTAAAGGTAGTTTTACGAAGATTTCCCAATATGCCTCAAAATTTTAAGAAAGGGCATCACTTAAACACAGTAAGGGGCTGAATTTTTAGAACAGGTGCGCTATCCGACGGCGGAAGTCTAAACTAAGTGTTGATTGAAAGTACGTTGTTATCATCCGTTTTAATATAAGGTGTTTTGTTATGTTTGTTTACAACTGAATACACCTTTCGTCGGGTACAAACTTGCTCGGATTCGAGCAACAGGGCAACTGACTAGTTATTAATTATCGTTTGAAAAAGGAGAATCTATAAGCAAACTGCGTTAACGTTTAGAAATAGACAATATAAGTCAAATTATTAAAAAGAATATCTATCTTATTGGTTTAGTCATTTTGTTTCTAATACAAAGTAAGCAAATGGACCAAAGCAACATTACAGACAAAAAGAAGTAAATGGGCATATGATACTTGCTCCACTGACCATAATATTAAAGTGTGAACAATAAAGTTGTAAGTCACCATGCGACCATGTGGAGAATTCGTATAGCAATTGCTCACAAAAAATAAATGTATTGATTACATTATGTATAGGTGTACATATAATGTGATTGAGATACACAAATACAACTAAAATATTGATTGAATTAACATTGTGAAGGGGAAGGGGGTTTGTGATTGGATGTCATAATATTTTCTTATTTTAATAATTATAGGAGGCACTAAAGACAACTTAATACACTACGCGACAAGCTTCCCGTAATAACATCCAGTATTGTTTTATGTTTTTTACTGAATATGTCGTATTTGATTTAATGAATAATATAAAAAAATATCGTATTAGGCTATAAATAATAAATATTTAGCATAGTTAATATCTGTCTAAAGAGAAAGTGTTATTAAGTTGAGTAGCACGTAATATAACATCAAGCCAGTCAATACATAGAAGAACCAAGAGGTGCGTCATAGAATAGAAGCCAAGTAAATTTACATCTCAAAGGCGTTCTTTGAACTGTCAGGAAAGGCTTTGATTCATAAGCCCACTTTAATCATTCTCCTGCAGTTATTCGCCTTCCTACCAAAATCATGCTTGCCGTTTGATGTTTAAACTACCTGGCTGCCCGTTTTCAAAGCAACTAAAAAACGTTGTGTGCTAACTTTGTTTTACTCTACTATTAACCAAGTATATGCCCGTGATTTTATTACACGAATGGAGGCAAACGGATATCACTAAAACTTTAAAAATGCGACAGAGTTTATTAGAATAAGGTATTTATCACAAACGCTAGATATACAGGGTGTATACAAACTCCCTGGACGCACATTGTGTATTTCTTCTTAAGGTCGAGACAATAATAAAACGCCGGATAAACATTGGTCTGAAATGTCTCGTTTTCTGTCTGTCTGTCTGTTTGTAATTTGTATAAGTTTTCATTTAACTCAGCTTCTAATTAAGATAAAATTGGCTCCAACGTGAACCTTAAGACTTACAACAAGTGTATTAAGTTTGATTAATTTAACTGCATCGGATTAAAGATGGCGGTAGATTAATGTTTTTGATGTAAAACTTCATGAAAACCGTAAGTTTGATCAAACGTGGTTACCTATGATTAAACAAGTAGAACTAAACATAAAGATCCATTGTTTGCTGGGATCTGAAAATAATAACTGACTTATTAGCAATTTACCAATATAAATACCACGTTTTGTGTCATTTTACATTTTGCCTAATAAACTCGACAAATAATTATAAAACTGATATCTCAGTTATTTATTACCCGATTTCAGCAAACAAGGTGTTCTTTTGTTCGTCTTACAATACTACATATTTTATTACTGGTAACAAGTTTTGACAAACCTTATAGTTTTTCATGAAATGTGACACGAAAATGGTTAACTGGCCGCCATCTTTAATCTAATGCAGTTAAGTTAATTAAACTTTATACACTTGTAAGTGAAATAAGATTTGTAAGATGGATTAGTTTTGAGATACATGTTGGTGCCGAATTTAAACTTTCTATCTTCGAATAGAAGCTGAGTTAATTGAAAACTTTTAAAACTTACAAACAGACCAACAAACAGAATACTAGGCATTTCAGAACCATGTTTATATGGTGTTTTATTATTGTCTCAAACTAAGGAACAAACACACAAAGTATGTCCAGGGAGTGTGTATACACTCTGTATATTATGAACTTATAATGTATATTAACTCTCTTCATAATAGATCTATTTGTTTCTTTTATATTCACGTAGCCAAAGAATTGCCGAATTCAGAGGGTATTAGTAGTTAATCTAATACTGTTGTTAATCGCTGTTAGATCCTTCAACATTTATCAGTAAACTTAAAACATGGACCGGTCTCAAAATTATTAAAATCTTAAAATTATTTGTTTACTTTGAACTATCGATTCAAAATCTGTAAACTTACTATACATGTTAAAATTACTGCAATTAAAAACCTTAAATAAACAATAAAGTTTGATTTTAAAATAAAAACATCCAGTTTTATATAATGAACAAAATTTAGTTCTGCTCTCTCTTTAATAATCGTTCCGACATTTGTCAAAATAAATTATTAAAAGGAATTTTTTGAAGAAAATTTGAAAATTGTTCACATTTGTAAGACAGGAAATGTAATGAATGCATTGGAATAATTGTTTAATTTTCAAGAAAAATTTAAGGATAGAGATAAATTGATCAATGAACAGGTCAAATTTGACTCGGGTGGTACTTACCGCAACTTTTTTCCGGAACTTCCGGTAGCCAATAGTATATAAGCTGTTCGCCACCTTTTTTCTGTCATTTAATATCTCAATATCTTAATATCTGATTGGGCCTGATGATGACCGGTATAACTGTTTGAAATCCATCGCCTTGTACGATTTTATGTGTATATTTTACCATCTTCTATGTATGTACAGTATAAGTATATAATTATACTTTGTAGTGTTGTAAGACGTTTTTTATTTATTCTGTTTGTTTGTTACAACACGCATCATGCTACTAAATAAAATTATTTAAATTTTATTTAAAAGAAATTGTTATAACAACTAGCTTACAATTTAACAAAAATGCGAAGCTTTTTTAGCGTATTTCCCCTATTGGGAAGAAGCTATTACTGTAGTCCCGGGTAAGACCTAGGCCCAGGACCATGATAAATTTTCGTTTTGAGGTCCCCAGACCCCAAAAATACCATACGTTCGAAACTGTATATATATATATATATATATATATATATATGCCGACTACGGTAAAAGCTTCTTCCCTATAGGAGAAATTCGCTAAAAAAGCTTCGCATTTTTGTTAAATTATAAGCTAGTTGTTATATGAATTACATATAAATTTCATGAAAACCGTAAGTTTTATCAAACGTGGTTGCCTATGATTAAACATGTAGAATTTTAAGACAAACAGAACGACCCCTTATTTTATGAAAACTGAAAAGAGATAACAGACTTATTAGTAATTTAACATAATAAATACCACTTTTTTGGGTCATTTTACATTTGGCCTTATAAACTCGACAAATAACATCAGACCCCAAAAACACCATACGTTCGAAACTATATATACATATAATATATATGTAGAGACATATATATGCATATAATATGCATAGAACTTATATATAGTTTCGAACGTATGGTGTTTTTGGGGGATAAATCATTTCTAAATTTAAAACGTGCAAATTTTGTAGGAAAATAAATTTAAAAATAAAAAATAACATTGTGCTTATGGAGATTAAAATCAAAACAAAAGAATCATGACATCTGTACATAAACAATCAGTGAACTGTCAAAGTAATACTGATGGTAATACTAATCGTGAATTATCATCATGTGTTTTTCTGATATCAGAGACTAAACCCATTGAATTAATATTTCATATAGAGTGACATCATCGAAAACTAATCAAATTTTGTAATTAAATATAATATCTGAAGGGACATTGAGCTGTAATAAAAACTGGAGTGACCTTATTAAACACGTAGAAAAAAGGCGAATCAACGAAGGAAATCTGTTTTATCAGTAGGGGGATACAGTTAAAAGTACTATAAGTCATGTAAACAAACTTGTTGACGTCTCTAAACTAAAATTATCGTTAAAATTAGAAAATGAAATAAGCAGGTGAGTCGAGCAAGGACCTGGAGAACTAACTATAGTTTTATAATTTTAGGTATGACTAAAGTGTTGGTTTTTAGCTGTATTTTAAAGCTGAGTATATTTTATCATTTCATGTAGAAAATTATTTTTATTTTTCTGCCATTAGAACATTGAGAGCGACAAACTTTTTTTTGCTGCATTCTGTAGTGACCTAATGAGCTTTCACGGCTAGTACACGTGTTTAAAACACTCCCATTTGAAACACGCCTCCTCCGTGGGATAAACACGCTCAAGGACGTAGCTGTGCGATATTCTCTAATCATTTTATTCAAGTAGGTTCACTTTACAGGTTATGATTACTAAGATGCTACATGTCATTTTGTTCTCATGATAACACCTTGAATTTGGTACAGCGAACCTCACGTCAATTTCGTGCATTACGAAATTAATTTCCTAATGTGCACAAACTCTACTTCTTACATAATACGCCTCACTCCATTTTTGATGGATAAAGACATAAAATGTTAACTTTTTTAATGTCATGTTTCCATTAATATTGTGTTAGAAATTCCTCTATCAACATATTTTGATCAAGCTTTAATCAAACTGATTAGCTACGAACAATCTAATAAGTTAATCGAACCTTTTCCTTATATTTTCCAACATAGTTACGTACTGAGAGGCCTATCATACTGTGATAGACGTTTGAGTGAATGACATGTTTTAACAGTGGTCTTAACCGTGATATTTATTTTAAATTTATATTTAATTTAGGTTAAAATAAATGATTAGTTAAAGTGTAAATATATAAATTTTATATTATTGATAGTTGTACATTATTTTATATATTGTTCTTTAAACTGCATAAATAAATCCAGTTTTATTTGGAGGAGTAATTTTGCCAATAACTGAATTTCAGATTAATTCTGAAATACAATTGTCACCTAGCCAATACCAGAAATAAAAAATAGTACATTTAGGGTTTCAGGTTTAGTGATAGTTGTGTTTCTCAAATTAGACATAAATCCGACATCCTCCTTGTAATAACCAGAATCTAGGAGTAAGTTTGAGTACATGAAATAGTTGACAACTGGACGACACGTGCACCAAGGACCACTCAACAACCACTACTGCAACGATATGTCCTTTAAAGCAACTAACTAGTAACTCTACCTCACTTCTCAGCAAGTTACGGATAAACTTTATTTTTGATGGTTTTCTTAAATATAACTCTTTTTTCTATTGAAAAATGTATAGTAGTATTTTAATAGAATTGATCATAGGAAATTTTAAGAAATATTGTGATATCTGGTTAACGATAAGTATTTAATTGAGGATCCGTATTAGAGCATAGTACAAGAAAGTAAAACTGGTATTATTATTATTTGTAAATTAAAAATAAATATTTTATGGAGTTATACAGAGCACATTGTGCTTTTCATTTTGTTTAGGGATGAAGAGTATGGGGAATAGTATCAAAATTATCGAGCTAAAAAGATATTCTTAAATAACCTAATACACAATCCACCCAATACTTTTAAATCCCGATATTTTAAATCCATGTGGTATTAAATAAATGTAAAATAAATACAAACTATTTTATTTTATTAATCCTAATGTAAAATTAAATTACCGACATCTTAAGTATGCATTTATTATCAGTTAATACGTATGTCAACCAAAAACTTTAAACATGTAAAGGCTCATAACATGATTTTTTTTAATTATATGCATTTATATACAGTACTAGTCAACCCGTTGCAGCTTCGCCCGCGTAAACTATGATAGTTGTGTGTGCTGCATTCTGTGATTAGCCAGTGGAACTACTACTACTAATTAAGATAATCTGTTTGAATTTTCATCAGCTGAAACCAAGTAAATATCCTTAAGGCATACATGGGAACTTTGGGAAACACAGGGGGAATTTCATAATATCGTTTCTTAGCAAGCACCTAGGGTAAAAGTGGGACCTACATGTCAAATTTCAACTCTGTAGTTCTTATAGTTATTGAAATTTCGAAATAAGTCAGTCAGTCAATCAGTGGTATTTGGATTATATATATTAAGGTTGTTGTTATAGCCAATCAAATGATTATATCTTATAATTCACGGGTGTGAAAGCAATATTACGATAGTTAGTAGTAATTTTATTTACTAAATAAATTCATTCAAAAATAGTTTCAGAATGTAAGGTAAATGATTGGTGGTCAAGGGTTAGTAAATAAATTAGCTTGGGAAACATTGGTTAATATTTATGTACACATTAGGTGTAATTATGACCCCAAATTAAGGGGTTGTTCAATATCTCCCCTCATGTTACTTATTTGGTGTAGTGAACAAAGTAGTGGACAAAAGTACCAGGTTCCCTAGATTTATATCTCGCCATGACATGAAATCTTCAATCTAAAGCAAAAACAGTACTTAGAATTTCGTATTACAATTTGTTTTAATTTAAGTCTGTTTTATTATTTAAAAATGTAAATAAATCAAAAACTGTCACAATTGATCAAGATATTTCATCGAAACCTGATACAACTTTGCCCAAGATATCCTTATTAAAAAAAAATGAAAAATAGAAAGAAGGTTGTAGGAGGGAAAGGAAGAAGAGTGACGGGACATCCAATGATGGATAGTGGCCGGTCCACGAGGACAGCTCAATAATTATGATGAATGACAATAACAACGGCTCCGCGGGCGACAGTATGATGTACCTTTGTCCATAACACAACCCCTAAAATCGGTATTTTTGTGAAATATTCTTCTTATATGGGTTGGGTGTATTGCACTAAAACAATCTATTTAAATCAGTTATTTGATTGTATCTATAATATTAAAATAATGACTTGACTTTTGATTGCTGATTTTGTTTGCCCTCTAAAACTACACTTTTGTATGTGTTTAGTATCTGTTGAAACCTCTCACTTGCAAGAAATGCCATTTGGGGGTTTTGAAAAACACTCACCTCCAGGGCTTCACCCCTTTAACTGCCGATCTTAATCTCATGGAGTTTTATTTTATGGGGTCAAACAGCTGTTTATGAGATAAGCGTTTCAAAACATCTGGCCCTATACATGCGAGATCTCTGAGTGTTTAATGTGACACCGGCTACGTAATCATTATTCTTTTCTGCGATTTAATGTTTTTTATGCTCCTAAATAACCTGGAAACTATTAGGGATAGCGGTTAGTTAAAACAAAACAAAATATATAATATCGAGGAGTACGCGGAATGGCAGCAATAATATGTAGGTACCGGTACCGTAGTTTTACTTTATGAAATCAAATCGAATAATTAAAATTATAACTGCTGGTACATGGATAGGCGTGCGTTAGTTTATTTTTTACCAATTTAAATAGTGAAAACCTGCTTGATATTATATGTAGATACAATTGAAAGTAAATGTATTTTTCAATAAAATGGAGAACTTTGGGGACCCGTAGGGAAAACATAAAAAATGTTGTTAAATAGGCTTATAAATCGATCATATTAGCAAGGAAAAGGACAAATTAAGATTAATCAGGTAAGGTTTTTTGCATTCAAACAGGTCATCTATTATAAAAGCCTGACACAACTTCCATTTTATAATAGTACTGGTCAGAGTCCTGTTCTTGCAAGGGGATTTGGTAGTCACAAAAATCCAAATACTTCAAAATATTTAATTTTGTTGCAATCGTAATAAAAGAGAACATCCATTTGAATCATGAAGCCCGTGGGTGTGAGCAGAAACGATTCTTTTAACTCGTGGCGACCTATATCTAGCACGTATTAATAATGTAACTTATACCGTGTGTCCCAAAAGTCCCACCACCCTTGATTATTTTGTTATCGACTGCAAACAACGAGATTATCTTCCAGGGAAGTCTTAGTTACCCAAAAAGCAAAGTTTTAAATAGTCCAAATTTTCAACCCCCTCCCTCAAAATAGGGGTTTTGGGGGGTAAGTAAAAAAACTTAAATGGTAACCCCCCTTGAGTGATGTATCATTTTAAAGGGCGTAAAAGAAGAAGAAGGCCGCGAGTTAGGGGGTTCTAGCTCTGTTCTATCAACCACAGCGTTCAATTGAATTTTAGAATTTGTATAACATCATCTATATTTTTAATACGCTAGGCATATTTTTGTCATAATTGTTTTGGAGCGGTGGTGCTACCGATCACCATGTCCAAGGTGTCGTTAGAAAGGTCTTAGCATGTAGTTTTGCGATCAGTTAAAAAAATTGATAAAAGTCACCGTGGACATGGGAAAATATGGGGTCAAAGTTGCGATTTTCCCCATAGACATAATATGCAGTTACAAACCAGCGATCGAGAAATCAGCTGTTTATTTAAGGAAGTGGTTAAACAAATAAAATCTGACCCTGAGAAATGGTTATTGAACGTACAGCTGGCAACAAAACACCAATTTTTATTTGCACAAAATCAAAACATAACCAAAATAACGTTCGACATAATGGAGACTATAAGACGTCAACCAGGACGGCCAAGAGGAGGAGGCCGGCGAACTTTAACTGGTAGACTTGAGAACGCCGTGGTTATGTTGATTCGTAATCTTGATACAGCAAAAGGTCTAATTAACGGAACAAGGATGAGAGTCAAGAGATTGCATCGTAATTCAATTGACTGTGAAGTATTGACTGGAGCTCAAACAAATAGAAGAATCCTTATACCACGAATACATATGCGCTCATCCGATACCCTGTTACCGTTTAGTCTCCAGCGCACACAGTTCCCGATAATTGTGGCATTTGCTATGACCATAAACAAAGCACAGGGCCAATCTTTGGGTAAGGTTGGAGTAGTTCTCCCAGAACTGGTGTTTGGTCACGGCCAATTGTATGTCGCAGTAAGTAGAGCCCGATCATTTGATGGACTTAAAGTCTACATAAAAGATGGAGAACACCAAGGCCGACTTCGTCGAGACAACCGTATTTACACTCGCAATATTGTTTATAGAGAAATGTTATAAGGTTTATTAATAAAGTAATTTTTATCATTATTGAATTAATTTGATTTTTTTAAATAGCAACACTTAAGATTAACTGCCTACACGCATTGGTGGACAGAGTTTCTCCTTGACAGCGCACGATTTCGTGCTCCAGGTACGCTAGTTTTGCATTATTTTTGCATAGCAGTCATTAAAATCCACCAAATACGTTTCAAAATAATAATGTTTTTCGATTGGAACGTTTAACTAACCAAGCCGTCAATCTTTTAGTGAGTGAAGAAGTTTGGCCCCATCCCCCAAAATAGGGGTTTGTGGGGCTAATTCAGAAATCTTCAATAACAACCCTTAATGAGTGATACCTCTTTTTAAAGGTCTAAATTAAAGAAGATGAATGGTGCAAACTAAAGGTCTCTACGATGATCCTCTAAATCATATCAGCTTATTAAATATTATTGTAAAATTAGATATTTAATAAGCTGCCATTTTAGGGGAGGATCATCGTAGAGACCTCTAGTTTGCTACATTCATCCTCTTTTATTAGTACCTTTAAAAAGAGATATAACTCAATAAGGGTTGCTACTTAACATTTTTGACTTAGCTCTAAAACCCCCTATTTTGGAGGATGAGGCCAAACCTGTTCATTCACTAAAATATGGCTTGGTTACGTAAACGTTCCCATCGAAAAATCTGATTATATCAAAACGTTTTCGGTGGTATTTAAATGACTGTTATGCAAAAATAAAGCAAAATGACGTTTTAAAATCCAAAACTTTACTTGAACGCTGTGTTTGATAGTACACAGCTAGAAACCCCTAACTTAAGCCATTCTTCTTTTTTTATCCACTCTTTAAAATAATACATCACTCAAGCGGGGTTACAATTTAATTTTTTTTATTTACCCCTCAAAACCCCTATTTTGGAAGAGGGGGTTAAAAATTTGGACTCTTCAAAATCCTTTTTCGGTCACTAAGACTTCCCCGGAAGATAATCTCGTTACATGGAGTCGTTCAGAAAATAGTAATGGGGCTGGACTTTTGGGACACACTGTATATTACATTATTCTTATAACCTTCCTTTATACGAACTTTCAATCAGTTAAATCGTTTTAGGGATTTTTATGTAAAAATGGAACACCTATGAAATCTCAGACACCATATCTATATATTCAATTCCGTAAGCAAATTGGTCTCCACGAAATATCTCGAGCTAGGAAGAAGTTAATTATTTAGGTTATGACGATTCATTTTAAAGCATGAGGGCCAAGGACAGTGGGAAAAATATCAGAAATGTCAAAAGTTAGTGGGCTAAGCTCTGCTGGACTTAAAAGATCCAATTATTTTCTTATGGAAATATCACTACAGTGTTTTTATTAATAAGAAAATTAAAATAATGATCAGCTGTAATTATCAACTTACACAAAAACCATATGTTAGGGGCTATAGCCCATGTAAGCCACTAGTTCGTTTTTAATTGTATAGATGAACTCGCTTCGCTCGCTGGGGGCTCCCCCCCAGACCCCTGTGGGGGGCTTCGACCCCAGGTCGCTGTTTGGCCACAGTTTAATGTAAATTGGTCCAAATTCTATTTAAGACCTGAATTCTACAACTATTCCAAGGCTTTGATTATTTTTAAGGGTTCAATCTATAAAATCTGGTCTTATGCCTGTTGATGAATACTAGTTTGCATGGAGACGTAGTATGTTAGATTTTAAGCCTCCATGCATTACCTAAGTACTTGAAAAAATAATACCCTTAACTGATGTACAATGGAGCCGTTATAAGGCGTCTTTTGAACCTGATAAGGAATACGACTACCGTTAACAACCTGAAATAGTATGCCTTTGGGTAACTACAAGCCTTCTGCAACAAATATGACATGATTTATAAGGGATTTTACCTTCGAAAATATGTAAAATATTAGGCCTCTATGATATATATATTAGAAAGACAAACAATTGGAAAAACAACAAATCAATCTTGAAAAATTGCCAAAATTTGAAAAATTTCGCGTGAAGGGTGAATAGGTCAAGAAACGGCAAAAAGTCATAGGATAAAGTTGTAGATCATCTCAAATCCGTGCCACGTAAAGCTCTTCGTTTTTCAATGGGACCATCCGTTTGGCTGCTAGAGCTCAACTAAAAAGGTACTACATTTTGAATTGATTATTATTCGCCATTATATATTTTTAATGCAGTTAAAACTACAAATAGTAAAATTTTAAAAATCTAGCATCATACTGAGTATTTATCTGTATAGTGAGACACCCAGTTTTGATGGTTAAAATAGCCAACAAATAGAAATATTTTAACTTTGATAGATTTGTTAAATGTTTTTTTCTTGTATGTTATGCACTTTGTGCTTAACCGAGTGTAAAAACCCATCTTATGCTATATTTGTGTCAGAAGACTTGTAGCATTGCAAAGATTTTTTTTCAGGATCATAGCTTACAAACATGAAACAATGTTTTTTTAAGGGATTGAAACAATTGAAATTGTTAATTTGACTATAGTTTTGTAAAGGTCATAGTATTCAGAAATTAGATGCTAAATTATAAGACTCTAGGTATAGTTTAGGAAAAGAGGCCCTCGAAGGGAAATATCGTGTGACAATTAATAGGCCATCAGATACAAATTAAGTGTGTAGAATAAATTAATATCCAAAAGAAAATATTTAAGTTTTACCCTTATGTAACAACTTGTATTTTTAAATGGCTTAAACTACCTTCAAAAACTATTGCAACCATAAAATATTTTGTTTGTAGCAACTAAACAATGTTGATTAATACCTAAAATAATCCACATAGTGTTCTGATTACAAGGCTTCTAGCGTTTTTTTTTAAGTAAAAACTTTATGAAACTGATTTTCATACATAAGCCTTCAAGATGTGATTTCTGATTTTGTAGGGGGAAACCCCGTTGTATATCGTCTAGAATACAGTGGCGTTCACGAGAAGCTTTTATTACAAGAATAATTCAATCACAATTTTATTTTTAATGCGATGAACTAAGATATAAATAGTATGTGGCGAAATACAAGCCTCCATGTATAATTTCATTGTAAAGAAATAATTTACATCCGTACAACATATAAATATATTTTAAATGTGAAGTTTTCTAATTTGTAAATATTTAAATCATCACAACATAAACATAACATATAATAGCTATAAAGTATCTGTTGTTTATGTTTCCTAAATAACAATCCTTTTGATCCTTTAAGTGGCCCGAAAAAATCAATAATACTAAGCAAAAAATAATAACATGTTATGTTTATTTTTGTTTTTTCAAGTGTTTAAATTCTTATACAGGAGGACAGCTTAATCACATAATACTGCAGACCCCTTCTCTGCATACCTCTTTTTCTCGTTTTTCGCTATGCTGTTGACTGTACCGTTTGACAACTTGTATTTTTAAATGGATTAGACTACCGTAACATATTTAACCTAATTAATGTGGCTTTTCCCACAAACTATGTGAAACAAAAACCAACCTAAAGACCAACAAATCTACTTAACGTGCTAATTATTTGGTTTTAGCGTTTATTTGAGAGTAAATACTTTAAATTCGTTAAAGTAATTTTTAAATATTATCTGCGATGATAAAACCTCGTTGTAGATCGTCTAGAATCCGTTTCACAGTGTGGTGTTCATGAGAAGCTTTCGTTAAGAGAACAATTTAACAAATTAATTTTGAATACTTAATTTAGATCATCTTTGTGATGTATAAGAAATACATTTATACGCCTGGCCTATGTACAAAATACATGAAACATTTTAAAAATAAATAAGTTTAGTAACAAAAATATTTAAATTCGTAATACAACCAGTACAACATACCAATTGATCTTCATACTGCATTACTGACATCAGTTAACCTCAAAAACGGGAACTAAATTATTTATTTCAATTGTAAAGGGAAATAAAATATAAAATTGGAAATTTTGTGAATTTTCCTAGAGTTTTCAAACATTAAGCTACGTGCATGCCAAGTTTCAAGACCCTAGCATATCTAGAAGTGGTCTAGAATTCGTATACCTCAGTGAGTGAGTGAGTGAGTGAGTGAGTTACACATGCGGCTGTATATATTTTAGACTAGCTATTACCATTCGTGGCTTCGCCCGAGATCACTATATTGCGTTAGTAAGATGTATGTCTCCAGATGTATGTCAACTGACTAAAGGCCGGATTTCACAAAATTTTTACTAACACTAGTTCAATTAACGGAGCCTTAAAACTGAACTCAGTTTTAGCATCAGTTAAAGAAATCCTATTTCACTAATGCAAAACACTTTAAAACTAACTCTAGATTAATTAATTGTCATCTGTTTATTAGTGAATTTCCTTTGGAAAGTGAACTATTAGCATGACCTGCACGGTGAAACTTAAGCCCGGGACTACCATATAAGTTCCTAACGTGACCCCCTGAACACGTTTTGGGGGGTCGTTCAAATTGTATATATATATATATATAGACATATATATATATGTGTGTGTTTACACTGTAGCGGTCACATTTTTTATCCGATTTACTTCAAATCTGGTAGAGACGTTCCTCTCTGTAATCAGTTGGACAAGTTCGTTGGGCAAAACAATCGGAAAACTCTAAACCCCTTTTTTGGGGATTAATCTTTCAAATTTCGAGTTTTTGGGCCCAAAAAGTGTCATAAAAGCCCCAGATGTAAAATCAATGCATGTAAAAAGATGGGAATTAGAGAGGCGAAAGTTTTAAGCCCTCTCTCGTCATCATAGCCTAAATATTTACCGAGTTATTAAAGAAAATGTATATCGATTAAACACAGTACGTTGTCTTATGGGGGTTTTACACTAGAAAAGCCTGTTATTCCTTTGTTAGAGTACTTTTATCATCCCCAGCAACCTCACACCTACTTTCAAGCCTCTCTGGACCTTCTCCTAACCTTATAATGCGCAAAATTGTATTCCCAGCTTTGCAAGTAAATGAAACCAGGAGTATCAGAACAGCCACAAAATCAATGTTTTCAGATTTCAATAAAAATTGGACAAATGTATGTTTTTACACTTATTTTGAGTTTTACAAGTTTTTATGTGGAAATTCACTTCCCTCACGTCAGCGTGCTGCGTGCGAACTCGTTATTGTATACGGGTTAATGGTGGGTTATTGTATATTGGTTGTATATGGGTTATTGTTACATGGCTATGTCAACTGACTAGAGTCGCGTCGTATTCTAAGATAGCATTTTAACAAACGCCCCACGTTTTTCTGGTTTTTCTGGTGAACATTTGCCACTACTCGGCAGCTCTTACAGCAATAGCTATTCTGCGAGCTTCAGCGTCCATAACAGTTAATGTGTAACCACTGTTTTGCCATTTCAGTTGCTTTTAAACTGGCCTGTCACTGACCTTTCTTTTCACTTCAAATTTACCTTTCTTCTGGAGTTTCTTCTGATTTCTGTGCTGCCTGCCGTAGAACTTGTTGATGTTTTCCATTTGTGCTGAAGTTTCCTGACTTCTAGCCACTTTAATTTTTTTTTCGAACTTTGGGACAAATTTCAGTTAAGTGTCCCCAGTTTTATTTTGGGTAAACGTGCGGTAAAATTGTATAGTAAACTATTAATAAACTTGAAATATTTTTGAACGTCTCAAATGCAAAACAACTGTTTTAGATATCACCTGAACCAGTAAATATCTATACAATATATAGTTATAGATATTTTAGTGCCAGCGATCATATAATATCAAGTACCTGGGGAGCCGAGCTTTGCTTGGGGGAAGGACAATCAGTTTGTTTAGATGACTTGGATTAATATTTTACCACTTCCCCCTACTTATAAGCAGATGTTTATAACTCATTTGCCTCTTTTCTGCATTTTAAGGTCACTCCAGTTGTTATTTACAACTCAACGTCTCTTTGATTTATTTTACTACTCTATATATGTAATCTTCACTCAAATATTTTAATCTCTGCTCTCAGGAAACCACATGTTAATAATAAAAAAAAAACATTTTAGTATTACTTTGACAGGTCCCTGATTAATTATGAACAGCTGTTACAATTTTTAGTGAATTTCCTTTGGAAAGTGAACTATTAGCATGACCCGCACGGTGAAACTTAAGCCCGGGACCACCATAGAAGTTCCTAATGTGACCCCCTGAACACGTTTTGGGGGGTCGTTCAAAATTTTATATATATATATATTTGTGTGTGTATGCACTCTAGCGGTCGCATTTTTTGTCCGATTAACTTAAGATTTGGTAGGGACGTTCCTTTCTGCAATCAGTTGGACAAGTTCGTTGGGCAAAACAATCGGAAAACTCTAAACCCCTTTTTTGGCGATTAATCTTTCAAATTTTGAGTCTTTGGGCCCAAAAGGGTCAGAAAAGCCCCGGATATAAAATTAATGCATGCGAAAATATGGGAATTAGTGAGGCGAAAGGTTTAAGCCCTCTCTCGTAATTCTAGCATAAATAATTACCGAGTTATTAAAGAAAATGTGTTTTGACTAAACACAGTACGTTGTCTTATGGGGGTTTTACACTAGAAAAGCCTGCTATTCCTTTGTTTGGGTACTTTTATCATCCCCAGCAACTCACGCCTACTTTCAAGCCTGCCTGGACCTTCTCCTAACATTATAATGCGCAAAATTGTATTCCCAGCTTTGCAGGTAAATGAAACCAGAAGCATCAGAACAGCCAAAAAATAAATATTTTCAGATTTCAATAAAATTGGAATACATGTTTGTTTTTACACATATTTTGAGTTTTAAAAGTTTTTTTGGGGGAAATTCACTTCCCTCACGTCAGCGTGCTGCGTGCGAACTCGTTTTGTTTTGATTTTTAACTCCATAAGCCCAATGTTATTTTTTTAACATTATTTGATATTTACTGGGGGATGAGACCTGTCTAGAACATATTTTTATACCATAACTTAGTTATTTACAAAATTTGAGGGAAATCCTCGGAGCCGTTTACGAGATAATTGTGCAACCAACCAACCAACCAACTAACCAACCAAACAGTCAAGCAAACATTGCTCATATAAGAGTATAGGATAGATGGAACATATGGCCCAAAAAGTTTTTTAGCGAATTTCCTCTATAGGGAAGAAGCTATTACCGTAGTCGGATGGTAAAACCTAGGCCCGGGAACATGATAACTTTTCGTTTTGAGGTCCCCAGATGCCAAAAACACCATTCGTTCAAAACTGTATATATATACAAATATATATGTATCCGTGAGCACGATAACTCTCGTAAATATAATTTGATTTTTAGGAAATTTGGGATAAAGGTGTAAAGCAGCATTTACGACTTTAAGTTTGAAAACCAGACAGATCGACCTATCCGAAGGGGTATTTTGGTGGGGGTTTGTACCCCAAAAACTGTTTTTTGAGTTTTCTGCATATATTTTTGGAAAAAGTCTAATTTTAGTTTTTTTTTTCATTGAAATAAGCTTAAAAATACGCACAATTTGGTGTTTTAATCATTGCTCTATGTCAAAAGGTTACAGAGATATTGAAAGTACTAAACACAGTACGTTGTCCAATGTTATTCTTATGGAGAATAAGACTAATTGTATATCTTGCTTATTTATCAACTTATCCTGATGAAACTTGGTATATTGTTTCATATCGTTGTGGTCTATTGTTAATTGCCCTAAAGAAATTGTTTTTTCATATAGTTCCCATAGCAGCAAACCTACTTACTCAGCCCCCATGTTATTCTTATGGAGAATAAGTAACTTGTATTATCTCCCTTAATTATGAACATAAATTAATAAAATTTGGTATGTGGCTTTACCTACTTGAGTTATATTGATATTTGCATTAAAACTCATTTTTTGTGTTCCTTGTTTCAGCAAACCTGCATACTCAGCCACCATGTTATTCTTATAATTAAAATGTCATAAAACATTTATTTATGAACGTATATTGATTAAACTTGGTGTGTGGCTTTATGTGGTGTTAAGTTACATATATATGTATTGGAAATTCGCTGAGTACACAGGTTTGCTGCTACGGGGGTATTTTTAGCGAATTTACCCTATAGAGAAGAAGCTATTATTTTTATTAACTAATTTTATTTTACAATCTGTTCTTTATAAAATACAGAAAAATTTGTACAAATTATTAAAAAAATAAAAATAATATGGGCCATAATTTTTGTCTTGGTAGAGTTTACTAAATTTTGTAATTTCTTACGTCACTGTTGGAATTTTTAAGTCTCGAGCGACAAGACCCTTAAAAATATGGTAGTGGTCGGAGATGATTCAACATGTGACCAAAAAAAGGTCATTTAGCCACAAACCAATTATCTTGCCAAAAATTATAATTCAAACGAGTGCGCATCACCTATCTTTCCTATTTTAAACAGGAGCGTCATATGATGAATCATCTCTGACCGCAGCCATATTGTCCTGTGTATTACTTATGGATATTAGCTATCTTCCTACCAAATATCAGGTCAATCGGTTCAGTAGTTGGTGCGTGGTTGAGCCACAAATAAACCTCACAAACCTTCATCTGTATAATGTTAGTATGAAATAAAAATATTGTTTATTCTCAAAAATACAATTTACAAACAATATTTATGTACAGGGTGTCTCAAAATTCGACGACCAAACTTCACAGGCTTTTTATATGGACTATTTACAACAAAAATTGTCATATAATTTATTATTATATTCTTCATAATTTACAAGCTATTGATGTTTTAAATATTTTTAATCTGTGAATTGCCATCTTATAAATTATTTTTAGGCAAGAAAATATGCATGTAGGTCCATACAACTTGTAAACTGCATGAAAAAGAACAGTATTTATGAAATAAAATCAGTTTTTTTGGAGTTTAATCAAATTAAAAGTCATAAATTAACGCAATTTTAATTTTAATTTTACATTTCGTACAAATCCAACAAATACTTTGGTGTTTTACTTTGAAAAGGCGTTACTGTTTACAGTTTCTACCTTAGAGAGTGAAACAATATCTTAAAAGCTCTCCCCTTTATTGCAAATAATAATATTATCAAGATATTACAGTATTTTATTTCCCTAATTTCAGTAATGGCACATTTTTTTAAAATTAATACGCTTTTCCTGAAATAAGACATTAATTTAAAGTAATATAAACTAGGAATTAAAATAAAAATTGCTCTAATTTCTTTTTTAATTGTATTAACCTCCTAAAAGCTTCATTTTTAGAATTACTGTTTATTTTTACACGCTGTAAGGGTTTTATTTCTATGTTCATATTTTCATGTCTAAAATTGATTTTATGAGATTACCATAATACGTAGATTAAAAAATATTTAAAACGTCAGTTGCTCGTAAATAATGAAGAATATGATACCAAATTATATGTCACTTTTTTTGGAAATAGTCCTTTTGATAAGCCTGTGAAGTTTGGTCGTCGACTTTTGAGATACTAGGCATAATTCTGTAAGCGAAATCTTTAAGTCAAAGTTTTAGGAGTTTGGAAAACCGCAGGAAGATGGGAGGGGGCTCAAATTAAAGGTATCGATCTCAAAAACTCGGGAAAAATAGCAGTATTTCCAAACATGTACTAGCAAACGAGAAACAAAGTAATATATCCTCCTTAATAAAAGCATTTAAAAAACTTTGTTGACATTAAAACGTGATTAGTAAGTGTATACTTTTTTTACGAACTGACACTACAAAATCAAAAAAATCAGAGTGTTGAAGCAGTGTTATTGGGGTTACGGCTCCTTCAATAGCCCCTAACATATGGTTTTTGTGTAGTTGGATAATCAGAGCTGATCGTTAGTTAATTTTGCTTATTAATAAAAACACTTTAGTGATATTTCCATAAGAAAATCATTGGATCTTGAAGGTCTTGAGGCGTAGCCCCCGTAATTTTTAACATTTCTGATGTTTTTCCCACCGTCCTTGGCCATCAATTTTGAAAACGAATCGTCATAACCTAACTTCTTACTAGCTCGAGATATTTCGTGGGGAACGATTCCCTTACGGAATTAAATATATAGATTCTGTAATATTCTGTATTCAGTATAGGGAATCTCAATGACTCGGGAAAAATAGCAGTATTTCCAAAAAGTTACCATGAAACGAAAAATAACGTTAAATACCCCCCATAAGAAAAGCATGGGATTTTAAAAACACCTGCTTTATCTATCGATACTTATTTAATAGGAGAGCAGGTTTTTTGTGATAATCACTCCTCCTAAACTATTAAACCGATTTTTATGTTTTTGATGTCAATGGAAAGAACCTAACGTGAAGTTGTGCAGGAAACTTTTTTTATAGAGAAATACTTTGTGAGTGAGGCCCTGGGGCCCCTTCAAGTTGAGTTTTTTCCCTTAAGCTTAACATTGGGAAATAACAATAAGTTTTAATCAATCAGCTGGATAGAGTAAACACAGTTAATCAGCAGGCCATGTTGGCTTTGGAACGGTAACACAACATTTATACGGGAATGTCAGTATAATATTACGTTGTGATCGCGAGCGAAGCCCCGATAGGCTACTAGTCTATACTTATTTAATAGCCGAGCAGGTTTTTTGTGACAATCACTCCTCCTAAACTACTGAACCGATTTTCTTGTTTTGGTGTGATTGGAAAGAGCCTAACGTGAAGTTGTGCAGGTAACATTTTTTATAGAGAATTAATGTGTGAGTAAGGCCCTGGGGCCCTTTAAAGTTGAGTTTTTCCCCATAAGCTTAACATTGGGAAATACTATAAGTTTTAAGTAATCAGCTAGATAGAGTAAACACAGTTAATCAGCAGGCCATGTTGGCTTTGGAACGGTAACACAATATTTGTTGCTCGGATTCGAGCAACAGGACAACTAGAACTTATTTAATAAGCGAGCAGGTTTTTTGTGACAATCACGCCTCTTAATCTACTGAACCGATTTTAATGTTTTTGGTGTCATTGGAAAGAGCCTAACGTGAAGTTGTGCAGGAAACCTTTTTTATAGAGAAATAATTTCTGAGTGAGGCCCTGGGGCCCCTTAAAGTTTAGTTTTTTCCCATAAGCTTAACATTGGAGAATAACTATAAGTTTTAAGAAATCAGATGGATAGAGTAAACACAGTTAATCAGCATGTTGGCTTTGGAACGGTAACACAATATTTATACGGGAAAGTCAGTCTAAAATTACGTTGTGATCGCGAGCGAAGCTGCGACAGTTTACATTAAAACATGTGAATAAGTGACTACTTTGTTTACGAACTGACATGTGTTCCTTCTTATATATATAAATTAAATTATAGTTTTGTCTGTACATTGCTTGGAATTATAATATTTTTGCATATTTCCACGTTTAACACTCTAGGGACGCAAAAACAAGTCTTATCTCAATTTCTGTCTGTCAGTCTATCTGTCGGTAATCCTCAAGAACGGGTTTTTGTTCGCTTTTCACGGGAAAACGGCTGGACTGACATTAATGAAACTTTGTTTCTTTGTTCTATACATGCGTGAGAAGGTTTTAGGCAACTTAAAACTGGCTTACGCCTTTTTTAAAAGGAATGGTGGCCCCTCAAAAACGTGATTTCGTGCGATTTTTATCACGTTTTATTCGCTTTTTGCAAGGTTTTCAACAAAAACGGGTGCACTGATTTCGATGAAACTTTTTTTCTATGTTCTATATGTGCGTTAGAAGGTTTTAGGTTAATTTTATTTTGGGAAATCTCCGTAGGACTCTGCTCCACAGGGTTTTAAAGATCATATGTTGTTCTTATGGACAAAGTATTTATTTATATTGAATCAGATGATGACTTAAGAATAGTTATTTTATAAACAGATATTGTAGTTCTTATTGAAAACGTTGAGTAAAGATTGGTAATAAATGACATAAGTATACAGAGAAGATATATATATATATATATAACAAAAAATAAAGTTTTGTCTGTACATTGCTTGGAATTATGATATTTTTGCATATTTTCGTGTTTTACACCCTAGGGGAGCCAAAACAAGTCTTATCTAAATTTATGTACGTCTGTATGTCCTTCGGCAACGCTCAAGAACGTGTTTTCACGGGAAAACGGGTGCACTGATTTTGATGAATCTTTGTTTTTTTGTTCTATACATTCGTGAGAAGGTGTTCGGCTACTTTAAACTGTTAGCGCCTTTTTGAAAAATAATGGCGGCCGCTCAAAAACGTGGTTTCGCGCGGATTTGATTGGGTTTGTTCACTTAGAACTGATGTAGATGAAACTTTTTTTCCATTTTCTATACGTACGTTAAAAGATTATAAGCTAATTCAACATTTTGAACTCACCTCAGGGCTACACCCCACGGAATTTTCAAGATAGGATCTTATGGTTTTATGGACAAAGCATTTATCCTATACTCTAATATGAATAAGGTTTGCTTGCTTGCTTGCTTGCTTGCATGCTTGCTTGCTTGCTTGCTTGCATGCTTGCTTGCTTGCTTGCTTGCTTGCGACACGGATCTCAAAAACGGCTCCAACGATTTCCTTCAAATGTTCGAAATAACTAATTTCTAGGTTAAAAATAAGTTCTAAACAGGCCTCATCCCCAGGAAAAATCAAATAATGTAAAAAAACTAAAATGAAAAGTTAAAAAAATTAACATTGGGCTTATGGAGTTTCAAATAAAAACAAAAGAATTGTAACAGCTTTTCATAATCAACCAGGGAACTGTCAAAGTAATACTCATGTTGTATATGATTATTAACATGTGGTTTCTGAGAGCAGAGATAAAAGTTTTGAGTGAAGATTACGTAAATAGAGTAGTAAAATAAATCAAAGGGTTATTGAGCTATAAATAACAACTGGAGTGACCTTAAAAATATAGAAAAGATGCAAATGAGTTGTACAAATCTGATTATCAGTAGGGGGAAGTGGTGAAATATTACTCCGAGTCATCTAAACAAACTGACTGGCCTTCCCCAGAGCAAAGCTAGGCCCCCCAGGTACTTTATACTAAATCAGTTGAGGACTTAAGAATATTTATTCCATAATCGGCTGTTGTAGTTCTCATTTAAAATGTTGAATGGAGATTGGTAATAAATAACAGAAGTATACAGAGTGGACATATTATCTAATCTAAATTTTTCAGACACATTCACTCGCTCACATTGTGAACACTGTAACTAAACAACGACAATGTCTAAGAAGGTGAAATTTTGTATAGCGGTTCCTCTTATTTTGCAGATGTAGAATAAGGATAGGTTTGAAACAAAATCGTACCCGGCTCTGCCTTAATTTACTTTTATTGCTGGCAATCTTATGAGCGTTAGTTCGGACCTTTTAAGTTGAACTCCTTAGGAACATACCTAATCTATCAGAACAAACACAAACCTATTCCCGTTAAGAAGGTGTTTTAAGGCCTCACCCCCGAACCTTCAGATTACTTAGTTTAACAATCTTGTAGCTACTACTGGACTGATGGGGATTCAATTCGGTAGCAAAGTACCCCCGTAACAGCAAACCTGCGTACTCAGCGAATTTCCAATTCATATATATGTATCTTAATACCACATACAAATTTTCATCAATATACATTCGTAAATAAACGATTTATGACGTTTTAATTACTCTCCATAAGAACAACGTGGTGGCTGAGTATGCAGGGTTGCTGAAGCAAGGAACACAAAAAGTGGGAATTTGTACAAATATCAATATAACTCAAGAAGGTAAAGCCACATACCAAATTTTATTCATTTATGTTCATAATTAAGGGAGATAACACGTTACTTATTTTCCAGAAGAATAACATGGGAGCTAAGTACGCAGGTTTTCTGCTACGGGAACTATCAGCCAAATAATTTTTGTTCAGCAAATATCTATAGACCTCAACGGTATGAAGCAATATACCAAGTTTCATCAGGATAAGTTGATAAATAAGCAAGATATACAATTTTTATTATTCTCCATAGGAATAACATTGGACATATATCAATGACCAAAATACCAAAGTGTGCGTCTTTTTAAGTTGATTCCAATGGAAAAACTAAAATTTGACTTTTTCAAAAATCTTATGTAAACAACTCAAAAAACCCATTTTTGGGGTACAAAACCCGCTCAAAATACCCCTTCGGATAAGTGGATCTGTCTGGTTTTCGAACTTAAAGTCATAAATGCTGTTTTACAGGTTTATACCATATTTCGTCAAAATCGGACAATTTTTACGAGAGTTATCGTGTTCACGGACACACACACACACACACACACACACACACACACACACACAACACACACATATATATATATATATTTTGTTAAAACTAAAAAGGGTACTCTGTTTTTAAAATTATGCTTACAACTAATATATATATATATACAGTTTTGAACGAATGGTGTTTTTGGCATCTGGGGACCTCAAAACGAAAAGTTATCATGGTCCCGTGCCTAGGTCTTACCATGCCGACTAGGGTAATAGCTTCTTCCCTATAGGAGAAATTCGCTAAAAAGCAGATGCAAAAATACTTAAGGGCTCTGACCCACTGACCTTTAATGTAATCATCACAAACTACTCAAACGATAGAGCTGAAATTTGGTACTTTAAAGGACATCAGCAACAAAATATTGCACATAATGGGGATTCATGGTGTTGTTCTCTAGAGAGTTCATAAAGACACTTTGAGTGCCTGAGTTATTGGGAGATCTTTGCCTCTCTCAATAGATAATTTATGCGGCCAACTACTGAGTATCTCAACTTAACAGTGAATTTGAAAATTATTTTTGGATAAGATTAAGGGGTTGAGGAGTTTTGTTAGGTACTTTTAAAAGTTGGGAACAGGTCATTGGAAAACAGGTGGTCTCATAAACATCCCTCCTTCACTACATTCAATCGACGAATAACAGGAACTACTTATTGATAGTTTTCCCTGAGGTTCATAAACTGATTAATTTCGAGAGTGCCTTGAACCATCCTCACGTCCACCAATGAACAATCATGAGAGATCAACATAAAGGTGATGTATCTCTTCCGAAGCGATGAACGGGTGTGTCAGTTTGTTAACAGCCTTCTTTTAACACGTTGGATGCGGAGGACGATAATTCCTGCCCTCTAATTAAAATTAACAGTACCTGAATTATCTGCCAGTATATTTCGTGAATTTGTATTTATTTTTTCTTAAAAATTGTAAAATATGATTTAAATAATGTAAAATTAATTCGGTTGTTATTCTTTTTAATTTAATCTATTATTTAGATATACAAACCGTACGAAGGACGGGTACACAGCTAGTCATATATATTACTAAAATTGGAAAATTTTAGCCAGTCCGTCAGACCGCTCTACTAGGCCAATTTTCATGATTCTTTTGTTAACTGAAAGGTAATTATGTCTAGATATGTCATCACTCATTCAAACTAACATATATTTAACGTGCTTCGCCTCAACGGCTCTTAAAGTTCCCATGTTAATCTTATGGAGGAGGTTTGTTTACATCAGATGATTACTTAAAGCGTGTGTTTATTAACAAATATAGTTAATTTTGTTCAACAAAGACACATGCAGCACATAATAAAAGTACTTTATTTTAGAGTGTTTATATAGTTAAGAATGTACATGTAATCTAGTTATTATTGTACGATATTTTGAGGAAATTTGCTTCATGCGCTTAGAAGGCTTGCTCTATGTATTGAAGAAGGAAAATTTTGTTTTCAGGTTTTGCTATTAAATTTAGGGCTCTTTCAACAATTTATAACCGATTGAAGTTTAAATCTTTCTTAAAAAAACATGCATTCATTACCCAATTCTTTAGTTCCTTAATGAACCTTTCTACAAAATGGTATTTTCTTTTAAGTGTTTAATATGTTTCTGGCTTCTCTCTGAAAACTTTATACGGTAACTATTATATGGTACTATTTTATGGTTATACGGTAACTTTATATGGTAACTATTAACCATATAAAACTTTTGAGTTACTCAATGTGGGGTCTCCGTATGTGTATTTTTACGTGTGCGTATATGCATAGAAGTATATTTATACTGATTTTTTGATTTTAAACCTGAATATGTTTAGCACTCTCGAATGACTTCCTATAGTCCTAAATTGAACCACAGAACGGGGGCAACCTTGACAAGACATCACAAAACTATTGTAAAAGCCAAAATAAATCGTTGGGACTTTATTGGTTTAAAACATTCGGAGTAGCTATTATAAGTGTTGTTGTTATATTTTTTTCCAGTGATTAGTTTTATCTACAGGTAGTTTTCACAAAATTAAAGTCATTAGTGCTCAGCGCTTTACATAAAACAAGAAAATATCACTCCATCACACTTTACCATTAACTCACAAAATAAGAAAAATCATAATTGATGATAAAATATTTCCTTTTTTAGCGAATTTCTCTGAAAGGGAATAACATATTACCGTAGTCGGGTACATATAGCTAAGACCTTTATAGGCCGGGGACGGTGATGGCTTTTCATTTTGAGGTCTCAAGATGCCAACACCATTCGTTTAAACTTGTATATATTTTAACGTGTATATTGTAATAGGATGAGCTTACAAACGAAATTATGACGAAAGTTTGGATTTTATTAAAGACACAGCGTGGCTAGGAATGAATACTCAGTCAGTCAGCATTTGGATAGAAATCCTAAGAATATTATTCTTAAACTACGTTTGTATACGTGTGAACAATATAGTTACTATTTTATTTTAAGACAACCATCATAGCATGGTCATGGATGATCTACCAATAACTGTTTTAAGACAACCATCATAGCATGGTCATGGATGATCTACCAATAACTGTTTTAAGACAACCATCATAGCATGGTCATGGATAATCTACCAATAACTGTTTTAAGACAACCATCATAGCATGGTCATGGATGATCTACCAATAACTGTTTTAAGACAACCATCATAGCATGGTCTTGGATGATCTACCAATAACTGTTTTAAGACAACCATCATAGCATGGTCATGGATGATCTACCAATAACTGTTTTAAGACAACCATCATAGCATGGTCATGGATGATCTACCAATAACTGTTTTAAGACAACCATCATAGCATGGTCATGGATGATCTACCAATAACTGTTTTAAGACAACCATCATAGCATGGTCATGGATGATCTACCAATAACTGTTTTAAGACAACCATCATAGCATGGTCATGGATGATCTACCAATAACTGTTTTAAGACAACCATCATAGCATGGTCATGGATGATCTACCAATAACTGTTTTAAGACAACCATCATAGCATGGTCATGGATGATCTACCAATAACTGTTTTAAGCAGACATACTGGCCATATAAATCACAGCTGTTAAATTAAATAAAACCCCCGGCTGCTGAACTCTAGTAGGAAAACTATTAGGTCTAACGAGTTAAATGATAAGGAGAACATTACCTTTATTTATAGTTAAAACTGGTTAGTGTTTTCAGTTCTAAAACTATAAAAATTTTCACTAAATATTTATAAAGCTATTGAAATAATTACCGCTGGTAAAACGTATTTTTAGAAGTTACCATCAAAAACATGCATTATTTTAACTTGATTAACATGCATAGTTTTAACTTGATTTTAACTTGATAACTACATAAGCTTAAGGTGCAACATTGACTGATGATGTAGAGAAGCACGGGTTCTCTAGTATTGTTTTATTTTCCTCAGCATGTGAAGAGTAAAAATCATATAAGACCAAGGTTAGGGGCTATGGCCCCTTCAAGCCACTAGTCTTTACCTATAATTCTGTAAGCAACATTTTTAAGTCAAAATTGTGGGAGTTTGGTAAATCGCAGGATAATGGGAGACGGTTCAAACTATAGATGTTGATCCTAAGGACTGGGGAAAAATAGCAATATTTAAAAAAGTGACCATCAAACGAGAAATAACGTAAAATATCCCCCATATTGGCTGCAGACAACGCGGTTTCTCCGAGTTCAAGAGCAGGCCGGGGATTTAAAAAAGTCTGCATTGTTTACATTAAAACATGTGATCCTACTTGTTGAGCGGATCTCCTATACTACACTCTGGCTTTTTATTTACACGTACTCCTCCTGAGCGGCTGGAGTGATCCTCACGAAATTTGGCTCGGTCATAGTAACCATCTATGGGAAGGTATAAATCTGAAATGGTCCAAATCGGACATAATGGTTCTGGCCTACAGCCCTTTAAATTTACCATGTTATTTTAATAGGAGAAATATTTTATTTGGTTTGTTTACTGTGTGTTGATTATACAGCTGTTATGAGGATCAAATTTAAATGCAGACTGTTACTATAAGCTGTTTTTAAATACAGTATTTTTCTGTGAAATTGTTGTTTTGTTTATTTTAGTGGTTTGTTTACCTTTGTACGTGAATGAAATGCCACGTTTACGGAGAGGAGGTGCAAATCTTGGACGACGCACCGTAAATGCATCCCGGTACCATCGACAGGAGACTGCACATGAAACTGATGAGGAGTATGCTAAGAGGTTTAGGAATAATTTGGAAGCCCTCGCGTGTCAAAAATGCAGAGTCTGCAGACACTTGGACATAGTCAGCAATGATGACAACTATATTTGTACCTCATGCGTAAAAGATCCTTTAAAATTCTCTGCAGTCAACAATATGCAACCTTCAATCATTCCCGAAGATTATCCAAGGGAAAAATCGATTCGTCGATGCATTTCTGAAAATTATTGATTAAATAAATACTCGCTCCGCTCAATATTGCAAGCAGACAACTGCATTGTATACCTAGTATATTTTTATTTTCCTCAGCATGAAAATCAGATGAGGCAGAGTATTGGGGAAAGGTTTAGGGGTTTTGGCCCCTTCATGACTAATTAGGTAAATTATCCTATACTAGCGTACATTACTTACATCACTGAAATGCTGAGTAAAAATAGTGTAAGTAGGAACACATATCAGATTGTAAAAAAGTAGACACGTAATCATATGTTTTTATGTAAACAAAGCAGACTTTTTTTAAATACTTATGCTTTTCTTATGGGGGATGTTTTTCGAAATTATCCTATATATTAATTCACTTGGTTTTTTTTCTTCACAGTCATAACTCCATAACGTCTGAACAGATTTTAACGTTTGAGGTGCCACATTGAAGGTATTTTAACGTAGATTTGCTAAGACGTCTCAGAACTTTTAGAAAGCTCATCACTAAAATACAGCAAGGGCTGAATTTTCGGAACAGTGTTGCTATACGACAGCGGAAGTCTAAACTACTGTAGACTGAAAGTACGTTATCCACATTGTTGTCTTATTTTATGATCAGTTTTAATATCAGGTGTTTTGTTATGTTTGTTTACAACTGAAATTACCTTCCGTTGAGTATAAACTTGCTCGGATTCGAGCAACAGGACAACTAGTACATAACAATACGCTATGAGTGTAACATAAACTGGTAATATAATATTGGTCTAACACTATATTGCACTATAGTTAAACAAGTAAAAGCCAAGGGAAAAGGTCTGCATCGGCGAAAGTCTGTGCGCAGACCTGAGTTTCTAACACGTCCGCCGTTGGCAAATAATGTGAAATTAATTAAATTTACATACATTTTTGCTATAAACTGAAAAGGGTAAAAACTACTGGAAAAGTTAGAAAATGTTTTTAAAAGTATTTGACAATTGTTAATAATAAGTAAAGTTTGAGTACCTTAAGTATCACGACATCGTACTCAATGAATAACGAATGAAATTATTACAAGTAGGATGATGTAAAAGCGGTGAGCGGTCAGTTCGTGGTTGGTATGTGGAAGATTAGACAACGATCAACAACTTGACCTCCTCAATACTTGTCATTAATACAAATTCTAAGATTCTTAAAATCTTGACTAGCTGTTTAAACACTTAGTGCATTGATATTACGACTAAGTACCTGGGGGACCGAGCTTTGCTCGGTGAAGGCCTGTCAGTTTGTTTAGATGACTTGGAGTAATATTTCACCACTTCCCCCTACTGATAATCAGATTTGTACAACTCATTTGCCTCTTTTATATTTAAATATATTTATATTGCCTTTTGGATTGAAGTTTGACTCTAAATAAAGCGGGTTTACATACCTTTCTGTCGTCAATCCGTTTGACTTACTAACAGATTAATAGTATCGGGACTACTGTACCATTATCAAATCTGGCGTCAACAATTAAAATAATAACACATTTTCACAGTTTATACACACTAACACAATACAAACGGACTGAACGATTACATGTTACGTATTAGTAAACTAGGAGTACGCTCAAATATTCGCGTAATAGGCTGACCGAATTCAAAAATTGTTGATCAAAGTTTCTGCTTTCAACCGAAATTTCATCACAAAATATTAAATAAATAACCCTGGGGACTCTGTAGGAAAATATCTACTTTTCTTTTTGTTAATTTTAGGTCATAGGATAAATCTTTCTTAATTGCATTATATTATTAGAGGTGCAAATTCTTCAACAAAAAATAAGACAGTAAGGTTTCTATGCAGTGAGGTACATTGGAAATTAGCTGAGTACGCAGGTTTGCTATGACGGGGGCATTTAATATCATAAACTGACAAAAGATCACAGCTGGCAGAAGTAAATACGAAATAAATGGCTGCTGTAATCTAGCGGATAAACTATTAACTGACTCACATTACTTACATTACAGGAGAAAATTACTTTTATTTGTAAAATCTTTTATTAGTTTTTTAATATAACAATTTTATAGTCCTTTGATAAATTGAATTAAATCATGTTAAATTGAGAGTAATTTGTTTATTTAATCATGAAACATAATAATAAAACCATTTTTTAGTAGTGTCTTGTAATTACGAAACAATATTGTATTAATATCTTGTACCTTAAAACCAGTATTTTTTTCCAATGGTTTACCTTATGAAAATTGGACAACTTAAATGCTAATTAATAAAAAGCTATTTAACAAATTTATTCAATGTTTGAACTGGAAGCGTGAAATATACTAGAAAACATTTGTGTCGAATCTGAAAACGATACGTGTAGCTGTTTTAACGTTATTGTGTTACGAACACACACGACCACACGACCACATACTGGCGGACAACGAATCATTGTCTCTACTAACATATAGATTCCTTCACTTCGTTCCGTCATCAATTTAAAGGATTGACGACGGAATTATACGTAAACCGGCTTTATTTCGGGGCTATATTTAAAGTTCCGGTAAAGCAATATCCTCATATGTACATTTCTAGTTATATGTAAATATATATTTTTATGTTGCTAAAGAGGATAGTTTAAATTCTAATTTTTATCGTAAAGAAAATATGCTACTCAATTACCGAAACGTATTCTCTATGCAATAACTGGATAATAAACCACAATTTATAATCGAGGCATAACAGTTTTTTTTTGCATAAGTAATGTCAAGTAAATAAAATTTCCAAATTATACTATTTTAGGTTTTATTAGTAGTTTTTTGGTACTTTTTAAATTCACCCTGAAGACCCTGGACATTCTTATTCATATCTTTCCAAATAGATAATGTCTTGTACTCGCTCGGACACCACCGATTATTCCTAAACTTGCCCAAGCCGAGCTCTTCCATCTCTTTGAACTTAAGAACGTCTACTCTAGCCCGTTTCTTCACACGAGATCCCTCAATCATTGTTTGAAAGATATGAAGTACTCTTCTGTATGATAAAACTGTTGATAAAGAGGAAGTCGAAGATAAACTTGCAGCCATTGTTGAGGAGGAAAGCTTCCGATATTTATTTTTTAGAGATCGTTGACCAACGTTATTAGACGCTGTCCTCTTAACTAACCTCCGTGATGGGGAGCATGGATCAAAACGCTGTGCTGATTTAGATGGGGGATCATCAATGGATATATCCTTATAGGTTGAATTAGGATTAGTGTATATCTCTCTGACTTCTGATAATTCATGTTCCTTAAACATATCCCTGATGCGTGAGTTAGTGCAGTCTTGTTTTGCTTCTAGAGATGAATTTGAACAATCGCTATAAAGGCTAGACTGTGTGTGAGGGGTGGGGCTCATAACACTAATTTCAATAGATTTGTTGCCATTTTTGTTATCGGTTATTTGAACTCTTTCCTTCAACACTCTGTTAGTTATGTCAGAGTTCGGGAGACTGTTTTTGCTCTTTTGTTTAACGCTTGATGTATCTCCACCATGGCAGTTCATATCAGTAAGGAACGCAAGTGTACAAAGGTCACATCGGCATGCATCTTTCTTACTATGAGTCTTAATTAGTTTATTTACAGTATTTATTTTTCCCGTGTCATTATTAAAAATGTTGGGCTCAAATCCCCTTTTACTTGGAAAAACCTGTGGCCTCCCGACGCTACATAAACCCAAGATTTGACAGTTGTGGGTGCGAAACTCAACGGACCCATTTGAGCTCTTTAAAACGGGTTTATCTGTATTTCCAATTTTCTTTAATTTTGCCTCTACCCCGCTATCTAAACTCTTCCCTCCCCTTCCATCCTCCTTGGAATCTTTGTAAGAGAACTCTTTCCATAAGCTCCAATGTGCGTCAAATCCTAGAGCACCTTTTGACTTCCTCAACTTATCTTCCAGATCTAAAGTGAACTCCGACTTTCCAAGACCCGTTCTCATATCGATTAAAGAATATTTCCTATTTGTTACATGAGTAGTTCTTGGACTGGAACCCTGTAGATAAACTGCAATATCTCTCTCATCTAATTGGGTATTCGGAAGGCTCTTAGACTTGTCATCAACTTCGATTGGGCTAAAAACAGTGACGACTGGTGTCACCTTGTAGCTGCTGTTGTCTTGAGGGACCTTTTCAAGCTGAACATAATTTGTTAGCATTTCAGTATTCTGGACGACAAAGTCACTGACTTCATAAATCTTATTCATTTCCTTTATATTTGAGATAGTATGTTCATGAAACCCTCCTGACTTTGTTGAAACGTTTTCTTTGTCAATTTCATTATTGCTAGGGGTCATCCTAGTAGGCAAAACTCGATGGAACTTCCGACCCTTTAATATATTTTTCCTCATACTTCTTGGCATTGGTAGGTAATCTTCCTCTGAAATAATCGTTTGCGGTTTTTTTGTGGAGCCTGAAACATAGTTAAACACATTTAATTAGAACCACATTTTAACATCACAGAAATATTTATAAACTAGTATGCAAGGGGGCCCACCAGTTGATCAACATGTTAGTTGGTCGCAGGGACAGTTGGTCGACATTAAAACAATAAATATTAATAATTAAATAACGTCCTGAAACCCACTGATCGACGATGTTAGTTGCTCACATGGATAGTTGGTCAACTTTCAAATAAATAAATGAAACAACAGATGAGCTTCTTGGTCGATGTACCAGTTGCTCCCATCCCCCACTCAGCCTTCTCAAGAAGAGGGGAGAGGTGGAGCTTCTAGTGGAAGTGCATAGCACCCCCATCAACTCAATGTTGAACTGCCGCACGCGGGACCACACAGGACACAGTTGCGGCAAAAAAATTTGCTGAACCTAGTAAAAAGTTTAGATGATATTATACAAACTTGTCAGGGGACCAATAGTAAGCCAGGGTGCTACGTCCAATAACAATTGTAATAGCGCCTTTTTTAGAAACAGTGCTAGGGGTTTTAGGTCCGTTTTTCAACTAAATCCTAAAGCTTATAAGTGTTATACTGCGTGTAATGCAGTTGTAACGGCAACACTGATTCAAGTAAATTCAGAATATTTACAAACAAATTAAAATAGAGCTCTCTGGGACCCCCACAGAATTTTTTACTCAGGTCCCTAGTAACTGTCTTATGTAAGCCCATACTATAAAGTGAAATTACCCAAAGGTTTCTCGTACCTCTACACGGCAAAGGGAAAACGTAATTTCGAATTATAGTATTTTCGTTTTTATATTGTTTTTTAGGTGCAGAAAAAACTGGACCATCAGAAAGCAGGTCATTCAGGGAAATATTGTTCAACACTATTTCCAGTTTTTCACATGAATAACACCAAAAAACAAACTCCAAATTTCATGACTCTAAACGCTAATACAGACGAATTAACAGAGATTAGTACTCGTATATTCCTTGCATGCAACATGTTGCGTTATAGAATAAAGGTGGTTTATGTCTGTCTGTAGACTTTTATTTTTCGTTTTAACGTAAAACCTACCGAACCAAATGAACTGAAAATTTGCATGTAAGTAGATAATTTATGTGGGCTACATGCAGGCCTATTCCTGTATTGGCTATCCTTAGGACTCCGCTCCAGTAGCTCTTAAAGTTACAATATTATTGTTATTGGAAATAGGTTTCATAGATCAGATAATTACTTAAACAGATGTAGTGGCAGCAAGAATTTAATCAGCTATGGGAAACATGTGTATCAACTAGTATTACCACATTTTCCTGAGTAACTGCGGGAACTGAGCTTTACTCGGTCCATGTCAACCAGTTTGTTTATATGAATGGAGGAGTTTTACACCACGTACCCCTAATGACGATCAGATTTGTTTAGTTTCTTAGTCTACTTTCAGCATGTTTAAGGTAACTCCTGTTGTTATTATAGCTCAATATCTCTTTAATTCATTTCGTATATGACCGCTTTGTATGTGTTCTTCATTCTGGTTTTGACAATGGGCTGATTTATTTCAAACATCTTTAATGCTCTTTTGTTTTGATTTGAAAATCCATAAGGAAATTTTGTATTTTTTAGTTTTAGTATTACTATTTTTACATTTTTTGGGAATGAGACCAGCCCGGAACTTATTTTTATCGCAGAAGTTAGTTATTTTCAACGTTTCAGGCTATCACTGGAATCGTTTTTCGATACCAGTGTTGCAAATAAGCTAGTTTTACTCACATAAGAGTATAGGATAGACAAATATTAAACTTTAGGGGCGGCCAATATCCTTCAAAACATAACTGGCAAAATCATTTGTGCCCAGCTACGTTCAGAGCCAGATTTAGGGTATGTAGACCCCTAGCTCAACATGCGGTGCGGCCCCCCTTGCCGCTCACCACCCAGGTCAATGACGTTTTTTGTTTTTATGGTTTGCGTGTAGTGCGGGAGTAGGGGTGAAAAGAGGGTTTTGGGACAGGGGGAGCAGGAGGTGAGTGGAGGAGTGGAGGCCCCCCTTACCTCCCTCCCCAAGCAAAGGAATTTTTGTTTTGCTCTATTGTCTAATGCACTCCCCCTCTCCCACCCCTCCCACCCCGACAGTGCGGGAGTAGGGGTGGAAAGAGAGTTCTGGGTCAGGAGGAACAGGAGGCGAGTGGAGGTGTGGAGGCCCCTCCTCCCAACACCCCCCCCCCCGTCTAGGACTTGGAACATTTCTGTAACATTCTCCTGTAATGTGAGTCATGTGATTGAGTTAATAGTTTATCCGCTAGATTGCAGCAGCCATTTATTTCGTATTTACTTCTGCCAGCTGTGTTCTTTTGTCAGTTTATGATATTAAATACTCCAGTCATAGCAAACCTGCGTACTCAGCTAATTTCCAATGCACCTCACTATATAGGCAACTTACCGTGTTATTTTTGTTGAATAATTTGCACCTCTGATAATATAATTAAGAAATATTTATCCTATGACCTAAAATTAGCCAAAAGAAAAGTAGATATTATCCTACGGAGCCCTCAGGGCTATTTATTTAATATTTTGTGATGAAATTTCCGTTTGCAGCAGAAACTTCCATCAACCATTTCTGAGTTCGGTCATCCCATTACCCGAATATTTGAGCGTACTCCTAGTTATAATAAAACTTAAGCTGAAACTTGGGCTTGCGAGCCTAGGTGACAGATTAATGTCGAGGGCAGGGTGGAGGTGCAGGTTTAAATACTTTCGGAAGACATTGACTCTCGCTCGACCAGTGACACAAGGGGATGATGGCCACCAAATCCCGGTGGCCATCATCCCCCGGGGATGGGATGATGGTTCATACCCCGGTAGTTGATGTTTTCAGAACGACAAATACAGGTTTTCCATCTGGCAGCCAAGTGCCAGCTTATGTTTGGCGGGCATAGGCATGCGCCACACAAATACCACATGGAAAAGCCTCAAACAAGCATATAAATATAAACATAGCTGAACACTCAAAACTTCGATGAGTCCCAATACTTTGAGATAACAAGAAATATAATCATGTAACATTTGTTTATATAGTTAACATGTTTTCCAGCTTATGTAAATACTGAATAAGCGTAATATTTAATTCAGTTTAGTAGCAACTCTCATTATTATAAAGTTTAGTAAACCTATCGAAGCATTCCCAAAATATTATTATAGTAAATGAAATTTATTTGCAGGAATATCGTTTATCAAACCAAGCAAACTTAAACATATGTTTAATATGTTTATTTTTGAATCATGGTAACAACAAAAGTTACGAAATATATTGGCACTCTGAGGAATTATATGCCACCTTTTTGGTGGTCCAGGGTATTCATTGGTGCCTCCCTTTTACCAATGAATGCACAAACACTGAGAAGGCCAGGTTTTGTGACAAATACAGCCAAAAGATATAGCACGCGAGAGGGACGATTGGGGAGTTGGGAGTTGTAAATGCACCGCTAACACTATCTTTCGTTTTAGTCCAGAACATCGTTCACAACGCTCTAAACGTCGGAAAAAATAGCTGAATGTTAACAGTAGACCTGACCAGACTTGTTTTATCTTCTTTTAATTTTTAAGTTGGACGTTTGTCAATGCAGAATTGATAATTAAAGTAAAATTATTTGATTTGATTTAGCCAAAATCAACCCTATCTATAGGTACTTCAAGTAATGGTAGGCCGCAATTATGGTGGTCTAAGGCATTTATTGGTGCTTCACCTTTATACACTGGTTCCACAGTAAAGTTATTTCTTTGTTCTGAGGTGTATTGTAGACTGTTACATAAGTGTTGCATTAGTCTATTGTAGTCTTAATGTAATATTAACAATAGTCTTACATTAGTTACAGTTCAGTTTTACATTAACATTAGTTCTGTTGTAGTTTTATGGAATCAAAATTCGCATTTTTTCCCTTCGGTTGGTCCTTAGAATACTTTAAAGTTAGTATAATCATTTCATATAATTCTTTAATCACATAGTAAATTTACATTATATACCAACATTTGTCTTATGGAATTATATTTTGGGGTTGAAGTCCTTAAGCGAAGAGGATATTTCTTCTACAGAAAAGAGCACTAAGAACTATGTGCCAAATTAGAAAATCAAGTTCTTGCAAAAAACTTTTCCAAAATCTGGATATCATTCCTCTTATCCTACAAACTGCAAGCTATGTACCTATCCTTAGAGGATTATTTCAAGAAAAAAATTTAAATCACAACTATTACACCAGGAATAATAAACAGTTAAAAATGCCTAACTATAGAACATCTTTTGGGCAAAAAGGTCTACAATATATAGTAATAAAAATGTATAGTAACATTTCAGAAAAAATCAAGAATATAGTAAATAATACAAAATTCAAAGCAAGTTTCAAAAGTGAATTATAAAAACAAATTTATAAAATCGAAGACTTTCTCAGTGACGGCCGATATTCATGTACAATCAAAATATAAATTGTTAATCTATCTATCTATACTTATTTAATAGGCGAGCAGGTTTTTTGTGACAATCACTCCTCCTAATCTACTGAACCGATTTTCATGTTGTTGGTGTCATTGGAAAGAGCCTAACGTGAAGTTGTGCAGGACACTTTTTTATAGAGAAATAGTTTGTGAGTGAGGCCCTGAGTCCCCTTAAAGTTGAGTTTTTTTCCCAAAAGCTTAACATTGGGAAATAACTATTGGGAAGCAATCAGCTGGATAGAGTAAACACAGTTAATCAGCAGGCCATGTTGGAACGGTAACACAATATTTATACGGAAGTGTCAGTATAATATTATGTTGTGATCGCAAGCGAAGCCACGACAGGCTACTAGTTTAGTTAAAATATTGTTAACCATACATATGGCAGTTAAGACTAAAGTCAATACATAAATAAATAAACAAATATTGTCACTTATGATAAAACTACCCTTATTGGTGTCATAGAAAACAATTAAAACAGTTAAATTTGAATTATTTCTGAGATTTCGTGAGTAGGGGAAATTACCCTACATAAATTGTTTTTGTTTTTTTTCTACATAATAGGTAAAAATTGTTTTTCTGAATTAATCGTTTCCTTAATTGTATACCTGCAAACATATGTTCTTTTAAGGTGACAGCATTAATGCTAACTGTTCTCTCTTATTTTAAAAGTTGTATAGTTACTTTTATGACAGAGTAGATTATGGTAGGAATGGAATCCAAAATATATTTATTACCAGGTACAGTGTTTTCATCAGTTTTCATTCGACTCGTTTTATTCCCCATGGTTATGCCATTAGCCAGTCTTGAGCTGCAATATATAATACATCGTTAAATGATTATAACGGCGTCTCGCTAGCCTAACGATTAGCGTCTTGGAATTCGGTTCAAGGGGCCACGTGTTCAAATCCCGGGATGTCCAAACAAATTTGAAGGGTTGGCCCGCTTTCCTTTAAAAGCGTTCGTGAAATACTCTAAAAAAATGCAATTGGTGTTGAAATAAAAAAAATTGTTTGTGTTTATTTTGGCAACTAAGCCTTTAAACTATTGTTTGGAACAAGTTTTAGTTGAACACAATAATAAACAAATGCATTGCAACTGAACTAGTTATTTGATTTAAAAGTTGGATAGATAATGTTTTTATTTACAATGAAAATCAACCAATTTATACTGACTTAAAAGCATGATAATGTATGTTTTCGTAATTTGAGCACATGTGTGTGCGTTGTGAGTAGTATTTAAGTTTTGTAATGGAGCTACAACTACTTTTCTTAGTAGTTTATTGTTTGTTTGTTTTTTAGCAAGACAACCACAACTAACCCATTCCCTACCATACCAGTGCCCAGGAAAAGATAGAGAGTTACCAAAAAGGTGTTAGTCACATGAACCAGCCAGTGGTGACTGCACATGTAAAAGTAGCAAACAGTCGGACTGGATCGAATACATGTTAAGCATGACTTGACAACGTCTGACTTGTGATACCATTGCACTTGCTCTGAGCCACTTTGTCTGGTGAATATATGCTTCACAATATCTGACTTGTGAGACCAACGCATTTGCTCTGAGCCGCCGTGTCTGCTGTTCGTTTGGGAATGTTAAAAGGTTTCAATGAATTCATCATTTTGGCTCTGAGTAGATGGCAAATTGGTTAGATTTGCTTGATTTCGTGTACGGTCTTCGTAATTCTTATGAAGCTTTTTTATGGAGAGCGGATATTAGTGAATAATTTTACAATCTCTGTATTGCTCCATCTTTGTATGCAGGTAACGAGTAGTATGGCTGTTTAGGCAAGTTGAGGTTCAGTCTTTACAAAAACCAATCCCACTTTCTCCCGTGCCTCTTAAATACCTCTATATTGCCTTTGCACAGTTTCCATTTGGAAGGTGATCTAAATCACTGGAAATGCGACTCGTGGTTTTAAACAATGTAAGTTGTTTTAGACCAAACATAAAACAAAGATATGCACAGCTTAGTTAATGAGGTCAAGGAAGGTTTTTAATTGGTTTTAGAAACACTCTTCTTCATTGGTTTAGAAACTCATAAATACTTGTTTTAAGTAAGGAACGTTAAATAATACATTCCAGTTCCTAAGGTAAACACACGTTCGCTGAAATATGTTAAGTTAGGAAGCTACAATGTTGATTCAGGTGACACATACTACCAAACAAAATTAATGCAATACTTACATGAATATAAACAGGAGAAAGGTACACATATACAAATTTTGACGATTTAGTTTACATGAGTTTACAATCGTCTTGAAAGATGAGGCAAACAATTTAAATAATTTTAAATAAAGGAATACAAAGTAATAACCTAACATTTACAATTTATAAATAATCAACAGAAAACATATGCTATTTATTATGTGTTTTGATTTATTATCATATTTTTTAATTCAGTGGTAGATTTATGCTAAAAAACTATACTTAAATTCAGACTTCAAGACAATAAGAAAAATATAATAAATACAATATGGCTGAGATAGAGTTTTACAACTACTTCCCCCCCTTATCATAAAAGCGGAAGTGAAAGTCTTATTTTCGTTAAAGCTCTGGGAGATAAGACAAAAGTAGTTCCTTTTTGGGTCTCACACCTTAAAACCTCAGTTCTGAAAGAAAGTTTGTTCTAATCCTATTGCTTGGGATAACCAAACGCATCAACAACGGCTGTTACTCTCAAACATTTTACACTATTTATCGCTTTCAATTTTCTGATTTAAAAGTCACATGTTTTAATGATGAAGGCACGATTTGATGGGTTATTTATCTGGAATATGCAGTATCCAGCAAAGGCCGAGAAACAAGCTCTCTGTGTCTGTTGATCCGTGCTCTTCCTGGAAAATAAATACTGTCTGGAAAGAACAAAAACCATTTTCCTACAACCGCTACTAAAGTGTTTCTTTATGATCTAAAAATCGTAAAACACCTGTTTGATGTCTAGCAAGCAAAAAAGTCTTAAACATCTGATTTATTGTTGCTTTTTACCAAGCTAAAATTCCTCCGGTTTATAACTTCAATCTCATGAATTCTGCCAACATGGATTAAAGTGAACATTTTATGTTTCTGGAATCCAAAATACTAAGGAAAACAAAATAGAAGAGAAATAGGAACGTTGCACCCGTGGGGCGGATCCCTCAGGTAACATCAGTACAAAATCCTTTACTACTGTTATTGTGCCAAATAAAAGCCTTCTAGCTAGACTGTAAGTTTGAGAACCAGCGTTGAGTGAAAGAGTCTGTTATCAAAGTGGCAATGACCTGAAATATTTTCGGGACTAGAAAGGGTTTTTTCACCATGGCATATTAGCTTTTTTACAAATGTGATAAACTCAATGTCTATAACAATAACATGGGAACGTTTCAAGAGCCCTGCATTATAATTGGTACATCAAATGGTTAAAAATTGCATTTTGAAGTCAGGGGGCAGAGCCCTAAAATATTTTGGAACGGGAAAATGTTTTCTTTTTACACTGATACGTTAGCTGTGTTCCTACCAAATTCCAGCTCAAAACATCACCATAATGGCATAAGACAGCCATAAAAGCTCAGTAGTGTGAAATACTCCACGAATTTTTAATGCCCACTCATATTGCAAATCTGAAGCATAAAGGGAACCAGCATGCAAAATATCAGCTTCACAGGTATTGTCGTTTATTTTAATTCAATAATCAATAAGATAGTGATTGAGGGTTATTTGGTATATATAGACAGATAGATAAAATGCCCACACTATATGCCTTTTTTTAACCAACCTTCACTCAATAATTTTAATTTATTACAACACTCGTTAGATCAGCTGTTTATTGAATCAACGTTATTAAATTTAAGCAAGCACCAAACTGCCACTCCATTTTTCTCAGCGTGTATTTATCGTAAGAGAAATTCACGCATACCGTTAATGAACAGTAATCAAAATATAAATATATATACATGCATATAACATAATACATATACATTTAGCATCTTATATATTAATCCGCTAAGCCGATTTTTGTTACGAGAACTCCTCCGCTATTTTTGAACTGATTTTAATGATTGAGGTACCAAAATATTCGTCGTGATTTTTAGTTGTGCATAAAGGTTTTTATTTTTCGATATATCCAATCTGAAGGGCACGGGCCGCCCTCAAACTTCATTTCTTGTTCATAAGATTAACATGGGGAATAATTTGATTTGAATTGCAGCTGTTAATACATTATGGACAGATTATTAGCAATACCACACATTGGAGGTAAGGAATGTATTTATTTAAATAAATCTAATAAGTTTATTTTTTACATCGCTTTGAGTAGTGAAATGTTGTATGCAGCGGAGAATTTTATCTGCGTTAAAAAAATACTGTACTGAATGAAATAAAATAGCTTGCCTAATTTCGTGAGGAGAAGAAAACGTTTTTGGCTGTTTATGCCCCTTAGTTCGACACTGCTCCACAGTAGTTCTTAAGAGTACAGGTTACTCGACCTTCCACTAAGCAGAATACACCATAGAACTGAGGAAACACGTCTGGTTTACTACTCTAGAAAGTATTTATACTAAACCGTATAATTTAAAGAAATGACAATGAAACATTGCCCTTTAAACATGGTATATACAACCATTGTATAATCAATGATACAACTCAGTTCGTCTAGGTAGTCATAGTGATTATAATACTGAATATTTTATTTGTTTTTAAGCCCACCATCAATAAACACAGCAAACAGAAGTTATGAACAAGTATTTGAAAGAAGATGAGTCCATCTCAAAAAACCCAATCCCCGTATGGGCTTATTCCTGTTCCAATGAGGCTGGGCCCTAACGACCTTAAACATTTCCATGTTAACTTACTAGACCGATTAAGCAAAAATGCTTTAGAAAGACAGCAGTCAATGCACTATAGAAACAGGCCTATACTTTACAATCCATATGTTCTTTGGGACTTATCTACTCCATTGGCATTTAAAATCTTAATTTAATCATCACTGACTTTATTAGTTAACTAGACCGATTTAGAATTTGTTAGGAGTATATACATCAGAATAAAACCTTTGCCTACTCTTGCTCCAAAAATAATAACTTTCCCCAGCTTGAGAAAGTATGATCCCTGGCTGTTGTACATGAATAATCTGTCAGTTGTGTTGGCCAGTTGGAGGGTAGAGCGGGTCCGCCTGTTTGAGCCTAATCACAGCTGTCACAATAACACGGGAGTTGGCCCTCTGAAAGGTCAGTTTGGCTGCCTGTCCCATCCCACCTTTAGTACTACAAAATACCAACGTCTAATCCAAATAAAAGCTAATTGTGGAAACAAAGTCGGATTATCTGGTTTTTAGGGATTTTAGGTTTTTTGTTCTGATGGTTCTTAAAAAATAATAAAACTTAAGCATGAGGATACTGTAGAGTTATAGATGTATTAACAAGTGCATTAAGTTGGACCATTGGCGTGGTCTCCATATCTGCACTATCGTGTTGAATATGTAGCCAAAACATCTTAACTACTTGATTGAGGCAGAGCGTATTTTAAGGCGAATATGAATGACTGATGAGTGTAGAATTGGTGAGATGCCCTGATTAGCCTTGCTACTGGGCAAGACCAACATCAAATAAAATATTTCCCATTGACATTTTTAAAATATTAAAACGTTGACAATAACAATGCCGTACTATGTGTAGGAGGAGAAATTAAAAATTTAATTACTGTACGTAATCAATTTCTTCTCAAAAAGTAAACAAATAATTGTTTTTGAGCAAATTTTAGCACTTAAATAATCAGTTTAATAGCCTATGTAAAAATACGAAGTTTTTTGTTTTAAATACAAAAATACTAATTTTGTAACACATTTAATCGAATGAGAATTACGCTGTTAAACACAAAATGTATGCGCATAAATTTAAATCAAAATTAAACGCAAGTAGTTTTCAAAATAAATGTTCAATCTCACTATTTACGTCATGAAAACAAAGAGCACAATCAGGAAACGGAACGAACGATCGCGCGCTGTGATGGATTGCCCCGGTCCACTGGGACTCGGTAGTTATGATGAATCGTGCCAGTGATGTACTCTGAAGGCCTAATGGTCCTTTAACGTAATATGAAGTGAGTTTTATTAAAAACTAGCTTTTCACCCCGGCTTCACCCAGTAAATTCCGTATTACTTTTTCAAACTGTCGTTTTGTTATTATCTTGCTAAATTTCAGCTAACCAATTAGTTGTTTGCTGTGTGAGGCTAAATATATGCATTTTAAATGCCAGTGAGGTGGAGCCCGATTGGCTTTTCGAAACGCGGGTAGGCCAATGGGCTTACTTTTCATCCTGGTGTATTACGTATCCTTCTAGCCAGTGGGGCAGCCCTGAAGGGTTTTCCAACCGGAATGTAACTATAAAACACATTATGAACAATCAAAACATGAATTCTTCAAAAAATATCAAGAAACACACTTTAAACGAATATATTAATCGCAGCTGGATGAAACGTAGATCTCACGTTAAAATGTTAAACCTATTATTTGTTAACATTAACATTGGAAACTAGATAGCATTGACTATAAATACTGAAGGAGACATCCCATCTATATGACCCAGCTGTCCCACTTTTAGTGTATGCTAGAATTTAAAATTGAAGTAGTTTGATTGGGTCACCGACAGATTGTGCTGTCAACTTGTTATTTTAGTTATTTACGTTAACTTTTCAACTATCTCCAACCCAGAAAGTAAGTTATAATCAACTTATGTTTGCTTCCTGACACACCAACTGATGTATTATCCCCTCCTTGAGAGGATAAGTAATAGTTGACAGCAGTATACTCTGTTGGTGATTGGTGTAAACTACGACCTCTTTCAATCCTGGCATACACAAAACTAGGGACACATTTTACAATGGCAATGAGAAGTCTACTTCAGTATTTATAGTCAATGCTAGATAGCCTGTGGGGCAAAACCCTGAGGCGAGGAAAGTTAACAACAAGCTATTGTGTCATTTAAGCAGGTTAAGAATGTTCAATCATATTTCAAGCTCGATCTGTCAATGGACTTGACGTGATGGAGCCTCACACAAACATATTGAGATTAATAACGTGTATAATAGTGGCAACGTATCCGTTAAATATGCTAAATTACTTATTAAAGATCTTCACTCAAACTCTATGTAACCTTTATAACACCTGGTTAAGCAATTCATATTTAAAGCAATCATCTGATTTAATGCAAACGCTATGTTCTTAAGACTATATTGAAAGTTCGTTGGCCATTAGGGTAAAGTCCTGAGGGCATGTTGCAATAGTGAGCGTATATGACACAAGACAAAACTACGATTCAAATTTAATTTAAATCCGTACAATCGAACCCGGGATTTCGTAATCAATCAGCGGGTGGATTTTATATATTACACTTACTGTTTTGCTTATCAGCTTCAACTGTTTATCTGATTTAAGTTTTTTGGTCAAATCAAATCACAAGTTGGTTGCGGAGGAGACTTAACCAACTTATTTGACAAGTAAAACGGGAAATCGACGAGGACAAAATTATGTCTTACAAAGCTTATATCAGTGATATCAATCCAAGTGATTCTAGTCTCTGGCAAGCTACTAAACGGTTACTACGCACTTCCACCGTGATCCCACCACTAAGACATAACAACAATGTTTATGAAAGTGATCTTGAGAAGTGAAACGTCCTTGCTGATTTCTTCGAAGAAGCATTCTCTCCTAATAACATACGTGATGATGATACTGAAGCCCTCGTCAATGACAACTTTAGAAATGAAACCTTAACAGTTGAGCTACCCATCAAGTACGTCGCCCCATCTGAGATAAAGGAGCTAATAAAGAAGCTTCCCTTGCGAAAATCACCTGGACCTGACCTTATCCCAAATATTGATCTAAAAACCTTACTTGAAAAACAATATCGGTTTTAACCTCTATTTTTAATTCTTGTATACATAAAGGATATTTCCCTGACTCTTGGAAAAGGCAGAAATTATTTTTTTTCACAAACCAAACAAACCAAAATTTTCTACATCCAGTTACAGACCAATAAGTCTACTATCCTGTCTATCAAAACTGTTCGAAAAGGTTATCCAGAGGAGATTAAACAAATTCATTGTAGCCACTGATGCAATCCCTCCGCATCAGTTCGGATTTAAACCCCAACATTCAACCACTCACCAAGTCCAGCGTATAACAGAAACTATTGTACAAGGATTCGAAAAAAAGAGAACACTCTGCTGCAATTTTCCTTGACGTCTCACAAGCCTTCGACAAGGTACGGCATGCAGGTCTAATTTACAAACTTGATTGCCTAGGATTCCCATTTTACTAAAATCATTTCTGTTTAACAGACAATTTTGTGTAAAAATTAATTCCTCGTCGTCTTTATATCGCCGAATGTCTGCAGGGGTGCCCCAAGGAACAATTTTGGGACCATTACTTTTTAACATCTTCATGTATGATATTCCTATTCCACTAGACGCTACTCTGGCCATGTACACAGACGACACTCAGATTATCACTCAGAGCAAGGACATTATCGAAGCACAACAAAAACTTCAAGCTTCAACTGATGGTATTGTTAAATGGTTCAATAGGTGGAATTTATGCTTGAATCCAACAAAATCCGAAGCAAAAATCTTCTAATTAAGAAAATTTCAAATGCCACCAGAAATTGTTGTTATTAATAACGGTACAATAAATTGGAACCCTTCAGACCGGGCAGTAAAATACTTGGGAGTTTTTTTGGACCAAAAACTTAATTTCAACCTTCATGTAAATTCAAAATTAAACCAAGCATATTCTCGACTATCCATCCTTTACCCTCTTATTAACAGAAGATCTTCTCTTAAACCTTCCTGTACCATTTTAATATACAAGAGTATTCTTCGGGCCCTTATACTGTACGCCTGTCAGGTATGGGGACTCACAATTTCTACAAGCAAACTTTCAAAAATTCAAGTGTTTCAAAACAGAGTGCTAAGAATCACTGTAAATTCGCCTTGATACATCCGAAACATTCAATTAAACCGGGAACTTGGAGTCGAATTTATAACGGAATACGTCAAGAAAGTTACAACAAAGTTTTCACACCGCCTGCCTAATGTACCGGGAGCTAGACATTTTGGAATTGGATTGCAACTATTAAACAGGAGACTGAAACCTAGATTATACCAAGATATTTTGCCAAACATGTAAACCTTGTTTTTATTTAGTTTGTTTTATTTTAAACCCTTTTCTTCTCTTTTTTTCAAAATAAATATTTTATTATGTTCATTTTAGTTTTCAAATAGTCTCAAGGTGTCTCTGATTAGGGCGAACCTACTATGTTATTATTAGTGAATTTCCTTTGGAAAGTGAACTATTAGCATGACCCGCACGGTGAAACTTAAGCCCGGGACCACCATAGAAGTTCCTAACGTGACCCCCTGAACACGTTTTGGGGGTCGTTCAAAATTTTATATATATATATATATATGTGTGTGTGTATGCACTCAAGCGGTCGAATTTTTTGTCCGATTTACTTCAAATTTGGTAGGGACGTTCCTTTCTATAATCTGTTGGACAAGTTCGTTGGGCAAAACAATCGGAAAACTCTAAACCCATTTTTTGGGGATTAATATTTCAAATTTCGAGTTTTTGGGCCCAAAAAGGGTCAGAAAAGCCCCAGATGTAAAACTAATGCATGTACAAAGATGGGAATTAGAAAGGCGAAAGTTTTCAGCCCTCTCTCGTCATTCTAGCATACATACTTACCGAGTTATTAAAGAAAATGTCTATGACCAAACACAGTACGTTGTCTTATGGGGGTTTTACATTAGAAAAGCCTGTTATTCATTTGTTGGTGTACTTTTAACATCTCCAGCAACCTCACGTCTACTTTCAAGCCTGTCTGGACCTTCTCCTAACCTTATAATGCACAAAATTGTATTCCCAGCATTGCAGGTAAATGGAACCAGGAACATCAGAACAGCCAAAAAATCTGTGTTTTCAGATTTCAATAAAAATTGGTCAAATTTGTATCCTTCCCAATTACACTGATTTTGAGTTTTAAAATTTTTTATGTGGAAATTCACTTCCCTCACGTCAGCGTGCTGCGTGAAAACTCGTCAATATTTTCCATCCTTGTTAATTAATAATTCTGTTGACCAGAAATAAATTATGTACAAAAAAAACAAAGCTGATTAAATTTCAACATTTAAAACAAGCTGTTATTAGCCTGACAAAATGACGTGCAATTTTACTTTTTTTTACTTTTAAACAGGTAAAGAAGCATTTTTCAAAAGTTATAAAATAAATGTAATGGCTTGACATTTTATATTTATTTAAAATGATAATTTTTAATTTAATTTAACAAAATGGTAATCTGCCGTGCAAAATTTTAAGGTGTTATTATAATAAAGCCCCAACATTATACATATTAAAATATTAATTGGAACGTGTCTCAATTCAAAAAGTGTATTTTTACTAAATACAGTTTACACCTGCATGCAATAGCCCAAAAGGGTTTAGTTTAAAGTATGTTGTTAGTTTAGATTGGATGTTGAATCAAACCCATTTTGGTGTCACTTCAAGACAAATTTTGTTTCTTAAAAACTGCAGTTAAATGTTATTTTAGTTAGTTCATCGGATTCAAATATGTAATACTAATTAACCTAGATACTTCCACTGCTTTTATAAAAAAATACAGTTTACATATTTACCAACATTTAATCGTATTTCATCTGCTAACATACAAACTATCTAAGGATGGACCTACAAAAATACATTATTTATTGATCTATATAAGTAATACGCTACATGCAAACTTAGTAAACAATAAGGCTTATTTTTTTATTATTTACCCCCATAATATACACTAAAACGCGCTCATAGGTGTGCAGATTTGCTAACTGGCTTTAGATTTTCGATTTAAACCTCAGGGCTCTGCCCCATGGGACTGCCAAGTCCCCATGTTATTCATATGGATGAGAGTTTAATTTGGTTTATGTCACGTGTTTGTTCTTAATTCAATTTAATTAAATGAACATATGTTATTAGAATTACATACGACTACAGACTCTCATTGTTTTTTTTACTATTTAACTATTTACTATTTTCGCTTCTCAAAACGGGATGCGCAAGCTGCCCACAGGGAATTCTAGTTAGCTATAAATTGCATTGAAGAATATTTCACATTGTATTCAATGCTAATAGGATAGGTCAATAGTCCTTAGTTTTCTTATCCATTGCATTAAATTTCTTACCAGAGTTTCATCCAGTTTCACCCAATTTCATCCAATATAGCACATGAAATCGAAATCAAACTAAAATGTTAGATAACAAACTGAATCAGAATTTCACATTTGAAATATGTAACTGAAATATAGTTTAATGGATTATATAAATCGTCTTAACATTCACAAACCTTATGTGGTTATGTGGTTAAAAATAAAAGGTAAAAATGCGAAGGTAAACCTTCGCATTTTTACCTTTTATTTTTAACTGTATTTGTGTCTTAGTCATGTTTTTTTATATACTCATACACAAATTGCTAAACTACTTTTGGGAGTGTAATGGTTATCATCAATGTTTAAAAAAACCTTTGATTCAGTTTTACACAAAACTTTAAAAACAACCCAAAAACTATAATTCCAGCAGTAAACCGCTAAAATGGTGCCCTGCTGTCATATTTTCTGAGACCCAGGATTTATCAAAGGAAATCATCTATTTCTGGTTCCATTAAAAGTAATAAAACAGAATTTCGCCGTAAGAGTAAAAGTAAACAAAAACTGAAATATAAAAATAATTATGGAATATATAACTCTGAATTGGACTTAGCTGACACTTTTATACAGTATTATAAACTCTATTCCTATTCAGCATGGAATTTGTGTTCCTTACTGCTTGTAAATTGCAATCCAAAAACCTAAATTTAGTTGGAAATAGTTGTTTCCTTTGATTAAAAAAACAACCTTAACTTTACTCAGCTGTCGTATTGAATTTGAATGCAAAGTAGGGAACACTTGGCTCGGTAACAAAATGATTGCAAATCAAATATGATAAAAAAAGTGTTTTTTACCAATTACAAACTTTTATTTAAATAAATATAGAATATCGTATTTATTTCTTTATCCTGGGCCTAAAGCAAATCTTTTGACACCAACCTGGCCTCTCTACGTTCAGTAGTTTGCTCTGAATAGGTGGTTACACGTTCTTTGTGCATGTGGATGTCAAGAAAGGCCAAAAACAGTGTTTTTTTTTTGCCAATAGCAAACTCAAAACTGAGTAAGTATATGATATCGTATATTTTTCGTCATCCTTGGGCTAAGGGAAATCTATTGACACCAACCTGGCCGCTCTACCTTCAGTAGTTTACTCGGAATAGGTGGTTACACGTCGCCACTACATGCTATTATTATATAGGATGCTGTTTTGAATTTGACACTTAAATGTTACTTTCTACCTTAGAAGAGGTTGTGTGACATATTTTTTTTCCAAACTCCTCACCGATACATTTAATTCAAGTATTTTGTCCATGAGTTTCAGTCTATATAGGTAGTTAGATTGAAAATTGTATTAGTTTGCGTTAGCGTTTCAGCCTGTAATAAGGGATTTAGCACGGATATTAAAGTTTTTATTAAGTATGGACTTTTTTAATTTTAAAATGTGAATATTTTACAACACTAACATGATTAAACAAACAAATTTGAATCGAAAAATCTTAATTTCAGCCCTTTATAGAAATTGTGAGAAACCCTAATTCTAGCTTGCATCAGTACAATAAAAAATAACTAAAAAGTTGACAGCATCTACTTACCTGGTATTATGGGTTGATATAAAGACAAGCAGGTTTATTGTAACGGCGACATCTGAGGTTTCTTTCATACCCATAAAGACAAAGCCTGCACCCACTCGTCACTAAATCTCCAACTTCCCGGCATTCTAGAGTGGTACAATTTTGTATATTGATTCTTTAGTTCTAAAATAGGAAATTTAAAATATTTTCATACCGATTTATCTGTAGGTGATTGAATCTGCTTTGCCCAATGGGGCTTCAAAGTTACCATGTATTCCTTATGGAATTTTTACTTTGGTTTGAGCTTATGGAAATTCAAACAGCTGATCTTGATTTGTAGTAGTTCCAAGGACTAACTGCAGAATACAGCACACATTTTGATTCGTAGTAGTTCCACGGGCTAACCTCAGAAAGCAGCACCATAGATTAAGCATACTCCTTATGCTTAATCTATGGCAGCACTCACAACTTTCATAGTTTACGCGGCCGAAGCAAATAGAAAGCACAACGGGTCTGCTAGTAAATAAGTTTTTACACTTTCGTCAATTTAGAATGTTATAAAGTAAGTATACATTAAAATAAATAATAAGTGAAATTTGTCTCTATGCTCACTTGCATTCAACTGTAATGTAAATCGTAGGAAAGAACATGAACCAAGTGGATTGCGGATTGTATTTTTAACAGCTGTTTATATACTAACGGAACACAAATAAATATATTTAAAAATACCTTATAGACATTGTGAAAATACAATGAATACTAGAGTAGTAACGATCAAATATGTTATGGGGGTTGTAATACATTTATAATCACACTAGAAAAACACGCTTTAATTGGAGCAGTAAGTTCATCTAACAGGGACTATCCTATATCCTATATTCCAATATGAGTAAGGTTTGCTTGCTTGCGACACTGATCTCAAAAACGGCTCCAACGATTCTCTTCATATGTTCGAAATAACTAATTTCTGGGGTAAAAATAAGTTCTAGACTGGCCTCATCCCCAAGAAAAAACAAATAATGTAAAAAAAACTAAAATGAAAAGTTAAAAAACTAACATTGGGCTAATGGAGTTTCAAATCAAAACAACAAAATTGTAACAGCTGTTCATAATCTATCAGGGAACTGTCAAAGTAATACTCATGTTGTTTATGTGTATTAACATGTGGTTTCCTGAGAGCAGAGATTACCAGAATTGAGTGAAAATTACATATATAGAGAAGTCAAATAAATCGAAGGGACATTGAGCTATAAATAACAACTGGAGTGAACTTAAAATTGTAGAAAAGATGAAAATGAATAATACAAACCTGATTATCAGCAGGGGGAAGTGGTGAAATATTACTCCAAGTCATCTAAACAAACTGACAGGCCTTCCCCCGAGCAAAGCTCGGGCCCGAGGTACTTATTAATGAAACGTGCAAATACATCTAGATTCAGGTAAATTCGGTCCCACATAACTCGGGAATAACGCCAAAATATTCGCCAAACATTCCCTAGTTACAGTTCACTGATCACTCGTTACTGCTTACGAAATACAAATGCAGTATTCGGTGCTCGTACAGCTCTTATACTATTAGCCGAACTATGGTTATTTGCGAATATAGAGACGGTATTTTAAGCAGACAGACATACTCAGAGTGCCGATTAAGTTTTTTTTTATTTCATATTGGTTTAATCGTTCTAACCATATTCTCAGATTGATAAGGACGAGTCAGCTGATATTTTACATAAATTATTTGTCTGTTTTGAAGCCCTGATTTCTCATAAGAATTTTAAATCTTCTCTTGCCATCCATAATCAATTTTATCAGAGATGTCTGTGACAGGTGTCGTACCTACTATCACCGTAGTACTGTATCCTGTACCTGAATCTATGCTACACAGAACTATACGTAATATGTCACTTGCATAAGATATTTCCTTTTCTTGGAACAGTCAATGCAATTACTGATGCATGTTGTTTTGCCACTTCTTGCTATTATCCCTTAGTCTGGAGTAACAGAAAGTTGCCAAACAAGCGATTCTACTTAGCATACTGTTGTTTTAGCTACTGTACGGTGATGTCTTGATGGTCAGCTAGTATAAACAAATGTAAGGAGGAAGTTATCTCCAACACCATTATTTCTTCCTCATGTCATTGGAAAAAATGATTTGATGTTTTTATTTCATAAGTCTGTATCACAGACGAAAGTTAAAGACCATGAACAGAGCTGACTTGATGGACAGCAATTAAACAATAGGGTTCAGGGGAGACTACCTCCACCATTTAGCTTACCTTTGCCATTAAAAAGAGTGGTTTAGTTTTTTTTATATTTTTATTGCAAGAGTTTATTACAGCTGATCCCTTCTAAACATTCTTATACATTCCCGGTTGAAAAACCACATTGTCAGTGACTACTAAACCGATTTAGAAGATTGATTTGTGAAATAATTAAAGGGGATAGTATATAGATTTGTCGAATATAATCAGAGTTCAAGTTCGTTCTTAGGGATACGCCCCACAGCCCTTCAAAAGTTGCAATGTTAATCTTATGAAAAATCCGTAATCATAGAAGTTGAGCATTTGACAGCTGTTGAAGGTAAAATAACTCATTACAGACTCAACTGTCAACTGTTTTAAGCTAACGTCTTGAATTTAAACTGCTCGAATTTGGGCAGCTGGATTAGCTATTTACACTTAATTTAAAGTGTTTTGAGTACCCGTGTACAGGGTATGACCAGTAGAGTGGGTAGATTTCACCTCTGTTTATTTACAGGCCATCATGTCATCTCCGTACAGTGAAGACGACCTGAGTTTTCTAAAAGCAACCCAAAATAAGTCAATTGAAAGATGTAAACAAAACTGTGACAAGTAAGAAAACAAAAATATCCACTTTCACGCAAACGGTCCCTCGCATAGCAGATTTATATAGAATAAATAAGTAACATCAGCAATACAGATAAGTATCATCGTAACCTACAGCTTATATCAAAGCATTTAAGTCATCGGTAGTTTTATTGGTTAGGAACTAAAAATATAATTGTTCAGAGGAACCACTGTAATGGACAGTGAGGATAGAGGGCCGATACACAACTGTAGATTTTATAACGCATCAGAGGATAAGTGTCAAAGTAACCTAACGAGAAGGTAAATGGGTTTTTGATTGGCTATTTCGAGCATGGTTATCGGACACTTTGTGGGACAGCAATGTTGCAGTATGCCGCACTACTATGGACGCCCCCCGAGTGCGTTTCGACCTTTACCCCTGACGTCACTCTCCCTTCCCCCCCCTCCCACCGGACCCCACCCCCGGCCCACCCCCGCCCCTCCCCCTCCCCCTCCCCTCTTCCCTCCTGGCCTCTCATACCACTTTACCTAACCTACATTTGGGCAGTGTCGCCAACCTGGTTTGTTTCTGTGTAGCGCTTCCAACCTATTTTTTTTTTCTTTGAAAGATTACTTCACCCAAAATTATACTGTTTGTTATATGTATATAATTATTACGTCACGCTACTTTCGTTTGCTGCGCGCGGCCCCCTCTCACCCGCTTGTTTGCTTATCCGAACATCTTACTTATCCGAACATGTGACTTATCCAATCTTGTTACTTGTCCAAACCTGTTACGTATCCGAACATGGTAGTTATCCAGCCAGTCCACTGGACCACCCCCGAGGCGAAACTCAACTCCTTGAGCAAAGCTCGGTCCCCCTCCCCCTCCCCTCCCCACCCCTCCCCCTCCCCACCCCTCCCCTCTCCTCCCCTCCCCACCCCCTCCCCTCCCGACCCTTCCTATCATTTTACCTAACCTTCATTTGGACAGTGTTGCCAACCTGGTTTTTTTCTGTGTAGTACTGCCAACCTATTTTTTTTAAGATTAAGTCACCCTAAGTTATACTATTTGTTTTATATATATGTGTATTACATCACGCTGCTTTCATTTGCTATGCTTGGCCCCCTCACACTGTCTATATATCTTTTAATACCCTTCTTCTGTTAAAATATATTAGTAAAATATGAAGTAGTACCAGGTGTATCAGATCAGACTGAAATAAAATCTATGCATTTATAAAACAAAAGTTGATATTTGTATGTAGTGATTTCTCTTTACGGTGGAAATTATACCTTGTGGATAATTTTATATCCTTATCGGGTTCACCACTCCTGTTTCAACTTGTCCAGACCTGTCACTACTTGTTCAGTAGATATGACCCCTATAGAGCTCTATAACTTATTTGCTATGCCAAACGTTTTAACTTGTAATACTGTTTCATTATATGCTTTTTAAAACTAATTTTATCCAAATCGTACCTTGTGTAAGTCCAATACTAAACTATGCACACAAGGGAAAATAATAAGTAATAAATTACAAACCAAACTTTATTGATACATTTAATTGGTCTACTATTTACAAAAACAGTAATTAAGTGAAAAATCAAACAAATTCAATTCCTTTTCCGATTCCCCGGTATACCAGAGACAGTCTGTTGCCCTCTCCTTTGTTGTAGCTCTCGATGGCGGCGTCCGAGAGGATAGCGAGGAACCTGTGTGGGAGGTAGACGTTCAGGAGTAGGTCATCGCCGGTTATACCTTCAACGACGGTGGTGCGGATTGTTTCGCCGAAACTTGTTTGCGCTTTTCCAAACTGGATGATCTTGTAGGGGATCAGCGGGCTGAGATCGCTGATCCTGGTATATTGCGGCACGTAACAACTGTTCAAGTGTACTTTCAAATCGGCAGTGTCCATTGTCGATTGATTTTATCTCCCCGTAACTGCTGCCTCTCGTCCAGGTGGCGTGGAACTGACTGAATCTCAACTAGATAATTTACTTTTGGTAGTGGTGGGGGTGGAGTGGTTGGAGGGATCTATAAGGGAGTGGGGGAATGGTTTGGGGACAAAAAAAAGTCCCAGATGCAGGGAATATTTCCCTCCGATATACTTCTTTTTTATTGGTTGTGGTATTGAACCAGTTTCAACACGTTATTCAATGCGCACATCTTTTTTGATTTTCCGTGAAAAAAACAATACACATTCGATGTCGTCAGCACCTTTAAAGAAGGGTAGGCTTCCAGGTCGATCACTAGACACGATCTGAAAAATTCTTTAATATAGTTTGCTTTTTCCAGTCCCTTTACGTACACTACCGAAGAATACAGAATGGAGTACAACTGTCTGTGTAGCGCTTGAATGGTTGTGTCACCGTCCTGCCAGCGTAGCCCGTGATAGTGATTGGTCGTCCACGTACACTGTTTCTTGGTTTTGGCGTCCAAAGTGGTGTATGGACACGGAGATTTCACTGTCCAATATTGAATGGTGGTTCCGTCCGACGTGGCAACTGCAAATTCCTTAACTACGAATTCGTTGTTTGGGTTTTTAAAGCCTTGAAAATCAACAAACAGTTCCATGTTCCGCCCGAAGCGACTGGCACCGCCTGAGGTTAGAATGAGAATGAGGCCTGCCGGGCTAGACAGCGGCTCGTTCTATCCCCACTACTACCTCCCTACTACTAACTCCTTTCCAATACCTCTCCCCACCACTATTGCCCCCTCCCCACCCGTTCTCCTCCTCCTACAACTACAACCAACTATCTTTCTAATATTATCTTTTCAAAAACTGCACAGGAACAAGGATTAATAATAATAACAACGTTTCAAATACAGACACAAGTACGTATATTATAAATCAAATCATCTTATATATATATACGCCTTTTACACACACACACACACACACACACACACACACACTAATTGTATACATTTCATTATCATATTAAATTCATGATAGTTTTACCATGTTATTTTTAATTTTTCTTTGTTAAATAAAAACAACACATTGAAAACCGGACTAAATATATTTACACTCCAACAACAACAAATATTTTCTTTTATTTAAACAAAACAAAATCTTGTTCGAAAACTGTCCCAGTTATTACACCGTTGGTTTCAATAGAGGTTAGTTATAGTCAACTGTGACGTTTCTATACTTGTCCACTTCGATGATGTTGCAAAACTCTCCAAAGACGATGCAGTTGACCACTTCCGTGAGGGTGGCACCAAACTTGATTTCTATGCGAAGACTGCCTCTTCTGACCAGGTTCCAATGGGGCGCAGCGGCTGCCAAATCCGATGTCAAATCGAACGCGTACAGACAATAGCCGTTGGGGTACATGCTTCGTGAAATTCCGTTTCCGTGGTTTTTGTTGTGAATACCACATCCGGAAAATAACGTGTTGTAACATCCGATGTACAAATGGTGGTTCGCAAAGTCGCGCTGAAGCGCTTTAGTGGGTACTTGCTGTCCGTCAACGTAGAGGGCCAGAAAGTTTACGTTGTAATGGGCAAAATTAAAAGGGTTGTGCTTAAAACTACCGTTATAAGCGTTGTTACTCACTAGCCCCAACACGATCCTTTTAGGCAACTGTCCCAGGTAAACATTGTCTATAGTTTTGCCGAGCAAATCACTTGGAATAGTAAAGGCCTTAACGTCCACGCGCGTTATGGGATACTTTGCAGTGCATGTTTCCAGCTTTTTGGCGTGTTCAATCAACAGTGTGGGGTTAATCTTCACTCTTCTCACCATCACGCTGGCTTCCATCACGTTTATCACGAACCCAGACTTGGATATTAGACTAAAGTTATCGCGGGATCTCGTAAATTTAACTTTAAGCTCGACTCCGTTCAGCAGATACTTTCCTTGAGGGAATACGTCAGCGTGTATATATCCCATCATGTCCACAGGGTGGCTATTGGCAAAGTAACTTTGTCTTTTCTTCAGTCCGTCGTTTTCATCTTCAGTTTTGTCCATTTGACCAGCTGTATCGCTCACCCAAAGGGCTGATGATTGGTGGGTTTCTTTAGCGGCATCATCGTAATTCAAGAGAGTTTCAATGTACGCTCGGTAAGGGTAAGTGTTTCCATTTGCCGATACCAGTTTTTGGTTAAAATATACCTCCACTTGGCTAAACAGCGAATGCAGAAAATAGTTTACAGGTCCAACTTTATCGCAGGTTGCGTCCAAAACATTACCGTCCTCTTGCAAAATTCTCACTTTCACAGCAATCAAGGTTTGAGACAAGTCCAAATATTGTCACCGTGTCCAGGCACTACAAACTCGATAGGTGAGTCGTCAGTGAGTGAGGACAGAGGTTTGTATTGGACCCACTGACCTCCTTCGATGCTGGTCTGAGTGGGTGGTAGAGAAAACAAATCCAATTCGGTTTTAGAACAATCGGCAGAGAGGTTATGTACGTAGGCCATTATGAAAAAATGTCGGAGGGATAGTTCCTTTTCGAATTCTTCTTCTTCTTCTTTGAAACTTTGGGCTTCTTCCGTATTAGCTTCTTACGTGAGTTTTCTACTTTCTTCCGACCTTTTGGTTTCTGTACTGCTTTCCGCTTCTTAACAGGTGACGAAGAGTCGGGACTGTTGTTCACGCTGCGACGCTTGGGCAAAGACTGAGCCTCGGTTTTTATAGTACCACCAGATATAGGCATAGGAGCGCAGCCTGCAGCACCAAACATACCACCGACACCAGCCATGTTCACTCGACGGTGTCTCGGACCAGACTGACAGCGGCACCAGGATTCACCGGGTTAAATCCAAAAGGCTAGACGCGGGAATCCAGGAGTTTAACTTTGCAGAGTAACCTTTCCACTTGACTAACAGCTTCCTCCCTTTTCCCCCACCTTTCATTTCCAGTATTTTCTCAATTTTGTAAGCCTTGTTCTTCGGAACTATTACTTTTTGAAGTTCCACCTCGTAAAAGGCACCGTCAATAGCTTCTCCGGCCAGGTCTTGAACGTGGTACACTGGAATTGGATGCCTTATGACGCGTATGACTTTAAAGATTTCCTCTGTCCAGTTGCTTTCGTATCCTTTGGCAAAATGTTTCTTCTCCTTTGCTATACGCACTGTGTCACCGACATCGAGTTTGGGGGCGATATACGTTTCCTTCTTGAAATAGAGCGTCTTCCAGACTCGCAGAACGTTTTCGTCATTGACGTCAGCTGGTGCCATCTTGATTGTCGAATGCACTGTATTATTGTAGGCGCGTACCAAATCTTGAATAATGTCCACATAGCGTAAAGTGTTTTTGTGAGTAAAGTAGCGCCACAATCTTGATTTTATAGTTTTTATAAACCGCTCCACCACTGCAGCTTTGGTATCGGGATTGCGGGTCGTGTAAAAATGTATTCCACGCTGCTTAAAAAACTTTGCAGAGGCCACGGAAACAAACTCTCTACCTTTGTCACACTGGATATCGCGTGGTTTTCGTCCATCGGTTTTTAAAATAGACTCAAAAGCCTCATTAACCGTTTTAGCAGTCTTGTTTTTCAATGGGCGCAACCAACCGTATTTTGAGAAAACGTCCACCACCACAAGCAGATACTTGACGCCGTCGTTGTATTTGGAAATGTTTTTAAAAATGGCCAAATCCGCTTGCCATAAATCGTCGATATTACTGACGATATACCTGTTTCTGGCAAAATTTCTTCTTTTTTGCGTATGCAGTGTGTAGGGGTCCTGAGTGAGAAGCCAATCTTTAGTTTTTCGGGTCCTAATTTTATTTTTGGTTGTTGTAATAAGAGGGGGGCTTCCTGCGTAGCAAGCAGAACTTGCCAGGTCGTAGTATATTTTTTCCAGAGTCTTGTTCATGGTTGTTGCGGGTGCATACGAGCCCACGCCTTAGACACTAATGTTCTTCTTCTGTCTGGGAGTGGTGGTGTAATTGTTTTCCGCCTTCTAGCGGTGAGTGTAGGAAATGCTGGTCGCGGTGAAGGAAATGGTCGTCTCGGCGAGGAGGGTCCGGCTTGCTGATGTCTGCGCTGAGGGTTGCCGATGAATTCTTGAGGAACGTTAATCTGGCGTAGAGCTTCCAAAAACGGCTCCCAACCGACAGGGCCGGCAGCTGTCTTCTTGCACCTTACCACATCGCAGACCAGATCGACAATGTTCGAGTTGGGGATTGCGGCTCCATTTATACTGACGGTACCATTTCTGTCCCATGAAATTAGTTCGTTGTCACAAAGCCGTTCAAAAAGGAGTTCTCCTTTTGTTTTAAACGCCTTGGGAATCGTGCGTAAGATATCGTCTCTAAAGTTTCGGGTGCCGCTGTGTGATGCTTCTACAATAGGAATTTCCATAGGTTTGCGCATTTCATCGTGAAAATACTGTCTCCGTTGAAGCATCTGCTGGTACTGCGCCCATTTAGCCCGGTCTTCAAGGTCCGAAGCGTGAAGCACTTTATTCATATCCTCTTCCAGAACGTTCAACGTTTCGTTTTTCGGTGTAGCAGCGTTCAACCGTTGCAAGACGTCGGGTGAAATCAACACCATCTTCTTAGCGTGATTCATCCTTGAAATACTCCAGGGCCGTAGCAATAACTAGAGGGACCAGTACTTCACTGTGTTTCACCAACAATGCTCGTTTAGATTTCCACGAGCCTTTCGAAGACGCTACGGAACGAATAGTTTGCTTGAATCTTTCGAGTTTCCGTCTCACCTCAGAAGTAAGAGGTATGTTGGCGTTTAAAATGTTCAAAAAGCACTCGCAAATAGCGGTAACCAAACTCTCGTCAGCTACACGTAGCAACGACAGACGTGGACTAGGCTTCAACTTGACTATGGCCTGCAGGAGCTGGAAATTGATCCGCACGGTGCGGGACATTCCGCAGAACTGACTCGGTAAACCAAACGCTGCCCCTATTTATAGGAATCTCACAACAGCTGGTAGCAACAAGGATACAGAAGATAAATATACATATGCGCATGCTAAACGGCAGTTGGATTAATTTAAATGAAAGATAAAATTGCTGCCAAAACCGATATCTCAAAATCGGGCTCGTTTTGTGCCGAAAGGTAAAGTGTCAAAGTCGCCTACACGGCAACGTTTACTGTACACGACCCTGTACGTTATTGTTTCAGGGCGTGTCACAACAACTCCTGTCTGGGGGCGGGCGATCTTGTGGGGGATGGGCACTACAGTGGCCGGGGCGTCATGAAGTAGCATCTTCTTCAAGGTGTCGAAACATACGATGCCGCGGTCCTGTAGTTCATCGTTATTCCATGGACTTTACACACAGTCTTGAATTCATTCGGACCGATCCGAATGACATAGGCGTAGTTCTTGGGCCCTCCCAGATGACCAACGAGTTGGCCAAGTATGGCCCCAACACTTACATCGTGGAATTTGTTTCCGGGGCCCAATAACTAAAATATAATATACTAATATATATATATATATATATATATATATATATATATATATATGTGTTGACTCTTGGTAAATGAAACATTTATATTAAATTGAATCCATTATATTGAATCCATTATATTGAATCCATTTACGTAGGTCATTAAACAATATAGAAAGTCAATCAAAAGACAGTTCAATCGGTTAGTTAAGTTTTTACTAATGACCCTAAGACTGTATTAGTAAAAATAATAATACATTACCTTAAGTAGCAATTTATATAAGATATGTTGTCCAAGTTTTATATTTTTGCTGTTCTTATGTACCTGGTTATTTTCTATTGAAATAGATACTTTGTTGTAAATATTATGTTTAGTTTATAAACTAAAATGTTCATTTGTAAATATGTGAAGTTTAAGTATAAAATAACATTAGCAACGGCCCTGCACATCTGTAATTAAGGCGAATCTTTATACTTCATCAACAAAATATGTTGCAATCTAATTTCATGTTGGTTAATACGAAATGAGATTAGAACAAGTTAGCTTTCGGAGACTCATTTATAAATGATGATGATTATTTCTTACATTAAATTTTTGGTGTTGGAATTTGAAAGGAAAACCCGTTTATTACAACAAGGGAAATACGGAGATTCAAATAGGGCTGGATACAAAGTCAATTATTTACTAGGGGCGGATATTTAACTGTTAACACTCCAAGTACTTTGTTGTAAAAACAATAAAATAAACTGAGTCCAATGTTTATATTTTTGGCTGGTTTGAAGCACCTGGTTCTGTTTCGACAGTACAACTTTTAAAATAATTATACTTTGTTTTAGATTTAAGGGGATTGTGTTTGATTTTAGTCGTTTTGATATACCTGGTTATCATAAATTCAATTGTTTGAACAAATATTAGCGTACGTTTTATATCTCAAGGGTAACTTTTATCGATTTTGATGAATCTGACACATTTTAATAATTCAAGTTAATATCTACCACTAATAATTCTCCGTATCATATGTTTTTACAATCAGTCAAATAAGAATATACTAATATAACTCATGGAACCATATCTGAGAATTAAATGACAAGTTCAACATGTAAATACAAATATACAAGGCAATATATCAAACCTTAAAAATAAAAGGCTATAGTAAATACACTTTAATTAAATTTTACGACTGGAAATGTATTTTACCTGTAAGTTAATGCATCAGATAGTTTTGTCACAAGACTCTAAATACTTGTTTAAGTAAATCCGGCTTTAGGTTTACTAAGTTATAAACAAATTTAAAATAAGCCCAATGAGAACACGATCTGTGAGGTTACAAATGGTATCTCACTTGGAAATATCAAATTCCACCTTAAAATGCACTTAAAATCAAATTTCCAATGTCATTTATAAAAAAAAATAAGCTTACAAAAAAATATTTATTTATGAAAACTATACCTTCGGTATTATAAATTGTATATGTCTTGCATTAAAATGTTATATTTCAGGTAAATCTCATTTAAGTGTTAAACTCTTACATAAAATGTTTAACATCAGCAAAATAAAGTCAGATCAGATAGCCTAGAAGTTCGATAGAAAACAAAGACCGTTAAGTAGTTTTCCGAACCTAAACGCAACAATCTAATTTGCAATGAAATTTTACAAAGTTTGTAAACAAAAAACTAAACTAATTGTAGAAACTATAAAACTTGCTATTAAAAATAGTTTTTAAAATATTTATAAAATATTATTTCAGAAAAAAATAACTCGTTATAGGTTTCAGTTAGTATTTGAACCCGAAAGTTAAAGTCCTGCTGCTGTAAAAATAAAAACGTTAAGCTGGTAGAAAAAATATATATAAAGAGACAAATCTTCACTACCCAAAAACTATCTGTTCACAACCGGAAAGATAACTAACTGATGGGAAAATATAAGAATAGATTATAAGACATTTACCCTAAAATACTCTCATTCAATAAATACACATGCCCAAACTACTAAATGTATGTTAAAATCGTATTAATTGCGTAATAGAAATAATAATCTGCCAATCTGGAAGTAGTGATCGTTATCAAAAAGTAGAAATTACAAGTTAGAAATAATAGTTAAACTACCATCTCTGTGAAATAAATATGTAAATATTAGTTTGCCAATGGATGTAACCAATATTAAAAGGTTGGAAAAACTACACTAAAGTAACAAAAAGATAGGTTTGCAACTCTGCAAAAGAAAATTTCACAACGTAAGGTTGGTGACACTGTGAAAGATCCAGAAGTTAAGTCGGAAACTCTGCACAAAAACCGAAAAACATAAAGCTAGGTTAACAACTCTACGAAACAAAATTTCAAAAAGCTATGTTAGCAAGAGTGCAAAAAAGATTGAGACGTTGTGTTGGCAACATTATGACAAGAATCAGAAATTGTAGTGGCAGCATTAAGAACGAAAACATACAACATCTAGGTTGTCCACTTTGAGGAAGAAAGGACACAAAGTACTTAGGTTGTAAAACACTGCATAAAATAAAATTATGTAAGTAAAAGTGTGAAAGAGAATGTAGAGAAAGTTTTGTTGGAAATTCCTTGAACGAAAAACTACAGAAATACACCGCGGTATAACAATTCAACATTTAGGTTGGCAACAACAAGTAGGAAAAAAGTAAGGTTGACATCAGCAAGCAGGAAAAAAGTTAGTGTGGCTACATTGGCAATGACAAATTGCAAAAAAGTAAAGTTGGCATTTTTGAGAATGAAAGATACAAAAATCAGGTTTGAACCCCCTTAAAAGAAAATACAAACAGTTGAGTTGGCAACTTTGTGAAAGAAAAATGTTAGTATGACAATACTGCGAAATATAAAAGTCGACAATTCTACTAAAACTTATTTATCTAAATGCAAATAGTAGGCTGGCAACAACAAGCAGGGAAAAGTTAGCTTGGGAACAACGTGACCTAAAATATTAAGATTTAGCTTGGCAACACTGGCAAAGAAAGATTGCAAAATGTTATGTTGAGAACAAAAGGGTAAAAACAAGGTTTGAAACCCTATCTAAAAAGAAAATACCAACATTTAAGTTAGAAGCTTTGTAAATGAAACATTCACCAATGCCTTTAAAAGGTTGGACACATTACCCTAAAGTTACAAAAAGGTAGGTTGGCAACTCTGCGAAATAAAATTTTAGAAAGTTAGGTTGGCGACACAGCGTGTGATTTAGTAGTTCATTAGGAAACTCTACATTAACACCGAAATTCAAATATAACTTAGCAATCCTGCGAAACAAAATTTCAAAAAGTTAGGTTAGCAACGCTGCTGAAGAAAGATTAAGACGTTACGTTGGCAATATAATTGAAAAGGTTAGAAATTATATTGGTAACATTAAGAATGAAAAAATACAAACTCTAGGTTAGCAACTTTGTAAAATAAAGAACGCAAAATACTAAGGTTGGCAAACACTGCAAAACAAGTGTAAAAGAGAATGCTCAGAAGGTTATGTTGGCTTATCCGTTTACAAAAAGTACAGAAAGACTTTGAGAGATAAATTTTACATTTAGGTTGACAACAACAAGTACGAAAAGAGTTGGCAATAACAAACAGGAATACACCCGTCCCAGCAAACCTGCATACTCAGCGAATTTCCAATGGATATATAAATGTCTTAATACTACATCAAGCCACTTATCAAGTTTCAAAAAAATATATTCACAAATAAGCGATATATACAATTTTAATTATTCTCCATAAGAATAACACTGTGGCTGAGTTCGCAGGTTTGCTGCAACAAGGAACACAAAAAATGTTTTTTTTATGCTAATATCAATATAACTGAAGTAGGTGAAGTCATATACCAGTTTTTATTAATTTATGTTCATAATTAAGGGAGACATAGCATTTAAATATTATCCATAAGAATAACATGGGGATGAGTACGCAGATTTGCTGCTACGGGATCCTTTGGCAAAAAATTATTTTTTTTGAGCAAATATCAATAGACCACAACCAGATGAAGCCATATACCAAGTTTCGTCCGTATACGTTCATAAATAAGCGAGATATAAAATTTTTCTTTTCCTCCATAAGAATAACATTAGACAACGTACTGTGTTTAGCACTTTCACTATCTCGGTAACCAATTGACGTAGAGAAATGATCAAAATACCAAATTGTGTATTTTTTTAAGCTGAATCCAATGGTGAAAACTAAAATTTGAATATTTCAAAAATTATATGTGAAAAAATCAAAAAACCCATTTTTGGGGTACAAACCCCCCTCCCCAAAATACCCCTTCGGGTAGAGCGATCTGGCTGGTTTTCGAACTTAAAGTCATAAATGTTGCTTTACACGTTCATACCAATTTTCATCAAAATCGGATCATTTGTACGAGAGTTATCGTGCTCACGGATACACACACACACACACACACACACACACATATATATATATATATATATATACACACATTTTCGAACGAGTGTGGTTTTTGGGGTCTGGGGACCTGAAAACGAAAAGTTATCATGGTCCCGGGCCTAGGTCTTACCATGCCGACTACGGTAATAGCTTCTTCCCTATAGGGGAAATTCGCTAAAAATGCTAGGTTTGCATCAATGTCACAGTATAATATCAAGAGTTTGGCAACAATGGCAAGGATTAATTTCAAAAAGTTAAGTTGGCGACATTGATCATGAAAAGCGTAAAAACAATTAGGTTTGAAACCCTATCTAAGAGAAAACAAAAACAATTAAGTTTGCAAAATTGTGAAAGAAAATGGAATAACAAATTCCAACTCCCGTATCTAAATATTCAGCCAATACAAGTTAACATACTTTTTAAATATTTTTTTAGTACCTTTTGTATCAGGGTGAAGAGAGTAATTTAATAAATTTAACTAAATTTTTTCATTTTTTTTATTATGTTGAAATGATAACATCAATACTGTGAAATAAGAGATTTTGTGAAGCAAAAGGTAGGTTGGAAACATTGTGAAACGGAGATACCGCCAGGACCGGGGCATCGGTAGAGGAATATAATTTGTTTAAGAATGATATAATTATGTAAATAGTTATAGTGCAAAATGTATCAATAAGGGTTTGGTTTGTTATTAATTACTTCTTATTTTCCCTTGTCTGCATAGTTTAATAATGACTTACACAAGGTACAATTTGGATGAAATTAGTTTTAAAAAGCATATAATGAAATAGTATTACAAGTTAAAACGTTTGGCATAGCAAATAAGTTACAGAGCTCTATAGGGGTCATATCTACTGAACAAGTAGTGACAGGTCTGGACAAGTTGAAACAGGAGTGATGAACCCGATAAGGATATAAAATTATCCACAGTGTATGATTTCCACCGTAAAGAGAAATCACTACATACAAATATCAACTTTTATTTTATAAATCCATATTTTTTATTTCAGTCTGATCTGATACACCTGGTACTACTTCATATTTTACTTATATATTTTAACAGAAGAAGGGTATTAAAAGATATATAAACAATGTGAGGGGGCCAAGCGTAGCAAATGAAAGCAGCGTGACGTAATAAATTTATACATATAACAAACAGTATAATTTAGCGTGACCTAGTATTACAAGAAAAAAATAGGTTGGCAGTACTACACAGAAAAAAAACCAGGTTGGCAACACTGCCCAAATGTAGGTTAGGTAAAATGATTGGAAGGGTCGTGAGGGGGGTTCGGATAAGTAAGATGTTCGGATAAGCAAACAAGCGGGTGAGAGGGGGCCGAGTGCAGCAAACGAAAGTAGCGTGACGTAATAATTATATACATATAACAAACAGTATAATTTAGGGTGAAGTAATCTTTCAAAGAAAAAAAAATAGGTTGGCAGTACTACACAGAAAAAAACCAGGTTGGCGACACTGCCCAAATGTAGGTTAGGTAAAATGATAGGAAGGGCCGGGAGGGAAGAGGGGAGGGGAGGGGCGGGGCGGGGGAGGGGCGGGGGTGGGGCGGGGGGAGGGGGTGGGGGAGGGGGAGAAGCGTGGGCGGGGAGGGGGGAGGGGGCGTGACGTCAGGGGTCAAAGGTCGAAACGCACTCGGGGGGCGTCCATAGTAGTTGCCGCACCACGCCGGATGAGCTGATATATATTTGTGCAGACATCGCTCCAAGGGTCATATTTTGTTAGCATAACAGAGTAAATAAAAACAGACAGACATCGTATCCTATATTATAGGATACGATGTATGTCTGTTTTGATTTACTCTGTTATGCTAACAAAATATGACCCTTGGAGCGATGTCTGCACAAATATATATCAGCTCATCCGGCGTGGTGCGGCATACTGCAACATTGCTGTCCCACAAAGTGTCCGATAACCATGCTCGAAATATTATAATATTATAATATTATTATATTATAATATTATTATATTATAATAATAGCGTGAATTGGCGACGTGTAAGCGCCTATTTTGAGTAAACTACTGAACGTAGAGCGGCCAGGTTGGCAGCAATGGATTTCCCATCACCCAAAGATGATGGTTAAAATACGATATTATATATTTTCTCAGTTGTAAATTTGCAATTGTTAAAAAAACACTGTTTTTTTTTGACATCCCCATTTATGAAGAACGTGTAACCACCTATTCAGAGCAAACTAGTAAACGTAGAGAGGCCAGGTTAGTGTCAAAAGATTTCCTTTAGGCCCAGAATGGAGAAAGAAATACGATATCCTATATTTATTTAGTTATAGGTTTGTAATTGGCAAAAAGCACTGTTTTTTGTCATACTTTATTTGCAATCATTTTGTTTACCGAGCCAAGTGTTCCCTACTTTGCATTCAAATTCAATGCGACAGCTGAGTAAAGTTAAGGTTGTTTTTGTAAGCAAAGCAGACAACTATTCCCAACTAAATTTAGGTTTTTGGATTAAAATTTCAAGCATTAAGGAACACAAATTCCATGCTGAATGGGAATAGAGTTTATAATACTGTATAAAAGTGTCGGCTAAGTTCAATTCAGATTTAAATATTCTATATTTACTATTTATACGTCTGTTTTTGTTTACTTTTACTCTTATGGCGAAATTGGGTTTTATCACTGTTAATGGAACCAGAAGTAAATGATTTCCTTTGATAAATCCTAGGTCTCAGAAAATATTACAGCAGGGCGGCATTCTACCGGTTTACTGCTGGAATTGTAGTTTTTTTAGTAGTTTTTAAAGTTTTGTGTAGAACTTAATCAAAGGCTTTTTTTAAACATCGATGACAACCATTATACTGTCTAAAGTAGTATAGTGATTTTTTATGAGTATATTAAAAAAACATAACTAAGACACGAATACAGTTTAAAATAGGAGGAAAAAATGCGAAGGTAAAATTAACCACATAAGGTTTGTGAAGGTTAATTGATATAATTACAATTATAATTACAATTGATATAATCCAGTAAACTATATTTCAGTTACATATTTCAAGTCTACAATTCCGATTCAGTTTTTTTATCAAAACATTTAGTTTGATTTAGATTGCACGTGCTATATTGGGATGAAATTGGGTGAAACTGGATGAAACTCTCGTAAGAAATTTAATGCAAAGTATAAGAAAACTAAGGACGATTGACCCATCCTATTAGAATTGAATACAACGTTAAATATTTGTCAATAAAATTTATAGCTAACTAGAATTAACTGTGCCCAGCTTGCGCATCCCGTTTTGAGAAGCTATTTGAAACAGTTAAATAGTAAACAAAACAATGACACTCTGTAGTTGTTTGTGTTTCTTAGAACATATGTTTATTTAATTCAATTGAATTAAGAACAACACTCGTAACATAAACCAAATAAAACTCTCATCCATATGAATAACATGGGGACTTGGAAGTCCCATGGGGCAGAGCCCTGAGGTATAAATCGAAAATCTAAAGCCAGTTAGCAAATCTACACACCTATGCGCGCGTTTTAGTGAATAATATTGGGGTAAATCATTAAACAAATAAGCCTTATTGATTACAAAGTTTGCATGTAGCGTATTAATAATATAGATCGATAAACTAGGTGTACGCTCATTCCTCGCGTATAAGGATAATCGAAACCCATGATCAAACTTAAATCGAGTCTCATAAAATATTCAAGATCCGATTTGAGTAACATCATCAGAATACATTCCGGAATCATTTAACTGCCGCCAGTCTGGGTTTTACGTCTATATAACTCTAGTCATAGTCACTTCTCCCCTAAAAACCACTTATCGCGGTAGCTCTGTGGGTATCGCACTGGCTCTCAGAGCGAAAGTCCGCAGGTTCGGATCCCGTCGCAGACCTAACCTTTTATCCATAGAAAAATAGTAATACATTTATCACTTGTTTTTATCAAAGGAAATGTTGTATAACTCCGTAAATTTATTTATTTTTAAATAAATTGTAGGTTTCAGGCATGGTTTGTTGTTAGGATTGGCATGGGTGCGTTATCGTAGTACAAACAGAGTATTTTGGGCTAGGCAGTGACTTTAGCAGTGTGATTATTTTAACCTTTAAAAGAACAGAGAGTTTCCTAAATGATCTAATGTTAAAATTTTTTTGGCCTAGTCAAATTATCCTTAAAGATTAAAAAAAATTCGTCAGGTATAGTTATTTAGATGACAAAATGAGATTTCAATATATGGTTTCAAAAGCCTAGGCTATCATGAAATTAAATGCTACAAACATGGGTTGGTCCAAGAGCGTACATGAAACTTCTAAAATGGCAAGTAACCTAAGTGTATAGGCCTACATTTTATAGCCGTAGGTCCAAGTTTATGATGAAAACAGCTCACTATAATCCAAAGCTAGGATATGTAAAATCATTTCAGATAACCTGTAAAAAGGCTTAGTTTGGTTAGAATAGTTGAAAGCTTTTATTTTGGTTCGCTACAACATTCCTGGTAATGTGTTTAAAGTATTTTACAACAGTTGCACTTTACAAAATGAGATTTCAATATATTGTTTCAATAGCCTAGGCTATCATGAAATTAAATGCTACAAACATGGGTTGGTCCAAGACCGTACATGAAACTTCTCAAATGGCAATTAGCCTAAGTGTATAGGTCTACATTTCATAGCCATAGGTCCAAGTTTATGATGAAAATAGTTCACTGGAATCCAAACCTAGGATATGTCAAATCATTTCAGATAACCTGTAAAAAAGGCTTAGTTTGATTAGAATAGTTTAAAGCATTTATTTTGGTTCGCTACAACATTTCTGGTAATATGTTTAAAGTATTTTACAACAATTATATTACCAGTTTAATGTCAGCTTACTATTACTGTAATCCAACCCTAGGCTATGTCAAGTCATTCAAGATAACCTTCCGAAGTAGGCTGTTTGGTTAGAATAGTCTATAGTTTTTATTGTGGTTAGCTACAACATTACTGGTAATGTATTTTAGGTAATTTAGAAAATTTGTATTATTAATTTAGTGAAAATGTAACCTAGCAAATAATTGTGCTACAAAATAAATTTAAAGTTGGTCGCTTACTGTGACTAACTTGATCAAAGCTTTCTAGACAAATTGAGGCTTTGTACTTTTTACAAATGACAATCACATTATCACCAATTATTGTCTACGACAATGTAATAAAACAAACTATTTTATAAGTTAATTTAATATCTCAGTATCTACAATCATCTATTATTAAACGTTATTTTGATTTTTTCAATCTGCAACACGTGTCGTCTGCCACTGTTACTTGTCGCCTCCGAGGACTGACGATATTTACACGGAGTAGGCATACTAAGGGAATATTAACTGTATGGATATTGTTTTAATAACGTACACTTAATAATTTTATAATATAAGAAATATACCAAAAATTTAAAAATATACTTCGATTTATCATTCTTGTGTAATTTTTGCTGTTGTGAAAAACCTTTTGTTATCCAGAATAACAAAGTATACTCTAGTAAACTAACTATTGTTGCTCTGTTGTTGAAACATAGACGTCGGCTAAATTTTAACGATTCAATTACCACTAAAATGGCTTTCAATGTTATTCTTATAGAGAAATAAATAAATTTGGTTTTATAATCATTTTAATAATACTGAACGAAATTATTTGAATACAAACTCAACTGAGATTGTGTACTGTTAAGTTTATCTGCAAAATTTGTAGTTTAACTTTGGAGGCGTTCTCGACTCATTTTGGTCACAGACACGCCAGTTGAGTTGATTCTTTTACCAGTCTAAGCAGTAAAGTTGTGTATAAGGATGAACTTCACTTCGTTCGATTATCCAATTATGTATTTTCGTTGGTCTACCCTTAGATAGTTTGTATATTAGCAGATGAAATACAATTAAATGTTGGTTAATATGTAGACTGTATTTTTTTATAAAAGCAGTGAAAGTAGTTAGGTAAATTTGTATTACAAAAATGAATCCAATGAACTAACTTAAATAACATTTAACTTCAGTTTTTACGAAACAAAATTTAGCTTGAGGTGACACCAAAATGAGTTATTATGAGCTTTATTCAACATCCAAAACTAAACTAACAAAAAAGTTTAAACTAAACCCTTTTAGGCTATTGCATGCAGGTTTAAAATGTATTTCGTAAAAATTCACTTTTTGAATCACACACGTTTAAACAACACGTTTAATTAATATTAAACGTTAACACGTTTACACGTTTTAATTCATATTTTAATGTACATTATGTTGGGTTGTTATTATAATAATACCAGTAAATTTTGCATGGCGGATTCCCATTTTGTTAAATGCAGTTAAAAATTAGCATTTTAAATATAAATTACCAAGCAATTAAATTTGTTTTATAACTACTGAACGATACTTGTTCACCTTGTTGAAACCTGTAATTGTTGACGGGATAATAACAACTAGTGTATTATACCAGTATAATGTACCCATTCTTCACGCGAGTTAGTAACGTAAGGTAAGTTAGCATAAAACAGCTGTTCTTGCTTCTGATCTTTAAGATGTCAAAAGGAAGTGCCCACAGAACAGTTTCTGAATGTTTACTTTCTTCTGAAATATAAACATTGAAACTTAGGACGTTCACGGGGCGTAGCCCGAGGGGATTTTAATGAAGTGAGTAGGCCTATGTGTTGCATGAGTTTAAGATCTACCTTTGTGTAAAGTTTCAGCCCAGTCAGTTCAGTATTTTTTGCGTTTACCTGGAACATCACACAGACACACAGACAGACTGACAGACAGAACCTCTTCTTTATAATACTAGCTGATGTACCCGTTCTTTGCAAAGATGTTTTATAAACCCGTTCTATAGTCAATGCAATTTGCATTTTAGGTAGCTTGAAACAGCTGTTCTTGCTTATGCTCTTTAAGCTGTCAGATGTTCTCAGTGTTAGCTTTCTTCTGAAATGTAAAAATTGAAACTTAGGACGTCCACAGGGATTTTAAGGAATTAAATAGGCCTATGTGTTGCATGGGTTTAATATCTACCTTTGTGTAGTTTCAGCCCAGGCGGTTCAGTAGTTTTTGTGACGGACAGAAACCACATCTTCTTTATAATATTTCTTTAATATAATTTATTATAGATAATATAATTAATATAAATATAAAATTTACACTATATTGAGTTATGTTATCTATTTCGTTTTTATTTAATTGTATTATAGCTTTTCTAACATTTTGACATAAGGGATGTTTCTTTAGTAAGAAACGAATAAAAAAAGGGAATACAAAATAAAAATGTATTAACTACTTGTTGTATTACTTTAATTAATGCAGGTAACCGTAACAAAAGTAATCTCAACTCGAATCTCAAATTGAGATTTAAACATATGGGGGCGAATCCGTAGAGACTTACATTTACGTCCCAAGATGATTCCAACACATTTACATAAGCAACATATAACACTCTATTATTATTTTTAGTAACGATAAAATCAATTTTTTTCAGTAATCGATATCATTAACAGAATTTCTTGATTTTGTTCAGCGATTGTAGACCCCCAAAATTATTAGAAGAATATCTTGATTTTTTTCGTCAATATTAGACCCCTAAAAATAATATTTGTATATAATAATTTGGTATAAATCGAAGGCTCATAGTTTCTAGATGTGCCTTTTGGGGTTTTGAAAAACAACTCTTAAAGTTAATCTTATGAAGTTATATGTTATTTACTCAAACAGCTGATTATAATGTAAACAGTTCAAAACATCTGACCCTGTGTCTACTAGGTTACCGTGCGGAGAGCGGGACACCTGCTAGTAGATTTCAAAAATCGTTTAACAGTTATGTGAATTTTAAATATTGCCATTTTATTTTATGTAAAGTTTAGCCGTGACCTAAATTTAAAACGTCGGTTGTATTAATTTAATTAAAAAGGAAATGTATTTAATGCAAACGTTTAAAAAGCATAGAAATAGAAGTACCGTGTATATTTAATAAAACCGGTGTTTTTCCGGATAGATTCTGAGAAAACTACTTGACGAGTTTAATCATTATTTTTATGAAGGAAAAGTAAATCTAACTAAAAGGAATGTCGAAGCTTGAGTTTAAATTGAGATTTAAAGTTTTTTTTCAAACTTGTTTTTAATGTCTAAGAAATCTAGCAGCCGAGGTTAACATTTTAAGTATATTTTAAAGTATCACTTTTAAACCTTAAGGAGTAAACCTACAGCTTAGAAAATTCAACCACAGCTGAAAATGGTTTGAGTGAATTATACTAGGGTAAGAATGTTTTTTTTAACGTAAGGATATAGACTGAAAAATCACAATGGATATTAAAATAGGCGGATTTTTGGCAATATTTTAATACAATATTTAGACGAATTATTTAAATAATTTCTTTATTAGCATGATACGTGTTGTTACAACTAAACAGGATAGATAAAATACGTCTTACAACACTGTAAAGTATATTTACACTTATACTGTACTTTCATACAAGACGGTAAAATATACACAAAAGATGGTACAAGGCAATCGACAACCAGTTACACCGGTCATCATCAGGCCCAATCAGAGAATAGATTTAGATTAGATTCTCTGATTGGGCCTGATGATGACCGGTGTAACTGGTTGTCGATTGCCTTGTACCATCTTTTGTGTATATTTTACCGTCTTGTATGTAAGTACAGTATAAGTGTAAATATACTTTATAGTGTTGTAAGACGTATTTTATTCATTTTATTCATCCTGTTTACGAATTATATGTCAAGTGAAATTAATCCAAGCAGAACTTCGGTTTATTATAAATCAAATTTTAAATGTTACTTGTGTCAAGTTTAGCTGGTATTGTAATCAACCCATATTATGTTTATTTATACTATTCATTTTACTTTTAGGTGACATCTTAGGATTTAATGTAACTACAAGATAAGAAGTTTACATTATTTTAGTTTCTTGTTAATTTAAATGGATACATTAAACATGTATTGGGATGATTGGAAGCGTTTGACAAGACTGTGTTTATTTAATGCAATTATTAATGAAGACAGTGTGTTGTTTCATATAGTGTAAATCACTAAAGCAAGCATGATGAACTGAGGCAATAGAAGGGCAGTAAAATGTATTTTATATTTCAGAAGAGTTTTAATATCAAAGAAAATAGATATTTAAAAACACCTAATACTCCAATTCACAGGTTAATAAAATTACCAGTAAGGAACGAGACCAGCTCGTATGTCTACGTCAATGGGTTAATGTGAATAAGAATTTAAAATTCGATCTTTGCCGACTCAAACTCAGTTTTAATTCACCCGCCTTAAAGGCCCGCCCATTACAGAGGGTAAGAGGGTGAATTTAACCACATTTGTCCATAATTGATGGTTTAAAATATACAAACGTAATTAGACTTAATCTCTAGCGTTTAGTTTACACGGGTGAGGCCGTGACAAGCAGCAACAACCATAAATGACTAACCCGTTTAAAATATATTTTTAACTAAGTACAGAGAACTTAACTGGAGTTTTCCTTGTTTGAATTATGTCTTAAGTTTGTTTTAATTTAAATCCATACAAAATTTTTATTTTAATTCCAGAGTTTTACTTGCGTTAATAATACGTAATAATAATCAACGCATACTTCTTCCCTAAAATAACAAAAACCGATAGTCACGAATGCAGCTTTGCACGAGTGTAGTAATACTTCTCTGCTGGGTACTAAATCTATTTAAGTTTCCTATGGTAAGTTTTACACCGGAAGTCAAAGCAATTTTGCCACGAATATGTGAAACTGTACTTAAATGGAGAACCGCTTACCTCGCTGTGCGACCTTTGAGCAAATTTACACATCAAAGAGAAATGCTGTAGCTCTAACGCTTTCTGAACCTAGCTTCCTCCGGATACGTTTTGTAATTTTCATAACGTTCGTGGAACTGCAGTAGGATTTGCATTATCTCGAGGATCTACATGCTCAACGATAATGACAAATAGAACGTGGGTTTAGCTGTAAATATTAATTTTATGATTTGATGTTTAGTGGAGTATTGATAGAAACTAAATATCATCACATAATAAACCATGCATTCCTATACAATTTCGGTGTCTCGGCTTGAAAACCCCTTCTTCAGAATCCGGTCTACCCTACAGAAAAATCTGTGCCGCCACGTAAAAATATATTTCAAGATAGGGAAAAGGAGCGGTGTGGACATCCACGGGATTCCGGTTTGCGGCTGTGATAATAATGTAATCAATATAGTATAAACAGGATTTGATAGAATAAAGTTAATTCTACTCATGCTCTTTTTTATAATTTCAATATATTGTTCAAGTAGTGGTAGTTTGAAACAGCTCATTTTTGTATATTTAAAAGGGCTTGTAATTGCAACTGAGTTAAATAAATAAAAAAAAAGTAAAAAAGTAATTGTTTATATAGTATTTTCCTCTTTAATAGTATACTTTAACTTAAAGGTTTTATGTAGCAGCTGTAAAGAGTAATCCTGCAAACCCTTTCCTCACGCTGAGCAGCAGGGGTAGACCGGAGGCTTATAGTTATTGACCGTAATTATTTGCAGTATTTGTTTACATATTTTAGTGGTAATAAATACATATATGAACCTCCTTGGAATATAGCAAGATGTTAACTCCTGAAACGTAAACATACTGTAGACAAAGAGAAAGTTATTCTCATAGAGAAGATTCTCGCGGTTGGCGGCCAGACCGTGGAGGTAAACTTTCCTGCTAATTTGTCTTTGTAACTTTGGCAACCCTGTGTTGCCCTTACTAAACAACAACTTAGCTCATTTACAAAAATCTTGGTTTGAATGATATCACTTTTAAATTAGTTAATATACTGTACGAATTGATTTTTATCAATTTAGGTTTTCAAAAAATAATTACAACAAAACTTGTAGTAAATAAAATGTTTCACACAGTTTTTTAAGCACATTAATCTTTATGGAGGGGTTATCCATTGGCAAGCTTTGCCAAGATAAATATGAAAGATAATTTTAAATGAAATCTTAATGTACACTTGCAACAAAAATTTATTACATTTCGTAGCCCTGCGCAGGTTTCTAAGGCTATCGTACAACCTAGAAGGCTGAGACTTAAATAAATAAAAATTAATTGAATAATTTAAAATATATGATGTGGAAAAAAACAAAGTGGCCAGAATTTTTTTTCCGTTTAAAGATTCCCTTTAAGTATAACATGTCAGCACTGTAAAATGAAATAATGATTATCAGTGATTAATTATAGTGTTTATAATTAATATAAATAATATAATCAGTTGTAGAAATGTAAACATTAGTATTAATTTTGTATCCATTAAACATGGCATCCAATAAAATGTAAAATAAACAGTAGGTTTGAGGCTATAGCCATAGATTAAGAATACCTGTTTAATCTATGCTATAGCCTTTACATGCCCCTAGAATATTTATAATATTATTTTTTACGATATATTCATACACAATTACTGTTCAATCACAGTTTTCTAAATTGTGATAACATATGTTTTTACAACGATATAAAAGCTTTTAGTCTTTACACGGTTACTGATTAAACCCCCGTTCAGATTAGCTAAGTGATATCGGCATTATTCCATATACAAGCTAAATTAAACTACGTCACTCAACACTAGAAAATATTGTTACTCTTACACTTACATACAAGATGGTTAATATACATAAAACATAATTAAGGCAATCGATTTTAACCAGTCATCTGTAATTAGTGAATTTCCTTTGGAAAGTGAACTATTAGCATGACCCGCACGGTGAAACTTAAGCCCGGGACCACCATATAAGTTCCTAACGTGACCCCCTGAACACGTTTTGGGGGTCGTTCAAAATTATATATATATATGTGTATGTTTGCACTCTAGCGGTCGCATTTTTTGTCCGATTTACATCAAATTTGGTAGGGACTTTCCTTTCTGTAATCAGTTGGATAAGTTCGTTGGGCAAAACAATCGTAAAACTCTAAACTCCTTTTTTGGGGATTAATTTTTCAAATTTTGGGGTTTTGGGCCCTAAAAGGGTCAGAAAAGCCCCGGATGCAAAAATATGGGAATTAGTGGGGCGAAAGTTTTAAGCCCTCTCTCGTCATTCTAGCATAAATATTGACCGAGTTATAAAAGAAAATGTGTTTCGACTAAACACAGTACGTTGGTCTTATGGGGGTTTTCCACTAGAAAACCCTGTTATTCCTTTGTTAGAGTACTTTTATCATCCTCAACAACTCATGCCTACTTTCAAGACTGCCTGGACCTTCTCCTAACATTATAATGCACAAAATTCTATTCCCAGCTTTGCAGGTAAATGAAACCATGAGCATAAGAACAGCCAAAAAATCAATGCTTTCAGATTTCAATACAAATTGGAATACATGTATGTTTTTACACAGATTTTGAGTTTTAAAAGTTGTTATGTGGAAATTCACTTCCCTTACGTCAGCGTGCTGCGTGCGAACTCATTTCGTGATTGAGCTGGATGATAACTGGTGTGGCTGGTTAACATTGTTTGCTTTTTACTGACTTTTAAGTATTTTTAATCCCTTGTATGTCAAAACAGTATGAAGTTAAATATAGTTGTAGTGTTGTCAGATGCACGATTAATTTATTGTATATTGTTTTTTGTCCTTAGCACATATTTTTGGATGTATTCCATTCATGATCTATTATATCATAGTTATTATAATTGGGGAGTAATTAATATGCTTATCGGGGGGGATTGTTATGCGTAGTTGTTGTATGAGTATAATGATGTTTACTAGGCCATTCTAAAATGGATTAAACTAAACAACTAAAGTAAAAAAAGTTGTATAATAAGTAATAAAGTCAGCACTTAGAGGATAATAGAGTCGTTGGGCTGTAGCAGTAATAATGAATCTGTCTAGAGATGCACTGTGGCTACACTATGTACTCTCCTAATCCACGTTATACAGATCCACTAATATCTACACTACTTTGTAAATGTTCTTTGAAATAAAATTTTAAAATAATTCGTGGCTTTATTGTTTGTTTACCTGTTCAAACTGTTACCAGTGGTTACAAACGTACTATTTTTATTGTATTTAACTTAATTGCTTAGCTGTTATATGAACTTTAAAGAAGTAGTTTACTGTCAAAAAAATAAAGAAATAAGTAAGGAAGAAATTATTGTGTACAATAACATCTATGTGTTATTACGGTTTTAAATAATTTCACTTACTTACTTCCCTCAGGCCCATTTAGGTCAAAGTTGAAATTTAGACGGACTAACATATATACTCCTTCTAAACCAGGCCTCCACGCCTTATTCAGTAGCTTTAACACCCTCCACATCAACCTTAACCTGGTTCACCATCTCTTTTTTGGTATTCAACGTTATCGTCTAACTTTATTATGAGATTTCGTAGCTTTCTTTAGCCGAAATTCCTCTCGTCTTCTCGGTATATGTCTTTTACATATTTCACTTATTATTTCATAAAATACAATAAAATAGTACTATTTAGGTAGAAAGATAGGTAGGTAGGTCTGTAGTTCAGATAGCTTCGGATCAGAATCTTATTCGTATTCCAGTAGAGATCTAATCCTATATTTTGCCTGATTTCGTTGAATACTGTTTCAGAAACTATTACTATTCATAAATTGGGACGAATCTGTAAAGAAAGCCAAAGTGTCTCAGGAAACTTCGAGAAAAACATAAGTCTGACACTCACGAATCATAGACTATTTAATATATAAAGTTCTCGTGTCATAGTGTTTGTAACAAAAATCCTCCAAACTGCTTGACCGATTCTTATGAAATTTTGTTTGTATATTCGGTGGGACTGAGAATAGGACTAAACTACTTTTTCTTTTTTTTATAGGCGAGTGAGCGAAGCGAACGAGCTCATATTGAAAATGAAGGAGTATTTGACATAAAAAAAATCAATGACATTAGGGCAGGACAACGTCTGTCGGGCCAGCTAGTAATTATATAAATTTTTCAGCCAGGAAGTGTTTTAGTTTTATTTTTTACCACTTCTCCTAAGGCTACAAATGAAATTATGGAGTCACGTTGAAACACATTTTTTAATATTGGAATTGGAATCAGGTGTGTGACTTTAAGACCTGACTGGACCTTCTCCTAACCTTATAATGCGCAAAATGTTATTCCCAGCATTGCAGGTAAATAGAAACAGGAGCATCAGAACAGCCAAAAATTCAATGTTTTCATATTTGAATAAAAGTTGGAATAAACTATGTTTTTAACATACATATGTGTTCGCACTGTAGCAGTCGCAATTTTTGTCCAATTTACTTGAAATTTAGTAGGAACCTTCCCTTCTTTAAATAAGTTGAACAAGTTTGTTGGGAAAATCAATCGGACAATTCTAACCCCCTTTTTTAAGAATTTTAACTTTTAAAATTTTGAGCTTTTTGGCACAAAAAGGTTCAGAAAAGCCCCGAATGTAACATTATTGTAAATTAAATTATTGCATGTAAAATGGCAAAAACTGTAAGCCCTTCCTCATAATTCTAGCATAAGTGTTTACCGAGTTATTAAGGAAAATGTTAATTGTCTTAACACAGTACGTTGTCTTATGGGGATTTCGCTCTGCAAAAGGCTGTTTTTCATATCTTGATGTAGTTTTATCACCCCTCAATACCCCTATACCAACTTTTTATCCTGACTATACCTCCTCCTAACCCTATAATGTACAACATTGCCATCCTAATAGTCAATTTATATACAGAATAGAAAAAAGTTAGTAAATTTAATTATAAATCCATATCTGGTTTAACATTGAAAATCGGGTTAAAATTAACTGAACTATGACTGAAAAATGGAACAAATAGCTACATTTTGCTAATGTAACTAATAAACATTTAAAATAATTCAGTTCAGCATTCTATTCAACTTCTGTTGCTTGTTAACACTGTTAGCCAGTAGATCAGCTGTTGAGTACAAACAGTAAATCAGCTGGTGGATAATAACAGTGAAACCAATATTCCATATGGCTAAAGTTTGGGATTGAGTTATAAAGTTCAGCTTTATATCCTCCTTATAACATTTATTTGTAATGGAACTACAATTACCTTATTTAAAAACAAATTATAAATAAATATCAGTACAAAATGAAAAAATTTAATATATTTGAAAATTAATGTATTTAAAATACTTTACTCAATGATAGTGATAAAACAAAAGACATTTAGTGAATCTTATTGTGCGGAAAATTATAATTTCCATCAACAAATCTATAAAAGATGTTCAACATGTCTTCCTTGAACTTCCACGCACAATTCAAAACGATTTACTGTTTGTACTCAACAGCTGATCTACTGGCTAACAGTGTTAACAAGCAACAGAAGTTTAATAGAATGCTGAACTGAATTATTTTAAATGTTTATTAGTTACATTAGCAAAATGTAGCTATTTGTTCCATTTTTCAGTCATAGTTCAGTTAATTTTAACCCGATTTTCAATGTTAAACCAGATATGGATTTATAATTAAATTTACTAACTTTTTTCTATTCTAGAAAGATTTTTCCAAAATTTCTAGTTTTTTAGATATTTGAGGTTAAAAACTTTCTATGGCCGCCATTTTTAAACGGAAAGATATTGTGACAAAATTTTTTTTCTAATAAAGAACTTATCAAGAAGAATATTTAACCAAAGTTTAGTTTAACTTGGTCAAGCCGTTTTTAAAACATTAATTTTATTGTAAAAATTACTTACAGACAGACAGACAGTAAACGAAAAGAGATAGACCCCCGGTTATATGATGATTTACATTCCTTTTGACATAAGGAACAATATCCCGAAGTTAGCAACATTTATTCGAAAACACCCTGTATAACCAGGAGCATCAGAACTGCAAAAAATATTTTGTTCAATTTTCCAACAAAATGCTACCAGTGTTGTTTTAAAACCACTTATTCGATTTTTTAAAGGTTTTATTGCGAAATTCACTTTCCTCACGTCAGCGTGCTGCGTGCGATCTCGTTTTCATTGCTTGATCTAACAAATGTTAAGCCTTTTACATTAAAATGTTTTTATTTTTATCTAGTTTTAAATAAATAACAATTACAATAGATTTTAATTGTTTAAAGACAGAGCGAAAAAACATTACAACCACGAGTGCTAAAACTAATGAAATGCATCATGCATCTGTTCTACCTATCTATGATGCAATCTGACTTTGAAATAGCCTCGTTGTTCACACTGAATAAATGCATAGGTACACCATTCAACCATTCAACTATTTAACTTTTGTATAAATGTATTGTTTAGCATATACCATGCATTTCGTGGGACTAACATTTGTATTTTTACTTCTGATTATTAAGATGTAAATAAGTAGTTGGCCAACGTTGTTGTATTTTATTCAGTATAATTGTGTCAATAGTCAATAAAAAAAGGGTAAAAATAAATTTTAGGATCCAGCTTTATTTTCTAACGATATGAGCTAATGATAATGCACCTGTTTTCACTTTAAAATTTACCAACAAATAAGTAGAAATAATAAAACTGAAATGTACTAAATAAAAACAGTTTTTGAACTATGACTGACTAACAAATGTTTAAAAGTACGCACAATTTTTTGTTTCCTTCCACCATCAGACCAATGAAGATATTTCTCACACCAACGTGACATGTTAGGTTGTAATTACGACATTGCCAAAGCAATGGACTCGCGCTGTGCGGCGCCATCCGCGTCGTTCACTATATTGGCCTAAAAAAATGAATTGGATTTTGTTTAGGTATCTATGTTGTACTTATTTTTATATTTATTTATTTGACATCGTACTTGGTTTGGAAATGTTGCAATAATAACATGAAATATCAGGTTAGTTTAACAATCATCTTCGTTGGACTATTGACGGAGGTAATTGTCTTGAATATATAGTTCAATGTCACTACAATTGAAATTAAAGGTAAATATATAGATTCTTACAGTGGCATAATATTTTTTGGATTGGCCCTTTACCATATTAAAATACATAGTAGTATTGAAAAATACTTTGTTTCAATGTGCTAAATAATGCATTTACAAAGTTTAATTTTAATCTTAATAGAAATAAACTAGTAACATCGCGGCTTCGCTCGCAATCACAGTTAAATGTTATGTTTGAGGAGTTAGTTAAATTGTCAAAGGACCTGGGGGACTGAGCTTTGCTAGAAAAGCCAGTCTTTTTTTAATAATGCCTAGAGTACTTATATTCAAGGTTTGATTCCACGGCGAGCTTATTTGCTTTGCTTATTTGATCGTTTCTTTTCATTTTGGACATGTTCCTTTTATATACAATCTTCAGTTTGAATAGTTCTTGCAATTTATACATAACCTAAACATTGTATATTTCAAGTTATATATACATTGGTTCTAATCACTATCCTCACAAAAATCACATGAAATTTTAAAGTAACCGAGTGAGTGTTATTTTTCCAATTTAATGGTTGCTTTTGAACAGCTGTTACGATTCTTCCATTTTTATTTACAAATCTTAACCATAACCTCAATGTAGTTTTTTTTTTCAAATATCATCTATATATTTAATTCTGTAAGCAAATCGGTCCCCACGAAATATCTCCAGCTAGGAAGAAGTTAAGTTTGGATGATTCATTTTAAAGCTTGAGGGCCGAGGACGGTGGGAAAAATATCAGTAATGCCAAAAATTACGTGGGCTACGCCCCACTGGACTTCAGAGATCCAATGATTATCTTATGGAAATATCACTACAGTGTTTTTATTAATAAGCAAAATGAACTAATGATCAGTTGTGATTGTCAACTTGCACAAAAATCATATGTTAGGGGTTGTAGCCCCTGTAAGCAGTACTAGTGAGTAATACTATATTTTTTCATAGATTACGCCTGATTAGAAAACATTTATCAACCTATGAATTCGATAGTTCCAACATTTGGTAAATTATTTTTGGAGCAGGATTAGGCACAGATTTTATTCTGATATATCAAACATCCTCCTAACGAATGTATGCTCAATCGGTTCAGTTAACTACTAACGTCTTTGATGAATAACTTACAATTTAAAGGCTATCGGAGCAGGTTAGTCCCAAAGAACATACTGGATGAAAAGTATAGGCCTGTTTATGACTCTTTTGCATTGCCTGCTGACTTCCAATTATTTGCTCAATCGGTCTAGTAAGTATATAATTAAAATGGAAATGTTGAAGGTCGTCAGGGCTTATGTGTTCTATACCCAACGAATCATTGCCTTATCGTTATTTTATATGGTTTAGTATACCTTTGTAGAGCAGTAAAGCAGACGTGTTTCCTCCGTTCTGTAATCAAATATAATTAGCTGACCAAATGCTCCATGGAAAAAAACATTGTGAATTCTACAGTGAAAGGTTGAGTAACCTGTACTATTGATATCGATTTTGTAGCAATGCCGGATAAAGGGGCATAACCCAAACGAAGTATTATGATTTAAAACAGCCAACAGGCTTCCTCCTCAACACGAAAATGGACAAGATATTTTATTTCATTCAGTACAGTCTTTTTTGTGAAACACTTAATGAATCTGGCTTGCAAACAGGCAGGCGGATAAACAAATTTTAACTAAGGCACAACGGAGCTATATATATCCGTTGAATACGTCATTTCACTGCTCAAAGCGATGTAAAAAATATATTATTTTACTATACATATTTAAATACGAGATTCCTTACCATATATAAATAACGTCTGGTACTGCTAATAACCTGTCATAATGTATTAACAGCTGCATTTCAAGTCAAATTATTTCGCATGTTAATCTTAAGGGCAAAAACGAACTTTGAGGGCGGCCCGTACCATTCAGATTGAAAATATAAAAAATACAAACCTTTATGCACAACTACGAATCAGGACCATCATTTTAACACCTCAAACGTCAAAATCTGTTCATAAATAACTAAGGAGTTCTCTTCCCAAAAACCGGCTTAGCGTATTAATATATAAGATATATGAGTTCGTTGAGTGGATTCATAAGTTGGCAGTTTCTCCTTGTAGTTAACTCTAAATAATGCTAATATACCAAAAGTAGCAAAACTACTCCTAGATCTTTTAATGGCGTGTATAAATAAAATCGGTGTGTATAAACGGTGAAAACTAAGTTTAAAACTAGTAGTTCTGTGTATATTTCTCATAAGTTAGTGGTTTACTTTAAACGTTGTGTTAAATTCACTGGCCCAAAAATGTTAAAATGATTATAATGTGAGTTTTAAGTACTAATAATTTATAGATTCTTGGATACAATCTACATCTCAATCTTGGTCAAATAAATCAACCATTAAGTTAAACCATCAACTATAGAATAGTAGATTTATAAGTTCTTAAAAAAGCTGATAAGACTTACTGTCAAAAGCAGTATTTCAATATTTACAAAAGACTTGGTAAAGTATTTTAAAGAATCAAGGGCAAACAATTACTGATCGCCAAAGGGAATTGAATTGAGTTCAATAATAGTACACATATTTTACATTTAAATTACACTGTTTTAGTAATATTCATTCCTAAGTTACTCTACCACTTATGGTGACTTATTTTTTCTTAAAGCTAAATTTGTTAACCTTATTTTTTATATTTTTAGAGTTAACTTTTATTGTTTACTAACAGGAAGACCTTTTTCGTCTACCCTTTTTGAAAAAAAAATTATTTTTTTAGCGCTTAAGATTAATACCCAGGGGGCCTCCCATCAATACCCAGGGGGTACTTAATGGGAGGGGTTGGGGTTTAGGGTAATGGCATTTTACCAACATTGTTGTTTTAATATTTAATTTACATCTTGTTATTAGTTAGCAGCCTGTTCTAATTTAATTTCAAATTCAACCCCTTCGAATTTTAACTAATAACAAATTGGTCACGTTAAGCTTTGACGATAAAAATATGTATTTGTTATTATGTCATTATATTTTTAAAAACATGTTTTAGGCAAACAGATTCAGAATTAAAACATTTTAAATAATAAGTGAGCTTCCCTTCTTAAGAAAATCAAATGTAAGTCAAACTTCTACAACATGAAAACTCACTCAGTCAAAGACGCCTTGAATTGTGACTCCAACTTGAAGAAAAGTATGCGCCCCAAGTCTTTCCAACTTAACGTGTGCTTGAAATGTAGAAACGTGGTCTGATTTATCTTACAGAAGTTGATTTAAGGACAAACACATTCCATGTGTTAAATCATCACAAAATGTAAAAGAGAAAAATAATTTAAAATTAACTTGAAGTTTTATTTAACCATTTATTCAATGGTTGAAATGTTGGTGACCATAAGTAGTGACCAAAAGTGGTTGAAATGTAGATATCTTTCGTTGTGTTGTACATTAAACAAATTCAAATAATCACATTCAGTGTTTGTAAATGTTTTCCCATGTACACTTCAAACTTCAAAGATCAACACAAACCAGTTTTCGGGGTCTTTGCATTTATTAATATATGAGTTTCATTTCATTTTCGGAAACGACGTGCTTGTATTTAGTCTAATGGGTCTTGCAGTTTTAGTAAATCAAAGTGGATTGCGGATAATTTACGAAAATTACAAATACATACAACCAAATCTCCATAAAATATCTATCCATTATACACATATAATTTACTCGCATAAAATACGGTAACTGTTCATACAAGACACATTAACTAAATTTTTAGTTGAATTTATACGGCAAAATGTCAAATAACAATGCATAACTAGGAAATTGGAAATCGGAAATAATGTAAAAAACTTTATAATTATTTAAGTAAATGGTTAATAACTCAGTTATTTGTTATCCGATTGCAGTAAAAAAGTGTCTCTTTGTTTGGCTTAGAATTATACATTTTTATTACAGGAAGCAATTGTTCGAATAATCAACGTTTTTCATTAAATTTCACATCACAAACTTATAATGGCCACCATATTGTAACCTATACATTTAAATTTATCAAGCTTGATACACTTGTTTTCAGTCAACCCTAGGACTGCCCTTGCCTGATTAATGCTAAATTTCTTGGTGCCCCAGCAATTTTTGCCATTTTGTAGAGTTTTTTTCTTAAGAATGCGCAGTACCTAAACTACTTTTAATAACCTAGTCAGATTTATATTTGTTTTGTTCAGAAAAAGAAGACGATTTTGAATAAAATAAATTAAACAAATCCCTATAGTTTTTTCTTTTTTGAAAAATTTGAAAAACCAAAATTGTATAAACATTTTTGAAATAATTGTAAACATTAGAGTCCTAGCATTTTCACACTATTTTTTTGCAGACAAAAAAAAATATAAAAATGTAGCCAATTTATTTCCCTACGTGAAAATGTATTGGATTTATTTGAACAAATTTGTTTACCCAAATTACGGAAAGAATTACGGAAACCGGCGAAAATCGACAAACATGTATATTTGTCAAATATAAATCATATACAAAGTATACAAATAATATACCAATACTGTTATATTACTAGTAAAAATACATTTATTTTAAATAATGCACTTTTGTACAGAGTAATGCCTGTTTTATGACTTTACATGAGTTGAAAAACAAAATTTTAGTTTTTCCGAAAAACAAAATTAGTTATTCGAAGCTAGATGTAATTTGTGAACTGTATTATAATACAATGAATGGTACATATATGTATAGTAAATATATTTCTGAACATGAATAAATAAATTTATACATATATATATATATATATATATATACAGAAATATGAACAAATTATCTTTAAACTTACATTTGCATCGTAGCCGTAATTTAAGCAAAATCTGGTGAGGTCACAATACACTCACTGTGTCCAAACCATAAAGGATAACCCAATCATATGCATACTCTTTTTGTTAGTACAAAAAAAATATAGAATGAAATAAAATAAATAAAACCGCGATTGGGTAGATGTGTAGATAAGGTATAAAAAGTGAAAATTTCGATCCCCGAGTTGGCTTATTTTCATTGTAATCTGAAAAACACTCGAAATTTTCAATAACACACATTTTAACATAAATTATAATGTTTACCCATGTTAATATGGATAAATATTACTAATAACTCCCACACTACATGACAATACACTTGCTTAGCACTAAATTAGGTGCGACAGTAAAAATAATAAAATACGGATCATAACCAGAATCATTGGAGAAAAGCAGAAGGATTCATTGGAACGAATATTTCCGACTACTTCCACGAGTCACATGACACTCCATAAAGGAAGGCAAAGCTACAAACAGGAAGAACTTTCTCTTGGCTTTAAAGAGGTATGATTTACGTCGCACTAAGTCACTATCGATTTATTTGTTAGTGAATTACGATTTGTCTTATTTCCGGGAAGTGGGGCAGTGACGAGCCATAAGAGCTGATTTCAAAATTTATTTCTTAGACTTTCTGACGTAATATGACAAATTTCTCTTTACGAAAAGAAAGAACAACTAATGATGTTTCAAATGGTACCAACTGCTTCCTGCTTAGGCCAAAATATAGACACTAAGATTTTTTTCAGAACACGTTTTTTACTAGATTTCGCCGCTCTTGATTTGAAAATGTTTCACGCACTAAATTGTGTTCATATTATAATAGAAATTATATTGATCTGTTAATGCTACGAGGTTTGTTGATATGTGAAAATTAAAGGTTATAATCTCCTATTTTAAATGGTATCAATATTACAACGTTCCTGGATTACTGTAAATGCGTTATAAGCATTTTAAAACAATGACCCAATATGCCTGATTCTGGCAATAGGCCATCCAGCGCACACATGCAATTGCCTGATTATAGCAAAATCCAGCTCTAGGGTTTACACAGTGGGCCAGAAGTAAAAGCTGATTTATATGAAAACTTCTAAAAATTACAAACAGACCAACAGACAGAAAGCCAACAGACCAAGGGACCATTTTAGACCCATTTTTATACGATGTTTTATGACTGTCTCAACCTAAAGAACAAATAAAAAATGTGTCTCAAGGGAGGTTGTATACACCCTGTATATATGCAACACATAAATAATGTATATGATCGAGACAGTGGATGGTTACAAGCTTAAAAGTGGAATTATACTGCAACGGGGGCTTGTATTTTCAGGAAGGGGTTAATTCCTTTTTTTTTTGTTCAACTTAGGATTGTACGTTTGTACAAACCCAACTCCACTTTCCTATTGTTTATTGATGTCTTCAGATGGTTGATTTATATTTACTTGCATTTTGGTTTTTGTATTTCACAGTTTACTAGTATTACATATTATTATTGGCTATTAAATATTTCTGGGCCGTGTAAAAAAAAGGTTCTGTTTTCCCCCCAATAACAACTGATAAGAGGACAGATAACAACTCTCAATTCTTAAATCTTAAACAATTTGCCATTGCTCGGTACAAATTGATCGATGATCCAAAAACATTTTATATATAAATTAAATTATACCAACTGCAGTACACTGTCGTGTAAAAATTAAGGACAACAGATTAAAAACGAGTAGAATCAAAAGCGTTATGGAAACGTAATTTTATAATCAAAGGTGTTTTGGATATTTCAAAGTGTGACACATGTTTGCGTACTCCAATTATATTAGATTAAAATTTTTTGAATAACTATTAATTTGCAGTATGGATATAATTTGCACTTAAATGTTTGTAAAACCGATATATATTTATTACAGGTATCTTGCCAAGTTTTCGCCTTTTAAACAAAATAAGACAAAGTGAAGTATAAAATATAATTTAAACTATACATTAATTACCTACGTAACTAATTTAAAGGCAATTTTTACGGAGGAAATATTTGATTTGGTGCACCTTGAACACCAAAATGTGGTTGTTGTGGTGATATCTGTCTGTCTCACCACAGATGGATGATCATATGATCATAATATGGAATGATTACAGATCTAAATACCACTCAATTGTCCGGATTTGTATCCAGTTGTGGTATGAAGGTGCTCATTCCCAGCAGGCCTTTGTATTTGTTATTATATATTTTAGGGGTAATTACACCCACTAAAAACGCTAAAACATTTTTAATTTAAATTTCTCAAACTCCTATATAACAATTTTAACAACAATTTTGTAGCTTTTAGTGTTTTGGGTATCTAACAAAACATTTTCCTCCTGCATTTCTGGGAACATTCGGGTTCATAAATTACAGAGCTTAATATGTAAAAATTATTTTGTGTTTCTATTTTGATTTTTATAAAACGATAAGCTCTAAATAAAATTTACTTATTACCATCAAAAACATTCAAAACTAAATAAATTATTTGCATAAACTATTATTCTACGACTAATGGATGCGAACAAATGTTCTTTAACGGTAAATGCATTACGTTGTACAATGTTATTTTTATGGGGAGTACGGTTATGAAATCTTTCTTATTTACTGGTCAATTTAATTAAAACTTGGTAAGTACGATAAGTTAAAATATACAAATAGACAATATTTTATCATTTTACAGCGATTAAGGGAGGAAGTAATAGTCTCCTCTTAAAACCATTGTGTACCAAATAACTCTGTAGAGCAACCAATAAAGAGATTTGAGTGGACATTTCTAGTTTAATATACGGTGTTCTATATATACTATCGCACTTCATGTTATATGATTAGTATAAATAAAGTAATCTATTGATTAAAAAGGGGTAAAAGGGAGAGTGTATGTGCCAGTTTTCTGATACAATTGATGTTTGTATAAACTCCTTTAGTTTTTCATGTATTAATAATGAAAAATCAATCAAGATACGTGTCATGTTTCTTTTAGAAAAATTTCCCCTATAGGGAAGAAGCTATTGCCGTAGGTCTCATGATAAGACTCAAGCCCGGGACCATGAAAACTTTTGGTTGTAAGGTATGCACTTTTTGTTCAAATTGATATGTATATTTATATATGTGTCCGTTATCCCGATAACTTTTGAAAAAAATAATCCGTTTTCGATGAAATTTGGCGTAAACGTTTAAAACAACATTAATGACTTTAAGATTGAAAACAAAAAATATCGGACTATGAGAAGGGGGTTTTATGGGGTTTCAAAGTTTTGGTTTTGACCATTTTATAGAGTTTAATAAAACATATAATATGGTATTTTGAATCATTAATCGTTAAGCGGTTGCAGAAAAAAAATTTTAAAAAATCTCCATGTTAATCTTATAGGAAAACGGTTTTTACCTTTGCATCACTTAATTTTACCGAAAACTTCACATTTGCTTTTACCAATCAGTTCAGCTTTAAAAACAATATTTTTTCTGTTTAATTTGCGATTCTACGTCCAACCATTGCAGAGATATTCAAAGCGCTAAAAATAGTACTTTGTCCAATGTTATCCTTACGGAGAATAATTAAAATGTTATATCTCGATTATTTATGAATATATATTGATTAAACTTGGAATGTGGTTTCGACTAGTACTGGTATATTTATATTTGCACAAAATAATTATTTTATATCGATTTTCCCGGTAGCAGCAAATCCGCATACTCAGCCCTAATGTTATTCTTATGGAGGGTAAGTAATGTTTTATATTTCCCTTAATAATAAACATACATTAATAAATCTTGGTATGCAGCTTCACCTGGTTGAGTTATTTTGATAATTTCACAAAACACATTTCTTATCTTACTAGTGTCAGCAAACATGCGTGCTCAGCCATAATGTTATTTTTATGGAAAATAAATAACATTATATATATATATATATATATATATATATATATATCACTTATTTATGATTTGTTTGCGAAACTTTGGAAGTGGCTTTATGTAGCAGTGAGACACATATATGTGGACTGGAAATTCGCTGAGTATGCAGGTTCACTGAGATGGGGGTATTTTTTTTACAAAATATATGTTCCCTGCAGTAGCTACTCAGTTAATATTCCAGATCTGTAAAGCTTAATGTGTAATATTTCAAAGCAAAGGCTTTTGAGTGCTCAATACTGTAAAAAGAACGTTATATAAAGGTTTCAGATATTTTAATGTTCACCCTTGCAGGAGGAACATTTTACGGAAACATTTACGTTGCAAAAAAAGTATTTAATGTTTAAAGTAACGATAATAATTGTTCACGTACCTTAATCCCTTAATGGTGAGCTTGACGAAAATGCTTTAATCCATTATGCACACATACTTGATGGCTCTACCGAATAATTTGACGGATGCTTCAAACAACAATACAACAATACTCAATAAATTCTCAGTAAATTGTGTAAACTCTGATTATCAAAAAGTTAATGTCTTAGCTAAATATTTACACCGCGTTTATCCTGTGTAATATTTAAAAAAATTTAATATTGAGACCAAATTTACATGATATGTGAATTATTTAATTGCATAATACAAACTAAACAAGTAAGAAAGGTTAACATAATATCTTTCTATATAATACGTATAGCCATTTTACGTCAACGCAACTCTTTTCTTAAGCCTTGACCAATTTAATGTTTGAATTGTTAGAAAATGCATCCCAGTTCGTAGTTTTGCAAAAAGGTTTTTAATTTTCAATATTTTCATTTTCAAGGGCACGGGTAGCAAAGTTCGTTTTTCAGTAAATAATTAACATGGAGAATAATAATTTGTATTTATTGCATACTGAAACAGCTGTTGATAGTAAAACGCAGGATAACAGAAGATAATTAAATAATGAAATTATTAAATCACTAGATGTTACACACAGGCTTATCCGTGAATTATTTATACAAACTATGACAGCTGTGTGTGCTGCATTCTGTGGTTAGCTCGTGGAACTACTACGATTCAAGATCAGCTGTTTGTATTTTCATCAGCTTAAACAAAAAGAATGTTCATAAGGAATACATGGGAACTTTGAACCCCCTATAGGATTTTCCCAACTTTAATCTATAATATTATAAAGAAGAGGTGGTTTCTGTCTGTCTGATGTTCCGGGTGAACGCAAAAACTACTTAACCGACTGGGCTGTAACTTTACACAAAGCTAGATCTTGAACCCATGCGACATATAGGCCTATTCACTTCCTTAAAATGCCCTCGGGCTACGCTCCGTGAACGTTCTAAGTTTCAATGTTTACATTTCATAAGAAAGTAAACATTCAGAAACTGTAATGCGAACAGCTGAGGGCACTTACATTTGACATCTTAAAGAGCAGAAGCAAGAACAACAGCTGTTTCAAGCTAACTAAAATGCAATTTGCATTCCTATAGAACGGGTAAGGAAAACCCCTGTGTGAAAAACGTGTACATCAAGTATATATATATTTATTTCAATATACCGTATAATTAATCTATATAAATAAAATTAGAGTTTTGTCTGTACATTGTTGGAATTATGAAATTTTTGCATATTTTCACGTTTTACACACTAGGGAAACCAAAACAAATCTTATCTCAATTTATGTCTGTCTGTCTGTCTGCCGGTAACGCTCAAGGACGGGTTTTTGTTCGCTTTTCACTGGAAAACGGGTGCACTGACATTAATGAAACTTTGTTTCTTTGTTCTATATATGCGTGAGAAGGTTTTAAGGCACTATAAACTGGCATACGCCTTTTAAAAAAAATGATGGCGGCCGCTCAAAACCGTGATTTTGTGCGGTTTTGGTCATGTTTTGATCGCTTTTCACAGGAAAACGGGTGCACCGGTTTTTATGCAACTTTTTTTCTATGTTCTATATGTGCGTTAGAAGGTTTTAGGCTAATTGGATTGTTTTAAATTACCTTAGGACACTGCCCCATAGGGGTTTAAAGATCCTATGCTATTCTTACGGACAAAGCGTTTATTTATATTGAACCAGATGATGGCATAGTTATTCTATAAATAGGTTTTTTAGTCCTTTTTAAAACGTTGAGTGAAGATTGGTAATAAATAACATAAGTGGATATATGAACTAGATCTATATTTGTCAGACTCATGCACTCACTGACATAGTGATCACTTTATCTAAGAAACGACAATGCCTCTTGAAGATAGCATTTTGGATGGGTTTCCCTTATGCTGCAGATTCACAATAAGAATACGTTTAAAAAAGTCCTATAGGGTTCTTCGCTAATTTACTTTCAGGACAATTTTATAAGTATTACTATTTACTGGACCTTTGTATGTTACATTTCGGAAGGAACATAACTAATTCATCAGAAAAAAACGCAAGCCTATTCGTGTTACGAATATGTTTAAGGGCTTCACCCCCCGGAATTTCAAAATAAAATATTTTAATAATCTTGCACATACTCTTGGACTGATGGATCTGAAATTCGGTAGGAATGTAGCTGATAGCTCAGTGCAGACATTTACCTACTCCAGACACAAATATACTCAAGGACTCTGGCCCAATGGCCTTTAATAATGTCATAACACACCAACTACTCAACCAGTAGAGCTGAAATTTGATGCCTTAAAGGAAATAAGAAACAACATCATGGGGAGTCACGGTGTTGTTCTCTGGAGACTTCACACAGACCCTTTGTCGTAAGTGAGACATGAGTGGACGAGTCTACGCCTCTCTAAAAATATATTTTATGTAGCCGACCACTGAGCATCTGAACTTAACAGTAAATATGAAAATGTATTTTTGAGAAGATTAAGGGGTTGAGCAGTTTTCTTATGCACTTTTAAAAGTTGAGATGGGGACATTGAAAAACAAATTAAGTCTCAGAAACATCTATTCTTCACTCGGCACTATCGATGAATCACAGGATTTATTGATTGACAGTTTTTTACACCGAAGTTCATAAACAGTTTAATCTGGAAAGTTCCTGGCTCCGTGATTGTGCCATCCTCACGTCCACGAATGAACAAGCAAAGGAGATCAACACAAATGTAGGTCTATTCCAAAGGGAGGAACGAACATATATACAATATTTAATACTGTTCATTTAACCATGACCACTGTTAGAACAGTTCGTATGTATTGATTTACATTTATTTAAATAAAATCAAGTAGTCATATGTTTTTAAAACACATGGTTTTTCCAAGTTTAAATTGTTTATTTACAATTATAATGAAAACAGGACCTGGCAAGAATGGTGATTTTAAAAGTGGTTTGTCAATGTTTTTAAATTTTAATGTTTCGTTAGATTACTATTAATTTATTGGAATGTAAAGATTAATGTATCAAAGTATTTAAAATGTTGAATTAAACAGGGTTATTATTTTGTTGTACTTGAGTTATTTTATTTCTAAAATCGAATCCAAAGTGTTACGTGTACCGATTTGGAGTCGCAAAAACCACACCGTTCACTACCCGACAGAGTTCTCAACTTGACAACAGTACCCGAACTATCTGTCATAGTATATTTCGTTAACTTTAATTTAATTCTACTTTAAAAGTGTAAAATGTAATTTTAATATTGTAAAATTATGTGGGTTATTAATTTATTTAGTTAATCTACCATTTATATACAACCCGTATGAAGGACGGGTACACAGCTAGTAACTCTATATGTTACTCAGGACTATCAATATCCTCTCTGCCAAATTTTAGCTTAATAAGTTGTTAGGGCGTGATTGAGCCATAAATATCTAAACAAACAAACAAACAAACATACAAAATTACAAACTTTCACATTTATAATATTAGTAGGATTAAATCAAATCATTAAATTATTAAATCATTAAATCATTGTCTAAGACGCCGACGCTACTAGGGCGTATTTTAAGGCGAATGTGAATGAATGATGAGTGTAGAATGGGTGAGATGCCTCGTGTAGCCTTCTTACTGACTAAGACTGACTGATTATTTAGCCGGGATCATTAATTAATAGCCCAATGACCAGTGGCAGCTGAATCCAGTATAAAACCTTCACAAACTTTTCTCAGGACTTTTCTCAGGATCGATCTTATACGTTGTTAGCTGAATATAAATAAAAAAAACTACTGAAATGACAACCAAAGCTGTTTTACTATGTTTTATGAGGGCAAGCGAATACGTTCAAGACAAAACTATTAATCAGACAGATGGAATAGTTTGCTCAATTTCGAGCAACAGGTCCACTAGTAAATCATCTATTTAATTTTTAGACTAAAAGGTTTTATTTCTCTAACAAATATTATTATACACATTTTTATTGTCGGTCATGTTGACTGAAAAATTCCCGTTTTTGTTAATTTACAGAAAAATAATAGTTCTTCTATATGATTGTCAATGATCACGTTTATGTTTTTAAATGTAATAATAATCTAAATACATGAAACAAAGTCGGATTATTATGTTGGTAGAGTTAGTTACACAAAACAGCTGTTACAAGGAGTACTTTTGAAAGGCATAAACATATGTTTATCATATAAATAACAACTCTACATGAATGTCAACTCAAACTCTTTTTTCGGTGCCCAAGTTAGCTTTATATACAAATAGGCGAGTAAGCGTAGCGAATATTACTACATATTTTATTTACGTTAAATGTGCCGCCAGCTATGGGAGTTACAAGTTTGTCTTGGCGGCGTAACATCACTCGTACTATCAACATTCGCAGTTTAGACGATACGAAACCATTTTGAGTGGAAATATTGCTTGTTACGGCTCTGCCAAAGCTTTGATAATACCAGTCAGCTCAGCGACTATCTCTGTTTGATAGAGATTCACTTTTCCATCCCCGAGGCAGCTGTGAAATCGGTTTGGAATTTGTATGATGTTTTAGTAAAGCACCAGGGACAGCCGTACAGGACTAACGCATTTAGCGACATCCATACAAACTTGACTCCTATTATTAAACCACATATCATTAAGGTATTGTTTCCAATTTATTGAAAAATCCACTTCAGCCATATGAAATTAAAATAATATAATATGAAGCCATACGTTTATGTTAGTCCTTATATCAACTTAATTCCGTTTAAAGATTAAAAAGGAAACCGTACATTGTTTTAATACCATTTTGAAATACTTAATACACATGTAACAAGGGGCCCTTCACATTTTCTTTAATTCTTTTATCATGCACAAAAAATTAATGGAATAAATAATTTTGAGACAATACTAAAGGACATTAAAGTCGTATTTATTAAACATTGTTTAGTTTATTAGTAAATGTAAATGTAATTAGTAATTTTGTTTTTCTTTAGTTGTGACCACATTGAATATAAACAAACCAACTGAGACTTTTATAACTAATACAAATTATGCCATATTATTTCATAAGAAATAACAATTAAAAAATTTATAAAACCCATTAGTTACAAATCCCTGAAACTATAATATGCTTATCAAGTTAGATGTGGAGTGTCGTACATTTTTAGTTCTTTATCTTAAGATAAAGTCAGTCTGGACAGACTTGGTAATTATATGGGAAAGCGTTGGTCCTGAGGAACGCTTTACTGAATATTTACTGTTAAAGTATTTGTTAAATAATAAAGGACAGATTGTGGCACTATCCGTGGTGGGGTACTCCTAACTTAAATAATATAATGAATGTTTCATAATCAAGTTTTTGCCATCTTAATCGATTTATATTTTTAGGCATTACACAGTCATTTGTTTCAAAAAGTGGTTTTAAGAGCGTAAATCCCCCTCCTACCTCTTAAAGGAAATGGTAAAATATTAGAATCTCTTCTATTGGTAACAGAACTCACAAAAAAAGTTAGGGAAAATAATCGTTAAATAAGAGAGAAGTTATGTTTTTTTATCCCACATAAGAATAACACTAGAATACAAACTGTGTTTACTACTAAATGGGAAATTCAAGTTTCTCTGCAACCAGTAGTCGTAGGATAATAATTCAAAAACGAAATTGTTCGTTTTTTTAACTTTATTTCACTGTGATCAGTATATTTTTATTGCAAGTTTATGGTATTATTTATATGACAAAAAAACAGCTTTTTGGAACCATTTTAGCTTTATAACTTCTGAACCCCATAAAGATTTCTCATAAATGTGGCTGTTGTAATTATGTTATAGTCTCAAACCACCATAAAATCTATATTTCTATAAATAGACTTAAAAGTCGTTAGAGGTGCTTTTGAAAAATGTTGGTTTTTTATGTTTGAGTTACTGTAGGAGAATAACTACCCTTAAAAGAGAAACCAAATGAGAATGGATTCTATGGTGTGTCTTCAGGAGGGTACGAATCTATGGAATGTTTCCAGGAGGGTACGTTCCCAGGGCATTTTTATAGAATATGGTTCAAGGGTATATCTCCAGGAGGGTACTAATATGAAAAGCCTAGAGATAACGTAGGCCAGTACCTACATGCCAAATTATATCATAATCAGTCCAATTGTGTGGTCTATAGGTATGTTTGTATAATAGAAAAGAGAGTCAGATGTGACTTTCTACTTTGAAAACTGTTTTTTTTTGGTCAGAGAACACCAACACAAATATTTCCACCAATAACACAAATTAGACAATCAATCAAAAATACAACACTGTATCTATATATTTATAGGGAAGCAATAATAAATAAATATACCATCATAAATCCAAAGAAGTGCACAATGTAAACTTGAAATTTAAGATAAGTATTAAATATATTTCAATGGTGAAAAACTATATTTAAAACCAATCTTTTGAAAGAATCTCTCATGAGGAACATTGGACAGTCAGAATTGTTATCGTGGGAGAACTTCCAAAAAACAAGCTGTAGGACCAGAAACTAGCAGGATGAATGTATTGTACGTTTTAAAGATAGACAGATTAATTTTTGACTTTAAGGAAACAACAAGCAAGTAACATATTCCTGGATTTTATAAAAGCTGACTAACATTAAGGGTGAATAACCTACAAAACATAATATTAAATAACCTCTGCCTTAACCTTTTGTGTGATTGATTTTAATTTTCTTCGTACATTTTTACTATACATATTTATAAAAAAAATTATAAAGTTAACTAACCGTTGAATGACAGAGAATGCTCCTTAAATAAACTTAAAAAAGAAACAAGATGAAGCATAGAGTGTTAATTTCGCATTAGAAGAGTTTTGCCGCGATGTTTGCAGCTCGAAAGTGTCGTGTTCGAGGCGATGTAGTGGTTGACAACGTATCTGCTACATTACACACGCAGCACAGCGTCACTCTACATCTGCCGTATATTGTACTTGGTTACGCTGCTGGAATGTTCGTAGCACGAGAGTGTCTGATATTCAAAGCGATGTAGCAGGTTGACGACGATTCCCCTCCATTACACACGCAGCTCCGGGTCAGCATCCATCCGCCTAATGTGGTGTTGGTTACGTTGCCAGAATATTTTAAGCACGAGAGTGACGGATATTTGAGGCGGTCTAGTGGGTTGATGATTATTTTACTCCATTACACACGCAGCTCCGGGTCAGCATCCATCCGCCTACTGTTGTCTTGGTTACGTTGCCAGAATATTTTAAGCACGAGAGTGACGGATATTTGAGGCGATCTGGTGGGTTGACGATTATTTTACTCCATTACACACGCAGCTCCGGGTCAGCATCCATCCGCCTACTGTTGTCTTGGTTACGTTGCCAGAATATTTTAAGCACGAGAGTGACGGATATTTGAGGCGATCTGGTGGGTTGACGATTATTTTACTCCATTACACACGCAGCTCCGGGTCAGCATCCATCCGCCTAATGTGGTGTTGGTTACGTTGCCAGAATATTTTAAGCACGAGAGTGACGGATATTTGAGGCGATCTGGTGGGTTGACGATTATTTTACTCCATTACACACGCATCTCCGGGTCAGCATCCATCCGCCTACTGTTGTCTTGGTTACGTTGCCAGAATATTTTAAGCACGAGAGTGACGGATATTTGAGGCGATCTGGTGGGTTGACGATTATTTTACTCCATTACACACGCAGCTCCGGGTCAGCATCCATCCGCCTAATGTGGTGTTGGTTACGTTGCCAGAATATTTTAAGCGCGAGAGTGACGGATATTTGAGGCGATCTGGTGGGTTAACGATTACTTTACTCCATTACACACGCAGCTCCGGGTCAGCATCCATCCGCCTACTGTTGTCTTGGTTACGTTGCCAGAATATTTTAAGCACGAGAGTGACGGATATTTGAGGCGATCTGGTGGGTTGACGATTATTTTACTCCATTACACACACAGCTCCGGGTCAGCATCCATCCGCCTACTGTTGTTTTGGTTACGTTGCCAGAATATTTTAAGCACGAGAGTGACGGATATTTGAGGCGATCTGGTGGGTTGACGATTATTTTACTCCATTACACACGCAGCTCCGGGTCAGCATCCATCCGCCTAATGTGGTGTTGGTTACGTTGCCAGAATATTATAAGCACGAGAGTGACGGATATTTGAGGCGATCTGGTGGGTTGACGATTATTTTACTCCATTACACACGCAGCTCCGGGTCAGCATCCATCCGCCTACTGTTGTCTTGGTTACGTTGCCAGAATATTTTAAGCACGAGAGTGACGGATATTTGAGGCGATCTGGTGGGTTGACGATTATTTTACTCCATTACGCACGCAGCTCCGGGTCAGCATTCATCCACCTAATGTGGTCTTGGTTACGTTGCCAGAATATTTTAAGCACGAGAGTGACGGATATTTGAGGCGATCTGGTGGGTTGACGATTATTTTACTCCATTACACACGCAGCTCCGGGTCAGCATCCATCCGCCTAATGTGGTGTTGGTTACGTTGCCAGAATATTTTAAGCACGAGAGTGACGGATATTTGAGGCGATCTGGTGGGTTGACGATTATTTTACTCCATTACACACGCAGCTCCGGGTCAGCATCCATCCGCCTAATGTGGTGTTGGTTACGTTGCCAGAATATTTTAAGCACGAGAGTGACGGATATTTGAGGCGATCTGGTGGGTTGACGATTATTTTACTCCATTACACACGCAGCTCCGGGTCAGCATCCATCCGCCTACTGTTGTCTTGGTTACGTTGCCAGAATATTTTAAGCACGAGAGTGACGGATATTTGAGGCGATCTGGTGGGTTGACGATTATTTTACTCCATTACACACACAGCTCCGGGTCAGCATCCATCCGCCTACTGTTGTCTTGGTTACGTTGCCAGAATATTTTAAGCACGAGAGTGACGGATATTTGAGGTGATCTGGTGGGTTGACGGTTATTTTACTCCATTACACACACAGCTCCGGGTCAGCATCCATCCGCCTACTGTTGTCTTGGTTACGTTGCCAGAATATTTTAAGCACGAGAGTGACGGATATTTGAGGTGACCTGGTGGGTTGACGATTATTTTACTCCATTACACACGCAGCTCCGGGTCAGATGTAGTGGGTGGACGATGTATCTACTCCATAACACACGTCACCCTCCATCCGCTTGCTGTTGTACCTGTTTGCTTTGTCAGAATGTTTGTAGCTTGTGACTGTTGGATATTCGAGGTGAGCTGGCGGGTTGACGTTGTATCTACTGCATAACACACGTCATCCTCAATCCGCTTGCTGTTTTACGTGGTTGCGTTGTTGGAATGTTCGCAGCTTGAGACTGTCAGATATTCGAGGTGATCTGGTGGGTTGACAATGTTTCTACTGCATAACACACGTCATCCTCCATCACTTGCTGTTTTACGTGGTTGCTTTGTCAGAATGTTCTTAGCTTGAGACTGTTGGATATTCGAGGTGAGCTGGCGGGTTGACGTTGTATCTACTGCATAACACACGACATCCTCCATCCGCTTGCTGTTTTACGTGGTTGCGTGGTTGGAATGTTCACAGCTTGAGACTGTCGGATATTCGAGGTGATCTGGTGGGTTGACGATGTATCTACTGCATAACACACGTCATCCTCCATCCGCTTGCTGTTTTACGTGGTTGCGTTGTTGGAATGTTCACAGCTTGAGACTGTCGGATATTCGAGGTGATCTGGTGGGTTGACAATGTATCTACTGCATAACACACGTCATCCTCCATCCGCTTGCTGTTTTACGTGGTTGCGTGGTTGGAATGTTCGCAGCTTGAGACTGTCGGATATTCGAGGTGATCTGGTGGGTTGACGATGTATCTACTGCATAACACACGTCATCCTCCATCCGCTTGCTTTTTTACGTGGTTGCGTTGTTGGAATGTTCACAGCTTGAGACTGTCGGATATTCGAGGTGATCTGGTGGGTTGACAATGTATCTACTGCATAACACACGTCATCCTCCATCCGCTTGCTGTTTTACGTGGTTGCGTTGTTGGAATGTTCACAGCTTGAGACTGTCGGATATTCGAGGTGATCTGGTGGGTTGACGATGTATCTACTGCATAACACACGTCATCCTCCATGCGCTTGCTGTTTTACGTGGTTGCGTTGTTGGAATGTTCGCAGCTTGAGACTGTCGGATATTCGAGGTGATCTGGTGGGTTGACGATGTATCTACTGCATAACACACGTCATCCTCCATGCGCTTGCTGTTTTACGTGGTTGCGTGGTTGGAATGTTCACAGCTTGAGACTGTCGGATATTCGAGGTGATCTGGTGGGTTGGCGATGTATCTACTGTATAACACACGTCATCCTCCATCCGCTTGCTGTTTTACGTGGTTGCGTTGTTGGAATGTTTGCAGCTTGAGACTATCGGACATTCGAGGTGATCTGGTGGGTTGACGATGTATCTACTGCATAACACACGCCATTCTCCATCCGCTTGCTGTTGTACCTGGTTGCTTTGTCAGAATGTTCGTAGCTTGAGACTGTTGTATATTCAAGGTGATCTTGCGGGTTGACGATGTATCTACTGCATAACACACGACATCCTCCATCCGCTTGCTGTTGTACGTGGTTGCGTGGTTGGAATGTTCACAGCTTGAAACTGTCGGATATTCGAGGTGATCTGGTGGGTTGATGATATATTTACTCCATAACACCCGTCATCCTCCATCCTTTTGCTGTTTTACGTGGTTGCGTTGTTGGAATGCTCGCAACTTGAGACTGTCGGATATTCGTGGTGATCTGGCGGGTTGACGATGTATCTACTGCATAACACACGACATCCTCCATCCGCTTGCCGTTGTACCTGCTTGTGTTGATGGAATGTTCGTAGCTTGAGACTATAGGATATTCGAGGTGATCTGGTGGGTTGACGATGTATCTACTCCATTACACACGTCACCCTCTATCCGCTTGCTGTTGTGCCTGTTTGCATTGTTGGAATGTTCGTAGCTTAAGACTATCGGATATTCGAGGTGATGTGGCGGGTTGACGATGTATCTATTCCATTATACACACAGCTCCCCGTCACTCTCTATCTGCTTTCTGTGTTGTCTGGTTAGTGGTTACGTTGCCGGAACTTTCGTAGCTTGAATGTGTCGGATATTCGAGGTGAAATGACGGGTTAACAATATCTCTATTCCATTATACACGCAGGTCCACGCCACCCTCTATCCACTTTCTGTTGTAGCTGGTTACGTTGCTGGAATGTTCGCAGCACAGTGTGTCGGATATTTGAGGCGATATTTCCACTCCATTACACACTAAGCTCCGTGTCTTCCACTATCCGCTTTTAAAATTACCTTGTTTTATTTATGGCTTAAATAGAAATATAGGCTTTTACAAATTTGTTGTATTGACATTAAATTCGTTAATGATCTCCATATTCAAAGAAAGTTTTAAATTACTATAGCTTTACTGTTTCTTTACAGTGTATGTTGTTGTGTATTGTTTTATTTCAGTGTATTTTTTAGTTTTATAATCACATAGCGATCTAACTGTTTACTTAATAATAGTATATGCTTTTCAAAAGGATTTTGTTCAAGTTAAATTTTCTGAAATATGAAAAAGAATATTCTAACATAGGGTATTTTAATACAAATCCCCTTACATTTACGTATACCATATACTATAATTGTCTGTGCGCAGAATGCGCCGTGAAACATTTGTTTTGAGTTAGTTCAATTTGTCACTTTAAGATGGCGCCACCAGCACGTTGATAAATAAATAACTGAGATCATCCATTACATTATTGATTTTATCATTTATTTTTTTTATAGATGAAGGAAGTATTTAGAGTGCTGACTAAATTATTGGTCGTGTTAAAGTTTTTAATGTAGACACGATCTGTGCAAAAAAACCTTGAGATAAATAATATATAAAGACTTACCAAATAATATTCAGTTTAATATAAGTATGATTAAGGAAAATAAAATATATTTTGAATATTCAATAACGAAATTATAAAATAAATCGTATTATTCACCGCTTATGCAGTACGCAGTACGTCCAAGTTTGATACTTAACAAAAGCGATAATTATATTGAGAGGCTGTTAAATCATTTGCTGAACGGTTTCAAAACATATATTATTACGGTAATTCAAAACCTGTCAGAAACACAGAATATAATATAATTTAAGTTTTGCTCTCTAATAATGTTATCGTTCCAAAGTTTAATATGCAATTATAATATTTGCTTGGCTATTAACCCTTTCTTACCTTTATTACATATTGATTTTAGTAATATCATACACTTTTGCCAGTATGTACAGCAATATATTAAGTTTTAGTACTCCACTATTTTTGATTTGGTTATAAATGCCGTGGTAGAATTCCTAATATGTAATATTGGAACGTTTATGTTTCGGTTTAGGTATCATGGATCTCATATTAGGCAGCCTCCAAACTTGTTATGAGTTGTCAGCCATGCCAAATCTCAAACCACCACTCAATCAATATTGCACCTCAAGTATGTTTACGATACCCGAACAGGGCATCGCTGAAAGTCTTATAGGAATGCACAATATCATCATGCAACAAATTATTATATAAATTTAAGCTAGCACAGTTGGTTTTAGGGTTTGATTTTAATAAAAACCGGAATTTCGAAGTAATACAATGGTTAAGTCAATATGTTTATGCAAATATATGAGTATGAACTATTTAATTCCCCGTCCAACTTAATAATTTTATAGGTACCGTTTGTACAGTACCATTTCCATTCACTACTTATTTTTAAATTATTAGTTAAAATATAAAACAAAATCATTTAATAGAGAAAAATATGTATTTATTTTTCAAATTACATTAACTTATATTAAGACTTGCACCATGTTTTGTCACAGTGTCAAATCAGTATAATTAGAATAAGCTGTATATCTTTTAGTTTCATGATTTAAGTAATTTTATTCGTTTATGTTGTTCTGTTCGCATCGTTAAAATAACATAACTTTAAACACATTGACAATCGTATCTTATACAAAATAAGCTCGTTAAAATATCTGAACAGTTTGAACCAAGGATACTTTTCCCAACAGCTCCACTTGAGTGTTTCAGGTTAATTGATAGAGTATTCGCTAGTCCTAACTTCGCCTCTTAAATAAAGGCGATTTTTATTTCATTTGATTTAATTTCACATGTTCACCTTATTTCAGTGTTACAGTAAAATAAAATCACTCAGCTAACCAAACTCCAATAATTAATAACGTTTTTTAAACTTGACACCTAATTTTTGGAATGAAGGGAAGTTGTATTTACAAAATAACATAATTTCTCTAATCTTCTCATCTAGACCTTCCACTCAAGTGTATGGTTCATGGTTATAATACTTACGGTTTTCTCAAAGGTTCTCGGTAATGTTTGGTTTTAATACTGAATAAAAAAATACTTAGATGACTTTCGTAATAACCTTATGACTTTAAAAAAATATACATTAAAAGCAGTTAATCCAATTTTAAATATATAATATATACCCTTTTCAATTTAACTAATAACTATAGATATAAAATGGTATACATTTCCATAATCTTCATTGTATTCGTGATTGAAATGTTGCTCATATATACACAGCGAGTAGTATGGTGGTCAGCTTTGCTATGTTTAGCATTAATTGCCCATTACCGATGCAGTATGGGGTGTCCTCGTGTTGCAGTAGATGGTAATTGGATCGCAAGTTGTTATATGGCTGTTATTGTATAAAGTTGTTATATAAAAACCAGATATAAATTAACTACTAATCTAGTGTATTTTTCTTACAGAAATAAGGTAAATTAGTGTTAACTATATTAGCCTGTTAACAAGAAGAAATATTTATATATTATAACATCATGAATTCTTTTGCAAAAAGGAGGATTATATGACATACGTATCAAGCTAAATACTTAAACTATAATTCCACCGAGAAGCAAGTTAACCATATTTCAATAAATTTTAAAATGCTTTTTAAGAACGATTTGAGGTTTTAAGTTTAGCAGATGTCATCAATGAAGGCATTTATTGGTATAAAAAAGTGAAAACTGCTGAATATAAACTGGAAAAACTCATTAAATAAACTCATTTTTAAGGTGTGGTTATAATACGTATTTTATATTATGCATGTTTGTACCTATTGTAATACGCACCAAACTACCATAGAAACTGCGATATTTATAACAAGCTACACGGTCACTGTACAAGTTCAAAAGGTTTATAAGAAACCCTCAGAAAAAAATGCTGGAAGAATGTATTTTAATTTAACGAAGGTAACATTTAAGGATTAATCCATATTATGAAGGATATAGCCTACGCCTGAGAAATCTGAAAGATATGTTCCTTCTTATTTTCAAATATGACTCGGTGGAGGGGTGTTAATGTGCACAGATCATATTGTACACTCAGTCACCTCTTTATTTATTCTGATTGTTTTTAGAGATAAAAATAATATTATTTGACTTTTTCAGGCAATCAAAAACTTCAAAAGAAATACAAATGTTTTCCTAAACTATTATTTTACTAAAGGAAATATAGCGTAATATTGGTTTATAGTTTTGATAAAAGATAAAAGTAGTAGTTTAACTTTTACAAACTAACTTTTGTGCCATTTTTCAACGGGTATAAAGTATTTTTTTTTTTGTTAAAATCATGGTTCTGTTTTTAAAATATCAGCAATATTATACGTTCAACAGTTTCAGCCCAGCTTTCTATTTGATAATGGTTTATAACCAAAAAATATTTAAAGGTTGTAAAACATGTGTAAATAAATCGGTTTGAAACTTTTTTCAGTTTGACTACGAGGTTTTTACTTGCATTGAATAATCGAAATCAATTATCAACGACAGATATCTTATCGTTACGTTCCATCTTTATTCCTAAATATGGCCCATTTAAAAAAATATATATGTTATTTTCTTTGGATTAGTATTTACAAGTTTTTACTTATTAGGTTATGTGTGTTTATAATTATGGAAGTTTCCGGACGAAATACAATGAAAGGTATTTTGTCCTATCCTTGTTAAATGTATTAAGTTAATACAAAAAATTTCGTTTAGTTAGAATAAATAAATATATAATTTTATTTACAAATTATTCTGGATATTTTCCATCAACGCTTAACATAATAATAAACAACATAAACCCTCCATCACCAAAAATAATTTTAGACAAAGAAATATATCATGATAACAACACAGTGCTATTTATAACATAATATGCTTTTTAACTTAAAACTCGTTAAATCGTAGCTACCATGTCACTTATAATATGTAACTTATGTATGTAAATATAATACAAGTTTTCAATAGAATATATTACTAATTAACATATTAATAATGTATCGCCGAAAGTCTATTCATATTCATACACCATTTTGGTCTAAACAATTAAAACAACTTTCAGAATCAGTCTTACCACGAGAGGTTGAAACATTATTCACCGGAATCATTGCTTCATTGTGAGGGCTGTGTGAAAATTTTCACTTCGACGAGGGTCTCTTAAGCCCTGACGTTGTCTCTCTCTACTTACATTTTGTAATATTCTCATGCAGAAAACTTTCTAGAGCTCCTCCTTCATCCGTTCTTGAGGTAGTTAACTAATGATTTCTTCTAATATTTATGTGGGCGTAGTATAAAAAGCTCAAAGTTAATTTAGTTTCAATCTATTGGTGTCTCCTCACATTGAAATTAATAATAAAAGTAATTTCTTAGTGCATAGCTGATAAGTCTTGTTAGATACGTGATAAGGAGCTAATATTTTGCTTTGGGAGAACAATATATTTTGTGACTTTTGAAACCGACGGTGCACTGCAAGAGAACTACTGACTTAGAAATCACTTTGACCAAAACTTTAACTGCTAAACCAGGCTTATTAAAAACTACGAAAAAGGAAATTCTTTGTAATATGTGTAAATCATATTTAAAAATGCGATAAAATAATTTCTTTAGAGCAAAAAATAGAGCTACAATTTGATTCTTAGAGCTACTAATCATGCTAAAGATTCTGAAAATAAGACACTTCACTATTTTTTATTGAAACGAACCAAATCCTACTGACAACTAAAAATTAGAATTTAGCATAAAAAATACTAAATACGTACTCATACCAATATAATTAATTGTAACACTAAATTTGATGCACCAATGCTGTTACTGTACCTCAAAATCCAACGTTTACAGTTTATCTAGTATGATTAAAAATACTAATGACAATGATTCATTTCCTTTAAACAAACTGTTAATTATGAGTTTTGTTTAGTCCTTGCCGCGGATCACTGCCTAAAACATCATAAAAAACCTTTTATAAATAGAAACTCATCGTATCTTATAAAATAGGGAAGAATATTTTTTATTTTATAAATTATTTTGATGACGTACATTTAATACAAATTATGTTGAAACTAATATTTATGTATACATTTTAAGACTTTACCACTTAGTATCTTGATTGGTTTGTAGAACGCGACATTATTTATAATAATAAACTATAATATTAATTACATTGGTATGTTGGTATCCCATTTACCATTGCAATCTATACTTTATTGGGTTTACAGTTTTCAACATGTAAGTTAAATTTCTAGCAAATATTTTGAATCATAACAAGTCGATAGCTTGTTTAAGGTAAACTTACATTAGACAAAGATCGCACTCTCATACAAGGTGCTCGCAGTCGGTGCACAGACCGTTAAAGTTAACTTTGATACTAATATGTCTTTGTAGACTGGCATCACTCTTGCTGCCCTTGTGTAATCATATATACACGGTTGTTCTTGCACTATTACATTTAAATCAACTAATTGTGTCTGAACTGACTGCTATGTTAATATTTTATTTATTGCATGTATGAAGAAAACCATTGTCAGAATTTGGTCAAATTATGAGATATAATTTATTGTTTTAAGTTATGAGGGAACGATTGAATAATATAAGTGTTTTATAGATTCATGTTTTTAATTAGAAAGTAATAAATTATGCTACACAGTTATTATGTAGTTTGTATATGGATAGTTTAATTTACACTCTGATTTAGTAGGATTAACTTGCTTGTATTAAGAGAGAGTATATTAAATAACATGATATCAACCCTCTTCAAGAGTGTTTGAAGGGCAAACACTACCACCACCTCTCCCTTACAACGTAACATGCATAATTTAGGCTATATAGTTGCCTACTAATCAGGTTTGGATAGTTGTAAAACAATCTAAAACACAATTTAAACTGAGGGGTTATTACAATTTCTGAGACTTAAATTTTAGTACATTTTCTTTTTAGCGAATTTCCCCTATAGGGATTAGCAAATTTCCCCTATAGGGAAGAAGCTATTACCGCAGGTGGCATGGTAAGACTTAAGCCCGAGACCATGATAACTTTTCGTTTTGAGGTACCCGTATATATATGTGTGTGTGTGTGTGTGTGTGTGTGTGTGTGTGTGTGTGTGTGTGTGTGTGTGTGTGTGTGTGACAGTTACCGCGATAACTTTTGAAAGAAACACCCGATTTTGATGAAATTTCGCACAAATGTGGAGAGTAGCATTTATGACTTTAAGTTCGAAAACCAGATCGATCGTACTATGGAAAGGGGGTTTTATGGGGATTTACAATTTTCCAAAAATTGGTTTTTTGCAAATTTGATCCCAAAATGTTAAAAACACTCGATTTTGGTTATAGCCATTTTATAGAGCTTAAAAAAACAAATAATTTAGTATTCTTAATCATTAACCTAGGTTAAGTGGTTGCGGAGAAAATCCAAAAAACGTGTCCCATGTTAATCTTATGGGAAAAAGGTTTTTAGATTTTTTCTCAGATAGTTTTAATACCCCCGTAGCAGCAAACCTGCGTACTTAGCGAATTTCCAATGCATATATAATTATCTTAATGCCACATAAAGCTATATACCAAGTTTCATCAATATACATTCATAAATAAACAATTTATGACATTTTAATTATTCTCCATATGAATAACATGGCGGCTGAGTATGCAGGTTTGCTGAAGCAAGGAACACAAAAAAATGGGGTTTTATGCTAATATCAATATAACTCAACTAGGTGAAGTCACTTACCAAATTTCATTAATTTATTTTCATAACTAAGGGAGATAACACGTTACTTATTCTCCATAAGAATAACATGGGGCTGAGTACGTAGGTTTGCTGCTACGGGAGCCTTTGTCAAAAATTTTTTTTCTGAGGAAATATCAATGGTCCACAACCAGATAAAGCCGTATACCAAGTTTCGTCAGTATATGTTCATAAATAAGCGAGATATACAATTTTTATTTTCCTCCATAAGTATAACATAAGACAACGTACTGTGTTAAGCACTTTCAATATCTCGGTAACCAATTGACGTAGAGAAATGATCAAAATACAAAATTGTGTGTTTTTTTAAGCTGAATCCAATGGAAAAAAAATAAAATTTGACTATTTCCAAAATTATACGTAAAAAATTCAAAAAACCCATTTTTGGGGTACAAAACCCCCCCAAAATACCCCTTCGGAAAGAGCGATCTGGCTGGTTTTCGAACTTAAAGTCATAAATCTTGTTTTACACGTTTATACCAAATTTCATCAAAATCGGATAATTTTAACGAGAGTTATCGTGCTCACGGACACACACAGATATATATATATATATATATATATATATATATATATATATATATATATATACAGTTTCGAACGAATGGTGTTTTTGGGTTCTGGGGACCTCAAAACGAAAAGTTATCATGGTCCCGGGCCTAGGTCTTACCGTGCCGACTACGGAAATAGCTTCTTCCCTGTAGGGGAAATTCGCTAATAAAAACATCACATTTCTGTTTGTTAATGTGATTAGCTCAACAAAACAAACATTTTGGTTTTTTAATCGTTGTTCTACGTTCAACCGTTGCAGAGATATTCGAAGTGCTAAACACAGTACGTTGTCCAATGTTATCCTTAAGGAGAATAAATAAAATTCTATATCTCGATTATTTATGAATGTATATTGATGAAACTTGATATGTGGCTTCAACTAGTTGTGGTATATTGATATTAGTACAAAAACAAGTTTTTGTTGATAGTCCCCGTAGCAGCAAACCTGCATACTCGGCCCCCATGCTATTCATATGGAGAATAAGTAAATTTGTATATCTCCCTTAATTATGAAACTACATTAAGAGAACTTGGTATGTAGCTTCACCTGGTTCAGTTGTATTGATAATTGCAAAAAAAACACATTACTTATCTTCCTCATTGGAGAAAACCTACGTCCTCAACCCTAATGTTATTCTTATAGAGAATACCCCCGTCGTAGCATTTTTGTGAAACTTGGTAAATAGCTCTATGTAGTAGTGAGTCACATATATATGCAATGGAAATTCGCTTAGTACGCAGGTTTGCTGCTACGGGGGTATTTGACTTTAAAATACGGTGTGATATAATATAAGCAAGTTTTTTTATTAGACCAGTTAGGAAAAGTTGTGTTACCGTCACGGAACAAAGTTAATCTTAGGCAAAGTAGAATCAAACCACATTTAAGTAGTGGATTGAAAACACATTAATTTACTTACTAAAGTTTTACTAATAAAGAAGCACATGTCCAAAACTGTGTTTAAATAATTCCTGTTAATTGGTTAAAAGTGTAAACTAAATCATATAAAGAGATAGCTACAATCTCTTTCACAAATGAAATGCATCATGCATTCGTTTTACCCTGGCTTTGATGGAATTTGACTTTGCAATGGACTGTTGGCCCCACTGAATAAATACATAAAGATGTGAATACTCTGTCCCGTTTGGGTACGTTTGACCAGAATCATCGGACTTATGAGGGAAACTAAATGTTTGATTATCTACGAAGATTTCTAATGGAGGTTAAATAATGATGTACTAAGAATCAACTACTAATTAATAATTTAAATTATAAGATATGTGTAAGTTTGTGTATTTGTAAATGTTGGTTATACAAACTAAGTTAAATGCAAAAAAGTGTTTAGTTCCAAACTAAACTAACATACTAAACATAATAGCAAACATTACAAAAACAAAATGTTTCTCTTGTCCTATGATTATAAAGAGTTTTACTTTAATGAGAGTATAATGTTTACAGTAAAATTTAGTTTAATACCAGCGATAAAGAAAGTAATATTTTACCCAGTTCCGTGTAGGCCAATAAATGATGCACCTTTGAAAACTGATCTTACAGAATTAAATATGTAGAAGATAGCTACTCCCTGCCAGAGGAAATGAAAAACCCCTGTGCTCACCCAACGGTTGTTTCACATAAATGATATAATCTATTATGAGTTAACTCTATTTCTCAACGAAAACAAAGAGCAATTAGTTTACAAAATAGACATATTCGTAAAGGGATGTAAATGTCCTCTACATGTCTGTTGCGTAACCTAAAACATATCAAGTGTTAATTTTGTTATTCTTCGTTGTCTTTTTTGTCGATATTAAAGTTTTTTCTCCCCAAATTAGATTTATTTCTAACCTACACAAAGACAATGTTTGGAGATCTCAATTCAAATAAAAATAATAATAATAATAAACGGAACGTTTGCATTCACACAACAACAGTCTTGTACATTAAATCAAGAAAATTTAACAATCGCTATTCATATTTTCAGGAAACTCGTAACAAAAATAGTTCAGCACGGAACAACCGATATAGTTATTCACCAGGTTGGCGCGTTAAAATCTTGTTCCTTTTTAATCACCTTGAATAATTTATCAGCTCTCAACAGCTACTAGATGTTTGCTACCAAACCATTACTATATTTTTTTCCTGTGGCCGTAATTTATTTTTTATTAAGTGTACAAATATTAATACCCCAAAATGGTCAAGAGTAAAGTACATTAAAATGAAAAGTCATAATTTGTAGACTGTTAATTGCTCAACGTTATAATATACAACATATACAATATACAACAACATACTATACAAGCATTCCACCTTTATTTTGCTCCCAGTTTCACATTGTAAGGCTCACCACTGCAATGGTAGCAAAACGAATGTTTAAAACTGTCTTTTTGAATAATTGTTAGGAAGGCACCAAAGTTGGTTATTAATTCCTGGTTTTACTCCTGGGACTACTTCGTAGATTATATTCTGTTACAATAGGTGGGTCTGATACTTAAGTTCAGGAAATCCTTTAAGTTATCACTCCTAAACCTTAAATTTTCTTTGATAACTTGAATTCAACTAACAACTATTACATTTTGTGTGTTCACGTACATTTAATAACGTAAGTGATTGTTGCGGTGAACTTTGTTGCAAGCTCAATACAGATGTATGTTTCGATTTTAACAATTGTATAATCATTTAGAATTTGTAAAACCTCATTGGTGATGTAGAGTAACAGTATGTGGTTATGTACAAACTAACAAATGTCATAAATTTATCTTAACCACTCAAAATTGTTAATTCCGTTCGTTAAACAGTTTACGTGGATTTGACTAAAAGCAATTTTTTTAATTTGTATTTATGTGTGAGTTAATAATCGAAATTATTTTCAACACAATGGTTTAACGATTTAAATTAATATAGGGATATAAAATTAAACGAAGTAAAAAAGTAAATTGGAAAACTAGGAAAAATAAAGTGTTGAATTAAACAACTGTTTGTTTCAGAGCAATTAGCATGACATTGCAGTGTTTCCCCTGCAATCAAAGTTCTGTAAATCTACATGTACTGTTCAGCGTCCATCATCATTATACTTATCAACATTTTCTGTGATAGAGACTACAAACCTGTTTTGTTTGGTTCTGATAAAAAAGTGTATATTATTTGGCAAGGATCGAAAATATTAAAATCCATCAACTATCATTAAAAGTTAGGATTTTATTTTACTGTATATAGTGAACAACCGATTAAATAAATAGTATCAGGAAACTGACACATACTTTCTCCCTTTTAGCCAAACTTTAATGACAAAAATATTTGTTATTTTCTAAATATAGAATATGAAGTATAGATAAATGTACAGAACATTTTCTAAAATAGTTGTTTTCAGAAATATCCACCCAAATCCCTTTTTGGGAGGCACTATAGAGTCCGTTGCTACACAAAGTGGTTTGAGAGGGGAAATGCCCCCTTGCCCCCCTAGGGTTAAATAGCAACATATTTCGAACATCCTCTATTGGTCAATGCTAACTTGACCTGCATATCAAATTATAATGAAATTAATCTATAAATAAGAGAGAAATAGTTATTTTTGTATTCCCCATAAGAATAACATTGGAAAACGTACTGCGTTTACCGCTAAATGAAAATTTCAATATTATCCGCAACTAGCAATCGTAGAATAGTAATTTAAAATACTAATTTATTTAGTTTTTTGAGCTCTTTTTAATGGTGAATAGTAATCTTTTTTAACATTTATGGTTTTTTAATGAAAAATCAAAAAAACTGAATTTTGGATGTTTTAAGTCCGGTAATTTCTGAACCCAAACTTTTCTAGAAATGCGGAAGGTGTCATTTTATTGGAAGCCTAAACTTCTACAAACCACCAAAGTTTAATCAAAATCGTTAGAGCCGTTTTTGAGAAATTTGGATTTTACATGTTTTTTTGGCGATTTTTGTGGGATAATTACCTTTAAAAATCAAAAACTCAAAAAATGAAAAAAACGCCTGGAAATATTGAGGATTAGTACCTACATACCAAATTTCATAAAAATCGGTCCATAGGTTAGGTCTCTAGCTCTGTACACATCCACACACACACACACACACACACACACACACACACACACACACACACACACACACACACACACACACACACACACACACACACACACACACACACACACACACAAACAGACAGACAGACATCACGTAAAAACCACTTTTTTGGGTTCAGGGAGCACCAAAACGAATATTTCCAATAACAAATCAAATTCGGAAATTTTTACGAAAACAATACTTTCTCCATATACTATGTATAGAGGGAGAAAGCAAAAATGTACCGAGGAAAAATATTTCTATATGGCTTCTACGAAGTTTTCCTGACTGCCTAGACTTGTTGGACAGCATTGAAATCAGTGTTTCTGCTAGGATTAGATCCTGATAGCTGTGTGCACGTCGGGTCCTAAAACCAAAATCCTTACCTTAAGTACAGTAAATCTTTCATATGGTATTTTCGCAAGTCAATTTTAATACTAATAAACGTTACGAATGGTTGGCTACTTTAGCTGTGGGATAATGCTACTGTCTGAAAGTTAGGAAACCACCTTCAGCTAAGGGTCCAGATATGTTTAGAAAAGTATGGTTATGATTAGTCAAGAAAAGCTATCCTAGTATTATAGATAATTTATGTTCTTCTCTTCTAATCTTTCCGTGTGAGCCATGCAAATATTTCATTTTTAATAGCATAATTATAATGTGACCTAATTATAACATAGTGAATTAACGGTCAAACGAGAAATCCCAGCTAAACCAAGTTTGAAACCATCAAAACACTTTGAGCTTTTGTTCAAGTTTGGTCTGGTGAACCTCAGAGAATGAGGTGAGAAATCTATGCTCTAAACAACCAGTCGTGTAAGTTTAGGTAATTGAGTTTACCTAAACTTTTTATACCTTTTAGGTGTAATTATTTGAGTTTTTATGTTGTTAGACCACAATATTGGTCAGTCAAGTTTACCATCTCTCTTCACTAAACAAAATTATTTTGGAATTATTTTATTAGCATCACTAAACAGTTAACTAAACGATTTTTAAACCGAAAACCCTAATAGAGTTGCGTTTGCTTATCGCATTTTGAATGGTGCAATATTCTGAAAATACTTAATGATAACTGTCTTCAGTTCAGGCAAAGGACGTAACATTTTAAAGCCACTTTTACATATTTTAAACACTAGACTGATGACTTCAAAGGCACGAAAGTTGTGCCACTGTATACAGTAAACTATATCACCTGCGAAAATTACTTAGGCCTATCTCTCTATTGAGCATGTTTACCAGGATAATTGAGAAAGGTTTTAAAGATCAGCTCACCAAATATGTAGATGTACAAACTTTTGGCAACATTTTCAGGGCGTGACAAAATAAAAAATGTAAAAAACTATGCCCTCTGTTTGATATGAATTAGGATATAATCACCACGATAAGTAATAGTGAAAACGTCTTTGTTGATTTCTGTAGATTCAGCTCAGGCATTTGATAGAGTAGATTGATCGTAAATCTTCACTAATCTTCAATAAAAGGCGTACAAAATTGTACTTTAAGAATAGAAAACAACATGTGTCAATTAAACCCTACACTTTACACATGCTTTACAGGAATTTACGGTGTACTTAAAAGACATTGTCCATCATCCCTTTAAAACTTACAAAAAGTGTTAAAAAAAATAAAGAGACATAATTGAACCTCATATCACATCACAATGCAGATAATAACGTATGCTATATCATGTATGCTGTATGTTTGTGTTGCATACTTGATTGCGTTTGAGTGTGTTAGGATGGAGAAGGAAATTAATTAAGTCCATGTTGGACAGTCTATCTGATTACTCCAAGTCTCAGCCAACGTACTAACATAAAATATTATATGGAGCTCAGCATTAAATCAGACAAATCCTCACGCATAGGCAATGCCTATGCTAGGATTATGTTTATAAAAATCTGTTGTAATCTAGATATTGTATATACATTTATTTTAAAAGAAATTATTTTTTAATTTATTCTTGCCGTGCCAAAAACCAAACGCAATTATTTTTTAACTTACCTTTCTTAAGTTTTTTAAATATTTGAATAGAATAACGATTATATAAATGTAGTAAGTCCCAGGACTATCTTAACAATGGTCTATACCAGTTTGATGCTGGCATTGGGTACAGCAAAATGGTACACACATATGGTAAGTCTTTTGGCTGTCCATTATGACAAACTTCCTTTTCACATTTGGTCCGTCTATTTGCAGCGGCTAAGGAAAGAATCTCCGGGTTTGGTCCCAAACCTGCCAACCTGAGAATGGATGGTCCCTGGCTGAGTTACATGGATACCCTGTCAGTTGAGTTGACCAGTTGGGGGGCAAAATGCGGGTCCCCTGTTTGAGAGCCTCATCCCAGCAGTCTCAGGGGCACGGGAGTTAGCCACAGGGCCCTGAGTTGGCCCTCTGAAGGGTCGATTTGGCTGCCGTCCCATCGCACTCTTTCCTTTCCTGCTACGTCCTATCTTTCCGGTAACCTGCGCAATATTCCTGCTTGTGGAAGATGTGGATAACAGCTGTGCTGGGGTTTCCTAATCCAAAACAATGATGATGATTAATGTTGTAAGAACATAAACTAATTAAATACAAAATTAGGAATTCAAGATAATCGTGGCTTACAATAAAATTATATTAATTTTGTTTTATTTTAAGCCCAATAATAATACTATACGACAGGAGTTTTGTTAACAAAGTATTTAATAGCAAATGCACCATCAGGGACAGCTTGATATTTGAAATACAGCCTTATATACGTCCTGGAAGCTGGAATGATATTTGCATGTAAATGTAACTTTTGATTTGAATTGTTAAGCCTGATTGCTTTTTGACGAGGTTCCTCATAAATGTGTTCTTCAAATTTCTTTGTGCCGTTATTTCGCTTTAAAAAAGTGAACAGAATTTGCCTGTTATTACCTCTACAGCTTTAATAGCTATAAGAGTAGTTGTATAAGGGATTAAACTGGGGTTTCCTTCAATTAGTAAGTAAGTATATAATTCAACAATCTTGCTTGTCGTTGTTACATTTAGATCAATAATGCATATTGCTATACGAAACTTATTTATTCGACAACTTTAATCAATGTATTGAGAGTTGAAAACAATCATTATTCTTAACTTGAAACCAACTTATATCTACTGAAAAAGTAAGCCGGTGGTAAATATATCAAAAGTCACAATGCTAATGAATTTTGGTTTAAACTCATAACTACAGAGTTTCAGAATTTCCTTTCAACTATAATATACTAAATCCCATTAAAACAGTAAATTGATGTACTTAGAAAATTTCAGAATTTTTATTTAGGGAAACGTTATTTAAAATACTGTCTGACTCAACCTTTGAGCAAGTTTCAATATTTATGTTAGAAAGTGACATTAGATATGTAAAGGTCTATCTAAATAGAGACTTGATACCAGCTTTGAAAATACTTTTTCAAAGATAATAGAATATTATAAACTTACATAACAAAAACACAACAACAAAGACATTTTAGATAACCAGATACCGGACGTTGTATTTTTTATAATACTAAAACCCGCGAATGTTTACTCTGTTAATTGGAAAATAACTAAAAATATCCAATGCTGTACCCACTTCAGTCATGTATGAGAATGTTTACTGCTTTTACTTTTTATTGCTTTTTAATGCAGTTTCAGTATTTTAATTAATTTCAGATTGTTAATCTTTATAAAGTGCTGATGCCAGTAAGTAATGATGTTACTAAGTATTGAGCAATAATTTAAAGTTTCTTATTATCAACGATCGACTCGAATTTCAGTATAAATGACGGATAAACATCCTTTTCAATCTATAGAAAAAATAATGGCACGTAAAAAATTAAACATACGGAAACCCACTTAAGCGAATCAATGAAAGTTTAGTGTGTTATAGCATTGCAGAGCCTTCATTTCCAGTGAAATACCTATTTTCATGTGCAGTCGTGCATTTTGTGCTCCTACTTCAATACCTCAACCTAGTTTATTTACTGGTTATTAAAGAAACTACAAAATATTAACTTTTAAATTTATATATAACTTGTTATTATCAATTAATTCGTTTTCGTCAAAGGCATTCTAGAACCTTTTTAAAGGACACTTTATATGCATCATTAACATAAAATTTGTAGAAATTATTTTTTTGTGGTTCATTATCTTAAATCATCAAAATCAACGGCGAAAATTAAACTACTCCATATTTTATATTAAACTTAGTTTACTCGCCTTTTACAATTATTTTTATTTCCTTTGCATCTAGTTTAAGCGAATTTCCCCTATAGGGAAGAAGCTATTATCTAGGTCTCATGGTAAGACTTAAGCCCGAGACCATGATAACTTTTCGTTTTGAGGTCCCCAGATGCCAAAACAATATTCTTCAAATTTATATATATGGTCGTTAACACGATAGGTTATACAAAAAAGTCCAATTTCAATAAAATCATTTACAAACGTGTAAGCTACATTCGTGACTTCGAAAACCAGAAAGTTTCGATTTCGAAAGTTCGAAAACCAGAAAGATCGGACCATGGAAAGGGGGTTTTGTGGGGGTTTAAAATTTTACAAAAATTCGTTTTTAGCATTTTTCACCAAACATTTTTTTAAATACTTTCTTGTATTTTTGACCATTTTATAGAGCTTGAAAAAAATGATAAATTAATTTGAATTATTACCCTAGGTCAAGTGGTTGCGAAAAATTCCAAAAAACGTGTTCAAAAAATCTCCTATGTTAATCTTATGGGAAAAAGGTTTTTAGCTTCTCCTCAGCTAATCATACAGTAAACTTCACATTTGCTTTTACCAATCAGTTCAGCTCTTCAAAACAATCATTTTGGTGTTTAAATTGTGATTCTATGTCAAACCGTTGAAGAGATATTCAAAGGCTAAACACAGTACGTTGTCCAATGTGGAGAATAATGGAAAATTGATATCTTGATTATTTATGAATGTATATTAGTGAAACTTTGCATATGGCTTCACTTAGTACAGATGTATCGACATTTGTACAACAAATATTTTTTGTCGGTTATCCCCCTATCAGCAAACCTGCATTCTCAGCCCTAATTTCTTATTGGTAATAATAAAAGTGTTATACCTCCCTTAATTATGAACATAAATTGATAAAACTTGGTATGTAGCTTCTCCTGGTTGATATGTATTGATAGTTGCATAAAAACACATTTCTTATTTTTCTTGTTGCAGCAAACCTGCATACTAAGCCTTCAATGTTATTCTTATGGAGAATAAATAAAAAGCTATATATCACTTATTTATTCATACATTTTTATGAAAATTGGTGAGTGGCATTATGTGGTAATTAGAAACATATAAATGCATTGGAAATTCGCTGAGTACGTCGGTTTGCTGTGACAGTTGTTTTTATATTTTTATTATGTATAACATTCTAAGTTACGAAAAGGGAACATAAGTAAAATACCATTAGAGTATCATAAGGCGTATCGTGTGAACCATAAAACTACTTATAGTTGTATAAAGATATATCCTAGGACACTTTTAAAACAAAAACTCACCTATAAAAAAGTATAGGTTTAATGTTTAAAAATACCACAGTAATTGTATAGTTTAATCAGATATTTTACAGTAAATGTAATAAATAACTTTAATAAACATTTGTATTTATATTTAATATTTAATGATTCTATCATCTACACATGAGATGAAACTTTTACCCCAATAACGGAACACTTTTGCTATTTAGTCCAGCCAAACCGTTGTTCCAGAAAACACACTTTTACGGAATTAAATATCTAACAAACTCTTATTGCATCGCTAGCTGTCACTAAGACCATATATGACCATTATAATTGCACTGCCCTTTTTGTATTGCATTTATAATTATCGGAATACATGATGGAAAGTGTCAAAGACATCAACAACTTATAAATAAAAAATATATATATACTATATCCACCGCCATAGACTTGCTAACAATTCACAATGTACCAGCTTATAACCTTAAATGTGCAGGTTGAACCACGTTCAGGTTGAAACAGACACGATGTTGCTGATACCACAAGTTTATTGGTGATTGGTCGTTCGGAATCGCAATATTTCATGATTGGCTGACAGCTAAAGCGGATTTTAATATCAGTCCGGTGCAGATACTGAGTGTTCAGGTCGTTGGGAATTAAATTCCCTCAAAGCGCTTTATTTAAATAGAAATTTGTAACAGTATTTGGTGAACAAATTTTATATTTTAACTAGGCATAACATTCGTCTATAGCGCATCACTTGATAAAGTATACAATATTTAACTTTATTTTTACGTATCAATAACTTATTGTACATCCAACATTTTAATGACATTTATAAAAAATTAGAAGAAAAATTGTATTTTTTAGTCCCCATAAGAATAACATTGTACAGCGTATTGCATTTACCGCTAAATGAAAACTACTAAACTTCTACTTTGTTTATTCCTAGTACTAAAGATTCCTGGAGAGGAAATGAATCATCAAAACATATATAACGGTAAAATAAATGTAAACTGTTTAAAATTATCGATATATTTTATTAATAGAGAAGTTTATTAAAATATATTAAGAAACATTTTATTTATATTAGTTGCATTAAAATGTTGCATGCATTGAGTAACAGTTTTAATATATTACTTTACAAATAGAAAATACCTAAATATTCAATTATCTACCAACCTTAACTAGGTTAGAATACTGTCGCAAAATATATATTTTAATAATCAATGTAGCAGTGGGTTTGATTCTTTTCATAGTTCTGTAGTATTTCCCTTAATAGTACAAACTAATTGTAAAGCAGTTTTGTAAATTGTAAGTTCCTACATACTTACCCGTATCACAACAGTAATATAATTTGTAATTAAAGCTTGTTTTAATAAGGACTTGAATTATTTTGTACCTACCGAATATATATGTTTTTCTTCTTAGAGCATTAATGTTTCTATTTTTCCTTAAGGATTAGTAATTATGAGGAATGTTTTTCGTTGTTTTTGTTGTATTGTAATACCCAAGCTAAGCTGATAGACGTGTCTTCCAAAAACGGTAATTTTGTCAGGTTAGCGTAAGCATATACTATAGCAGGAAAGGAAAGGGTGTGATGGGATAGGTGGCCAAATTGATCTTTCAGAGGGCCAACCCCAATACTTTTGTGACACCTGTGACATACAGGTGGATCCACTCTGCCCTCCAACTGGCCAACTCAACAGTCAGAGTATCCATGTACAACAGCCAGGGACCACATTCTCAGATCAGGGAACCAACCCGGACGATCCGTTCCCAGCTGCTGCAAATGGAGGGTCCAAAGATGAAAGGGAAACTTGTCATAATAGGCAGCCAAAGGTCTTACCATACGTAATGACAACTTCATTTGCTGTACCCAATGTCAGCCTTGAAACTAGTACAGACCAGTTTCAAGGTTGCCCTATGACCTGTGGAATGCTTAATGGTAGGTGTTTGTACTTAGGAGACCTTATGCATAAAATATTTGAAAAAAAATTGCGTGGTGATTGTATGTCAAATTATAAAATTAACATTGTGATAAAATACAGTACTGTATATTTGTTTAATTATTTGCAATAGAATTATACACTAGAATCAAACTTGTTCCAATTCATGAAATTTTGAAGATTTGAAACTGGTCCCGGGTAACATTTTTCATTGAGCTATTGATTAATGATAACAAAAAAAATGTCGATGTAAAATAGCAACAGGCCCGGACTTTAGACTATATCCTATAAAAATTGAAAAAAAAACATTGACGTACACTCACACAATATATAAATTTAATTTAATTTTAATCATAATATTTAGATTTAAAACTGCATAAAGGAGCAAAGCTGTGAAACTTGTTTTTCAAAAGTTTGTATAACGTATTAATATTGTATTCATTGCAGAGAATATCATAACGCTTGTGAAGTGCAAATTAAACACGAACACGTTTTATAAACAAGTTATGCGTACATTATTTCTGTTCTTCAATGGTTCAGTAATTTTCCAAAATGTTCTGTTTGCGTTAACCAAAATGTTCTGTTTGAGATATCAATAAGAGATATCTCTTATTAATTGTCTTAATTCCAAAACCTTCATTGATTACTTCTACATACCTTTCATAGTGAAATATTAATCTTATGACAACCCACATAGCAAAATTTGCTGGTTTTTAGGCTAAATCAGCCCTGAACTTTAAAGTTAACAAGCCTGAATTAAGGTGAAAATTTCAAGGCATCATGGTAAAATCAGGCCTGTTTCAAGAGCTCGTCAACACTTGAGCTGCTTGAATTAACCTAAAATATTTTACCTTGATTCAAGGATATAAATTGAAGCAGCAATTACAAATTAGGGCAAAATCAGGTTTAATTTGAGGTTAAATGAGGGGTAATTTAGGGTTAAATTGGGATTAATTTAGGGTTAAATTATGATTGATTTAGGATTAATTTTAGGGTTAAATTAGGAATAATTTAGGGATAAATCATACTAAATCAAAACTGAGTAATTATTAATTGAAGGTTGAATCAGGAATTAATCAAAGCTAATAATAATGACTAATTCAAGGCTAAAAATAGCATAATGATAAATTCTAGGGTAAATTATGAATAAATAAGGTGATTAATAATCAAGTTTTCATCATTGTATCAACATTTTGTACACAGTTGATAATTTCCTAGATTGTTTATAAGTTTATTAAGCTATTTTAAGTTTGTAAGAGTATTTTACTTTATATTTTAATTTCGGTTACTTCGGAAACAGAATATAAGAGGTAAGTGGATACAACATATTTACTCATTGTAGTGTACAATAAATTAGTTAAATGTCTGAAGTTATTAGGTATGAAGTTCAGGTTGGATCAGGAAATTCCTCTTTGAACCCAAAATGCTTCATTTTACACAAACTAGAAACTGTTAGTACCATATTGTTTATTAGTTTTCATGATTTAAAACTAATTTGACACTGTCATGATTTTTTTTACAAACTCATCTCAACCGTTACCTATTACTTTCCGTAACCACTTTTTCAGGTAATTCAGGCTTAGGCATAAACCTGATTGTATGAAATTAATAGGAGGAAATATAGGTACGGTACCTTTGTACTTTTAACGTTTTCATAATAGTTGTAATAGATCCAAAGCAGCATAGCCTTAGTCACAGTAACATACCTAACATTTAAAGTAGTGATGGGAATATCGACTACTTTATACTATCGAATAGTGACTAGTCGACTACTTTTATTCATCGACTAGTCTTATCGCACAAACTAGTCGACTAGTTTCATTGTTTGATTTTGGTTTAGTTGAGCAGCCGTTTAACCGACTAGTCGACTAGTTGAATTCTCCTGCAACTCTGAAATAATTCGTAATTTCTTTCATGTCTTGACAGGGTTTCTCGATTTCCCTAGTTTTGTTTGGGACGCGGCCAACAAGGATCAGTTTTGAGAAATTATTTATTTAGGAATTTGTTTGTAACAATGAGAGTTTTTTTGAATATGTTTTTCATTGTAACTACATTTTTACTCAACCATGAAATATTGTTTGTTACCTAGGCCTAGTATTCTTTGTCACAATAAAACTTACATTTTTCAACAATACTGGTACCTAAAATAGAACTTTAATAAAATATTATAATATCCTATTATTTTACACATTATAGTCAACTTGTTTTACTATGTCGTGAGCCTTAAAACTTAAATTAATGACTACATTTTACTGTTTATAATTTGACCAATTTAATTTATTAAATAATTCAGAGTATTAATTAACAACGAAAATATAATGTACGGCAGCACACTAAAAATAAATATTGTTTATAATTAATTGCAATGTGAAATAAGTTTTCTTAATTTTAACTATTTTTGTTGTTGTGCAAATTTTGACTGGTTCGTTGGTAACACTAGACCAGGAGGTAACAAATAAGCACCACGAAATAAAACTTTCTATCGAATAGTTTCATTATTTCCCATCTACTAAATCATTGCTCGTTCTAGTAACTAGCGTTATGTTGACTAGTAAAAACCTGAGACCAGTGCAGTAGATTCAATACTAGTCGGTTAAACGACTAGTCTACTTGTAGGTCATCCGATATGACTAGTGTAAATAAGACACTAGTACACTATATTAGTAATACTAGTCAATTATTCCGTCACCATCGACTAGTAAAAACAACGGACTAGTCGTCTAGATTGGCTACTAGTCGATTAAACGACTAGTCAACTACCCCATCACTACTTCAAAGTAAAGCTTTGTTTGCTGTTTAAAAGCTGACAGGTCTTTTATAATAATTTAAAAGGAATTCTTTATTCAGTTTTAATATTTTGTTGACTTAAATGCTACAGTATCTCATCCTAAAAGAGGCTAGCTAGTTTATTTTAAGTTTTAGCCTAACTAGGCTGACGCTTATGTTAGGCCTAAAAGAAACACAATCGATTAATCACCTATTATTATTCCATTATTAATTGATTAAACTTAAACTTATTAGGCTAAAACTTAAAATAAACTAGCTAGCCTCTGTTAGGATAAATTACCTACTGTAGCATTTAAGTCAACAAAATATTAAAACGGTTTTAAGGAAGTATTCACAGCTTCTAGGTTAGGCCCAGGAATACCAGTCTCAATAACAAGGCGCATAACCTTGGTGCATAAGGTTTTTTTAGTCTACTAAACCCTTCATTAATAATAGAGTATATAAAGGAATAAAGAATTCCTTTTAAATTACCTATTATATAAGATCTGTCAGCTTTTAAATAGCAAACAAAGTTTTACCCGGTAATTTAAAGGTTAGGTATGTTACTGTGACTAAGTCTATGCTGCTTTGGATCTATTGCAACTATTTTGAAACCGTTACAAGTAAAAAGGTGCATATACTTTATCCCACTATTTTCATACAATCAGGTTTAGGCCTAAGCCTGAATTACCTGAAAAAGTGGTTACCGGGGAACGTTGAGATGAGTGTAAAATAAACATGACACAGTGTCAAATTAGTATTAAATCATGAAAATTAGTAAACAATGGTACTAACATGGTTTACATTTTCGTGTAAAATGTAGCATTTTGGGTTCAAGAGGAAGTTACTGATCCAACCTGAACTTCATCCTTAATAATTTTAGACATTTAACTAGGTTATTAAAGTAATGTACACAACAATGAGTAAAGATGTTATATCCACTTACCTCTTATCTTCTGTTTCCGAAGTAACCAAACTTAAACTATAAAGTAAAATACTCTTAAACTTAAAATACTTAATACACTTAAAAACAGAATATAAAACTATCAACTTTCTCAACTCGACACTCTCCACGAAAAATTGCAAAGGGCAAATGGGGATGGGGATGACACAGCTTCTGTCGAAGAGCACTATGGGTAGCAAAGCGTAATGGTGCCTCATTGGTCGGTATGGTCAAAACAGGCAAAAATCGAGGTCTGCGAAAGCGGGTTGCGTTTTTAACCTTGAAACAATACTGATTGTAGCTGAAAATTTGTACCTTGAATCGTTGAGGCAAATTCAAGAAAAAATGTGCCCTTGAATCAAGGACTCTTACTATGTGGGCAATGTTAAACCAATACTGATTATTCATTTATTTTAACATGTTGTATTGTAATACTTGTGTTCACCAGAATTAACAGTGAGCATAGTAAAAGCATCAAATAAATATGTAGTAGTTTTATTAAATCACCTTATATTATGTTTTCCTATGTATAGATTGATGCTATACAATTATTGAATTCCTCATTCATTGGGGAGGTGGGTGGAATGTTCAATTTATCTAATTTGACTAGATGTTCATCTGACTGGTCAAAATCTATTTCCTTTTTTCCTTATTCACCGGTTTTGGTAAGAATACAGAAAATTTTAAATATATTTTGAAGTGTTATAAGAAGGTTCGCTTCCCATAATTATAACAACTCATTATAACAAATCAATTGTTAAATTTAAGTTAATTCATCTAAGGATAACATCCTATATACAGGGTTAATAGTGCAATGGTGTTTATGCATTTGACTTTTACAAAATGACCTTTAAAATAAGTAATTGTGTATTAAGTGTTTTACAAATATTAACGACACCAAAAATACATCATCTTACAACTGAAGAATTTGGTTGCTTTTTCAATTGAAAAAATTACCCTATTATCTAAACTAACTATATATAATTACGTTTATATGTATTTTTTGAGTGACTACATAGTAATATAATTAGCAAACACGGTCAAAAGCTTCCACCTGTTACATTGTCATCCAACAATACAGGCTACTGTTGGTTGATAGTTGGTTACAGTTGGTTACTGTTGGTTGGCGCTCACTGGACATCCATTGTACAGCCAGTGTTATACCAGAGATATGTACACGGACACAACAAAGCTGCGCTGACAATCACACAGGCGCCTGATATATGTGAGGACTTTGATATGTACATTGTACATTCATATATGATGTACAGTAGTCAATTTTATGCTTTCACCTGTAACAAATTTTAAAAGTCGCTATATTTGATTATTTATATAAATAATAAAATGTTAAACAAAACTACATCTAATAAATTTAATTCTACCGAGATGCTATAAGACGTAGATCATTTGGTACGCAAAACACGCATCATTTGGTACACGTTTAAATGGATTACAAATTGAGAAAAAGTTCGTTTAACCTTAAACATTTATTATACTTCACAAAAATTAATTCGTATAGTATTACTTTACACAGCATTATTTCACTTATACAGTATAACACCATTTCCATAAGGAATATGTCGTAAAAGGTGACCTTCGTTTTGGGTATATACTTAGTCAGTTCTTCCCCCTTAAGAAATTCGCTAAATGTATTGTTTATACCAATATAATAATTACGTGATCCAATGCTGTTTACATTTGTTTCTGTATGTTACAGATTGTAATCTAAACTTATTTTAAAACTAGCACATTTGCATTAAATATGTTATATCACTGTGCTAAATGTGTGAAAAAATATTAGTTACGTTTTGTTTCTGTGTACTACAAATTATAACCTTGATTAATTTACAATATATAATAATTATTAGGATTCGTAACATTTTGTTAAATCTTGACAATTCTTCTTGGAAAATGTCCGTATTATTTTTTTCATCACTCTGTTATTAAAAATAGCCCATTACCATGCAGCTGAGGACTACTAAGATTGTCTATTTCCTCGTAACAAAACAAATAATGATCAGCTGACTTTGCCTGTCCCAAACATTACTTTTCTTGTCCTAAACAATAGTTTGCCTGTCCCAAACAAAACTTGTCCTGTCCTAAACAATTGAAGTTCCCGTTTTGCTCAACAAGAGCACCAGTGTGATTTCGTTATTGGTTTTGACAATTCTAAATTCAGACAGCTGACTTAAACACTAAAATGAAATGTAAAACCGTGTTGTGTTTACTTAAGGAAAATAACTAGACTATGAAATATAAAATATTTGTTTAAAGTTTAGTGTTGTTATTTGCATCGTGGCGAAAAACTCGTCACAAAAGTCCTATTTCAGGGCTCGATAGCATTTTCCACGTTCGGCTTCGCCTCGAGCGTAAATGCCCCAAAATAGGTCACTTTCGTGACTAGTAGTGAAATATACTATTTATTCGTAGATCAAGTTTTAAAGTGTATACTGTTAGGGAAAATTAAAATGTTGCTGTGGAAAACTGCATTATCAATATTTTATAAAAGAATTGCTATGGTAATATATGTTTAAGCCAAATTCTCAAGAATCACGTGTTACAGTAAACACCATCAAAACGTAATTTAACCTCAATGGATCGAATTCTATTCTCATTGATGTGCAAATCTTTGGTTTTCATTAAGTTTAAAATGAGAATGTTATAATATATTTATGGTATTTTCGTTCTTCCTTCATAAGTGTAACGTAAAACGTTAAAACGTATAACAGTAGTAAAATGACCCTATAAATGCTGTAACCTCCGCACATCTCTGTTTGAAGGCAGCATGAAGCATGGTCAGTGCTACAATTATTAATTCTCTAAACTCTAAACATATACAAAATTAAGTCAGTTTTAATGTGAGCATTACCATTGGTCAGTAAGATCTGTACGTAAAACATTGTGCACCTTTTAAACGTTCGGCATAATACATTGTGAAAGTTTATTTCAATTCAGATGTATTACCTTAAATTATGTATTTATAAAACTAAGGTATTATTTTTAATCCAATTAATAATTATAAATGTTTTTTACTAAGATCATGCTTCAATTTTACCAAGTAATATACCTTTAAAAATGTTCCAGGTACATGTGCGTGCATCTGATTATTAATGCTATTACTTTTGGGATAAACTTAATTAAACAGTGATACTTTATAATTGATTTATTTATTTATACTCTGAATAAAAAAAAAAATGTATTTAAATAATAACGAACAAACAAAAATACTGTGACTTAAATATATATGTATGGATGACACAATCACGGAGTTTTAATACATAAATATCCTCGACACCTGAGATAATCTTGTACTATCTAAAGTAATTACTTACTTAAACAGTCCATTTATGCCAACTGTCTTAACTTGCCTTCACGCTGCTCATGTTTAGGACGAATTACCGTCCACCTTCAGCAGCGGTCGAAGAAACTTAAAAAAGCCCATTTTTCAATGGTTGTGGATTCACACCCACACACGTGACAAAGTGTTCAGCGTGAAGACAAAATAGAACAGTTGGCATCAATAGGTTGTTTACGTAATTAAATACTTTGGATGAATATCAGATGACGGTGTGCTCCATTAACAGTTACGATTTTGTACAGTCTATGATTTATTTTGAACAGGTACGACGATATTCACATTATAAACATAATTAATAAATTACACTTTTGTTAAAACATACAAAGCATTATAGTCACTTTAAGCAAAGTATCTTGGAAATAAAAAATACACTAAATATAGTTTAGTTAACAAAGCAGTTTATATGTATGCAGTTTTATTGTTTTTTTATGCAACTAATTGTAAAAGAATTAAAATGTTGTATTATTGTTAGGCCAACAATATTAACAATGTTATTTTAACTACAAAACTCAATTGGTACTTAAAAATTAGGTATAATCTATTTTACTATAAACGTATGAACAACAAATTTTAAAATGCCAGTTTTCCTTTATTCAGAATGACCTCTGCAAGTTAATGGTCCGGTTCATCGTAGATTTTACAACTAAGGTCAGTATTTCAAAGCACAGGACAACCTTTTTTCAACGTAACATCTCTTTTAACTGTATCAAGCTTTTTAATTTTTGGCCTGCAGGCCTTAAAGTTTACCTCCCCCTGAAACAATTTGGAAAACGTCTAAAGAAGTTACTTACCGATAAAACATATTATAGTATCTATAACTTAAATAACCAGTAAAATAGGTTTTGTTTTATTTGTACTATATTATAATTTGTTATTACTATAATTTGTTATAAGGATATTGCATTTTTAATTGTAGTACATGTTTGTAACACTGACTCATGCCAATGATGTTTACGCTATTTAATGGCAGTAAAAACTATTTTACTACATTTAACTCCAGTTTTTTACATATTTTCAAGGAAAAATGTTTACATATTTATGAGGGAGAATGTGTTTTTTGTTTACTTGGATCACAAAAAATTCGTTGGTGTAACAAGCTGGATAAGCGTTAAAGTGACATGTTTGAAAATAATTTACACTCTTTGCATTTACTCTGTTAGCAACTTTTACGAACACTGCAGAGTTTCGCAAATTACTGAGTAACATTCTGTAGCTTTCCACTAATTATATGGAATAAGCTTTTAGCTAAGTCATGTACTGTTTAACTTATTATCCTTTGTTTCGGAACATATACTCATCGTTTTATTTTCAAGCTGGCTCTTTTAGGAATTTTATTAAGAAAAACAGTATTATGTGTATTATGTATTAATAAGAGAAACAGTATAATAATGTTAGATTTCTAAATGTAACCTGCAGACTACACGCAGAAGCTACGTTACAATTAACACTGATGGTAAGTTGATCGGTAAAAAGTTGGAAATAGCGTCATGAAAACAACTTTTGTAAGCCAAATCATTGTGTTCAATACCGCTGAAGAATTTGCATTAATTAAAGTAAACATGATATGACGGGTTTTTAAGATATTAATCCGAATCTTGTAGTTTTAGCAAATTTCTCCTATAGGGAAGAAGCTATTACCGTAGTCGGCATGGTAAGACCTAGGCCCCGGACCATGAAACTTTTCGTTTTGAGGTCCCCAGATGCCAAAAACACCATTTGTTCAAAACTGTGTACATTTGTGATTTTAAGTTCGAAAACCAGCCAGATCGCTCTATCCAAAAGGGTATTTTGGGAGGGGTTTGTACCCCAAAAATGTTTTCTTTTTAGTTTTTTACCTATAATATTTTAGTAAATGCAATTTTATCCATTTTTCACCATTAAATTCAGCTTTAAAAAATTTGGTGTTTTGATCATTGCTCTATGTCAATTGGTTACCGAAATATTGAAAGTGATAAACGCAGTACGTTGTCCCATTTTTTTTCCTTATGGAGGTTATGCAAAATTGTATATCTTGCTTATTTATCAACTTATCCTGACGAAACTTAGTATATTGCTTCATACTGTTGTGGTCTATTGATATTTGCACGACAATTTTCGTTTTGCCGATAGTTCCCGTAGCAGCAAACCTGCGTACTCAGCCCCCATGTTATTCTTATGGAAAATAAGTAAAATAATGTTATCTCCCTTAATTATGATCATAAATTAATAAAATTTGGTATTTTTACGAACTTCACCTAGCCTAGACTTCACCTAGTTGAGTTATACAAAATTTTATAAAAACCAATTTTGTGTGTACCTTGTTTCATTAAGCCTGCATCCTAAGACGCCATGTTATTCTTATAGAGAATAATTAAAATGTCATAAATCATGTATTTATAAATTTATACTGTTGAAACTTGGTATGTAGCTTTAAGTGGTATTAAGATACATACATACACACACACACACACACACACACACACACAGATGTATATATATATATATATATACATTCGAAATTCGCTGAGTACGCAGGTTTACTGCTACGGGGTTATTTTATATGAAATATATGTCTAAAGACAATAGCTTTTTGACTTCATTCAAATTCAGTTTTCTAGTTTCATTCACATTTCCGACTCTTTCCTTTGACAATTTTTTAAATGTGCAAACATTATAAATCACCTAATAACTTATTGTTTACCTCATAACTTGCCTGATACCTTATTGTTTACTTATTGCTTATACAACAGGTTTCGTACATAAATAGGCAATAAATCTATGTTTTACAAATTAATTATTCTAATAGCTATTTACCTACTGATTATTTATTCACTAACAACATTTTTAGAGATATCATAACATATCCCTTAATCGCAATAAATAACCTCTAGACTTATTTAAGGCCATTAAAATAGAATAGATAATATTATTTCCAAGTTAGTGGATTTTGTTGATAACCTGAGACACGCTTATGCTGATTTCGAAGTTTAATATTAGTTATTGTGTGTATTATGAATAAAGTTCCACATTAAGTAGACTTGCTTCTGACTGAGACTAACCGTGTATTTTTACATCATTATAAATTAATAACCAAATGACCAATGCAAACCGAAATCCCTACAGTAGTGCAACGTATAACCAGAAAATATACTGCTATAGATAGATATTATTAAGGAATAATCTAACGGTTAATCTGTACGTTAAAGTTGTATTGAAATTTGTTTTACCTATTGCTACAACCTGCCTACAATCAGTTCTAAAAGATCCATAGTTAAAGTTAAATATATGTAATTTGTTACAGTTGTATATTTAAATTAGTTTATATTGAATATAATTAGTGATTTTCTTCACTACACATTTCGTATGTCTCATTTGCAAAAGATATATAACATTTATCCCTGGCAAAGTTTATAATTTTTGTATTATGATAATGGTATTGATTATACACATTTGAAAATAGTTAAAGCATCATACTGTCGAAAATAAATGGAAACCAAACTGTAAAAGAAAGACTTTGAAATTTTATAATCTTAACATTAAAAAATCCTCCCACTCAACATATATAAAGTGTAAATTCTGGGAAAACTAATTCTATAGATCCCAGAACTGATTGTCTTTCTAGTGTGGAAATCTTGCAATATAATGCTTTTAGGCTTCCTCACTAAGTCAAATCAAATCAAATATCTTTATTGGACCAAAGAACACGTCCGTACAATAGTGTCGAAATGGTGATACTTATGTGAGAATAATAATGGCCAACATTAACTTTAAAATTAGAATGAAAAGGAATCAATGGCTGCATGCAAAGTAAATTAAAAGGTTGCTTGATTTCACATTACTCAAGACTGCGCAAATGAGTTCTATTCAAAAATACTGTACATTGATATTCTTAATAATTTAAGAAACTTTGTGAGATTTATATTTTGTCCTAACGTTAAAATAAAAAGCCATTGTTAATATAAGAGTAAAGTGGAGTTAAAAGTGTATTCAAGAGACTTGTTTGTATTTCATTAACACTTGCCTGGAGTACTGTTAATTTCTGTTGTAAAAACACTGTCGAGGTAATTAAAGCTTTGAAACTAATTATGAATGTTTAAGTTTTCATTATACTACAAAATAACAGTCTTTGAACTTTACACGCTTAACAACTGCCGGATAATTATTATTCTAGTTCTAACCAAACATCTTTGCCTAGCATTAGTTATTTATTTATTTGACAGAAACCCATTATTAGAACAATAACATATTCAGGCGAACAAAATTAATCCTAATATCCTAATAAAAAACCATTACAGCTAGTTGAACAATGACGATTAAATTGATATGAACAGAACAAATAACAAGGAATAAATATTATAATACAGAAACAAAACACTCATTGAATAATCAATACAATAACATACAAAAAAAATCTATTACGAGATAAACTCTTTACAATGAAATAACAATGGTTCCTGATAATTCTAACAAGATTAAATTAGTAACAAGTAACAATTGAAGATATACACATACACTTCAATAACAAAATAAGAAAATAAAATCATGTTTCCACTTCGTAGACGGTCAGGAGATGCCTCTTGATCATAGGAATACTCGTGCAAAAAAGTCAATATCACGTATTAGTAGATTTGTCTTCGCTGAGTACGAGCCATAGGGCTATTCTGCTCATACACTGTACCACGGTGTTGTCTGGCAAACAATTCTGTGGACCTTGTACCAGTAGGAGTGCGGAAGTCGACAAGTTCCAGGTGGGTAGGACAGTCAATAAAGCCATTTACGATCGTATATAGAAATACCCCCGTTACAGCAAACCTGCATACGCAGCGAATTTCCAATGAATATATAACATAACACATTAAAACACTTAACCGGATTCATAATAAATATATTCACAAACAAGCGATATTTAAAATATTAATTAATCTCCATAAGAATAACATTGGGGATGAGTACGCAGGTTTGCTGCAACAAGGCACACGAAACAACGGGTTTTTATGCAAATATCAATAGAACTCATCTTAGTGAAGTCACATACCAAGTTTCATCCATATACATTCATAAATAAGCGATATATATATCATTTTAAGTATTTTCCATAAGAATAACATGGGGACCAAGTACCTAGGTTTGCTGCTACAGGAACCATAGGCGAAAAATTTGTGTGTGCTAACAACAATAAACCACAACCAGATCAAGCCATATACCAAATTTCGTCAGTTAATGTTCATAAATAAGCGAGATATAAAATTTTTCTTTTTCTCCATAAGAATAACATTAGACAACGTACTGTGTTTAGCACTTTCAATATCTCGGTAACCAATTGACGTAGAACAACAATCAAAATACCAAATTGTTTGTTTTTTTAAGCTAAATTGAATGATAAAAATTAAAATTTGATTCAAATAAAAATTACATGTGAAAACCCCAAAAAACACATTTTTGGGGTACAAAACCCCCCCTTTGGATGGTGCGATTCATCTGGTTTTTGACCTCGTTCAAATAAATGGTACTTCACACATTTGTACCAAATTTCATTAAGATTGGACGTTTTTTATGAGAGTTATCGTGCTTACGGACATATATATATATATATATATATATATATATATATATATATATATATATACCCGTGGCAGTGGTGGAGATACCAACGAGTATTGTTACTGTGGTCGGTATAAGGTGTTGTAACTCGTGGCAGTGATGGGATGCCAACGAATATTCTTACTGGGGATGGTGGGGGCGGCACAAATATATATATATATAAACAAATTTGAACGAATGGTGTTTTTGGCATCTGGGGACCTCAAAATGAAAAGTTATCATTGTCTCGGGCTTAAGTCTTACCATTACGAATGGCTCTCGGGCAATACGAATGGCTTTTACAAACATAATAGTGTCGTGTTTGGTATCAATTTTCATATTTTATCCCGAACTTTTTAATTATGCTGAAACAAATTTTAAATTGCGTGTCCCGTAAAAAACTTCTACGGTAATAGCTTATTTCCTATAGGGGAAATTCGCTAAAACAACATCAAGTACGTCTCTTCGTAACTCCAAAGATGGAAGATGAAGCTGTGCATCAATTGTGTTGACTGGTACATCAAAGAAGTGGTAGTTGAGACACAAGCCCACCATTCAAAGGAATTATTAATCACTAGTAAAATAGTTTTATAGAATATAGGCCTACCTATTTTAAAACCTAGGCCTAGCGTTTTTATCTATTTTATTTTTGTTGTCTTTGTTTTATACAGCAATAAAGTCACAAAGAGACCGACCATTTTGTTTTAACTATTAGGTTTCACAGGTTAGAGTTTCGGTATAGAAATGGTTCTAAGATTTTTGGATAATTATTTTATACTTCTATAATGTTACTACCAAATGCCAGAGGGAATAGACAAGCAAAGGAAATGAGTGGAGTTTATAATGTTTGCGATGGCTAGTTTTGTTACTTTAAGTAATCAAACCTCAACATGTTGCATATACAACAAAAAGGTTCGTAGATTGTTTTGTAAGTTGTATTTTTCAATGTTACCTGTATAACGCAATAGGACATAAATACATATATATTTAAACTTCCCAAGCCGATAATATTTTGCTAGATTAAACATAATCACAAAGAATGTTCAAGATTTATTTTATCACGCCATCGAGTTTTCAAAACATTCCAAGTCACTAAAACTAAACTAAGTAAAACACTAACTAAGTCCTCATCTTGAAGACTCACAATACAAATTTTGACCGGTTGAATTTACACTGGTGTGGTTATGGAACCTTAAGGTCCAAAACTAAATAGTCACGACTTACAGTAATACGTTTATGATGGAATTTATGTGAGCAGAACTGTCTTATAATAACATTTAAATTAATTGTTTCCTTAATTTAAATTCTATTTAGAACATGTTAAGGGATTCAACGATGGTAAATAGATATATTCGTAATGAAAAGCGGATACCTTAAAGAAACTTTGTATGAATTCACATTATCGATAAAGTTGGTTTTACATGTCGAATCCACACAAATGGTTCCTAAGGTGCAGCGAGGATTGTGCCATTTGTCTCAAACGATTTCCCACAATTCCCAAGTTCCCGTTGTTTCTCTCTACTGACATAGCTCCTCTTTTCAGATTTTTATATTGTAATATTATATCTTTTCCTTTTTGAGATTGATATTTTTTAGATATAAATTTGGGAAAGCTGCTTTAAATATGGAGTTTTGTTCAACTTAATTACCCAATATCATCATACACTGTCACATATATTGAAAAAACATTAATTATGTTTCATCTATTGACATTTCAATTACTCCAAATATTATTTTGAACGATAAAACAATAAATGATCTTGCAGTTATTTGCATACTCAATATTTTGTTTTAAGATTATTACAGTTCAACCTAAATAGACCTGTTTGAACAACATTTACATTTAATCTTTACCATCTGTGATTGATTTAGATCTTTCAAGAACATGTTTTCCCGTATTTTCTTAATAGTAAATGTATCAATTCTAATTACACGATAGTTACTAAATTATAAGATAACCAACTCATAATGTAGCTAAACATAATATTTTACCAGTATAACTTATAATGACCCTGAATAAGAATGTTACATACTTATTATCTTATTTTATTGCTTGTGGTTTTATATTGTAATGATAACTTGGAATACTGCTTTCGTTCATTATCTTATATCTGCCGGGATAAAAAAATAAAAATAATATAAAATCTTAAAAATGATTAAACTTATTATTTATATAATATATTGTATAAACCATGTCAATGATTTTGTCTTAAAAGTACGTTTATATTTTAAACACAAAAAAGAACTTGGCCCTGCTTGGATGGTAATTAGTAAGCTCAACACGGATGTTAAGTTTCATCACTTATAATTCTGTTTCGCTGATGGAAATATTGAGACGAGATTTATAACTTTGATTACACATTTTCATTATTTTATTTTACTTGTTTGAGCATTGTGTAAATTAAGGGTATTTTACAACTGGTTTCCCGCTTTTCACACTTTTCAGTTTGCTACTTTTATCAAGCTACGCTATCAAATACTCCCTAGTTGCGTCGACGTCTTACAGAGGGATTGAAATGAAGATGAAATCCATGTTATATACTTCTCATTAGAAAGGTTTCAATCATGCAGCTCTTTCACTAAAGTTTAGATGTAAGGGTTTTCGAATATCGTAATGTATATTATGTAATATATGTACGATATGGAAGGCGTTTCCACTTTTATAAAGATGCGCATGGAATCCCAGCAGAGTAAAGTTACAGAATGATATGTATTCAAAGGAATACATAGTTTATTAATAATAAGTTTAATAATATTTTATTAAAGGGAATCACGTGCGTTGTAACTGTAGTTTTAGGAGGACTAAAATCAACCAAATGAGATGAATCAAAGAAATTAAGAAACATATCAGTCAATTAGTGTAGTGGTTTTTGCAATTAGTACTATTGTTATATTTTCAGCTAACATAAAAAATCCATTTTTAAATAACTGTTTGTTCCAAAATATTGCAGTTGAAAAACAAAAATGGCCGCCATTTTGAAATAATACAAAGTAGATAATTTAAATTATATACCAAAATGAGTCTTACAAGATGTAATAAATGTACTAAGTTTAAAGTTTATATCTTAAAATGTTTCTGAGATATAGCGTATTAAACAAAAAACAAAGGCAGACAGGTATACGGAAAACAAAGCGTTTTAGGACATACCTTCATATGAACCCTTTTCTTTTTTTTTGTATGAGGAATCATATCCCAAGTTCCTGAAAGCTTTTAACACTATGTATATTGAAGTCTAATATCTGAGAGGTTATGGGATGAGGGAGATCTTCTTGCATTTTTCCGGACTTAATCCGCCCTATAAACTGTGTTGGTTGTCGTTGGTCTGCCTCAGAACGTGGCTTTCAATGAGCTACTAAACTTGATTTATACAACAACTTTATTTGTTTATATATTTTAACAGGAAATACCAATTTCATCACAAACATATACGATTTGACATATAAATAGATGTATAATCTAAGATTACAATAAATTATATGAGAATTTCATTTTTTCTAGAAATCCACACCACTGTTTTAAATTTTTGGAAATAATCTATAACGGAAAAACATTTTCCCAGTTTTTAGAACTGCTTTAATTGAAAAAATTAAGCCCTACATTTTTTCGTTTTGTATGAGGAATCATAGTTTAAAGTCCAGAAACGTTTTTTTACCCCACCCCCTGCATAATGTATTAAAACGACCCTTCCCTATAAGTCGTTTGTTATATATTGAACATTTGATCTATCAATACTATCACTTACCTTATCTTGTAACAACCACTTACCATACAAAATATTTATAACTTGTGGTTGATCTTCATATTTAGTAAAACACACGAAGAACATCTGAGAAATTTTTTTTGTGAGGTTATGTTATTTATTTCTTTTAACTCTCTGATATTTAATTTACACTTTACTTAGTCGCAGTCATCCAATAAGGTTCTCAGCAAATTGACATTGATCTTCACCATGACATCACTTCAACATCCATTAAAAGTTTTAAATTTCCGACAGCTTTTATTTAATTTTTTTTATTATTATCATAAATAGTATTTTTTGCATAATTTTTACACTTTAAATTCGTTTACCCTGAATAAAATGTAAATATAAAACAAATTGTTTATTATAATTTATATTTACATATCTATAGTAAATACACACTCATAATATGATTATTTCGTAGTATTTACTTGTTCCTATCCTTTAACTCTTAATTGAAGGTTTGCCAAAAAACCTTGTAGTAAATGCTTCACAAACAAAATACAATATAATTTTGCATTTACTCCAATGTTCTTAATTTAGTTTTTTTTCTGTATGGAACAGAACAGGAATGTTTTACTATTAAAGATAAACATCTTTACAATAACCAGAATTTTTTATTTATTTCATGCAACAATTTACAAAGGAACTATCTGAACATCAGTGAGGCATCTTAACCAGAGGAAGAAGCAGTAGTAGTGGACTTAGCTGTGCTGTTGCCACAGCCGGGAGGAGGGCCTGGGGGGCGAGCACCCGATGGTGGGGGGCCGGATGGTGGGGGGCCTGGTTGGGGGCCGTCAGGACGCTGAGGCATGGCACTAACCATTACCGCCAGCACGCAGGCAAGGCCTAGATACATCTGAAATAAAAATTATTTTACTTAATTAGAGCGTTTTTAGTAATTGTCAATAGCTTCCTTAAAAACCATCTAGTTTATAGATTTATATTTTAAATCGTTTGAATAGTGACCATGATTGGTAAACTATTTTAAAACGTTGTATATTTTTAACCTTGCGTTAACTGCGATATGTTAATCCTAGAAAGGTGTGCTTACACATTATTTTCTGCAACTGAGGCAACTATTCACAGTAACTTCTTAACAATCAAAGATGTATTTAAAAAAACTAATATTTTTAATGGGAGTGTTTACATATAATGCGGCATATTGCTTCATTAGGAAAACGAATACTCTTTGAAGTACCTCTACATCAAACCTGACCCTTGAGTATTGTTCTCACGATCGGACTTATAATCATACAAACTGTACTCCGAAACCATGACATCAGTTTCATTATTTTTAGAATAATTTTATTTATTGGGTTTTTTATTGAGGCTACTTATGTGCAATTAAATAAAAAATATTTGCATTACAATATTATGATTAAAAACCAACGTTAAGGTCACACATTTCAAATATAATATATTAGTTTAAAACCTTTACAACAAATAATACGCCATGGTGAACTATTTTATAATATATCCTTGCAATTAATTAAAAAGCAACGCGTACGCGATTTCTAAAACGTATTTAAAATCAGGACTATTAATTGCATATTGAATATTATATAACATTTTGTAATATTAAAGACTAATATACGCTTAATGTTTACAGGTATTTCACTCTCATAGTATTTATAAAATACACTTTCCTAAGTTGTTTTACTATATAATATTACATTAAACCTTAATTTGAATTAAAATGTTGAGTATTCTTTTGCCTATCAATTTTTTTTAATAGTTTCTGCCATATTTGTATATTCATCATGAAGTGAATAAATAGTATGACCTAATTTCTTTCTGCTGCAAAATCTGGGCAACATTTTAGCTGTGAGACTTCACATTGACCAACAAATGGTTCGGGAACTTACAAAATCATCGGTTTTCTTTACAATGAAGATTACATGATCAATTTGAAATTCAAAACTTACAATATTTAAATTTGTGTTGTTATTTGTATTTTGTATATACACGGTACTACATTTGTGTGTTACAGATTTAAAACGTGTTTATATAGTATAATAAAAGTATGTCTTTACAAAGAACTTACCCAAACACGAGAAGCCATGTTGACAGTGTAGAGCTACGGTGCCCTGACATGTTATATACTGATGCCCCAATGAGGAGCCTTGGATGTGCGGAAACAACATGGTCACGGTCATGGTCGTTGTTTCCTCTCTGTTAATAGGAGACAGAAAAAGTCGTTAAAAACAAACTTATGATTACAGGCATTAACAACAATTTTGTAATTTCCTGTACAACTTAATTTAATCAATGTCTACTGTGTTTTACTATCGTGTGACTGTCATTTTAATATCAATATGCAACATAAAATGTAACAAAGAAAAAAAGTTCGAACTATATAGATTATCAAGAAAATCAAACCGTTTGAAGGGCTTTAAAAAGTGGTCATGTTATATTATTTGTAATTAATTCTTTACTGATGACAAAGTTAAACTCACACATCAATATATGGTTTGTTTATGATGAGGAAACTATAGGCATTAATAAGAACTCTCTGAGGTCAATCAATGAATGAACGTGGTTTTGATGTAGACTAAATCAATGTTAGAAAATACATATTTCTTATTGCATAACCTATAAAATTTGAATGATTTATTTTCAAAAGTAAATGTGTTTTTACCACACAAACAAATTTTAATGTTATCAAGATTTTTGACCATGTTTTGCTTGAGTTAAATGAATCTCAAGCACACGTTTATCATAAGTACTAACACAATTTAAATCTAATGCAGCTTACTTTGAGGTTGGAAAAATAATTCGCTAATTACGTTTTGTAACTGGCATTATACCCTGCCCTTTTTTGTGTGTAAACTTACATTATGTTTAAAATAATACCTCCATAACTACTCTCGTGAAAGGAGACACGGGAGAAAGTCGTCACAAAATATCTCAAAGTGGTTCCTTTGGCTACTTTATAAAACAACAGTCTAAATGTTTAAATGTCCTTAGCCAAGTGTTTGTAAGTCATTTGCCTGGTTTCCCGGGGTTAACACAGTTACTAAGTCAACATATTCTAAGAGAATTTATTTTCCCAGCTTATTCGTCTACATAGTATTTACATTTTATTTTCAGGACACTCACATATTTGTTTAAAATTGTATTTGGACATATTTTTACATCGATAGTATGAAACTATTTAATACCGGGTGGACGATTTAGGTAATTTAATATACCAGAAGATAAAAATAACTAAGGTACTACCCTTCTTAAAAACTACACTAAACCAACAAGCCCAACTTTCAAATAAAACTAAAATATCTTACACCTGCAAAGTGCAAAGTGCTAGAGGCAAAGGAGCCACTATTAATCTATGAAATTAAAATGAACTTTTAATAATTTGTTTTATCTAGAAGTGGTTCACCTGCAGAAAGGTAATCATAAGATAATTACTTAACAGTTTTTTACCATTGAATAGGACCATTCAAAAATTTCTCAGCATCATTAAATTGTATGAGTCATTCGTTAGCATTCGGCTTGAACGCTACTATATGTATACTACTGCTTACATTTTGCGGACGTTCGCGGTTCATCTTTGGATATGAACTTCGGGTTACTAGTAAAGAAAACGTCACTAACGAGCAAAGCTTACGATGAACTTATCGAAAAAATCTACGTTTTATATCAATCTTCTTTGCATGAGAAAATGTTATAAGTATTTTAACAGATTTATTTGAGCAAAGACTTTTTGGGAAGAAAGCTCATTACTCTAAATGTATAGGACTATCAACAATACCACTAAATGTATTTTAGCCTTAAATAATTCTCCTTTTTTGTTATTTTTACTATTTTACCTTAGGAGAGAAGAGACAAAACGAACATTGAGAGTTTCAAGTAATTTGGGGACATTGAGATTGCTTCCCGAAGGGTCATTCTCTCCTCATTCCGAATGCTGCGTATGAAGACACTGTCGCTACCAGGATTAAAACTGACTCAGCCTACAGCCTCATATTATCTTCACTCTTACCATAATTTCAAATACTATGAAAATAATTTACTCGGGTTTAATTTTGCAGTCTGAGCAGATCTGTGTCTTTATCAGTAGATTAAAATGTGTTATCAATCAAATACAAAAATAATTTACTGAGGGTAGTAGGCATAACATAATTATTGCTTGACGTTTCTCATCTTGGCCTTGATCTACTAGTGGTTCATTAAAGACCAAAATTAATGAAAATACAACGATTCTAAAACCTTAGTTTACAGAATAATATCATCACAAATTTCTCTTTGAACTCGAGTTTCGTTGAGCACAACAGCACCTAATTTGCTTTCAGCCCTTTGATGTTTTGAATGCGTTCATGAGCTATGAAGCACTTAATAATTTATTACTAAATATTCTTAACTAAATTTAATGTCTATTTACTTTGATTTAAATAGACATTAAAGTGATAAATCAAGGTGTCTTTGATTTTTAGTTAAAATATTGCTTGATTTCCTTTTCAACCCTCTGTAAAATGTATAAGACTATAGTTATATTTCCCATATTTTGAATAATTTACGCAATATCAATGACTTAATTTCTCAATACAAATAAGTATAAAACAATATCGGCAATATAAAACATAATAAGAACGATTAATATTTATTTTAATAACTATTTAATATACTACTAAGCTTTCCCTTCATTTATAATTTTTGCATAAGCTTTTGACCTATTTTGTCCTTTACAGTATCAATGAATTGGCAAAGCTTAGTAAAAGTATATAACCATATTGCTAACCGGCAAAGCACAATCAAAAGTATTATTCTCTTCCTTCGTGTGTTTGGAGATGCACCGACTACATAAAATAGTAGTAGTTTTGGAGGTGCAATAAAATATAGGGTGTTTCATCCAACTCACCGATATTGTATGGCATTATTCCAGTACCAAAAGCAGTTTTAAATATCTCAATAAACTGTCCGAAAGTTCCCAGTTACTCACACAGCTGTCAATTTGTTGTTTTACTTTATTAATTGTTTCATAAAAACGGTTAAATATACGAAATTGAAATTTTATATAAACTTTTATAATGACTGTACAAAGCTATACGGAATAATCAATATTTGTTGACAACCAAAAACAAAATGTCGGCCATTTAATTTATAATTATTTAAATAACTTAAAAACGGCTAATTAAAAAAATATTTTACAAGGCTCGGTTATTTTATATATTTGTATTACAAATTTATCAACAGCTTATGTAAAAAGATCGAACGAGTACTAACCGAATTGTGTACGTTTATGAGGTAGGTGGCCTGTGGTTGCAGTCCTTTTTAGTGCGCGGCTAATGTGTGTTCCAACAATTCAAAAGTCAACTTCCCAATGCGCTTAGTGTATTTATATTGAATACAAAATTATTTTGACCATAAAAATATGAAATAGCTTTATTATTTTTGTCGTTGACTTTAGTATTAGGCTAGTTTGTTGCATTCTAAAAACAGCAACATCGTAAACGATTTTTTTTACAACTGGGTTTTATTGTCATAGGTACATAAAGAACAAAGTGCATTACACATTAGTCTAATCAAATAAAAACACATGAAACGGTAAGAAACACTTAGCAATCAATGTTTTAAGCAATTGATCAACATTATCTCCTCGTAAACGGTTACAAACACTGAAACGCCGTGACAATAAAAGCCAAAATCATTTGCATTCTCTTCTTGAATAATTCCCCCAGCTTCTACAACTGTACCGACTAATTATATTTAATACACAGTTCTTTCATCCGTCCCCAAACATAAAAGTCCAATCGCGTGCCAGGTCTGGAGATCTTGGTAGCCACCGAGTCGGGCCTCCTCCATCAATCACCAAACTCACCAAACGTCGCATCCAAACACACATACCGGTCCAGTAATATTTGTCAGGACACCGGCATAAAACCCATTTATGGGGTGGATGAAACTAGTAATACACCGTTTTTACTAAAATATTTGATAAAGTTATTGGTGGGTCCGGCCCTTAAATAGCGATGTACTAGTGTGAAAGGTGTGAACCCGCTGATCACGCTGGTCGTGTGATACAAAATGCGTTGGTGGGCCTGGTCAATAGAAGTGTATACTATATTTGGACCCGACAAATAATGATCACGCTGGTGATGTGTTATAAAATGCGTTAGCGGGCCCAGCCTGCCAATAGAGGCGTTGTGTGAACCTGGCAAATACGCCCAGCACCGGTTGTGGGCTACCCCGAAAATTGAATTCGGTCCTGTGTAAAAGTTGCACTAACAGTTTATTCGCAATATATTTTTAAAACTATTGTTTGTGGGAAAACAGTTTTTATAATGATATGAAGAAGAAAGATATGTCAGTATGAATTAAGACAATCTTATTTACTACCTGTATTATAAAAAAACCACTTTTATGACCCTAAGAAAAAAACAATTTCAAAATTTCCGTCAGTTAAAAGAAGAAATATTAAAACGAATATTTATTAAATAAATTTTAGTTTGTACTTACATACAATATCTAAGAATCTTTATGTCTGTAATGCCAGAAACCGTCCGACGTACGTTACACGAAATCGTAGTGAGGTTGTTGACATTACTTTTTGTTCAGAAGCAGTCCTTAGGGTCATTGACAATTGGCACGTAAGCCACAAGGCCTCCCTGTCTGACCACAGGTACATCTTTTTTAACCTGCAAAGTGAGGGCGACTCTCCTTGCTATCGAGATCCCAGGAGAACAGACTGGTCACGCAATAAGTCTGATCTCCTGTCTCAACTGGGATCATTAGGTAGGAGGGTCAGCTGCTTTGCAGACATGGACCAGATTGCTTCTGATCTTCAGAACGCAATCGTAAGCTGCTTTCAGGACAATTGTAAATTGTGGCGGGAAAGAGTCGCACTAATACTAAGTGGTGGACTGCTGAACTTGAACGCAAAAAGACGGTTGTCAGGAAGCTTCATAACCATTGCAAACGGAGCCGTATCTGGGAGCCATACAATAAGGCACTCACAGAATATAGACTTGCAATCAAAAAAGCCAAAGAGAACTCTTGGAGACGGTTTACACAGGAGGTAAACAGTCTCAGCGCAGTAGCAAGACTGCAGTGTATTTTAGCTTCAAGCCCAATTGGCCTCCTGGGATCCCTGAGGTCACCAGGGGGGCAATATACCACTGGAATTGATGGAAGACTCAAATTTTTCTTTGAGACTCACTTTCCGGATTGCATTTTTGAGATTGACTGTTTAGGCATATCCGGCAACAGCGAAAGGGGCTCATGGCCAAGAGCCGATCGCGGAAGCTGGACTTTAGCCAGACGAATTTTCACACTTTCCAAAGTTAAATGGGTCATTAGCAAGTTTGGCCCTTTCAAGTCTCCTGGGGGGACGGTATCATACCGGCAATGTTACAGCAAGGACCGGAAGCTCTCTTGGTCCTCCTGTGCGAACTCTTCCGAGCAAGTCTGGCTTATGGGTACATTCCTCAAGCCTGGCGCCTCAGTAGTGTGGTCTTCATTCCCAAGAGAGGAAGAGCAGACTACTCAACTGCAAAATCATTTCGTCCCATCAGTCTCTCATCGTTTCTCTTGCAGAAACTTGAGAGACTAGTAGAAAGACATCTAAGAAAGGTAGTGCTTTCAGGTACTCCTCTTCATCGAAACCAGCATGCTTATCGGCCTGGTAAGTCCTGCCAAACAGCACTGCATCAACTTGTGAGCAGGGTGGAGGACAGCCTTGCTGCTAAGGAAATCGCTCTATGCACCTTCATGGACATGGAAGGTGCCTTTGACAATGTTACTTACACGGCCATGGTCCAGGCGGTGTGTGGGCGTGGTCTTGAGTCTGCTATATGTAGGTGGATTGAGACCATGCTCTGCTCCAGGTGAATTAGAGCCGATCTTCAAGGTGAATCGATAGTGATCGCACACACGAAGGGTTGTCGGCTGTGAGGTGTTCTTTCGCCTCTTCTGTGGAACCTGGTGGTGGACGGTCTCCTTCGTGAGCTCACTAGCAAAGGCGTCTTTGTCAAGAGCTATGCAGATGAAATAGTCCTAATGGTACAGGGAAAGTTCACGAATATTGTTGCTGATGTCATGAAAGTCGATCTCCAATATGTCAATGTCTAGATTCTTGGAGAGGGACTAAGCATAAACCTCTCAAAGACAGTAGTTTTTCCGTTTTTAGCTCTTGAATCCAATGAAATCAAGTCAAAATTAGTGTGGGAATGTTAATACACACTCAGCAAACTCGCAACACGCAACTCGGTGCATCTTGGTTGGGTACCTGGCCATGTAGGCATAGGTGGTAATGAGTGTGCAGATAAGCTTGCTAAAAGAGGTTCCGGTATGTCATTCTTTGGTCCAGAGCCAAGCTGTGGCATAACCAAAACAACTGCTTTTTTACAATAAACAAATGGTCCAGGGACTTACATCGCCAGCAATGGCAAGGTTACACTGGTCAACAACTCGGCAAAAGGCTTCTAGCAGACACTAGCTCTTACTTCATTGGGTTGGTGAGGTTGGGCAGAGGTCGGGTTAAGCAGTTGATTGCTTTGATAACTGGACACGGCCACTTCAGGAAACATCTCCACACTCTCGGACTCAGAAATGAAAGTCAGGTGTGTAGGCTTTGCAATCAGTCTGAAGAGACTGCCAAGCACATCATACTGGATTGCGAGAGACTCGGGGCAAGGAGAAGGGCTCTGTTTGGTTGTAAGCAACCAGGTGATGAAAGGGACTTATGGACTTAAGGTATTGGTAAAAAACTTCTGGATCTCGTAAAGGGTTCAGGCATTGGATTGCCGAACTAACGTACTAGGGACACACAATAATCTTCGGTTGACGTGTGAGGATCTTTGACTCTTTGGATCTCTGAATCCATCCCTTCAACAACACATAAACATAAACATACATACAATATGGTAGATATACGAAAATTATGGTACAAGGCGATGGATCTCAGTCACACCAGTCATTATCAGGTTGTATACAGTAAGTACAACATAAGTGTAAATATATTGTGTATAGTGATGTGAGACGTATATTTTCATCCTGTTTATTTTAAATATCAGAATAATTCAAGATATTGAATCATAATTATTACTAGAATCCCCGTTGTGGCTTCGGCTACATAAATTTGATCAATCTGTGATAAATTAAAGTTCCTTTAAATTTTCTCTATTATGATACATTTTTACGACTACTGTACATACAAATATAAATATATTAAGTTAGTACACTAAAAGTGAATAAAATAATTTGAAATTGAAAATTAACATCAGCTGTTTTATTTGGCAGCTAACTCAAAAACATTAAACTTATCTCCATAAGATCAACATGGTAACTTTGAAGGCTTGTGCGGCGGAGCCCTGTGGCCTGAGGAGAAGGTCCTTCCTTGGTGCATCTCCAGGGTACAAAACTAACGTACCCTGAAAATATGAAGCCCTTATCTTCAATAGTTTTTTCTGTTCATTGATTATCAGACAGGACAGATTTTATATTATTAAAAACATTTAAGAAAGAACTGAAAAGGTATCTATGATAAAAAACAATATTAGATTCCTGATTCTTTTTGCTGAAATATTATTTTACAATCCATCTACTGCAATCCCTTTCTAGGTAGAGGCCACATTGCTAGGCGACCCAATCTAGGTATAAAAAAACCAGACTGATCCTATGCCCTGTAAAGAGGGTTTACGGGGCGACTAAACCGGTACGAGGTACGATGGTACTGGATGGAATCTCTCCCCATTTTATTAGTTGCTAGGCTTGATGGAGATTCGAAAAATCTGAATCAAAATTAATATTAACAACATAAAAGTCAAATATACAACTGTACAAATAGTAAAGGTTATAGCTTTACAATCTTCTTAAAATTGCCTTTATAATAACCACTTTCATAACTGTCCCGCTCCATATTTAAATTATAACAAACTCCTTTACATAAAAAGTTGTACAACGGAAGTAGGACAACAAGAATACAATGCCCATTGTGTCCTCCCTTTCCTCCTGATCCCTTACTTTACACCCAATGAGCAACATAAAATGTTCCCGCTCGTTCCAAATTATCTGCCTATTACAACATTTTCAGACACTGTGACTTAGGCCTATCATTTACAAAATATCTTTTCTGTAACTCAGGCCTGACCATATGAGGATGTTATAATAAAACATATGTTGTGTCTATTGTTTGAAACCAAGTAAAAATTTGTAAAAAGAAGTATCTATTATTGTGTTTTAAGACTCGTCCCTTTGGTCTAGAATTTGTACGATGGGCCCAGTAAACTCACTTAGTGTATTTGCCATCTCGGACTTAGTCCTCAGCAATGTAAAGATTGTATTGCAATTTCAGTGGTTGCTTAGTTATATTATTCTTGTAACATATTTCAACCTATTCAGCCGTTTTAGCATGGGATTGAATTAATACGTTTATACATGTTATCATGATGGAAAAAATATATAATATGGTGAGCCAAAAAACCGAACTATTTTTCAGTTTTGATATTCAAATTAAAAATGTCAAATTCAAAATAATTTATTTCCAAGAAAATACATAAGTACAAATTGTTCAAATCTACATTTCAAACCTACATAGCTAATATAATACTAATATTTAGATACATTAATATTAACTTATACCAGCCAGTGTGAACATTTGCCTGTCCGTAGGCTCAGCCGTTAAATAATGTCAACCTAAGGTCAAGGTAATTTTTACTAAATTATTCTGATCTTAAAAGGTGAAATACTGTTTTAAAACAATTTAATTTTAGTAAAAAGTGGAAAAAGAGTGTGTCGATGCAGAGTTTAAGCAAGGAAAAACAATTGAAATACAACGTTTTATTTGAAACTGTGACGGATTTAGTTGAAGCAGGAGTACTCAATTCATATGTGATCAGATCCGCCTGTGATAATCAACTCGGACCTCTACATTCCTAATTAAAATAATAATTCAGTGACCCACCTTTTAAATATAGCAGTTAAAGGTGAATCAAAAATACTGTCACATTGTGTATTTGACATTAAATTGTGATAGACAATACCAGATATGTAAGAAGAATTAGTTGTTGCGTAAGATTTGGTTAACTGCGTTATTGATATGCCAATGTTTCGTGAATAACGGATATATTACTTAGCTATTACATGCATATTGGTTAAAAAGATCATTCCTTCGTTGACAATAATTGTTAGATGATGCTATATTGGGGATAGTTAACATGGATCATCAGTTGATAGTATACTGTAAACATCGCTTATTGGGCTGCCAAATAACAAATCCTAATGGGATTCGACTGTGTCATTACATGCAATACTAATACTATTATTGTTGTCTCCATACGAACCTACAACCCTATGGCAATAAATTTATGAACCTGACATCCTTGAATTAATTTTGCATAAAAACGTATAATCCCCAGTAATGAAGTAGTTGTTACCTGAATTTGATTAAGATTAATCACCAGTAATAGTAACCCTGTATATTCACTATCAAATAAGTTATTATTTACTTCTAACTTTAATTACTGGGAATATTAACTGGAAATATTTTATTTGGAACTAGAAGATAATCTATAAAATCAAGAAAACCTATCAGCCCCTATTGAAATTGACAACGCTATTGATAAATTCATACAACGCAATTAGCATTTTGTTAAAGCTTATATTTTACAACAATTCACAACCACCCCAAATTAATATCTCACCCACATCTGAGTTTCTAAAATATGATTACAGATAAAAAAACAGTTTATGGAAACGTTTTGGCAGCGGCTCAGACTACCCTTCCTTAAAAGACAAGTGAACGAAATTAAAAGTTCTCTGACATTAGATTATATAAACTCTGTACAACACAGTTTCAGCTATAGTTAATATTGTTTAACATGAAGTGAATTTACAAAAACTAAAATATAAATTAAAATTTCCAATTCAATCCAATACTCTAATGTTTTTGCAACTATAATCTCAAAAACGCAATGTACAATATTCTTTTAATTTTGTTATTACCTTATTGCTGTGTTTAAAATAATATTTGGATAGGTCTCACTGACAGGAAAAATCTAGTTTATTTTTATTTTTGTTAATCAAAGTTGACAATGTTGAAAAGTTGAAAATGTTTACGGAGTTATGCAATTTATGGAGTTTAAAGTGGAAACAAAGAATTGGAAACATGAGGTGAAACTAGCTGAACAACTGCCAAAAGATTGTTAATACTTGAAGGTATATAGAGTGGCCATCACATAGTAATTATTAACAGACATTTACCGTGTACATATATGAGCAAACATGTATCTACAAAACTGTTTGTTTCAGCTGAAAGTAAACCCTTCTTTTCATGAAGTTAACCTGAAAATGCAGAAATATAAATTGACTTTTCCAATCCGTAAAAATAAGAGCCAAACTTGTATTAGGACAGAGGGTTTATTGTTTAGGGTACCCATAAATAACAAATTCGATGTCATATAATGATTTTTTAAGTACAGGCTAAAAAACACATTGGCTATAAAAACCTAACTCTGTAGAAACGATTTGTTAATTTTATATGATACGATTATACAAATTTTAACCGCTTCATGGAATCTTCTAACCTATAACTTAAGTTTAAATATGAGTTAAGTTGTGTATGAAGACAAGTAAACTTGTCCCTTAACTATAACTTAAATTAAACATTAAAAATGGTGAAAGGTAGAAAATACAATCAAATTATCTGTCACGGGCCATAAACTAGATGAATAATTGAAATTAAAATTATAAGACTCATGGTTCTACAATTTAAAGAATAAATTTGTTATGCTGAAAGTAAAAAGGCCTCTTGTTTGGAAGTCGGCAGTGGTACGTCGCCTCAGATACAACCACACGCCCTTGGGCCGATAATTCCCAGTTTGGCCGTAAGGCGCTTCATTGTACAAGGAGCTCTGAACCCGACAATTATTAGTAAAACCAATCACCCTAAAACGGAAATTTTGGAATGTTTCTAAACAAGAGTGAATAACCTCCCGGAGACCCACCATTTCGGTTTCTGACTGTTTTTTCTTGTCGGGTCCTGTGTTAGGGCCCGACGATTAGGTAAGGCGTGAAACCCGACAATTATTTATAAACCAGAACACTCCCGCACAATTTTCCGAAAATGCGCAGGGGCACCGACGAGTTGAAACCATATTCCTATTATTTTCATATTTTTTATATTTCACATTACCGATTAGGTTATTTCATGTTTGCATGGAGAAAATTATTTTTTTGTTCAATATGACTACCATGCAACTTTAAATATCATAATTAAACTATATGAGATACTGTGTTTAAGGTCACAGTGAGCCACCAAAATGACATAATGATAATGTGACACATGGTCGGTATTTTTCAGAAAGAGTAAATTCATTTACGCAATGTTTTAAGCTTGCGTATTCTCTAAGCATCATGCATCGAGATTCTATTTTAATAGGTTGAGTACAAATATTAAAACAATTGACAGGAACACAAACTGCTTGCGCTGGAGATATATACAGTGTCTGACAAAAATCTCCTGAATCTATATTTATCCATCAACCTTGCTTGCTACTGAGTCAGTGGTCTAAAAAAGTTCCTCTCTAACGACTTCGACAGTTTTAACCTGTTACAGATTGATAAAACTCTTGCTTACAAGAGTGATCTCTGTGCCAATCTCTTCGATCGGCTATATGTAATGGCGCTAGATGTAGCACAGTGTACTTTCCTATTTTAAGTTTTAGGTCATTCTTAACAGGCCAAGTCAAAAAGCGTTGATTTGGGAAGTGGAATTCTGTACAAAGTTAGGATCAGGATATACGGCTGGCAATCATCAGCGTTAAGGTGCAGCTGCTCTGGACATAAGAATTAAAATCTGATGTGTACAGATTAAAATGTATGGACCCAAAGCAGCTTTCTTGACGTACACTTCGTAAACCTATTTATTTCTCACCATCAAACTTCGTGACTTGTGTTCTGTCAGCTAAGTATGGTTTGACCCACTTACTCCAGCTTACAAATCTAAATAATAAAATTTGTTTAGCAGTAACCAGGGACTGAAGTAATTAAATGACTGTGAGTATTCTAGTATCGTGTTCCATTTTCGCCTGTCTTTTGCATCAGGCATAAAAAATATGGCTTGTATTAATTACAGCAATCAGTGTTTTGAGGTCGGTTGAACATTGATAAACTTATATTAGCAACTATTACTAATAAATGTATTGAACATATATATGTATATATATATATATATATATATATATATATAAAACATTGCTCCATATCATAAGACTATTTACTTAATGATTTATAACAGTTTCTGGTAAAAACTGAATTGGAGATTTGTTAATTATTCTGCTATATGTAAAATTATCCGTCGAAGAAATATCACAAAATCTAACAAATTAGTATTAATAAATTAGGTGAACTATGTTATTTCAGTTACTCATGCTTAGTTTATTTCTGTTAAGGGTCCCTTAAACTATTTCTATAAATGCTTATCAATGCAAAACAATCTAACGACTACATGTTTATGTTGGAATTTACTCGAGTTAGAATTTCAAGTTTGAAATAAGCCTTAATAAGCCTTAAGCCTTAAGTTTCATACTCATTCCGTTCTAGGTCTTTTAAACACGAGACGTCTAGTCCTCTCACAATTTGTAATCGTTCATTTAGTTTGTTGTACTATACTGCTTTTCAATCAGAAAAATACAAATATTTTAACGTATAAATCGTTATATTTATTGTTGTTATTGGACATAATTTTTCCCCCAAATGAATGACATTGTCTCTCTAGTACTTCCCAAGTCGACTATTGGAAATAACCCGTAATGTTTAAAATTGTACCATGGCAAAATTTTTCTCTAAAAAATCAAAATAACTTTAACTGACTAACAAATTGAATTATACCGTGTTGACCTTGTAGGAGGTGAATTATTATACTTTCACGTCCTAAAGGAATATTTCAATGTAAAAAGTTAAAATATAAATACGAAAGAGGCAATCGTTTCTAACATACTATTACATACTATTATACTATACTATTACATACTATTACTAATACATACTATTAGACTAAAAATGGAGGCAATAATGTATGAACTTCATTTTAAGGTACTTTTTAATATATCTTGACTACATATAAATATTTTTTCTGTACTGAACAAGTGAACATATTTATGAGCCATATAACAACGGTTGTTGTTTATCAATCGTAGATTAATAGACGCGTAGTCAACATATCTGCCATTTCACACAATCCAAAATCGTGCAAAAAATATTTTGTTTCCTAAGAACAACTTTTACAAATTTAAATACAAACATAAATATAAATATAAAACTTTTAAAGTTAATGGTTAAAGACGATATCATAACAATAACTTATCGATTAAACACTGTTCATAATAACCTAACCTCTACATGTAACTTAACCTGTATTTTACCAGTCCCATTAACTACATTTTAACGTGTTTATATCTGGGATAAAACTAGTCAGGTAAAACATCACATCTGACACCCGTAATTACTTTTGCATAGAACACCAGTAAGAAAGTGTTGATGTGAGGTTAATTAATTAAACTAAACAAATAACAATAATTATTCAAATACTCTTTCATTTAGTCCATCAAATTCATCACTGCTAGGAAAGTTTTGAGCTCTGTAGGCCAGGCCAAATTCAGGCTTATCCCGATTTAGTTAATAATCGGTCCCAGGCTAGAATCAATTGGGTATTTGGCTTTACCGTTTGTAAAGCAGGTGTTTAGTGGGTATGCTTCATATACTAGCAGGAGTCCCACATCACAGGATAGCCACAACCTGACCTGCAACTTGACCTGTATGTGAAACTGAAATTTCTTTTAAATGCCTTAAAAATAAATACCCCCGTCATAGCAAACCTGCGTAATCAGCAAATTTCCAATGCATATATATATGGGTATCACTACTACCTAGAGCCACTTATCAAGTTTCACAAAAATACAGTCCGTAATAAGTGTTATACAGCATTTTATTTACTCTCCATAAGAATAACATTATAATTGAGTACGCAGGTTTGCTGCAACAAGGAAGATAAGATATGTGTTTTTTGCAATTATCAATATAACTCAACCAGGTGAAGCTACATATAAATTAATTTAGGTTCATAACTAAGGGAGACATAAAACTTCACTTATTCTCCATATGAATAACATGGGGGCCGAGTATGCAGGTTTGCTGCTACCAGGAATATAAAAAAACTTGTTTGTGCTAATATCAATATACCACAACTAGATGAAGCTACATACCAAGTTTCATCTATATACATACATAAATAATCGAAATATAACACTTTATTTATTCTACATAAGGATAACATTGGACAACGTACTGTGTTTAGCACTTTGAATATCACTGCAACGGTTGGACGTAAAACAACAATAAAACGCCAAAATGATTGTTTTGTAGAGCTAAACAGTAGTGTGGGAAGGGGACTTCTGGGCCAAGTGATTGACAGCTTCCGGTCACGTGACCGGAAGCGCTGAGTCATTAAATACGTCATCTGAGGCTGAGCCAGTGACGTAGGCGGTTTTGTGACGTAATGAGTGAAAGGTTAAAGTTCAAGGTCACGGGGAGGTAATTTTAAAAAAGTACTACCTCGCACGCGTAAAATCCGATTGTGATTCGATAGTTTTAATTCGATAAAAATATCGAATGAAAAAATCGAATGAAGCAATCGAATGATACGAGTGCGAGGTAGTACTATTACAAATATTACTTTATTTTATTTACAATAATTCATGTTTACAATAGTTCCCCGTTGTTCGTTGTCATCGATGTTGTTGATCCGGACGAGTTGCGACCATCACTTCGCTTTCTGATGAAAGACGGTAGATACTTCGATTCCTGCGCAGAGTCCATGTTGTTTTTTGATGCGTAAAGTTCCAAAGATAAATCGTAACCGGACGCAATGAGAAGTCTTAACTCTTCATTAAAAACCTCGAGGTCTTGGAAAGTCGCCAGATGAATAGAGTCATAATGAATACACCTAATTTTGATGGACATTTTAACAGAGAGCTCGATGTACACTGGTCAAGAGCCGGAGGTGTACTGACTATTCGCTAGCTAGCGTTTTGGTATCAAACAAAATGGTGGGGGTAAAAGTGTGGTGGGGCGGAGCAGATGGCGGACGGCAGATGGCAGGCGGCAGATGGTAGGCGGCAGGTGCGCGGCAGATGATTGCTACTCCATTTGCCGCCAAAGTAATGCAAGCCGTCGGCGTAATTCTTGTATTTTATCTTGTCGGTTCATTTGATACGTTTTACATCTACATATGCAATAGCTGAAACACTTGCACTTACGACAAGCTTTCCCGTCAACTTGATCACCTGGTATTTTAAAACATTGTAACTCGCAACAATATGTCTTCAAATTGTTATCGAAAAATAAATTGTTCATAGGTGGCACCGACATGTTAGCTGCAGCGTGTGTTAGACAAGACTGAGACTAACTTCACTGCTCCCTCTCTTTTATACCTCTGCATAAGTTAACCCTGAATGAAAGTTCAAGGTCACCCATTTGAATTTAAAAAAAACAACACAGCAGTATATAAAATAATATACTGCTGTGTTGCTGTTTTTCTTTTTTCTGTTTTTCTTTCTTTTCTTTATTAAACAAACATCTTACAATACAATAAGCTTAAGTCTAACATTAATGACTAGAAATACAAACAGAGAAATACAAACAGAGACATTATGTACAAATATGCGTGATGTGCAGAGTGAGTTCCGTAGAGTTGTTGCCGCTTACACCGTGTGATACCAAATACAACGTCCCCGGTTGAATATCTCGCAAATCTTCATTTTGTAGCAGTTGAACAAATCGTTTTGGAAGAAATACTTGAAACTTCGGCTCATCTCCTGGAGTGAAAGGTCCTTCGCTCAATGAAACTAGAATTGCTTCTCCATGTGTGGTTTCCACTTTCTTGATGTTATGAATAATGTAGTGTTTTTGTTCTTTTAGTTCTGAACACTTTTTAGTTAGCAGAAGGTCGGATTTTGAATGAGTGTTGAATTGATCAACCAGTGTTTGTAGAAACTGTTGTGATGCCATCTTCGTCAGTGGTGGTTGTGGTGTCTTCTGTGATGTTGCCTCTTCGGAGTCTCGAATAATACTCGTGCTGGAGCGGTGCTGTCTCCTCGTATTTATAGGCCCCGCTACCCCCACCACATTTCTGTTCTCCGCTACCCCCACCACATTCCTGCGTTTGTTTCAAGTAAGCAGCCAAACGATATGCGTTGTACAATGCACAGTTTGTTTGGCCGTGTTTAAGATCTTTTGCAGCGACGCAAATATTACCGAGATTAATGTTAAAGTCCTTACTGATAGTTATATCGAAAACATCACCGTGCGTGTACTTTTGTATCCAGTTCTTTTTTTCTAATCCTCTTGTGTATATATGTGAATATTGTTTGCAAAAGTTAAACATAATACTGTGCAGATTACTGTAGCTTATAAATCCTTCATACCAATGTATGTGATGAAAGTAGTTTGTTATCCATTTGTTTGTACTTTTTGCTTTGGTGTTAAGTTTGTTAAAAGAAAAAGGACCTTCAAACGTGAATGGGTAGGCTACAAATGTAAGCAAGTCTAAAATTACTAATTCCTTGATAATAAACCTATCATCATTATTTCGAAATGCTTGAAATTCTATTACACAAGGCTTTACACTCACTTCTTCATCCCCTCCGCTCATCATGGCACCTAGCGATCAACTAAACTGTTTTCCACACCACGGTAGGTTAAATTCCAGGCCGTACAGTTTCAGGCGCGTTGGTGTATATTTAACGTGGGCACCGTCCCCAATAGGCCTACCCCACGTGTGTTCTTCTTTACTAAGTCAAACTTCAGTCTTTTTTAACTTCTTCTTCTTGTGTTTCGTTTTCTTCTTCTTCTTCTTGTTTCTCCGTTTCTTCTTCCTGTGTTGTTTCTTCTGTAGCTTCTGTAGCGATTTCTACAAGTGGTTCAAAATCCTTTAACTTTCTCCACATGCAAACTTCATGAGGTATTCTATTAAAAATAGATGTATCCACAGGTCCGTACACGATGGTGCTATCAGGTTGTTTTTCCATAGTATCGACCAAATATTCTTTAATAATAGCGCTTGCAAATACCAACTGTCTCATGTACCTTGTAATAGGTTCTGTTGCGTAGTTTAAAACGTAGAATTCTTCACGTGACAGTAGAATCTTATTTTCATGTTGAGTCAAGTCTCTAATTCGCACTTGTAGTTGTCCGCGATGTTTAACAATATCGATTTCATTGTCACAATCCAAAAGTCGAATATGTGTTTTCCTTTCACACAAACTGTTAGTTAAATAACATTCTATTAAATGTACATGTTTCAAAAATGACTCCCAAGCATTTTGCGAAAATAAAACCTTTTTTGTTCCATGGTGTAGTATTACTGTAGGGGAATAATCCAATGACTTCATCAATCCAACTGATACACTTTTACTGATGCATGCTGAGATGGGGTAAAAGATTCGCAAAAAAACTTCAGTTAAAATGTGAGGAGGAATATTTTCTTCAACTTTCTTCTTCCTCTTTGGTACTACCTTTGATGGGTCTGCATTACTTTCCTCCTCTCTATCTCTTTTACCAAACTTTAAAAATGCAGTTATTTCCTTGATGATTTCTGCTTCACTAGTATTATCACGTTCCAATAACGGTGCTACCTCTGCATCACCTTGTACAACAGATGGAGAACTCATTTTGTAGAAGATGTTACCCATGCGACGATAGACGATCAACTGAAGACCTGCATTGTTGCTCCGCTATTTATAGGTTAGCGACAGTGGCGGTGCCGGTGGTGGTACAACGTTTTACAATACTGTCTTTACAATACCGGTCAACGGTGTGTATGTAACAATTTTATCGTGCAAAATTAAACAATACGCAGATGTATTTGCAGGTACGTTTTCTTGAAATTCCATTTCTATTTTTATATCAACACTAGACGATTTTACAGATTCATTTTGTTTGGAACAATCAATTACAACAATCGGAGCTTTCGATTCAAACTGTACGGGAGATAGTAGAGGTGTATTTGTTTTGCCGTAATATGAATTTTGGAACCTAGCGTACATATCGTATAAAACACTGTACCTTTTTTTATCAAAAGATATATTAAAGTTGTCGTAGGGAAAGAATTGTGAATTCAGGAACACTTTACAGTTTGTTAATTTACAATGGTCAAATTCACCAGCATTTTCAGTTATTATACTTTTCTTCTTCGTTTGTAATCCAAATATTACATATCTCGCTTTTTCCAAATGAGTAGAAGTTTTTACAGTCCATGTATGCCGTTGTGTTGTAGGTAAAACGGGGTATTCATGAAACTCCCAGCTTCTGAATGGCATTACAATGTCTCGATCTGATTTTAACTTTCTTAATAATGTAATCCTGTGTTCATCATTTAGTCGCACATGTGGTACTCTCCAAACAATCTTGTCTAATGTTAATTTCCAGTCTAAATTGGCATCAGTTGTTCCAGCAGCTGCTTTAATAATATCATTATCGTTTGATGATCTTAATAAAACTATTTCTTGTTTTACATTTATTATTATTCTTCTGTAGTCTTCAGCAAATCCTAGGAGTAATCTTAAAGGTACGTAGAAATCAAAGTTTCCCGAAGAGTCAGGAGCGATTGTACTTTTGTCTGGTGCAACCCATCCTGCAACAGCTAACAGATTCTTCTCATTTGGTGTTAAAGACGCTAATCCTTTCAATGTACTGGAAATTCCAACCTTTTTTGTTGAATCGACTGTAACTCCTGAAATTTCATATCTAATCTCGTCAAACAAAAATGCCATAGGATTATTTATGAACGGAACAGTGGTTCCAGCAGTACCATCAGTTTTTGTTACTTTTCCTTCAATATATAAATAACTTTCGCATGGAAGAGTATAAATGTCTTGTTGTTGTATAGGAATCCTAATTTCATCGTTATTGTTTAATTTGGACGAAGCGTAAGGGTTGTGCGTGTGATATTCCTTTTCCCATAAGGTCTCGTCGAATGTTGGACCCTGCGCTATATCCAGTATATCCATTGTTAATGACCTTTAATCCAATTTCTTCTAGAAAACTAATGTTGTCACTTGTTAATCCTTCTACAGCTGATGAGCTACTGACCTCTTCGCTGGTTGGCTCTCTCTTTTTAAATGATAACCCCATTGTCTAAGCGGATGATTTTATATGTATTCTTACAGTATTAGCTTCTCCTCTAAAGTCAATAAGGTTTCCGTCTTGATCCACTATGTTCAGCACGATGTCTGAAATGAAACTGGTGTTTAACGGTAGGTACACAAGGTTTTGAGGCTTTTCTACTATCTTGAAACCCGGTGCAACTGATGGGTAGAATGTGTGTAATATATGACGATTTTCTCCATCTCTGTAGGATCCTTGTATAATGTTACATGTAATGTCTATGCTATTAACTTTGATGATCGTCACAGTTTTATTCCCAGAATGAGTTTTATTAGGTTCTAATACTTTTGTTTCCTTAGAAAACCCCAATAAACTACCAATTGAATGTTCTTGACTAAAATCAATATAATACTTAGAAGTAATTTCGGCTTTCATTGTATTGTTATTGCCTTTTATCGTTATATTTTCTTTTCCCATATGTTTTTGTATAACTTCATTTATATTATCAATTTCATAAGCTCCTGTTGGTAAACTGAATTCTTCCAAAGCTGAATACTTTCCTTTATCATCTTTTGCCTTGTAATAATGTATTTTGTTATTAACTCCTTCACTAACGTTTGGAATAGAGTTATATGTTGTTAAATCCAATAATGCGGCTTCCCATAGTCTTCCTTTTTGCAAACGTAGCGCTGGAAACAGAATACTGCGCAAAGTACATGAGTTACCGGTTAATGACACTGTATACGAGGACATCTTAAAGTTGACTAACACTTTTAGCTAAAAAGTCTAAACATAAATTACCGCAAATGGATGTATCATCAGGTTGTTTTCTTGTATGATTGTAAAAAACATTTTCTGCCGCACGAAAGTATCGTTGAAGTTCTTTCGGTGGTGGAAGGTCTCCAAAACTGTCGAAATAATAAATGGTTTTACCAAGTTTCTTGTAACACACCCAATGAGTGCCTAATCCTTCACTATTATCCAAATTTACAATACCAGTCTCATTTTTCCACATTTTAACCGGTAATTCATCTTTCATAAATACTCCTCTAAAAAATGGGATTTTCAAACAAGAAGCATATGTAATCAGTTCTTCATTGGTTAATTCTTTGTTTTTAATTATTAATTGCTCTTTCTTATTTAATACACACGATACGGTCTTAGGTATAATCCTCCTCCCTTTTTTATCATTGACCATATTGTTGGTTTCTTTTTAGCTTTACCACTGGTAGATCGACGTTGTCTTCTGATATTACCTCCTTGTTTCTTAGCGGGTTTTTTCCCACGCCTTCTTCTCTTTCCTCCTCCAAACGTAGTTTTTGCTTTCATTGCTGCTGTTACTGCTAAAGACGCTGCTTTTTCACCAATACTCGCGTCACTAGATTTTACTCTTTGCCAAGCTTTCTCAGCAAGTGCTCTATCTGCTATTGATCTATTTTTAGTATCACCAAATTTGGAATACGCTATATCGTGCTGTTTACAAGCCTGATCGAGCTTATTTATTCCAGGATCTCCTCTAGCAAGACGTTTCTCTAATTTGGTTCCAGGACCACAATATTGATATCCTCCAGGTAAATGTAATTCCACAGGTAATAAATCAATCGCCTTGTTAACTATAGCTCCAACCGGTTTACTTAATAGAGAAAATGCTGTTGATGCTATTCCCCTTCCTCTCTGTAATCTCTCTCGATTATGACTGATGCGTTTAACCCTCGACATGACTATTTATAGCAAAACCTACAATCAGTAGGTGCACTCTATAAATGTTTTACAATGAATGTAATATCAGTTTTGGTTTCTTGTATTATATACTGTTTAAAATCCATTTATTATATAGAAATGGATTTATTAATTAAATGTAGACATATTAAATAAAAGTAGTAAAAATAGAAATAAGGTGTAATTGAAGATGTTCCAGATGTTTCTCCGCTGGTGATGGTATCGTTGTCTTCGGTAAAATGAATAAGCTTTAAATAGTTGTCATGTTCCCTTAGAAACTTGCCACTTAATCGTTGGTAATTGAATAACACATCCCAGTCTAGTTTATCTTTAAAATTGTCAATGTAATTTTCAGAGAGATTTTGATATTTACTTATTACTTCCCAACAGTTATTAAAATTTGATGTCATCTCTACGAGGAAGTCTTCTGAAAACTGTTGTCTTTGTAAAATATGGATCCAGTTAACTCTGTGAAAATAAATTCTTAACATAGTCATTGTAAAGAGGTAGTGTATGGAAAGTTGTTCCCAATCCATATATCTATCAAACCGTTGAACACATCCATCTGTCAACACTCCTTGGGGAAATCTCGGCTCTTGAGATATTAAACTCCACGCAGTAATATTGGATTACATCATCCTCTCTGTATCGTCTCTCGAATATGACTGATGCTTTATCCCTTATCATGGGTATTTTAAATTCTTTTTTCTCTTATGTAATCTTCATTGTTTTCTGTTGGTTCATTAATCACATTCACTTTATCCTCCTTTCCTAATGTCTTGACTTTAGAAGGCTCAGACGGTTTATCTCGTTGATTAGGTTTCTCTGGATTGTGTATATTTTTCCAGTCTAAATAATTGTGACTGTCAACATCTGAAGCTGCATCTCTTCCTGAAGCCCGATGGATATAATGGAATAGAGCTGCACCAAACCTTTCCAAATGTTTTTCATATTCCGTAGTCCATTTCTTGTGTACAATATCAAACATTTTCGTATTTACAGCGTCTCCATCCTGCTCACAATCACCTACATTTGATAATTTAAATTTTTTTACATCATAGCTTGTATCAGTCTTATTCCTTTTGTAAATCGTTAACAATTTTAGAGTAGCTAAATTTACTGCTTCACCATCATAAATGGGATATTGTATTCGCTTAACCTTTTACCGGAAAACCCCCAATGATCTTCGTGTACAGTTGGGGTTCTTTTTTTCATGTACTGTACTGTAACCGCATCAGACGACATAAGCGGATCACCAACATTTTGAATTACTTTTCCTTCAAAATTATAGTTGCCGTCAGGTGTTAACGGAAACCCAGCTCTTTTTTCACTATATCCAGATTTTACTCCAAACTCGGAATACCGTCCAAACTTGTCCACACTCATGATGTAACTGAATCGCTATCGTTTAGGTTCTTATATATACGTCTACTGATCAATTATTCCTTGTTTTCGCAGTTCATCAACCAAAGCTACCCATTCGTTTTCTAAACCAGTGTGCCCGGCTTCCATAGCTTCATGTAATAACCTCATTCGATCAACTAACTTATTTATATCGTTGTAATATATTATATTAGTTTTATACAAGTTTTTCAATAATCCCTTTCCAGATGTGGTAGGATCAGTTGTTTTTCTCTTTTTATGCAAAACATTTAGTTCAGCAGAAGATAAAGCTCTTCTTTTAATTTGAGCTTTTTTTGATTTCGATGGGAAAAGACTGGATATAATACTTGTATATTTTATTGACCGATTTCTATGAATAGGTAGACCTTTGGAATACTTTTTTCTATGTGCATTTGTATACTCTAATATATTTTTAAACAATTGTAAATCCCTTTTAGTGTATTTACCAGGATTATTTTTAAAGATGAGTTCAAACAAACCTTTTGTACCTTTATATTTCTTATCTCCAATAACTATATCATCATTTTCGTTTATATCTAACTTGCTATCTCCAATCATTAATCCTTTATCCTCTATTCTAGCTCCATATGTATGATAATTTCGATTAGCATGTGCGGCGTGTAACATTTTTAACGTATATGTTCTTCCAAGTGTTCCTTTAAACATAATATCCGTGCCTAATTTGCTTAAGTTGGATGGGTTAATATCCTCTTCTTCTGCTCTTGTATCTTCTACACTTGTATCTTCTGTACTTGTATCTTCTGCAATGTCCTTTTCCTTTAAATCCTCTATATCCCCGCTTTCTTCATACTCGTCGCTTTCTTCAGATGTTTGTAACTGGCCAAAACTTTCATCATTTTGAAATTCTTCTTCATATTTGGAAATTGGTAGCATTTTGTCTCCTTCGAAGCGAATTGAAGGTTTTTCCATATTTTGTGCTAATCGCTTTAAAGGTTCAGTAACAGGTTTGAATGTTGTTTCTAAAAATTGCTCTCTTTCATTTATACCTGATTTTAAAGCTCGGTTTTTTTGTCTAATAGAATCACTAAGTGATTTAATTAATAGCTTTTAATAGCTTTTCCTGGTTAACCATCTTCACACCTTGACGACTTGTACAGTAATACCGCTAATCTGTGTATTAAAACGAATTTATCAAAACCTATTCTATAACGACTATCTTTTATAGCTTGATCTTTCATAATAACCAAAAATCCATACTTTTCCGCCCATGCTTTTCCGCAAAGCTCTTTAAACTTTTCAAATGGCATATCCGCATTCACATGATCGCTATATATATATTTTAGGTTAGTATCATCTTGTTTGAATACAATTAGAATATTTGCATTATCCCTGATAAGTTGTTTTGGGATTTTGCTATAAGTTTGTCCTATATATATGCTGTCGATGTTATTATGTCTTCCCATGGCAAAGTAGTTTCTAATAGTATCCTGATTTTCACAAGATACATCGTCAAATATAAATACAGAATACGGTTTTGCTTCGTTTGGTTGCATAATGCTATCACTAGCGTTAAATTTGTAAAAATTAACATCAGTCACATCAGAAAGGATTTTATCCAGCAATTTATACTTTGGTTGATGTAGAGACTTTGAAAAAATATATAGGTTATTAAACCTTAATCCCTGCGGATTAGTGATCAAATTAAAGACAACATTGGTCTTTCCACAGTTTGAGGGACCACTTACTATACATCGAACAGTGTTTGGAAGTAAACTACCGTGTTTACCATTGTTGATTTTAACGTTATCCACAGTTAAATCATCTATGTTATTAATATTGAATCGATCTTTATGCTGAATAATCTCCATCCTGCTCAAAGGTTAACGATGAAATGAGTTGCTTGTATTAAACCAAGTCCTTTATAGGTATCCATGAATCCTCAATTTTGTTAAACCCTAACCACCGCACTTTAACTGCGTCCTTTTTTCTTTGTAATACTTTTTCAACAAGATATACATCACCTACTGTTGACTTTAACATTTCATGTCCATAAAAAGCACCTTCCAACAAATCTCCTTTGTTATCTTTTAAGATATACGTTTCAGGTACAGTCGGTTGCACTTTATACACTGTAAAAACTTCATTCGTCCAATTGGGAAGGTATTTCTTGGTAAACACTCCCTTATATTTACTAATCCGTACTTTATCACTTACATTAAATTTTCTTGGCTGCATTTTTTCTACTTTAGGCTTTGTATTTTTCTTTATGCGTTTTAATACATCTTTTGCATTTCTTCTATTTACTTTGTTAGGTTTCATACCGATAGTTCTATGAAACCTGTTGTTATAATCATTTATTAATTGTGGTAAAACATCATACCATACGTAAGAACCTCTTTTTGAAAATTGTTTATACAGTGCTCCTTTTAAGGTTCTATTGAATCTTTCTACAATAGCTGCTTTTTTCTCTGAATTTGTAGAATAATGATTTATTTTATATTTATTCATTAACTGTGCAAAGTTTGTATTAAAGTATTCTGTTCCATCATCAGTTTGTAAATGTTTAATTTTGTTTTTATCTCTTTTTATGGCTATTTCCATGGCTTCTGTTACGCTTTTACCAGTCTTGTCCTTTAGAGCAAAGCGTCTGCAACTTTTGTAAAACAATTAATAATTGTGAGTATATATTTAAATCCTTTGTTTATCCTGCTATGCGGTCGCATTTCAATTAAATCCGCTTGATATAGATCATTTATCCCTTTTATAACAGTATTTCTTCTTGGAAACTTTATTCTTGCAGGTTTGTGTAGTTCATTAATAATCTTCTCCTTCAGGTCTGACATGATGGTTTCACGAAGGCAGCTGATATGGTATTAAATATTCTTTTGTATAAATCTGCTTATATATATACATATAGTTCAAGGTCATTCAAAACTTGTGTAAAAAAAGGGGAAACACAGCTTAACATTGCTGTGTTTCCCCCTTTTTTACGGAAAGGAAAAGGATAGAGGATCTAGGACGATGAAAGGGTTATTAGTCAATAGGGTTGAGGGAATAGTGACCGAATGGTAAAGTGTGGATGTTGTCTGGAAGGGTTTGTCTTTTGTCGTCATTACAGGATAGCGCCTTTTTAACTTCAGTCACGCTGTACAGCTGATGGTTAAAACTTCTGATGGTGTTGAATTTAGCTGTAATGATGTTATCCTCAAATAAGCATTGCTTGTAGTGTTCAAAATGCACTTTCTTCTTTAAATATAAACTCTTTACACCTTTAGCTTTCTTAATATAGCTATTCTTCTTTTCTTCTTCTTCTTCTTCTTTTTCATTATAGAGTTTCAAAGAATATAGTTTAGACATCAGTGCAACAATCTCTTCAAGTAGAACACCATTAGTTTCATCCTTGAATTTGCCTAGTACTTTTTTGTGTCTGCCATTATCGTAGTTTGGATGATCTTTTGGATAATCGGAGAAATCAAAGTCGTTCTTGTAAATAAATGTACGTAAATCTTTATACATGTCCAATGTTACTATGCGATATATGAAAGCGTCAGTGTCCATATATGTAATAAATATATTTTCTCTTCCGTAGAACGCCACCATTTTGTTGTAGTGAAAATCGTACATGTGTGTTTTTGAGATGTCCAAGATTGACATGCCTATATACAAAGGACGATCCATCTTCACACTCGTCTTCTTCATGGACACTGCTACAAGTTTTTCATTAATAATTATAGATGTTCCAAAATTTGGCTGCTGTACTAGTTTCTGTAATTTTTTTGCGTCGGTAACAAGTTTAAAATTTTTGTGTCTTCTTTTGTTTTCCAATGTTTTTCCAAATATTGCATTATTCATTAATTTAAAGAAATCTTTTTGAAAGTCTGATGTAGCTGCTGCTCTTCTGATGGTATTTGAATCAATGTAGGGTTTCAACCAGCATGATTGAGAAAATTCCAAAACTCTATTAATTTTTGTTAGACGTAGTCCTAATTCGATAGCTTGTTGAACTACCCAAAAGTGAGCCACGTAGCGTTGTTTATTATTTAATGTCATCATTAATTTGGGGTGTTTTCCAATTGGTGAAATCTCTGTTTTAGCAAGAAGTGGAAGGTCATAATGAAGATCATGTAAATTTTCAGGGTATTCAAAATCGCAATCCAAAATATATCCAGTGTCACCATGTTTCGGAATTTGTAAAATATCGTCAATAGAGTCGGGATTAATCCATTTAAAGTTATCAAAAGGAAGTGGGTTTGACATAGCCCATCCGTACAGGTTATTTGCATCGAAATATCCTAAATAGGTCGACGGTTTGGTTTCATCGTAATCGGGAAGGTATTTGTTGTTGGCTTTGACATGTCTGGTAACACTTTGGGTCAATCCGCCTCTTACTCCAGCTTCAACCATTAAAACCATGTCAATGTCTGTTAAAAGTTGGAGTTTGCATTTTGTTTCTTTTAACATGGCTTGCCAAGCTAATCCTGGTGAAGTATACAATGTAGAGAGTCCAAACCGTATGCAGCAAAACAGGTGTTTCGGAATTCTTCCATTACATCACAAAGAAAAGTCCGAGTAATCTCCTAAGGTCTTCATATCTAACTCGTTCCATACTCGACGTGCGTGTTGATAGTCCTCAAGTGATATTTCCGAATCATTAAGTTTGTTTCTGAAGTGTTCTGGTGGAGGTAGTGATGTTTCATCAAATCTATGCAGTCCATCGATGTAATCATAGGGGAGGACTCCTTTTCGAAGAACCAAATCCATTTTACTATTAGGTACAATTTTGCTTGTTTCTATCAAATCTGTTCTTCTTAGATTTTCAGATAATTTCATGAGGCTTGAAGGCATAAATCTAAATGAATCAACAAACCTTAATTTAATTCTACCCACCTTTTTTGAAAAGCTTATAAATGTTTCCATTGTAGTAGCCAAAACGTCTATTGCTCCATTATCTCTTCCTAGTTCGGGGATTATGAAGTGCGAATCATAACCACTCAGATTGTGCAGAACTACGGGGATGAAATATGGTAGTTTGTAGTTCAAGTTGCAAGCGTTACAGGCTGCACCTCTGTACGCTCCCGTAAGATGATCGTGGTCACGAACTTTAACGTTATCCGGTGTAAAGGTGTTATTACACAGATAACACGTTGTTGTTGAATCATAATGTTGAAGCTCTTCTTCTTCCATAGGTGACATGGGCACCTTTGTTCCATACAGTTCTACTACTTTTGCAGCTATGTCATACAGATCATCGACAAAGTATTTGGCTGCTTCTTCACCGCGATAAATCTTTGGAGAAGATGATAGTCCATATTTTTTAAGATGGTCTTCAGTCAACGTGGATTTAATTAGTATGCAATAACTGTTTGGTGAATGAAGTTGGTATTTGCTTCTTCTTGTAACGTCCTCTTCTTGTTGTTCAAGCGGATGTAAAGAAGACTCGAAATCAGCGTAAACAGCAACAGGTACACGGTATTGTTGTATTACTTTGTCAAATTTTATCTGCGCCTTGCTGGAATGTGGCAATTTAATTCTAACCTCATAGTTTCCATTACATAACCTTTGATGTTCTACTAACCATTCTGAACCTCCCCTTCTTAATGGTTTGCCTACATGACAAAAACATCTTTTACAAATGGTTTTCTCTCCGTGTTTTTTTGATATTTGTTTAGATACAAGAGCTCCAAAGTTTTTTATATAGACATAGTGGGATATGTCCCCTTTAGTGATCAATAGCAAATCCGTATGATCTCTGCGCTCAATAGGTGTTATGCGCAAGGGGTACGCATTATTTGACGAATCTAAGCCGAAAATGTTGACAGAAGCTGAAGGATTTCGCTTTTCAAATTTTGATATATCAGTAATTGCAACAGGGTAAGTCATTCCCTGAAAATTATACTTATGTTGAACTTCTTCATATGCTTGACTTGGTCTTTCAGGATGGTTTTTTACATATTTAGCCAACATAACGTATTTAAAACATTCATTATCTTCATTTTGCACATTAATACAGGATTTGGTATCACTAATCTTTTTTGGTAAAGGGATATAGCTACTGCCACGAATTCCATAACCGTGTTTGTGCACTCTTAAGTCTAGCCCTGTGATGCTTAACAAACTCCATCCAGATCCTCTTCCTTCGTGTTCTTGTATTTTTGTCATTAGCTCTTCAAAACATTCAGATACGATTGAATCAATATCTGACGAAAACATAATAGTTCGGTTTTTTGTTAAGAAACCTCTCGGTGAGGTTTCATTTTGAATGTTTTAAAATAAAGCATCCAGTAATAGTCCAAATTTAATAAAATTTAATCTTTTTAATTCATTTTTCAGAGTTTTGCTAACCAATCCTTTTGCGTTATTTAAAAATTCTTCAAGTTTCAATTTTGTATTGTCAATTTTAAAGTGGGTTACAACATTACCCGGAAGTGCTCGGGCGTGTAGTTCCACATTTACTGATGGTCCAGGCACATAATGAATGACACTTGGTCTTGAAACTTCATTTTCTTCTTTTTCTTCATTTTCTTCTTTTTCTTCGTTGTGCTCTTCTTCATTTTGTTCTTCTTGATGTTTTGCTAATTGTTGGTCGATTGAATCTAATTCTTCTTCATTTGGTTCTTCTGTATTTGTATTGATGTTATGTTTCAATTCTTTATGAATGGTTAAAAGCCATTCATCTCTGAAAGAAGCTTTACAAATATCGCAGCGAATCATAATGTAGGCGTGCTCTTCACAAGGGTCAACGTAATAATGAAAAACACTGCAAATGCACCCCTATTTATACCCTAGAAAAAGTGGTGGGGGTACGTTTTAGGTTAAGTTTAAGTTTGTAGCTGGAGGCTACAAAATTCTGTATTTGGGTCAAGGACATTGAGCATATTTGCCAAAACGGGGAATAGAGCAGTAAATGATTTCATTTTAAACCATAAACTGATCTATTCCCCGCTTTGTATTTAACAAGGACAATTTTCTCCAACAGGAAAATTTAATATATTTTAAACTGGTAAATATTTTCTGTCTTGTAACTGGGTCAAGGTTATACAACGATATTACCAAAACGGGGAATAGAGCAGTAAGTAGTTCTCACTTTGACTACAAACTGATCTATTCCCCGCTCTGTATTTAAAGTTTGACAGTTGACAAGAAAAAAAAACAACACTTAATCAGACTCATTTGATGAATCGGAATCAGTTGTATCAGAATCATCGGAAAGAAATAGTCGTCGACGAATATGATATACCCCTCGTGCGCTATCTAAAAATAACCCATCCAAACTACTACTACTAGTGGTTGGAGTTTCATCATGTATTTCTTCAGAACAGAGAAGATGCTGATAGATTCTATAGGTTTCAGATTCCACGTCACTTAACGGTTCAATTTGTTCCATATATCCTGCTTCAAGATCATCACTGTCCATATCACTTAATAATTCAAGATCTTCCATTGCATCCATATTACTTAATAATTCAACATCTCCCAATTCGTCTTCATTTTCATTCTCACTTTCAATCACAATATGTTTTATATTTCCCACGATTGATTTTGCAGAAGGAAATATATTATCCTTTGGTGACATAGCTGCTATATATCCTAGTGCTAACACAAGTAGCAGAATGAGATAAGCACTGATGAAAAACTTCTTTTTATACGCCCCGATTTAAGTGGTGGGGGTAATTAGTGATAGGGAAGGGGTATTGTTGGCCTTGTATGTAGTTTATGAGGTTGTGTAATAAAGACACAGGATGTAGCCTTCTTGTAATAATTGGTAAATTTTGTTCTTCAAAGGAATTGGTTTCACATCTATTTTTACTCCTTCTGTTCCACGAATACCCAATCCTTTGATCTGAACATGTTGATACTCCATTAGCAGTTGGTACACACGCTGGGTAAAAGTATCCGCTTTAGCAGTAGAGTCAATATAGTGGAGGTATACCATGGCAGATGCTCTCTTGATGCAATTCACAACCAAAGTGATAACCGACTCTGCAACATCGCGCTTATATATCCGCGCCTATCTAGGTCAAGGTCGTCTTAAGAATATAAAAAAAGTGTGGACAACCTATTTACCTTCTGCAGCATGCTACAGAATTTAAATAGGTTGTCCACACTTTTTTTTTATTTGGAAAAGAAACAAATATTTACTTAAATTTGGAAGATAGGTTTTTGAACTTTGATTTTACGGTAATGATTTCCACACAGTGACTCCCTTTTCATTTCGAATTAAATAGTCTCGTCTGGTAGGGTTTTCAGGGTGGAACATACCCTTAGGTAATGCTAAATAGAACAGTTGGTCTGCGCATTTTAGAATCACCTTTAGAAAACCTTTCTTTTTAACAAAAAAGTAACGTTCGTTTTTACGAAGCCTATTAATTCGAAGTTTTTTGGGGTTCACTGTTGATATTGGTGAAGATCGAGAAACGCTAGTCTTATGTTTCAGTTTTAAATGATACCCGCATATTTCTTCATTTGAAACACAAGACCTGTGACAGCGTTCACCTTTCTTCGGACCTTTTTTGAAGATATATATACATTGACATTTTAATTGTTTTAAATTCTCAGAAGGAGATTGCGGGTTATTAAAAATTACAGACGGACGTGTAGAAAAGCCTGATGTAGAAGGTGGGTTCTCATCTCTGATTGGCTTCGGCTCCAGTGGAAGAATATCTGTCAGCGCCTGCTGAAGAATGGAAGGAGCTGGTGAAGCCAGAGATGAAGTAGGTGGTGTTTGTCCAACCTTCCTCGGCGATGTAGATAATTTGGAAGAACTTGAACTAGCCGGAGAAGGTGGGCGAGAAGTAGCCGGAGAAGGTGGGCGAGAAGTAGCCGGAGAGGATGAAGAAGATGACGATGAAGACGATGAAGAAGATGAAGACGATGAAGAAGATGAAGAAGCAGACGGGGGAGCAACAGGGTTTGCTTGAAGTGGTGGCGATACGTCAAGAGCTGGCATCGAACGTGGTGCTGGCTCCGCAGGAACAACGCATGCCAGCATCAACGCCTGCCGAAGGATGGAAGGAGCTGGCGGAGCAGGTGGAGAATGTTCAACCTTCCTCGGTGAAGATTGTTTCCTACGGCTGGACATGACGGAAACTGAACTGCGCTCGGAAAGTGTAAGCAGCAGAATGATTTTACCACTGGTGGAAGCCCTCCTATATACCCGTTTTACGGGGGGGGGATTGTTAGTGATAGGGAAGGGGTATTATTGTAAGAGTAAATGTTTTTACCAAACAATAATTTTCTCTAAGTCCCGAAGTGGGTCAAGGTCATCTGAACATGTTGCCAAAACGGGGAATAGAGCAGTAAGTGATTCTCACTTGGACCACAAACTGCTCTATTCCCCGCTCTGTATTAGGAGAAGAGGACTAGCTTAAAGCTCGCAATTATAGGCAATAAACCTGATAACGGAACACTAACCTCTCCCCCGAAAAATTATTCACCCAACAAACAAACGATATGGTCAGTTTACAACAGTCGCGCACTCTGAAACCGCAAGGACGTTCATCACTGTGTAGGCGCCAGAGTACTACGAACCGAAGTACAATAATACCTGACCAAGGTCCCCTTAAGTTTATTTCCCCGAAGATGTATCCCCCAAGATAAGCAAAATGGTCAGTTAACAACAGTCGCGCACTCTGAAACCGCAAGGACGTTCATCACTGTGTAGGCGTCAGAGTTTTGCGAACCGAAGTACAATAATACCTGACCAAGGTCCCCTTAAGTTTATTTCCCCGAAGATGTATCCCCCAAGATAAGCAATATGGCCAGTTTACAACAGTCGCGTACTCTGAAACCGCAAGGACGTTCATCACTGTGTAGGCGCCAGAGTACTACGAACCGAAGTACAATAATCACCTGACCAAGATCCCCTTAAATTTTACAGATATTTAAACAAGATTCCCTTAAATTTTACAAATATTTAACCAAGATCCCTTTAGATTTAACCAAGATAAGCAAACTAACTGAATCTGTTTCTCGTGAGTGAGGGCTAAGATAGGTAAAAAAAAGTCATCCGGTTTTCATGCCGTAATGACTCAAGGTCGGTTTTCGTGCCGTACCTTTTTGTAAGGGGTTAGGAAAGGTGTTTATTTGAGAAACATAATCCCCCCTGAGATATTTAAAGACATAAGGTCGGTTTTCGTGCCATACCTTTTTGAATAGGAGCGTGAAAGAAAAGTACATATTTCATTAGTAAATAAAAACACTTCAAAGACACTTTAAAACCAACACCAAACTAACTACAGTTAAACTAACTACATTTACTAGCAGCAAACTACAAGCGTTATTCTAACATGCTTAGTAATAAACAGACATGCCTTAAGCTAAGGTAGCATCTCTAATATACAGTGGTACCAACTCTATACTAGAGATACTATTGCGGACAGCGCAGGCAAACAGCTAGCTAGGCTGTCGGCCTGCGACTGCGAACCCTCTGCGGGCTGCTCCCGCTTTTATAGGAATATATCATGGGGGGGGGGCAAGGACTTCGACAGTAGTTTGTTCCAACACTGTATCACATACTCTTATTGTTCCAAGTCCGGTAACTGGGTCAAGGACACGTTAAAATATTTTACTTTGGAAGCAAGCTGTACTACGTTTAAACAAGGGAGACTATTATCCGTTTTACATAAAACTCCTTGCACGATCTTTTGATAAAATGGAAAAGATTAATGCCGGAGGGCGATTCCCATTCCACCAAAATACAATGCATATCATTTCTATGCAACGGTCTCAGCTCTATTTTTACTTTTAATTTAATGCCTCGGAACTCATAAGTAAGGATGGACAGAAAGGCTTCTGAAATAGCAAGCTCGGAAGGAACAAGCCAAGTGTTTACACCTACAGCTTCCATAGCGATATGACGATTTTTACCACGCTGTTGCAGTATATAAAACATTTCCGCCTCCAGTTTTTATTTTTAATACAACATTTTTGTGTCAACCTTGTCCGCATGAAATATCTCTAAGTCCACATTTCTTCCAATATTTGATCAAACGACGGTTTTTCTAAGTCCCGTCAGTAGGTCAAGGTCATCTGACATAATGCCAAAGCGGGGAATAGAGCACAACATACTGCTCTATTCCCCGCTCTGTATTGGGGAAGGGGACAAAAGACAACAAACAAGAGACTGATTTTAAACAAGAGACTGATTTTAACGTTTCTCATGGGTGAGATAGGTGATGTCAACCGGTTTGCATGGCCGTATTGATCTTATTGACAAGGCCGGTTTTCAGGGCCGAACCTTATTGTCAGGGGGTTAGGAAAAGGATGAGAAACAAGATACATTACTTTGAAAATAAAGACTTTACCAGCAACTATGTAAAAGAAACAAATTAATCAGTTAACGTTATTTTTACAAAAACAGCCGAGGTCGGTTTTGCAAAGGTCAACAGTATCACTGAAACCCGGTGGGACGTAGACCCAAACACCCGGCGTCAGGCTGCTGCGAACCCAAGTTTTGACCAAGGTTGTTGAGGGACCTGTAGGGCCGGGAGTACATATGTTATTAGTAAATAAAACACTTCAAACCAATACCAAACACTAACATATATATTAGACTAACTACATTACCTAGCAGCAAACTACAAGCGTTATCTAACATGCTTAAACAAACTAACTAAACATGCAAGGGCGCGGATCTCTTAATTGCGCGTCGGGCCCAACGCACACTTAACAGACCTACGCTGCAGCAGGCACTGCAACCCAGTGGGACGTTCATCGCAACGGGCGGCAGGCTACTGCGAAGAGACGCTCTAAATCTCGGGTTATATAGACGGAGAATGGGAAATCGGGATATTAAGGGGAAAGCGGGATAAGGGATAACCCTGCTTCGTTGCGGGATTTTATCCCGCACTTCCAAGAACATTTTTCCCTCGACCTTGACCTTGACCTTGAACATGACCCAAATGGGGGGGGTGCTCGAGGGGGGGGGGTGCTGCTCGAGGGGGGGGGGTGCTCGGGGGGGGGGGGTTGCTCATGCTCGGGGAGGGGGGGATTGACGTAACCGGTTCTAAACCAGTCCTCAGCTTTCTACCCATGTATGGATAGGGCAAGGTTTCACTTTACGACCTGCTTCACTCTGTCTGCCACCTCATTCCAGCTTTGGTTTGCAACCAGTACACACGTGCTCTATCCAACTCTATCTTATCCATTTTCTCTTCCATCCTATTTACACCATGTCTTCTCCTCTGACTCCCGAAAAACTCCAGCGCTTAAAGGAATCTTTGAAGAGGTCGACGGAAAGAAGGAGCGGGTTTAAGAGACCTTCAACTTTGAAGTATCTCAAACGGAATCTCCGTGGCCATCCGCTGTATTTTGAACAACGACCCTCGACTCAGCCTCGGCCTTCTACATCGGCTCAGCCTCGGCCTTCTACATCGGCGGCTCAACCTTCGTCTCCAACACTGACTGTCGATGAGGTGATGCAAAGGACAAGGGTGATGGGGCTGAACGACTTGGTGACGCCGTTTGAAGTCTCCAAGGTCGAGTTTCGAAATCTGAAGCGGATGACGGAGTATAAATATGTGGCAACCAACGGGGACCACGTGTTCCTGTTTCAACACACCATCCACTACATCGAGGTGCGTCTGCCGCAGTCTCTCCCACCGCCACCTCCTCTGATACCTGATACACAGGAGTTATTCTTAACCAGAAAAGATGGGAGGGTAAAGTGGGTTTTGAAGAATAAAGTTTGAACTGATCCTTATCCCGACCATCCCTATCCCGACCAACCTTCAGCACGCAAACGGTCCTTTTCAGGACCACCCTAAGCATTTCAAGTTAGGGACTTGGCCTGTACATGGGCAGGAGATTTTGTTTGTGCAGCCCACTTTGTGAAAATTTCTAAGTCCCAAAGTCCTCGGACTTGACCTTGACCTTGAACATGACCCATGTTGGGGGGGGTACAAGGTTTTTCCAAAGTATGTCATGTGGGTACTCAAATTACGCGAATTGATCAGACGAACAAGGAGGTGCAAACAGAATTTTGATCCGGCCAAGGGTATAGTAGCAGAAGCGAAAAAACTACAAAGTTTGTCCAAAGTATGTCATGTGGGTACTCAAATTACGCGAATTGATCAGACGAACAAGATGGTGCAAACAGAATTCAGATCTGACCAACGGTATAGCAGAAATAGCGAAAAAACCAATGTTTTCTAGGTTACATACTAATAGCTTCTTTATTATTGGGTTAAAGTATAGCGAGTGGGTACTCAAATTACGCGGGTTAATCAGACGAACAAGATGGTGCAAACAGAATTCAGATTTGACCAACGGTATAGCAGAAATAGCGAAAAAACCAATGTTTTCAAGGTTACATACTAATAGCTTCTTTATTATTGGGTTAAAGTATAGCGAGTGGGTACTCAAATTACGCGGGTTAATCAGACGAACAAGATGGTGCAAACAGAGTTCAGATCCGACCAACGGTATAGCAGAAATAGCGAAAAAACCAATGTTTTCAAGGTTACATACTAATAACTTCTTTATTATTGGGTTAAAGTATAGCGAGTGGGTACTCAAATTACGCGGGTTAATCAGACGAACAAGATGGTGCGAATAGAATTCAGATCCGACTGAGAGTAGGGAAGAAATAGCGCGAAAACAACACTTTCAAGGCCTGACATAAATAAATACTTTGTTTATGGATCAAACTACGACAAGTTATTTATAGTTTAAAGTATACCGAGGTAACGTTGTGGTGTGGGTAGGTCGGGTGGGTATCATACACGCTAGCGCTATATCATTATACTTTCAGCTCTTGCAGGATTAACATCTACCTATAGAGTTTGTGTTATTCTAAAGATGTCACAGTTTTACAGAAATATGACGAAGGTGTCCTTCAACAGTCCGCCTGCCACCACCTTCTACTTCTCCGACTGTGAAGATAGAAGGTCTACGCTGTTAGTGGATTGTGAGCGATTTCGCCGTAGAATACTCCATGCTGAAACATTCTTAGCAAGTTGTCTGCTACGCAAGATGCATCATATGAGTACATGCAATAAATTAGATCACAGTGACTGTTATGATTGCGTAAAAACAGTGTCGAGCAAGAATTGTTAATGTTTTCAGTTACGGAGCTCCGATCCTCACAGAGCCAGAGCTAGACCCTAACTAATGCATGTCCCGTAGTTATTGTGCGATGTGAAAACTTGGTGGGGGAAACTGGTGTGGTGGGGGTAAAGGCGAGTGTCTATCCTACATGCTTGTATCACTTCAGTATACCTGCGGCTCTTGCATAGTTCACATGGATTCGCAAATACAAGGCACTACTGTTTCTTCCACATGTTCTTCTTTTAATATTGAGCAAGCTGACAATACAAATGATGAAATACAAGTACATGAAGTTTCTAGCACAATATCTTCTGATGCAGAAGCAATAATGGCATCCCTAATAGGGTTTGACTAATGATGGTGGATGTAGTAGCAACCATCTGCCTCGCACCTGCCACCTACCATCTGCCGCCTGCCATCTGCTCCGCCCCACCACACTTTTACCCCCACCATTTTGTTTGATACCAAAACGCTAGCTAGCGAATAGTCAGTACACCTCCGGCTCTTGACCAGTGTACATCGAGCGCTCTGTTGAAATGTCCATCAAAATTAGGTGTATTCATTATGACTCTATTCATCTGGCGACTTTCCAAGACCTCGAGGTTTTTAATGAAGAGTTAAGACTTCTCATTGCGTCCGGCTACGATTTATCTTTGGAACTTTACGCATCAAAAAACAACATGGACTCTGCGCAGGAATCGAAGTATCTACCGTCTTTCATCAGAAAGCGAAGTGATGGTCGCAACTCGTCCGGATCAACAACATCGATGACAACGAACAACGGGGAACTATTGTAAACATGAATTATTGTAAATAAAATAAAGTAATATTTGTAATAGTACTACCTCGCACTCGTATCATTCGATTGCTTCATTCGATTTTTTCATTCGATATTTTTATCGAATTAAAACTATCGAATCACAATCGGATTTTACGCGTGCGAGGTAGTACTTTTTTAAAATTACCTCCCCGTGACCTTGAACTTTAACCTTTCACTCATTACGTCACAAAACCGCCTACGTCACTGGCTCAGCCTCAGATGACGTATTTAATGACTCAGCGCTTCCGGTCACGTGACCGGAAGCTGTCAATCACTTGGCCCAGAAGTCCCCTTCCCACACTACTCTAAACTGATTGGTAGAAAGAAATGTGGAGTTTTTAGTGAAATTATCTGAGGAAAATCTAAAAACCGTATTCCCATAAGATTAACATAGGAAATTTTATGGACACATTTTTTGACTTTTCTCCACAACCACTAAACCTAGCTTAGTGATTCTATGATTCTAAATACTAAATTGTTTGTTTTTTAAGCTATATAAAATGGATATAACCAAAATCTAGTGTTTCTAAAATGTTATGGTAAAAAGTTCAAAAAAAGATTTTTGAAAAATTTTAAACCCACATAAAACCCTCTTTCCATTAACCGATCCATCTGGTTTTCGAACTTAAAGTCAGAAATGTTACTCTCCATATTTCAGCTAAAATGTCATCAAAATCGGGCGCTTCTTTCAAAAGTTATAGCAGTAACGGACACACACACACACACACACACACACACACACACACACACACACACACACACACACACACACACACACACACACACACAGACAGACATCACGTAAAAACCACTTTTTTGGGTTCAGGGAGCACCAAAACGAATATTTCCACTAACAACTCAAATTCGAAAATTTTTACGAAAAAAATACTTTCTCCATATACTATGTATAGGGGGAGAAAGTAAAAATAGTATAATGACATGCGATAAAAATGCGAAAAGGAAAATATTTTTGCTACAAGTCTCTAAGAGCTTGTAGCATTTTTGCTCAAAGATTTTTTTCCCAGCTGAATCCCTGGCCAAAGGTAAGCACAACTTGTGGTGGGGAAAATTCCCCTTAACCTGACTGTTTACTTGCTAGCCACCAAGTCATCTCCGTACAGTACACAAGTTGTATAATCATCTGACCAAATAAAGTCATCGTCTGCCATGGAGAACTATTGACAGTTTAAATCAATAGGGATCATTTACATTTTCTGAACTTGGACACACATTTAGTACCTAATCCTCTAGATTAACATTTTGATATACAATTATGTTAGCGGGTTGTCACAGGGGATCACACTTAAAATTTGGAATGGAGGATACCCCGATTTACTATAGCCTATGTAGACATGTAACTCGTCAGTTGGTATTATTTTTTTCAGTGAGAAATGTCCCAAAATCACAGAGAACGAATGCAACATAATAACACTTTTCATTCTTGGGCGTTTTATGCAGATATTTTGTGGGAGCGGGATATGTTCTTGCAGACTTTTCTCAGGAGATTTTTAAGAATCTGTGCGTCTAAATCTGTTGCCAAGGCCCCCGATATAATTCCCACGTTTCCTCTCTTACCTTTAACTTCTATTTTTGAACACCCTTAAATCTAAATTTGGTTTTTGGTTCAGAAAACCATTTGTGTTTACACCAGTGTATGTGTCTACTCCACTGGTTAGTGTGCTTGTTGAGTTTTTAATTCACTGTAACATACGCATAACAATTTAGGGGAGTCAAAGTATTTTATGAAAATAATTCAATATAAATAGGTTAGTTGATTAGTTTCAGTATCAAATTTATTTATTTATTTACAGAATGTCATTACATCACATTTGGACAGGACATTTGTCAATATGAACAAGTCTTAAAATTAGTTAATAGTTAAACCAATTAAAATAAATATTGATGTTAACAAGTCAACTGGCCCAATTTCCATTAAAATATTCATCTATGGAGTAAAATGTCTTTGTTAACAACCACTCTTTAAGTTTTTTCTTAAACTTAAATGGTACAGAAAAGTGTTTAAATCTTTAGGTATTTTATTAAATATTTTTGGCCCAATATAGAGGTGAAGTTTCGAACAATGTTAATCTATGGGTAAGGTGACTCATATAGACGTCCCGATTTCGGCGGGACAGTCCCGCTTTGGAAAATACTCATTGATTCATAAAACCCAATATAAAATTTGTAATATGTCGAATACAAGACTCCCGTCGTGTTGAATTGTTCAAACACTTTAAAGCAAAACAAAAGTACCGTGTCATAAGCATTTTTTCTAACCATTTTACTGAGCTAGTGCTCTCTCTATGCCTGGTACCTATGCACCAGTAGAGAGAGTTTTCAACGCTATGAACAATTTATGGCCCGAGAGCAAGTCATGCTAGTTAAAACTAGAAACGAAGAAATGCATGTTGTTGCTAAAAAGTAACGCTGAAACCAACGAGGACGATGGAGTCCGTGCGCCGATGTCACATGATCGAGGTGATATGTGTTCTGTTGGGCTGCACTCGTTTTGAGGTTTATCGCAGATGCGCTTTCGGGGTCTCGCCATTCTCAACTGCTACTAAATATCGACATTGAATATTTAAAATCGACAACAATAAAGCAACTGCCGTGGTAACAATTTCAACATATTTTAAATAAAAACCTAGGAAACGATTTTGATGAATTTGTAGCTTACGTTCAAAATCAGTCACGTAATTCATTTCGTCCCATTTATTATGAGATTTATTTATTTGAAGTACATGTGAATGCAAAGCTGGCACTGGAAGAGGAGGAAATGGATGCGGCAACCCTCTGCCGAAATCGAGCAGCCTCAACAGAAGCGAAGTGGACTTTAAAACTTGCCAAGAGGTGCTGGAAGAGGAGGAAATGGATGCGGCAACCCTCTGCCGAAATCCAGCAGCCTCAACAGAAGCGAAGTGGACCTAAAAACTTGCCAAGAGGTGCTGGAAGAGGAGGAAATGGATGCGGCAACCCTCTGTCGAAATCCAGCAGCCTCAACAGAAGCGAAGTGGACCTAAAAACTTGCCAAGAGGTGCTGGAAGAGGAGGAAATGGATGCGGCAACCCTCTGCCGAAATCCAACAGCCTCAACAGAAGCGAAGTGGACCTAAAAACTTGCCAAGAGGTGCTGGAAGAGGAGGAAATGGATGTGGCAACCCTCTGCCGAAATCCAGCAGCCTCAACAGAAGCGAAGTGGACCTAAAAACTTGCCAAGAGGTGCTGGAAGAGGACGAAATAGATGCGGGAACCCTCTACCAAAATCCAGCAGCCCCAACAGGACAGACGTGGACCTAAAAACTTGCCAAGAGGTGCTGGAAAGAGATAAACGAAATCCAACCGCAAAGAACAGTGAAGCAAACTTGCCAATTCGTGAAAAGCAGTCAGAGCAAAGTCGTCAAGAATCCGCATGATGCTAGCAAGGTGGGAAAGTAACTTCCACGGGGACAACTCAGAACAAGTTTATCAATGCTGTATGGTTTGTCTATTAAAATAAATGTTTTAAAATGACTTTTGTTGTTCTCATTTATAAAATTACTCAACGGGTCCAATGAAAATTATCAAAATCTTGAACAAAATGATTTTCCTATTTATGTGCGAGGTGAATATATAATAATTTAATTAAATGAGTTGTTTTAGACAAAAATGAGTTAAAAGGAAAGTTAACTTTGACAAATATGGCTGAATTATTTCACCACATGGCCAGTCCCTTGCATGAAAAGAGGCATAAAATAATAAATTGGGGAATAATCAATATAAATTATTCGGGCAACCCTCTGAAATGACTGAAGGGTCCTTAGTCAATTCTTCCACACCACACAACTGGACCTGAACACTTTTCATTGCAGTTGAGAATGGCGAGGCGCCGAAAGCGCTTCTGCGATAAACCTAAAAATACCCCCGTCGCAGCAAACCTGTATACTCAGCGAATTTCCAATGGAGATATAAATGTCTTAATACTACATAAAGCCACTTACCGAGTTTCATAAAAATATATTCACAAATAAGCGATATACTGTATACTATCTTAATTATTCTCCTTAAGAATAACATTGGGGCTGAGTACGCATGTTTGCTGCATCAAAAGGACAACAAATTGGTTTTTATGCTAATATCAATATAACTCAACTAGGTGAATTCATATACCAGGTTTTATTCATTTACGTTTATTATTAAGGGAGGCATAGCATTTAGTTATTATCCATAAGAATAACATAGGGTTGAGTACGCAGGTGTGCTGCTAAGGAAGCATTTGGGGAAAAAATAGTTGTTTGAGCAAATATCAATAGACCACAACCAGATAAAGCCGTATACTAAGTTTCGTCAGTATACGTTCATAAATAAGCGAAATATAAAATTGTTCTTTTCCTCCATAAGAATAACATTAGACAACGTGCTGTGTTTAGCACTTTCAATATCTCGGTAACCAATTGACGTAGATGAGTGGTAAAAATATCAAATTGTGTGTGTGTTTTTTTTAAGCTGAATCCAATTGTAAAACCTAAAATTTGACTACTTCAAAAATTATAAGTAAAAAATTAAAAAAAATTTGGGGTACGAAACCCCCCAAAATACCCCTTCGGGTGGAGCGATCTGGCTGGTTTTCGAACTGGTTTTTGGGGGGGGGGCCACGCTCCCCCGGAATATTGGATTGATTCTCCATGCTTACTAAACATCTATTTAGGACCCACATTTTATTTAATTTTCAATCTGTTTTAGGTAATTTTTTACTACTAAAAATAAAGTAAAAAGTGAGTTTTTCGAGTAAAAATTCTTATAAGTGTTACAGATTACCAGAACGAAATTGTCAAACTTTAAAAACAAATTACATTTTTGATTAAAAATTATAATTCATTTAAAAAATATCTCCCACAATAATCTCCCGCGATAAGAATATCTTTCAATTTACACCAAAATCAAAATGTTATCTCACGAGATAAGCGAAAAATTGGGGTCTGAACTTAACATTATTCTAATGGGCGATAAAACCAATATGGCCGACAGGGTAGCCGGTTCTTAAAGTCATAAACGTTGCTTTACACCGTTTATAACAAATTTCATCAAAATCGGATCAATTTTACGAGAATTATCGTGCACACACACACACACACACACACACACACACACACACACACACACACACACACACACACACACACACACACACACACACACACACACACACACACACACACACACACACACACACATATATATATATATATATTTATATAAATCTGGGGATCTCAAAACAAAATGTTATCTGGTCTCGGGCTTAAGTCTTACCATGAGACCTATGGTAATAGCTTCTTCTCTATAGGGGAAATTCGCTAAAACAGGAGAGTTGTATCCCAAATAAATTATAATATTTCATTATCATTTAAGTTTGCCTTGAACGAAAGAAATACCTTTTATTATGCTTGATTAACTATGTTTCAAATATTTAATCAGTAAGACTGTTATGATATATGATTACAAACTAAAACAAAAACCTTGTAAAGTATACGACAAAAGCTGAAACTAAAAAGCTATAATCTAAATAGGACACTTAAATTGATACATGGGGGATTTCTTTCAAATCACTTCAAAATTGGGAAAACGTCAATCATTAGAAAAAAATAAAGATAATATTAATTTTATTTATCCTACAAACGAGTTACCCGAAATATATTATTTGCTATTACCAAGGGCTGAATGTATAGTGATGAAAATCAAAACAAATTGTCATATTTCAACATTTATTCTATTAATCTCAGACAAAACTTATCTTAAATTGGATTATTATTGGATTATTACAGCAATATGTTACCATGGATTTTTCTCAACGTGGAGAATTTGTGGGAACGGATCCTTTATAAAACTACAACAAAACTTTAGATTACAACAAATAAACACCCAGAAGACTTTAGCCAGACAGTGAAGAGCCAACAATAGGAACTTTTCCGCCGTTTTGTCTCTAGAGAATATTTTTCAACTTGGGGTTGTCCCTCCTTGGTAACCCGTTATTTTGACAAATGACTGCTGTTGTATTTCCGTTTAAGAGTTACCAAATCCAAAACTTATTTTCTCGTAATTCTAAAGAACAAGTAGTTTTTGAAGAATTACTGAATGAATTCACTATGCCAATAAAGAAAATCTAGACGTTTTGGAAAAAATATAATAAAGATTCTTTACATGGCTTTGGACGCAGTTATTAAAGATGTATTCCCTCTCTAATATTGTGATGAATAAAAATTATAAAAAAATCACTTATACAGTTTATTCAAATTACAATGTTGGTCTCAATGAAGACATCTTTTGCAAGTAAGTATATCATACTATGTCATTAATACATCTTTTATCACAAGTACTAACTGGAGTTTAGATTTTTAAAACTTTATTTTTATTAAATGATAAAATATGAGAATTATTGTAGGGAAAATACATGATTAATATGGTTTGTAATCAGTAAAACATCATAACATTAGTATTTTAAAAGCCCAAATATATTCCCTACTTCAATTACATGCAAATGCTTTACCTATTTTTCATAGCACACACTTACAAACGAACGAAAGATATGTTATCACCAAAGACTTTCTGAACATGTTTTTAAAAGAATTATTACAATTTATCAAAACTGTAAACATTTTCCAGGCCATCTACTTATTGAGAAGAAATACCAGTATTTGTTGTCATGTTCTTTCACTATTTTAACGAACATTAAAACTTAAGAATATTATAGGTGACTTGGCTTGAGTACATATTTACTGACTGTATTAGTCAAATCAGGTCCATAATTTTGAGTTTTTAAGCAACTCTTTGGAAATTAGCAAGTTTATTGCTAATGTTTTTATTATAAAAGTACCTAAACCCTATCCCTCATAATTTGTCATCTGTTAAATTATTAATATTCTGATAAATCACTTAGAACACACATTAAAGATATCGCGAAGTGATTGTATGTATCCTTTAATGGTCTATCAATACTTATTATTTAAAAAAAGAAAAAAGATTCTCTGACCAAATAAAATGCCTCTATGCTTACACCTAACGAAGATAGAGATTCGTCACCCCAAAGCATATGAAGAAAACAATATTTTAAAGATGAGTAAGACTTTAATAGAATAATAATTATATCCTTTAGTATTTGCTTGAAACTATTGCTACACTATAACTAATAAAATGCCACACAGATCACGGTAGGATATATAACAACCATGTAGTTAAAGGAACAACATATAAGTTTAAACAGCAACACTAACTAATTTATTGTATTTCAGGTTTCAACATGTGAATACAGAACGGTATATAACATCAACATAGGAGTTTATCCTGAAGATGAAGAGGAAGCGGTGGAATTGCCGGCGTTACTGCCAGAGCCAGGGTGATCCCCAGACGGTGGAGGGCCGGATGGTGGGGGTCCAGGAGGGGAGGAGCCACTGGGTGGGGCGCCCTCTGGTTTAGTCTGGCTGGTGGCACTCACACTCACAGTCGTCACCAGCACACAGGCAAGGCTGACGTACATCTGGAATAAAATGCACAACTTACTTCTGTGCACTATTTAATTGTAATACATATAATTTTATTGCATATTTTATGCAAGTATTGATTAACTGCTTTCAGAGATGACTTATTTGGCCTTTTAAGAAAAGGAAATAAGCGAAGTTACCACAACCACTATCCATTATTATTGTTATAAACACAATACAACTGTATTTTTATATTAAATCTTATTAGTTTGTCATAGTAAAAGATGTTTTAGCGAATCTCCCCTATAGGGAAGAAGCTATTACCGTAGGTGGCATGGTAAGACCTAGGCCCGGGACCATGATAACTTTTCGTTTTGAGGTCCCCAGACCCCAAAAACACCATTCGTTCAAAACTATATACACACATATATATATATATATATTTTATATATATGTCCGTGGGTGCGATAACTCTCGTAAAAAAGGTCCGATTTTGATGAAATTGGTGCAAACGTGTAAAGCAGCATTTATGACTTTAAGTTAGAAAACCAGACAGATAGACTAATCCGAAGGGGTATCTTTGGGGGGTTTTGTACCCCAAATAATTGAGTTTTTACCCTTTGAGTTTTTTACAAATAATTTTTGAAAAAGTATAAGTTTATTTTTTCCATTGGAATCAGTTTAAAAAGACGGACAATTTGGTGTTTTAATCATTGCTCTACGTCAATTGGTTACTGAGATATTGAAAGTGCTACACACAGTACATTGTTCAATGTTATTCTTATGGAGGATAAGAAAAATTGTATATCTCGCTTATTTATCAACTTATTCTGACGCAACTTGGTATATTGCTTCATTTCATTGTGGTCTATTGATATTTGCACAAAAACCCTTTTTTTGGCCGATAGTTCCCGTAGCAGCAAACCTGCATACTCAGCACCATGTTATTCTTACGGAGAATAAGTAACGTGTTATCTCCTTTAATTATGAACATAAATTAATAGAACTTGGTATGTGGCTTTACCTAGTTGAGTTATATTGATATTAGTATAAAAATCCATTTTTAGTGTTCCTTATTTCAGCAAACCTGCATACTCAGCCGCCATGTTATTCTTATGGAGAATAATTAAAATGTCATAAATCGTTTATTTATGAATGTATATTGATGAAACTTGGTATGTGGCTTTATGTGGAATTAAGATAAATTAATATGAATTGGAAATTTTCTGAGTATGCAGGTTAGCTGCTACGGGGTATTTATATTTGTTATTTGATTTTATTCACGTTGTTTTAATAAGCGAGGTCAGTTTTGATTTCCGTTGATCACCAATGGCTATTAAGAATGTGACAATGAGGCTGGCCCGTGGCTAGTAACTACCGTAACCTATATCTCAAACAGTCCATAACAAATAATGGTTATATCTGAAGTGAGGAGAATAGTCTCTGTTTTAGAGATCACCTGTAAGCTTCCGAAATTATATCATAACATTTAATGTATGGTTTCTTGGTTTGCCGTGTCGGTGAAGGTTTTATAAATAGTGAAGAGGGTTACTTCACCCAAACCTCTCAGTTACCTCATTGGCCATCAGAAAATCTTCTTACTGAATACAATATATAGCTATCCTGTTTATGAAATATAATTATATTTAAATATCCAAATTCGTATTTTTATGGAATTCCAATGTAACAGTATGGAGAAGCACTAAATCGAATACCATACTACACTGTAAGTGTAGATTGCATTTAACTTATTGATGAACGAAGTGAATCACTTTATTGATGAAGAAAGTTCAGTGGCCGTGTGTATGTGTGAGTGTGTGTGTTATCAAAACACTAAATAACAATAAAACATTTCGTAATTAAATTTTGAAGGAGACATTTGGGATACCTAAGGGATTTTTTAACCCAGCATTTGTATTTTATTTTGGATTATTAATAATTATTAAAACCAATTTTAATGTTTGTTTTTCAGTAATTGAATTGGTTTTTGTTGTAAGATATTGACTATGGTTGTCTTTAAAATGTCAGCTGGGATGTATCTTTGTTTATTAAATCACACTAATGTAGGCATTGTTTCTGGAGTACATGAGTAGGTTATGTTTTTTTTTTATTGATTTCTCTATTTTGAAATAGTTTAAAACGTGAGTGTTATGTAAATTAATGATGCTTTTTCGTGTTTGAAACAATACTTATATTTTTTCGATTTACCATTAGTTTATTTTTTACCGGAAAACTTAGACTTTATAGAGTTTAGAGCTAATTGTTTGGAGTAGTGATGATAAATTAATACAATAATTAGATTTGTAATTATTTTACTGGGACAGTATAACTCCGTAACATGGTTAATTATTTGACTGTGATTATCAAGAGTGTTTTAGACTTAGAGTGGTTTCTTTTTATTGTGAACAAATAAATCGATGGCAGTCTTCCAAAATGATCATACGTGCAAACTAGATTTATATTACATGTAATGCACCAAAATAAGACCCAACTGTCACCTATTTTCATGACATAAGACTTAGTTTTGTAATGTAATGATCATGAAACAATCCGGAAACAGTTTATATTTGTTTGCATTTTCTGTGGTGAATATTGATTTTCATAAACAATCAATATGTACAAAACTCCGTTATCCCAACTGCCTACATTGTAAGACTAATTAAGTTGTAGTCAAATTTAATTGAATAAGTTTTAAAGATTCGATGAGTTAAAAAAAGTATATTTCTGTATGTTTAACCCCCTTATTTTGGAGCAGGAAATTAATAATAATAATAATAATAATTGACAACTTTTCTCTCAAGTGATATATTTAAAACTCATCTAAAACCATCATCCGTTACCAAAAATATATTGAAACCATTGGCCGAGTCATAAAAAAACATGAATATGTCTGATGGTCATAATAGCTAGGATCTGTGATAAAATAAACGCTATCACTTAATCTAATTTGCTAGGTACACACAGTGGTTTTAAGAGGATAAATTGCTCCACTCCCCCTCCAGGGTTAGGTGAAAACATATTCCGAATATCCTCTATTGGTCGATGCTAACATACCAAGTTTCAATTTTGAATGATAATTTAAATATTACCCACAACCACCAGCCGAATATTCTACAAATGAAATAGTACTTTAGACGTGTGTGGATTGAAGTAATAATTTTTTCGGCTTTTGGCTCTTTTTTATGGCGATGAGTTTAAACTGTTGAAACTATTTAAAGTTTATGGTACTAAGAAAGATAAACAACTCAATTTTGGGACATCTTAATAAGCCCTATAATTTCTGAACCGAATATTTCTAAGAATTCAGGTGGTATAATGTTATTAAAGTCCTAATATAAACCACCGAATAAAAAATCCAAATATTTCGAAAGCGGCTCCTCAAAACTGCTCCAGAACTATATACCACGTTGTTGGTGACCAAAATGTTGTGGATAAATCTTAGTTTTTACCTCATGACTATGCCTTTTCTATCACTCCCAGTCGTATAATTTTAACGTGTGATTATTATTTGGGTTTTTTTGTTAAAGCATTATATCTTGAAAGATGTCCCCATGTAGGATACGCCGCCCACCTCAACCATAGACAACCACACTACTGGAAAAGTTACTAAGTTATTGTTTTCGTAGTTTTTAGTAAATTTAATCAATTTTCAATTATACAAAAATTGTTGTTACTTTTTTATCTCCGACCTTACAGCTCCGCCTCACTGGCTTAAAAGTTGCCATGTTATATTTATGGAGAAAAGATGATCCTCGGACTGATGCAAGGAGTTCGGTTTACTTACTATAGTGAAAATCATTTGATAATATCTTGCTATGACGACGATAATATACACTAGGCAGCAGTACGAATTTTGGCAATCTGAACTTTAAGTAATTACACAACGCCATCTGTAGGGCCTAATATAATTATAGGCGATATATACACATAAAATGGGAAAGGTGGCCTGACCAGTAAGGACTCGCATTTAGGGAGTAGGCTAGGGCCTTCAGATCCTACATCCAGCCCTGGCCATCTGTATGCAGAACTCCAAACAAGCTAAAATCCAGAATTATCGTCCCTGTCACGTGTACACTCTGGAAAAATAATGTAAAAAACCACTATGAAAAGTAAAAAAAATACCCCCGTAGCAGCAAACCTGCGTACTCAGCGAATTTCCAATGCATATATATGTATCTTAATACTACATTAAGCCACATACCAAGTTTCATCAATATACATTCATAAATAAACGATTTATGACATTTTAATTATTCTCCATAAGAATAACATGGTGGCTGAGTATGCAGGTTTGCTGAAGCAAGGAACATAAAAATGGGGTTTTATACAAATATCAATATAACTTAAGTAGGTAAAGCCACATACCAAATTTTATTAATTTATATTCATAATTAAGGAAGATAACACGTTACTTATTCCCCATAAGAATAACATGGGGCTGAGTACGCAGGTTTGCTGCTACGGGAACTATCAGCCGAAAAATGCTTTTTACCGCAAATATCAATAGACCACAACGATATGAAGCAATATACCAAGTTTCATCAGGAAAAGTTTATAAATAAGCGAGATATACAATTTATCTTATTCTCCATAAGAATAATTAAGGAAGATAACACGTTACTTATTCCCCATAAGAATAACATGGGGCTGAGTACGCAGGTTTGCTGCTACGGGAACTATCAGCCGAAAAATGCTTTTTACTGCAAATATCAATAGACCACAACGATATGAAGCAATATACCAAGTTTCATCAGGAAAAGTTTATAAATAAGCGAGATATACAATTTATCTTATTCTCCATAAGAATAACATTGGACAACGTACTGTATTTAGCACTTTCAATATCTCTGTAACTATTTGACGTAGAGCAATGATCAAAACACCAAATTATGCGTATTTCTAAGCTGATTCTAATGGAAAAAACTAAAATTAGATTTTTTCAAAAATTATATGTAAAAAGCTCAAAAAACCCATTTTTGGGATACAAAACCCCCCCAAAATACACCTTTGGATAGAGCGATCTGTCTGGTTTTCGATCTTAAAGTCATAAATACTGTTTTACACGTTTATACCAAATTTCGTCAAAATCGGATGAATTTTACGACAGTTACCGTGCTCACGGACACACACATATATATATATATATATATATATATATATATATATATATATATATATATATACAGTTTCGAACGAATGGGTTTTTTGGCATCTGGGGACCTCAAAACGAAAAGTTATCATGGTCCCGGGCCTAGGTCTTACCATGCCGACTACAGTAATAGCTTCTTCCCTATAGGGGAAATTCGCTAAAAATACCATTGGGCTTCTGAAAATAAAAATAAAAACAAAAGAATTATAACAGCGATTTATAATCAATCAGCAAACTCTAAAAGTTATACTCATGTAGTTTAAGTAATACCTGGGGACCGAGCTTTGATTGGGTAAGGTCAATCAGTTTGTTTAAATGGCTTACAGTAGTTTTCCACCATGACCCCAACTAACGAGTGCGTTTAAGGTCACTCCGGTTGTTATTATGCCTCAGTGTACATTTGATTCATCTATAATATTATAAAGAAGAGGTGGTTTCTGTCCGTCTGTCCGTCCGTCTGTCTGTCTGTCTGATGTTCCGGGTGAACGCAAAAACTACTGAACCGACTTGGCTGAAACTTTACACAAAGGTAGATCTTGAACCCATGCAACACATAGGCCTATTCACTTCCTTAAAATCCCCTCGGGCTACGCCCCGTGAAGTCCTAAGATTCAATGTTTACATTTCAGAAGAAAGTAAACATTCAGAATCTGTAATGCGAACAGCTGTGGATACTTCCTTTTGACAGCTTAATGAGCAGAAGCAAGAACAGCTGTTTCAAGCTATCTAAAATGCAAATTGCATTGACTAAAGAACGGGTAAAGAAAACACCTGTGCAAAGAATGGGTCCATCAGCTAGTTCTTTACATGAACATCTATATGAAATATTTATTCAAAATATAAACAAACAAATTTACTTCAAATCTAACATACAGAACATATTTTTTAGTTAGGCATTATAATATGTAAGTACCTTCGTAGTTAAACGTGCATCAGAAGTGTAAACAATAATATATAAAAATAAATTAACTCAAAATCTAAAATGCAGATCACCTGCTTTAGTTATCACCTGATCCAGTAAATGCTAATGCCCATAAGATTAATATGGGGATAGCCTTTGGGGCTAAACCCTAAAGGAATTTTTAAACGTGAATAGGCCTATATGTTACTTTAGGATACTAGCTACCTTCCGGCAAAATTTCAGCTCAGTCGGTTCAGTGGTTGGAGCGTGATTGAGCCACAAACTAATATAAACAAACTTTAAGCCTTATAATACTTATGATTGGTATGATATCTGATACTTTGAATTTTTTTCGGGTGTCTCTTAAGTACCTCTTAAGGGTGTAACATATTTTAGTAGCCACGTTAACGTATGCTTGATAACGTTTATAATATATATTTTGTTCTACTAATAAATACTCTAAATCACAAAACAAAAGTCCAACAAATAAATTACTCCCCACGGCGAGGCCAGCCTCTACCTGGCCGTTTAGCTTGCTTGGACGTTGCCATAGCCAGCAGCTCCTCTAGTTCCTGCTCCCACTTCACTACGTTATTCACTGGAACACCGCCGTCCCTCACTATCCGCAGCCACGTCTTATTGCAGCCCCTAGTTTTTGCCGTATTCGTCTAATTCTTAGCAGAATCGATCTTGGAACTCTTGGGACTCTGTTTGGCGTCAATTAGTCGTAGGCACCAAACGCGGCCTACACCTAGGTGTTGGCGGATTCATTGTAGGTGAGTGCTGGACCTGCGGTGTCACTGTGGGGGCGAACCATGGGCTTCTCCAAGACGCATTCATAGGAGTTTGCAGTCGCTCCTCCGGTATCAATGTTGGCATCATACTCTAACTGGGTGATGGTTGTGGAGCCGTTACTAACGACCCCGGAGCAAAGAGCACATTTGTTGGAGCCGTTGAAGGCCCTGCCACCGGCGAGTATTGTTGAATTTGCAACTAATGTGGTGACTGAATAAGCGATTGAGGAGAAGTCCCTGGCGAAGGTAGAGACGCAGGTGGTGGAGTGTATGTGCCACCGTTAGGAGAGTCTCCCTGGCATTGGGAGCACCTACATTATGTATACTTCCTTTAAAATGGCCGGATCATAACAAGTCACGCAATCATGTATGTTGCGCACTTACGCAGTTGGCATTCCCACATTTTCACTGTATTACTTCCTTATTATGTGTCGCACCCCGTCCCCCGGTTACGAAGTAATGTATTGTAGTTGTGTAATGTGGATTTGGTCAGTTCTATGACGTGTGTCTGCACAGTATGCATTGTTTTATGGTTTCTGTGTTTTCAATTTTTCAATTTCAAGTTTAAAAGTCCAGTTTTTTCACAAACAATTAAAATGACAAGCATTCATTTGACCTGTACTCATAACATACACGAAGCAAGAGCCCAACAGAAACGCAGGTGGTATTTAAAAATTGCAAACAAGTCTCGTTTTCTTTGTCTATTACGGACATTAGTACCTGAGAATATGCTGGGAGGGCCTAACAAGAAATCAATAGCGGACACAATAATGAAATGTCTACGCACCCCTCGAACCACTAATCAGCTACCGGGAGCGAGGGATGGGGTGCGACACATAATGAGAGAGTACTGCAGTGCGAATTCGGAAACGCCAACTGCGGGAGTGCGCAACATATATGATTGCGTGACTTGTTATGATCCGGCCATTTTTAAGGAAGTATACATAATGTACGGTCCTCCCAATGCCAGGGAGACTGTCCTAACGGTGGCACATATACTCCACCACCTGCACCTACAACTTCACCAGGGACTTCTTTTCAATCGCTTATTCAGTCACCACATTCGGTGCAAATGCAACAATTCTCGCCGGTGGCAGGGCCTTCAACGGCTCCAACGAATGTGCTCGTTGCTCCAGGGTCTTTATTAACTGCTCCCCAACCACCACGCAGTTCGAGTACGACTCCAACATTAATCCCGGAGGAGCAACTGCAAACTCCTATGAATGCGTCTTGGAGTGGCCCATGGTTCGCCTCCACAATGACCTTGATGACCCTGAATTGTTACGTACTACTGCTACATTTATAAAACGAACTACTGCCACTTACATGGAATTTTACGTATATGGCTGTAGTTCGGTAACGTTAGTTATTGTCGTTGTACAACTGGCCTCGTATGCTAACCATTAACAATTTATTAGCCAAGACTTTTCAATAACTTAAAGCAGCTTTGGACTTTCTTCAAAAGTTAGTTATGGTTCAATTATTTCAAATAAAGCAGCTGGCATTGCGCTAACATCCAAAATTTGTCTGAAGTTTGAATAACGAACAACAACTGAGTGTCTGTTATATGTCTACATCTAAGGGGGTTAATAATTAGTCTTGTACCTTCGGCGAGTGTTATTAATTATTTAATTTCATTGATAGATTTCCTGTTGTTTTTCTTAAAATTACATTTATTTACTGTTGCAATGTGTACACATTGTACGGGAACATAGGGCGTCCTTGTGGTAGTGTTTTAATTAGCAAACAGGAAATCAAATTATTGCTGATATTTTGGTTTTGATGGATTTCTTGATTTGGATATTTTTGTTTTATTAACGAGGTTAATTGACGGTCTTTATTCATAATACTCATAAACAAAATTCAAATATCCATTATAGCCAACACAACTTTACAAATTTTGATCAAACCACAACTTAGTAAAACTTTTGGATAAATAGTTAAATATCTTTTTAACATTATTACTAGTTGCAGTTTCAATGTAAAGTACTTTTGAGGCTGGTTAATTTAGAATTTACTAAGTATACTCCACCGGAAAGTTCATTAGTTCTGACATAGACGGTCAGCCACAGGTTACACATTGGGACTATACATTCCTAATACGCAGTGTGTGATTAAGAAAGTCCTTAAAATGCTGCACTTTCAATGTAAAGTCCATCTTCCTTGTGAAGATGGCATAAGATCTGACATATATCTGTAACATGTATTGACAATCTACTTTTGCATTGGTCCTTAACTAGCCGCACTTTCAATGTAAAGTCCTTTTGAGGATGACTATTATAGAATTTACTGACCATAATCCATCGAAAATTTCATAAGTTCTGACATATAATATCGGTAACATGTATTGACAATCTACTTTTGCAATGGTATAGACGGTCAGCCAAGGATTACACATTGGGACTACACATTTTTAATGCTTGAGAACGTTTGCAAATCTCGTTAGTTTTATAATATATCAATACAGATTTTCTCTAAGCATTTTAAATAAAATTAAACTGTTGAAAGTATTAGTATTTATACTCGTACATTCACGAATTTGGGACCTTTCTCTGTCAGATTAAAATATAAACAAATTATAATTATTTAGATATGTTGCACATGGTCTAGATATTTGTTGACCTATTGTAAAAGTGTTTGGCTAAAAAACGTGTGTGTTAACAAAGCTAAATACATAAAATGTTCATTCAAATATATCTTTAAAAAATCAATCTTCGTTAATCCTCTTACGCGAAGAATGAGCGTACACCTAGTATATGACAAAAAGTATAGTTTTTCAGTTTAAAAATAATAAGGGGTGGAGTACCATTCTTAGACCATAAAATCGTTTAGATTACCATAAAATTAGCTTATTTACTAATTACTTAGATGTGATTATATGCCACCAATATTTAAATTGCTAGTAGTATATTTAATACATAGGAAGAAGACGGTTTTTTAATAAATTCTCAGTCTGAAAATTAAAAATATAAACAATTGAGTTTCAAAAACAAATTTCATATGATTTATAACAAATGATTTAGTGATTTATATAAACATACAAATTCAAATAATAACTAATTTATTTTAATATTTTAATATTTATAGAGAAGTGTATAAATAGTCTTTAAATAACCCTTTTCTTTAAAAAAAAACAGACAACACTTTGACTAGAGTATTTCCAATTTTCCTGTTTAATTCTCCTTATTTACTATAGGAACAAGTTTCATAAAATCGTGCATTACCCACCTTACCTATCGTACCTTACCTATTTTACTTACCCAGACACGGGAAGCCATGGTGACTGAAGTGCAATGACGATGTGCAAACCCAGCGCTGTTATTATACGTGTTGAAATAATTTACGACCTTCGTGATGCAAAAGTGACATTGGCAAACAAAGAGTTTGTGAATGCTATTGCATTCCTATTTTTAGACATAATTTGATAGTAATGACAGCTTTCCTTTGAAGGGACCAAACGCTACACCTGCTTTCATGAATAACCTCTAATTTAATTATTACGTACTTTAAAATATGTAGAAATCTGCATTCAAGTTCGTAAAGTAATATAATAATATAGTATGATGCATAACATATTTAAAATCCAATTTATGTATGTTTCTCGTAATGTTGACTGTTTTTATTTTACTTACAAAAACTGCAATTTAGTTTGATTATTAACTTGAGTTCATTTATATATACTTAATTTCAGACCAGCAATTTTTATTCCACCATAAATTGTACGCATAATATAATTTCAATTACATCATTTAGATTTAGGTAAAACGTGGTCATTGCTAATCCACTCTTAAGAAAATAAATTAAATGGATGGTAGCTAAAATAAACAGTTTTTTTAGATGTCTTTGGAAGACCAGTAAAGAGTCAACAATGGTAACTTAGCCCACATTATGTTTTGAAGTCGGTTTGTCAACTTTGAAACGCCCACTCTAACAGCTCTACTTTGGCAAATTACAATATCGTTTCACATACCTCAAAACTAATGGCATAGTTAAAGTAGTAGAGTAAGAAGTGTTGCTTGGCTAGTTATAAGATCTTTTAATATAGAGTTTTTAGTAAATAGTTTTACGATTTATTTTGTAATATTTTTCATCGATTATGAGACTCTTCCTCTAGTAAATTGTACACTTAAGAATGTTTTTATTTATAGATAAAATTGTTTTCAATTATGCATGTTTCAACTTGTACTAAATATGTTTTCAAAAGCTAGTTGATATTTAATTTGAGAATAATTCCACTCTACAAATTATTTAATTTATTTATTGGTATATTAACTTAACTACGAAACACTACACAAGAATAAGCCAGAACGAAGTTCTAATTAATTGCCCAAAAGGACATTTAAAAATGTATTCGTTATTTATAAAGGTATATGTGCGATTTAAAAGGGTTTTAAAATTTTACTTGCTTTCGTATATGTTTTGTGACATGGTTTACTTTTAACCAAAAAAGTATATTAAGAAGTCATGTAAACATAAAGCGTGCCGCAGGTGGGAAAGAGAGGAGATATTTATATCACACTCTTCCACACAATTCCCAGTTCAATTACCTTTATTACACACCGGAGATCCTTTCAAATAGTAGCCTATGTATCAGGAAATAATTACGAAAGAAGATATTTTCATGAAAAAATAATAGTTAACTTGCTTAGTTTGCACGTTACCGGTCTTCCATTATTATTATTACCAACAACAAAAGCTCTTATTAGAGTACGCATTAATGGCCGTAGGCATAATATAAAATGTCATTCTTTGATAGAAAAGCCTGTTGCAATTCATGCCAAAGAGAATTCACAAAATTTAGAAAGTCATTTACTAAAGGGCTCAATTAAGTTGGCTACTGACTGTCAAACTAAACATATAGGTCAACCTGAGCAGGCAGTTATCAAATATAAAACCCCATTTGGGTTTAACTTAAGATAAAATAAATTGCATGTATATTGTTTTTATTTATTTAATCACCTAACTATTTATTAATGTAATTTATTTATAATATCGTTTATTATTATCTTTGTCTCAATACATAGTATTTACACCTTATTTGTCTAAGAGGTTTGATTTATTGTAAAATGAATTGTAAATATTAATTTGTTTAATGTGCAAAGCCCTGCTACAAAATCAATACAAATATATTATAACCCAATCACCTGAATCATAAATGGTATTGAAATAAGTCAACTGTTTAACTTTTTGTTTTTGGTTTTATTTACTTTATTTGAAAATTGCTTCCGATGAAGGCCTAAGCAAAAAACTTTAGTTTGTTAATAAAAAAGAAGGAGTATTGATGTTTTGTATTATTAACCATAGTTTTAGCCAGTAAATGTTTCTTTTGTGATACGTAGTATAAATTTATTGATTTATTTCATCTCTAAGACTTTTTTTTAGTCGGTATGTGATGAGATAATATTACATTTTACTTCTAAACATATACACAACTTTTTACCAGTTTCTGAGTCAATACAGTTCAGATAATAATAATTGAATAAAAGATTATTTTCTTTCAAAACTCAGTCGTTTTGTCTAAATTTTAATTTTTTTCATATTGTTTTGATTGAACATTGTCAATCAATGAGTAAGTTCCGGCTAATGATAATAATATTTATGTTTAGTTAGTTAAAATAACTTTGTTTTCTAAACATTAATGATACAACTTTGGACTTGAAATACATTTAAATTATATTGTTTTACGAACTAATTAAGTAGTCCTGGAAGGAATATTTGATTTTACTAACATTATATAAATATTTCTAACTAATTTGTAAATGTTATTTTGTTAATCAAAAGAACTTCTATAAATTAATACTCTCCAACACTTAAGCTACGCTTAGTTAAGATTTTGTATGGACTTTTAATCGTTGGAAAGCTATAATATATAATTTGCATGTCACAAATATTGCTGATCAGGATAAAGCAATCAAACTATGTGTATATTGTTCCCAAACCAAACATGCATCAGTACACAACCCTCCTTTGAGTCAACAAACCAACTTGGAACCACCAGTAACCACATAGTTTGGCTTTAGCAGAAAGTTTAACATCTCACAAACTCTATGTAAACTTCATGTACACAACTTTTCCCCAAGTATATACATGTTTTCACTTTAGTCATTTATACATATTATTTTTAAGGTATGGTTTAAGTATTTTTTTATTTTTCTAATTGAGTTGCTGATGCTTATTACTCCAAAAAATGCTGTTTTTGTGGTCTTTCTGACTATGTTTATGATTATAAATTTATACAGATCTAGGGACCAAACGAAACCACTGGTACGACATTCAATTATGCAGATACAATTTATATATATCTCCAAATGTGTGGGTTTTAAGGGTCCCTGTAATCCCATAACAGCAAGAAACAGAAAAAATTTCTTAAAGACTATTTCAAGGATTGTGATTCATTATTGTCTATTTGTATTGTTCCGATCCCCCAAAAATATTACACCACCCGCATCTCTGACAAGGATATGAAATTGTAGGGATAAATAGATTTAAAATGCAACTTATTCTGTATTACCCAAAACCCTACTTTTGATACAGTAAATAAGATAGCAAAGTTACATTTACCAATGGACTTAGTAATGTAAGCCACAATTCAACGTAGTTTGAATTACAACAGGCTAGAGATGGGAATTCCACTTACTTCCCAATAGTATGTGTTTCATTCCGTGGCACCTCACCGAACTGTATTGTCATTCCGAACTGAAAGTCGGACTGATATATCGCGTTAAAGTGATTACTTGGTATCTAAATATTAATACGCTAGGGGTTTTTTCTTCACAGTCATAACTCGATAACGCCTGGACAGATTTTAACGTTTGATGTGTCAAATTAAAGGAATTTTTACGTAGATTTGCCAATACGTCTCAGATTTTTAAGAAAGGGCATCACTTAAATACAGTAAAAGTCTGAATTTTTGGAACAGTGCCGCTATCCGACGGCGAAAGTCTAAACTACGTGTTGATTGAAAGTACGTTCTTTTCAATACTTTTAATATCAGATGTTTTTTTATATTTGTTTACAACTGAAGTATCCTTTCTTTGGGTACAAACTTGCTTGGATAACTACAACAGGACAACTACTGAGCTTTGATACGTTAAGAAAATACCTAAATGTACCTTTATATAAAATGCTTTTAGAAAGCAGAGGAACAAGATGGTTCTCTCAATCACCACAGTTCATTCCGTCCATTGGGCTGTTTCTCGAATGTAACTTGTCCTTGTGAGCATCAATAGGACTGTTATTTCCCCCGCTGCCGTACTCAGTGCCAGTGTACTCATTCACCATTCTACTTGACCGCTTTCTGTTAGTCACTACTATCAGGATGTGAGGTGTGTTACCTGCATTGCTGCTGACATCAATTTACTTGTTTATATTAACAGATCTATCAGAACCAAATAATTACGATTACCTTATCTATAAGTGTCAATGCTGAATAATCTCGATTCAGTTACATTTTATGATAAGAGCGTCATTCTGAATACTCTGCACAGGAATCGTGTTTTTGTTTCTAAGTAATCTGTCATGCGTTTGGCTCTAAGATGTGGAAAACTGGTATTTGAACGAGTTCAAAAACCAGATGAATCGCACCATCCAAAAGGGGGGTGCGAAAAATGAGTTTTTTGTACCCGAAAAATGAGTATTTTTCGGGGTTTTCACATGTAATTTTTATTTAAATCAAATTTTAATTCATACCATTGAATTCAGCTTAAGAAAAACAAATAATTTGGTATTTTTATCATTACTCTAAGTCATTTGGTTACTGAGATATTGCAAGTGCTAAACACAGTACGTTGTTTAATGCTATTCTTATGGAGAAAAATAAAAATTTTATATCTCGCTTATTTGTGAATATAAACTGTGTAAACTTGGTATATATCTTCATCTGGTTGTGGTTTTTTGTTGTTGGCACAAAATAACAAAATGTTCACGAATGGTTCCTGTAGCAGCAAACCTAGGTACTCGGTCCCCATGTTATTCTTATATTATTTGTTATATATTGCTTTTTTATATAGGTATATGAATGAAATTTGGTATGTGACTTTGACTTTGGTATGAGTTCTATTGATATTTGCATAAAAACCCATTATTTTGTGTTCCTTGTTGCAGAAAACCTGCGTACTCATCCCCAATTGTTATTCTTATGAAGAATAATTAAATTTGTATTTTTCGCTTATTTGTGAATATATTTTTATGAAACTTGGTATGCGGCTTTATGTGGTATTAAGACATTGGAAATTCGCTGAGTACGCAGGTTTGCTGTAGCGGGGGTATTTTACAAATTATTTAAGACAGAAACTTTAAAAAATTGGTATAAATGTGTATCTTAATAGTTAAAATAAGTGTATAGAATTTCGTTGCTGTAACTAAATCAATTTCAAAATGGTGGCCGTTCAATGTTTTAATATTAAATTCCACGAAAACCATTATAACTATAAAATACTATTAAGATAAGTAAAATACCCCCGTCCCAGCAAACCTGCGTACACGGCGAATTTCCAATGCATGCATATGTTTCTCACAACCACATTAAGCCACTTACAAAGTTTCATAAAAATACATAAATAAATAAGTGATTTATATAATTTTATTTATTCTCCATAAGAGTAACATTAGGGCTGAGTACGCTGGTTTGCTGCAAAAAGAAAGAGAAGACATATGTTGTTGTGCTGTTATCAGTATAATTCAACCAGATGAAGCTAAATGCTAAGTTTTATTAATCTATGTTCATAATTAAGGGAGATATAAAACTTTACTTATTCTCCTTAAGAATAAAATTAGGGCTGTATGCAGGTTAGCTGCTACGGGGATAATCAACAAAAAAATCTTGTTTTTCAAATATCAAAATACCAATACTAGATGAAGCCACATACCAAGTTTCAACATACATTAACCTAGGTTAATAATTCAAAATATTATATTATTTGTTTTTTAATCTCTATAACATGGTCAAAACCAAAATTAAGTTTTTTTTCAATTTTAGGGTAAAAATGCCAAAAACAGATTTTTGGACAATTTAAAACCCCCATAAACCTCCCTTCCAATGGTCCAATTTTTATAGTTTTCGAACTTCGAAGTTATGAGTGTCCCTTTACACATTTGAGCCAAATTTCATCTAAATCGGACTTTTTTTTACTCAAGTTATCGCAATCACGGACATGTATATATAAATAAGAACGAATAGCTTTTTGGCAACTGGGGACCTCAAAACAAAAAGTTATCACGGTCTCGGGCTTAAGTCTTACCATGAGACCTACGGTAATAGCTTCTTCCCTATTGGATAAATTCGCTAACATTCACAATTAAAAGCCAAATAAAACGACACCTTATTTACTGAATTCGAATAATAAACAACTAATTTGTAACGACTTTTGAAAATCAATGTAATTTCCATAATACCAAAATACATACCTAAAACATTGTTTAGCAGCACATATGAGACGCTGCCCATCATTAATCAGCTGTTTATTAATGATGAATTATTTTAAAAAACTAGAATAGCAAATATAACATAACGATACAAAATGAATTTAAAAGTCAAAGTGACGTTCTTCAACACGGTTGCAGATCGACAAGATCTTCTAATAGGACCCTATATTTTTCGTAATAGTCTTAAAGACCCTATGTATCTTCTCTTTCACAGAGACATTCTCCCTGAATTGCTAGAAGACGTGCCACTTCATATTAGACATGATATGAGGTTTCAACATTATGGGACTCAAGCTCACTTTGGTAACGGCGTCCGAGACTAGCTAAATGCTACAGTTGAGCAGAAGTGGGTTGGACGTGGTGTATCGGTACATTGGGCTGCCCGATCCCCTGACCTCACTGCGTTAGATTTTTTTCCGTGGGGGCACATGAAAGAACTGGTATACAGTACTCCAGTGGAGAGTGAAATGGACTGGGTTGGCAGAATTAAAGTAACTTAGAAGCTGCAGCGAGAATTCATGAGGATGTAATTGTTTTTGAACGAGTTCGTCGTAGTACAACGTTGTAGACACTGCAATTGTGTTTAAAGCCGTCACTTTGAGCAACTTTTATAAATTTATTTTGTGTCTTTATATAATATTTGCTATTCTAATTTTGTAAATAATGCATTACTAATAAACAGAATACATATTAATCCACAAAGTATTTCTTGAGTTATAAAATAATTTGTATAAAACACATACAGACCGACCGACGGAAAACTGGTCCCCGGACACCCATATTTCTATTTTGAAATATATATGTCTCGAGTTTTTTTTAGTTTACTTTTATGTATCTGTTACTTTTAAAAATGTATGCTTTGTTAAACTTAATTTTAATTATGGCTCCCAAATGTTAACTTAATCTCATAAACCTAATACAGGATAGACTAAGACGGAAATTAACACTTACAAAGTTTCGGCGTTTTACGAGTAAACTTTCCCAGCTGATTATACTTTGAGCAACCGAGTGTTTTGTATGTTTTTACATATTTTCATAACTTTCATCTTACTGAGAACTTACAACTACGTTGTCTAAGTTGAACTTTGGAAGAAGACTGAAATATTAGACAGTCCAACAGTTAATATTAATTTATTTTACACGTTAATGAGGTCTAAAATACATAATTAGCGTGTTTTGTACTAATGTTTTTTTGGGAAAAATAACTTTGATTATTTATTGTGATTAAATTGTTAGCTCGATAATCGCTACCTGTAACTGAATGCGATAAAATTAATCCATAAAACTACATAATGCTTAGTTGCATTTCTTGGAGTCTTGTGTATTATTTTGAGTGAAAAAAGGAGCTCTAAAATATAGCTTTACTTTAATCACGTGTGTGCAATTTCAAACCTCATCATTGTCCAATAGACAAATAATTAGAAATTAACAGGCATAGAACAGTTATTAGATATCAGTATTTAAACAAATATGTGTATACGTAACTTAACATGATTTTTTCAAATTGTATATTGTGTGCATATTTTTATGAAAATAAGTCATTCAATAGGTAGGACCATATTGATGAACTCATCAAATCTGGAAGAAAAGTGAAAATGTTATTAAGTATTTAAGGGCCTTTTACTTGTTGGTTGGATATGATTACAATGTATATTTCTGGGAATAGTTTCGCTTAATGTAATTTGTAATATTAAAAACTATTACAGTTTGAAATAGTATATTGTATTAATAGTACCGAAAGTGGCCCCGCCGGTTAGCGCTCATGTGTTATGTGCGTGGCTACGCAGTTATGTGATTTTTCAGTAACCTATTTGATTTGTTAGAAACATTTGTGACAGTTATTTGCAAACGCGAAAATGCAACAGTAACGTTTCGCTATGTGTACTGAATATATACTGTTAACCATTTTATATCTGCTGATTTCAAACGCACAAATGCAGTGGAACAAGCTTTAGTGCTCCTAGTGGGTAAGCAAGCACAAAACTAAGTTAGAGCAATGGAGAGTCAGCTGATCGTGATTTCCTTGCTTTAAATTTTTGTTCGCAGCTGTTTACCTAAAATAACTACTTTCAATGCGGGTGTGACAAATTATAAACTGTTATGGTCACAATTAATTGTTCCAAGCATGATCTCCAAAATATGCATATACAACACGTTGTTTTAAATTCCCGTAAGAAGATTTTCAGTTTATTGTAAACAATACATACACGTTTTTACTTCTTAAAATATTTATTGCGGTATGAAAATATACTTTGAGATCGATTAGTATGTATAATCTTTAGTTAAAATATGTTTGATATTGAACAAATAAGTTGTATTAATGCTAAACGATATTTATTTTAACAGGATTTTTTTCGTCAATATTATCAGTGATCAAAGCAAGGTCAAAAACAGTGATGTCATATTAAAATGTATAATTACTACTAAAACTATCACTTTGGTTAGGTACATTTCACTGTATTTATAATAATAATAATAAAATAATGTTACAAAATAAAATTAGCGATTCATCTACCCTACAGTATTAAATATTATTATATTTATTGGGAAATAAGCTCTAAATTTAACCAACCCCCAGCGTTTGTATCAGCCAAAATAGCTGCTGATATGGGTTGTACAGGTTCGTGTTTGTTTATCATTTACGCCCCAACATGTCTATTTAACGCATACAACGATGTTTGCCGTATAACACTGAGTTTATTTTATCTGACCATGCAGCCTTAATTTTTTTTAAAATTTGAAATAGGTTTTGCCTAATGTTTCGAATGAGTTGTATGACGAAATATGTTATTATGGTATTATGTAAAGAAATGTAACACAATTTAAATAAGTTGTATTTATACTTTATTAATAACGTTCGTTTTATTTTCTAAGGGTAGTTGTGAAAGGAAGCGGTTAAAGTATATTTAATAAGGTGGAACATTTATTTATATATATATATATATATATATATCAATAAGTGTTCTCCTTATGTTCCCCTTATTAAATATTCTTTAACCGTTTCCTTTCATAACTACCCTATATATATATATATATATATATATATATATATACAGTATTATTAAACTAGCGTGGCAACTTTTTAGACATATAAATAATGACGATACATGGGAGAAAATTATTATGAATTTAGGGCTTGAGATTTTGAGAATATTATGTATTAAAATCATATAAGGTGAAAAAGTTAGCCTAAAGAATAAACTCACCCTGACATTTTCAACTCTTCGATATTATATATCGTTTATTTCCCAAGCCATCCTCAATAAACTTAACAATCAGTGTTACAAGCAACTAGGAAATGGCAGTAAAATGATTGCCTTCTACCTTATAACTTGTATATTCACTAATTGCAAAATAAATAGAAAATGTACATAACCGTATATATGTTTTTTATTAACTGTTTACGTTTTGATTTGAATGACTTATTACGACTAAAACTACAACAAACGGAACAAACGGAATAAGTGTGTTTTTTTCCTGAAATAAATCCTTTACTTGCATCCCTTGTATACCCGTTTATATAAATTATCGGAAGGTAGGGAGGAATACTGCTTCTAGTCATTATTTGGTCAAAAACCGTGATCCTTAACATCTTTCCTTTTTTATTTGTGTCAAGTTAAATTTGCTCTGAAGGATTTAAACCTATTTTGAATTTCATAAACCGTCGAATACCTTACACAGGAAGGAAAGCAAATCAACGCTCACTTATATGGTTTACGGTTGAATTGTGTGTGAGGAAGTGGCGTCTAAATTATCAAACTTTATTTCAAGTTAGTGAGCGAGCATTGACACACCTCAGCTGTAAACTGAAGTAACGGTGTTTGGTAAGGGGGTGTTTGGTAACTTATAACTGAATAATTCGTGAATTATAGGATTCCGGGGTACTGATTTTAAATGATAAAATATTTTTACCTGCTTTTACTAAATCCTAAATTGTCTTTAATAACTTGTTTCTCCAAGGTGTAAAACTAATATCCATTTTATCAGTTAAATATGAATATCACTGTAATTGATATGTATATTAAATGTAGCTAAAGTATACAACATATAAATTAATTACACAAATTATTACGCAATAACAAAAAATAAAAAAATACTGCAATGACTTTAAATATTTGAGACTATGGACTAGACCCGTAGCAATATACAATGTAACACATTAAATTATTAACGTTGATTTATAATATAAAAAAACAAGTTAAATCATAGGCTTCATGAAACAGTTTAAATCATAAAAATATAGTATTTAATTTCTTAGGATAAATGTGGGTATTTGAAAAGAATTATTAATATTTCATGCGACGAAGTTATTATAGCAATTCAAATGACACCTTATAACTAACATCAGCTGGAGCAAGTTCCAGGAAGTAATTAATGCCCAACTAATAGTCCTTCAGTTATCGCTACAAAATTCGTATGAGCAGCAGATCTCATTGACTAAGGGAAGTAGCGTCGGTGTCTGACTGTTAGAAGAAGTATAGTTCCCACCCAGGAGCAGCCAGCTCACACCAACCATACCGACCTTGTTTAGTTTGTTCTAAAATTATTTTCAGTATCTGATCTTTTTGGCATAAAAATTATGGAATTTAAGACGTTATTAAATTTTCCAAAATGACTATGTTAGAATGCGTTTTTAACGTCTACCCGTTTTTACTCATTATTTTTAATCCCCTGCCTTACTGTGGAAATAAAAAAAAAATATGTTCATATTAAACACGAAGTCATTCATAATCATTGATATATGTATTTATTGTTTTACAACGAACTCATACAACGTTGGAGAACCATGCGTCTTAAATACTGTCGATAACGTCGAGGAGCTGTAATGAATTTTGTTCTATTAATTACATTGCAAGGTAATTTCTCAGAAGAAAATTTACGAGTAAACAGCAAAGTTGGATTTCACACTCAACTTCTCCAGATGTTCAAACAGACGAAGTTTATGTTCATAAGCCAAGTTTGTTCGTGTAAAACATTAATGTGTGTTAGTGTACTTTACTCTTTAGAAGTTAAGTATAGAAAGTTTAAAGGTAAGTTAATTACCAAAAGTGAAAAATTAATTTTATTTCCTGTTATAATAATTAATTATGTTGTTGATATTTCAATACGTTCAAATATATTCAGATTTTAATGACTGTATCGTTTTGTATGTTACTCTTCATGTTTACCAAGCAATATTTTTACGGTTAAGGTCTGACCTTCGGTTTAACCAGCCATGACATTAGAGGTATACTACATACTTCCAATTAGATTTAGAATACTGAAAGCTGAAAAGTTATCTAATTGCACTTAGTTGAGAATTTTCAATGAGCAGTAATGCATTGGAAGTTTTCAAGAGGAATGTTTTAATCTTTTTATACGTTATCTCAAGTGCTCTTCTTAAGAATAAAAACCATTTTCCAATGTTTGTTTATATTTACAATTCTAGTATATGACTGTCGAGGAACCTTGACAGAGGATTGAAATTTCACTTTTTGTTTTTAAAGAGTTTTAATTTCTGCTGATGAGTAGTCAATCAAGATTTAACAATTACTAGAGTATACTGCATATACCGTTAACCGTGTATATATTTCATCTGTTATCGTTGAACAGATTTGATCTAATTGCTTGTTTTATTTTATTTGTGCACAAAACTCCACGAAATAAAATAAAAGAGTATGCCTAAGCCAGATGTGTACCAATAGAAAATTACGATACACCTTGTAGATTGGCTTTATTTTTTGATTAATAGTATACCAATTTCAAATAATCGTGCATGAAAAAATTTAATTACATTTGAATTACCAAAACAGTGTTAATCTGTTTTCAAATGTTGGTTTTCAAAGTTTACTAGTTAAAAATATTCAACATTTATAGGTAATCCACATATATTTTTCTATTTATATTGATATAATAACACAATTTACATATATGCAATTTATATGTATTTTATAGGTGTATATATTTTTTTTATCACTTTTAAAACTAACTATTTATTTCTCTACAGCTTATTTAAAAAACCTTACGGTTTTGGAAAACACATACAGGCACCTATGTGACGAGAGTGAAGAGTGTCTTCATTGGTAAACTGTAACAATGGATTTTATTTAAACTACTCACACTTCCCCTTTAAGTGGCAGTAATTATGTAACGTTGTTTGATGTTGTTTTTTTCTAACTTGGGCTGTTGACTAATGATAACTCAGTTACAAGTTGAACGCTCAGATATTGATCTCTCTGAGTTGAGTTGAGACAGCTTAATATTCCTGAGACATCCAAAGTTGAAGACGGGCAACCTCGTCAGTTGACTCTCAGTCTGTTTGTACCTCTGGTTTATACTGAAGGATTTTCATGGCATTACTTATTTTTATGTTAGTAATTACGTTTTTGCGGTTGCTGTTATCTTTTTGAAGGGTGATCAGATTATACCTGCATGACAAAACTGATATTTTCCAATAAAATCTTAATACATATATTTATTTATAACCACAAGCTAATACTAGAGGTTCTTAATGGTGACTGTTAAACAATAATCATTTGACCTTAATATTACTTAAGTCATTTATTTACATAATTAGTTAAGAATGACGGCGATTTTATTTTGTAGCACAGTACGATAATTTTATAATAAAAATAAAACAATTACATTGTGGTGGTAAATTTATTTGTATCTATTTGTAATAAAAATAATATAAAACTTTATAAAATTAAACTGGAGTTTTTTTTATTATAAATATGAATATAACATCCAGCGTTTTGAGCAATTTATTCCTATTAGTAACGAATTTTTAATATACGAATATAAATATATGAACTTAAAGGAAATTTACTTTTAAGAGATCTGAGACCTAATAACAATAAATGAGTATACTTAATCATCTACCTTGCTAGAAAAGTTCTGAGATGAAATTAGGGAGTATAACACCAAAGTTGGATTTCACGCCGAAAGTTTCTCAGCTGTTCAGGAGCAAAGAGGCAAAGTTTACGGTTATAGGGCAAGTTTGCACGTGTCAAACATTATTACAAAACTAACTACTTTAATCATTAATCTACGTATTTAAAATTATGATGTTACATATGAGAAGAAAATAAAGTTAATGCGATTAGTAAAATTATTTATGCGGTAGTAAATTAAAAATATGCCAAAAAAACCTTTTTGTGTTAATTTAAGTTATATGTTTAAAAGGTATATTGCAATATATACACTCATGGAATAACTACTGATAATAAATATTCGAATATTCTTTTACGTTACTGTGTGCATTAATACAATTTGACATCAAACACAAACAAAATAAGTCAAACCAAGAACATAAATATATATATATACGTTTTGCATATTAAAAGAAAGTTGAGTTCCTACACTATATATTTTGGACAAACTATTTACTAAAAACTATATATTTTATTAAACTTAGTTTAAACATTAGTTGTAATTTGGCTGTAGTATATAACTTTTGGAGGCAGGACTTTATGCAAATTATTAACATCAACAATTTACTCAGACAAATTAATATTCAATTTATACTGATGATGACATGCAATTACCCCAGTGTTGTCGTTTGCTGCCTACCACTACTACTTATGTTTATTTTAGTACCGTTAGCCACGTTAGAAATAATCAGCGTAATGTTGGGTTTGGTTCCGCTGCCTTGAAAGTCGTCTATGTTAACAGATATTCCACTTGAGTTGCTTGGCATGGGAGCGCTTCCACCTAGAAGACCACCTGGGAGCCTTGTAGGAACCCCTGGAACGCCTAGGGGTGCTCCGCCTGGGGGTGCTCCGCCTGGGGGTGCTCCGCCTGGGGGTGCTCCGCCTGCAGGTGCTCCGCCTGGAGGTGCTCCTCCTGGAGGTGCTCCGCCTGGGGGTGCTCCGCCTGGGGGTGCTCCGCCTGGAGGTGCTCCGCCTGGAGGTGATCCACCTGGGGGTGCTCCGCCTGGAGGTGATCCACCTGGAGGCCCTCCACCTGGAGCTGCTCCGCCTGGGGGTGCTCCGCCTGGGGGTGCTCCGCCTGGAGGTGATCCACCTGGAGGCCCTCCACCTGGAGGTGCTCCACCTGGGGGTGCTCCACCTGGAGGCCCTCCACCTGGAGCTGCTCCACCTGGAGGTGCTCCGCCTGGGGGTGCTCGGCCAGGGGGTGCTCCGCCTGGAGGCGCTCCGCCTGTAGGTGCTCCACCTGGGGGTGCTCCGCCAGGAGGTGCTCCACCTGGGGATGCTACACCTGGAGGTGCTCCACCTGGAGGTGCCCCGCCTTGGGGTGCTCCGCCTGGAGGTGTTCCGCCTGGAGATGCTCCTGGCGTCCCAAGGCGTGTGGCCCCACCCGGTGCCTGAGCTGCTGCTGAAGTTCCCGGAGCTTGTGCACTTGATACTGAGGTTACAGCAACCACCCTTGGAACGGCAATCGCTCTTGGAACAGCTAGGTGTGGAGTAGAAATCACAGGAGGTGATATTGGAACTCGTATCTGTGACTCTACCAGCAACACGAAGAGAAGAGTTGTGAAAATCGTCTGCAAGAAGATAATTTAGTTTGATATAGTAAAATAAATAATATTTTATCATCAACACTATTACTAATAATCAACGTTTTGTTAGGTTTAATTCCGTTTCCATGGAAGGCATAAAAACATGTTTTAGATGGGATTTTTGAGGTCGACTTATCTTATTGGGTTCATTCAATTTAAGATTAATAGTAGTATTTTGTAATTTGGCGACAACCTAAATAACACTACAAATCTTCTTGACATTTCTAACACATATACTATCGGCATTAAACGAAGTGTACAAATACGTACAATAATAGCACCTAATTTTAATCACCCAGTAACTTAACAATTACTTTCATCCTGTGTTTTGAAGCGCCAGATGATTAAAATGTAGTGTAAAATGCAATAAGATCTGCTAAATTTGTTTTGTTTCATCTTACAAGTCGTTGTTAAATAATTCTAGCCTCATGAATAAACAAATAAATAATATAACATATTTTTCATCAACCTAGGAACTGCTTTACCAAACAAAACATCTTTCGATATAAAAAAAACGGATACTGTGACGTACGTCCTGTGATCTCAGTAGTTTAAAATTACTTAAGCTAAAAACTCTTATATTTTGTTTAGTCAAATTTACATATTTGACTGAGTGTGTTACTTATTTATATATATTATGTTGCTAGTGGCCTTTTTGGGGCTTGAGCCCCTAACATTTGGTTTTTGTATTTGAGATTCTTCCTGTTTACATGTTGAGGAAAATTAATACTTTAGTAATAAACGGTTGAAACTAAGTTTTCAGTGACTACTGAACCGATTTACAAGATTGATGTGTAAAATTAAAGGAGATAAAGTGTAAATTTGTCGAATGTTATCAGAACTCATATTCGTTCCTAGGGTTACACCCACCTGCCCTTCAAAAGCTACAATTTTAATCTTATGGAAGAATTTTTAATCAGTATTAATCATTGAAATTGAGCATTTGACAGCTGTTGAAGGTATCAAAGCACATTACAGAAGCATGATTAGTTTTTGTATGCTAACTTCTGGAACGACATCACAATTTAAACTGCTCGAATTCAATAAGCTATATTTTCTAGTCATTATTAAAGTAGAAACCCTCGTTAATAAGTTAACAGAGCAGAAGGTAAAATCACACTATAAATAATCACAGCTGATCATTATAAAATTAAAAACATTTGAAATATTTGTTGTATTTTAAGATTAAATTGGAGGAAAAATAAGGACAAAAAAGAAAATCAGGCTCCATGGAGATTTTTCATACCTAATTGTTTTTTAATGATCATAGTTTCAACCTTCTAGAACCTACAACACCTTCAAAAACGTACAAAAATACAGATAGATATTTAGCTTTTTTCTTATTGTTTCCTTACGTAATATTTTTTCCTTACACATTAAGATTATGTTTTGCAAAATAGATTTATTTTATTTTGTTATACATTTTTACAATTTATTAACCAATTAATTATTTAAAATGAATGCTTATCTGCTTATTGACGCTATTGATTTGGTCTAATGTAAATCACTAAATTCACTTATCTTTACTCACCACTGTAGAGAAGGACATGTCGTTATATAACTACGTGTTGCATGGACGCAGGACTCCGATGAACTGAGTATAAACCGATGAATTGCCAAAGTGGAAAACATTGTGTAAACAAACAAACAACGATGATTATACATTTACCCACTCGAGTTCTGAGTCAGCAACATGTCCATTATAGTGAAATGCTGTGCACTGGTATTTAATTTAAATAACATGAAATTATAAATAATTAAAGTGAATCCGGTAAACTTTCATACTTTGAAGCGTACAAAATGTTCGGTTTCCTGTAATTTTGATCATTACCAAAAACACAAAGTGTTGACGGGTTGCCAAGTCCTTAAAACATATTAGCTTATATCAAAATGTATTCGAATTCAAGTATAGAATCGTTGGTCTGACATTGTTTACTATCACAAATTCCTTAAATATGTTAAAATAAGAATGCTTGAAAGATTGTTGGATATTTTTGATCTGTTCTTGGCCAGGATCTAATGTATTTTTATAATACTTAATAACAATTTTGTTAACTACACTTTATTTAGATTTATAAATTTCAAATTTATCACTTTGCATCAGTAAAGCTGCTGGCCAAGAACAGATGAAAAATAACCAACAATCTTTCAAGCATTCTTATTTTAACTTCTTTAAGGAATTTGTGATGACAAACACTGTCAGACCGACGATTCTATACTTGACTTGGAATAAATTTTGATATCATATGTTTTATGGACTTAGCAACCCGTCAACACTTTGTGTTTTGGGTATGATATCACTATTTTTCCTTAAAATTATATTATAGCTTGCTATATATAAGCTATAGCATCAAAATAAAACAAAATATATGTCAAGGCCAAATTTAATCTATACCTATAAAAGTCAAAGCCCTCACTCACTCATCACGAATTATCCTGCTTCCCATTTACATAGAGAGTTGAATTGTTATGCTCTGACTAGCTGTATCCCGCAGGCTTCGCCCCGCAAATGGTTACCCCCGTACCCCCCCCCCCGTACCCCGTATACCCCCGTAGCAGCAAATCTGCGTACTCAGCGAATTTCCAATGCATACACATGTACCTAATGCCACATACCAAGTTTCATAAAAATATATTCACAAACAAGCGATATATACAATTTTAATTATTCTCCATAAGAATAACATTGGGGCTGAGTACGCAGGTTCGCTGCATCAATTAACACAAAAAATGGATTTTTATGCTAATATAAATATAACTTAACTAGGTGAAGTCGTATACCAGCTTTTATTCATCTATGTTCATAATTAAGGGATACAGAGCATTTAATTATCCTCCATAAGAATAACATGGGGGCTGAGTACGCAGGTTTGCTGCTACGGGAGCCTTTGGCAAAAAATATTTTGTTTGAGCAAATATCAATAGACCACAACAAGATGAAGCTGTAAACCAAGTTTCGTCAGTATACGTTCATAAATAAGCGAGATATGAAAATTTTCTTTTCCTCTATAAGAATAACATTAGACAACGTACTGTGTTTAGCACTTTCAATATCTCGGTAACCAATTGACGTAGAGGAATGATCAAAATACCAAATTGTGTGTTTTTTTAAGCTGTTTATATACAGTTTCGAACGAATGGTGTTTTTGGAGTCTGGGGACCTCAAAACGAAAAGTTATCATGGTCCCGGGCCTAGTTCTTACCATGCTGACTACGGTAATAGCTTCTTCCCTATAGGGAAAATTCGCTAAAAACGATTACAGTTGTGTGTACTGCATTCCTTGGTTAGCCCGTGGAACTTCTTCGAATCAAGATCAGCTATTTGTATTTTCATCAGCTCAAACAAAAATTAATGTCCATAAGGAATATATGGGAATTTTTTGGGGTCTCTGGCGGAACCCTAAGGCCATCAGATCAGGACGAACCCAATTTAGTTTTCCTATTTTATGCTTAAAAATCAGTGTACAAAATTTCAACTCTCTAGGTAAATGGCAAGTAGGAGAATTCGTGATGAGTGAGTGAGTGAATGAACCAGTGAGTGAGGACTTTGCCTGTTATAGGTATAGATTATTTAGGCATAAAATAGGAAAACTAAATGGTTTTCATCCTTATTTGACCTTTAGGTAGACCTCGACAAAGTTCTCATGTTTACTTTCTCCCCTTACACATAGTATATGGAGAAATTATTGTTGTCGTCAAAATGTTCGAATTTGATTGTTAGTGGAAATATACGTTTTGGTGCTCCCTGAACCCAAAAAAGTGGTTTTTACGTGATGTCTGTCTGCCAGTCTGTCTGTCTGTATGGATGTGTACAGAGCTAGAGCCCTAACAAATGGTCCGATTTTTATGCAATTTGGTATGTAGGTACTAATCCACGATATCTCCAGGCTTTTTTGTGATTTTTTTAATTTTTGATTTTAGGGTAATTATCCCCCAAAAACCACCAAAAAACATGAAAAATTGAGATTTCCCAAAAACGGCTGTAACTATTTTGATTAAACTTTAGTCGTTTGTAGAAATTTAGTTTCAAACAAAATGACACCACCCTCATTTCTGTAAAAATTCGGGTTCAGAAATTGCAAGACTTAAAATATCAAAAATTCAGTTTTTTGATTTTTCTTTAAAAACATAAATATAAAAAACATTACTATTCACCATTAAAAGAGCCCAAAAACTAAACAACTTAGTATTCTGAATTACTATTCCACGATTGCTGGTTGCGGAGAAAATTTAAATTTTCATTTTGTGGTTAACTCAGTATGTTGTCCGATGTTATTCTTATAGGGAATACAAAAATTACTATTTCTCTCTTATTTACTCATCTATTTCGTTCAAACTTGATATGCTTGTCAAGTTAGCATTGACCAATAGAGGAAATTGAAATATGTTGCCCCTTAATAACCCTGAGGGGGGAATAGGGGGTATTTCCCCTCTTAAAAGCACGTGCCTAGCGATGGATTCTGTAGTGCCTCTTAAACAGGGATTTGGTTGGATATTTTTGAAAACAACTTGTTTACAAGATTTTCTGTACATTCGACCGCACTTTTTATTCTACATTCAGTAAATAAAAAGTAATTTATTCATTAAAGTTGGGCTAAAAGGGAGAAAGTATGTGTCAGTTCCCTGATACCGTTTATTTCCTTATGGACATTCATTTTTGTTTGAGCTGATGAGAATACAAACAGCTGATTTTGATTCCTAATAGTTCCACGGGCTAACCACAGAATGCAGCACACACAACTGTCATTTGCGGGCCGAAGCCTGCGGGCAACATCTAGTATAACATAAATTTAATTTTCTTTAGTTTAACGTCATGTTGCCTATGAGCATTTTATATTTTCGAGGTATCCGTGAGGAAAAAGGGAGACAAAATAGCAAATTTTAATCTTGTAAGTAACAGAATGTTACTGAATTTAAATCCAAATCATCTTATAAATGTGCACTTGCACAGTAGGTGATAGCCTTTTTACTGTTTCAACGATAGTTTTTTTGCCAGCAAATGTATGTGACTCCTTTTGCACATGCCCAACTATGTTGAGATGAGCGCAACAGAACCACTAGATATGAAGTTATTTTTTTCAAATATTCGTCAAATAATATTTGGTGGAATTTCGACCATTGGGCGGTCTCTTTTGTGCCCAGTATATACAAAGATATAATATTTTATTCAATTTCCAACTGCATTCTCTACTGGAAAGAGTACACTACTAAAAATATATTTATTGAAAAATAAACCGATTTTGGTGACAAGTATATAGGCGAAACTATTATGTTTAAAATTATCGTTTGTGTGCTATTTGAAAGCCCTTAACGTATTTTGGGGTTTTGGAAAACCCACCTTCAGGGCTTGGCTCCCTAAACTCTCAAAGTTACAATGTTAACATTGTGGCAGAATTGAAATCAATCTAAATTGATCATAATATAACAACTGTTGAAACTGACACAACACAGTAAAGAATCAAGAACAGCTGTTTAAAGCTAACCTCCTGGAATGGCATCACAATATAAACTACTAGAACCGTATATGAGCTGGATAATGACGGAATAAAAATATTTACTCGAATTCGAGCAACATGTTTCGCTTGTATATTTAAAAAAATACCCAATAGCAATTATGCTCCCCATGGACTTACAAATTTTAAATGTGCTTATGGAGTTATTTTATTTAGTGAAAAGTTTCAGGTAATGGGAATACATAATTACAAAACAATAACATAAATCATCATTACTGGGTCATTGTGGAAAATTAAATAAAGGTCAGTAAATAGGTATCCTATGTTTAATATATAATGAACCATTACTGTGTCATTGTGTAAAATTATATGCAGTTCAGTGAATAGGTACTGTGTTCAATACAATGTTATATTCTTTTAGTGTAATTTTATTGCGTTTGAATTTGAGCACGTTTTCATTAAAATTAGGTCACGCTTCAATATATTACACTATTTCATATTATGTGTGTTTCGTATTTTGTTATATTCGATGTATTATATATAGTATGTATATCTTAAATTATTTAAAAGATTATCCTTACCTCATATCCCTCTATATCCTTTTGTTTGTTTAAATACACTCAATGATTTAATTTGAATTCACAAGTGGCAGCTGATCAGATAGTTATTTTGGAACACATGCGATATTTAGAGTTTTATTTACGTAGTAAAATTTAAAAAAAGCCGACATTACAATTTTTAACAATTTTGAAAGTAGAATTTGGAATAATTTTTTTTTTTAATATTGCGTTTGCTAAGTTATAATTTAGGGTCAAATGTGTAATCTGTGAGTAAAAACAGAAGTCTATTCGAACTTTCGTTCAAGTTTGATGAAAAATAAAGTTCTTAGGCTTTATGAACAAAATGAAGTGGATAATTTGTGAAAAGTGCCAAAACTACAAGATTTAGGTTACTTTTATACGTTAATTTCTCGCTTCTCAGACCTTTCTTAAACCAACTGTTGTGATTTTTCGTGTTCAGTGAAAGGTTTTAGCATATAAATGCACAGCCAGATTCACTTAATGATGTAATACGCTATTTTGTAAAGTGAAAAATCGCCTCATTCTGGTGTTAGTATAGCACGGGTCGTGTGGTGGACTTGGTGACGTGACACGACCGTGCCACTAGTTATAGTTTGGATTTAACCACATTAATTAACTTGTGATCTTTGGAAATAATAGAACCGTTAAAACTCACTTACCATTCCATAAAGTATTTCGTCTGTGTTATTATTTTATATTTTATTGTTAAAAAACAGACTATTTAATTAGTTTGTGGCAGCCGCACTTTGCTACGCTAATATTTAAAACTTTTTTTTAAAACTAGCTACGTACCCGTCCTTCGTACGGTTTGTATGTATAAATATTAGATTAATTAAAGAAAATAAAACCCATACAAATTTACAATATTAAAATTGCATTTTACATATTTAATGTACAATTAAATAAAAGTTAACTAACTATACTGGCAGATAGTTCCGGGCACTGTTGCTAATTCGAGTAACTCTGTCAGATAGTGGTCATTGTTAAAAGAACGGTATTGAAAAATTGTTACGTTCGTTCCTCGCTTTGGAGATCTACCTATGTGATGATCTCCGTTGATTGTTGATTAGTGGACGTGAGGATGGCACAATCACAGAGCCAGGCACTCTCCAAACTAAACTGTTTATGAACCTAGGTAAAAACAAAAAACAAAACTGTAAATCAGTAAATTCTGTGATTCATTGATTGTGCCGAGTGAAGGAGAGATGTTTATGAGACTACATTTATTTTCAATGTCCCAATCTCAACTTTTAAAAGGGCATAAGAAAACTCATCAACATGAATCATTAACTCATTAACTCATGAATCTTCTCCAAAATACATTTTCATATTTACTGTCAAGTTCAGACGCTCAGTGGTCGGCTACATAAAAGATATTTTTAGAGAGGCGTAGATCTCGTCCACCCATTTCTCACGCACGACAAAGTGTGTGAAATCTCCAGAGAACAACACCGTGGCTCCCCATGATTTTGTTTCTTATTCTCTTTAAGGTATCAAATTTCAGATCTATTGGTTGAGTAATTGGTGTGTGATGATTAGCACGCTTATAGTAAAGGCCAGTGGGCCAGAGTGCTTAAGTGTATTTGTATCTGGAATAGGTAAATGTCGGCATTGAGCTATATCCCTACGTAATTTCAGATCAATCAGTCCAGTAGTATGTGCAAGATTGTTAAAAGATTTTATTTTGAAATTTCGTATGTTCCTACAGAGTTTTAAGTTAAAAATATCTAGTAAATACTAATACTCATAAGATTGCCACACAAGTAAATTAGGGAAGACAGGGTGTCTACCGGCCCGGAAAATCACGGATGTCACGGAAAAGTATCGTATTTTTAATATCAAGCACGGAGTTTTTGATGCCTTTATGACCGTGCCACTATGACTGAAACCAAAAAGGCAATATTAATTATTGTCATGCTTGGTGGTAACGGACAAAAGCTTGTAGAAATACGATAAGCCCACCAGGAATTTTTAACGTATTTTTACTGTACATCTGCATCATGAGGGAAACCACCATGCAACATTTTATTTTCATAGACATTCTGGATTTTTAGATAAAGTGATCACTATGTCAGTTAGTGCATGAGTCTGACAAATATAGATTTAGATCATATGTCCACTCTGTATACTTATATATTACCAATCTTCATTCAAGGTTTTAAATAATAACTGTCATATCCACTCTGTATACTTATGTTATTTATTACCAATCTTTACTTAACATTTTAAATAAAAATACAACATCTGTTTATAGAATAACTATTCTTAAGTCATCATCTGGTTAAATATAAATCAATTCTTTGTCCCTAAGAATAACCTAGGATCTTCAAAACCCTGGAGTCCTAAGGTGATTTCCAAAAATTCAATGAGCCTTCTAACAAACATATAGAACATAGAAAAAAAGTTTCATCGAAATCAGTTTACCCGTTTTCCTGTGAAAAGCGAACAAAACGTGACCAAAACCGCACGAAATCACGTTTTTGATCGGCCGCCATTCTTTTTCCAAAAAGTGTATGCCAGTTTAAAGTGGCCTAAAGCCTTCTCACGCATGAATAGAACAAAGAAACAGAGTTTTATCTATGTTAGTACGTCCGTTTTCCCGTGAAAAGCGATCAAAAACCCGTCCTTGAGCGTTACCGACAAACAGACAGACAGTAATGTAGCAAAGACTTGTTTTGGCTTCCCGAGGGTGTAAAATGTGAAAATATGGAACAATTTCATAATTCCAAGCAATGTTTAGACAAGACTCTAATTTTATTTATATAGATAGCTTGTTTGATATACTCTCTGTTACCTGCAGGCTTCGCCCCACAAATGATTTAAAAAATATATGAAAGTTGTTTGTTCTGCATTCTGAGGTTAGCCTGTGGAACTACTGGGAATCAAGATCATTTGTTTGTATTTTCATCAGCTTAAAGAAAAGTTAATGTTCATAAGAAATACATGAGAACTTTGTCGGTATCTCTGGCTGAGCCCTAAGGTCAGAGCAGGTTAAAACCATTTAGTTTACCTATTTTATGTCTAAAGAATCAGGGTACAAAATTTAACCTCTCTAGGTAAATGGGAAGTAGTAGAATTCGTGATGAGTGAGTGAGTCAGTCAATGAGTGAGCGAGTCAGAGAGTGGGGTTCCTTAAATAAAGCCAGTTAGTGGCGTATTAGTGGCCCATTGCTTATTTTAGATGTTTTTAAGACTTGACGAACATGAAAACATTTAATTGATGTTAAAAGCAACAATACTAAATCAAAACTAAAGAAAACAACTAAACGACAGATAATGTATTTATAATCTACTTATATAAAGCTTGACGGGTTCACTTACTAATTCACTGACATAAGCTTCCGCAAACTAATCCCCCTCGACCCCATACTTGAATTGAAGCTCTTGACGAGAAACTGCCGGAAAAATTGCCAAAAGGTAATATTTTTGAGTTTTTGAGGCATTTTTGGGGCGGAGAAAAATCCACTTTTACATTTTTTCGACTTTGAGCGCGTTTTGTACGGAAACAATAAGAGATGGAAAAAAATTTAAATAAAAAATTTATAGAAAATTTAATTTCCAACAAATGATTTTCCGTCAGATCTAAGATCCGATCAACCGTTTAGCCGCTATTCATCAGAGAAGGATTAATTTTGAGTATTTTGGCCCATTTCAATGTGTATAGTTTTGGAAAGCTGTTTAAATAATGAAAGCACACTATCTTTGGCCAATACCACATGTTTGTATCAGCTGATTTAAATAAACCGCCCGTGTAGTCGATACTAATTTGCTCACATGATGTTTTTATAAATCAGCTGTTACAAAACAAGGTGAGCACATTATAGCCTACACGGGAGGTTCAATATCGTAAATATTGTTTGTTCGTTTGTTTTTTTCGATATTGGAAAATGTAATCAACCGATTGTTAGTGAATTTCCTATGGAAATGTGAACTATTAGAATGACCCGCACGGTGAAACTTAAGCCCGGGACCACCATAGAAGTTCCTAACGTGAAGCCTGAACACGTTTTGGGGGGTCGTTCAAAATTATATGTGTGTGTGTGTGTGTGTGTGTGTGTGTGTGTGTGTGTGTGTGTGTGTGTGTGTGTGTGTGTGTGTGTGTGTATGCACTCTGGCGGTCGCATTTTTTCCGATTTGCTTCAAATTTGGTAGGGGTGTTCCTTTCTATAATTAGTTAGACAAGTTCGTTAGGCAGAACAACCGGAAAACTCTAATCCCATTTTTTGGGATTATTCTTTCAAATTTCGAGTTTTTGGGCCCAAAAAGCCCCGAACGTATAATTAATGCTTATATTAAGATGGAAATTAGTGAAGGGAAATTTTTAAGCCCTCTCACGCCATTCTATCATAAATATTTACCCAGTTACTTAAGAAAATGTATATCGGCTTAACACAGTTCGTTGTCTTATGGGATTTTTACATTAGAAAAGCATGTTATTCATTTGTTGGTGTATTTGTATCATCCCTAGCAACCTTGCACCTACTTTCAAGCCTGACTGGACCTTCTCTTAACCTTATAATGCGCAAAATTTTATTCCTAGCATTGCAAGTAAATGAAGCCAGGAGCATCAGAACAGCAAAAAAATCAATGTTTTCAGATTTCAATAAAATTGGAATAAATGTATGTTTCTACACTGGTTTTGAGTTTTAAAAGTTTTTAATGTGGAAATCCACTTCCCTCACGCCAGCGTGCTGCGTGCGAACTCGTTTGTTCTTTCGAATGAATTTAACCCGGTAGCCCAGTGTATATGTTGTCAGATGATTCAAGACCCGTGCTGTGGTCACGGGTTTGAATCGTACTTTTTATGCTTACTTTTTGAAGTCTGCAATTTCTGTTTGATTTGACTTTATTTTGTTTTTACACATTCATTTATTTGTAATTATGTTACACAACGAACAGCCAGCACACAGTGCTCTGCGGAATTAGGTTAGGTTAGGTTACTATAATTTAGTTGTGAACTGAAGTCTAATTTGTTGTTATTTTTTACACGTAAAGCCATTTTGTAGAACTGATTTAACATTGCAACCACACATTTGTATTTATATCTGATTGACTTTATAACAGTACATACATAGCCTACATGTTTTTAAGTATTTACTTCTAATTAGCCTACACAATTGAAACAACTTTATGTAAAATCTATGTACAAACCTGCTTCTAAACTTAGGCCCTAACTTAAATCGTACCTACCTTAAGTTATTCTTTTCAAAATGTTAAACAGTTTAGGGGAGCTAACCTTAGAATTTATGTAAATGTAATTTTGTTAAAGAAACATTAAGCCTACATATCATTAAGTATTTCATAACAAGCTAGGACTACCCATCTAATCAATCTGTCAGAACCAAATTTAGCCTTTCATACTAGCCAAATTATATTTCCAACAAACTAAAAAGACAGTGTAGTATAAAAACAGTTTCTAATATGTAGGGAAGAAGTTAATAACCCAAATGGTACAGATTGGCCTATTTATTTAAAGCTTGAAATGAAAATGCTAAAATATTATGTAAGGTTAGGGACTGTTTTAAGTGAATTGTTTTCTCAAACTGAACTGACAGCCAGAGCCAATCAGAAGGCAATAGAGTGAGGATAGGATGTAAAACATAAAGAGACCATAGAGGTATGATATTGTTATATTGTAGCACATTTTTGTCATTTCTCTGAGTATTTTTATAATGTATATGATTTGTATAATACTTTTGAATCTTAAATAATAGTATAAAAGAAATCATAATTTGAGGTTACTTAATGTAAAGTCAAGAAAATAGCAATTGTAATTATATCAGGCATATAAACTCTGTAAGTGAATATTTTCTCTCACAATTTGATAATTTTTTTACATGAAATGTAACATATATTAAAATTAAATAGTGTTTTTTATTGATTTATTTTACTATTAACGTGATATTAACAGCTACCAAATGGTTTACATATAGTATGATACAAGTATGGAAAAAGTGTTAGCAGTGAATAAGATCTAGAGTGCAATGGTTATTCTTGTGTGAAAAGGAAGTGAGAGAAATTCAAAATCTAAAGTGGTGGTGAAATGGGAAGCTAAAGAAGAGAGACATATAGTGAACCAAATAATCATATTTTAATCCATTTGAATCTTTTAAATTGTAATCTAAATTATTTGCAAACTATCTTTAATTTAATTGTATTTATTTAAATTTTCCAAATTTAAACCAGAGAACTTTTGAAACAAGAAAAAAGACTTTTGAAAATTAGATTTCAACATGAGGAAATACTAAGTTAAATCCATCTCAACAAAGCTCTTTGTTTGGTAGCTGCCGCTAAAAAAAAGGAAACTCAATTTTGTTTTATTAGATATTTTATTTAAGGTTATTTAAAATTTTGATAATTATCATTTTTTATGTGCCATGGCAAAGAACCGCCCTTGAGATTAAGAGTCATCATAGCCTACATTTGAGAGTCGGAGCAGATATTTGTAAAAATAATTTTGTAACTATAATTCAATAGGCCCTAACTGTAATTTTGTTCACTATTTTCAATTGTTTTATTGAATAAATTTAACTATGATGTAATTGTATTTTTTTGGACTAATCATTGAGTATCTAGGCTACGGTTATGTAAAGCAAGGTAGGAAAATTAAAATATAGGCTAAGGAGGTTTTGTTATAACTTTGAGTAGGCACTTTATTTTTTGCTTTTATACACCTCGATACAACCATCGTAGTCGGGGTGAGCTTCCTTGGGGAGTTCATTTGATAAAACTAGCAAGCAGCCGGTTGGTAAAATGTTTCGTTATCGAACCGATATGGGACCGCCTGTGTATGTGTTAATGTGCTCACCAAAAGTCACTGTTGTGTAGTTTTTCTTTGGCTAATGAACTACAATAGTTGAGTTTAATTTAAACTTGAGATGACTGAGGATGCAAGTGAGCGAAGCGAACTCCAAAAGGGGGTTTGGGGGCAAAGCCTCCAACGGCGATAACCCTAGTTTTATTAAGCTCACTATAAGTGTTTATTAGAGTTTAAATTGTTGTGTTTATAAAAGAGGGTTATTACATGACAAAATCCCTTTAGTAAATGGCATTGTTAAAATAGGAGTTATTTAAACAAAATACCATTTTAAAAGATTAGTCTGGGCTGAAAATATATTTAAGGATGACACAAAACTACCTCTGCATTGAATTAAACAAATAAATAAAATCCTCCAGAAAACTAATGTATATAAAATTACTCAATATTGCATCCAATGACGTGTCAAAAGCTTTCGTAATCTCATTAGTCTTCAATAATACTCCACTTAAATAGAAACAAGGTTATGAGCCATGGTTAACCTTATGTTAATAAGGTCGCTAAAGTTATATTCACGAAGCAAATACTGCATCTCTGAGCAGTCTTAGGTGAACTAGGAATGCTGTACTTTACTTCTGGACTACTATTATGAACACTTTACATAACAACTTGCTGTCACGTTAGTCAGAACAGTGTACTTACAATACCCTTGTAATGATAATTTATAAATGTTTTGGTTATTGGTTCAGTAACAATTTTGTAAAGATTCAAAAATTATGCTTTGGAATTACTTGGCGTGATCTTTGTATAGGTCCAATATTACACAAGAAGTCATAAAATGTACTTGTTTAATCTGTTCATACAGATATTCTATGTTCGACTTCATTTAGTACTAACAATCTTTTAAGCTGTATTTTAAACACAATTATTGCAAATAATTTAAGATTTTATAATATTAACTCCAAATAGTTATTTAAACACCAAGCTCAAAAGCTTTATGTTCTATGTTATGTTCAATTCAAACTAATGTAATATAAAACGATACACATCAAATTCTAACTGGCAACTTGACCAATGTGTATATCATATTGGTAATACGTAAATTTTCAGTAAAATTTATTTGCCAGAACAAAAATTACTTCTCTTGTGTGACAGTTGGTGTTAAACTAGGTAATTGCAACGACGAGTGATATTCCATTATTGACCACTCAGTTAAGATACTTAGTATTCCAAAGTGGTTCGAATTAAGATCACGAGTTGCTTGTCAGACTACTTGTGTTTATCTTCCGAAGTTTGTCTTTGCAGCAAGACTGTCTTCAGGTTATATGGAGTTTTATATGTAATTTAAGATCGAAATCATAAAACAAACCCGTAAAAACTTAAAACATGAGAAAATATTTTATTTCCGCACAAAATAATGCAATATTTACTTATTTATGTTTTGATAATATAGAGGAAATAACAGTTCAGTTCAGCCTCTTTTCAGTTGGTTTTTCTTATACCTAGTTGTCTTTTTAAATCTGCTTGTAGATATATACGTGTCATTATTTCATTTTTAACAGGTTGCAAACATGATTTTTTATTAATTAACTATGTCAACTATAAAATAGTTTTAGTCCGGGTGTATTACAAGCATGGAGTTGGAGGAGAATTATACACTAAACAGTTCGTCGCTAGTACTTTTTTATTGAAATTGCTTCTTGTTCATCCTTTACGTAATACATATTTAGGTCCCGAGACCATAAAAAAGGTAAGGTAAAAATATTTGTCCTACGAATAAATAAGTAGAACTGATGAATACAGGAATTTGAATGAGAACTGATGAAATGCCATAAAGTTTAAAATCAGGTCATCATAGTATTAAAAAGGGAAAACTCATAAATAATAAATGAATTTAAAATAGATGTTTGTGGCAGCCTTGCTCGCTTAAACTAATCCTTAGGAATATTAACACACGATGTTTACTCTACCCCTATGTTTACAAACCATCTCCACTCCATTACTTTTCTTTAATGGAGTACATCTTAATTGCCATGATTAATTTGTGGTTAAGACTAAACTATATTAAATTAACAGAATATACACTTATACTAATAATTAAAAGAATATTGATCCAATCTTGAACCTAAACCATTTTAATTTTAAAATGTAAGTTATATTTTCTTTTTTTTTTAATTCAAAAGTCTTCAACTTGGTATTGACATTTCTCAATAAGGTATTGTTTTAACTGATTTGTTAATTGCCTCATGTGTTTTGAATATTTTATTTCTAAAGGAGTTTTATCGTAAAATATGAATTCTGTAGGAATTTGTAAAATACTTCTATTCCATTGTTAAATTTGTATGCAGCTGAAGGTTTACACCATGTGATTTTAAGGTTCTTTAAAAACAAACTTGAAATATTTGTATCGGCTGATAGACCTTTTAAAAATTAAAATTAAACTAGTGGGTCCCGTTGAAATTCGACGAATAACAATACTAGACGTACGCTCATTCTTCCCGTAAGACGATGAACGAAGATGGAAATTTTAAATATATATTTCAACAGACACTTTACGTATATAATACAAGTGTTTTATCAAAACACTTTTACAATAAGTCAAAAAATGTTTTGACCATAATATACAATATATCTAAATAATAATAATTTTTACGCTATCTACTGTGTAAACTGGTAAAAACAGCTCACAAATATACGAATGTAGAATACAATGACTTCAAGCAATATTTCTTACTTACTGCATTATCTTAAATTTATTTATAAGGGTTATAAACCCATCGTTAATATATTTCTTGTAAATACTTGCTCTGGGCCGAATAGCAGGGGTAGACAAGACATTACACTGGCACGTAAGATAGAGTCAATAATTGCATTTTCTCCTAGTCCTATCAAAAAAATCAACATGAAATCGAAAAAAAAACTTGAAGTGTGGTTTTTTTTGCGGTAACAGAGAGTGATATGAAAGTTCGAAAGTGATTTAAATGTACTATTATGAAAAATGCTATGATAAACCAAACTGTGATAGCCAAAGACAAAAAGAAATTAGAATAATTTGTTGTTAAGGATAATTATGTAATATAATATATCTCATCGTTCATTCAGTAAATCTAGAAAAGCGTATGTACCCCAGTAGAATTATCCTAATTTAAGGGATTGCTATGCAAAAGGAGGAGTAATTTTAATTGTCAGGTATGTTATATGTATCGAGCCCATGATGAAAAATCCAAGTTTTCGACCTCGTAGTCCCTGTGTGTTTTCCGCCATCTTGTAGAAATCGTCGAAAAGCTGTACTTTATTTTACTATTTCCTAATAACTCGTTTTTAAATATCCATTAAACATTAAACAAATATCGTACATTTCAATGATAATTAAAAAATGTTTAATTGATATTTAAAATGTTTCTAAAGTAGCATCATTGCCTTTGCCGAATATAGACGATTAAAGATGAACGATAGTGTGTATCGGTAGTTCTCTGACGCTCATTTTATTACGGGTGATTATTTGAGTTATGCAATTATGTCAACAAGGTACTTGCCTATATTAGACCAAAGTTAAGGAAGCTTAAGATATAGGACACTGTGTTTTAATGTTTTTACAGCTTACCTTACACTATGTAGTGATTTCGTAGTTGTACAGACCAATAATGTTATTCTAACCTAATTTTAACATTAACTATTTTACTTAGCATCATTTAACATACTTGTTCTTAACATTTCCAAGCCAGAAGTAACTTGGTTTCAATGCAGAATGTAACATAATGTAAGAAGCATAAATAACACATATTCAACCTTGAACGTAAGCAATAATAAGGTATATTTAAGAAAGCCGGGCTTTCTTTACAATGCCGGAATAGCTGGGATACTTTACAACGTTTTAACTTTTTATTTAAACTTGGAGCCTTTGTTTCTATCATCTGTTTGACATGTTACATTACTTTATATGTAACTTGTAGGACATTTTTTTTCTACAAATTAACTCCTTGCGCATTTTACTCTACTACATCTTATGGAAAATTAGTTAGTTGAGCTGAAATTACATGAAGTCCAGTTTTTTATCTATTTTCCAATTTTGTTATTAATTAATAACAATGATTATTCATCCCTATTAGTCGTATATCCCAATATCATATATGAATCTTGTAGGGAATTTTATAATCTATATAACTGATGTGAAAGTGTTTTTGCCAACGACATACTAAGCGAGTTATTTGGAAATACTGTAGTAACAAAAGTACAGAATTTAGAAGATTTTTTCAAGATGGCGGAAAACGCACAAGGGCTACGAGGTCGAAAACTTGGATTTTTCATCATAGGGTCGATATATATAACATACTTAAAACTCCAAATTACTCAATATTTTGTATGGTAAGGATACAATTCTTCTGGACTGTACTTAAGCTTAAACTAAACCCGAAAAAACACGAAGTACCAGTTACTATATTTTAATGTATGATCCAATGGAGGGTCGTAAATCGGTAGTTTGAAATTTTGTTTAAAGTAAAATTTCGAGAAGAATCTTATGGTTAAACCAGATTTTCAATCGAACCTACGGTAACGGAGTTATATTTTTTAACCTATTCCAAAGGGCCGCCATACGTAAAGGATGTAAGTGGATACGCCAGTTAACGAACTTGACCTAAAAATACAAAACAATTATTTGTGTGCTTAATTTTACAGAAATATATTAAGGCGGTCTTGAGTTATTCAACCAAGACACAACAAATTAAAATTAATTCGGTTGAGCATAGGGACTCACTTTGTTCATCCAACTAAGTTTGAGAATTCCGACGTAACCCTGTAGGATCAAACACAACAAATGAAGTACTTTACTGAACTTAAGAAATTATGAACTTGCACTTTTTATGTGGATTTTACAGTTAAAACTTCACAAAATAACCAAACTAAAAACACTTAAAAAGTATATTATTTATAAAAGTTAGATTTTGTGTTAACGTTAATTTTTACAATCTGAATGAATATATTAATATCTCTTTAAGACGCCGATAAAAGCTGGGCGAATTTTAAGGCGATTTGATGATTGTAAATTGGACGAGATGCCTTGGACTCTATGATAATGCCGAAATTAATGCAAAATGTATAAAGCATTGTTCCTGTCAAGAGTAAGTCATTCAAGTAAAATACGGAACTCTATTTACTACTATCATATTTTAAAATTTTTTGTTGTTGTAGAACTTGTTTCTTTAAGAATGATGAGGCAACAAAATAATTAATGTTAGAAGAAATTAGAAAATCACAATTTTGATGAAACGTTGAAGTTTTATGTATTCCTCCATTAAATCACGGGAAAGTGATACGAAACACTTGTTATAAGTTAATTTTCGTTCCATTGTTTTAAATCAGAGTTCGGCAGCCAGACAATATTGCTAATGTTGCTAATGTTTGTTTTGAATCTTTATAACGGAGACGAACGAAGTAGCTTCCAGCGTTGTTACGGCTTTCCGTTTGAATTAACAATTGTTGACGTGTGTTGCCTTCTCTAGACTGAATGCTGTAATGGATCTCTTTTTGGATCTAAAACTGTTGAATAGAGTAACATAAGTCATCACCTTAAATAGAAGCGAGACACACGTTAAGACTGATTTGTTGGCGGGTTGAAACTATTAATGACTAGCTGATGTACCCGTTCTTCGCACAGGTGTGTTTTTGCCCGTTCTATAGTCAATGCAATTTGCATTTTAGTTAGCTTCAAAAAGCTGTTCTTGCTGCTGCTCTTTAAGCTGTCCAATGGAAGTATCTACAGCTGTTCGCATTACAGTTTCTGAAATTTTACTTTCTTCTGAAATCTAAACATTGAAATTTAGTACGTTTATGGGGTGAATCCCGAGGGGACTTTAAGGAATTGAATAGGCCTATGTGCTTCACGGGTTCAAGATCTACTTTTGTGTAAAGTTTCAGCCCAATTGGTTCACTAGTTTTTACGTTTACCCGGAACATCAGACGGATACACAGACAGACAGAAACCACCTCTTCTTTATAATATAATAGATAGGGCTGGCTGGCCCGCCAGACCTTGTCCTGTCCTAATTTCATTGAATTTTTTATGTCAAATAGTCTTTCATTTTCAATTTGAGCTCGTTCGCTTTGCTCACTCGTCTATCGAAAAAAAATAGTTTACGTACAGACCTACCGAATATACACACAAAATTTCATAAGAACCGGTCAAGCCGTTTCAGGGTAGTTTTGTTACAAACACTGTGACTCGAGAATTTTATATATTAGAGATATATATAGCCATGATGAGGGATCAAAATAAATGTTGCCCAAGACAACTTGTCTAAAAGGAGTGCTAATAATGGATGGTAATTTGTAACTACAAAATGTTTGTGGACCAACGAAAAGATGTAGAAATATCGCAGCAGTCAACATAACGTCAATTTTACCAGGGCTATGAAAGTTGGATTGGCCTATTAAAAATTCTGCGTGAGTTTAATCATTTCCGGAGACACAGGAAGACGAGGCAAATTGACAATTAACTTGTTCAGAAATGCCATATGAGGGTTATAGATTTTCTGGACACTAGACAAAGTTTCTATTGTGTCTATAATCTGTCCTTTTTTACGAGAATTCTTTGTATTAATGTCTAAGATTTACATATTGCATTTTTGACGTCGGGCATTTAGTAGATACTGCTCCTCTGTTATGATAGTGCACATACTACCTGAAGTAAGCAGTGCACGGGATGTGTAATTAATTCAATTTTAAAAAGCGTTTAATAATTTATATTTTTGCTAACAATACATGTTTGTTACACTGTGGGGCATTGTTGCGTGAGTAAAATATAAGCAAAAATAATAAAACGGTTGAGTTTTACTCACGCCGCCGCCGGCGCCGCGCATAGTAACAAACATGTATCGGTATTGTTAGAAACAATGTTAAATAAAAAGATCACTGGATAATGAATTATATTTTTCCTGAGTGTATTTTGTTCATATACTTGAGTATATGGAAAATTCGTCTGATTTGTCAAGCTAAAATGCAAAAGAACATTATGTTTTTCAACGGCGAAATGTAAAAGTAAATAAAATATAAAAATTTCAATTGTGACAAACTTACGCCGACGTGTTTTAATAATTTAATAACTTTCCTTGAGAGTTTTAGCCAAATACTTGGGCCATGAAAAGGTTTTTGTGATTGGATGTATCACAAACTGCATATAAGACAAACTGATCGTTATTTGAAGGCGTTGAAGTGACTACATTTTTATGACCGGTGTTTTTCCGGTAAACAGATTTGTCCCGTGGGTTAGTAGTCCAGTCAAAATAAACACCCGTGCGTAAAAGATCATGTAGTTCTAATTTTGTAGTTTGTTGTTAGGACTTATACCCAAGTTTGCAGATTCAAAAGGCTTGTTCTACTGGGGTAGTAGCCAAAAAAGCCAAATTATTGCACTTTTTCAGTTTTTGCTAAATATCTCCGAAAGTATGCCTCTGAAAAAATATGTTGCCCGATCCTTCCTTAAAATGGATAAACTTCGCTAAAGTTTGAGACGACAACGACTTCATTACGTCTTTTATTAACTAAAATACAATACTTTAAAACGTGTAAAAATTTAAAAAAAAATTTACATTTTCGTCATGGTATATTTTTGGTGGCCGTTCTAAGTCAAATAAAACATGTTATTTCATTATTTCTTGACAACTAGCAGACGTCAGTTAGTAACTTACTTACTGTCCTTTTAAAATATATATCCCTTTGCACTGATGTAATGTAACGCAATATCTTCACTACAAAGATGATTTATACTTTATTTTATTGGTTATATTTTAGAAGAATTACCTGTCAAAGGTTATATTTTAGAAGAATTACCTGTCAAAGGTTATTTCTTTTAATTTATTTAACATATTATCAGAATAGATATCTCTTGAGCTGCAAGTGTAAACGATCAGAGAGAATTAAAGCACTTCTACAGTGTTTGCTGAATTCTAACGCAGCTGAGGCCAGCACACTCAGTTAATATATCGTGTTTGTATTTCGGCCTAGAACTTGGCAAGCAGATAATTCGGTCAGTAAATCTTCAACTCGCATGAAGTTTGGTTAATTGCCATCCAAAGCAAGGTACCAAGTTACCCCTTACTAATTATTTCCTGAATTATAACTTCTAATTAGTAGTCAGGATTATATAGATTATCGAAGAGGCAAATATTTAATTTTCGTTTTATTGCAATAATTTTAAGTTAAAACAATATATAGATTAATCTGAACAATATATGACAAATCCCGTAAAACTTAGTGATACAAATAATTCAAGAACAACAATTTTATTCTGTGATACATAAAAATATGTAAAAACGACAGTGGCAGCTTTGTAAAAATGTTTATGAACGTAATAAAATAATAGCCAAACAAAAAAAAATAATAATCTTAAATCGTATCATTCAAATACAATTTTATATTTGAAATGATTTATATGAAAAGCAACTGTAAGATTGTTTTTCAAAATTCTGAAACAGTTTCTAATAGCCTTTGGAGTAGATACGATGTTAAATTACCCACACATATTATTATTTAAGCTTTTTTGGCAAGGTCTTGAAAATTTATTTTCAATAAATTAATTTTTATCAAAACTATAAACACTTACTCTTATATAGATTAGTTATATATAGTTTCTTTAAATATTGTAAAGCGAAGGAAATACTAATTCCCTTACCATGTTTTAATACTAATTTTTGACGAGCTTAATTTACCTCTTGTATTTGCATTTATAACCTTAAATATATTACTCGTATTACTGAGACAAAACAAAACAAGTATGAAACTTGAAATATTTGTATTTCATCATTTGTAACATAGAAAGACCATAATAAAAAGGAACCATGTAAAATGGATCATTCTATCAATGTTACCGTTACAAAACACTCGCCTACTTTTTACCAGTAGGAACAAAAAAGTGGCACGTTAGACCACCACAGTTAGGGTTGTAGCCCCTAGTGAATATCGTCCAAATTCTTCCGTCACCCGCCGCAAGTGTGCCATTTTGAAAAATCAACGTCCTATTGGGCAGGATCAGAGGAGGGTAAGCGGTCGTCTCTAACGGAGCGACCAAGGGGAAGCCGGGCGGAGGGAACGTCGTAGCCACCCCATCATTCAGGATTGTATTGTTGGCGTAAATAATCCTTCCCGAAGGCAATCTTCCTGCAGGAGGTATTACTCCAGGAGCATATTGGGTTAACACGACGGTGGCGTTGGGGAAGCGAATTGACCCTCCGGGCAGGATCATAGAGCCGTTGGGGAGCAACGCCAAGGGTCCTGCAGGCACAGTGGTGTTCGTCCCGGGGATGTAGGTAGCGGGTATGTTGATGTTGATGGTGAAGCAGCAGTATCCTCCATACGGACCGTAGGCGCCGTAGGGGAGCTGCGGGTACCAGTAGTTCATGGGTGGTGGCCCCCAAACCGCCTGGCGGGCTCGGTAAGATGGTGCTTGGCTGGCGCCATGACTCCAAACAAGGATCAGCGATGTCGCAAATATAGCTGCCTGAAATGAAAAAAGTTACATATTAATTTTATAGAGGTAAGGGTTTTATATGGAAAATTAAGTTATAACATGAGAAAACTAGTATTTGCTTTACAAACATTGTAAAACTTTCTTATGTTGATATGCATACCACCTTAGTCAAACTAAATGTAGCTGTCATTTTGTATGAGGAATCCCTTTAGGGTTGGTTGGTTTCTTAAAAATAAGAAAATAATTGCAAATAACCTTTATTACTAAATATTTTTCAATCCTTCCTGCGAAGGCATAGCCGTGACTTTCCAAATTCATAGTTTCTAACGATCTATTGCCACCAAATTTGTAAGCTATAATATTTTTTAGGCTCACATTTATGTTAATATAGATTTTGGGTTTATATGTTAGGTTTTGAGGAACACAAATCAGATTACAGAAAAGTGCATGAAATATTTTGTCATAGTAGCCAGTTCAACACTTAACAAAGCGGACGTATTACATAATTTTCCTTTTCCCCTTTAATGTCAAATATCTCTTCTGTATCTTTCGCCTGGTAAATCTACTAGGAAATCGGAACCAAGTGCCCACTTATTAAACAAGACGAATCTAGATGTTAGGAGAAGTCGTAACAACATAAAACAAAATAAAATCGGACAGCCTTCAGTTAACAACAGATTGGTAGGCCATTCGATTAAATATCGACTATCGTATTATAGACTACCGATTATCGTAGTCGACTACACAACTAACATCTAAAGGATCACATCTTGTTAAATTGTAACTTTCCCAATCTTCGACATGCCATAGTGGACCAATTGATATTGTATTGGACTCACGATCATGCAGTCCCGCGTTCGAATCCTACATTAGCTAATTACTTTTTGAGGTCTGATTTTTTAAATTTTACGTTATTTTGTTCGGGTTCAAGTCTTATTTTTGTTGTTAACGTCTAAATTTATTTTAAAGATTACTTTATATTTTTGTAATTAAATTAATTGATTTTTAATATATGTTGCACAACGAAGAGCCACCATACATCGCTCTGTGAAGTTAGGTTAGGTTAGGTTACTATAATTTTGACGTGAACTGCAACAAAAGTTGTTATTTTTTACACATAAATCCATTTGTATTATGTTACAAAAAAAAAAACAATGTTATGCTGAAACAAAGAGCTAGAATCGGTAGTCTGTAATACGATAGTCGATATTTAATCGAATGATCTACCCATCTGTTGTGAACTGAAGGCTTTCCAATAAAACCTTACCTAATTTTGTAATGCAGTAGTTTCTTTTTCTGCTACCACTGTCAACTTTACTACTGCATAAATCAGACCAAGAATTTTAAAAAATCAAATTGCATGTTTTTACCATGAAGGTAGTATTACTGGATACGACATGCCAATGCTTTAACATTAGGGCCGATGAAGCCAGGTACGCCCCCTCGCAACTAGCGATAAGATGGCAAGCGAGTCAATAAGATAGCAAAAGCTCCCGTTTAGCTTGGGAAAGATAGGGAAAAACGCGTCTCGCGCTTATTTGAATTCGAATTCCCGCCAAGCTAATTGGTTTTCGGGCAAATTACTTTTTGATTCGTATTGCTTATTAAATTGTTGAGACTTTGATACCAAATATTACCAAATATATCATATCAATATTTAGTGAATGGTATAGAAACTTCGAAGGATTATTTAAAAACCTTGACATGCGCTCACTTTAATTAAGTTTTTCGACAATATCTGACTTGTTTATCCAAATAATCAATTTATGCGTGTTTCTAGTGAGTTGCTCGAATGTTTAATATCAAATTTAAGCAAATTAGTTTGGTATTTCCAATGTAAAAGTTATTCTAATTAAAATGTATTTTGAAAACTCTCAACCTGTGGTCACTTGAATTAGGTTACTGCCCAATATAAAGTGACTAGCTGTTACCCGCAGGCTTCGTCCCGCGAATTATTTCAAAAACTATGATAATTTTGTGTGCTGCATTCTGTGGTTAGCTTGTGGAACTACAACGAATCAAGATCAGCTGTTTGTATTTTCATCAGCTCAAACAAAAATGAATGTCCATAAGGAATACATGGGAACTTTAACGCCCCGTGGGGCATAGCCCTAGTGGACTTTCAAAATAAAAATAGGCTGGTATATTGGCTCTAATCCTGCAAAATTTCAGCTCAATCGGTCCAGTAGTTTTCACGTGATGGAACATCAGAGTAACGCACAAACATCCATACGTTCACATTTATAATATTATTAGTATGATTATGGCCAAAGAAACTACTAATTCATGTTGCTTACCAACTGCTTAAACTTTCAATACCAATTTTAGCCAAGTTTGAGTGTTATTTGTTTTAAAAAAATATATATATATAACTAAGAATAGTTATATAACTCTTTGGACCCGATCTTCCGTTAAATAAGCTCCTGGCCTATATCATATATTTTTAAATAAACAATCTAGTTTTTACCCTATTAAATGCTGAAAATTTTAATACCAAATTTAACCGAGTTCAAGTAGTATATGTTTTCTAAATGTAATAATAGACTTAGAACAATTATACAAATATTTCAACACGAGCTTTTTCAGCGAATTTCCCCTATAGGGAAGAAGCTATTACCGTAGTCGGCATGGTAAGAACTAGGCCCGGGACCATGATAACTTTTCGTTTTGAGGTCCCCAGACCCCAAAAACACCATTCGTTCGAAACTGTATATATATATATAAAGATTAAACTACTTTAACATTAAGCATATCTACCTGAAGCTTGATGGAATTTTGATTTGTGTGTCCGTGGGTGCGATAACTCTCGTAAAAAAGGTCCGATTTTGATGAAATTTTGTACAAACGTGTAAAGCAGCATTTATGACTTTAAGTTTGAAAACCAGACTGATCGGCTTATCCGAAGGGGTATTTTGGGGGGATTTTTTACACCACAAATGGTTTTTTTGAGTTTTTTACATATAATTTTTGAAAAAGTAAAATTTTATTTTTTTCCATTGGAATTACCTTATTTAGACGCAAAATTTGGTGTTTTAATCATTGCTCTACGTCAATTGGTTACTGAGATATTGAAAGTGCTAAACACAGTACGTTGTCCAATGCTATTCTAATGGAGGATAAGAAAAATTGTATATATCGCTTATTTATCAACTTATCCTGACGAAACTTGGTACATTGCTTCATTTCATTATGGTCTATTGATATTTGCACAAAAACCCATTTTTTGGCCTATAGTCCCCGTAGCAGCAAACCTGCATACTCAGCCTCATGTTATTCTTATAGAGAATAAGTAACGTGTTATCTCCTTTAATTAAGCACATAAATTAATAGAACTAGGTATGTGGCTTTGCCTAGGTGAGTTATATTGATATTTGTATAAAAACACAATTTTAGTGTTCCTTATTTCAGCAAACCTGCATACTCAGCCGCCATGTTATTCTTATGGAGAATAATTAAAATGTCATAAATCGTTTATTTATGAATGTATAGTGATGAAACTTGGTATGTGGCTTTATGAGGTTTTAAGATAAATTTATATGCATTGGAAATTCTCTGAGTATGCAGGTTTGCTGCTACGGGGTATTTAATTTTTTTCCTTGCCAATAAAATGTGTTTATACACAGATAAACTATTTATTCATGTTCCTAATTTAGTGCTCAATCAGGTAATAACCAATATTAATATTTCTGAGTGGTTTATGTTTCATAGAAGTAATAATTACTCAGAAGAACTATAGAAAACTCTCAACCCAAGCTGACTTTAAATAGGATACTGGCCAATTTGGATCCAAATAAATAATTTAACGACTCCCCCCCCTTATTAATTGCTGAACCTTTTAATACTAAATTTAACCATATTCTGGTGGTATGATTTGTATACAAGTTATAATACTAGAAGAATTATATCAGTCTTTCAACCCGCGCTCACTTTATTTACTACCCTTGCCAAAAGAATGTGTTTACACACTAATTAACTATTTTATTTAGTGTGCTCGATCAGGTAATCAGGTATTGCAGCGCGGCGCACGGCCCCGGTGGCGTGGCGGCTGCCTCCCATCCCTCCGCAACAGGGTAGCCCGGCGCGGCTTCACTATCCGTCCGCCGCGACCGCTCCATCTATGGATTTTACAGAAGTTCCATCATATATTAAATATTCGAACAAAATATAATATAACATATTGATAAGAGTAAAAAAATAAACCCGTTATCTTAAAGAATCTAATACAAGCATTTAAAATCACATAGCAACAATTAAAGTTTAGAATAAAGATCATTGTAAGCTACTAACTAGGTATTGAATATACCTAGACGTCTGTACACCTTGCAATTTGGGAAGTCAACTATCCAAAATCGTACTCCATAATATATTCTAATACCCCCGTAGCAGCAAACCTGCGTACTCAGCGAATTTCCAATGCATATATATTTATCTTAATACCACATAAAGCTACATACCAAGTTTTATCAATATACATTCATAAATAAACGATTTATGACATTTTAATTATTCTCCATAAGAATAACATGGCGGCTGAGTATGCAGGTTTGCTGAAGCAAGGGACACAAAAAATGGGGTTTTATGCTAATATCAATATAAATCAACTAGGTGAAGTCACATACCAAATTTCATTAATTTATTTTCATAATTAAGGGAGATAACACGTTACTTATTCTCCATAAGAATAACATGGGGCTGAGTACGCAGGTTTGCTACTACGGGAGCCTTTGGCAAAAAATTGTTTTTTTGAGCAAATATCAATGGTCCACAACCAGATGAAGCCATATACCAAGTTTCGTCAGTATATTTTCATAAATAAGCGAGATATAAAATTTTTTTTTTCCTCCATAAGAATAACATTAGACAACGTACTGTGTTTAGCACTTTCAATATCTCGGTAACCAATTGGCGTAGAGAAATGATCAAAATATCAATTTGTGTGTTTTTTTAAGCTGAATCCAATGGGAAAAACTAAAATTTGACTATTTCCAAAATTATATGTAAAAGGTTCAAAAAACCCATTTTTGGGGTACAAAACCCCCAAAAATACCCCTTCGGATAAAGCGATCTGGCTGGTTTTCGAACTTAAAGTCATAAATGTTGCTTTACACGTTTATACCAAATTTCATCAAAATCGGGTAATTTTTACGAGAGTTATCGTGCTCACGGACACACACACACACACACACATATATATATAGATAGATTAATTATATATATACAGTTTCGAACGAATGGTGTTTTTGGGGTCTGGGGACCTCAAAACGAAAAGTTATCATGGTCCCGGGCCTAGGTCTTACCATGCCGACTAAGGTAATAGCTTCTTCCCTATAGGGGAAATTCGCTAATAAAATCACAGTAATTATCTCTTATCTTAATGTCTCGTTCTCTATTGTAAACTAAGTACAGTTCGTGTTTTTTTTTTTTTTTTATTTTTTTTTTAGATATTCGTGTTTTTTTTAGACTGTTGAATATTATTTATGCACGTTTTTGGTGCAATAAATTTTACTTAAATTTAAGGCAACAAAATTATTTTAATTTATCTCGATTTGAAAGATAAATAAACAATACACCATGGTGAAATTCCCCAGTCCTCCTGGACTAACTCAACTAATACGTAAAGTTAAGTCGTCTGTATCTATACATCTATATGCAGATAGACAATGCAAATTTTACCCACTATTCCCATTTCATTGGATAATTAATATTAGTTTTAACTAATGTTAGATTCTTTAAAATGTTTGATTTATTCGGAAATCATTGTGTTTTGTTAGCTTATTTACGGGGCATTTAAGGTTTCTATGTTAAATTGTTACTTTTTGATCGTGCTTTTCTATAATATATTTGATATTTAAAAACTGTTTTCTTTAATATTTAAAAGAACTTACAAAAAAGTAGTGGAAAAATACAACTTAAATCTTTATAAGGTGTCCTATTGTGTATAAGACCATACAATTAATAGTTGAAAATACATTTCTATAACTATTTGTATACCTTAAATATTAATACATTTAAATAAATGCAACATTCGTATGAACATTTCTCACTTCTAAATAGATTTAATGTTGATGGGCTTACGAAGTACGATAAATAAGATATACCCCCTAATAATAAAAAATCCTAAATATCCAAAAGAAAAACCTTAAAGAAATCCCGTGCATATGATAAACCATCCTAAATATTTTTAACCTTTAGTATAAGAGGACTGTTGCCCAAAAATGAACTGATTTCCCGGAAAAGTCGTAAAAACAGTTAACAATACAAAACAATAATACTAGTTATTGTTTAAGTTAATTTAAAATCATTCACGATACACTTTTTAAAACATTAACTGTATCTTTTAAAATGGGACCTGTGTTATTAACAATTTGAATAAGAAGTAAAAGTAGTCGAATTTTATACATTTTGCTAAACATATTATTTTTTATATTTTGGAAATATATAACAAATTAAAGACACTTGTTATCGCTTTTATACTTACAACGTATTTTATCGACATGTTCTATCCCTTGTAGTCATGCGCGCACTCTTGGAGAGCCAAGCAGCTTCCATGTACTGGAACAAAAAATGTCCACCGCTAGGAAGAACGGGGTCCTTCAAAAGTCGGTGACAGGCTCTGTACTGTTGTCAACGTTTTGTCCCTGTTATGAGTACGCCATTTGTCACTTCAACACAATACTGTGGAAGAGAGAGAGAGAGCGTTTTGTTGCACAGCAGGAAGTTTGTTGTTGGACGCATCCTAGTTATGTCCTGAGAGGAACATCCTTGCAATAAAACTTAAATAACCTTCAGCAGGATCTTGTTTATTAGTTTACAAGTATATTTACTATTTATATACAAAATGCTATTTTTATAATTATTAATTTAGGACCTCGTTAAGTCAGTGTGTCCTTGAAATATGCTTGTGATTTACTTTGGTTTATTATGATTGTTATGCGTATGAAAAACACAAAAAAGACTTAATTGGAATTTAATAAAAGTGATGTTAAGGATGTAATAAAGTATGTTTTTTAAAAACTTACAATCACACTGTACTATCTTAAAATACACTAAAAGTTGTATATGAAGCTATATGGTACATATTCAAGTAATAACATTAATTATATTAACTTAATCAGGTAATATAAGTCAATCAGACTAACCGTCCTTGACAGTGACAGTTTTACAAACTAAGTTTTGGTGAGTAATACACGTCTTAATTTATAATATAGTTCATGATTGTATTAATAAGGTCTAGTGACATTTATCTGGAAACAAATTGATTTTAACAAATCTTGAAGATTAATATGTTGTTTTTATGAACATAAGTTGGTTGAAATACTCAAAGTAAAGTAACTACGTTGATCACTCCTTTTTTTATTCCAACGCCACCGACATCTTTGTTAATACAGCACACAAACGAGTGCAGGGAAAGCGGTCCAAACCCCTCAAAGTTGTTGGGCACCCCGAAATGTGAACCTAGGACCCCTTGAACAGAAGTCCAAAACGCTAACCGTTAGGCTAAAGCGATGCCCCAAAATGCTCAAAAATACTACTAAATGCATAATTTTAAAACTACTAACTACTACTAACTAACTACTGTTATACTACTACTATTACTACTAATACTACTACTACTAATTACTTTTAACTACTATTATTAAAAAAAAACGAAAAAATGCATATACACCTACTTCTAAAAAATTCATAATTTATTTAAGTTGGGAAACTAAAAAAATAACTTAAATGAAGAAGCAACCGTTTATTTACTTCAGACCACATGAAGTCACTGCACAAACCAAGTTAGAAACATAAACACAAGTAGCTTGACTAGCAAACTTCTGACCTTAACTTTTGGTCAATTTGGAATACCAAGTTGCCCCTTTACTCAAAGTTCAATAACAGAATATCAACCCACAAAGTTTGGTGTCAACTTTTACCGGAGGACATCATTGTCTTGGCAAATCAATCTCAGCAAGACTTTATCGGTGTTCTGGTGCTTGTACTATGACGCCTAAAATAAAGGGTGATAATGATGTTATTATTTTACATCTTATATAAAACTATACTATTTGTAAACTAAACTACACATTTTCAAGATTTTCTATTTACAGGTGTGATGAATAAAATATATATGCTCATTATAATTCAAGCCGGTGAAAACATATTTTTGAAAATGAAGTTAAAAAAAAAACATAGCAAACTTTAGAATAAATATTTAAAAGTAAATACATAACAAATATTACATCCAATGATTTCAATACACAGGTCTTGGCATGTAGGGGAGGTAGTGGAAGAGAGATAGTGAATACCTCCCGAAACCTTTCCCCTCGAACGGTTAAGTACAATCAACTAAAGATTTCGCATGGACTGTAATGACTTCTGATGTGTTTACATTTTATTTCATATAAAAAAATATGAAGCCGTTATAAAAGAACGATTATTGACAACAATAACTAAGATTGGCCATTTGAATTATTGTTTTTTTCACGTTTGACGTTTATACCGAGTCTAGGCGAGCGAAAACGATCATCATTAGTGTAAATGCGTAGTTCGCTTCCGCTTGCGTTATTCCAGCTGATTATCTAGCTTACACTGTTAAATGACTTGCCGCTTCGCCGCATATTGCTTTCCCGAGTCCCAAGCGACTCGGGGAGCGACTCAGGGGCGAAACGATGGACGAGCATATTATTTTCTTGGACCAGCACTTGAATGCGCTTCTCAGTTGTTCATTGCTTATGTATTTATAAATACAAATCTTTGTTAATCTTTTTTAATTATAGTTTGTTAATCTTTGATATGTTCAACCGTTTCGGTAAGTCTTGATAGCTCAGTGGATATGGGTTTAAAATCTTATCATGACGTCCTGGCTTCGTATCTAATTATGTTTATTTACTGTGTTTGAAACATATTTTGTTAATGTTACTTTGATATTTTGTACATAAATCTATACCAATACTCCTAATTAGGTTAGGTTTGGTTAGATTAGTATAGCTAAGTATGAGTTTTCTGGTCGGGTATTTCACACTTAATTCATAGAAACCCACTTATTTTGTTTTTGTTGGCTCCATGTCAGCACTTTCTGGCGGTGATCTATGATACTATTCTAGTCCATCGTGTCTCCCCTAAGTCGCACGCAGTGACTCGACGAACAGCACAAATGTAAACGGTGACCAAAATAGTTAAAAGATATGTTTTTGCAGAAATATTCATATTGGTAGGCTGACTGTACTAAGACGCATGGAGGGGGAAAACATTACTGCGCATGCGCAACCAGGTGCCAACCACTTACAGGTACAGGACTGTGTACCTGTAATAACATCACGAGAGTCGTCATAATTTATGCTTTCAGATTAAATCATGTTTCGGGATATACAGGGGGCATGGGTAAAATAGGTGTCTTCCCCCTAAACCTTTTTGATACTTAAGGTATTAGAAATCTGCATGCATCGACCTTCTCAGATGTGAACAGCTACATTAACAAAAACCAGTTTAGTATTGTTTCCACAAAATTAGGGGATTAAGATGTAAATTAAAAATTCCAACCAGCACGAATAGCAGTGCAATAAAATTAGCAGGAGCTAAATATTTTATACGAGTAGTTTACCAGCACGCATAGCAAAGGTATTCGTCAACGTTTAGTTTATTTAAGTAGAGAATGAAATACAAAGTATAAATTTTTTGTCTTATAGACCTAATCATTTTTAGTTTTCAGTCGGGAAGACCAAAACCTAAATTAAAAACTTATTAGGCCTGTGGACAATGGTGGACCTATGAGTCAGTAAACCTAACTACTCCCTTCGACAATAGTAACAGTATTCGTATGGCCTTAAATTAAGTGTGGACAATTTTTCGTTTTGCCTTCTCAGCATAGTTGTTGAAAATTCAAATTATTTCATTTTTAAAGTATATTAAATAATTATAGATTAGTTTGTATCAAAAATTATAGATTGTAATGGCCATGCGTGATGACAGATGTTTTTATAAAGAAGGCCATGACTCGGCAGGGACTACGTTGGCTAGATGAATAATTACGTAACATTTTTTTTTTTTTTTAATTAATAAAATCCCGAAAAGTGTATACATTGTGTAATTTGACCTGATTATGACCGGTGTGACTGATTGAAACCAATCGCCTTGTACCTTCGTTTAAGTATGTTTACCGAATTGATTGTAAGTACAGTATAAGTGTAAATATATTTTGTAGTTTTGTGAGACGTAGTTTATTTTATCCCGTTTATTTTTAACAACACGAATTATGCTACTAAAGAAATTATATGTTACAAACAACTTTTCTTCGTATCATTTTCTCTGAAACAAGCTCATTCTACAAGATTCAACTTACAATTATCAATAACATCGATTTTTACTACCACATTACTAATTATAACACAATCTTACTCATATTGTGTTTATAGACTTGAATCTTGAACTTGAATCTTTAACTTCAGATTTATATTTGAAATGTTGAACTTGAATGCCTTAAGATGGGTGCTCGTGTTCACATATCAAAACTACTCAAAGCTGTAGTTTACGATATTTGCTTTAATTTATTTTATTAACGTATGTATATAACGTAACTAAATTTATATCATGTATACTGAATGCTTGAACATTTCTTGATATATCGTATAACACAATATACAGTGATGGATTACAGCCATGATACAGGTGCAGGGAATGTGTACGTGGAATGCATTACTAGTATTTCCAAATCAAAAGTGAATGTATTTTAGTAGATATTTACTAAAAACTTGCAGTATTTAAGCATTCTAAGGTATTTCTTCTCAAACGTCATAGAAAGATCTGATTATCTCTATTTTATCTAATTTGTCTTGGGATTTTACTATGTAATTATGTGTAAACTGATTATTATAACCGAAAATATAGTAAAAATAAGAATATTATAAATACATTACATAATTTATACGTATTTGCATTAATATAACCATAATTAATATAAACATGGTAGTGAAGCAGTAAAAACGTTTCGCTGAATAACGGAAAATTACTTATTTATGAAAATAGCAACACAAATATTTATACACTTCCTTCATTTCATAATACATAAATAATTAAATAAAATAAAACAAAAATTTACTCAAAAGCGCAAAAGAAATGCAAGACGACTTTTGCTAATTTAAGACCTATCATTTGTAAAGCCAGCTTCTGCAACCCTAATTCCTGAGTAAAATTCTGCACACGTTCAAGGTTGAAAGCATACAACGAGAGAACGCAATCTCGATTGTTAGGTTTGTAATTCCAGAACAATCCCGAACGAGGACGTTGAATTATTCAGAAACAGAAACTCAGTATATGACGGTTGGGAAAATCCGCCTCGAGGAAGTAGAACATAAATTGGTATATTTATGTTTCTAATTTATGGAATAAAACGGTTTATTAGTTGTTTTTATTTCAGTTGAAACTAGAATATTCAAAATCTAAAACAATATATGGGTTTTTAAATTTAAACATTTAAAATTCCTATGAATCTAAAATGATGTACAAAAAAAATACTATTTTTCAACCCTGCAAGTAATGTCTTACTTAGCCAGTGTAAACAATACATTTGTGAATGGGGTTTAACAGTTTTAAGTTGCTTAACAAAACATGAAGTCCTATTACCGTAGTGGCTAAAGTGATTATAAGGTGATGTTTTTCCAGATCGATCATGTTTAAAACTAAAAACATTCTGTGAAAGCTCAAAACTGTACTTGTTTGCTTGAATTCGTCAGTGTTACAACATTAATTTATTGGACAATAGTCAAAACCTGTCAACGTCATATGAGGTGTCGAACTGACCGCGATCCCTTGAACCGAAATTCACGACGCTAACCGTTAGGCCTGTAAGGCATTCCACTTAGCTGCCACTTATTGATGACGCTGTCTAGGAACTGATTACTTTAAAATTGTATGTGTACACTGTTAAATTGGAAAGAAATTACTTTTGAGTGGTATACGTTTTGAAGGTAATCAGTGGTTTATATTATAACTCTTGTCTCTTCGGTACGCCAATCCCAGTCACAGAGGCTTCTAACTGGGTGTTAAGGCTTATTTATCAAAATATGCCGAAAACATTATTATTTTATATTTGTATAGACAAAGATAGTTTGCAAATAACAGTACTTACATAATCGCATTGACAATTGGAAAGGTATGAATAATATAAATAAAAAACTAGAGTAATGCTTCGAGATTTCAAAAATATTTATTCGCTTGTCTTGCAAACCTAATTCTTGCTTAGACTAAGACGATGGCAATTAACCCCGTCACAGCCTGGGATGAAGCCATTTTGGAAAACAGTCATGATCAAACTGTGGTTGGCAATAGCAATGGATCCATTCCGGTATATTAACGACCCTCGAGGTAGTAGAAGATAGTAATCCCCATTTAACTTGTCTACCTGGACGGTGATCTCTGTTGATGGGAGGTGAGTAGAATTGGTTGAGATCTTGGTTCCGTTTCCCAGGAGGATATCCCCTGAGGGAAGTAGAGCGGCGGGACGTGAAGCGTTGTTGGAGTACTGGGTGAGTAGGATGGTGTAGTTTGGGAAGCGAAGGGTCCCATTGGAAAGCAGCAGAGTGCCCTCGGGGAGGGCCACTGGGGGTCGGGCGTGGAAGGATAGCATCTTGTCCTCTTGGCGATGGGCGGGGGAATCTTCGTCCTCGGGGGAGAAGTCTTGCTGAGGAGGAGCAGGTGGCTCGGAAGACCAGTCAATCTGGTTGACACCACTGGTGCGATGACCGGAGGCCATGCCATGCAGGGTGGCAAGGATCTGCAAATAATCAGTTTTACATCGAATACATCAGTATATTACCGGTAAAAAGTTTGTAAATTGTGTAATTGCGTGAAATGAAATCCTAAGATCACTCACTGATGTACTGGTAAGCTTAAACTCAAACTACCTAAAACAACATTATTTGCAGCCATAATGTACTAGGAGCTATAGTTATTGTAGATCAATTTAAATTTTAAACTGTGAAAATATTTGTACCTGTAGTATTAAGAACTATATTTTAATTTATATTTACTTTATAGTATTTCACTAAATTACCATATTTTCTTCTTTACAGATGATTTTTTATGTCAAAATTAAAATTGTTGTTTATGTTGTTGATTTCACCTGACGATGGTATCTTTGATATCGAAAGGCCTAGTCAATTAACATTTATTATTATTGGAATTTTGATGATTTCATTTCAAAATTTAAAATTTAAAAATTATTTGCAGCCTTTAGACGCACAGTACTTACATTTCTTTAAGAAACATATATATTTAGTAAATACTCGGATAAAAACCATCCGAACAACCACCAACACGCAAGAGAAATGGCGGTACGCAGCAAGATGCGTCTGCTAGATGAATTGCTACCCCACTTTCAATATGATCCGGATTTGGCAAATCCCAAATTGTATAAGGGCCAAGACTTATTAGTCCTTCACTTTGATGAAATTCACAAGACTGTTAAAATATCAAAAAGGTGTTAGGGACTTTAATTTTATTGTTTAATATCCACAGTGACGAAATATTGCAAAAAGATTGTTATTCCACTTAATTCATTTATCTTGGCGTAGAATAAAAAGAGCAAATAGTATTTTAAATCTCTTACAGATTATATTGATTTTTTAATCCACGGTAAAAATGGGTTACTCTGTAAGACGCTGATGTCACAATTTAGCACACAGAATACCTAATTTTAAGTATATAAATGTATTTATAATTTAATGAAAGTAATTTAATGAAAGTATAATTTATGAAAGTACAAAACTGATTGCCAGACTAGTTAGTAAATACTTGAGCAGGTAATGACTGAAAAATACACACAGACGAATTAACAACAATTTCTCATAATAAACTCTCTCTCTTATTTTAAGTACTGCGTTCTAAATAAAATTACATTAAAAATCAGTGAAATAATATTGACAATTAGAGGGAAATAGTTAGTGACTCGTTATCCCCTACAGACAACTGCTTATGTAAGAAAGTTATTTATTATTTTTGTATATTTGGGTATTGCTACATTGCTTAGCTTACATTTTAGCACCATCAAATTGTTGGTAATGTAATGTAATGTTGGGAAAGATACATTAAATTATAAAATGAAACCTGGCTATAACGCATAAGTTTTGGTAATATTTTCTTAATTGTACATACAATAAAACTCCATTGTTGTAGAAATAATTTGTGGCCTAATAAACATCTTACAAATATTGTATAATGCCAGAGTGAAGAAAGGTTATTTTCTATTTTAGATAGTTTGGAATAAAAATCCATATGCTTGTCAATCAAAAGGTTATAATTTTTCAAGTAGAAAATAACTTGTTATACTTTACCATTAATTTAAAAAACATGTCCTCGCTAACACACAGAATACAACTGCTTTTTGATTTTTGCAATTCTACATTTTCGATTGGCATGGCCCAATAACAGTTATTATCTGGGACACAAACTGACACGTACTGTTTAGTGTCAGTCACTGCTCCACACTGAATACTTTTCCTGTTAGTCTGTCTTGTATTAGTTTCAAAGTCAAATACTAGGAAATTATCAGTTTGGTAATTATTTTACCATTATTACAATTTTTTAAAAAGCTTTAACGTTTAATAGCATTTGACTAATGTTATACGAGTATCATGATGATAGAAAAGTTAAATATCCATTAACTATGTGCCAACCTTGTGCCTCTCGCATTGTAAATATGCTGAAACCAGAAACATTAGTCATTAAAAAGCAATTTTCACTTTTTTCAATACCTATATAAATAATTGTATATTATTGCCAATAAAATTCCACTGTAATTATGTAGGATATCTGACAATACCGTTCGATGCATAATCGAATATATTGTGCGGTATTTAATGGGTAAAGGTAAATAAAAGTAAGATTATATCTTAAATAAATAAACCTTATTTTTATAATGAACCTGTTAAAACAGCAAGCAGCATTCAGATTTTGTGAGACGATCTTACAAGGTTTAAACAAATTTTTGTAGAGGAACAATCAGAACGGTGCATTGTAAAATAGGAACATGAGCAATTCCCTCTATAAGAGCACGCATCATAAGGTATTCTGACTTAACAATTCAAATCCGATGTTCAATTTACATGCAAATCCTCCTTTCTCTTCAAAATATGTGTCGCTCTGTTGTATAACAATGTGTAATATTTTCCGCATGTGGTAATATTAAACAAAAACAAGGATCCTCTGATACTGAACTTTAGAAAATATATATTTTACAAAAGTGCAATGTTAAAATGTATTTAAAGTCATATAATACAGCAAACTGCATTTTTTTTATTTGTAGCAGTAAGACTTTTAAACAATTAATATTCCCTTATTTATTTCGATGATTTTTTACAGTCTACCTTCTGCTTGTTTTTAAAATAAAATAATATAGGTGTTGAATTGTTTTGGGTTGGTATTCCATGCATACCTAACAAAAAGCAAAAAATGTTCTTTATATTTAAAATTGGGCACTCCTGCATTGTAATGGTTATTAACTATGCTTAAAAGTAATATTTAATGTTACACTAGGTAGACCAATACCTACGCCAACATCACCACCATCAACGCCATCGATCGTTGTCTACTACGACTTATATATAACATATTTGCTTCAATATGTGTATATCTAATTATATAAATAAATTTAATGTACATAAAGCTGTTAGTCACTATAGGCGTAAGAGTTTTATACTATCACGAATAACCTGTATATTTTGTTAATTTATGGATTATAATGTGCCGGGGTTAAATATACAAAAATGTAATACTTTTAGAGACATAATACAAGTTTACCAAAAGTAAAAGTAAATTTGTGTTTCGAATGGTTGAGTTTACGATTAAATTAAAGTAATACACCAAACAACAACTTTATCGTTACCATAAAATAATGTATGTTATTTTAAGAAAAATAACAATAAAATAACCCTACAGTTATTTTCAGTGTGATCCAGTATATCCCTAAAATAACCTGACTGTATAATGATAAACAAACAAGGATTTTGTTAATGCAGTCGCGCATTCATGAGGCACGCACTAAACATACAGACCCGTCAGTTCCTGTAAACAATTAATTTTAGTAACTAAATCATATTCCGGTACTGTACAGTGAGCAAAATGTATTAAGCATATCTGCTAACACGCTCTAAAACAACCATGTTATGTTTAGAGACTAAACACAACTTTAGTTTATGAAGTTTAACAGCAAAAATTACCAAGTCAATCTAACTCTAGGTAGCCAGGCAATAATAACAATATATGAATTCATGTTTTGTTATTGCTATTGACTCTAATATTTTCATAACTATTTTGGTTCGATTTACTACAAAACAAATAGCTAGTTTACTCCTATACTTGTTTGTTAACTCTTTAAAAAAAAATTCTTCAATAAATTGAATGCGTAAGAAAGAAATAACACAAAAAGACGAATAACGATACGTATGTTTTATCATTAAATATCATGTAAAAAATTAATATGATCCACAGTATAATAAAATAAAAATAAGTACGTATCTTAAAATAATTCTTTGCTCCACAAAAATAAATTTCAAATATACCCTAGCGTACAAGAAATATTCCTCCTTGGGGGTTTGTGGAGGAGTATGAGAAAAATTGCTCAGTTTTAGGGACACCTGAGGAGCACTTTATATGAATCCACCATCGTATGTTAAAATTCTGGCTTGATCCCATGACTTGTACATTACATTCGTTCGGCTTTATTTATAATTATATGTGTCTGAATAAGTGACTATTAGCCAATTTCCTCTTGCCATTGCCAAACAACATAATTAGAAAACTAATACTTGGTTTAGTTTTAAATCAAAGATAACTATTTGGTATAAACTTGTTCTATAACAATCTAACAAAATGTGCTCATTATTTTATTGTTACGTTGTTTAGGTAATTTTTATATTTTGTTTGGCAAAAATTAAATTTATCGATTCTGACAAATACAGTTGATTTCAACCCTAGCACGGAAAATTTAGTTTAAATTTTGAATGTGTAACGTGACGTCAGATAACAACATTGTTATAATGTGAAAACCTTTTTACTACCGAACTAATCATATAATATCCTAGTAATACAGGTACATAATAAACTTTTAGAACCATTTACGAATTTATTTAATGAGCTTTAATAATTATTTATACCCGTATCGTACAGTTACTTAAACATTTTAATTACAATAATCATTTTAAGAAACAAATTAGAAGGGATATTTAATGTGTATACAACCTTCATATGACAACGATGTGTTCTTAGTTAGTTAATTTCTAAGCCTAATACCTTCAAGGTTTTACATAAAATTTTTCGTCTTAAAATGTTTTGCCTCTTCAAATATTGTATTAAATAACTTTATAATAAAGTTATAATTTAATACAATAACGTCAAACTTCTTCTACGCGCAATTAAGTTAGACAGGTAACACCACTAAATTAACCATGGATTCACACTAATTACCCATTAAATTGTCATATTTGTTTATTTATCCTTCTCAGTCTGTTACACATTAGGGAAATTTCTGCGACTCTTATAAAAAGAACTGACCATCATCCCTATGACCCCAGGAGTAAGAGAAAACCGATATCCTCTTTTTCAGACCAAGCAAGAAGAAGGAATAGTTCCCGGTCCTTGCAATGAAAATGTATAATGCAATACAAGCCAATGTAAGAGGCTTTGAATGACAAGAATTTTGGGTCAAGGATTAAAACTAGGGAAAAAATCAAATCATTATACTCTATTGAGGAGTTTTTTGAAGCGGATATGAACAGCATATAGCACAAGGTAAATCCGGCCACCACAACAAGTTCAAATGGTTTTTTTTATGTTTCATGTTATGCGTTTTAGTCTTAAACATCAGTTTTAGTAATTTAACTAAATCTATCCAGTAAGCTGCTGGTCAACAATGACGAGAAGAAGTATGAGGTAAGTTAGTATGAAGTATTTTTCAATAATAACTCTTGAACAATGTACAATCCTTGCATATACAAACTTTATCATAGACAAAGACACCCCTAAAAACCAACACCAGTCCTTTAGTAGCTAACATTTGCCTGTTTAAACGAACCAGCTTAGTAATATTAAGTTGACTAACTGAAATATCACTAACCAACACAACTGTATTTGTTTTGTAAATTAAAGAAGTCTCTAACTAAATTCAAAGCACACTAATAATAATTTAAGCTAGAGCTTGTGTTGGCGTTAATTTAATAAGTGGACCTATATAAGTAAACCTATATTAAGTTATAGTTAAACACCTAGAAATTAATTTGTACAATATTTCACCATAAATGAACAAATATTGATATTTGAAAATCTCTAAAGCTAAAAACAACTTATATCTGTTCAGTAAAATGTATTTTAACCAAGTCTTCTACTGTATATTTGTAAAATCCACTGACTCACTCACTCACGTATCATCGCACAGCCTAAATTACTTGACCTAGATCCTTGAAGTTTTGCATGGACGTTCCTTTTAGGGTGTAGGCAGCCGATAAGAACGGGTTTTACAAAATTCAAAATTTTAGGGTGGTTTTCGGGGGGTTGAAGTTTTAGGAAAAATAGGACTGTACTTCCTGTACACTATCGCCTCTAGCGCCTAAACAAGTGAACCTACCTTCAATCTGATTGAAAAACGTTAGTGTGGAAATAAATTTTAAACATTTTTGTCCTATAAATTTTTTGTCTATCTCTTATGGTTTCCGAGTTATTTAGCAAACATGCCAACGTGAGCGTGCGGCGGCGGCCGGAATTGAAAACAGTGCCGATAATGTAGTCCATATAAGTTTAATCGCTGTCCACATTGCAGTGTGCAGACTTTTAGCTATTAAAATTAAATTAATTGTAATTTTTATATTATTTGCTGACAAAAAATCTCTGTGTTTGGTCATAATTCGATTCATAACTAAAAATATAGTTTTAATTCGTTTTGAAAAGTAAAATTTGTAATATTTATATTTAGTTCTCACCAGCGAGTAAATTACAACAATCATACATCTTTGCCCAAGGATTGACGCACATTATTGGCTCTTTTCCCTCATCTAGCGTTTGTCTGTGCGTTTGTTTGTAGCGCTTTAAACCCTCATAGGGTTAATATTATACCTGGTGATGGCGCCAAGGCGAAACTGTATTCATACCCCGAATTCCTCTTATTCCATCAGACTACCCTTTTCAGTTTAAACGTCAGCAATTCCCTGTGAGGGTCTGTTATGCTATGACAATCAACAAGGCTCAGGGGCAGAGATTGAAAGTAGCTGGTGTGGATCTGAGAAGTGATTGTTTCGCTCATGGCCAACTGTATGTGGCATGTTCAAGGGTGAGCTCTCCTGGCAGCTTGGTTATTTTTCAACCAGAAAGAAGAACAAAGAATGTAGTGTACAGAGAGGTTCTTAGCACCTAAGAGCTTTTTCTGTCGAGCATAAGTCCTGTACAGTACTGAAAGATAGTTTTGATTGCATGTAAATAGAGTGTGAATAATCTGTAAATATCTGCTAAAATTTGTTAAGTTAATGAGGCAAGGGTGCCTGAACAAAAATTTCTATGGGAAACGAGCATCGTTACCAGCACACCGGTTTCTTGGGAATTTCGTTTCCTGAAATAAATATATTGTTAATGAAAAATTAATGTGCTATGTAAGTACCACAAATCGTCCGTTGCGAAGCACAGGTACACAGCTAGTTATAAAATAAAAGTCTTTGTTTAATTTTGCTTATTTTTCATACATATATCAAGCGATTTAATTGTTACATTACGTTACGAATTATTTTATTTCCGTTGTTCATTATATGTCTTTAAGCTGTAACGTATATTTAAACATTTATTTATAGAATATAATCACGTAAATTAAAAGACTTATTTATGTTTGAAATGGCATTAATTACGTCTTACAGAAAAATAACATATGTTAACTACTTCAGAACTCACAAATATAATAGAAATTCTGCTAAAATAGTATAAGGCAATGGTTCTCAATCGGTAATATCGATCACCATCAGTCCCAAGTAGAATTGCAGGAATAGTAATTAGTATTATCGACCGCCCAATGGACGAAATTCAACCAAATAACAAAATAATTATGATAACATCTAGTGGGTCCTTTTGCTCTCGCTCTCTCCCCTCTCTCTCCTCCCACTCACTCCCACCCCCTCCATCAGCCCCGGGTTAAATTTATTTAATGTGTAATAAAATAAGATAACAGAAGTGAGTTTTCATTCCAGTATTTACATTTACAGTATGTAGGATTTGTATTTACATTATGCCTGAAACATCTGTTTTTCCTGTTTTGCTAAAATTTGTTTCATCAACAGCTGTCAAATATATACAATTCAATCAATTACTGCTCTTCCATAAAATTAACATTCATACTTTGAAAGCCAGAGGGGAGTATACCTGAGGGCCGATGAAAATGATAAGGGGATTTTGCACTTCCACACGAAAATACCTTTATAAGGGGTGTGAGTGGGTTTCTCCTACGATATACACACGCTGAGGAAAAAGGAGGAACAGTTTTGTGCTTGCCTGTTAATATAATTATATGACACAAGAATAATAAAATACTCAACTCAGCTGAACGAGGCCGGTTAGCGTAAAACCACTTAGTTTTCTAAAGTTATTACAAATACAATGGTTCATTTATCCTTAAGCCTAACTGCATTAGTTCTAGTATCCTACCGTTAAATCTCGATATCTAAAATATTCTCAAATCCTTATCGTAACTCTGCGTAATCCTGCCCGTTCTCACCTCAATACTCAACATAACAACTAGATTCCAGCCTTCCTGTGTTAAATTGCTATTTATCTGGCTATGAATCGTTAAATAATATTTTATATCTTTTTTTTAATTACAGTTCGGGTCACAGAGCTTGTCTTCTGGTTACCGTGTGCTCTGGAATGACTTTCGCCTCCATTTGGCTTAGTAACATTAGTGTTACAGTCTCCTTTTGTCAACATAAAGCAAAATACCCCCGTAGCAGCAAACCTGCATACTCAGCGAATTTCCAATGCATATAATATTTTCTTAATACGACATAAATCCACATACCAAGTTTCATCAATATACATTGATAAATAAACGATTTGTGACATTTTAATTATTCTCCATAAGAATAACATGGCGCCTGAGTATGCAGGTTTGCTGAAATAAGGAACACTAAAAATGAGTTTTTATACAAATATCAATATAACTCGACTAGGTAAAGCCACATACCAAGTTCAATTAATTTATGTTCATAATTAAAGGAGATAACACGTTACTTATTCTCCATAAGAATAACATGGGGCTGAGTATGCAGGTTTGCTGCTACGGGAACTATCGGCCAAAAAATGGGTTTTTGTATATACGAACCTGTTTTTCATTTGTTCGTATATATAAATGTTGTGTTAGTGTATTGTATTCGATTTTTTGTATATATATTTGTTATCTTTCTGTTAGTCAAATTAAATTGTAAAGGAAAATATTAAAAAAATGTAGGTTAGTTAGGTGTGTATATAAATTTTGTTTTAGTGTATTGTATTTGATTTTTGTTATCTTTGTGTTAGTGTAAATTAGAATGTAAAAGAAAAATCAAAAAAATCCAAAAAAAATGTAGGTTAGTTAGGTGTAAGAGTTTGATATTTAGATGTAAGTAGGGTTCACTTGATAACGGGAGGAGTTTCCTTACCTCCCGAAACGTAGTGTAGTTTTAAACACTAGAAGCGATAGGTAAAGTCCAAATAAATCAAAAAATAAAACCAAGAACCGATAAATAATTCGATGTTGCTTTGAAAACATGCTTTGATGTTTTTCTGTAGCAACTCACAGACATGTATTTAAACTCAAATTAATTTAGATTTTAATTAGTTCTAGGCTTTCTTAAAAGCTAAAAAAAAAAACTAAAGAACATAAAGTAATCCTTTAAAAACATAAATAGCTCAAAATGCTAACAGCAAGGCAAGTTTCCTCGTAAAACATCAAAACTTTGGAAGTGTTAATTTCCGTCTTAGTCTGTTTGACGTTAGGCTGTTTATGAGTTTTATTTTATGTATGCGGATGAGAGCTGAAAGTAGGTTTGACTTAGCATACGTTTTTTATTTCAAATATTTTTGATATTGACATAAATAAACTTATTTCTTAAACCTCCTCTTTACATCCGCTTATATATTTAGATTATAAATATTCAAATGACCAACATTAAAGTGTCGTAAAGGAAAACACTAATGTTTCGCATCAAAATAAAAACTTACTTAGCTTATAAACTTTCCATAAAGAGAACAAATGTTATTCATCATTCATCATTGTTGCGGATTAGCAAACCCCAAAATTGCTGCTAGGCAAATCTTCCACAAGCGGGAATATTGCGCAGGTCACCGAAAGGATAGGATGCAGCAGGAAAGGAAAGGGTGGGATGGGACGGCAGCCAAATTTACCACCCTTCAGAGGGCCAACTCCCGTGCCCCTGTAACAACATGAGGCTCTCAAACAGGAGACCCGCATTCTGCCCTCCAACTGGTCAACTTAACTGACAGGGTATTCATGTACAACAGCCAGAGACCATGCATTCTCAGGATGGCAGGTTGGGGGCCAAACCTGGAGATTCTGTCCCTAGCCACTGCAAATGGTGGGACCAAAGGTGAAAGGGAAGTTTGTCATAATGTACAGCCAAAAGACTTATTATATGTAATGACAACTTCATTTGCTGTACCCAATGCCAGTCTCAAGACTGGTATAGACTAGCTTTAAGGTAAACCTGGGACGAGACCAAAGGTGTCCTACAATAAATATTTTATGTCGTTTTATTCATTCAAGTTGTTCCGAAACTGAACAAAATGGATTTTTTTAGACTAAGAAGTTAACATGATATTAAAGACGTTTAACTTCACAAATTATATCTTAATGTCCTAATGAATTATGTGCAACTACAAGTTAAACCATAATTTTGTATGTTTAACTATTCTTTAAATACTGTATAAATTTATTTTTAAATTTTTAAACACTTTGAGGGTATTTAGGTTCAACTGTATAAACAGATTTACATGCTACATTTTATGTTTAATATACGTAACTATTTATATCTATATTTTTTACATAAACACGCTGTAAGTACGTTCTATCCTGAGAGAGTAATAGTATAATCAGCCATAGTCAGGCTAAAACATACATATTTATAATCTCTCTATTGCACGTAAAACTTAGATGAAAATCAAAAAGTTCCCGAGGCTACTTTCCTCCCATCGGGGCTGGAACAAGTGGCAGTAAAGCTACGTAGTAATATAACGATAGATTGCACAAACAATAATCACTGGAACAAGTGGCAGTAAAGCTACCCAGTAATATAACGACAGATTGCACCGACAATAATCACTGGAACTGGCAGTAAAGCTACGTAGTAATATAACAACAGATTGCACCGACAATAATCAATCCAGCGATGATAATAATCCTGTAAACGCCAACAAGGATAAGTTACAATCTGGAGCAAACTGACCGACTAGGCTGAAACGCGGTAGCTTAGCGAACCCTCCTGATCCTTTAGTTGAGAGAATAACGTTATTTCAAAAGGAACGTAAATATTGTCTAAACATGGTCAACTGTCACATCAGATATCTCAAACAATATATACTTGTTGAATTTCTATCTCAAAAAAGAGTCCAGGGAGACAACACGGTTTGAGGCAAGTATTCCCGGATAGTATGTGGAATATTTATAATCAGACTATTCTAATTCAACATATTTTTTACCATCAGCGCACTTCCATTGTTGTACATAATATGATCATAAATACAACACGTGCACACATTTTGTTTATTTGTATAGTAACACGTTTTTGTCATATTACAAAGTTTTTAAAAGTGTGACTACACATCTGTACGTGAACCGGATTATGTTTGTCCTGTGACACGCTAACAGAAAGGATGCTTATATTTCAAGAGGTCATCAAGTTTACACTAACTTTCCAGGCGGTGGTTACTAGTTGTCCCCAGTTGGTTTGTTGACTCAGTGGTTGTTAGTGAACTGATGCGTGTTCGCTTTAATAATAGAATAGACACGGTTTAGTGGTTCATTTACACATTTTATATAAGACATTAATGTCTTATTGCATATCTTTGAAACTTTTATGTGTCTAAAAACATAGTTGTTTGATAGTATTACAAATACAGATAAATAGTAAATAAAGTAATTTAAATGACACCATATGCAATTATTGCCCTGTTGGTAAATAAGCAAGTCTAGTGAACGATATCCTTTTGCTTAATTATTGCAGCACACTTTCAAAATTAAAATTATAACCTATTGTATTATTTCAATTCCGGAAATAAAACCTTAGGGATTTATACTCAGGCTAGTTCTATGTATAGTTTGCATAACGCCCCATCCAGTTTCCAGGCAGTTGAAGATAAAGAGTATAGAGATAGATAGCTACGATTCTAAAGTTAGAGTTAAATTACGATATTACATATATTATTCATTATATTTATCATTCTTATTATCTTACTTACGTAAAATAACAAATAAAAACTTTTAAATGGTAAAGAGTTAGACAAAATAATACATTTAGTGCAAAACCTAACCAAAAAAATACTTGGGCGTAATTTACATTAATAAGCAGTCACTAATTTTCAGTCTTTGGTAAATACTTCAACAGGCTCACCCTGCTAGTTAATAATGTTATTTTTTGCATTTTTAAGGAATAAAAACATAACAAATAAAAATGTCTCAATAACAATTAGGCAACATTCCTGATTTTACAACAAATATTAAAACAAGTATATCCCTTTAATATACAGTATGAGAGTGAACACAACTGATAACTATAGTTTGATATAATAGAGTTTAATTTCGAATTTTTTGAAATTAGTTTCCAACAGCAGTGAGATTGTTTCAAATTGTGATTGAAAATTATATATTACAAAATTGTAAATGAGTGTAGGGATAATTACTTGAGTAAATGCGGCTACTTACCATAGGTCCTAAATTAAATTTGTTTTGTTTTTTTAATTATATCATCTTCTGAAAAGATTTCACGATACATACTGTTTGAAAATTTCCTTAAAGTATAATCATAAATGTTACTGGAAACTGAGTAAAAGAATTTCAGAGAAATAGCCACTCTTCTCTCCACCTGAGATACAAATTATGATTAAGGAATGAAACATTCCTGAAAATTATTTCGAAGTATATTTTATACATTTCATATTCCATTCATTATTTTATGGTTTTTATACAGAAACAAGAAATAAATTTATACAAAATATGGTACTCTCTTATATTTTAAAACTAGTTGGTAGTGAGGATAATTTACTAATAATAAATATTACATATGTGAACATTTTAACTAAAGTATTCCTGATGTTTAAAATATACCGCATAATTCAAGCCCCAAGGTAGACTGCCGGCAACATACTTTAATTTCATAGTTTTCCCAAAAAATGCGCAAAAAGTTCAAATATTTTATTTCAGAGAAACCTTTTCACTAAAGGAAAGTTTAATTATACGCAAATCATGGACTTACCCTATTTTGCAGGTGTAAGAATTCGCACACAACTCCAAAATAATAGGAATGGATTGGTAGTGCGGTGGTTGAACATAGGGTAGCAGAGTTAGAGATGTGCCAAGCAGTTACGTACACTAAATAGCTTCAGCTGATTCCTCTGAGCTCGTGGAACTGCTTCTGAAACCAGTTCCAGCTGCACATAATATTAAGGGTCGGAGTAGCGACGGAAGACTGTAACTGATTTTTGTTCGATCCGCTTCATCTATTTTTGGAGCGAATCACTGCAGTACTAACATTGGAATTACTTCTTTGGAAGAACTACTTTGGAAGAACTACTTTGGAAGAAATTTGGAAGTGTATGCAGCAATAATTAGCTAGTTTGAAAAAAAGATCCAACCGGAACTAAATTCGTGTGCTAAAAATGTGAAATGTAAGGTACTGTTTTCACACTCGAAACGTTGGAACAAAGAAGTTCCAGTTTCAGCTGCAGCGACACAAATCTAATTTAAGCGGGGTGGATATGCAAGACTTTAGCCTCATGCCAACTGTGGTATACCTGTTATTAGGCTAATAAATAGTAAATAAAGTAGTTTAATGACACCATATTCCATTATTGGCCTGTTGGTAAATAAGCAAGTCTTTTGAACGATATCCTTTTGCTTAATTATTGCAGCACACTTTTAAAATTAAAATTATAACCTGTTGTTTTATTTCAATACAATAACGTGGCAGTAAAGCTACGCAGTAATATAACGACAGATTGCACCGACAATAATCACTGGAACAAGTGGCAGAGACACTGCAAGTCGATTACGGTGCTATTCCGTATCCATGATAAAGTCGAATCAACCAAGATTGGTTAGCATTGTTCAGGAAATACTAAGGACCAAGCGAACAAATATAATTAAATAAGTTTGAATTGTCTACATTCTACTGTACAATAAATAGTGAATTATAAAGTAAATAAATGTTATAATTATGAAATCTAACCGATACAACTGTAATACGAGCGAATCCTATACTTTATTATACAGTTGAACAGTATAGTAATCATAGACGATTCTTTATTTGCCACATAATTATTTGTTTACTGGAATTACATATTTTTTAACTAACATGTTGTCATAGTCATCTTTATTTCTCAATAAATTCAATGGTTTTACTGATTAGCAAATATGAACATCTCAATCATAAACAAATATATACCAAAATAACTTTATGTTTATTTAAGAAATGGTGGACAACAAAGTTGTACTTATAGGAACAAATAATTAAAATATGTATTTCACTTAATAATATAAATACTTGGTAATTAAAACTTTGTACTATTTTACCATTGTTTTTATACAAAACATGACTAAACTGTAAGTAATAATAGTTTTTGATCAATTACACTAAAACTATAGTAGATACTATATGATAAATTTGTAAATAAGTTATGTGAATATTCTTATTTTTATTTTTAATTGAAATAACTTAAAAATAAAACGTTGTAGTTATGTAACCTATTTTTTCATGTATTTTCATTTGTAAATCATCATTCTAATTATTGATATTAACTATCCGCAGTTGAACATAGAGTATATCAAGTTAATTACATCAAATAATTCCGTAATAAAATGCATTAATCATCATCAAAGGCTTCTGAAAATACATTAATGTATGAAAATAACATTCTTAACTATATTTCATGTTGGAAACCAGATTTTAATTGGTCGAAGTCGAGCTACGAGAATGAGCAAACAAACTTCGGAGACAAAATGTTGGCTAAGTTTCCTCACTCGGCACATTACTAGTTTGCCGCAGATATCTCAACAAACAGTCTCCTTTTGAACAAGAGGCCACTACTTTATTTAATTCATATTGTTAAGAATTAACTGGGTGCGTTAAATTTTTGCCAAACTCACACTAAATCATTGATATCATATAATGTTTGTGGTATGGCCAAATTGAAATGTTTCCGGTTAAAACAGATTGGTAATTGCAAACAATATTACCAAAATAAAAAACATTTATACTTGCCTTAAACGCTCACTTATTATGTGCACGGATACAAAGGGTGGAAATAAAATGACACATAATGATATGGTTGAAGTATGAGAATCAAAGGATTCATCTCTTTAATACAACACATTCAGATCAAAGATGATAGGTAATAAAGGAATTAAAAACTCCTAAAAGCTGTTTATAATTAAAACTTTGGTAATTTTACATGGAAATTTGTTATTTATGTATGTAGGATAAATACTTAGTTTGTTTAATTGACTCTTAATTTTTTTGTTAGTATTATAACGTACGAGAATTGGAATGTAATCGCATTATTTCTAACAACGTAATATGTTGGATGTATTAAAATGCTCGTCATAGTTGTTCCGGGAAAGATCAATTTAATCTGTTTGTTTAAAATATTTTAGTATAAATACTGTTTTAATGTTAATGACCTAAATATTTTAATCAAACTTCGAGCAAACTATCTGTCTCTAGATTTGGAATAATAGTAAATCAACTAATGTTTTTTGTAAAAAATATTAGGTATAAATATTAGTCAGTTTTTAAAAAGCCTTCCCAGAGACCTAGAAGCTATTACGATAAATCCAAACCTCAGATTATACGCAACAGGAGTTTGTTAAAGTAGTTAGGTACTAAGGAAGGACATCCCAAAAACTATTCTTCAGAAACAATAAGGCGGTAGGTATCTATAGACGCTGCTCCACTTTGACGCCACAGACTTTGGGTTTATTCATCTGATCCATTTTTTGCTGTAATTTCTCTAATTTCCTTGCTTGTAACTGTTTTTTTACTGTACAATATCAATTTTATTAGTTTTAAACCAACAAGAAATAGAATACACAATGTTTATCGTTACTAACACTGAAATCAAAGTATAAGAAAATAACAATCTTTATCAAGAATTTTACTGGCTTCAAAAATGTTTTAATTTTTAAAGGATAACCTGGTTCAATAGGTGATATCGGACGACCAAATAGAGGTTTGTGTTAATAAACGACGATAAATTTCATTAAAGGGTTACCTGCTATAGACTCTTGAACCTAGCCTATTGTGTTTTTCATTGAGGTAGTCAAACCTTGACGAGAAAACTCCAAAAGTGGAGATTAGAACCATGTTCCTACAGCCATTTCATACAAGTTGCGGTGAGTTGTTTTAAAAATATATAAATAATAACTGTATTTCGTTGTTTTTATTAAATACTTACAAAATACAAACATAGTTTTTATACAGTAGCAAGAACACAAAATCATAAAGACACCTGACACAGGTATAATTCTAACGAACACAGACTAGTATCTAAAATATCAAATATGCGGGTAAGAAAATTTAAGAGTATTTCTAACGAAAAAACTGTATTAAATATTTTATGTCTTTGCCGTTTTAAACATAAATCTTGACTTTATTATTTCAGTATATTGTTATCATAAAATAAATTACCAAATATTAATGTAGTTTAATCAACGAAAATCAGGTGAAAATTGCATTATAATACTGGCAACTGAAAGTGTTACAAAAGAGCTTTTAATAATAGTAATTTAAATATTCACAGATTATTCCGGTAAAAAAGCGTAAATTATGGCCCCAACCTTGACCAATGTCATGTCTGCATCACCAAGGCCGTGAATTGCAACAAGTGAGTACGTGACATACTATATAACCAGGCCCGAGATTTGCCATAACTAGTGTCATCATGGCTTCCCGAGTTTGGGTAAGTAAATTTTGACTGCAATGGATTTTTCTCTATAACCTTTAAACGTTAAAAATTCGTAATTTGTTTAGTTAACAGCAGAAAGTAAATTTAGATAATAATTTTCTGAAGTAAATTACATACTTAAAGAGCATTTTATTTTAATCACAGAGATACAAGTAGGCTAGTTAAAATTTAACATACAAATTACTATTGTTATCTTGTATGTGATAAACTGTATTAATAATACTAGAACTGTCCGCACATAGCTTGCGCATTAAAAAACCTATTTTGTGTTAGATGAGCTTTTCGCTGTAAGAAGTTCCACCAGTACGTTGACAAATAAATAGGTGATGTATTTTGTTTATTAATAAATACAACAATCAATAAACAGTACCTTTATTGGAACCTACAATAAAAAATAAATTTATAAATTAATGAGTTTATTAATTCAAAACTTATAATCAATAAGAAGATTTTTGTTATTTATTATTTATATATATTATTTATGAATTATCATTCATTTGTTTTTTTATATTTCTTTTTCGCATTTAGAGGTGAAGGTAATGTTCAAAATGATAGATAAACTATCGGTTTTGATAAAATATTATGAGAGATATTGCCTACCGATAGAAACACTCATGATAAATATTACATAAATTACCTTTAATTAAGGTACAACTATTGACATATTTCACATTCACATGATAATAAAATGTACTATACGTAGGTGACTTGTCGGTCAACAAGGAGGAGGTCAATAGGGAAAGGTAACACATTCACTGTTTGTAAACCTTTAACGGATATAGCCAAAAACAATAGGCCACCATAAGTTTGATTTAATAGCAAAAATTAAAATTGTCAAATTTTCGAGAAGTGTGACTAATACAGAGATAGTTATCCTTCCCTCTATGGTCTATCTATTTTTGTTCGCTTATATAGGTGGGACTATAGAATTAATTAGGTCCTGAACGAAAGGTCTTTTGCATTATCACTTAGCTAAAAATATTTATGACCATTTTTTATTAGTGACAAAGTGGAAATTTAACTCTGGACCTCATTTTGGCCAACGTCAATCACTCAAATAAAATTCAGGGCATCTCACATCTATCTAATGGTGTATGAAGATTATCTCTGACGCAGGTTGGAGGTAAAATATATATAAAAGAAACCACCTCATTTGATAGAAAAACCAAGCAAGGTAACTTCCCTTTCGGTAACTTCCCTTATTTTTGTACCCCTTATTGGCCAACAAGGATAGCAGTTAATCAGTACCTGCTTGAAAAATCAGGATATATGTTGCATTATAAACAGATAACACACAGTGGTAAGTTGTCTATTTTATTCCAGATGTACGTCAGCCTTGCCTGTGTGCTGGTGATGACTGTCAGTGCCAACAGCCAGACCAGACCAGAGGGCGCCCCATCCAGTGGCTCCTCCCCCCCTGGACCCCCGCCATCCGGCCACCCACCGTCAGGGGATCACACTGGCTCTGGCAGTAACGCCGGAAAGTCTACTGCTTCCTCTCCGTCCTCTGGATAAACCCCTGCGTTGATGTTATCTACCGTCCTGTATTCACATGATGCAACAACAAACTTAATGTTATTAAAATAATGATTTTATCCTTTCCTATTAGGATCACATTCTGTTTTATGGTGATCCATCCAATTTTAAAGAGATAAAACAAAATAATAAGAATAAACCAATAAATTAATACAATTTTAATTATGAGAAACTTCTTATGAATGCCTTTGACATCAGTTATAACCGTGATTAATAATACGTAAGACTTGTTAAAGTTACAAAGTGTTTTTATTGTATTTTTTAATATGTTTTATACCTAATCCAGTCATGTAAAACCATTGCATTGGGTTAAAATAATTGTTTAGTGGTTGATGGAAAAAAATGGTTTTGTGTACATAAGGGCTGTCTGCAAATTTCCAATGTTGGAATATCGATGAGAATTAAACATCAACGTTCCTATAAAAAACTAATCAATAACGAGTGATTTTTATGTGTTATTTTTACCTTTAGTCATTATTTCGTTGGTTTATAAAACAAATTTATAGTGTTAAAATTAACTTCGGTTATTCATACCAACATGCAATCTGGCTAGTTATTGGTGTATTTTCTGGTCCATTATCAGCATCGATGAATACATTTATCCTATAACATATATGAGATTAATGGGGTTTATAGGCACCTGAAGTCTTACATCAAACGTCCATTTTAAATACTAATCTATGTTGCAAAAATTAATCATTTGGAGACAGGAATCAATTTAGTCTTACAAACAATAGACAAGCCATAAAACTCGTGAACTTCTACTTGCTCCCATTATGTTTAAAACAATTGTATCAAAATATGTATGATTTAGTTTCTCTTTGAAACATTTGTTTATTACTAGAGAATCTTAAATATTTTGGAACAAATTCAAATGTATTGTATTAAGATTGTTTTAGAAATACTGCTAGAAAGTACCTGACTTATGTCATTTGCATTTATGCAAATATTTTTAATTACATTTACGGTGGGTTATAAAAATATAGTAAATGACTTCAAATAATGTCATAATAAATATTAGCTATGGAGCTCTAATCTATGATTTTATTTTACCATTTTACTGATTTAAACTAAAATGTTTAAATTGTTATACTGTAATAACTACAGCCTAATTTCTACATTTGGAAAATGTTTTAGGTCAACCAATTAGCTAACTTTATTTTATTAATTTATTTTCCAAATATTTTAAAGGTTTTAGTAATTTCCCATCTGTTTGCCAAACGCTTAAGTCAGACCATATTATGTGTTTGACTTATATTTACTTATATTTTCTTCATAATAATTATGAGTTTTTCTATTTTAGTTTAATCCAATTAATTAGTTCGAATTTTTCCATTTAAAAGTTGTAAACAAGCATATTACACAACACTATATTATAGAGGATATTAAATTTTGAAATACAGTGTTCAGAAATATTCCTGGAATTTTAGACAGACACGTTTTTTATAATTTCGTGAACTATTTTTAGTAAATCTGTGAAAATTTAAATATAACCTTAAAGGGAAACCCATCAACAGGAGTTTGGTAAATAAAATGGCTACCAATTAAATAAATGTCAAGTTAAACTATTTGTTAAAGAGAAAGAGTTGGTGCATAGTTTGTACTATAGTATTTTTAATGTCAGACTAAAGACGTAAAGGTATTTTCGTCATACTGCTTCAAAAACGGCTGCTTTCAGTAAATGCGTTGCAAGGCTAAAGTAGTTCTTTTTAGCCCTAGGGCAAAATAGAACCAGCTGGTGTCGAGGTCATCAGCTGTTCTTTTTGTTGTTTATATCAGTGTAGTAAAACTGCAATCTTGTGTATGCAGATTGTAAGTAATCGATTGAATCGAGAGAAATAATTGATATTATTTTATCGATTTTAATTCATTTCTGCATTGTTGTTGGTTTATGTATTGTGTATAAAGAGCTTTCTCCAGTATACCAATGCAAGCGTACAAAGACAGTACATACATAATTCAATATTCCAAATAACACCAAAAAATATATTTCCAGGCTTCAAGATCAAGTTGGAATCAAAGTTCATATAACAATAACATAGAGACATACTGTGAAGAAAGAATGAAAAGCATGTCAAACTTTAAATAATCGAACACGTGCAGACTTTAACAACATTCAGGCTCAAAAAAGATAATTTTGACAGATTGCAACAATAAATGAGGGTCCACAGCGTCCGATATATCAATCGTTATAGACAGTCTAACCTAACAATAGCACAACGTAACAGACAATAGTTTAATACATTTGAACAGCTCTTTATTTTAAATTTAAATAGCAAGAACAAGATGGAAGCCATTTTGGAAGACAACTTTTAAATTTAAAAAAGTTTTAAAATTTTAGTTTTGTAAAGTAGTTAGCTTAATGCATTGTGTAGTATGACAACAAATATAGTTCGTCACACGGGCCCAAAGTTTTCGTTAAACTTGAGCTCGAATCGAAAAGCGTCACTTTGGCCCTAGGGATGAGATATACTATTTTATCCACACACAAATTGTGTACTTAGTTTATTTTTATTACATACTTTTCTCTTAGATTAATTCTATAATAAACAATCAAAAATTAAATATATTGTCTTAAGGTGTTACTGTTTGACACACTTTAACCGAATGTTTTTATATTTGAAACGTTTTAACTATGCTTATTGCTTTTGCTACCATAACAACTTCTTAATTTGCCAATTTTTATCATGAAAACTATATTTTAATTAGTAGGCCAGTATTATTTATTAATACAACAGACTTGTGGCACATCTAAACTCCAAGAACGACTAATTAAATCAATGCAAATTAGTTACAATCGTGTTTCCAGCGCTATTTCAAATTTGTACTTTCTCCAACGGTTTACATGTTGTATGTTGAACCGAATCATGCAAATTAAGTAGATGCATGTAAAAATTATAACTAGCGTCTGGAAAATATGTATAAACAATTCTCTTCTGGAAAGCAGTTTAGGGGCTAAAATTCATGAACATTAAAACTTATGTTTTTAGTTATCTATTTTCACTTAAAATAGCATTTACTAGTTGAATTTTAAATAAAAGAAATCCAAGTTAAATCTACTCAATATAAACTCGAATAAACCGTATATCTTTAAAATTGTTACAATTTTTTTATAAAAAATTGTATATTCACAATAATTACGTCGTACAATTATCTTGCTTGTGAAATAACCAAATGCAAATTTAAAACTCAAGAATTCCCCCTTATCTTTATTGAACAGTTTGGATATTGATGATTAAAGGAATCACAGCACCAGCTTTGGGCGTTACAAATTTTCCGTACAATTTAAATTGTATTTTAGACATTATGTCCAGTCAATAAATTCACTAATGAGATTAAATCTGTTGTAAATATTGATATAATTAAGTTAGTAAACCTGTTATTGTCAGCTGCAACGGGATACATCTCTCTGTATTATTGGTAGTAACTGATGATATTTATTGACATTAAGGACATGTAGGAAGAATATGTTGCCGGTCAGAGTGTTTGTAGTGCTTGTGTAAGGTCCCCACAAACTTTGTTTGACGAAGAAGATAATAGGGTCCTGCCAACAATGTACGAGAAAGCTACTTTAACAGTTTTAGTGTAAAGTTAAACCCTTGTCCATGTTGTCCTTGAACTTACCTATGCATACCTTTCATATTCCCATTTATGCGTTAGTGGTTTTCATACCAATGGGATACCAGCGGACTTTTTCATAGGAGGCTAGATTATTTTTACCTAAAATTTAAAATCTTTAAACTAGCAAATTATTATCATGGGGATTTCCGCTACTAATATCAATTAATATAAACCAAAGTTTAAATATATAAAATACAAAAATACAATACAATACTTTTTTATATAAAACTTGTTTTTGTAAACATCGATTTATAAGAATGTTGCACATTTAATTAAGAGAATTTATCACAATACTCACAAACGTAATTACAATTACACAGTTATTGTGAAGGCAAAAAACCCTTGGGGGTACTTTTAATCATCGTCTTTTTGTATAATATTATTTATGTTCCCTCTGAAGAGGCATTATTATTTCAAGATTAACAATATTGCAACTGGTATATAAATACTTTCATTGCATCTTATTTACATAATTTATGTGATATTTTTTTATATTTGTCTATGATTGGTGGTTATAATATAGGTATGACACCATTTTTGTACTTATAACCAGTAGGTAGTAAAACTATCTTAATTGAACTTGCTTTGCCCCCTACACTCATTTGTTCAATGTTAATAATCGTGTATTTTTTTTTTAAACAACAAATAATGATAAAATAGTAATACAAATTAACTTGTATTGACGGTGATTCCGTTTGGAGTTTTAATTTAGTATAGCTTGAATTTTACAAGTAGAGTCTGCTTAATAAAATTCAATATATTTTATCACATATAAGATTCTTTAAACTAACTTTCGTTTTGATTATCTATTTATTTTATTTTTAAAACCACAAATTGTCACAAAAATAGGGCACCAATAAAAATATAATAAGACTGGAATAATTCTATTGCGATATAATAACATAAGATATAGATAAGAAGACACAGCAATCACAGCTAGGTGCTTCAAACCTCATGATTGCGTACAAAGCATCAAAGCAAATCAGGTGCTGTTGCGCTCAGTGAAACTCGCGTTCAAAGAGAAATCTGCGATATTACTCTGCAAACTTAGGTTGTGAAATCGTTCTATTTACAAGAACTTCTGCTTGATTACTTGTTTAACCTCTAAAAGTGTATTGAAACACTGATACAGATTGAAACTGTTAGTAGCTTGTCACTATTGTATATTTTGTATAACATTTGATTATGTATTTTGACAAATAGAATGTAATAAGATTATGTATTACAAGAATGCGGGACTCTTAGGCAAGGTTGTAGGTTTTGTCAGGTGTAATCCATGTTAGTGGTAATGTTTATCACAGAAGCCAGAATGAGGAAGGAAATACTCTCTGTGTTCCCGATCTTTTAATTTTTAAAAGTTTTACTTTGTCTTACATTTCTTAAAGGAGGCCTACGAATATAAGACCCAAAAAAGTACCGTTCTCTATCGTAGCAAAGAGAATGGTAGTGCCATTTTTCAAGGAGATACATCGCCTGTAGTAATTTTCGCATGTTTGCGAACTGATAAAACAATAAAATATTGAACCACGTTTAAATTATATTTGTCGTAAATTAACAATAATGTTGGAAGACAATGTTTGCTACAAACGTTGATGGCAAGATGATTTAAAAACATAAGACATAATACAATATATTATTAAGAAGTTATTATATTAGTTTACGCAAGAGGACTAATTACAAAACGTACAATTTACTGCTGTGTACACAATAGTTAATGTCAAATGATGAACTGTTTACATTCCTGTAGGTTTTGGAGATAAATATTTTCAATCTGATGACACGTGTTAGTAAAACTTTAACAAAACCAAATATTGATATTATAAATCGACTTTCCATATAAATTAAACAAAAAGGTTATTTTGGTTTAGCATAATGAGGCATTATACATCATTTTACAGTTTTAGTATTAAGTATCCAAAAATGAAGTAATTAACTTAATTATATTTACGTGCCGTTGGTATTTGCTTACGTTTTAAAAGGAATTGGAACAAATCACGTGTTTTTGTTACAATCTAATTTCGATCAGTTATTAAAAAGAATAATAAATGTTTGACCCAATGTCAAATAGTAGTTTGGTCCGGTATCTGATTTTGCTCATGATCGATCTTGCAAACTTCAGATTATATTTAAATAAAATAAACGCTCTAACCATAACACCACCCAGCCAGTTTTTGAACGAAATGGAGAATTAAATATTAACAGCCATGTAAGGATATGGTTGAAATTACATTTTTAATAAAGTAGGAAGCTTCGTCGAAAAAGTTAATGTTTTTGAGATTTCGTGAGCGCGTGTGTTAGTTTGAATGTGTTATGTTTTTTTCTTTTATATTTGTAAAATTTAGTTTGAGTAGGGTGCAAGATGTAAATGATAAAAACAACATATTAAAAATACAAAATATAGTTATGCTGAAGGACCGCACCTTTATTTACTTTCGTAGACCAATAAAGTCCTTCGTATAACCTTTTTTTATACAATTGAAGCAACAAATAAGTACAACAAACATTTTAATTTAAAATTTCACATTCTTTACAAGACAAGAAGAGTTGTGTAAAACAAAATGCCCTTAGAATATGTTGACTTAGTAATGGTGTTAATCATTCCCCGGGAAACAAGGCAAATGACTTACAAACACTTTTGACATTTAAACATTTAGACTGGTGTTTTATAAAGTAGCTAAAAGAACCACTTGGAGCTGTTTTGTTACGTCTCTCTCTCGTGAATTGTTCCAAGAGAGGAGGTATTATTTTCATCCCTATTTAATTTTGACTATGTAAAAGCATGTGTGGCCAATCGTACATGATTTTGATTATGCGTACTTAAAATAAATCTATTAATTCTACCTCATAAAATATAATATGTTGTTTGTGAAGTTATTTTTAATGAATGGTGTAAAAAATTAAACAAAATAAAAATAACATATTTTTGTCATCATAATTATGGAGAAATATTAAGTGAAATATATTTTGTTTTAAAGGCTTTAGAAACGTCATGCAGAGTTAATAATATTTGTTTCTACAAGGATGAATAACACAAGTCACATGAGTTCTTTTTTAAAAACAATAAATAAATTAAAGTTCTGGAATTGCCCTATTACATATTACCTTTACTGATCATTAACTTAGTTTAAGTAAAACGTATAATATATTGTTCAAACTAATTTTGTTAATTCATACTAAAATTAAAACTGGAACATGACAACTCGTTTTGAACTAAACTCAACTAAGCTGTACCGGTACAGGAATTTACACAGTTATTATGACGTAAGTTAATTGTTCCAACAAATTGTTGCTTGTTCTATTAGGAAAGAGAAAACTATGGCCATAACCGTGACCGTGTCATATCCGCACAACCAAGGGTAACATAAAAGCGACAGTATAAATCGTATTCGGGGCTCCCGAGCTTGACACAGTGACAACATGGCGTCTCGTGTCTGGGTAAGTTCTATGAGATAATATGTTGTTCGTACTCATCATAATTAGTAATAAACAAAATGTATAAATAAGCAAGATTGTTTTTAGTACTTTTTACATATAGAAAAAAACTTTGATTTTTACTTCACAATTAAATATATATATTCAGCATGAAGAATCAAGAATATTTTTTACTGTCACATGACTATATAAATACAACATTGTGAATCGACTGAAATGTCTAAAATAACACGCTGCTTAAAATAATAAAATTACAACTTCTTCCGACTAAACATTCCTTCTTTCAAATTCATAATCTTTAACGCTGTAGTATTCCTTTTAAATAAAATATTTGTTTAGTCTGTATCTAAATTTTTCAAGATCCACCTCGATTTTCTTGTCTTGTAGGAGCACATTAAAAAATGTAATGGCAGAATAATAAGTTTGATTTTGAAAGGATGTTGTGTTGTATTGGTAGATATGAATTATGTTAGTGTTGCGTAAATCATATCTATTGGCAATGCGTTGAGGAAATATGCGTTTGTTTTTAATCAAACATAAATACATTATTAAATTTAAATAGATTGAAATTGTTTTTCATAATTTGTTATGAAAAAATACCTGAAATATATATATATATATATATAAAACTATATATATATATATATTAAGTATATATATATATATATATATACTTAATAACGAATTTGATTTTTTATCTTAATACATCCAATCAAAATACCACTGACTCACTCACTCACTCATCACGAAATCTCAGAAACCACAGAACGGATTGCAATGAAATTTGGAACATACCTTCCTCTTGAGTCTTAGGTGCTCACTAAACATAGGGATCCGCCCCACGGGGAGTCAAAAGTTCCAATCCTGTGTTATTCTTATGTACATTCACTTGAAGTTTGAGCTGATGAAAATACAAATAGCTGATCTTGATTCGTAGTAGTTCCTCGGGATAACCCCAGAATACAGCACACACAACTGTCATAGTTTTTATAAATTAATATTTGCGGGACGAAGTCTGCGGAAACAGCTAGTTTATACATACTTGCTTGTATAAGTTTGTTGTTATAATTGTTAAAAATAAAAAATATACAAAAAGAAACAAAGAATAACAATTTGATTTTTAAAAGTTTTTCCTTTGAATTTCTCTTGAATAATGCTTTTCAAAGATAACTATATTTCGAAAAGAGAGATTTCTTTAATTAAGATTAATTCCCTTTAAAAACCCTGAAGTGAAGCTATAGGATTTAACCACATTGGTACAACTGAACACATTGATCAGAAATCATTGTGCATCATTGATCAGTGCCAAAAATAACATGAAGGTTAAATTTAAATAATGGTTAACGCTCTATTAAATTTGTTTACAAATTGAATTGTAACTTTTTAAAGTTACAAGAGAAATACGTATCTTAAATATATTATTCATCATTAAATTAGTCAAATAAAAAATATCATAGTATAAATCATTTAAAATCGTAATTGTGGAATAGAATACATTACGGATAACTTGACCAGGAAAACCACCCTGTGGTTTTTGTTGGTCTTTGTTTCTAAATTTTAAAGGTTGAATACTAATTAAATAAACTGCAGCTATTTATGACCTAAGTTTGTATTATTCCGGAGCTAAACACTTCAGTTGTGCAAGCCATGATTTTACCAAAACCTTTTTAACCTTTTGGGGTTTAGGAAGTTAGTGTAGAATTCGTAAGCTGGCACAATATTTCAAGAAGTGTAGATTCTAAATTATTACTTAATTTGTCTTGCACACCTTTTAAATCATGTGCAAATTATTTACCCACGGTTGAAGTTTTTGCTGCATATTTGTGAACATAATGTTAAAATAAGGCCAAAATAAGGTAAAGACAAAATTAAAATACCAAAACATATTTTTTAGATAACAGAGGACTCTACAATAACCACTAAACACATTAATCTCAATTTGTATTCCAGATGTATCTAGGCCTCGCCTGCGTGCTGGCGATAATGGTTAGTGCCATGCCCCAGCAACCTGATGGCCCCCCACCCGGGCCCCCACCAAGCGGCTGCCCCCCACCAGTCCCCCCACCATCCGGCCCCCCACCATCGGGTACTCGGCCCCCGGGCCCTCCTCCCGGCTGTGGCAACAGTACCACTGCTAAGTCCACTACTACTGCATCCACCTCCGGTTAAGCTTATACATTTTGTTGGAAATTGGTTGATTATGTGAAATGTTGCATAAATTTAACTAAACTGTGCAGTGTTACAAACCAATTTATTTTGGTCTAAAAGCAAAGTTTTTCTGTTATACTTCATTATATAAATTAAGCTTGAAACTTTCACATTAAAACCTTTGAAAAGAGTGACCTGTTTTTTTGTTAAGCCTGGACCAGTATCACAAAGTCAAAATCAGAATTATAAACTTAATAAATAAACCGTAGGGTAGAATAACCTAACTAAAAACATTTGGATAATTTAAATTTATATTTGTTTGATATAATATCGCATGCAATAGGTTTGTAAATATAAAGTGTACGTAAAGGTTTAAAAAAATCCCTAATTGGTTTATCTAATACAGCCCGATGTGTAATTTACTCACCCAGAGATACAGATTTTAAACAACTTCTAGATGAGCTAGGGACAAGAAATTTGGCATGCATCTAGCTTCTGCCTTGAAACCCCCGAGAAAAGTGCTAACAGCTACAATTTTAAATTTTAACCTCGTCATAAAATATAAAAAAGGGGGAAATTTTTGTTTTCTCAAAAATAGTACTTTTTTATTTGGGCTCTAGCGGCCGAACAGATGGTCCTTTAAAAAGACTGACACCACCACAAGACACAGATTTTAGACGATCTACAACTTTGGTCCTTTGACTTTTTGTCGTATCTCGTCTCCTTCACCCTTAGGTAGTGCTATATTTTTCAAATTTCAGCATATTTTCGAAGTTTTGTAGTGGTTTTTGATTTGTAATCACGTTAATATACTTGGTGGAGGAGTACTATTGGGCACGTAGTATGTCTATATCACACTTAGTAAATAGCAGCAGTCATATGAACAGTTTCGATTACTTAAACCTGTCGGAAAATCGAAAACTTTAAATATCTTTAGATTTTACCATTTCCATACTATAAGTAGGTAGGAAATCCCGGTTCTTTCTATTTGTTATTAATTAGAATGTTTGTGACACCATTTATACTTGAGTTATGGACGTGATATTTGCCATGTATGTTATTTGTACCTTTAAACTCCTGGGACGATTCTAAAATCCTACTTTTTTTTGTATTAACCATCTCAAAAAAATAAAATAATTGTGAATACAAAAATCAAAATGTACTGGTTGTTTATTTGAGCTTTCACGGCCGAACGGATTGTCCTATCGAAAAATAAAGAGCACGCCGTGCCACGGATTTCAGACGAACTACAACTTTAGTCCTTTGACCTTTTGCCGTATCTCAACCCCTTCACCCTTAGGTAAAGCTAGCTTTCAAATTTCAACTATTTTCCAAGGGTTATTCGTTGTTTTTAATGGTGTGTCACACTTAAATAAAACTAAGTGACCTAATATTTGGTACACAGTATTCCTACATTACAATTTGTACCCAGCGTTAATCATACGCCCAGATTTAATATCTTAAACACCCGAATAAAATCAAAGTCTATTTAAGCTTTTGTAGATTTATTCGTTTTTTGGGTATAATTTTTATGTTACGCTCTGCCGAAGATAAAATCCCTCATAAATCAAACTGTATTTGTTGCAGAAGGATTGTAGTTACCCAAAGCCATTGCATTTTAGGTTTTATAAGGTTCAAAAGACACCTTATAAAGGCTACATTAAAAATCGGGGACGGGTATTATTTTTCACAAGCACTTAGGAAATACATGGAGGCTTAAATCGTAACATACACTACGTTTCCATGCAACAGGCTTATGACCAGATTTAATAGGTTAAACCCGTATAAATAATCAAAGCATTTGAATTGTTGTAGAATTTAGGTCTTAAACAGAATGTAGACCAAGTTACATTAAACTGTGGCTAAACAGCGACCTGTTTTTGACGATCTACAACTTTTATTCTATGACTTTTTGTCGTATCTCACCCCCTTCACCCTTAGGTAGAGATATTTTTTTTTTATTTTGGCAATTTTTCAAGATTTCTTCGCAGTTTTTAGTTTTCTGTCGCTCTAATATAGTACCTGGAGATTTAATATTTGTCACACAGTGTTTTTAACTACACGTAGTATTTAACTACATTCATACACCCTGTTTTGACCACATAAACCTCTCAAAAAATCAAAATATTTTAATTTATTAGTGTTTTTTGGTAATTCTTTCATGTTAGGCTCCCCAAGGGTAAAATACCTTACAAATGACGTGATATTTTTTGAAGCAAGTTTGTAGGCATTTAAATAAATCGTAACTTTGGGTTTTAATGCTGGTGTTTTGGAAAACCAAAGAAATATAAGTAAAGGCTTTACAACTTCCAATGGGTGAAATACACCTTCAAATCCAAATCAGTAAAATCTGTAAACTCATTTTATAACATTTATTCAAATAATTCTACCTATCAAATTAAAAACACATCCAACAGAATAATTATGTGTACGCAAAAACTCCATGTAAACCAAAAACCAACTGACAAATAATTCATAATTAAAACTAATATAATAATTAGCTGTTAGCGAATTTCCCCTATAGGGAAGAAGCTATTACCGTAGGTAGCATGGTAAGACTTAAGCCCGAGACCATGATAACTTTTCGTATTGAGGTCCCCAGATGCCAAAAACACTATTCGTTCAAATTTATATATGTATATATATAATATATAATAATATATTAATATATAATATATATAATATATATATACATATATATATATATATATAAACAAATAATTTAGTATCTCGAATCATTAACCTAGGTTAAGTGGTTGCGGATAAAATCCAAAAAAACGTGTCCCATGTTAATCTTATGGGAAAAACGTTTTTAGATTTTTCTCAGATAGTTTTACTAAAAACTTCACACTTCTGTTTATTAATGTGTTTAGCTCAACAAAACAAACATTTTGGTGTTTTAATCGTTGTTCTACGTCCAACCGTTGCAGAGATATTCAAAGTGCTAAAAACAGTACTTGTCCAATGTTATCCTTAAGGAGAATAAATAAAATTCTATATCTCGATTATTTATGAATGTATATTGATGAAACTTGGTATGTGGCTTCAACTAGTTGTGGTATATTGATATTAGCCCAAAAACAAGTTTTTTGTTGATAGTCCCCGTAGCAGCAAACCCTAATACTCGGCCCCCATGTTATTCATATGGAGAATCAGTAAAGTTGTTTATCTCCCTTAATTATGAACCTACATTAAGAGAACTTATATGTAGCTTCACCTGAATCAGTTGTATTGATAATTCCAAAAAAAACATTACTTATCTTCCTCGTTGCAGCAAACCTGCGTCCTCAACCCTAATGTTATTCTTATGGAGAATAAATAAAATGCTATATATCACTTATTTATGGATGTATTTTTGTGAAACTTGGTAAATAGCTCTATGTAGTAGTGAGTCACATATATATACATTGGAAATTCGCTGAGTACGCAGGTTTGCTGCGACGGGGGTATTTTAATTATTCTGACATACTCCCACCTTGACAAGTAAGTCATTGCTTATCAAACTGTCTAAATCGTGATGGAAGTTTGACTACTCGACTTCTTCTTGTCTTAACTGTAATTTCTTGCTTATTTTCTTCGTCTTTATTTTTCATTTTCCCTTTGTTTTTATGATCTTCTTCTTCTTCAGTTCTTCTTTCAAAGGATGATGTTTCTTCATCACTCCTTGATCTGATATAAGTCTTGGTCGATATGATTTCCAAGGGAAATACCCTTTGCACCTAACGACAAAGCGTACCATCAGCTGTTTTCAGGTAAACCACTCGACATTTACCGTCTTTTCCGTACACCAAATGCTCTATAACTCCCAATGGCCAATCATACCTCTTCTTATTGTCTGACCCTATTAAAACGACCTCTCCAATTACTGGCTCACGACTTTTTACTAGATTTCCTTGCAGTTTTAAAAGTTGTCCTAAGCATTATGTTCTAAATCTGTTGTTTTTGAATTCTTCTTTTAGATGAAGTCTGTACTTTAACTTTCGACTCAAACTAGATTCATCAACTAATTCACCGTCCTGTGTACCCTCTTGAGTAGTAAACATTTCCTCCGGGGTAAACATTTTTTTTTGTTATTGGAATAGGATCTTCGTTGTCTTCTGATGTGTATGTCATAAGCCTAGATTTATTAACGACTCACACTCACATATCACAGTAGACAACTCTTCCTCTGTCAAACATGTTTTCCCCAATGTTTTCCTTAGTATGTTCTTTAAAATTCCAATCAAACGCTCCCAGAACCCTCCCCACAAGGGATGCCAAAATGTTTTGGAAAACCAAAGAATTAAATATAAGTAAAGGCTTTAGAACTTCCAATGGGTGAAATACACCTTAAAATCCAAATAAGTAAATTCTGTAAACTCATTTAATAACATTTATTCAAACAATTCTAACTATCAAATTATAAACACAACCAACAGAATAATTAAGTGTACTCAACAACTCCATGTAAACAAAAAACCAACTGACAAATAATTCATATTTAAAAATAACAAAATAATCAGTTGTTTTCATGATTCTGACAGCTGGTTTAATCCCTATGTAAATTGAAAGTTCGTATTTTACAAACAATTTTTAAAAATGTAATACGATTTTAACTATTTCCAAGCACTTTGATACTATCTAGTTGCCTAAAATTAACACACACAACACTTTTCCATATCAAATACTATTTAAAAGCAGGTATATGACCAGCTTTGACGCTTTAAACCCCTTAAAAGTAATGAAAGCCCCCGATTCTTTGAGTAATTAGGTCTCAAATAGAATTTGACCCAAAATAGATCCTTGAGGGACTCCATATTTAATTTGTTGAAGATTAAAGTACACTATTTTTTAAATAGAATTATCCGCCGGTTTTAGTTTTTGGTATTCTTAGTATGAGTAGTAGTAATAATATCTCGGTTATGGACCACTTGATGTGAGACCTACTACTAGAGCTAGGAACGTGATATTTAGAATGCATGTGAGTTGTACCCTCAAATCTCCTTAAAAACTACTATTTAAATTGTTAGTACTCTGCTAATTTAAAATATCTGCTGATCTGTCTGTATTCTAAGTATGAGTTGTAGTAACTGTAGTAATATGTCAGTTCTGGGCCACTTAAATAACCACCACTTCTCCTTGAGCTAGGACCGTGATATTTGGCATTGTTAACTTATGATAACAAGCAATTTGGGGGTGAAGAGAATTATTTAGATAAATGTTATAAAATGAGTTTTCTGTTTTTTCCTTATTTGGATTTTAAGGTGTATTTCACCCATTGGAAGTTGTAAAGCCTTTACTTATATTTCTTTGGTTTTCCAAAACACCAGCATTAAAACCCAAAGTTACGATTTATTTTTATGCCTTCAAACCTCCTTCAAAAAATATGACGTCATTTGTAAGGCATTTTACCCTTGGGGAGCCTAACATGAAAGAATTACCAAAAAACACTGACAAATTAAAGTATTTTGATTTTTTGAGAGGTTTATGTGGTCAAAACAGGGTGTATGAATGTAGCTACATACTACGTGTGGTTAAAAACACTGTGACAAATATTAAATCCCCAGGTACTATATTAGAGCGACAGAAAACTAAAAACTGCGAAAAAATCTTGAAAAATTGCCAAAATTTAAAAAAAATATCGCTACCTAAGGGTGAAGGTGGTGAGATACGACAAAAAGTCATAGGATCAAAGTTGTAGATCGTTAAAAACAGGTCACTGTTTTGCCACAGTTTAATGTAAATTGGTCTGCATTCTGTTTAAGACCTAAATTCTACAACAATTCAAAGGCTTTGATTAATTTTTCGTGATAAACCTATCAAATCTGGTCCTAAGCCTGAAGCTGGGTAGTACTTGGCATGGAGACGTAGTTTGTGTTACAATTTAAGCCTCCATGTGACGCATAGCGTCACGCTATTTTATATAGTACGCGCAAACTGCGTCGCGGAGCCACTGCCTGGAGCACTTCGCCTGTCGCGCCGTTGACAGAGCGAACAACCTTTTTTCCGTGTTGTCAACGAAATCTAGCTCGGCGTCCTCTCCCCCTTCCTGGTACCGGCGTCTGATCCTACGGACGTGTTCAACTCCAACTCTCCAACAAATTGGCACAACCGATAAGTTTTGATTTAAGTATAGGATATTTTAGAGACAGAATGGCTGGCTAAACAGCTTATAAAGGGGAAACCCATAAGGTTCGCCCCGATACAGGAATGTAGGAACCAATATTAGTGTTCGGGCCTGGCCCGAACACTTTGCAACAGCTTAAATTTTCACCACGTTGAGACATAATTAATCAGACTCCCCAGAAGATTATCCACAGTTTTTGATTAGCTTGCAGTATTTCTATACATTCATTTACCTTAAGGATTAGTTACCATGCCTAGATCAGTATTGCAATAATCTCAGATCCCGATTTAGTTTATATCAGTTTTGGAAGGATCGTTAGTTAGTTCATTTCAGTTATTTAGATTAAATCAAAGCTGGCTAAGTAGGCTTTCTGGTCTCGGGTAAAAGATCCACGATCTTTGGTCCCCCACTTAGCCAATCATTCGCTACATGTGGTAGCAGACATAAGCCTAGGACCAGAGAGCTTTAGGCAGCTTTGTTTTTGTTAGGTTAGAAAATTTAGGATTTAGTCGATGAATCTTCTGGGGAGGTTATGTCCCATATCAGATTTTTTAGAATGCTAGACTGACACCAGGAAGGTCGGGGCCTATCCCTCAATTTTTAAGGTTAAACCTTTTCTAGATTAGTCAAACTAGGGTGACCAAGGGAAAATAGTGTGTCTTATGTAGGATTTTGTATTTGTTGGTCTGTTTTGTATTTCAGTGAGAATCCACAACTCATCAGGCCTTGGCAGCAGTAACAATGTTTCAGTGTTTCAGTGATTTATTCAGTGTTTATGATTTTAATTTGTAAGCCTAGCAAGAGGCACATCTGGTCTATAGAAAAATGTATTGGGTACAGGTCTCAGGTATGTAATGGCCATAACCCAATTTTTATTAGAGTTAGAATGGCATTTGGCCAAAGCCAAGGTGTTCGGTTTTGTTATACAAATAAAGACCAGTTTCTATAGTTAAAGCCAACACCTTGCTATGAGTTAAATTCAGTGACTGTTTTTTATGTTATTTATTTATTCAATAACATATATTTATCATTCTACAGCCTCATCTTTTACAACTGTTAGTCTTTGGCTACAATCTGTGCTGTTTGTCTGTCCAATGTTTAATTTATTCTTTGTACTATGTGATTTTCTCTTTAAAATTATGTGAATATATTTTCTCACACTATTGGTCATCCCTAGTAACAATAATATTCTTTTAGTGTAAGCATTTAGTGGGCCAGAAATACAGGGTCAGAATCTGCCAATAGTAAATTTTTTAGGGCCTAGCGGTTTTTGCAGTAGGTATTTTTTTTGTGCTAATTTTGGATCAGTAAAACCCTTTAGGCTAGATTTTTATGGTATAAAATTGTAGAATGGGTTCTCAGAACATGTCTAACATAGGTAACCATAGTCAATTTAGTTTATATTTTGCATTTCAGTTGGTTTTTAACTCAGTTCACTTTTAGGCTAAGTCAGAAATCTGGCTTGGTACAGCTAGCATTTTACATCAAGGCATTAATGTAACATACTGTAGAATATATTTTTTCTTTTTCCTCGTGCCAAATGTATTTATAACTATGCATTTTGAGCAACAATGTGCCTCTAGTAATTCGGTCGGGGCTAGTGTTTATAAGTTGGTCGATTCTCCGGCTGCTCACGCTACGCCACAACTACGTCACTCGCCACCAATTCTTGTGCTGAACTTAGCTTACCTACAGCTAACGTCTGGTTGGGCGGCCAATGGATTAGCGCTGCACCCACCTTTTGCTAGTAAAATCTTTTTCAAGTAATTTAACTGAAGTTAAACCGGGACTTTGATCAATTTTATTTTTGCTTGTGTGCAGTTACTTGTTCAGGGAACCGAATTTTACATTTGGGGAAAATTTAGGATAGCTCACCAGCATTTATTTTCTTTTGTAGTTAGATACGGGACATTAGGGGCCGACTTTTTCATTTCATTTCACAAATAGACACCTTCCAGTGTTGGTCGGCGTAGCTTGGGTTTTCCCTTCACTGTTAATTTATTTATGGCCCAAGCAAGTAATTTGATTAGTGTTCAGGTCCTTGGCAACTCATGTGCCACCCGTTTTTGCAATTTTTCTCGAGCAAATCCCGGCCTAACTGGGAGTTTACGGCCAATTTTAATACGGAGCATCTCTGGAGCAAGAGTATCTGACCTTAAGACTTTTGTTAAGTTAAATGTTTCAGCCATACAGCCGCATATGCCCTTGTGATGTTTCTTAGGTACAAACGATTGTTTAGCAAACGTATATATTACAGTTTTCAAGAATTCTTTTTTGTCCTTTTTGAGACTGATACGGCGTTTATATCCTAGGATGGTCATTGTTTTTACAACATAGCCGAGTTATCCACGGATAGGAAACTACAACCCAGCAGTTACCATTTTACATAAAATTAATAGGTTTTTGCTTACATTACGTTCACACTTCGTCAAAGTGATAGACCTCCCCGACGAATTAAATCGCACCCGATTTTTTCATGCCTATTATGGGAAATCAATGCGTCGTGATGGAATACATTTCAACAACGATGCATTTATAGAGTTGATTCCTGTAATAGAAAATTCTTTATCACCAATGCCGACGTAGATTTTTATTTGTAAATGGTTTTCAACGAACAGCAATTTTATGCTCCAGGGAAAGTCTGTTACGGCCAATTGTTTTGCAATTGCTCAACCTCCAATCATTTAGGGATTTGTTTTTCCTTTCTGGAAATTAATGGGATTTTTTTTGGGATTCCGGATTAAAATAAAAAAAAAATTAATTAATACCTCTTTTCTTGTGTTGGGTGCGTTGCCTGGGTTACCCTTTTTTTGCGCAATTTGAATTTTTGAGCAACGACTCTTGATAAGGGATACCCATAGGCAGTAGGTGTTTTTTGTTACAATATTTTTTCTCACTTTGTAGTTTTCCTGGTTTTTAGACAAAATGACCTCAAGGGTGTATTCGCCCGAGGAGTTGCCAGCAGGCACTTCCTGGGTTTTTACCCTCAACGCTCAGGACGTGACAGATCAATGTCACATTTTAGGGATTGCACCTTCAACGACCCTGTCAGTTAATAGGTCCCTCTTGAGTGAGTTTCTGAAAACTCTTCAGTTGAATGGCGGATCCGAGCCCTTGCCCCCCAATTCCAGGCCGGATCTGACCTGCCCAGTCACCGTCTCGCTAACCGAAACCGATGAAAAGACAATTCAGGACGGAATCACCACTACTGCACCCACTGTCCTAACAGTCACTGGCGCGGCCACGGTCACAACGTCCACTCAGTCGACGCCGGTAATGACGCCCCTTGCGGGAAATCAGCAGTTTGGCGACGCTAACGCTAGTGCCCCTCACGACACCACGATCCAGAATACCGACAGTGGACGTTCACCTAAGGTGGATTGGGCCCAGTTGGTCCAGGATACCGCGATTGCCGTCGGGCAGCAAGTGGCTTCTGCCATGGCCAGCAGTCGTTCCCCTCCCCGCGCAATTAAAAGTAAGATGAAGGTCCTAGACGACCTTGTTAGGGCCTTACCACTGACTACTGGCGCCGAGCCACGTAGGTTGGTGGAGTTCTTGATTTCGGCTGCCAAAATTGCCAAATTGGGTTTGTTTGCTCACGAGGATATTTTGTTGGCGGTTCTTCCCCGCACGGCGGAACAGCTAAGGGCCTTTTGGCTGAAGGGAATCGCCGATCGTGTCAGTTTAGAGCAGGTAGTTGTAGGTGTAAGGGATTTTTTTTATCCCAGCACAGGTCAGGCACGCTATGGTCACCACGATGGTTTACAGGGCCCAGCAACATTTAGAGTCCCTTCCCGAATTTGTGGATAGCATTTCCGCCGCGGCATCCCTTTTTATTTCCAACTTCTCAGAGCGCGATGTGCTTGACACCGTGCTGAATGGTCTGAATGCACCAACGCGGGCGGCTCTTGCTGCCTTTCCTGCCGCGTGTAGTTTATCAGACCTCCTGGCCTTGGCTCCCAGGGTTCAGGTGGTCCGCGCGCTGGAACAGGAGCAGGCCGTCTCGCGACCAGAGACCACGCAGCTTAGTGTCGGCTACCGTCAAAACCAGCATTCGGGCTTCACCCCCGGTAACAATCCGAATTATCGACAGGAAAATCAAAGATTTTCAGGATATGACAACCGCAACTTTTCAAATTTCTCTAATCAACTATTCACACCCCGCATCCCACAATTTCCATCTCACCAAAATCAACAGCGACTACCTAGGACATACCAGCCACAACAACAATTCAATTCAAACCGAGGCTTCGGTTCAAGAGGTCAGGGTCAGGGAAACGCCAGAGGGGGGCACCGTTAGGCGCCTCGGCCCCTCCCCTGGTACAATCTGTGCAGCAGGTGCCCGGTAAACAAAACTTGCCTAATAAATTTAAAGGTTCCCCAAGCATTCCAACCAATGATCTGTGCCACGTCACACTGGATTTCAAGGGATTATTTAAAGACGCACTGATAGATACCGGATCTTCATTCTGTTTATTGTCCTCCGATACTTACAAGCTCTTAAAGCGTCATACCAAAGCAGTGGTCAGCAGACATCCGACATCTTTATCAGCCATCTCTGCCGCTGGCGAACCCATCAATTTCAATTTCTCAGTCAGGGTCCACTTTAAAATAAAACATCTTTCCTGGACTTTCCAATTTTTTGTTACCGATAATTTACCAGTCCCGCTTTTAATAGGTTCTGACTTTTTAACAAAGACCAAGGCAGTAATTAACATGTTCACACACACTCTTAGCTTTCCCTATGGATCACCTGGTTCACCCACAGCTTTTCCACTCATTTGCTCCATGATTGTTGAGCAACCGGACCATCCAGTCAGTATGGGGGAGAACTTAAATCCCCAACAGCGTCAGTCAGTCACTCAGTTGCTTTCTCAATTCCCCGAAACGATAACTAGCAAGTTGGGCCGCACAAATCTTTTAAAATACCACATCAGGATCAAAGAAAGTAAAATTGTCCGCAATAAACCATATAAGTACGCCCCTCCCAAACTCCAACTTATGAGACAACACATCGAGGATCTGCTTCAGAAGGGAGTGATTAGACCCTCCACATCCCAGTATGCCTCAGCTGCCTTTTTAGTTCCCAAAAAGGGTGGGAAAACACGCATGGTCGTCGACTACAGAAATCTTAATTCCATTTTAGAACTCGACGCTACACCCATGCCCACGATCGAAAGCGCTTTTCAACACTTAGGCCAAGCTCGGTGGTTCACGCTCCTTGACTTGAACTCGGCGTACACCCAGATCCCCCTTGATGAGGAGTCAAAGCAATTTACGTCATTTGTTGTTCCTTGGGCTCAATATGAGTTCAATTTTCTCCCTTTTGGACTTGCGTCTGGCAGTATGGTTCTCACCTCCTTAATAGATAAGATTTTTGGCGATATAAAGTTCCAGTATGTTTACAACTTTTTCGATGACTTGTGCGTCTACAGTGATTCAACCTTTGAAGACCACCTGGAAAAGGTCAGGTTAGTGATTCAACGCCTTCGTGACGCCGGACTCACCGTCAATCCGGAAAAGATCACTGTAGCGTCAAATAAGATTCAGTTTCTTGGTCATGTGTTTTCTAACCACACCATTTCAATCCACCCCGAGAGGACTCGACCCATAGATGAGTTTCCCACTCCCAAGAACATCAAGCAGTTATCACGTTTCTTAGGCATGACAGCCTTTTATGCCCGCTTCATTAAGGATTATGCCACTATTACCATTCCTTTAAATCATTTAAAGAAGAAAGGAGTTCCTTTTGTTTTCGGCCCCGACCAAGTAGTAGTATTTCAAACCTTAAAGAAAGCTTTAGTTTCCTCTACCATCCTCCATATGCCCGATTTTAATAAACAATTCATTGTGCACACTGGCGCATCCGTCTCTTCAATCGGAGCGGTCCTCCTTCAGCCCCACGGTGATCAGTTGTTCCCAGTGTCATACTCATCCCGGGCCCTCAATAAGCATGAACTCAACTATTCCACATTACAGCTTGAATGCCTTGCAATAGTGTTTGCCCTACAGAAATACCAGCAATATTTGGAACACCGAGAGTTCGAGCTTCACTCGGACTGTTCGGCTCTCACTTGGCTTCTCAATCACCCCCGTCAGATGAGTAAAATTGCCCGTTGGATATCTTTCATTAACTCCTTCCAGTTTAAGATCTACCACATTCGCGGAAAAAGACAATGTTATTGCTGATTGCTTGTCCAGACTTTTTGAAAATGTAGAACCAACAGTTGTAGCACCCCCGATCCAACAACCAACACTTTTGTCTCTTTTTCCCCTGCCTGAGGCTTTCAAGGACATTTAAAAACATCAACTGGATGATCCTGACCTCAGGAAGATCATTAGGTCCGCAAACAAGCCTCCAAACTATTCAATAGACAGCAATACCCTTCTTTACCGTCAGCCTAACCAAACAAAGCCCAGAGTAGTTGTCCCCACCAAACCTTTTGATCTTTTATTTTCCTACTACCACGAGTCGCCCACTTCAGCACACCTGGGCATCAGCAAGACCCTCGCCCGCATCGAACCCTTTTTCTGGGCTCCCAATCTAAAAGCCTACATCACTGATAGGGTTCGGACTTGCGTCCAGTGCCAACGGTGTAAGCAGGCCCCAAACACCAAGGTTGGGAAGCTGGCCTCTGAAATCGTGACCCAGCCGTGGGAAAAGATTTGTATTGATCATATTGGCCCTCTACCCCTTTCTTTAAACAGAAATAAATACATTTTGACTGTGGTCGATTCATTCTCCAAGTTTTGCCTCATGATACCAGTAAAAAATACCAAAGCAGAGACCACAGCTTCAGTCCTCACCAAGCAAGTTTTTTCAATCTTTGGCCCCCCTAAATATTTAGTCTCCGACAATGTTTCAAATTTCAAATCAATAGTAATCAAGAATCTTTGTTTAGGCTTAGGCATCCAGCATATCTACACTAGTCCATACTACCCCAACCCCTCGCATGCCGGGAGGGTAAACAAACAAATAAAGATAGCCATCCGGATTTTTCACAACCAGCACCAAAAGCGCTGGGACCACGAGCTACACTGGTTCCAGATAGCCTTCAATTCCGCCCGTCATGATTCCACCAAAGTTTCTCCAGCCCGTTTGTTCCTTGGCCGAAACATTTCCCACCCTTTAGAACTCCATTGGAATTTAGACAGGCTAGTCGACGACCATGCTTCCCAACAATCTTCGAACGAGGAGTGGAGAAGGGCCGTCGAGAACCTCTCAAAGGCTAGGCAACGTAGACAGCAAAAGTACGATGTGAACAGACTACCCAACCCCTACAAGACCGGTGATTGGGTAATGTTCAGAGAACACCACCTCAGCAAGGCTGCCGAATCAATCAACAAAAAGCTGCTGCCTGTCTGGTCCAAACCTTGTGTTATTGAGTCATTTTCTTCACCCGTCACCGCACGTTTGTTAAACCCCTCAACAGGCAAGTTCATTAGAAACGCTCATGTTTCACAGTTAAAAAGATTTTTTCAGCCAAAATATTAAAGACATCTTTTACCCAGAGCAGAAACGCTCTACAAAAGTGATATTAGGTTAAGTCTTCTCTCTCTGTCGCTGTCCCCGCCAACGCCTGGGGGACTGTGAGTCTCAGGGTATCCTTCCCTAGGATGGGCTGCCCTACACGTCTTCCCCCGTGCGTTGTTGGTCAAGTCTTTCCCCTCCCCTTTTCGTCTCCGACACCCTCACTGGGTCTTGTAAAGAATTTTTTTTCTGATTGAAATTAACCTTTCTGCGGATGGTTACCTTTTTTGTTTTATTCATTTCTTCACCATCGCAGAAAGAGGCTCAGTGGTGGCACCTTCTGTGGCGACCATTGTACTAGTCGAGTGTTTGGAAGACAAACTCTTTTACTGCACTTTACTTTTTCCCTTTGCTCTTTTCACACTTCTTAGCTTAATTAGTCACTAAAGTAGTAGTAGTTAGGTTTAGGACCAGATTAGGGAAGATCAGAAGGTAGTTAAGTTAAAGATGTTCATGTTATAATAGATATGCCAAGACAAACGTCGATTGTAAGAACGAGTAGGAACAGGACTTTTCTCAACTAAGCAATACCCGGGCACTAGGAAGATTGGTTTCCCCCAAGCAGTCCACAAGCACCTATCCTCACCTGAAATTACCGCTCATCACAGCGTAATTGCAAGCGCCAAACTCCACAACTCTCACTCACTTCAGAAATAGTTTCCGCGGACCTCACCAGTCTGGCCTTGGTAACCCGGCGCCAAACATGGGACAATCCCACGGTACCCCAGTTAGGAAAAGACCAACCCGTCAGTTATCGGACCGCCGCCTTGCGACCAACCTTTCATCACCTTCACCAAGACAGTTCACCTTTTTTTAAAAAAAATTGTTTAGCAATTATCACCGATCAATACATTTAATACCCCCCAACTATTAAAATAACACCATGACATCTGCACAATCAAAAAATTTACATTAAACAGTACAACCGACAACCAAATGATATTATTTAAAGACAGAATAATAAAGTGATTTCAAACAATATCAGTTACCAGTGCTTTATTTGGACAGTGTCAGTTACTTGGACAGTAAAATAGACATTTTCTCAACCGCAAGTTCACATCATCAGCTCCAAAAGTGACAGAAGTCATACTCCGACACCAAGTTCCGAGGGGATGGCAACATCTTCAAAGGCAGATCCAGCAGAGCCTCAGCATTGTCCACACCAACAGCAACGCGGAGATCAGGACCTGCTGGGAGCACATCTCACCCTGCTGCCTGAAATCCTCGGCTGTTCCAGTTTTCTCCATCACCTGTCAGCGGGGAACCAGCCAAGTCGATGCCTGAGCAAGACCTCCTCTCGGACCCCCCCACAAAAAACATCACCGAAGACCATGTAATCTTCTCCACCTCTGTGCGATTTTGAACTTATAAAAAAAAACATGTTTTTTGTGCGTGCAGTTGTCCGTCCCTTTTACTGTCGCTTTCCGACTTTCTGTTTCACAACACAAGTTTCACAGTAGTCACAAGCACAGTAGTCACAAGCTTGCTAGGTTAGGTTAATTTAGCTGTCGCACCCAACATACCTTCCTCTATTCGCGAGGGGGGTGGATCCCGATCCCTGCCGTGGTTGGTCAACCAAAACAATCAGCTGTTTCCCCAAACAAACGTTGCTAACGAGGTTCCAAGTCGAAGCCGGACTGGTCAGGGGTTTTCGCCTTTCCTCATCTGTTCTCGGCTTCCCTTGAGTTAAAACCGGGACCATGACATCTCGGGACCCAGAGCACGATAGAGGGAGGCAAATCGAACAAAAACCACTCAAAACACTCAACAACCTCACACCCTTCAGCAAAACTGATTCTTTTTCTTTTTCTTTTGCCGTAAGGGGGGTGGTTGTGATGCATAGCGTCACGCTATTTTATATAGTACGCGCAAACTGCGTCGCGGAGCCACTGCCTGGAGCACTTCGCCTGTCGTGCCGTTGACAGAGCGAACAACCTTTTTTCCGTCTTGTCGACGAAATCTAGCTCGGCGTCCTCTCCCCCTTCCTGGTACCGGCGTCTGATCCTACGGACGTGTTCAACTCCAACTCTCCAACAAATTGGCACAACCGATAAGTTTTGATTTAAGTATAGGATATTTTAGAGACAGAATGGCTGGCTAAACAGCTTATAAAGGGGAAACCCATAAGGTTCGCCCCGATACAGGAATGTAGGAACCAATATTAGTGTTCGGGCCTGGCCCGAACACTTTGCAACAGCTTAAATTTTCACCACGTTGAGACATAATTAATCAGACTCCCCAGAAGATTATCCATAGTTTTTGATTAGCTTGCAGTATTTCTATACATTCATTTACCTTAAGGATTAGTTACCATGCCTAGATCATTATTGCAATAATCTCAGATCCCGATTTAGTTTATATCAGTTTTGGAAGGATCGTTAGTTAGTTCATTTCAGTTATTTAGATTAAATCAAAGCTGGCTAAGTAGGCTTTCTGGTCTCGGGTAAAAGATCCACGACCTCTGGTCCCCCACTTAGCCAATCATTCGCTACATCCATGTATTTCGTAAGTGCTCGTGAAAAATAATACCCTTCCCTGATTTTTAATGTAGCCTTTATAAGGCGTCTTTTGAACCTTATAAGGAATACAACCACCATTAACAACCTAAAATGCTATGGCTTTGGGTAACTACAATCCTTCTGCAACAAATACAGCTTGATTTATGAGGGATTTTATCTTCGGCAGAGCGCAACATAAAAAATATACCCGAAAACACGAATAAATCTACAAAAGCTTAAATAGACTTTGATTTTATTCGGTTTTTTAAGATATTCAATCTTGGCGTGTGACTGATGCTGAGTACTAATTGTAATGTAGGAATACTGTGCGCCAAATATTAGGTCTCTAAGTTTTATTTTAGAGCGACAAACCATTAAAAACCACGAATAAATCTTGGAAAATAGTTGAAATTTGAAATATCTAGCTTTACCTAAGAGTGAAGGGGTTGAGAAACGGCAAAAGGTCATAGAGCTGAGGTTGTAGTTCGTCTAAAATCCGTGGCACGGCGTGGTCTTTGTTTTTCGATAGGACAATCCGTTCGGCGACTAGAGCTCAAATAAAAAACCAGTACATTTTAATTTTTGTATTCAAGATTATTTTTTTTTTAGATAGTTAAAACTAAAAATAGTAGGATTTTGGAATCGTCCCAGCGGTTAAAAGGTGCAAAGAACATACATTCCAAATATCACTTCATAACTCAAGTATAAATGAAACACACACCCCCGCCAACAAGGGGGTATGTGCCCAATAGTATGCCTCCACCAAGTATATTAACGTGATTACAAATTAAAAACCGCTATAAAACTTTGAAAATATGCTGAAATTTGAATAATCTAGCGCTACCTAAGGGTGAAGGAGATGACATATGACAAAACGTCAATGGACCAAAGTTGTAGTTCGTCTAAAATCCGTGTGTTGTGGTGGTGTCAGTTTTTTGATAGGACCATCCGTTCGGCCACTAGAGCCCAAATAAAAAAGTACTATTTTTGAGTAAACCAAAATTTCCCCTATTTTTTATGACGAGGTTAAAATTTTTAATTGTAGCTGTTAGCACTTTTTCCGGTGGTTTCAAGGCATAAGCTACATGCCTGCCAAATTTCATGGCCCTAAAACGTCTAGAAGTAGTTTAGAATTTGTATCTCTGGGTGAGTCAGTTACACATCGGGCTGTATATATATTAGACAAAAATTGCACAAAAATTGTTTTGTTTTTATTTTCCCCGTAGTGGCAAAACTGTATGCTTGGCCCCCATGTTGTTCATGTGGGAATAAGTATAGTTTTATATCTCACTTAGTTATGAACCTAAATTAATAAAACTTGGTATGCAACTTCACCTGGTTGAGTTATATTAATAATTTCAAAGAAAACATTTCTTATCTTCCTCATCGCAGCAAACCTGAGTACTCATGCCAAATGTTATTCTTATGGAGAATAAATAATATGTTATATACCTCTTATTTATTAATGTATTTTTGTGAAATTTGGTATGTGGTTCTATACTATAGTAATGAGGCATTATTGCAAATTCGCAGGGTTTGCAGGTTTGCTGAGTCGAGGGTATTTTTTTATATGTGTCAAACTTCAATATATTAAAATTATTAAATTGATATAAATTGTAATTCCTCTTCTCAATTATATTAAATAAAGTTCAATGTGTCTATGTGTTAAATTAATACATACAACTCTAACTTAATGTACAATCCCTAGTTAGAAGCTTGTTTTAGAGTTAGCAGAGAGCTGCAGTATGCATTGCAGTAATTTGCGAAACTCTGCAGTGTTCGTAACATTCGCTAACAAAGTAAACGCAAAGAGGGTAAATGATTTTCAAACATGTCTCTGTAACGCTCATCCTGCTCGTTCCACCACTGTTTTATGTGATGCTGTACGTTTATTTGTTTGTTGATCGTTCATAAAACGCATTATTTTAAATCTCTGTAACGTTACAAAACCTCGATATCCCTAACTGTGCAAAATTAATTTATGCAGCTAAAGGTTGCAAATTAGATGACAAAATCAAGCCTGTATTCATTTACATTCAAAATAAATCAAATAATTTTACTTTTACAAATAAAATGGCAACTTTGCAATTTACAGACAAAAAATACCTGTATTTGAGGAAACATTCAAGACTTCATTGTGTAATAGAAATACTATATGTTTTATGTCTACAGTTATAATGAAGAAAATCATACGTATAGGTACTGCAAATTTTCGCTAAGTTATATCTTTCACTTAAGTTTGGGCACAATCTTTCTTAAAGTGGGGTTTTTATGTAACAATAACAACATTAAATAAACACTATCAGGAAAATGACACATACTTTCTCCCTTTTAGCCCAATTTTAATGAATAAAATACTTTTTATTTACTAAATATAGAATACAAAGCACGGTCGAATGTACAGAATATCTTATAAACAAGTTGTTTTCAAAAATATCCACCCAAATCTTGGATATTTTGGAGGCACTACAGAATCTATTGCTACACTCGTGGTTTTAAGAAGGGAAATTCCCCCTATTCCCGCCCCCCCAGCGTTATTAAGGGGCAACATATTTCGAATTTACTCTTTTGGTCAATGCTAACATGACAAACATAACAAGTTTGAATGAAATTGATCAGTAAATAAGAGAGAAATAGTAATTTGTGTATTCCCCACAAGAATAACATTGGACAACGTACTTCGTTTACCGCAAAATGAAAAATTAAATTTCCTCCGAAACCGTCAATCGTAGAATAGTAATTCAAAATACTAAATTATTTAGTTTTTTGCTCTTTTTCATGGTGAATAGTAAAATTTTTTTACCTATGTATTTTTATAACAAATCCAAAAAACTGAGTTTTTGATATTTTAAGCCCTATAATTTCTGACCCGAATTTTTACAGAAATGAAGGTGGTGTCATTTTGTTGGAAAAACAAAGTTCTATAAACGACTAAAGTTTAATGAAAATCGTTACAGTAGTTTTTGAGACATTTTGATTTTTTATGTTTTTTGACGGTTTTGAGGGGATAATTACCCTACAAATAAAAAAAATTCAACAATATTCAAAAAATTCCTGGAGATATTGTGGATATCTCCAGGACCTTCATACCAAATTTCATAAAAATTGGCCCATTTGTTAGGGCTCTAGCTCTGTACACATCCACACACACACACACACACACACACACACACACACACACACACACACACACACACACACACACACACACACACACACACTCGGACACACAGACACACACACAGACAAACACACACACACACACACACACACACACACACACACACACACACACACACACACACACACACACACACACACACACACACACGCGCGCGCGCGCGCACACACACATCACGTAAAAACCACTTTTTTGGGTTCACGGAGCTCCAAAACGAATATTTCCACTAACAACTCAAATTCGAAAATTTGGACGAAAACAATCCATGTACTATATATAAGGGGAGAAAGTAAAAACTAAATGCTCTAAGACGTCTAATATGTATATATTCTATTAATCGTTTTATTAATTTTCAGTCAATTCTCATTTTCTGTCTATTCATTAATCGCCTCTCTTATATTTATAAGCTGGCAGAAATTCCGATAGGGCTAATAAATATATAGAACCCATAACTCATTATCACTACTAACTTTTGAAGATTATAATTTAGTATGTGGTTATTATTTAGCTAAATTGTCATTTTGGCTCAGACAATGAAGCCGTTGCACATTAAAACAGTGTTGGGATTAGGTATACAACATTTCTGATTTGTTTACAATGTGTATTCTTTTTAATGTTATTATTGTACGATTACAATTATGTTTCGGATAATAACTGAAAGTGCTAAGAATATATTCTTACATTCCTTATACACTAGCTAAAGGCGGGAGATTTGCATATAAATTAGAACTTGGGTTCGAATCGTTGAACTAAATTACTTCTTGACGATGTTCATATAACATGTAATTCTGGAACTTCTGGTTTTTGTTTTATTTTTTAAAATAACTGTACCTAATTATTTACAATAAAGTTTTTTTGTTAATATAAATTAAAACTGTTATGCAATTCACTGAAAGTGTTTAGTTAACTAGTACTGCAGTGTATCCCTACACCAAAAATATTTAAACGTAACAAAATATAATTCCCTAAATACAAATCGTTACATATTTAATATACTATTAAAACGTTACTAATAACTTGATAAGTAGTATATTTTATGAACTTATTTTATAATACTTCTTGCCTCTTAGCCATGGGCACAAAATAAGCCACAACTCTATAGGTAATAAACTATTCACAGAGGTGGTATGATTATATACTTGCAAGAAATACAGTTTCGTTTACAATAATCAGTAATGGATGATACTATAACATTATATTACACATCATGTATTATAGACAATTACATTTTGGTAATTTGTTACATAAATAAGTTAATAGTGTTCTAAAGAATTTACTCTTGAAAAGTAAATTTTCAAGGGAAATATATTAACATAATTCGTAGTAAAAAGTAATCTGCTTCACAGTTCAAATGAAAAGTTCCATTATCAAAGGCATACCCTGCTTCCAATGAGTGTGTTACAGATCACCGTAATTTATGACAAGGAGGTGGGAATCTGTTTATAGACGAAGTTTGGAACCCACCGAATTCCTACCCACTAAAACCTCCCCTTGCCAGGCTTTATTCTCCCAGGAACAGTTTATCATATGCCTTCAGTGAGAGTCTCGTGTTGATGGTCCGACGTACTTTATCAACAGTGGTGTTGTGAAGGACTGTCTCCTTTTGCCTTTTGATGGCACTGCCTTCGCTAGCCTCCTTTGTCCCGCTTGGCCTTTCCCAGGCCAAGCGGTTTCCATATACAAATAGGCAGTAGAGCAAAGCGAACGAGCTCATCTTGAAAATGAACGATCATTTTACATAAACCAAATTCAGTGACATAAGGACAGGACATCTGTCAGGCCAGCTAGTGTTTACATAAATTAAATTCTTTTGGACAAAAGTAAAATAAATATATTATAAATAAATACAGATTACTATAATCGTAGTATTTTTAGTTACAATTAAAGCTGACTTGCAATCATATAATGACTAAAACTGTATTTAAATGTATGTAATTTTAAATGAAGGCTGTTGTAATTTTTCTTTAACGTGGGTGATGCAATAGTATTAATTAAAACCCAGCCAAAACAAAATGAAATGCAGCTGACAGCAGGTAAACATGTTTTGCATTTGTTTTAAACACGCAAACAATATTTGCCACTTCTAATCAATAACACCATTAGAGCTAGTGATTTAATTTTGCCTATCTAATTTCCACAAACGTTACAGCAAAAGTTGGAGAAAAGTTCGGAAAAATGTCCATTACAAAAGATCCATTTTGTAATGGGGATAAAGGAAATATAATTTGTATGTTGATAAGAAATCTTCTAAAACGTGATAAAAACTTCTCATTATGCCCATAAAAATGTGTAATAAGTACTGTAAATTCTGACTAAGTAATTTAACCTTAAAATTAGCTGCAATATTATACATGTTTTATGTGTTTTAATTACTTACAATAGGCACGTTTAGGTAATTGAATTTGGAGATTCCGTTTACTTGCAATGAAAGGGAAAGCTACTTCACCATTCGGAATCAGTATACATAATTAAAGCAAAAGTCGTATCTGATGAGGTATTGTGATCCATTCTTTACATTTTCTTATCTGCTTTCAAGACTATAGAGAATACATAGATACAACTAGTGAATATTTAAACCATTAAATGATTTTTCAATTATATTCATATTTTTTTATCAAACATTATCCAGTTCAACAAATTCTAAATAATTGCTTTGAATTATATTTAGGAGTTCCAATATTACTTTTTACTTTATATTTTGTACTTTTACGGACATGATGTACTAAATTAATCATAACTCTGAAAAGTGTTTTAGTTTTCACCATACTAGCTTATAATATTTGTATCAAAAATATGTGTATTACATCTAGAATAGGTGAAGTATTAGGTAATTTATACATACAACGTAAGCGCTCAGTCCTCATGAGCGTCAACGGTTTTAATCTCGTTCCTCAGTTTGTGTCACCCCAACAAAACAAGTTACTGTCGCTAAAAAAAAAATAACGTTGTGCTAGTTACTGCTTTGCATTCCGCTGGTTTTACTTGGTACAACTAATGACTTCTTCCTGGAATTCAAATAAACTCCCATAACACATTGAATGGGACAAACAAATCTTAGGAAACACAACCAGTGACTGTGCTGACTACGATACACTACTATACATGCAAATGAAAAATCATACTTGCAACATACTATGATTAGTTCACATAATTGCAGGAATACCAAAGATAAAACACCCAAAAACATAGATAAAATAGCTAAAGTTAAGAAGAAAATAAAAAGCAACAATCTATATATACATAATGCGCCAAGGCGAGTTTTGTAAACAAAACTCCTCTGTTATTACTAAATCGATTTAGACGATTGAGCTATCAAATAAATGTCTTTAATCCGTTGTTGTGCAAAGTGGTTTTCAATTGTCAATACTTGATTTCTGAAGGGCCCAGGCCGCCCTCAAAGTTTTGTTTTTGCCCATAAGAATAACATTGAAATTATTTAGTTGTATCAACAAAACAATGTACGTATTTTTCACAGTAAAAAAATTACGTATGACTAAATAGTCACAATTTTAATATTATTTCTGGGGATGGAAGGACTAGGCTTTATTGGTGTAAATGTACAGCATATCATATAAACACCACGTAATATAAAAAATGTAGTGATTGTAAGAATTTTCACTTGCTTCACAAACAAATGAGGGATTTAGATAGTTTTACTTTATCGCTATTTTTTACAAAATCAATATAGTTTTAAAAGGTTTGAGTACTAGAGTATGAACTAAGACACTCCTCTGATTTTACCACACGTTTACGTTTGGAAGTGTTGAAACTTACATTTACTTCAAGTTGGAGTCATGTTTCAACGTAGCTTCGAGTGAGTGAGTTTTTATATCAAAGAAGTATTTTGTGTTTTAAGTTTTACTGTTGGAAAAGTAAATCATATTTGTCACTTCACCTTTGTCTTTTGTGTTCGATTTGATAATGTTTTAAACTCATGGTGGGTTTTAAATGAGTCCCCTTCACCTACTGGTTTCTGCATTTCTTGACTCAAAACAACACAGATAATTGTTGTTTTTTATTTTTTTCCTCTTTTTGCCAAATTGACGGCCTGGTTTTATTCCATGAGGCCTCGATGTTCACTGGTCTTGTGGTTGTCCATCATGTTATGTTAATGTTATTTAAGTCCGGTTCTCTGGAAATATGCAATTTTGCACCACATTGTAATAGTCACAAACATTGATGTAAATGAGAATGATTTTTGTGATCTATTGTGTTTTATGTAATTTTTGTTATTTGGAAAGAAATTAATCTATTGGAAGATATATTTTAGGTAATGGTGTATCTTCTCTGCCAGGGGCCGATCAGGTAATATCCTAACCCGAAAAAGAAAGGCCACGGATAGGATAACCCGGGATTGGAATGACATTGATGTAAGTTTGTGTTGACGTGTAATAATCGACTGTTCTTTGACTGTTGTAGTGTGTTCGACTGGTTGTTTCATATTCTCTTTTTGATTGAGATTAAGAATTGATTTAATTCCAGGTATACATCTGGCTGTACCATACTGACTATTTCTTTCAGGCTCATTAAAATGTTGCTGCTGATTATTTTTGTCTTCTTGAAATATTTGTCTCTTTCGTAAGCATAGGTAGGACATTTAATGAAAATGTGATCCAGTGTTTCATTTGTCCCCAATGTACACTTCAGACATAAAGGTGTGAAATAACATTTGATTCTGTAAAGAAAGGTGTTTATATTAGAATGTCTCAAACGTATTCTGCATACATTGACAATTTAATTTCTATTCATATTTGATCTTTTAAACCATGGAATTTTGGAAAAATCCTTGTTTACACTTCTGTACCGTCGTGCTTTTTTCATTTAGATAAAGCTGATTGTCATCGTATTTATGTTTATTTCGTTCTGTAATGATTTAATGTCATTCTTTGTTATATAAAACTCACATACAATATTTTCATCTTGGACTGAGACTTTGGCCAGTTCATCGGCAACTTCATTTTCTGTAAAACCAGCATGTCCAGGGATCCAGTGTATAATGTATTCATTAGTATTATTGTAAAGAATTTTTCTTAATATGTTTTTTACCGTACCTTTGTCATCAATCACACCAAACATGGTCGCAGCATAAAACGATGTTATGATCAATGAGAGTTCCGGAGTATTTTACAGCTTTATAAATTGCATACATCTCAGCTATATAACTATATGTATTATAATCCAGTTTGTATTTAAATCTGTGATTGTAACTTTGAATATATATGGTTGCGCCTGTGCCTTCAGCTGCCTTTGATCCATCAGTATAAATAATGAGTTTATGTTATCTTTATCATTTCGAGCTATTCTTGTTGTAAGGCAGTGCAACTAATATATTTACCCAAGATATAAGTAGCAAGAAATTCATCCATTTGTTTATTTTATGAGACTTTGGTGTTTTTCAATTTGTTTCTGATTTCTGTAACTTTTGCACTGAGGAGATTTTTTGCAGAATTCCCAATCAACGTGAGACACTTCTGGTGAATTTATTTTTGGAGTTGTATTTGTTGATTTCGGTTTGGTTTGGTTTTGTCCACAAGCTTGGATCCGCCATTTTGGAATTAATTATTTTTGTCAAACGTAAAAAAAGCATGGAAAGACCATTGGAAATGATGGGTCAAAACCCCACATTTACATATAAAAAAATTATCTCATTCTAATATGGAGGCCAAAAATATGAAATAAGACAAAATAAAGTATAAGTTGATCAACAATGGTCGGCAGTGGTTGGGCGTCGATTTCTTAAAAAATGTATAAAAAGGAAGAGGGGGCTCATTTAAAACTCACCATGAATTTTTTATTTTCCTATTGATTTCACCATAAATCTGTTATGATAACTGTATTTAATTAGAACTATTAAGACAACCCCAATACATTAATTAGATCAGCCACTAATATACCGATTAAATATATCCCAACAAATGTGGAGTTTACAATATGTACTGTACCGCTCACATATTGTTAATATTCGATATCATACATGGGTGAATACAGTCTCTCTGGAAACACTTTATGTTTTCGTCTCTTAGGTTGAAATAATCATAAAACACCGTATAAACATGCACAAGAAAATGAATAGTTTTCTATCTGACGGTATCTTTGTCATTTTTAAAAGTTGTCTTCTATTCAAGGTAGATAGTTAAAGCTCGACTCCAATGTGTACCTTAAGACTCACAACAAGTGTATACAATTTGATTAATATTACTGCATCAGACTCAAGATGTCGGCTACTTAAAGTGTTTGATGTAAAATTTCACAATACCCGTTAGTTTTATCAAAACATATTTGCAGTAATAACAAAATGAAAGAATATAACAAACTAAACGACATTATGTTTACTGCAATCGGATCGTAAATAACTAAGTTATTATCTATTTATGTAATTATATAACTTTATACTACAGAATGTCAAGTAACAATTTATAAATTGTAAATAATATTTTTAAATGTAATATTTACTTTAGTAAACAGCTAGTAAGTTAGTTTGTTCTTATCCAATTGCAGCAAACAAGGCGTTGTTTTGTTTGTCCTAAAAAATTATACATTTTTCATGTTTGGAAACAATGTTTTTATAAAACCAACGATTTTCGTGAAATTTTATATAACAACTTTGAATGGCCGCCACCTTGAATCTGATGTAGTTACATTAATGAAATGTTAAAATTCACAAACTGACCGACAGACTAGTCAAATTCACAAACTAGGCATTTAGAGCCATGTTTATATGGTATTTTATGATTGTCTCAACCTAAGGAACAAATACAGAAAGACCTTCATTTTATCGGAGTTTGTATACATTATTGAATAATAGTTTAACTACATTTTAAACGAAGTATAATACTTTTTAATTGATACTCACTAAATAAATAATAAAATGTCATTGAATAAATCTAGTTAAGAAATAAAAACAAGTCGATTGTGTTAATTAACCACTTAGTCAATTAACTTTGTTTATTGCATTACTATGTATAATATTTATTTGATTGCATTTATTTATATTGTAATCAAATGTTATATTTACTAAAATAAGTTAAATGTTTTTTTATCAGACGATGTATTTGAATAATAAATCCGTCCATTAAATGCTCTCTACAAATTACTGCACCAATGAAAACACGATCACGAGGATATCTGTTTAGTTCGTAATTTCATTGGAATTCGATTTTTTGTTACTTTCATTAATATTTTACCAACGGATACCGCACATTTTGTTAGCTGTTCGGAAAAAATTTCTATATTGGATATTTCCAACTGTTTTTCCTCATCGTTGAAAAAAGTATTTTAATTTAAAGACCCCAGTTAATATTTTCTAGCCGGAACATTTTAACTTGTAAGTTTATAATTTGAATTACAATACTGTTTTTCCCCCAAGCCTTTGGTAAAACTGTGCTTTTGTATATTTATTTAACATTATTCCAAGTCTGAATATAACTGTCTTGTACTCCTCAGCACAGTTACATTTTTAAAGGTATATTCATTATAGCCTAGAACTTTAGAGCAACTCGCCTTTTTCTATTTATTTGGTTTTTAAAAACACGATTAGTCACGAATTTTGACACGAATAGACTGTTCTCTAAATTATTTAATGTAACGTCACATTTAACAGCAACATGTATTAAATTCCTAAAAAAGCTATTTATTGCTTAAATTATTAAACGGGATGAATAAACTACATCTCACAACACTACTAAGTATATTTACACTTATACTGTACTTACATACAAGACGGTAAAAGTATACACAAACTGTTGTACAAGGGATCGATTTCAACCATTTACACCGGTCTTCACCAGGCCCAATCAAAGAACTGATTCTCTCAGACTAGTAAAAAAGAAAATGTAGAATGAGGATGTTTAATAAAGTGTTTGGAGTTACTTCTACCATATTAGGAATTTTAATAACAAACTATTAACGAAATCGTCAGCTATGTATTGGTTAAATATATTTATACTGCATGTTTAAAGTTTTATTTAAAAAATAGTTACGTTCATGGTACGTTATTATTAGGTGAAAACTAGTGATAATTCGTTTACGAGAAATATTAAATTGAGGAATTGTTAAAATAACAAGTGAATAGAGATGAAAATTTATAAAATAAAATAGAAAATTTTGATTTAAAACTAGTTTAAGAGATATATTTTTACTAGTTATTGCCCACCCTACACTATGTTGTGCTGTCCTCAGTTTTAATAGTAGTCTTATTACATTATCAATAGCTTACAGCTTTTTATCATTAGTGAATCTTCTTAGAGAAATTTCGCTATTTATTAAGCTATTTATTAGGTAATAATCAGCTTGACCGGCCGGCATAGTAAGACTTAAGAACTGGCCACAGAACTTAAGGACTACAATATATAAGTTCTTACCTCAACCTCTGAACACATTTTTGGGGATCACTAACAATTATAAAATCTATATATAGGGTGAGTCTGACCAGCCGACCAGCATGTATAGGAGAACTGTGTAGTCTAAACTCATCCAATACAATTCCCCCCTTAATAATTCGTATGTGACCAAATCTCTTAAAAGTATTCTTATGAATATATCTGTATGCACAGGGTGCCTTAGAACTAAAGGTCAAAGGATCATATCTCAACATTTCCTTTGATGAATGAAAAACAAGTTATACGTCGTTTTAAGGCTATGTTGTGAAATATATTGACATTTACGGAATATGCTTTATTTTATAAACCAATAGACGTATATTTTATCTGATTTAATTTTCTTAGTTGTAGTAGATCCATATTTTTTCTGATATGCTATACATATAGATATGTAACAATACATACACATACATATGTGTATGTATTGTTATCATATGATATGATAATATTTGTTGGGGAAATGCAATATTACAATAAAACAGTTTATATTTTAAAACTGTAACAATCCAAAATCCCAAAAAAGGTCCCAGCATTGCGAATAAATACATCAAGGAGCATAACAGCCAAAACTTATGTTGTTGCCAATTCCCATAACAATTGGGATAAGTTTGTGTTTCAATGCCGTTCTTATATTTTTAATTTTTAATGCTGAGTTTTTTAGTACGCTTCACTCACGTAAGCGTGCTGCGTGTAAACTCTTTTATAATATTGCTTATACAGTACATTATAAAATATATTAATATACAAATGATGAAACTATTTGTTAAAGTAATATATTTTATTCTCTACATATTTTCAAAATTCAGTCGTTGTATGAGAAAAAAATTGTTTTATAATTCACAATTCAGTTGTGTACTATAATACAATAGTCATTTTAATTCAAATCTACAGTTGGTATACCTACTTATATGAATTTTACTTTTGATAAGTATAAATAGCTTATAAACAAACTCTGGATGTATTTATCATCTTTACTATAATCATATTTCTAAACCCATATATGCCATACGTATCTATTTTATTGTCAATAAATATGTATTATCCAAATGAAGAAGGCAACTTTAACTGCATGTTTGTTCTTTTTGGGTATTCAGCTATTTAAAAGCTTATTTATTTACCTAACATATATTATACTTATCATACGATAAATTAATTTACTCTAGTCTCAAATCATAAATTCTAAAATGGGTATTTCATTTGTTATGCAGTATACGCCGGTAACTTTTTTACATTGTGTAAAGAAAGTGGTTCAAAACCTGGCTATTAAATGAAGTTTCCTTTTTAACATGTACTTAACTAGCTCACCCGTTGATAAATGACAAGAGGGTCCCGCATGGAATCAAATACAAAATGTTTGAATTTGTTTAGGATCGTTATGGCGAACCTGCAGTTTAGAAGTTCACTAAAGCTTTAAAGTAGTAATTAATGTATAGCTTACCTTTTATTGCCTTTATTAAAAAATACAGTATTTTCAAAAAGTTGTAATCTAAACCGAAATTAATAAGAATTATTGTATAAAATCTAGTTAGTGGTTTGGAGTAGAACGTCTAACGGCGGGACGAGTGCTGATGAATTATTCAAGGGGATTAAAACACAAGAAGGATTGTAACGCGACAACCTGGTGAATAATTATATCAGTTGTTCCGTGTTGAACTCGGTTCTGCATGCGTTTGCTGGAAATATAAGTGGGAGTATCTTGTACTAACGTAATTGCCTGATCACGAGTATTATAGGTATTCGATAGATAAATGTGTTTTTAAAATAAATTTTTTCGAGAGAAAAATATTAAACTACTGTATTAGTATTATTGGAAGTTAATACGTAAATTTGTATTGTTAAAATAATTTGTTAACAATAGGATTGCTAAAAAATAACATGTAATATATATAATATAAAAATAGTATATATATTATAATTGCAATAATATTATAATAATATATATAATATAAAAATATAAATTCAAGGATTGTTAAAATATTATTTACTATAAACTAAACAATTTTATTTTCATATATGAAATATTTCATAAATCCGCTGCATGTAGGTTACTACTTTTAGATATATAAATTCTTATATTTGAACTTTTGGTGATTTTTACTGTTGATTTTCCTTACGGATATTAATCAACGAAATGTAAAAAAATCCACATCCTCTAACATATTGCACTTCATAATAAGGCTGGAGTTACAATATAATGCCGAGATAAGGAGGAAATCGTTCTCTTCCCTTACGCTGTATAAATATTAACCATTCTGTAGGAAAATATTGATGGAATATGGAACATTAAACCGCTTTATTGGAAGTAATTAAAATAATGTAAGTACTTTAAGTTAGTATATATTTTCAGCTTATTATATATAACACATTAACATAATATGTTACTCAATGCAAAGCAAGTGTTTAGTTACAATGCATTTATAAATTCCTTGAATAATAAATTAAAAGATAAATGGTATTTTAAAATATTTATGGTTTAATCCAAAATATTTTCCGTTGATTTTTTACTAGGTCTGAACTGCCGAATACCGTGATTCGAGGCGCTTTAGATCCCCACAATGTGTATAGTCATTGCCTGTTTCCGTCTGATATTTCAAATCCACTTTAGTGCGTCGACTTATCATGAAATATGATGATTTAGATTCACCAATAATAATACTTTTGGGGTTATCGGTTGGCCCGTGCCTATTTCCAGGTTAAATCATTGGGATAAACTTAATTCATTTACTAATTATCAAGCGGTTCGTAGAAAAATACTAATTATATTACTTTTAGATTATTAGGATTGTATTTATATTTATTTTTTTAGATATTGTATATTATAATTTTAATCTCCTACAATTTACAAATTGTAATGTATTTTTTAAAGAATTTTAATTATTCGTCTTAGGTTTAACTAATTAATTTTGAACATTTAAAAGAATTTTCAAATATTTGCTGGACAGGAATTAAAATAATTACATATTTTACATCACAGTATGTCATTAATAAACAGTTGATACATTATCGATGAATATAATACAAGAAGACGATGATAACGCTTTATAAATTCACATTCATTGTAATCATACGGAATATAAACAGAATTGGTGTAAGGCGATGACACTTTTAGATTTAATTTGCCTTTAATTTGGTTTATTCGTAATCTCAGACACGTGGTTATATATCATCCAACTACAACTTTAATAATGTAACTATATTGTCGTACAAAACAAGACATTTTGTGCAGTTTATCGGTATTCCCACTGATTCCGGTAATCTGGTTATAGGTCATTCGAAAATGTTTTAACTACTGCTTATTTTAACTATTATATATTACCTTTATTCTGTATCCATAATTTTGCTTACAATAAACGTCTTTAAATCGAGCAATCCTTTATTAAATTAAACCACTTAAACCCACAGGTTGTGTTATTTTATTCCAGTTCATTTATTTTTTCAACTTAACAATTAACTCTCAGAAGAGGTGTAAAAATTGGACGATTTAAAATATTACTAATATCTATAGAAGGAGAGAGTTGTCTATCAAATGGAGATTTTAGTTAGAATTTTTTAACAGGATAAAATCCTGTATTCCTTTAAGTTTTACTCATCAAAAAGTGATTACTAAAACATTTGGAATCTTCAACCGCATAGTAATTCCAGTATTGACTTATATATTTTTGTTATTTTTTATAAAGAATTAATGATATACGATAACGTAGCCTTAAAATAAACATGGCAAAATATAAGTAATAAAACATTAACTCACCAAATTTCATGTTTGACTTTAAATAAACCTTAAACGTTGACATTATGCTTAAAGAAACTATCAAAAAATACAATATGTGCATCCTATCACCATGGGTCATCAATTGCACAGCCAGTACAGTACTACACATGTGTGTTATCACGTGTGTGTATTCAGTGTATTCGGTACACAATAGGGATTAGCTGATAATCACACAACCTGCCAGTATATGTGAGGACTTTTAGTTCTCATCATCATCATTATCATCTTGATCATCATCTGGCCTGTACAATATAGTGAGAAGAGGTTAACTACACTGGCCAATGATATTGAATAACGTACGGGTTTTTAACTATATTTAGCATGAACCTGGAACTGAAATACTTAACTTTAACTCTAAATGTGGCCAAACTATTTTATAATTCAATTTTGAAAATTATCAAATCCCCTTAGCTAAAGTTAATAAAGATTGGTCTTTATCTTAATGTGAAAAAACACTGGTTGGATGTACCAGATTTATTGTCAATCATACATGAATCTTCAATACACTCACATATTTTAACAATCCACAATGAAGCTGAGGAATAGCTTTTATTTTTTCAACTGCTTCGAAAGTTTTAGATTCTTTTTATGTGGTTTTTAGCGAATTTCCCCTATAGGGAAGAAGCTATTACCGTAGGTCTCATGGTAAGACATAAGCCCGAGACCATGATAACTTTTTGTTTTGAGGTCCCCAGATGCCAAAAACACTATTCGTTCAAATTTATATATATGTATATATATATATATATATATATATATATATATATATACATGTGTGTGTGTGTGTGTCCGTTAACACGATAACTTGAGTAAAAAACGTCCGATTTTGATAAAATTTGGCTCAAATGTGTAAAATGACATTCATGACTTTAAGTTCGAAAACCAGAAAAATCGGACCATGGGAAGGGGGGTTTATGGGGGTTTTAAATTTTCCAAAAATACGTTTTTTGCATTTTTCACCCTAAAATTTAAAAAAAAAACTAATTTTGGTTTTGACCATGTTATAGAGCTTAAAAAAACAAATAATATGGTATTTTGAATTATTAACCTAGGTTAAGTGGTTGCGGAGAAAATCCAAAAAAATCTGCTTATAAAATCTCCCATGTTAATCTTATGGGAAAAAGGTTTTTGGCTTTTACTCAGTTTATTTTAATGTAAAATTCACATTTGCTTTGACCAATCTGTTCCACAAAACAATCATTTTGGTGTTTAAATTGTGATTCTACGCCCAACCGTTGCAGAGATATTCGAAGTGCTAAACACAGTACGTTGTCCAATGTTATCCTTATGGAGAATAAATAAAATTTCATATCTCGATTATTTATTAATATATGTTGATGAAACTTGGTATGTGACTTCAAGTAGTACTGGTATATTGATATTTGCACAAAAAATTGATTTTTTGTTGATTATTCCCGTAGCAGCAAACTTCCGTACTCAGCCCCCATGTTATTCTTATGGAGAATAAGTAAAATGTACTGACTACCATAATTATGATCATAAATTAATAAAACTTGGTATGTAGCTTCACTTGGTTGAGTTATATTGATAATTATATAAAAACCCATTTTTCTGTTCCTTGTTGCAGCAAACCTGCTTTCTCAGCCCCCATGTTATTCTTATCGAGAATAACTAGAATCTCATATATCGCTTATTTATGATTGAATATCGATGAAACTTATTATGTGGCTTCGCCTAGTTAAATTGTTTTTATATTTGCATAAAAATCAATTGTTTCTGTTCCTTGTTTCAGCAAACCTACATACTCATTACCAATGTTATTCTTATAGAGAATAATTAAAATCGCTTATATGTGAATATATTTTTATGAAACTTGGTTTGCGGCTTTATGTGGAATTCAGACAAATATTATGCATTGGAAATTCGCTGAGTTCGCAGGTTTGCTGCGACGGGGGTATTTAAGTTTATCCAGTTATTTAATAGCATATTAATCCTCTCTTAATGGTTGCACTTACGACTGAACGCGCTGCAAGAAAGTAACTCGAAATGAAAACTTTATGACATAGACAACTTTCATCGTCTTGCTTAAGTGAGTTTCCATGTTATAAAAGTTGCACGTGTCAGTCATATTCTTCGAAGGGAAAACAGGTTCATGCTCTATGCCTAATGTAGCCAATATTATATACAACTCTGTACAAAGAGTTCTTCTGAGGACTATTCTAAAAATAGATAAACTGTTGAAATACATCAGATCAGTAGTGTTGACTGGTTCATCGGATCAGTTGTTCAGTGAATCATGTTGTAAAATTACAATTCAAGAAAATACTATAAAGTTAATAACATTAATTAAATACAATTGAACGACCTCTGAACAATTCCAAAAGACATCAGAAATATCAAATGTTTCGCTATGGAGGTGCATAGATTTGTGCGTATTAAGATAGTTAGTGTAGTAGGGCGAAAGGTAACAGGGTTTCAGTTGTGTATTAAATAGTAGCTATTTTATTAGCTTTTGGTGAGATTTATTTTAATTTCAAATGAATTACTTGGATGTATGAGTTATTCATATTACATACGATTATACAGATTGAATATGGTGAGTAAGGAAGTAAAATAGTCGGGTTAGGTGTGAGTGGAGTGAGAGTGGACGTATTAGTGAGTGCGTATTAAATAAAAGAGAGTAAAAACCTGCACTGTTCAATGTTAAAGAAATATAGTACGTTAAAGGAAAATTTGAATTGTATGAATAAGTTTAAATAAATTGAAGAGTAAAACAGGTGTTCATGCACTAGAGGTAGTCTAATAGCATTACAAAATCGTATACTATTAATATAAGTAGGAAAACAAATAAAATTATAAGATCAGTCTTCAACACTCCAAGGGAAATTCACGTTAAGTAATCTCGATATCAATATTTTAAGCCCAAAATATGAGTCATATAAGTAATAATTTACTCGCTGTCAAAGCAGCATATAAGTAATCTCACTTTTTGTATCCTCCTCATTACCACAGAAAGTGCAATAGAGCAATTAAACTCATAAAACTACACAGCTACACTTACACAGTTTTAAATTTATAATCACAGTTTAAATAGCTCAAACTAATGAACATAAAAGAGAAATTGCGCACTAAGATAAGTTAAAAGCCCACTAGTTAATGCGTTCCTGTATTATGAGGTTATAATATTTTTTCTTTCTTATTTTACATTTATTTAGAATATTACAATAGCAAAGCTGAAAATATTTATTCATAAATTAATATTTAATCTTATCGGTACAGCGATTCAGACTCAGGTGCAGTCATCCTATTTTTCATAGTTGCATGTTTTATCATAATGTCAAAATGGTGACTCTTTCTATTAACTGTTTTTACATACAATATTTTAGTTAAATTGGCATATTTTAATAATTTATTTTAACAAAATAATAATCCTATGCAATGTACTTGCCAATTTTTTTTATTATCATTGAATGTTATAATGACCTACCCAAATAATGCAAAGAGATTAATATAAAACAATAAAACCATGTAAGTAGAAACACAAATAAAGAAGTTGTTTACCATATGTTTGTTATCTTACCACTAAATCACTCACTCATAGACACCTATAATTTCAGACAATTTAGGTCATAAATAAATTATTTTTATTTTATGCAAAGATATAAAATAACGCTAATAAGAAATTTGAGAAACACATTTATCTGAGACCTCAATATTTTTGAGATATTTTTTTCAAATATTTTGAGATCTGATTGTGAAAATCTTTCTAAAGAATTGTCCCTTAAGAATGCGGCTCCACAGAAATATAGAAACAATGATTTTGTAACCCCCAAACACTGCTTTAAGCAAAGATGTGTAACCACAGCACTTCCTACAAACACTGTGAACAGTTTCGTTTGTTTGTCAAATAAGTCACCTCCTTCCTTTGGTCATCCCATTGTTGTGCAAGCTGAAATTCATAGATCAGCGACACCTACTTCAGCTACAAAACAACATGTGATTCAACCTGGGAGAAATACCCAAGATAATGAAATAAAAAGAAAAAGAAAAGTCATCGTTTTAGCTGACAGTCAGGGGAAAGAATTTGAACGTTATTTAAACGAATTAAAAAAAAGATTTTGAAGTTTTTGTTTACTGCTTGCCTGGTGCCAAGTTAAAATACGTAATCAAGAATGGACTATGTTTCGTAAATGACCTCACGGATCAGGACTACGTCATTATACTTGCAGGCTCAAATGACACTAGCAAAAACGAACCTGCTCAATTGTCCATCACCCAGGGACTGAAATGTCTGTTTTCCCTAAACAATAAGACTAACATATTGGTTCACAGCATCCCCTTCCGTCATGACGATTCGTCTTTGAATGACAATATTTTCTTTGCAAATCAGATTATTTCCAAAATGGTTTCTGACAACAAGAGCGGTCTCAATCTATTTTATGGAGATGTTAACTCTGTCCTTCATAGGTCACACTTTACAACATGGACTTCACTACAACAGGTCTGGCAAAGCGGTTTTGGGGAGTTTTGTGTCTGAGTTTATTTTGCATAGGAGAGGCTCTCTCTATAAGGGGAAATCACCAACTCTGACACTAGAAAACCAGGTAAATGCAAATCCTGAAGAAGTCAAGAACCGTCTCAAAAATGTGGATCGCCGAAGTCCTCCAGTTGTGTCCTTCAATGTTTCTCCACCTACAAGGGACTTCTCATCCATTAAACTTTTCCCAGACACATCAAAAGCTACTCCAGATATTCAGTCTTCCCCAACTTCAGCTTCCGATTTGCTCCAAAATTCCTTCATTCCTTGCCCTTCTAAATCTCTGAATTATCCAGGTTTGCCCCTCTTATCTCCATCGCCGAGTGACATCTTCACACCGATGAGTACGTCTGATGATTTGCAGCCTACTCAGTTATTGTATGATACCACCTCTACGTCTGAGCATTGGGGAGGAGCCTGCTCATCAGAGTCATTCTGTTTGGAGAACAATTTTTTAAACTTTCAATCTTGGCCAAATCTAGTGAGGTGAGTGCGTCTGACAGGAGTTCTGCCATCTATTTATCTGATTTTGACGTAGATTCGGTACCGACTTTGGAATATTTTAACAATATGGATTTTTTAAATTCCAATGATAAATGTTCTGTTTTTCACTTAAACATCCAAGGATGTTTGCATAAAATTGATGAACTTAGTGACACTTTTCAACGTTTGAAATTTTATCCAACAGTTGTCTGTCTTACTGAACACTGGTTGAGTAAACCCTTTAAAAAATACCTAAATACTTTTTCAGGCTATGAGGTTGCAGCGTTTTATGGCCGTGAGCATTCGTACAGAGGAGGTTCTTGCATTTTGGTGAAGCGAGGCGTGCAATACAGGTTGGAATCTCAACTTTGTGACCTGTGTGTACCTTTTACTTTTGAATGTTGTGCTATCACACTAAACAATGCCTTTTCAGAAAAGATCACAGTAGCTGCAGTGTATCGGTCCCCTAAATCCAATATCGACTGTTTTATTGATGTATTTGAATCACTCTTGGATGGTCACAGTCGAGGTCGTAATCATCACATAGTATGTGGTGATTTTAATATTAATATTTTGGAGGAATCACGGGAAAAGACTTTGTTTCTTGATGTAATTAATTCAGGTAATGGACAAATCAATATCACTTCTCCTACTAGAATAACTAGTCATGGTTCTAAAACTTGTATTGATAATATCATTACCACCATGAAAGAACATCAGATGAAATCCTACGTGATTGAAACCGGTCTCTCTGATCACTTTGCTCAGCTGACTGTGGTGTTTCCTCTTTCACCACAACAATCATCAACGGTGGAAACAAAGTTTAGAGTAATATACGATGAAAATGTTCGTGCCCTTAATTCTTTCCTTCAACGTGAGAATTGGATCGATGTCTTTGAATCTCCTGATTGTGATTCGGCATTTAGGCTCTTTTTAAATTCTTTCCTTCGGTTGTTCAATGATGCTTGTCCTGAACGTTCAAGAAAGCAAAAAATCCAGAAAAAAAAGTTTTGGATAACGACAGGAATTAGAACTTCGTGTGCAAGAAAACGGGAACTGTATATTTTAACCAAGACAAATTCTTCTCCAGATTTTATTTCATATTTTAAAAGGTACAAGGCAGTTCTTCGCAAAGTAATTTTTCAGGCAAAAAAGAATTACAACATCAAATTTATAAATCAAAGCAGAAATCTGGGTAGGGCAACTTGGAAAGTTGTAAATAATGAACTTGGAAATTCTTTATATTCAAACCAACCAATAATTCTTTCCGATGGTGACGTAACTATTGAAACGCCAAGAGAAGTAGAAAGAAGGTTCAATGAATACTTTGTTTCAGTGGGAAATCAATTGTCACGACATGCTTCTTTGGGGAAAGCTCTCGAGTATGTTGATACTATTCCAGCTCTGCATCAACAAAATAAACCTTCACTCCATGTATTTGAACCAGCCACAAAAGCTGAGGTTCTAGACTCTATATCAAAGCTGAGAAACTCTAAGTCTAGTGGTTGGGATGGAGTAACATCTGAAGTTTTGAAAAGTTGTGCAGATTTTATAGTACTTCCTTTACTACACATTATAAATCGGTGCTTTATGGATGGCATTTTTCCAGAAAATCTAAAACTATCTGTTGTCCGCCCAATTCATAAAAAGGCCAGAAAACTGAAATTTCCAACTACAGGCCAATCTCCCTGCTCTCCTCTTTTGCAAAGGTGTTTGAAATCATCATTCTAGAAAGACTCCAGCGTTATTTCTATTCTAACACTCTTCTGACGACATCTCAGTTTGGTTTTAAAAAAGGATGTTCAACTTCTAGCGCTATCAATAATGTCGTGGAAGCAGTTTTGGGTGCCTTGGACGGGTCACAGTGTGTTGGTGCAATTTACTGTGATTTGTCCAAGGCTTTCGATTGCGTGAATCACTCTGTCCTTTTGGGTAAACTGGAGGGATACGGTGTGAGTAGTGCAGCGCTGTCACTTCTGTCCTCATACTTCTCTGAAAGGAAGCAGGCTGTTTCATTGACAAATAGAGGTCAATTTCAGGAGAATTGGATGATGGTCACTTCAGGAGTACCTCAAGGTTCTATTCTGGGTCCTTTTCTATTTTCCGTATATCTAAATGACCTTCCTGCTAATATAAATTCTGACATCGTTTGTTATGCTGATGACACAAATGCTCTGACTTCTTGTAATAACATGCATAACCTAGAGATCGTAATGAATCAGACATACACTGGCCTAAATAGCTGGTTTGAATCAAATGGTCTTTACTTGAATGACGAGAAGACTAAAATTATGGTATTGTCAACAGTTAAACGTGATCTAGCAAATTTCAGTGTAAATGGAATAAGTCCATCAGAGTCCGCCTGTCTTCTTGGCGTTACCATTGATGATAGGCTGAACTGGTCCAAACATATTTACTCCCTATGTAAAAAACTGTCTTCACTTACTTTCGCTTTTCGAATATTAATGCCTGTATTTGGTAAAGAAACTACCCTTCAGATCTACTATGCTTATGTATATAGTAGAATGAAATATGCAATTGGTTTCTGGGGATCGTCTAGTGAGTTCTTGAGGGTATTTAGACTCCAAAAAAGGATTGTTCGTATTATGTGTGGAGCTGGCTACCGAGCGCATTGTAAGCCTTTTTTTCAACAACTGCATCTTCTCACTCTCCCAAGTATTTATATTCTGGAGGTTTTATCCTTTTTTAAATGCAACTTCCATCTCTTTGAAGAGAATATTGCTAAACATCCCTATAATACACGTCATAAGTGTAACATGGTCTACCCTATCCATAGATTGGCACTACTTGAAAAGGACATCCACTACTCTGCTCTAAGACTATACAATGCTCTGCCCCGGCACCTGAAAAACATAGCCAGTGCAAGAATTTTTCTTAAAAAGGTAAAAAATATTCTGATTGAAAGGTGTCCGTACTCGGTGGATGAATTCCTGTCAGACTGCACAAATATGTGAAGGAAATGTGCACTTTTTGCTAGAGAACAAATTTTAAAATTGTCAATTTAGCATTAAGTATTAGTTTTTAAATCTGACTTGTTTCACATAACAATTTGTTATTCACGAAATAAATGATTTCTGATTCTGATTCTGATTCCTCGTCAAAAGGCAATCAGGCTTAACAATTCAAATCAAAAGTTACATTTGCATGCAAATATACTGTTGCTTCCAGGAAGTATATAAAGCTGTGTTTCAAATAACAAGATGTTCCTGATAGTTTCTTTTAATATTACGGACTATGTTAAAAAATCTTTGATAGAGTTTGAGATTTATTGAGTTTTTAGTCCACAGTTTTAATGTTGTATAATAGTTATAGTATATTAAATATCATAACAAATGGTTGTATTACGCTAAATAAATAAATAAATATATATAGTTTATAATATATACTAATATCCCCCATCAAGGTGGTCTAGACGCTGCCAAACACTTCCTTGACACCAGACCTCCTCAAACTAAACCTTCTTCCAAATTTCTGCCTACTCTTATACATATGGTTCTGGCAATAAACAATTTAAATTCATGAGGAACAACTATTTGCAAATTAATGGGACGGAGATGGGTACCCGAATGGCACCATCTTTTCATGGGTCTAGTGGAACAAAATTTTCTTTCAAGTCAAAATTTTAAACCTACAGCCTGGTTTCGGTTTATAGATGATATCTTTATGGTTTGGCAGTATGGTATTGAGAGTCTCCAAAACTTTATGGCTGATTTAAACAATTTGTCATGTTTGAATTTCACGTGGAAATCTTCCCAAGAATCTGTAACATACTTGGATTTAGATATTTTTCTGGATAAAAGCTTTCTTAAAACCTAAATGCACGTCAAAGTAACTAATAAAATGCAATATCTTCATTACAGCAGTTGCCACCCAGCACATGTCAAAAATTCTATCCCCAAAAGCCTGTCAGTTAAAGCCAAATCAATATGTACCGATTCTAAAGATTACAATTCTTACTTATCTAAACTAAATAATGCTTTTGTCCAACTAGGGTATCCTCAAAAACTAATAAAGAAACAGTTTAAAAAGCGCAAAAACACGATTAGTTCCACCAATTTTAAAGACGATCCCAAGTTTGTAACATCGTATTTCCCTGGCCTTCACAGAATAAATTCAATAATAAAACAGGAATTGAAATTTTAATAAACTCTTCCTTAACAGAAAATATGTTTTCTAGACCACCTAGGATGGTTTTTAAAAGACCTCCAAATTTAAAGAACATGCTTGTAAGGCCCAAGCTTGAAAATAGAAATCTCAATTTGGCCCATGGATTGAACCATGTAATAAATCGCGTTGCGGTATATGTAAAATTATGTGTAAGGCAGACCGCTTTCGGACAAAGTTTACCCGATAGCTGGACACATGGATTGTTCATCCAACCATGCGATTTACCAGCTAACGTGTAAACTTTGTCCTAAGGAGTACATTGGACAAACATCCAACTTCATACTTTCATCTGGGACTTTCTGTAGTCTCTAGATCTTATTCGTACACAGGAGAGCGTCCGAATTTGGGTTGGGGTCTAAATTCTTGCAAGCGCTGTTTTAAGTCCTAGGGAGTGTTTTAGTGTAGCGGGAACAGTATAAAATAACACTTAAGGTCCTGCCCGTTTCTCAGTTATAGGGGCAGCTCAAACTGTGAGTCAAATGCCAGCGGATAAACGTGCTTTCTCACTTGGAATATCTGTTCAGTAACGATTTATTTATTTTATTTATACGATAATAATGTTTAAGGTCAAATTAGTTAATATGGTTAATGACCTTTAACGCTAATATTATCTGTCTAGTTTTCACAATTAGAGATATATCCCTCTTTAGTATTGACCTTAAAATTACGCCTTAATTAAGGTCAAAATTTGGGTTACTTGAAAGGGTAACTAGGCAAAATATATTGCAACCTATATAATTAAAATTTTTGATTTCCGTTCGTAATTTCAAGGTAAATCTTGTTGACTCAGATTTAAAACGAGTTCGCACGCAGCACGCTGACGTGACGGAAGTGAATTCCACATAAAAACTTTCAAAACTAAAAATCAGTGTAAAAACATACATTTATTCCAATTTTTATTGAAATCTGAAAACATTGATTTTTTGGTTGTTCTGATACTCCTGCTTTCATTTACTTGCAAAGCTGGGAATACAATGCTGCGCATTATAAAGTTAGGAGAAAGTCCAGACAGGCTTGCAAGTAGGCGTGAGGTTGCTGGGGATGATAGTACTCTAACAAAGGAATAACAGGCTTTTCTAGTGTAAAACCCCCATAAGAACAGTACTGTGTTTAGTCGAGACACATCTTATTTAATAACTCGGTAAATATTTAAGCTAGAATGACGAGTGAAGGCTTAAAACTTCGCCTCTCTAATTACCTTCTTTGTACATGCATTAATTTTAGATCCGGGGCTTTTCCGACCCTTTTTGGGCCCAAAAACTCGAAATATTAATCCCCCAAAAAAGAGGTTGAGAGTTTTCCGATTGTTTTGCCCAACAAACTCGTCCAACTGACTACAGAAAGGAAGTCCCTACCAAATTTGAAGTAAATCGGACAAAAAATGCGACCGCTAGAGTGCAAACACACACACACACACACACACACACACACACACACACACACACACACACACACACACACACACACACACACACACACACACACATATAACATTTTGAACAACACCCTAAAACGTGTTCAGGGGGTCACTTTAGGAACTTCTATGGTTGTCCCGGGCTTAAGTTTCACCGTGCGGGTCATGCTAATAGTTTACTTTCCAAAGGAAATTCACTAATAACAGTTTTTTTGGGGTTTAGTGTTAGCCTTGTCAATAAAACTATTTTCATTTAATGTTACCACTACTTGTGAACTATTTCGTCGTATTCTAGCCTAGTTTAAATTTAGGCGACTCATTCAACATCTGTCAGTTGGACATTGATTTTTAATAAGTGTGAATATTACAGCTTGGGCTATTTTTGTAGCTTTTTACTATAAAAGAATACAAGGATTGTAATCTTTTAGTTAATTCCTAGATATACTTTTCTAACTTTCATATTGCATGCGTCAACGTAAAGAAGTCAAATTACAGACCGAATGTTTGATCTTTTCATCTAATATCTGTGTTTACAGAGAACAATTATTATTGAACCAACAAGGATTTTTATATCGAGTTTTATAATTCTGACGTGAAACCTTTGAAGTATTTTGATTCCTAATGGTATTAAATACATTTATCAAAATTTCAGAGAGTTTACATATTCAGAGGGAGCCAAAATACTATTTCACAGTTTGATTCTATCAAAGCCAGGGTAAAACGAATGCATGATGCATTTCATTTGTAGAAGTGCTAGTAGCTATCTCGCAATATGTTTTTTTTCCTTTCACTCAACCTTTTAACCTGAATTTCTTAATAACTTGTTTTGTGCATCCAACTTTGCCATAGTGTAATGTAGTTTGTTAAATAACCTATTTGTTGGATTTATTTATAAATATTAGTATATAGGTATAAGTAAACGACGTGTATTTTTAAAGGGCCAATTTGTATGTTGCAATTACAATATCGTCTCTATTAACTTTGCCCCATACTTAAAACTCATCTTAATTCAAAGAAAATGTATTGTTTTCTTTCCATCTCTTTCTATTTGTGCAAACTGTTTCAGCAACATGTTTGAGTGTTTTGTACTCAATAAAATATCGTAGATCAACGTCGAACGCGACGTTTAGTATTTTTGTGCACAACATATAGTACAGATAACTCTCTCCTATGCAGTGGCATTATTATTAAAATAAAGATTTTGGTTATAAATTTAAATAAATAACTGTAATAAATTATGATGCTTTTGATCAAACTTGGTATGTAGGTCTAAGTACACGGTATCACAATGTTTTTTTTTACATTTTATATTCAATTGTTATGTAATTTTAACCCAATAAATACTACAACAAATTTAAAATTCAAGCTTCTTAATATAGCTTTAACGATTTATTTTTGTGTGTCTACCTACGCCAGTGACATTTTGTAATGTTTTGATATGGAATGGTCCAAATCCCGGACCTTTTACTGTTTAAGGTTTACCCGTTCTTAGAAAGCATCATTAATTAATAGCCCAATGGCAAATGGCAGCTAGGTCCAGTTTTGAACTGTCTAAACATTTTGCAATTTTGATCAGGATCGATCTGGCAAATCTCGGATTTTAATTAGAAATGTATGAGACATATTGCTTTAGGTCTCCAACGAAATGACAACCCCCGGCATTTCTAGGAGAGTTCAAACTAAACAATCATGAGGTTTCAAAAATTAAGTTTTATGTGTGAGTATGTATGTATTTTTACACGATAACGGTATTACCATAATACTGCGGTTATTGAGGATATTAAATTACTAACGAAGTTAAATGAAAAATTCACTGTTTCTGGCAGGAATGTTAAGTTAGGAGATTCTAGTTTAATAAGTTTTGATGCTGAATTATTCAACAAGCTCTCAAGATCTCAAGGATTTCTAGAGTATGAGATGTTGGAGTACTGCAAGAATTCGTCTATAATAAGATTTTAAAATTCAAGTATTTGCTATGCCAATTGTAAGAGTATCTAGACTAAGGTTTTTTTTTATTGATTTACGATATTTATGTCTAGGTTTTTTTATTAAATTACCATTTTAGATTTCTTTGTTTTGTTTTAAAATATGGCTTAGCTTAAATCGTTTCCTTGTTGCAATTTCCAAATTTGCCAAATTTATTAAATATCAAAAGTCTAGTTTTAAGATTTGGACATAGGCATTAAGTTACTAACAGAGCTAAAAAAAGTGTAATGCACAGTAATATTTGAGCAGTTTTCATTTACGAGAATAAATAAAGCTATATTTAAAGTAGCACAATGTTTACTAAAACTAAAATTAAAATAATTGAAATGAAAATTTAATTTTAAACATTTTGTCTTGGTTAGCTATTTGCTAGGGTATTGCGATACTTACGCAAAACCATTCCCTCACTGGCTTGTAATATCAAGTCCTTTTCTTGTTGGACCACAACAAAACCACAGATGCTAGACAATGCGTGTGCCTATATTAAACGTCCATTCATGAACCCCAAAATATTAGACCTTCATCAAGATAAATATTTCAATGCAACAATAAACTACCATATTGAAATATATATATCAAACAACGTATTTTTACCTGCTTACACAAGTTAAGTGACCTCAAGCATATGTAAGGTATAATATTCAACCTCTTTTTTAATAGTTAGCTTAAAAATGAACTTTAATGTTCATGCTTTTATTTCTTATAATTCTACGAGGTATTATAATAATAAATAGTAAGTGGGTGGAAGGGTTAAATCATAAGAAAAATATGAATGCATATGATCAATTATTAAATACATTTATTTTCAACGGTTTCAATGGAACGATAAATTTAACTAGAGAAAAAAGTGATCGGATGGAGGGAGACGCGTAGCCGTGTGTGTTTAATGGAGTGGAAACGTCCAAGCCACGACAAGGCCTCAAAAATCTTACATTCTCGTTTTGCCAACATTCTGTCAACGTAACTAGATACAACAGCAAGCAGATGGAGGAAGATGAGAGGTTACGTGTGTTTATTGGGAGTGGAAATGTCAACCCAAGACGTGGCCTCAAATATATGACACTCTATTTATGCCAACTCCGGCTATGTAATCATGTACCACCGCAGCCGGATGGAGGGGAACGCAAAGCTGCGTGTGTGTATTGGAGGAGAAACATCAAGCCACGATATAGCCCCAAATATCTTACACTCTCGTTTTGCCAACATTCTGACAATGTAACCATGTACAGCAAGAGGCGAATGGAGGGGAACGCAAAGCTGCGTATGTGTATTGGAGGATAAACATCAAGCCACAATATAGCCCCAAATATCTTACACCCTCGTTTTGCCAACATTCTGACAATGTAACCATGCACAGCAAGAGGCGAATGGAGGGGAACGCAAAGCTGCGTATGTGTACAATGGAGTGGAAACAGCAAGCCACAATATAGCCTTGAATATTTAACACTCCCTTTTGCCAACATTCTTACAAAGTAACCATGCACAGCAACACAGCAACCACCCTATCCCCTATCAGATGGATAGGGGAACGTAAAGTATGTGTATGTGTAATGGAGTAGAAACATCAAGCCACGATATGGCCTCAAATATCTTAACTTCTCATTTTTTCAATATTCTGATAATGTAACCAAGTACAGCAGCAGGCGGATGGAAGGGGACGCCAAGCTGTGTGTGTTTAATGGAATAGAAAAGTCAAGCTACGATATAGCCTCGGAAATGTGATCCTCTTGTTTTGCCATAATTTGTCCCACCACGAAATTGACACTGGAAATATGTATACATTATAGCTAGTTTCTCTAAATAAGTACATTACGTGTATAAATGGATCATTTTCAATTTCAAAAAACAATAAAAGCACATTATTGGTGCTGGTATTTTATTCATTAAATGTATTTGGTACATAATCAACTTTTTTATCAAATCAAATAGATTTTAATTACTTCAGAACTCCTTAATTAAAAATTAAGTAAATTAAATATAACTAAATTAAATTATACGCAGTCCTAATTTGCCTATTATCAGTATTGTTTGTATTCATGTTCACGTTAGTTGAAATGTATATTTGGAAACTTAAAATTTATTTATTATTTGAAATATAAAGGAAATTAATAATATATAAATAGGAACAAATGGCCGTTCAAAAACGAAATATTCACTTAATCTCATGTTTATGCAAAAAAGGAGGTATTTTAAAATCCCAACGCTGTTTAAGTGCTAATTGTCTTATTCCGTACAAAAGTTTCGGTACATAACTAAGAAAAATGAATAACATTCTCTAAATGTTCATGCGTAGACCTTTAAGATGAGACCCCTCTCGGCTTTCTTCGACCTCCCGTTCGGTCATGATTTCATTGTTAAATTTGGGCTTACGTAATTAGATATATAGACAGACGTATATCTTCAACCATGCGATATTTTCCCAAGAGGCAGTACTGAGCGCCAACGTGCAGCTTGATCATGAGGCCATCCATTTAGTATTGGGAGCTCCTGTGTCTAACTTAAAGTGCACAGTGTTGAGTGCAGTGTGTGAACGTTAATAGTTCTGTCTAATCTTGTGTCTTAACTAAATTAGAGATGCTACGTGCAGTAGATTGTTTTAATGTAACATCAGTTTTTTATGATTATTCGGAAGGGTCTTGTAATATTTACACATTTTCTCTAAATGTCCTTTGGCAATTTTTTTTTTAAACTCAAAATAAGTATGTGGTATTAAATATTTGATATTCAAATTATAAATTAAGTTTTTTTCAAGGAAGTTTTGCTGCATAAAATATACATTGGGAAATAAACCAAAGAACCTGTTGTGACCTATGTATTAGTTATGTTTTCAATATGTATGATAAGCCCGTTAACGTAATAGTGTTCAATACAATTGAAAAGTGTTTAAAGGCATTTATATGGTTGATAATACCCTACAAAATCTGTGCTTAACATAAGTTCATATCGTTCTATCAATCCATCCAAAAAGCTTTGATTAGAAAACACTAATATTAATTATAATTTTGATAAGTTATCAGTTAAACCACTATATTTGTTTTACCATAACCATATCGATAAAAACCATAACGATATCTGTCTACATATCCAACTCCGTAAGGCCAAATTTTACAATGAAATTTTGAGCGAACGGAGGGTCGAAGAATGCTTAGTGAGGTTTAATTTTTAAGGTCTGAACATGAAATCATGGGAAAAGTACTTAATTTTCTTAATTATGTACCGAACATGTTTTACGAAATAAAATGTTGCCTTATAAATAGCAAGGGGATTTAAACGTGTCTGATATGTTTGCATTAAAACAAAGTGATTAAGTGTCTTCTTTGTGTGTGAACTGCCATGTGTTCCTACTTAGGTTATTATATGTTTTTCATTTCCTCAGCATGTAAAGAGTAAACAATATCAATGAGGCAGAATATTTCAGCATAGTTAAGTGCTATGGCTTCTTAAAACCACTAGTTTCATATATTATTTCATCAAAAAGAATTGATTTAATTTCAATATTACAGTTAATTATTTTGTGGTTTCTTTAAAATAATAGAAACAAATTAACAATTTTAATGCTACCCTACTATTTACTATAAAAATTAACTACCAAGTCATACTATATACCATTTTCTACCTTGCTGAAATATCATAAATAAATTACAGTATATTTAGTTACTTATTAATCTCACAGAAGATAAATCAATCATATGGGGGAATATCCTAAAGGGATATTAGCAGGTAGTTATTTAACATGATTGTTTACACTAACGATGAAAAATATAGAAAGTTGCTAGCCATTATAAGTGCTAATCAATAGAATGGACCTTTTAATGAACTTAATAAATAAAACAATTAATTTACTTGATTTAAAGATGTAATTAATCATTGCACATTTTACTATGCAATGTTTTGACATAATTATTTTAGGGGAAACAAAGTAACCATGCAAACCTAACCATGCTGTTCACCTATATTTTAATTAAGGCGATGTCATCCCTTATGGAGTTCGTGTGATGTCTTATTTGGTCTGCCTAGAATGAAATGAATATTTAAATTATTTGTTTAAAGTATTAGTTTAATGAAAGTAAAAAGCTTCATTTTTTTAAATGTCACTGAAACTGTTGATTCTGCATGGCTGTCACAAGTGTTTGACTAAAGTGTCATAAAAATTACAAACTGTTGACACAGCCATCTCGGGTTGTAAAAATAAATCTTTATGAAACAGAGATATTCTCTGAGCTGGCTGGTATTAACAAAGCCTTTGACAGATATACAACAAGCAATATCTGCACATAGAATGGTTTTGTCTTGTCTCGCTTACATTCGAACGTCTAAAATGGTCAACAATGTTCCAAATCGTGTAAACGTCAGCTATATTTTCATAAAGTTTTAATAAGGTAACTTAAACATAATTTACCAGTTTTATTTTAAAACAATTAACTTTTGATTTTATAGTTTAAAGTATTTTAACCCTCATGAACAATGTTTCGATGGTAAAGATTAGAAAATATACGGATCTGGTCATTCTGTGGAGGTTGTACTTTTGATAATGTTGCATTAGCCAATTCCGGATAGGTTCGCCAAAGGGTTGTGCCCCACCTGATAAGACAAAGACAGAAAACTCAATACTCCTAACCCCTCTTGGTAAAACAATTCCGTAGAATGTTCAAGATTAATGCGTAATAAAAGAGAAACTTGGAGAAACTACCTAATTATTAGTTGATTAGAACCCCCCCCCCACACACACACACACACACACACAAAAAAAAGTTACCGCGACGATAATTAAGGACATTTAAAGAATTATATTGCTGTTAAACTAAAATTGGTATTCGTACTACAGTAAGTGCCTTATTATGGATATTTTATGTTAATAGGTACATCTTGTGTTATTTCAGAGTTGCCCGAGTTTTTTGGGGGTGTAATTTATTCTGATATTTATTAGGATATTTATTAGTATAATATGTGCAATGATTTGAAACAGTTAACACTAATAAAACACACAGTAACAAACACGGAAAACACACGGTCGTTACATTACGAACGTCGGGAGTATTTTACGAATGTTATGATGAAAATTATAAAAAAACTGATGGAAAACATCTTTGAATTTAAATATTTGTATAGTTTAGGTTGATATAAAAGCCTTGGAAGACAATGTAATCTTTCAAAAAATAAATTAAAGCACATGTTAACCCTATTGATAAACAGGGCTATAAAATATGAACAGTTTACATTTAAAAATGCATATATCAAATCAAATAGAGTCAATGAATTTAATGCTCTACTTTATACAATATACACAATCACAACAACTGAAGTACGCAACAACTTGGACAACATTCAACACTCGAAAAACCTTAGTCTAATCCACAATAAGCTCTGCATAACTAAACGATTATACTGGTTGGTTTATTCAAGAAATATCTCTTTACTGCGTAAATACTTGAAGTCTTCCAAACGGATTACATTTTACGCTAATCGTCCAATTTTGCAACCATTCTAATTATTATACCATCTATAAAACATTGTACTCTGTTCTCCTACTCCCATATTCCGCAATATATTACTAAATATTCACTCATCTAATTTGGAATAGTGGAATGGTTCAACTTTGTCCTTAGTAATTAAACTAAAATAAAAACACTTATTACATTTGAGAACCATGCTGTGTGTAGTTTTACTTTAAATATATACGTTTACAATACAATTCATCGATTTAGAACAGCTTGGAGTTACACAACTTTTTATATTAATTTTCTTTACCTATCATTCTATTAATATCGAATCTACCTATTTAATAATTATATCCTCCATGATTTAATTTTTGGTGATATTATTTAATTTGTAGGTTGTTGGAATTTTGTAAAGGGTTTTTTTACGTAGTCTCGTAAACCCTAAACAAAAGAAACCGCACAATGTGCTGTGCAGAAATTTATCAAGTAACTTATTTTTATTTACACGTATTAAATATGCCATTTTCATTTTTTGTACCGTTCTTTGAATTAATCCCCAAGTTAGATTACTTGTTATGATTAAACGTAAACTAGCACCTAGGCTACACGAGTTCAAGCCAGTGTTTATGTCCTCGTCAGCCAGCTCTCATTTTAAAATTACTATCAAAATTCAATATTTCAACATTTCTTAAAATTGCACCTGAAAAGATTGAAAATATCAATACTGACAGATTTTATAAATACACGAATAAAGTCCGTCTATACCTTACAGAGAAGGTCGGTAACGCATGTCGTTGATCTTGAAGACAGCAGCTCCTTCACGGACGGACGGCGCAGCGGTCATAACTGAGTGGGCTTTACCACACGTGTCCCTTGATCCCCCTCCAGAGCATTTACTGAATTTACTAGTTAAAACAAGCTGAAGGTCAGACTGCTGACTCAATTATTTAAACATGATGTGATGTACTTCACGGGGGGTGATACAAAATAATGAAATGTAATAGGCCCAAATAATTCAGTTTAACGGCGATCGTTCCAGGGGTCGCTGATAACTAACTACGTTGTAAAATTTGGGGAAAATCCTTTGTAGGTTGAGTTAGGCTCAGCCGTATTGTATTTTCAGAATTATATTCTGACACAGTCAATAGGCCAGGCTCATCATCGCCCAACACAACAGAGACACGTACACCAAACACAGTATCGGATTACCGCAAACTCGCCCCAACGATCGTTGGCAAGGACGCTGGATCCCAACGGGCGTTGGACGGAAATCGGTGTGCCAACGGACGTTGGACAAAATCGATATCCTAGGAGGTGTTGGAAGGAATCGATGTCCCAACGGACGTTGGAAGAACTCGGTATCCCTACGAACGTTAGAAAGATTTGGTGTCCCAACGAAAGTTGGAAGAAGTCGGCGCCCCAACGAGTGTTGAAAGGAATCGGTGTCCCAACGAACGTTTATAGTTTGTAATGGTCATGCACTATGATGGTGTGTTTTCCTACAGAAGGGAAATGACTCAGCAGGAACTATGCCTACGTTGAGTTGGCTAGCCGAAAAATTACATTCACCGAATGGGCCTGATGATGACCAGTGTGACTGGTTGAAACCTATCGCCTTGTATTATCGTTTTTGTATGTTTACTGTATTGTTTATAAGTACGGTATAAGTGTAAATATATGTTGCAGTGTTGTGAGACGTACTTTATTTTATACTGTTTCATTTTAAAAACACGAATTATGCTACTCAAGAAATTGATTATGATTTAAAAGAAACGTTGCTTTGCCACCTTTATTTTCGATGTCCTATATATATTAAGCTGAAGGATACAACATTATACAAGATACAGGATACAGCTTAAAATTAGCAATAACATAGATTTATATTAGCACATTACCAATTCTTACAAAATCGTACTCATCAGAGTATATGTATATATTATGTTTATAGATTTGCATCTGAATTGAACTTTAGATTTATATATGAAATATTGAACTTGAATGCCTTAAGATGAATGTTCATATATCAAAACTATTCCAAGCTGTAGTTTACAATATTTGATTTAATTTACTATATCAACGTATATAACGTGACAAACTTTATTTCATGTATACTGAATGCTTGAACGTTACACCTTACAATACAATATAAAGTGATGGATTGCACCCATGATATAGTTGCATAGAATCTGTATGTGAAATATGTTTCTAGTATTTCAACATCAAACACGTATGTATTTCAGTAAATATTTACTGAAAACATGCAGTATCCAAGCATTCCAAGGTATTTCTTCTGAATTGTCATAGAAAGATCTTATTATCTCTATTTGATCTAATTTGTCTTGAGATTTTATTATGTAATTATATGTAAACTGATTATTATAACCGAAAATATAGTAAAAATAGGAATATTGTAAATACAAGTAATTTGCATTAATATAACTACATAGTAGTGAAGCAGTGGAAAATTACTTGTTTATAAAAATAGCAACACAAATATTTATACACCTCCTTCATTTCATAATACATAAATAATAAAATAAAATAATAATTTACTCAAAAACACCAAAGAAATACAAGGCGACTTTTGATAATTTAAGACTTATCATTTGTAAAGCCAGCTTCTGTAACCCTAATTCCTGAGTAAAATTCTACACACGTTCAAGGTTGAAAGCATACAACGAGAGAACGCAATCTCGATTGTAAGGTTTGAAATCCCAGAACAATCCCGAACAAGGACGTTGAATTATTCAAAAACAGAAACTCATTACAGGAGGTTGGAAAAATCTGCCTCGAGGAAGTAGAAGATAAATTGGTCTATTTATGTTTCTAATTTATGGAATAAATCAGTTTATTAGTTGTTTTTATTTCAGTTGAAACTAGAATATTCAAAAGCTAAAACAATATATGGGTTATTAAATTTAAACAACATTTTAAATTCCTGTGAATCTAAAACTTTATTAAAATAAACAGCCAGTATTTTACAACCAAGCAGTTAATGTATTACATAGCCAGTGTCAGAAATATGTGTTTGAATGGTTTTAACAACTTTAAGTTGCTTAACAAAATATGTAGGCTGGTTTCAATAGTGGTTAAAGTGATTATAAGTTGATTTTTTACAGATCGATCAAGTTTGAAACTAAAAACATTCTGTGAAATTTTAAAACTGCACTTTTTACTTCCCTTCGTCAGTGTTACATCGTTAATTTATTGGATAATGGTCCAAACCTCTCAATGTCATTTAAGCGCACCGGTGTCAAATTAAGCATTATCTCTTGAACCAAAATCTACGGCGCTAACCGTTAGGCCTGCGAGGCACTCCACTTATCTGCCACTTATTGCTGACGCTGTCTAGGATCTTATTACTCTTAAAGTTGACCATCTAGACTGATAACTTGAACATAAATTTCTTTTGGGTGGTATACGAATATTTGGAAGGTAATCAGGGGCTTGTATCATAACTTTTGTCTCTTCAGTTCACCAATCCCAGTCACAGAGGCTTCCAACTGAGTTTCAGGGCTTATTTATCAATACATACCGATAACATTATTATTTTGTATTTTTATAAAAAAGCTAGTTTTCAAATAATAGTAATTTCATATTTGCAATGAGGAATATTCCTTTTTGGATTGGAAACGTATAAATAAACAACTAGAGCAGTGCTTTGGGATTCAAAAAACATTCATTCGTTTGGCTTGCAAACCTAATTCTTTCGTAGACGATGAGAATTAACCCAATCACAGCCTGGGATGAAGCCGTACTGTGGTTTCCATTAGTAATGGATCCATTCCAGTAGATTATCGACCCTCGGGGTAGTAGAAGATTGTAAGCCCAATTTAACTTGTCTACCTGGATAAGGATAAATCCAGGATAAGGCTAAAGGATAAGGAGATCTCTGTTGGTGAGAGGTGAGTAGAATTGGATAATATCTTGGTTCCGTTTTCCAGAAGGATATCCGCTGAGAGGAGTAGAACGGCGGAATGTGAAGCGTTGTTGGGGGACTGGGAGAGAAGCATGGTGGAGTTTGGGAACTGAAGGGTCCCATTGGTCAGCAGCAAAGTGTCCTCAGGTAGGGCCAGTGGGGGTCGGGCGTGGAAGGACAGCATATTTTCCTCGTGGCGATGGGTGGGGGAATCTTCGTCCTCCGGGGAGAAGTCTTGCTGAGGAGGAGCAGGTGGCTCGGAAGACCAGTCAATCTGGTTGACACCGGTGATGCGGTGACTGGAGGCCATACCAAGTAGGGTGGCGAGGATCTGTAAATAGACAGGTTTACATCAAATACAACAGTACGTACTGGTAAATAGGCATATAAATTGTGTAATTGCATAAAATGAAATCCTAATATCACTCACTGATGTACTGGTATACTTAAACTCATCTAAACTACCCAAAGGAATATTATTATGCAGCCTTTGGAAGCACGGTATTCACAGTTCCTTAAAGAAAACATATATTTAATAGATACTAGGCTAAAAGCCGTTAAATCTATTGCCATACAACACGCAAGAGAAATGGAAATATGCAGCAAGATACGCCTGCTAGATGAATCGTCACCCCGCTTTCAATATGATCCGGATTCAAATTATATATGGGCCAAGGCTTATTGGTCCTTTACTTTAATTAAATTCACATGACTGTTAAAAAGCAAAAAAGTGCTAAGGACTTGAAATTGATCGTTTGAAATCCACACTGACGAATGATTTCTAAAATACTGTTATTCTACTTAATAAATATGTCTTGGTGTTATTCTCAGTTGAATCAAAAGAGCAAATAGTATTGTAAACCTCTTACAGATTAGATAATTTTGTATTCCACGGGGAAAATGGGCAACTTTGTATGACGCTGATGTCACAATTTAGCACACAGAATACCCAAATTTGTATTCAAATGTGTTTATTATTTAATATCTTACGCAGCATGAAAGTACAAAATTAATTGCTAGACTAGTTAGTAAACTCTTGATCAGGAAATAACTGAAAAATACACACAGACGAATTACCAAGACTTTTTCACAACAAACTCTCTCTCCTCTTATTACAACTGCGTTTTGAATAAAATTATATTAAAAATCAGTGAACAAATATTCACAATTAGGGGCAAATAGTTACTGACTCGTTATCTCCTACAGACAACCGCTGATTCAAGAAGGTTATTTAAAATATTTGTATGTTTGAGTATTTTTACATTGCTTAGCTTATATTTTAACACCATCAAATTGTTTTAAAGCCACCTTCAATGATCAAATTTAACCTGCTAACACACATACGTTTTGGCACTATTTTATTAATTGCATATACAAGCATTGCATATACAATTGTCCTATCTTCTCGAAGTATGAAACTTCATTGTTGTAGAAATAATTTGTGGCCCAATAAACTTCTAACAAATATTTTATAGTGCCAGAGTGAAGAAATGTTATTTTCTATTTTGATAGTTTAGAATGAAAATCTAAATTCTTTTCAATCAAAAATCTTTTCAAGTAAAAAATAACCTGTAATACTTTACATACTTAACTTAACTTTACTTAACATACTTTAACTTAAGAAACATGTTCTCTCTATCACACAGAATATAACTGCTTTTCGATTTTTGCAATTCTACATTTTCGATTGGCAGTTATTATCTGGGGACATAATCTGAAACGTACTGTTTAGTGTCAGTCACTGCTCCACACTGAATACATTGTTACTTTTCGTGTTAATTAGGCTTGGTTTCAAGTTCAAATATCAGGAAGTTATCTGTTTGGCAATTTATTGAATTTTCGACTTTAACTCTCAGCAACATTGAACTAATGAAATACAAGTATATGGTGATAAAGTTAAATATCCACTTACTATGTATAAACCTCTTGCCTCTAGCCTTCTAATGATGCTAAAAATGCAAACATCAGTCTTTAAAAGATAATTTGTACTTTGTCCAACATCTATATAAATAATAAAACTTTATTTTTAAGAAAATCCCACTGTAATTATGTAGGATATCTCTACCGCATATATTGTGCGGTATTTAGTGGATAAAGGTAAATAAAAGAAAGATTATATCTGAAAAAATAAACATAATTTGTATTACAAACCTTTAAACCAGCAAATAGGTTTTAGTTTGTTTCGCATTTTTGTGATATTACCTTACAAGGTTTAAAATAATGTTTGTGCAGAAACAATCAGGTGGTGCATTGTAAAATAGGAACCTGAGCAATTCCCTCTATAAGAGCACGCATCATAAGGTATTCTGACTTAACAATTCAAATCCGATGTTCAATTTACATGCAAATCCTCCTTTCTCTCGAAAATATGTGCTGCTCTCTTGTATAACAATGTGTAGTACTTTCTGCATGCGGTAATATTAAACTAAAGCAAGGATCCTCCGGTATTGAACTTTACACAAGATATATTTTATGAAAGTGCAATGTTAAAAATTATTTGTAGTCATATAATACAGCAAACTGTATTTTTTTGTATTTGTAGCAGTAAGGGGTTTAAATGATTAATATATCCCCTTATTAATATCGAAGACTGCTTTAACTGTAAAACCTTTTTAACAGTAAATTTTCTGCAGATATTTTTAAATATTATACATTTGAATTGTTCTGGGTGGGTTTTCCATGCATACCTAACAAAATTCAGAAAACCTCTAAGTATTTAAATTGAATACACATGCATCGTAATGGTAATTAATTATGCTTAGAATTAATATTCAACGTTTAGTAAGGAGTAAAATGTGTAGATCGTTATCTAGTACCACATAAAACATACATGCTAAAATTCGTGTGCATCTAATTATTTAAACTAATAGAATCTATACCAAACTGTCAGCTATTACTGTTTGTAATTAGGTGAGTCTTATGACATCACAAACCAATATTTATGTTTCGTTAATTTATCAATCATAAAGTTCCGAAGTTACATAGAGACAATCTAGAAATTTACCTAAAGAAAAAGAAAATTTTATATTTCCAATGTTTGTGTTTACTATGGAACCAAAGTAATATAAAAAAATATTAACTTAATTTTTACCATTGAATAAAGTAGATGATTTTAAGTCAAAATGAAATGAATTGGACTAAAATTATTTTCAGTGTGATCCACTATGAACCTTTTAACCTGGCTGTGTAATTATAAACAAACAAGGATTTCGTCAATGCAGTTGTGTATGCAACTGCCACTCACTATACACACATACCCGTCATTTCCTATAAATAGTTAAAATTACCAAACAAGTAATGATCCGGTACCTATACAGTGAGCAAAATGAATTGAGTAATCGATAACACAAAAGAATTCATAAAAACTAAGTAATTATTTTCATTAAATATCCCGTTACAAAATCAATATGTTCTACAATATAATTAAATAAATGTAAGTATATATCATAAAATAATACTTTACTCCACTAAAATAAGTTTAAAATATACCCTGTTGTACAAGAAATATTCCTACTTGGGGGTTTGAAGAGGAGTTTAAGAAAAATTTCTCAGTTTTAGGGACACCTGAGGTGCACTTTATATGAATCCACCATCGTATACTAAAATTCTGGCTTAATTTTATGACTTAGGACTGAAAAAAACATTTACATTACTTTCATTTGGCTTTAATTTATAATTATATGTTTCTCAATAAGTGACTATCAGCCACTTTCCTTTTCCAAATGCCAAATAACTTAATTAGAAAACGGATACATGGTTTAGTTTTAAATCATTGATAATTTTGTATAAACCTTTAGGGTATCAACCTATCAAAATGTGCTAGTTATTTTATTGCAATGTTTTTAGATAATTGGTATATTTTGTTTGGCAAAATTAATATATCGAGTCCTAAAAATATGGTTGACCGTATTACTAGATCGGAAAATGTAGTTTCAACCCTGACTGTGTAACGTGACGTCAGATAACAACAACAATGTAATAATGTGATACATTGTTTACTGCCAAACCAATCATATAATATCCTAGTACTACAGGTACATAATAAACGGTTAGACAAATATAAAGATTTATTTAATGAGCTTTAATAATTATTTATACCCGTATGGTGCAGTTGCTTTAGCATTTTAACTGTAATAACTATTTTAAGAAACAAATTAGGGGAGATATTGAATATGTCATATCGCCTGCATATACAAATGGTATGTTCTTAGCCAGTTATTTTTTATAAGCCTTTTAAAATTTTAATATAACACTGCTCTGTTTAATGTGTTTACTGTTCAAATGTTTGTATAATATTTTTATCATTATGATATAATTAAATATGATAACGTCTAATTTTTCCTACGCGTAATCAGTGTAAACATCTGTCACCTACACCACTAAACTAACCACAGATTCACACTAATTACCAATTACGGTCATATTTGTTGGTGTTCAACGATAACCTCTTATCAATGGACACGCCTTGCTATAAATACATAATCATATACCAAAATACCACTGAAAACCAACACTAGTCCTATGGTTTAAAGCTGTATTTAGCTTTTTTACTAACTAGAATAGTAATATTAAGATTACTAACTCAGACATCACTACTGCACTACTATATTTCCTCTAAAAAATATACGAGGATTAAAAGTGCCTAACTACATTCAAAGTACACCAATAATAATTTAAGCTAGATTTTATTTCGGCATAAATTTAAAAAGTAAACCTATGTAAGTTAACATATATAACGTTATAATTAACACCTGGAAAACTATTATTTACGATTTTCACTAATAAATAAACTTATAATAAATGTAATTATAAACCATAAATTATTTTCTCTATTAAATATACATATAATAAATGTAATTATAAAACTTAAATTATTTATTATTAAAGATCTTGAAAAACAAAACCCTTTAATTTCTGTTCAGTGAAATCGATTTTTAATCAAATATAGATGAAATTAATTTTAATTTTGCTTATTTGTAATGCATGTATAGCAAACAATTTGAATATTCGATTACGTTAAGAATTATTTAATTTCCTTTGTTCTTTGTATGTCTTTAAGGTTTATTTGAGTCAACCGTAATTATGTAAATCAAAATACTTATTTAAGTATGAAATAGCATTAATTACGTCTTGCAAAAAACGACAAAACAAACATATAAATAACTTATTCAGAACTCACAAATATGATGGAAAACATTCTGCTAAATTGGTACAAGCCAATGGTTCTCGATCGGTAATATCGATCATCACCAGGCCCGAGTAGAATTGCACGAATAATAATTAGTATGACACCAGAGTAATAAGAAAGTCTATTCAACTGTACGAGGCTGGTTAGCGTAAAACCACTGGTTTTTATGAAGTTATATGACAAATCCAAGGTTGAATTTATCCTTAAGCCTAACATCATTACGTCCAAGAACACCAATTCATTACACCTCAATATCCAAATTAACCTTAAATCCTTACCCTGACATTTCTCATTTCAAGCCTCAAAACATAGGAAGTTTATCATAGCCTTCCTCGGTTAAAATTGCTATTTACCTGGCTATGAATCGTTTAATATCATTTTATAAATTTATTTCAGTTACAATAAGTCTTGACTGACCAATATAGTTGCGAAAATATCGTATCTAATTTACATAACAAAAATATCATAAGAGATTAATTCTCACAATACCAATAATTCCACAAACCCATTGTATTTCTTTATTGTTCTATATAAAGGTGAACCTCAATACAGGGAACGTACTATTGCGAAAACAAAACAAAAATACCTGAGTAGTGTAAAGACAGATACAAAAACTCAGTCCTGTATTCCCGTGTTGTGTGCAAAATCGACATAAAAGGGGCATGTTGGGTGTAAATGATAAACAAACACGGCCATGTACAACGCGTTTCAACAGCTATTAGTCTAATACAAACACTGAAGGCTGGTTTAGAGCTCATTTCTCCATTAATCTTACAATTATTTACTACTGTAGGCTACCACAAATAAGCGGCTTTGATACCATACATTTTCGTTTATAAAATCTATATGCCACTACGCACTATGAAACATAATGAACAAAAGGACGAGATTCGTAAAAGTAAAATTCAATTCATATTACTATTATTTTTAATCAATGGGATCACTAACAAATACCATTAGAAGAAAACATATATGTTCTACCTATCAATTAGTACCTTTTGATTTGCAAAGTTTACCAATTAAGTGGTCTTTAATTCGTTAAATCGTCCTAGCCGCAATTGGTTTTATGGTATATAACACTTAATAGTTGTATAATGAATGTTAAAAATATCTTAATGTCAGATACGCCTTATTAACCGTGTATAAAATACCATGCTCTCTATATACTCATAAAAAATTCTCAGCGGATTTTGTTTATCCTTAAAATTATTCCTGCTTATTGTATATATTATTAACTGATTTTTGTAAAAAAATACTTGGTTAATAAGTGTATTACTTTATTAATTAGTGTTTTTCAGTTTTATAAAAATTTAATGGCTTCTATTAATATTATAAAATGGCTCACCCTTGTCATGATAAGTTTTAAAGGTGGCATTTAATGATATGCTATAATATACTAGATCTCCTTATACACACACAACAACCTGCAAGTCTCCATCGAAATATAGTTTCGAATGGTTTGCACAGCCTAAGATCAGTTGGTAATATATGGCAAATAGATTTGATACGATTTGTTATCTTGCCATGCAACGATTTAATTTCAATTTTTGACTTTCAGTTATTAACTTAGACCCTTTAACATTTAAATTTTTGAATGCCTACCTTCAGTTCATAAAACCTCCACTAATTTTGAGTTTTGGAATTAGTATGTCTAATTTGTTTACAGGCCTTCTTGGTGTTGCAATGTATATGTTTTAAATGAACATACCTTAAAAAATTATAATTTGCGTATCCCAAACACAAATGTTTAAATATGGTTATATATTATGTTAATCAAGGAAGTTAAAAAAATATGTTGACCCTGCAATACCAAGTACCGATACGTTATTCGCTGTTGCTTTGAAAACACGTTATGTTGTTTTTCTGTAGCAAGTCACAGATATTTCTTTAAATTACATTAAATTAGTTTTAGGCGTTCATCAAAGCTGAGCAAATGTATAATACAACATAAAATAATCCTTTAAAAACATAAATAGCTCAAAATTCTAACTGCAAGGCAAGTTTCCTTGTAAAATATCAAAACTTTGGAAGTGTTAATTTCCGTCTTAGTCTGTTTTACGTTATGCTGTTTATGACGTTTAGTTTATGTATACGGATGAGAATTGAAATTAGGTTTGACTTAGTATAAGTTTTTTATTTGTAAATTTTTGTTATTGAAAAATAATAAACTTAATTCTTGAATCTCCTCTTATCTGCTTTTACATTTAATTTATAAATGTTAAAATTACTAACAGTAAAGTGGCATAAATGAAAACGCACATGTTTTGCAACCAAATGAAAACTTACTTAGCTTATGAACCTTCCATAAAGAGACCAAAGTTGTCTTACGACAAATATTTTTGTCGTTTTGTGCTTCTTTATTCATTCAAGTTATTCCGAAATTGAACAAAATATAAAGTAGTTAAACAAAACATTTAACACAATATTAACGGGTTTTAACTGAAAACAAGCTCTACCTTAATATCCTCATGAATTATGTGCAACTACATGTTAAAACATAATTTTGTATGTTTAACTTGTCTTTAAATGTTGTATCATTTATTTTTATTTTAATCATTTTTATCGTATTTAAAGCCAATGTTATAAACAAATGTACACATACTATATTTAATGTTTAGTATACCGACCTGTTTGCATTAATACATCATACATAAAAACGCAGTAAATACTTATAACCTAATAGAGTAATAGTATTATCAGCTATAATCATGTCGAAACGATGTATTAGATATATTTATAATATATCTATTACAAGAAAAACTTTGCTGTAAATTCAAAAACCCCGGGGTTTATTACCCACCCTGGCTGGAACAAGCGGCAGTAAAGCTACCCAGTAATATAACGACCTTTTGCACCGACAATAATCAATCCAGCGATGATAATAATCCTGTAAACGCTAACAAGGATAAGTTACAATCTGGAGCAAACTGACCGACTAGGCTAAAACGCGATAGCTTAGCGAACCCTCCTGTTCCTTTAGTTGAGAGAATAACGTTATTTCAAAAGGAACGTAAATATTGTCTAAACATGGCCAACTGTCACATCAGATATCCATCTCGAACAATATATACTTGTTGAATTTCTATCTCAGAAAAAGAGTCCAGGGAGACAACACGGTTTGATGAAAGTATTCCCGGATAGTATTTTGAATACCCATAATCAGACTATTATAATTCATTATTGCTATTTGTACCATCGGCGCACTTCCAATGTTGTACATAATATGATCATAAATGTAACACGTGTACACATTGTGTTTCTGTATATAATAACACGGTTATTCATATTATAAAGTTCGACTACACATACAAGGCAAACATTCTAACATAAATTATGCTTATATTTCAAGAGGTCATCAAGTTTGGACTAACTTTGCAGGCGGAGGGGTTACTAGTTGTCCCAAGTTGGTTTGTTGACTCACTGAGTGTTTGTGAACTGATGCGTGTTCGGTTTGAGAATAGAACAAACACAGTTTGTTAGTTTATTTACACATTTTAAGACATTAATGTCTTATCCTTGCAACATTTAGGAGTCTAAAAACACAGTAGTTAAATATCAGTAGAGAGCTAGATTAAGAGTAAATAAAGTAGTTTAAATGGCACTCTACCAGTCATTTAAACCAGTACGGCACTTTTAGTGAATGTGCCAGTTTTTGCACGAGATATTATTTCTTAAAGTTTTCAACACACTGTTAAAATATTATAAACTATTATATTACTTCAATTCTGGAAATGAAACATTAGGGATTTTTCTCAGGCTAGCTTTATGTATAGTACGCATAACGCCCCAATTTAGTTTCCTATGAAGACGAGGAGTATGTGACGACATCGATTCTAATGTCAGGGGTAAATTAGGATATTATATTTTGTATTCATTATTTTTTTCATTCTTATTATCTAAATTACGTTAACATATTCTGAAAAAACGTTTAAATGAAAACAAGCTAGACAAAAAGAACACATTTAATGCAAAACCCCACCAACAGAATAATTGTGCTTGGTTTAAGTTAATAAGCAGTCACTGATTTCAGTCTTTGGTAACTACTTCAAAAAGGAACAAAAGCATAACAAATAAAATGTCTCAATAACAATTAGGCAACATTCCTCATTTACAACAAATATAAAACAAAAATATACTTTTATATAAAGTATGTGAGTTTCAACACAATTTAAACTATAGTTTAATATCATAGCTTTTAATTTGAAATTGTTGAAATTAGTTTGCAAGAGCAGGGCGAATATTTATGAGTGTTTTAAGTGTGATTGGAAATTATATGTTAAAAATCGTAACTAGTTGTAGAGATAATTAATTACCTAAAAAAATGCGGTTGTCTACCATAGGTCTTAAAATAAATTGTGTATGTGTATAAAAGTTTGAAGTATAAACTACAATGTAAGATAATCAGTTAAATTTAGACTTGGGATGTTTTCAAAATTGTGTCATCTTCTGTAATGTTTTCACGATACATAGTCTACTGTTTGATAATATCCTCAAAATATAATAATAAATGTTACTGGGAACTGTGTACAATAATTTGAGACAGATAGCTAGTCTCCTCACCGCCTGAGATACAAATTATGGTAAAAATAAAATAAAAATTATGTTTTGTACAAAGACAAAAAAATTTATACAAAAAATATTTTCTTATATTTTAACACAATTTGATGGTTAATAAATTTTACTGGTGTACTTTCTTATTACAGAATTTTATTACTTCTATATTACAATTCCAGTTAGTTGTTTGTATTATGGGTAACAGTTTGTTTGTACAAGTTACAAACATATAGTCATTATCTTGACACATTAATTTGTTTATTTTTCAGTAAACAAATTAAGATTACATGTTAATACTTATTAATAATTAATCGTATAATAATCTTAATAAGTATCGAAAAATTAAAAAGTTGCAAAGTATAGTAGTCTGAAAAATATATGTTTAGAATAAAAAATGTCACTGATAAATGATCAAATAAATGTTTATAGACTACACACAAGGCAGTTCTTCAATATAATATAGCAATTCCTCAATATCATAGCGGTAATTATGCAATAAAAATCTGAATTCCTGGTGTTTAAAATATACTGCATAATTCAAGCCTCAAGGTAGACTACCGGGAACATATTTTAATTTCATAGTTAGCTCAAAACAGGCGGAAAACGTTCAAATATTTTATTTCAGAGAAACATTTTCATTAAAATAAAGGTTAATTATACGCAAATCAATGACTTGCACTATTTGGCAGGAGTAAGAAGTCGCACACAACTCCAAAATAATAGAAATGGACCGTAGTGCGGTGGTTGATCAAAGGGTAGCAGTAATAGAGATGTGACTAGCAGTTACTTACACTAAATAGCTTCAGCTAATTCATCTGAGTCCGTGGAACTGCTTCTGAAACCAGTTCCAGCTGCACATAGTTTTAACGTGACGGAGTAGAGACGGAAGACGCTGTGTGTTCGATCCGCTTCAGCTATTTTTGGAACGAATCGCTGCAGTCCTAACTTTGGAAGTACTTCTTTGGAAGAACTACTTAGAAAGAACTACTTTGGAATAACTTTGGAAGTGTATGCAGAAATAATTAGCTGGTTAAAAAAAATATCCAACCGGAACTAAATTCGTGTGCAAGGTGAAACTTTTGGAACTGTTTTCAGACTTGAAACGTTGGAACAAAGAAGTTCCAGTTTCAGCTGCAGCGACACAACGCCCATCAAAGTAAATATGCAAGGTTTTAGCCTCATGCCAACTGTGGTACAACTTTTACCAGGCATTCCTATTTCTTTAATTTATCCATGATATAAGTCAAATCAACCAAGATAGATTACCATTGCTTAGGAAACACTAAGGACCAAGCGAAAAAATAAAAATAAATAATTTTGAATTGTCTACATTCTACTGTAAATTACATTCTAAATTCTAAATAGTAAATTATAAAGAACGTAAATGTCATAAAAATGAAATCGAACTGATACAGTTATAATATGAGCTAATCCTATACATTAATACACAGTTTAACAGTAATCATAGTAGACGATTCATTATTTGTCACAGAATGACTTGTTTAATGGAATTAGATATTTTTTAACGTAACATGTCATAGTCATCTTAATTCTCAGTAAATTCAATGCGGTTTTACATCATTGGCAAATATGAACATCTCAACAAATATATACCAAAAGATCTTTACGTTTATTTAAGAAATGGTGGACAGCAAAGTTGCATTTATAGGAACAAATAATTAAAACATGTATTTCACTTAATAATATAAATGCTAGGTAATTTAAACTTTGAGCTATTTTGCCACTGCCTTTATAAAAAACATTACAAAACTGTAAGTAATAATAGTTTTTGATCAATTACACTAAAACTATAGTAGATACTATTGATAAATTTGTAAATAAGATATGTGAATATTATTATTTTTATTCATACATAAACTAATTTAAAAATAAAAAGGTTGTAGTTATTTAACATATTTTTTAATGTTCTTTTATTTGTAAATTGCCATTGCAATTATTGATGGTAACTATTCGCAGTTGAACCCGGAGTAGATAAATTTAAATACAAAAAATAAATATTCCGCAGTAAAATGCATTAAATTATCATCAATGCTTCTGAAACTACAAAATTTTTGTAAAAAGTGTATTTGATAATTTTATGTTAAACCCATTTGTATTGACTATTGCTATTGACTGCACACTTTATTGCAATTAATAATTTGATTTGATTTGATTTCATATGGATATTAAACTTTATTTTATGTTGGAAACCACATTATAATTGGTCGAAATCGAGCTACAAAGGATGGGCGTATCAATTTTGACAAACAGACTTTGGAGACAAAATGTGGACAAAGTTTCCTCTGTCAACACTTTACTGGTTCGCCGCAGATGTCTCAACAAACAGACGTCTTTTGAACAAAAGGCCACTACATTATTTAATTCATATTTTTTTAATTAATTGGCTGCGTCAAATTTTATTAATTTTTAGTAGTTTCTACATACGAGATCCACATTTCTTCATTGTTGTCGAATTGCCGATAATTCCCGTCACTTCTGCACTTTTGCCGTTAACTTCGTAAAACTACGATAGGAAATTCCAGTCTTCTTCGAGCGATGCTTCTTCAACGGACATAAAATACCGATGTCACTTTTCGATATTTGTACTAATTTAATTGGCGCTAACAAGCCAGAAAATCACTTCGCAAACGCGTAACTTTATCGCCAAACTTAACACATAACTACCGTACTCGACGCCAATTGACAAAAACAAATCATTAATATCGTATAAAGTTTTAATAGGGCCATTTTTAAATAATCGAGCTTGAAAAAGATTGGTAATAACAAGCAACATTGCCAAAATGAAAACACATTTATTCTTACCCAAATTCTCACTGATTAAGTGCACGGATAAAAAGGGAAAAAGGGGTTGCTATAAAATGACACGTTATTCTAAGGTTGAAGTTAGAGTATCAAAGAATTTGTCTCTCGCCAACAACACATTCGGATCAAAAGCCACAGATAATAAAGGAATTTGTTATTTCTGAATAAAGCAATATGTTAGATGTAAACAAATTCTCGTCATAGTTTTTTCGGCGAAAATTGGTTTAAACCTTTTTTTTATATATTAGTACAGATATTGTTTTAATTTTTATGTCTTAAAGCATTTGAACAGCCATCTTCCAAATCATCTGAACCAACCAACTAATGTTTTAGTAAAAAATATTAGGTTTACTTAAGACGTCCCGATTTCGGCGGGACGGTCCCGTTTTTAGCGAGGTATGTCCCGGCGCCGGCGTCCCAACTTTCTTGTGGGGACAGCCTAATGTTCCGATTTAGCAGTTTGACATGAAAATAGTCATTGATTCATAAAAACCAATATAATTTTGTGTAATTTGTCTAATACGAGACTCCCGTCAACCAGCATTTTGTTGAATTGTACAAACACTTTGAAGGAAAACAAAAGTACCGGATCCTTACACTTGTTATAAGCTTTAACTGAGCTAGTGCACTGTGTATGCCTAGTACCTATTTACCAGTGGACAGAGTTTATATGTTATATATTTGTATGTTTATAAGTACCTCTCTCCAAAATTGCAGCTCAATCGGTCCAGTATTTTTCACGTGATATAACTTCAGAGTTATGCACAAACATCCATACTTTCGCATTTATAATTTTAGTATGGCAACTGTATTTTGTTGTATTTATAAAAAACTTACAAAATACAAACATATTTTTTATACAGTTGCAATAACACAAAATCACAAAGACCTCCGACGCAGATATAATTCTAACGATCACATATTACAATCTAAAATATTAAATATGCGGGTAAAACTATATAACAATATTAATTACCAAAAATGTCTACTAAATATGTTATGCCTTTGCCGTTTTGAACATAAATCTTGACTTCGACATTTAAGTATATTTTTATTACAACATAAATTACTAAATATTATTGTAGTTTAATCAACGAAAAACAAGTTAAAATTGCATTATATTACTGACAAATGAAATTGTTACAACATAGTTTTAATAACAGTAATTTAAAACATTTACAAATTATTCCGGTAAACAAGCGTAAATTATGGCCCCAACCTTGACCAATGTCATGTCTGCATCACCAAGGCCGTGAATTGCAACAAGTGAGTACGTGAAATACTATATAACCAGGCCCGAGATTTACCATTACTAGTGTCATCATGGCTTCCCGAGTTTGGGTAAGTAAATGTAGAATGCAATAGATTTTTCTCTGTAACTTTTAAACGTGAAAAATAAACTCGTAATTTGTTTGGTTAGCAGTAGAAAGTGAAATTTCGAACGGAAATGTAGGATTGCTCATCTTTAAAAAAATAAATAAAATTACTTTTGTTCTATTGTATGTGGTAAATTATCTTAATACTCGTAATACTATAATAGTCCATACATAGCATGCGTGTGCATTAAAATACATATTTTGGGTTAGTTGAACTTATCACTATAGGAGTTTCCACTAGTACTTTGACAAATAAATAAATGACAATCCATCCTTAACTTTTTCATCGTTTACTTATTTTTCTTATTTAGTGGTGAAGGTATGTTCAAAATGATAGCTAAATTATAGGTTTTGATTAGTTATTATGATGATATCGCCTACCATAAAAAAATCCATGAGAAATAACACATCAAGATTATAATACATTACGTTAAGGTACAAATATAGATATATTTTCGTTAATTTCGCATACACATGATAAGAACATATAATGTAAGGAGATAAATTATTGGGCAAGAAAGTGGAGTTCAATGGGGGAAAAGTAACACATTTTCGAATTTTCCAGAAGTGTGACTAATACAGAGACAGTTATCCTTGCCTCAGAGGCAAAATTATATATTCATTTAGATATTCATTAGATACATTCATTAGATTTAGATATTTAGATTTAAATTAGATATTCATTTTTGTTCTCTTATGTAGAATTAATTAAATCCCAAACAAACGGTCTTTTACATCATCACCTAGCTAAATATATTTTTGGCCATTGTTGGTTGGTGTTAATGTGGAAATTGAACTCCTGGACCTCATTTTGGCCAACGTCAAGTGCTCAAATAACATGCAGAGCCTCTCACATCGATCTAATGGAGTATTCTGTTCATTTCTAACGCAAGTTGGAAACAAACTAAACATATAAAATAATCAACCTCATTTTATAGAGAAATCAAGCAAGGATAATGTTTCGGTAACTTCCCTCACTTTACTTACCCCTTATTGGCCAACAAGGATAGCATTTAATCAGTACCTGCTTAAAAAACAGGATATATGTTGCATTATAACCAGATAACACATAGAACTTAGCAGCGTGTTTTATTCCAGATGTACGTCGGCCTTGCCTGTGTGCTAGTGATGACTATCAGTGCCACCAGCCAGACCAGACCAGAGGGCGACTCCAGCGACTCCTCCCCCCCTGGACACCCGCCATCCGGCCCCCCACCGTCCGGGGATCACACTGGCCCTGGCAGTAACGCCGACAAGTCCACCGCTTCCTCTTCGTCCTCTGGATAAACCCTTGCGTTGATGTTATCTACCGTCCTGTATTCACATGTTGCTACTATAAAATCATTGTTATTAAAATTATTATTTTATCCTTTCCTATAAGATTACATTCTGTTTTATAGTGATCCATTTAATGGTAAATAAATCAAACAAAATAATGAGAATAAACCTATAAATTAATAAATTTTTAACTTTGACTAGCCTCTTATAACTGTGTATAACTGTATATAACTGATATATAACTGTAATTACGTAGGACTTGCCAAAGTTTCAAATTGTTTTCACTTTATTTTTTAACATTTTTATTACCTAATCCAATGATTTAAGTTTAAGCATGGCATTGGGTTCGAAAAACTGTTTAACAGATGTGTGTACTTAAGGACTGCCTGAAAAATGGCAATGTTAGAATATTGATGAGAATTAGCATCGATTTAAAAAAAACGAAACAATTACAAGTGATTATTTTACGTATAGGTTTTACTTTTACTTATTATTTCACTGGTTTACGAAACATATTTATAATGTTAAAATTGACTTCGGTTATTCATAGCAAAATGCAAACTGGTTAGTGGTTGGTGTGTTTTTCTGGTCCATTATCCCATCTGGTTGGCATTGATGAATCCATTTATCATATAACATATATGAGATTGAGGGGGTTTATAGATACATAAAGTCTTACTCCAAACAATCGCTTTAATGCTACGCTATGTTTCAAAAGCTAGTCATTTGGAGACAGGAATTAATTTAGTCTTTAAAAATAGATAAGCCATGAAACTCATGAAGACTTTTTGCTAACATTGTATTTAAAACAATTGTGTCAAATATGTTTGATTAAGTTTCTCTTTAATATATGTTTATTACTAGTGAATCTTCAAAATTTTAGAAACAATTAACTTGTATTGTATTGAGATTTTTTTAAATACTACTAGAAAGTACCTGAATTACGTCGTTGGCATTCATGCAAATATTGTTAATTAAATTTACAGCGAGTTATAAAAACATAAGCTAAGAAATAAAATAATGTCATAATACATATCAGCTACAGAGCTATAATTTATGTTTTTATTTTGCCATTTTACTTAAATGATTAAATTGTATTACTATAATAACTACAGGCTTATTTCCAAATATGGATTATGTTTTAGGACAACCAATTAGCTGACTTTATTTATTATTTTATTTCCAAAATGTTTTAAAGGAGTTATTAATTTCCCAGCTGTTTTCCAAAATCTTAAGTCAGATCATATAATGTGTTTTATAATTGTATATAGGTCTGGCTTATGTTTAATTATATATTCTTCATAATTATAAGTTTTACTCTTTCAGTTTAACCCAATTAACTAATAAAGAGATTAAATTACCTGTAACTGTCAAGTGTTCCAACGTCGCTCTTGTGGGCAACCGGTTTCGAACCCAGCTAAAGGGTCATTTTCAAGCCAGGCGTAAAATTAACTCACGAAGAGATAGTCAATGTTACGTCTCAAGAGTGAAATGTTACACCTGGCTTGAAAATGACTCCCTAACTGGGTCGAAACCGGTGGCCCATAAGAGCGACGTTAGATCAATTGACAGTTACAGGTAATTTAACATCTTGATTAATTAATTGGGTAAAAATGAAAGAGTAAAACTTATAATTATCGATAAAATATAATTAAACATAAGCCAAACACATATTATAGTAAATAAAATAAATTAAAATAATTAATGTATTAAAATAATTACACGGAATAAATATTACTATTATTATTATTATAAATACATTTGAACAGCTCTTTGTTTTAAATAGCAAGAACTTGATAAAAGCCATTTTCGGAGACAACTTTTAAAGGGAAACAAGTTGTGAAATTTTAATTTTGTGAAGTAGTTAGCATAATAGTTAGCATATTGTGCAGTATGACGAAAAATATAGTTCATCACACGGGTCAAAAGTGGCTTTTCGATCCTTGCTCATTTTCCGACCTCGGCTTCACCTCGGTCTTTTAACTTGAGCTCATATCGAAAAGCGTCACTTTTGGCCTTAGTGATGCCAAGTTGTAACACTTTTGGCCTTAGTTTCCATATGTTGTGTGTTGAACCGAATCATGTAAACAGTTGATACATGTACCAATTTTAACAAATGTGAGGAAAATATGTGTAAATAACTTTTCTTCTGAAAAGCAGTTCAGGGATGAAATTAAAAATATGGAACGAATGTTTTTGTTTGTCTGATTTTACTTAAAATATCATTTCCTAGTTGCATAGTAAATCAAATAAATCCTAGTTAAATCAATGTAATATGAATTCGAATAAACAATTTAGCTTTTAATTTGTTACCAAGTTATTTTATACAAATTTGTTAGTCGCAGTAATTACGTCGTAAAAATTATCTTGCTTGGGAAATATTCAATTAAAAATTTAAAACGCAAGAGTTCCAGTTTATATTTATTTAACCATTTGGATATGATGAATGAGGGAATCACAGCACCAGCTTTGGGCGTTAATAATTATTCCTTAAAAGTAGTTTATTTACCTGCATTTAAGTAATCCAATTTGTTGTTTAATGCAACTGATTTAAACTCCGTGGAGTCATCATCAGGCCGTTGGTACAAGGATAAAACAATCTCTTTATTTGAAGGTCGTCATGACGTTCATCACACGAACGAAAAAAAATACGGACATCAAACGGACAACGGACACGGACTTTTAAAAAACACTAAACACAAAAGGGGGGGGGGGGTGCGACGCATACCGGGCGGAAGTGAAGTAAAAAACCATTAGGTATATAAACCACTTTTAAGTATTATCCAGTAATCCGAAGGCTAAAATCCATCAATAAAAATTATTCGTAAATTTCAAATTATATTTTAGACATTATGCCCAGTCAATGAATTCACTAATAAAAATTAATCTGTTGTAAATGTTGATATGATTAAGTTTAGTAATCCTATTGTTTTCAGCTGCAACAGGCTAATATTAGTCTTATTGGTAGCAATTCATGATATTTATTGACATTAAGGACATGTAGGAAGAAAATGTTGCCGGTCAGAGTGTTTGTAGTGCCCCACAAACTTTGTTTGACGAAGAAGATAATAAGGTCCTGACAACAATGAGCGAGAAAGCTAGATTAACAGTTTTAGTGTAAAGATAAACCCTTTTCCATGTTTTCCTTGAACTTACCTATACATACCTTTCATATTCCAATTTATCCTTTAGTGGCTTTCATACCAATGGGATACCATCGGACTTTTTGATGGTAGAATAAATTAATTTTACCTAAATTTTAAAATCCCTAAACTAGCATATTATTATCATGGGTGTTTCCGCTACTAATATAAATTAATATAAACCTAATTTTAAATATATACAATACAAAAATATACATTTTTTATATAAAATTTGTTTTTCTAAACATAGTTTTTTAAGAATTTTGCACATTTAATAAGATAATTTAGCACAATACCCACAAACATAATTACAATTACAAAGTTATTGTGAAGGTCTCTGACACTCTTTGAGGGACTTTTTACCCTCGTCTTTTTGTGTAGTATTATATATTTTCCCTCTGGAGAGGCATTATTATTTCAAGATTTACAATCTTGTAACTGGTATAAAAATACTTTCATTGGATCTTATTTACATAATTTGTGTGATATTTGTTTATATTTGTCTGTGATTGGTGGTTATAATATAGGTATGACACCATTTTTGTACTTATAACCAGTAGTTAGTAAAATTATCTTAACTGAACTTGCTTTGCCCCCTACACTCATTTGTTCAATGTTGGTAATCGTGTATTTTATTTTTTTCACAACAAATAATTATAAAATACAAATTAACTTGTATTGATGGTGATTCCGTTCGGAGTTATAATTTAGTATAGCTTGAATTTTACAAGTAGGGTCTGCTTAATAAAATTCAGTCTATTTGATCTCAAATAAGACTATTTAAACTAACTTTCGTTTTGATTATCTATTTTATTTAAAAATCACAAACTGTCACAAAAATATGGCTCTAATAACAATAAAATAAGCCTGGAATAATTGTATTGCGATATAAAAAGATATATATATATATATATATATATATATATATATATATATATAAGAAGACACAGCAATCACAGCTAGGTGATTTAAACCTCATGATTGCGTACAAAGCATCAAAGGACTCAGGCCAAATCAGGTGCTGTTGCGCTCAGTGAAACTCGCGTTCAAAGAGAAATCTGCGATATTACTCTGCAAACTCAGGTTTTGAAATCATTCTATTTACAAGTATTTCTCCTTGATTACTTATTTAACCTCTAACGATATATTGAAACACTGATACAGATTGAAACGATTAGTAGATGATTACTAACATTTATTTTTTATAACATTTGATTATGTAAGATGAGGGATTCTTAGGCAAGTTTATAGGTTTGGTCAGGTTTAATTCATGTTAGTAATACGTCTATATGTAATATTAGTAATACGTAATATGTTTATCATAGAAGCCAGAATGAGGAAGGAAATACTGTCTGTGTTCCCAATCTTTTAATTTTTAAAAGGTTCACTTTGTCTTATATTTCTTAAAGGAAAACTACAGATTAGTGGTGGCACAAAAAGAACGCAACCGTTTATTGAAACTGTTTCGGAACCTAAACTGTTTTGCAACGAAACAGTTTAGACAAATAACAATGCATCGTCGTGAAACGTCCAACTTCCCGCCGTCGCCGTCTGTTGTGAAGGCAGCACTGTACAGACAGACATATTATTCCGCACATTTGCGCAATAAAAATAATTCCCGCGATTTCATCTGTCAGATTTTCTATTAGATAGCCTTTTTGTAATCAATATGTAAATTTTAAAAACAAAAAGTTGTATTTTCCAGAACTTGAACAATTAAATAAGTAGATGTAATGACTTGAGCAGGCGAAACCGAAACTGAAACGCCTGCAAGCCACAACAGCCTGCAAGCCTGCAAGCCTGCAAGAAACTGCAACAGCTATAACGACAACAGTGAGTGAAACGTGGGGAGGGGAAGAACCGAAACAGTTTACCGCAACAGCAACAGCTAAAAAACAAACTGAAACAGTCTTCGCTTAGCAGCTGCAGCTGAATCTAGCGCTTCCTTGCGGACGTTTTAAAAACGAACTATCCTGTTGTCTGCAACCGTTTAGTTCAACTGTTGTCGTCCAGAGACTGTTGCAGTTGCAGCCGTTTCGCTTGGACAACAACTTATTCCACCACTACTACAGATATATACAAACAAGAACAACTCTATTGTAGCAGAGAATGGTAGTGCCATTTTTCAGGAGATACATCGCCTTTAATAATTTTCGCTTTAGTGCGAACTGGTAAAACAATAAAACATTGAACAACGTTTTAAGTATATTTCTCGTCAATTAACAATAATGCTGGTTGACAATGTTTACTACATATGCTGATGAAAAAATGCTTTAAAAAACATAAGACATAATCGTAGTTTATGCAAGAGGACTAATTACAAAACGTCCAATTTACTGCTGTATACAACATAATTAATGTCAACCTATTAACTGTTTACATTCCTATAGGTTTTCGAGATAGCGATTTTCAATTTATTAAAACGTGTTAGTAAAACCTTAACAAAACTAAATAATTGTATTATAAATAGAATTTCCATACAAATTACACTAAAAGGTTATTTTAGTTTAGCATAATTAGCCATTAGACATAATTTTACAGTTTTAGTATTAAGTATTAAAAAATGTAGTAATTAACTTAATTATATTTAGGCGCCCTTGGTATTCACTTACGTTTTAAAAGGAATTGGAACAAATCACGTGTTTTGTTACTGTCTAAGTTCGATCAGTTATTAAAAAGAATAATAAATGTTTTGCCCAATGTCTAATAGTAGTTTGGTCCGGTATCAGATTTTGCTCAGGACCGATCTTGCAAACTTCAGATTATATATATATATATATATATATATTAAAGCTCTAACCACTACACCACCCAGCCAATTTTTGAACGAAATGGAGAATTAAATATCGTCGAAAATGTTAATGTTTTTGAGATTTCGTGAGCGCGCGTGTGTTAGTTTTAATGTGTTATGTTTTTTATCTGTAAAATTTACTTTGAGTAGGGTGCAAGATGTAAAGGATAAAACCAACATATTAAAAATAACAAAATACAGCTATGCTGAAGGACCGCATCTTTGTTTACTTTCGTACAACAATAACGCTCTTCATATAACCTATTTTTATACGATTAAAGCAATAAATAACGTACAACAACAATTTAAATTTAAAATTTCACATTATTTACAAGACAAGAGGAGTTGTGTAAAAGAAAATGCCCTTAGAATATGTTGACTTAGTAATGGTGTTAATCATTCCCCGGGAAACCAGGCAAATGACTTACAAACACTTTTGAGATTTAAACATTTAGACTATTGTTTTATAAAGTAGTTAAAAGAACCACTTGGAGCTGTTTTGTTACGTCTCTCTCCTGTGAATTGTTTCAAGAGAGGAGGTATTATTTTCAGCCCTATTTAATTTTACTATGTAAAAGAATGTGTGGCCAATCGTACCTGATTTTGATTATGCGTACTTAAAATAAATCTATTAATTCTACCTCATAAAATATAATATGTTGTTTGTGAAGATATTTTTTATGAATGGTGTGAAACATTAAGCAATAAAAATATAATATATTTATGTCAATATAATTTTTGAGAAATATTAGGTACAATATATTTTGTTTTAAAAGATTAAGAAACGTCATGTAGGGTTAATAATATTTGTTTCTACAAGGATAAATACCGCAAGTTACATAGTTTTCTTTTGAAACAATAAATAAATTCAAGTTACAAGATGACATTGCCCTATTACATTTTCCCTTTACTAATCATAACCTTAGTAAGTAACACGCATAGTATATTGTTCAAACTAATTTTTTTAATTAATACAAAAATTAATACTGGAACATAACAACTCGTTTTGAACTATACTCAATTAAGCTGTACCAGTGCAGGAATTTACACAGTTATTGTGACTAAGTTTATTGTTCCCACATATTGTTGCTTGTTCTATTAGAAGAGAGCTAACTATGGCCATAACCGTGACCATGTCATATCCGCACAACCAAGGGTAATATAAAAGCAACAGTATAAAACGTATTCGGGGCTCCCAAGCTTGACACAGTGACAACATGGCGTCTCGTGTTTGGGTAAGTTCTATGAGATGATATGTTGTTTGTACTCATCATAATTAGTATGGACTCATAATTAGTAATTAAAAAACTTTATAAATAAGCAAGACTGTTTTTAGTACTTTTAATGTATAGGAAAAATTATGATTCTGACTTCACAATTAAGAAGTCAAATATATATATAAATAAAATATATAAAATATATATATATATATAATATATATATATAATATATATATATAATATATATATATATATATATATATATATATATACAGCATGAAGAATCAAAAATACTTTACTGTCACATGACTATATAAATACAACACTGCCAATCGACTGAAATGTCTAAAACAACACGCTCCTTAAAATAATAAAATTGCAACTTCTTCCGACTATACAATCCTTCTTTCAGATTCATAATCTTTAAAGCTATAGTATTCCTTTTAAATAAACTATTTGTTTAGTCTATATCTAAATTTTGCAAGATCCACTTCGATTTTTATGTCTTGTAGGAGCACATTAAGAAGATTAATGGCAGAATAATAAGTTTGGTTTTGAAAGGATGTTGTGTTGTGTTGGTAAATATGAATTAGGTTAGTGTTGCGTAAATCATATCTATTGGCAATGCGTTGAGGAAATATATCCAAAAATACCTGGAAAAATATACTATGTATATATATATATATATTTAATTAATAATGAATTTGATTTTTTTTATCTTAATATATAAAATCCAAATACCACTGACTCACTCATCACAAAACCTCAAAAACCACAGATCGGATTGCAATGGAATTTGGAACATACCTTCCTCTTGGGTCTTAGGTCCTCACTATGAAAGGGTTTTAAGAAATTCCCATAGGACTCCACCCCACGGGGATTCAAAGTTCCAATCCTGTGTTATTCGTATGTACATTCACTTGAAGTTTGAATTAATAAAAATACAAACAGCTGATCTTGATTCGTAGTAGTTCCACGGGATAACCACAGAATGCAGCACACACAAATGTCATAGTTTCTATAAATTAATATTTGCAGGACGAAGCCTGCGGGAACAGCTAGTTTATACATACTTGCTTGTATAAGTTTGTTGTTATAATTTAAAAAAATAAAAAATATACAAAAAGAAACAAAGTATTATAATTTGATTTGTAAAAGTTTTTCCCTTGAATAATGCTTTTCAAACCTTTCCAAAATAAAGATTTCTTTCATTAATATTAATTTCCTTTAAAACCCCTGAAGTGAAACAATAGGATTTAACCACATTGTTACAACTGAACACATTTATATGTAAAAAATAACATGATGGTTAAATTTAAATAATGGTTAACGCTCAATTAAATTTGTTTACGAATTTAAGAGTATCTTTTTAAAGTTACAAGAGAAATACGTATCTTAAATGCATTATTTATCATTAAATTAACCAAATAAAAATATTATAGTATAAATTAGTTAAAATTAGAATTGTGGAATAGAATACGTTAAGGATGACTTAACCAGGAAAACCGCCCTGTGGTTTTTTGTCTTTGTTTCTAAATTTTAAAGGTTGAATACTAATTAAATAAACTGCAGTTATTTATGACCTAAGTCTGTATTATTCCGGAGCTAAAAACTTCAGTTGTGCAAGCCATAATTTTACCAAAACCTTTTTAACCTTTTGGGGGTTTAGGAGTTAGTGTAGAATTCGTAAGCTCGCACAATATTTCAAGAAGTGTATATTCTAAATGATTACTTAATTTGTCTTGCACACCTTTTAAATTATGTGCAAATTATTTAACCACGGTTGAAGTTTTTGCTGCATATTTGTGAACATAATGTTAAAATAAGGCCAAAATAAGATAAAGACATAATTAAAATTCCAAAACATATTTTTTTGGTAACAGAGGGCTCTACAATAACCACTAAACATATTAATCTCAATTTGTATTCCAGATGTATCTAGGCCTCACCTGCGTGATGGCGATAATGGTTAGTGCCATGCCCCAGCAACCTGATGGCCCCCCACCCGGGCCCCCACCAAGCGGCTGCCCCCCACCAGGCCCCCCACCATCCGGCCCCCCACCATCGGGTGCTCGTCCCCCAGGCCCTCCTCCCGGCTGTGGCAACAGTACCACTGCTAAGTCCACCACTACTGCATCCACCTCCGGCTAAGCTTATACATTTGGTTGGAAATTCGCTGATTATGTGAAATGTTGCGTACATTTAACTAAACTGTGCAGTGTTACAAACCAATTTATTTTGGTCTAAAAACAAAGTTTTTCTGTTATATTCCATTATATAAATTAAGCTTGAAACTTTCACATTAAAACCTTTGAAAAGAGTGACCTGTAATTTTTTTTAAGCCTGGACTAGTATCACGGAGTCAAAATCAGAATTATAAACTTAACAAATAAACAGTAGGGTAGAATAACCTAACTAAAAACATTTGGATAATTTAAATTTATATTTGTTAGATATAATATCCCATGCAATAGGTTTATAAATACAAATTGTACATAAAGGATTGTAATAATCCCTAATTGGTTTATCGAATATATATACAGCCCGATGTGTAACTGACTCACCGAGAGATACAAATTCTAAACCACTTCTAGACAAGATAGGGACATGACATTTGGGATGCATGTAGCTTTTGCCTTGAAACACCCGGGAAAAGTGCTGAATCTACAATTTTATATTTTAACCTCCTCATAAAACATAAAAATGGCGGACATTTTTGTTTTCTCAAAAATAGTGATTTATTATTTGGGCTCTAGCGGCCGAACGGATGGTGCTATCAAAACACTGACACCACCACAACACACGGATTTTAGACGATCTACAACTTTGGTCCAATAAATTTTTGTCGTATCTCGTCTCCTTCACCCTTAGGTAGCGCTAGATTTTTTAAATTTCAGCTTATTTTCGATATTTTGTAGCGGTTTTTAATTTGTAATCACGTTAATATACTTGGTGGAGGCGTACTATTGGGCACGCAGTATGTCTATATCACACTTAGTAAAAAGCAGCAGTTATATGACCAGTTTCGATTACTTAAACCTGTCCGGAAATCGAAAACTTTAAATATCTTTAGATATTACCGGTTACATAGTATAAGTAGGTAGGAAATGCCGGTTCTGGGCTAATTGTTATTAATTTGAATGATTGTGACACCATTTATACTTGAGTTATGAACGTGATATTTAACATATATATTCTTTGCACCTTTTAACCCTTGGGACGATTCCCAAATCCTACTATTTTTAGATTCAACTCTCTCAAAATAAATAAATAATTTGAATAAATAATCAAGATGTACTGTTTTTTTATTTGAGCTCTAGCGGCCAAACGGATTATCCTATAGAAAAACAAAGACCACCCAGTGCCACGCATTTTAGACGAACTACAACTTTAGTCCTATGATCTTTTGCCGTATCTCAACCCCTTCGCCCTTAGGTAGCGCTAGATTTTTCAAATTTGAACGATTTTCCAAGATTTATTCGGGGTTTTTAATGGTTTGCCGCTCTAAAATAAAACTTAAGAGACCTAATATTTGGCACACAGTATTCCTACATTACAATTAGTACTCAGCATCAGCCACACGCCCAGATTGAATATCTTAAACAGCCGAATAAAATCAAAGTCTATTTAAGCTTTTGTAGATGTATTCGTTTTTTCCGGATATATTTTTTATGGTGCGCTCTGCCGAAGATAACATCCCTCATAAATCAAGCTGTATTTATAGCAGAAGGATTGTAGTTACCCAAAGTCATAGCATTTCAGGTGTTAATGGTGGTTGTATTCCTTATAAGGTTCAAAAGACGCCTTACAAAGGCTACATTAAAAATCAGGGAAGCGTATTATTTTTCACAAGCACTTAGGAAATACATGGAGGCTTGAATTGTAACATACACTACGTCTCCATGCCAAGTAGTATCCAGCAACAGGCTTATGACCAGATTTAATAGGAAAACCCGTAAAAATAATCAAAGCTTTTGAATTGTTGTAGAAATTAGGTCTTAAACAGAATGTAGACCAATTTACATTAAACTGTGGCAAAACAGCGACCTGCTTTTGACGATCCACAACTTTGATCCTATGACTTGTTGTCGTATCCCACCCCCTTCACCCTTAGGTAACGATAGATTTTTTTTAATTTTGGCAATTTTTCAAGTTTTTTTCGCAGTTTTTAGTTTTCTGTCACTCTAATATAGTACCTGGAGATTTAATATTTGTCACACAGGGTTTTTAACCACACTTAGTATGTGGCTGCATTCATACACTCTGATTTTACCACATAAACTTCTTAAAAAATAAAAATCTTTTAATTTTTTAGTGTTTTTTGGTAATTATTTCATGTTGGGCTCCCCAAAGGTAAAATGCCCTACAAATGATGTCATATTTTTTGAAGGAGGTTTATAGGCATTTAAATAAATCGTAACTTTGGGTTTTAATGCTGGTTTAATGCCTATGTAAATTAAAAGTTCGTATTTTACAAATAAATTTTGAAATGTAATACTTTTTTTATTATTTCCAAGTACTTCAATACTATCTGGTGGCTTATAAATTAACATACACCACTTCTCAATATCAAATACTATTTAAAAGCAGGTATATGGCCAGTTTTCATGTTTTGTATCCTTAAAAAGTAATGAAAGCCTCCGATTTGTTTGAGTAATTTTAATAGCCCCCATATTTAATTTGTTGAAGATTAAATTACATTATTTTTTAAATAGAATTATCCACCGGTTTTAGTTTTTGGTATTCTTAGTATGAGTGGTAGTAATAATATCTCGGTTGTGGACCACTTGATGTGAGACCTACTACTAGAGCTAGTAACGTGATATTTATCATGCATGTGAGTTGTACCATCAAATCTCCTTAAATATTCCCAAAACCTACTATTTCAATTATTAGTACTCTTAAATTAAAATATCTGCTGATTCGTCTTTATTCTAAGTATGAGATGTAGTAATATGTCGGTTCTGGGCCACTTAATTAACCACTACTTCTCCTTGAGCTAGGACCGTGAGATTTGGCATTGTTAACTTATGATAACAAGCAATTTGGGGGCGAAGCCCCTCACATAGGTCTGGGGGCGCAACCCCCAGCGAGCAAAGCGAGTCCTTTATATACGCTGAAATGTATGAGATTTATCTATATTTGTAAAACCGTGTACTCTGTTTAAGCATGAAAAAAGAAACGTACGAATGAACTAAAAATATAAACCTATACCTCAAAAAGGCCTCAGCATTTCAGGGGTTAAATGGTAATGAGCAACCAATAAGTGTAATACAATACAAACGATGAAAGGTTTTCAATCAAATGTTATGTAAGTTTCTGCTGCACTACTGGTGCGTGTATTTGTTTTAATTTTATATATTTAAAAACTTATATACGTTCTTGAAATTTACAGTAGATAATCCAATATCAGGTCATTGGATATTATTTTTAAACAATTTTAATTTAGCTTTAATGTTATACTCTATCAATAGTCATAGATTCAGGATGACTCAAGATGTCTCGTGAAAGAGGATATGCCATTCAAAAATGAAAGTGTGAAAGTAACACATAAAGAGTCTTATAGCGGTTTTACTTTTCAACACTAATTAACAATACACGCATACTATGAATTATGCTTTCGTCCATTCATGTATGTATAGACACATCAAAGATTTGTCCGAGATCCTCATAAACTAATATTTTTTACTTAATTCTATATCAAACACAACAAAAATGTATATATCTTCATAATACATAGTCCACCCTGCCTACAGGGCACTAAGGCCCGCCGAACATTGGAGCGAGGCTAGGTGCAGCTGAGGCGCGGCTGATTCTGTAATACACGTGTTTAAATGGAGCACCGCACATTGAGCAGAGGCTGCGCGCAGCCTCCGCGCAGCACAGCTGCAGCCTCTGTCAGGCCTCCGCGGCGTTGTAGCTGGAATACAGTTTTCCTGCACCTCGCTTGTGCCTGCGTTGGTTTTCTAGTGTTTTGTCAGTAGAAGATATCGTTATGGAGCATTTAATTCAGATGGTACATGATCACCCTGTGCTGTATGACACATCAAATGAAGTTGATGTAGAAGTGTTCCACTAATGTCACTTTCAATCAACTTATGGATATCATCAAACTGTTGTATGTTCACACGAAAATATTCTCTATAAAAGATCGGCCTGGCAGTTCAGTAGTTAAAACATACTCTCCATGGCTTAATATTTTTTCATGTAATCACATTTCCAAAAACTTTGTTGACGTTTTTTGGATAGCAAATAGAGTAACCCACAAAAACGAAATTATTAAACTTACAATCAGAATCAGATTCAAGGTCCAAAAAATCTTCCTCTACTCGAGACATTGTTAGGACCAAAGCTTGGAAACCTCTGTTCCTCCTTCCTTCAATGTGCGGTGACACGAAAAAGTCCTCGCTCCCGCCTGCACCTAGCCTGCACTTCTCCTGCACCTCGCCTCGCTCCAATGTGCGGCGGGCCTAAAACAGGTGCAAGAGATTTGACCTCGCTGCAGTATCATGTTGGTACACAATGATTTCATTGTTTTATTTTAAAAAATTAATAACTGCCTTGAAGGTGACAGTTTGAAATCGCTTGTTAGAGAATTTCCTCTATAGGGAAGAAGCTATTACCATAGGTGGAATAGTAAGACTTGAGCCCGAGACCATGATAACTTTGTTTTGAGGCCCCCAGATACCGAAATCACTATTCGTTCAAATTCAAATATATATAGGTGTCCGTCACCTCGATAACTTTTGAAAGAAAACCCAGATTTTGATGAAATGTTGCATTAATGTGTAGAGTAACATTTATGACTTTAAGTTTGACCATAAGAAGGGGGCTTTAAAATTTCCAAAAATCAGTTTTTTTTATAATTTTTGACCTTCAAATATTAAAAACACTCAATTTTGGTTATAGCCATGTTATAGAGCTCAAAAAATAATTATTTAGTGTTTTGAATCATTAATATAGGTTAAGTGGTTGTAGAGAAAAGTCAAAAAACGCGTAAACAAAATTATCCATGTTAATCTTACGGGAAAAAGGTTTTTGGATTTTCCTCAGATAATTATACTAAAAACTTCACATTTCTTATTACCAATAATTTTAGCTATGCAAATTAATCATTTTGGTGTTTTAATTGTTGTTCTACGTCCCACCGTTGCGTAGATGTTCAAAGTGCTATACACAGTACGTATATTAATATTTGCATAAACAAATGTTTTTTAGGGAATTTCCCCTATAGGAAAGAAGCTATTACCGTAGGTCTCATGGTAAGATTTAAGCCCGAGACCATGATAACTTTTCATTTTGAGGTCCCCAGATGCAAAAAATACAATTCGTTCAAATTTATATATATATTTGTGTCCGTAAGCACGACAACTCTCGTTATAAAGGTCCAATCTTAATGAAATTTGGCACAATTATGTAAAGTACCATTTATTTTCATGAGTTCGAAAACCAGACGAATCCCACCATCTGAAGGGGGGTTTTGTACCCCAAACTTTTTTTTGGGTTTTTACATGTAATTTTTATTTAAATCAAATTTTAATTTTCACCATTGAATTCAGCTTAAAAAACAAACAATTTGTTATTTTGAATTGCTCTAAGTCAATTGATTACTGAGATATTTAAAGTGCTAAACACAGTGCGTTGTCTTGTGTTATTCTTATGGAGAAAAGTAAAAAAATATATCTTGCTTATTTATAAACATAAACCGACGAAAGTTGGTAAATGGCTTCAACTAGTTGTGGTTTATTGTTGTATGTACAAAAAAAACCATTGTTCGCCTATAGTTCCTGTAGCAGCAAACCTAGGTACTCGGTCCCCATGTTATTCTTCTGGAGAGTGTTTAAAATGTTATTTATCCCTTATTTATGAATGTATATGAATGTAACTTCATTTAGATGAGTTCTATTGATATTTTCATAGAACCCCATTATTATTTGCTCCTTGTGGATGCAAACCTGCGTAATCATCCTCAATGTTATTCTTATGGATAATAATTCATATTTTAAATACCGCTTATTTGTTAACATATTTCTTATGAATCCTGGTAAGTGGTTTTGTGTGATACTAAGACATATATATATATATTAATTTTAAATTCGCTGAGTACGCAGGTTTGCTGCGACGGGGGTATTTTATTTTCCCCGTAGCAGCAAAACTGTATACTTGGCCCCCATGTTATTCATACAGAGAATAAGTTTAGTTTTATATCTCACTTAGTTATGAACTTAAATTAATAAAACTTGGTAAGTAGCTTCACCTGGTTGAGTTATAATTGCAAAAAGACATTTCTTATCTTCCTCGTCTCATCAAACCTGCATACTCAGCCCTAATGTTAATCTTATAGAGAATAAATAATATGCTATATAGTACTTATTTATTAATGTATTTTTGTGAAATTTAGTAAGTGGATCTATATAGTAACGCAGGTTTTCTGCGTCGGGGGTATTTTTTTAATGTATCAAACTTAAATTTATTAAAATTATTAAATGGATCTAAACCGTAATTCCTCTCCTCAATTATACTAAACACAGTTCTATGCGTATATGTGTTATATGAATTCATACAACTCTAACATAAAGTACAATCCCTAGTTAAAAGTTTGTTTTACAGAGTTAGCAGAGAGCTGTAGAATGCAATGCAGTGATTTGCGAAACTCTGCAGTGTTCGTAACATTCGCTAACAAAGTAAACGCAAAGAGGGTAAATGATTTTCAAACATGTCTCTTTAACGCTCATCCTGCTCGTTCCGCCGACGTTTTATGTGATGCTGTACGTTTATTTGTTTGTTGATCGTTCATAAAAAGCATTATTTTAAATCTATGAAATGTTACAAATTTTCGCTATCCCTAATAGTGCAAAATTAACCAGGTGGACTAAGGCTGCAAATAAGACGACCAAATAAATCCTGCATTCATTTACATTTAAAATAAATCAAATAATTTTACTTTTACAAATAAAATGGCTTTGCAATTTACATTGTTTGTGGCAAATTCAAGACTTCATTGTGTAATAAAAATATTATATGTTTTACGTCTAGAGTTATAACGAATAAAATCAAACGTATAGCTACTGCGATAGTTTTTTTAAAGTTATAACTGTCACTTAAGTTTGGGTACAATCTTTCTTAAATTGTGGTTTTTATTTAACAGTAACAGTATAAAAACCTAAATGCTCTAAAACTTATAATATGTATGTATGCTATCTATGTTGTTTTGCTGTCTATTCCCAATTAGATTTAATAATATATCTCATATCCATAAGCATAAATGTAGTTAATAAATATTTAGAACCTATAACTCACTGCCTGTGGTAAATTTTGACAGATGTAATTTTTTATAGGTTAATATTTAGCAAAAGAGTAATTTTGGCACAGACAATGAAGCCGATGTACATTAAAACAGCATTGGGTTTACGTACTAAACATTTATGATTTGATATTGACATTGTGAATTCTCTTCAATGTTATTATTGTTCAAATTCAATTTTGCTTCTGGCAATTAATGAAGATGTCGAGAATATCTTGTAACATTTCCTTATACACTAGCTAAAGGCGGGAGATTTGCAAATAAATTAGAATTTGGATTCGAATCATTCAGCTAAATTACTTCTTGAGGATGTTCGTATAACAAGTAATTCTTGAACTTCTGGTTTTTATTTTATTTTTGTAACATAACTGTATTTAATTATTTACAATAAATGTTTTGTTAACATAAATTTAGCGTTATGCAATTCGCTGAAAGAGTTTAGTTAACTAATACAGCAGTAAATACCTACAACAAAAATATTTAAACGTAACAAAATATAATTTCCCTAAATTAAAATCATTACTGATTTAATCTACTATTAAAACGTTATTAATATATTAACATGATAAGTAGTATAATTTATAACCTTATATTATAATAATTATTGCCTATTAACTATGGATACAAAATGAGCTATAGCTCTACAGGTAAAAGTCTATTAACAGAGGTGGTATGATTACATTCAGGCAAGAGGTACAGTTTTGATCACAATAATCACCTCTAGATGATACTACAGCATTAAATTATACATCACTTAATAGACAATTATTTGTTTGTAATTTTTTAACATGAGTTAGTTAATAGTGTTAACTAACTTCACCCCCCAAATATTTATTAAAAACTGTGACAGTTGTGTGCTGCATTTGGTAGTTAGCCCGTGGAATTACTACAAATCTAGATCAGCTGTATGTAATTTCATCAGTTCAAACAAAAAATAATATCCATAAGGGATACATGGAAACTTTGTTGGGGTCTCTGGCAGAGCCTTAAGGTCAGATCAAGGTGAAAACTGTTTCGTTTTCCTTTTTTATGCCTAAGGAATCAGTGTACCAAATTTAACTCACTTGGTAATTAGGAAGTAGTTGAATTAGTGATGAGTGAGTGAGTCAGTCTGTCGTGAGTGAGGGATGAGCCTTTTGTAGAAAATCAATACATAGTCTACCAATACAGTATTAAAGTTTGTATATTGGAGCTGGGATTCAATTCAATTAAACTTGTACAATCGATACAAAGTTTTCTGAAAGTAAACCATTACATGAAAGTAAACTATTAGCATGCACATCTCAAAGACTACCCATAGTACACATACTCGTATATCAGCCACCTGTACCTGTCAGTGCAGCTTTATTGTGTCCGAGTACACAACTCTGCTACAATACTGGCTGTACAGTGGATATCTAGCAAACTGCATTGTTACTTGTCAATGTAACAGATGGAATTCTTCTTTTGATGGTGATTTTTGTGATATTTCGTAAACACGTATTCAGGAAATACATATAAGCTATTAGTAAACAGTTTGTTTTGGCGTTTTAATAGTTTGTCATATATCACGTGCACTAAATTTTAAAACAAGGGGAACAAAATAAAAAATTAGACTAATTCTCGCATCATAAAACATTGATTCAGAGGCATGCTGAAATTTTGACTGGCGAAAATAATTTTTTTTTGTTATATTTATCTGAATCATTCATTCATCGTAAATCTATTATTTAGGAATCATTTCCATAAAGGTCTGGGATATTCCATCAAGCTAACGTTAGTTAATTGTAAATATATTACCACCCAATCTTGAGTGAAATAGGGCCGTGGGGCTATTTTAAAGCATCCAAGGAATGGATTTGGGTGAACATTTATGTAGAAAATTTACTTTAGCGCAGGAAAATTTAAAATGTGCAAATGTATAAAGGTTGTTTTATAGCCTGGATTATTAACAGGAAGTTTCGATGAGTAAGTACTCACATTCATTGACTAAAAATAGAGTAAAAAATTAAAATAAGCTCTTCTTAGGCGGAACGAAACAAGGCAAAAGCAACACATGGTATACTATAGTTTTAAATAGGATATAGTAAAAGTCCATTTGTTATACATATTAGTTTATTGAATTGTCGATGTTAGTATAAAAACGTTATCCACATTTATAATAGTCAGCACCATGTATTAAATCGGATACAAAAAAAATGCCAAATAACCACTTCCTTTCGTACGACAAACTAAATCACATTCCATTTTGAAATAAAAAAAGTGTAAGAATTAATTTTTCAAGGGGCAGACTACGCAAAATAACTACCAATACTATTAGATAGACATACAGCTTACTTTGGGCTCCAAGCGATACGTAACCACAGTTAATGACAATCATACGCATACGCAACAAAATCAAATAACGGAAGGAAGAAGTTTGAGAAATATATTAACATGAGGAAAAGGTGATTATGCTTAATAATTTAAATCAAAAGTTCCATTTTCAAAGGCATACCCTGCTTCCAATGAATGTGATACAAATTACCGTAATATCTTTTAAAGAGGAGGTAATCTGTTTATAGACGAAGTTTGGAACTCATAAAAGCCGTCGTTAACCTTTTTAACAATTTCAAATAAGTATCAGAACTTTATGTTATCATCCGTTCCGATAACCTGAATGCCAAGAAGAATAACATTGAACGCAGACCACCCGTAGGGCAGAGCGCTAAGTTCTGATCGGGATCAGAAAACTTAACTTTTCCTAATTTATAGGTAAAGACTCAGTTTACCAAACTTAATCCCTCAGGCAAACCAGGAATTTAAGAACATTTTATGACGACCCTAGGGCCTTTGATTTTATATATTGTGGTCTTACTCTCCTAAAAAGGAATTTTGTATTTCTAAATACATAAAACATAGTCAGGTTAGCATGTTAGTAAGTTAGTTAGTTACCAAACCGGATATGAGGATTAAATCTAAACATACTTAAAAGGCATAATCATATGTTTATTATGGAAATAAAAAGTCTACTTGAATGGCAACTGAAACTCATCTTTCGATGACGAAGTTACCTCCATATACAAATAGGCAGTAGAGCAGAGCGAACGAGCTCATCTTGAAAATTAACGAGCATTTTACATAAAACAAATTCAGTGACATTAGAACAGGACTTCTGTTGGGCCAGCTAGTGTTTACATAAATTAAATTCTATCGGACAAAAGTAAAATAAACTATAATAAATTTATACAGATTACTATAATTGTAGTAGTTTCAGTTACAATTAAAGCTGATTTGCAATCATATAATATCTAAGACTGTAATTAAATGGTTTTTTCAAGGCTGTTGTAATTTTTCTTTAACGTGGGCGATGCAATCTCATTCTGTATTAATTAAAACTCTGCCAAAACAAAATTAAATGCAGCTGACAGCAGGTAAACATGTTTTTCATTTGTTTTATACACGCAAAACAATATTTGCCACTTTTAATCAATAACTCCATCAAAGCTAGTGAGATAATTTCGCTTATCTAATTTCCAAAAACGTTACAGTAAATGTTGGAGAAAAGTTCGGGAACTATCTCCATTACAAAACAGCCATTTTGTAATAGGGATTAAGGTAATAAAAAAGGAAATTTTTTTCATTGATACGAAATCTTCTCAAATGTAATAAAACTTCTCATAATTCCCATAAACATGTGTAATAAGTACTGTAATTTCTGACTCAGTAATTTAACCTTAAGATTTGCTACAATGTTATATATGTTTTATGTGTTTTGATTACTTACAAAAGGCACGTTTAAGTAATTGAATTTGGAGATTCAGTTTACTTGCAATGAAAGGGAAAGCTACTTCACCATTCGGAATCAGTATATTTAATTAAAGCAAAAGTCGTATCTGATGAGGTATTGTAATCCATTCTTTACATTTTCTTATCGGCTTTAAAGGCTATAGAGAATACATAGATACACCTAGTGAATATTTAAACCATTAGATGATTTTTCAATTATATTCATATTTTTTTATGAAACATTATTCATTTTAACTAATTCTAAATAATGGCTTTGCATTATATTTAGGAGTTCCAATATAACATTTTCCTTTATATTTTGTACTTTTACGGACATGATGTACTAAATTAATCATAACTCTGAAATGTGTTTTAGTTTTCACCATACTAGCTTAAAACATTTTTATCAAAAATATATGTATTACATCTAGAATAGTTGAAGTATTAGGTAATTTATGGGAACATACAATGTAAGCGCTCAGTCCTCATGAGCGTCAACGGTTTTAATCTCGTTCCTCAGATTGTGTCACCCCTACATAACAAGTTACTGTCGCTAAAAAAATAACGTTGTGCTAGTTACTGCTTTGCATTCCGCTGCTTTTAATTGGTACAACTTATGACTTCTTCCTGGAATTCAAATAAACTCCCTTAACACATTGAATGGGACAAACAACCCTTAGGAAACACACCCAGTAACCTTGCTGACTACGATGCACTACTATACTATGCTTGCGGATGAAAAAATCATACTTGCAACGAACTATGATTAGTTCACATAATTGCAGGAATACCAAAGATAAAAATGTCAAAAACATAGATAAAATATCTAAAATAAAGAAGAATATAAAAATCAACAACCTATATACATAACACGCTAAGGCGAGTGTTGTCAACAAAACTCCTCTCGTATTACTAAATCGATTTATACGATTGAGTTATCAAACAAATGGCTTCAATTTACAGTTGTACAAAGCAGTTTTCTATTGTCAATTCCCCAATTCTGCAGGGCACAGGCCGCCCTCAAAGTTTTGTTTTCGCCCATAAGGATATTATGGAGACCCATTGAGTCGAATTGTACTTTAAAATACTTTGCTGGCTATGCAACTAAACATTGTAATTTTTTTGCCATAGTAAACAAAATACGGATGACTTAAAAGCTACAACTTTAATATTTTTTCGGAGAGATGTAAGGTCTAGGCTCTATTGTTGTAAATTTACAGCATATCATATATACACCACGTAATCTAAGCAATGTGGCGATTGCAAGTTTTTTCCAGTGTTATAAATGGGTGATCTAAGTTTTACTTAATCCATACAAAGCATAAATAGTTTACAAAAGCAATAGAGTTTTAAAGGTTTTTGTACTAGAGTATGAACTGATGCACTCCTCTGATTTTAACACACGTTTACGTTTGGAAGTGTTGAAACTTACATTTACTTCAAGTTGGAGTCACGTTTCAACGTAGCTTCGAGTGAGTGAGTTTTGATGTCAAAGAAGTTTTTGTGTCTCAAGTTTAACTGTTGGAAAAGTAAAGCATCTTTTTCGCTTCACCTTTATCTTTTGACTACGAGTTAATAACATTTCAAATACATGGTGGGTTTTCAATGAGTACCCCTTCCCCCATTGTTTTCTACATTTCTTAAGATATCGACTTAAAACCACAACTGATCATTGTTGATCAACGTATACTTTATTTGTATATATTCAATTCTTTTAACCGCCTTCTTGGATCTATCATGTTTATAATTTAAATATTTGTTTCAAATATTATTTGGTTGTGACCCATTACATAGAACTTTGTTTTTACAGTGAACGCAATTCCGCAATCCCTTTTTGAAAATCATCAATCCTTCTCAAGATATTGGCATTTTTAAATTAATTGTGAAAAGAGTTTTAAATATGCCAACCTTAAAACATGACCATATTATTGCCATTGCATCAAATAATGAACATCAACTACTACCGATCATTGATGCTTCATTGTATTTGCTTCATTTTGAAAAAATTCAAATATTTGGCTGCTATCTTGGTTCCGCCAACCCGGGATTAGATATTTGATTTAAATGTAAAGGTGGGATTATGAAACAATATTTCTAACTGCATTTCCACATTTAAACCAATGCCGCAATCAGTTTTTAAATATCACCTTTTATGCTCATGATACTGACAGTTTTTTAATGTTAAAAGAGTTTGGTATCATGAGAACGAAAGGTTAAATTTTAAACCAAATTAGTTGTGAAAAATATTTCAAGCCGGCATAACTTGGTTTTGATTCATAAAGGTTTAAATTGTGCTGTACATTTATGGTTTCTAGCAAAATATGAATGTTGAAGAGCCTGTATCAGATTGGTTTCCTTAGAATATAAAATTGTTTCGTAAATATAAAGAGATAGAACGGTGAGGATCTGAATTTATCTGAATTTCTCCAAACATGATTCTCCAGGCCGAAGCCTATAGATACATATAATTGTTTTTTCTGTGTGATAAAAATAGTCTAAGATTCAATTTTCTTAACAAGCCTCAAAGCAGTATCGAATACCTTGAATGGTTTTCGATCAAACTAAAGTAGACCAATTTACTTAAAGCTAAATTTTAGAAGGTGGTCAGATTTCTAAGAACAAAAACAATCGAGGTTAAAATGGACGCTAATCTATCAGCATGCTCTGACCACCTAAGACCATCGTCCAACCTCACTCCCAAATAGTCCACTGAAGAGGTCCTCAAGCATCTCTTCATCTAAAAGCACAGAAGGTGCCTGGATGCCAGCCCTATCCAGACCTTATTTTCTTTTGAGCTGTAGTTATGAACATGTATTGGGTTTTTTTAGAGTTAATATTCAGGTTAATTCCAGAAAATTATTGAGAAATAGTGTTGAGCTGGCCAAAAGTCTCTCTTTCAAGTTCAGTTATATCTCGGTTTTTCATGAATAAAGAAGTATCGTCTGCAAAATTTTTAATAAATGTTGCGGAATAGAGCTTGAGAAAGAAATGTCATATATATAAATTAAAAAAGAACTAGGCCCAAAATAGATCCTTGAGGGAATCCAACTGTGATTGGAGCAATTTGAGAAAAGATTTCCATTTCATTTCATTTCATTGATTAACGGAATGATCCTTTTTGTAAAGTGGTTACAAGAGATCTTAGAAATAACATCAAATAAAGTTCATATTCACTGTGATTTGCGTTGGAGATGGAAAATATAGGCTAGGCTAACAGTAGATTGGTGAGTTTGAAAATGTATCATATTCAGATAACACTACTATCTCACATGACATTGTATTTCTAAACAATATAAGAAAAAATAATTTAAATAAATATTTGATTAATTAGAACGAATAAATAACAACAACAGCAACAGCAAAATGAATTACCAAAAATATTGTTAGATGAGCTCATGCAAATTTGAATTGTTTCTTAATACCAGATTTAGAAGTGGAGTTCACCGTAGTTTGTTGCTTTCTGTTGTTGAGGTAAGTGATTAGCCAGCTCAAAGCAATTGTTTAATGCCTAAATGTTCAAGTTTATTAATCAAAATTTTGTGATTGATGCAATCGAACTCCTTGGAAAGGTCGATAAAGCAGCCAACTGCATAATCACCCCCCCTCCTCCAAGGCATCGATTGACAAAGTCTATACGGGCCAGCTTGCTTGATTTATTTTTTTATAGCCAAATTGTTGTGAAAAAAGTAAGTTATGATCATCCAAGTCCTGCATTAAATTTTACACACTGCCTTCTCCAAAAATTTTAAATTGTTGGTAGGAGTGAGATTGGACGATAATTTTGGGGAAGTAGCTTACTATCTTTCTTATGAAGGGGCTTGATGATAGCCAGCTTCCCACCGTCTGGAAAAACTCCCCGAAAAAGAGAGGTGTTGACCAGATGCAAGAAGGGTGTTTCTAAGTTCCATAAGTCGAGACAATTTTAAAACACCATCTAAATATGGGTCTAATATGAATAGTTTTCTGTCTGTCGGTCTGTTTGAGATTTTTAAAACTGTTCTTCTATTTACTTCTATCCAAGCTAGATTGTTAAAGTTCGAATCCAATGTGTACCTTAATACTCAAAACAAGTGAATAAAATTTGATTAATGTTACTGCATCAGATATGCATTATTATCCTTAATAATTAATGTTACTGCAATATGTCGGCCACTTAAAGAGTTTGATGTCAAATTTCACAAAACCGTTAGTTTTATAAAAAATTCTTTCCAGTACTAATAAAATTATAATTAATAAGGCAAACAAAGTTACATCTTGTTTGCTGCAATCGGACAAGAAATAACTACGTTATTAGCTATGTACCTAATTATATAAGAACTTTATACGGCAAAATGTCAAATAGCAATATATAAATTGTAAATACTATTATATTTATTTTAGTAAACAGCTAATAACTCAGTTTATTTTTATCCAATTGTGACAAACTAGGTGTTATTTTGTGTGTCTTAAAATCGTATATTCTTTATAACTGGAAATAGTTTTTGATAAAACCAACGGTTTTCCTGAAATTGTATATACATAATTTAAATGACTGCCACCTTGAATCTAATGTAGTTACATTAATAAAATTCACAAATAGACCGACAGACAGAAAACTAGACATTTTATACTATGTTTATATGGTCTTTTATGATTGTCTTAACCTAAGGAACAAATACACAAAAAGTGTTTCCTGGAAGTTTGTATACATATATTTCCAGAATAATATTTTAACTACATTTTAAAGGAAGTAGAATACTGTTTAATTGTTACGTCGCTAAATCAATAATAAAACGTCATTGAATAAATCTAGTTAAGAAATAAAATCAATAAATATGTGTTAATTAACCAGCTATTCAATTAACTTTAACTTTGTCTATTGAATTATTATGAATAATATTTATTTGATTCCATTTACTTTAGTTACATTTTAAACAAATGTTTTATTTAATAAAATAAGTTAAATGTTTTAATTTTTTATCAGACATTGTATCTGAATATTTCCTCTGTCCGTTAAACGCTCTCTACAAATTACTGTATTAATTAAAACAAGATCACAAGTAAATCTGTTTACTCCGTAATTTTATCGGAATTAGATTTTTTGTTCCTTTTATGAATAATTTTACCAACGGATACCGCACATTTTGTGAGCTGTTCGTAAAAAGTCGTATATCAGATATTTGAAACTTTTTTCCTCATCGTAGAAAAAGTATTTTAATTTATAGACCTCAGTTAATATTTTTTAGCCGGGATATTTTAACTTGTAAGTTTGGAATTTGAATTACAATACCGTTTTTCTCCAAACCTTTGGGAAAACGGTAATTTATTTATTTTAAATTAACATTATTTTAAGTCGGTATATGTCTGCCTTGTACTCCCAGCACAGTTAAATTTTTAAAGTTATATTCATTTTAGCCTAGAACTTTAGAGCAACACTTTTAAAGTATTATTTTAAAAGAGTTAGTTCAATGTACGTTATTATTAGGTGAAAACTAGCTATAACTCGTTTTCACTAAATATTAAATTGATAAAATAACAAGGGTATAGAAATGACAAATACTAAAAGAAAATATTAAATGTTAATTTCAAACTAGTTCAACAGATATATATAACTAGTGTATTTCTCTCTCTACTCTATGTTATGTTGTCCTCTGTTTTAATAATACCCTTACTTATTACATTAATAATAGCTTTTAGCTTGTTAGCATTAGCGAATATTCTAAGGAAAATTTGGCTATTAGCTTGACCGGCTGGCATAATAAGACTTAAGAAATGAACACATAGAACTTTCTTTTACATACTCGTAATACAGTATACTGTGAATAAAGTTTAGTTATTAATCCATATATGATTTTAATTCGAATACTACAAGTTCTTACTTCAACCTCTGAACACGTTGTTGGGGATCGCTATCAATTATATACTCCATACTCGTTACGCCCCAGACCCCTGTGGGGGGCTTCACACCCAGGTCGGTGTCTGGCCATGGATTAACGGAAGCTAAATCTCACGTTCCAATCTCAAGTAGAAGTGATGTCATATAAAGTGGCCTAAAACGAACATATTAATATTACAAATCTATCTTTGGTCAAATTATTTATAAAGCCTAAATGCATTTTGAGGGGTTTAAAACATCAAACTGGTCATATGTTCAGCCTGATGCGACTTCCAGGTATAATCCAAACGCGTAAACTCTTTGTAGCGGTTTCTGTAGTAAATGCACTCGGAATAAAACAAAATGTGCACTAATTTACGATCTTTTAAAGTTTAAAGATATATTTACCCGTATTTAACAACCTGAACAATGATATTTGTGGGTTGCCTACAAGCTATCTACAGCTAGTTTATCCTAACTTATAAGGAGGTTTACCCTCTAAGTGGTCCTATAGTAAAAAAACAAACATCAAAATCCATACATTTCAATAAAATAAGGAATTTGATTTTTTGAACGGTTCAAACAATTTAAATTGATGTAATAACGTTTGTTATACGTATGGAATGGTAGAGGGATTTTTTTAATTAAAAAGGCTCCGGGTATAATTTAAATGATTAAAATAATTAAATATATTTGACGCATTTTGAATATAGCTTTTAAATAATTTTTTTAATGTTTTGTTTATATACGGTCATAATATACCATAACTATAATACATGTGGTACATGTAGGACATGTACAACTAATTTATATAAATTGGTACTGGTTTTTACCCACTTTGTAAGTCTAAGATGCCCAAATATCAAAAACTGGAGGATTTTCGAATCTTTTTAGGGTTCAAACTATTTAAAGTCGTCATGCGACTTTTGTCACATACTGACTGTAGTATAGAGACAATTTGTACCAAATATTAGGACTCTAAGTAATATTTTAGAGTGCTAACAAATAAAAAATCACAAACTTTTGGTTTTGAACAATTGAAAAATCTGGCACTGCCTAAGGGTGAAGGAGATTATATACGGCAAAACATCATAGGATCAATGTTGTAGATCGTCTAATACCCTGTGTCGTGGTGGTCTCCGTTTCTCGATAGTACCACTTCGGCCACTAGAGTCCAAATAAAAAACACTATTTTTAAAGGTCCACAATTGCCACCATGTTCAATTTTTTTGAGGAGGTTACAATTTTAAATTTTCAATTCAGGCAATTTTTCTGGTGGTTTCCAAGGTACAACCTACATAAATGCCAAATTTCACGTTCCTAGCTCATCTAGAACTGGTCTAGAACCTCAGTGAGTGAGTCAGTGAGTAACACTTTCGGCTGAATATATTATATTGTAAGAGATTTAGGGTCAGTAAGACCAGCCGACCAGCATGTATAGGAGAACTGTGTAGTTTAAATTCATCCAATACAATTCCCCCCTCTATAGACCGTATATGACCAATCTCTTAAAAGTATTCGTATCAATATCTTTGTATACGCAAAGTGCTTCAGAACTGATGGTCAAGGGTTAATATCTCAGCATTGTTTTTGATGAATCAAAGGCAAGTTATTCAGCGTTTTAAAGGGTTTGACAAATACAAACTTTCTCCTAAAACATAATTTACTTATTTATATCCATTTCAAAATGGCAGCCATATTGACATTTACAGAATATTCTATATTTTATAAACCACTATACCTATATTTGATCTGATAAACTGCTTACTCGTACTAGATTTAGCTTTTCTCTGATATTCTATATGAGAATATTTGTTGGGGAAAGGGGAATATTACAATTAAATTCAAAATAATCCAAAATCCCAAAAAGGTCCCAGCATCGCAGATAAATAATCAAGGCGCATCAGAACAGCCGAAACCTATGTTGATGTTAGTTCTCAAAAACAATTGGGATAGGTTTATGTTTCAATAATGTTCTTATATTTTTTATCTTTAATGCGGGATTTTCTTTAGTACACTTACTCACGTCAGTGTGCTGCGTGCAAACTCGTCTTTAATACTGCTTGTACAGTAAAATTATAATAATATACAAATTATGAAACTATTTGTTAATTTCTTTTCCCTGTACATTTTAAAAATTCATTCGTTGTTTGAAGAAAAGTTTGTTATAATTCTGCATTCAGTTGAGTACTAAAACCCAATAGTATTTTTAATTCAAATTTGCAGTATACCTACTTATATGAATTTCACTTCTGATAAGTATAAATAGCTAATAACCTCTGAATGTATTTTTGATCATTACTATATTCATATTTCTAAACCCGTGTCGTATTTATCGATTTTATTGTCATTAAATTTATATTATTCAAGAAAAGAAGATATTTTTAACTGAATATTTGTTCTTTTTGGGTATTCAGATATTTAAAATCTTATTTATTTTCTTAAAATACATTACTTAACATACGATAAACTAATTTACTCTAGTCTCAATAAATAAATGCAAAAAGGCATTTAATTTTTTGTGCACGTGTACGCCGGTAACATTTAATCCTGTAAATAGAATGGTTACAAATCTTAAAGTTTCCTTTTTTGATGAGTACTTAATTAACTTACTCGTTGAAAAGTGACAAGAAGGTCCCGTATTATTTCCATACAAAATGTTTTCAATTTGTTTAGGATCGTACTAGTGAAACTGCAATTTAGAAATTCACTGAATCTTTACAAGATTAATATATAGTGTGCTTTTTATAGTTAGGTTTATTAAAATATATAGTATTTTCAAAAAATGTTAATGCAAATAGAAATTAATAAGAATTATAATATAAAATCTAGTGGGTGGTTTAGAATAGAGCGTCTAGCGGCGGGATGAGTGCTGATGAATTATTCAAGGGGATTAAAACACAAGAAGGATTGTAACGCGACAACCTGGTGAATAATTATATCAGTTGTTCCGTGTTGAACTCGGTTCTGCATGCGTTGCCTGGAAATATAAATGGGAGTATCTTGTACTAACGTAATTGCCTGATAACGAGTATTATAGGTATTCGATAGTGAAATGTGCTTTTGAAATGGATTTCTTCATAAGACAAATATTAAATAACCAACTAGTATTATTGGAAGGTAAGCTATAAATTTTTATTTAGAGATTGTTAAACAAAATTTTATTATAATCTAAACAATTATAATTTCATATATAAAATATTTCATAAATCCACTACATGTAGGTTACTAGTTTTACATATATAAATTTGTATAATTTAACTTTTGGTGATTTTTATGCTAATTTTCCTTCCCGACATTAACTAACGAAATCTAAATAAATCCACCACCTCCAACATATTGCTCTTCTTAATAAGGCTGGAGGTACAGAAGAATTCCTAGAAAAGGAGGAAATCGTTCTCTTTCCTTATGCTGTATAAATAAATACTCGCTTCGCTCGCTGGGGGCTCCGCCCCCAGACCCCTGTGGGGGCCTTCACCCCCAGGTCGCTGTTTGGCCACAGTTTAATGTAAATTGGTCCAAATTATATTTAAGACGTCAATTCTACAAATACTCCAACCAAGGCTTTGGTTATAGCAGTTAAATCTATCAAATCTGGTCATATGCCTGTTGTTCAATACTACTTGGCATGGGGACGTATTGTATGTTCAATTTTAAGCCTCCATTAAAATTCTTGAAAACCTAAGTTCTTTGAACAACAAAAATTAAAACCCTACCCTGAATTTTTAAATATGGCCTTTATAGGACGTCTTTTAAACCTTCTAAGGGGAAAAACAAAGTTAACAACCTAAATTGCTATGTATTTGGTCAACTACAAGCCTTCTGAAAAAATATAGCATTATTTATAAGGGGTTTTACCTTTGGTGGAGCGCTAAATAAAATATATACGAAAAAACACAAATTAATGTAATAAATTTCAAAGTCTTTGATTTGTTTCGGGTCTTTAAGTGATATAATCTGGGCTTACGACTGCTGCTAAATACTAATTGTAATGTAGGAATACTGTGTGCCAAATATTAGGCCTCTAAATTCTATATTAGAGTGGCAAACTATTGAAAACCACGTATAAATCTTGAAAAATAGCTAATTTTTAAAAGAGCATGCTGTAGAACTTATTTATTCCATCATCCAAGTCTTTTGTGAAACATTTTGTTTATTCCAATGGTTTAAATCATTACAAACAACCAAAAACATAGTAAATATTGTAGCTATTGTTCATCTGTAGTTCACGTAACCTGAATAAAAAAACATACAATAACCTTGTATTAGGGGTTTATATAATAAAACCTGGTTAAATTACCACTGCTGGTCCTATATACTAAGTGTAAAGTATTGTGTGCAAATAATAATTAGGGCTCTCACTATAATATTAAAGTAGAAACCAATTTTGAAAACCAGGGAATAACCGTTGAAAATTCTCTGAATTCGGTCCAATCTTATCCTGAAAATCATGTAGAATATGTGGAAATAAAACATAGAACCAGTAAGAAACCAGTAATTAGAGCGACAAACAATTCAAAACCACAAAGAAACCTTCACAATTAGCAATTGAAAAAATTTGAAAATGTAGCGTTACCTATACAATACAATGCCACAACTTCTCCTTTAAACGAACAATAGTAGTAGCTCGAGCTTTACATGAGGTATCTCTTCGTGGTTTTGAATTGTTTCTGGTCCTAGTATAGTTCTTAGCAGCATACTATCTGACACACATTATGTTTACATCGTACTAAGTATTTATCTGCAGTCTTACACCCAGTTTTGATGATTTAAATAGCCAAAAAATCGCAATCTTTAAACTTTTACATATTAGTACATTTATTTTGTTGTATGTTTTGCACATAGTGATCAACCGAATGTAAAAAAACGTCTCAATAATTTTATATTTATTTCCGAAGACTTGTAGCATTTCAAATAAAGGCTTATTTGTTATACCAATACTAACCATTTTGTTTTGTGGGGTTGAAATAATTAAATTGTTGATTTTACTGTTGTTTCGTATATGACATTGTATTCATGAACCGGATAGCAAAATATGAGACTCCTGGTACAAAGTTTAACGATTTGTTGTATGCCATTTTTTTCGCCGGCAGGTAATCTCTAAGTAAAAACACATATAAAACTCTCTAAGTAAAATACATAGGCAAATATTACATTACTATCCTAATTTGACAAAATTTGTATTTAGGGCTTTTCCCACCTACTATAGAGGACATCATCCCAAAGGATCTAAAACAATTTATAGATTTGAATTATTTCTTGTGAGTTTTTAATAAATAAACTGTTCATGTGACTGCTTTTGGTCCTAGCATGTAGACGTGTAGATTTTTTTAGGAATAGGCCACCCCCTATATTACCAAGTGCTTGTGAACAATAAAAATCCGTAACAGAATATTTTACTATACCTAGTAATTTTTATAGATTTTGTTAGTAATTTTTATAGGTTTAAAGATTTTGCTTTAAGACTTGAAAAAAACTTTAACATTTTAACAACATTAATGTTTATAAAATTATGTGATTTGGTCGAATATTTCTCCGATAGTTTCTAGTTATAAGCTACATTGCAGGGACATTTTACGTTCCTAGCTCATCCGCAAGTCACTAAGGCATAGCATAGCCAGAGCACTAACAGAATTCGCCATGTACGTAGTTGCTCAAAAATATAAGGTTCAAGTCAAGAAAGTTTTAATTAATTAACAACCCTACCTTCAAAGGGCGTGGTCATAACAAGAACATTTCTTACCAGCGAGAACCTAAAATTATGGTTTTCGATTTTTGGTAGGTATTGCAAGAAATTAATAACAGGTTTATTAGACAATGACCCTGAGATTATGGACAAATATTTAATTAAATATAAAAATAGAATTCTTAATAAAATAAGAAACATTGTTCGTGACTGTGGATTGCCACAAAACGTATACATGCGAAAGCCTATTTAAATTTATGCATTATGCATTACCGAAGATATGTTGAAATCAAAATAATGCATGTCGATAACGTAGTATACGTAACTAATAGATTTGTAAGATTTATTTAAAGGTTTATTAATTACAAATTGTGAGTTTTGAGGATTTTCCCGGCGGTTTCTAGGTACAAGGTACCTGCATGCCAAATTTAACGTCCCTAGCTTGTCTAGAAATGGGTTAGAATTCGTATACCTCAGTGAGTTAGTTACTGTATATATATTAGACTCGCTTTGCTCGCTGGGGGCTCCGCCCCCAGACCCCTGTGGGGGGCTTCGCCCCCAGGTCCCTGTCGTAAATTATACCCTTAACTGATGTATAATGTAGCCTTTAAAAGGCGTATTTTGAACCTTATGAGGGATACGACCACCGTTAACAACCTGAAATACTATGACTTTGGGTAACTAAAAGCCTTCTGCAACAAATATGACATGATTTATAAGGGATTTTACCCTCGACAGTGCGCAACATAGAAAATGTACCCGAAAAACACAAAAAGTCTACAAGAGCTCAAAAACTTTGATTTTTTTGGGTGCTTAAGATACTTAATCTGGGCGTGGGAGTATTTCTTAGTACTAATTGTAATGTAGGAATACTGTGTGATAAGTATTAGGCCTCTAAGTTCTATATTAGAGCGACAAACCATTAAAAACCACAAACAAATTTGTGAAAAAGTTTAAATTTAAAAAATCTAGCGCTAACTTAGGGTGAAAAGGGTGAGATACGGCAAAATGTCATAGGACTAAAGTTATAGTTCGTCTGAAATCCGTGGCACACGGTGGTCTTCGTTTTTCGATAGGACAACCCGTTCGACCGCTAGAGCTTAAATAAAAAAATACTACATTTTGATTTTTTTATTCACAATTATTTATTTTATTGAGATAGTTCAAACTAAAAATAGTAGGATTTGGTAAGAAAAGGTGGAAGGCACATGCATGCAAAATCGCACGTCTCTAGCTCAAGTATTATTGGTGTCACGTGTATATCCAATAATATAAATTGGGACAGAACCCCCAATACACCACTACTTATACTAAGAAAACGGTCATATCTAAAGATATTTAGATTTTTTCATTTTTCGACAGGTTTAATTAATAAAAATTGGTCATATTTCTGCTGCTATTTACTAAGTGTGATTTAGACATACTGCGTGCCCAATATTAGTCCTCCATCAAGTATATTAACGTGATAGGAAATAAAATACCCCCGTCGCAGCAAACCTGCGTACTCAGCGAATTTCCAATGCATTTATATGTTTCTAACTCTTACCTAAAGCCACTTACCAAGTTTGACAAAAATACATTCATAAATAGGTGATTTAACATTTTATTTATTCCCAATAAGAATAACATTAGGACTGAGTACGCAGGTTTGCTGCAACGAGGAAGATAAGAAATGAGTTTTTATGCAATTATCAATATAACTGAAACAGGTGAAGCTACTTACCATGTTTTATTAATTTATGTTCATAATTAAGGGAGATATAAAACTTTACTTATTCTCCATAAGAATAACATTAGAGCTGAGTATGCAGGTTAGCTGCTACAGGGACAACCAACAAAACATTTATTTTTTGTGCAAATATCAATATACCAGTACAACGTGAAGCCACATACCAAGTTTCATCAATATACATTCATAAATAATCAAGATATCACATTTTATTTATTCTCCATAAGGATAACATTGGACAACGTACTGTGTTTAGCACTTTGAATAGCTCTGCAACGGTTGGACGTAGAATCACAATTTAAACACCAAAATGATTGTTTTGTGGAGCTGAAATGATTGGTAAAAGCAAATGTGAAGTTTAAATTAAAATTAACTGAGGAAAAGCCAAAAACCTTTATCACATAAGATTAACATGGGAGATTTTATGAGCATGTTTTTGGGATTTTTTCCGCAACCACTTAACCTAGGTTAATAATTCAAAATACCATATTATTTGTTTTTTTAAGCTCTATAACATGGTCAAAATCAAAATTAAGTGTTTTAAAAATTTTAGGGTGAAAAATGCAAAAAACTGATTTTTGGAAAATTTAAAACCCCCATAAACCCCCCTTCCCATGGTCCGATTTTTCTGGTTTTCGAACTTAAAGTCATAAATGTCAGTTTACACATTCGAGCCAAATTTCATCGAAATCGGACGTTTTTTCCTCAAGTTATCGCATTCACGGACACACACATATATATATATATATATATATATATATATATATATATATATATATATACATATATATAAATTTGAACGAATAGTGTTTTGGATATCTGGGGACCTCAAAACAAAAAGTTATCATGGTCTCGGGCTTAAGTCTTACCATGAGACCTACGGTAATAGCTTCTTCCCTATAGGGGAAATTCGCTAAAACGGCCAAAATATTTCGAAAATATGCCGGAATTTGAAAAATCTTGCGCTACCTAAGGGCGAAGGAGACGAGATACGACAAAAAGTCATAGGACCAAAGTTGTAGATCGTCTAAAATCCGTGGCACGTGGTGGTCTCCGTTTCTCGATAGGACCAACCGTTCGGCCGCTACAGCTCAAATAAAAAGTCACTATTTTGGACATGTTCAAAATTTCCTCCATTTTGAATTTTTTTGAGGAGGTTAAAATAAAAAATTGTTACTTTTTGGGATTTTCCTGGGGGTTACAAGGTACAAGCTACATACATGCCAAATTTCAGGTTTCTAGCTCTTCTAGAAGTGGTCTAGAATTCGTATACCTCAGTGAGTCAGTCAGTGAGTTACACATGCGGCTGTATATATTTTAGATTAACCATTCTGTAGGCAAATATTTATGGAAAATGAACTTTGACAATGCATTTAAAAACACCATTGAATAATAATTTAGAAGGTAAATGCCATTTTAAAATATTTATGGTATAATCTACATTATTTTGCATTGATTTGTTATTAGGTCCGAAGTGCCGAATACCGTGATTCGAGGAGCTTTAGATCCCCACAATGAGTATAGTCATTTCCTGTTTCCGTCTGATATTTAAAATCCGCTTTAGCGCGTCGACTAATCATGAAATATGGCGATTAAGATTCACCAATAACCAATAAATTTGGGGTTATCGGTCGGCCCGCGACTATTTACAGGTTAAATCATCGGGATAAACTAAATGCATGAACCGGGAATTATCAAGTGGTCCGTAGCAAAATACTGAGGCATAGTATTTTAGTTTTATGATTCATATTTCTGTTGGATTATTAGGTTTTAACTTTAATTTAAATGTTTTATATATCAAATTGTTAAGTATTTTTTAAAGAGTATTAATTATTATTCATCTTACTGTCGGATTCAAAATTATGGATACTCGAGTTTGACTTGCCACCAAAAATTAACCGATTGAGCTACAACAACGGTGGTTACATCAAAATTGTCCTCGTCTTATTCGTCGTGTTTCGGTGTAAACACAAGTTTTAAATTTTGATTTAACTAATTTTTATTGCGGGTAGAATCTAAAAAGTACACAATTTTTGCCGTTTTTCTGGCAACTACGGACTTAAAAATTCATATTTCCGAAACGGATCAACTTATCGATTTAATATTTTTACAAGTCATAGATAGACATGTTTTCAGTTTATTTGTATAATTTTAGATTTTTAAACTTAATTTTATGAAAGCTGTTATCCATTTCGTAAAGTGATGTTTTCTCAGCACTCAAAAGAGCTAAAAACCTGTTTAATGGCTTGTTATGAAGCTCGTGATTTTTATAGTCTAATTTTGAAAGTACTTAAACCAAATCAACTTCTAAACGGTTTTTTCAGAGTGATTATTAAGTAATAAATCAGTACGCGCACGAGGCTGGCTACCACTGCGGCGTGTTGAAAAGAACGGAGTGCGACGTTGCCGCGATCAGCGAGTTGGCGAGCGCTCCGCAATCTGCAACCAGTTTGTAAAGTGTTTGTCAAAAAAGTGGTATCTTTTTTATTTATATTTCACCATCTCCTATCACCGTTGTCACCTCTTGTCACCCAGCTTCTCCCCTTCACTCTTGAAAAAACAAATAGCACTTAAAATCATTCGCACAACCTGCTCACTAAAATGTTCTCTGGGAGGCATCTCGTGGCTCGTTGTGAACACAAGCTAAAACGCTCACCAAATGACACAGGAGAAAGCAAACATTGCTCTTCCGACACATTTCATTATAAATTCATAAGCAAATTTTAATTTTATAATCCTTCCCGTCCAACCCGAGGTCAAAGCCACAGAGTGCGGAGCGCCCGCCAACTCGCTTATCGTGACAACGTCGTACTCCGTTCTTTTCAACACGCCGCAGTGGTAGCCAGCCTCGTGCGCGTACTGATTTATTGCTTAATAATCACTCTGACTAAACCGTTTCAAAGTATATTTGGTTTAAGTACTTTCAAAATTAGGCTATAAAAATCACGAGCTTCATAACAAGCCATTAAACAAGTTTTTAGCTCTTTTGAGTGCTGAGAAAACATCACTTTACGAAATGGATAACAGCTTCCATAAAATTAAGTTTAAAAATCTAAAATTAAACAAATAAACTAAAAACATGTCTATCTATGACAAAAGAACAAAATTTTAAATCGATAACGACCCGTTTCGGAAATATGAATTTTTTAAGTCCGTAGTTGCTAGAAAAACGGCAAAAATGGTGTACTTTTTAGATTATACCCGCAATAAAAATTAGTTACAATCAAAATTTAAAATTTGTATTTACATCGAAACACGAAGAATAAGACAAGGACAATTTTGATGTAACCGCCGTTGTTGTAGCTCAATCGGTTAATTTTTGGTGGCAAGTCAAACTCGAGTATCCATAATTTTGAATCCGACAGTAGGTTTGACTATTTAATCTTTAACCGTTTCTGAAATAAGCTTTTTACAAAAATTACAGACTCAAAGACAGCAAACAAAACAATATAGAATACTTTGTACGTTGTTTTATTTGCTAGTTTTTACCTGCTGAATAACATGTTAAAATTTATTCAAAAATTTTCAATACAAGAATATAAATATATAATCAAATCTGTTGTTTCAAAGTTTATTATTAATAAACAGTTAATTTATTATTGATAAATATAATACAAAAAGACCATTAAACTCCTTATAAGTTCACAGTCACTGTTTCTCAAATGGAAAATAAACTGAATTTGTCTACCAAAATACGTGGTAATGTATAATCCAACTGCAAATTTATTCATAAAACCATATTGTCGTATAAAACATGACATTCTGTGCAGTTTGTCGATATTCCCATTGATTCCGGTAATCTGTTATAGGACACTTTTAGCGAATTTCCCTTATAGGGAAGAAGCTATTACCGTATTACCATTCGTTCAAAACTGTGTGTGTGTGTGTGTGTGTGTGTGTGTGTGTGTGTGTGTGTGTGTGTGTGTGTGTGTGTGCGCGCGTGCGATAACTCTCGTAAAAATGCTCCGATGTTGATGAAATTTGTTCAAAAATCAGCCAGGTCACTCTATCCAAAGGGGTATTTTTGGTGGGTATTTGGGGGGGTATTTTGTACCCTAAAGTGGGTTTTTTGTAGTTCTTACTTGTAATATTTAAAAAAATAATATTTTAGTTCTCAGCATAGGATTCAATTTAAAAAAAAACACAATTTGGTGTTTTTATCATTTCTCTGCGTCAATTGGTTACAGAGATACTGAAAGTGCTAAACACAGTACGTTGTCCAATGCTATTCTTATGGAGGATAAGAAAACATGTATATCTCGCTTATTTATGAACTTATACTAACGAAACTTGGTGTACAGCTTCATGTGGTTGTGGTCTATTTTTATTTGCACAAAAAACAATGTTTACCGATAATTCACTTAGCATCAAACCTGCGTACTCAGCCCCCATGTTATTCCTATGGAGAATAAGTCAAATATAATTACTCCCTTAATTATGAACATAAATTAATAAAACTTGGTATGTGGCTTCACCTTGTTGCGTTATATTGATATTTGCATAAAAACTCATTTTTTCTGTTCCTTGTTGCAGCAAGCCTGCATAGGCCCATACTCATCCCCCATGTTATTCTTATGGAGAATAACCAAAAGGGTATATATCGCTTATTTATGAGTGTATATTGATGAAACTTTGTATGTGGCTTCACCTAGTTGAGTTATATTGATATTTGCAAGAAAACCCATATTTTGTGTACCTTGTTGCAGCAAACCTGCTTACTCAGCCCATGTATTTTTTATGGAGAATAATTAAAATATTATATGTTGCTTAATTATAAATGAATATTGATGATAGTTGGTATGTAGCTTCGTCTAGTTGAATTCTATTTATATTTGTATAAAAACAAATTTGTTGAGTTCCTTTTTTCAGCAAACCTGCGTAGTCTATCCCAATGTTATTTTTATAGAGAATAATTAAAATTGTATAATTGTATTAATTGCTTTTTTGTGAATTTATTTTTATGAAACTTGGTATGCGGCTCAATGTGGTATTAAGACATACCATATGCATTGGAAATTCGCTGAGTACGCAGGTTTGCTGTGACGGGGTGTTTGAAACTTCAATTGTATAGGAACTCGGTTATCGATTGTTATATATTTTGTGATTTTTCATAAATTTATAATGAGTTTAATGATATACGACCCAGTATCCATAAAAGAAACACAGTTAAATAAAAGTAATTAGGCAGTTATTCATTAACTAAATTCCACGTTTAAATTTAAGTGAAACATTTAAAGACCAAAAACGTAACCAAACGCTTTGAATCTAGCAATACAATAAGCAGCCTATCACCAATGGTCATCCATTGCACAGCCAGTACAGTACAACACGTGTGTTATCAGTGTGTATTTGTTGTATTCAGTACACAATAGGGATTAGCTGATAGTCACACAACCTGCCACTATATGTAGGACTTTGAGTTATCATCAACATCATCATTATTATCATCTGGGCTGCACAACCATGGTGAGAAGAGGTTTAACCACACTGGACGATGATATTGAATTACGTACGGGTTTTTAACTATATTTAGCATGAACCTGGAACTGGAATACTTAACTTTAACTCTAAATGTGGTCAAACTGTTTCATAATTTAATTATGTACCAGGTAGATGTACTAGGTTTATTGTCAATCATACGTGGATTATTGTGCAGATTAGAATAATCAATATATAACAATATATTTTAACGATCCACGATGTAGCTGAGGACCAGTTTTAGTTTTTCCAACTGCCTCGAAAGTTTTAGATTCTTTTTATGTTGTTTTAAGTTCATTCAGTTATTAATTGGCATAATCCTCTCTTAATGGTTGCACTTACGAGTGGTCACGCTGCAGGAAAATAACTCAAAATGAAAACTTTATGACATAGAGGACTTTCATCGACTCGCTTAAGTGAGTTCCAATGTTTTAAAAGTTGTGCGTGTCAGTCAGATTCTTCGAAAAGAAACCATGTTTATGCTTCATGTCTACTGTAGCCAATTTGATATACAACTCTGTACAAAGACTTCTTTTGAGTTATATTCTACAAATATATAGAAACTGTTGAAAGCCTGGATCATGTTGCACAATTAAAAATTCAGAAAAATACTCTAAAGTTAATAAATTAAACACAATTGAACGACCGCTGAAAAATGCCAAGAGACATTACAAATATCAAATTTTTCGTTATGGAGGTGCAAAGGTATGAGCATATTTAGGTAGTTAATGTAGTAGGGACAAAGGTAACGGGGATTCAGTCCTGTACTAAACAGTAACTATTTATTAGCTTTTCGTCAGATTTCTTTTCATTTCATATGCATTAATTATATGAGTGAGTTAATCTTATTACACACGGTTATACGGATTTAATTTGCTGAGTAAGGAAGTAAAAGAGTGGGGGTATGGATTACTGAAGTGAGGGTAGACGTATTATTGGGTGCGTATGGAATAAAAGAGAGTACAAAAACTGCAATGTAAGCAGTTAGAGAAATATAGTTGTGCGTTAAAAGGAAAATTTAAATAATTGTATAATAAGTTTAAATGAAGTGAAGAGTAAAACAGCTGTTTATATGCACTAGAGGTGATCTAATGGCATCAAAAAATTGTATACTCTTAATAGAAGTAGGAAAAATTAATTACGATTTAAGATCAGTCTTCAATACTCCGATGGTAATTCCCATTTAATAATCGTATTATAAATATTTTAAGCCCATAATCTTAGTACATAATGAAAGTTTAATTAGCTCAAGTTAAAAGTCCACAAGTTAATGAGTTCCTGTACTATTAAGGTTATAATATATTAATTTTTATTTTACATTTATTAAAAATATTATAATATCAACACTGAAAATATTTATTGGTAAATTAAAATTTAATCTTATCAATACAGTGATCAAGACTCAGGTGCAGTCATCCTATTTTTTATAGATGCTTGTTTTTCTCGTAAGGTCAGAATGATGATTTTTTCGATTAACTGTAATTACATGAATTTTTTGATTATATTGGCGTATTTTAATCATTTATTTTAACAAAATAATAATCCTATAAAATATTCTTGCCAATTTTTGGTTTAATTATCATTGACTATTATAATGACCTACCCAAATAATACAAAGGAATTCATATAACACAATAAAACCAAGCAAGTTAAGGTGAATAAGAACACGTGGCACAAATAAATACAAAAATAATCATGTGTTTTTTTTAGTTACAATTAAATCACATTACACACAGTCACCTATAGAACATTTAGGTCTCAATGTAAATTATATTCACATTTATGCAGTGATACGAAATAACTTCAATAAGAAATTTGAAAAACACATTTATCTGAGACCTCGTCAAAAAGCAATCAGGCTTAACAATTCAAATCAAAAGTTACATTTGCATGCAAATATACTGTGGCTTCCAGGAAGTATTTAAAACTGTGTTTCAAATAACAAGATGTTCCTGATTGTTTCTTGTGATATTACGGACTATGTTAAAAAATCTTTGATAGAGTTCGAAATTTATTGAGTTTTTAGTCCTCATTAGTGAATTTCCTATGGAAAGTGAACTATTAGCATGACCCGCACGGTGAAACTTAAGCCCGGGACCACCATAGAAGTTCCTAACGTGACCCCCTGAACACGTTTTTGGGGGTCGTTCAAAATTATATATATATATATATATATATATATATATGTATATTTATATATATGTATATATATAGACATATATATATATATGTGTGTATGCACTCTAGCGGTCTCATTTTTTGTCTGATTTACTTCAAATTTGGTAGGGACGTTCCTTTCTAATCTGTTGGACAAGTTCGTTGGGCAAAACAATCGGAAAACTCTAATCCCCTTTTTTGGGGATTAATCCTTCAAATTTCGAGTATTTGGACCCAAAAAGGGTCAGAAAAGCCTTGTATGTGAAATAAACACATGTAAAAAGATGGGAATTAGTGTGGCGAAACTTTTAAGCCCTCTCTCGTCATTCTAGCATAAATATTTACCGAGTTGTTAAAGAAAATGTGTATCGACCAAACACAGTACGTTGTCTTATGGGGTTTTACATTAGAAAAGCCTATTATTCATTTGGTGGTGTACTTTTATCATCCCAAACAACCTCACGCCTACTTTAAAGCCTGACTAGACCTTCTCCTAACCTTATAATGCGCAAAATTGTATTCCCAGCATAGCATGTAAATAGAACCAGGAGCATCAGAACGGCCAAAAAATCAATATTTTCAGATTTGCATAAAAATTTGAATAAATTTATGTTTTTAACTGATTTTGAGTTTTTATGTGGAAATTCACTTCCCTCATGTCAGTTTGCTGCGTGCGAACTCGTTTTTAATTTTGTGTAATTGTTATAGTAGATTAAATATCATAACAAATGTTTATCTTACGCTAAATAAGTATATATATATATATATATATATATATATATATATATATATTCATATTATAAAAATACAATTATGTCCTATCACTGATATAATCTAAACTTTACCAACTTTCAAACACAAAATACACTGATTTTACTGATTTTTTTTTATTGACGCTTGCAATATGCGTTTTTGTGTGTGTTCAAATTGTTTCACTTTGTATACAGTAAAATGACTAAACGTTTGCTGCAGTTTGAGGGCTGGTAATATTTTGTAATATGAAGAAATATCAAGAAAAAAGTCAAACTTAATAGTTTTTATAGCAATTATATGTGAGTATAAAAGACAAAGATCCTTGGATGATTTTTTTGTGGACATTAAAAACACAAGAGTTGGTTTTAAAAACATTTACACCCGTTATTTCATTTGTTATCCAGTGAAAGCATTGCAATGCTACGTCATATATGCAGGAACATACTGTTGCACTCTTTTATCTGAAAGTGGAGCTTTTGTAATTTGTTATGATATATACATTTCATTTTTCACAAAATTCAAAACCTTTTGAGTCTGTCATGTTGTTCCATTGAGCCTGTTTTTAGGATGTTTGTAGTTTTTCTGTAAAATATGTATTAGATATACAAAATATACATTTTACCGATTTTTATATAACCACCCATAATTAATATAATCTTTCGCTTACATAAAAAAATGTCAAACAAAATAATTACGAATATTTATTTACATTTTTAGTAGACTAAAACCAAGACAGTAAAATAATAAAAGTTAATATTTATGCTGATTTATAACTTATTTTAATTAATAGGTTATCTGAAAACGAGAATTGTTTTTACAACTACAATCTCCTGCTTTGTTAAATTGAAATATTTCCTTTGTGTTTGACATTTTCTCTCATGGTAATTATAATTTATTTAAACATTACCAAATTTCATACTTTCATCTGGGACCTTTCTGTAGTCTCTAGATCTTATTCGTACACAGGAGAGCGTCCGAATTTGGGTTGAGGTCTAAATTCTTGCAAGCATTGTTTTAAGTCCTAGGGAGTGTTTTAGTGTAGCGGGAACAGTATAAAATAACACTTAAGGTCCTGCCCGTTTCTCAGTTATAGGGGCAGCTCAAACTGTGAGTCAAATGCCAGCGCATAAACGTGCTTTCTCACTTGGAATGTCTGCTCAGTAACAATTTATTTATTTTATTTTACGATAGTAATGTTTAAGGTCAAAAGACGAATTAGTGAATATGGTTAAAGACCTTTAACGCTAATATTATCTGTCTAGTTCTCACAATTAGAGATATATCCCTCTTTAGTATTGACCTTAAAATTACGCTTTAATTAAGGTAAAAATTTGCGTTACTTTTAGGAGTATATACTAGGAAAAATATTTTGCAACCTCTATAATTTTAATTTCTGATTTCCGTCCGTAATTTCAAGATAAATATTGTTGATTCGGATTTAAAACAACAGTTTTTTGGGGGGGTTTAGTGTTAGCCTTGTCAATAAAACTATTTTCATTTAATGTTGCCACTACTTGTGAACTATTTCGTCGTATTCTAGCCTAGTTTAAATGTAGGTGACTCATTCAACATCTGTCAGTTGGACTTTGATTTTTAATGAGTGTGAATATTACAGCGTGGGCTATTTTGTAGCTTTTTACTATAAAAAATAAAAAAGATTGTTATCTTTTAGTTAATTCCTAGATATACATTTCTAACTTTCATATTGCATGGGTTAACGTAAAGAAGTTAAATTACAGACCGAATGTTTGACCTTTTCATCTAATATCTGTGTTTACAGTGAACAATTATTATTGAACCAACAAGGATTTTTATATCAAGTCTTATAATTCTGACGTGAAGCCTTTGAAGTATTTTATTCCTATTGGTATTAAATACATTTATCAAAATTGCAGAGATGTTTACTTATTCAGAGAGAGCCAAAATACTATTTCACAGTCTGATTCCATCAAAGCCAGCGTAAAACGAATGCATGATGCATTTCATTCGTAGAAGTGCTAGTAGCTATCTCGCAATGTGTTTTTTTTCTTTCATTCAACCTTTTAACCTGACTTTCTTAATAACTTGTTTTGTCTTCCACTTTTGTCATAGTATAATGTAGATTGTTAAATAACCTATTTGTTTGATTTATTCATAAATATTAGTATGTAGGTATAAGTAAACTACGTGTATTTTTAAAGGGCCAATTTGCATTTTGCAATTCCAATATCGTCTATACTAACTTTACCCCATACTTAAAACTCCTCTTAATTCATACAAAATGTATTGTTTTTTCCATCTCTTTCCATTGGTGCAAACTGTTTCAGCAACATGTTTGGGTGTTTTTTACTCGATAAAAATATTGTAGATCAACGTCGAACGCGACGTTTAGCATTTTTGTGCACAACGTATAGTACAGATAACTCCCTCCTATGCAGTGGCATTATTATTAAAATATAGATTTTTGTATAAATGTAAATAAATAAATGTAATAAATTATGATGATTTTGATGCACCTTGGTATGTAGGTCTAAGTACACAGTATAACAATGTTTTTTTTATATTTTATATTTAATTTTGATTTTATTTTAGCCCAATAAAAACAACAAAAATTAAAAATCCCTATCTTCTTAAAATAACGATTTCACGATTTTTATTTGTGTGTCTATCTACGCTAGTGGCATTTTTTTATGTTTTGATATGGAACGGTCCAAACCCTGGTCTTGTTACTATCTAAGGTCGACCTGTTCTTAGTAAGCATCATTAATTAATAGCCCAATGACAAATGGCAGCTAGGTCCAGTTTCGAACTGTCTAAAAATGTTGCAATTTTGATCAGGATCGATCTGGCGATCCTCGGATTTTAATTAGAAATATATGGGACATAGTGCTTTAGGTCTCCAATGAAATTTCAACCCCTAGTATTTCTAGGAGAATTCAAACTACACAATCATAGGGTTTCAAAAAGTAAGTTTTATGTATGAGTATGCATGTATTTTTAAACGATCATGGTATTACTTGTAATAGAGGATTTTAAATTACTAACGAAGTTAAATTAAAAATCCATTGTTTCTGACAGGAATGTTAAGTTAGAAGATTCTAGTTTAATAAGTGGCTGATGTTGAATTATTCAACAAGCTCTCTAGATCTCAAGGATTTCTAGAGTATCAGACGTCGTAGTACTGCAAGAGTTCGTCGGTAATAAGATTTTTAAATTAAATTATTTGTTATTCCAATCATAAGTGTGTCTAGACTAAAGACGATTATGATATATTAAAGTTTGGGTTTTTCATATTAAGTAACCTATTTAGCTTTCTTTGTTTTATTTCAAAATGTGGCTTAAATCGTCCCATCGTTGCAATTTCCAAATTGTCCTAAAAAATAACAAGGTTTATTAAATATCAAATGTATATTGTTTTTCTTGAACTGCACGTTTCTATAAGCAATATGTTACTAACAGAGCTAATATAGTGTAATTCATAATAATGTTTTTGCAATTTTCATTTATAAGAATCAATATAGCTATATTTAAATAACACCATGTTTATTAAAACTAAAATTAAAATAATTGAAATGAAAATTAAATTTTAAACATGAATATTGATGATAGTTGGTATGTAGTTTCGTCTAGTTGAATTCTATTTATATTTGTATAAAAACAAATTTGTTGAGTTCCTTTTTTCAGCAAACCTGCGTAGTCTATCCCAATGTTATTTTTATAGAGAATAATTAAAATTGTATAATTGTATTAATTGCTTTTTTGTGAATTTATTTTTATGAAACTTGGTATGCGGCTCAATGTGGTATTAAGACATACCATATGCATTGGAAATTCGCTGAGTACGCAGGTTTGCTGTGACGGGGTGTTTGAAACTTCAATTGTATAGGAACTCGGTTATCGATTGTTATATATTTTGTGATTTTTCATAAATTTATAATGAGTTTAATGATATACGACCCAGTATCCATAAAAGAAACACAGTTAAATAAAAGTAATTAGGCAGTTATTCATTAACTAAATTCCACGTTTAAATTTAAGTGAAACATTTAAAGACCAAAAACGTAACCAAACGCTTTGAATCTAGCAATACAATAAGCAGCCTATCACCAATGGTCATCCATTGCACAGCCAGTACAGTACAACACGTGTGTTATCAGTGTGTATTTGTTGTATTCAGTACACAATAGGGATTAGCTGATAGTCACACAACCTGCCACTATATGTAGGACTTTGAGTTATCATCAACATCATCATTATTATCATCTGGGCTGCACAACCATGGTGAGAAGAGGTTTAACCACACTGGACGATGATATTGAATTACGTACGGGTTTTTAACTATATTTAGCATGAACCTGGAACTGGAATACTTAACTTTAACTCTAAATGTGGCCAAACTGTTTCATAATTTAATTATGTACCAGGTAGATGTACTAGGTTTATTGTCAATCATACGTGGATTATTGTGCAGATTAGAATAATCAATATATAACAATATATTTTAACGATCCACGATGTAGCTGAGGACCAGTTTTAGTTTTTCCAACTGGCTCGAAAATTTTAGATTCTTTTTATGTTGTTTTAAGTTCATTCAGTTATTAATTGGCATAATCCTCTCTTAATGGTTGCACTTACGAGTGGTCACGCTGCAGGAAAATAACTCAAAATGAAAACTTTATGACACAGAGGACTTTCATCGACTCGCTTAAGTGAGTTCCAATGTTTTAAAAGTTGTGCGTGTCAGTCAGATTCTTCGAAAAGAAAACATGTTTATGCTTCATGTCTACTGTAGCCAATTTGATATACAACTCTGTACAAAGACTTCTTTTGAGTTATATTCTACAAATATATAGAAACTGTTGAAAGCCTGGATCATGTTGCACAATTAAAAATTCAGAAAAATACTCTAAAGTTAATAAATTAAACACAATTGAACGACCGCTGAAAAATGCCAAGAGACATTACAAATATCAAATTTTTCGTTATGGAGGTGCAAAGGTATGAGCATATTTAGGTAGTTAATGTAGTAGGGACAAAGGTAACGGGGATTCAGTCCTGTACTAAACAGTAACTATTTATTAGCTTTTCGTCAGATTTCTTTTCATTTCATATGCATTAATTATATGAGTGAGTTAATCTTATTACACACGGTTATACGGATTTAATTTGCTGAGTAAGGAAGTAAAAGAGTGGGGGTATGGATTACTGAAGTGAGGGTAGACGTATTATTGGGTGCGTATGGAATAAAAGAGAGTACAAAAACTGCAATGTAAGCAGTTAGAGAAATATAGTTGTGCGTTAAAAGGAAAATTTAAATAATTGTATAATAAGTTTAAATGAAGTGAAGAGTAAAACAGCTGTTTATATGCACTAGAGGTGATCTAATGGCATCAAAAAATTGTATACTCTTAATAGAAGTAGGAAAAATTAATTACGATTTAAGATCAGTCTTCAATACTCCGATGGTAATTCCCATTTAATAATCGTATTATAAATATTTTAAGCCCATAATCTTAGTACATAATGAAAGTTTAATTAGCTCAAGTTAAAAGTCCACAAGTTAATGAGTTCCTGTACTATTAAGGTTATAATATATTAATTTTTATTTTACATTTATTAAAAATATTATAATATCAACACTGAAAATATTTATTGGTAAATTAAAATTTAATCTTATCAATACAGTGATCAAGACTCAGGTGCAGTCATCCTATTTTTTATAGATGCTTGTTTTTCTCGTAAGGTCAGAATGATGATTTTTTCGATTAACTGTAATTACATGAATTTTTTGATTATATTGGCGTATTTTAATCATTTATTTTAACAAAATAATAATCCTATAAAATATTCTTGCCAATTTTTGGTTTAATTATCATTGACTATTATAATGACCTACCCAAATAATACAAAGGAATTCATATAACACAATAAAACCAAGCAAGTTAAGGTGAATAAGAACACGTGGCACAAATAAATACAAAAATAATCATGTGTTTTTTTTAGTTACAATTAAATCACATTACACACAGTCACCTATAGAACATTTAGGTCTCAATGTAAATTATATTCACATTTATGCAGTGATACGAAATAACTTCAATAAGAAATTTGAAAAACACATTTATCTGAGACCTCGTCAAAAAGCAATCAGGCTTAACAATTCAAATCAAAAGTTACATTTGCATGCAAATATACTGTGGCTTCCAGGAAGTATTTAAAACTGTGTTTCAAATAACAAGATGTTCCTGATTGTTTCTTGTGATATTACGGACTATGTTAAAAAATCTTTGATAAAGTTCGAAATTTATTGAGTTTTTAGTCCTCATTAGTGAATTTCCTATGGAAAGTGAACTATTAGCATGACCCGCACGGTGAAACTTAAGCCCGGGACCACCATAGAAGTTCCTAACGTGACCCCCTGAACACGTTTTTGGGGGTCGTTCAAAATTATATATATATATATATATATATATATATATATATATGTATATTTATATATATGTATATATATAGACATATATATATATATGTGTGTATGCACTCTAGCGGTCTCATTTTTTGTCTGATTTACTTCAAATTTGGTAGGGACGTTCCTTTCTAATCTGTTGGACAAGTTCGTTGGGCAAAACAATCGGAAAACTCTAATCCCCTTTTTTGGGGATTAATCCTTCAAATTTCGAGTATTTGGACCCAAAAAGGGTCAGAAAATCCTTGTATGTGAAATAAACACATGTAAAAAGATGGGAATTAGTGTGGCGAAACTTTTAAGCCCTCTCTCGTCATTCTAGCATAAATATTTACCGAGTTGTTAAAGAAAATGTGTATCGACCAAACACAGTACGTTGTCTTATGGGGTTTTACATTAGAAAAGCCTATTATTCATTTGGTGGTGTACTTTTATCATCCCAAACAACCTCACGCCTACTTTAAAGCCTGACTAGACCTTCTCCTAACCTTATAATGCGCAAAATTGTATTCCCAGCATAGCATGTAAATAGAACCAGGAGCATCAGAACGGCCAAAAAATCAATATTTTCAGATTTGCATAAAAATTTGAATAAATTTATGTTTTTAACTGATTTTGAGTTTTTATGTGGAAATTCACTTCCCTCATGTCAGTTTGCTGCGTGCGAACTCGTTTTTAATTTTGTGTAATTGTTATAGTAGATTAAATATCATAACAAATGTTTATCTTACGCTAAATAAGTATATATATATATATATATATTCATATTATAAAAATACAATTATGTCCTATCACTGATATAATCTAAACTTTACCAACTTTCAAACACAAAATACACTGATTTTACTGATTTTTTTTTATTGACGCTTGCAATATGCGTTTTTTTGTGTGTTAAAATTGTTTCACTTTGTATACAGTAAAATGACTAAACGTTTGCTGCAGTTTGAGGGCTGGTAATATTTTGTAATATGAATAAATATCAAGAAAAAAGTCAAACTTAATAGTTTTTATAGCAATTATATGTGAGTATAAAAGACAAAGATCCTTGGATGATTTTTTTGTGGACATTAAAAACACAAGAGTTGGTTTTAAAAACATTTACACCCGTTATTTCATTTGTTATCCAGTGAAAGCATTGCAATGCTACGTCATATATGCAGGAACATACTGTTGCACTCTTTTATCTGAAAGTGGAGCTTTTGTAATTTGTTATGATATATACATTTCATTTTTCACAAAATTCAAAACCTTTTGAGTCTGTCATGTTGTTCCATTGAGCCTGTTTTTAGGATGTTTGTAGTTTTTCTGTAAAATATGTATTAGATATACAAAATATACATTTTACCGATTTTTATATAACCACCCATAATTAATATAATCTTTCGCTTACATAAAAAAATGTCAAACAAAATAATTACGAATATTTATTTACATTTTTAGTAGACTAAAACCAAGACAGTAAAATAATAAAAGTTAATATTTATGCTGATTTATAACTTATTTTAATTAATAGGTTATCTGAAAACGAGAATTGTTGTTACAACTACAATCTCCTGCTTTGTTAAATTGAAATATTTCCTTTGTGTTTGACATTTTCTCTCATGGTAATTATAATTTATTTAAACATTACCAAATTTCATACTTTCATCTGGGACCTTTCTGTAGTCTCTAGATCTTATTCGTACACAGGAGAGCGTCCGAATTTGGGTTGAGGTCTAAATTCTTGCAAGCATTGTTTTAAGTCCTAGGGAGTGTTTTAGTGTAGCGGGAACAGTATAAAATAACACTTAAGATCCTGCCCGTTTCTCAGTTATAGGGGCAGCTCAAACTGTGAGTCAAATGCCAGCGCATAAACGTGCTTTCTCACTTGGAATGTCTGCTCAGTAACAATTTATTTATTTTATTTTACGATAGTAATGTTTAAGGTCAAAAGACGAATTAGTGAATATGGTTAAAGACCTTTAACGCTAATATTATCTGTCTAGTTCTCACAATTAGAGATATATCCCTCTTTAGTATTGACCTTAAAATTACGCTTTAATTAAGGTCAAAATTTGCGTTACTTTTAGGAGTATATACTAGGAAAAATATTTTGCAACCTCTATAATTTTAATTTCTGATTTCCGTCCGTAATTTCAAGATAAATATTGTTGATTCGGATTTAAAACAACAGTTTTTTGGGGGGGTTTAGTGTTAGCCTTGTCAATAAAACTATTTTCATTTAATGTTGCCACTACTTGTGAACTATTTCGTCGTATTCTAGCCTAGTTTAAATGTAGGTGACTCATTCAACATCTGTCAGTTGGACTTTGATTTTTAATGAGTGTGAATATTACAGCGTGGGCTATTTTGTAGCTTTTTACTATAAAAAAATAAAAAAGATTGTTATCTTTTAGTTAATTCCTAGATATACATTTCTAACTTTCATATTGCATGGGTTAACGTAAAGAAGTTAAATTACAGACCGAATGTTTGACCTTTTCATCTAATATCTGTGTTTACAGTGAACAATTATTATTGAACCAACAAGGATTTTTATATCAAGTCTTATAATTCTGACGTGAAGCCTTTGAAGTATTTTATTCCTATTGGTATTAAATACATTTATCAAAATTGCAGAGATGTTTACTTATTCAGAGAGAGCCAAAATACTATTTCACAGTCTGATTCCATCAAAGCCAGCGTAAAACGAATGCATGATGCATTTCATTCGTAGAAGTGCTAGTAGCTATCTCGCAATGTGTTTTTTTTCTTTCATTCAACCTTTTAACCTGACTTTCTTAATAACTTGTTTTGTCTTCCACTTTTGTCATAGTATAATGTAGATTGTTAAATAACCTATTTGTTTGATTTATTCATAAATATTAGTATGTAGGTATAAGTAAACTACGTGTATTTTTAAAGGGCCAATTTGCATTTTGCAATTCCAATATCGTCTATACTAACTTTACCCCATACTTAAAACTCCTCTTAATTCATACAAAATGTATTGTTTTTTCCATCTCTTTCCATTGGTGCAAACTGTTTCAGCAACATGTTTGGGTGTTTTTTACTCGATAAAAATATTGTAGATCAACGTCGAACGCGACGTTTAGCATTTTTGTGCACAACGTATAGTACAGATAACTCCCTCCTATGCAGTGGCATTATTATTAAAATATAGATTTTTGTATAAATGTAAATAAATAAATGTAATAAATTATGATGATTTTGATGCACCTTGGTATGTAGGTCTAAGTACACAGTATAACAATGTTTTTTTTATATTTTATATTTAATTTTGATTTTATTTTAGCCCAATAAAAACAACAAAAATTAAAAATCCCTATCTTCTTAAAATAACGATTTCACAATTTTTATTTGTGTGTCTATCTACGCTAGTGGCATTTTTTTATGTTTTGATATGGAACGGTCCAAACCCTGGTCTTGTTACTATCTAAGGTCGACCTGTTCTTAGTAAGCATCATTAATTAATAGCCCAATGACAAATGGCAGCTAGGTCCAGTTTCGAACTGTCTAAAAATGTTGCAATTTTGATCAGGATCGATCTGGCGATCCTCGGATTTTAATTAGAAATATATGGGACATAGTGCTTTAGGTCTCCAATGAAATTTCAACCCCTAGTATTTCTAGGAGAATTCAAACTACACAATCATAGGGTTTCAAAAAGTAAGTTTTATGTATGAGTATGCATGTATTTTTAAACGATCATGGTATTACTTGTAATAGAGGATTTTAAATTACTAACGAAGTTAAATTAAAAATTCATTGTTTCTGACAGGAATGTTAAGTTAGAAGATTCTAGTTTAATAAGTTGCTGATGTTGAATTATTCAACAAGCTCTCTAGATCTCAAGGATTTCTAGAGTATCAGACGTCGTAGTACTGCAAGAGTTCGTCGGTAATAAGATTTTTAAATTAAATTATTTGTTATTCCAATCATAAGTGTGTCTAGACTAAAGACGATTATGATATATTAAAGTTTGGGTTTTTCATATTAAGTAACCTATTTAGCTTTCTTTGTTTTATTTCAAAATGTGGCTTAAATCGTCCCATCGTTGCAATTTCCAAATTGTCCTAAAAAATAACAAGGTTTATTAAATATCAAATGTATATTGTTTTTCTTGAACTGCACGTTTCTATAAGCAATATGTTACTAACAGAGCTAATATAGTGTAATTCATAATAATGTTTTTGCAATTTTCATTTATAAGAATCAATATAGCTATATTTGAAATAACACCATGTTTATTAAAACTAAAATTAAAATAATTGAAATGAAAATTAAATTTTAAACATGAATATTGATGATAGTTGGTATGTAGTTTCGTCTAGTTGAATTCTATTTATATTTGTATAAAAACAAATTTGTTGAGTTCCTTTTTTCAGCAAACCTGCGTAGTCTATCCCAATGTTATTTTTATAGAGAATAATTAAAATTGTATAATTGTATTAATTGCTTTTTTGTGAATTTATTTTTATGAAACTTGGTATGCGGCTCAATGTGGTATTAAGACATACCATATGCATTGGAAATTCGCTGAGTACGCAGGTTTGCTGTGACGGGGTGTTTGAAACTTCAATTGTATAGGAACTCGGTTATCGATTGTTATATATTTTGTGATTTTTCATAAATTTATAATGAGTTTAATGATATACGACCCAGTATCCATAAAAGAAACACAGTTAAATAAAAGTAATTAGGCAGTTATTCATTAACTAAATTCCACGTTTAAATTTAAGTGAAACATTTAAAGACCAAAAACGTAACCAAACGCTTTGAATCTAGCAATACAATAAGCAGCCTATCACCAATGGTCATCCATTGCACAGCCAGTACAGTACAACACGTGTGTTATCAGTGTGTATTTGTTGTATTCAGTACACAATAGGGATTAGCTGATAGTCACACAACCTGCCACTATATGTAGGACTTTGAGTTATCATCAACATCATCATTATTATTATCATCTGGGCTGCACAACCATGGTGAGAAGAGGTTTAACCACACTGGACGATGATATTGAATTACGTACGGGTTTTTAACTATATTTAGCATGAACCTGGAACTGGAATACTTAACTTTAACTCTAAATGTGGCCAAACTGTTTCATAATTTAATTATGTACCAGGTAGATGTACTAGGTTTATTGTCAATCATACGTGGATTATTGTGCAGATTAGAATAATCAATATATAACAATATATTTTAACGATCCACGATGTAGCTGAGGACCAGTTTTAGTTTTTCCAACTGCCTCGAAAGTTTTAGATTCTTTTTATGTTGTTTTAAGTTCATTCAGTTATTAATTGGCATAATCCTCTCTTAATGGTTGCACTTACGAGTGGTCACGCTGCAGGAAAATAACTCAAAATGAAAACTTTATGACACAGAGGACTTTCATCGACTCGCTTAAGTGAGTTCCAATGTTTTAAAAGTTGTGCGTGTCAGTCAGATTCTTCGAAAAGAAAACATGTTTATGCTTCATGTCTACTGTAGCCAATTTGATATACAACTCTGTACAAAGACTTCTTTTGAGTTATATTCTACAAATATATAGAAACTGTTGAAAGCCTGGATCATGTTGCACAATTAAAAATTCAGAAAAATACTCTAAAGTTAATAAATTAAACACAATTGAACGACCGCTGAAAAATGCCAAGAGACATTACAAATATCAAATTTTTCGTTATGGAGGTGCAAAGGTATGAGCATATTTAGGTAGTTAATGTAGTAGGGACAAAGGTAACGGGGATTCAGTCCTGTACTAAACAGTAACTATTTATTAGCTTTTCGTCAGATTTCTTTTCATTTCATATGCATTAATTATATGAGTGAGTTAATCTTATTACACACGGTTATACGGATTTAATTTGCTGAGTAAGGAAGTAAAAGAGTGGGGGTATGGATTACTGAAGTGAGGGTAGACGTATTATTGGGTGCGTATGGAATAAAAGAGAGTACAAAAACTGCAATGTAAGCAGTTAGAGAAATATAGTTGTGCGTTAAAAGGAAAATTTAAATAATTGTATAATAAGTTTAAATGAAGTGAAGAGTAAAACAGCTGTTTATATGCACTAGAGGTGATCTAATGGCATCAAAAAATTGTATACTCTTAATAGAAGTAGGAAAAATTAATTACGATTTAAGATCAGTCTTCAATACTCCGATGGTAATTCCCATTTAATAATCGTATTATAAATATTTTAAGCCCATAATCTTAGTACATAATGAAAGTTTAATTAGCTCAAGTTAAAAGTCCACAAGTTAATGAGTTCCTGTACTATTAAGGTTATAATATATTAATTTTTATTTTACATTTATTAAAAATATTATAATATCAACACTGAAAATATTTATTGGTAAATTAAAATTTAATCTTATCAATACAGTGATCAAGACTCAGGTGCAGTCATCCTATTTTTTATAGATGCTTGTTTTTCTCGTAAGGTCAGAATGATGATTTTTTCGATTAACTGTAATTACATGAATTTTTTGATTATATTGGCGTATTTTAATCATTTATTTTAACAAAATAATAATCCTATAAAATATTCTTGCCAATTTTTGGTTTAATTATCATTGACTATTATAATGACCTACCCAAATAATACAAAGGAATTCATATAACACAATAAAACCAAGCAAGTTAAGGTGAATAAGAACACGTGGCACAAATAAATACAAAAATAATCATGTGTTTTTTTTAGTTACAATTAAATCACATTACACACAGTCACCTATAGAACATTTAGGTCTCAATGTAAATTATATTCACATTTATGCAGTGATACGAAATAACTTCAATAAGAAATTTGAAAAACACATTTATCTGAGACCTCGTCAAAAAGCAATCAGGCTTAACAATTCAAATCAAAAGTTACATTTGCATGCAAATATACTGTGGCTTCCAGGAAGTATTTAAAACTGTGTTTCAAATAACAAGATGTTCCTGATTGTTTCTTGTGATATTACGGACTATGTTAAAAAATCTTTGATAGAGTTCGAAATTTATTGAGTTTTTAGTTCTCATTAGTGAATTTCCTATGGAAAGTGAACTATTAGCATGACCCGCACGGTGAAACTTAAGCCCGGGACCACCATAGAAGTTCCTAACGTGACCCCCTGAACACGTTTTTGGGGGTCGTTCAAAATTATATATATATATATATATATATATATATATATATATATATATATATATGTATATTTATATATATGTATATATATAGACATATATATATATATATATGTGTGTATGCACTCTAGCGGTCTCATTTTTTGTCTGATTTACTTCAAATTTGGTAGGGACGTTCCTTTCTAATCTGTTGGACAAGTTCGTTGGGCAAAACAATCGGAAAACTCTAATCCCCTTTTTTGGGGATTAATCCTTCAAATTTCGAGTATTTGGACCCAAAAAGGGTCAGAAAATCCTTGTATGTGAAATAAACACATGTAAAAAGATGGGAATTAGTGTGGCGAAACTTTTAAGCCCTCTCTCGTCATTCTAGCATAAATATTTACCGAGTTGTTAAAGAAAATGTGTATCGACCAAACACAGTACGTTGTCTTATGGGGTTTTACATTAGAAAATCCTATTATTCATTTGGTGGTGTACTTTTATCATCCCAAACAACCTCACGCCTACTTTAAAGCCTGACTAGACCTTCTCCTAACCTTATAATGCGCAAAATTGTATTCCCAGCATAGCATGTAAATAGAACCAGGAGCATCAGAACGGCCAAAAAATCAATATTTTCAGATTTGCATAAAAATTTGAATAAATTTATGTTTTTAACTGATTTTGAGTTTTTATTTGGAAATTCACTTCCCTCATGTCAGTTTGCTGCGTGCGAACTCGTTTTTAATTTTGTGTAATTGTTATAGTAGATTAAATATCATAACAAATGTTTATCTTACGCTAAATAAGTATATATATATATATATATATATATATATATATATATATATATATATTCATATTATAAAAATACAATTATGTCCTATCACTGATATAATCTAAACTTTACCAACTTTCAAACACAAAATACACTGATTTTACTGATTTTTTTTATTGACGCTTGCAATATGCGTTTTTGTGTGTGTTCAAATTGTTTCACTTTGTATACAGTAAAATGACTAAACGTTTGCTGCAGTTTGAGGGCTGGTAATATTTTGTAATATGAATAAATATCAAGAAAAAAGTCTAACTTAATAGTTTTTATAGCAATTATATGTGAGTATAAAAGACAAAGATCCTTGGATGATTTTTTTGTGGACATTAAAAACACAAGAGTTGGTTTTAAAAACATTTACACCCGTTATTTCATTTGTTATCCAGTGAAAGCATTGCAATGCTACGTCATATATGCAGGAACATACTGTTGCACTCTTTTATCTGAAAGTGGAGCTTTTGTAATTTGTTATGATATATACATTTCATTTTTCACAAAATTCAAAACCTTTTGAGTCTGTCATGTTGTTCCATTGAGCCTGTTTTTAGGATGTTTGTAGTTTTTCTGTAAAATATGTATTAGATATACAAAATATACATTTTACCGATTTTTATATAACCACCCATAATTAATATAATCTTTCGCTTACATAAAAAAATGTCAAACAAAATAATTACGAATATTTATTTACATTTTTAGTAGACTAAAACCAAGACAGTAAAATAATAAAAGTTAATATTTATGCTGATTTATAACTTATTTTAATTAATAGGTTATCTGAAAACGAGAATTGTTGTTACAACTAAGTAGTGGGGGTTTGCGGGTGCTGGCTCACTTGATTTATGGCTTCCGGTCACGTGACCGGAAGCGCTGAGTGATAAAATACGTTATCTGAGGCTGAGCCAGTGACGTAGGCGGTTTTGTGACGAAATGAGTTAAAGTTCAAAGTTCAAGGTTACGGGGAGGTAATTTTAAAAAAGTACTACCTCGCACGCGTAAAATCCGATTGTGATTCGATAGTTTTAATTCGATAAAATATCGAATGAAAATTATCGAATGAAGCAATCGAATGATACGAGTGCGAGGTAGAACAATTACAAATATTACTTTATTTTATTTACAATAATTCATATTACAAATATTACTTTATTTACAATAATTCATGTTTACAATAGTTCCCCGTTGTTGGTTGTCATCGATGTTGTTGATCCGGACGAGTTGCGGCCATCACTTTGTTTTCTGAAGAAAGACGGTAGATACTTCGATCCCTGCGCAGAGTCCATGTTGTGTTTTTGACACCTATCTGTTCTGTTAGGTGTTTGCATTTCATTGCTGTCAGACCTTGAGTGAAATGATATTGTTATTTTGTGAAGAGCGTCTCGGAGAGCTCGATGTTCACCGGTCGAGAGCCGGAGTTGTACTGACTATTCGCTAGCTAGCGTTCTGGTATCAAACAAAATGGTGGGGGTAAAAGTGTAGTAGAACGAAGCAGATGGTTGGTGGCAGGTGGCAGGCGGCAGGTGGCAAGTGTGCGGCAGATGGTAGTCCCCCCCCCCACTACACCAGTCCCCCACTACACCAGTCTCCCCACCGAGTTTTACATCGCACAATAACTAGTTTACATGTGTTAGTTAGGGTTTAGCTCTTAGACTGTCAAGACCTTAGCTCCGTAACTAAAAACTTCAATAATGTTTGCGCTTCAACGCTGTATAAGTATAACAGCTACTATGATCTAAACCGGTGCATGTATTCATATGGTTCTTTTTGCGAAGCAAACAACTAGCTAAAAGTGTTTCAACCTCGATTATTCTTCGACGAAACCGCTCATTGTCCACTAAAAGTGTAGACCTTCTGTCTTCATTGTCAGGGAAGTAGAAAGTAGTGTCAAGGGGACTACTGAAGGTCACCTTCCTCATGTTCCTGTAAAACTGCGACATTTTTCAGACTCTCTAGGTAGATGTTCATCCGTCAAGAGCTGGAAGAATAATGATGGAGCGTTATCATGTATGATAGGCACCTAACCCCCACCACAACGTTACCTTGTCCTTCAAACCATCGTTTTTACGCTACAGATGCTATACTGTTGGTTAGATTTAAATTTAAATTGCACCTTCTTGTTTGTCTTGGCAAGCCGCGTAATTGAAGTATCCACATGTTATACTTTGAACCAAAAACAAAGAAGTTATTTAGGTTTGTCCTTGAAAATAGGTGTTTTTTCGCTGTTGCTGCTATACCCGTTGTCGGATCTGAATTCTGTTTGCACCAACTTGTTCGTCTGATCAATCCGCGTAATTTGAGTACCCACTTAATATACTTTAAACCGTAAATAAAGAAGTTATTTAGGTTTATCCTTGAAAATAGTAGTTTTTTCGCTGTTGCTTCTATACCCTTTGTCGGATCTGAATTCTGTTTGCACCAACTTGTTCGTCCGATCAATCCGCGTAATTTGAGTACCCACATGACATACTTTGCACAAACTTTATACCCCCCCTTGGGTCATGGTCATGGTCAAGGTCAAGGACCTTGGGACTTCGAAATTTTTACAAAGTGGGCTGCACACAAACATAAGACTAACAGTCTCCTGCCTATATACAGACCAAGTCCCTAACTTGAAATGCTTAGGGTGGTCCTGAAAAGGACCGTTTTTGATGCCATGAAGAGGAGTCCTGAAGGAGTTGCGGTTAGTCGAGGTGGAGGAAATGGACAAGGGCTGTGACAATTTATTTAATTAACCAATGCGCCTTGCCCTCTTGTCTGACGAAAAACAGTTCCTTTTTGGATGGGATTCTAGGCGGTTGCGGCAGGGAATGAGGCAGTTGGACCTTGAAGTGAAAATCTTCATGTTGTAAAATATAGCTGTTTCCGCTGAGCCTTGCCACAAACTTGTATTTGATATTTGTTTTTAGTTTTCTAAATTTAAGTGATTTGAAGTTTAGAGGAGTGACTAATTCTTCTTCCTTCAACACCCTCGTCCGCTCCATCACCTCATCCACGGTGAGAGGTGGAGTTGAAGGTCGAGGCTGACTTGTAGTCGAAGTCGAAGGTCGATGCTCAGATGACGGATGTTGGTTGAAGTAGAGCGGATGGTTCTTAAAATTTCTTCTTATTGTGGCCTTGAAAGAAGTTGGTCTCTTAAAACCACTTCTTCTCTCAACCGTCTCCTTCAGGGATTCCTTCAGACGTCGCAGTTTCTCAAGGTTCACAGGGGAAGTCATCGTAGCGCTGCTGATCGGCACGTAGTTTTAGTTCGAGAGACAAAGCTGGAATGAGTCCTAATGTCTTGACTTTTGAAGGGTCAGACGGTTTATCTCGTTGATTAGGTTTTTGGCGGCTTGCCAAGTGTAACCTTGACACTTCCATATACGGGTAGAAAGCTAAGAACCGGTTCCCCTTCCCTTCATGTCCCCCCCCCCCATTTGGGTCATGTCCCCCCCCCCCCAATTTGGGTCATGCCCCCCCCCCATTTGGGTCATGTCCCCCCCCCCCATTTGGGTCATCCCCCCCCCCCCTGACGTCACGGGGCGGAGTCACCTCCCACCACTGACCGCCGCCTTTATAAGCGGGAGCAGTCCGCAGTCTCTTCGCAGTAGGCTGCCGCCCGTTCGTGATCTACGTCCGTCCGGGTTGCATTCTGCTGCAGCGTAGGTCTTTTAAGTGTGCGTTGGGCCCGACGCGCAATTAAGAGATCCGCGCCTTTGCATGTGCATGGTAGTTTGTTAAGCATGGTAGTTTGTTTGTTAGATTATTGCTTGTAGATTGCTGCTAATTAATGTAGTTAGTTTAATGAATGTTGGTGTTGGTTTTAAGTGTTTTATTTAATGATGAAATATGTACCTTTCTTACAGATCCTTATCCCTGGGTAAAGTCTTTATATCCGTGGGGTTTGTTATCAAAGTAATTTAAATGCCGGTCTTTGTAAATATTTAATGATGAAATATGTACCTTTCTTACAGATCCTTATCCTTGGGTAAAGTCTTTATATCCGTGGGGTTTGTTATCAAAGTAATTTAAATGCCGGTCTTTGTAAATATTTAATGATGAAATATGTACCTTTCTTACAGATCCTTATCCTTGGGTAAAGTCTTTATATCCGTGGGGTTTGTTATCAAAGTAATTTAAATGCCGGTCTTTGTAAACTACCTTGGTCAAAACATTGGTTCGCAGTAGCCTGACGCCCGTTCGTTGATCTACGTCCGTCCGGGTTTCAGTGTTGCTGTTGTGACCTTGTTAAACTGACCGCAGTATCCTGACGCCCGTTCGTGATCTACGTCCGTCCGGGTTTCAGTGATACTGATTGTTCTTTGTAAAATTAACGTTAACTCTAACTGACCAGTTTGTTTCAAAGTAATGTAATTTGTTTCTCATCCCTTTCCTAACCCCCTGACAATAAGTTTCGGCCCTGAAAACCGGACTTGTCAATACGGCCATGTAAACCGGTTGACATTACCTTTCTTAGCCTGAGAAACTGTTGTGATTTTCCTTTTTTTTTGGGGTTTTTTTTCTTTATTTTTTGTTATTAAAATCATTGCTTGTAATTCCCTGTCCCCTAATACAGAGCGGGGAATAGAGCACCAATTTGTGCTCTACCGGACTTGTCAATACGGCCATGTAAACCGGTTGACATTACCTTTCTTAGCCTGAGAAACTGTTGTGATTTTCCTTTTTTTTTTGGGGTTTTTTTTTCTTTATTTTTTGTTATTAAAATCATTGCTTGTAATTCCCTGTCCCCTAATACAGAGCGGGGAATAGAGCACCAATTTGTGCTCTATTCCCCGCTTTGGCAACAAGTTCAGATGACCTTGACCCACTGACAGGACTTATAAAACCTCTGTCTGGTTACATATAGGAAAATTAATATTTTAAACCATAGCCTATCCCCCTTCCCCTTTCCCCTTTCCCCTTCCACTTATATTGGGTATAAAAGAGGCTTCCCATTACTGGTAAGATCATTCTGCTGCTTGCTCAACTCAGAACTATGGAGTCACACCCGATATCACTACCGACTTCTGCATCACCCTCTACTTCTACATCACCCTCGACTTCTGCATCACCCTCGACTTCTGCATCACCCTCGACTTCTGCATCACCCTTGACTTCGGCTGCTGGTTCAATTCTTCGTCAGGCTCTTTTAATGTCTCTTATCATCCCTGAGAAGACAACTTCACCACCCATTATGGATCGACCAACTTCTCCTTCACCATCATCCTCGAGATCAAGGTTTTCGTCGAGCTCCTCCTCCTCATCATCTACCTCGAGATCAAGGTCTTCTTCGAGCTCCTCATCATCCACCTCAAGATCAAGCTCCACCTCGAGATCAAGCTCTAAAATATCTACAAAACCCCCAATTGAAATTTCACCTTCCACTAGTTCAACCAGACCTTCAGTAATTTGCACAAATATTCAATCTCCTTCAGAGAAATTTAATCAATTAAAGTCATTGCATAGAAGGTGCATACGTCCTGCACAACTATGTAATTATATCTTCAAAAAAGGTGCAAAGAAAGGCGAACGCTGTGCAAAACAGTGTACTTTAAATGAAGAACTGTGCAATCTTCATTTAAAAAATACCGCTTCTCCTTCTTCACCACATCCAACAGTGAAACCGGCTAAGACTCGGATTAATAGGCTAGCTAAAAACAAACAATACGTCTTTGTAAAAATAATGGGATTCCTGAAGGTCATGTTAAAATGTGAAGACCGCCTTTACATTTTAAGATTACCTAAAGGCATGCGTCATCCCAAAAACCCTACAAAAAAGCACTATCTAATCCGAGCCGATTCAGGAACCACTGTGTGGAATAAATTGTAAAAAAAAAAAAAAAAAAAAAAAAAAAAAACATTCTTTCCAAATTAAATAAAGTTTTTCCAAATTAAAAAAAAAAAAAAAAAAGTGTGGACAACCTATTTACAAATTGTAGCATATGCTGCAAAGTGTAAATAGGTTGTCCACACTTTTTTTTACAATGTTACAACGACCTTGACCTAGATAACGGACTTAGATATTTTACACTAAGACAAAGATAAACGTAAAAGGAAAAAGGAGAAATATTATACTAAAGATATTATTCAACAGTGAAGAAGGGAGGGGGTAAGCGGGTATTTAAGCAAGCGATTCGGAATATAATTATTAGTTGTATCATCATGAGCGTCAACAGCAACACATGGGGAAAGGAAATTAGCGAAGAGGAGTTGTACGCGATTGCTGAGGCTGCTGAAATTACCGAGGTTTCTAAGATTGATAAGGTTGCGGAGAATGATGCCCAGTCACAACCGCAACAAACTACATCATCGATGCGGTCTACAACGCAGCAACCAAGACCCTATCATGTTATCCTGGAGGAGTATAATGAGGCAATGAGGTACGCCTTTACAAAGTGGTGTGGACAACCGCGTTCTCCTGAACAATGGGAGGAGCACGATGCAGACTTTCGCCTGGTTGCAGACTTAGAACTTGAGCTTCAAAGAGCAAAGGCTGCTCAATAGTGTGAAGATTTATTGTTTACTTTAAGAAATACAGAGCGGGGAATAGATCAGTTTGAGGTCCAAGTGAGAACCACTTACTGCTCTATTCCCCGTTTTGGCAATTTGTTCAGATGACCTTGGGACTTAGAAAATTTTGTTTGGTAAAAAAAAAAAAATATTGAAATATATATTTCTTACAAAAACATCCCCTCCCTAAAACTTGCACTCCCACCACTTCCATTGGGTATAAAAGAGACACCTTATCGATGGTAAAATTAGTCTGCTGCTTGTATTCGCCCACCTCAGACACCATGGAGCACATCAGAAAACCAACTTCTGACGCCTCTTCTTGTACTGTTTCATCTTCTGCTGCCCCATCGATACTTGTCCAGGCTATGATTCTATCCAACATTTTTCCAGAGACTAGTAATACTTCGCCAAACTTAAACTCGAGATCTCTCAAAACCGAGAGAAACAATGCTAGTTCTCGAAAAATGAGAACAAGGATCGCTGATTGTTATAAAGTATTAAGACGCATATTACCATCTTCCAATCCGTATGATTCTAAATTAACCACTATACAAAAGTCAATAAAATACATTTCAAACCTTCAGTCGCAGCTTCAAGAACCGTCCTTAATTCACAAAGAAGATTTACACAACCCTCCACCTTTTGAAGCTGTTTTTCTTAAAGAGGATGAGTTAGCGGACCAACATTTCTTCGCTGAAGAACCTTCAGCTTACAAACAAATCTTCCTCATGGATGAAGATCAGGACGAGTAACTATCTTAAAAAAACTAAAGTCCTTTGAAATACAAAGCGGGGAATAGATCAGTTTGAGGTCAAAGTGAGAACCTCTTATTGCTCTATTCCCCGTTTTGGCAACTGGTGTAAATGACCTTGGGACTTAGAAAATATTCGTTTGATAAAAAATAATGAAAGATCTTCTTATTTCTCACAACAACAATATCTTTTCCTAACCCCCACCACTACCTAAACTAAGTATAAAGGAGGTTCTCCATCGCTGGTAAAAATTAGTACTCTGCTGAAAATGAATGCATCCACTACTTCTATCTCTGCAGCAACTATAATAGTTAGCAGACGGGTCGAAAACATTGATCAGTTGCTTGCTGTAAGGAGATTACTGCTACGGTATCTTGATATAGAGGTTAGTTGTCAATTGTGCATGTGGAGACCAACAGGTGAAGTTTATAGTAGTGAAAATGAAGCATTTGAAATAAACTACAGTAGAAAGTTATATAAAATCTTTGGTAATATGGTAAGGTTAGTCAATAATGGATGGAACATTAATATAACATTTTATATTGTTCCAAACCTGTAATTAAAGCAAAAAACAAAAAAAACGATGGGTATATAAGCCCGATGTTACAGAGACAATTATCACTTTGGTTCTGAATTGCGTCAAGAGAGCACCTACCATGGTATACCTCCACTATATTGACTCTACTGCTAAAGCGGATACTTTTATCCAGCGTGTTTACCAACTGTTAACGGAGTACCATCATGTTCAGGTCAAAGGATTGGGTATTCGTGGAACAGAAGAAGTAAAAATAGATGTAAAACCAATCCCATTGAAGAAAAAAATTGACCAATTATTACAAGAAGGCTACACACTGTGCCTTTATTACACAACCTCATAAACTAAATAAAACGCCAAAGGGGGGGGGGAATACAGAACGGGGAATAGATCAGTTTGAGGTTTGAATAAGAATCTCTTACTGCTCTATTCCCCGTTCTGGTAATAGGATAAGGTGACCTTGACCCACTTACAGGACTTAATCATTTGTGTTACAATAATACCTCTTCCCTATCACTTTTCCCTACCACTTGCACTTTCAACACTTACCCCCACCACCACCGAAATCAGGTATAAAAGGTGGTTTCGTATTAGTAGTAAATCAGTCTGCTACTTGGAATCATGTCGCCCAGAGATAACATTTTCCCTTCTAAGAAGACTATACTAGAATTGATTAAAAATATTCCATTAAATTTAAACGAAGATGAAGACGAAGACGATTCAGAGATGGAAGGTGAACTATTTAGTGAAGGTGAACTATTTAGTGATCTTGAACTACTGAGTGAGTTTGCTAGCAGTGAACCATATCTTGGAGAGATGGAGCTGTTGACTGACGACGACGATGTCGATAATAATGAACCGGAATTTTATCATCAGTTGCTTTGCTTGGAGGAAATGGACCTTGTTGATAGTGAAACCCCTCCAAGCAGTATTAATATCGATGATGTAGTTCTAGATCCAGTCACAGGGAACTTTTGTGTTCGTCGTCGCTTATTTAGTGATACGAGCTCATCATCATCATTATCATCGGAAGAATCTGAATAAGTTTTTGTTGTCTTCAAATAGTTTACTTTAAATACAAAGCGGGGAATAGATCAGTTTGTGGTTATAGTGAGAATCACTTACTGCTCTATTCCCCGTTTTGATAATATCGTTGTATAACCTTGACCCATTTACATGATTAAAAAAGTGGGGTAACTTATACATTTAATGGTGGGGGAACGTCTATTTAAAGACGATGCAACAGTGTATATTTATCATATAGGCATGATGAACCCACCAGGAAACTCCGTTTGCTACAGCTTTCCCCTCATCGATATCGATGATGTGATAAAACTTACATCAATAACAAAACGGTTTGAACTCGAAAGGCGACTCATAAAAGTCGACGTAATTCCACAAGATCTTCGTTCGGCAATGTTGACTATTGAATATGTTAAAGATGAATCTACAACTGAAGATCCCTATTGTTTTATGAAATTTTTAGTTGATCAAGATGCAATGTGTACAATCCAACTTCACATCCGAGTTTAAAATTTATCAAATGTTTTTGTTGGAGAAAATTGTCTTAGTTAAATACAGAGCGGGGAATAGATCAGTTTATGGTTTAAAATGAAATCATTTACTGCTCTATTCCCCGTTTTGGCAAATATGCTCAATGTCCTTGACCCAAATACAGAATTTTGTAGCCTCCAGCTACAAACTTAAACTTAACCTAAAACGTACCCCCACCACTTTTTCTAGGGTATAAATAGAGGTGCATTTGCAGTGTTTTTTCATTATTGCGTTGAGCCTTGTGAAGAGCACGCCTACATTATGAATCGCTGCGATATTTGTAAAGCTTCTTTCAGAGATGAATGGCTTTTAACCATTCATAAAGAATTGAAACATAACACCAATACAAATACTGAAGAACCAAATGAAGAAGAATTAGATTCAATCAACCAACAATTAGCAAAACATCAAGAAGAACAAAATGAAGAAAAACACAACGAAGAAAAAGAAGAAAATGAAGAAAAAGAAGTTTCAAGACCAAGTGTCATTCATTATGCGCCTGGACCATCAGTAAATGTGGAACTACACGCCCGAGCACTTCCGGGTAATGTTGTAACCCACTTTAAAATTGACAATACAAAATTGAAACTTGAAGAATTTTTAAACAACGCAAAAGGATTGGTTAGCAAAACTCTGAAAAATGAATTAAAAAGATTAAATTTTATTAAATTTGGACTATTACTGGATGCTTTATTTACAAACATTCAAAATGAAACCTCACCGAGAGGTTTCTTAACAAAAAACCGAACTATTATGTTTTCCTCAGATATTGATTCAATCGTATCTGAATGTTTCGAAGAGCTAATGACAAAAATACAAGAACACGAAGGAAGAGGATCTGGATGGAGTTTGTTAAGCATCACAGGGCTAGACTTAAGAGTACACAAACACGGTTATGGAATTCGTGGCAGTAGCTATATCCCTTTACCAAAAAAGATTAGTGATACCAAATCCTGCATCAATGTGCAAAATCAAGATACTGAATGTTTTAAATATGCTATGTTGGTCAAATATGTAACAGACAATCCGATAAGACCAAGTCACAAATATGAAGAAGTACAACATAGATATAATTTTCAAAGGATGACTTACCCTGTTGCTATAACAGACGTTTTGAAATTTGAAAAACAAAATCCTTCAGCTTCTGTCAACCTATTCGGATTGGATTCGTCAAACAATGTGTACCCCTTGCGTATAACACCAAATGAGCGCAGAGATCATACCGATTTGTTATTAATTACTAAAGGTGATATTTCACACTTTGTGTATATCAAAAAATTTGAAAGTCTTGTTTCTAATCAATTATCTAAGCATAAAAGAAAGATGACAATTTGCAAAAGATGTTTTTGTCACGTGAACAAAGAACTAAGAAGGGGAGGGTCAGATTGGCTAGTAGAACACCAACGGTTATGTAATGGAAACTATGAAGTAAGAATTAAATTGCCGCATCCTAGCAGAGCACAGATAAAATTTGATAAAGTAATACAACAATATCGTTTACCTGTTGTTGTGTATGCTGATTTTGAGGCGTCTTTACTTCCGCTCGAACATCAAGAAGAAAACGTAACAAGAAGAAGCAAATACCAGCAGCACACACCAAACAGCTACTGTTTGATGATAAAATCAACACTGTCTGAAGAACATTTGCGAAGATATGAATTAACCACAACACCGAAGATATATCGCGGTGAAGAAGCAGCTCGAAACTTCGTCGATGACTTATATACCATAGCTGCGAAAGTTGAAGAAATGTACAGAAATGTGGTACCGATGATTCCTATGAATGAAAATGAAATTCAACGACACGACTCAGCAACAACATGTTATTTGTGTATTAACACTTTTACACTGACCAACAGTAAAGTGCGAGACCATGACCATCTAACAGGAGCTTACAGAGGTGCAGCCTGTAACTCTTGCAATCTAAACTACAAACTTCCAAACTTTATCCCCGTTGTTTTACATAATCTTAGTGGATACGACTCCCACTTTATAATCCCAGAATTGGGCAGAGATAATGGAGAAATAGATGTATTGGCAACAACCATGGAAAAATTTATAAGCTTCTCTAAAAAAGTTGGTAAAATAAAACTAAGATTTGTTGATTCATTCAGATTTATGCCTTTTAGCCTTGCAAAATTAACTAAAAATTTAAGAAGACAAGATTTGATTGAAACAAGCAAAATTGTGCCTAATGATAAAATGGATTTAGCTCTTCGAAAAGGAGTCTTCCCCTATGATTACATTGACGGACTGCATAGATTTGATGAAACATCACTTCCTACACCAGATAAATTCAAAAACAAACTTAATGATGAAGAAATAAAACCTGAAGATTATCAACATGCACTTCGAGTATGGAACGAGATGAATATGGAGACCTTAGGGGATTACTCAGACTTTTATGTCAAACTAGATGTGACCCTTCTTTGTGATGTGATTGAAGAATTTCGAAACACCTGTTTTGTCGCATATGGATTGGACCCTTTACATTCGTATACTTCTCCAGGATTAGCTTGGCAAGCCATGTTAAAAGAAACAAAATGCAAACTCCAACTTTTAACAGATATTGACATGGTTTTAATGATTGAAGCAGGTGTAAGAGGTGGATTGGTTCAAAGTGTTACCAGGCATGTTAAAGCCAACAACAAATACCTTCCTAATTACGACGAAACTAAACCAACAACCTATTTGGGATATTTCGATGCAAACAACTTATACGGATGGGCTATGTCAAACCCACTTCCATATGATAATTTCAAATGGATTAACCCCGACTCTATTGACGATATTTCACAAATTCCAAAACATGGTGACACTGGATATATTTTAGATTGCGATTTTGAATACCCGGAGCATTTACACGATCTCCATTACGACCTCCCACTCCTCGCTAAAACAGAAGTTTCTCCAACTGGAAAACACCCTAAATTAATGATGACTCTAAATAATAAACAACGCTACGTGGCTCACTTTTGGGTAGTCCAACAAGCCATCGAATTAGGACTACGTATTACAAAAATTAATAGAGTTTTGGAATTTTCTCAGTCATGTTGGTTAAAACCTTACATTGATTCAAACACCACCAGAAGAGCAGCCGCTACATCAGAATTTCAAAAAGACTTTTTTAAATTAATGAATAATGCGATATTTGGAAAAACATTGGAAAACAAAAGAAGACACAAAAATGTTAAACTTGTTACTGACGCAAAAAAGCTACAGAAACTCGTACAGCAGCCAAACTTTGGATCATCTATAATTATTAATGAAAGACTTGTAGCAGTGTCTATGAAGAAGACGAGTGTGAAGATGGATCGTCCTTTATATATAGGCATGTCAATCTTGGACATCTCAAAAACACACATGTACGATTTTCATTATAACAAAATGGTTGCCTTCTATGGAAGAGAGAACATCGGCATTAGCTACATGGATACAGACGCTTTTGTGTATTGGATTATTACAAATGATATGTATCAAGATCTTCGTACATTTGTTCACAAAAATGAATTCGATTTTTCTGACTACCCAAAAACCCATCCTAACTACGATCAAGACAAAAACAAAAAAGTACTGGGCAAATTTAAAGATGAAGCAAATGGAGTTCTACTTGAAGAGATTGTTGCACTTATGTCAAAACTGTATTCTTTGAAACTATATGATGAAAAAGAAGACGAGAAGAATAGCTATATTAAAAAAGCTAAAGGTGTAAAGAAATTATATTTAGAAAAGAAAGTTATTTTTGATCAATACAAGCAATGTTTATTTGAAGATAAAGTTATTACAGCTAAATTCAATACAATTAGAAGTTTTAACCATCAGATATACAGCCTAACAGAAGTTAAAAAAGCACTTTCTTCCAATGACGATAAACGACACATTCTTCCAGACAACATCCACACTTTACCATTCGGCCACTACTCCCTCAACCCTATTGACGAGTAACCTTTTCATCGTCCTAGATCCTTTATCCTTTTCCTTTCCGTAAAAAAGGGGAAACACAGCAATGTTAAGCTGTGTTTCCCCTTTTTTACACAAGGTTTGAATGACCTTGAACTATATGTGTGTATATATATATATATATATATATATATATATATATATATATATAAGGAGATTTATACCAAAGAATATTTAATACCATATCAGCTGCCTTCGTGAAACCATCATGTCAGACCTGAAGGAGAAGATTATTAATGAACTACACAAACCTGCAAGAATAAAGTTTCCAAGAAGAAATACTGTTATAAAAGGGATAAATGATCTATATCAAGCGGATTTAATTGAAATGCGACCGCATAGCAGAATAAACAAAGGATTTAAATATATACTCACTATTATTAATTGTTTTACAAAAGTTGCAGACGCTTTACCTCTAAAGGACAAGACTGGTGAAAGCGTAACAGAAGCCATGGAAATAGCCATAAAAAGAGATAAAAACAAAATTAAACATTTACAAACTGATGATGGAACAGAATACTTTAATACAAACTTTGCACAGTTAATGAATAAATATAAAATAAATCATTATTCTACAAATTCAGAGAAAAAAGCAGCTATTGTAGAAAGATTCAATAGAACCTTAAAAGGAGCACTATATAAACAATTTTCAAAAAGAGGTTCTTACGTATGGTATGATGTTTTACCACAATTAATAAATGAATATAATAACAGGTTTCATAGAACTATTGGTATGAAACCTAACAAAGTAAATAGAAGAAATGCAAAAGATGTATTAAAACGCATAAAGAAAAATACAAAGCCAAAAGTAGAAAAAATGCAGCCAAGAAAATTTAATGTAAGTGATAAAGTACGGATTAGTAAATATAAGGGAGTGTTTACCAAGAAATACCTTCCCAATTGGACGAATGAAGTTTTTACAGTGTATAAAGTGCAACCGACTGTACCTGAAACGTATATCTTAAAAGATAACAAAGGAGATTTGTTGCAAGGTGCATTTTATGGACATGAAATGTTAAAGTCAACAGTAGGTGATGTATATCTTGTTGAAAAAGTGTTACAAAGAAAAAAGGACGCAGTTAAAGTGCGGTGGTTAGGGTTTAACAAAACTGAGGATTCATGGATACCTATAAAAGATTTGATTTAATGCAAGCAACTCATTTCATCGTTAACCTTTGAGCAGGATGGAGATTATTCACCATAAAGATCGATTCAATATTAATAACATAGATGATTTAACTGTGGATAACGTTAAAATCAACAATGGTAAACACGGTAGTTTACTTCCAAACACTGTTCGATGTATAGTAAGTGGACCCTCAAACTGTGGAAAAACCAATGTTGTCTTTAATTTGATCACTAATCCGCAGGGATTAAGGTTTAATAACCTATATATTTTTTCAAAGTCCCTACAACAACCAAAGTATCAATTGCTAGATAAAATCCTATCTGATGTGCCCGATGTTAATTTTTACAAATTTAACGCTAGTGATAGCATTATACAACCAAACGAAGCGATACCGTATTCTGTATTTATATTTGACGATGTATCTTGTGAAAATCAGGATACTATTAGAAACTACTTTGCCATGGGAAGACATAATAACATCGATAGCATATATATAGGACAAACTTATAGCAAAATCCCGAAACAACTTATCAGAGATAATGCAAATGTTTTAATTGTATTTAAACAAGATGATACTAACCTAAAACATATATATAACGATCATGTGAATGCTGATATGGCATTTGAAAAGTTTAAAGAGCTTTGCGGAAAAGCATGGGCGGAAAAGTATGGATTTCTGGTTATTATGAAAGATCAAGCTATAAAAGACGGCCGTTATAGAATAGGTTTTGATAAATTTGTTTTACTACACTGATTAGCAGTATTACTATACAAGTCGTCAAGGTGTGAAGATGGTTAACCAGGAAAAGCTACTAAAAGAAATAAAATCACTTAGTGATTCTATTAGACAAAAAAACCGAGCTTTAAAATCAGGTATAAATGAAAGAGAGCAATTTTTAGAAACAACATTCAAACCTGTTACTGAACCTTTAAAGCGATTAGCACAAAATATGGAAAAACCTTCAATTCGCTTCGAAGGAGACAAAATGCTACCAATTTCCAAATATGAAGAAGAATTTCAGAATGATGAAAGTTTTGACCAGTTACAAACATCTGAAGAAAGCGACGAGTATGAAGAAAGTGGAGATATAGGAGATTTAAGGGAAAAGAACATTGCAGGAGATACAAGTACAGAAGATACAAGTGCGGAAGATACAAGAGCAGAAGAAGAGGATATCAACCCATCCAACTTAAGCAAATTAGGCACAGATATTATGTTTAAAGGAACACTTGGAAGAAAATATACATTAAAAATGTTACATGGCACACATGCTAATCGAAATTATCATACATATGGAGCTAGAATAGAGGATAAAGGATTAATGATTGGAGATAGAAAGTTAGATATAAACGAAAATGATGATATAGTTATTGGTGATAAGAAATATAAAGGTACAACAGGTTTGTTTGAACTCATCTTTAAAAATAATCCTGGTAAATATACTAAAAAGGATTTACAATTGTTTAAAAATATACTAGAGTATACAAATGCACATAGAAAAAAATATTCCAAAGAAAAACCTATTCATAGAAACAGGTCAATAAAATACACAAACATTATATCTAGTCTTTTCCCCTCGAAATCAAATAAAGCTTCAATTAAAAGAAGAGCTTTATCTTCTGCTGAATTAAATGTTTTGCATAAAAAAAGAAAAACAACTGATCCTACTACATCTGGAAGGGGATTATTAAAAAATTTGTATAAAACCAATATAATATATTACAACGATATAAATAAGTTAGTTGATCGAATGAGGTTATTACATGAAGCTATGGAAGCCGGGCACACTGGTTTAGAAAACGAATGGGTAGCTTTGGTTGATGAACTGCGAAAACGAGAAATAATTGTTCAGTAGACGTATATATATATATATATATATATATATATATATAGTAAGAACCTAAACGATAGCGATTCAGTTACATCATGAGTGTGGACAAGTTCGGACGGTATTCCGAGTTTGGAGTAAAATCTGGATATAGTGAAAAAAGAGCTGGGTTTCCATTAACACCTGATGGTAATTATAATTTTGAAGGAAAAGTAATTCAAAATGTTGGTGATCCGCTTTTGTCTTCTGATGCGGTTACGGTACAATACATGGATAAAAGAACCCCAACTGTACACGAAGATCATTGGGGGTTTTCCGGTAAAAGGTTAAGTAATATACAACATCCCGTTTATGATGGCGAAGCAGTAAATTTAGCTACTCTAAAATTGTTAACGATTTACCAAAGGAATGAAACTGACACAAGCTATGATGTAAAAAAATTAAAATTATCAAATGTAGGTGATTGTGAGCAGGATGGAGACGCTGTAAATAAGAAAATGTTTGATATTGTACACAAGAAATGGACTACGGAATATGAAAAACATTTGGAAAGGTTTGGTGCAGCTCTATTTCATTATATCCATCGGGCTTCAGGAAGAGCTGCAGCTTCAGATGTTGACAGCTACAATTATTTAGACTGGAAAAATATACACAATCCAGAGAAACCTAATCAACGAGATAAACCGTCTGAGCCTTCTAAAGTCAAGACATTAGGAAAGGATGATAAAGTGAATGTGATTAATGAACCAACAGAAAACAATGAAGATTACATAAGAGAAAAAAGAATTTAAAATACCCATGATAAGGGACAAAGCATCAGTCATATTCGAGAGATGATACAGAGAGGATGATGGAATCCAATATTACTGCGTGGAGTTTAATATCTCAAGAGCTGAGATTTCCCCAAGGAGTGTTGACAGATGGTTTTGTTCAACGGTTTGATAGATATATGGATTGGGAACAACTTTCCATACACTACCTCTTTACAATGACTATGTTAAGAATTTATTTTCACAGAGTTAACTGGATCCATATTTTACAAAGACAACAGTTTTCAGAAGACTTCCTCGTAGATATGACATCAAATTTTAATAACTGTTGGGAAGTAATAAGTAAATATCAAAATCTCTCTGAGAATTACATTGACAATTTTAAAGATAAACTAGACTGGGATGTGTTATTCAATTACCAACGATTAAGCGGCAAGTTTCTAAGGGAACATGACAACTATTTAAAGTTTATTCATTTTACCGAAGACAACGATACCATCACCAGCGGAGAAACATCTGGAACATCTTCATTTACACCTTATTTCCATTTTTACTACTTTTATTTAATATGTATACATTTAATTAATAAATCCATTTCTATATAATAAATGGATTTTAAACAGTATATAATACAAGAAACCAAAACTGATATTACATTCATTGTGAAATATTTATAGAGTGCACCTACTGATTGTAGGTTTTGCTATAAATAGTCATGTCGAGGGTTAAACGCATCAGTCATAATCGAGAGAGATTACGGAGAGGAAGGGGAATAGCATCAACAGCATTTTCTCTATTGAGTAAACCGGTTGGAGCTATAGTTAACAAGGCGATTGATTTATTACCTGTGGAATTACATTTACCTGGAGGATATCAATATTGTGGTCCTGGAACCAAATTAAAGAAACGACTTGCTAGAGGAGATCCTGGAATAAATAAGCTCGATCAGGCTTGTAAACAGCACGATATAGCGTATTCCAAATTTGGTGATACTAAAAATAGATCAATAGCGGATAAAGCACTTGCTGAGAAAGCTTGGCAAAGAGTAAAATCTAGTGACGCAGGTATTGGTGAAAAAGCAGCGTCTTTAGCAGTAACAGCAGCAATGAAAGCAAAAACTACGTTTGGAGGAGGAAAGAGAAGAAGGCGTGGGAAAAAACCCGCTAAGAAACAAGGAGGTAATATCAGAAGAAAACGTCGATCTACCAGTGGTAAAGCTAAAAAGAAACCAACAATATGGTCAATGATAAAAAAGGGAGGAGGATTATACCTAAGGCCGTATCGTGTGTATTAAATAAGAAAGAACAATTAATAATTAAAAACAAAGAATTGACCAATGAAGAACTGATTACATATGCTTCTTGTTTGAAAATCCCATTTTTTAGAGGAGTATTTATGAAAGATGAATTACCGGTTAAAATGTGGAAAAATGAGACTGGTATTGTAAATTTGGATAATAGTGAAGGATTAGGCACTCATTGGGTGTGTTACAAGAAACTTGGTAAAACCATTTATTATTTCGACAGTTTTGGAGACCTTCCACCACCGAAAGAACTTCAACAATACTTTCGTGCGGCAGAAAACGTTTTTTACAATCATACAAGAAAACAACCTGATGATACATCCATTTGCGGTCATTTATGTTTAGACTTTTTAGCTAAAAGTGTTAGTCAACTTTAAGATGTCTTCGTATACAGTGTCATTAACCGGTAACTCATGTACTTTGCGCAGTATTCTGTTTCCAGCGCTACGTTTGCAAAAAGGAAGACTATGGGAAGCCGCATTATTGGATTTAACAACATATAACTCTATTCCAAACGTTAGTGAAGGAATTAATAACAAAATACATTATTACAAGACAAAAGATGATAAAGGAAAGTATTCAGCTTTGGAAGAATTCAGTTTACCAACAGGAGCTTATGAAATTGATAATATAAATGAAGTTATACAAAAACATATGGGAAAAGAAAATATAACGATAAAAGGCAATAACAATACAATGAAAGCCGAAATTACGTCTAAGTATTATATTGATTTTAGTCAAGAACATTCAATTGGTAGTTTATTAGGGTTTTCTAAGGAAACAAAAGTTTTAGAACCTAATAAAACTCATTCTGGGAATAAAACTGTGACGATCATCAAAGTTAATAGCATAGACATTACATGTAACATTATACAAGGATCCTACAGAGATGGAGAAAATCGTCATATATTACACACATTCTACCCATCAGTTGCACCAGGTTTCAAGATAGTAGAAAAGCCTCAAAACCTTGTGTACCTACCGTTAAACACCAGTTTCATTTCAGACATCGTGCTGAACATAGTGGATCAAGACGGAAACCTTATTGACTTTAGAGGAGAAGCTATTACTGTAAGAATACATATAAAATCATCCGCTTAGACAATGGGGTTATCATTTAAAAAGAGAGAGCCATCCAGCAAAGAGGTCAGTAGCTCATCAGCTGTAGAAGGATTAACAAGTGACAACATTCGTTTTCTAGAAGAAATTGGATTAAAGGTCATTAACAATGGATATACTGGATATAGCGCAGGGTCCAACATTCGACGAGACCTTATGGGAAAAGGAATATCACACGCACAACCCTTACGCTTCGTCCAAATTAAACAATAACGATGAAATTAGGATTCCTATACAACAACAAGACATTTATACTCTTCCATGCGAAAGTTATTTATATATTGAAGGAAAAGTAACAAAAACTGATGGTACTGCTGGAACCACTGTTCCGTTCATAAATAATCCTATGGCATTTTTGTTTGACGAGATTAGATATGAAATTTCGGGAGTTACAGTCGATTCAACAAAAAAGGTTGGAATTTCCAGTACATTGAAAGGATTAGCGTCTTTAACACCAAATGAGAAGAATCTGTTAGCTGTTGCAGGATGGGTTGCACCAGACAAAAGTACATTCGCTCCTGACTCTTCGGGAAACTTTGATTTCTACGTACCTTTAAGATTACTCCTAGGATTTGCTGAAGACTACAGAAGAATAATAATAAATGTAAAACAAGAACTAGTTTTATTAAGATCATCAAACGATAATGATATTATTAAAGCAGCTGCTGGAACAACTGATGCCAATTTAGACTGGAAATTAACATTAGACAAGATTGTTTGGAGAGTACCACATGTGCGACTAAACGATGAACACAGGATTACATTATTAAGAAAGTTAAAATCAGATCGAGACATTGTAATGCCATTCAGAAGCTGGGAGTTTCATGAATACCCCGTTTTACCTACAACACAACGGCATACATGGACTGTAAAAACTTCTACTCATTTGGAAAAAGCGAGATATGTAATATTTGGATTACAAACGAAGAAGAAAAGTATAATAACTGAAAATGCTGGTGAATTTGACCATTGTAAATTAACAAACTGTAAAGTGTTCCTGAATTCACAATTCTTTCCCTACGACAACTTTAATATTTCTTTTGATAAAAAAAGATACAGTGTTTTATACGACATGTACGCTAGGTTCCAAAATTCATATTACGGCAAAACAAATACACCTCTACTATCTCCCGTACAGTTTGAATCGAAAGCTCCGATTGTTGTAATTGATTGCTCCAAACAAAATGAATCTGTAAAATCGTCTAGTGTTGATATAAAAATAGAAATGGAATTTCAAGAAAACGTACCTGCAAATACATCTGCGTATTGTTTAATTTTGCACGATAAAATTGTTACATACACACCGTTGACCGGTATTGTAAAGACAGTATTGTAAAACGTTGTACCACCACCGGCACCGCCACTGTCGCTAACCTATAAATAGCGGAGCAACAATGCAGGTCTTCAGTTGATCGTCTATCGTCGCATGGGTAACATCTTCTACAAAATGAGTTCTCCATCTGTTGTACAAGGTGATGCAGAGGTAGCACCGTTATTGGAACGTGATAATACTAGTGAAACAGAAATCATCAAGGAAATAACTGCATTTTTAAAGTTTGGTAAAAGAGATAGAGAGGAGGAAATTAATGCAGACCCATCAAAGGTAGTACCAAAGAGGAAGAAGAAAGTTGAAGAGAATATTCCTCCTCACATTTTAACTGAAGTTTTTCTGCGAATCTTTTACCCCATCTCAGCATGCATCAGTAAAAGTGTATCAGTTGGATTGATGAAATCATTGGATTATTCCCCTACAGTAATACTACACCATGGAACAAAAAAGGTTTTATTTTCGCAAAATGCTTGGGAGTCATTTTTGAAACATGTACATTTAATAGAATGTTATTTAACTAACAGTTTGTGTGGAAGGAAAACACATATTCGACTTTTGGATTGTGACAATGAAATCGATATTGTTAAACATCGTGGACAACTACAAGTGCGAATTAGAGACTTGACTCAACATGAAAATAAGATTCTACTGTCACGTGAAGAATTCTACGTTTTAAACTACGCAACAGAACCTATTACAAGGTACATGAGACAGTTGGTATTTGCAAGCGCTATTATTAAAGAATATTTGGTCGATACTTTGGAAAAACAACCTGATAGCACCATCGTGTACGGACCTGTGGATACATCTATTTTTAATAGAATACCTCATGAAGTTTGCATGTGGAGAAAGTTAAAGGATTTTGAACCACTTGTAGAAATCGCTACAGAAGCTACAGAAGAAACAACACAGGAAGAAGAAACGGAGAAACAAGAAGAAGAAGAAAACGAAACACAAGAAGAAGAAGAAGTTAAAAAAGACTAAAGTTTGACTTTGTAAAGAAGAACACACGTGGGGTAGGCCTATTGGGGACGGTGCCCACGTTAAATATACACCAACGCGCCTGCAACTGTACGGCCTGGTATTTAACCTACCGTGGTGTGGAAAACAGTTTAGTTGATCGCTAGGTGTCATGATGAGCGGAGGGGATGAAGAAGTGAGTGTAAAGCCTTGTGTAATAGAATTTCAAGCATTTCGAAATAATGATGATAGGTTTATTATCAAGGAATTAGTAATTTTAGACTTGCTTACATTTGTAGCCTACCCATTCACGTTTGAAGCTCCTTTTTCTTTTAACAAACTTAACACCAAAGCGAAAAGTACAAACAAATGGATAACAAACTACTTTCATCACATACATTGGTATGAAGGATTTATAAGCTACAGTAATCTGCACAGTATTATGTTTAACTTTTGCAAACAATATTCACATATATACACAAGAGGATTAGAAAAAAAGAACTGGATACAAAAGTACACGCACGGTGATGTTTTCGATATAACTATCAGTAAGGACTTTAACATTAATCTCGGTAATATTTGTGTCGCTGCAAAAGATCTTAAACACGGTCAAACAAACTGTGCATTGTACAACGCATATCGTTTGGCTGCTTATTTGAAACAAACGCAGGAATGTGGTGGGGGTAGCGGAGAACAGAAATGTGGTGGGGGTAGTGGGGCCTATAAATACGAGGAGGCAGCACCGCTCCAGCACGAGTATTATTCGAGACTCCGAAGAGGCAACACCACAACCACCACTGACGAAGATGACATCACAACAGTTTCTACAAACACTGGTTGATCAATTCAACACTCATTCAAAATCCGACCTTCTGCTAACTAAAAAGTGTTCAGAACTAAAAGAACAAAAACACTACATTATTCATAACATCAAGAAAGTGGAAACCACACATGGAGAAGCAATTCTAGTTTCATTGAGCGAAGGACCTTTCACTCCAGGAGATGAGCCGAAGTTTCAAGTATTTCTTCCAAAACGATTTGTTCAACTGCTACAAAATGAAGATTTGCGAGATATTCAACCGGGGACGTTGTATTTGGTATCACACGGTGTAAGCGGCAACAACTCGACGGAACTCACTCTGCACATCACGCATCCTTGTACATAATGTCTTTGTTTGTATTTTTCTGTTTGTATTTCTAGGCATCAATGTTAGACTTAAGCTTATTGTATTGTAAAATGTTTGTTTAATAAAGAAAATATAAAAAAATAAAAAAAAATAAAAACAGCAACACAGCAGTATATTATTTTATATACTGCTGTGTTGCTTTTTTTTAAAATTCAAATGGATGACCTTGAACTTTCATTCAGGGTTAACTTATGAAGAGGTATAAAAGAGAGGGAGCAGTGAAGTTAGTCTCAGTCTTGTCTAACACACGCTGCAGCTAACATGTCGGTGTCACCTATGAAAAATTTATTTTTCGATAACAATTTGAAGACATATTGTTGCGAGTTACAATGTTTTAAAATACCAGGCGATCAAGTTGACGGGAAAGCTTGTCGTAAGTGCAAGTGTTTCAGCTATTGCATATGTAGATGTAAAACGTATCAAATGAACCGACAAGATAAACTACAAGAATTACGCCGAAGGATTGCATTACTGTGGCGGCGAATGTAGTAGCAACCAGCTGCCACCTGCCGCCTGCCATCTGCTGTCCGCCATCTTCTCCGCCCCACCACACTTTTACCCCCACCATTTTGTTTGATACCAGAACGCTAGCTAGCGAATAGTCAGTACACCTCCGGCTCTCGACTGGTGAACATCGAGTGCTCTTCACAAACGTAAAACATTGTATTAAAATGTCCATTAAAATTAGGTGTATTCATTATGACTCTATTCATCTGGCGACTTTCCAAGACCTCGAGGTTTTTAATGAAGAGTTAAGACTTCTCATTGCGTCCGGTTACGATTTATCTTTGAAACTTTACGCATCAAAAAACAACATGGACTCTGCGCAGGGATCGAAGTATCTACCGTCTTTCTTCAGAAAACAAAGTGATGGCCGCAACTCGTCCGGATCAACAACATCGATGACAACCAACAACGGGGAACTATTGTAAACATGAATTATTGTAAATAAAGTAATATTTGTAATATGAATTATTGTAAATAAAATAAAGTAATATTTGTAATTGTTCTACCTCGCACTCGTATCATTCGATTGCTTCATTCGATAATTTTCATTTGATATTTTATCGAATTAAAACTATCGAATCACAATCGGATTTTACGCGTGCGAGGTAGTACTTTTTTAAAATTACCTCCCCGTAACCTTGAACTTTGAACTTTAACTCATTTCGTCACAAAACCGCCTACGTCACTGGCTCAGCCTCAGATAACGTATTTTATCACTCAGCGCTTCCGGTCACGTGACCGGAAGCCATAAATCAAGTGAGCCAGCACCCGCAAACCCCCACTACTCAACTACAATCTCCTGCTTTGTTAAATTGAAATATTTCCTTTGTGTTTGACATTTTCTCTCATGGTAATTATAATTTATTTAAACATTACCAAATTTCATACTTTCATCTGGGACCTTTCTGTAGTCTCTAGATCTTATTCGTACACAGGAGAGCGTCCGAATTTGGGTTGAGGTCTAAATTCTTGCAAGCATTGTTTTAAGTCCTAGGGAGTGTTTTAGTGTAGCGGGAACAGTATAAAATAACACTTAAGGTCCTGCCCGTTTCTCAGTTATAGGGGCAGCTCAAACTGTGAGTCAAATGCCAGCGCATAAACGTGCTTTCTCACTTGGAATGTCTGCTCAGTAACAATTTATTTATTTTATTTTACGATAGTAATGTTTAAGGTCAAAAGACGAATTAGTGAATATGGTTAAAGACCTTTAACGCTAATATTATCTGTCTAGTTCTCACAATTAGAGATATATCCCTCTTTAGTATTGACCTTAAAATTACGCTTTAATTAAGGTCAAAATTTGCGTTACTTTTAGGAGTATATACTAGGAAAAATATTTTGCAACCTCTATAATTTTAATTTCTGATTTCCGTCCGTAATTTCAAGATAAATATTGTTGATTCGGATTTAAAACAACAGTTTTTTGGGGGGGTTTAGTGTTAGCCTTGTCAATAAAACTATTTTCATTTAATGTTGCCACTACTTGTGAACTATTTCGTCGTATTCTAGCCTAGTTTAAATGTAGGTGACTCATTCAACATCTGTCAGTTGGACTTTGATTTTTAATGAGTGTGAATATTACAGCGTGGGCTATTTTGTAGCTTTTTACTATAAAAAAATAAAAAAGATTGTTATCTTTTAGTTAATTCCTAGATATACATTTCTAACTTTCATATTGCATGGGTTAACGTAAAGAAGTTAAATTACAGACCGAATGTTTGACCTTTTCATCTAATATCTGTGTTTACAGTGAACAATTATTATTGAACCAACAAGGATTTTTATATCAAGTCTTATAATTCTGACGTGAAGCCTTTGAAGTATTTTATTCCTATTGGTATTAAATACATTTATCAAAATTGCAGAGATGTTTACTTATTCAGAGAGAGCCAAAATACTATTTCACAGTCTGATTCCATCAAAGCCAGCGTAAAACGAATGCATGATGCATTTCATTCGTAGAAGTGCTAGTAGCTATCTCGCAATGTGTTTTTTTTCTTTCATTCAACCTTTTAACCTGACTTTCTTAATAACTTGTTTTGTCTTCCACTTTTGTCATAGTATAATGTAGATTGTTAAATAACCTATTTGTTTGATTTATTCATAAATATTAGTATGTAGGTATAAGTAAACTACGTGTATTTTTAAAGGGCCAATTTGCATTTTGCAATTCCAATATCGTCTATACTAACTTTACCCCATACTTAAAACTCCTCTTAATTCATACAAAATGTATTGTTTTTTCCATCTCTTTCCATTGGTGCAAACTGTTTCAGCAACATGTTTGGGTGTTTTTTACTCGATAAAAATATTGTAGATCAACGTCGAACGCGACGTTTAGCATTTTTGTGCACAACGTATAGTACAGATAACTCCCTCCTATGCAGTGGCATTATTATTAAAATATAGATTTTTGTATAAATGTAAATAAATAAATGTAATAAATTATGATGATTTTGATGCACCTTGGTATGTAGGTCTAAGTACACAGTATAACAATGTTTTTTTTATATTTTATATTTAATTTTGATTTTATTTTAGCCCAATAAAAACAACAAAAATTAAAAATCCCTATCTTCTTAAAATAACGATTTCACGATTTTTATTTGTGTGTCTATCTACGCTAGTGGCATTTTTTTATGTTTTGATATGGAACGGTCCAAACCCTGGTCTTGTTACTATCTAAGGTCGACCTGTTCTTAGTAAGCATCATTAATTAATAGCCCAATGACAAATGGCAGCTAGGTCCAGTTTCGAACTGTCTAAAAATGTTGCAATTTTGATCAGGATCGATCTGGCGATCCTCGGATTTTAATTAGAAATATATGGGACATAGTGCTTTAGGTCTCCAATGAAATTTCAACCCCTAGTATTTCTAGGAGAATTCAAACTACACAATCATAGGGTTTCAAAAAGTAAGTTTTATGTATGAGTATGCATGTATTTTTAAACGATCATGGTATTACTTGTAATAGAGGATTTTAAATTACTAACGAAGTTAAATTAAAAATTCATTGTTTCTGACAGGAATGTTAAGTTAGAAGATTCTAGTTTAATAAGTTGCTGATGTTGAATTATTCAACAAGCTCTCTAGATCTCAAGGATTTCTAGAGTATCAGACGTCGTAGTACTGCAAGAGTTCGTCGGTAATAAGATTTTTAAATTAAATTATTTGTTATTCCAATCATAAGTGTGTCTAGACTAAAGACGATTATGATATATTAAAGTTTGGGTTTTTCATATTAAGTAACCTATTTAGCTTTCTTTGTTTTATTTCAAAATGTGGCTTAAATCGTCCCATCGTTGCAATTTCCAAATTGTCCTAAAAAATAACAAGGTTTATTAAATATCAAATGTATATTGTTTTTCTTGAACTGCACGTTTCTATAAGCAATATGTTACTAACAGAGCTAATATAGTGTAATTCATAATAATGTTTTTGCAATTTTCATTTATAAGAATCAATATAGCTATATTTGAAATAACACCATGTTTATTAAAACTAAAATTAAAATAATTGAAATGAAAATTAAATTTTAAACATGTTGTCTTGGTTAGCTATTTGCTAGGGTATATCAATACTTATAAGAAACCATTCGCTCACAGGCTTTTAATATCAAGTTCTTATCTCGTTGGACAAAAACAAAACCACATGTCAGACAATACGCGAGTCTCTATTAAGCGTCCATTCATGCAAAACCCAATATATTCTACCTTCATCAAGACAAATGTTATAATGCAACACCACCCTAACATATTAAAATATATGTATAAAACAACGTATTTTTTAATACTTAAGTTAAATGCACTAGTTAAGGGTCCTCAAGTATATGTGAGGGTATGATCCTCAACACTCTTTTTCAATAGTTAACTTGAAAACTAACTACATTTCATACATTTTATTTTTAACAATTCTACAAATTATTATAATAATAAATAGTAAGTGAAAGGAATAAATAAATCTCACGATAAATAAGAATTATAAGAAGACTTATCATAAATTATTAAAAATATTTATGTTCAACGGTTTTAATGGTACGATAAATTTAACTTGAGAAAAAATTGATCGGATGGAGGGAGACGCGTAGCTGTGTGTGTTTAATGGAGTATATACGTCCTAACCACGACATTGCCTCGAAAATCTTACATTCTCGTTTTGCCATCATTTTATCAAAGTAATTAGATACAACAGCAAGCGGGTGGAGGAAGATGAGAGGTTACGTGTGTTTATTGGGAGTGTGTTTAACGTCAAGCCACGATATAGCCTCGAAAATCTGACATTATCTTTTTGCCAACATTCTGTCAACGTAAATAGATCCGGCAGCAAACGGATGGAAGTGACGCGGAACTATGTGTCGATAATGGAGTGGAAACGTCAAGCCACGACATGGCCTCAAAAATCTGGTACTCTCTGTTTTTTCCAAAACCCCGCAATGTAACTGGATACAACAGTCGGAAGATGGTGGGTGACGCATAGCTGTGTGTGTTTAATGGAGTTGAAACGTCAAGCCACGATATGGCCTCGAAAATCTGACATTATCTTTTTGCCAACATTCTGTCAACGTAACTAGATCCGGCAACAAACGGATGGAAGTGACGCTGAACTATGTGTCGATAATAGAGTGGAAACGTCAAGCCACGACATGGCCTCAAAAATCTGATACTCTCTGTCTTTTCCCGAAATCCCGCAATGTAACCGAATACAACAGTCGGAAGATGGTGGGTGACGTATTGCTGTGTGTATTTAATGGAGTTGAAACGTCAAGCCACGATATGGCTCGAAAATCTGACATTATCTTTTTGCCAACATTCCGTCAACGTAACTAGATCCGGCAGCAAGCCAATGGAGGTGATGCGGAACTATGTGTCTATAATGGAGTGGAAACAAAGCCACGATATGGCCTCGAATATCTTACACTCTCGTTTTGCCAATATTCTTACAATGGAACCATGTACAACAGCAAGCGGAAGGTGGGGACACGAAGCTGTGTGTGTTTAATGGAGTAGAAAAGTCAAGCTACGATATGGCCTCAGAAATTTGATCCTCTTGTTTTGTCATCATGTTTTCCACCACAAAATTGACACCGGAAATGTGTATACATTAATTCTAATTAATTGTAACACACTCTTTTCTATCTAGTAGATAGCTCTTGAACCATTCATAAGCTGTCCCCCTAATACCATTGTTGTACAGCTTTTGTAACAGAATACTGTCATAGAAAAATAAACCAGGTATAGAAGTGTCACGTAATGCTAAAATTTGCTAAAACAATATTTTTAACTCAACCAGCCAGATCATACGAGGCGCTGCGAGAAAAACCAGCCAAGCGACGTTGCCTATCTGTTCGCTCCAGCCAGCTGGCTGGCCGGCCCAGCCGGTGGGGAAAAATTCCCTCGCCCTGCTTGGAGCTTCTCGTATTGAGTGCAGAGTTTGCGCGCTCTTCGCATTATCTACTTCGCTGGTTTGGTTCCTATTCAATGATGCTACAGATGTTATCGCAATGTTAATTTATTGATTTACCAATTTTAAAAATGCATTTCAAATCTTTTGGGAAACCGGTACGTTTAATGTTGACTGAAGTTTTCTTTAAACATTGTTTAGTTCGAGTATAGTTTTAGTTGTTTTAGTATATGGGTTTCGCGTCAATATTAAATTTAAAAGCTTAAGCTCTGTCTGTATGTTTTATAAACATACCCTGATTTATAAAAAATGGTTACAGAAAATAAGTAAAATCATAATTATAAAAGTTAATTATGTTTCACGGTAAATTGTAATGCATTTTATAACTGAATTTAATACTTAACGGTAACTTGTTCCTATGTAAATAGGTAATTTGTTCAGATTATTTATAGTAAATTATTAGGGCATCGGCTGCTAATTTTTTAACGTTTTATATACATTTTAAAATGTAAATGTGCTTTAAATTCAAGTAGGCTAAGTCCTGCTTAGAAATTCCCTTTTAATGTAAAAGAAGCTTCATTTAAAAATCCGTTTATTTTTAATAATTTTAAAAAGCAAATAATTTATTTTGTAAGCGAACGGAGCAACCGAGGTATTGATAAAATAAATAATTAAAATAAACTTTATGTTTTGTATTATGTCGCGGTAAGAATGTCGCGGGAAGAAGTACATCGAGATAAGCGCACATTTAAAACAAATAGCAGGATTCACTATTATTTTTTTACGATTTTGTAGTTGATACGGCATTTTTGACAGAAACAATAAAATTGTACAGAAAATCTCCAAGAGGGCTGATTCCAAATAGGAATCAACGAATCAATCTATAACGTTAAATTTAAAACTACAGTATTCATCAAAATAATATGAAATTTGTTTTCATTGTGTATTGTGTCAACGTACCATAGTACAAGAGCCCGAGTCTACAGCAGAGTCCAGTGTTTGAGCTTTACAATACCGTTTGAATACTTAAACCAATTATAGTTTTGCACGATACTGCGTTAATGCGCAAAAAAGACCTGTAATTTCAAAGATGAAAACAAAACCACTGGGTTGGTGGCAATGACTTAGCGGTTGACAATGGGAGAAGAGGTGTGTTGGGGGGTGGGGACAGGCTATCAGTGCGAATCCTAAGAACACGTACCTGTACCTATCACGCGTATCTGTCTGTAAACGATGCCACCAGGGCTGTTTCCCTGACTGTAGGCAAACCGCTACCTGGGTTTTTGAAAAATCTTTTGTAGTGGTTTCGATAACATTGTGTTTTGTTTTCTTCGGTCCAGAATGTTTAAACAAATTTGTAGCACCAAATACAATGAAGGAATAGGCTAGCAGTGATAGGCTTGTTATAGTCAGAAAATACCGAGCGGTATAACACTGACAGATTAAACACGGTAAGTTATGCAACACATTCAGCTAGTGTATTACTAAAATGTTTAAATTATTTTCATATTTGAGTAGGTAACTACACAGGTTCAGACAATTTACCGGTGGAAATAAAGGTTTTTGCAGGATAGAAAAGAAATAGTACTGCAACTGAGATGCTGCCCTTACTGCCAATTTTAATGGGCCCGTTGTAATTAACAGCAATATAAAAATATGTTTTACTATTTATGCAGAAATCTTGCGAAATTGGTTATTTTAATATAAAAAGGTTAACGTTAGGTAAATTAACCTGTTTGTAAAGGCTGCTTAGTGTTATATATGAAATATGAGTTTTTTAGCGAATTTCCCCTATAGGGAAGAAGCTATTACCGTAGGTCTCATGGTAAGACTTAAGCCCGAGACCATGATAACTTTTCATTTTGAGGTCCCCAGATGCCAAAAACACCATTCGTTAAAATTTGTATAATGTATCCCAATACACCCAATACCCAATATGTGTGTGTGTGTGTGTGTGTGTGTGGGTGTGTGTGTGTGTGTGTGTGTGTGTGTGTGTGTGTGTGTGTCCCCGTAAGTACGATAACTCTTATAAAAAAGATCCGAACATAATGAAATTTTGTACAAATGTTGAAAGTACCATTTATTTGAACGAGTTCGAAAACCAGACGAATCGCACCATCCGAAGGGGGTTTTTTGGGGGGTTTTGTACCCCAAAAATGTTTTTTTTGCGGTTTTCTCATGTAATTTTTATTTAAATCAAATTTTAATTTTCACCATTGAATTCAGCATAAAAAAACAAACAATTTGGTACGTTGATCACTGCTCTACATCAATTGGTTACTGAGATATTGAAAGTGCTAAACACAGTACGTTGTCTAATGTTATTCTTATGGAGAAAAAGAAAAATTGTATATTTTGCTTATTTATGAACATAAACTGACGAAATTTGGTATCTTCATCTGGTTGTGGTTTACTGTTGTTTGCACACAAAACATTTGTCACCTATGGTTCCCGTAGCAGCAAACCTAGGTACTTGGTCCCCATGTTATTCTTATGGAAAATAATTAAAATGTTATATATCGCTTATTTATGAATGTATATGGCTGAAACTTGTCTGTGACTTCACTAAGATGAGTTCTATTGATATCTGCATAACAACCCATTATTTTGTGTTCCTTGTTGGCCAACCCGCGTACTCATCCCCAATGTTATTCTTGTGGATAATAATTAATAGTTTAAATATCGCTTGTTTGTGAATATATTTCTTATGAATCCTGATAAGTGTTTTAATGTGTTATGTTATATATTCGTTGGAAATTCGCTGAGTATGCAGGTTTGCTGCAACGGGGGTATTTTCCGTGTTTGTGACTGTTTATTTTATTAGTGTTAATTGTTGACTTCGAAGCCTGAAATCATCGCACTTAACTGGTACTAAGGTGGGTGAGTGAAGGCTATTAAATAGCACCGTGAATATTGTGTCGTTGCAAACTTAAGTTGGATCACAGAAAGACTATGGATCAGAGCTTTAAAAAATATATGAAATCTCTTTGAAAACAAATAACTTTTACTCATGCAAATTATACTTCATGAATGTTAATTTAAAAATTAGAAAACTGCTAGAAAACATCTTTAAATAAAAAAATATATAAAGTAGGTAAATAAATGCTTAAATGAATTGGAAGACAATGTGCTCTTTCAAAGGGTCAAATAAATTCAATGTCAACCCTATTAATAAACAGTACTTTAAATATGAATAGTTTACATTTCAAACTACATATATTATATAAAATCAAACACAGTCAATTAATTGAATGCTTTATTTCAAACGATATACACAATCTGAAGTACGCAACAACTTAGGCAACAATCAACACTCTAAAAACCTTAGTCGAATCTACAAAAATCTCTGCATAATCAAACGATTATACTGGTGGGTTTATTTAAGAAATATCTTCTTAATATATTAATACTTGAGGTCTATAGAACCAAACGAATTACATTTAACGCTTGGTTTGTCTACTTTTGCAATCGTTATAATAATAATAACAATAATACTTTAATGACCGTTGTTGTAGCAAGAAACTACCATTGAAGTAAGTAAAATTTGTAGGTGTGATTTTTTATATAATGCATTTTAAGTTGGCCGCAGTTTATCTTAAACATAAAATCTTCTCCAAACAATAGTTATTCGTCATTTTTTATAAAGGATTTATTTATTAAAGAACATTACTGGGCATTCAAAAAAATCGCAAAACATATCGGAAATGCATATTTGTAAATATACTGAAGTCATTTTATAACAATTATATTAGAGGTAATTTAGAAGGCGATTAAAGGAATATTGAAAGGTCCTACGCCTGCGATACATTTTATGAGACGACGCAGGATAAGAAAGTAAGATATTTTTAAATAATCCTATATCTTAAATTTATTTAATTTTAACTAATTTTCTGAGATCCAGGCACAATCCTCATATTGAATTGATTTCCAAGATATATTTTGTCATTGTGCAAATAGGTATTTAGTTAGAACAATATTGTTTAATGTTTTCATTTGTTAATATTGGAAATAAATAGTTTTTTTGACGTTAACAGTTATTAATTCTACAAAATTTGTATGATGTAAAAGAGACATTTTATTCGGATTTATTATTGTACTAGTAATACTTCTATTAATGTACTAGTTTTATAACAACTTTATATTAATGATTGTTCTTATCAATATTGGTAGTGAGCTGGATTATATTGGTCAGCTGCCTTTGTCTCTCTATAGTTAGCAAAGAAAATCGTATAATAAAATGCAATCCATTTTTTTATTGTAAAGATTACTAAAATGAATTAATTGGTATTTCAATAAATCATATCAATGCTCGACCTGCTCCCTGCTATAAAATGTGCGTGTCCTTTCTGAATTAGCCCTTATCCCACCATCCACTAAAGATGTCCATACGAACGAGATAAGATCAAAATATCCAATGAAATGTATGTATTGTAAAAAAACTAACTAGGAAACCTTGTCTAGAGAGAATAGTTATTTCAAAACTACCAGCTGGTACCCAAGACATCGAGTGGTACTTCTTGGTTCCCGTTTGTTTTACGAGTGCTAAAATATTGTTACCATGGAAAAGGAAATGAAATCATAATTTTATTGGGTTACCGCTGAACACTTTAAATCCAGTAGGATGAAGCTCTAAGGTTTATAACTTTGGTTAATGGTTTGAAACATTCCTAGAGTCAACCAGAATAACTATGCAGTTTCATCGCAATCACATGAATTCTATAGGAACCATAAGAAACAATGAAAGAAAGAAAATCAAAATCAATTTTTATCAATATTATCTAAAAAATGAACGAATTTGTCAATAATTGTTTTAATAATCATTTATGATAATGATTGTTTTGCTTGCCTATACAATTAAAGGCAAATACAACAATTTCTGTAAGCTTTACTCAGCGCGTGAACATCGTTCGAGATATTTGCGAATACCGTTGGAAGGTTATAGTGTCGTGTAGCTTTTCAAAAATCCCTTATAATTTACAGGGCTACGCCCAAATGGCCTTCAAGGATCTAATGTAAATATTATAGAATAGCAGTAATCAGTTGAATTGTAAATTTGATTGCTATTTGATGTAACAAATGCTAGCGCAACAGTAAGGTAAGTTGTTTTAGGAACAATCTAAATACCACTAGTATAGAAACGCTTTTCAATGTTTACAAATTTAAACCAGGGATTATAGGGGGGTTTAAACTATAATGGAACGCAAATTTTCATATCAAGCATCCAGCACAAATACTAAAATATATAAATCGTATTTCCATTTTGGTACTAAAACAAAGCAATAGCATACTTACCGTTGTCAGCAACTAATTGATTCGAATTGGAGTATATGAATAAGGAATGTGTCGATATTTTTATCTCGTTCTGTAACTATCCGTATTGAAACCATCCGTTACTGTTCAGGTAAATCAAAGGGAGGAATAAATATTTATAATAATTTTACAGGTCGATACTTTGGTACTTCATAGAGAGAGAGAGAGTGAGAGAGAGAGAGAGAGAGAGAGAGAGAGAGAGAGAGAGAGAGAGAGAGAGAGAGAGAGAGAGAGAGAGAGAGAGAGTAGGGGGGACTTAAACCATTCCAGAATAATGTTAAAAAAACATGGGTTAAGATATTTAACAGTCAAACCAAAGGTCACAGCTATTTTCAAGACTTGAAAAGTAGTTTGACTTTAATGAAGTAGGCTAATAATTCATTGTGTTCTAAGTAACTGTAAATTTTAAATACATTATCATTGAACCCCATTTTTAGTATTCAAACAATACTAAATGCATATGTTTGTAAACATTTTTTTTTTTTAATTATACACTGACTATTTAAATATGATAAATTTCTTCACTCACTATTGTTTGCATTATCTCATGTTGTGTTTATTTCTGATATCGAAGGCACTGACAACGCCGAGGAAGTTTGTTACGGTTGATGATTTGTCACCTTTTTACCTCTGGCGTCTATGAAATGACTTCTCGTAGATATTACGAGTTCAAGTCTTATTTCTGAGTTACGTCAGTAACTGTTTATAACATATTCTACCCAAAATGTCAATTCAAACAATAGTATAGCAAAACACATGAGACACGCAGTTTTAAAATAAAGTGATTGGTAAAAGATTTACAAATTTAATAGAATCAAACCGAGAAGAGGTAATCTTTATTTGGTTTATCCAAAAACAATTGAAAACTAAATTTTGAGCCGATAAATATAATAGTTTATTTAAATTGGAAATTTAACATATGAACAAATATCCAAGAATATAAATCGTTTTGAGAGTTTGATAGTTTACACACTAAGCATTTATTACAACTAATTGTAATTACAACTGTTGAATGAAGGTGAGGAAATCTATATTGTATTTACTGTTTTGATTACTGTGTCATTTAAAATATAAATGCAACATAACAGTGAGTATCGTATATAATACTTCACGAACGTTTGATTTCACTTTAATATTTACGCTTCTTCGACCCTAATACTGATAAAGATTCAGTCTATTATCTTTAGTTGTGAGACAGTCCAATAAATACAAATAAAACAGTTTACTTAATTTCCTTAGTACCTATAATTTATAAACAGGATTTTTCATCACGTTATTTTAATTTGGAAATACATGTTGGTAAAGAAAAGCAAGAACTATGTTTCAGTTGACTGTCATAATCATTAAACATCACACTCAGAAAGATTATAAACCAGTAAAACAACAGTAATTGTCAGAAATATTCCAACTTTTTAATTAAATTTGTCACTATTGTTATGAATATTGTTTTAAAATAGTTGGAAGTAGCTTATTTACGAAAGCTAAATGTAAATACCTTAGATCTGTTACTCAATAATTAAGCTAAGTTAACCTTATTGTTAGGATATTTACGTATCTACGACCCTAATACTGATAAAGATTCAGACACTGCATACAACACCACATGTATATTTTAGTGGTGAGTATATTATCTTTCTAAATACATTAAACTATGTAATTACAGTCTGTTAACTGTCAAATTTTCTTTAATCAATAAATAGCTTATACCTTTAAGGTGTGGTTGGGGTCCAAACATGATTTATTTATGTATTTTTTACAATATCTTCACAGACGATAAGCCAAAGACTCTCCTGTTAGTGATAATGTGATGTAAACAGCCAAAAACCTTTCATAATGAAGCTACAAAATATCATCCATCTTCTACAATAGTGGAAGAGTTTTAATTGTGTTAATAAATCAGGAAGATTGTATTTGATAATCATTCGAATTTAAACATACTCATTGTTACTATAACCCTTTCAGCATACTACGATGAGTAAGTTCAAGAACGTTGTGGGACTTTAGAAATTTCACGTTTTAATATATATGCTTATTACTCAAAAACCAATATTTATAAGCATTGACGTTATGTAATACATTAATTAAAATTAATTTCCTTGGAAATATAAAAACGAATTTTGGAATAAATTCGTATAACATAATTTCCCAAGTAACAGTAGTTCTTTAATTGTAATTTTTTTTAGTATTCTCAAAACGTACGAGTTTACATATGATAATACTTGTTTTCCGATACCACTATTGATCGTTCAAAGTTCAACAAAGAGTTTAATCTTATTAAAACATGTTAAACAGAATTTTTCAATATTCTGTGATATGTATAATCATTTTCAAAATAGTATGAAATAAAAAATTTAAGAATCCAAGTTTAATAAAATAATATCTTTCTCCAAGTTTATCATGTAGTTGTTCTGGAAACAAGTTTTAAAGTAGACAAGTAACGCGGAACATAAACTCGAATTAAAACCATCACCGACAAGATTTAATTCTTAACGAGTTTTATTTACAAATTCAAATTGACAGCCTCAATTACTGACAGAAACTCTCTACGCTTTGTCAGAACTTTATAATTATCTCTCGCTCGGTTTGAGTTTAGAAGTTCAGTTTGAAAGATAAACTGGCATTGAATCTTGAATAGGCATGATTAGTAATTAACTTTAAATAAGTTTTGGTATAAAAATGTATTACATGAACAGAAATACAAAATGCTTAGGTCCCTATCCATTTTATTACAGCAATAAGACCGCACGAGTTTAAAAATCTTCCATCAACTGCAAAGGTCATATACAGTATAAGAACGTTTAACTGAAACACATGATAAAGTAAAAAAATATGTAGAGCGTACACGTTTTTATTCGATCGATTTCAATTCCTAAGTAATTAACTATTATCTCTACAACCCCTACACAATACATTATTATAGCCTGTCCTTAAGTTTAGTGTTGTATTTACTGAACTGAATATATATTAATATATTTGTTTTCAGTATCATGTTTCCAGTTTATCTTTAATTTGTTATAACACTAACGATTCGGAGTGGTTCAAACAACGTAGTTTCGTAAATATTATAGAAACAACACAATACAGAACAACACATCCCTTACATTTCAGTACATTTTCTTAAAAATCCCTTACATCCTTAAACTTTAACATTGCCGCCAATTCTTACAGTTACTTAACATATAAGTTTCCAAGTATGGTATGTGTTACATCACAAGTATACTTAAGTATAGGAAAATTAAAATTAGCATACAAAACAACTACGAATATAATTTATTAGTTAATATTAAATTACAGTGCAATATACAACCTACAGTGTCTAGTGTTTTAAACGTCTTTGTAGGGAGGCCAGGTTGTAGAGGGGGGACAAAAGTGCCCACTGGTTCAGTCATATAGAACACTTACCACAATAAACAACTGTTCTAGTGTATGATCCTGCCCGAATAAGGTAGGGACATTATAACGGTTTGAAAATAGTTCGGATAGTGATAATACGGTAAAGTATTGTCAATAAAGTTGTGACTTCTGAAACCGACATGGAGCAGTGGCTTGAATGCATCTTGTTCTACCGAAAACACATTCGTAAAGAAGTAATCATGATTGGAGGGATCGCCATTGGTGGCATCTTGATGTGGAGTGAGTAATACACCTTTTATGTATTATTTAAAATTTAAAATGTATGTTTAATAATGTATACAATTCATTAAACTAAATACATTTGGCTATTTCGTATTTATAAAATATAGAGTTTTGACATCTTAAAGATGTTATACTATCCCAGAAAGTTAAATTAACCCACTAATTATAAAACAAATTATAAACGTCATAATTTTGTACAAAATATATATATTTATCGTACATATTTTATGAATTTACATACGCTGCTTTTAATTAACACAGAGGAGTTATTTAATGAATTGCAGCTTAAATGTAAATCGGACTACTTTATTTAAATTATAGTTTGAACGATAAATGTGTCAAGGCAATAACACCTTAACAAGATTATTTTTTAAATCAAATTAAATCCTTAATTTATTATTAGTTATTTCATTTGATTATTGAATTAGGTTACAGTTATTAATTAAAACTAATGATTTAGTAAGGGTAATTGTTTATGTCAGAAACTGAATTAAAGGCAAAACGTTTATATACAAATGCTCGTTTAAGGAATTAACGAGCTTATCGTATTTAAATGTATACAAGGTATACTTGTGTGTATATAAGGCCTTTTATATTTTCATCAGCATCTAAAAGTAATTTCATCTACCAATAACTTGTACAGTTAAAAAAATGCATGTCCTTGTTCGATTATTTCATGTTTAAATATCTTTATTATTATTATCGGGATAATTAAACAACGTCTTACACTTCATGTTATGATTTAGGTTTACACTCTGCGTGCTTACAAGACGGTAAATCTGTTATGTATACTCACCGTCTTTAAAAATAGTTCAGTGTGAGAGTAAATATAATTAACTATGAATATTTTATTTTTACTTTTTGTTTAAAAAGTAACGATTTGCAAAACTGAGTTCATTTTGTATACGGTCCATCTCAAATATATAAAATATTGTGCGACAAACACCGTTTTTCGTAAAATCGGTACTGAATGAACCGTATACCGTATTTGTCATACGGTTGGTCATGGATCTTTTATTAAATGTAATAATTATGAAATAGTAATAACATGTAACGCTCCCAATGTTTCTTTAGCATTTTATGATATGGAATTGAATACCAGGGAAACAGTTGTTAATGAAATAAAAAAAAGTTCACATGAAAATGTTTAATTATTCTAAATTAAAAGTTTATTCAGATTGATTGATCAAGTAAGTATGTAGATTATGGGACACTCCCAGTTAAAATTAGAGTAAGTATGTAGATTATGGGACACTCCCAGTTAAAATTAGAACAGCGTTATCAAACTTGGGCATGCCTGAATAAAACATTTGATAAAATCTTACGAAGTTCCACCATGGCTGTCAAACATGATCAGTTTTGGTCATGTTTAGGGTTACGGGATAATCGAGAACCTCTGAAGATGCTGTAATAATAACTTTATATTCTTAACGCTTAAATACATCCTAAATATTTACAAACTGTTCAGTCTTACTGATGTAGATCACAAAATATTTTAAAACTATTTCCAAAACTAGTTCCTTAAGATTAATGCGACAGTTTGGTTTCCTTCAATTTGGATTCTCTAAAGTGACTATCTAAATGTTATAAAACGAAAAAAGAATAGTCCAGCCAGTGTTATACTGTGGGCCGACTATAGCTCTGACGCAATTCTGATAATGGTTCTACGAAACGATTTTGCGCATTTTGCTGAGGATATCCTCTTTCGTCACCTTGCCAGGTATTCTCAGAAAGGTATGCAAATTGCTTCACATCAAGAAAACTATGACTATTTCGAAGTTTTAATTTGGTCTGAAATACATTGAAAAATTCACATCATACATTTAAAAATGTAATTATTTATTTAAAGATTTGTTTATTGTTATTTTTATTAAATTAAAAACTAATTTTATGATCAAACAGCAAAGGTAAGTACAATACGCACTTATATTCCTGTGGTAAATCAATACATATGTTTTTGTAATTCAAATTTGCAAAATGGAAAACTAGTTATTAGGTTAAATGAATTAACCGATTAAGTAAATTAACTCGAATAATAAAATACAATTGGTGTTGGTAATTCAACGACTTTAAGGTTGGACTTTAAAGGTAGGTAACATTCTGACCTCCAAAAGCCACGACATATCTTTGCCCCATATAACCAGAGTCTTTATAAAATTGCCTTAACTTTAATTTTAACAGCTTAAAAGAGTTAAGGAAATTTATAAAAGAATCTTCCGTTTTGAAAATGGAAATTCAAATAAACCTTGACCATAAATAAATTATGTTAATAACAATGGATGCATAAAGAAAGACAGCCAGAAAAGAGAATGCTTTTTTATGATTAGTGTCGATGAAACATCTTTGAACCCAATTTGTAACCTTAAAAATCTAATTCGTCAACATTTAAGTTTTTTTTACAAGCAAAAAAAACATATCAAATATTGCCATCTGTTGAACCTTTTACGTAAAAACTATGGATATAAACAAATAATATTTTGATAGTCTAAACTGACCCAGACTTTTGTATTTTTCTTTGTGTTTCAGTTTATTGGAGACTCATTTTATGCTGTGACAGATCATTCCGAGAACTGATCAAAAATGGAAAGGAAAAGCAGAAGCTGATTGAACGCAAGGAATACCTTAGTTTGTCTCTTGAATCACTTTAGGTAAAAAAACAATGGTTCAGGGAACTGAATTGATAATTCGAAGCTGTTTGATATTAGGGAAGTTACCTTAAAGATGTAGAGAAATATTAAACAAAAATCAAATGCAGGATTACAAGAAGAAAAATCACCAAATATATATTATAAATATATTTTTTAAGTCCTCAGCTGGTGTATATTTTACTTTTACGCCTTTGCTTTAATTAATAGTTCGGTCATAAAATTGTAAATTATCATTTTTAAACATATTTAAAAGCCATGATCAAAGCTTTCTAATGTGATGTCAAAGTTATATGCACATTGTACAGGAAATGGCACAGGTCATTTATTCAAGGCGGAAATTTACCATTTTTGTAAATTGTCAAATAGAGGAAATTGATGCACTATTCTCCCAATAAACATTTCCGCTTTCATTTGTTTGCATATTTTAATGCAATTTTCAATGGCCTAGTACACCAATTGGAAGGGAAGCTATGACTTACACTACAACTTCTTGCATAATATTATTATATAAATAATAATAATATTTATTCATTTAAACTCTCACTTGTTAAGAAGGAGTTTGTACGTATGTGTCTCTGTTATATTTTGTATAGGTTGTGAAACTAGTAGATTTTAAAAAAAGTTTTGGTTTTGCCACGATTTGGTAGTTTTACTTCTATAATTTTATTTCTATAGTTATGTAAAACATTATTATGAAAAAGATATAGACAGTATGAATTTTCTGACATGGATATACTTAAAAATACTTTTAATCAGATCTATGTTAAACTTGTTACACAGTAATGTAGGAAGCGTCTGACTACGGACTAACAATGATGTAAGGCTAATAAGGATTATAACAAAACTTATTTTACAATAATGCTTTAGATACCCTTTAAGATAACTTTTGTTCCGGAATTAAAACGTATATAAATTTGCTTGCCTACATTATTGTTTTGATGTTTTTGAACTTAATCACAATAATTTAAAGAAATTCCAAATCTATTGGTTTAATTATTTTAATAGTTTTACAGGAAACCCATATATGTGCTTCAAGACACAACATAACATAGCTCAATCCCACCATCTCATGTGTTTCTGTTTAAAATCGTTTAAGTCCCAATTAAGGAAATTTCCTGTGCTTTGATATGGTGTTTACTCAAACTTAGGTGATTTTGAAACTAATATTTCTAAAGTGATGACCTCTCTGTGTAAATGGGACCTTTAAAGGGGAAAATGTTGCTGTAGAGCCTAAAATATATTGTCAAAAACAAAAATGAGAGAAACCCTTCGGTAAATATTTTGTAGTTTAAAGTTGTTAAGAAATAGTTATTTTAGCATATAAATTGCATTTAAATATGTTACATGCAAAATGTTACAGTCGAAAATAGTTTTCATTATCAAAGAGAACAATATCATGTCGAATTCTAGGTAAATAATGGCTAGATAAAAATCCCAAAGATTGAAAGCTGTTTATACTGTATAACAACACATATATCCAGTTAATTAATATAATACCATAACCATATGAACCAATTTACGTATGACGTGTTTTTCTGAATTTTACAGTTTATTGGAGATCCATCTTATGCTCCAACAAATCACTGACCAACTCAAAATAACAAAAGGAATAGTAGAAGCTGATTTAAAGCGAGGATGAGTCGAAAGTGCATTTCAGTAGAACATCGCTGGTATAAAACTCACTTTCAGGACCAAACAAATAGGAAAAAATTGTGATTACTATAAAAAAGTGAATTGATCCAGTAGAACGTGAAATACTAAATTAATCCTTCCTTTTTGTAAAAGATTTAAAGTATGCCAAAGAATTTAAATATTTTTACAGTATATGTATGAACAAAATATCACAGCAATTGTATATCCCTTAGTACCAAATTAAAAATATATTTCCAAAATAAAATGAAACATTTAGGTTTCCTAAAATTATAAATTAATATTGAAGCTACAACAAATTATGAAATAACAAATGTGTATAAATATTGCTTATGTCTTGGTAAAACAAGTAATTTATTTAAGATTTTGGTATTTCCATCGAAGAGATAAATAAAACATTATCGAATTAACAACTATTTTTAGATTATTTAGATATTTATAATTACTATTTAAAATTTTGTTGATACATAGGTATAATGTTGTTGAGCTTACTGTGATTTTAAAACATTAGTTGCAGAATTTAATGAAATATAAATTATAGAACAAAAGATATGCTAATTTATCACAACAATATAGGAATATCCTTTATTTATTTTGTCTATGTGTTACTACTATAAAAGCTAGTTTATTTTGGTATAAATTTAAAAGTTCTATGTTTACAAATATGAATAAACGATTATCTAGATTTTTACTGATAAGTGTTAAGGCTAATTAGAAAATATGTTGTAATTTGGTGTCTTCAAAACGTATTTATGTTTACAATCAGTAAATAACGATTCATGAAAAATTTCAGTTTTAGTTGCTTAAATATTAATTAGATGAGTTGCCTTTAGATACAAGAGAAACAAGAATAAAGTGGCTGCCAAGAAAGATTTCGTCATAATCTCGATGACACGTAATTCATAAGTTTATTTTAAACATAATTTCTTGTTTCTCTTACGTTTAAAGGTAATTAATCCATTATTTATAAATACACGTTTTGTTAAAAACATTTATATGTTGAATTGCGACTCCGTGGATGGGAAACAAGAAAACTACATTCAATCGAGTTAAAATTAAAATTATACGTTAATTTTAACTAAATAACTTTATGTTTTTTTTTTGTCTTTTAAATTACAGTTTTATATTAAATACTTGTTTGAGAAAATAAATTACCATTACATTTTTTACAATAACACCCAGTAATAATTACTCTAAAACGAGTTCTTAAAATTCATCAAAAGAGCACTTGAGGCTTGGATTATTCTTAGATTTTGCTAATTTATCTGTTTAACCCAATGGCGGTTTCAAAATTGTATTTTAGCTCCTGACAGCTTATTGTTAAATGTATATTGAAATATTTATTTAGATATATTGACCATTTATATGATTATACAAATTTAGCTGACCTAGTTATTTTTAGATTTTAATGGTGCCATAAGATAATAAGGCATGATAGTGATATTAGTAACACAATTTTGTCAAGAAAAATTACAGTAGATATCACTTAAAATGTTAAAATTAAAGCTAATGTCCTTAATTTGTTTAAACGTTCAATTATGATTTATTGTATCATATATTATATTATTTATGAAAAGTCACCTTCCCCAATTAACAAAACACCCCTCTAGCTGACTCTTGAGATTAAACTGTGACATTCTATAAAGGATTGCTCGTCTTTAAAGCTTCCACAAAACTATTTTAATATGCGAGATATTTACTTTCTATTACAAATACAAAACCACAAATTTGTTTTTAAACTTAGTTGTGCTAAATATACGAAAAGAAGGCTGATATCATAAGTGGTAATTTAATACACTTAATGCTTTACCTAACGTATGAATTATCAAATAAAATAATGAAGTTTAGAATATGTTTTTATGGAAAGGGATATTTTATGGGAAGGTGTATACACCAAATTTATTTATTCAAGCATAGATTATTCACTTTTCTTTATTATTTAAATTAATAATATTGTCGATATCCATCAAACTAAAATATTTAATACTAAACATCAGTCATCGTTCTGGAAACCATTGTATTCACCGCTAATCATTCACAAAAAGTACCCTCGGTCTTCAAAGTATAAAACCTGCTTATGAGTTCATAAATAACACTTTGTACTGTTCAAATATTTATTTTTTATAGTATTTTGTTGACTATAAAACATTAAGGGTATGGTAAATAACCACTAGAGTAGAGACTGTGTGTTATGTCAAGCAATTACTATTACTATTAAAAACTGCTGCTTAAGTTCAAGCAAATCTCCTAACTGTTTTATAATACTATTAAATGAACATTTTACACGAATCTTCCCTTGAAGCTCAAAGGTGAGTGCTTGACTTTTAATTAGCTCATAACATCCTTTGTAATCCTCTTGTTCTTTGTAAAACTGCATGCGGCTGTACTTGTACCAACAAACATTGTTCCCTTGATACTTCTCTTATTATTCTCTTATTGTGTGTGTGTGTGTGTGTGTAACTGTGTGTATACACACAGAGCTAGAGCCTTAACCAACAGTCCGATTTTTATGAAATTTGGTATGTAGGTACTAATCCACGATATCTCCAAGCATGTTTTACGTGTGTAGCAATGGATATTCAGGTGCCTTCAAAATAGGGATTTGTGTGGATGTTTTTGAAAACAACTTGTTTAGAAGATTTTCTATACATTCGACCGTGCTTTGTATTCTATATTTAGTAAATAAAAAGTAATTTATTCATTAAAGTCGGGCTAAAAGGGAGAAAGTATGTGTCAGTTTCCTGATACCGTTTATTATATTTATTTAAAGTCCATTCCCATATTAATTTTTAACCCTCTGTTTCTTATTTAAAGTGCAGATACTAATTATTTAGTATTTAGTAGTAAAAGCTCTTCTAATTCGTTAATACTGAAGTTGTGGATATGAATTATTTTATCAAAACATATTCTGATATAAGTATTTAGTGTTTTTGTAGTATCCCAATTAATTTTGCTTTATCAGTAGCACAATCAACTTTGCTAGGGAACCACATTAAATCATTGTTTTATTGTTATTAACACTTGAAACTTATTCAGAAAGAGTAATAAGCTAATATGAATATTATTTATAATTTTATTTTTGGTTAAGTTTATTAATATCATTCTCTAATGATTTATAGGTAAGAGAACAAACAAGTAACGCAAATGCAATCTCACAACAATTGATAGAAGAAAGACAAACCTTTTTAGGACATAGTTAATTAAGGCCGGATGAAGATATTATCATACTAATTTCATACACGAATGTAGTTTTTTAACAAATAATTATTATGATAAACTCATTTTATATGAAACGAAAGAATGAATCATGCTCATCAGAAGGATTCAATTTAACTGTAGTTGCCATATACGATTTTAATTTTCTAGAGGAATTCAAATATTTACCAAATATACACGTATGACGTATAACATAGCATGTTTTGATAACAGTATCGCATTGTTTAGGCTATAATTGTTGTTCTGTATTATCCCTACCTTATTAAGAATGTAAGAATTGGCGGCAATGTAAGAAGTTTAAGGATGTAAGGGATGTTTAAGAAAATGTAATGCCTGAATGTGTTGTACTGTAGCCCAGAGAACACTATCAAGGAGCATATCCACTATAAACTATTTAAATTGTAGTTAAATTAATTATTTTCAATATTTCAATAACTCAACCAATTTTAAGAGAGCATAATACTCTAACATTTTTATATTCATACTTAAAATATGTATTTCTATTATTCGTCCTGTAAAATCAATGGTCTCAGAGAACATACTATTGTATATATTGTCTTGTTTTCTCTACTCTTTAAAAATTTTTTTTCCTTTGAATCTATATACCGGTATTTAATAAACTGTACGAAAATCAGTGTAATTTTATGGAATTACTGTTATTTAATATCACCATTTACATAGTTATTTAATCTAACTTCAAATTATTTTGACGTTGGATTCCTACTCAAATAACATACAATGATATTATTTAGTACTAATATATATTTAACTGGTCCTATATACTATTGTAAAGACTTATACTTAGTCACTTAATACTTTCAATTAGTTTGGCAATACATAAATACGAGTATCACCTCATTGGTATGCAATGCTTAAAAAGTGCATAATTGCTAAAAATAATTAAGTTATACATCATCAACTTTGCACACTAATAATCGTGTTGAATCTATAAGGGCATGAGTGTAATATATCTGCTACACTAGTGTAAATAACCTTAAGGTGGCAGCACTGTTTCCCCTCCTAATTCCAACGACGCCGACAGATGGCAGTACTGCCTGCGTGAAGTGCCTGCGTGAGTGTATGCCTGAAATCCTATCGCCACTGTATTATAAACCAACATCTAGGGTTTAGAGTATCTGCTTCCAGTGCTTTACTTTACAGTTTATGAAATTCATGGGATAACTCTACATCCGTTCATGATTTCCACTTGTACGATCACTCAATAAGCGTTCTCCTGATTTAATTGATCCTAAACCTAAATGTTAAAGTAATATAAATAATTAGTCTATATTAAAAGATTTAACTTATGATTGTCATCAATGATAATTCACAGTATTGTTTTTATATTATAATCTTCTTCTTTTCCACTCTCCAAATATCTCTTGTAGTTATTTCTTATTGTCTTTAAATTGTGAACGAATTATGTGATTCACTGGATAAAAAAGTGAAGAATTTCAATTGAACCATGTGACTAAACTTCTGATAATTATAGACCCCTTAGTAGAAATATCTTACCAAAAATCTTTAATTTTAGGTACATGTTTTAACTGTCATTTAAGGCGTGCAAGTAACATGCAAACTGAATTAATTTAAATTACTAAAGAGTAATATCATATTTTCTCCCCATTTTGAATCTCGATGTTGGGTTTTACTTGAATGACATTGAATGGTATTAACTCACTTGCAAAATAGATTAACCTACCTCAATTTGCATATTTGTATTAGCATGCATCTTTTATAGAGTACAGGGAATACACACGATTTATAAAGAGTTGCTTCATATTTTGTAATAAGTGAAAAATCTCGTTATATTACATCAATACTACCATTGCATAAATTAAACGCTCAATTTCTAAAAGTAATTAAGTTATACCTCACTAACTATTCTTGCTGATGATATTATGTTTTGCATTAATTAATGGCATGTAATGGCATATGCATTTTATATACCCTAAAGTTGGTAGTACTGTTTCCTCATTTAGTTCCAACAACGCTGACAGATGGCAGCACTGTCTGTGTAATGGGGCGGAAGCGTTTCAAGTCGCGTCACTGCCTCAAATATTCGTCTCGCCTCCTATTCTAAACCAGCCTTTCGGATATAAGGTTTCTCATAACTGATTTTTATTAAAAATAGTAGTTGTGATTTACTGTAAAACTATCCTATAGAATCTAGTAAAAAAGCTGATAATATTTCCGGTTTTAATGAACTAAATCATTAATGTCTTGGCAATATATTTTTATGAAAAAGATACAAATGTTTAAATTTTATTTTGTTAAGTGAACCATGATGTCTCTTACTAAGCAATCTTTCAACTTCAATTTTTGTTTTGTGAAAGATTTTTGTCACTCTACTCACATTTGATAAAGTGCATATATTCGTTACGATTAACTGGTGTTTTGACATTTAAAGGGCGATAAGGTTACCTAAGAGAAAATCGCAAAGCCGTTCCTGCTTGTTTGTAATTCCCTGATATTTTTATCCCCTGATTTTTATTGTTTTGAAAATCCCCCATTTATGTTGTTATCAAATGGAAATGTTTTTATGTTTTTAATACTATTAAATACAAAATTAACATTTTGCATGATTCCAATGAATAACATTGTATACATACCAATATATTACCTATATAACTATATATTTACTACTAAAGACGTGGATATACCCAGCAACATCGCTCTAAATCGAGTTTTTACTGAGACTAGGTTTTTGTTACGCTCTTGATCGTAGCTTACACCAAAAGGTAGAGAATGAAATTGAAAATAAATGGATTACATCATGGCGGATAAAATTAGGTATACTTATTCCTCCCACTCACTTTTTGATGTGAAAGGTATCATTAGGTATTGCGATTGAAGTAGATTGCATTGTACCGAAGTATGAGAAAGTTTAAATTTTGTATCTGAGTACATTATAAGTTTAAATATAGTTTATATTCTACGTTGAGGTTTTTTGAGATATATATTTAATCAATTGTTGCAGTATTAAATTTGTCTTGACTACTGTTTTATACATAAATCAATATTGTATGCAGTTTAATGTATCCAAAATTAGAATGAGAACTGCTGGAACGTAGAAAATATAAATTGAAGTTTATCCTTGACGGATATTCCGGGGTCACCCGTGGTAATGCTGATCGGACCCCATGCATCCATGCCGCAATCCCCTGTCGGGGCCCTAAGTGGCTAACCTCATACACTTCCTCACAGAGCCCCCTCGGTAGAGTAAGCGCACAAAAGCCCCCGCTCCAACCCAGTGACAAACCGGACCGGTTATGGAGCACTCCCAGGGAGCCTAAGACGAGCATCAGCCGGAATAAAGAAGGATAAGACACCCAGATGGGGTTGAAGAAAAAAAGGTGGGTAAGAGTATTGAAAAGAAAAATACCCCCGTCGCACCAAACCTGCGTACTCAGCGAATTTCCAATGCAAATAAGTGGGTATCACTACTACCTAGAGCCACTTACCAAGTTTCATAAAAATACATGAATTAATAAGTGATATATAGCATTTTATTTATTATCCATAAGAATAACATTATAATTGAGTACGCAGGTTTGCTGCAACAAGGAATATAAGAAATGTGTTTTTTTGCAATTATCAATATAACTCAACCAGGTGAAGCTACACCCAAGTTTTATTAATTTAGGTTTACAACTAAGGGAGATATAAAACTTTACTTATTCTCCATATGAATAACATGGGGACCAAGTATGCAGGTTTGCTGCTACCGGGAAAAAAAACCTTTTTTTGTGCTAATATCAATATACTACAACTAGATGAAGCCACATACCAAGTTTCAACTATATACATAGATAAATAATCGAAATATAACATTTTATTTATTCTCCTTAAGGATAACATTGGACAACGTACTGTGTTTAGCACATTGAATATCACTGCAACGGTTCGACGTAAATCAACAATTAAAACGCCAAAATGATTGTTTTGTAGAGTTAAACTGATTGGTAGAAAGAAATGTTGAGTGTTTAGTGAAATTATCTGAGGAAAATCTAAAAACCGTATTCCCATAAGATTAACATGGGACATTTTATGGACACATTTTTTGACTTTTATCCACAACCACTAAACCTAGCTTAATGATTCAAAATACTAAATTGTTTGTTTTTTGAAGCTCTATAAAATGGCTATAACTAAAATCTAGTATTTTTAAAATTTTAGGGTAAAAACTTCAAAAAACAGATTTTTGGAAAATTTTAAACCCCCATAAAACCCCCTTCCCATAGACCGATCGATCTGGTTTTCGAACTTGAAGTCATAAATGTTACTCTCCACATTTGTGCCAAATTTCATCAAAATCGGACGCTTCTTTCAAAAGTTATCACGGTAACGGACATATATATATATATATAAATTTGAACGAATATTGTTTTTGGCATCTAGGGACCTCAAAACGAAAAGTTATCATGGTCTCGGACTTAAGTCTTACCATGCCACCTACGGTAATAGCTTCTTCCCTATAGGGGAAATTCGCTAAAATACGCAAACTAAGACCTAAAAGTTAAATGGGAGGCCTTAGCTCTTGAACGAACAGTGAGAGTAAGAAGTCTCACAGTTTGGCTAGGGTATCCTGGGGTCACCAGTCCCTGGGGTACCGTGGACAAGCCAAAGAGGAGCCCACCGTGTAGTCAGAATCCAACTACCCCCGAGGTAATCTGCACTTATAAAACAACATACTATCTAAACTATTTAATATGTTATTCTGTCTAAAACTAACTATTTAAATGTGTGACCATTGTAAATCATGTTTATTTGTATATATAAGGTCACTAGTTGCAAATTAGTTGTTATAACACTTTTTGTGTGATTTATTTGTTTTGAAATTGAAGTGTGATATACCGAGGAATGAAACCTTTGATGTTATTTTTGTTACTAGTAAAATTAAAACTTTTGAAAAAATATATAAATTCTTACGTCTAACTGACAAAACTGGGAGTTTGAATTAATTAATTAATCAGCAGAACAACCATTTTATTTTTGGAAAAAACGGCAACATATTTTCTTATGTTGTCGTAGATTAAATGTTAGCGTTACTATTTTATTACCCTAGCTTTAGGGTAATGACGTTGATGTACATTTATATTTCCAACGACTTACAACATGAATTTGTATAGTGTAACAATATTTGCATGAACGACTATGAAATATATTTAGTTACATTAATGATTGAGTTTAGTAAATTAAAATGTAATTTATTATTCTATGATTTGATGTTTTTATTCAGGGTCCTTATCAATGAAATAGAATTTTAATAACACCAAAATGACACCGCAGGTGCAACCAGAGCTTCAATTTCTCCTCCAATCCCCAAGCCCCATTCATCTCTTTCGTTCTGCACAAGGATTTTATGGATTATTTCGTTCATTATTTTGAGTTTGCCGAAGAGAAAGTGCTGAGCCGCAGTAATTTATGGCTGTGATGGTAATATTTATCTTTCTTTGTTATATTTTCATTTTTGTTAAATTGTAATATGACAATTTTTTTATGTTTCTACTAACGTATGAGATATCTATACCCAATCATGGACATAATTTTAAAAGCAATATATTTATAGATTAAATTAATGTAAAATAGATCATCATACTATTTTGAAATGTTAATGTTAGATGGATGTTTAAATATTACTAAGCTACAGTATTGTTTTTGATTAGCTTTTAATCACATTTTTATGTTAGATACATTTGATTGACATCTTAAATAATAAGGACCCCATTATAATAGGTGATCGATTGCATGAAACGGATTTCATACGCAAATTACAATCAGTTGCAGGTAATTTCCTTCACTTGCCACTGGCAACCAATTGCACGCGAGTGAGCATTCTAGCTAACAAGGACAACTATTTCGGAGGCGCTAGTACTTCTACTCCTATTGTTACTTAAAATACAAACGAGTATTACCTCAAGAGAAATTAAATATTGAATGCACCATATTGCTTATAACTCAAAATATTTTACGGTAAAAGTGTTTTTGTAGGGTATTTAAATAAAAGTTAACTTAAATTTAATGTTTACGTTTAATTATAATTTACATGTTTTAAAGTTTTTAGTTCAGTGTATAATAGGAATGAATTATGTGTATTTCTGTTATGATTATAGTACCTAGGGGACTGAGCTTTGCTCGAAGATGGCCAATATGTTTAGTATTTACGTGGATAAATCTTTCACTACGCCCCTCTACTTACGGGCGGTTTTTCTAAGCTCATTTGTCTCCTTTCTGCATGTTTAAGGTCACTTCAGTTTTATAGCTCAATGTCCTTCAGATAGTATTTTATTATATATACACATTCGATTCATTTTGGATAAGACCGCTCTACGTTCAATCTTCATTCAAAGTTTTTAATCACAGCTTTCAAGACACTTCTACTTGCTGAAAGCTCACAGCATGAGAATTACTTTTAGCAGTTCTCTGGTTGTTTATGAACAGCTATTATGATTTTCATTTGATTTGAAACTCCATAAGCCCAATGTTATTTTGTTCAGTTTTCAAATTAGTTTCTTTTATACACATTTTTTCGTAAAGATGAGCCTGTCTTAAACTTATTTTTAACCAAAAAATGAGTTATTTTTTTAAATTTTGAAGGAGCCTTTTTTACAATAATAAAACACTGATCCTAATAATTTGATATGTGTAATGTATGTGTAATATATTATGTAATATGTGTATATGTACTTACATGTACTTATATGTATATGTGTAACTTATGTGTAATATATGTGTATTAATAAAACATTAAGCCTTTTTTAAACTATATGGAGCCTTTTTTGAGACCAGAGTTGCAAGCCACTAACCAAGCAAGCGAACTTGACGTATATTAGAATATAATATTATTCAAGTATTAGAACAAATATTAATTTAATTTTCATAAAGAATTGATTCAAATGAATATCAGCAATGCTTACAAAAATATGTATCATTCTTGTTAAATTCTAATATAAAGTAGATTTAAGACTGACAATTGGCGTGCTTGTAATCGATTGCAAAGTGTGATTGATTTAGGGATCAACGAATTTCTAGTTGTTAGACAACGATTGTCGGCTTCTTAGACAACGATTGACGGCGTCTTATACAACGATTGTCGGCGTCTTGGACAACGGTCGTGGGCGTCATAGAAAACGGTTGTCGGCGTCTTAAACAACGATTGTCGGCTTCTTAGACAACGATTGTCGGCGTCTTATACAACGATTGTCGGCGTCTTGGACAACGGTCGTGGGCGTCATAGAAAACGGTTGTCGGCGTCTTAAACAACGATTGTCGGCGTCTTAAACAACGATTGTCGGCTTCTTAGACAACGGTTGTCGGCGTCTTATACAACGATTGTCGGCGTCTTATACAACGATTGTCGGCTTCTTAGACAACGATTGTCGGCGTCTTAGACAACGATTGTCGGCGTCTTATACAACGATTGTCGGCGTCTTGGACAACGGTCGTGGGCGTCATAGAAAACAGTTGTCGGCGTCTTAAACAACGATTGTCGGCGTCTTAAACAACGATTGTCGGCTTCTTAGACAACGGTTGTCGGCGTCTTATACAACGATTGTCGGCGTCTTATACAACGATTGTCGGCGTCTTAAACAACGATTGTCGGCGTCTTAAACAACGATTGTCGGCGTCTTAAACAACGATTGTCGGCTTCTTAGACAACGATTGTCGGCGTCTTAGACAATGATTTAATTATTATTTGCACGCGTGAAACTGGTCTGTATGCACTTACTTCCCAGTGTAATGCCTCTCATTTGAACCTATGTATCTCTAGTTCAACGATCACCCAGTTACGTGCTTCTTATCACCTACCATAATAAAGGCGTTACCGTACGAATTTCACAAACAAATTAGTAGTTATGATCTTTGGCTTAAAATAATGACTATACCGGCCTGACGGCTCACAAATATTGTGGTTATTTGTCACGCTCGATCTCCTCTGCAGCTAGATTATCATTCCCACAGGTATTACACATTTAGTAGTGGTTTACAGACTACATGTTGACTTCAAGCACCAACAGCACATTACTACGTCTTGAACAAAAAACATTCGAGACCTCAATGTAAATTGATTCTTTTAGCGAATTTCCCCTATGTGGAAGAAGCTATTACCGTAGTCAGCATGGTAAGACCTAGGCCCGGGACCATGATAACTTTTCGTTTTGAGGTCCCCGGACCCCAAAAACACCATTCGTTCGAAACTATATATATATATATATATATATATATATATATATATATATATATATATATATATATATATATATATATATATATATATATATATGTGTGTCCGTGAGCACGATAACTCTCGTAAAAATTATCTGATTTTGATGAAATTTGGTATGAACGTGTAAAGCAACATTTATGACTTTAAGTTCGAAAACCAGCCAGATCGCTCTATCCGAAGGGGTATTTTGGGGGGGTTTTGTACCCCAAAAATGGGTTTTTTGAATTTTTTACATATAATTTTGGAAATAGTCAAATTTTATTTTTTTCCATTGGATTCAGCTTAAAAAAACACACAATTTGGTATTTTGATCATTTCTCTACGTCAATTGGTTACCGAGATATTGAAAGTGCTAAACACAGTACGTTGTCCAATGTTATTCTTATGGAGAAAAATAAAAATTTTATATCTCGCTTATTTATGAACGTATACTGACGAAACTTGGTATACGGCTTCATCTGGTTGTGGACCATTGATATTTGCTCAAAAAGACAATTTTTTACCCAAGGCTCCTGTAGCAGCAAACCTGCGTACTCAGCCCCATGTTATTCTTATGGAGAATAAGTAACGTGTTATTTGCCTTCATTATGAAAATAAATTAATGAAATTTGGTATGTGGCTTTACCTACATGAGTTATATTGATATTTGTATAAAACCCCATTTTTTGTGATCCTTGCTTCAGCAAACCTGCATACTCAGCTGCCATGTTATTCTTACGGAGAATAATTAAAATGTCATAAATCGTTTATTTATGAATGTATACTGATTAAACTTGGTATGTGGCTTTATGTGGTATTAATATACATATATATGCATTGGTAATTCGCTGAGTACGCAGGTTTGCTGCTACGGGGGTATTTGTTTAATATTCTAATATTACAGAATGGCTCTTGGAAACCTGCCAAAGGATTTTGATTACCACCTTTACTACCAGCTCACACTCCTAGGTCTTGGCACTGAGGTGATCCAGGTATGGTAGGAAATGTGGTAAACTTTGAAAGTAGGAGTTTATAGCAACATAAATCCTTACACGTCATCTCTAATCCCATGATAACTCATTTGAAAATTATATATTTTAACGATGGAATTATTAACTTAAAATAATTATAACTGGATATAAAACAAACAGTAAATTTTCCTAAGTAACACTCACGATATAAAGTGACGATGTTTGGTTTCTTCCAAGCAAAGATCGTCAGTCCTAATATACTATAATAAAAAAAGTTGGGATATTTTACTTGTTTTGTGTAATGTAAAGTAAAATCAATAACTTAAGTAGGTGTACGCTCATTCTTTCCGTAAGAGGATGAACGAAGATTGAATTTTTAAATAAATATTTGAATAGGAAATTTACGTATATAGCTTTGTTAGTGAATTTCCTTTGGAAAGTGAACTATTAGCATGACCCGCACGGTGAAACTTAAGCCCGGGACCACCATAGAAGTTCCTAACGTGACCCCCTGAACACGTTTTGGGGGGTCGTTCAAAATTTTATATATATATATATATATGTATATATATATATATAGACATATATATATATATATATATATATATATATATATATATATATATGTGTGTATGCAGTCTAGCGGTCGCATTTTTTATCCGATTTACTTCAAATTTGGTAGGGACGTTCCTTTCTATAATCTGTTGGACAAGTTCGTTGGGCAAAACAATCGGAAAACTCTAAACCCATTTTTTGGGGATTAATCTTTCAAATTTCGAGTTTTTGGGCCCAAAAAGGGTCAGAAAAGCCCCAGATGTAAAATTAATGCATTTAAAAAGATAGGGATTAGAGAGGCAAAAGTTTTAAGCTCTCTCTTGTCATTAATATTTACCGAGTTATTAAAGAAAATGTGTATCGGCTAAACACAGTACGTTGTCTTATGGGGGTTTTACACTAGAAAAGCCTGTTATTCCTTTGTTAGAGTACTTTTATTATCCCCAGCAACCTCACGCCTACTTTAAAGCCTGTCTGGACCTTCTCCTAACCTTACAATGCGCAAAATTGTATTCCCAGCTTTGCAAGTAAATGAAACCAGGAGTATCAGAACAGCCAAAAAATCAATGTTTTCAGATTTCAATAAAAATTGGACAAATGTTTATTTTTACACATATTTTGAGTTTTAAAAGTTTTTTTGTGGAAATTCACTTCCCTCACGTCAGCGTGCTGCGTGCGAACTCGTTTTTAATCAAAATTAAACTAATTTAACATTAAATTTATTAATCAAAAAACATAAATCACCTATTTGAAATTTTATGTTTCTACGCATACAAATACAAATTTATTTATAATGTATTTATGTTGACTAATTTTAAGGGGCTGCCAAACTACACGTAGTATTTGCAACTTTAGATCTCAAAGATGGCATTACTTACTTACTCTTACCCCAGGGTCATTTATATCGGATTATTATTTGGCAGCACCAACAAAGCCCGTCCATCTTCACCGGTACTCTGCATCTTCTTAAGCATCTCCATCTATCGCCATTTTGGCCTTCACCTGGTCGACCTGGTCCTACCATATCTGCTTTGGTCTTCTACGGGTTATCCTATGTACCCCCAGGGTTAAAATTCCTTCATAGCTTTCTCTATCCGACATTCCTCTTCTCTTCTTAGTATATGCGCAGTGGAGTATTCTTCACTTAATTTCATTTATTAAGCCAGTTTCTACAGAACTATTGCTTGTATTTTTCATAAAAGGTTTTCAAAAGTCAAGAATCCAATTAGTTTTTAACTTTGTTACTTTTATTATGCTGTAGCTATTATAAGATTATTTTTAGTTGTTTAGATTTTCTTATGATTTTTAACAGTTTTTAAACAAAACATAGTATACTTCCATAACGTATAACATAGTGCGTGGCTTTGATCGACGTAACCACCTTTTCTAAGGTGAAATCGTTTTACTTTCTTCCCCCCATGTATAAATAAACCCTTTTATAGCCCTTAAAGGAGTCCCCCATAGCCTAGGATAATCCTACAAAACATGCAGAATGTATTCCAAACAATTAAAAACAATAGTTTCAAATAGTAAAAAACACTGTTATTAATCTCTTATAAGAATATTTATTCTATAAATAATAATGTTTTTTTATGAAAAGTATTTATATCTGTATATACAAATTTGACATGCGCGATATGTTTTGTTACATAAAAGCTCTGTCATGAGGCTACGTAAAAGGCTTTTAATACCGCCATCTCGGCAGAAATGTCGTGAGGAAGAAACAAGCAGTGTAATTGGGTAAACAAACGCTCAAACAAAACTAAGCCCCACGTTTATGAGTGGATTTAGCTATTGTGTGTAGAAAGGATCTCGTGGAAATATGAAATGAAGGAAGCGTGATCCTTGACATAAAATACATAGTCCCCAAGTTAAAACTGGTTTTACTACAGTTCATCTTTTAATAGTAAAGAAGGATGGTTTTCATTTTGTAATCATAACATGTTTAAATGTGTTAATTACTAAACTTGAATCTGAGTTATTACCTTATAGTGTGTTAAACACTAAGTCAATGTAAAGTCACTTACAACAGATTGACTTTAAATTTAATAAGTTAAAAGATGCAATCTACAAAACAGCTCTATTTAATTTAAGGTCAGAAATAAGTAATAACTGTTATAATAGAAATTATTGATAATCAAATACTGTTTGCATTAAAATATGAGAAGAATTAACACTTCAAACTAGTTTTCTTTAAATAAGCTTGGTCTCAACGTGGACAAAATTCCGTTTAGTTATTTGTGATATGTTAAACTTCCTAAGATACTCTTTTAGTCGCGCGATAATTTGATTTTCACCGAAATTACACTCAACAAGTCATTAAAACTGTATCAGGGTTTATTAACGAAAATTTAATTAGGAAACCTGTTGCTCACAACTGAGGAGGTTTTAGGTTAGCTGTATTCTAAAATTAACAAAATAATTAAAAGTTCTTAGCAATTATTATGATCCCATGTCTTATAGCCTTGTCAATTTTTTACCTTGTCCTCATCCTTGAAACTTATTCTCTCTTCGCTTGTTTATAAACTCCACCCATGAGTGGCCATGAATGTTGTGTTAGAATTCCATAATTTGGTTAGTTCAATTAAATTCTGATTTACCTGTATTTACCTACCTACAGCTGTTTTAGTATACAAAATACTCATGTGAGATTGTACCTTTAAATTTTTAAAAAGGTAAGGGAAAATAAGTTAAGTACGTTTTACTTGTATGTTTTTTATGTTTCAAGAAGAGTAGAATAACTCTTGAAAAAAGTATGTAATTAATTTATTCCACTCCTAAAAACTAAGCCAATGAATAACAAAATAACTTGTATTTGTTATTAAGACTTTAATATAATATGTTTTAGACACTACTAAGTAACGAGCAATTTAGTTGTTGCCGCTGTATGAGAGATAAGCCATTTGTTTTTCCGTATAGATAAGGCTGGGATCTAATCCTTATTTAGTGCCTCAACAACATAAGTGAGATTTTCGGTTTTCATTCTGTCCCTACTGTCTCAAATTTATTAGAATAATAAAACTTAAGTTAACACGCACACCTTTTAATATTTGTTTCAATCCACGTATGCCACGAATCCACGTATGTTTCAATGGCTTTATGACTTTATGACTTTGGTTGTTTGAATGACTTTATGGTTTGTCTTATTCCTCTTATTTTTTTCTTATTCACTGAACACAAGATGTAAGACTAAATAAGGCGTCGTTTTTCACCTTGGGATTGATTCTGATCCTTCACCGTTTTGGCACCTTGATCCTGGGGGCCCTCGACCTTTTTTTACTTCAAAAATATCGTGCTGCATTCAAAGTTACATTTTGTCTTAGTATTAAAAAATACTTTCGACCTAGCAATAATTAAACATTACATTTTTCACAAAAACACAAATACATTCATTCAAATTAGTCAACTTATAAGGAAAATATGTTCAAAATTACTATACATTAAAATTCAAAGTTGTTTATTGATTCAGCTATAGGGATTTTCATGCATCACTCGTTATCATGACATGTCAATAAACACATTACTGGTTAATTTGTTTGAATCGTCATTGTTGTTATTACCTAACAGTACCTGGGGGCCGAGCTTTGCTCGAAGGAAGGCCAGTCAGTTTTTTTTAGATGACTCGGAGTAATATTTCACCACTTCCCCCTAGTGATAATCAGATTTGTATAACTCATTTGCCCCTTTTCTACATTTTTAAGGTCCCTCCAGTTGTTATTTATAGCTCAATGTCTCTTTGATTTTTTTTTACTACTCTATATATGTAATCTTCACTCAAATCTTTTAATCTCTGCTCTCAGGAAACCGCATGTTAATAATTATAAACAACATGAGTATTACTTTGACAGTTCCCTGGTTGATTATGAACAGCTGTTACAATTCTTTTGTTTTGATTTGAAACTCCATAATCCCAGTGTTAATTTTTGTACGTTTAATTTTAGTTTATTGACATTATTTGATATTTCCTGGAGATGAGGCCTGTCTAGAACTTATTTTTATCCCAGAAATTAGTTATTTCGAACATTTGAAGGAAATCGTTGGAGCCGTTTTTGAGATCAGTGTCGCAAGCAAGCAAGCAAGCAAGCTAACATACAAGCAAACCTTACTCATATTAGAGTGTAGGACATGCCTATGTCCTGAAAAACTAGTTTAATTCTAAAACTGTGTTAAACAAGTTTTACAATTTGTTCTACTCTAATGATTTTTAACGCAGGAAACATCTAAACTAAGAATGCGGGAGCCTCACTCTCAGGATTATTTGACGACAGTTGTTACAATTATGTTTACATAAGACACTTGTTGACTATTTACGCATCATTTAGTGTTTATATTTCCTTATCTGCACTAAGAGTGATGAAATGTGAACTTGGCCATATTTTGCAAACGCAGACGTCATTATGTAGATAAGCGTTCTTCAAAGGCATTATGTCAATATTGCTGATTTACATAGAATGCTTCAACAGGAAAAGCCTTGTTGTAAATGCATAAATATTTCTCTTAGTCTGGCCATGGTACATAAAAATGCGGAGATGGTCCGAGAGAAAATTCATTTACCCCTAGGTAACTTAAGTAACGAACGAACGGTGCCATTTTATTAACGTACTTTACCGTACAATTTGTTCCTTGGGTGGACAGGAACACAAGTATCATATAAAAGTATGGTTAACTATACAAATTTGACAGTTTTTCCCCTATAAATTACGTTTTTATTTTGAAAAGGATATCTTATTATACGAAATGACACCGCAGGTTTACTAGAGGCAGCAATTTCTCCTCAGATCTCTTTAAATCCTTCGCATTCATCTCCTGTGTTTTAGTTCTCGATTTGGGAGATTATTTCATTGTTATATAAGCAATGAAATAAAACAATTTCTGATCTTGTATAAAATGTTAGCCCGTATTTGTATTATGTATGCAATTCAAATGTATATTGTTCTATTGGCTGTGAAATATAAAGCGATGGTTTTAAATAATGATTTTACAAATTTGATTATATGTAGTATTTAATGTTACCTCATATTAATTTCATGAGATAAGTTTTGTGTAAAGTTATTTATTGAGCACTTTTTAATGGCAGATTTGATGGGATAAAATAATCAGCTAATATGCAAAGGACATTTAAATAAGTCCCACTAATTGTTTTACAAAATATTAGAGTAAGACACGATACCTAATAAATACTATATACGGCACAGTTCTCAAGGCTACTCCTCGATAACTCATGTAAATATTAAGTTAATCAAGAATCCGCATATATTATTTCTTAAGAGTGTTTTTTTTTCGGTCCGCCGTATTTCCCTTGTATGTTTACTTCAGCAAAACCAATAGTTAAGCCATCATTTTGAAAATTACCTTCACCACTAAACGTAAAATTAAACAAACAATTCAAAACCATAAAAATATTGATTTATTGGGTGATTGTCACATATGTACTTGTCAACTGGTGGCTCCACCTTACAGCGACAAGTTTAACTAACTTAGAACAGATGAAAATACGTTTGCGAATGTCATTATAACAAGTATACTTGGATACAGGTGTTTTCATGTGCAAAACATTTTAAAAGCTCCTAAGGGCGGAATAAGAACTTAAAGTGGACAGGCAATATTCAATCAGTTGAAGTATTTACTCAATGCGGATACATTGGGAACCATTTTAAGTGACCTGGGAGAGACCCCAGATTAGAGTCCTAGAGAGTAGAGGACGTTTTTATACGATAGAGTCCGTCACTAAAGGTTGACCACATGAGTGCATAGATTCAATTTCCCGCCTCTCTTGAAAATTGTAAAATTAAAATAAGTTATATGCAGGTTTCTGGTATAGATTTTTTATTAGCTTAGACTCTTAAAATACTACATAATTTACCTGGAACGCCTTTTTTTAAATAAACCCCAAAATTGTATTTTACATGGACAAATAAAAAGGGCAAATAGTTTTTCCTCGTCAAAAAACAATTTCTTCAGTAGAACGTGTTGTTACAGTCAGAACTACCATCTTTTGTATATATTTACAGTCTTGTATGTAAGTACAGTATAAGTGTAAATATACTTTGTAGTGTTGTGAGACGTAGTTTTTATCCTGTTTAATAATCGAGTACTAAAATAAATTCTGATAAAAAACAGCGAATGTATATGAGGACAAATAAAAGCCACATCTTGCCTCAGGTGAATACAGGAACCTTTTATTGGAAGCAACAAACCGTTCTAAAGCCTTGCAACTAGCAAAGGACTAAGACCTTAACCACTTCGCTCTTTTAGAGCAGGTAATTTCTTTTTTTCCCGATATCTCTTATTAAATAATTTATTTCACTTGGGGAGTATTCCAAGTAAGTGTTATGGGTTTTTATTATTAATTATAAGCAGCAAAATAGTATTAGCAAGTTTTTAATAATATAACCACAAGAAATTGGCAGGCCTTTTTCTTTTTTTAGTAAAATACCACCTGTTATTAGAACTATTTTTAGAGATTTACAAATATTGCTGTAGTCGAATTCGTCAACCTTTATTAAAATAATATGATAGTTCCTAATATATTTCTCTGAGACCTTTGTATTTTGTTGTTACAACTGGTTTAATTGCTAGTTATAAAGAGTATAATATAATAGTATAGACGTCCCAGATAGTAGGAATATGCAATTTGAACTAAACTGATAAGAAAATGCAATTGTTTACTCGGTCTGTTGCATGACTAAGTCTATCACGATATTTGTATTCATATCAGATTTTAGTATAAAAATAAAAGGATTTTTAACATTGGGTACTAACTTTAGCTGTACTATAAGTATTATGAGTGAAGATTTTTCAAGACAATTATTGGGCAACACAACGTGCGCCGAGAACCGCTAATATACATATATACATATATATATATATATACACATATATATGTATGGTTTGAACCTTTGGTAAATTGGCAATCCTAAAACAACTGGCTGGTTTTGTTTACGTGCACGTTTATGAGACGTAAGCTGATGTTTAGTAAACGGTTACTAAATATAAATGTTACAATCTAAGGATAACAACTTGTTTTCTGTGGTCTCAATAACGAAACGGATTTAATAATAATGTATTTCATGCAAATTCCTCTCACACCTTGATTAGAAAAGTCAACTATTTATTGCATAGTCACTATTTATAGTTTATAAAGGACACTCTGATGTGTAGCAAGTATCCATGATATCCCGTACATTCTGCACATTAAAATTTAATTTAGTAATTGTAATATTTTTAAAACATTATCTTACAAATTGTATATCGTTCTTCAATTCCTTTAATGACAGAGAGGAAACTCAAGACACCTCATACAAAATAATCATGGAAAGCTTTGAATTTGTGTTTCAAGTGCTTTTTCATACCTACTTCAATACTTGAGCCTACGAACTTGGTATCGAAAGTTCTTAAAAGAGACGGCACAGACCTGCATAAAGCTATCAAACTATTGGCGAAATAAAAAAAGTTATGGCACATCAATTGTAATATCGCAGCCATTATTTCTCACCAGTGGGGAGTTGAGCCATAATTAAAAATCAAAAGTCGCCGAAAAGGAAAAAATTCCCCCGTCGCAGCAAACCTGCGTACACAGCGAATTTACAATGCATGCATACGTTTCTCACTACCACATAAAACCACTTACCAAGTTTCATAAAAATACATAAATAAATAAGTGATCTACAGCATTTTATTTATTCTCCATAAGAATAACATTAGAGCTGTGTACGCAGGTTTGCGGCAAAAAAAGAGAAGAAATATTTGTTGTGCAATTATCAATATAACACAACCAGGTGAAGCTACATACTTAGTTTGATTAATTTATGTTAATAATTAAGGGAGATGTAACACTTTACTTATCCTCCATAAAAATAACATTAGAGCTGAGTATGCAGGTTTGCTGCTGCGGGGATAATCAACAAAAGATCAATTCATTGTTCAAATATCAATACACCACTACTACGTGAAGCCACATACCAAGTCTCATCAATATACATTCATAAATAATGCACATATCAAATGTTATTTATTCTCCACAATAATAACATTGGACAACGTACTGTGTTTAGCACTTTGAATATATCTGCAACGGTTGGACGTAGAATCACAATTTAAACACCAAAATGATTATTTTGTGGAGCTGAGTTGAATGGTAAAAGCAAATGTGAAGATTACATTGAGGAGAAGCTAAATACCTTTTTCCCATCAGATTTACATGGAATATTTTATGAGCAAGTTTTTTCGGATTTTCTCCGCAACCACTTAACCTAGGTTAATAATTAAAAATACGATGTTATTTATTTTTTGTTTTTTTTTAAGCTCTATAACATGGCCCAAACCAAAATGAAGTGTTTCAAAATTTTGAGGGTGAAAAATGCAAAAGACTGATTTTTGGAAAATTTAAAACCCCTATAAACCACCCTTCCCATAATCCGATTTTTCTGGTTTTCGAACTTAAAGTTATAAATCTCACTTTACACATTTGAGCCAAATTTAACTGAAATCGGATGTTTTTTACTCATGTTATCGCATTCACGGACACACATGCATACATATATATATATATATATATATATATATATATATATATAAATTTGGACGAATAGTGTTTTTGTCATCTGGGGACCTCAAAACAAAAAGTTATCATGGTCTCGGGCTTAAGTCTTGCCATGAGACCTACGGTAATAGCTTATTCCCTATAAGGGAAATTCGCTAAAAACATGTTGATCAACTGACTGAAGATAACGTCTCACTGATCCTAACCTATACCGGGGCTTCAAGGCAGTCGTATATTTTGGTTATTAGGCCTGTAATCAATCAAATTACTTTGATATTTTAAGGAAAATTAATAAGCAATAATAACGTTGCTAGTAGTAAAAATTAGGAATTCGACTGTTTAGCATAATAATACCTTTCATTCTTTGGGCATTTCGTTTTATAAGTGAATAAACATTCCGAAACAGCAATAATGTTGTTAATAAACTTTATGAATTAACTTATTATCCGGCTAATAATAATACTATTTCAATCTTTGTGCAAATATAAACTACTTTAAAACTGTAATAAGTTTTATTATTTAAATTTCCATCAACTCTGATTAGGCCTACATTAAAATTGAAAGTGAGCTACAGTATTTTAACAATTTTTACACGCAACTAATATTTTACCATTTTGAAATTTAAAAACAGTTGTCAGTAGTGTCAGTTAAGTTTTCGAGCAGTTTAGTGATAATTCTGTTTTGTAAATTATTTTTCAAGAGTGAATCAGCGTGTATGTGTTAGTGATAAATAATGATAAATCGGTGGCTCATGATGGGATCCGTTTCAAAACCACAAGGTACAACCGTAAACGCTATATAGCGGCGATTTCACTTCAAACCGAATCTAGATCCACTCCAAATTATTGTTACATTTTGTCAGGAACAGAGCGAGTTACTGACCTAGGTCCTTGACGTTATGAAGCTTTACGTTTTGACACTCATCGATTTAATCTTAGGTATTTTATACTAAATTGAAGTGATGGAACTTTATTAAAAATATTATATCCTGAATAATAACGTTGGCGTTACTAAATCACTAAAATTAAACAATACTGGAACTAACGTTATGTATCTGGAGGTTAGGAAACGTCCTTAGTTAATGCAACCTAAAATCTAGTAGGCTTAATGGAAAGGGGAAAGGGATAGGGTGAAAACTGTACGTTGTGTATGTTACATGGAGGGCCCTGAAAATAAGTTTGCGGGGAGGCCCAAAAAAAATCAGTTACCCCACTGCAGTAATAACATACACAACATTCGTTTAATTAGTTTATACCGTTCAGAATTTTCATTACATATTTATGTAATTTTTTTTAAAATTTATTTGATTGTCAAATTTACGGTTAAAGCTATTATCACTATAATATAGAAATATAAATTACAACTCACAGTTATTAGTAATATAATTTGAATTAAAGGTAGAAACAAGCTTTGTTAAGTAGTTGTAATTTACTTGGCTTTAAGTTAAATTACAAATGAATAGAATTTGAAATCTGTACGTTGAAGTTTCACTCTGTCAATTAAAGTTAACTTGAATTCCCAAGTGCTAAACTCAACCAGAACAAGTAGAGCTTATTTCAGTTGAAGCCTAAAGAGGGTTTTTTTACTTCCTCTCCCTTTATAGATTGTATGGTGAAAGTGTTGTTTTTGTAAAAAAGTTTGAATTTTAGTTTTTGTGAACTTTGTTTTGATGCGTACTGAAGACAAAAAAGCGTTTTTACGGTGTTGTCTTTTAGGCAGTCTCCCTTAGATGTGGTTAGGGCTAGAGACTACACTAATGGCCAAACTTGGATACAATCTTTATGTAGGTACTAGCTCATGGTATCTCCAGATTTTTTTTAGTAATTATATTCCCCAAAACTGCCGAAAAACTAAGGTCAAAGCGTACCACAATTTTGAAGTTCCCAACAAAATGCTCCACCCGCAAGTTTTGTTTAATCAAAATATTGATCAAGTTGGTAAATTATCAAACACAAAATGTTGCAAGGACAACATATCAATTAATTAATTCAATCAAAATAAATTTGATATTGGCTTAAACATAATTAAATTAATAGAAAATTTTACATAAAATAGTGAAAACTAAATATTACACATAAACTATTTCAAAGCAACCTGGAACCTTGCAGCCAAAAACATGTGCTTTTTCAAATTAATATTATTTATATACAGTGTGTTAATTAAGTATTATTGTTATATTATCAATAATCCTTTAAAATGGGCTAACATTTTATGAACGGATGTGCAATTTTCGTTAATTCTTGTGGTTCTATTAGGCTCTGCTAGAAAAAATTAACAATTTAATGGGATTCGAATATTCCAGATAATAATAATAATATAAAATATTTGCAAATTTCATTCCTATTGGCTTGGCTAGCAAATAAAATTGTTTTATAATGCATGTTTTATATTATTGTATGGTTTATCTGCTTGTAAAGCCAAAATGTTAAATTCGCTGTTTTATTGTTATATTTGTATTGTTTTACAATGGGGAAACAGTGTATATTATTATATTCTTTGAATTTTTCTTATTATTGACGAATAACGTGATATTTTTAAATGTGTCAACCTCAGATATTGTTTCTAAGATACTGGACCACTCTAGAGGTAATGAAAGCCGCCTTATGGAGCTGCGTCGTCTCAAATATGCATCATTCTCAACTTGAGTGCTTTGTCTCACATTACCTCAGCTGTCATTAACTTCTGAAGGATAATTTAGCCCCCTAGTTGTGTATTAATAACAGTAATACAGCTTGTTTCGTAACTTTTTAATCCTCCTGATCACGTATTTAGTTCTATAACTATTGGTAGAACTATTTGAAGTGGGAAATATTGGTAATTTAATGTTTACCTATACATTTATTGCATCATAAACCATTTAAAAATGTTTTACTATATGAAATCAACTTTGCCACTATCAATATTATGGGATGGAGGTATTTTAAATAATAATGTTAAACCGCTAGATTTACATTTCATCTTGATTGCAAGTGAAATATTTTCACCAAAAAATGGCTTACTTTGCCTCTTCTCCAGTTCATAAAAATAGTTACAGTTGGGTTAAAATAAAAAATTTTTTAGTATGGTTGTTAAAAAACATTTGAAAAAAGTAATGCAGAAAATTTAATGTACGATAATTTGTGTTTGTAAAATATATGAGCTTTGTATGCTTGTATTGTGTTTCAACTCATTTTAGTAACATCGAACTACAAAAGTTGGATTTCTTCCTTCAATTCTCTAATGTTTCGTTTTAAAACACTTTTACTTAATGCATATAACGCACAACGTTAATCTAAGAAAATATTAAACTGGGATTAAAAATTAATAACGAGAAACTACTGTTATTTTTTTAATTTACACGATTTAATGAGCGGTTGTACAAGATTAGTTATGTATAGTAATATGATTGTGAATCAAACTTGGGAATTAAGCCAAAAACGTAAGTAATGGATCATTATTACTTGCGTAAATAATAATTCAACTTTACCAAGTATTGCTGAAGGATTAGTCACGTATAAAACATATACCTTACTATTATATTACAAATGTATAACCTTAAAAGATTAAATCGTAAAATAAATTGCATTTACTCTTTAAAACCACCACCTAGATTTGATAAATTATTGGTTTTGTTGGGTATTTATTATATTGTATTTGTATTTTACTATAGTACTGATATGCATTGTACGTATATCCGTCAAAAATGCAAACAAAATACAAATACTTGGCTAGAGATTTGTGCTGTTTTGACAATTGCTTTTTAATGTTAGTTGACAGTGTAGTATTCCTGTATTGCAAGGCTGTAGTACTAATTTATTTAAAAAGTGTAGCATTCCCGTGTTTGTTTAAAAACAAATAATTTCATTACAATGGAAACAGGGAATAGTTTTCATTCCTAGAATTTGAAGCCTACGTTTATTTTATGAATAATTTCAGTACACGATTTCGTTTTGAATCTTTTGTGGGAATATTCAGCTTTAAGCTTCTACGAATAAAGTCTCCAAATAATTATTTTATTTTCACTACTTAAACAAGTAGACAGCACAATCGATAACAAATTTTAATTTAATTCCCTCAGCTAAAGCTAAGAGTTGGCTAAGTAGTTTTTGGCAGTTGCTTTATGTTTAAAGTTTCCCAAAAGTTTGATTAAAAATCTCTACAAAATCATAGTTCTCTACATTATCTTTGAATATATCTTTGAGCACACTTTTATATCAAATATCCCAATCACTTTATACTTAAAATACAATATTTATGAAAGAAATATTATTTTGCAATTTGTTTAAAAAGTCATTTCATGATTGAAAATTAAAATAATGATTCTTCAATAATGTAATATAAAAATGGGATTATTATATATATATATATATATATATATATATATATATATATATATATATATATATATATATATATCACTTTAAATTTTTAATACACCAATTGATTGCTCATTAAATTGATCGGTTTCAGTCTTTTGAATATAATATATCATGTTAAACATTAAAATGATATTTCATGATCACAATTTGACATGGCTAAAACACATAATGAATGTAAAATATAATGGATTTGTTATACATATTAGTATAAACTAATAGGTATCCTATACTGTAATATGAGTAAGGTTTGCTTGTATGTTTGCTTGCGTGCTTGCTTGCTTGCGACACAGATCTCAAAAACGGCTCCAACGATTTCCTTCAAATGCTCGAAATAACTAATTTCTGGGATAAAAATAAGTTCTAGACAGGCCTTACCCCCAGGAAAAATCAAATAATGTAAAAAAACTCAAATGAAAAGTTAAAAATTAACATTGGGCTTATGGAGTTAAAAATCAAAACAAAGAATTGTAACAGCTGTTCATAATCATCCAGGGAACTGTCAAAGTAACACTAATGTTGCACATGATTATTAACATGTGGTTTCCTGAAAGCAGAGATTAAACGATTTGAGTGAATATTACATATATAGAGTAGTAAAATAAATCAAAGGGACATTGAGCTATAAATAACAACTGGAGTGACCTTAAAAATTTAGAAATGAGGCAAATGAGTTATACAAATCTGATTATCAGTAGGGGAAAGTGGTGAAATATTACTCCAAGTCACCTAAACAAACTGACTGGCCTTCCCCCAGGCAAAGCTCTGCTCCCAGGTACTTTGTATAAAGTAACAAAAACCAAATAAAAAGGGCTGTGAAATATAAATTTACCATTGTATAACTATCACTGAAATAATTTATTGTCCTTTTATCAGTTAAATTGAAGCGATATACGTTATTTTGACAGATATTTTTATAAAACGTTTACTCCAAAGGGCCCTACACACTATACGTTTTCCGGTCCGGCCGCCGGACGAATTGCTAGGCTGGACCGGAAAACGTATAGTGTGGAGGCACAAATTTCTGGCCGGACGAGAGGCCGGATGAGTATGAAATTGCAATCAGTTTTCAACCAGTTTTTGACTAAATCGTACAGTGTGGAGGCAACGTACGATCGCTCGTCCGGCCTTGGGATTTTATTGTGTTTCATCTCTCCACACAAGATACTCTTCATCACATTTCCCCTTTTCTTCAATACTTTTCCATGCACGTAAACATTTTTCCGATCGTTTGTGATGTTGAATTTGTTACGTTTAAGAAACTATTTGACACTGTGGACGTTTTTTAAATGATCGAAAAATAGTTCCACTACTTATATCATTTATTTGATGATTAACATAACCCAGTTTTGGTTACATGACTAAAAATATAGTTTATTAGTAGAGTGCTCCATAACAATTACCATTAGCCCTACACACCCATAATGTGGAAATTTAAGAGGGGACATTGAAGCTGTCCACTCTTTGGGAAATATGAGAGGTTTAATTTAAATTTTGTATTAAACAAATCATAAATAGAGAAGTAACGCTATGAACCTACAGAAGCGTCGTTCTGAGTTCAAATATTGCAAAAAGTAAAAATAAGATACCCTGCTTTATGTTTCGAATATTTTTTGTGATTTCCGGAAAATGCCTCCCTTCCCTACATTACTACCTCTTCCGGCCTGCAGCCTGTCTCGTGCCCCCGCGGTATTGCAGACATGTCACTGGTATTAGAAAGTTGTTGTGTATTGAATGAAGGAAGTAAATCACAGTGTTAAAGTGCCGAGTGATTGTTTTTGCCCAGACAAACTTGTGCAACAGGTTTTTGTGGAACTTTTTTTTAATTTTAGCGTAGAATAAATACAGCATTGTATTTAAAAAATACAATAGTTATACTTATTCTACGTTTTTAGTATTAAATTTGGTTTACTTAGTTTGGTTTACATAGTGAATTTTAAAGAAATGGAACACGTGTCAACACTGTAGAGCCAGACGACAACTGAAAATGAAGATATTAAAAATAAATGCAAAGCTAGCAGGTGGCTGGAAAAATCACGAGGCCGGACGCTTGGCCGGAAAGTGTGGAGGCACCATCCGATCTAGTACGTACGATCACCCATACCAATGAATACAGATATCGACGGCAGGACCGGAAAACGTATAGTGTGTAGGGGCCTAAAGAATGTGTATATTAACTTTAATGTTGATCAAATATAGTTTATTTAAAGTTCCCAGTTGTTTAAGATGTTAAGTATTAACCCAAAGTCTATGAGTTGCTATAGAATATTTCAACATATATATATATATATATATATATATATATATATATATATATATATCCTATTGGTTCTCTCTTTACAATTTGAAATAACATCCATGGCCTATAATGTAGATAATTAAACAACACATGTTCCAGGTGATGCTGACGGCAGCCACTGATTCTCAGAGCTCAGGATGTGACGTCACATCCTGGCGGGCAGCACTCAACAGGTGTGGCGATCTGACGCCAAACACCCTTACTGGCGTTAGTCATAATTGGTTTTAACCACTTGACGTGAACTGATTTCATAGTCCTTGAAAAGGTGGCCGGTTTCAAACTGCTAAATGAGAACCTAACAATATAAACGTAATTACTGTCCCTTATTAAAAAGTAATTAAAAACAAAAGTTGTCAATAAGAAATGCACACTGAACAACACTGACACATAAACTTATCAGTGTTTTCTATGACTTACCTTGACTTTTATGATTCAATACTGTCATAGACTTGAACGGGGTTACGTCACATCCAGACAAGGAATTCGTTGACTTCAAAGTGCGAATGTAAAATTACATTTGTATTTATCCAGTTGTATATTTGTTGATACCATATGCATATGTCTACTTCATAAGTGTTATCAAGTATCATTATTTTAACAAGTTAAAATACAGGAGTTGATTTAGTAGAACCGATACATATTTACAAACTGGTTTCACAGTGAATAAAGTTAGTAAAATATAAACAAGATCAGTGTTGTACAGATATATATGAGGAATTACCAAAACTATTGTTACAACTAGCACTAAGCGTATAAATTCGTTAAATGTTACGAGATCACATTTAAAATTTTTATTAAGTAATGGTGATGAATAACCACAAACAGAATATATTTAAAAGATAATGTACACATTACACCCTGTAATTATTGCTTGTCCTATTTATTATAAATAGAGCGTTTTGAAAAAAGAGTATTGGCATGATTTTTTAAACTGAATTACGTAGGCTGACGAATATTTTCAAAAACATCAAACAACTGTAGATTGCAATCAAGTAGTTGTAAGATAGTATAGTGATTTTAAAGTCTGATTCTTCTTGGTCGAACTCCAGGTTATGGGAGCCATACGCAATACCGATAGAATAAAGTGGTAAAAAAGATCAATATTGTACAAAAAGTATAACAAACTTCGTCCATTCCTGAGATGACTGTGTGCAAGTCCAGAAGCGCCAATTAATGAAATTTACACACGCGACAGTAGCACATCAAACTTTGTCAGTTTCCTAGTTGATACTATCGATAAAAATGTTTAACGGCTGCCATAGTTCTACATATAGTTCATCCTTATCCTTATATTTATTACGCAAAAATGTTATTCTTTAGACAGTTTGCCTGAGATTTTCACTATCTCAAATTGAATTCAGTTTACACTAAATTAAAGATAAATTATTCATCACTAGCTGACGTACTCATTCTTCGCACAGGGGTTTTCTTTACCCGTTCTTTATTCAATGCAATTTGCATTTTAGTTAGCTTGAAACAGGTGTTCTTGCTTCTGCTCTTTAAGCTGTCAAATGGAAGTGTCCACAGCTATTCGCATTACAGTTTCTGAATGTTTACTTTTTTCTGAAATGTAAACATTGCAACTTAGGACGTTCACGGGGCATAGCCCTAGAGCATTTTAAGGAAGTTAATAGGCCTATCTGTTGTATGGGTTCAAGATCTAACTTTGTGTAAATTTTCAGCCCAGTCGGTTCAGTAGTTTTTACGTTTACCCGGAACATCAGAGAGACAGATAGACAGACAGACAGAAACCAACTCTTCTTTATAATATTATAGATGTATGCCTCCTGAATCGAGATGATTAAATATAGCAGGTTAAAAACCTAAATCTGTTGTCGATTCTTGGTTCTCACGATGGTGACTTGAGTTTCGACCTTAAAAGGCCATTATCAAACCCTTGATGTCAAACTTTACTTCATGATGAAGGTCGTCATAGTTTTAAACGAGTTCGCACGCAGCACGCTGACGTGAGGGAAGTGAATTTCCACATAAAAACTTTTAAAACTCAAAATCAGTGTAATAACATACATTTATTCAAATTTTTATTAAAATCTGAAAACAGTGACTTTTTTGCTGTTCTGATGCTCCTGGTTTCATTTACCTGCAAAGCTGGGAATACAATATTGTGCATTATTATGTTAGGAGAAGGTCCAGACAGGCTTGAAAGTAGGCGTTAGGTTGCTGGGGATGATAAAAGTACTCTAACAAAGGAATAATAAGCTTTTATAGTGTAAAACCCCCGTAAGACAACGTACTGTGTTTAGTCTAAACACATTTTCTTTAATAACTCGTAAATATTTATACTAGAATGACGAAAGAGGGCTTACAACTTTTGCCTCACTAATTCCCATCTTTTTACATGCATTAATTTTACATACGGGGCTTTTTAACCCTTTTTGGGCCCAAAAACTCGAAATTTGAAAGATTAATTCCCAAAAAGGGGGGTTTAGAGTTTTCCGATTGTTTTGCCCAACGAACTTGTCTAACTGATTACAGAAAGGAACGACCCTCCCAAATTTGAAGTAATCCGACAAAAAATGCGACCGCTAGAGTGCACACACACACACACACACACACACATATATATATATATATATATATATATATATATATATATATATATATGTCTATATATAAATATACAATTTTGAACGACCCCCCAAAACGTGTTCAGGCGGTTACGTTAGGAACTTCTATGGAGGTCCCGGGCTTAAGTTTCACCGTGCGGGTCATGTTAATAGTTCACTTTCCAAAGGAAATTCACTAATAACACACAGCACATTTAAAACAATACGACTAATACGAGACACGATAAAATATAAACATTTAACACGAAAAATGATCGTTACGGCCGGACGCGAACTACCATTGTATCCTTTTTTCGTGTTAAATGTTTGTATTTTATCGTGTCTCATACTGTTTTAAGTGTGTTGTGTGTTATTTAAAACTACGACGACCTTCATCATGAAGTAAAGTTTGACATCAAGGGTTTGATAATGGCCTTTTAAGGTCGAAACTCGAGTCCCCATCGTGTGAACCAAGAATCGACGACGGATTTAGGTTACTAACCTATTATATTTAAAGATAGTTCCTATATTTGAAAGTTTCGGTTATATTTGAAATATCTAGGCAGTAATAAGTTTAATAATGAGAATTCAATTCTCTTATGGCATTTATCATGGGGTAAAATTTTACAATTCCCCAGTCCTTTGGACAGTTTGTCTGAGACTTCCACTGGGCCGAATTGCATGCGGTGTGTAGTAAATGACAGTCAATGCTTCCTTTAGTGTCAGGTTTTGGTTCAATTTTTTTCGGAAAATAGTTGAATAATAAGAATTTAGTTATCTCATGGCATTTAACATGGGGTAAAATCTTACACTTTCCAGTCCTTTGGACAGTTCGTCTGTGAATTAGACTTGGTCGAATTGCACGCGGTTTGTTCTAAATGAAAGATAATTGTTTGTATATTTGCAGGTTTTATTTTTGTTTGGAATATGTTGTCGTTAAATAGTAAAAAAATCGAATTCTCTTATGACATTTAACGTTTGGTAGAAATTCACAATTTAGCAGTTCCTCGGACATTTCGTCTGAGACTTTTGTAAGACCGATTTGCATGTGGTTTGTAGGAAAAATAGCTAGATGGATCTCCTTTATTAAGCTGAACGAAAGATAACATTTCCTATATTTGCAGGGAGTACTCTTTTTATATTGTTTTTGTGCGTAAATTTTAAAAAGCTTAATTTAACAATCCATTTCAAAGTTTTTGTTTTTTAAGCCTTAATCTGCTGATTAAGGTAACATATGTCATATTTCTAAACCCTGTTAAAAGACAAACGATTATAATCACGTGGTTTTAGTAATTATTCTTATAAGCCAATATATAATAACGAACATTACTATGTATAATGATTTTAGTGTTCATCAAGGTGATCATTTTAAAACTAGGTTTCCCCAGCCTTACTCGCAGTTTTGCTCGGTTTCGAGCAATGGACACGCTAGTAATAATTAATACACCAAATAAATAATACGATGAGATACATATTAATTCTCATATAAATTATATTAAACGATTCACACAATAATGGGGCTACATAAAGCAGGTAGATTGGAAAGTGTCTCAATTAAGTGGTTAAATGGTGCAATAAAATATATAAATAAGTTTATTACAATTTACTTTACATTACTTTATTTTGCATTAGTTTTAATACCGATATTAAACATCACGAAGATTTAAACTAAACGGAGCGTTGAAGAAATCACCCAAGGCAATTCCAGTTGGGTAGAAAATAAGTCTACTTGAGAAACTTGAAGTAGGGCGCGTTGTTAGTTTGAAGAGTTTAAATAATTTGATTTTCCCTTGTTTGATTTACCAAGCGTACCATATACTTAAGCGGGTTGCGTTGATTCAACATTTTATAGATCACTTATTTTTCTATTACTCTAAACGGCTTTGAATAGCAAACTAAATAACGATGTGTTTTGGGTGTTTATGTGTTTAATAAAAAGAGCGAGTAGAGTAAAAACGTTTCAAATTATGTATTAAGGATGATTTTCTTAAGATTATGTTTTGTTGGATAAAATCGTCATGAAATGAATAAGTAATATTTTTATGTTCATAAAACCATATATAATTGAGTCTCCCTTCCTCTAAACCCATCAGAGATTTATATTTATTAATTTATTTTCACAATAATTTAACTAAATCTAGACAATGGTAATAGGTAAAAGTGTAAAACTGAATGAATAAATAATTTCTAAAATCAATTTTCAAGTTTTGATACGTAGCAATATTTATGTATGGAACGAAATTATTTAACTCCATGACATTATTCATTATGACGGAGGAATAAACAAATAAGCTTTAAAAACAATGTTATCCTATTGTGCAAAAACATGTGTCCTTTAAACTTCGTGGGAGGGAATTAATACTTTTTCAAATCCTTTGATCAACTGTCTAGTTAAATATTATACTAATGCATGGCCTAACATTAAAAATAACGAAGATTTAAACGCTGACAGTGAAATACTTTTGTATTTTCAAGTGTTAGTTGTTCAGATCAAATTGCAATACAAAATAGAATAAAAAAGGATTGATTTTAACATCACACAAAACACATCACCAAAATACTTCAAGATTGTTTTAGCCCTCAAGAGCCCCGAGCTAATACTTGCAGTATAATAAAACGTCCCAAACTGAGATCAGTATTCCGAATAGTAGCATAATATATCTTAGCAAAATCCAAACACTTTTGAGTTTTTTTGTTATGGCTTGTTTAAGTCTAAACAGAACAATACCCATGGCTATAAAGTTACTTTATACTAGTTTATATAAGGACGGTTACTGTTGTAGAATAAGTGTGGTAGTAATAAAAATCAAGCATCGTATAAAACATATTATGCAAAACGTGTTAATTTAACGAATATTTTAGCTAACTATAATTATAAGAAATAATTTAATTTAAATATAATTTAGTGTCTTTATTCCAAGATTAAAGAGAGATAATTACAACTTTATTGCCTAACCATGGCAGCGCTGGCTGATTGAAACCTTTACCTTTTTAGTTATTACTACATTACAGACTTATCAAGAAAACATTACTCATAAAACTAATACTACTCTGTCAATAATTTTTTTCATCAATCCAAATTATAGTTTTATATAATTTATAGAGCGTTATTAATATTTATATAACAGTACTCTGTTTAACATGTATTAGTAATGTTTGGTATTGAGTATACAATTTCCTATGACAAAATGGAGATTTATTATTGTACTTAGACTTTAGACTAACTTCAAGTGAGTTCCGAAATGTAGTTCAAACAATGTTTTTCTTGTTAAGCTTTTGTTAAGCTTAAAATGCAAAATTATTTCTCTAATTTTATCATTGATCATGATATATATTCTTTACTGACAATAATATATTATTAGTATTAATAATATAATTTTATTCATAAGTTTTATATTTTACGGCTGGTGGGAATTTTAACTATGTTTTAAATTGCGGAACTACAAAAACTAAATTATATTTCACTTAGGTACCAATCATATTGAACCATACTGAATCACATCTAGCAAAGAAGAGAATTTGTAACATAAGACCTTCTTGCCTAATTACGTTTATATTATGATTTGAAGGACATTTTAGATAGGTTTACTTAAAGTAGAAACGCAATGACAATTTATTGTTTTTTTTTATAAAACGCTAAAGATAAAGTGGCATCTATAAGTCTAAGGCAATGCAACTTCATCTTAAAACTGCATATATCATTTTGGCATACACATCATTCTTTACAAACGTAACATTTGTATTCTACAGAAATTTTAATTTTATAATACACGTTTGAAGGCAATAATACATACATTTCTATTAAATATTGGAGTAATATTTAGATAACAAAATAATAGGTTTTATCTAATCTCTTTAACATTTAAACCAGCTTAGTGATTTACATCCTCATTATGCATAGTACCTGGGGGGCCAAGCATTGCTCGGAGAAAGGCCAGTCATTTTGTTTAGATGACTCGGATTAATATTTCACCACTTCCCCCTACTGATAATCAGATTTGTACAACTCATTTGCCTCATTTCTACATTTTTAAGGTCCCTCCAGTTGTTATTTATAGCTCAATGTCCCTTTTATTTATTTTACTACTCTATATATGTAATCTTCACTCAAATATTTTAATCTCTGCTCTCAGGAAACCAAATGTTAATAATCATAAACAACATGAGTATTACTTTGACAGTTCCCTGCTTGATTATGAACAGCTGTTACAATTCTTTTGTTTTGATTTGAAACTCCATATGCCCAATGTTAATTTTTTTAACTTTTCATTTTAGTTTTTTACATTATTTGATTTTTCCTGGGGGTGAGGCCTGTCTAGAACTTCTTTTTATCCCAGACATTAGTTATTTCGAACATTTTAAGGAAATCGTTGGAGCCATTTTTGAGATCAGTGTCGCAAGCAAGCAAGCAAACCTTACTCATATTAGAGTATAGGATATTATATCAGCCCTAATCATGATCAACCGGTATAAACTTTAGATTCAAAGCTTAGAACTCTGATTATCTATTTGTAATATAAAATAATTACTTTTACGACTCTATGAACCCTATGAAACTAGTAGTGAAAAAAATTAGAACATAAGGAATTCTGTTTTAATTTCAGCATAGATCTCAGATTTGACGTGCGGCCTTTTTCATTTATAGCTAATATAACAAACAGTATAAATTAATTTGTAAAATAGTAAAAGGGGTTTAAATTGTGTTGCCAAAAGTAAGAATTCACCTTCTTCATTCAAACTTGACACTTCTTCATTCACGATAACTTGTCTTTAGTTATATACTCACATTAAAAACTGCTGTTTAAAGTCATTTGGTGTAATACCAAGGTCTAAAAGTATAACTCGTCTGATCCTGAAGACGTCAAGCATTTACATTTAACATTATGTTTCTTGAACAAACTCGCCAGTTGAATCCCCTAATCCCACCTGCAGAGCTTATTGTGGATTAGGACCACCGGCGAGACTGCAGCACTCCAGGTTTATATTAAAGAAGACGACACTTAATCCACTTAGGTTAAACTTATAAACAATGTTACTCCTGACTAAAATCTTTCGGGCAACTTTAATAAAGTATAATAGGGTCTATTCAGTGGCTTTTAGGGGTTGAGGTTGAAGATTATTTACACATTTATAAGCAATCTAATACTAACCATCTACATTTGTAATACAATAAGACGGTTTTGTATACAGGATTCGTTTGTTATTTTTGGACTGATTGTAAAGATTCAAGTATAGGGAAATCATCATTCCCGATACGTAGTTTTACAAAGTGGTTTTACATTTTCAATCCTTTTACTGTGAAGGGGTCGGGTAGTCCCTCAATTATTGATTTTCGTCCACATCAGAACAATTTAGTCAATTATTCATTCAGTTACAATGTAAAAATTTTAAAGTAATGTTTACGCCATTAAATTACCATTTTCAGTATGAAGGGTGTCTCGTGAAAGGTGTTCTCTCTATACACTTTTTATCCTACGACTGAAACGGGTTAGTGTGTGTAGGTTTTATTTTTATTATTTCCATTCCTTTTAACAAAACTGCCTACAAAACATAGTGCATTTCCGTTAAATTTAAGAGGAATTTTACTTAGCTATGCTATTTTAGCGAATTTCCCCTATAGGGAAGAAGCTATTACCGTAGTCGGCATGGTAAGACCTAGGCCCGGGACCGTGATAACTTTTCGTTTTGAGGTCCCCAAATGCCAAAAACACCATTCATTCAAAACTGTGTGTATATATATATATATATATATATATATATATATATATATATATATATATATGTGTGTCCGTGAGCACGATAACTCTCATAAAAATAGTCCGAAATTTGGTATAAACGTGTAAAGCAGCATTTATGACTAAGTTCGAAAACCAGACAGATCGACATATCCGAAAGGGTATTTTGGGGGGAGGGTTTTGTACCCCAAAGTTGGGTTTTTTGAGTTTTTTACATATAATTTTTGAAAAGTCAAATTTTATTTTTTCCATTGGAATCAACTTAAAAAGACGCACAATTTGGTGTTTTGATCATTGCTCTACAAATCAAATGGTTTACAGAGATATTGAAAGTGCTAAACACAGTACGTTGTCCAATGTTATTCTTTTATGGAGAATAAGAAAAATTGTATATCTTGCTTATTTATCAACTTATCCTGATGAAACTTGGTATATTGGTTCAAATCGTTGTGGTCTATTGATATTTGCACTAAAAAAATTTTTTTGGCGGATAGTTCCCGTAGCAGCAAACCTGCGTACTCAGCTCCCATGTTATTCTTATTGAGAATAAGGAACGTGTTATCTCTCTTAATTATGAACATAAATTAATAAAATTCGGTATGTGGCTTTACCTTCTTGAGTTATATTGATATTTGTATAAAAACCCTTTTTTTGTGTCCCTTGCTTCAGCAACCCTGCATACTCAGCCACCATGTTATTCTAATGGAGAATAATATGTCATAAATCGTTTTTTCATGAATGTATATTGATGAAACTTGGTATGTGGTTTTATGTGGTATTTTGATACATTTATATGCATTGCAAATTTGCTGAGTACGCAGGTTTTCTGCTACGGGGGTATTTATTTTCATTTTCATACAGTAACCTGCTGTGAAAAATGAATAATCAAATATAAACAATAATATGTTAAACAGTATTGAACTTTGCTCTATCCTCTTAGCCTCTTGTTATCCCAAGTGTAGTAAATGCGACATTTAAGATCAACCATGTTCTGTAAATGACACCAAGCAACTCCATACTGGTTGGGCTAACAGAGTTTTAAGAATATATTTTATTTTAACTTGATATTTATGATAAGTCATAATATTAATTAATCAACGTATTTCCTGATGACTGATTTAACGACTACAAATTCCGTTGTACGTCTCCTATATTTTTTCAGTTACAAGAACTGTGATTGAAAAAACGGCACGGTAAAAGAATACCCCCATCGCAGCAAACCTGCATACTCAACGAATTTCCAATGAATATATAAAATAACACATTAAAACACTTAACAGGATTCATAAGAAATATCTTCACAAACAAGTGATATTTCAAATAATATTAATTATTCTCCATAAGAATGACATTGGGGATAATTACGCTGGTTTGCTGCAAACAAATAATGGGTTGTTATGCAAATATCAATATAACTCATCTTAGTGAAGTCACATACCAAGTTTCATCCTTATGCATTCATAAATAAGCGATATATAACATTTTAATTATTTTCCATAAGAATAACATGGGGGACCAAGTACATAGGTTTGCTGCAACAGGAACCATAGGCAAAAAATAGATTTTTTGTACAAACAACAATAAACCAAAACCAAATTTTGTCAGTTTATGTTCATAAATAAGCGAGATATACAATTTGTCTTTTTCCATAAGAATAACGTTAGAAAACGTACTGTATTTAGCACTTTCAATATCTCAATAACCAATTGACGTAGAGCAATGATCAAAATACCTAATCGTTTGTTTTTTATGCTGAATTCAATGGTAAAAATTAAAATTTGATTTAAATAAAAATTACATGTTGAAAACCCAAAAAACCATTTTTGGGGTACAAAACCCCCCCTTCAGATGGTGCGATTCGTCTGGTTTTTGAAATAAATGGTACTATACACATTTGCACCAAATTCCGTTAAGATCAGACCTTTTTTACTAGAGTTATCGTGCTTACGGACATATATATATATATACATATATAAATTTGAACGAATGGTGTTTTTGGCATCTGGGGACCTCAAAATGACAAGTTATCATCGTCTAGGACTTAAGTCTTACCATGAGACCTACTGTAATAGCTTCTTCCCTAAAAGGGAAATTCGCTAAAAAGAATCAATATTTTTAGTAAACGAATAAATTGTAGCTTATAAAGATAAAATTGAAGTTTTAAATTAAATTATAAAGGTTTTATAAGTTTATTTCTAATACAAAGCTTAGCACTACTTCTTTGGGACATTGTTTAACTCTAACCGTTTAGTTTCAACTGGAACACTAAACGTTTTTATTGCTATCAACAACCCTTAGTTTACGTCATTCCCAGATGTAACAGCACTTCAGCAAATGGATCGTGAGAGGAGCTGGAGTAATTTAATCAAACAAACTAAGTGTTTTGCAATACTACCGAGTATTTCCCATTACAAACTGTTTTGTCGATTTAAACATTAAGAACGCTTCACCTTTGACCGTGAACCATTTATTCGGCAAAATTAATCGTTTTAATAATACAATTTTAATAATTCTAGGGTAGTTAAAGAAAACATGTAGTTAAAAAAAATACTTTTAGTTTATTCAAGTCCATTAAATGACTAAACTACAGAGTACTGTTTAACGTGAAATATTATATAGTTACAAAATTATTAATATACTACTATTAAATCAATTATCATTAAACTTTGCAGGAGTGTATCACATATAAAAATATCTAAAAATTCCAAAAGACCATTTAAAATTATATTTGTATCATACTGCATGAAAAGCAGCTGTTTTTAGTCTAATTAATTTGTAAAATCGCATTTTTCTGTTACCTTAAAATAGCGCAACGAAAAATCACCTGCGGCTTTTTCATTGCGCCAACCTCAAAGATGGTATTGTTTATTACACGTGTGTGTATTTCAAAGGTAACAAACACATGGACAAAATGCAAGTCGATCATACGGTAGTTGATCATACATTTTGTTTGTAAATAAAATAAATGTAAATATTTTAAAGTTAAACTATCTGAACTACCAAACCAATACAAATCTCCTAATTTTTTATCCAAATTTTCAACTATCAAAGTCTTAAGGCGGCCATACACTATTGGACTTTAGCCCGAACAAGACATCGGATCGAGCAGGGTGCAGGGAGCAGGGCACGAAGGTAGCTAAATTGACTCAGAACGTCTTCCCGATCAAGACATCGGATCGGACAGATTGAGCGCAAAAACCACCGAGCGGGGTGGATACGATTCCTATTCAGAATATCTGAGCAAGCTATTGGTCAAATTATACCAGAGGTTTGCCAAGCACTCTGCGATGTTCTTAATAACGTTAAGGCAAGTTTGATTTGTATGTGACATAATAAAATTGGTTTTAAATAGCGATTTGTGCTCGGGTACATATTTATGTGAGAGGTGTAGCGGCAGTATTAGGGGGTTATAGGGTGCAGGTAGGGTGGTTGGGGGCTGGGTTGATGTAGTAGAGGTTAATATTAGAATTCATTTTACTAAGGTTAGTCATTTTATTTAGGTTAAACTAGTTTAGCAGATTTATCTGTTAACAAATTAAACATCTATCACTGATTCTTGCAAAAGCAATAGGCCTGGATATTATTAACTATGTAGAACAATTGTAACAACAATAACGAGGTTGTAATAATTTAGTAAATCAAAAACTAATGAGACTTGGTCTTTCGTCAAAAAACCGCCTCAAGAGCGCTCGGTGCTCAGTCCGATGTCTGGTTCGATGTCTTGTTCGGTGTCTGCTTCGGAGGCCCCACTAACTACCGGATTTTCTCCCTTCGACCCCAAATCCTGCTCGGTCCGATGTCTTGTTCGGGAAAAAGTCCGGTAGTGAGTGGCCGTCTTTGAAGGTGTGATAAAAATGGTTGTTCATTACATGGAGAAAAAGTGTGTTTTTGGTGTTTGGTCGTTTTTCCGATTCCTTGTCGTGAAAACTACTATTTATTGGTATGCTTTCACAGCGTTTTTACGAAAATGTAAGAATAATGGCAGTGGCATTGTGGAAAAATTAACAGGTTAACCTGAACAACCGGTATGTGGAACTGATTTTTTCTAACAGTTTTTATAGTCGTTCTGTTAAAATAACTTATGGTTGAAACCTGTTTGAAAAGTTGGTCAAATATAAATTTTAAAGCATTTGTTTAAGATATTTAAATCTAATTTTCAGATAATCTGTAACGACTTCGGTTGCACCTGTAACAACATGGGACGTGTAATTTAGCTTCAATATATGTCTTCAGTTCCTTCCACTAAAAGTAAGATCAATACATGTATAGTATAAGATGGGTGTTGGTTCATCTGATTATTATTTTGTAAAATTGTAGCAAGTAAATTATGTTTTTTATAAATCCATGGACGGTAAATAAATGCTACATCTGATTTTCAAACTGACTTGTCACTTCATTCACCTGTCGGTACAGAAGGTTATACAGTAGCTTGGTTCTGAGAGAAATTATTTATAAATTTAAAAGTGTTACCCATAATTGGCTTAGTAAAAAAGGATATATAACTTATGCTTAAAAGGATAAATACATGTAAAGCTGAAAACGTGCAAAATTATTAATTAATCACTGAAACATATTTTCAATTTAGAAAGCTTAAAAGCTACAACCAATACATTTCAGGGGTCACTCTTCCCTCTACATGATCTTATATGTGTTTATCTGATTGCTTATACTTGTCTTGTATTTATTAATTAAGTATCATACTACATATTTCCATAGAATACGAGTCTAGCTCTATTTATATGTTAGAATAAATACAATATATTCATTATGTTTACACATATTGTAGTCAAACTATTCGTTTTTAACGGTTAGTAGTGTTTATGAATTAACCTGCTGCTCGAACTGTAGCAAACTCGAACCCTCGAATTTCTGAACTCACCTCATCCCTAATGAAGAATCGCGAATATTGCGTTGTCATTCCCTTACTTATAATGTCAGTGTTCTCTGATATTTCGGTTCCGTTGTCTTGTTCTTCCTCTGGAACAGCTGTTAAGTATACAATGCAATGGATTTATAATATTCTAAAACATTTACAATGAGGCTTTGTAGGCCTATGCCTTGAAGCTTTGAAAACGGATGTAAAATTTAAGGATATTCGCTGAATCAACACATTCGCCTCTTTTAATTTCCACATCAATCACAAAACTATGTTCAATATCTCTTAAATCTGGCACTTATGAAAACCAGCTTGTGTGTTAATATATAGGATAAATAAACTTCTGACTTTCTCTGTACTAGAAGCGTATTTCATCGCCTTAATTTACATGAACTTAAATAAAATTAGCGATTTATATTATTACAAAAATCGTCTACTGGGGTTTAGTGATAACAACGCAACAGGTGATGCCAGGGCTACCAACTGTCGTGTAGTTGTGGTTTGGCGGGAAACCATTACTATCACACCATACCGACTACCTGTAATGCCGTGGAAACCCCGAGGGGATAAACTTTGGGGGCTGGAAGTGGTTCATTATATTAAACAATACTTTAACTTTATGCTTCGAATGTCTTATCAAAGTGGTCAGTTAAGCTTCATTGAAAAGATTGTTTTATAATTATAAAGTTTAAAAAAGTGAGCTATTCTAATAATGGGGGAAATTAAATAATTCCATTATTACAACCAACATTATTGGAAACAACTAAATCATTGAAACTACTTGAACTCATCATAACTTGAAAATATTTGCTGATCAATTAACCTTTTTTTTATTTGAAAAAAAATCAAATACAATCAAAATATGAGTACCTTTGTTTATATTTTCGCATTCATAAATATATATTATATATTCAATACGTTCAGACGTCTTGTAGTCAAACTATTATTTTTCACTAGTTATTTTGGACCAATAAAAACAAGTATTACAAGTAGTAATTGACTATTTAAAAAGTATCTAGTGAGCATTATTGAGTAATACGTTAATAATAATTAGCCATTTGAACTGAAGTAAGTTAATATTTCAATAGGAGAAACCTTCATCGAACAAAAAATACAAATGGTAGATGACTTTGTATTCTTTTAAGATTTTGCTTCCCAAATTCCATACATATAGTTACAAAAATAGAACTCTCTCTTAAAATATGTCAGTTTTTATTATTAAATATTTCAAAATATAACTTCTGAAAATGTTATCTTTATTATACTTTTTTCCTAACTACTCACTCACAGTGGCTGTAAATTACTTCATTGTACCCAAAAATGTTGTAAATTTTCCTTAAAAATAAACGTTTTAGTTCGATCAATGCCTAGTAAAACTTCTATCCTTTGTTTTGTCATACAGTTTAAACAGTTGTTGTAGATTTCTTTGTTGTAATAAGATACGTTATTTCACCCCCTTGATATAGGTGTGACTATATATTTTAATCCTCAAACAACGACTGAAACAGTCTTTTATTTTAATCTAACACTATCTTATGGAATATTCCTTTCTTTGATACGAAGAGTCCTTTCTTTAGACTGATTCGTATCAAAAAGTGTTTATGCCTTTTTTAAATGCGTAAATATATTATTGCCATCTATACCGCAACACGTATTCACATATTCTAGTTTTACAATAACGAATTACGAGCATTTATATACGAAGTTAAGTGCACCTGCACAGGTTACATTGTTTTTTTTATCGTATAAACTTTGGATTTAAGTTTATATTTAAAACCTAAATAATTGATATCAGCAAAATTGCCAGTTTAAAGCAAAGGCTGGATAGGATTAATCTCCATCGTGTAAGGGAATACATTTTATTATAAGTACTTAAAAGCATATTGAAACTTTTATATTGAGATTAGTGCGGTGTTGACCATACAACAGGAATGTTGAGACAAACACCAAGTTATTAGGATACCGATTAATTTGTAAAGTTGCTATTTGAGATTGTAAAAACAAGTAGGAATTCGGAACTTTTAAGAGTCTTACTTAGAATTGTTAGTTAAATGTCACATTGTCAACAGTCTGTAATCCAATGTGACCATAAGCCATAAGCCATATGGATCTAAAATAAACTACAGGCTCCATAAAAAAAATAAAGTATTCAATAAAGTAAACGAGATTGATTTTCACGAGGAATCTATAACAAATTGAATGCCCCAGTTCTACATCACGTTGGTGTTAGCAAGAGAAATTTCCAAGTAAAATATAAGTTACGAGTTATTATTAATTGTTTGGCACTGTGAGAATGTATTATAGATTCACCCTATGCGTAAAATATTGATTTGTTTTTAGTTTTGACTTATTTTAAATAAATGTAATTGATACAGTTTCAATTTGATAAATTAAATGTACATAATGAACTTGTTCTTACTATTTTGAAACTCAAACAAGGTTGTTCTTATTACATTAACTAGCTACATCATTCCAATACGTTTGAGCGAATTTCCCCTATAGGGGAACTCATATTTATATGTGTCCGTAGGCACGATAACTTTCGTAAAAACAGCCCGATCTTGATGAAATTTGGTACAAACGTGTAAGGCAGCATGAATTTTCATGAGTTAGAGAACCAGACAGTTCGCTCCATTTTAAGGGGGGTTTTGGAGGGGTTTTGTATTCCAAAAATGGGTTTTTGCGAATTTCCCCTATAGGGAAGAAGCTATTACCGTAGTCGGCATGGTAAGACCTAGGCCCGGGACCATGATAACTTACCGTTTTGAGGTCCCCATACCCCAAAAACCCCGTTCGTTCGAAACTGAATATATATATATATATGTGTGTGTGTGTGTGTGTGTGTGTGTGTGTGTGTGTGTGTGTGTGAGCATGATCTGTCGTAAAAATTAACCGAGTTTGATGTAATTTGGGATAAACGTCTAAAGCAACATTTATGACTTAAAGTTCGAAAACCAGCCAGATCCCTCCATCCGAAGGGGTATTTTGGGAGGGGTTTTGTACACCAAAAATGGGTTAACATTTTTGAAATAGTCAATTTTTTGTTTTTGCCATTGGATCCAGCTTCAAAAAACACACAATTTGGTATTTTGATCATTCCTCTATGTCAATTGGTTACCGAGATATCGAAAGTGCTAAACACAGTACGTTGTCTAAAGTTATTTTTATGAAGGAAAAGACAAATTTCATATCTCGCTTATTTATGAACGTATACTGACGAAACTTGGGATACGGCTTCATCTCGTTGTGGTCTATTGATATTTGTTGAAACAAAAACTTTTTTGCCAAAGGCTTCCGTAGCAGCAACCTGCGTGCTCAGCCCCCATGTTATTCTTATGGAGAATAATTACAATTGTATATATCACTTATTTCATTATTTGTGAATATATTATTTTTATGAGACTTGGTAATGGCTTTATGTAGTATTGAGACATTTATATCTCCACTGGAATTCGCTGAGTATGCAGGTTTGCTGCGACGGGGGTATTTTGAACTTGTTACATATAATTATTTTTAAACTCATATTTTGGTTTACACCATTAAATTCAGCTTAAACAACAATTTGGTATGTTGATCATCGCTCTACGTAAATTGGTTACCGAGACATTGAAAGTGCTAAATACAATACGTTGTCCAATGTCAATCTTTTGGAGAATAAGTAAAATTGTATATCTTGCTTATTATTGAACATATATTAATGAAACTTGGTGTGTGGCTTTATATGGTTGGGGTTTACTGAAATTTACATACAAAACTAATGTTTTGTGGTCCCCATGGCAGCAAACCTGCGTTCTCATTAGCTATAATTTTAATTTTATGGATAATAAGAAACATGTGATATCGTGCTTATTTATGAATATAAATTGGTAAAACTTGGAGTGTCGCTTCATCTAGTGGGGATCCATTGGTATTTAAATAAAAACTCGATTATTGTTGTCCTAGATGCAGTAAACCAGCATACTTAGCCCTATTTTTTTCTTATAGAGAATAAATAAAATGTCATATCTCGCTTATTTATGAATATACTTTGATAAAAGTTGGTAAGTGGCTTCATGACGTAGTAAAGTACCATTTCAAATTCGCCGAGTATGCAGGTTTGCTGCAACGTATTATTATAACTTCACAAAGTATTCTTTTTAGAAAATGTAGTACAAATATTTTACTCTTAAAATAACATCGAACATTACAAACTTCCTGTATAGGATAAAATCACCATTACTATTTGCTTGCATGAGAGGAGCTTTAGGAGATGTGAAGTGCAATTGACCCAGAGATTCAAGGAAATCTCAGATCTGTCTCGCCTCGTGTTGAAAACCTTTTTTCTTGTTACATTAGCTTATTTCTTTGAAACCACACTTTTCCTCAATTTCAGGAATCATCCTAAATCAAATTATTTGCATAAAATATAAACATGCATTGTTAGAAGCATTTTGAGAGTTAAAAAGAGCACTTACATTTTCAAGGGTATTTTGAGGATTAAAAAGAGCCCATACATTTAACTCTTATGAACACACAGTTTTTGATATAGTATATTAGATAAATTACAAATATTTTGTTACCGAATTTCGTAACAAACTGTCCTGTTCAGCTGGAAAAACCAATGTACTCGGTCCATGAGTTTTTTGAGTACCGAACATTTAAGTAAGTAATTTTTTTAATCGTGATGCCAAGTGTGATTTTTTTGAGTGATTTGAAGGTTTTTTTAGTCTAAGAAAATTACATTACCTATGCATGTAGTATGTTCACGGAATAAAGATGTCTCATTTCTCATATCCGAGTAATTCGTTAATTTAAAAATAGGAAGTAAATACACATACTTAATTTTGCTAGCAATAAAATTTTGAAAGAAATACTATTTATAAAAATATAGTAGTGTACAAATAAATGTTGAAATGGTACTGCCTTGAAAAATGAGACACAGTTCTGTAATGATTGTTTTGTGTTTAAATTCAAAATCTTTCTTCAGTATAATATCAAGATTCTTTGTGGAAATCATGATGTAGATTTTCAAATCCAAACACATAAATATTTCATAACTTTTAAATGCAATAATAATTGTTTCTGATTATTTTTCGTAACTAGAGTCAGTAGTAAAATTTTTGGAATAACATTTCTTGAGGGCTAGTGTGTGTGTATTTTTTGTGTTTTAATAATGTTTCCAGTTAATTGTATTAATAGAAAACATATATGTTTTTACGAGGTATGATAGGAACTGAATAGTTAAAAACAGACACTAGTTAACAGAGGGTTTGTGTTTAACCTAGAAGTTTGTTAAATGCTTTGTGATGCTGCGTTTTTTTCTAAAATGATGAGTAACGAGTTTTATTAAAGTAAGTTTAGGAATGTAAATAAATCAAATGTCACTAATAACAAAAATATATAGATCCACTAAATAACTAGTGATTATCTTTCTATAACATAATATTACTTTAATACAATTTTAATTCTGTAATACGTTTGTAATATAGGTGGAGAGTATTAATGTTTAGGTTAGAAAAGCTCAAACTGAAATAACCTTTTCTTTATTTTGTCATATAAAATAAGAATACAATTACAAAAGGTTAGTTGAGTGAGAAGTACAACTTACGTTAAAATATCAAAAATATTTAAAAATTAAGAAAATAAATTAAATACGAATACAATATACTCGTAAATATAATCGTTGACTATCATAACAATATTAAATAATTGTGATATAGAACCTCATTTTACAAGCCAGCCTTCAAGTTGTTGATCACAGTGGAGTCACCCATCAGCTTGGAACGCTTGACAGCAGCGACTTTGCGGGTCATGATCTGTTTCGCACCTTTCTTCTCTTCATCGACATTCACGTTCACTTCAAATATCACGGAGGGGTTGGCTGTAGAACTCCTCCGCTGTCCACGTCTACGTGCCGTCTTCGCGACCCGGCGTACAGCAATCCAGAGAACTACAACAATATTTACTAAGAACTAAACATTCTTAAGTTGTATATTTTAATAAATCTAAGGAAAATTAGACTACTCATTTTCAAAGGTATTAAGGTAAAATGAGGAATGGTGTATGCAAAATCCAAACTGCTTGGTGATAAGTTTAAAAACTAGGAAATGACTCATTCGTTTACATGCAGCCTATTCTGAGTCAGCCTAATACAATATCTTGGTTAACGTATACAATTAAATATTCACGTAGTGAAATAAATTACTCCTCACAAGTTCTTATGAAACTTTAATGGCGAAGATTTAAAACATTAACTTCGCTGGGTGGAACCCAAGAGTAAATTATAGGCTAGATGCGTTTTACATATTTCCTGTAACCCTAAAGAAGTCTTATTCGGGAAATTAAAATCTTTTTATGTTTGAAACAATATTTTTTAACAAAGTAAAATTTTCTAAAATAAATATAGTTTTGGTTTTATTGTTCAAGCTTACCATGCTAGACAAATTAATTAAACAACGAATAAATAACATAAACTATGCAACAATAACGAAAAAATAAATTAAAACTAATTACGAAAGAGCGTATCTACGTGGTAACGAGCTTAACGTTTACATCTAGAGTTTTCACCTTCCAACAGTATAAATTTAATACCCCTGTCGTAGCAAACCTGCGTACTCAGCGAATTTCCAATGCATATATATGTGACTCACTACTACATAGAGCTATTTACCAAGTTTCACAAAAATACATCCATAAATAAGTGATATATAGCATTTTATTTATTCTCCATAAGAATAACATTAGGGTTGAGGACGCAGGTTTGCTGCAGCGAGGAAGATAAGTAATGTGTTTTTTTTTGCAATTATCAATACAACTGAACCAGGTGAAGCTACATACCAAGTTCTCTTAATTTAGGTTCATAAAGGGAGATATACAACTTTACTTATCCTCCATATGAATAACATGGGGGCCGAGTATGCAGGTTTGCTGCTACGGGAACTATCAACAAAAAACTTGTTTTTTGTGCTAATATCAATATACCACAACTAGTTGAAGCCACATACCAAGTTTCATCAATATACATTCATAAATAATCAAGATATAGAATTTTATTTATTCTCCATAAGGATAACATTGGACAACGTACTGTGTTTAGCACTTTGAATATTTCTGCAACGGTTGGACGTACAACAGCTATTAAAACACCAAAATGTTTGTTTTGTTGAGCTAAACACATTAATAAACAGAAATGTGAAGTTTTTAGTAAAACTATCTGAGAAAAATCTAAAAACCTTTTTCCCATAAGAACATGGGACACGTTTTTTTGGATTTTCTCAACAACCACTTAACCTAGGTTAATGATTCAAGATTCTAAATTATTTATTTTTTTAAGCCCTATAAAATGGCTACAACCAAAATTGAGTGTTTTTAACATTTTGGGGTCAAATTTGCAAAAAACAGTTTTTTGGAAAATTGTAAACCCCCATAAAACCCCCTTCCCATAGTGCGATCGATCTGGTTTTATAACTTAAAGTCATAAATGCTACTCTCCACATTTGTGCCAAATTTCATCAAAATCGGGTGTTTTTTTCAAAATTTATCGCTGTAACGGACACACACATATATACATATATACATGTATATAAATTTGAACGAATAGTGTATTTGGAATCTGGGGACCTCAAAACGAAAAGTTATCATGGTCTCGGGCTTAAGTCTTGCCATGCCACCTACGGTAATAGCTTCTTCACTATAGGGGAAATTCGCTAAAAGCTCGATTTGTATTCTATACTATACCACTTTATGTACACCGATAGTTATGTTTATCCTCAAAACGAATTATAAGACTATTGGTCTTTGTTAGTTGTGAGACGTCACTCTCAGTGCTCTCAGTCCCCGTGATACAAATTCACTTGTAAACGATTAGTTTAATACAAACTGAATACGTCATATACAAACTAAATCAGAATATATAGAATCCAGTGACAAAAAAACAGGATAAATTCATCAATTAAATGTCTATATACTGGCAATAGAATACTGGCATCAAAATTATTGTCTGGCAATTCAAAAAAAATATAGTCTATATATATACAAATAATAATCTGTCTAGCATTGCTGGATAGACCTGAAACATGGAGGCTGAATAAAAAATATGAGAAACAACTTACAGTTTTTAAGAATAATGTACTTTGAAAAATACATGAACCTACATGGAAACAAGATAAATGGAGAAGAAAACCCAATATAGAAATTAGAGACCTTTACAATAGTTCTAATATAATTAAAAACGTGTGGACACGCGCGTGTGTACAGCTCCACTGGACTGTACATATACTAATTAGAGGAGAAGAATGTTGGCTAGACAAAGATATGAAGTCTAATCCTGAGGGTAGGCGACCCCGTGGAAGACCAAAAAAGATATCCCTGTTGGAACAAGGTGAAGGCCGATATGGAGAGTTGGAGATGCTGCAGAAGATGCGGAGAGCCGGTTAAGTTGGATGGGCTTTTTTGGTGTGGCTAAATATCTGATATAAATTACCCTGGGAGTAACAGTAAGTAAGATAGACATTAAAAATTACCTTATATGTTTAACTGATTTTAAAAGTCTTAAACAGTTTAAAAGTCTTTAACAAGACCAATTTATAATCATAGATTTATTTTAAAATAGTAAACAAAAACAACACTGCACAAAAAAAGAATACCTACAAGCTTTTGAAATATTAAAACATTATATTTTTCTCAAATGTTAAAATCTCCTTATTAACTAATTATAAACTAATTATTTCACATTATTAAAATTGCATGGAAAAATAGATGAACAACTTTTATCTTTTATGTTTTATGTTGTTCAACCTATAACAACCTTTAAGTTGTAACTTTTTACACTTTTTACTTTCTCCCTCTATACATAGTATATGGAGAAAGTATTGTTTTCGTCAAAATTTTCGAATTTGAGTTGTTAGTGGAAATATTCGTTTTGGTGCTCCCTGAACCCAAAAAAGTGGTTTTTACGTGATGTCTGTCTGTGTGTGTGTGTGTGTGTGTGTGTCCGTGTGTGTGTGTGTGTGTCTGTGTGGATGTGTACAGAGCTACAGCCTTAACCAATGGGCCGATCTTTATGAAATTTGGTATATAGGTACTAATCCACGATATCTCCAGGCGTTTTTTTCATTTTTTTGAATTTTTGATTTTTAAGGGTAATTATCCCCCAAAAACCGCCAAAAAACATGAAAAATCCAAATTTCTCAAAAACGGCTCTAACGATTTTGATTACACTTTAGTCGTTTGTAGAACTTTAGTTTTCCATCAAAATGACACCACCCGCATTCCTGTAAAAATTCGGGTTCAGAAATTACAGGACTTAAAACATCAAAATTTAAGTTTTTTTGATTTTTCATAAAAATACATAAATATACAAAAATATTACTATTCACCATTAAAAAGAGCTTAAAAAACTAAATAATTTAGTATTTTGAATTACTATTCTACGATTGCTGGTTTCGGAGAAAATTGAAATTTGCATTTTGCGGTAAACGCAGTACGTTGTCCAATGTTATTCTTATGGGGAATAAAAAAATTACTATTTCTCTCTTATTTACTGATCAATTTCGTTCAAACTTGATATGCTTGTCAAGTAAGCATTGACCAACAGAGGAAATTCGAAATATGTTGCCCTTAATAACCCTGGGGGGGAATAGGGGGCATTTCCTCTCTTAAAACCACGAGTGTAGCAATGGATTCTGTAGTGCCTCCAAAGCAGGGATTTGGGTGGATGTCTTTTAAAACAACTTGTTTACAAGATTTTCTGTACATTCGACCGTGCTTTGTATTCTATATTTAGTAAATAAAAAGTAATTTATTCATTAAAGTTGGGCTAAAAGGGAGAAAGTATGTGTCAGTTTCCTGATACCGTTTATTAACTTACTTGTTCGTAATTTAACAACCCTTTTTCGTACTTTAGTGAGTACGATTTTATTCCAGTACATTGCTAACCCATTTTTTCTCCGTTAGTAAACATTTAGTACTGCATAATTAGAGGTGGGTCAAGAAAAACATAATGTTATTTTGTTTACTAATAATCTTATGTGATATTCGTCCGATATAAGAGCTTGCTTTACTTAAAAATTATACGATCACTTTAATTTATATCTGAATAGTAAATTTCCAATAGCGAGTCAGCCTTGAGGCTGTGATTGAAATTTCTACGGATTAAAATATTTGCCATAAAGATAACCATAGTCTAGAATAAATCATAACATTTTTACTTTATAATTCAGTATTTAGTGCCATAAATTAACTAACTATTATTTATATATTTACTTTTAAGTTAACTAAGCTTTTTGATGTAGGTACAACTTTGTATTATGATACCCTAATAATTAATTTACTCTACCAACTCAAACATTTACATCACGTTTAAGATTTCTGATATCTGAATTAAGAAGAAAACCATAAACATTTACATATTTTATGTTTGCTTTTTAAAACTAAGATACAAGTGAGATATCCTAATATAAAATAAATGTTAACGGTTACTTTAATAAAAACTTACGAATGATGATGAACAGGAACACGACATGAGTGCCCAGTTCCAGGTAGTCAAAGGCCATCTGTTGATTCATAATTTCTCTCATGTTCTCCAACTCCACTGAGGGGGCCATTTCTAAACGAGGGAACTAGACACAAGTTAAAAGGTGCGTCCTGCTCGTGTCAAGCGACCAAGCCTTATGAGCCACCTGCGCCTTTGGCCACCGTCATGTTATCCCCTCCAAATTCCCGAGGCGCTGCGGCCACAGGCGTTCGGAGTAATACTCTGTATACTCTTAACTCTCATCAATATGTATTATCATGAATAATATATTAAGGTTAGTAATAAATACGAATTGGTAAATATCGTGTGTAGTTAAATATTTATATTTATGTATAAAAGACAATTTAGGATAGGAATAGTGATACTTTTAAATTAAAATAAACCTGATAGAATTTTAATGCTGAAAAATATTAGACATGAACGTGAAAAGCTTTATGGTCTAGTAAAATTAGGGTTAAACCTCAACATCCAAAAAAATTTCAAACCTGAGGCAAATTCCTCTACACCATCCTCGTAATAAGTGATAAAACGTTGCACCACTTACAGCGTCGGGTTTTCGGTGGAAGGGGTGAAAGGGGGGAAATCGTTCAGTTTTTCAGTGTTTTTTGTAAATATATCGAGAACCATGAGTTCAAGCACAAATTGTTTCAAATACAAAATTAATCTACGTTAAATATTGAAAAAAATTATTTCTATGCATTGTTTTTTTCCGGACAGGGGTTACTGAGATGTAGAACAAGTAAGATGCTACTTTTTTTATTTATAAAAAATAGCCAGACATCGTTATTTTTGCTAAATTCAATTTATTATTCAGGGTGATTTTGAACACTCTTGAACAAATTTTTAGATTTGTTCATTGGTCAAGACAAACATATAACTTCATGTAAACGTGTGTCTAAAATGCCTAAATTTCCGTCTGTCGGTCTGTATGTGATTTTTACAAATGTTTTAATAACTAGAGTTCTATTTAAGATAGAAACTTCACACTTTAACTTAAAGCGTTTTAAAATGGTGGCTATTACAAAAAAATTTAATGCTAAATTTTACATCTAAGGTCCTGCCTTTGGTAGCAGTCAAGCAGCCAGAAGATTGTACTAGCAACATTACCCTAACAATGTTCGAGTATCGCTACTGCTGCTGTACATAACCGTTAGGAGAAACAGGTACGTTTCAGATAAATATGAGTGATACCGGATGTAAAAGGGAAGTGCGCACAGTGAAATATGAAGAGGCATTCCTTCGCAGATTTGAGGAGAACCCAAGAATACGTACAAGAGCGGAAGGAAATGAGACAAATTCGAGTCATAGTTCTGTTTGGAAGAAAACAACAAGTATCATTATAGTATCCAGAAAGTTCAAACATTGTCTACAGATAATTATTCACTTCAGGTTAACAGTTCGTGGTAGTTTTTACATAAAATTGTTGAAACCCCCACTTTTCTGCAGAAGGTATCATTTCCGCAGATGAGGCGACTTTTAACGGATGTGGAGTGTTCAATTCTCGTATCAGTCATACTACCCTAACAGACAATGTCCGAGTACCTCTACATTTTCTGCACATGAAAACCTTCATACCACTGTTATATTGCAGAATCAAAATAGATTTTCTGTTAACATCATGTCTGGTTTACTGAATAATTGCATAATTGGGCCATACATTTGATCCAACCGACTAATCTTACCTACTTATATAAGTTTTCCTGAGGGACATTCTTCCTGAGTTGTTAGAAAATGTGCGTTTAGTTGACAGGATCAGTTTGTGATTTCAAAATGATGGTTGTCCAACCCATTTTGGAAACAATGCCGTTGATCCCCTGAATGCACATTTTCGGCGAAAATGGATTGGACGAGGAGCGTCAGTAGCCTCCTCAATCACTCAATCACTGGACCTTACCCAGATTTACTTTTTTATTTGGGGACGAATGAAGGATCTTGTTTATAGCACACCTTTTGATAGTTAATGGAATTAGAAGCTCGGATTGTGGAAGCTAGTGCTATCATCCAAGAAGAGAACTATATTTTTGCTCATGTTCGGAAATCAATGAGTCTCGCTTCACACTGTGTAACGAAAAGAGAGGGCAGCCATTTTAAACATCTTTTGTAATAGTAAATGCACATCTGCATAAAATATTATTTGTTATAATTTGATTAGCATTAGGCCAATAGAAATTGCAAACTTTTTCACGCAGTCAGTCTTTTTGTCTGTCATCTAATTGCACATAGTAGACTCTGTCATTATAACTTAAAAAGTTGCATAGCAACGTAATATTGTTATGACTATAAATAAAATATCAATGTTTGTCTCTTTGTCTGTCCTTTATGCGCTCCTATACCACTCATCCGATTGCAATGAAACTTTGCATGGTCATTCAGGTTAACCTAGGAAGGTTAGCCACTAATAAAAGTCCTGGGACTTAATGGCTTCGCCCCACTGGACTTCATAAGTTACCATGCTATTCTTATGGATGAAAGTAACAATATAAAGTAGAGTTGTCTTGGTAATCATATTTTTAACAGCGGGAAAAAGGGATCTACGGTAATCAAAAAAGATCTTGCGAACGAAATTTTTCCGGGTACCAGCTAGTTAAAAATTAAATAAAATTTTGATGTGAATTATTGTATTAAGCTTACAACAACAGTATTGTGTTTTATTTGTATTTTTTAGCTCTTCACCTAAGTAATTTACTTGTTAAATGTTATTGAAATCGGTTAAACCGTTCTGAAAATTAATCAATCAATCAATTAATCAAAATTCTTGTAAAAAACCACACATACACAAACAGGATCTATCTACTTATGACTCATGGTACAATCCTTTTCAGCCGGTAAAAAATGCTTAATAAAGGCTTTTCCCGCGTCCTGGTCTAGATGTATATTTTTCCTGCGGTTGCCCTGGACTAGGTGTGATTTGCAGTCCTAGTTTCCCTCGCCATCCAGCGTATTCACAAGACCATGTGCACCGACAGACCTCCAAGCTGCCTTAAGGCCTTTTGGCAAGGCGTTTCCAACGTGGGCAGCAGAAGGAAGTTTGTTCCGCGTCATCGAGGACGCCCGAGCAGGAGATGCATTGCATCAGGGAAGCTTTTAATTTTATAACCTTCCCTTAAACCATACCCCAATACTTTAAAGATTTTGTTAATAAAAGAACTGTCTTAATTTAATGTTATTAGTTAGTTACAGGAATCGAACGGGTTGACTTGACACTAAATATTTTATAAGTTTCTTACATTAATAATGAGAGTTTTTTTGTCATGATAAATATGCGTTTTCAATATTGATAAATTCAAAAATATCGACTTCACACTTTCAAAACCATATTTAAGCACTAGAATATTCCTTATATTTGTATAAACAGCTGGACCAATTATTTTGTATTTTAAAACAATGAAATATCATAAGCAACCAAGCTCGTGATATTAAATCAATATGGTGCTTTCAAACATCCTATAAGTACATCGAGCTATTTATAATCACTGGAATTTACGAAGCTTACCTCACTTCAACTTTATAGTCCTGTCTACCTTTATATGTTATTAAAATCTAAGTTAACATATTAAAGGAAATAGGTGTTTATTAAAGTTATACGTCCCTTTGACCATTAAATAATTAACGCTTTGTGTTTCGTAATGAAATTACAGCAATAAGATAATGCGTGGAGTGGAATAGCTGGAGGATTATTTGGAGCTTAGAGCAAAGTTCAACAGCAAGATTTTCCCTTCGCAATTACTTTCTCTCAAGTTGTTTTACTATATTTTGTGCAACAAGAATGTTTAATATGATGCTTGTTCAGGAAAAATGCATAACAAATAACCTCAAAAGTTTGCAAACTAGTATAAAATCCACATTAGCGTCAAAAAGCTATGTGTTTACTTTTACTCTGTTTAATAACATGTTTTGGAGTGATTCACTCTTTAACTACACCATAAGCTATGATACTTACTTCAATAATAATTAGTTTGTAGGTACTATTAATTTTAATAACTATTTTTTTATTCAGTTTAGGGTACTGATAATATTTTGGTGACTTTTATATGTGGCTTAATGTGCATTGTAAGTGCATGGACAATAGAGCCTTTTGCTGTAAGTTACTTTCGATATAAAATTGTAAATTACTGGTTTGACGTGTAACAAGGTGTTTTAACCATAACGACCTTGACTAAAGTGTTTATATATTGTTATTTGCAGTCAAAATGTCATTAAATTTATGGGAGGGAAATGTTATAGAGTCAACCCTAACTCTAATAGCGTACAATTCCGTTGACAGTTGGACTGCAACTGCCAATAGCCAATGGCATGGTTGTACGCTGTCAGTGTTGCCATTTTTCCTTATGAAAATATCACTTAAATGTTATTCCGATCAGCTGGTGTGGAATTTCGGCAATGCAGCACATCTACTATTGGCTGATCTTGGTTTATAGCCCGGCAAACCACGACCTCAATTGGTAACTTAATATTGCTTAATGTATTCATTTTGCTTAGTTGTCCGCTATTATAATCACTAGAGACTTTTCCCTTGCAAATCAAGAGTTGAATCTTTAATGATTTAAAGTGCCAAGAATAACCTACAATCCAAACTATTCCCGAGCCAAAGCCTTTCATTCCAGTACACCCAAAATAGGGCATTCCTAAACTATATGTGTAATTTTAAAAAAATTATTTGTTAAGCTTCCTTACTTTCTCTAACGTATTATAATTGCTCTTATCAGCCTCAATAAGAAACCAACTGTCTCCAAACTGAAGCCTAATCGTTCTACTATGATGAATGTAGATCTTTCTCATGTCACCATTGGGCAGCATAAGAATAGTCTAAAGTTAAATAGTCTGTGTGCAGACATAATCACCCCCTCCCTCAGTTTTGCCTGTAAAAATATAATTGCATAGTTATCGTGAGCAAGACCCAATTACCTAGGTTCTGTTCTGCTGCTTGTTGGGTGGCTTATAAAAAGAGCAAGAGTTACTTCCAGGTGCTAATGATGGTGGTTGTCCTTTTAATGATGAGCACGTTGTTTAGGTAGAAGTAAGCACAGTCTATTTTTTAGAGTTGTGATTCTTCTTAATTTTTTTAGATGATAGATGTATATGTAAATGTGTACGTTCTGTGATTAAAAGATGTTCAGTTTTGGGAAATGTCAATAGGCCAATACATGAGTTTACTTGATTAATTAGATATCCAACATTCGAACATGCGAAATATAAGTAGGTGAGGAGTCTGTGGAACTATCTAAATTTCATTAAAACCAGAAGCGAGCATGATAAGGTGTCTTTAAATAATTGTCAAGGAATAATGCGGGGTTCTTAATTTGTTTATTATTTATTCATGATCAATGACTCCTTTAGATTAAGTTATTATTCAAATAAGGAATAATGTTTATCACAGAGTTGAAACGCAAATCTGTGAAAACTTTTAAACTCCGGCTGAAAGTTATGTTTATTTAAAGTTAATTTATGCAATGCTGTAAAAGCGTTATCACGAAAATTTATGTTATATTGTTTTAAAGTTAGTTGCAAATATTTAGCAAACTTTCGGCCCTATTGGGACTGTTGATTAAAGACAGATATCTTATAGTTCATCAAGTAAATTTGGTGGATAACGTACATGGATATCAATTTTAAAAGAAAACAGCCGAAATAAAATAGCACTCAGAAACGCATAGTAAAACTACTACACGAGATAACAAATTATTCGTGCACTTTTGAGTACAAAGCATAACAAGTGATACAATACGATAAAACAATACAATCTTAAACCCTCATGATCAAATATAACGCGTAATTCAATGTTTTGTCAAGCACATGCGCATTTTGTTTTGATTGGTGTTAATTGTAAAACAAAAATCAGAAGTTCAATTTTTGCCAAACTGTCTTCAACTCTTATTAAGTAGCTAATTAATTGCGGGAGTTTTAAGCCCAGTTTACAGAAACCGAAGGTAAGGTAATTTGGAAAACCCAACCTCGATTGGTTGAAGGGTCGTTGAAATATCTTACTCAAATTTCATATTCTAAATATACCTTTTCAAATGTTCATTCTGCTTAAAATTATAAATACAAAATTGGATTTGCATAAACTAAGTCAGAGCTCAGGCTAAGTCATAGGTAATATTGCTTTAAGGAAAATTATTAAGGTCTTTGTTGTGTTCCTCGAAGTACTTTTTAAACGAATTCCCCCCCCCCCAATCATCCCTGGTAATAAATCCGCTTAATTGATTTTATGAGACGTCAAAATCTTGAGCTTTTGTAATACTCAAGAACTCAAAGTGAAATTTGTTATAACTTCAAACACTGTATTTAAAAAAATAATAAAATGTCCTTAATACTTAGCATTTCTAAGTATATCATTTTGTTTTAACTACCGTATTAACAGTTAGTTGAATTGAACTTACTGATAAAACGATGAAAATTTACCATGATTCAAATTTGAGGGATATATTTCCAAAACTAATCAAAGTTGTACCACCTTTTTTGTGTTGTACCAAATCCAATGTAGCGGGTAACATCAAATACCATCTAGTTTATAAGGGAAAAGAAAACTCAATTTCCTGTTTTAAGTATCACCTCGGCCTTGGCGAGTGTATTTTATGCATTTATTTATGTTCACTTATAAATTATACAACCCTGTTAGTGAGTAGAAACTCAACTGTCACTTTGGCCGTTGACTCCTACATTGCAGTTAACATGGCATACTAGTCCTGCCGCAAAAACGACCTAGCCGTCAATACATCTAACAAAAGACAATTAGCATTTGGAATTAGAGAAGGAAATTATCGTTGTTTTCCGGCAACGGTTGTAACGACAACGCAGCTATCCAATAACGTGTTGCGGCAACCTGTTATTTGAATAACGATTGCCAACTCGTTGCCGCTAAAAAACCGTTGTGTGTCAGCTGCCGTTGCAGCGTTCAGTTGTCGACGTTGTCGTTGTCGGTTGTTGAATAATTATAAGTAGGGCGTTATCCAGACAGGACGTTATTCTAAAACGTTACATTACAGTGCTAGGTTATTTCAGCATGTTTCACTGCATGATGTTGGTGTTACCATTTACCTGATATAGTACTTAAATTAATTAGGTATTTAGATACTATTTCGACACCGTCTGCTTAGAACCATCTCTAATTAATTACCCATAAATCAAATTAACTATTGCTAAAGAATGAATAACAACTAACTAGTTATTAGTGTCAATAATTTGTAGCATTTTTTTATCATAATAAAGATCCATAACACTTCAAACCAAAACTTGATTACAATATCTAGGAATTCTCAGTAGCAGTCACTGAGAATTACCGAACAAAAATTGCAATTTAAAGCCCGTTTTGTTAACAGTAATAATTATTCAGTTCGTTGCCGAAGTTATCGTTGCTCTGGTAACGTTACGGAAACGGCATTGCACGTTGTCCCGTTGTCCGTGCGGCTTTTCTGCAACGGGTGTAGAAACGTTATTAGAATAACAGGGAGTTCTCCGCAATGTGTTCCGCGATATCGTTGCCACGGCCGCAACACTGTTTTTCACCCTGTTATGTTAAATAACGCCCATCTCTATTTGGAATAAAATGAGACAAAATCCCAGGACTGCCTGACATTAACATAGACAAAGAGGCTAAATTCTTAGGAATCACAATCGATGAGGACATTTATTGGGATCCACATACAGATACTCTATCCAATAAGCTAAATACATGCCTGTATGTTTAAAAGAAAATAAAGAATGTGAGTGACGGGGCTACAGCACAAACTGCATATCATGCTTTATTTGAGTCACATTTCAGATATGGCCTTATATCTTAATATCTCTTTAAGACGCCGACGCAACTCGGGCGTATTTTAGGGTGAGTATGAATGAATGATGAACTGGTAATCTGAGCGAGCACTTCGTCAGGAAACCTCCATCGTGTACTACATCTACAAAAAAGGACAGTTCAAATTCTAATAGACCTAGACCCCAGAAACAGCATTCACCACACTAAAGATCATGACAGTTACGGCCCTATACAGCAGAGGGATGATTATGTACGTAGACAAAGTTCCAACACAAGATCCCCACAGTCATGGCACCAGACTCGCTTCTAGATTCATCCTACCCCTACACTGTTTAAGAAAATCCCTTCATACATCGGAAGAAAACTACACAATCTCTTGTCAGAAAACATCAGGAAATTAAGAAGACAAAAGCTGAGGACCACACTCTCTTGATAGTTAACAACTCGACCCTCCTATTCAAAAGAAGAATTCCTACATTGGAGAGTCATTCATCCATAACCAGCAAAATTTATATGCATTTTTAAATACTATTGTAATTTGTACTGTTTTTGATTACAGTTCTAAATGTATTTTAATTGTCTTGACGACGTTACTTTTCTCAAAGTGTAAATCAAGATATTTGACTGGTTGGTTGATTGATTGTTATTTAATCTAGATAAACTTAGTTTTAATACATAAAGAGTGTATTTAATAGCAATTACAACATTCTAATACAGTATACTGCATGTAGGCGATTGTTAATAAAGCAGTAAAATAAAAATATATATTCAAACGGCAAGTGCATTACTCGCTGTTTTTTTTGTGATCTTATTTTAACAGCTTATATCCTCTGACCATTCACAAATTGGTAAAGAATGAAAATTTCGAGTTATTAATTATTGTTCTTTGACATAGTTATCCATAAACGTGAAATGCCTCTAAGATAATTTTCTTCACAATCGTAATCTCAAAGGTACAAATAATAAGTAGTTTGATCGTTTAATTTTTTTGTGATTATAAAGTTAAATAGGATGTTTTTTATAATCAACATATCGTTATTATTAAACAAAGGTAGATGGTTTGTTTATCCAATTATCTAGCTTGTTCTTTCAACAGAAACTTATGTAGCTTAGAGGATGAAATCTCTAAATTATGCAACCCGCAACGCCCTTGTGCGAAGATAGCTCTTTTGAAACTTGCCTGTTACAGTTTCTATGTTTACACTTTTTTACAAATAATACGAAGAAATACTGACTCAATAACTGTTAGTAAGAACTTGCAGCCTACTAAGAAAACATGAAAATATAATAGCTTCAATTTAGGATCGTAATTTTATTTCAAATGCAGTAAGCGTACGACTAATTGAAAATATTTTTGGAATACAGATACTTTTAACGAGTCATTCAAATGTTTCCTATCTATATAAATAGTATAACAGATTATTCTGTACATTGCTTAGAGGATTAATTGTGTACCTAACTTGTTATGCAAAAGGGAAGTTGTAATTGATGTTTGAATAAATTATGTTTGTCTGACTTTAATGCCAATGGTAAGAGTTGTTTGCATTTTTTAGGAAACGGATCAACTGACTTACATAAAACTATTTTCTCATTGTCTTGGAGTTGGAAGAAACTTTAAGGGTACTTCAAACTATCATACACCATTATGGCTGCAATGTATATCTTGCCGGAATAAGTACTTAAATCTTTCACCACTGTTTTTTTTTCACTCTAATAAACATAAGTCATCTTATCAGCTTTTTTCACTAATAACGACGCACGTTTATTTTACAATTTAGTGTAGATAAATCCGTCATAAAATATGAGTTAATGTTCATTTTTGGGTAATGGCAAAAACTGACCCAACCGTCAAAATCGATCATGTCATAAAAACATATCAGACCAAACAAAAATCCATATGTAATTAAAAGTAAAAGGTTTAACAGTAAAACTATTTTTTTATATTTTAATTTGTCAGAACGTTCTTTATCGGACTTACTAGACATTAACAGGTAATGGACACAGTCTATCTTTACGAAGGCCTTCCAAACATCCCGCTTCGATTCATATAAAAAGATTTAGTAATTTGTAGTATTAATATTAAGGTTTAATAATACCTTAAACTTAACGGTCCCTTTAAAAAATTCGTATTGTACTGTAATTTAATCTCTCATAAAATTGATTAAAAGAGTTTCTTTACAGTTTAATACAAATTTCAAAATAACTAACCATACAGTTTGATCAACAAGCACAACACGTAATACAGCTCTCTAAATCAATGTACAGCTCCAAAAAAAGCAAAAAAAATACTAAGCGTATTTGCTTTTTTTGCAGGTGTATTTGTTATCCTTTACTGTTTGCAAAGTGAGCCAGCTTATGATGGTATGAACCGCCAAAGAGAGACATCATTTATTTTGTTGTTGGAGTTTGGCTAAATTTATATTTGTTAAAACAATATTTTGAATTTCATATTTTACTGAACGTTAGTAATTGAGCACTGGAGTATTATCAGCTTGTGTTCTTGTACAGCATATAATATGAAACCAAGTTATTTTTTAACCTATTAACTAAATAAAATAATGTAAATCTTTTTACAGCTTTTTAGTAAAGCGTTAGTGATTAAATAATAACTTTACATTTAAATAATACATCAAATTTTTTCGAATTAAAAAAGTTGTGCACTCAATTCCACTTAAAAGTTCAGAAACAGTTCATTAAAACTCTTGCCTAATTATGTTGGTGGAGTTGGATTCATTAAAGCCGTCACTCCACGAACTGTTCCCTAGCCTTTAACAAACGACAGTTTTTTCCACAGAAACACTGGTACACAATGTTTTACATTTTACTAATGAATTTATACCAATACATGTAGCCATGTTTTATATCACTTTACTACTTCAGGAAAGTATCAACATTAATTAATATGCACTTCACTGAAAACTAATTAACAAACAAGGTGTATATACTGTTTAATAAGGTTAAGAAGGTGTAAACTTCTGTTTAATAAGGTATTAACCGTTTCAGTAGCTTATATATTATAGCTTAGTCTTGATTAAGTAGCATTCCTTCAGTTTAGGGTTTCCACATTTTTACAGAGTTTATAAAAGGTTTCTAATTTTTTAGTTAATGTATTTAGAATACACTTATTATATAAATTGTGGAAAACCAATTAATAATGGTTATGTTTATATTTCTATACATTTTTCCCTGTATTTGTTTGTTTAAGATAATTTAGAGGAGCTTTATTAAAACACCTCGTTAAACCTAGTGGCTTATGTATTTTCTGTCAAGTTGCCCCTTTTTCCTCCTTCCAAAATTTCTACAAGATCCTTTCTACATCGAGAGAGTAAGCGTAATCCCCTCATAAACGTGGGGCTCAGTTTTGTTTGAGCGTTTGTCTACCCAATTACACTGCTTGTCTCTTCCTCACAACATTTCCGCTGAGATGGCAACCTTTTACACGACCTTATACCTGAGCTGGTACCTATCCACGCTTATCGCATATGCATAAGTATACAGTTTACACATCAGGTGATTGAGACGGGCATGCTCTGTATTCGGATGTTGTTTGAGAAATTGTCCCTCAAATCATGATTTCACGGATTAATCTGCCAACCAATGCAAATCAAATAGATTTCTCCCTCTCTGTCTGCGGAATTATATTCAATTTACAATATATAAAAATTGTGCAAATTGTAACTAATCAGTTACCGAATTATAAACAATAACTATTTTAAACTTTATATTCAACACCATTAACTAATTTTATACAGAATAATTGTTACAATTCCCATAAGTTTGTGAAAACTGAGATCTATGATTAAAATTTAATTAATTAATTTTTAGAATGTATAATACATATTAGTGAATAATCTTCGATTAATTGAGGCTCTTTAGAATATTGAAGTAACTTAAGCTAAATCGCGTTGGGAACACGGGTAGAGTAGCAAACTAATCATGCATAAGTTTGTAAGCAAATATGTACCACTTTTTGTCTAACACGAATCTTATTAAAAATAAACCGTTGTTTAATTTACATCAATACAACTAAAAAAAGATTGCATATAAAGAAATCAAATCAGTTTTAAATTCTAAGGAGCCTGAAAGTAATAATGAACCTATTACAAATTTGAATTGGTGGAAGCTGGATGTTTTGTAAAAACAATACAACTTTTACACACATTCATAAAATAACATATAGAGTATTAATGTAGTACCAGGTGTACGATTGCCTTACTGGCTATATATACTATCGTTTTGTCATGTATATAAGCTATTTAAGTGCAGGTTGCTGAGGAGAAGGCATTCAGAGATATCTAATTTATTTTACTTTTGAGAACCAAAGGTTTTACTAACCTCATGTGGTTTACGAATATCCTAAAGTGTTTCTAAAGTCATAAATAATATCAACCACTGAATCATTCTTTAGTTGCATTTACATTATGAAATCTCGATAACTAAATCAAACATTTATTTTAGATATTTAATTCAAGTAATTTAATAACTCCCTGAACATTAACATTCAATTTACATTTATCTTTTTTAAAAAATACAATGTATTTACCTATTCCTGGAGTATAAAACATCTTCCCAATAATTGTTATTACGAATTTCTGTACAATCAATACAACAAAATTCAAAAAACATTATGAAATCTCGATGACTAAATCAAACTTTTATTTTACATATTTAATTCAAGTAATTTAATAACTACATGGACATTAACATTCAATTGGCATATATCTTTCGATAAAAATAAAACGTATTTACCTATTCCTGGAGTATAAAACATCTTCCCAATAATCGTTATTACGAATTTCTGTACAATCGACACAAAAAACATTATGAAATCTCGATAACTAAATCAAACATCTATTGTACATATTTAATTCAAGTAATTTAATAACTCCATGAACATTAACATTCAATTGATATATATCTTTTAATAAAAATACAATGTATTTACCTATTCCTGGAGTATAAAATATCATCCCAATAATCGTTATTACGAATTTCTGTACAATTAACACAAAAAGCATTACTAAAAGTAGTATTATTTCACAAAAACCTAATATATTATTTTCATTGAATTTTATTCGTTTCTATATAAGTATAGAAAATATTTAATCAACTAAATCTATGTCTTATAACTAAAGTAAGATGAAAAGAGAAATGTAAAGGAGTCTTTGACAAATAACCCTCTCCCAGTCCACCTGCCCTTTCATTAATTTCTCATGATATTGCGACCGTGATTGGTTCTTAAAGGTTTTTCGTTTTCTGCTGTCCCAAACATATTTGCTAGTTCAATAAAAACAGTAAAACATTTTTTCACGAAAAAACCCGTAATTTTATATTACAGTAATCAATTTTCAAAATAGAATATATCAAACGTCAAATTATTCTGAAAAGTGGCTTGTATTTTTCACCGTGCAAGGAGAAAAGTGCATATAATTAGATTTATAAACAAACTAATGATGAGTTTAACCAGACAATGGTTTTAGTGATTTAATTATATTCTACCACCGGCTTTCAATATATTGTTATATTCAGCTTTTTTATTATAATTTATGGATCTTTTATAAAATATACCTTAAGTTGTTGTAACTAAAACATACTCGCGATACTTTAATTCTATAATAGGCGGCTTAGAAAAGCTGAAAAAAGGAAAACATTCGACGCAGTTTGTTAAAATAGTTTAAGAAAAGACAGTGTAATGATATATTTTTTAAATAATTCTCATAAATTAGATTTATACTAACGCATGGTCTTGTAAGTGTATAAATAACATATTACCTAAAAATAATATGTTAAACAACTTTACTAGGTTGAATTAGGTTGTTGTATTTAAACACCAACGGCATTTATTGCAACAAATGCACACACTCTTTTCAGGGAAAGCGATTCGAAGCACTGAAATCGATGTGAACAACCGAAGAATAGAACCTGTGAACCCTTGAACCGAAGCACGAGACGTTAACCGTAGGCTAACATGCCAGCAGTGCAAGTTAAAGGATAATTATTCAACGTCGGGTTTTTATATTTGTCATTAATCACTTTTGTAGTAATCAATTTGATAACATTTGAAGGTACAAAGTAGGGATGTAAAAATTTTTACAAAAGAGACGTTTTATGAAACGGGGTTGAACTATAATTATAAATTGTATCTTTTAAACGTTTACAAATCAGTCGTTTACTTGAGTCTTAAATTAGTTCATGATGGTTTGAAAAGCAAGCATTCACTTACCTACTTAATAATAATAATAATATTTTCATCATGGGACAACACTAGTCCAACTAGTGGATTGACGTCGACAAGGTAACCTTATTTTTAAGATATATTTACCTTTTTACATGTATAAAGCATTGCAGTTTATATGAGGGTTCAATCCTCTGCCCTGTGGCTGTTTTCTATATGGTGAACAAACTTTGACGTCATGGAGTAATCGTTTATTTTTCTAGCGAATTCAAATGAAGTATTTTTCTAAGCGCGCATTTCTTTACAAAATAAACACCAGTTTTGTTTAACAAATGAAACTTTTACGCAGCGTGCTGTAAGAACTGGATATTATTGCTCTCTCCATGACACTGTTTGTTAAAATATTTGTGAAAAATTGTTCAAAGCTAAATAATAACTCCAAATATTAACTTTTTGTATTACGTATTTTATAAAGTATTTCGATGGACTTATATTTTCCTATTCCCCACAGTGTTTTATTAATGACCTTGTTTTCAAAGTACTGCTATTGGTGGTGATAGTAAAAAATAGGAGGTGTAATAATAGTTAACAGAAAATAAATTCCAAGAATAATTACAAATTGACACTTTACATATGAGCCAGGTAAAAGTCGATGACTTTTTTGAACTTTCTCAATCGTATTAGAGTAATGCAAAAAATATATATTTTTAACATGGATAACTTATTTGTTGAACTACAATGTTTATGGTATATGCATAAAGTTTAGCCTTTTAACTTACCGTTACCATTGTGTATGTCAAATCAAATCAATCAAATCAAAAATCTCCTTTATTTACAATTGTACATGTACAAGAATAGAGTCACAGTCATCGTACTTATAAACTAAAATGTTTTGCATTTAAAAATTCTTCAATTGAGTAGAGTGACAAATTTATAAGATATTGTATAAGATTTTTGACAAATTTTGTATAAGTACGTTAATTTTTAGCGAATTTCCCCTATAGGGAAGAAGCTATTACCGTAGTCGGCATGGTAAGACCTAGGCCCGGGACCATGATAACTTTTCGTTTTGAGGTCCCCAGACCCCAAAAACACCATTCGTTCGAAACTGTATATATATATATATATATATATATATATATATATATATATACCGGGTGTCCACAAAGTCTTGGCCTGATTTAATAGCTTTGCTGTACGAAACCCATTAGAGCCACACTTAACTTCTATGCCTTGTTTTGAAGAGAATTTAATCAGGTTTTACTTCATTAAGTTGGTAACACCTAAACACAGCTGATTGACAACAATACAGTTATGATTCAATACAATAACAAATCAGAAATGGTGAGTTTACAAGAGAAATCACAGTGTGTTTTGTGGTTTCACGAAACCCAATCCCCTATAGCAGTTCGACGACTTTTCATGCGAACATTTGGAAGACCTGCCCCTGATGGAAGAAGCATCAAGAGATGGTATTCGCATTTTAGGGAAGGAGGCAGTGTATGCGACAAGAAACGCACTGGACGCCCCCGCACCACTGAATAAACGGTAGATGTGTGCCAAACATTTCAGCACAATCCTCGTAAGTCAATTCCTAAAGCTAGCCAAGAGTTACATATCCCACGTTCTACTATTCACAGAATTTTGAAAAAGGAACTTAAGTTCACTGCTTATAAAATGCAGGTTGTTCAAAAGCTTGAGCCAAATGATTTCCCCCTCCAAACTGCTTTTGCTACCCAAATGCTAGATTCATTGGAACTTGATGACAATTATTTCAAACGTATATGTTTTTCTGATGAAGCTACTTTCCATTTAAGTGGGAAGGTTAACAGGCATAATTGTAGAATTTGGGAGAGTGAAGATCCCAAGATCGTGATTGAACATGAAAGGGACAGCCCAAAACTAAATGTTTGGTGCGGTGTAATGCATGATGGAATCATTGGACCACTTTTCTTTGCGGAAGAAAATGTGAATAGGTTTGTTTACTTGGATATTTTGGAGTTGTATGTAGTCCCTCAATTACACAGCAACCTATGCAATTTTGCAACCTATGATAATTTTCCAGCAAGATGGTGCCCGCCTCATTGGGCTAAATGTGTGAGGGATTTTTTAAATCTCCACTTCCCCGGACACTGGATCGGGCGTGATGGCCCGACGAAATGGCCACCTCGTTCCCCCGATGTAACCCCCATGGATTTATTTTTGTGGGGACTTATCAAGGACACTGTCTATTCTTCCCCGGTTCCTAATTTACAAACACTGAGAGAGAGAATCAAAAATGCTTTGGCGTCTGTAACCCAGGATATGCTGACTAAAACCTGGGACGAACTGAAAAGGCGTCTAGAAAATCTGCAGGCCATTGGAGGCGCACACGTAGAGGTGTATTAAGTGTCTACATAGTTATAAAATCTTAAGAAGTTGCCTGTTATATCTGTAAATAAATCTTTATCCTACTATCACTCGTTTTCATACTATGCGGTTTCCTTATCAGGCCAAGACTTTGTGGACACTCGGTATATCTATATATATATATATATATGTGTCCGTGAGCACGATAACTCTCGTAAAAATTATCCGATTTTGATGAAATTTGGTATAAACGTGTAAAGCAACGTTTATGACTTTAAGTTCGAAAACCAGCCAGATCGCTCTATCCTAAGGGGTATTTTGGGGGGGTTTTGTACCCCAAAAATGGGTTTTTCGAATTTTTTACATATAATTTTGGAAATGGTCAAATTTTATTTTTTCCCATTGGATTCAGCTTAAAAAAACACACAATTTGGTATTTTGATCATTTCTCTACGTCAACTGGTTACCGAGATATTGAAAGTGCTAAACACAGTACGTTGTCTAATGTTATTCTTATGGAGAAAAATAAAAATTTTATATCTCGCTTATTTATGAACGTATACTGACGAAACTTGGTATACGGCTTCATCTGGTTGTGGACCATTGATATTTGCTCAAAAAGACAATTTTTTTACCCAAGGCTCCCGTAGCAGCAAACCTGCATACTCAGCCCCATGTTATTCTTATGGAGAATAAGTAACGTGTTATCTGCCTTCATTATGAAAATAAATTAATGAAATTTGGTATGTGGCTTTACCTACATGAGTTATATTTATATTTGTATAAAACCCAATTTTTTGTGTTGTTTGCTTCAGCAAACCTGCATACTCAGCTGCCATGTTATTCTTACGGAGAATAATTAAAATGTCATAAATCGTTTATTTATGAATGTATATTGATGAAACTTGGTATGTGGCTTTATGTGGTATTAAGACACATATATATGCATTGGAAATTCGCTGAGTACGCAGGTTTGCTGCTACGGGGGTATTTATTTCTTTAGGCAATAAACTAATAAATTTTAAACCATTATACACAGTATTTTTTTATAAGATTCCAAGTTATGACTATTTTGCAGAGCGTACAGAGCCCCCTAGTATTATATCTAGTATTATTTAGAGTACATGTGATTTCTGGGAGATAATGTTTTTAAGTGTATTTAATAGTTTCAAAAATATAAATTGCATACACAGTCAAAAAATTTAATTCATAAAAATGGAGCTATACAGACTCATTCCACTTCAAATGCAACATAATTCGGATTGCTTGTTTTTGTAATCTAAGAATTTTATGTAAATTAGTTTTTGTAGAACCTACATAAATACTAATTCCATATGATATTTAGGAGTGAATAAAACAAAATAAACAATATTTAGAGCTGGAAAGTCACAAAAGTATGACATTCTACGTAGTGCATATAAACATGATGATATTTTGTTCACTACATGTTGCATATGTTGATTCCAGCTTAAATTTATATATAGCTTACGCCAAGCAAGTTTAAGCTAGATTTTTACTAGAGCGTTGGTTGTATTCTTTAGTAGTCTAATCCAGACTTATGAATGTATATAGAGACACCCTGTGCATGTTATTCCTTTGATACTTAACGCCTGCACCTGAAGAAAAATTGTTGTGACGGGGTTTGAATGAAATAATAGTACTAATAATCAAATAAGCCATCTAAATATATACATTCAACTATTTTTAATACAAATAATATTTTATTCATTAAAAATATAACTTGAAGTTGACATTTGAATTGAAATTAAATTAAATTAAAACCTGTATAAATAATAATAATAATATGTAATAGATAATATATTATGTTTAATAATGACGCAATAAGATTTTTTTATTTATCAAACATTGGTTACATATTGGTATGCAGTTTTTCATGGATAAACTGCGATTCATAACAATGAATTTAACACTTATAAAATAATAGTCGTTGGCGCAGTGTCAAAGCATAGAAAAATAATAGTTCTATGGTCAGAGTGACGGACTCCGAAACCATGGCAGCGGCATTATCGTGAATTCGAATTCCAGTCCTAACAAGAACAATTTTATCAGTCCTGAAAAACTCGTACTTTAATTGCTAGATATGCTCCACGCTCAGATCTGTAGCCTATGTGCAAGAGTAAAGTCAGGAAAAATAGGCTGTAACAACTAAAAAATAAATATTGATTCAGCATTGATAGGTTGTTGTAAAAAAACTCGTTTTAGTTTATTTATTTTGCAATAAGCATTAATACAAACTTATTATAGTCGCAATAAAACAAATGAGTATTATAAACATATGATTTATTTTTATAGTAAAGAAATATAATTTATCGAGCCAGGGAAGCCTTTCGAAACATGTACTTACCGTGCAAGGGTGTTAGGCGGTACAGACAGCCTTAATATAAGACAAGTTGTAGATAAATTAACTTTTGTCAACAGTAACGTCTTTATTGGTGGAATACGTTTCCGTAAACCATATCATAATTGGATTATTAGCCATTATTCTTTGTTTAAAATTGTTTGTCACAGCGTTGTCACATTACTGCTCGCATCCACACTGTCGTCTGCTACTGGCGCATCCCAGGCATAGGTTTTTTAACCACTGGCATTCTTCACCACAACATCCCATTTGATTAAGCAAATATAAAGACTTTTTTAAACATGATTACTAAATATGGCAGGACTCAGGTTCACCCATGATTTGTTGTTTGACGTTCACGCCCTAGGATTTTGCACAATAACAGTTTTTTATCTTAATTTTAAATAACATTAGGAGTTTATTCTAGAAACTAACGTAATCTTTAGCTCCTAGACCAATCTGGGGCACTAAAACAATTAAAGAAGTCAGTTCAATGAATTTAAAACCCCCAGATTAGAAGCTCACAACATTATCAGCTGATTTCTTATACTAAGGAAGCATTCTTTTATAAATATTTGTAGTTCGAAATATAAGGTTCCTTGTATTTAATTAAACTAGATTTTTATCAATTGAGATTATTTTTATTAATTAGTTTTTTGCACTTATCCGCTATTTAAAAGTAAATGAGTGGGAGAAATGTTTATTAACGAGTTTATTGTTCGATTCCATTGAATTGAGAACCTTTAACAACTAGTAAATTGTTTTTCTACTTCAAAATGTTTTAATAGCATAGCATACCCCTTTAAAACAATGTTTACTCAAAGACCATTCACTTTTACGGGACTGAGACCAAAGCTCATTGGAAAATGCTGATATTAAGATGAAATAGGTTTACAGTGCCTGCGTTCACGCTTCCCTTTCACCGGAAACTGATAACAGACCTTTCACCACTCTGCCAAATGTACTATATCAATAGTCAGATACAATTTGCATAATTGCCTCGAAAAACAATGAATTTTTTCTAAGAAAAAATAACAAAACTAGATTTTCAATTTCATTTTCTAGATTTGCAAGAAGTCAGGTTATGACTTAAAAATTTACCAGTATGTTGTGGGACCTCAAATCTGGGATTGAAAATTAACTATATCTGGTCAGATGTTTTACTGAACATGGTAACTGACATTAGCCTCCTTCTTACAAGTAAAGAGGGAAAAGTTATACTGTACAGAGTTATTCGAAAGTTGAACATATATTTTTATTGTTACTCACCTAAACTCCTCCTGCTCTCTAAAAGTAAAAGAATGAATATTCATTCTTTTAGACTGATATTTTCACTCTTTGGGGGTAAGAAAATTGAGCCACTCTTTTAGAGTGAACTTTCACTCTTTAGAAAAGTGAACTGGAGTCATCCTTTGAAAGAGTGGAAGATTCCCACTCATTCAAAGAGTGGAACCCGTTTATTTAAGAGTGAAATGCACTCCTTGAAAGAGTGGAATTCACTCGATGAAAGAGTGTAACTCACTCGTTAAAAGAGTGTAACTCACTCGTTAAAAGAGTGAATTGCACTCATTGAAATAGTGGAACGCACTCGTGAAAGAGTGGAATCCACTCATTGAAAGACTGGAATTGTGGTCTTTTCATGTTATAAAAGAGCGGAATAACCATTTATTAAAAGGCTGAAAACCAACTATCTTGGAGTGAAACTGTTTGTCATCTTATAAAAAATGAAATCACCTATATTAAAAGAATGAAAAGCAACTATCTTGGAGTGAACAAATGATCTTCTCATCTTACAAAAGAGTGAAGTCGCCTCTGATTAAACAAAGTAAAACCAAATATCTGGGAATGAAAATTATTCCTTTAAATATGAGAAATTAGTTATTTAAAAGAGTGAGTTTAATTAAATCACACCGTTAAATATGTGAAATTAGCTTATTAAATGACCTAGCTTATTATTAGGCCTAAATCCTCTCTAATAAATATTTATATTTATTCATTAATCCATATTTCAATGATTACAAATTATTAGTAATTCTAAAAATAAACAGTAGGCCTAGGCCCCCAAAAACACATTTTTAGTAGATGCCTGATAGGATTAAGAACCTTTTCCAACGGTTCATTGCCCCTACACTTATGAATGGTGAGATGCCAAATGACCGAATCCCATCGCACCGAAACATTATTTTGTTTGAAAACATCGAAAAGCAAATGTGTCCCAAACGACCGAATTAAAAAAATATTGAAACTGTAACTGTACCAAATGTTCGAATATTGGAAGAGTCCTAAACCACCGAAAAGTTTTAATACTAGTGTTATCTGACCGAAAATAAGAAATGTTAAACTTATCGAAACTGGCTGTTGTTTTACTTGACCGAAAACCAAATGTGTAGCAACCGACCGAAAGTGAATACTGTCGCAATCGACCGAAAGAGCACGCCGTAGACTCCGCTGAATTGTCGGAGTGTCTACGAAATTATTGTATCTGGATACGATAGTTTGTAAAAGTACGATAATTTGATGATACACACCGTTGCCACTAATCCGTTCACACTGGTTGTTCCCGATTGATATTAGCATAATGACCACATTCTTGTGGTCCCTGTTGCAGCTAACTGTAAACTCAGTCTAAGGATTATTAATTTCTATATAGGCTTAATAAAATTATAGTTTAGTCTGTCCATTGTTTGGAATTCTTAAATTTTTGCATATTTTTATAGTTTTCACCCTAGGAAAGCCTTGTTTTGGTCTTATCTCAATTTCTGTCCGTCTGTCTGTCTGTCTATCGGTTTGTTTGTCTGTCTGTCGGTAACGCTTAAGGACGGGTTTTTGTTCGCTTTTCACGGGAAAACGGGTGCACTGACTTTGACGACACTTTATTTCTTTGTTCTATACATTTTTGGAAAGGTTTTAGGCCACTGTAAACTGGCATACGCCTTTTGGAAAAAGAATGGCGTCCGCTCAAAAACGTAATTTAGTGTGGTTTTGGTCATGTTTTGTTCGCTTTTCACAGAGAAAAGGGTTCACTGATTTCGATGAAACTTTTGTCTATATGTTCTATGTGTGCGTTAGAAGGTTTTAAGGTAGTTTAATATTTTTAAATCACCTCAGGACTTTGCCCCACGGGGTTTTGAAAATCCAATGTTATTTTTATGGACAAAGTTTTTCTTATGATGACTTAAGAATAATTATCCCATAAACAGCTGTTGCAGTTCTAATTTAAAACGCTGAGTGAGGATTTGTAATAAATAACATAAGAGTACAGAGTGGATATATAATCTAAATCTACATTTGTTAGACTTCTGCACTCACTGACATATTGATCGCTTGATCTAAAAAACTACTATGTCTATGAATATGAAATTATGCATTGTGGTTCCCCTTATGCTGCAGATGTACAATAGGAATACGTTTAAAAAAATCCCATAGGCCTATGCCCTAATTTACTTTTAGTTAGTAAAGCTCGTGTTCCTCCATTCTGTAGTAAAAGGTAAATTAGCAGACTAAATGGTCATTAGAACAAATATGGTGCATTGTACAGTGAAAGGTTGAGTCACCGGTACCCATTAATCTTCTTTGTAGCAGTGGACGGACCAATGGCATAACCCTAATGACGTACGTATGATTTGCAGAAGCCTAAAAGTTTCCTGACCCACACGAAAATGAGCAAAATATGTTTTCGTCATACTGCTTCAAAAACATCTGTTTTTGACAGATGCGTTGAGATTCAAAAGTTCTTCTTTTTAGTCTTTGGATAATAACATATGTTTTGATGATCATTATCGTACTAGTACTAAAAAGATCATTATTGTTGATGATACTTTTGATTCGAGGTCTTCATAAATCGATTAAAATTCATTTGATTATAAATAATCGAAACATTCATTGTTATTATCGAAACATTCATTGCTGTATTGTTATTTGAAGAACAACCGATTGATTCGAACCACAATGATTGGTTTGAAGTGATCGACTCAACAATCGATAGATATGAATGAACCGAAGTTATGCATGTGCAACAGCTGATTGTTTCAAGAGACAAGCTGAAAGAAACATTTGAGGTTATGAAGACACAGTACGTAAATTTTACTTTTGTTTTTATTTAAACCTTAAGTTTTTTGGCAGTATGACGAAAAATATAGTTCGTCACTCGGATCAAAAGTGTCTTTTTAATACTCGCTCATTTCCCAGCCTCGGCAGTTAAACTGGAGCTCGTATTAAAAAGATCCACTTTTGATCCTAGTGACGAAATATACTATATTTCATTAGGTTCATTTTGTTTGTGAAAAGCGGGACAAACTTGGTTCATAAACAAACAGATAAACAAAATTTGTATATCTCCCATTGCATACGACATTTCACCGCTCAAAGCTATAGAGAAACAAAACTTAATTTATTTATATAGATAAATACTTTTCTTATTTGTAACATTTGGTATAGCTAATAAACTGTCCAGAATGTGTTAACAGCTGCAATACAAATAAAATGAACCCCTATGTTAATCTTATGAGAAAAAACGAACTTTGAGGGCAGCCCGTATAAATCTCGAACATTAAAAACCTTATTGCAAAACTACGAACTAAGACAAATATTTTGACACTTCAAACATTGTAATTGGTCAAGAAATAAGGGAGGAGTTGTGTTTACAAAAAACGTCTTCACGTAATATATAAGGATTGTATGTTTTTTATAATTGTTTTTTATAATTTTATAATTATATGTTTATAATTTAGCACCAAAAGATAAAGAATGTATTCAGTAACACGAATTCCGACAAGTTTAAAATTTTTTAAATCCTCGCACTGTAAACCTCATTTAACTGAGCACGCGTCGCCCAAAACCCATAAAGAGGGTGTACTGAGCGCTACGACGAGTCCTTCAGTTTGAGTTGTGACCTTGAGCCCGGCCGGACCGAATTTTGGTCTATCCCGACCATAAAACTCTATTAATACACCTGGAACGCTAGGGCTGTGTCTATAAATCAGTCTTTGCCCCCACCCCTTCAATGGCACTCACGGCCGCTCAGTTGATTTCAGCATTGTGCGCCCTATAGGCGGCCACACACTATTGGACTTTTGCCAGAGCCAGACATCGAACAAGACATCGGACCGAGCAGGGAGCAGGGAGTAGGGCACAAATTCACTTCGAACTTCATCCCGATCAAGACCCCGAACAAGACATCGGATCGGACAGATTGAGCGCGAAAACACCCAGCGGGGTAAAAACGGTGGGGACCATTTTAGTTGCCGTTGTGCAGGTCGGCCATGTACTTGTGGGGTTTAGGGGATGCAGGTAGGGTGGTAGGGGGCTGGGGGTTATGTAGTAGAGATTAATTTGTAGTTGCATATGAATTCATTTTACTAACATTATTCATTTTATTTAGGTTAAACTAGTTTAGCAGATTTATCTGTTAACAAATCAAATATCTATCACTGTTTCTTGCAAAAGCAGTAGGCCTAAATATTATTAACTATGTAGGAGGATTGTAACAACAATAAGGTGGTTGTAATAATTTAGTAAATCAAAAATTAATGCAACATGCAATTTATTACAAATGGAATATAGTAAAAAGTATATATAAATTAATGCAATAAAATAACACATAACAAATACCATAACTTTGTAACGTTTATACTGTTACAAAAAAACTTATTCACATAAAAAATTATCATGGTTACACTCTAGTGTGTCTCAAAGTTGCCCTATAAGTTGTTTGCTGCCAATTTGAACTGCTTGGTTTTATGAGAAATTAAAATACACAAGAGATACATGTTGTAATTTTACATTTCGAGGTTTGTATGCGCTTCCCTTCATTTCAACAATTAAGTCTTACTACCTTTAATTTATTAAAAATACCCCCGTAGCAGCAAACCTGCATACTCAGCGAATTTCTTCCCTGATACTCTTCCCTATAGGGGAAATTCGCTAAAAACACCAACAGTGTAGTAGGGTTAATGTTTATTTCAAGTAAGTCCGGTTAAAATTATATAACAACTGTCTGGATAAAATCTAAGTTTGTGATTACGTGACTTAAATATATAAAAAAACATTTAAATCTGAATTAAAGAGAATCTAAATTAATAATACATATAATTCAACTATGGATATTAAATAATATAAGTTGATGAACTTTAAAATAGTAAATAGTAATAGGCTCGTGACGGCGCTCGGGACGGCGCTCGGAGCAGCGTGGAGGTGCCACACACTATCGAACCCCGAACCAGACCCCGAACAAGACATCGGACCGATCTTTCTTTGATCTTTCGTCAAAAAACCGCCTCGAGAGCGCTCGTTGCTCGGTTCGATGTCTTGTTCGATGTCGGGTTCGGAGGCCCCACAAACTACCGGATTTTCACCCTTCGAAGCCAAATCCGCTCGGTTCGATGTCTTGTTCGATGTCTGGTTCGGGCAAAAGTCCGATAGTGTGTGGCCGTCTTATCGTTTACACGCTTTTGCGCCTTATTTCCTTTAAGGCATCAAATTTCAGCTCTACTGGTTGAGTAGTTGGTGTGTTATGACTAACACGCTTATATTAAAGGTCATTGGGCCAGAGTCCTTGAGTATATTTGTGTCTGGAGTAGGTAAATGTCTGCACTGAGCTATCAGCTACATTCCTACCGAAATTCAGATCCATCAGTCCAAGAGTATGTGCAAGATTGTTAAAATATTGTATTTTGAAATTCCGGGGGGCGAAGACCTTAAACATTTTCGTAACAGGAATAGGCTTGCGTTTTGTTCTGATGAATTAGTTATGTTCCTACCGAAATGTAACTTACAAAGGTCCAGTAAATACTAATACTCATAAAATTCTCATAAAAGTAAATTAGCGAAGAGACCTATAGGACTTTTTTAAACGTATTCTTATTGTGAATCTGCAGCATAAGGGGAACCACCATCCAAAATTTTATCTTTAATAGACATTGTCGTTTCTTAGATAAAGTGAGTCAGTATGTCAGTGAGTGCATGAGTCTGACAAATATAGATTTAGATCATATATCCACTTATGTTATTTATTACCAATCTTCACTCAACGTTTTAAAAAAGCACTACAACACCTATTTATAGAATAACTATGCCATCATCTGGTTCAATATAAATAAATGCTTTGTCCATAAGAATAGCATAGGATCTTTAAAACCCTATGGGGCAGTGTCATAAGGTAATTTAAAACAATCCAATTAGCCTAAAACCTTCTAACGCACATATAGAACATAGAAAAAAGTTGCATAAAAATCGGTGCACCCGTTTTCCTGTGAAAAGCGAACAAAACATGACCAAAACCGCACAAAATCACGTTTTTGAGCGGCCGCCATTATTTCTCTAAAGGCGTATGCCAGTTTATAGTGCCCTAAAACCTTCTCACGCATATATAGAACAAATAAACAAAGTTTCATTAATGTCAGTGCACCCGTTTTCCAGTGAAAAGCGAACAAAAACCCGTCCTTGAGCGTTACCGGCAGACAAACAGACATAAATTGAGATAGGGTTTGTTTTGGTTTCGCTAGGGTGTAAAACGTGAAAATATGCAAAAATTTCATAATTCCAAGCAATGTACAGACAAAACTTTAATTGTATTTATATAGATTAATTATACGGTATATTGAAACAAATATATATATACTTGATGTACACGTTCTTCGCACAGGGGTTTTCCTTACCCGTTCTATAGTCAATGCAAATTGCATTTTAGTTAGCTTGAAACAGCTGTTGTTCTTGCTTCTGCTCTTTAAGCTGTCAAATGTAAACAGCTGTTCGCATCTCAGCTGTTCGCATTACAGCTTCTGAATGTTTACTTTCTTATGAAATGTAAACATTGAAACTTAAAACGTTCACAGGGCGTAGCCCGAGGGGATTTTAAGGCCTATGTGTTGCATGGGTTCAAGATCTACCTTTGTGTAAAATTTCAGCCCAGTCGGTTAAGTAGTTTTTGCGTTCACCCGGAACATCAGACAGACAGACAGAAACCACCTCTTCTTTATAATATTATAGATAGTAGTGTAATAGGTTATTTAAAACTAAAGGTATGAAATGTTAATAATTAAAACCGACGTGACAGTTCAGAAGACGGGGCACTGAAATCGCGTGATGTTGGTAGCGCTGACAACGCTTAGTAAGCGACAGTCAGGAAGCCAATGTAGGGACTAAATTAGACCCGCACGCCCCTGCTCGCCCCTGCACAGGCAACAAAACCTGAAGAGGAGCCAGGTTAGGTTAGGGGGCATGAATTTTTGTTGATCCTGTGCTAGTAACTCTCCAGCTTTAATGCAATGATAACATTACAGTTAACAGATTACCAATACAATGAATGTGTTTAAAATAAACGACGGGCTTAAAAAACTAAAGAAATTATTCTTCATTATTTACGAAATAAATTGTGTGGCTTAAAAATTGCTCTTTAACAATTGTTATTTCACAATTTAATTTAGAATTTCATGGAATGAAATGGGAATTTGCCGTGCAAAATTAGAAGATGTTATTGTACTAAAGCCCCAACTCAATGCTTTTATACAAAATTCATTACAACGTGTAAAAATTTAAAAAGTGTTTTTTTACGGAAAACTTTATTAAATTTCTTTGTTAGTTTATTGTTATACAGAGTGTCAATAAATGCTTAGCGTGCAGAACCGGATTCTAAAAGGAATAATAAGTCGAAAATGTACAGTAAACCTTTTTTGTTTTCGGCTTAGTTAAGCTGTAAACCGCCTTTTTTTATTTCATTTAAAATAATTAATAATTTAAAAACCCTTAGAGATAGTTTTATGAAAATTTTTATCAACTTTATTTTTTTTAATAAGATTAGCTAAAAATATATTTTTATTTCTAATTTTAAAATTGCGGTTATTTACAATGTTATGAGTCAAATTCCACGAAAACTATGAACTAAAATAAAATTTTACTAGACATGAAATTTAAATCACTTTTTAATCCAAATCCAATGACACTTTGATTTTAAACATCGGTTAATGAATGATAATTTGTAATGATTGTCGAAATAGTGGCTATTTTAAAATGTCAAAAGTCAAATTTCACGAAAACTACCAACGTAAACGAAAACAAGTGCTTTAAATGTAATGTTTTGCAAACATTTGTTTTACTTGCCAGTTTGCATGAAATTTGACTTTGACATTTTAAAATTACCTCCATTTTTAAATTATTATTAAATAAACGGTATCAAGAAACTGACACATACTTTCTCCCTTTTAGCCCAACTTTAGTGAATAAATTACTTTTTATTTACTAAATATAAAATACAAATCATGGTCGAATGTACAGAAAATCTTGTAAACAAGTTGTTTTAAAAAAACATCCACCCTAATCCCTGCTTTGTAGCCACTACAGAATCCATTGCTACACTCGTGGTTTTAATATGGGAAATGGCCCCTATTCCCCCCCAGGGGTATTAAGGGGCAACATATTTCGAATTTACTCTGTTGGTCAATGTTAACTTGACAAGCATATCAATTTTGAATGAAATTGATCAGTAAATAAGAGAGAAATAGTAATTTTTGTATTCCCCATAAGAATAACATTGGAAAACGTACTGCGTTTACCGCAAAATGAAAATTTAAATTTTCTCCTAAACAAGCAATCGTAGAATAGTAATTCAAAGTACTAAATTATTTAGTTTTTTGAGCTCTTTTTAATGGTGAATAGTAATATCTTTTATATTAATTTATGAAAAATCCAAAAAACTGAATTTTTGATGTTTTAAGTCCTGTAATTTCGGCGGATTACTGATAAACAAAGCCGAAATCGGAAAAAATGTTACAGTACATCATCGACTTATTTGTGTATCTAGAACCCGTTTCTGCTTAACACGCCAAGCAGTTTTGTGACTTCCTGTATTGAATCACATCCGTTTTGGTGTCAGTTCAAGACGAACTATGTTTCTTAAAAACTCTAGTTACATTTTGTCATTACATGTAGGTTTGACACAAACTATCTAAAGATAGCCAAACAAAAAGGCATAACTAGCTAAACTGTTTGAATAAATATGTACGTATTTCATGGTAATAACATAGTCCTTATAGTCCTTTCATAGGCCTTAGTTTTCTAATCCCTTGAAATACAATTGATTACTAGAGTTTCATCCAATTTTACCCAGATTCCAAATTTATTCCATATTAAAATTCATATCGTATACTTCAGTAAGAGGGATGTCTGTGGGTTTGTTCGTATGTTTTAATTAATCTCCCCCCTGTTACTAATGCTGATGCCACAAGATAACTGTAATGATTGTACAAGTTAACAATTAACAAATCCCAATACTTATAAACGAAATGAAACTAGAACATTTTATATTAATTTATTTTTAACTATTACGAATAGGGTAGAATACGAAACAAATAACGAGTTTGCACGCAGCACGCTGACGCGAGGGAAGTGAATTTCCACATAAAAACTTTTAAAACTCAAAATCAGTGTAAAAACATACATTTGTCCAAATTTTATTGAAATCTGACAACATTGATTTTTTGGCTGTTCTGATACTCATGGTTTCATTTACTTGCAAAGCTGGGAATACAATTTTGCGCATTATAAGGTTAGGAGAAGGTCCAGAAAGGCTTGAAAGTAGGCGTGAGGTTGCTGGGGGTAATAAAAGTACTCTAACAAAGGAATAACAGGCTTTTCTAGTGTAAAACCCCCATAAGACAACGTACTGTGTTTAGCCGATACACATTTTCTTTAATAACTCGGTAAATATTTATGCTAGAATGACGAGAGAGAGCTTAAAACTTTCGCCTCTCTAATTCCCATCTTTTTACATGCATTAATTTTACACCTGGGGCTTTTCTGACCCTTTTTGGGCCCAAAAACTCGAAATTTGAAAGATTAATCCCCAAAAAATGGGTTTACAGTTTTCCGATTGTTTTGCCCAACGAACTTGTCCAACAGATTATAGAAAGGAACGTCCCTACCAAATTTGAAGTAAATCGGACAAAAAATGCGACCGCTAGAGTACATACACATATATACATATACATATATATATACAGGGTGTTTCACGATAACTCTGACAAACTTCGGGAAATTAATCCTTGGGTCAAAACAAGAAAAAAATGTGATATAAACATAGGTCCTAAACTCATTCGTTGCATTGCTACAGCCAAAAATAAAGTTTTTTAGTTTTTACATGTAATTAACTTATTTTTGGACTTATAGACGAACTATTAGTGATCATATTTTTATAAAACTTACACAGCCAGTAAGAAGAGGAAATTCTGTATAAGAATCATTCGTTTTTCAAGCAAAAGTGTTGACTGACATTCGGTAATAGTCCTTCAAAGATCAATTTTTTATTAAAAAAACTGCGCCTAAAATATTTTGTTTACATTTAACAGGCATCCACAGAAAAACTAACCAACCAATTGGGCTGCAAATTTATCAAAAGTTGTAAACTTTTATTCGGAGTAAGGGAAAATCCATATCAATATTAGTTCATGAAATCAAATCAATTTTTGTTTCAAATCAAATCAATTTTTTTTTCAAATCAAATCAATTTGTTTACAGAAATTAAGATATAAATTTCAGGTATTTTTTACAAATAGTCCCGCATGGGCTACAAGTGGGCTGTGCGTGGGACAAATCATCTATCACCTTATTTATGTATCTAAATCACAGAGATTTACCTCTTTTATTTGAGATCATTAATCAACCTGGGACCTTACCGTTCATAATTCTTTTCGAGTCACGGCTATTTTCAGTCGTACCTGAACGCTATGGGCAAGGCTCGTTCACTGCATTAAAGGCCGGTTTACATTAGTCGTCCAATCGTCTACATTGGTCAAGTTGACGGTAGAGTACTAACTCGCCTTTCTACTTGCCCTCCTACTCGACCAATGTAAACCAGGCTTTTACTGCCCAGCGTTCCCAACAATGCGAAGCACACTTTCTTCTGCTGCCCACATTGGGGAAAGGCCACACCTGGAGCCCTCAACACAGCTTGGTGTGTTGTCTGTGGACACGGTCTGTGTGAAGATGATGGGAGGGATAAGGACAACTGGGATTCCGTGTCATGTCTTGTCCTTGGCAAGATTCGTACAAAGATGGCAGACCAATACTGTGGATACAGGCTAGGTCGTAGTAAGTTTGTTCGGCTGAAAAAGGCGAAGCCCTGAGGGCTTAAGCCTAATTTAGGCCAGCCTAAAGCTATGAGATAAACACTTCCCAGGTTAGAGCTGGAAAGTGTAGATGAGGTTTTTTAGTGGGTAAACCATGACTGAGAGTAGTCCCACCCTATGGACTGCCACCAAGTGTGTGCATTTAAACCATTTCCCACCCACCAATTCAAACAAATTAGGCATTGGGACTCTTAAAGGTTTATTAATTACCACTCAACATTTGGGATTATCCATCCAGGTTATGAAAGTTAGTATTATTATATAATGCTGCTAAATAATAGGCCTACTTCTCTATTTTTATATTTTAATGTCCTATATCAAGAGTAACCTTACACCGCCTAAATGTGACAGCCTCTTGTGCAAGGAGAATTATAAATTTTCTGTGTATATAAATTGTTTTTACTAAAACATCGCTCAAATCAAGCCTAAGTTTAACTTACCCCTCCTGATAATACAAAAGTAGGCCTTCCCCTGCATTAGAATAGGCCTAAATTATATTTTATTACTCCAACACCCATAAGACTTACACTAGGCCTCTCGTTAGCTACCTACCGGTACCATAATTTAGTCTTTGCAGGCTAATAATAAATTTTGTTAGTCTAAATTATAATAATTGGATCCATATAAACTTACAGGTGATTAGGCCTATTTTTAGAGGAGATGACTTCATGGCCAGCTATTAAACAAGGTGGTGAGAGAAACTTGACTCCCCACCACAATCCTTCCTTAGTAGTAATCTCCATTGGGCTGAGCTACATGTTTCTTATTGCAATACTTTGTTTTTGATTATTTTTTTTGTGCATCTACGCCAGTGGCATTTTTTAATATTTTGATAGGGAACGGTCCAAACCCTGGTCATGTTACTATGTAAGGTCTACCTGTTCTTAGAAATCATCATTAATTAATAGCCCAACGAAAAATGGCAGCTTGGTCCAATCTCAAACCTTCTCAAAATGTTGTGATCCGGCAAATTTTATCATACAGCTGTTAGTTTTACACCATTAGGTTTTAATAATAGTTTATTGGTTGACCATGTCAATAAACAATTCGTAAACATTTGAGCGAGCACTTCAGTTTTGCTATCAAACAGTTAAGTTAGGCCTAAATACCTTTACGTTATACAGTAGCCAAATATAAGAAACAAATTTACTTAACTTGTAGTAAGTTATTAATTATTAATTTTATGCATGTTTACAGTTGTTTTTTTCAGTACAAAATAACACAAACTGATGCAGGTCAACCTTTGGCCTTAGTTAGCCCTCACAGATCCATACTAAGGACTTAAGCCTAGGTTAGAAAGAAACTAAGCTTTAACTTAGGTTATGACAAGAAATTTAAATTTCTCTCAAATGAGTACTAATAATATTCAAGTTATACTTACATTAAGATAGCTTAAGCCTTAAACAGGTTATTGAATCTTAAGCCTTGCAAAAATTTTGTGAAAACATTAATTTACCAGTAACTTACTGTACCTAGCTGAAGTTTATATATCAGCATCGCCACTATGATAAATCCGATACTATAATACGGCACCGTTAAATATATTAGTTAAACCAATGGCTAAACTAATAGCGAGTAAAAATAACTACATAAGAATTCATTTTAACTAGCTTACCTTGTCTTTCGCAGTTGTATGTTATGATTGTGTTTACTGTTATTCGCTGGACATAACCTCAAAACTAAAACAAACAACTACTAAACAAAACCAACATGGTGGAGCTCTGGTTGAATCTTGCCTTCAAAGGCACTCGAAGTCGGATTGATTTTCGCTCTTCCAAAAGATGATTATGTACTCATCTAATGAAAGGATGAATTTTTCATCTTTTAATGAACGAAATTTTCACTCTTTATGAAAAGATGAGATTTTTCCATTTATTGAGAGTGGATATTCATTCTTTCGGAGTGAACACCGATTCACTGTGTCAAAAGAACGGTTTTTTCATTCTTTCTATTTTAGCGTGTGCAATAATAATGGAGTCAACATAAAATCTTCTATATCAGACAAGTTGTAGATAAATTAACTTTTGTCAACAGTAACGTCTTTAATGGTGAAATACGTTTCCGTAAACCATACCATAATTGGATTATTAGCCATTATTCTTTGTTTAAAATTCATTGCTGGTGATGGTGAGTTTATGTTGTTTAAGAGATTATTGCGGACATTTTCCATCACTCACTCATCAAGTTTCACTTGTTTTTCATGATTTCACTGATTAGTGAACTTGTTTTTGCTAATCAGTGATGGAAAATGTCCGCAATAATTTCTTCAACAACATAGTCATTATTATTACCATTATTATATTAGAGTCGGAAATGGAAGTTATTTTACATTTTCACTGAACATGTGAGTTTGGAACTGTCATCTCTATGGTTTGGGCCCTAACTTAAGCTTTCATCCGAGAATATAATCCTAAAATTTTTCAAAATGATTTTAGAAAGCTTACACAACCTAATCGATGAGTGTGCAACTCTTGGTACGAGTGAGGTACCTCGATGTCTAACGCGTCAAACGGACGCTGAGTATAGTGGGGGTACGCGCTGACAACAAGTGGATTTAGCGACATGTATAACATGGGAATAGCCAGCGGCATCTGCGTGACGTCATTGTCGTTCGTATAACATGCCCCACTAACAGCGAGGGTAAGTGTCGATTCTCTGTTCCTGGAACTCAGCATGTGATGTCAACACGGTTATCCAGTCTGATACCACAAGAATGTCTGGATCCCTAGAATTTATCCAAAGAAAATATCTTTAACAAGCTGTGGTAAAGTTGGTGGTCGATGAAATTATATAGAACCTTGTAAAATATACTGAAATAAAATTTATAGGAAGAACATTTTAAATTTAAGGGACTCTACTATTTTTTTAACCGGACAAGTTACCAAGAGCATATGAGAAACGGAGCAATATTTTTAAACATATTTGTTAAGATAATAAAAGAATAATAAAAATGATTTTATACTCGCTGTAAGTGGACACGGAGCGGACAATTTATTTCGGAGGATATAACAGTTTACACTTTAAAATGTTCTTCTTATAACTTTTATTTCAGTATATTTTTTACAGGGTTCTATATAATACATCGACCGCCAACTTTATCACAGCTTGTTAAAAATATTTATTTTGGATAAATTCTAGGAATCCAGTCTTTCTTGTGGTATCAGACTGGATAACCGTGTTGACATCACATGCTGAGTTCCAGGAATAGAGAATCAGCACTTACCCTCGCTGTTAGTGGGGCATGTTATACGAACGACAATGACGTCACGCAGATGCCGCTGGCTATTCCCATGTTATACATGTCGCTAAATCCACTTGTTGTCAGCGCGTACCCCCACTATACTCAGCGTCCTTTTGACGCGTTATACATCGAGGTACCTCACTCGTACCAAGAGTTGCACACTCATCGATTAGGTTGTGTAAGCTTTCTAAAATCATTTTGAAAAATTTTAGGATTATATTCTCGGATGAAAGCTTAAGTTAGGGCCCAAACCATAGAGATGAAGGTCCACACTCATAAAGATCGATAATTTGGATTCCGATGATAGTTTCGATGAACAACTCAATCTATTGGGAAACTATCAGCCGTATTAAAAGGAAATGTTTTATACCAAGGAAATTATTAAATTAATGCATTCGCCAATTCTCAAAATTATGTGAACATTGTAGATTTATATTTCTCTCTATGTTATACTTCTATTATACTGTATGATTGACTAATGCTAATTATTGCCATGCAGAGACGAGCAGAGATATATAATCGCTTATCAGTATTGTATATGATGAATATGTGACGTGTAAAAATGGGTTGTTTCTTTAGTAATACGTACATTCAATGCGCAATTTTGATGCTTAAAAACTATGAAAGATTCTCCAGCACTAAGTGTAGTAAATAGTAAATCCATTTACCCAATCAATTTATTCCAGAGCTGTGTACATTTTACTTAACAAAAAACTCCCTACAAAACATCTGCAAATACAATGGCAATACAACACATGTTTAGTATCTACAAATTCATTGAGACCCTCACCTTTAATAAGTAGATGATTAAAATGAAAACATTAATGTTATCTTTTCTATTTACTAACTTTTAGAAAAATAGTCTTTAACAGATTATTTTTATTTTAAAATTTAAAGAAAAAATTTAATTTTATTGTTGGTAATTCCAACGTTAAAACTGATCTGTACATAGTATGCACAATATATTTTTAAATATTGAGATAACACATATGCAAGTATAGTTTACTTTATATATACTGTAATTGTTACTCTCCGCGAAAAAATCCACTTTTTAGTACACAATTTTAAAATAAACCTTTGTTACATGAAAGAACGAAAATGAATAGTTTAGTGATGAATTTAAAGTACGCGTTCGTCCTATCAACAGCTGAGGTAATGACGAAGGCAGTTGATAGTGACACAGTGTGTAGTCTGGAGATCTAGGAGGGGAAGTGAAGCGCAGCGCTGCTCTCTCGCGGACGCTGCGGAGACAGCCCGTCAGGACGGGGCTGGCTGGCTGGCTCGCTGTGAATACGCTTTTAGCGCAACACAGATCACCTCTGTACATTACTTCTGTGTGGCAGTAACACTATTTTCATCTATTGTGTCCACTAAATGCTTCGTAACTATACAAAAACTCAAATACAGTGCATGCTCACAAAACACTAATAGCAATTAACAATTATGGATAGGCTCGACACTGCTCACGACAATACAGAGAAGGCAGCCAACAATTAATTGTATAATGCGACCATTTTGAGTCGACTAAAATGTTGGTCTGCTGCCTACATAATCATGTCGTCATAATTTTGAATATGTGTTAGGCTTATCAATAATTATCATTTTTGTGTATTGTCTGTTGGTGTCCATATTCATTTTTCAACACATTATTTAATATGGTTAATCTACTGGCTTTGGAAAAAGTTAACAATACCAGCATAGTTTTAAATAGTCTAAAATCATGTCAAGTACTTTGCGGTATTTAAGACTATTGTTTGGTATCGGTAGTTCTCGGTTCCCTGCTCGCTTTGATGCGATTCAGTTTATATGTAATGTATAAACTGTTACACAATTATTGCCTTTTATCAGAGTAGCAATGCATTATTCAATTTCACTATTATTGTAACTAACTTACTCCAAAGTGCAGGTTTAATAATGCTTTAAGTTCTAAGGCGTTTAAGGCAGGAAAAATAGTCTGGCACCGATAATCCACCTATATGTATTGAACCGTCTTAATAATGCCCTCTTTAAATGTTTCATAAAAGTATAATAATTTGCCGACTAAGGTAACAAATTTAACTTTTTGTTTGCACATATGACAATTTATACTGGATTGTAAATAACTCTAAAAAACTAGAGCACTGTTCAGAAACATATTTATGTTAAAATGTTGAAGTATATTATGATAAAAATATTTATAATTATCACTTTGCCAATTTTTGCTTATTTTTGTAATACTGTTACGTAATATCTGCAATCGAAAACACACAGAAAAAGAAATAACATTAATTAATTAGAAAGATAAAGTGTTCGACAACTTAATTAACTTTCTATTATATTACATTAAATATACTCATTGATTTTTCCTTGTTCAGAAGCCCTGCATGTGATACGTCATCATTTCAACGTTAAAACCTCACGTTCTAAATGTAATTTTTGTTTAAAACAGGAATTCAATGTTGAAATTCTAATACCAACTCAAAGATTCTCGTGATGTTTTATTGAAAAATATCAAATCTATCTTGTTTATTTTATAGTAAATTTTCTATATATGAATCACAGATTGGTGAACAATAAACAAGAGTCAACCCGGAGTGTTTGTATTTCTTAAGAGTTTAAGAGGTTGTCGAGGGTAGTAAGTAAGGTATTCAAGGGATTGTGGTGATAGCCAGAACCAGGTAGGTCCCAACACCTGTACGCGCCCACAAACTCACGAGCGCAGGGCATTGTGGTGAGAGCCAAAACCAGGTAGGTCCCAACACCTGTACGTATCCACAAACTCACGAGCGCAGGGGATTGTGGTGAGAGCCAGAGCCAGGTAGGTCCCAACACCTGTACGCGCACACAAACTCACGAGAACAGGGTATTTTGGAGAGAGCCAGTGCCAGGTAGGTCCCAACACCTGTACGTGTCCACAAACTCACGAGAACAGGGTATTGTGGAGAGAGCCAGTGCCAGGTAGGTCCCAACACCTGTACGCGCACACAAACTCACGAGAACAGGGTATTGTGGAGAGAGCCAGTGCCAGGTAGGTCCCAACACCTGTACGTGTCCACAAACTCAAGAGCGCAGGGGATTGTGGTGAGAGCCAGAGCCAGGTAGGTCCCAACACCTGTACGTGTCCACAAACTCACGAGCGCAGGGGATTGTGGTGAGAGCCAGAGCCAGGTAGGTCCCAACACCTGTACGTATCCACAAACTCACGAGCGCAGGGGATTGTGGTGAGAGCCAGAGCCAGGTAGGTCCCAACACCTGTACGTGCCTACAAACTCACGATCGCAGGAGATTGTGGTGAGAGCCAGTGCCAGGTAGGTCCCAACACCTGTGCGCACACACAAACTCACGAGAACAGGGTATTGTGGAGAGAGCCAGTGCCAGGTAGGCCCAACTCCTGTACGCGCCCTCACACTCACGAGCGCAGGGGAATGTGTTGAGAGCCAGAACCAGGTAGGTCCCAACACTTGTACGCGCACACAAACTCACGAGTGCAGGGGATTGTGGTGAGAGCCAGTGCCAGGTAGGCCCAACACCTGTACGCGCCCTCACACTCACGAGCGCAGGGGAATGTGTTGAGAGCCAGAACCAGGTAGGTCCCAACACGTGTACGCGCGCACAAACTCACGAGTGCAGGGGATTGTGCTGAGAGCCAGTGCCAGGTAGGTCCCAACACCTGTACGTGTCCACAAACTCACGAGCGCAGGGGATTGTGCTGAGAGCCAGAACCAGGTAGGTCCCAACACCTGTACGTATCCACAAACTCACGAGCGCAGGGGATTGTGGTGAGAGCCAGAGCCAGGTAGGTCCCAACACCTGTGCGCGCACACAAACTCACGAGCGCAGGGGATTGTGGTGACAGCCAGAACCAGCTAGGTCCCAACACCTGTACGCGCACACACACTCACGAGCGCAGGGGATTGTGGTGAGAGCCAGAACCAGGTAGGTCCCAACACCTGTACGTATCCACAAACTCACGAGCGCAGGGGATTGTGGTGAGAGCCAGAGCCAGGTAGGTCCCAACACCTGTACGCGCACACAAACTCACGAGAACAGGGTATTGTGGAGAGAGCCAGTGCCAGGTAGGTCCCAACACCTGTACGTGTCCACAAACTCACGAGAACAGGGTATTGTGGAGAGAGCCAGTGCCAGGTAGGTCCCAACACCTGTACGCGCACACAAACTCACGAGAACAGGGTATTGTGGAGAGAGCCAGTGCCAGGTAGGTCCCAACACCTGTACGTGTCCACAAACTCAAGAGCGCAGGGGATTGTGGTGAGAGCCAGAGCCAGGTAGGTCCCAACACCTGTACGTGTCCACAAACTCACGAGCGCAGGGGATTGTGGTGAGAGCCAGAGCCAGGTAGGTCCCAACACCTGTACGTATCCACAAACTCACGAGCGCAGGGGATTGTGGTGAGAGCCAGAGCCAGGTAGGTCCCAACACCTGTCCGCGCACACAAACTCACGAGCGCAGGGGATTGTGGTGAGAGACAGAACCAGGTAGGTCCCAACACCTGTACGTGCCTACAAACTCACGATCGCAGGAGATTGTGGTGAGAGCCAGTGCCAGGTAGGTCCCAACATCTGTGCGCGCACACAAACTCACGAGAACAGGGTATTGTGGAGAGAGCCAGTGCCAGGTAGGCCCAACTCCTGTACGCGCTCTCACACTCACGAGCGCAGGGGAATGTGTTGAGAGCCAGAACCAGGTAGGTCCCAACACGTGTACGCGCACACAAACTCACGAGTGCAGGGGATTGTGGTGAGAGCCAGTGCCAGGTAGGCCCAACACCTGTACGCGCCCTCACACTCACGAGCGCAGGGGAATGTGTTGAGAGCCAGAACCAGGTAGGTCCCAACACGTGTACGCGCGCACAAACTCACGAGTGCAGGGGATTGTGCTGAGAGCCAGTGCCAGGTAGGTCCCAACACCTGTACGTGTCCACAAACTCACGAGCGCAGGGGATTGTGCTGAGAGCCAGAACCAGGTAGGTCCCAACACCTGTACGTATCCACAAACTCACGAGCGCAGGGGATTGTGGTGAGAGCCAGAGCCAGGTAGGTCCCAACACCTGTGCGCGCACACAAATTCACGAGCGCAGGGGATTGTGGTGAGGCCAGAACCAGGTAGGTCACAACACCTGTACGCGCCCACAAACTAACGAGCGCAGGGGATTGTGGTGACAGCCAGAACCAGCTAGGTCCCAACACCTGTACGCGCACACACACTCACGAGCGCAGGGGATTGTGGTGAGAGCCAGGACCAGGTAGGTTCCAACAGCTTTACGCGCCCACAAACTCACGAGTGCAGGGGATTGTGGTGAGAGCCAGTGCCAGGTAAGTCCAACACCTGTACGCGCCCTCACACTCACGAGCGCAGGGGATTGTGGTGAGAGCCAGAACCAGCTATGTCCCAACACCTGTACGCGCACACACACTCACGAGCGCAGGGGATTGTGGTGAGAGCCAGAACCAGGTAGGTTCCAACAGCTTTACGCGCCCACAAACCCACGAGCGCAGGGGATTGTGGTGATAGACAGAACCAGATAGTTTTTTAATTTATTAATGAGGATAATTCAGATACATAACATCATCTTGAAAATTTAATAACGAGTTACAATAATCCAAGAGATTATCTTGAGTACAGTAAGGGACTAATGGAGTAGTAGTGCGGTCGACCCTGATCCCCTGCATTCGTGAGTGTGAACGCGCCCTCAAACTCACGAATGCAGGGGATTAGGGTCGACCGCACTATTACTCCATTAGTCCTTTACAGTACTCAAGATAATCTCTTGGATTATTGTAACTCGTTATTAAATTTTCAAGAATATGTTATGTAACTGAATTATTCTCATTAATAAATTAAACACTATACCAATATATAATTTACTTCGATACGTCACAATAACACAATTTATAGTTACAAATAAATTATTGATTGTAAATCATCCTTTTTACGTGAATGATACCTTGAACGTACACTATACATATCCAAACGTGAATCTATTTTTAAATTATGTGAATTATAGTTTTATTTGTTCCATTTTTGTTAAAGATCTTGCATTTCCTCGTTGATTAAAATTTGAAAATTATATAACTTAATCACAACCATATATAATTGTATTCAATTAAAAACAAATCATGAAACGTGTAAAAATCTTTGGAAACATTTTGTGTATTTTAAGACTAGGAGTACGCTCTAATGTCGCGTAAGAGGATGAACGAAGAGTTAAATTACTACCTTATTTTGATAGTTAAATGACACTTGAGCAGTTTAATATAGTGAATTGCATGATAAAATATTGACTTTTAGCGAATTTACTGTATAGGGAAGAAGCTATTACCGTAGGTCTCATGGTAAGACTTAAGCCCGAGGCCATGATACTTTTTGTTTTGAGGTCCCCAGATGCCAAAAACACAATTCGTTCAAATTTATATACATATGTGTGTGTGTGTCTGCGAATGCGATAACTTGAGTAAAAAACGTCCAATTTCGATTAAATGTGTAAAGTGACATTCATGACCTTAACTTCAAAAACCAGAATAATCGGACCATGGGAAGGGGAGTTTATGGGGTTTATAAATTTTCCAAAAATCATTTTTTTGCATTTTTTACCCTAACATTTGTAAAACACTCAATTTTTGTTTTGACCATTTTATAGAGCTAAAAAAATAAAATAAATAATATAGTATTTTGAATTATTAACCTAGGTTAAGTGGTTACCGAGAAAATCCAAAAAACCTGCTCATAAAATCTCTCATGTTAATCTTTTGGGAAAAAGGTTTTAGCGAATTTCTCCTGTAGGGAAGAAGCTATTACCGTAGATCTCATGGTAAGACTTAAGCCCGAGACCATGATAACTTTTTGTTTTGAGGCCCCCAGATGAAAAAACATTACTAATTAAAATTTATACATATATGTAAATATATATATAACCGTATATGTGATAACTTAAGTAAAAAAAGTCCGATTTCGACGATATTTGGCACAAATGTGTAAAATGACATTTATGACTTAAAGTTTGAAAACCAGAAATGTCGGACTATGGGAAGGGGGGTTTATGTGGGTTTAAAATTTTCCAAAAATCAGTTTTTGGGTTTATGTGGGTTTAAAATTGTCCAAAAATCTTTTTTTTTTGCATTTTTCACCCTAAAACTTTTTAAAACTTAATTTTGGGTTGAACCATGTTATAGAGCTTAAGAAAACAAATAATATAGTATTTTGAATCATTAACCTAGGTTAAGTGATCCCAAAAAATCTAGGGAGAAAATCCAAAAAACCTACTGACAAAATCTCCCATTTTAATCTTATGGGGAAAAGGATTTGGCTGTTCCTCAGTTAATTTTAATGTAAACTTCACATTTGCTTTTACCAATCAACTCAGCTCCACAAAACAATCATTTTGGTGTTTAAATTGTGATGCTACGTCCAACCGTTGTAGAGATATTCAAAGTGCTAAACACAGTGCGTTGTCAAATGTTTATGCTTATGGAGAATAAATAAAATTTGTTATCTCCATTATTTATGAATGTATATTGATGAAACTTGGTAGTGGCTTCACGTTGTATTGGTATATTGATATTTGCACCAAAATAATATTTTTTGTTGATTATCCCTGTAGCAGCAAACCTGTGTCTCAGCTCTAATGTTATTCTTATGGAGAATAAATAAAATGCCATAGATAACTTATTTACTTAAGTATTTTTATGAAACTTGGTAAGTGGCTTTATGTGGTAGTGAGAAACATATGCATGCATTGGAAATTCTCTGAGTACACAGGTTTGCTGCGACGGGGGTATTTGGCTTTTCTCAGTTCATTTTTAATGTAAATTTCACATTTGCTTTTACCAATCAGTTCAGCTCTACAAAACAATCGTTTTGGTTTTAGCGAATTTCCCCTACAGGGAAGAAGCTATTACCGTAGTCGGCATGGTAAGACCTAGCCCCGGGACCATGATAACTTTTCGTTTTGAGGACCCCAAAAACACCGTTCGTTCAAAACTGTATATATATATATGTCCGAAGGCACGATAATTCTTGTAAAAATGATACGATTTTGATGAAATTTGGTATAAACGTGTAAAGCAACAATTATGACTTAAAGTTCGAAAACCAGCCAGATCGCTCCATCCGAAGGGGTATTTTGGGGGGGTTTTGTACGCCAAAAATGTTTTTTTTTTTTTTTTTACATATAATTTTTGAAATAGTAAAATATTATTTTTTACCATTGGATTCAGCTTAAAAAACACCCACAATTTGGTATTTTGATCATTCCTCTACGTCAATTGGTTACCGAGATATTGAAAGTGTTAAACACAGTACGTTGTCTAATATTATTCTTATGGAGGAAAAAAAAATTTATATCTCGCTTATTTATTAACGTATATTGACGAAACTTGGTATAAGGCTTCATCTGGTTGTGGTTTATTGATATTTGCACAAAAAAACAATTTACTGCCAAAGGCTTCCGTTGCAGCAAACCTGCATACTCAGCCCCATGTTATTCTTATGGAGAATAATTAAATGCTATGTCTTCCTTAATTATGAACATAAATGAATGAAAACTGGTATATGACTTTACCTAACTGAGTTATATTGATATAGCATAAAAACACATTTTTTGTATTCCTTGTTGCAGCAAACCTGTGTACTCAGCCCCAATGTTATTCTTACAAGAGAATAATTAAAATTGTAGCCTATATACCGCTTATTTGTGAATATATTTTTATGAACCTTGGTAAGTGGCTTTATGTAGTCTTAAGATATTTATATCTCCATTGGAAATTCGCTGAGTATGCAGGTTTGCTGCGACGGGGGTATTTAGATTGTGATGTTACTTCCAACCGTTGTAAAGATATTCAAAGTGCTAAACACAGTGCATTGTCCAATGTTTATCCTTATGGAGAATAAATAAAATTTGTTATCTCCATTATTTATGAATGTATATCGATGAAACTTGGTATGTGGCTCACGTTGTATTGGTATATTGATATTTGCACAAACAAATAATTTTTGTTATTATTTATTGATTAGCAGCAAACTTGCATACTCAGCCCTAATGTTATTCTTATGGGGAATAAATAAATTTGTATATCTCCCTTGATTAAGAACATAAATTAATTCAACTTAGTATGTAGCTTCACCTGGTTGAGTTATATTGATAACTGCCCAAAAACATATTTCTTCTTTTTTTGCAGCAAACCTGCGTCTCAGCCCTAATGTTATTCTTATGGAGAATAAATAAAATGCCATAGATCACTTATTTACTTATGTATTTTTATGAAACTTGGTAAGTGGCTTCATGTGGTAGTGAGAAACAAATGCATGCATTGGAAATTTGCTGAGTACGTTGCTGCGACGGGGGTATTTGGCTTTTCCTCAGTTCATTTTAATGTAAACTTCACACTTGATTTTACCAGTCAGTTCAGCTCTACAAAACAATCATTTTGGTTTTTAGATTGTGATTCTACGTCTAACCGTTGCAGAGATATTCAAAGTGCTAAACACAGTACACTGCCCTATGTTATCCTTATGGAGAATAAATAAAATTTGATATCTCGATTATTTATGAATGTATATTGGTGAAACTTGGTATGTGGCTTCACGTAGTACTGGTATATTGATATTTGCACAAAAATTTATTTTTTTGTTGACTATCCCCGTAGCAGCTAACCTGCATACTCAGCCCTAATGTTATTCTTATGGAGAATAAGTTAAGTTTTATATCTCCCTTAATTATGATGATAAATTAATAAAACTTTGTATGCAGCTTCAACTGGTTAAGTTATTTTGACAATTGCATAAAAACATAAATTTTGTGTTCCTTGTAGCAGCAAACCTGCGTACTCAGCCCTAATGTTATGGAGAATAAATAAAATCCTATAGATCACTTATTTATTCATGGATTTTTATGAAACTTGGTAAGTAGCTTTATGTGGTAGTGAGAAACATATGCATTATGCATGCATTAGAAATTCGCTGAGTACGCAGATTTGCTGCGACGGGGTATTTGAATTATTTATAATCATATTATAGTAAAGTATAAAAGAAAAAAAATGAGGTGTAATAAACATTTAAATGATGTATCAAATAAATATCATAAAATCATGCAGTTGTCTGTAAAGGATATCAACAATAATTTTCAAATCTTATAATACACTTTAGAGGAAGTAGCACTTTGTAGCAGTAGTTCAGAAAGCTACATCATATTTTGATATTACAGTAGGGTCTTATCTGTATGTAGTATTGCCCATTAGCGTGCATTTTAATAAAAATTGCATACTAAAAGAGTAGATATATTGTGTTATTGTTTTATATTTTAAATCAGGAGTTCTGAGTGAACAATTTTAAACTATTATATTGTGAAGTGGAAATATATCTTTATATTTAAATTAAACAAATATATTCATAATATAAATTGAAGTCTCTCTCCGCGTCTGAATGTTTATCTGTTACCTCCTCCTAAACCACTCATCCGATTTCGATAAAACATTGCATGGTCATTCAGGTTAACCCTGGGAAGCCACTAATCAAAGTCCTAGAACTATAGGGCTTTGCCCCACTGGACTTCAATGTTACCATGCTAATCATATGAAAGAAAATTTTGTTATGTTTTTTACAGGTAACTACTATAAAATGTTGTAAAAACCTGTCTATTTATTTAGGTAGCAAGCTGTAATGTAAATGGTATAGATTTTTTTAGTGTCAAAACAAATCAAGACTGGAAAACATAATCTCTCTCTAAATTATTTTTGGTTTCTTTTTACTTTAAGCGCTCCTTAACCATACATCGAATTGCGATGAAACATTCCATAGTGATCCAGGGGTATTATGGGAAGGTTTATGGCCAATTTACTTAAAACCTAGGGCTTCGCTCCACTGGACTCGCTTGGAAATCCTATGGTCATTAGGGATCCTCTTGAGCAGTAGCAATGTACCTAATATATCAGAGTCAAACATAAGCCTAATAATGTTCTGCAGATGTTTTAGGGCTCTGCCTTCTTGACATTCAAAATACCTATTCCAACCAGCTTACTACTGCTGCTACTACTGGACTGAGGGGTAAAATTCAGTAGAAAGAAAGCTGAGGGGTTAACGTCAGACATAAACCTACTCCTCATAAGTAGGGGGCATTGGAGCGTTCAAAACCAGCACAGGCGAAGTGAGGATGCGAGGATGCCCCCCCCCCCGTCACGTGACCTGGCGGAAACCTAACATAGGCTGGCGAGCACAGGCGTGTGAGGAGGAATGAGGACCCCCCCCCTCCCCCCGTCACGTGACCTGGCGGAAACCTAACATAGGCTGGCGAGCACAGGCGTGTGAGGAGGAATGAGGACCTCCCCCCCCCCGGTCGTCCGCAGCACTTTTCGTGATGAGGGAAAAACTTCCGAAAATGAATAACTAGCCTATTTACCCACCGATTCCCACGGGACTTTTTCCAGAGTGTAGACCTATCCTAGAGGAAGCGAATGACGTAAGAACCCCATAGATCCGCCATTAAACAAGGCCGCTATTAATTTTTAAACGCGTTTTCCTTATGGGATCTCAGCTGTTTACCGACCGATTTTGATGAAACTTCACCACATGTCGGGCGACGGCCTAAGTAAACCATCCCTTAAAGAAAATTGAAAATCAACCGTTAAACGGGCCCGCTATTAATTTTTAAACGCGTTTTCCTTATGGTATCTCAGCTGTTTACCGACCAATTTTGATGAAATTTCACCACATGTCAGGCGGCAGCCTAAGTAAACCATCCCTTAAAGAAAATTGAGAATCCACCGTTAAACAGGCCCACCATTAATTTTTAAACGCGTTTTCCTCATGGGATCTTGGCTGTTTTCCAGACACCTCACGATGGTTCAACACTAGCAAAGGCGCGGTGAGGATGTAAGTCCCCCCCCCGTGAGCGGCTCCGCGGAGTCACGTGTCGAGGCGCGTGCTAGGGCCTACGTGACCGCCCGGGGTTGTTTACTCATCAGCGGCCTTCCAGACCTCTCACTCCTGCTATTTATGAGCACGTCCTCAAGGGTTTCGTCAGTTTGTGTTTGGAGCTCTTACTGTGCGGACGAAGTATTGTTGTCTCTGCGATACACCTACACAACCTGCTGTTCATTGCCTTTGGATTCCCGTAAAAGTCAACGTAAGTAACAACATATTTATTAATTAGCGTTTCTATTTTAATTATTCGTTATTTTTAATTTTCGTTACTATCGCGGTGATTACTTATGCAACTGTTACGACTTTCTCTTTGAATATCTTAAAATGTAAGTAACATATAATTTACTTTTTCATCAGCAAGTTTACCAATGCTCTAAAATCTTATTAGCTAACATTAATAATTAATCTTTTACATATCCCAGTACACTGAGCCTTGTCGTTGTTTCTTTTTCCGATGAAGATGAGTGGAATTGTAATGACCTTGAAACAGTTGTGTTTTATAACGATTAAAATTAATGAATCAAACTTAAAAAGCAAAATAGATTCACTACCACTCTTTTAAAAAAAAAATGTTTAAGCGAAATGAAATTAGGTTTTGCTTTTCAATCAGATGGCTGTTCCTCGTATGTGTGAGGTCTGCGGTCGCGTCTTCGCGAACGCTGGAAACCTGGCTCGTCACGCTGCATCCGCCCACAACGACCGCCATTACGACTGCCATGTCTGCGGTAGACACTTCGGACGAAGTGACAACCTGCAACGCCACCTCACCACAGTTCATCCTCCTACTCCTCACGACCAAGCGCCAGGTACAGTTTTAGGTTAAATAAGAAACCGCCAGTAGATTTATTAAGTATGCTTTCTTCTCCAGTATCCTCACCCACGACGTCACTGCGCGCCCGCGAACTTTGATAACTAATGAATTGTTTTTATGAGAGAGTAAACGGTCCTGATTGGGTAAACTGACAATTAAGACAAGAAAACAGACTCGAGAGGTAAACAAGAGGTTGTCAGCCCTCTGTATAGTTCCTCACCGCCACCTCCTCACCCTTGTATAATAGGCTTGGGTAACTGGCGATCGTGATGAGGAAACAGACTCTAGGGGAAAACAAGAGGTTGATAACTAATGACTTGTTTTTATGAGAGAGAGTAAACGGCCTTGACTGGGTAAATCGGCAATTAAGACGAGAAAACAGACTCGAGAGGTAAACAAGAGGTTGTCAGCCCTCTGTATAGTTCCTCACCGCCACCTCCTCACCCTTCTATTTAACAGGCTTGGGTAACTGGCGATCGAGATGAGGAAACAGACTCTAGGGGAAAAACAAGAGGTTGTCAGTCTTCTGCATAGTTCCTCATCCTCGTGTTTATAGGGTAACTAATAGGACTTGTTTTCCTGTTCACAGGCTGTCCGTGTCCATTGTGCTCCATCGCCCTGGCGAGTCCTGAGGATCTGCGCCATCACATGGAAGCGGTCCACGGTGCGAGCCCGTCAGCTTCGACCTCCTCCTCTTCCTCCGCAACGCCACCCGTCAGAGACCCACGGCCCGAGTGCGACGCGTGCGGGCGGCGATTCGCCCGCGAGGATCTGCTCCGGCGCCACGTGCAGCTGGTGCACGCCAACGGGGTCCGCTGTCCCGAGTGCGGCGCCCTTTTCCGCAGGGCCGCTTATCTCCAGCAGCACGTGGCGAGCGCCCACCGCGGCATGAGGTTCGCGTGCGCCTACTGCGACCAAGGCTTCACCCGGCGCTACAACCGAGACCAGCACGAGGCCCACAACTGCCCTGTCGTGAGGAACCTCGTTGTGGACGAGATGCCGCACCTGCCCGTCCTGTCACCCGAGCCCCGACCCGGCCGCGAGCCCCAGCCCGGACCCAGCCACGAGCCCCAGCCCGGACCCAGCCGCGAGCCTCGACCCAGCCGCGAGCCCCAGCCCGGTCCCAGCACGGCACCCGACGGGATGGTGGGTGGTGGCGGCGATGGCGGATTGCCCACGTTCCGCGCCATCCAACGGGGTTTCCGCGGACGGATCCTGACCTTCGGCCTGTCCCGGCCCATGGAGGACTTCTTGACCGTGGAGGACGCGCTGGTGCTGCTGTTCGACAGCGTCCTGAACCTGTTGACTGACGTCAGGACCCGACACCCGAACATCAAGGTCAACATGTTCCTGGAATGCGAATTTGCCAACGTTCACGGAGCCACCTGTCTGCGAGCCTTCAAGACAAAGAACGTGCCTCTCACCGCCGCGTCCAACTTGGAGGACTTCCTGTCGGCGTCCTTCCACAAGCTGGAGGAAGAGAAGGAGCAGTGTCTGCTAGTGGGCAGCGGGTGGAGCTATCTCCGGATACGCGACTTGGAGATCCGCGTCAACCTCTACACCCCGTTGGGAGAACGCGGAGCTCGGTTTGTCCAGCTTCCCAGGACCATCTGCGACACGCGCGCCGTTATCAACGTGCAAAACGTCGATGACATGTGCTTCGCGTACGCTGTCCTGGCCAAGTTCGTCGCGCGACACCCGGAGAGGCCTGCATCGTACACACCGGACGTCATGGCACGCTACGATTGGACCGGCCTACGCTTCCCCGTGGCTGTGAAGGACATCAAGGTCTTTGAGAGGAAGAACGCCATCAGCGTCAACGTGTACGGGATCGAGCGCGCCATGGTGGGGAGACGCCCCGACGGATCACCAAAGTTCCAGGACCGCGTGTTCCCGCTGAAGATATGCAAGCGGGAGTTGGAGGATCACCGGGACCTGCTGTACGTGACCACCGGCGGGAACAGTCACTACGCCTACATCGCAAATATGAGTAGGCTAGTGCGACCTCAACTGACGTCCCGCAACGGCGCTATCCACGTGTGTAAGCGATGCTTCGCTTACTTTGACAACCAGCCCAACAAGCTGCAGCTGTCCGGTGCCGAGCGTCTGGAGGAGCACATGCGATACTGCACCGCCAAGGCCCCCCTCCGCTTGGACATGTCGAAGAAGCAGCAGATCCGCTTCACCCACCCCGAGTACACTAGGCGGGAGAGGTTCTGCATCTACGCGGACTTTGAGTGTGCTCTGCAGCCCGTCGCTGTTGACCCGGTGGAAGCGCCGTCCGGCACGAGGCCCCTGCAACTGCACGTCCCGTACGCCTTCGCCTACCAGATCGTGGACTCGCTCGGCCTGGAGGAGTTTGAGCCCCGCGTCTACTTCGGGGCTGACGCGTCCAAGGTCTTCATAGAGAGGCTCAAGATGGACGTGCTGGCGCTGTGGGAGTTCCTGTTCAGCACGAGAGCTCTGCACCCTTCTCTGACCCGGCAGGAGATGGATGAGTACCTTGTGGCGACTCACTGCTACCTCTGCGGGAAGGAGTTCACGGACCAGGACGTCAAGGTGCGGGACCACAACCACGCCCCGCCCTACGAGTTCCGAGGAGCCGCCCACCGCTCGTGCAACCTCAGGTACCGGGAGCAGCGGCACATCAACTGCTACTTCCACAACCTGTCCAACTACGACGCCCACTTCATAGTGCGGGAGCTGGCCATCGACCCCGGCGATGTGGACGTGCTGGCGCACACCGAAGAGCGCTACATCGCCTTCACCAAGCGGTTTCACTTTGGTCAGCCCGGGGACAACCAACGACAGAGCAGTTTCGCGGTGCGGTTCCTCGACACCTACAGGTTCTTGTCCATGAGCCTGGCCAGCCTGGCAGCGGGACTGCCCACTGACAAGATGCGCGAGACGAGGAAGCGCTTCCCCGACGACCGGCTGTTCGACCTGGTGCGCAGGAAAGGCGTGTTCCCCTACGACTTTGTCACGTCGTACGACACGTTGTACTCCACCAGGGAGCTGCCTCCCAAGGAGGCGTTCAGGAACTCCATGACCCTGGAGGATATCAAGGAGGAGGAGTACGAGCACGCCCTCAACGTGTGGCGAGCCTTTGACTGCAACCACCTCAAGGACTATGCCGACAAGTACCTGCGATGTAACATCGCCCTGCTCACCGATGTCTTTGAGCAGTTCCGCGACACCTCTTTGGCTGAGTATGGACTGGATCCCGCCCACTACTACACCCTGCCCTCTTACGCCTGGGACGTGATGCTCAAGACCTGCGGTGTGGAGCTGGACACGCTGCAGGACTTTGACATGTACCTGTTCGTGGAGCAGGGGATCCGGGGAGGCATCTCTCAGGCCATCGCCCGCTACGCCAAGGCCAACCACGACAGGTGCCCGGACTACCGCCCGAACGAGCCCACGCGCTTCCTCCTGTACCTAGACGCAAACAACTTGTACGGCTGGGCCATGTCCCAGTGCCTGCCGACCGGAGACTTCGAGTGGCTCAGCCGTGAGGAAATCCAGGCGTTGGACGTCGCGGCGCTGGACGCAGAGGCTGATCGAGGCTACATCTTGGAGGTGGACCTCCACTACCCCGCGCGCCTACACGACCTGCACAAGGACCTTCCCTACTGCTGCGAGACGAAGCGTCCGCCAACAGGGAAGTTCCCCAAACTGTTGACGACCCTGGATGACAAGACGCACTACATCTGTCACTACAGGGTCTTGCAGCAGGCGCTGCAAAACGGGTTGGAGCTGGTCGCGGTGCATCGGGCGATCTCCTTTCGCCAGTCGCGGTGGTTGGAACCGTACATCCTGATGAACACCGAGCTGCGGAAGAAGGCCAAAACGAAGTTTGAACAGGACTTCTTCAAGCTCATGAACAACGCGGTCTTCGGCAAGACCATCGAGAATGTACGGAAGCGCCTCAACGTGAAGCTGGTGTGCACCCCGGAGAGGTTTTCCAAGTACGTCGCCAGATCCAACTTCCTAGACCGGACGTACTACACGGAGGACGTGGCCCTGGTGCATCTGTCCAAGGTTAACATCGTGTTAGACAAGCCCGTCTACGTAGGCATGTCAGTCCTGGAGCTGAGCAAGTGGCTCATGTACGAGTTCCTGCGCAAGATGAAGGAGCGCTACGGTGACCGCCTCACCGTGGACTACATGGACACGGACAGCTTCGTCTTTGACATCGTGTCCCAGGACGTCTATGCTGAGATGAAGGAACACCTGGACGACTTTGACACCAGCGGCTATCCAAGATCTCACCCCTGCTACAGCCCCGTCAACGCCAAGGTCATCGGAAAGTTTAAGGACGAGTGCAACGGCCTGTCCTTATACGAGTACCTCGGCCTGCGGTCCAAGCTGTACTTCATGGACATCGAGGACGCGGCGACAGGCGGCAGCAAGGCTCTCAAGCGAGCTAAGGGGGTGGCGAAGGGCGTTGTCAAGAACGTCCTCACCCCCGACGACTACAGAGAGTGTCTGTTTGACGGGGTCCATAAACACACCACCAACGTCCGGTTCCAGTCCCACTTGCACCGGGTCTACACCGTGGAAGTGAACAAGCTGAGCCTCAGTCCAGCTGACGACAAGCGGTGCGTCCTCCCCGACGGCATCCACACTTTGCCATGGGGACACAAGGACGTCCCGCCGCTACCGCCAGCCAGGAGGAGAGGAGAAGATCCGCAGCGGATGGAAGTAGACGGTGAGGAGGAGGAGGAGGGTCAGCGCCAGGACGAAGACGAGGAAGAAGAGGAATTCCCCGTCTAGTTGTATATATTAGTTATAAGAGAACAAAATTGTAAATAGTATTTGTAAGAAAATATAATAGCTTTATGTACAGCATGAACCCGAGTTGTTTATTTCCTCCCTTTGCTCACTCAAAAGTCACAAGCCGTTAGGCTCGGAAAGGCGTTATGGGCCGTTTGGCCCGAGCCGTGCAGCTTAAAAAGCCCCCGCCAACCGGGAGCGATTGGCGGCGCGTGTCGGGGACGGCCCTGAAGGAGTTGCCCAGGAAGGAGTTGCTAAGTGGTTTGCTGACGCTCAAGGTTGCACCCTCGAATTACTCAGCGGTTTGCTGATGTCCGAGGGGTCTCGTGACGCGCCCTCTTTGGCGACCTTCACTGCCGCTTGGCGGGGGCTCAGCCAGTGACACGCGCCGCTGGTATATAAACCTGAGGTCCAGCCCCGCTGCCTCAGTTTTGCTAATTTTTTTAAATTTAGTAAGGAGAAAGGAGAAATGAAAACACAAGCTTTATCATTATGAGGCATGTATTGTACAGTAATAAGGTTACATACACATACTACAAAAACCTTACAAATTAGTTTTAAGCGAATATGGAGTGGAAGAGCCTGCGGACCAGAGCGTCGTTGGCGGCGGGAGCGGCAGGGTCGAAGAGCTGGACGTAGTCGCTGAGTGACGTGCGGAGAACAGCCCGGCAGTACAGGTAAGTGAGGCAGTAGTAGCCGCAAACAGAAGTATCGTAGCCCTGGAGTCGATACCTGTTGTAGACATAGTGGCGGTAATGAGGATTGCGCCTCAGGAACATTTGAAAGTCGGCCTGGTATGGCGGCCTTCCGTAGCTGTCCAGGTACTCGAGTCTGTCCTCTTCCGAGCAGTAAAACGCCACCCAGTGTTCGCCTCCCTCGGTGTGAGCTACCGTGTTGGACACGATGGCGGTGAGAGGCTTGACCGGCACGTCCGGTAGTTGGTCAGAGGCGTAGACCGCAACGTTCCTCAGTCCGGGGATCCTCACCAGGCATTCTCTGATCTGGACGGTATTCATCGTGGGCGGAAGCAGCACAGGCAGCTTGAGACGGACGGGTCCGACCTGTCGTTAGCCACGAGCCAGTCCCGCAATACTATGCAGTTATGAAGGGCGCAACGGTTGTGGGAGCTCTTATGGTGGCGACAGCGCAGGGTCCGGTAGGTGGGCGGACCGTTGAGTGACCCGCAGCCCAGATCCTCCATGTCCTGAGCGGTGGTGGCGGCGGGCTCGGTTATGAGGTGGCGTTGTACAAAGTCCCTCTTCTGCGATCCTTTGACGTAGACCAGGGGGCGGTGGATGAGGCAGGAGCGCAGCTTGTCCAGCAGGGCGACGTACGCGATGACCCCCTGGTCCCACTCCAAGCCGTGGCAGTGGCGAGTGACCCAGACGCTCTCGCGCTGTTTCTCGGAAGTCAGGAGGTCCTTACTGAAGGGTGGGCGGGCGATGTGATGTAGGAGCAGCGTGCCGGTAGTCACGTCCACCACGCAAACCTCTTTCAGTAGAAAGTCATTATCACTGTCTTTAAAACACTGCATATCCATCACCACGCTTCCGTGATGACAGCGCGCTGGCGGTGGCTCGTTGTAGATCGGTGGCGGCACGTCCATCCCGTACGGCTGACTGAACTCGACTGAGCGCTGGCGGGAGCGCGCCTAGCGGGATAACCTTGGGTGCGCGCGCCGCCATCACCTAACGGTCCGCGGTGACCTTGAGCGCGCGGCAACTCGTTTACCCGCCAAAGTCGACTGTGACGTTGCGATGACGGTCCACCTCCACGACGTTGTCCAACTCGGCGTACACTATGCAGTTGAACGCCTCCGCCAAGGCTTCGGAGAACCCAATCTCTATGCGCAGGTTACCGTTGCGCACCAGGTTCCAGTGGCTGGATTGAGAGGCCGCCATATCGGGTGTCAGATCAAACGCCATCAGGCAGTATCCGTAGGGGTATTCGTTGCGACTGACTTCGTTACCACAGTCTGAGAAATTGATGCCGGTGCCAGTGTACAGCGTGTGGTAGGCGAGCACGCACAACTCCTGACCGAACGTGTAATCCGGTTGAAGCGGCTTACATGGCACTTGCTCACCATCTATGTACAGCGCGAAGAAGTTCACGTGGCTGTGGGTGAAGTTGAACGGGTTCTTCTTGTAGTCTCCGTTGAACGCCTGATTGCTGACCAGGCCAACTATAACGCGTTTCGGCAGTTGACCCAGAAACACACTGTCCAGAGTCTTGCTGCTGATACCGGAGGGTAGCGTGAAGGATTTGACTTCCACGCGCGTAATGGGATATTTGGCTGTACCCGACTCCAGCGTCCTGCTGTGAGCCAACAGCACGCTCGGGTTGATCTTACAGCGGCGCATAAACAGGTTGACTTCGGCAATGTCCACTTTGTAGTCTGTCACGGTTTTGGACATGATGGAGAATGAGTTCTTTGACCTGATCAGGCGAAAGCGCATCTCCACGCCGTTTAACATGAACTTCTCCTGGTTGCACAGGTCGACGTGCAGATGTCCGACCATGTCCGCGTACCGGCTGCCCTTGACAAACTCTCTCCGGTTCTTGAGCCCGGCATTATCCTCCTCAGTATTGTCCATGTACCCGGCATAGTCCTCGTAGAACAACTCCGCGGTGAGGTGCGATGTCTTGGCATCACCACCATAGGACAACAGGTTCTCCAGGTAGGCGCGATAGGCGTACGTGTTGTTCTGAGGAGACACCAGTTTGTTGTTCAGATACAGGTCCACTTGACTGAACAGCGAGTGCAGCCAGTTGTTAATCGGACCCACCTCTTTTATCGCTTGATCGCCCGTTACAGCGCCTCCATTAGCCGTTCTAATGGTAGCCTTCACATGCAGTAGCGTCTGTGACAGATCCGTGTACTCGTCCCCATGACCCGGAACTATGAACTCAACGGGTGAGTCGTCTGTCAGGGAGGAGATGGGCTTGTACTGCACCCATTTACCACTCTCTATACTGGTCTGCGTGGGCGGTAGCGAGAACAGGTCCAACTCGGTCTTGACACACTCGCACGACTTCTGATGTAGAAACGCCATTATCCAAAAATGTCCTTCACGGTACTCTTGCTCTTCTTGCTTCTCCTCTTCTTAGCGACACGTTTTGCGGGCTTCCTCTTGGGCGCATCGCTCTTCTTCCTCGCTCCGAGGAGTTTCGCTAGAGACTGAGGAGTAACCTGCTGTACACGCCTCCTCTTATAGGCACCACCACCGCTCAGCACGCGATCCAGTTTTTCATCAGCCCTGCGTTTCAGCGACCCGGTAAACTGTCTGAGCCGGGTGTTGGCCGCGACTCGGGGGTCGGCTGTGCCCGCCACCACGTCGCCCAAGAAACCCACACCGGACCTCAGCGCCTCCTTGCCCAGCGCCGATGCGCCGGATCTGATCAAAGGGACCACTGTACGCATCAGCCCGCCTAGGAAACTGCCGATACGGGCTTGTACCGTATCGGCAAGCCGATACGGGTTGTACCGGCTTAGGCCGCGCATGTCGTTCAGGTCCGCCTGCCACAGCTCCCGGGGCCCGAACACGGCGTAGCGGTTGCGAGGAAACCGCTTTCGCGCTGGCTTGTGCAGCGTGTAGGTGTCCTGGGCGCGCAGCCATTCCACCGCTCTGCGTTTCGGGAGGCGCGCGGCTCTGGCCAGGGCGGCCACCCCACCGAGGGAACCGGGCTGGCTCGGGTCGTAGTACAGCTTCTCCATTACGGTGTGAACGGCTCCCAGTTGTCCAATGACGATTCCCGGTCAGGTTCCTCGGTTATTATCCTTCTCCTGGCCGCTGGAGGTCGCGGTCTCAGACGGTCCAGTATCGGTGTCAACCTCGGTGAGAGGGGTGTCGACGAGGCTGTCGTGTCTCCCCAGGGGCTCGATGCCGAGTCCAGCCCCACGCCTAAGTAACGCAACGCAGTGGGATTGCTCACGTATTCTTTGGGCACGTTCATGTCCTTCAAAGCGGCCATCACTTGATGCCAGCCGGTAGGCAATCGGTCCGCCCTTCGCGCTCTCACTATGCTGTGCGCGATGTCCACTATATTGGAATCGGGGATCTTCACCTTGTTCACGTACACCGCCCCACTGGCGTCCCAGGCGATGGGGCTGCCTTGTCGGGTCATGAATCGCAACAAGTTGCGCGCCACCGACCTGTAGATTTTTGAGAACGATTCCACAATGTCCTCCTCCGCCGAGGTGCTAGACTCGCGCTTCATCTGACTCGGACCCCCTGCCACTTCCTCCTCCCTCTGCTCACCCTCGATGATTGACAGACCTATGGGTTGACGTTTAGCCGCGGAAAAGTGCAGGAACCGCTGTAACACCTGCTGATATTGTTTCCATTTCTCCGTATCGTCCAGCCGCTTGTCGCTCAATATGCGATGCATCTCAGCGTCCAGGCTGGCTGGCTTATTGGCGCTACCTGCTCCTCCTCTTGGCCCCGGCCCTGGTCCCGGTCCTTCTCGCAATCTCTCGATGAGCTCCTGCGGTACAACCACCATTTTCCTAGCGTACTCCATGTCCGATTAGCTTCTGCGCTAGAACGGGCAGAACAGCGTTCAACAGCAGAGGTAGGAGGATCCCTCCGCCCCGTTGGACGAGGTAGTGTCGCTTCTTGGTCCAACCCTCGCCGCGTTTCACCAGCCGTCTGAGCGCCTGTTTGTGTTTACTCAATTTGCGTTTGAGACAGGGGGAAAGCGGTACGTTATACCTTGTATAATACGAATAGTACCTTGGTATTATACGAATGCCACCCTTATACAGCGCGCTGTGGCAGCTATGTTAGGATGGGTTATCATAAAAATGATTGAAGGACTTTCCTTGTTTCGTTACGAATCGAATGATACCTGATGAGTCATACTTCAGGCCGCTAAACCCCCTTCAAATAGGCCAAGGTCAGGTCGTTGACCGGAGCGCGCGCATCACCTGTCACCGCCTGTATCTGGGTCAGTGTCATGAGTGATTTATTGCCGTCACTACGTTACGTTTGTTTTCATAATGAGTGACGTTCTTTTGGTGTGGGATTTACCTCGAAATGAAGAGGAAAGCGTAAGTATTTTTATGATAACCCATCCTAACATAACTGCCGCAGCGCACTGTATATTTGGCAGAGTACATATGGCGATCGGGTGTGGCTGCTAGCGGTGGCGACGCATTCAACACGATCCTAGCGGACATCGCTGTCTTTTGGGAGGCACAACACACAGACCGCTCATCAGAATGATGTAAAATTTGTACAGTAAGTCAATAAAAGTACGTTTTTTCGAATTATGTAGTTATCCTTTGTATCCGGTAAAAATTAACCTCCAAAAATAGTGGCATCCGTATAATACCAAAGTACTGAAATATATTCACAAACAAGGGATATTTGAAATATTAATTATTCTCCAAAACAATACCATTGGGGATGAGTACGCAGGTTTAGTGCTACAAGGCACACAAAATAATGGGTTTTTATGCAAATATCAATAGAACTCATCTTAGTGAAGTCATATACCAAGTTTCATCGATATACATTCATAAATAAGCGATATATAACATTTCAAGTATTTTCCATAAGAATAACATGGGGACCGAGTACCTAGATTTGCTGCTACAGGAACCATAGGGGAAAAATTGTTTTTTTGTGCAAACAACAATAAACCATAACGAGATCAAGCCATATACCAAATTTCACCAGTTTATGTTCATAAATAAGCGAGATATACAATTTTTATTTTTCTCCATAAGAATAGCATTAGACAACGTACTGTGTTTAGCAATTTCAATATCTCGGTAACCAATTGACGTAGAGCAATGATCAAAATACCAAATTGTTTGTTTTTTAAAGCTGAATTCAATGGTATAAATTACAATTTGATTTAAATTCAAATTAGATGTGAAAACCCCAAAAAACACATTTTTGGGGTACAAAACCCCCCAAAAACCCCTCTTCGGACGGTGTCATTCATCTGGTTTTCGAACTCGTTCAAATAAATGGTACTTTACACATTTGTACCAAATTTCATTAGGACCGGACCTTTTTTACGAGAGTTATCGTGCTTACGGACACATATATATATATATATATATATATATATATATATATATATATATATATATATATATATATATATATAATACACCCGTCGCAGCAAATCTGCATACTCAGCGAATTTCCAATGAATATATAACATAACACATTAAAACACTTAACAGGATTCATAAGAAATGTATTCACAAACAAGCGATATTTCAAATATTAATTATTCTCCATAAGAATAACATTGGGGAAGAGTACGCAGGTTTGCTGCAACAAGGCACGCAAAATAATGGGTTTTTATGCAAATATCAATAGAACTTATCTTAGTGAAGTCACATACCAAGTTTCATCCATATACATTCATAAATAAGCGATATATAACATTTTAAGTATTTTCCATAAGAATAACATGGGGACCAAGTACCTAGGTTTGCTGCTACAGGAACCATAGGCGAAAAATTGTTTTTTGTGCAAACAACAATAAACCATAACCAGATCAAACCATATACCAAATTTTGCCAGTTTATGTTCATAAATAAGCGAGATTTACAATTTTTCTTTTTCTCCATAAGAATAACATTAGACAACGTACTGTGTTTAGCACTTTCAATATCTCGGTAACCAATTGACGTAGAGCAATGATCAAAATACCAAATTGTTTGTTTTTTTAAGCTGAATTCAATGGTATAAATTAAAATTTGATTTAAATTAAAATTACATGTGGAAACCCCAAAAAACACATTTTTGGGGTACAAAACCCCCGAAAAAACCCCCTTCGGATGGTGCGATTCATCTGGTTTTCGAACTTGTTCAAATAAATGGTACTTTACGCATTTGTACCAAATTTCATTAAGATCGGACCTTTTTTACGAGAGTTATCGTGCTTACGGACACATATATATATAAATATATATATATAAATATATATATATATATATATATATATATATACATATATAAAAATTTGAACGAATGGTGTTTTTGGCATCTGGGGACCTCAAAATGAAAAGTTATCATGGTCTCGGGCTTAAGTCTTACCATGAGACCTACGGTAATAGCTTCTTCCCTATAGGGGAAATTCACTAAAATTTGAACGAATGGTGTTTTTGGCATCTGGGGACCTCAAAATGAAAAGTTATCATGGTCTCGGGCTTAAGTCTTACCATGAGACCTACGGTAATAGCTTCTTCCCTATAGGGGAAATTCGCTAAAAATTGAACGAATGGTGTTTTTGGCATCTGGGGACCTCAAAATGTAAAGTTATCATGGTCTCGAGCTTAAGTCTTACCATGAGACCTATGGTAATAGCTTCTTCCCTGTAGGGGAGATGCGCTAAAACATACGATTTCCATAGATCCGTTAAAAGCTTGTTCCCGAGAATACATATTTAAGTATGATTGGAATCAACGTTTCTTATCTGGACAAATTTCCGACGATATCTTCCACATCTTTGAGACCGAACATAACCGAAACCATAACCGAATAACCTAAATAATAGCAATACCGTATCAGACAATTTCATTCTGTTTTAGAGAATTTCCCCTATAGGGAAGAAGCTATTACCGTAGGTCTCATGGTAAGACTTAAGCCTGAGACCATATGATAACTTTTCAGTTTGAGGTCCCCAGATGCCAAAAACACCATTCGTTCAAATTTTTATATATGTGTATATATATATGTGTGTGTGTGTGTCCGTAAGCACGATAACTCTCGTAAAATACACCCGTCGCAGCAAACCTGCATACTCAGCGAATTTCCAATGAATTATAACATAACACATTAAGCCACTTAACAAGATTCATAAGAAATATATTCACAAACAAGCGTTATTTAAAATATTAATTATTCTCTATAAGAATAGCATTGGGGATGAGTACGCAGGTTTGCTGCAACAAGGAACACAAAATAATGGGCTTTTATGCAAATATCAATAGAACTCAGCTAAGTGAAGTCACATACCAAGTTTCATCCATATACACTCATAATTAAGCGATATATAACATTTTAACTATTTTCCATAAGAATAACATGGGGACCGAGTACCTAGGTTTGCTGCTACGGGAACCATAGGCGAAAAATTGTTTTTTTGTGCAAACAACAATAAACCATAACCAGATGAAGCCATATACCAAATTTCGTCAGTTTATATTCATAAATAAGCGAGATATACAATTTTTCTTTTTCTCCATAAGAATAACATTAGACAACGTACTGTGTTTAGCACTTTCAATATCTCGGTAACCAATTGACGTAGGTCAATGATCAAAATACCAAATTGTTTGTTTTTTTAAGCTGTATTCAATGGTATAAATTAAAATTTGATTTAAATTAAAATTACATGCGAAAACCCCAAAAAACACATTTTTGGGGTACAAAACCCCCCAAAAACCCCCCTTCGGATGGTGCGATTCATCTGGTTTTCGAACTCGTTCAAATAAATGGTACTTTACACATTTGTACCAAATTTCATTAAGATCAGACCTTTTTTACGAGAGTTATCGTGCTTACGGACACATATATATATATATATATAAATATATATATAAATATATATATATATATATATATATATATATACATATATAAAAATTTGAACGAATGGTGTTTTTGGCATCTGGGGACCTCAAAATGAAAAGTTATCATGGTCTCGGGCTTAAGTCTTACCATGAGACCTACGGTAATAGCTTCTTCCCTATAGGGGAAATTCGCTAAAAGGTCTGATCTTAATTAAATTTGGTACAAATGTGTAAAGTACCATTTATTTGAACGAGTTCGAAAACCAGATGAATCGCACCATCCGAAGGGGGGTTTTTGAGGGGTTTTGTACCCCAAAAATGTTTTTTTTTTGGGGTTTTCACATGTAATTTATATTTAAATCAAATTTTAATTCATACCATTGAATTCAGCTTAAAAAACAAACAATTTGGTATTTTGATCATTGCTCTACTTCAATCGGTTACCGAGATATTGAAAGTGCTAAACACAGTACGTTGTCTAATGTTATTCTTATGGAGAAAAAGAAAAATTGTATATCTCGCTTATTTATCAACATAAACTGGCAAAATTTGGTATATGGATTGATCTAGTTGTGGTTTATTGTTTTTTGCACAAAAAAACAATTTTTCTCCTATGGTTCCTGTAGCAGCAAACCTAGGTACTTGGTCCCCATGTTATTCTTATGGAAAATATTTAAAATGTTATATATCGCTTATTTATGAATGTATATGGATGAAACTTGGTATGTGACTTCACTAAGATGAGTTCTATTGATATTTCCATAAAAACCCATTATTTTGTGTGCCTTGTTGCAGCAAACCTGCGTACTCATCCCCAATGTTATTCTTATGGAGAATAATTAATATTTTAAAAATCGCTTGTTTGTGAGTACATTTCTTATAAATCTTGTTAAGTGTTTTAATGTGTTATGTTATATATTCATTGGAAATTCGCTGAGTATGCAGGTTTGCAGCGACGGGGGTATATTTTATATTATCGCTTCATTATTTATGAAAGTGTACCCAAATGGAAAGTTTCTGATAAACACTAACCTTATTTGTGAATTTTACAGTAAAATATCTTTCGGAAAAAATAAAATAGGCTATGTATAAGTTATTGGTCCAATACTTTCTGTTTCAACCGGTTATGAATATGTAACAGTTAAAACTGTTAACACACTGTGGTGGTCAGGATAAGATTAACGCGGTTTACATAATTATAGAGCTTTGTCACTTTTGAAAAAAGCTCATTGGAGGACATTTCTGGAAACAAAACATTTAGCCAAAGAGTAATAAAGACTAACATAAGTAGTGAAGAGGGGATTTGATTGGTTAACATATTTGTTGCCATGAAGACCGGAAGGTATAGAGCGTCAAAATGGCGGTCAGCATGTAAGCACAGTTTTTTACCCCAGACAAGACTTCTATAGATATATACCTCGTTGGATACAATAGGATTTGTTATTTAAAAATAATGTAAGATAACCTAACCTAACACACAGTACAAGATGGGACGTAAAAAAACCAAAAACACCATTTCACCATCGGAGGTCACTCTTATCACTGACTTTGGCAAAAAATCAATACCTAAGTTATAAAGTATAGAAAAAAATAGCTAGGATAAACTTAAAAATACCTGAAACTCATTCTGTTGTGATATCAAAATAAAATTATGGCCCCTGTATAGTCCCGACACAGACTTACTTGCTTCGTTGAGAAATACACCCGCTATTGGCTAAATACACGGCTAATTCATGTACTTCAGAGCTTGCCGTTAAATCAAAACATATTGTCAATATTAGCAAAATATGTACGTACCACAAACTGTTTTTACGTTGTCTTCAGTTTCTCAATTGATAATCATCAAAAGTCCACATTTCTGATCCCAGTCATGGCCATGACGCCTCTAGCTTCCACGAAAAAACCCCTAAGTGCGAGGCCTTCGTAGGCACGAGGTTCTTGTGCGGCTGCACCTGTCGCGCCGCCCTAAGGACGGCACTGGGTGTATCACATTAAGTAGATACCTTGGGTTAGGTAAGGTGTATAAGGTGGTGTGGTCTGTCGGATTCATTTGAGAATGTTTGGCCATTCCAAGCAGGTCTACAGTTTACCTCCGCAAACTTAAGTTTTTCACAAAAAGCGAGTGGACATATGTGACATTTTGTAAATTCCAAATATAGGCTAAGCTAGTCCTCTTATAAAATCATCCCTAATAGACGACCAAGGCCTATTTATGGATATACTGTAATATACTTACAGCAAAGCTAAAATTAGAATGTGATGGTTGACAAACAATAGCATTGGCCTACCGTGTCTACATTATATGAAAGTTAAATAGGTATGGTAACTTAAAGAATACCATTTAGTGTTCATATTATGTTGAAGACAGTATTTCATGTATATTGACAGCATAAGAAGTTTGTTTTTAGTCACATCTTCTCTTATATAGGCTACATGTTACTTATGAATAAAACTGTAGGCTATAGGCCTATACCAAAACCTCAAGTCTTAAGTTATTCACACAGATTATTTAACCAGTAATGGAATAATGTTGGCATTCTCGCCGATGACACTTTATCGTATTAAATCCAACTAAACAAACCACAGTCCTATTTACAGATGTGTATGAAACTACCAAGGAAACGTATCCGTAACTCAGAAGGTTTACATTCGATTACCGGTATTCTTATGAAATAAATTAAATTATTATTATTGAACTTGAAAGAACGTCACGTTTATAGTTTATGATTGTCGAACTGGATATTAGAACAGATTATCAAAAAATAAACTTCTCGTTCGTAATCGTAACCTAAAAGAAACGCCAAACATCAAGATGACAGCAACTAAAGTATTTTGACTGTTCTAAAGAGTCTGTGTACGGTGTGCTACTAAGGTCAAAAGTGGTAGGGTAACTTACTGAAGAATGTTAAAACTAATAATTCGTCAATTTCCGGTGTAGTTTATCAGAATCATTAAATCGTCAAAACGTTAGACCTAAAAATTTCATGACAATCCAATCGCTTCAATCCAATAAGATAAATTTAGATCTGAAATTATAAGATTTCCACCAAGCTACATAACTTAGGTACCGGTAAACATAATTCTCTCCCCTCTCTGTTTATGGGTATTACGTGACAGGTAATATTATCAGTTTGACCAACCTTAATATTTTCACAATAGGCCTATGTAAGTAAGCAAATACTCAGTTGATAGCGATATTGTAGTATGGTATGGCGATAAGTTACAAAATGTACTGACATAGAAAAGTTCTACTGCCGTTGTTTATTGTGAGGTCTGTATTTGAGTTTAAGATTTTTTACATCATGTACATTTTAGATCATCACTTAACTTATCTGTTAGTTTATTTATTTGAAATCAGCAAGTATATTTACCAACAGGCATGATTGATTGGTGAGATTTACATGGTTGCTTATTAATAAGTTAACTACCTTGGGTTGGGTAATGTTTATAAGACAATGTGTTGTGGTGGGTTGATTTAAGTATGTTTAGCCATTCCAAGTACAGTTTGCCTCGGTAAACTTAAGTTTATCACAAAAAGTAAGTGGACATTGGTGACATTTAGTAACTCACAAATGTAAATATAAGCTAGGCCTATCATAACATTCCCCTGTATAGACTACCAAGACCTAGGCCTACTTATGGTTAGAATAAATTTACAGCAAAGCTAAAATTAAAATATGATGATTGACCAACTTGGGACGGTTGAGAAACAACAATAGCATTGGCCTACCTAAATTATCCTATATGAAAGGTAAATACTTAGTCAAAGGATACTGTCTGTTATGACAATTCAAACGTTGTAAGTTTATTAATAACATAAAAAGTTAGTTTTTAGTCACACCTTGTGTTATAATCATCCATGTTATGGCTACAACTATAGGCTAATATACAAAACCTGAGTATTATTCGAACACAAACTATCTGCAAAAGAACACAGGTACAAAACCACCAATGTATGGTTGTTTTTTAGTAGTGCTGAATAATGTTGGCATTCTCGCTGATGACACTTTTTATCGTAGTATTAAATCCAACTTGAACCACAGTGCTTCACATAAGTTATGTGTATGGAAGTCACAAGGTAACATCCTTAACTTACAGAAGGTTTACATTTGATTATTGCTATAACATTAATGAAATTATTATGGGTGCAGTTTCTTATCTGGGCTCCTCTAACCTCAAATATCAAACGGCGATTGCGAACAAAACAAAATGACAGCAGCTGAGCTGATGTATTTTGACAGTTCTCCAACAACACGGTACCACAAAGCTCAAAATATGTACTGAAATAATGTTCAATGAAAAAACTAACAATTATTAAAATGTAATAATAATTCGTCAATTATAGTTTATTTAAAGCATTAAGCCATCAAAACGTTACCCTAAAAATTTCATGACAATCCATCAAACCGTTAAAATGTAGATAGCGTCACACTACTTCGAATTTCAAACTGAGTATATGGATTCACTACGTTCATCCAAAAATGTTTTATTCGTAGCGAGTGGGTAGAATCTGTTTTTCTTTTATATATGTTACTACTAATGTTACTGCATGTTACATGTTACATACTTCCAAATCATTGAATAATATGTAACTTCTATTAACAATATTAACTTTAATAAAACCCCCGTCGCAGCAAACCTGCGTACTCAGCGAATTTCCAATGCATAATATATGTCTTAATACCACATAAAGCCGCAAACCAAGTTTCATAAAAATATATTCACATATAAGCGATTTTAATTATTCTCTATAAGAATAACATTGGTAATGAGTACGTAGGTTTGCTGAAACAAGGAACAGAAACAATTGGTTTTTATGCAAATATAAATAAAATTTAACTAGGCGAAGCCACATACTAAGTTTCATCAATATTCAATCATAAATAAGTGCTATATAACATTCTAGTTATTCTCCATAAGAATAACATGGGGGCTGAGAAAGCAGGTTTGCTGCAACAAGGAACAGAAAAATGGGTTTTTATATAATTATCAAATATAACTCAACCAAGTGAAGCTACATACTAAGTTTTATTAATTTATGTTCATAATTAAGGGAGTCATTACATTTTACTTATTCTCCATAAGAATAACATGGGGGCTGAGTACGCAGGTTTGCTGCTACGGGAATAATCAACAAAAAATCAATTTTTTGTGCAAATATCAATATACCAGTACTATGTGAAGCCACATACCAAGTTTCATCAACATACATTCATAAATAATCGAGATATCAAATTTTATTTATTCTCCATAAGGATAGCATTGGACAATGTACTGTGTTTAGCACTTTGAATATCTCTGCAACGGTTGGGCGTAGAATCATAATTGAAACACCAAAATGATTGTTTTGTGGAACTGAACAGATTTCTAAAAGCAAATGTGAAGTTTACGTTAAAATAAACTGAGGAAATTCCAAAAACCTTTTTCCCATAAGATTAACATGGCAGATTTTATGAGCAGGTTTTTTTTGGATATTCTCCGCAACCACTTAACCTAGGTTAATAATTCAAGATACTAAATTATTTGTTTTTTAAGCTCTATAACATGGTCAAAACCAAAATTAAGTGTTTTAAAAATTGTGGGGTGAAAAATGCAAAAAACTGATTTTTGGAAAATTTAAAACCCCCATAAACCCCCCTTCCCATGGTCCGATTTTTCTGGTTTTCGAACTTAAAGTCATGAATGTCATTTTACACATTTGAGCCAAATTTCATCAAAATCGGACGTTTTTTACTCAAGTTATCGTGTTAACGGACACATATATATATATATACATATATATATATATATATATATATATATATATATAGAGAGAGAGAGAGAGAGAGAGAGAGAGAGAGAGAGAGAGAGAGAGAGATGTATATATATACATATATATAAATTTGAACGAATAGTGTTTTTGGCATCTGGGGACCTCAAAACAAAAAGTTATCATGGTCTCGGGCTTAAGTCTTACCATGAGACCTACGGTAATAGCTTCTTCCCTATAGGGGAAATTCGCTAAAAATAACTTACAAATAATTATTGCATGTTGTTATCACATTAAATAAGATGATGGAACTGGGTCATGTAAAGAAAAGACTTTCCTCTCGTTTACTTACAAGTCCCGAAAGTTTAGTTTCAATTGATGAAAAGAACGGTATGTGCACTTGAAACAATAAATTCTAAAACCTTGTGAGTCTTGCTTGATAACTATCTTAAAATTATAATGGTACATGCTAGTACTGACTTAAAGAATATTATATATTACCTTGACTATTCACAATGTTGTTTGGTTTCTCGGTCAAAAATAATAAGTAATATATTGTTTCCAAGGTGATTCAGAGTTTATAATAAGTAATGTAAGTATTATGACTAGTGTGCATACATTTATAATAACACACTAAAGTCATAAATAAATACCCCCGTCGCAGCAAACCTGCGGACTCAGCGAATTTCCAATGCATAATATTTGTCTGTATTCCACATGAAGCCGCAAACCAAGTTTCATAAAAATATATTCACATATAAGCGATTTTAATTATTCTCCATAAGAATAACATTGGTAATGAGTATGTAGGTTTGCTGAAACAAGGAACAGAAACAATCGGTTTTTATGCAAATATAAATATAATTTAACTAGGCGAAGCCACATACTAAGTTTCATCGATATTCAATAGTAGGGTGTATTGGACACTCCGAGGGCAGGAGGGACAGGAGGGACGCCCCCCCCCCCCGAGCCCCCCACCCCCCCTCGCGAATTTTTTTTTTGGCGAATCTTTTTTTTTTTGCGAATTTTTTTTTTTGCGAATTTTTTTTTTTTTGCGCATATTAACCTAACCTAACCTAACCTAACCTAACCTAACCTAACCTAACCTAACCTAACCTAACCTAACCTAACCTAACCTAACCTAACCTAACGTAACCTAACCTAACCTAACCTAACCTAACCTAACCTAACGTAACCTAACCTAACCTAACCTAACCCATCCTAACCTAACCTAACCTCGGATCAGATTTCTGATTGCAGATTCTTGTTCGGCTAGTCGAGCCGAGAAATTTGAGTACCCACAAAGTACATTTGGACGATGTAGGGGGGGGGCTATCTCGGTTACCATAAGTCGGATTTGAATTCTGATTGTAGATTCTTGTTCGTCTAGTCGAGCCGAGAAATTTGCATACCCACAAAGTACATTTGGACGATGTAGGGGGGGGGCTATCTCGGTTACCATAAGTCGGATTTGAATTCTGATTGTAGATTCTTGTTCGTCTAGTCGAGCCGAGAAATTTGCATACCCACAAAGTACATTTGGACGATGTAGGGGGGGGGCTATATCGGTTACCATAAGTCGGATTTGAATTCTGATTGCAGATTCTTGTTCGTCTAGTCGAGCCGAGTCATTTGAGTACCCACATCGTACACTTTGGATGATGTTTACAAAAAAGGGGCCCGCACCACACTTTTGACCTTTTTTTTGCATTTTTGGAATCTCCTCGTCAAGCCGAGTATTCTCAGTACCCACATGACATACTTTGGATAATTAATACAAGAGTTGAACAGGGTAACGCTACAACCAACAGAGCTAGCCCATCAGCGCTTGCGGTCAATTGAACTACCAGTGAATGCAAATTTTGAGGAGAATATAATTGCAATGCTTTGAACATATACTGCAAAGGGAGGTGTATCGATACACCCCCCTTCAAGTACTCTGCACCGAGGCAGCTGTTCGCACAACCGACTGACGCGTCCAGTCTACTGTCTGGGAATGCGGATGTTGTAATTTGATACCTCGACTGGAGGGTGCAGGTGTTCACACAAAAAAACCGACAAGTCGAGACCTGTCTGGGAATGCGGATGCTGTAATTTGATACCTCGACGGGAAGACGGCTGACCCTTCTAGGAACCCATTATAGACCACCCGCGTCGAATTCCATTAGAGCAGGGTGGTCTTTACCCCAGACAGCGGTTGAGAGTTTTTGCCCCGACCTTCTCCGAAATCCATTAGTGGGGAGAGTCACCCACATCACCAGCCCTCCTTCAGTTCAGTTCGAGAGTTCAGTGCGTGAAGACGTGTTAGTCCGATCCTGTTCCGTTCTACGCGATTTGTGTTAGTTGCTGATTATCATCATTTGCGATTTGCGATTTGCGTAAAGCACCTTTGAACTATTTAAAACGTTCGTGTTGTGCTGTATTGTTTGTGATTATCAAAACTTATAATCCATATTAAAGATGAACGCCACACACGTTTGTACCATTTGTGGTTGTATTTTCGTGCGTAGAAACAATTTGGTGCAACACCACATCAGATTCCACGGCTTGAGACCACAACTACCACCACCAACACCAACGCAGCAAGGTACGTTTTTTGCGTTGCATTATTGTTTTAATCAGACCTAAATGTTAGTAATATAGAAATACGTTATGCAATATAACCGCAGAGTGATACTATTATTTTTATTTAACAGCTTTAACTATTTAGCGCGAATAGAGAACTCTGTTTTTTAAATTTAAAATTACATGACTATATCAATATAATTTAATTTTAATAACTTATGTTATTGCTTGCTCCATCAAGTCAAGTCATCAGAGTACCCACATTACAAACTTTAAAAAACAAATTTAACCCCCCCCCCGAGAAAGGTCCTAAGGGGGGGGGGGGCACTGAGAATTTGAAAGTACTCTAAACAAAGGTAGGTGTTAAACATACTTCACAATCTAATCGTTTTGTGCGTTTGCAGATGGAGTAGCTGCATGTCGGCTTTGTCGAGCCACATTCGTAGACCGGGGAGCTTTAGAGCGTCACATGGAAGCGAACCACCGAGTCATTCCACCCCGGGAGGTGATTGATGCTCCGCAGACGACTGCCTATGACAACCGACACTCCGTTGAAGGTGAGAATCCACATTAAAATAACTTTTTCCCCTTGAAACTAATTACCTTTTTTATAATTATTTAACTAGGTACATGAAGAAGAATGAGACCGTGACAACTGGTGTACTATTGATTTAATTGCTAGGGGGGAGATTTTCGCTCCCCCTAACACATAATGGGTTAGGGGGAGATTTTCGCTCCCCCATACGTCAGGAATTGTTGAAGACTAGAACAAGAATGAGACCGTGACAACTGGTGTTCTGTTGATTTAATTACTAGGGGGAGATTTTCGCTCCCCCTAAAACATAATGCTTCTTTAGGGTTGGCGCAGCTCAATATTGCAGCTACATCCTTAGCCTTGAACCCCGAATCATGAATGTAGACAAACAGTACAGAAGATTACATTCCCTGTTTGAAAATTGATATTTTTAATTAACAACTACATTTTGAAATGTGATTCTCGAGAGAGGGGAATTTGTATCTTTAGCAATCCTAATCTGTTTTTTATTTTTATTTTCAGATGAAGGACCGGGTCCTGGCCGCCACACCTGCCATGAATGCGGTCGCCGTTTCCGTCGTGAAATACACCTGCGTCGACATGTGGATTCGGTACACGGCAGAGTCCGCAGGTTCATATGCGGCACATGCGGCGTCGAATTCAAGAGGGAAGACAACCTGCGTCGACACACCATGCAATTTCACGGCAATGGTCAAGAACGAAGATTCCCTTGCGCATACTGCGGTCAGGAGTTCAACCAGCTGTTCAACAAGGACCATCATGAGCGGATCTCTTGCCCGATCATGAAGGACCTGATCCTGAACCGAGTGGCTATGGTACAGGACGAACCCCAGCCAGGACCCAGCACGGAGCCACAACCCGGTACGAGCACACACCAACAACCCGATGATGTTGAGATGACTGGAGCAGGACAGTCAAGCCCCGTATTCTCACTCATTCAACGGGGTTTCCGCAACCGCCTCCTAACCTACCGTCTGCAGCGACCGATGGAGAATCTCGTCACAATCGGAGAAGTGATGGCGTTGTTGATTGTGAGCCTTACGGAGTTGCTTGAGATCACCTTGGCGAAACACCGCAGCATAAAGGTCAACTTGAAGCTGGAGTGTGAATTCCAAAATGTGCACAACAACACCTGCCTGCGCAACTTCAAAACTAAGATGACTCCGTTGACGACGACCTCGGACCTGAACCAGTACATCACAACAGCTTTTGCGAAGCTTATCAGAGAGAAGGCTGAGTGTGATCATATCGGCTCCGGGTGGACATACCTTCGCGTTCGTGATTTGGAGGTCGGTATTAACGAGTACACTCCTCTAGGTGAAGATGGTCGAGCTTGGCTCCCACTGCCTATGTCTCTGGAGAACACCCAAGCAGTCGTCAACGTATCGAACGCCGATGAGCGGTGTTTTATGTATGCGGTCTTGGGAAAGTTTGTACAAGAGAATCCTAAAAGACCGGCATCGTACACCGACGACATCATCGCCCGATACGATTGGACCGGCCTTCAATTCCCCGTTGCTCTGAAGAGTATCAAGACGTTTGAGCGGACAAACAACATCAGTATCAACGTCTATGGTATTGATCACACGTGCGTGGGTCAGAAACCTGACGGACGACCAACGTATCAGGACACCGTGTTTCCCTTGAAGATTTGTAGGCAGGAGCGTGAAGACCATTGCGACCTTTTGTACGTGACAACGGACGGTGATAGTCACTACGCCTACATCAAAGACCTTGGCCGACTGATCCGTCCACAGCTCACAGCACATATGGGCAGGATATTCATCTGTAAGCGGTGCTTCGCGCACTTTGATAACCGTCCGAACAAGCTTGGTCTGACGGGTGCACAGCGTCTGGAGGAGCACAGGCGATACTGCTCCGCTTCAGCCCCTATTCGCATGGATACGCCGAAAAAGACAAAAATCAAATTCAGCCATCCAGAGTTCACCCGACGCGAGCGTTTCACCATCTACGCGGACTTTGAGTGTGCTCTACTGCCGACCGCGGAGATGGATGAACAAGTGGATGAACCGCACGGAGGAGTAGCCACCCACATCCACATCCCATACGCCTTTGCGTACCAGATTATCGACTCGTACGGACTTGAGGAGTTCGAGCCTCGTGTCTACTTCGGGGATGATGCGTCAAAGACATTTATGGAGATGTTGAAAGCTGATGTTGAGCGATTGTGGAACTTCCTGTACGAAGCAAGAAATCTGCGCCCTGTCCTGACCCCAGCGGAAACGATGCAGTACAACTCGACAGCGAATTGCTACCTCTGCGGATCGGCATTTTCAAGCGAAGACCCAAAGGTTCGTGATCACAACCACGCGCCGCCCTACGAGTTCCGTGGCGCTGCGCACAGATCATGTAACCTACGCTACAGGGAGCAGCGAGTAGTCAACTGCTACTTCCACAATCTCTCCAACTACGACGCTCACTTCATAGTGCGGGAGTTGGCGGTCGACCCTGGTGATGTTGAGGTGTTGGCTCACACGGAAGAGCGGTACATCGCTTTCACGAAGCGGTTCCTGTTCGACCGAGCAGCGGCACCGGTTGGGATGCAAGGGCGTGGAAAAAGACAGCCAGGATTCAGAGTCAGGTTCCTCGACACCTACAGGTTCCTGGCTTTGAGCCTCGCCAGCCTCGCCGCCGCACTTCCACCAGCTCAACTCTTGGAGACGAGGAAGAGATTCCCCGAAGACCACCTCTTCGATCTAGTCCGTAGGAAAGGCGTGTTCCCGTACAACTTTGTAACGTCGAACGGCGTATTGGAAGATACTACGGAACTGCCTCTGCAGCGAGATTTCCACAACGACCTGACCCTGGAGGACATAACGGATGCAGACTACGAGCATGCTCGCAACGTGTGGGAAACCTTCGGTTGTAGGAACCTCAAGGACTACGCCGAGAAGTACCTGCGCTGTGACATTGCGCTGTTGACTGACGTCTTTGAACGCTTCAGGGACACGTCGATGGCTGAATACGAACTAGACCCTGCGCACTACTACACCCTACCGTCATACGCCTGGGATGTCATGTTAAGGACCTGTCGAGTGGAGCTTGATACGATACAGGACTTTGATATGTACCTCTTCTTCGAGCAAGGCATCAGAGGAGGTATTTCCCAGGCGATCACCAGACACGCCAAGGCCAACCATGATGGATGTCGCCCTGAAGATCGACGACCTGAAGAGCCGACGAATCACCTGCTATACTTGGACGCCAACAACCTTTACGGTTGGGCCATGTCCCAGTGTCTTCCACAGGGAGACTTCCAATGGCTCAGCCGCGAGGAGATCGCGTCCCTGGACATTGCAGCGTTGGACCCCGAAGGACCCACCGGCTATGTCTTGGAAGTTGACCTTCGCTACCCCGCCCACCTGCACGACCTTCACAAGGATCTCCCCTACTGCTGCGAGACCAAACGTCCCCCAGGAGGGAAATTCAAGAAGCTCGTTACGACTCTGGATGACAAGAAGAACTACATCTGTCATTACAGAATCCTGCAGCAGGCGCTGGAAAACGGACTGGAGCTTGCGAACGTGCATCGCGTCATCTCGTTCCGTCAGTCTCGGTGGTTGGAGAGCTACATCCTAATGAACACCGAACTGAGGAAGAAGGCCAAGACCAAGTTTGAGCAAGACTTTTTTAAGCTTATGAACAATGCGGTCTTTGGCAAGACGATCGAGAATGTTCGCAAGCGAATGAACTCTAAGCTGGTGTGTACGCCGGAGATGTTCAGGAAGTACGTAGCCAAGTCAAACTTCCTGGACCGAACCTACTTCAACGATGACGTCGCCATTGTACACATGTCGAAAGTCAATATCGTCCTGGACAAACCGCTCTACGTCGGAATGTGTGTCCTCGATCTGAGCAAGTGGCTCATGTACGACTTCCTTCGAAAGATGAAGAACCGCTACGGTGATCGTCTGAAGGTTGACTACATGGACACTGACAGCTTCGTGTTCGACGTCCAGACTGAAGATGTTTATAAGGACATGTTGGAGCATCTGGACGATTTTGACACCAGTGCGTACCCCCAAAACCATCCCTGCTACAGCCCCATAAACGCAAAAGTCATCGGAAAGTTTAAGGATGAAGCGAACGGTCTTCCGCTGCTCGAGTACCTCGGTCTTCGCTCGAAACTATACTTCATGGATATAGTCGAGTTCGAGGAGAGGACTGAAGATGACGAGTTGCAGGTCATGACGGTGAAGCGCGCCAAGGGAGTCGCTAGAGGTGTTGTAAAACACAATCTAACCTCTGACGACTATCGGGAATGCCTCTTCAATGGCGTGTTGAAGAGAACCATCAACACCAGGTTCCAGTCCCGAAACCACCGCGTCTTCACAGTTCAAGTCGACAAGCTATCCTTGAGCTGTAACGATGACAAACGCTACATCCTTCCGGACGGTGTAAATACACTGCCTTGGGGGCATGTTGACGTGCCACCTCAGCCCGAAGACATCCCTCAAGACGATGAAGAGGCGGAGGATGAGGAGCGTTGAGTGGTTGTGTCATATTACCAAAGACCCTGACTTGACTTGTAAATTATTTTGCTAAACCTAGTCATTAGTTTGTATCGAGTCTCGTAAAACTTAGAAATGTGCTCCTTTGTTCTTTTTGTTCTAGTCGTTAGTTTGTGTCGAGTCTCGTTTTTGCTAGCCAAACACAAATGTTCAGGAGCACATACTCGATGTAAAATATATATAAGGTGTGTAAATAAATAGCCAAATTGTTCGTATATACATTTGTCTTTTTTTTCTCCCATCACATAGTCTTAAGATACTAAAGTAAAAAAAAAAATATTCAGGAATATGTTAATTCATATAAACCAGGTTCAGATATGAATGTTACTTTACAATCATTGTATGATAGGTCTGTCCCAATTTGTGGTTGACAACTGTTGTTCAACTGATTTAATTACCAGGTGGGAGATTTTCGCTCCCCCTAACACATAATGGCTTAGGGGGAGATTTTCGCTCCCCCATACTACAGGAATTGTTGAAGACAAGAATGCACCTGCTAATGTCATTGTATGATAGATCTGCCCCACTTTGGGGTAAAGGAGGCGAGGATGGAAAATAATAAGAATGTTTCTTTTTTTATTCTGAGTACACAACTAGTTTATTGATAAAAATGCAAAATTTCAAAACTCAATTGGTATACATTTGAGCAAAGAGTCTTCTGATCAGTGCATCGTTGTGGCCGACAGAAGAGTGTTCAAAGAGCTGCACAAAGTCCTTCATCTTCATGCCGTAGTGGGTGCGGCAGTGCAGGAATACAAGGCAGTATTGACCGCAGACCAGAGTGTTGTCACTTTGAAGGCGATGTTCGTTGTACAGGTAGCGACGAGCGTTGCGTCTCAGGAATCCTTGGTAGAATTGAAGATGTGGCGGTTGACCGTAGCTGTCAAAGAATTCAATTATTCCTCCTCCTTTGTTAAGGTAGAAAGCGACCCAGTGAGTGCCGTCTTCATTGTGTGGATCAGTGTTCACAATCATAGCAGTAGATGGTGAAATATAATGGGGCAATTGATCCGCAGCGTAGACACCAACATTCTGTACGGGCAGTTTAGCCATACACTTTTGTATCTCTAAGGTATTCATTCTACTGTGTCGACGCCACAGTCAGTAGTAGGAGTAGTAGTGCTAGTAGCAAAACAAAAGCAGGAACTGGTATCACTCTCACCATCGTCAGCGTAATCATCAGCGTCAGCGATATTTGTACTTAGATGTAACCAACTGCGTAATGTGATGCAATTGGCTAGAGCGCATCGTGTGTGAGCTGTTCTGTGGTGGCGACATCGCACTGCGTTTGTTGATAGTAGACTGTTGATTGACGATAGTGATCCGCAGCCAATATCGTTGATATCCATGACATTAGTAGTACAGTGATCCGTGATGAAATTGTATCGTACAAACTCTTTTTTCTCAGCACCTTTGACGTAGACAATCGGTCGTTTGGCGATACATGCGCGTAACTTTTCCTCTAGCACATGATACCAGATATCACCTTGGTCCCATTCCAATCCGTGACAGTGTTTTGTGAGCCAATAGCTTTCACGCAGTTTCTCTTGTGATAGGAAATCTCGACTGAATGGTGATTTGGCAATATGATGCATTAGCAGTGTTCCACTGACCAATTCCAAGACGCACACTTCCTTCAGAATGTAGTCATTTGCGTTGTCCTTGAAACATTGAAAATCTACAATAATTGGAGATGCTAAATTTTTACGCGGTACTCTGCATAAACGATCCATCTTGTGCGAATGTTGGTTGTAGACTGAGGAGGAGGACGATGACGCCGCCGCCGACGATCTAACCGCCAAAGTCCGCAGACACGTTGCGATGACGATCGATTTCTATGACGTTGTCAAACTCTGCGTATACCAGACAGTTGACAGTCTCTGTGAGCCCCGTGTCGAAAGCAATCTCCATACGCACACTGCCGTTGCGCACTAGGTTCCAATGAGTCGTGTCGCTTGCTGACATATCAGGTGTTAGATCGAATGCCATCAGACAGTATCCATCGTCGTAATCGTCTCTATTTATGAGATTACCAGCATCGCTAAAGTGTATGCCGGAGCCTGAAAACAGACTGTGGTACGCCATCACGTATTTTCCCTTGCCGGTTTCGTAGTGTGGTTGTAGCGGTTTTGACGGCACTTGTTCACCGTCCACGTACAGCGAGAAGTAGTTGGTTTTGAAATTTTGAAAGTTAAATGGATTCTTTTTTAAATCGCCATTATAAGCGGCGTTGGTGACCAGTCCGACAATGATTCGTTTCGGCACTTGACCTAGAAACACATTGTCCAAAGTTTTGCTCCTCACTCCAAACGGTAGTGTGAATGTTTTCAATTCCACTCTGGTGATTGGGTATTTAGCTGTGCCGGTCTGAAGCGTCTTGCTGTGCGCCAACAGTACAGTGGGGCTAACTTTACACCTTCGTATCCAGAGATTCGCATCAACAATGTGCACCTTGTAGTCACCATCATCCGACATAATGGAGAAGGAATCTTTTGATCGGATCAGTTTAAAACGCAGTTCCACACCGTTCAACAGGAACTTGTTCTGATTACACATGTCCACATGTAGGCGACCGAGCATATCGATTTCACGACTTTTATTTGTCATTTTTCGTCTCGCCTTTAGTCCATCGTTATCGTCCAGAGTATTGTCCATGTGGCCGGCATCGTCCGCGTTCCACAATCCACATGTTAAATGTGATTTCCTAGCATCATAGCCGTAATTCAGCAATGTTTCAATATACTCTCGATATGCATAAGTGTTGTTTTGTGGTGTGACCAGTTTCTGATTCATACTCATATCGACTTGACTGAATAACGTGTGCAGCCAATTGTTGACTGGGCCAATTTTGTTCGATTCATCGGCATCTGCGATTGTCGCTCCTGTCGACTTGACAATAGACGCTGTAACTTCCAACATTGTTTGCGAAAGATCGGTGTATTCTTCGCCGTTGCCGGGCACAACAAACTCGATGGGCGAATCATCAGTCAGTGTGGAGATTGGTTTGTACTGAATCCATTTGCCGCTCTCGATACTGGTCTGCGTCGGCGGTAGGGAGAATAAGTCCAATTCCGTCTTGACGCATTCACACGACTTTTGATGTAGAAACGACATTGCTAGCGTGTGTGTTAATTGAATATATCACGTACGGAAGTTCTCCTTACTGCTTTCCTCGTCTGCCTCGTCTTCTTCCTAACTGTCCTTCTCTTCTTGCTGCTGCTCTTGCCCTTCTTCTTGGATGACGACGACGACGACCTTCCTCGAAGGAGTTTCGTCAAAGACTGCGGTGTGACACGACGGCCGCCGAACATGGCGCGCTTCGCGTTCCTCTTACGCGAGAGTCTCGCGTTAGTCTTTCGCGCAGGAGTAGCGCGTCGGTGTTTCGCGGTATTCTTTCGCGTTACGCGACGGTGTTTCGCGCGAGAGCCGCCGCCGCCACTTAGCACACGTTGAAGTTTGCCATCCGCCCTGAGTTTTAGCGAGTCTGTAAACTGGCTGAAATGATCTCTAGCGGCTTCTTTGGGATCCCGCTGGTGCATGGCCATGTCGCCCAAGAATCCAACACCGGATTTCAACGTCTCTTTGGCCACAGCAGAGGCTCCCGACTTGAGCAGCGGTGTGATGGTGCGGAACATACCGCCTAGGAAACTGCCAATTCCATGTCCGCGCTGGTAGGGTGCACCGCGAAATACCCTATCGATACTGCCGCCGGTCTGCTGCAGCTGTTGGCGACGGTAGTAAGCCAAGTAGGGATCGTTTGTATTCATAATTGCTGAGCTACTCTTTTGAAATGAAGCTTCACGTACGACGTCCCAAAGAGGAATGACGCTTTTTTACTAGCGTGATCCCTTAGGTCAATATCGATCGTTTCAAATGTTCCTTTCATAACTGGCGCATAATGAGGACTGATGAAATGCACAGTCTTATGCGCGCCGTGTGTGTAGTTATCTCTGTCAATGTTGATAATCTTCAAAAGTGGCGCTGTAGTGTCGCCAATCAGCTGCGGTTCAATCAGATCACAATACACGTACAAGTGTGTCGGCAGTCCCATAGTCAGATTTGGTGGCCATATCGCTGTGAGGTCATTTGTCAAAACGTTCTCGTACGGATCGAAACCCAACTGGAGAGACAGCGCTTCGGTGAAATGCACTTTGCTTATACCGTCCACCATTGTCGTGATCTTGACTCTGTCCTGCTCTTTGTCATACTCAAAGTACAAGTACTGGGTTACATCCTTCGCTTTATTGATCATTTTCAATAAATCGGTTATGTTCTTGTAATAACCGGGTTTCATCTTTAGCATAATGTGCTCGACACTGAGTGTGACGGGAACACTCGGCAGAACGAGTTTATAGTCGAGCCAAATACACGATTCATCGTCCACAGTCATAAAGGAGCATGGATAATGCGCTTCGACCAAAGCCATCTCCCACTCGCCATCGCCTTCTAATCGAATTTGTCTCGGCAGATGTGTAGTGTACTTGGACACTGTGTTTTTTGGAAAATAATCCTTTGAGCTGTTGCTGGGCAATGTCAAATAGAACTGGTTGCTATTAGGCATTTTGCAAATCTTGCGCTCTTACCCAAGAATTGAACTCGTCTCCGTAACCTGCCCACTTGACGAAATAACGCTTACTGCGACCACGACCCTTAGCGTCTAGTATTTCAGGAATCTTGAACAGATGGTCGTTGTATATTGTCACTTTTTGTAATTCGTATTCGTAAAACTGACCAGTCACTTGTTCACCGTTGAGATCCGCCAAAGTGTACATTGGCAGAGGCATCAATGTGTTTACACGACGCACCACAAACACTTCTTTACTCCAATTAGTCTCGTAACCTTTTGCGAATGTACCCTTCTCCTTAGATATGCGCACTGTGGTGCCAACTGTCAGTTTTGCCTTAACACGACGCGGTATCTTACCGAACATGCGACGCCATACCTGATGCAATATTCGCTTATTGTCAGCAGTCACATCGACTGGTCGTATTCTGTTGCCTAGACTCTTGTGAGCGCCGTGGTTGTATGCGCTTACCAGTTTGTCCAACGCATCTACGTAACGATATGTGTTTTTGTAAGTCAAATATCGCCACATGCGTGTTTTCAAAGTGCGATTCACGCGTTCCACTACGGCCGCTTTAACATCTGGGTTTTGTGTAGTGACATAGATGATTCCGTATTGTTTGAATAACCTTTTCGTCTTGGCACCGGTGAATTCAGTACCTTTGTCGGTTTTTAAACAGCGAGGTGTATCGGTCGCTTCGGCAAATATCTCCTCGAAAGCGTTGGCCACTTCAGCTCCTTCTTTCCGCCTCAACGTTCGCACATACAGGTGTTTGCTAAACACGTCTATTACAGTCAGTAGGTAGTTGACGCCGTCGTTGTGTTTACTAAGACCACGCATATCGTTCAAGTCCGCTTGCCACAATTCAAATGGACCATACACTATGTAAGGATTGCGCGGGAAACGCTTGCGTGCTGGTTTGTGCAATGTGTAAGTGTCCTGTGTTTGTAACCATTCAATCACTTTGCGTTTTGAAACTGGTTTTGCAGCTCGCGCTAAAGGAGCTACACCGCCATACGACGAAGGTTCGATGGGATTGTAATACAAACGCTCCATAATACTGAAAACCTATCCTGTGTACGTTTCCCACTTGTCCAAATTTGACGACGGCTTGTTTCTAGTTAGAAGATCAAACTGCCCTGTCGGTGTAGATGTTACACGTTTTCCTCTTGCCGATCGAAGCCGATTTACTAGCGGTGTTCTCAGTATTGATTCAGTTGATGTGTCCACGTCATCGTCTGATCCTTCTCCTCCTGTGAATGATGATCGATATTCGGCATTTATTTCCTTTAGTGCTCTTAGATTATTCATATAGTCCTTTGGCACGTTCATCGCTTTCAATGCCTTGAGCACTTCCCGCCATCCTGGCGGTATGTAATCACGCATACGCACCTTTACTATGCAATTTAAGATATCCACTAGATTTGAGTCTGGGATTTTTACACCGTTGATGTACACTGAATAGCCACTGTCCCAACTGATTAAGCTGCCGTCACGTTTCATGAAACGTAAAAGATTGCGGGCATCAGATCTGTAAGTTTTGGAAAACGTTTCCACAATCTCTTCCACTGGACCACCTTCCGCAGCGGGGTGCGATCGTTGACTATGTTCAATCCCACCCGTCTCCACGATTGGTATGCTAATCGGTTGGCGTCTATTCTCTGCAATATGCAAGAAGCGATGTAACGCTTGTTTGTACAATTTCCACTTTTCACTATCGTCCATACGTTTGTTATTCAATATTTGTTGCATCTCCGCGTCGAGGCTGTTTTCACTGGATAGATTAGTCGGTCTGTTATCCGTAGCATTTGATTGCAGTCGATCAATCAACTCTTGCGGCACAACTACCATCTTCTTCGCATGTTCCATATTTGCACTAATGACTAGCTACTTTTCTAAAGTGTAACTTCACGCACGACGTTCCAAAGTGGAATGGCAAATGATTACCAATGTTATCTCTTAAGTCAATTTCCACACTGTCAAAAGATCTATTCATAACAGGCACATAGTGCGGATCGATGAATGATGTTGATTTATGCAATCCGTATACATAAGTAGACGTGGATATATTGACAATTTTCAATAACGGTGCGACTGTATCGCCGACCATCTGCGGCTCGACTAAATCACAATACACGTACATGTGTGACGGTAAGCCAAGACGAATGTTGGGCGAACGGATGCTTTTGTTAACTGCATCACCTTCCAGCGTCAATTCATTCGGATCGAACCCCAATTGAAGCGCCAACGTTGGACTTAATGTAATTTTTACAACATCAGTTCCCATCGATACTTCAATGAATTTGTTGTATGAGTTTTCAACGGTGAACTTTACACCAAAAGTAATCGCTAGTTCTTGTGAATTGATATGATCACACAATTCTTGAATATTTGCGTAATCACCAGTCTTCAATTTAATTCTGTGGTTTTGTTTTGGAGTAGCAGACACTACCGGTGTTACATCGGCAGTGCTGTCCATAACCCGCGCCAACGCTTCTATGTTCACTTTTGCTTCCTCTTGCGGTTGTATGCAAATGTCAATTGTTTCGTCATTACCGACAGATAGAAATGTCATTGGATAGTGCGCTTCCACAAGTGCAATTTCCCAGTCGCCAGCGTCCAGTTGAATAGCTCTCGGCAAATGTGTTATATAATTTGCAACTGTATTTTTCGGATAATACTGCATCGAACTGTTGCTGGGCAGTGTCAAATAGAACTGATTGTTGATGCCAGCCATTTTTATCTACTCAGTGCTGCTTGTAGTACTGCGCTCAAAAGTAATGGTATAAAGATTCCACCGCCTTTTTGTATGAGATACTTTCGTTTCTTTGACCAGCCTTCGCCGCGTTTCACCAATCGACGTAGCGTCGCCTTGTGTTTGCTTAACTGACTTTTACTCTTCTTCGCCAGAGGAACGTTACCTCGCAACACGTTGTATGCGCACTCACACACTGAGCGAATGCGGCTCTTGTCACACACCTTTAACAGTGCCTTCCGCTCCTTGGGTGTTGCGTGTATGAAAGCCGTAAGCAGAGCTGCGTCCTTCCGCAAGCACGACATGATTACTACTGATGGCGAAATTACCTTTTCTTTGGCAAGTACACATAGTTGGTAGAATCGTCTGGAAATATGCAACTTCGTATTCGCATATTTTCGTCTGTTGATTGTTTCAAGTCTATCAGTAGGTAGCCGTGTGGATTCCTAGTAGCGTCAGCGTACGCCTCCTCGATGAATTTCGGGCTGTCTGGATATATTTGTCTGGCCAAGTACCTAATCTGAACTCTATCTCTAGGATTCTTAAAACACACAATGTAATGCGCATTCAGTGAGATGTCCCTCTGCCCGCGTCCTTGATGAAACAAATTTTGTGTAATGAAAAACACACTAATGTTGCGATGATGGCAACCTTTTGTGAAAAGATCCACCACACGGTTGTCGGCCTCACGCATCATATCGTCTATAATCACAAGTATCGGCTCGTTACCAGAAAAATCCTCCAAGTTTGGTAGACCTTCTACGTGGTTAATGGTGACATTTTTCGAGTCGCCGCCACCATCACCACCACCACTACCATAATGCCAGTTTATACTGGTAAATGGTGTGTCACACATTTCTGTAATGTGTTTTATAAACTTTGACACAAACTGTGACTTGCCACAACCCGAAGGTCCCGCCACAATGGCTGAGAACGGATGTTTCCACATCAAGCCCATGATTACTACTGAGCTACTAAACACCTCACAGTTACCATACTCACACTCTTAAACTTACTACCAAAGGACATTTTTGGGGTTAAGTGAAATAAATAACACAGTGGTTATGTTCTGAACGTGACTATAAGTATTGACTACGAAAACTAATTTACAAAGGTATTAACATAATCTTCAAGTCTTGCTTTACATAAACTCCAACGGTGTGAATCTGCTATTGGAACCCCTCGGGCTGCGCTTCACCAAGCGAAGGCGTTCTCCAAACCCGCTGTTGTAGCGCTCGATGTCGGTGTTGCTCAGGACCTCGTTGAAGCGCCTAGGCAGGTAGACTCGCAGAAAGAAGTCGTCCCCGACCTGCCCCTCCAGAATCACGATGATTGTCTCGCCAAAGGGTGTGGTGGCTCGCTCCATCGCAGTGATGAGATAGCCACATTCCTCTCGGAGATCGGCTATCCTGGTGTAGAGCGGAGAGTCAGACTTGCAGTTGTTGAGGGTAGCTCTCAGGTCCGCGGTTGTTGCAGTGCCGTTCACGCCCGGAAACTCTAGCTTGAAAGTGCTGCTGCTGTTTGACATCTCTAGTAGTAGTTGGAGTAGGTCTATGTGAGGTGGTGGTCTGGTGGCGAATGATGCTCAATCGGGCGGGGCTCCGCCTTATAAACCCTCGCCACCATTTTCTTCTACGTGGGTGGTCCGAAGGGTCGGGTGCAGGTGTTCACACAAAAAACCGACGCGTCGAGACCTGTCTGGGAATGCGGATGCTCTAGTTGAATGCCGACGCCACTCGTTGTTTCTTCCTCACAGCTCGCTTCTTCGGCGTTGGCTGCGAAACTGCACTGCGTTGTGTAACAGTTTGAGTTAAGCCTGTAATTTTCGGTACTCCTGTTGATTTATAGATCCACATGTTTTCCACTTTATCAACTACTTGTTTAACACTTTGGTGCATTTCACCATCTTTGTCCAAAAATAAACCGCACATGAACACCATATCTGTACCATTGTACATTTCCATTTTCAATAAAATTTGTCCTTTGTTTCCTGGGTTTTGAACTGCGAAAGTATTCCCATCGTCCATCCATGACACTATGGGAGAATCATCTGTTGGTTTTGGCACCCATCCTGGTTTCTTGGTTTCCACTTCGATGGGAGTTGGCCTCCTTCGTCTCTTGCAGGCAGTGGTCGGTTTTACAAATGACGACTGAGGTGATGTCAATGTCTGATCACTAGCATTATTGTTCATAACCTCAATCTCCTGAATAAACGATTTGATATAGTCGTCCGCAGAAGCGTAAGCGTCCATGTTCACGTCCTTACCGTGTGACTTCAACCGTACTACTGACTGGTGGTGCATCTGCTCACCCTTGAAGTAAACTGTACGCACTCGCTGTCAGACAATATTTCTGTTTGGCGTTCGCTTTTATTCACCCGCTGAAGTCAACTGTTACGTTACGGTGACGATCGATCTCGATGACGTTGTCCAGTTCGGCGTACACTATACAGTTGACGGTCTCGGACAACGCTTTGGAGAATCCGATTTCGATACGTAGATTACCGTTGCGCAGGAGATTCCAGTGACTCGACTCAGCCGCGGACATGTCCGGTGTCAAGTCGAACGCCATAAGACAATTACCGTACGGATAGTCACCTCTCTTGATCTCATTACCTGCGTCGGAGAACTGGATTCCGGTGCCAGTGACCAATGTGTAATAAGAGAGTATATACGTCTCACTGTTCAATGTGTAAACGGGCTGTAACGGTTTGGCCGGTACTTGTTCACCGTCCACGTACAATGCGAGATAATTCATATCGTAGTGTTGAAAGTTGTAGGGATTCTTCTTGAAATCTCCGTTGAACGCAAGATTACTGACCAGTCCAATTATCACACGTTTCGGTAACTGACCGAGAAATGCGCTGTCTAAAGCTTTACTCATTATACCGGAGGGTAGTGTGAAGGATTTCACTTCTACACGCGTGATCGGATACTTGGCCGTGCCGGTCTCGAGAGTTTTGCTGTGCGCCAACAATACGCTCGGATTGATCTTACATCGACGTACGAAAAGACTAATCTCTTTAATTGTCACCTTGTAGGTAGTTAGCGTTTTGGACATTATACAAAACGAGTTTCTGGATCTGTTAAGTTGCAATCGCATCTCGACACCGTTCAACATGAATTTGTTCTAATTGCACAGATCGATGTGTAATCGACCGACCATATCGCAAACATCGCTTTCTTTCGTGTGATCGCGACGCTTTTTCAATCCCTCGTTCAATTCGTCACAATCGTCCATTAGTCCGGCCGAATCTTCAAAAAACAGCTCGCTAGTCAGGTGCGAATTCTTCGCACTACATCCGTAGTTCAATAGGTTTTCCAAGTAGGCACGGTAAGCGTACGTGTTGTTTTGTGGTGACACCAGTTTATGATTGAGATAGAGATCCACTTGACTGAATATCGAGTGGAGCCAATTGTTCACCGGGCCCACCTCTTTAGCAGGTTGCCCACCGTCCGCTTTAGTGTCGTCCTGTTTCACAATAGCGGCTTTCACGTGTAATAACGTTTGTGTCAGGTCCGTGTACTCGTCACCGTGACCGGGTATTACAAACTCTATTGGCAAATCGTCTGTGAGTGATGAGATCGGTTTGTATTGAACCCATTTACCGCTCTCGATGCTGGTCTGCGTAGGCGGTAACGAAAACAAGTCCAGTTCAGTCTTCACACATTCACACGATTTCTGATGAATAAACGACATTGTTATCGAATTAATGTGGACGTCCGTCTTCGAAGAAGTCTATCAAGAGACCGTGGCGTGTCGCGACCCGCGCACCGCTTAGGGGGAGATTTTTGCTCCCCCTAACACATAATGGCTTAGGGGGGAGATTTTCGCTCCCCCATACGTCAGGAATTGTTGAAGACTAGAACAAGAATGAGACCGTGACAAATGGTGTTCTGTTGATTTAATTACTAGGGGGAGATTTTTGCTCCCCCTAACACATAATGGCTTAGGGGGGAGATTTTCGCTCCCCCATACGTCAGGAATTGTTGAAGCCTAAAACAAGAATGATACCGTGGGTGTTTGACAACTGGTGATTTATTGCTCGGAATTCGATACGGGCGGACTATAATGGGTTCCTGGAAGGGTCGCGTCGCCCTCCCGTCGGGGTATCAAATTACAGCATCCGCATTCCCAGACAGGTCTCGACTTGTCGGTTTTTTGTGTGAACACCTGCACCCTCCAGTCGAGGTATCAAATTACAACATCCGCATTCCCAGACAGGTCTCAACTTGTCGGTTTTTTGTGTGAACACCTGCACCCTCCAGTCGAGGTATCAAATTACAACATCCGCATTCCCAGACAGTAGACTGGACGCGTCCGTCGGTTGTTCGAACAGCTGCCTCGGTGCAGAGTACTTGAAGGGGGGTGTATCGATACACCCCCCTTTGCAGTATATGTTCAAAGCATTGCAATTATATTCTCCTCAAAATTTGCATTCACTGGTAGTTCAATTGACCGCAAGCCCTGATGGGCTAGCTCTGTTGGTTGTAGCGTTACCCTGTTCAACTCTTGTATTAATTATCCAAAGTATGTCATGTGGGTACTGAGAATACTCGGCTTGACGAGGAGATTCCAAAAATGCAAAAAAAAAGAGGTCAAAAGTGTGGTGCGGGCCCCTTTTTTGTAAACATCATCCAAAGTGTACGATGTGGGTACTCAAATGACTCGGCTCGACTAGACGAACAAGAATCTGCAATCAGAATTCAAATCCGACTTATGGTAACCGATATAGCCCCCCCCTACATCGTCCAAATGTACTTTGTGGGTATGCAAATTTCTCGGCTCGACTAGACGAACAAGAATCTACAATCAGAATTCAAATCCGACTTATGGTAACCGAGATAGCCCCCCCCCCCTACATCGTCCAAATGTACTTTGTGGGTATGCAAATTTCTCGGCTCGACTAGACGAACAAGAATCTACAATCAGAATTCAAATCCGACTTATGGTAACCGAGATAGCCCCCCCCCCACCCCCTACATCGTCCAAATGTACTTTGTGGGTACTCAAATTTCTCGGCTCGACTAGCCGAACAAGAATCTGCAATCAGAAATCTGATCCGAGGTTAGGTTAGGTTAGGATGGGTTAGGTTAGGTTAGGTTAGGTTACGTTAGGTTAGGTTAGGTTAGGTTAGGTTAGGTTAGGTTAGGTTAGGTTAGGTTACGTTAGGTTAGGTTAGGTTAGGTTAGGTTAGGTTAGGTTAGGTTAGGTTAGGTTAGGTTAGGTTAGGTTAGGTTAGGTTAGGTTAGGTTAGGTTAGGTTAGGTTAATATTCGCAAAAAAAAAAATTCGCAAAAAAAAAATTCGCAAAAAAAAAAAAAATTCGCCAAAAAAAAATTCGCGAGGGGGGGGGCTCGGGGGGGGCGTCCCTCCTGTCCCTCCTGCCCTCGGAGTGTCCAATACACCCTACTTTCAATCATAAATAAGCGATATATGACATTCTAGTTATTCTCCATAAGAATAACATGGGGGCTGAGAAAGCAGGTTTGCTGCAACAAGGAACCATAAAAATGGGTTTTTATACAATTATCAATATAACTCAACCAAGTGAAGCTACATACCAAGTTTTATTTATTTATGTTCATAATTAAGGGAGTCAGTACATTTTACTTCTTCTCCATAAGAATAACATGGGGGCTGAGTACGCAGGTTTGCTGCTACGGGAATAATCAACAAAAAATCAATTTTTTGTGGAAATATCAATATACCAGTACTAGTTGAAGCCACATACCAAGTTTCATCAACATACATTAATAAATAATCGAGATATCAAATTTTATTTATTCTCCATAAGGATAACATTGGACAACGTACTGTGTTTAGCACTTCGAATATCTCTGCAACGGTTGGGCGTAGAATCACAATTTAAACACCAAAATGATTGTTTTGTGGAACTGAACAGATTGGTAAAAGCAAATGTGAAGTTTACATTAAAATAAACTGAGGAAAAGCCAAAAACCTTTTTCCCATAAGATTAACATGGGAGATTTTATGAGCAGGTTTTTTTGGATTTTCTCCGCAACCACTTAACCTAGGTTAATAATTCAAAATACTAAATTATTTGTTTTTTTAAGCTCTATAACATGGTCAAAACCAAATTTAAGTTTTTAAAAAATTTTAGGGTGAAAAATGCAAAAAACTGATTTTTGGAAAATTTAAAACCCCCATAAACCCCCCTTCCCATGGTCCGATTTTTCTGGTTTTCGAACTTAAAGTCATGAATGTCATTTTACACATTTGAGCTAAATTTCATCAAAATCGGACCTTTTTTACTCAAGTTGTCGTGTTAACGGACATATATATATATATATATATATATATATATATATATATATATACATATATACATTTTAACGAATAGTGTTTTTGGCATCTGGGGACCTCAAAACAAAAAGTTATCATGGTCTCGAGCTTAAGTCTTACCATGAGACCTACGGTAATAGCTTCTTCCCTATAGGGGAAATTCGCTAAAATAGAAAGATTTGTACCAAAACTTAAATATTCTTACATAAAGATTTTTTCTGTATGACACACTTACGAGTGCTAATCTATATTTTTAGAATACTATTTTATGCATCGAAAAACTATACCTTTTGTTTACTTTTATCACACAGCCCGCACGTGGCACGTAGTTTATGGCATATTTGTCGTTAATTCGTCTATAATTTTATAAATAGAATAGTTATGATGAATAATGGAATGTTATGATGAAGAACGGTAGTAACCATCGTTCATTACACGAGTGCAAAACCAGGCCCTCCATGAGGCCAATGTTAAAATTAACGCTAGTCTTATGGCCGTCAGGTTTCCACTCATGCATCATTCTACTTTTATATAGGGAATAAATGTTTGTGTATGTTTTTTTGCAGTAAGATCCAAGACACGTAAACTAGGTTTGCAAATTGGTATTTAAAGGGTTATTATTTGGTTGTTAAAATTATTTAAGGTACTATAATGTGTGTGATGATATACCTGTCTGTAATATAACACAATAACAGTAAGCCTTACAATATAATCCTACAGGCATTCTAATTAACATCACCCTTTAAAGATAAAATATAATCATCTCCATTGTACATTTTCATAGAATTTTTGTCTACAGCAAACTAAAGATAATAAACGAAATAATCCATAAAATCCAAGCGTAAACGAAAGAGATGAATGAAGGGATCTTGGGGGATTGGAGAAGAAATTGCCGCTCTCGGCACACCTGCGGTGTCGTACTGGTGTTATTAAAAATATCCTTTCACTCAAAGGAAGCTTACAGTGTTATTGGTTTTGTTTTATATGTATTTACTTTTGGTGGAGTGTATGCACTAGTACATCCCAAGAAGGAAAACGTATTAATCAAGAAAAAAGCACAATCATCGACGAAGATCTTGCCTAATTGTACTACTACAGTATCATCTTAATATATGTATTCATTTAATAGAGTAATATATTTACATATTTATTAGTATATACACACAGGTTTGAATAATAATGGCAGTATGAGTACAATAGAAGTCACAGCTCCTCCTACGCCTCCAAGTCTTCCATACAAATCTCGAAATTAACCGAGTATACGAATTCTTTATGGTTTATGGTGGAAATATTATGATTGGTAATGGAACTTGTGTTTAGCATAAAAGGTAGTAAGTTTTACATAAAATGAAAAATGTAAAACAATTTGCGTTTGATTTTTGGTGATGTGGTCCAAACTTGGTAGGCGTAGGCTGGGATCGGGTGACGGCAGAAAAACTGATCCAGATCTTATTTTTATTTATAAAACATAGAAAAGGTGGGTAAAACCATCATATTGCCACTACTAACTCTGTACTTTTCTATTTTATTATAACATTTTATATTCTAAAAACAATATCTATTTCTAAAATTGTGGTACTTTTCACAATCAAACGTAATTTATCCAGCTTATAAAAGCTCGTTTTGAAACGTGTAATACTTGTTGTAACTTTTAATAAAATTGAAATCCAGTCTACTAAGAGATGAAATAAACTTAAATGTCTATCTGAGATTTATAAATTTAAATTTGTGTCCATTATTATTTTAAAAGTTGCTGCTCATTCCTTACTGGAGGATAATACACCAAGCTTTTCATATAGCCCCACAGAAAAAAAATCTATACCGAGGTAAAACTTAGATGGGCGCCCTGGCAGGCTAGGCTTCGACTCCCAAATTGACCTATCCACGTTGTATAGTGGATATTTAGTAAATCTTGCGCACATCATTTGAAAAGTGATGAACTCCATCTTGTTGGAAAATATGTTTCTATTTTTGTCCCGCATCAGCTTTCTCGGAAATACGAGGCAATCCCTGACAGTGCTTAATATTCTTCAATATGCTCATAAAAAATATTCTATTATTAGTAAGTTAAATTATATTATTCCAACTACATATTATTTAAAACCCCAAATAACAACACATAGGTAACTTACAGCTTTTTTAATAGCCAAGGTTTTATAAGCACCCTTAAATAATGTTAATAACATATTTTAAACGTATACAAAATTGTGAGTTTTACAAATACTGATTTACTCAAACTTTCAACTGTAATCCGAATTAGATATTTTACATAATTTATTTATTTTGTTAGCCTGGCTGTTACTATGAAGGATTCAAAATATTATTACAAATTTGAAAATAGGCTGGGAAAATTATTGTACACATTATTTATCGTAAATAACTCAACATTTTCTAAAAATGAGAAAGAAATGTTCATTATAATCGATTTCTCAATACGAATTATTTAAGTCCACGGATTGATTTTATGCAAGGTCTACCTTATCCTTAAAATGAGTTCGCACGCACCACGCTGACGTGAGGGAAGTGAATTTCCACATAAAAACTTTTAAAACTCAAAACACAACACTTAGCGGCCGCGTCCACGTCCACGTTGGCGTCCCCTGCGACCCCTGGCAGCGGGGCGTTCTGCTGGCGCCGGAGGAGCCGCAGCAGTAGGCGGAGCCGGAGGAGGCACCCGACGACGTGGTTGTTCGGTCGGTGGGACGAACCCAGGCGGGAACGACGCCAATGACGCTGTGGCAGCTGCCGATGCGGCTATTGCAGTGTTCCAGCCGTGGTGAGTCGCAATGTAAAGTAAGTTCAACCTTTGAAACACCACATTTTGCACTCGCGGGTCCATGTCCAGGTATTCACTAGCGACGGACAAGAGGAACGCGACTTCGTGATGGTCACGGCCCGTGAGCAACGGTAGCTTCGCCAGAAGGGCAGCCGCGAGGCGTTGCACCTGTCCGACAGGTCCAGTGGGAACGGCCGTGTTGGGTTCGACGAACAGTCGGTCCCAATCAAACACTGGATCCTCCGGAGCCTGGGCAGCGGCCGGAGCGTTGGGATCCTGGGCTGCACCTGCAGCGCCAGCGGCCGCGGCTTGCTGTTGATGCTGCTGCTGGCCCACCATCTGTTGGATAGCAAGGGTAAACTGCGTCAGCTGCTCCTGTGTCTGCTGCATCTGTTCCTGGGTTTGGGTGACGGCCTGCTCCAGGCGGGCAGGTGAGATGTGCCGTCTGGTAGCGGACCCGGAGCGCGAACCCCCTGGCATCGGAGAGACGGTGGGTGGCAGTTGTTGAGCCGGCCTGACTCGACGCTGCGGAGGAAGGGGGTTGTTGTGACTGCTCCCTGCAGCTCTCCGATCGCGACTGACGCTCCTGCACCCCGCACTCGCCTACCTTGAACCCGAGGCATCGTTTGCGGAGTACAGCGCGCCGGCGCCGGGGAGAGGAGCGAGGGCAACCAGCCGCACAATAAGCAACCAGAAGGGTACGCTCATTGCTGTACGTTTATTTTGTAAAAGCTTTACATACATGGCCACGCAGAACCTTCGGGCTGAATGTCCCGAGTCAGAAGGACACAAGTCAGATCTTGAATACAGATAAAGCGGAGGTGACTAAATCTAAAGGAGGCGGTGCACGCCTGTCGTAAGTCGATGGTGACCAATATTCCCGCCAACGTCCGTAGTCGCGGGAGATTCGCAGGCCCGCTGTCGAGGAAGCCGAGGTGTGTAAGGTTCGAAGAACGGAGCGAGAGGGACCGTCGGCCAAGTTATGGAAGGAGGGGACAAACTCCACCTGCCACGTGTTGTCGTGGAGAAGAGGAAGGACAGAGAGAAAGAGCTGCCGGACATCGAACCGGCGGAAGACGCCCTTTCCGGACCTGAGGGCGCCGACCACGGCGGTGTTGTCAGAGTGGAGAACAATGTGTACATCAGTGTACTGTAGGGTAGCCCATCTGAGTCCAAGAATTGCTGCCACCATTTCGGCATGATTAATTTCAGCTGGTATAGAAAAGGCTTGAGCGAAACCTTTGCGAAGGCCAGGGATGAAGGCCGCGATGGAATGGGGGGTTGCATCCGTAAAGATGTAAATTGACTCCATGAGTGGTAATATCTTTGAGCCAGCCGGTAGTATCAGAAGACAAAGACATAGGAGGCCAGGGAGCGACTGAGGGATCTGGCACATGAAATTCACTGGGAAACTTATAAGGCCTAGGGTCTAGAAGATTAATCCTACCTTCTGGCACTTGAATCCGTGGGGGCGGGGGAGCGGCGGAGAAGTCCAGGTGGTCATCGTCTTCGTCAGCAACTGACGGCGGAGGCGACGGAGGGGGCTCGTCGTCCTCGGAAGGTGGAGGGGACGATTCTTCCGACGGAGGAGGTGTTGGGGGTAGGGTCCAATCATCCGTGCCCCACGGAGCGGTGCGGAGTCGCAGGTCCCACAAGAAGCTGTCGTCGGCGTCTGGAGGCGGAGGGGGAAGGTCGTACTCGGGGAGGCCGGGGTCGAACTCGGCCCAGTAGTCCGCAAGGGCACCTGCTCCTACCCCTCGGAGGTGGACGTCGAGGGGGAGCTCATCAACCCCATCCGCCGGAGTCCCGACAGTAGACGAGGACGGGGAAGAAGATGGTGAGGGCGACTCGCGTCGACCGCACAAATAGTCCCATGCCGCCGCGTAGTTGGCGGGTGCCAACTCCGTAGCCCGGCGGCGGTGTTTAAAATGCATCGCATTGCAGAGGCACACAGAAACACACTGAACACGCGGATGGGCACTCGCACGGCACAGTTGTTGCGACTGCTCCCTGCAGCTCTCCGATCGCGACTCCGCACCGCTTATATATATATATATATATATATATAATTTTGAACGACCCCACAAAACGTGTTCAGAGGGTCACATTAGGAATTTCTATGGTGGTCCCGGGCTTAAGTTTCACCGTGCGGGTCATGATAATAGTTCACTTTCCAAAGGAAATTCACTAAAAATTAACACTAATTTACCTAATCCACCCTCTATTTATTAGGGTGAGTGGCGGCATGGCGAGTGAATGTCAACAGGGATTACCTAACAACAACAATGAATCATCAGCTGTTGTGGGATTGACATTGGCAACACAGCTGTGTTTTGAACACCAGCACGTTTACATGGCGGTTCACAGTTTTTGACTGAATACTGGTCTATTGGTAGCAAATACCGTGTGCATTGCTTAAAGCTGGTATTCAAAGTTGGATAATGAACACAAGTCAGACATAAACTACTGATAACTTTACATTAAGAAATTTAGGCAAGTTTCATTCATGTTAACGGTGGGCAACAGGACGATGAGAAACTCCATTACTGGCGCTACTGTTATGGTTTTCAAGACATTCCAACAAAGATAATAAACATGTTTTCAGATAATAAACATGTTATGAACTCGTTACTTTACAGGTTTATAAACAAATGACACTGTTTGTGCTCAAAGAACTTCTATGGTGAATCTAATATCTTCTATGGTTCTTAAGCTAATGATGAAACAAAGTCAGTCAATAAAAAGACTTTCCTCTCTCCTCTCTTTTCCTTACAAGCCCCCAGCGTTTTGTTTCATTTGAAGAAAGCAAGGCCTTTTCATCAAATTTAGTTTTTTGGTAGTTTTATTATTGTTTAAGTGCGTTGCACGAGTGAAAAACCAGGCTGTCCATAAGCCCAATGTTAAAATTAACATTATTCTTATGGACGGTCTGGTTTTCATTCGTGCAACACACTGTACATAGCCCACGTAGTTCATAAAATATTTGTCATTAATTCATCCATAATTTTATAAATAGAATATAAATTGTATGATAACGAACGGTAGAAACTAAAAGCCAAATTATATTTTTATATAGGCAATAAAATTTGTTTCCCGCAGTAGGATCAAGGCTAAGTAGGCTACATTTTCAAATCAGTATTTAAAGGATATTTATTTGATCATTAAATTGCTTCAGATATACTTAAACATGTGTGCTAGTATCCCTATATGTAACCCAGTCTAATTCAAATCACCCATTAAACCATCGTTTCTCTCTAAAATCATTAGGTTATAGACGAACACAACCTATAAACCAAATACACCTGTTTGCCTGTAGCCTGTTTGGGTTTTTATTCGACCAGAATAAAAATTAAATCCCAAAATATTAAATATAACCATCACTACCATAAATCATTACAACATTTTTTTCAGCAAAAGAAAAATAATAATCGAAATAATACATACAATTCTAGTGCAAAGCGAAAGAGATGAATGAAGGGATCTTGGGGGATTGGAGAAGAAATTGCCGCTCTCGGCACACCTGCGGTGTCGTACTGGTGTTATTAAAAATATCCTTTCACTCAAAGGAAGCTTACAATGTTATTAGACCTTCGATAAATTTGAATAGTAGGAAAGAGTTTTTGACTATTTCATTTGCTTGATAACTTTTTTATAATAAAAGTGCATCTCTATTCTCAGTCATGTCCATTTTTTGCCAATCCCCATTTAAAAATTTGGTTGTATGAAGCTGGTGATATAAATGAGCAATATTCCAAATAGTGAGTGTGCTTTCACGCTAGTAAGTTACTTAGAGAAAATGGGGTATACAATGTTCCTAAAATAAAACAATTAATTCTCCAAATCGACCAATTACTTTAGACTCCGAGGCTGGAAGGTCAGATAGAAGTACTAGGTATCAGAAAACTGGTCTTATATTCTCCCTTAGAACCTTATATTTTAGCGAAACTTTTCTATTTACTATATACATAAAATATAATACACGGTAGTCTACATACAAATACGTTTATTAAACTATGTTTTCAGAAAATTTCATCCAATCCATTAATTGTTTGAGGCATTACAGGAGCCATTACCTACATATGTATAGTTAGTTTTCTACCATCCTTTTTTCTCCTTAAAATTAGGTGGAAATATATTCCCATTTTTCTCTATTGTTCAATGGTAGATTAATCTGTTTCCGATGTTTAAATATAGATGATTTTTTAAATAAGATAGAATGATGACGGTATTTATTTCAAAAAGAAAAAAAAACTTTTAACATTGCGTTTACGCCTAACTTAAAATTCAAATTGGCTGATCTTGGTTGATGGTCGGGCAAACCACGCTTTCAACCGGCAATTCATTTGTTCGCTATTATAGATTGATTTATTAAGCTTTTAGGCTTTATATTTACTGCCTCCAAATGAGCTCAGACTGTGTATCACACTACATTACTGTCTGACAGATCTAATGGTTTATGCCGAAGGTAACTTAATTTTTGTTACAATATGTTATTTCATCAGGGTAGTTAGGGCTTTTATTTTCACTGATCGTGGGATTCCACGGCTTCAGTTATTTTTTCTTTATCTGGTTCTTTTAGGTGGCCCAATAAGGTCCATTTCTTGTCGGTAGTGTAAAATTGAATCATTGTATATACAACTAAATCGGTGTAATTTATTTCTTTATTGAAATTTCTTGTGGTTCCTTACAGTGTAGTTAGTTTCTAAGGTTAAATGTATAAGTTAAACTTCTGATGAACCTAGGCTTTCTGTTTGATAGTTTGAGTCTATGTTTGCTATTTAAGCATCCAATTTTCACTCATTTTAATTGTATATTCTTTGTTTGGAATGAAGATAATGTTATTTATTTTGATGTTTATAAATACATTATTTCTGAACGACCATTTATTTCTAACAATTAGCAGAGGGTTCATGGCACTTAAAATGTAAAATGTGTCTGTAATTATTAACGGTCCTATTTGTAGAGTGACGTTTGTGCTTCCCATAAAGTCCACACTGAAAAACCCAAAAGGTTAGTCTTAACTGAGAAAAAGGTTGATATTTACTGAGTTGTAGGGTCAATATAGCACCGACCGAGTTGGTTGGTTACCAGTAACCTTGTGAAATGGGTCAGTGATTATGATTCAGTAATGAACGACTAAGTCGGTAAAATCATTGACCAAGTGTTGTAGGTCATAAATGACCAGTAGATTTTAGTTGATTTAACTGATCAAGTTGGTTGTTTTAACCTAGCAGCTAGGTTACTTTGACTAATCTTCTGAGTTACTTTAACTGAGCTAACGGGTTACTCTAACCAAGTTAATAGGTTACTCCAACCGAGCAGCAGGATCACTTTAACCCAGCACGTAGGTCATTTTAACTGAATAGCTGGGTTAAAAGTTAGAACACCTCACAGCTCGTGGTTTTAACTTTATCATGTTCAACTTCAATGATCATGGAGCTATGTGGAATCCTCTGACCAACTGGGACCTTGGCTCATATATTTCATAATTTTAATTTACGTTGATAAAGACTTTCTTAATTGTGGTGTCTCAGGTTGGGAATTCAAAATGTTACGTTGGTCTGCTGATTATGGTTTCAATCTGGTTTTATTAATCCAACTCTACTTACAATTTGGCTACAAAACAGTTTTTAAAACAAATATTAATGAGGTTTTTAAGAATGCCCCTAAAGTGGGAAATTGTATGCCCTACCTTAGCCCTAAAGGGGAATTCACCTACCTACCTAACCTAGCCTAAGATAAAACGTTCTTAACAACTTTATTGATATTTATTTTAATAACTGCATTTTAGTTAATTGTTTAATAGAGCTGAATTAATCAATCTAAACTGAAACCATTTTCAGTAGACCGACATTAAACGTTGAATTCCTAACCTGAAACAACAGAATTATGAAGGCCAAAATTTACGTACCTTCAAAGAAATATATGAGCTCAGACCCCAGCTGGTCAGAAGGTTCCTCACATCTTCATAATCATTGAAGAAGAACATAGCAAATGTTAAAATCACGAGACATGAGGTGTTTTAAGTTGTAACCTATGACCTACGTGGATTCTACGACTCACTCGCCGCTCACCTTTGCTCTGATCTGATCTCTCTGCAGAGAAACACTTGTTGCCAACATCACAAAGTTAGATAAAACTAATTTAACCATGCTGCTAACCTAGCTAAGACGGTTATGAACGACCCATCACACTACCACAGGTTAGTTTCCACAGATGTGTTAGTTAAATTATCACCGAGTACAGGGTCGAATATTAAAAATCCATGGATTATTGGCAACTACTTTTACTCAGTAAAAATTAAACCATAGGACACTGGTTAGTGTTTATCAAGCTGTAAGGTTATGTTTAACCGGCATTAGTAGGTCAAATAAACAATTAGTTAGAAGTAACAAACCACTTGGTTACAAATAACCGTATATACTTTGACTAACTTAATTTAGTTACTAATGACCGTGCGGCACTGGTTGTTAGTAACCAACAATTGGTTACTGCTGACCGAATAGATGTTAGCCCAGACACGGTTAAACTCCGAGTTTTTCCGTGCAGGTTGTATATCGCTTGCTGCTAAAACAACAGGTTTATCGTAACTGTATATAGGCTGAATCATATATTACAATATTACAGCCCGTGGCAATGAGTAGAATGCAGGTTGTTCGGGGGCCGATTTAGGTTTTTGTTTACATTTTCACTAACAATAACAGTAAACGTAAAGTGACATTTCGTTTAGTTGTTTACTCCTTAGGTACTAAAACGAAGATTTTTTTTAAAACATGTTTTTAAATTTTCTTGATCGATGAATCCTTTCTGTAGTTAATTAAGTTATTTAATCTCATTGAGTTTATGTGATTTGACTTTAAATCTGTATTTATATATTGAAGAAGTGAGTTAGGACCACTGTCTTTACGTGTAGCGCCATACAAAATCTTGCTATGGATTCATTTTGTTAAAGAAGGAACAGAATAATAGTATATACACAGGATAATGTATAGTGACAGGAGTGAATAGTATATATTCACTCATGCCTGAGTACAGGAAGAGGAGTATGAAGGTCTCTGCGTCTCAACAGCTGATTGATACGGTCAGGTGATGAGGCGCTGAGGAGGTACTTGGAAATCTGACGTCATCGTGTGTACGGCCATTGCAACAGTGCTTATGAGTGTGTGACGTCCCTTCCTGTGCCACCTGGGGATTCTGTCTCATAGCAGAATGATTATTTCGAGTTTTTCTTGTAGAATTAATCAACCGTTTATGGTATTCTGTTCCTCCTAAAGGTGGGAAGTATTGGTCATAATTATAAGTAAATTTATGATTGGAAGTTGTTTTAGCGAATTTCCCCTATAGGGAAGAAGCTATTACCGTAGTCGGCATGGTAAGACCTAGGCCCGGGACCATGATAACTTTTCGTTTTGAGGTCCCCAGACCCCTAAAACACCATTCGTTCGAAACTGTATATATATATATATATATATGTGTGTGTGTGTGTGTGTGTGTGTGTGGGTGTGTGTGTGTGTGTGTGTGTCCGTGAGCACGATAACTCTCGTAAAAATGATCCGTTTAGACGAAATTTGGTATAAACGTGTAAAGCAGCATTTATGACTTTAAGTTCGAAAACCAGCCATATCGCTCTATCCGAAGGGGTATTTTGGGGGGGTTTAGTACCCCAAAAATGGGTTTTTTGAATTTTTTACATATAATTTTTGAAAAAGTCAAATATTTGTTTTTACCATTGGATTCAGCTTAAAAAACACACAATTTGGTATTTTGATCATTCCTCTACGTCAAATGGTTACAGAGATATTGAAAGTGCTAAACACACTACGTTGTTCAATGTTATTCTTATGGAGAATAAGAAAAATTTTATATCTCTCTTATTTATCAAATTTTCCTGATGAAACTTGGTATATTGCTTCATAGCGTTGTGGTCTATTAATATTTGCACTAAAAACATTTTTTTGGCCAATAGCTCCCGTAGCAGCAAACCTGCGTACTCAGCCCCATGCTATTCTTATGGAGAATAAGTAACCTATTATCTCCCTTAATTATGAACATAAATTAATAAAACTTGGTATGTAGCTTTACCTACTTGAGTTATATTGATGTTTGTATAAAACCTCATTTTTTGTGTTCCTTGCTTCAGCAAACCTGCATACTCAGCCGCCATGTTATTCTTATGGAGAACAATAAAAATGTCATAAATCGTTTATTTATGAATGTATATTGATGAAACTTGGTTTGTGGATTTATGTGGTATTAAGATACATATATATGCATTTGAAATTCGCTGAGTACGCAGGTTTGCTGCTACGGGGGTATTTTTATTTTGAGACCATCTGACATTTATACAATTGTCTGGAGTCAGAACAACTTTATGTTTATACCAAGACTCGTTTTATTATGATTATGATTGTTGCATATATCGCAAATTGGTTTTGAAGATAGTTTGTGGGATTTTGCCAATATTGTTATTCTAACGAAATATGAGATTACATTATGTTCCAATAATTTTGAAACTGATTTTTTGTTGATTCGATGAATCAAAATGAAATATTTATTAATTTAATGTGATTATTTTAAGGGAAATTATATTTAGTCAAACCTAAGTCTAGTATCTTTTGTAGTTCATATCCAGGTCAGTTCATCTAGACTTAACTAAAGTCTTTTACAGCAATAGTTTTCCATCCATTAGTATTTTTACATTTCAATAAATAAATAAACCACATTCAAACATACCAAACAAATGTCATAACAGTGATTCATATTTGCTCTAATTCTAAATACGATGATTTTGATACTTACTAATAAACATTATTTGGTTTGAGACAACTAACGATATTGAATAAGGCATCAAATAGAAACTGTATTTTTACTCGATTTTTAAAGATAAATCTAGAAACACAATAACAACCCGCAAAGAAACCACCGATCCAATCATAACAAAAGTAATCCCGTCAGCGTGTTTATTTTACTGTCGGTCAAATCACATAACCTTTTATTAAAACGCGATTTTCATAAACTTTTGATCTTTCCTGTGCCTGTCATTTAACATGAACAGCTTTGAAACTTTACGCCCGTAGGGTTCTCATTCATTTAGAAACCAACTTTTGTATGTGTAAATTATAAGAACAAAGCTTAATTGGATACATAAAAAAGGACGGATTAGTAGAGATGATTGTTTGAGTGGGTTTGTGTAATGCAACGTTGCATTAACAGCTGAAGAACTTAACTTATCTGAGAGGAGCTCACTGAGATGGGGCCTTATGCAAACTTGTAAATCCCATCACGCAATAATGGGTGAGCACACCTCAACCAAATTTTGCATTGTTATCAGTACAATCAGTAGAAAGGTTTTAATCTTAACAAATTTAAATTCTGATCTAGGCTACATTCAGAATAAAAACGGTCTGTAAAAACATTTGAATAACTATTGAAATTAAATTGGTGAATCAAATGTTAGATGAACACATAGTTTTATTTATGTTTTATTTATATAAATCATACGTTTCAAAATCTGTAAAAGTGTATTTTACCTACGCTTTATTTATTTCTCTAACAGAATCCAAACAAGTAGTGCCGATGAAGATAACCCTTGCATGTTAAGAACTCGAACGAAATAAAAAGGAACATTTGAAAGCGCCAAATTAGATATTTCATCGTATTACCTTTTATAACCTGTAATTTGTTTACTTAAGTGGCTTACGTAAAATTTCGGTTGTAAGTCCCTTTCGGCTCTGTTAGCGAATTTCCCTTATAGGGAAGAATTTTACTTATATGAGTTCTATTGATATTTGCATAAAAACCCATTATTTTGTGTTTGCAGCAAACCTGCGTACTCATCCCCAATGTTATTCTTGTGGAAAATAATTCAAGTTTTATTTATCGCTTGTTCGTGAATACATTTTTAAGAAACTTGGTATGGGGCTTTAATTGGTATTAAGACATTGTAAATTCGCTGAATACGCAGGTTTGCTGCGACAGGGGTATTTTCTTATACAATAGTCAACACAATTTAAATCGATCGATACATAAATACTGTTTTACTTATTTCCCTTTTTTTATTCAATTCAAAGAATGCCTATAGGAGCATTTTTACCCTATCAGCGAATTTCCCCTATAGGGAAGAAGCTATTAGGGTAGCCGGCATGGTAGGACCTAGGCCCGGGACCATGATAACTTTCCGTGTTGAGGTCCCAAGACCCCGAAAATACCATTCGTTCAAAACTGTATGTACATTTAATAAAAAAGTGGTTTAAATATAGGTTACTTAGTTTAAATGTCCCATATATATATGTCCGTCGGTGTGATCACTCGTAAAAGTGGTCCGATTTTGATAAAATTTGGTACAAACGTGTAAAGCAACATTTATGACTTTAAGTTCGAAAAACAGGCAGATTGACCCATCCAAAGTGGTATTATGGGGGGGGGGGGTTGTACCCTAAAAATGTTTTATTTTTAGTTTTTACGTGTAATATTTTAAAATTTCATACTTTAGTTTTCACCATTGAATTCAGCTTTAAAAAACACATAAATTGGTGTTTTGATAATTTCTCTACGTCAATCGGTTACAGAGATATTGAAAGTGCTACAACACAGTACGTTGTCCAATGTTATTCTTATGAAGAATAAGACAAATTGTATATCTCGCTTATTTATGAACGTATACTAACGAAACTTGGTAAACGGCTTTATCTAGTTGTGGTCTATTGATATTTGCACAAAAAAAAATTTTTACCGATTATTCCCGTAGTAGCAAACCTGAGTACTCAGCTACTATGTTATTCTGATGGATAATGTAAAATGTAATTTCTCCCTTAAAGCCAAATTTTTCTTGTAGTCCTGCGAGACTGGTGGCCAGGAGAAGAACTACGGGATCAGACATCCGCGCCACTGCACGTCGAAAGTAGTGCGACGTAGTACTATTACCTGCCCTCCCGTGATAAGGCCGGCGCCGTCCCACCACCACCACTCGCCCTCGCCCGTCTGGTAGCACGGCCCCGGCTCTACCCGCGACGCGAGACAATCGTTCCCGTTCGGTTGCATAATTCCCGATATGTTTTATGTACAGATAATTTTGAGTATTTCCCTGGACTGAAGAAGAGTTTACTGCAACAAATCTTGCATTTTGATTCACTAAGGAATTTGGTTTTCGGCCCGCTACGTCGTTATTTCTCAACCGATTGAAATAATCGATGTGTCATTTTAAAGTTTCGACACTGCAGATTAACAGAACAATTTAAAATTCAAAAATACCGCTTTAGTTTTTAAAATATTGATATTTAAAAAAGTGCTTTATGTTATTTAAATAGGAGAATATTTTTTAAGAAACTCGGTCTTAGTTTGAGAATACCGGGAAATGTGTGGTCATGGAATCTGTACAAATTTAAAACTTAAACAATCCGATACTCCCCAAAACCATTGACTATATACTTCAGTATCTATATAGTCAATGCCAAAATTGTCAGATTTATTATTTTCTCCCTTTAAGTTCGATAAACGATTCAAAGTATATATATATATATACATGGGAGAATTCTTATCTAGGATTTTGATTCAAACTCGGCCTTAGTTTGAGAAAACCAGGCAACGTGTAGTCATGGAGTTTGTTCCAATTTGAAGCAAACATTCCGATACTCCCCAACAATTTCCGATTTATTACTTTCTCCCCTTAAGTATGTTTATGGTGATGAAAAGTATAAAGTCCTCAAATTTACCCATATTATTCATATGGGAGAATTTTTTTTACCAGTTGTTCGGCCTTAGTTTGAGACAACCAGGTAACGTGTGGTCATAGAATCCCCCCAAAATTGTCAGATAAATAATTTTCTCCTTTTAAGTTTGTTAAATGATACAAAATGAAATTTACACAAACCGTTTTGGTGGGATTTATAGTATGTTTTGTTTACAACAAGCAGCTGATCATAATCCCAACTTGGTGATTTTTATGAGACAGCTGATGAGTTCATCATCATGCTTTTGATTTATATACACGAATATTCGTGTATAGTAAACATGAACGTGTACATCAAATGCATCCTTTATAAACTAACCTAGTTTTTAAGTGTTACTTTTCAGTTTTGTGACTTTTTAACTGTATTGTGTCACCTATAAAGTTACATTTTCATAATTTGTAATATTTTTAGTAGGTACTAGCTGCAAATCCCGTGCTTCGCAACGGGGGAAAAATTTAGAGTATAAAAACTAAGCAGTTATGTGTGCTGCATTCTGTGGTTAGCCTGTGGATCTACTACGAATCAAGATGAGCTGTTTGTATTTCCATCAGGTCAAACAAAAATTAATGTCCATAAGAATAACATGGGAACTTGGAAGACCCGTAGGGCAGAGCCCTGAAGACTTTTCAAAACAAAAACAGGCCTATGTTTTAATTTGGTATGTAAGGAAAATTCCTGTAAATTTTCATGCCAATCGGTTCAGTAGTTTTTGAGTGATTGAGGAACAAAAAGCAAACAGACAGACAGACAGACAGACACACACCATCCCATTTTTTATATATTAGTAAGGATATATTGTATTTCATTTTGTAGATGATTGGATAGCTAAATATAACTTTGTCACCGAAAATCATTTATAAAAGACTTTAACTTTATAATTTCAGTACAACCATTTTTAGACGTTATAATTACTAATAGATGTAATAACACACTATTATTTTAACTTGATAAGCGATACTTTTAGATCGTTTATGATGGTTTAAACAATGATAATTGTTTATCTTCTTTACAGGGCCTCTAATACAAGCCACCATCTTCTATGACAAAAAACACTTTATAACTCTTGTAAAATATACTTATAATACATGTAAATTCATTTTTCAAAATTCAGATCTAATTTTTCTGATATCTTAAATAGCGCACCGAATAATCAGCTGTGGATGTTTTCATTGAGTTAACCTCAAAGATTGTTATTGTTACTTTTAATGCACTGAGCTTTATGTTATATCTGGAGTCATCACTCCGTGGTGAAAAAACGTGCCGCTGTGTTTATGGTCGTTATCTCGGCCAAATGTGTTTTTTACATTTTGGTGGTATAGTTATTTTATTTCCTATTGGTTGAAATGTTGACATCGTCCACCCAATGTATTCTTATTGGTCCAGTTAACGTCAAGGTGACAACACAATAGAGCAAAAGGTTGGTGTTGACGGCACGTTTTTGGAAAATATTTAGTCAGAGAGTAGTGACTCCAGATATAACATAGAGCATAGAGCTCATTGTTTTTACGTTTGTGTACCTCCTATTACCTGTTACCTCCGTTGTCCGTCCCGTTGACCAGAGAGGCATGGGACCCGTCAGTTTCTTCTTATGACTACTTAAAAAGATGCTGCCGTCGAAGATAACGTTGTCCAATCAGGTGTAAGGTTGGTTATGGTAGTGTTCTTAAGCGGACCATAGAAATGGTTAGGAAATGGTAAGGAAATATCAGGTAGGTTGTAGTAACATTGTTCTAAAATATGTGATTTCAGGGTCTTTTTAAACTTATTTAAATCAGCTATTTCTCTAATTTCTGCTGGTAGTTTGGAAAAAATTGTACCCCAACATAGCTGGGTTTTGTTTCAAAAATTCTTAAGTTATGTTGAATGGAAGGATTGACATTTCTATTTCTTGTGAAGTAAGTATATGTTGATGAGCCGCTATCAGATTATTTTCTTTAACATATAAAAATTTTTCGAACATGAACGGCGATGGAACAGTTAAAAGCTGTAATTCTTTGAATTTGTCCCTACAAGAATCTCTGGGCCGAAGCCTTGAGATGCTTCGTATGGCTTTTTTCTGAATGATGAAAATTCGGTTTAAATTCTTTTGACTAGACAGACCCCAAAGCACTATGGAATAACTTATTAATTTTCAATTAGATTGTAATAAACTAATTTACTTAGAGCTAAATTATTAAAAACTGCTAAATTTCTGAGAACGAAAACATTTTTGTTAGAATGGAAGCTAATTTTTCCACCTGATCTGACCACCCCAGACCATCGTCCAATCTCACTCCCAAGTAATCGACATGAGGTGATTCATCAAGAATTTCCTCATTTAAAACTACAGAAGGTGATGAGACGCCAGCCCTCTCAAGACTTTTTTTATTTTGAGTTGTTGTTATGAACATGTATTGTGTTTTGATTCAGTTAATATTTAAGTTAATATCTGAAAATATTGAGAAACGGCATTGAGCTGGCTAAAAGTCTCCCTCTCAAGTTCAGGAATGCTGTAGTTTTAAGAAAAAAAGTAGTTTTGCGTATTTCAAAGGTAAACAAACACGTGGACAAAATGCAAGTATATTTGTTTGTAAATAATTTACCCTTTTCAAACTGCCCCATTGAAAAAGCTGTCACTTAAGATTTTTGATGACATAGATAAAATCATACGTTCAGCCATTAAGGAGATATTAGATTTACCAAATGAAACGCCAAACACATTTTTTTACAGTAGCTCAAAATATAAAGGAATGGGTTTGTCAAAATCTTTATGGGAAGCAATATTGCAACATATTAATATTTCCCATGTTTTGCATGGATCCAAAAACCCCTACCTAGAAATATTGAAGAGTTTTGAATCAGAAGAAAATTATTGCATGAAGAAACTAAACCTACATCAAAACGACCAGCCTAAGATTTCAGTGAGGGCATTGCGAAATTCATTAAAAGGAATTGAGTTTGAAAAATGGAGTAAACTTCCTTATAAAGACTTCCTTCCAATCCTTTTTAAACAATGCCCTAAAATTAACAAATGTCTGGCCAACTCTCGGGGATTAACTGAATCAGAACATAAGTCATATTTGAAAATAATTAATGACGTAGCCCCGGTCAGAAGTCTACATGGAAGGTCTAGGGACGGGAACCAGTGCCGGCACTGTTCTGGCACTGAGAATCAAATAATTGAAACTTTACCCCACGTCCTTGGACAATGCCCATTCAGTGAACTTCTTCGTAATACAAGACACCATACAATCAGAAAGATTATTGCGGATCAATTTAGACTAAAAAACAAATATGAAGTATACGAAGAAGTTACTGCAATTGAAACTAACGGCTCATTAAGAAGAAGCGACATAATTGTCATTGAAAAAGAAAAAAGCCGGGGTTTCATTGTAGACCCAACTATAAGATTTGAAACAAGTTTGAACCAGCCAGAAGATGTAAATACTGAAAAGACTGGTATCTATCAAAATACAATTCCGTATTATAACGAAAAATATAATGTAAATGAATTTGAGATATATGGAATTTTGATAGGCGCAAGGGGGACTGTGCCTCATTTTGTTCAACGATTTTGGAAACAATTTCAGCTACAAAATAAATCACTTAACAGTATTGCGCTCACAGCAGTGAAATATTCGGTGAAGATACTGAAGAATCACCTATACAACACCAAATCCTAACATACCAAAATTGTTGTACAGTATTCTTTGTCAATTGGCACTTTACATTGGTAAAAAGATGTAAATTTTTAAATACATTTTCCTTATATATAACCTATCTGAACTCTCAAAAAGATACAAATCACCAAATTTTTTATCCAAATTTTAAACTATCAAAAGCTTATATGGTCAGTATGATAAAAAAAGTTGTTCATCACATGGAGCTAAAGTGTTTATTTTGTGCTTAATCGTTTTCCACAGAATAAAAAATACGACATCGTGGAAAAACATGATTGCGCACCAAAAACAACCAATTTTGCTCCTTGTGATGAAAACTACTATTTATAATGATCTGATCGTTGTGGTTTTCGAACCTAAAGTCACTTATCAGTAGCGCATTTAATCACAAATATGCGAAAAGTGACCAGGGGTGTATCCCAATTCCCCCCTGGTTACGTCACTGTTTCCGGGAATTGTTTAAACATAAACTGCATTTGATTACATTGTTTGCTATGAGCTGGTTAAATTTAAAACCGAAAATTAATTTCTGACTAGCTAACTAATTTCTAACTTATGAGTAGTTTTTTATTAAGAAATAAGTGCCATTGGCTACTACACAAAATAATGATGCAAAGTGCAAAGAAGTATATACAAGATGGACGGACATTTAATTACGATTTAGGGAAATATTATCAACTAAAGTAGTCACAAATGAAACAATCCATATATAGCCGCCTGATAATAAATATTTTCAATGATTGAGGATACACTAAATTACTTTGGATATTCAATTATATTAGGCCTACTGCGCGATGAACGCACGACGTTGTTGAACGCAAGAGAGACCTAACCAAGACCAGACGTTGGTGTTCACATAAAATAAATTCTAAGTGCTATTTTTTTGTCAAAATAAAAGGAGTTGATCCCATTTTGTACAAATCCCACACTTGCTAATTTCAAAGTTAATGTTATAAAATTCCCCCTCCAGAAAATCAGATCAAATTACCCCGCTCAAATCAAAGAATTCCTCCAAAATAAAATTGTATATAGCGCGATCTGCCCTATCAATCCCCCCTGTGGGCATCCTGAACGTTAGCACTAAAAAAACCACACCACAGCGAGTATCGTTGACTGACATCTGTTTGCGAGGACCAGAGGAAAACATCTGGCGCTGAAGACGCCGGGCGCCGTGCCGGCACCAGGGTAGTGATGATCGATACGGTCGGGTTATCGCGATACGGCCCGGCGATATGATAGGCCTACGTATCGACGTCAAATCGTATTGGCTGTTGTGTATCGTGATATACGCGGATAGTTTTATTGTATCGTGTAATTCGAATTTCACTGATATAATATGTTATTAATTGGTTTAGGATATTATATCAAGTGATTAATTTGTACGTAATTAAGTTATAATGAATGTTTCTAAAATCAAGTTCACGTGTACTGTCACAAATATATTCAATGGCTGAGTCAGTGCCGCTTCCATTCATAAATGTAGTTGTATTCCTCCGCCACGGAAAGTTTCCGATCCGCGCCGCTTGGATCGCTGTTATCAGCGCGTGCATTCTTTCACGCGGGAGCATATTACGGCTACGTTTTTGACTTTAGAACTGTACATTATATGGCATATTAGAGACCGTAAAATTCAACACTAAGATTGCTTTTTAAAATTTTAATTAGCTTAGTACTTAATGAGTTATCTAGTATCGAAATTGGGTGATTTTAAAGGCTAAGTACACTTTTATTTTTCATAATATCGGAAAATTGAAAAGCAATGTTAGTGGGAAATATCTTTCTCTTTAATTTGGTGTATAATTGCTTGTTATATGTTGAGAAATAACGTCAGTATATGCTCCCACGCGGACCGGTTTTAGTGCGATATTTTGCGGGGGTTTAACATCCGCTTAATTATGATCATAAATTATTAATAAAACTGGGTATGTGGTTTACCTTGTTGAGTTATATTTGCATAAAAACCAATTTTTTGTGTTCCTTGTTTCAGCAAACCTACGTACTCATTCCCAATAGTAGGTAGGCATTATGGAGAATAATTAAAATTGTATATATCGCTTATTTGTGAATATATTTTTATAAAACTTGGTATGCGGCTTTATGTCGTATTAAGACTAACTTATGCATTGGAAATATGTTGAAAAAACAGGTTTCCTGCGACGGGGGTATTTTAATTTTACCCTCTTCACGTTGAAACTTTACCATATCTTATGTATGGTTTTTATATAAAGGTAGGCCTACTTACTTATTCATCCAATAAAATGATTTGGTTGAGATCTCAGCTTTGATTTCCAAATGAAGCCCTTTCTTTGTAGCTATTTATGCTATTTTACATATTAAAGGGTTCTAGGGTTCTTTCATCAAATGGTTACAAGATTTTTTGACAAAGTCAAACTGAGCAAGTTAAACTTTTTACAAGTTAATGTCGAAGCCTAGGTTTGAAATTAGGATTTACGTTTTTTCCGCTAATTTCCTTTCAACATTATTGTATGAGTTACTGCTGCACTATTAAATTATGTAAGCAAACCATATTTGTGAAAAACAATTCTACTGAATGCAATTTAATATGTCTTTAAACACATTAAAATATGCGTCATTAAATATATTTAAACCTGCACTACTTACTTACAGTGTATCCATAAGGGCATCTATTTCAATCGGTCTCACCAACCACCATCAGGTCCAATGAGAAAATGAGCTGTTAACAAAATTGATGAGGGAAGTAAATTTATTCAATGTTGCACTTTATTGTAGTGAATAGTTTAATATAAAATTTAACTTTTTATTCACGCAACGAGCTAAGCTGCAAAAACGAAACCCCCACCTTGTATAAGTAAAAGTCCAGAGTTAGGTGTACAGGTATGTTGCATGTTCGATCCACCACTTGGTAGTAGGTTTTTAGCAGTAGTCAAATAGAATATTAGTAAAATATTTTATTCATATAACATGAAATGTTAATATAGTTTTGTATATATTTATATGAAAAGTGAATTCATATCAGTTTTCATTTTGATAATAAAGTGAAATCTACAGAGTGGGGATTTGCAAATCAATCAAGCGCATACATTTGGCAAACGTCAGAGGATTAGTTTTTATGAAACACAACAAACAGAAAATGTTTTGCGGAACCGTTGGGTAGTTTATGTTATCGCCATTTACTTTTTAGCGAATTTCCCCTATAGGGAAGAAGCTATTACCGTAGGTCTCATGGTAAGACTTAAGCCTGAGACCATGATAACTTTTTGTTTTAAGGTCCCTAGATGCCAAAAACACTATTCGTTAAAATTTATATATGACTATATATATGTGTGTGTGTGTGTGTGTGTGTGTGTTTGTGTGTGTCCGTGAATGCGATAACTTGAGTAAAAAACGTCAAATTTCAATTAAACTTGGCTCAAATGTGTAAAATGACATTCATGACTTTAAGTTTGAAAACCAGAAAAATCGAACGATGGGAAGGGGGGTTTATGGGGGTTTTGAATTTTCCAAAAATCAGTCTTTTGCATTATTTTCCCTAAAATTAGTAAAGAACTTAATTTTAATTTTGACCATTTTATATAGCTTAAAAAACAAATATTATAGTATTTTGAATTATTAACCTAGGTCAAGTGGTTGCGGAGAAAATCCAAAAAAACCTACTCATAAAATCTCCTATGTTTAATCTTATAGAATAAAGGTTTTTGGCTTTTCCTCAGTTTATTTTAATGTAAAATTCACATTTGCGTTTACCAATCTGTTCAGTTTCACAAAAAAATCATTTTGGTGTTTAAATTGTGATTCTAAACCCAACCGTTGCAGAGATATTCAAAAATACACAGTACGTTGTCCAATGTTATCCTTATGGAGAATAAATAAAATGTTGATATCTCGATTATTTATGAATGTATGTTGATTAAACTTGTTATGTGGCTTCACGTAGTACTGATATATTGATATTTTCACAAAAAATTTATTTTTTGTTAATTATTCCCGTGGCAGCAAACCTGCGTACTCAGCCCCCATGTTATTCTTATGGAGGATAAGTAAAATGTAATGACTCCCTTAATTATGAACATAAGTTAATAACATTTGGTATGTAGCTTCACTTGGTTGAGTTATTTATAATTGCATAAAAAACAATTTTTGTTGTTCCTTTTGCAGCAAACGTGCTTACTAAGCCCCCATGTTATTCTTATGGAGAATAACTAAAATGTTATATAGTGCTTATTTATGATTGAATATTGATGAATCTTGGTATGTGGCTTCACCTAGTTAAATTCTATTTATATTTCCATAAAAACCAAATGTTTGTTTTCCTTTTTTCAGCAAACCTACATACTCACTACCAATGTTATTCTTATGGAAAATAATTAAAATAGCTTACATGTGAATATATTTCTATAAAACTTGGTATGCTGCTTTATGTTGTATTAAGACATATATTTGAAATTAGCTCATTTTAAATTCGCTGAGTACGCAGGTTTGCTGCGACGGGGGTATTGTATCATCAGTTAATCTTTAACTAATATAAACATACGATTTTCTTAAAGATGGAGGAATTTGAGTATTTTTTCTGTGTGGCAACTAAACCTTGTACTATAAATCTATTCATCCGAATCTTTCTTACCGTCTATACGATTTCATTACTATTAGCGTATACAAAGTAACTCTCTGATGACAAAGCCCATTTCCCTGTAATATGTAAAATATTATAAATAACTCTGATGAACGGACTTCCTTTGGAGGCTAAATTAAAGTTGAGGTCTCAGCCAAATCATGTTATATATCAAATTTGGTAATGTTTTAACGTGCAATTATTAACATAGAGTTAACGTGCTACAATAGGCATTTTTAAATTTAGTTTTTAAAATGAAAATAATCAATACTACATTTATTTAAATGTATATATAGTTTTAATTTTTGTAGAAGAAAACACCAGCAGAGTCAAAAGGTACATTATTAACAACTGACATTCTGCTTAATCCACCTTTTACGGCCTTAATTAAGAAAAGAAATTACATGTTATAAAAGGTAATAAGATGAGGTATCCAATTCGGACATTAAAAATAATCGTCTTTTAGCGAATTCCCCCTATAGGTAAGAAGCTATTACCGTAGTCGGCATGGTATTACCTAGGCCCGGGACCATGATAACTTTTCGTTTTGAGGTCCCCAGACCCAAAAAACACCATTCGTTCTAAACTGTATAGATATGTGTGTGTGTGTGTGTGTGTGTGTGTGTGTGTGTGTGTGTGTGTGTGTGTGTGTGTGTGTCCGTGGGTGCGATAACTCTCGTAAAAAAGTACGATTTTGAGAAAATTTGGTACAAACGTGTAAAGCAGCATTTATGACTTTAAGTTCGAAAACCAGACAGATCGACCTATCCGAGGGGGTATTTTGGGGGGTTTTGTACCCCAAAAATGGGTTTTTTGAGTTTTTTACATATAATTTTTGAAAAAGTAACATCTTATTTTCCATTGGAACCAAATTAAAAAGACGTACAATTTGGTGTTTTAATCATTGCTCTACGTCAATTGGTTACTGAGATATGTTAAACACCGTACGTTGTCCAATGTTATTCTTACGGAGAATAAGACAAGTTGTATTTCTCGCTTATTTATCAACTTAACCTGGCAAAACTTGGTATGTTGCTTCATTTCACTGTGGTCTATTGATATTTGCACAAAAACTCATTTTTATCCGATAGTTCGCATAGCAGCAAACCTGCATACTCAGCCCTATGTTATTCTTATGGAGAATAAGTAACGTGTTATCTCCTTTAATTATGAACATAAATTTAAAAAAACTTGGTATGTGGCTTTACCTAGTTGATTTATATTGATATTTGTATAAAAACTCACTTTTAGTGTTCCATATTTCAGCAAATCTGTATACTCAGCAGCCATATTATTCATATGGAGAATAATTAAAATGTCATAAGTCGTTTATTTATGAATGTATATTGATGAAACTTGGTATGTGGCTTTACGTGGTATTAAGATAAATTTATATGCATTGGAAATTCGCTGAGTATGCAGGTTTGCTGCTAAGGGGGTATTTATTCCGTATACGTTCTTAACTCACAAATGTTATCTTCATTAGTACAACTTGACTGGATTCAATAATAACTTTAGTTATACGAGATAACTTTTTGCCTGAATTTATCCCCCTTTTTAGTGAATTTTCTATGAAAAAGTGAACTATTAGCATGACCCGCACGGTGAAACTTAAGGCCGGGACCACCATAGAAGTTCCTAACGTGACCCCCTGAACACGTTTTGAGTGGGTCGTTCAAAATTGTATATATATATATATATATATGTGTGTGTGTGTGTGTGTGTTTGTGTGTGTATGTGTGGATGCACTCTGGCGGTCGCATTTTTTGTCCGATTTACTTCAAATTCGGTAGGGATGTTCCTTTCTATAATCAGTTGGACAAGTTTGTTGGGCAAAACAATCGGAAAACTCTAACCCCCTTTTTTATGGATTATTCTTTCAAATTTCGAGTTTTTGGGCCCGAAAGGGTCAGAAAAGCCCCGGACGTAAAATTAATGCTTACGTTAATGCTTAATTAGTGAAGCGACAGTTTTAAGCCCTCTCTCGTCATTCTATCTTAAATATTTACCAAGTTATTAAAGAAAATGTATATCGGCTAAACACAGTACGTTGTCTTATAGGGTTTTTACATTAGAAAAGCATGTTATTCATTTGTTGGTGTATTCGTATCATCCCCAGCAACCTCGCGCCTACTTTCAAGCCTGACTGGACTTTCTCCTAACCTTATAATGCGAAAAATTTTATTCCTAGCATTGCGGGTAAATTAAACCAGGAGCCAAAAACTCATTATTTTCAGATTTCAATAAAATTGGAAAAAATGTATGTTTTTACACTTGTTTTGAGTTTTAAAAGTTTTGTATGTTGAAATTCACTTCCCTCACGTCAGCGTACTGCGTCCGAACTCGTTTTAAAGTAAATTTGATTTTGTTGATCAACTTACTCCAAGAATCTCAATGCATGGTTGTGTTTTAAACACTCGTCTATTTTGTGTATACAAATTGGTCTTAAGAATTTAAACTATAAAGCAAAAAAGTTGCATTTGTAAGCTTAACATTTCATAATTTACATAAAAAACATAAATAAAGTTTTAAAGTAATAACTTGCCATAAGCTTTGACTATTTTAGCGATACACTAAGAGGAGTATTTTTATTTATAAGAAGAAACGTAGGCCTCTTAAACATTTTAAGCCCCCCCCCCCTTCTTTCTTAAAAGGACTGTACTCCTTACTCCAATAGTCAATAGGCATAAGATTAACATCATTGAAAATAAAGCATGAATGTTAACATTGAAACTTCAAAACCGATGAGGTGTAATGTAAAGGTATTTTTTTATCAGAAACACGCGTGCATGTTCTGTGGGGTGTCTGTTATCTCCCTAAACTATCTCAGCTCTATCTCTAGCTCTGATCCACCAGCTTTTTTTAATGGAGCATTCAATTTGATTACTTATTAGTAATACACTTTTTAAATGTATTATATGTCAAAAGGAGCCCCGATTTATTTGTTTTATATTAACAATTTGTAATACAAGTATATAGATATTTGTATATTTGAACAAACAAATTTGCATAGCCTGTTTACTAAGATACTGATATCTATTGATAGGGTGAACAGGATTATTTTCAAGCAATTCCCGTAAAATTTAAACTAAAAAAGAAGAATCAGAAACTCTAAACCCTAAATGTTGGTTTATAATAACGGTGGAGAGACGAATATTTGAGGTAGTGAGGCGACGAGAAACGCTTCCGCTCCATTACGGAGACAGTGCTGCCATCTGTCGGCGTTGTATGGACTAAGTGAGGGTACTAACGTTAGGGTGTATACAATAATAGCATTATATACCTTTTATGCGTGTAGACCGAGGCATGAGTTAAACACTTCAGCATTTGTAATCTTAACTTTTGCTAAGTTTATTCAATTGTGGAATTTATGTATTAAATTGTGATTTCACACTAATTAAAAATAATAGTTAACCAAAACTAATAACAGTTAAGTTATTTATATACTGTTTTCTTAAAAATATCTTAGTTAAGGCCAGTTAAATATGCCTCGTTGGTAAATTAATCTTATCCTGTCATTTATGTAAAACCCCAAAGCCAAGGTTGAATATGAAATCACAATTAATTACATTAGTACTTAGTAACTTAAATAAAATGCGTTTTCATGTTTCTCGCATATCTTCAAACAGTATTAAAGTTAAAATATAAAAAGAAGGGATTTATTACTACATATTGCCAAAGGCCTTAAGCAAATTACTGACAAGGATTAACTGAAATATTTATTATTTTCGTCCATCTAATGACCTAGAAGAGATATATAAAATGCGTGTAAATAGTTATGAAAGTATGAAAAAGAAACTAAAATTAAATTTAAAAACCAATGCGGTTTGATAAGAGATAAAGAAGAATATTCAGTAGTTAATAATTCTATTAAGATTAAGACTGTTAGTTTCATTTGGTATTCCATAGACGTTGCAATATTTAAGTCTAGGGCCAATTAATTAGTGTCTCTAATTATTATTTTTCAAACAAAATAATTCTACAGAACATTTATTGGGGGATTGTATTAGCGAAAATCATGAATTGAACGATGATTGAATAGTGATCTATTTGGCTAACACAGCACGACGCTACGGGATAATCCAAAACAATCATTGCGTAAACTAGCAAACCTGACTAAATTCGCAATGATAAATCGTTGTCTCTTTCGTCAATAACAAATTCTTAAACCCCTTTCATGTCTATAAATTCCAAAAACATTGCATTTAAGTACTTCATACGAACATTGTTATGGTTCCCAATTTGAATTTTACCCAGAAACGTAAAACAGCCCTGTTAGTAGTCCTTCATTAATAAAATTTAAACTAACCTTGATTGGGAATAGAATCATGCTATTTTAACTGCAGATTAGAAAACACCTAAAATATTTGTATAACAGTTACTGGAATGTTAAACGTCTTTGGAGAGAGTCAATGCGAATGTGTTGGGTTGGAGGGGTCGGGAGGGGGACAGGCACCGCTGGTCCAGTCATATAGGACTCTTAACATAGACAACAACTGTGCAAGTGTAGTATTGGGCCCGGAGTCGGTAAAGAGAGTGAAAATACTGAACAGGATCAACAAAGACTCAAGGTTTGGAAACTGAACATGGAGAAATGGCTTGAATACATTCTTTTCTTCCGAAAACACATTCGCAAAGAAGTAATCATGATTGGAGGGATCGCCATTGGTGGCTTCTTGATGTGGAGTGAGTAATACCTTTCATTAATATAAGTTAGGACATATGGATTACTAATATGTTTTAAAATGTTGTTTGTTAATATAAAAAAGGAGACTGGTGTGAATTATTGTGGCCAGCATCAACAGAATAATATATTTTCAATTGAACAGTAATGTGTGATGCATTTTTTGAACGCTATATTACAAAATTAATATAGTTTTCATGTAAATTTGAAATATTATCCATCTGATAGTATTAAAGACAGGTGGGTTAATTAATGTACCATGTTTTAATGTCAGCAACGAACTATGAAATTTTGGATCAGCTATGCATTTAACTTTCAAGTTGTCATTATCTGTAAATAATAGTAACATTTTTAAGGAAATCCTATGTAATTTGTTTGATCATTTTTAATCTGATATACAGTCGGACAAGCAAAGAGAAAACTTAAGATTTAAAAAACGCTAGTGTTTAAAATGTAAGTTGGTTTATAACATATAACAGTATATTTTTATTCGTTTAAAAGTAACAATTAATTACTAGTGGCAATGACAAACAATAAACTACAATAAACTAGAATAATACAATAATAGTGGCAATAAACTACAATTGTAGATTATGTAGTCATTGTTAGTGGCTTGATGGGGCCATAGCCCCTTACCTTGCTCGAAAACCCTGCCTCATCTGAACACATGTCAGTTCCTAAACAAAGTAGACACGAAACCACATGTTTTAATCTAAACAACGCAGACGTTTTTAAATCCCCATGCTATTCTTATGGCGGGCGTTTTATGTTATTTCTCGTTTCTGGTAACTTTTTAGAAATACTGCTATTTTTCCCGAGTCCCTGGGATTAAGACCTTTAATTTTAGTCGTCTCCCATCATCTTGCGATTTTCCAAAGCCCCAATTTAGACTTAAAATTACAGAATTATATACAAAGATAAGGTTAAGTAATAATTGATAAAATAGTCTTGGTTGAGCAAAATTAAATAATTTAAAAAAATGTTAATACATAATCTATATTCCTGTGAACAGTGGGTACCTTTGGATAAATCCTGCTATAGTTGCAAATACTGCTCCTATTAATAGGACATAGTGAAAGTGTTTGAACAGTTTCCAAAATTTAGTAGGGTTACTCTACCCCTAACACAATGGAAACCCTTAACACTCTATCAGCAATGTTTTGATAACCTTCCTTTCTTCATATGTAGATCACTTAATTCATAACTTTTCTTAGTAAAAATTTAACTCGTATACTGATAATAATTTATCTATTTTTGACACTATCCATGACATTAATGCTATGATATAAATTATTAATGTACAAAAATTTAAAAACCGAGTTATTAGTAAATTAAATATTAGTTAGTTTTATATTTTTTTTTTTTGTAAATGAGAACAGACTTCAAATGTTCTAAATAGGATAAAATGTTGTAGTTATATTTTATTTTCGTATCAATCAACTCACGTATTTAAAGCTCACGTATGGGCTTCACGTATGGGGCTCTAATGAATAATATACCCCCGTCGCAGCAAACCTGCGTACTCAGCGAATTTCCAATGCATATATATGTGACTCACTACTACATAGAGCTACTTACCAAGTTTCACAAAAATACATCCATAAATAAGTGACATATAGCATTTTATTTATTCTCCATAAGAATAACATTAGGGTTGAGGACGCAGGTTTGCTGCAACGAGGAAGATAAGTAATATTTTTTTTACAATTATCAATATAACTGAACCGGGTGAAGCTATATACCAAGTTTTATTAATTTAGGTTCATAATTAAGGGACATATACAACTTTCCTTATTCTCCATATGAATAACATGGGGGCCGAGTATGCAGGTTTGCTGCTACGGGGACTATCAACAAAAAACTTGTTTTTTGTGCTAATATCAATATACCACAACTAGTTGAAGCCACATACCAAGTTTCATCAATATACATTCAAAAATAATCAAGATATAGAATTTAATTTATTCTCCATAAGGATAACATTGGACAACGTACTGTGTTTAGCACTTTGAATAGCTTTGCAACGGTTGGACGTAGAACAACGATTAAAACACCAAAATGTTTGTTTTGTTGAGCTAAACACATTAATAAACAGAAATTTGAAGTTTTTAGTAAAACTATCCGAGAAAAATCTAAAAACCTTTTTCCCATAAGATTAACATGGGACACGTTTTTTTGTATTTTCTCCGCAACCACTTAACCTAGGTTAATGATTAAAAATACTGAATTATTTGTTTTTTTTAAGTTCTATAAAATGGCTATAACCAAAAGTGATTGTTTTTAACATTTTGGGGTCAAATTTGCAAAAAACAGATTTTTGGAATGTTGTAAACCCCCATAAAACCCCCTTCCCATAGTGCGATCGATCTGGTTTTCAAACTTAAAGTCATAATGCTACTCTCCACATTTGTGCCAAATTTCATCAAAATCGGGTGTTTCTTTCAAAAGTTATCGCGGTAACGGACACACACACACACACACACACACACACACACACACACATATATATATATATATATATATACATATATACATATATACATATATATAAATTTGAACGAATAGTGTTTTTGGCATCTGGGGACCTCAAAACGAAAAGTTATCATGGTCTCGGGCTTAAGTCTTACCATGCCACCTACGGTAATAGCTTCTTCCCTATAGGGGAAATTCGCTAATACTAATGGTAACAGTCATTTATAATACAAATACTCAATTTTGATTTAATTTGTAATTGTTGTGTAAAATGGAAGGCAACATTGCTTTGCCGTCACATCCATATTTAAAACGCTTATAAAAGTCATGTCATCAAATGAAAAATCACCCGTACCAAATTTTAAGATATGGCTAAACCCCATCTCATAGAACTTCAATTTGTTCGGTATGAAATAAAATGTACCTACTTATACTACAATTTCTAAAATACTAGCTCCTATCCGCGACTATTTTCGCGAGGTTTTTCTTGTTTCTTTGTGATTTCCGTTTCTTTTCCCGACGGTAAAATATTGTTACCATGGAAAATCATATAAATTCACTACCACATAGTGCTAACACTGATAATTCCAAAGTCAAGGAGGCTGTAATGTTTAGGACTCTAATGAAGACTTCCTGGTATTAATCTGAATTGTCGTGCAAAGTGTCATCGCAATGGGATGAGTTGTATAGAAAAACATAAGGGACAAAGAAAGGAAAAAACATTTATTTGTATATATCTATATATTAGATCATGTCTTTGGGATTCACCTCAAAGGCCTTTAACACCTAAATTTTTTCCTAACGCAATTGGGTTGTCAAACATATGCCACAGCATACTGAAGGGAATCTGGTGGAATATCTTACGTCATACAAAATTTCATTAATAACTTTATGAAATTGAGTCCTATTTTTTAGTGAATTTCCTATGGAAAAGTGAACTATTAGCATGTCCCGCACAGTGAGACTTAAGCCCGGGACCACCAGCAAAGTTCCTGACGTGAACACGTTTTGAGGGATCTCTAAAAACTTTATATATATATATATATATATATATATATATATTTATACATATATATACATATATATATATGTGTGTGTGTGTGTGTGTGTGTGTGTGTGTGTTCGCACTCTAGCGGTCGCAATTTTTGTCCGATTTACTTTAAATTTGGTAGAGATATTCCTGTTTATAATCAGTTGCACAAATTTGTTGGGCAAACAATCGGAAAACTCTAAACTCCTTTTTTGGGGATTTAAGTTTTCAAATTGCACATTAAAGTATTTTACGTAAAAGTCCAAAGATTTTAAGCCCTCCCTCATTATTCTAGCATAAGTACTTACCGAGTTATTAAAGAAAATGTTTATTGTCAAAATACAGTACTTGTCTTATGGGGATTTTACACTGGAAAAGGCTGTTTTTCATATCTTAATATCGTTTTATCACCCCCAATACCCCTATACCAACTTGTTATCCCGACTATACCTTTTTCTAACTTTATAATGTACAACATTGGCATCTTATTAGTGAATTTAATTATAACCAGGAGCATCAGAATAGCCAAAACATAAATTTTTCAATTTAAAAAAAAAAAATTAACCAGTTTTAGTTTAAACCCTTTATTTGATCTTTTTAAGGTTTTAATGCGGAAATTAATTTACCTCACGTCAGCGTGCTGCGTGCGATCTCGTTTAATATTGTAAAGAATTTATGTACCAGAATTTGTCTACTGATCTATTTTGGTTCTTCGTAATTTCACCTAGAATTTATTGTTATATTTCATTTCTCTCATATGTAGTATTAAAGCCGTTCCAACTTGAAATATTTCATCTTGAATGTTGAGAAAATAAATTTTGCAAACATCTTTTCATTGTTTTAGAGCGTTTGAAGCAGTTTTTTTTTTTACAAAAATGGATTATTTTAAACCTTTAATAGGCTTTAATATTTGTTCATTTGTATAAATATACCGGGTGTTTGAAAAATAGCTCCCTATTTTCGAGAAAAATTTTAATGTTGAAACATACAAAATCTTATATTTATGAATACATAGTGTGAAAGAGAATATCTTTAAGTTTTGGTTTTGTCCTTGTAAACTTCGACGTGAGCACCATTAGTTGCTCTACACAGATCAAGACAATTTTCCACTTCTCACCAGGTATTCGCAAACATTGCAGGTGTGACTAACGCAAATATTCCGGTGATCCTTTGTCGTAAAGGGCCAATGCCACGGATATTTTCACCTTATACCACATCCTTTAAATTTCCCCAAAATAAAAATGTCCAGTGAGGTTAAACCTGGGCTTCGAGGCGGCCATGACAAAGGATCATCGGCGCAGCTGCGTCAGTCACACCTGAAATGTTGGCGAATACCTGGCGAGAAGTGGGAAATCGTATTGATCTTTAATAAACGACTAAATGGTGCGCTCGTCGACGTTTACTAGTAAAATAACCAAAACTTAAAGATATGCCATTTATTACATGTATAAATAAGGAGTTATTTTTCAACCGCCCGGTATATTTGCACTTTTAAAATATTACACTTCCAATACCACTAGTAAATGTAATCAATGATGTTTTAACAGAAAATGTCTCTAACTTATTTATTGTTTCTGAAGCAGTAATATTATAACAAATTGATATCTCCAGAGCATCCGGTGTTTCTGAAGTTTAAAGTGAATAAAAAGCACAAACCCCTGCTCTACGTTAAAGGTTGAGTAAATTTCTGACAGATATAGTTCATAGTTAATTCTGAACCAATTTTTTCAACTGAGATATCATAAATACTGACCTGGTTTTAATTTGTTACCTGGGATAACAGAGCTTTGCTTTTTTCAGAGGTCAGTGAGTGTATTACCCCCTCAGCACTTCTCTATGAACACAGTTGATTTGCCAAACGTCTGCATGGTGGGGTGACTCGAAAATGTATAACTCATTGTTTCTTCAGCCTCTGTTTTTATATTATTGTTTAAATTTATATTTCGTTCCCCTCAAAAGTTATTTTAAAAGATCTGTTTTAATTATTGTGTGTTTTACGCTTACTGGCTAATTAATTATATACCCTTGTGTCTTCACCCCCCATCTCAGCATTACGTTAATGTATTACAGCGTAACATAAGTAGAAATATTTTCAAAATCTTTTTTCAAAAGGTACAGTGTGTTATTAAATTAACTTATTCTAGAGTATTGTTTATCATCGTGGAAAATGCCATTTGGATAAAATTATCAGAACGGGTGCAAGCCTATTCAAAGGTTATAGTAGCTATTCTCAAGGAAATCACACGTTGATACTTACTGATTTTACCATGTGAATGCTACTTTGGCAGTTGGCTAGATTTTTATTTAACAGCTGTTATGATTGTTGTATATGTTCTTTAAAAAAATCAGTAAGTCCTGGGGGTTTCGTATATATAATTTCATGATAGTTTTTTAAATTCGTTTCTCTTTGGGGAAGGAACAAATAAAAAAAAATAGAGCCTACGGATTGTTTGGTTTTAAAGTAGTAACTATTTTCATTTTAAGGAAATTTCTCATGCGTTCGTGAGATGAAGGTTTGAGCAAGCAAGCAAGCATGATAGCATAATCTTGCTCATATTAAAGGATACAAAACATCAATGCTGTGTGTCTGAGCTTCTGTCTGAGCGTCTCTTAATGACAAATAGGAATTCAAACGGCACAACTGTTTAACTAATTATTTCAATGAGATACAACTTTGAAATATCGTACGTACACAATCAAATGGGAAGACTGCCGTACGAAATGTGAAGGGTGATACCCCATCATGTAGCATACCAATATGTTCGTTCTGATGTTGTGGTATATCAGAATTCAGGAACTATTAAAAAATCTCTGATAGCTTCGTCCCATTAGCCTTTAAAGTTTCATAGTTTACCTCACGGAGATATGAGATTTTATCAGATGATTACTAAAACATTTGGCCATACATTGCCATATATTTATTTTGCCACAAAATGAAGTATAAATAACATTTTTTGTTTTTAATAAAAATTAAAGCTAAATTAGTTGGAATTTGTCTCGGTTTGCCAGATCTTTTCTCTCTCTTATTTATCTAAGATGTTATGGATGTCACCTGTCTCTCCATTCTTTGCGATCCGGCTCAGTGGCTGCTCCCATCACCATGCCTGAACGGCAATATAGTCTCGGTCCGTGCTTCTTGACGTAAACATAACGACAATGTGCTGTCTATGTCATTCATTCATGTATTTGGTTGACAAGGAATGTTGTACTGAATGATTGACGCAATGTTTATTCCTTACGGGTGTATTTATCCCGTTTAGAAAGATGTACGTGTCAGTAGGACGTGAAAATGTTTTAGAAAATAATCTTAGACATTAGAAAGAAACATTAGAGAATTATGCATTTTAAGAAAAATGTTAACTTGTTTTCAATTGTATTTGTTACTAACAAAGTGGTCAAAAGATAATTTAGAACTATTTTTGTGTATTAACACAGAGAAGTAATATATTACTTATATAAAGTAGCAGAAGTGGCAATAATTTTATCTAGCCGGTGTCTCGTCCAACGCAAGGGAATATAGTATGGTCATCTAATTGTAAATGAATACATTATAATCAGCTGACTACCTAAACAAATTAACTCCATGAGATCAACAATGAAACTTTGAAAGTCTGTAGGGCAGAGCCCTAAAAGTGAATGTTTTTCAACCCCTAAAGACTATCGAGGGAGTAAGAACTTTTGACCGACAACAAAGATATATACAAAATAATAGTTTTATGGGCTAAAAACCAATAAATTGTTTTAGTAATATAGATAATCCAAATGAATTAGTTGGTTTGAATATTGATATTACATTTCCTTACTTGTTTGAATACCTGGGTTTTCCATCCGTAGATGTGTCTGGCAAGATTGTGCATTGATTGAAGAGTGTTAAAATATGTTGTTCTTTTTACTATTACTTTAGTTCTTATAAAATTCATTTATGGTTAAGAATTTGATTTGATTATAGGCATTAGATTATAAATGCCTGATCCGGACAATAAACATTCTTTCATCACTCTGAATTTGAAAATATAACAAGACGATGCAGCTGAGACCAACGGAAATTATCGATTTCCTTGTAACAAAACAAATAACGATCAGCTGACTTGGCCAGTCCCAAACAATTGAAGTTTCCGTTTTGCTCAACAAACAGCTGACTTTAACACTGAAATGAGTTGTAAAACCGTATTGTGTTTACTTAAAGAAAATTACTAGAATATGATATATCAGATATTTTTTTAAAGTTTAGTGTGGTTTTTTGCATCGTGATTAATACTATCCTATCACTACTTGTCACCAAAGTCCTATTTCGGGGCTCGATAGCAATTTCCACGCTCAGCTGCGCCTCGCAGGTAAAATTCCGTCTTGCCCCAAAATAGGTCACTTCCGTGACTATTAGTTATATATACTATCATGCAGTTGATTAAACCAATAAATAAACTCCATAAATGTAATAATATTGTAGGCCTATATGACAGTGTGGTGACGATGTTTTTTTTCAAATTGTAATTGTTAATTGAAAGATCTTATTATAAAGAAAATATACTTTACCGATTCCTCCGATCAGCTTATAATCTTTTCTACAAACGATTTCTTTCAAATATCAAAATTGTGTTTTATTTTTTATTAGAAGTGATAGACATAGACCAATAAAAAATGTGTAGCAAAACCTATTTTCGTAGCCCAGTCTTTACCGACACGCTCATTTCGATGTAGGTACAAGGGGTTTAGAGATAAAAACCTTTTAGTTTAAATATATGCAAATTACTATCCAAATCATGTACAACGTATCATTTGTTTTCGGTGACTCAAAACACCTCGATGATTTAAGAAAAATATGTTCTTATTCTCGAGGCTTGAAAAATGATATAAAAAATTACTTTGAATTCGACTGAATTTGAATTTAAATTAGACTGACTGACTGACATAGATCCAAAATGTTTTAAAGTTATATCTCTATTAAACTGATAAGCTAATGTCAGTGTTTGAATTTTCTGCTGTTGAAATATTTTTATGTTCAACATTTTGTATTACAAACCAAAAACAATAGTTCAGCAAGCTTTCAAGAACTATGCTTCGTCGCTGACTCAGTGCAGATAAGTACTTAACAGTTTGCGAACGTCGCTGCCTACGTCCTGAGCTCCTTCGTCATATTTTGGTTGTATCCCACTTGCGGTCAGTCCTATTTGCGGTCAAGGGCAAAATCGTCCAGTTTGCGGTCACCCCAAAAATGTCGTGGGCTAATCAAATTATATTTCTCCAATTTGCGGTCACATATTTGAACACCATATAGTGAGCCTCACAACAAGGGAGCCAGAGAGATGACGCATACAACAGGTATGCACACATGTAGGGGTAAGTGACTAGAAACCATGTCCCGCAGAACAAGCGGGTCAGGGGGATGGGGGGGATGACGCATACAGCAGGTATGTACACCTGAATAGGTGTGGGTGACTCGAAACCATGCCCCCCTTGTTTACTGGCAAAACAACCCCTTATGCAAAACTAGTTTTCCCCAAAACGTAACCAAGATTCCACTCTCATTCGACATTCTACCGTAGTTGTCAACAAGGTCAGAACACCTGCTTGTCGTGTGCACATTTGAAGATATAGTGTGTTAATATAAATTTATGTAAATTTAATTTAGTGTTGTAATAAGTGTTACGATGAATATAATACCCCCGTCACAGCAAACCTGCATACTCAGCGAATTTCCAATGGAGATATAATGTCATAATACTACAAAAGCCACTTACCAAGTTTCATAAAATATATTCACAAATAAGCGATATATACAATTTTAATTATTCTCCATAAGAATAACATAGGGGCTGAGTACGCAGGTTTGCTGCAACAAGGGACACAAAAAATGGGTTTTTATACTAATATCTATATAACTCAAATAGATGAGTTGTATACCAGTTTTTATTCATTTATGTTCATAATTAAGGGAGCCAGAGCATTTAATTATTCTCCATAAGAATAACATGGGAGTTGAGTACGCAGGTTTGCTGCTACGGGAGCCTTTGGCAAAAAAATTGTTTTTTAGAGCAAATATCAATAGACTACAACGAGATGAAGCCATATACCAAGTTTCGTCAGTATACGTTCATAAATAAGCGAGATATAAAATTTTCCTTTTCCTCCATAAGAATAACATTTGACAACGTACTGTGCTTAGCACTTTCAATATCTAGGTAACCAATTGACGTAGAGGAATGATCAAAATACCAAATTGTGTGTTTTTTAAGCTGAATCCAATGGTAAAAACTAAAATTTGACTATTTCAAAAATGATATGTAAAACATTAAAAAAAAACATTTTTGGGGTACAAAACCCCCCCAAAATACCCCTTCGGATGGAGCGATCTGGCTGGATTTCGAACTTAGTCATAAATGTTGCTTTACAGGTTTGTACCAAGTTTCATAAAAATCGGATAATTTTTACGAGAGTTATCGTGTTCACGGACACACACACATATATATACAGGTCTGGGGACATCAAAACGAAAATTTACCATGGTCCCGGGCCTAGGTCTTACCATGCCGACTACGGTAATAGCTTCTTCCCTATAGGGGAAATTCGCTAAAAGTGACTTCAAGTTCAACTACGAACTTGAAGATATTAATCTCAGAATTTATACAACATTTAGAATCCTTTCTGCTCTATATATAACTTGACTTGATTTGTGATTATGGTAAAATCATTCTGTTATATATTTAGTGGCTAGGTATTCTAAGAACGGGAAGAAGAAGTAATTAACTATCTCTCAAGATATGACCGCAAACTGGAAACCCTTCCACCTCCAGAACCTTGATCATCCCTCATAAAATTACACTTGACCGCAAATAGGACTGATCGCAAATAGGACCGACCGCAAGTAGGAGGACACCCATATTTTGGGCTGTTATACAAACGTATTTAGATCTGTCAAGCCAATTGATTTCTTTCAAATTCGATTCGAAAATGCTATGAATAAATAGATAATTCATAAAATTCGCAAATAGCCATGAAGAAACTCAAAGATTTATAAGTATTTATGTGTAAAACAAACAGATTCAAAATGTTATTGTTACACCAAGAATTTTTATTTTGCACTTCCTTGCTGGCAAATAATATTTATAAAATAATGCTGAGTACTTATTCCAAAAGATCAAACTAAGGAATAACTTTCAAAATTGTCTTTATACCGAAATATCATTTATCACCAAACGCTTGAAATTTAAGATAAGAGAATATTTGTGGTAGGTTTTAGCATTAAAATAGTTAACTATCAGAACAAGATTAAATAATTAATACCCCCGTCGCAGCAAACCTGTATACTCAGCGAATTTCTAATGAATTATAACATAACACACTAAGCCACTTAACAGGATTCATAAGAAATATATTCACAAACAAGCGATATTTAAAATATTAATTATTCTCCATAAGAATAACATTGGGGATGAGTACGCAGGTTTGCTGCAACAAGGAACACAAAATAATGGGGTTTTATGCAAAATATCAATAGAACTCAGCTAAGTGAAGTCACATACCAAGTTTCATCCATATACATTCATAAATAAGCGATATATAACACTTTAATTATTTTCCATAAGAGTAACATGGGGACCGAGTACCTAGGTTTGCTGCTACGGGAACCATAGGTGAAAAATAGTTGTTTTGTGCAAACAACAATAAACCACAACCAGATGAAGCTATATACCAAATTTCGTCAGTTAATGTTCATAAATAAGCGAGATATACAATTTTTCTTTTTCTCCATAAGAATAACATTAGACAACGTACTGTGTTTAGCACTTTCAATATCTCAGTGACCAATTGACGTAGAGCAATGATCAAGATACCAAATTGTTTTTTTTTTATGCTGAATTCAATGGTGAAAATTAAAATTTGATTTTAATAAAAACTATATGTGGAAACCCCAAAAAACCCATTTTTGGGATACAAAACCCCCCCAAAACCCCCCTTCGGATGGTGCGATTCGTCTGGTTTTCAAACTCGTTCAAATAAATGGTACTTTACACGTTTGTACCAAATTTCATTAAGATCGGACCTTTTTTACGAGAGTTATAGTGCTTACGGACACATATATATATATATATATATATATATATATATAAAAATATATATATATAAACATTTGAACGAATGGTGTTTTTGGCATCTGGGGACCTCAAAATGAAAAGTTATCATGGTCTCGGGCTTAAGTCTTACCATGAGACCTACGGTAATAGCTTCTTCCCTATAGGGGAAATTCGCTAAAATATAACAATTATGTGAACTAGTCCATGACTTGTACATTTTCTTGTTCCAGTTTATTGGAGATGCATATTATGCTGTGACAGATCTTTTCAACAACTGATAAAAGACGGAAAGGAAAGGCAGAAGCTAGCCAGAAGTGAGGAAGAGCAAGAGATAAGTGTCCATTTCAGCAGAACTTCGTTTGAAGACAATTCACATTCAGAACCTAAGGAGGAGGAAAAAGTCGTGATAACTATTGAAAAGGTTGAAAAGTCCAATGAAAATCGCAAGAAAAAATAGTATTTTGTGTTATATGGAGATTTTAAAACAATGTTTGAGTGCAATACAATTTTAATAGTTCCAAATGTAGGCTAAGTTACAATTCTTAAATATTAACAATTTATTATATACTTTGCCATTGGGATTTAAATCTTCTCATACATCTGAACATGATACTTTAGTATCACCCTGAAGGTTAAAAGCATTGACTATAAATACTGAAGTAGACTTCTCATAGCCATTGTAAAATCTGTCCCTAGTTTTGTGTGTGCCATGATTCAAAGAGGACGTAGTTCTCACTAATCACCAACAGAGTGTACTGCTGTCAACTATTACTCATCCTCTAAAGGATGGGAAATTACAACAGTTGGTGTGTCAGGAAACAACCATAAGTTGATTATCACTTCCTTTCTAGGGTGGAGATATTTTACAAGTTAACGTAAACAACCAAAAATAAATAATTGACAGCAGCACAATCTGTCAGTAACCTAATCAAACTACTTCCACTTCAAATTCTAGCGTACACTAAAAGTAGGACAGCTGGGCTATATGGATGGGATGACTCCTTCAGTATTTATAGTCAATGGTTAGAAGTGAGGACTTAATTATTAATATCAGTACATCATAACATACTAATACAAATAATTATTGATCCATCCATAACCACAAAACACCCACGAATATGAAAGACAAGATTAGTTTTCTAAAATACAATGTTATTTTTCTGTTCAATTGTTAAGTTCCACCAGTTTTAAAATAAGATATAATTTATGTGCCGATATAAAATATTAAATATATATATGTGTGTATACGTTTTTCTAACTGTGTTAAATTAACAGAATCGACCAACAAACTTTATTCTTTTAATTATATAATATATATTATATTCATTTTAACATTTTCACGTTAGTTTATTATTAGGTCAGGTATTTACCGAGGTCAATATGCACGTCATCATAGAGAATGTGCGGTATGTTTAGATAGCAATATCGCATTGTTTAGACTACGGTTGTTGTTCTGCGTCGTCAGTTAATATTTTTGAAACAATATTGTTTGAGAATTATTCCAAATATGTTGTAATTTATAAAATTACCGGTAAACTGAAACTGAGTGTAAGTAACTTAATTTATTATTTTTTTCAGTTGAATGCATAGTTACCAATTAATTTATCTACCTAGAAGTATGTTTGGGAATATAGTTCAATAGTTAATAAATATAACTATAACTATGGCCCGAACAATGATCAATTATTTCGTCCACTATGGATAATTTACTACATATATTTCTGCAAACGGCAATCAACTACATGGTTACATTTACACACATTTTATTTCCAGTTTGGAGCTCTTCACAACTAAATTGCTCCGTGTTTTTCGGAAAAAGGTGGATAGAAAACACAGTATGCAGTTTTTATTTTGATATTTTAGTGGAAATAGATAGATCGAAAATGAAAAGTTGTTATATAAATGCCAAATATAGTATAAATATTCCTACAAGTGTTCCGGTATCATTTAGTATGGCATACTCAACTACAAGTTAGAAATATATCGTTTTAATGTTATCAGGTTGTTCTGTTTTACATTGTCTATGCATCAATACAAAACACGACTGCAATCTTTATGTAAGAATTTGTTGACTCGAGCGTTACAGAAAAGATTACAAATATTACTGTTTACCTAAAACTTGATTTTTACGATGAATTTAAAATTTAAAGATAAATGTAGATTCCGCCTCTTTAATATGCAATCCTAGTTTACCCTTCAAACTCAACTTAAAAACTCAAACCGAATAAGAGATGTTATAAAGTTCTAATAAAGCGTGAAGAGCCAATCGTGTGTCAGCAACTTAGGTTATCAATTTTAATTTGTAAATAAAACTCCTTTGGAATACTCAAATTACATTTTATCAGTAGTGGATTTCCTTTTAATCCTTTCTGTTTAATTTAATGTAAACAAAGTTAACTGTTTTTGTTTAAAGTATACATAATGGAGAAAATACAAAAAAAGTTAATAAAATATTTACATATTTGAGAGAGTTTTGTTTTTGCTAAACATAGCTAAACATAGCTAGTACTAATTTAAACAATGCTATTCATCGTTACATAAACTTAGAAATAATAGATTAACTCTGAACAGGCTATTAAAATTTAAATAGTGCAACAAGAAACACACAAACGTTTTCAGATAACTCTCCTTACTGAAATATAGTAATAATTGGCAAGCCTTCGTTATTGGTATTATAGTTTTGTAAAACTTACGATGCAAAATTGAATATGTTCAGTATAACGTAACCAAAACAGTAATTAACGAAAACAATTCAGTCTCGTACGTTTGTAAGTACATAATGTGTTTAACTTCACATTACTCAAATACAGATATTCTATTGTATTCATTAATCGTATTCAGTGGTACGAAAAGTCCTTAAGGTTAATTTAATGTAAACCGCCATGATTTGTAATACAACAAAAACCCTACCGACATTTTGTGACCCTATGAAAGTGAATTATTGTTAGCGTATAATGACAAATTAGGGGTTTCTTGAGAAAATACTATTATCTTAAGACAAATATTACTGTTTAACCATAATTAAGAATAGGTTCATTAAACTTTTTGTTGATTTATTCAACCAGATAAAAATAAAGATTAAAAACTCAATTTATATCCAAGGACCAACTTGCATACTTTTGCATCCTAATAACCATTATTTGTCATAAATGGGTTCGTAACTACTCAGATTTATAAATGGGAAGAAATCACGATTGCAATAACGTTGCTTATTTAATTGGAGTTTGTTTTTCACTTTACACCAATAAATCTATTACATGCTCGTTAAACGTTATAACACATGTTATTAAAAAAAAATACTTTGTGCCATGTTAGATCACCACATTATGATGAAATGATAATTATAAATGAATATATTATTATATTAAATCTAGTACCGATGGTTAAATACCATTGATTACTCGCTTCATTTATAGATCTTTTTAACTTCATTATTTTTCTTTGTAACAGCCGAAAGAATTCTTACCCTTTTAAAAGTCTTGAAATGAGCAGCGAGCTTTCTTCTTGAAGTTGAATATTTGCGCTTTAAAGCATTTTATAATATACCCTTTATAGCTTTAACGGAGGGAATTATGTTTATTTAGAAATATTTTGAATATATTAATACAATAATTACTGAAATAGCATAAAGGTAATGATAAAATACTCAAAACCTATGACTTCACTTTCAAAATTAATGTGATTTTTATAAAAATACAATCTAAATCTCTTAATAATAGAAGATTGTTGGTCCTTATTTTTACTAGGATTGGGTTTTTACTATAAACGTTATAAAATTTATACAAATAGAATAAATACCATAGAAGCCATTTATTTGTTATAAGTTGAAGGGAACACTGTATATATGGAGTTTTAGTTACCAGAACAATCGCAATTATTTATCTAAGTAACTTACCCATTAGATCAAACAAATAAACCGTATAACTTGTGTGGGTGGCATCCCTTTTGTGATTCGCCTTGTCGTATCAAGTTTCAGTTTACTTTTCTTACCTGACCAATTTATTTGTTAAAACTCAAATGCTTCAGTTTTAGTACAAAATTACTTCTTTCGCAAGCTAATATTGTAATAGTATTAGTAGTACATGTATTGCTTATAATAAATCATACAAATATAATACATGTTTTAATAGCTTTTTCTTAATGCTCTGTTTATTAAGAATTACATTTTTAAGAAACTGCTAATTAAAAGTTGCAGATAAATGTATTAAATCTCGATATATTTCCAAACTAAAGCATTTAGGTTATATTTTTACAAAAAATATAAACATTTATTCTATTGTAAATCCACTGCAGAGGCAGACATCGCTCACTAGTAGAATACATTCCAAAAAGACTAATTCCTTGAGTTTACATATGATCATACCTCTTATTCCACAACTTCCTTAAAAGATGGAATTCTCTAAAAACCCGATATTTAAAGTTGGTTTTACGGGTATTTATATATTTTAAATTAAACCTTTTCAATAAAACATTTACCATTTACCATTTTTTCAGTCATTTGGTTGGTGGACTTTCCAAGAAGTAAAATTAAATTTTAGTAAAATTAAAACTAAATATATAGCGTAGTATTGAAATAAACCAAAATGTGACTGCCATAATAACTAAATAAGCCTTCCTTAAGAATAAACACCTTAAAATAGGATTTCCTCAAAATTTTGATTGAAAAATCGAGTTTATACACACTACATTATACATACTACATTATAAGTATGATTAAAATAAAATGGATAACCCAGTAAAACCTAATTTTTTTAAATATATCAGTTTCATTAAAGATTCCCTCAAAGTTGTGTAATTCATGGTTATCGCCCGACCGTTAATTAAGGTACAAATATACATATATAAAAATATATATAAATATACATATACAAACATAAATAAATATACATATATAAATATATATATATATATATTTATATATATATTTATATATATTAAGGTACGCAAATAAAAATTCCGAAACGGGCGAAAAACTCTTCTTTCCAGGATGGATTCAGACTTGGGGAAAACAAAAATATATCCAGCTATAATGAACTAGATCACTACAATGACGTTACTCTAATGACCCAGCTATAATATATTATAGCAGAATGACTATGAAACTAAACATTTTAAATTCTTAGCGTCCTTCACATACTACCTTATACTTAAATTTATGAAAATTACATTATTAAAATTATATATATAATCATTTTAATGTTGAACAAAAAACATATTTCTCAATTATATTTTCAGTTATCAAAATATATTTTAAAACTGTAGAGCATTTTGTTATTGTGATCGTTTTTCTAATATGTTACAAACGCTCAGTAACTGGTCTAAGAACTCTCGTCAAACAAACAGACTACGTCACTTCCCGGACGTCAATCATGGAACAATCGACTATTGATATAAGTTATATCAAGATGTTGATGTGACACCACTTTGAATGTCAAAGGTAAGCCTTCCGGATGAATAGTTTTTAAAAATTATCTTTTTTCAATATTTCTTAAATATTCATTTTTTCTGTATTGTTTGTTTTTTTATTTTATTCAAAGAAGGTAAAGAAACCTGACATGAAAACCAATTTTATAAGTCATAATCCAATAGTGGTTTTTTGCGTATGTTGTACCATATGTTTACAGCCAGAGATCAATGCCATTCTCTCACATAACAGGAATATTTATTACAAATTTTCTTTCTAGTTAGGTTACTGGTTTCTTTGCATGTAATATAACTGTTATGTATAAATACTGTAATAATAATAGTAATTATAATAAGATTTTTTTAGGATCCTGAATTAGTTAATTTTAAACATTAGGAAATATATAGCTGTTCAATGTGTTTCCTTTTTGTGTAAGATAAATATTACCCCTTGACTAATTTTGTTATACTGTTTTTAGTATTGATATAATTGTTGTACTTTATACGGATTTATTTATTTAAAATATAAATCACTCCTTAGATATTGAGAGATGAAATTAAAACATAAAAACTCCGATACAAATATTTTTTTATTTGGCAAGGCCTTTCAGTATCAAAGACACCATCGCCAGGTCAAATCAACAACGTAAACAACATTTTATTTGACATCAAAATTCTGCAGTAAATAATAAATATTGGGTTTTGGTGAAATATTGTAAAATCAAGTTAAATAAAAATGAAGTACTTACTATACTGTACGATATAAAATATGTTGATAAAAACCAAGAATTTTGAATTGTACCTAGATCACTGTTTACTATGAAATTTGTTTTCATTTTTGTATGAAAAATGTTTCATAGTATCCAACTGTTTTACTTTCCTTATTTATTTTTCTTATTTAATTTCATAGTTACAAATTTTAATTATTTACAATAATAAGCTCCTAGTACAGTCTGGATGAACACTCCTTAGCTTTTTGACACCCACAAACTTAAAAAATATCGCATTGTTAATATTGATTAGAACTAGCCTCAGTCAAAAATACTACCGTACAAGATAAACATTTGCCTGACGTGAATCTGTACAAACGGAGGTGCTTAAACTATTGTGTTAGTTATGGTAAATATACGTATTTAAACGATTCAATCAGATTAATCATATTTTAGGGTAGCTTGAAAAGCGAAGGTACCCGTTTTCAATCTTTTAATCAATCGAATAATAATCTTTAAATAATCTTTAATAAATAATTTAAAAATCTTTAAATCATCGAATTGCCATCGGAAGTCGGTGTCAAGTAACTTCCTACATGATTTCAGCATAATCAGTTCAGTAGTTTTTACGATCTAGTAACAAACAAATATACATTTAGTGTTTGTTTGTGTTTTCGTAAAATTTTCCATAATCCAATCAGTTTAATTGATTATAATATGTACTATTTAGACAGTTCAGGAGACTTATCAGTTAATTACAGATGTCGATAGTGTATTTACGAACATTATAATGAGATTTGTATTTATTGCTTATATTTAGATTTCATCTGAAGAATTTTTTACCATATTGTAAATATTATAATCAAATATATTGCAATTAAATTTATTTATTTTGTAAATAACGAAAGAAATATTATATTTCAGAATTTCTACTGCAGTTTACGCTTAGGGATTGTTAGGAGTTCATTAACACTCTTGAATCGCCTAATTAGGAAAGAAAAGTTGTATCCATTAAACCGTCACTATAAAAACTCTTGTCGTACAGTAATTAACACGCTTAGAGAAAATAACTGTAAAACTGGAATATTGCAATTCGAATTAACTGTCGTTAAACTATTTTACTAGATTAACAACTTTTAAATTCGATTATGCAATTTGTATACTCTTATTAATTTAGTATTCTCCCTAATTAGTATTTGTTAAAAGGAACAATTATTATTTTATGTTAGTGCTTTTAATAACTGATTATTAATTATAACACTAATTTGCCAGTTTAGCATTCATCTTTGTCTTAGTACAACAAATTAGCAATTAGCATGTAACGACTTTTTCTTCATTGCACTTAGCTGTTTCAGGGTAAAAAAATGTATTTTATGGAATATTAAAATGTATTTATTTTTGTTTTTTGGAGAATAGTGTTTATCTTTTAGCTATACTTGGAACTTTGAACTTTGAGATACAATTATTTGCAACCAGGAGTGACCATTCAAACAGTCGGTCTTAGGACTATTGGTCAATTAAGCGTTTGTGTTCTTGGCAGCAACAGCATTTTTATTTGTAAAATGAAGCACTTTTTCATTCATTCATACTGTTCATTAAGTTACGTGTCAGACAGTAGATTGCAGATGAGTAAACTACTGGGACATCTTGATTCAAGATTTCTGTAATTTTGCTAGGTTTAGCTTAGTAGATATTTTGCCATTTAGGCCAATTTTAGCTGTCAAACCTAACCCTTCTCCACGGATCGTCCGTAATCCCTGATTTATGGCTGTATCTATGGATAAAAAAATTTCCCTAACGATTTCAGTGAGTAGAATTTCGATATCACCCGTAACAAATCGTGAATATTGAAAATTTTAGAATTTTAATAAACTATTATTTTTCGATATTAACATTTTTACTTAAATCGTTTTCACTTTAAAATGAGCCATAAATCAAAAATATTGGATAATCTGATGAGTATGAACGGGCTTTGAAAGATAATCTTGGCCTTATGGGAGAAGAGTTTTGGGGAAAGTTCCTTGATTGGAGCCCCCTCTTAAAGGCTGAATGAAATTGCTGCTACACCATTGACTAGGTTATTCTAACAGCGAGTTGAAGTTGTTGTGCTTTGAGTAAAACAAAGAACCGTTTCCCATGTTGACAATGAGGATATGCGAGACTCTCCCAGGAAATGATACGAAGACCATGAGAGTGTCCAAAATGTATAAGTCAACTAAGGAACTTGGATTAATAAGCCTAAACTTGCTGCCATCCTTAAACAACTGTAAACCTGCAAATGTCAACACGATAAGTTGTTTGTTTTTTTCTCTGTCCACTCAGCATTGCTGAGATGTTTCAAATAATTGTCGAGTACGAATAAAATACAACTACTTGTGAATCTACCTTTCAACCTATAGCATAGAATATAATTATAATAGGGTATAGAATGATTTGTGTTTCGGCGGAAATGGATGCGATGGTGAAAGTTCCTTTACAATCAAATAAATGTGAGACGTTTCAACCTTCGAAATGCTAATAAAATGTCAGTTTCTAAATAAGGTTGTAATTCAGTGGTATGTAAGGATGTAGATAGGAGGAAACTTATTTTTCACGTAGATTAAGGAGATTTAACACATTATTTCAACCATGTTTTTCTCAGGGATTATGTAATTGAAACACAAATATACAAAAGAAGTATTACTTAGTACACTTGATTAATTTTCATGATTAATAGTATTATAAACAGCTTTAGGACCCAAAATATTTTTAAACGCAAGCTAAACCTAGAATACGTTTCATATAACCCTGAAGACCTCAAGCATTTACATACTAAAATTATTTTTCTCGGATAAACTCACCTGTTTAATATTTAAACCACATATTCAGAGCTTACTGTGAATTATACCAAACAGAGATAGACTACACTACAGATTTTACTATGGTTTTTGGAGTGTTGGATATTGTCCAAGTTATGTATACTTTTAGATTAGTTCAAACTTGTTTGCTTTACCTATGAAAAAGGATAGATTTTGTATATTTATCTAAAGCTAAGAACAAACTGGTTCATTATGGTTATGTATACTCAGATGTCCTATGTATACTCCTATCATACTTCTATAACTTAGCACACACGTTTCTCGCAATTTTTTTTAAATGAAAGTGGTTTTACAAAGATGTGATGCAAAAACGTCTTGTAACTTATTTTTCTTTTAAAACAATAATTCACACACCATATTCATTGTATACATCATACAACATTATTCACTAACAATTAATTTTCAAAAAATAATAATATAAGTTTAATTCAGGCTTTATGTATTTATTTTAATTTTATGATTTAATTTAACCCTGGTTTAGTTGCCCATCCTACTTAAGGTATCCCAATCCCTATATTTAGTGTGGTTAGTGATTATTATATACCTTATTCATTTTATGGTATTTTGCTTTATCCCAATCGCTAAATTTAGTGTGGTTAGTGATTATTATACACCTTATTCATTTTATGGTATTTTGCTTTCATTATTATAGGTTGCTTAATAAGTCATAAAGAGTGTCACAATAACCCGAATTTGCTTGATATTGGTAAGTTATTCATAATAGTTAGTTATTAAAATAGTAAACTCAAATCGAATAACTGATTTATTTCCAGTTAACATATTACAATGTATTTGGCATAGTCAATTTTTATACATGATTGGTTACACAATTCAAAAACAATTTATCCCCACACAGTAAAAGTAGATTTACTACATTAAGCACTGAAAAACACATCTAGAGGAGCCATTGAGGACTGAAAATATTTATTTAGAAATGTACCCATAACATACGAGTACTTCCTACATGATTATTTCGGAATAAGGGACGTTCCTTCACATTATAGAATCAATTTTAAATCAGCTAATCCAGAAGTTTGGATTTAAAAGTTTCAAAAAATTATCACCAATTTCAAATCTATCAAAACTACAATATGATTTGAACCTAAAATATTCAACATAGTCTGTAACATCAAAATTAATGTTGAAGACCCCTGTAGTATATTCAAGACTAAATAGGTTATTTTACCTCCGTCAATAGTTCACATGTGTCAAGAAAATCATGCATTATTTGTTTGACACAATTAGTCTATAAGCTTATATTTTAAGCAAAAAGTTTTTTTTTTAGAATAAAAGGGAGGTTCACAAGATTTTGTAAAACAAAATACCCCCGTCGCAGCAAACCTGCGGACTCAGCGAATTTCCAATGCATAATATTTGTCTGAATTCCACATAAAGCCGCAAACCAAGTTTCATAAAAATATATTCACATATAAGCGATTTTAATTATTCTCCATAAGAATAACATTGGTAATGAGTATGTAGGTTTGCTGAAACAAGGAACAGAAACAATTGTTTTTATGCAAATATAAATAGAATTTATCCAGGCGAAGCCACATACTAAGTTTCATCGATCTTCAATCATAAATAAGCGATATATGACATTCTAGTTATTCTCCATAAGAATAACATGGGGGCTGAGAAAGCAGGTTTGCTGCAACAAGGAACCAAAAAAATGGGTTTTTATGCAAATATCAATATAACTAAACAAGGTGAAGCCACATACCAAGTTTTATTACTTTATGTTCATAATTAAGGGAGTCAGTACATTTTACTTCTTCTCCATAAGAATAACATGGGGGCTGAGTACGCAGGTTTGCTGCTACGGGAATAATCAACAAAAAATCAATTTTTTGTGGAAATATCAATATACCAGTACTACTTGAAGCCACATACCAAGTTTCATCAACATACATTAATAAATAATCGAGATATTAAATTTTATTTATTCTCCATAAGGATAACATTGGACAACGTACTGTGTTTAGCACTTCGAATATCTCTGCAACGGTTGGGCGTAGAATCACAATTTAAACACCAAAATGATTGTTTTGTGGAACTGAACAGATTGGTAAAAGCAAATGTGAAGTTTACATTAAAATAAACTGAGGAAAAGCCAAAAACCTTTTTCCCATAAGATTAACATGGGAGATTTTATGAGCATGTTTTTTTTGGATTTTCTCCACAACCACTTAACCTAGGTTAATAATTAAAAATACTACATTATTTGTTTTTTTAAGCTCTATAACTTGGTCAAAACCAAAATTAAGTTTTTTAAAAATTTTAGGGTAAAAAATGCAAAAAACTGATTTTTGGAAAATTTAAAACCCCCATAAACCCCCCTTTCCATGGTCCGATTTTTTTGGTTTTCGAACTTAAAGTCATGAATGTCATTTTACACATTTGAGCCAAATTTCATCAAAATCGGACGTTTTTTACTCAAGTTATCGTGTTAACGGACACACACACACATATATATATATATATATATATATATATATATATATATATATATATATATATATATAGATATATATATACATATATAAAATTTTTAACGAATGGTGTTTTTGGCATCTGGGGACCTCAAAACAAAAAGTTATCATGGTCTCGGGCTTAAGTCTTACCATGAGACCTACGGTAATAGCTTCTTCCCTATTGGGGAAATTCGCTAAAACGGATAATTTTATCGATAATTTATTAGACAACACCAATCGATTGTAAGTGCGGATTACTTTTTTTATTATTATGTCAAAGGCTGTGTTAATACCGGCCAGCTCAACAACTATCTCTTTTTGATAGAGATTCACTTTTGCTGCCCCAGATGGCTGTTCCAACAGTGTGGAGTTTTATACAAGTAATCGTGAAAGCCGTACTGAACCAACACGTTTAGAGACATTTTACAAACGTCCCTTTACCCTTAAGCTAAACCATGTCTTAGATAGTTATCATTTTGGTAATAAATTCGATTCAGTTTGGACATAATAGTGGGAAAATAACGTGAAGTCATGAAGTGTGATTAGTCTTTTTTAAATCAACATGTGTTTGAATAAAGACTTCTGCCTTTTTTCAGTCCAGAATTGACAAAAAATCATGTTTTAACTTATAAAAATCACATCAACTCAGTTATTTATTATTCTATAGTTAATATCTTCTTATAATTACTTTTAAGACAAAATGCCACAACTTTATTGACTCTTACAGTTTTTTTCATAAATTTTACTGTTTTTTAAATATTTATATTTGGAAAAAAATGGCCACCATTTTGAAATATTACAAAGTAGAAACTTTATATTTCATACCAAAATGGGTCTTATTAAATGAAATACATGTACAGAATTTGAAGTCTATATCTTCAGATGTTCCTAAGATATAACGTTTTAAGTGAAAAACATATACAGACAGATAGACGGAACCTAAGCGTTTTAGGACATACCTTCATATGAACTTTTTCCTTTCTTTTTGTATGACGAATCATATCCCAAAGTCCTGAAGGTTTTTTTTACACCCTGTATAACGTGTCTGGGGTCTGGTCTGAGTCCAGCATGTCGTGAAACCTTGTGGACAACAACCGTATTACTTGGACAGTGTACGTAGTCGTAGTCAAAAGTCTCAATTGTAGTGCAGTAAAATCACCCAAAACTAAACAAAATTAGATCTACCTAGGAACCGGTCCAAGTTTTGTCTGTACCTCCCTGTTTAACACACTAAAAGTCAACTAACATTGGAGATGTTGTACGGCCGCAACCTTGGAAAATTGAATGTTCCGAAACATTTTTCTCTGTTTTCCAAAATAAAAGAGTTATAAGCAAAAAAGTTAAAATTGGCCACCATTTTCTAAGATGGTGGCCGTGTCACAGCTTCAATTTTAGAGGACTTTCAATCTATTGGGATGGTATATACAACAAATGGGCCAAATTCCTAAGTTGTTTTATGTTTTGTCAAACTTTATTTCTCTTTCACTATTGGTCCGAAAAACTGAGGGTCTGATAGGGGATGCAAGGCACTCCACTCCCGACCAGGGGATGTTCTGAGGATCGAGGTTTCAAATTACGCTTCAGAAAGGGCTAAGGGTGTTATATGATACTTGTAATGGAGGGTTCACCTAAAATACGGGTGAACGCTGACGGGATGGGAGATTTTGGTAGTCGCACGTCTGATCAGCTGTTTTATTTCATATATTAAATTCTTTCAGACTTAAAAACAACACATAAGGCAAGGGGATATGGTTGTGTTAATTAGATCTGAACATTTTATTTCACAGAACCCATGTGTCTTGCTAGGTATAACAATCTATCTAACTATATTATTTATATGCTACATGCAAACTTTGTAAACAATAATACTTTTTTGTTTTAAGATTTATCCCCACATATTATACATTAAAACGCGCGTCTAGTTTGCAGATGTGCGAACTGGCTTTAGATTTTAGATTTAGCCTCAGGACTCTTCCCAACGGTACTTCCAAGTCCCCATTCTATTCATACCGAGGAGAGTTTTATTTGGTTTATGTCACATGTGCTTTTTCTTAATTCAATTCAGTTAAATATAGAAACGTTATAAGGATTATATCTAACAACAGCCTGTCTTTAATTTGTTTTCTACTTAACTATTTCCTATGCTCGATTCTCAAAACGGGATGGGCAATCTGCGCGTAAAAAATTCGAGTATATTTACACTTGGTGGACTGCCGAGGCTACGGATTTATTTGGGTATTATACATGGTTGGCACTAGAGTTAAAATTGAATATTACTGTGTCCAGTCGTGTATACGTATACCTATTATCATTATGGATCACCATACCGTGATGAACATTTGTTTAGAATTGTACGTCTGTTATTCTAGATGAATTCCTTTTTGAAACACTCTTCTAATCTAAACACTATACAGTAAAACATGTAGGGAATTACTATTTTACCTCTTTCCTTTGCACGTTGACTGGCATAAAAATGACACGTATTTATATGAGTAAATTTAAGTGAATAAGCTGAATTTTCTACATTAAAGAGTATAAAAGAAGGTCAGAGCCAATGGATCTATTCCCTTTTAACCTAATAATTTTATAAAAATTTAGTTTTTTTTTTAAGTTGCACGTCAAAATGTCATCACCTACAAAACAATTTACGTACCTATACGTTTTTAAGAGTTCCAACATTTTACCAGTAGCTACTTTATCTAAAGATAAGTGTATTGGTGTCAAAAATTGCCTCTTTATGTATACTAAAAGCTTAAATAAATTTAAACAGTTAAACAGTCATGAATTGAAACATGTCATTAACCAATTTATGATTATTATTCACCTTTATATATGTTATATATTAATCATGTTTATATATATTATTCAGTTAGAGTATACAGGGTATCACTTTGAACGCCTTTGGTTCCAGCACCTCGGGACGTTGGAGGGGATTAGCACGACGGTGGCTGTGGAGGCGCATAAGGCTTTGGTTAATTGACCCGAGCAGGTCGCACCTTTTAGCTTGTCGTGTCCAGTTTTCCTCGGTTAGCAATGGCTCCCCCAGTGACATTGGAGAATATGAAAGAAGCGATGAATCAACAAATGGTCTTCGACTGCTTGGAACTGGGCACTCTGGTTGTCTACTTGCTTATCATCATGCGTAAGTGGTCATTTGAAGTAACATGTAGTATTTGTGTATTCGGATGTTGTTCAAGTCCCAAAAATAACAGTAAAACCTATTTATATTTCACTTCTTTCTGTATATTTTGTATTCTTGATAAATAAACAGCATTTGTATTTAATGGGATGTAGAATTCATACAGGACTAGATAGCATACAATTGTATTAACTATGAGTAAGTCCTCCATGATTATAATTGTACACTTTACCAAACCATACTCAACATGCTGTTTGCAGCTGTAATTTCAGTAAGTATAAAACACATTAATTAGTGGGTTTTAATATTATGACTTTATGTTATATTTTTAAGTAATTATAAAAAAATAATGCAGCTTTTGCTCCTAATCAAAATTTAATTTATTAAACAGTTTTATAAAATAAGTTATAATGTTTTTCAAAACCTTATTTTTACGTAAAACTTTATATTAGTAAAAAGTATGTTATTTTCTTTTCTTATTAAATATAAAACAGTTTTGGTATGAAATATTTTAAATTAGTAGGTTTCTTAATTGGCTTGTCGACAGATATACCTTTTCAAGAATGTTATAAGTTTTATTAGCTACTTAAATAAAAATTTGTATACGTTATATCCTGACTGTTAACCTACACTTTTAATTTTAAATTTCTATATATGCATTCCCGTGTATTTAGATGTTTTGTGTGTGTGCCTTTCTCACATGAATTTAAGATTGACGAAAGTAAAATAAAGGAACTATTTTATTAACTGTACATGCCTTTTTTATTGCAGATTTATTTTGACAAAAAACATCAAACTACAAGCTAAATTTGTTGTTCTGAACCAAAAAAATGTAATCCCAGATAAATATAATTTAGAGTTTACGTTACTAAAAATCATCTCAGTGATATTGAAAGATCTAGTGAATTAATTAATTCATATTTCATTAGAATTTGATGTTTATAATCTATAGCTTGAAGTTTAATTAAACCCAAAATCAAGCTCTTAGATCAGTACGAAGAAGGTTGATATATTTTAAGTACTGTATTTTAAAAGCGTATTTTTATAGCACATGTATTGCTATTTTTATACTGTTTAATTCAATGTTTTATTATTCAATATGACATTTGATGAAAAATTTATTATTCGTATATTTTGCATTTACTTAAGTCTGTATTATTTATTTGTAGACATAAAGTAGAAATACATTAATTCAGTGATTTAATAAATAAAATAGAAAGAATTTGTAAAATACGAAAAACTAGATCCTTTATTAACTACAGATTATTATTTTAGTAAAGTGTAAATAGGCTAAAAAATAAGTCAAACGTATTGTATTTCGTTTTTATGTTAGTTTTTGTATTGTATATTATTGCATAAAGAAGTGTCATAACTGTATCAACTGTAAAAATAACAACGTTTTCAAGTATTTTACGTTGTTGGTGGTAAACTGCAGCCAGTCCTTCGAACTACTGCTCACTCAGAGCAGTCATTTTTATTGTTTGTTGATTATTTTACTTCATTTATAGATATATAATACAAACTTTTATTCAGTTTTTCTTTTTACTTTACATACTTTTGTTCTCTTGAATGTGTGGAAAATCTTACATTTTTGATCATTTATACATTTAGTATAGTAATTATAGTCCTCAAACAATGTTGCAGCTAAAATGTCAGATCATACTTTTAAGTCCATATTAATGTCGCTACTTCACTTAAAACAAGTTTAATCATATATTATTCCCTTTAGCACTAATTATGTTTTAAAACGAACAATGCTTTTAAAAATAGATTCTTGACAGTCAGCAAATTAAGATTTTGTTAATATGTCGAAAATTTTTCTTCTCTACAAATATGTTACCCGGCTTTACATTTAGCCATACCATTCTTATACAAGAATTCATAAAAACATAAGACAGCTCTTCAGGTACTTTTATCCAGCCATGCGTAATAATTTGTTTAATAATAGTTGTTGACATCAGATATTTCTTCACGCACCTAAACTATTTCTTAAGTCAACATTGGCAATAACGCAATCATATTATTCTTACGAATCAAGTGGTTTTTAAGACAACGACATAAAAACCGTATATTCTCTAACCGAGAGAGTTCATTGGAGTTCCACAAAATAAAGCATTACAAAACTGACTTATTTTTGGGCGTTGCGCGTCAACGTTTACGCAAATCTTCTATAAATGTTCTCCTCGTAAACGTTTCGGCATTTGGTGTATGGTATACAAATCCTTTCCATTTATTTACTTAAACGTAAAATGCAATCTTGGTTTTATTCCAGTACTTTGGATTGCGATACGTCGGGCCATCAGGATGAACCAAGGGCGTGGACCGTGGAGGGCCCCTACAGTGATTTGCGTACATGAGAACGACCTTGCCACCCCCACCGTGATGTTCGAAGTCAACGTGAATGTCGATGGAGAGAAGAAAGGTGTGAAACGAGTCATAACCCGCAAAGTTGTCGCCCTCAAGCGTTCCAAGCTGATCGGCGATTCTACTGTTTACAACAACTTGAAGGCTTTGTAAAAGTAAATTTTTATCCTAATTTTTTTTTGTTTTCTTGATTATTAATGATTGGATTTCACCGTATATTGTATTTTTAATTCTATTCACTTTATAATGCAATTTTATTTATTATTTGAGAATAAACAAGGGTGCATTTGAGTTTTAGTTTAATTGACCTCAGGAAAATATACTGTATGTTATAAGTTTCTTATAAAGTACCCGTTTATCTCTAATAAGACACGCTGATTAAAACAATATGTATATAAAGCTAAATGCTAAGGAACACTACACACAACACCAATACGCTCGAGTAACGCTTGTATTGGTAATGTTGACCCTATATCACAAATTGTTCACAGTACAGAAGGAGCAATCAAACTATTGATGTTGTGACTAATGAAAATGTTGTCATTGTGACACTACCAGGAGGCAATGGTGTCACTAATGTCATATCACAGGTAAGTTCAGGTGGTAAATTTAGGCTTGAAATTCTTTGACGAGTAATTCTTCTAACTATATGAAATTTCTCTATTTTTATTTTACTATAGAAAATTTTCACACAATATTTTACGTCTATACATCAAACTGTTAGAAGTAAATTCTCTCTGCTAAGAAAGCATATGATTTGTAAGAACAGATGTTCCTAGTTTTTATGTTATTGTTTATCTTTCTCATTTTGTGTAAACAATCTTAACTTGTATTAAATCATTACTCTTTCATCTACATCTTTTAATTATCGAATCTGTATCTTTTTACACAAACTAAGAGGCTAAATGCATGAAGCCAGCGAAACTAACGATCTTTCATTTATGACATTCATAAAGGAAATAAACATCATAAAGGGATATAAGTTGAAACCAATTGTAAATTGAATTATTTGTCTTTTATGCATATTTCAAACTAAAAATGTGTCAACTAAAGGTTTTTATAAAGTACAAAGTCGATATAAAAAGTCAACAAAATTAGCCAACACAAAGCAAGACAGTCGCGGTACCTTTGAAGTACTCAGAGTCAATTACACTCACGGTTTCCAAGAACTCTCTCCTCGCTGTTTTGCCAGCAGGCAATTCTAGTAGTTTTCCTCAACATAGAAAGTTTATATTTAAGGTTGTTCGTTCAAAAAATAAATTTCAGATTTTTATGTATGAATGTGTTTGTTACAATGTACTTAACACGAAAATGAGGTTTAAAAAATTTAAAAAAAAATCAGGGGTATATTACAAGGGACTAAAGGGGCGATTTTTGGGTGTTTTGTTACCAATAAGCAAAGCAACCCGTTGATATTTTTTAAAATAAAAATACATTTTTTGCTTTCTGATTGCTTGCTTTATGCGTTAAAATAAAAATAATAAAAATCTGAAAAACAATTTTTACTTTTTTTGTTTTACACCTTAAACAATAAAAAACGAGTTTTGTTTTAATAGATGTGGGTTTTATCTGATATTGTATAGGCGTTTTTAAATCTTTTCTATGTATAACAGTTCTGTTTCCTTATTGGTAAAAGTAGCACCATGTAGGGTCGGCACGCTGCACTGCAAGTGTAGTGGTGATCACCTACAGTGCCCGCACGCGTCGAGGGGCGAGTTGCGTCGCCGCTCAAGGTCATACCGTACTCCGCGCTCTTTCTGTGTTACTCTCTCTCTCTCTTTCTGTCTCTCTCCTCTGCACTCCCACCACTTCTTCAGTTTCGCGCGTAAAATTCCGGCAAAACGGATTCTGCGGCCCTGCGGCAAATTGACAGATTCACCTGTTTTAGCGAATTTCCCCTGTAGGGAAGAAGCTATTACCGTAGTCGGCATGGTAAGACCTAGGCCCGGGACCATGATAACTTTTTGTTTTGAGGTCCCCAGACCCAAAAAAAACCATTCGTTCGAAACTGTACATATATATATATATATAATACAATATATATATATATATATATATATATATTGTATTATATATGTGACCTTGGGTGCGATAACTCTCGTAAAAAAGGTCCGATTTTCATGAAATTTGGTTTAAACGTGTAAAGCAACATTTATGACTTTAAGTTCGAAAACCAGCCATATCGCTTTATCCAAAGGGGTATTTTGGGGGGGTTTTGTACCCCAAAAATGGGTTTTTTGAACTTTTTACATATAATTTTTTTTAAAGTCAAATTTTAATGTTTACCATTAGATTCAGCTTAAAAAACACACAATTTGGTATTTTGATCATTCCTCTACCAGTACCAGTATTTGGTTTTGTTATCAGTTACCGAGATATTGAAAGTGCTAAACACAGTACGTTGTCTAATGTTATTCTTATGGAAAATTATAAAAAAAATTATATCTCGCTTCTTTATGAACGTATACTGACGAAACTTGGTATACGGCTTTATCTGGTTGTGGTCTATTGATATTAGCTCGAAAAAAATTTCTTGCTAAAGGTTCCCATAGCAGCAAACCTGCGGACTCAGCCCCCATGTTATTCTTATTGAGAAAGATTTAAATGCTATGTCTCCCTTAAATATGAACATAAATTAATTAAACCTTAGACCTGACTTCACCTAGTTGAGTTATATTGATATTTGCCTAAACACTCATTTTTTCCTTCCTTGTTGCAGCAAACCTGCGTACTCATCCCCCATGTTATTCTTATGGAGATTAATCGAAATGGGATATATTGCTTATTTATGAACGTATATTGATGAAACTAGGTATGTGGCTTCACCTAGTTGAGATATATTGATGTTTGCTTAAAAACCAATTGTTTATGTTCCTAGTTTCAGCAAACCTACGTACTTATCCCCAATGTTATTCTTATGGAAAATAATTAAAATTGTATATTTGTGAATATATTTTTATGAAATTTGGTATGCGGCTTTATGTGGTATTAAGACATATATTATGCATTGGTAATTTGCTGAGTACGCAGGTTTGCTGTGACGGGGGCATTTGATATTAATTAAATGTAACCTCAGTAATATACCTCTGGGATTGAGTTTCTTATGCCTTCAGACAGTCTCGGTGGCGCGGTTTTCGCTCATTTGGAGCGCGGTCCATTTATAATTAAAGAAAAATTATAGGTTCAAGAAAATATTACGTTTTTAAAATTTTAAATATTGGTTTAGTTTCAATTTTATTATTGAACGTTATTTTACATTTATGTTAGCCGCTTTATAACCTCCTTATTAGCGAATTTCCCCTATAGGGAAGAAGCTATTACCGTAGGTCTCATGGTAAGACTTAAGCCCGAGACCATGATAACTTTTCGTTTTGAGGTCCCCAGATGCCAAAAACACCATTCGTTGAAATTTTTATATATATATATATATATATATATATATATATATATATATATATATATATATGTGTGTGTGTGTGTGTGTCCGTAAGCACGATAACTTTCGTAAAAAAGTCCGATTTTAATAAAATTTGGTACAAATATGTAAAGTACCATTTATTTGAACGAGTTCGAAAACCAGGCAAATCGCACCATCCAAAGGGGGGTTTTTGGGGGGTTTTGTCCCCCAAAAATGGGTTTTTTGGGGTTTTCACATGTAATTTTTATTTAAATCAAATTTTATTTTATACCATTGAATTCAGCTTAAAAAAACAAACAATTTGGTATTTTTATCATTGCTCTACGTCAATTGGTTACTGAGATATTACAAGTGCTAAACACAGTACGTTGTCCAATGTTATTCTTATGGAGAAAAAGACAAATTTTATATCTCGGTTATTTATGAATATAAACTGACGAAACTTGGTATATCGCTTCATCTGGTTGTGGTTTGTTGATGTTTGAACAAAAAACCAATTTTTCGCTTATGGTTCCTGAAGCAGCAAACCTAGGTACTCGGTCCCCATGTTATTCTTATGGAGAATAATAAAAATGTTATATATCACTTATTTATGAATGTATATGGATGAAACTTGGTATGTGACTTGACTTAGATGAGTTCTATTGATATTTGTATAAAAATCCATTACTTTTTGTTCCTTTTTGCAGCAAACCTGCGTACTCATCCCTAATGTTATTCTTTTAGAGAATAATGAATATTTTAAATATCGCTTATTTATGAATATATTTCTTATAAATTCTGGTATATATTACATTTATGTTCTTAATGTAATATTAAGACATATATATTCATTGGAAATTCGCTGAGTACGCAGGTTTGCTGCGACGGGGGTATTTATTATAAAAGGGTGCAGTTACGTATAAAATCGGGACTAGAAAAAGTAATAAAGCTTAAACTTTTTTTATTTTTAGGGTAGAAAGAAACTTCCAGCGGCAAAGTTGTAGCAAATTAGTTGATCTACATGTTTTATTTCAAACATTTTTCAGTCAGACGTTCGGTTTGTTCAAAAATGTCTTTCAAACAAACGCAACAGTAGGTGTTACGCTTGTACACAGTCGCACCGCGTAGCTCTGTTTGTTCGTCATTCAAACTAAACAAGAACTGTGACAGCAATGTATTTATTTATTACAGAGTAGTAATTTCCACTAATTTAAAAATACTTTCTGATTATGAAACTTATTGTGTAGAAAGCTTTCGAATCGGTTGGGGACTAAATAATACGATTAGCATTGGCTTTTCTGAGTTTGTGTTTTATTTCAGTACTCTAAGCACAATAAACATTTTATTTGTAGGACAATGTAAGTATAAAAGAAAACTATATTTAATATTTTAAACTATAGGTCTACCTTATACTATACTAATATATTTATTATACAAGGTCATTTATTCAGTATACAGCAACGAGGTCTATGATATACAGACAAGACATTGTTAGATAACTAGACATTGCTGAAAAGCACTAACTTATTCAGTTTTTGCCGAATTCCCAGTTTTCTACAATTTTGAGCCAATGTTTTTTCCCTTGCGATTTTATGACACATAACTATAAAAATCATTTTTCCAATTGACCTAATTAATCTAATTTCATGAGTGTCTTATCCAAACTCAACATTTGAATGGTGAGTAACAAATACTTCACCAACAAATGCTCTGCAAGTTAACATAATACACCTATCGGTTTGAATAAGAGAATCAGAATTATTTACCGTGTGGTTAATAAATTTCACTATTCTAATTACATCTGATGACACCCTTACTAATTTGTGGTCTTTCCGGCGACGAATGCGTTGTGCGTCCGGTGGGACCGTGGGCGCGACGCGACGTACCTGATAATATTTGCTGCGCTTATTTGCAAGCGATTTGTGGACAAACCAAACATCTGACTGAAAAATGTTTGAAATAAAATATGTAGATCAACTAATGTTCTACAACTTTGCCGCTGGAAGTTTCTTTCTACCCTAAAAATAAAAAAAATTACGCTTTACTACTTTTTCTTGCCCCGATTAAAAAAATCGAAGTATTTGTTATTGTATAAATTCCGAACATTTACCAAACTGGAAGATATTTATACTGTTAGTTGCAACATATTACGCAGATTACAAATATATAAAATTTGTCCTATTTAAATAATCCTAGTACTGTGCAGAAGCTTGTAATTGAAAGCGCGTCCAATGCTAAAAATTGCTCGGCGGCCCTCTATACGCCTATGTGGTGGGGGAAACGGACCGAAAATCACTCACCTACGGCTACTCGGCGAGCGATCCATATGGTTTATATATCGATGGTTGGCCTTACTGTAAATTGCTGCTTGGGTATAAACTGATGCGGTTATTTTTGGCCGATAAACTACGTTCACTTGTCGTTTTCGGTCTAAAAATTACGGCGACCATGGAATGCGGTCAAATTGCCAAGGTCAAAATGTCAAGCATTTTTCGTATCAACGGTTTTTATTTACTTTAAAATTAGATTCAACAAAAAATTAAAACAATTGTAAACAACACAAATCTGATTATACTAGTATTTAACAAATTGTATACCATAAATGTTTATAACAAGTTTAATATAAAATTGAATCATCAGTATTATTTGTAAGAATATTCTTATTTATTCTAATTAATAATATTTGTATATATAAAACGATTAGTCAAAAAACTTTTTACATTTGGAAATTATTTAGATGAGAATCACATAAATAAGTTTGTATAGCAAACTCTTTATTTATTTTTAAAGTAGTTCACACATACCGTTTATCAATCATTATGTTTGGTGTTGGTAATACAATTGGTAACAATGAAAGGGCTTTATAATAATAGCACCAATATTAGTAACCGTTAGTAAAATATTTAAATCAAAGGCGAAAAGCTTGCAATGAGCGAGTCAGCCCAGCCCAGCCCCAGCCGGCCGCCCGGCCAACGCAAGGCAAAACGTATGCCTCGATGACAAACACGGTGAGAGGGGGAGAGAGAGAGAGAGAAGGAGCAGAAGGAGCCAGTGCCTCTCTCCCTACCCCCAGCCAACCCACACAAGCACACTCATGCCCGCATCAGCCGAATTGACGTCCTAGCGGTGTGCGCGGGAATATGCGGAACTACTGCTCCTCGCCGCCAGACTAGCCTGGCGGATGCACAACCTTAAGTATAAACTGATTAATGATGATAATCATATTGCTGAGGGTGATGAGGATTGAAATTGGGTGAGAAAGTGTGAATCGCAATAGCCGATTGTCTCTATGTTGCAGTCTTTCCAGGATAATACGAATTAAAATTTCGAATATAAAAACTTATTTGTACGAGCACTCAATTCAATTGGTTTATAAAATTTCAACGTTAATATTTAGCTCCTTATTTTGTCTGGTATTAATTTAATTTATGCAACATTCTAAAAAAACGTTATCGTTAGAAAGCATAACGATATAGAGAATATATAACGTTGACTCAACATTTAGGTTATTGTAACATATAAAACGTGCTCAGTTTATTATTTCGATTTTGACAGCACGCACATTGAAAAATAGTAGTTTTTTCCTGTGGCGGTTCGAATTCAAGGCCATGATACTTCTAATACTGTATCATTTTATTTTATTTAGCGTTTTTATTTAATTAAGTTTAATTGAATTACTCAACTGTTCATCCAACGATATTTATTTGGCTTTTAAAGGTGGCGGATAGCTCTCCCCGCCTTAGAAAGACCAATCCATTTTGGATTTCTAGATAGTTGAATCTTTTCGAACCACATGAAACGGCATTATCACATAGCTAGTAGCCATTTATGAATGGTGAGGATGGAACCTAGGACCTTTTGGACCAAAGTCATCGTTCTAATATTTCATCAGGCTGCTCCTGGTCGTTAATTCAATTAAATAGATTCAAACTGCATTAATAGACATTATAAGCTGACAAAACAAAGTAGGTTGTCTAAGTGCATTACAACCTATCACATTCCGAGGGCAAAGCTCAGGGTATAACGACACGAACAAAGTGAGTTTACTTTGCCTCATGAGTTTTTAAGAAAATGAATTTATACGAAATAAGTTTCTTTTAGCGAATTTCCCCTATAGGGAAGAAGCTATTAGGTGGCATGGTAAAACTTAAGCCCGAGACCATGATAAATTTTTGTTTTGAGGTCCTCAGATGCCAAACACACTATTCGTTCAAATTTATATATATGTATATATAAATATATATATCGGTTACTTTGAAAACTTTTGAAAGAAACGCCCGATTTTGATGGAATTTGTCACAAATGTGGAGAGTAACATTTAGGACGTTAATTTCGAAAACCAGACCGATCAGACTATGGCAAGAGGGTTTTATGGGGGTTTAAAATCTTCCAAAAATACGTTTTTTTGAATTTTTTCCCCTAAAATTTTAAAAACACTCAATTTTGATTTTATCCATTTTATAGACCTTAAAAAGCAAATAATTTCGTATTTTTAATCATTAACCTAGGTTAAGTGGTTGTAGAGAAAAGTCAAAAACGCATCCATAAAATTTATTTCGTTAATCTTATGGGAATACGGATTTTAGATTTTTCTCAGATAGTTTTACTAAAAACTTCACATTTCTTTTTACCAACATGTTAAGCTCTACGTCCAACAGTTGCAGAGATATTCAAAGTGTTAAACACAGAGTTATCCTTTTGGAGAATAAATCAAATTTGATATCTTGATTGTTTATGATTGTATATTGAGTAAACTTGGTATGTGGCTTCAACTAGTTGTGGTATTTGCATATTTGATATTTGCACCAAAAAAGTTTTTTATTGATTTTCCCCGTAGCAGCAAACCTGCACACTCGGGCCCCATGTTATTCATATGGAGAATAAGTTTTATATCTCCCTTAGTTATGCACCTAAATTGATAAAACTTGGTATGTAACTTCACCTGGTTGAGTTATATTGATAATTGCATTAAAACATATTTATTATCTTCCTCGTTGCAGCAAACCTGCGTACTCAGCCCTAATGTTATTCTTATGGAGAATAAATCAAATGCTATTGATGAATGTATTTTTGCGAATCATGGTAAGTATCTCTATTTAGTAGTGAAAATTCCAAGTACTTATACATGCATATGTAGTAGTTATATATGTAGTAGTTATATATGCATTGTAAATTAGCTGAGTAAGCAGGTTTGCTGCGGCGAGGGTATTTATGTGTTTTATCTTAATTATGTTATTACTGCATCTAATTCATACCCAAATAAATTAAATAGAATTCAAAACTAACATTATATTTATAAGTTACATAACTCATAGTAAACTGTAAAAAGTAACATAGGCTAATATTAAACATTAAGAACGAGAGATACACTAAATTGTGTATATCTATCAACCACGATCACAAGATGTGATCGCAGCTATAAACCCAGACATATACGTTTTATGCGAAGCAGAACAAGGACATTTACTGTTTTAGAGTTTATACCCTTTTTTAAATCGGTATACTTAACAGACATACAATTTTTAGCTATCACAAATTTAGGTATTGCAATTTAATTTATAAATTATGTTGGAGTTGACTATATAGAAATCCGAACTATCAAGCCCTAGCTTTGATTGAATTGAACCTGTAAAATATTAAGTAAATGATTACATAAATTAAAATCAGCATCCAAGGAAAATATGTGCTGAATTTTAATAATCCTTCTTCTATTCTGTGTTTAAAATTGGTTGTTGGTTATGGTGAGTTTATGTTGTTTAAGGTATTATTGCGGACAGTTTCCATCTCTGGTTATCAGTGATGGAAAATGTCCTCAATAATCCCTTAAACAGCCTTCTTCTAAGATCTCTACAGAACTACATAAAAATATCATTCAGTATGGCATTAAATGACTGCTACTAAATGGATTTAATATTTTTACTTTAATTTCTACACTTCATACTCCTTTAAATCGCAATGGTTAATACAGCCTGCATACAACTATATTTACAATTAAAGAAAATCTTCGCGGGATTTTATATGACAGAGACTATTTCATTCGAGCATTGCTTGTCAGCTCATCATTATTACTTTTATATTTTTGTTGAGTTTTACAATTTTTGTTTAGTTCACAGCAATTTCTCAGGTTTCAGATACAAAAATACAAAGAAATAGTATAATATTCATTTATACCTCTTCGTGAACACCACGAATGCATGACCTTAACCTACACTACATTTACAAGTGGCAAAATAAAACATAAGAATACAAATACAAAATCAACTTATATTATTTATGAAACTACCAACAACGATTATTATTGACATTAACTACCAAGCTTACTTCAGAATAGATTGTAAATCATTAAACCTTTCATTAGTTTTATGACAATTTTAAATTATTACCGTAACAAACTTTTGGATCTAGAGCAGTCCAATTAAGTAAATATTGCATATGAAAATGTCACAATAATATAAAACACTTCTTCAGTATTGTTTGGCAACTAAACTTTGTTTGTAATCCTAAATGTAGGTCCAATGTAATCCTTACAACTGACATCTTGTTCACTTACTAGATTGTAACACTTTCAAGATTGCAATACTAACTGATTATCACTTCAACTTAATTACATCGCCCTACTCATGTTTACTGTATTCTAAAATGTTTATTGTTTGGAAACTTGTAGCCTGTTGCCTAAATTTACAAGACACTATTTCAATTAATATTAAAAGTTGTTTTGCTATAAAAGTAATTAGTTCAAATTAACAGTTAAATTAAGTACTGTATTTTTAACAGATAAACAACATATTTCGGTATTCTTTTCTATTCTATAGTCCTAGTACCTTTAGAGTGCCCTCACTTCTCATCAACTTTATATAGAGAAGATTAAATTTTGCTAAACGAAACCGTACCTAACCACTTTAAACACATTCAAAGCATAAAGTGAAATTATTTATTGTTATAATGAACCCCAACCAGCCACCCAGTGTGTATTCCGTCGAGGGTTCTCGTGGCATCACATGCGGTTGGTATGGTGTCATGCTGGTGGTTTCCCAGCAACCCTGACCCCTGTTGCGTTATAATTTAACCTCTATGTGTAATTTTATCACATTATAAAAATAAATACTTGAGTTTATGGAAATTATTCTGTACACAATCAACACTACTCTTTAATGCACACACAAGATAATTACCACAATATTTTGAAAGATATCCTCGGGATGGGAGTAAAACGTCACCTACCCCCTTTTTCTGGTTCGGATTTTGAAATATTTTAAGGAGCTATTCTTAAAAAAATCCTTTTGGCTATCATCACGAAAAGAGGTTTTACTTTACGGATGCTTAAATGGTTGCTTTATTTATCAATTTTATTTAATACGGGTTTTCTATGTAACCTTGTACATTTTGTGTTTTTAAAGCCTTTACAATTTTAGGAAGGTGGATGGTTTCTCAGACCGAATTTGAAATCAGTTCATTATTTTACGCTACTTATGTGAATAACAACTTCATAAAAATAAACAAAAATTAAATGTATGCAGTTACAATCACTCACTACACTTTAAATGCTCACTTTTCCAGTTATCTTTCTTTGTTTCCTTGTAGTTGAATGTTCTTTTTATCAACACACTTTTAAACAGTATTTTACTTATTGATTATCAAATAAATTTTACCCAAGAAAAAGCGTTTGTTGTGTTTATACTGTGAAAAATATATGTACTTGGAAATACTCCGGTAGTATTACAAAACACTTAGTCCATCTGATAGAAGTTCTCCGACTCTTCTGTCGATCCATTATCTGAAGTGGTGTTACGCCTGGGAATGACGTTTACTGAGGGTTGTCGGTAGCAATAAAAACGTTTAATGTTTCTCTAGAACTGAGCAACGAGGTGTCATATCAGATTCAAAAAGCGATAGTTTATGCTAAAATGAAACAAATTATAATTCACCCTAGCCTCTGGATTGCTTGGATTTATATATTACTGTCTTACCTCAGCAATCTTATTTCTTAGGATTGCTAAAGTAAGACGGTATATAAATAACAAAACAAAATATTTTAATGCATTTTATATTTATTTACACTTTAAAATTATGAATCTACAATTACATTATGAATAAAACAGTTGTGTTTTCCAATAATGGAGATTTAAAAATCGCGCGGTCCTTAAAATTGAAAAAGGAGAAATTAGAAAGTAGAACCTTTAATTTTTATGTTAAAAAAGCCTTACACAAGTATTGTAACATTATCCCGTAACTAGCTGATGGCTCGTTCTCCGCACGGGGTTCTTTCAGTTATTTATTCAGTTATTTAAGATAGTTAAACCGTTTACTGTTAGCTTAAGAATATTATTATGGATATCTACATATACTGAGGAGCTATGACCTAATGACGTATATATGAATAAATTGAAATAGCCTAAGTCTTGTCCACAATTATACATACCAATATGAAAAAGGTATGATAAATTTCGTAAACCCATTTTCTTCCGTGATAAGTGAACTAAATCTGGCCCTACAAGTGCAACAGGCAGGTATACATTAAAAAAAGATTTCGACTTCTCTGATGTATGAAATAGCAATGTAACTCGCAAGTTCGAGATTGTAAGAGATATATACAAACTCTAAATGTATTAGATATATATATATAATATCTAGAAATTAGCAAATTATTGTAAAATTAGCTTTAAAATCGTGCAGTATAATCTATATTTGATAAAAGTTCAATTATACTGATTTTTAGTTTCAACTCAAGGATATAAATCATCATCAAACGATACGTTCAACCCACTGGTGATGAGTCCCAGAGAGTATTCCATTGCCATTCTATTAGTGTTTTTATTATTTACATTATACCTAAAAATATATAAATTAATTGTTCTTCCATATGATTTACATTGAAAGTTTGAAAACCTGTGGATTTGTGGAATGTATCCCTGAGTCGATGTAAATTGTAAGGAATTTCTGCAAATCTACATGATAATACCTCGCTAACGGTATGCTTGAATATCTCATATGTCGCACACACGCTGAGTAAGGCGGGCGCATTTTTTGTGCTTGCCTATTAAAATTATGATTTGATTAAACATCATAAATGTATAGCTCATTTTATTATTGATATTGACTTGATCTATGTTAAAATGATATGGCGATTGCGATGCTATATGTCTATTAACTAAATTTTGTCTGTTTGTCTATAATTTATTTGCGTATTTTCTCGTGTAACAGGTTTCCCGTTGTTTAAGAAGGTTTAACTAACTGAGTTAAGACATTTTCATACTAAGCATTTGTTTATTACGTTTTTACCAAGTCTCTATTTTGTGACGACAATTATTAAGCTGTTTTCCTTTAGACAGATTGCAAAACTTATATTAAATTGTATAAGAAAAGAAATAGTCTATTACATTTTATGTTAGTAGAAATAGTCTAAAATGAATCTAAAATACCATTCATTATAGTTTATTTTATTTGTTTACTACAGAGGCTATTTAAATGTCTAACAGCGATTAGAGAATAAACATAGTATATCAAAATATAGTTTTGCTTTCAAAATATGTATAATCGTCTTTTGATTTTTTCTTTTATGATTTTGCAGAAACTAAAAGAAAAATTATTCCTCCTGAATTGACCCAAAAAAGAACATGAACACTGTAGTATGTAATTTTGGAGATTTCTCGAAATATTATAGATGTTCAAAGACCAATTTTCTGTTTAGTATTTACGTGTCTTCCGCCTACGAATAAAATGGGTTTGTATATGGTAAAGATTTGATTACAATATTAACTGAAGCAAGCAGTTTCCTGGTATTTATGTTTTGTATTCCCAACACTAAACCCACCCAGAGTGTTCCGTCATAAACCAAGAAACGCTGGAGTAGCATTGCTGTTCAGTGGGATAGAATGGAAACATTATATTCCGTGACATTTCACAAATATTCAAGGCTTTCGTGTAAGAGAACCTAAGCGATATATTCCTCATATATATTCCTCATTTAAAAAATATAATAATGAGGGTTAGTAATGTTCTTGTTCCGTGTATACACTTCTCACTTTATAGATATATATTTTAAATATCATTAGTCTACCTTGACAACAAACTCTCTCAGTCATTGGTGTTTGATATATAATGTATACACTACAAGTAAGTGGCAATATACCCTCCAGCCTAGTCAAAGTCAAAGTTCTTTATTTGCCAAATAAAATATCACAATTCATGGGAAAGTGTCACACAGAATACACAGAACATATCTAAAACTAAATACCATAGCATTTTATAATTAAAACAACTTTATAATAAAAAAATAAAAATAAAACATATGCTTTTTAATCTTTCTTCTCTTCTAAATAATTTTTTATAAGGTAATATTCCTTCCCTGCAACAACTTTTTCAGACTTCCCTTAAAAACGTTGATATTTTCCTCATTTTATGTGAGAAGGAAGGGCATTACAAAGAGTTATGCAAGACCGTTGCATTTGATTTTCAGAGAATGTTGTATGGTGGGGAGGTGGTTGGATTTTATTTCTATTTCGTAAATTAGTTCGTATTTGGTAAATTGGAATGGTTGACAGATAAATGAGATGTAAAAATGTAGCTATTGCGTTTAAAAAATGTTAAACTCTCTAGGATGTAGATACATGGAAAAGCCAGCAAGTTGTTGGACTTGAAATTTGATTTACAGGAGTATTTATAGGATTTAAGGCCAAGAATAACTTTCAATGCTTTCTTCTGCAGGACAAAGATAGAAAGGGTTTTAATGCTCTCAGATCCCCAGGCAGGAACACAATATGATAGATAAGGATACAGGCAGCCATAGTATGCTCACAAAAGAACGTCAATACCAGTAAAAAAGCCAGTCTGCGTAGAACAAAAATTCCGTAGCTCAACTTTTTAATCACTTCGTCGATATGAGCTGAAAAATTTAATTTTTCATCGATGATTAAACCCAGATAATTAACTTCTTGGGACGGACTTATTTCATCTTCGCCAATTATAATGTTAAGAGATGGCGATGAATTAGTGACATTTCGCAAGTGGAAGTGTAAACCTTTCGTTTTCAGGGTGTTAATGCATAGTGAATTATTGGTCAGCCATTGAAAAAGTGAACTGCCCTGTAAAAATGTACTCATTTCGAGTGTCTCACGATCAGGGGCAGGTACTACAAGAGACGTGACGTTGGCAAAAATGCATAAAGGCAAAAGGCTTCTGCCAAACTATTCAATGCAGGGGGGTATAGAGTTAAGCTCTCAAATTACCTCATAAACCCTGGAATTGAAGGTAATGTATATTTTTTTCACGATAAATTTTTTACGCATTTTGAAGTGATTTACCTTTACAAGCTTTTCCAGGTAGGAGAATAACTCTTTTAAATAACCATAAATAATACTTTGGACATAATCCTTCAACCCCCCCCCCCCCAACAAAATTCTTATTTTCCTAATTTAGATTAACGTTTTAACGCGGAAGCCTAGTGCAGATTTATTTATAGGGATGATGTAATGTTTCTTTTAAGGTCGGGTTTGCAGCAATGTGTACTGAAAAGTACTACTTCTAAATTAACATATACAAATTTTGCCATTGCTGATATCTTCAAGCATTCATGTGACTGTGAGTGACTTCCATAAATACAAGTCTTTCATTTCACAGCATATAAGGGTAACACATTTTATGTTTAAGGTGTTACTGAAATGTGGTAACTGCCCCATACCCAACCTTAGAAATTGAAATTATGACGGGAGTAATATAATATTAAACCTTATAAAATTGATATCAAATTCAAACTTGAACTCGCCACTTTTTACGACTTACTTGTCAGCATTAAGTCCGATTAGTGCGATTTTATTTTACTAAAGAGACCTTTTATTATAATGTGACGTTAATTTATACAAAGGGTATTCTTTTAAGTTCCCTAAGGTGGTGGAAAATGGTCAATTGCTCCAAAAAGGTCTATTACTCATGCTGCATTATTTTCGTAAACAAAGTTGTATTGATTTTACTTGTAACGAAAAGGTGTCACGTGACGTAACTCTTTTCCCTTATATAAAATTTTAGAATCTTAGGTTTTTCTACCTGGAGTACAAGCTTAGCTCAAAAAGGTCTTCATTTTACATTTGAATTAATACCAATAATTTATCTTGTAAGTGTTTTAAGTCTCTTGATTACAATGTGCGTCCACTCAGACATTTCAATAAACAAAATCCTACTGGAGAAAGAAAACATTAAATTGTTATTCTTAAAACTAAGAGCTTCAGTAGTAAAAAATATGTGTTGTAATAAAAAATACTCTAAAAGACAACAGAAAATCTACACATATGTCTCTAATATCCTCTAAACAGCCCTTATATTGCATCGGAATAGCAACAATGCTTGTTTTGTATAGTATTGAATAACCGCATATCTTGAGGGGATAAAGCGTCTCTTTAATGTAAACCTAGAGAACAAGTCTTGCTGCTGGCTCTAATCCACAATAAGCTCTGAAGGTGGTATTAGGGGATTCAACCTGTGAGTTTATTCAAGAAACATCATTTTTATATGCAAATGCTTCGAATCTTTAGAACCGTGTGAATTATGATTTATAGTTCAATTATCATGTTGGATAACAAATTTTGTTGGAATGTTGTATATTATAATTGTTAAAAGACATTTAAAATCATCTAATTTTTTTAGCATATTTAATGTTGGTTAGAAGTGGTAAAACTGTAAACAGGGAAGAAAATCCGAGGATGCTACAATGTCCCATATTTAAAATATAACTTCTTATAATAGACTTTTTATAAAACTATATTCATTTTTGAAAAATTTATATATTTATAGGCAGGTATATGTATACTTGCAGTTTATGTGATACTGAATGTACAGATAAGAAGGTTACGGTTTGATGTAAAAACTAAACACCGATGCAGCCTCATTGGCAATACCATAGTTGGTGTGCAATGAGGTGGTGTGTAATTAATTGAAAAAACCAGGATAAGAGACAAGTAAATCATTAAAATGAATATTTCCTCTTCGAAAATTGGGTACTTGTGTAGTATACGGAGTACACCTCTATTGAACGTTTTTATTTGGTATTTTTTCGATGTATCGGTGTTTGTTTTTTTTTGCATATCGATAAAATAATAACACAGTTTAGCTAGTTATTTCTTTTGACATTTGTTCTAGTGTATGTAAATATCATTCATATATCCAGTATTTTTGCGTTTGTTTGTGATCTAAAAGTAATATTTCAATATTTTAATGTGGCCTAGTTCTTGACACATTTTTCACTGATATAATACACAGATTCTTTTTAACAAATAGGGCTATGAGTAGTATTTTTTCTATATTAAAAGTTTTTTTAAAATTTAAAACGATTTTCGAGTAAAGATGCCTACGTTTTCTTTTTTCTTGATTTAATGGCATTTTATTTTAATTCCACGTTTTAACGATATAAACTTTTGAGTACTTTATATAAAATAATATAACGTTAGAATAATTAATTGACAAACCAGGATAAGAGACATGTAAAACAGTAAAATAAATATTTCCTCTTCGAAAATTGGGTTCTTGTGTTGTATACGAAGTACACCTCTATTGAACGTTTTTATTCGGTATTTTTTCGATATATCGGTGTTTTTTGTTTTTTTTTTGCATATCGATAAAAGTTAAAGAATCAGTATATAAAAATACTTTTGCCGTGAAGGTAATCGCTTTTAGGGTAAGAAATGAAGCAAGCAATAACATCTAATATTATAATCAATACTGACTATTAAAACAATGAACATTTGTTAAGTGATATGGAAGATATGGAACAAGAACAAAAATGGCATTAGAAGCAATTGTAAAATTCACGGATGTCATTTAAAGGTGAATCAAATAGGTTTTATGATTGTAATTCTGACTGTGTCACTGATATGTGGCACATGAATTCAGCGAAGTATGATCCCAAAAAAATGCTGACGGGCAGTTCTTCTTTGCTTTTTGTTCAGCCATTTGGCTGATCCCCACATTCGCTCTACTTGTTCAGTATTGGCCCCGGTGGTAGGTTCTATAAAATTGCACCTGTGAATATAATAATTACCTAAGTTAAAATAATTCGGTCATTATATAGCTTCGATGTTTGTTATCTATATATCGAAAAATTAACGAATAAAAACGTTCAATAGAGTTACTCCGTATACTACACAAGTACCAAAAATGGTATCAAGTCTGAATCAAAGTCGCAGAACTACTATGGTTGTCTGTATTTCACATTAAATATTCTTTGAAAAGGGGGATAGGGTTTTGAAAATTGGGTTCGATTCCTTATTTTCTAAGGCTTGGAAGAATATAGAACCCAGAATAAATAATTAGTTTTGTTGATAATTATCAAACTTTAATGCTTAAAAAATATACAAAATATATAACTAGACAGCATTGTATTATTCTGAGAATTAAATTTAATTCTAGCAACTTCTAGCAATTCTACCAAGTTTATTTTATTGTTAAGTTAAGTAAACAATTATTTATTGCAGTATAGCCATAACAATATCATAATAATAAAATACCCCCTGTTGCAGCAAACCTGCGTACTCAGCAAATTTCCAATGAATAATATATGTCTTAATACCACATAAAGCCGAATACCAAGTTTTATTAAAATATATTCACAAATAAGCAATATATACAATTTTAATTAATCTCCATAAGAATAACATTGGGGATGATTTCGTAGGTTTGCTGAAACAAGGAACACAAACCATTGGTATTTATGCAAATATAAATAGAATTAAACTAGGTGAAGCAACATACCAAGTTTCAACAATATTCATTCATAAAAATATAAGCGATATATAACATTTTAAGAGATATACAATTTGTCTTTATCTTCATAAGAACATTAGACAACGTACTGTGTTTAGCACTTTCAATATCTCACTAACAAATTGACATAGAGAAATGGTCCGAATACCAAATTGATTGTTTTTTTCAGCTGAACTCAATGGTACAAATTAAAAAATGTTTAGATAAAAATTACATGTGAAAACCCTTTTTGGGGTACAAACCCCTACTTCTGATGGTGCGATTCGTCTGGTTTTTGAACTCGTTTAAATAAATGGTACTTTATACATTTGTGCCAAATTTCTTTAAGATCAGACCTTTTTCACGAGAGTTATATTATATATATACATAGAGAGAGAGAGAGAGAGAGAGAGAGAGAGAGACATATATATATTTATATACATATATAAAAATTTGAACGAATGGTGTTTTGGCATCTGGGGACCTCGAAATGAAAAGTTATAATGAACTTGTGCTTAAGTCTTACCATGCCACCTACGATAACAGCTTCTTCCCTATAGGGGAAATTCGCTAACAGAGGTAAAATACCGAAAGAGTAAGTAAGTCGATGGAAAGGGAAAAATACCCCCGTTGCAGCAAACCTGCATACTCAGCGAATTTCAAATTGTGTTTTACTACGTCATAAAGCCACATACCAACTTTCATCAAAGCATATTCATAAAAATGCGTGGTATGGCATTCTATTTATTCTCCATAAAATCGTTAGGATAGAGTATGCAGGCTTTCTGCATCAAGGACCACAAAATTCAGGTTTTTATTTAAATATCAATGGATCAACACTAGATGAAGCAACACTTCAAGTTTTACCAGTTTGTGTTCATAAACAAGCAAGATATCACATATTTATTATTCTCCATAAGAATAACATTACAGCTGCTGAGTACACAGGTTTGCTGCCATAGGGACCACAAAAAAATGGGTTTTATATGCAAATATCGGTAACTATACCAGTTTTGAGTCTGAAGTTAGGTACAGCAAATGAAGTGGTCGTTACATATGGTATGTCTTTTGGCTGTCCATTATTACAAACTTCCTTTTCACCTTTGGTCCCTGCATTTGCAGTGGCTAGGGACAGAATCTCCGGGTTTGGTCCCCAACCTGTCAACCTGAGAATGGATGGTACCTGGCTGTTGTACATGGATACGCTGTCAGTTGAGTTGACCAGTTGGAGGGTAGAATGAGGGTCCCCTGTTAGAGCCTCTTCCCAGCTGTCACAGGGGCACGGGAGTTGGCTCTCTGAAGGGTCGATTTGGCTGCCGTCCCATCCCACCCTTTCCTTTCCTGATACATCCTATCCTTCTGGTAACCTTCGCAATATTCCCGCTTGTGGAAGATGTGCCTACCAGCTTTGCTGGGGTTTCCTAATCCGCAACAATGATGATGATGAATATCAGTAAACCCCAACAATATAAAGCCACATACCAAGTTTCATTAATATATGTTCATTAATAAGCGAGATATAAAATTTTACTTAATCTCCATATGATTAACATCGGAAAACGTACTGTGTTTAGCACTTTCTATATCAAAGTACCAAATTGTTTATTTTTTTAAGCTGAATTCAATGGTAAAAATCAAAATTTGATTTAAATATAAATTACATGTAAAACCCTAAAATACACCCGTCGCAGCAAACCTGCATACTCAGCGAATTTCCAATGAATAAAATAATACATTAAAACACTTAACAGGATTCGTAAGAAATATATTCACAAACAAGCGATATTTAATATATTAATTATTCCCCATAAGAATAACATTGGGGATGAGTACACAGGTTTGCTGCAACAAGGAACACAAAATAATGGGTTTTGATGCAAATATCAATAGAACTTATCTTAGTGAAGTCACATACCAAGTTTCATCCATATACATTCATAAATAAGCGATATATAACATTTTACTTATTTTCCATAAGAATAACATGGGGACCAGGTACCTAGGTTTGCTGCTACAGGAACCATAGGCGAAACCTTTTTTGTGGAAGCAACCATGAACCACAAGCATATGAAGCCATATACCAAATTTCGTCAGTTTATGTTCATAAATAAGCAAGATATACAATTTTTCTTTTTCTCCATAAGAATAACATTAGTACTTTGTTTAGCACTTTCAACCCATCAACCCATTTAAACCCATTTTTGGGGTACAAAACCCCCCAAAAAACCCCTTTCGGATAGTGATATTCGTCTGGTTTTCGAACTCGTTCAAATAAATGGGGCTTTACACATTTGTACCAAATTTCATTAAGATCGGACTTTTTTTACGAGAGTTATCGTGCTTACGGACATATATATATAATTGACATAAATTTGAACGAATGGTGTTTTTGGCATCTGGGGACCTTAAAATGAAAAGTTATCATGGTCTCGGGCTTAAGTCTTAAAATGAGACCTATGGTAATAGCTTCTTCCCTATAGGGGAAATTCGCTAAAAGACATTTTTGGCCTACAAAACCCCCAAAAACCCCCTTTCAGATGTTGATATTCGTCTGGTTTTTGAACTTGTTCAAATAAATGGTACTGTACACATTTGTACCGAATTTTATTTAGATCGCACCTTTTTCCAATATTTATAGTGCTTACGGACACATATATATATATATATATATACATATATACAAATTTTGACGAATGGTATTTTTGGCATCTGGGGACCTCAAAACGAAAAGTTATCATGGTCTCGGGCTTAAGTCTTACCGTGAGACCTTCGGTAATAGCTTCTTCCCCAAAGGAGAAATTCTCTAATAAAATAAACCCTGGTGTCAAAGTTGTATTCATTTTATAGTTAATATTGTCCCCTCAAAAAGTTTGGGATGCGATAATCTAAAGTGACGGTTTTAATCAACCAGCTTCCTTTTCATAATTAGGTAATTCAAGTTTTAATTAACTGTCTTTAAACTTTAAATAGAGACATGAGCGCCACTTCTGATATTAATCGTGCTATTATTAAATTAATTTTATCGTAATAAGTGGTGTAAGTTGTAATGTTTTATCCTTATGTATATTCTGTGATTATTATTTATTGTACAACGTATACTATGGGATAACCTTCTCTTATATAAACTGATATACCTTACCTAATTGCTATTTGAATTGTGTGTGTGTGATTTATGGAATAATATTTCTGTTCTTACACTTGAACAAGGCTTGGATGAATAGCTTCCAAAGCTAACTTTAATAAACAATAAACAATAAAGTAGCCTTAATTTTAAGCCATGATTGTTACTACATGCATTTGATTAAGACAATATATGCTAATTATTGGGAGATTCGTCACATTTTGAACAGTTAGCAGTATTAGTCTAAGACCTGGATAGTACAGGAAACGGTAAATATCTCAGTAAAATTTATAATTTGAAAAGAGTGAACAGATTTGTATTCAAAGGATTTTAATTTGTTTCCGTTTTTCATTAAAAAAATGGGACAACCCAATCTATTTCATTGTCATGATGTTTCATCTTTCTTACCATTGTTTCCACATTACGTTATTATTTGCATATTTAACTATACATCGAATAAATAGCCTATAATAGTTTTATATGTTACGCCTGCAATCGATTAAATACGCATTATATTCTCCAAAATTATTGATTTATATGTAATATATCAGATTATTCTTCAATGACAGCGAATGCAGTGTGAGTCGTTCGCATAGAGGTCAAGGCGACGGACTTCAATACGACAGCTATTGTGGGTTCAAATCCCACTCCTGGCTAGAAAATTTTGTCAATACTGTAATACTAGTCGTTCTGCTCTTATCCTTCAATTATTGGGCGTTCTACGCACAAGTCTCTAGAGTGTGTGGAAGGGCAAAGAAAGGCAAAAACAGGCTGCAAACTTCTTCTTTAAACAAACAACAAACTCACGTTTAGTTGCATGTGTAACATAACATCACTATTTTCTAAGGTATAGTTCTAGGGTATTCAAGATTCTTTTGTTAAAAAAACTAATATAAAAACAAAATCATTTTTTTAAATGTAACAAAAGTGGTGTGAGATAAATAAGCAATTAAACCTTAAATTCAGAGATGTATGTTTTTTTTGCATATTAACGGTTAAACGAAAAATGGCGACAAGTTACACCCAGAAGTTTATTTTAATATTGTATATGTGGGGTTATTTATGAGGAGCTTCAATGTTGGTTATGTTGCATGTGGTAAAACTAATGGACAGTTATGGCTAAGAACTTAACAGACTAAACAGAATCATTGTCTGCTGTATAAACATTGAATTTCTATTTAGCTGGGGTGAAGCCGTCGGAGAATTAGAATGTTTTCTGAATTTTGTTTGTTTTTTTCTGATTTTTTTCTGAAAATTGTTTTCTGAATTAACGAACGAAAGTTCATTTTATTTATTTATTTATTTATTGGTAAGTATCTTAATTGTCATAATTAAACTATGGTTAAGACTACAGAGAATTAACAGAGTATGTAATGCTAATAATAAATGATAGAATTTTGATTATTTAAATCCTTGAATCTTACAAAATAATATTCATCCAATCTTGAAACACAACATTTTGATTTTAAATTTATATTATATTTTCATTGTTGTTTTCATTTAAAAAATCTTCAATTTTGTATGGACATTTAACGACATTTAACGATAAGGTATTGCTTTAATTCATTTTTGAATTGTCTTATGGTATTTAAAGATTTTATTTCTGAAGGAATTTTGTTGTAGATTTTGATTGATATGTAGTCTGAGCATCTTTGTCGGAATGTTGAATTTGGATGTGGCAAGTCTATATGGTTGATATTTCTCGTGTTATAATTATGAATTTGTCTTCTGAAGGAAAATTTATCAAGGTTCAAATGTACAAAACTTGCTGCTTGTAATATAAAAATTGACGATAATTTAACATTTTAACATGATACAACGCTCAAGTTTTTTACGGTGAATTTTTAGTTCAAACTTGTTTTTAAATAATCATGTTTAATGTAAATTTGTATAAATAGTCTTTGGTATTTTTTCGACTATTTTTTAAGCAATTACAGTGAGGAGTACATTACTGTATTATTTTGTGTATCAGTAAAATCTTTGGACAAGAAGAATTGTGACGAGTCATATATTTACATCAAATCTGCTTTGTTAACCCAATGAACACCTAAATAATAATGAAGGTTTTCTATTCTATGATCAGTAGCGAACATTAGAATCCCGAAACCCCCCACATGTATTGTTTTACTTAGGCTTTAAGGACGAAAGATTAAAGACAAATTTACACAAATAAATACGGAAAAGAGTACACACACATCAGATTCCATCAGCTCGGCACATTTTCCATATCACTAAAATATCGGCTAACTAGCGCAAAATGTGCGCTTACAAAGGATAGCTGTACTGAACTTACTAGAAAAAATAAATCCTATAAACCATTTCAATAGGTGATTTATTTGGGTATTTAAATATGTTTAAACCCTCTGATAGGCCAAAATGTGTTTGTATTCAGGATTACAAAGACATTTTGAGTGTTGTTAAATTAAATGTTAATGAAGATCACTTGCATTGGCATTTAAAACTTGTTTGGTTATAGTTCTTTATGGAAGTAAACTTATGGTTTAAACGCAATAGTACGTACACTAAAGAGTCATTTTAGAGGTGGGTATACAAATGTACTGTGTGTAGTACTTCTCAGTAGATAAACCATTTATTAGTCCATCAGGGGCCTGTTTCATAAAAGTTACTAGACTAGTATTACTAGTCCACAGACTAGTATTATCAGTGAATTGTATACAAGTGTACGTTTCATAAACTTACAAGAGTTACCAGTGTAGGTACTAATATTACTAGTAGTATTTACCAGTGTAGAATATATTCTTTTTCACAAACCTTTACACTTGTATTTTAGACTAGTAAATACCAGTGAACTTCTACCAACCCCTCTACATAAGCATTAGTTAGCCAACTACTATCTTTAGTAAGAAGATTGCTGAAAAAATAGTTTTTTTTTAGTATTTTCTAGTTTTCTAAAGACAAACATTCATATTATTTCTGCTTAATAAAGTGGGTTTGAATTAAATTAGCAATTACTTTGAAATACTAATAATTATTTATTTTATATTGTGGACATAAAGTGATATTACTCATAATTGTTTCAATATTTAAAATAAATACGCAACTTTTAAACCAACAATGCATAACTATAAAAGGATGTAATCAAACAATACTTATGAAGTTTATTGAAATTGAATCATACCAACATACGGTATTATCAGTTTCAAGGCTACACAAGGCATCTTACTAACTTAACATTCATAATTAATTCATATTTGCCTTAAAATTCATACGATTTTGTGTCGACGTATTATTTTGCCGTAGCTCAAAGAGTGGTAGAACTCATATATCCACATGAAAACAACAACAAATACAAATACGATTTTTTTCGCGTGGCCAAACCAGCATAAGATGGACGGTGGGGCTCTTTTATAAAAAGCAACTTATAAAAGGAATTTTACATATCTAAGGAATTTTGTTTTCGGCCCCCTACGTCGTTATTTTTCAACCGATTTAGACACTCGATGTGTAAGTTTAAATTTGTTGTACTGCAGATTAACTGAGAAATTTGAAACGTAAACATTTCGCTTTAGTTTTTTAAATATTTACATTTAAAAGATAGAAAATTTTTTAATTTGCAATTTTATTTTAATGGGAGAATATTTATGAAGGAACTCGGCCTTATAGTTTGAGAATACCAGTTAACGTGTGGTCATGGAATTTGTACCAATTTGGAGCTTAAACATTCCGATACTCCCCTAAATTGTCAGATTTATCATTTTCTCCTTTTAATTAATAACTTTTCAAGAGTCAAGTAGAATAAAAATGACAAGAGTCAAATAAAAAAATAAAACAGTAATAAATATGTCTTAAAATTATATATTCTATACCGGTTAAAATCATCAAAATATTGTAGTATGCCTTTAAAATAGTTTGCCACTATATTTATAAAGGCGAAAAATCTAGAGAAATATTTTGTCTTGTCTTTTAACAAGCCGAAGGCTTTACACATCTGAAGAATCCTCTTCCATTCATTGGACTTATCCTGCTTCGATAATGTACTTGAAAATGCTCCAAACAATACGGCTTTTGAGTCTCTTATCATGGTTAATATTTGCACTTTCTTTTCTTTGCTCATTTTCAAAATTATTAAATATATCAATAACAACAACTAAGGACCCAGTTTTAGATTAAAACAATAATATACTAACCAAAAGCTGAGTGGATGCGTACGGTTCGAGAGGGCTACAGCTAATGAGCTCTAATTATTAAATATGGACGTTCGAAATAGTGTCATGGGAAATATCAACTCCTAAATTTGCTATATTCGTAATTGTTAAATAATATATTGCGGTCTTGTATATATGATTATTACTCTTACAGACAAAATTAATTATAAGTATGATTCAATTTTGATATTCGTTTGAATAAACAAAACGATCCTATTTAATTTAATCAAAAACCACAAATAGGGTTTATGCTGACTAAAAATTGTGATCACGTAACTTGTAAAAACCACTGATATTTAGTAGTAGTATAAAAACTTTTATGAAACAGAAAATATGAGGTCTTGTAAAATAAACACTAGTAAATACTAGACTTCTAAACTAGTATTTTTATGAAACAGGCCCCTGGTGGTATTCCATTTAGTATTCTTATTTACTCATCGCATGCTAAAGACAATCTTCATGAGTAAATATATTATTAAGTTCCTTCTGGTTCTTGCAAAACATATTCCACAAGAAAACTATCCACGAACATATTTAAAGTCCTAATATTCAGTCTCCAAACTTTAACTATTCTAACAACAAGTGGTGTTTTATAAAATCCAATAAACAACGTTCCCCAAAGTCTAAAATTGTTGCTAAAGAATGAAATTATCCGTTTAGGACTGCATAAAATAAAATATAAACGTATTTATAAAATAAAGGTAAAACACAATAATTTAATTTAAAACTAAGGACGCGCCCTACTTCGAGTTCTTAAGTAGACTATTGACTGAATTGCCTCGGGCGATCGCTACAAAGCTTCGGTTCGTTTAGTTTAAATCTTCGGGGTGTTTCGCGAAGACTTTTAAAGTTTTAAATAAAGTAATCTAAAGTAAATAGTATTTTAAAAAAGCATTTTCGTTAGATTGTTTAAAATACTTGCAATAATCGATTTATTTATTTATTTATTAGCACCATTTTAACTTGTTTAAATGCTTCCACCCTCTAAATGTCCTGTATTGACAATAACCTTAAAGGCCCAGTATTGTTAAAACATACAGTATATTAATTAATAATAAAACAATCTATATAAATAAAATTAAAGTTTTGTCTGCACATTGATTGGAATTACAAAATGTTTCCATATTTTTACGTTTCATACCATATGAAAGCAAAAACTCGAATTCTCTCAATTTCTGTCTGTCTGTTTCTCTGTCTGTCGGTGACGCTCAGGGCGGATTTTTGTTCGCTTTTCAAGGGAAAACGGGTGCACTGACAATGATGAAACTTTGTTTCTTTGATCTATACATTCGTGAGAAGGTTTTAGGTCACTTTAAACCGGCATACGCCTTCTTGGAAAAATATGGGCGGCCGCTCAAAAACGTGATCAGTGGCGTAGGTAGGGGAGGATCAGGGGGATACATCCCCCCTTGTAACTTGGAAAAATTAAAATTATATCCTCCTGAAATCAAGCTTATGCCTTTTGATTAAAAATAAATGCTGTTACTGAAAAACAAAAAATTATGTATGCAATATCTCCAAAATATCTTATTTATATATTATGATTGTACGCGTACAATAAATAATAGCAGATGAACTGATCCGGCACACGGACGGTATTTGCGCGCCACAAGTGGGACGTGAGCCACTGAACAGTCTACCCTCACCCCCTAGCAGCCAGTTCGTCAACTCGCACCTGACATTGATCTTGACATCAAGACGGTCTTAGTGATGTGCTTAAGTTACGGTTGAAATTTTAGATTTGTAAATTAATTAACTACAGGGAGCCATACATATTCATACTGATTTTCAGCGTTCTATAACCGCAAATATATGTAATAGTCAACGATATTTCCCGACGAAATAAAACCAAAGAATAACATATAATAGATCAAATCAAATCAGATCAAAACTTCCTTTATTCACAATTGTACATGCACAAGAATAGAGTCACAGTCATCACACTTATAAACTAAAATGTTTTGCATTTGAAAATTCTTCAATTGAGTAGAGTGACAAATTTTAGCGAATTTCCCCTATAGGGAAGAAGCTATTACCGTAGGTCTCATGGTAAGACTTAAGCCCGAGACCATGATAACTTTTTGTTTTGAGGTCCCCAGATGCCAAAAACACCATTCGTTAAAATTTTTATATATGTATATATATATATGTGTGTGTGTGTGTGTGTCCGTTAACACGATAACTTGAGTAAAAAACGTCCGATCTTGATGTAATTTGGCTCAGATGTGTAAAATGACATTCATGACTTTAAGTTCGAAAACCAGAAAAATCGGACCATGGGAAGGGGGGTTTATGGGGGTTTTAAATTTTCCAAAAATCAGTTTTTTGCATTTTTCACCCTACAATTTTTAAAAAACTTAATTTTGGTTTTGACCATGTTATAGAGCTTAAAAAAACAAATAATTTAGTATCTTGAATTATTAACCTAGGTTAAGTGGTTGCGGAGAAAATCAAAAAAAAACTGCTTATAAAATCTCCCATGTTAATCTTATGGGAAAAAGGTTTTTGGCTTTTCCTCAGTTTATTTTAATGTAAACTTCACATTTGCTTTTACCAATCTGTTCAGTTCCACAAAACCATCATTTTGGTGTTTAAATTGTGATTCTACGCCCAACCGTTGCAGAGATATTCGAAGTGCTAAACACAGTACGTTGTCCAATGTTATCCTTATGGAGAATAAATAAAATTTGATATCTCGATTATTTATGAATGTATGTTGATGAAACTTGGTATGTGGCTTCACGTAGTACTGGTATATTGATATTTGCACAAAAAACTGATTTTTTATTGATTATTCCCGTAGCAGCAAACTTGCATACTCAGCCCCCATGTTATTCTTATGGAGAATAAGTAAAATGTAATGACTCCCTTAATTATGAACATAAATTAATAAAACTTAGTATGTAGCTTCACTTGGTTGAGTTATATTTGATAATTATATAAAAACCCATTTTTCTGTTCCTTGTTGCAGCAAACCTGCTTTCTCAGCCCCCATGTTATTCTTATGGAGAATAGGCTAACTAGAATGTTATATAGCACTTATTTATGATTGAATATTGATGAAACTTAGTATGTGGCTTCGCCTAGTTAAATTTTATTTATATTTGCATAAAAACCAATTGCTTCTGTTCCTTGTTTCAGCAAACCTACGTACTCATTACCAATGTTATTCTTATAGAGAATAATTCAAATCGCTTATATGTGAATATATTTTTATGAAACTTGGTTTACGGCTTTACGTGGTATTAAGACATATATTATGCATTGGAAATTCGCTTAGTACGCAGGTTTGCTGCGACGGGGGTATTTAAGATATTCTTTAAGATTTTTGACAAACTTTGTATAAGTACGTTCATTTTGGATTTCTGTAGGAAATAAACTAATAAATTTTAAACCATTATACACAGTATTTTTTTATAAGATTCCAAGTTATGACTATTTTGCAGAGCGTACAGAGCCCCCCTAGTATTATATCTAGTATTATTTAGAGTAGATCTGATTCCTGGGAGATAATATTGTTTAGTATATTTAATAGTTTCAAAAATATAAATTGCATACACAGTCAAAATATTTAATTCAGAAAAATGGAACTTTACAGACTCATTCCACTTCAAATTCAACATAATTCGGATTATTTGTTTTTGTAACCTAAGAATTTTATCTAAATTAGTTTTTGTAGTACCTCCATAAATACTAATTCCATATAATATGTAGGAGTAAATAAAAGCAAAATAAACAAGCTTTAGAGCTAGAAAGTCACAAATGTATGACATTCTACGTAGTGCATATAAACCTGATGATATTTTTTTCACTAGATGTTGAATATGTTGATTCCAGCTTTAATTTTGGTCAATGAAAATACCTAAAAATTTGACATTATCTACAATATTTAGAGTTAGAGGTTAGAGTGAACAGAGAGATAAGGGTTTAGCTTATTTGGCAATCATTGCATGACGATGAAGTTGCAAACATAAATACATTTTCGTTCACAGATAGGATTTCAACACAAAATTTGCGTTATTCAACAGATTTTTGGGAACAATTTCAAAAAGGGAAGATTTTTAATTTTTCAAGGAAATTCCCCGGAGATTTTTATTTTAAATTTCGGTAATCTCTGGGGAAATCCGGTGACTTGGCAAATCTAGCGTATTACTTTCCAGTACTGATTACAACTGATACAAATACTTTTTAGTTCTGTTAAAAATACTGATTACTTTGTATCAATGGTTTATGTCTTGGATGTGTAGGCCTATCAATAATTATGAATGTAAGGGACACGTCAATGATGTCTTCAATTTTGTATACCGGTTTATCCGTGCTAGTGACGAGCACAGTTTTTTGTTTTGTATTCCCTAATGAGGTATCCCCCCCCCCCCAATGACAAAGGTCTATCTACGCCACTGACCGTGATTTCGTGCGATTTTGGACACGTTTTGTTCGCTTTTCATAGGGAAACGGGTGCACTGATTTCGATGAAACTTGTTTTCTATGTTCTATAAGTGCGTTGGAAGGTTTTAGGTTAATTGGATTTTTGGAAATCTTCTTAGGACTCTGCCCTACGGGGTTTTAAAGATCCTATGTTATTCTTATGGACAAAGTATTTATTTAAATTGAACCAGATGATGACTTAACAGTTATATCTATAACTTAAAATATTGTAAACGGCTGTTTATCATTATGGGAATAAAAAACCTACTTGAATGACATCTCTCATAATGGAAATAAAAAACTACTTGAATGGCAACTCAAACTCTTTTTTCGATAGGGGAGAGTAGGGGGACCCCCCCCGATCTTAATGACCCCCCTCCGATTTATATTTTTGCCCCACCCACCTCCCCGATATTTTTATTATTTTTTAGCGAATTTCCCCTATAGGGAAGAAGCTATTACCGCAGGTGGCATGGTAAGACTTAAGCCCGAGACCATGATAACTTTTCGTTTTGAGGTCCGCAGATGCCAAAAACACTATTCGTTCAAATTTATATATATGTATATATATATATGTGTGTGTGTGTGTGTGTGTGTGTGTGTGTGTGTGTGTGTGTGTGTGTGTGTGTGTGTGTGTGTGTGTCCGTTACCGCGATAACTTTTGAAAGAAACACCCAATTTTGATGAAATTCGGCACAAATGTGGAGAGTAGCGTTTGTGACTTTAAGTTCGAAAACCAGATCGATCGCACTATGGGAAGGGGGTTTTATGGGGGTTTTCAATTTTCCAAAAATCAGGTTTTTGCAAATTTGACCACGAAATGTTAAAAACACTCAATTTTGGCTATAGCCATTTTATAGAGCTTAACAAAACAAATAATTTAGTATGTTGAATCATTAACCTAGGTTAAGTGGTTGCGGAGAAAATCCAAAAAAGTGTTCCATGTTAATCTTATGGGAGAAAGGTTTTTACATTTTTCTCAGATAGTTTTACTGAAAACTTCACATTTCTGTTTATGAATGTGTTTAGCCCAACAAAACAATCATTTTGGTGTTTAAATTGTGATTCTACGTCCAACCGTTGCAGAGATATTCAAAGTGCTAAACACAGTACGTTGTCCAATATTATCCTTATGGAGAATAAATAAAATTCTATATCTCGATTATTTTTGAATGTATATTGTTGAAACTTGGTATGTTGCTTCAACTAGTTGTGTTATATTGATATTAGCACAAAAAACAAGTTTTTTGTTGATAGCCCCCGTAGCAGCAAACTTGCATACTCGGCCCCCATGTTATTCATATGGAGATTAAGTAAAGTTGTATATCTCCCTTAATTATGAACCTAAATTAATAAAACTTGGTATATAGCTTCACCTGGGTCAGTTATATTGATAATTCTAAAACAAACATATTACTTATCTTCCTCGTTGCAGCAAACCTGCGTCCTCAACCCTAATGTTATTCTTATGGAGAATAAATGAAATGCTATGTATCACTTATTTATGGACGTATTTTTGTGAAACTTGGTAAGTAGCTCTATGTAGTAGTGAGTCACATATATATGCATTGGAAATTCGCTGAGTACGCAGGTTTGCTGTGACGGGGGTATTTTAAATTTGAGACACCACGTGTCAGCATTACAGTTCCAGGAATTCTCGCCGACCTGAGCGCACGTGTCACTCCCTCCACCACCTTCCCCCATCACATTCTCCGACCACTACTCCATCAACACTCTACCATATCAGCTTATATCTAAACATACTTGAAATTTATTTTTTGATTTATTTGGACTTTACCTATCGCTTCTAGTGTTTAAAACTACACTACGTTTCGGGAGGTAAGGAAACTACTCTCGTTATCAAGTGAACCCTACTTACATCTAAATATCAAACTCTTACACCTAACTAACCTACATTTTTTTGGATTTTTTTGATTTTTCTTTTACATTCTAATTTACACTAACACAAAGATAACAAAAAATCAAATACAATACACTAACACAAAATTTATATACACACCTAACTAACCTACATTTTTTTAATATTTTCCTTTACAATTTAATTTGACTAACAGAAAGATCTTTCTGTTAGTCAAATTAAATTGTAAAGGAAAATATTAAAAAAATGTAGGTTAGTTAGGTGTGTATATAAATTTTGTCTTAGTGTATTGTATTTGATTTTTTGTTATCTTTGTGTTAGTGTAAATTAGAATGTAAAAGAAAAATCAAAAAAATCCAAAAAAATGTAGGTTAGTTAGGTGTAAGAGTTTGATATTTAGATGTAAGTAGGGTTCACTTGATAACGGGAGGAGTTTCCTTACCTCCCGAAACGTAGTGTAGTTTTAAACACTAGAAGCGATAGGTAAAGTCCAAATAAATCAAAAAATAAATTCAAATCCATCGCTATTATGAGTTTCAAAAATACTTGAAATGTATAAATATATGTTCATAATGGAAATAAAAAAACTACTTGAATGGCAACTCAAACTCATTTTCCAAAAGGCGGGATTAGGGGGTATTGGGGAACTCTGCACGCTCCCCCCCGATCTTAATGACCTCCTCGATTTATTATATTTGCCCCCCTCCCCCCCAGATTTTATTTTTCCCCCCTCCCCAATTTTATATTTTTGCCCCCTCCGATTTTATATTTATCCCCCTACCCCTCCCTGATTTTTGTTTGTTCTTCAGTTCTTTTATTTCTAAAAGCGAAAACTTTGAAGGTTAACAGTTTTATTTTAACTTAAAATCTCTTAAGAGATTAAGGTTAATGATATTAACAAAGTGTTACGTGTACCGATTTGGAGTCGCAAACCACACGCCGTTTACCACCCGACAGTGTTCCTCGACTTAGCAACAGTACCCGAACTATCTGCCAGTATATTTCGTTAACTTTGATTTAATTGTACATTAAACGTGTAAAATTTAATTTGAATATTGTAAAATCATATGGATTGTTATTTGCTTTAGTTAATCTACCATTTATATACAACCCGTACCAAGTACGGGTACACAGATAGTTTAATATTTATGATTTAAATTCATATTACTTTTTGATAGTGAAAAATGTGTTACTGATTTATACTATTGTTGAAAATTTTATAGTGAATTTTCTTTGGAGAAGTGAACTATTGGCATGACCAGCATGGTGAAACTTAAGCCCGGGACCACCATAGAAGTTCCTAATGTGACTCCTTGAACAAGTTTTCAGGGGTCGTCAAAAATTAGATATATTTATATATGTATATATATATGTGTGTGTGTGTGTGTGTGTGTGTGTGTGTGTGTGTGTGTGTGTGTGTGTGTGTGTGTGTGTGTGTGTGTGTGTGTTGGTGTATGTGCGTGTGTGTTTGTGCGTGTCTAACCCCCTATTTTGGTCATTTTCAATTTTCAAGTTTTGAGTTTTTGGGCCGAAAAAGGGTCCCAGAAGCCTCAAATGTAAAATAAATGCACATTAAATTAGAGGACTTAAAAAGCCAAAAATCTTAAGCCCTCCACCATCATTCTAGCACAAACAATTACCGAGTTAGTAAATAATATGTCAATTGACTATACACAGTACGTTGTCTTATGAGGATTTTACATTAGAAAAGGCTGTTATTCATACGTCTGTGTACTTTTATCATCCCAGTATCCCCACACCTACTTTCAGTCCAGACTGGAACTTCTCCTAACCTTATAATGCGTAACATTGTTTTCCCAGCATTGCAGGTAAACAGAACCAGGAGCATCAGAATAACCAAAAAAATAAATGTTTTCATATTTCTATAAAAATTGAAAAAGTCTATGTTTCATCACAGTTTTTGATTTTTAAGTTTTTATGTGGTAATTCACTTCCCTCACGTCATCGTGCTGTGTGCGAACTCGTGTTTTAATTTGAATCAGTCAGCATCATGATATGAGTTACACTTTCTAGCGAATTTTATATGATGTAGATCTAAAATTGCTTTATATCTTTTATTTGTTATACTAAGTAAGTGTTTTCGAAAGTAAAATGTGTTATGCCAATGCTAACTAAAAAACCTTATTTAAAATACTTCTTACACTTTAGACAATCAATGCTTGTGATATACATAAATTTATGAATTGTAATAACATATTTTATCCCTCCTATTGTATGAGGGAATAAATAATATATAAATTGGTTTTACGGCAAGGAATGTTTTGTGTGTGGTAATTACAAGTTTTAAAAGAATTTATCAATCTTAGCTCCATTGTAAAACATCCCTGTGTTTAAGTACCTTTTTAAATCTGTGGTTAAAGTATTTAAAAATGTAATACGAATTATAATTTATTGAGTGAAAACGTATTTCAGGAGTAAATAAATCTAAGACAATTTCATGGCGGATTGTTACATAAGTTTCATACCTATGGTAATCTAAATGAGGAAACTCAGGTCAACTAGTTAAACACATTTTATTATTAACTGATTTGTATAAGATCATTTACTTTATCCTGTCATTTGATTTTATCACTTTTAAGGAGCAATCCAGAGAAGGCTCTCCTTTTTGTACCTACTTTGCCGTCTTACCAAACTTTAATATGTATAAGGACTATTACTTTGAAAATTAAACAAATAAAACGAATCAGAACCCTTGATATACAAGATATTTAACTTTTAAAATTAGTTTAGTTTATTGTTTTAGAGTTTAGTTTTTCAAAGTAATATTTCTCCAATGTTTTTGCATCGACACTCAAACAAATATCATTCATAATACATTGATTAATAAATGCCTAATTATATTTATAAGCGAAACATTTCACCTTAGATATTTAGTAGTGTAACTTTGGGAGTTCTGGCCCATTTGATTGACAGCTTCCAGTCAAAAGACTTTTTGTGACATAGCTGTGACGTAGTTGGCTACGTAGTTGGTTATTAGTGACGTCATGTGAGTAAGGTTAGTTCAAGGTCATCCTGAGGATGTTATAAAAAAGAAATTCTGCACAGGTTTGATTCGATAGTTTTCATTCGATAAATATATCGAATTAAAACTATCAAATATTTCATTCGAAAACTATTTCGAATGAAACCGATCGAATGAAACCTGTGCAAGATTTATTTTTATTTATTTATTTACAATAATACGCATCGAATAAAAAAACATGTGCAAGGTAGTAGACTTAACTCTGTTTCTTTATTTACATTAATGTACACATAGGCAATGATTATCAGAGAACCGTCGATTCTGCGGTGGCCATTTCTTCTGTAGATGGGTAGGCTTCACATTCTCCACAATAATAATTTATTCTAGCCGCGGGTGGAAGTGATGATGGTTGCCACGATGACGTCTCCGATTCCGTAGAGCTGCTTACATTGAACGAGACGAGAGGTTCATAATCTCCAAAATTATATCTATTCCCCTGTGTCGGTGGATGTGTGGAAGTGTAGTTGCGGATTATCTCCAATGTTCTAGAGCTAAAAGAGTGTTTGTTGCAGAAATATCCATTTTTACTTTGTAGCCGTTTACAATCAAAACTTTTAACTCATCGGAAAGAAGTTTCAAATCATGAACTGTAGAAAGATGAACAGTATTGTAGTGGATACATTTAACTTTGAGAGCCATGATGTTACCTTGTGTACGGCTACTCGCGGAGTGAGCTTCCCCCATTTTCGCCTTCCTTTTATACACACCACCCCTCTACTTCTCTCTCCCCTCCACTTTTTTCACATTTACGATATGAATATTTTCATCACGTAACCAATTGGAGTTCTGCATATAATGCAAGGGTTATACATCAGTGCACAATCAGTGCATGTACAACAGTATCTACAAGGTAAAAATAGTAAATTTTTTCAGAGGATAAACATACTACACATACGTTTCCTTCGCTCTTATTTTCTTATGTTGGTGTTTCTGAAGTTTTAACAGGATGAGGTTTATATACTCTCCGATGGTTTTGTACAAACTCTCTACCTTTTTGAACTAACAGATAAGCACACCTGTTAAACCATGGTGTATGTTCTTCACATGGGGTTATCTGTCGCTTGCCAATCCTCCAATCCTCTTCCACAATTGTAACAAACAGTCTTATCATCTTGCCCCATGTAAAAGAAACCAGCATCTGCAAACTCCATTCAAGACTTGTATAGAAACAAGTATTTTAATGCTGCATCAAACGTGTCCAATCTAGATTGTAACTGTGCATATTTAGGAAATATCATTCTCCTCTTTACTACTATATGTTCCATTCTATTTTTGTAGGTTGTCCCAAGGCAAATGTCGGAGGTATACTGAGTTAGCGTAAGCGTTTAGGGCGGGTAACTATCCTACCCCCACCATAATGTTCCCCCACCAACTCATTGTCAGTCTGTATGAAAGTGATAATCCCTTAACCAATGCAGCGCATTTTATAATTTCTGAATCTAGGTCAAGGTCACCAAAGATTTTATAAAAAAGATAAAATATCAGTACTTCGAGTTAATACTGATATTTTACCCTTTTTATTTATTTTTTTACATAAAATACATTTCAAGTTTTACATGATATTGGCTTAATCTAACAATGTGAAGTTCCCAACGAGGTCAAATGCAGAGATGGCTCGGTAGAGTTATTCCCGCTGACTCTGTGTGATACTATATACAAGGTTCCAGGTTCGATATTTTGCAAATCTTCAATTTGAAGCAGTTGAACAAATCTCTTGGGCAGGAAAATTGAGAATTTTGCTTAATCTCCTACTGTGTATGGAGCATCGCTTAAAGATACAAGAATAGCGTCTCCCACTGATGTTTCAATCTTCCTCTTGTCGTGCACGATGTAATGTTTGTTTTCTTTGATTTCTGAAGTTTTCTTGTTGGTAAAATGATTGATTTTGATTGTGTGTTAAACTGATCCACCAATGTCTGCAGAAATGTCTGTGATGCCATCTTGATACGTGTTCTCTCGTTGGAGTCTGGAGTAATACTGATGGTGGGTCTCCTCTCTCCCCCCGCTTTTATACCCTCCGGTCCCCCCTCCACTTCCCCCTCCACTCTCCATTGTACAAGAATGTAGAAAAGCAGCTAGACAATAACCGTTCGTTACAGCAGTGGTTCACACGGGCGGCAGGCTACTGTGGAGAGATCTCCGGGTTATATAGACGAAGAATGGGAAATAGGGATATATAGGGGAAAGTGGGATAAGGAATAACCCTGCCCCGTTGCGGGATTTTATCGGGGATTTATCCCTGCTCTTCCAAAACGTTATCCCCGGGGTGGGGGGTCTCTCGTATGCCGACTACCCGGATGTAAACCGGTCCCCATCTTTCTGACCATTTTTGGATAGGACAAGGTTTCACCTGCTTTACTCCGTCTGCCACCTCATTCCAGCTTTGGTCCGCCACCAGTACACACGCGCTCTATACAACTACGTTATTTCATTTTATTTTAACATGGCTTCTCCTCTTACTCCTCAGAAACTTCAACGCTTGAAGGAGTCATTGAACACCTGAGAAGAGAGGAGGGTTCAAGAAACCAAAAATCGTGCTTTTAAATCGAGGTTGACCAGGAACTTTGTTAACCACCTTCTCTATTTTGAACAAAGTTCTTCACGACCTACTACTACATCTCGTCCATCTACATCTACACCATGACCTTCACCACGACCTTCACCTCGACTTCCTACTCTTGAAGAGGTTAGGGCGGAGACCAGGGTAATGGAACTCAGCGGATTGGTGACGCCTTTCTACATCGTCAAAACTGAGTTGCGAGCCCTAAAACGCTTAACAGAGTACAGGTTTGTGGCAAAGAACGGGGCGGAAAAATTCCTCTTCGAGAACCTCGATCACTACATCAAAGTACATCAGCCACAGTCAATTCGACAACCACCTGCGATCGCCTGGGACCACGACTTGTACTTCGTCCGGCAAGAGAGGAGGGTAAGGTGGGTTACTAAGGATAAACAATAAACTGACCACCGATCCTTACCATCCCATCCCCTTCATCACACAAACAGTTCTTTTTCAGGACCACCTAAAAGTAACAAGTTAGGGACCTCACCTTTATATAGGCAGGAGGCTTTGTTAGTCTCGGGTTTTTGTGCGACCCACTTTGTGTAGCCGCTTTGTAACCGGTTATGCAAGTGACTTTGACAGATGGGGGTTATGAAGTCTGTCCAAAGTATGTCATGTGGGTACTCAAATTATGCAGCTTGACAAGACGAACAAGAAGGTGCAAACATAACTCGAATCCGACCAAGGGTATTGCTGCAATGGCGAAAAACCCTACTTGGAGTAAAGGGATCGTCTAAAGTATATCATGTCGGTACTTAAATTACGCGGCTTGACAGGACGAACAAGAAGGTGCAAACAGAATTCAGATCCGATCAAGGGTATAGAAACAATAGCGAAAAAACAACTATTTTCAAGGATAAACTAAATAGCTTCTTTGTTTATAGTTTAAACTATGTCAAGTGGGTACTTAAATTACGCGGCTTAACAAAACGAACGGAAAAGTGCAATCAAAATTCAGATCCGACCAATAGTATAGCAGCAATAGCGGAAAAACAACTATTCAAGGACAAGGTAACGTTGTGGTGGGGGTAGGTGGGGGGTGACTATTCTACACGCTAGTGGCACATCACTTTAGTTTCAGCTCTTGACAAATGAACATCTACTTATGACGTTTGCGTAAAGTCTGAACATGTCACAGTTTTACAGGAATATGACGAAGGTGTCCTTCAGTAGTCCGTTTTCCACAACCTTCTACTCCTCCGACATTGAAGATAGAATGTCTACACTTTTAGTGGACAGTGAGCCGTTCCGTCATAGAATAATCAAGACTGAAGCACTCTAGCCAGTTATCTGCTACGCAAGGAGCAACACATGAAGACATGCACTAGTTTAGATCATAGTGACTGTTATAACTATACACATACGGTGTTTAGCACTAATCATTGAAGTTTTCAGTTACGGAGCAACAATCCTCACATCGTAAGAGCTAAACCATAACTAAATAACTGTCCCGTGGTTATTGTGCGAAGTAACAACTTGGTGGGGGGAACGTTGTGGTGGGGGGGGGACTGGAGTGGTGGAGGTAAGGGTGGGTACCTATCCTACATGCTTGTGCCACATCAGTGTACCTCCAGCTCTTGCCCAGTACACATGGACTCTACAATCCAATACACTACTGTTTCTTCCCCATCTTCTTCTTGTAATTTTGAACAAGCTGACACTAATGTAAATTCAACTGATCAAATACAAGTGCATGAAGTTTCTACCACAACGTCTTCTGATGCGGACGCAATGTTGTTATCCTTGGTGGGATTTGACTAATGGATATTTTACTCAACAAACATGGAAGGAAGCATTACAAGTGAAGTGGAATTTGCTATAATATCTTCTGTAATCTTCGATAGTTTTCATTCGATATATTTATCGAATTAAAACTATCGAATCAAACCTGTGCAGGATTTATTTTTTAAAACAACCTCAGGATGACCTTTAACTAACCTTACTCACATGACGTCACTAATACGTCGTCAACTACGTCACATCTATGTCATAAATAGTCACGTGACCGGAAGCTGTCAATCAAATGGGCCAGAACTCCCAAAGTTACACTACTATATTTATAAACAGCTCCTTTACTTACGATACTAATTATTTTATATTCAAAACTACAATATTTAAAATTATTGTTTCAGATCCTAAAGTGTTCAATGTTGTACTTAAAAGTTCTAATGTAAAAAATAATTGGCTAACATAAACTAAGTCTCACAAGACTACAAATCATATTCACACTTATAGCGTACTTATTTATTATTCAAGATGGTAAATATACATAAAGAGTGGTATAAGGCGATCAATTATTTTTCCCAGTTACACCTGTCATCATCAGGCCCAATCAGGGATTCATTCGTTTCAAGTGTAAAGTAACACTTATGACTGGTCATAAAATAACGGTTTCTAAAATATTACTTTTTCTCTGAGCATGCAAAACGGCTTAGACAAATAGTTTAAGGCCTTCACAAGTTAGGCATTCGGCAAAGAATTGAAATTAAAGTTAATTTATTTGGTGTTGTGTGTTTTATACAAATGAAGTTAACATCAGATTTGCATTATATTATCAATTTGTAAGAATCTAAAAGAAAAGTGTTTCCGTCATGTCAGAACATGTTCCAGGAAACCTGTTATTTACAAAAAAGAAGAGTTTCTAAAGTTATTTTATCTCATTCCAGTGAATATATTATGCAGATTTTATCTTATTCATATCCAATATTGGCAACTTAAAGCTTTCTTTTCAAACAAACCCAGCAATACTACATTGTTTACTTGAATATCGAAAACCAATAATCGCCAACGAGAATGTTGAGATCCAGGTATTAGCAGTTTGTTTGCATTCCAAACGGACGAACGCACTAACATGGACAAATATTTACATTTCTCCGGTAAACTAAAGCGCGAGCTCCACATATTGCATGATTAATGTTTTGGAAAATAATAGATAATGTGTGTGGTTTATATATTCGGGGCTAATCCTACCTTATTATATAGTGAACTTTAATTATTATTAATGTAAGTAATTACGTTTTATAACATCCGCTAATTTTATTCTTACATTTTAAAGGATAGCTTATACTAATCTTCTTATCCGACCACTTATATAAAGCCTACAAATAATGCCTTCATTACCAATTCAATATCATAGTGTATGAATACTTATATTTATTAAATCTCATTATTAATTGAATTTTATATGTTCAGCTTTTAACCATTTAAATAATCCCTATCTAAAAATGTTTAGTAAATATATAATAATTCATTACTTAATTGTTTTTTTTTTAATTTGCATTTGTTTGGATGTAAAATAATTTGTTTAGATTGTTACACTTTTATTAGCAAATTTTAAATTCTTAACTTAAAGGTGTCTTATTATTTGCTAATATTCTATGAATGTGTTGTCTAACGATAGGGAAAAGCATGAGTGCTTTTAATATTATTATCAAATTGCTTAATAATATCGTGTGATATTATAAATCTGATTTGCATTGTTTTGTGGGGTTCGAAATTGAAAGAATCTACCGGTAAAGGACAATAACTCCACACTGGAATATTACACATAGTAAATCTTAAAATACGATTAGCAAGTGCAAAAAGTAGACATACCAGACCAAAGTCTATCGTTATCACATAAATCTCTCATCACTGGCAGGATGTGGCTAGGTTGAATGGTTGAATCAAGCTATAATAATATTTTAAACAGGTTGATGATGATAACAATAAAGCCGGGATAACACTAAAACAACGACAAGCAAGACGGTAAATGCATTTACAAGATAACACAAGGGCACCAACTTCAACTGTTCACCCTGATCACCACTAATTAAAAGATGGCATAAGGACACCAAATTCACCCGGTCACACCGATTATTACTAATTTAAAGATGGCACAAGGACACCAACTTCACCCGGTCACACCGATTATCACTAATTTAAAGATGGCACAAGGACGCCAACTTCACCCGGTCACACTGATTATCACTAATTTAAAGATGGTACAAGGACACCAACTTCACTTGGTCACACAGATTATCTCTAATATAAAGATGGCACAAGGACGCCAACTTCACCCGGTCACACTGATTATCACTAATTTAAAGATGGCACAAGGACACCAACTTCACTTGGTCACACAGATTATCTCTAATATAAAGATGGCACAAGGACACCAACTTCACCCGGTCACACCGATTATCACTAATTGAAAGATGGCACAAGGACGCCAACTTCACCCGGTCACACCGATTATCACTAATTTAAAGATGGCACAAGGACACCAACTTCACCCGGTCACACCGATTATCACTAATTTAAAGATGGCACAAGGACGCCAACTTCACCCGGTCACACCGATTATCACTAATTTAAAGATGGCACAAGGACGCCAACTTCACCCGGTCACACCGATTATCACTAATTTAAATATGGCACAAGGACGCCAAATTCACCCGTTCACACCGATTATCACTAATTTAAAGATGGCACAAGGACGCCAACTTCACCCGGTCACACCGATTATCATTAATTTAAAGATGGCACAAGGACGCCAACTTCACCCGGTCACACCGATTATCACTAATTTAAATATGGCACAAGGACGCCAAATTCACCCGGTCACACCGGTTATCACTAATTTAAAGATGACACAAGGACGCCAATGTCACCCGGTCACACCGATTATTACTAATTTAAAGATGGCACAAGGACGCCAACTTCACCCGGTCACACCGATTATCACTAATTGAAAGATGGCACAAGGACGCCAACTTCACCCGGTCACACCGATTATCACTAATTTAAATATGGCACAAGGATGCCAACTTCACCCGGTCACACCGATTATCACTAATTTAAAGATGACACAAGGACGCCAACGTCACCCGGTCACACCGATTATTACTAATTTAAAGATGGCATAAAGGACGCCAACTTCACCCGGTCACACCGATTATCACTAATTGAAAGATGGCACAAGGACGCCAACTTCACCCGGTCACACCGATTATCACTAATTTAAAGATGGCACAAGGACGCCAACTTCACCCGGTCACACCAATTATCACTAATTTAAAGATGGCACAAGGACGCCAAATTCACCCGGTCACACCGATTATCACTAATTGAAAGATGGCACAAGGATGCCAAATTCACCCGGTCACACCGATTATCACTATTTTAAAGATGGCACAAGGACGCCAACTTCACCCGGTCACACCAATTATCACTAATTTAAAGATGGCACAAGGACGCCAAATTCACCCGGTCACACCGATTATCACTAATTGAAAGATGGCACAAGGATGCCAAATTCACCCGGTCACACCGATTATCACTAATTTAAAGATGGCACAAGGACACCAAATTCACCCGGTCACACCGATTATCACTAATTGAAAGATGGTACAAGGACGCCAAATTCACCCGGTCACACCGATTATCACTAATTTAAAGATGGTACAAAAACATCAACTTCAACCAAGCACACTGATCATCAATAATTTATTGTATTTATCACCTTTTTATGTTCATTTACCGTTTTTAAATATGAGTATAGTGTAAGTATGAATACAGGTTATAGTGTTATAAGAAATACCGTAACTATAAGAACGCGTTTCACACAAATATAATGTTTTTTTCTAATAAATAAAATAAAAATTTAAAATTTATTGTAAGTGTTTTAACATATATTTTAAAGGCGATCAGCTTATTTTAACTAGATTATTGTTATTAATACACGATTAAGGAGGCAACTTGTAGATATTAATGAAATTTAAGGTGGTGTCAGAGAAAGCACTCGGCTTGATGATGATGCATATTTGAGGCAACACATCGCTCAACCATGCTTCTTTCATTACCTCTAAAGGGGTCCAACATCTTAGAAAGATACCCTGGGGTTGTCACGAGTTTTAAACAAATCACGTTATTCATAAACACAACAAAAATTCAAAGATTGTAATAATATCCCCTATAGTACTAAAAGGCCTACTTCATTATATTCATATATTTTTAGACCACTCAACACATCAATTTTAAAAGTAATTTAATTTTATCTTTAAATATCACTAATATAATGTTGTGCATTTATTTATAATCCCCTACATGTACAATCTTTATTTGCATCAATTTGTATCTACAGCACCTGACAATTTATGACGGTAATTTATATTTTTTTTATTTTTGTCACAGTTAATGTGTCCATATATTACCACATTGTGCATGGTTTTAATGGTCAATTTCAATGTAGGTTAGTTAGTTTTCCATTACGTGCATTCGCCAATTGGACCCTTAAAAGTAATAGTTTTGCAAAAATTATGTTAATTGGGTCTTTGTGTAAGTGGAACAGCTGGAAATTGCGCAACAAATCTTCGTAATTTGAAGACGAATCTTTTCTAAAGAAAAGTGACAAATAAATCCCAGTCGACATTCATATCTGTTACAGCGGGCAAGAATTATGTCACACTCTAAGAGATTAAAAATCAGAGTAAAAAGCTATGTAGGATAAATTGAGAAATGTAATTTTTCAATAAAATCATTATTTTAATTACAAATATGATATACCTTTATATTATTATTTATATTTTTAAGAATATTTGGTTTTATTAAAATAAAATTTAAAGTTGATATATATAATTGTAATGGCAAACCTTTATTATATAATTATATACAAATAGATCAAACCTGGATAATTTATTTCAGTGTTACTGGAGTTCAGGAAATTGCATAATGTTTGTCCATATTCATATATATTTTTTTTTTTGGCCTACATACAAAACTTAAATTTGCATATGCAACGTTGTCTATGTGAATGCATAATTTTACCTTCATCAGTATTCCTTTTATAATACATACATACAAACAAGCAGGCAAATCCCACTTCCAATCGTAATATTTTGCATTACAATCTAAAACAGTATTTTAATCCTGACCTAAACATACATTTATCACTGAAAGATTACTTTATTATTTTGTTCTAACCGTTACCGGCTATCATAATCTTGGTTTCACTTACAACATGATGTTTTAATAATTAATCTTTTGCTTACAAACCATTTGTTGATTTCGAATCTTGTGGTGTAAGGTAAGCAAATAGTTTATTGTAGTCTCAACTCTGATAAGATTCCAAGAACTTATGACGCATATACCTCGCACACTATCAATAATCAACTTTTATAAGCGTCATAGTATAAATCTAAGGATAGCATTACAATACAATTGCTATGATTATATAATATATTATAACTGTTGTCCCCCCTTAAGAACGGACATGTTAAATTATACAATTCAAATTATTCGGCTAGCTTTTAAAGTAACTAGGTTGAATTCCTACATGATTTTAGAGTGCTATAAATAGTTGATTGTTGTATAACTGTATTACAGTTTTGGAAACTTAAAAATAATAGCAATGAAGCTTTATATCAAAAATTTCAAAACCGGCAATTACTTTATCATAGATTTCAGTTTTCATACTACGGCTAATACATCCAATGCACCATTTCAAACGATGAGAAAAGGTGAATAACCTTCAGTCCTAATTGTAAAGGGGCACATAACCAAATAAAAAAAGTTGTTTATTTTAAAGAAAGGTTATATGGTAGAATGAGGTTTCTAACTCCTTACCGAAAATACGTTTGCAGGAAACATATTTGATTTGTATACAACATTGTTTGAAATACCTTAAAATACAAATCTTATTTTATTTTAGACAATTAAAAAAATACAATTAAAGGGAAATCATGTTTATATATTTTTTCATAATTAAAATTTATCAATATACGTTTAGAAACATCTTTTTGTAAAAGGTGCCGTCTTTAAATAAAAAAATAAATACAAAAAATATTATACGTATCGATAAAAACAATGAATACAAATACTTGATGATTGCCAATTATATAAAGGATTTATTACTAACGGAGTGCTTAGGATAATAAAGGTTAGTTTAAATACAAGTAACGTGGTATATGATCAAAGTACTCGTTATTTAAAAATATGTAATAATATAATTTTAAAAAATAGCATGTTGTAAAATAGTAATAATATTAAATTACTTAGTTCTTTGTTGGTTACAAGCGTTTTAAACGTTTTGTTGGCTCCAATAACATGTTATTTACTCACTTGAGGCAAAATATTGATTTTGTTTCTATTTCACATTATTCCCTGTTTTACATCGGTTAACTAACTCATTTGTTATTTGTCATTACTGACAGTTAAGTCTTCTTAAAATGTGTAAAATACTGATTTTTAAACTGGTTTTGCTCATCTGATTGTGCGAGTAAAATTAGAATTATCATCTGAAATTTAATTTTATTCATGTAAAAAAATCAGATTTTTTATATATTGAATGTGTTCTGTTGGTACATTATTACCCAACTGCACAAAAATTCCGACAGTCTTAAGGTTTTTTGGGGATTAACAATAGCATATATAGGGTGTCCATTCTAAGGAGTTCCGATGGCTATCTTTATTATTTTATACATGGTAGTAAACGTGTTATGGGGAACCCGATTTACTTTTTAACCTGCGTGTTGAGGTGTGTTCCGATTTCTAGAAATTCCCATTATTTTTTTTCCAATATGGCAATCAACTTATTTTTTTCTTATGGAGTACCCCTAATTTTATTATTAAATCGATTAGAAAACAGTATTTACAACATGTTTATTGTTGGAGTTTTCCCCTATACCTAACTGTTCAGGCTTTCTATCATTTTGCCTGTACTCAGCGCTGCAGAGGTTTGTCTTTGTAGCTTTGTGAAGTGATACAGTTAATTTTGTATTTCAAGCCCAATAATATACCTCTTATAGCGGGCTCACTTTAACTTTGTATGCTGCATTTTTAGACACATTTCAATTTAAAAAATGTACCGTCATGTTTACAATTTTATGGCCGACTTATTTTTGTATTAGGAAAAACTCCTAAAAAACTTGGTATTTTTCCATAAATTTAACCGTTGCAGCCTCCAAAGCTATACACATTCAAGTTAATTGTATTTTTTAGCGTGGTGAAGCTCATCTGATATGTAGCTTTGAAGGCTGAACGGTTAGGTTTAGAAGAAAAACAAGAATAAAAACGCTTTTAAATTACATTTTCCATCCAAAACAACAATAAAATAAGGGGGTCTTCCATGAGGAAATATTAAGTTAACCGCCATGTTTGGAAAATTGTGGAAACTTTTTGAAATTGGAATACATCTTAAAACGCGGCTTAAAAAAGTATAAAGGGCTCATATCAAATAAAAACGTTAGCTATTGTAACACTCTAGGCTGAACACCCAATATTTTTACTTTTATTTTATTGTTACATTCAGGTTTAACATTACAAAAATATATCCTAATATTCTATTCAACAAACAAGATGTTTTATTCCACAGCTCATCATTTCTCCAGTACAATGAAAATACTGTAATGATGAAATAATCTCGCAAATCCAGAACTAAAACGAAAATGATGAATGCTAAGGATTTCAGAGATCTGAGGAGAAATTGCTGCTCCGGTAACACCTGCGGTGTCATTCCGTGAGAGATATTTATTCTTTTACGAAAAACTGTAATTTTGTTTTACATAACTGGAACTGATGATATTTATTGCAATAGCTCAGACCAATACGATAACTTTCGTAGGTGATTTACTGATGTAATCAAATCAAAACAAATTATTTACTGAAATAACAGTGTTACACTCAATAGACAAAGTCGTACTAAATATATTTAAACATGAAAATCTACAAATTCACTAATATAATCGATTCATATTTACAATAAGTAAGAGAAACATAAGAATTATCTTGTCTTAATTGTCTTATCTTTATCTTTGACACTGTGGTGTCCTTTATTACTCAGAAATGTGTTGATCTCGCTTTTAGTTCAACCCTCAGATTAGTGGCGGGAATTGCAGATTGCGATGCAAGCTGAGGGAAGTTGTTCATTGACAATTATTATCTGAAATATCTTAAACTGAAATGAGGATCACGACCAGAGCTTCTTGGCCCTCATAGTTCTCTAACGATTCCTCGGGTGCAAGAAATCTTCTCAAGGATTATGTTTACATTTTTCTAGGAATCAAGAACAAAGCTATAAATCAGCTGTTCAAGTATTTTCATTAATCCAGCGTTTTTGAGATAACACCTCCGTAGAACTCTTATCTACATCATGACGTCAGCGTTTACAATATATCACCAAGTTGACATTCCAATGCTCTTAGCACACTGCAGTTAAGTAAATTTAAACATTAAACACATTTGTAAATGTTAACACGTATACGTTAACATGTAGCTTGTACCCACATATTTGTAAATCATACTGTTATAAATCAGTCAGGTGATGATTATAAACAAACTACTGACCATATTAGAGTTGGAAAATATAGTTAAACAAACTTAATACTCATTGATACACTATATGTAGAGAGGGCGTAAGTTAAAACCACTCTATAAACATATTCATTCACCTGTAAAGACCTTTCATGCTAAAATACCTTAATAATTGATAAATAGATAGGGCGAAATCGCATGCCTGACTTTTAATACAGACAAAATTCATATGTCGAGTTATAAGAAAAATCTTGCTTAACTAAATCGGCTTATAGAACAAACTGTAGTAAAAGTAATACTAAGCAACTTAAACAACAATGCTGTTTAACAGATATTTTATGTTACAAATTGATCGTATACATGTTGTATGTATACGATCGAGGTGCGAGGTGTAGCTCTAAACCTTATCTTAAAGAATGAACACATTTGCATTTTAAAACAATGTTTCTTAATAATCTAGGCAGTTTAATCCCTCAATCCCACCTGCAGAGCTCCTCGTGGATTAGGGACTACGACGCGACGCGGCTCTCCATGCTGATATTACAAGACGGCATTTTACCCGTTTTGGTTAACATTGTGCAACTAATACCATTTAATTGTGTAAAAGTCTTTAAGGTCAGAATACATTAATATTTACATCTTAATATTGTTGCCAATTTTTTTATTAAAAGATAATAACTACTAACTAAGAAACGAATACATTTTCAAGAAATGTATTCATGTGTAAATGAATAACAGGCCCTACGTAGCCATTCGACAAACATAAAAAGTATAATTATTTATATATTATTTAACATTTGTACTCTATTTCTTACGTTTTACCCTTACACGTTTTTAGCGAATTTCCCTTATATGGAAGAAGCTATTACCGTAGGTCTCATGGTAAGACTTAAGCCCCAGCTAGACCCCATTTTAGATCTAGATTTGTAAGCCCCATTTTGTTGACACCAGTATTTAATATAATTATAGCTCTTTGATTTATGATCGCAGCTGTAATCAAACAGCTGATTCTCAGAAGTATAGTCCACACAATATCTTTTATAGTCCGCGAAGTATAATATGCGCGCGATATCTTTTCACTTGGGACTTGCACTGTTTGGTAACGCTGCGGGGCTCGCTACCCCATCCTACCTGCCACATGTGTCTGGTTGGACGATGACTCACAACTAGTTAAAATTACACTTTTTCTTTAAAACTGAATGAAAAGTTAATTAAGTCCATGCATCTTAAATAGAATTTTCTAACGATAAATAATATATAAAAATATTTGCAATAGGACAATTATTAATGGTCTTGGGAAAGGGGTAAAATTTAATAAATATTGAGATCGTTTTCTGGAAAGGTTAACATAGAAATATAAAACAAATAGAGTACTACTGAGAACATAACTCAAAATAACCCAGCAACCAGTTCACCACCGCGTTCCTGTGTTAGTAGACGTGTACCTGTGTCAGTTCGCGTTGTTGCGAGTGATGTGTGCGATTTTGTGATTGTGACCACCGTTTTTCGTAATGCCGGGCTGTCAAGGGAAGGTACTAAATAGTCAGGCTAGGACGTTCGTGCTCAGTGTCTTGCGGTATTTCCATCAGGATAAAACAAATAATGGGCCGTTAAGGAACGTTAATCAAGTTTTAAAACGGGTTACGGAAGCTTGCAGTATAAGTCAACGAACAGTGGTAAATATTCGAAACCAGAAAAAAACAGCTGAGAAGAACGATGACGGGATTATACAACTGTTAACAAGACTTATAATTGTCCAATTTGAATTTATTTTAGATATTTATCATCATTAAAGTATCACCAAATATTTTATGATAAGAAATATTAAAAAATGTCTCAAATGAAAAAAACGTATTTGTAATTTCGAAATAGCCTTCTCAGGAAGTGCACCTGGAGCCAGCGCGATAAGACGGGGGCGCTCGCCTCGGCGCGGCGGTGCGACGTTGCCGATACCATTTCCATACCGAACACCAGAAATCCCAAGTGAAAGGTTACAGCGCGCGGAGTTTTAGCTGAGCCGGCAGTTCTGTTCTGATAAGAAGGAGATTAAACAAGATTATCTTCCATGCTGCACACATTCGCGATAAGAGCATTGTGTTAAAGATCTGAGAAAGTGTTGATGTTGCCAGTACTGAAAGCGTTTAGACTACACAGTACAGACATAACAACAAAAACTAATTCATGACATAATAGACCGATAAAACAGTTCTGGCTTTCATCAAGTGAATTTAGACCAGTCTCTTGATTTGTGTATTAATTAGGCAGGGTTTTATGAGTGTAACAAATTTACAACCAAAAGTTTTACTCTTTATTCATTCATCAGTTTGGTTTTAGACATTGAAGAGGGAAGACAACCGGTGAGACAGATAGTTTTGTGGTTGAATATTATGTACCTTATAATTACAATATTCACTGATGATTTATAATCTGAACATGTATGAACTATAACATTTACCAACTTGAGGGCAATATAATATAACTTTATGTTACCGAACATCGCTATGAAACATGTTGGTATCTTTTTAAATTTAAATATGAATAAACTAATGTATGTGATGAAATAAAGTTTATAAAACAGGAAGGAAAAATCAGTTGGGTGTGGCAATGTCATGCAAATTTCATGGATTTAACTGAGTCATTTCGGGGTATTGGAGATGGAGTGGGAAATATTAAGAATTCAAAATTCTTCTCGTCATTACACATTACTTGCGCTTTCGTCGTGGTCAATCGATTAACCATCAGTATTTCTTCCAAATTGGCAGTACCTTAAATGAGTTTAGATTGTATTAATGAAAAAAACATGTTTACAGCCAACTTGAGTTTTTAGAGTAACTGGTATTAAACCAAAGTGATCCAAACACTTTTAGAAGTTAAGATTCAATATACCAGAAAAAATAAAATTAAGCTATATACCTATACAAAACCTTAAAGACTAAATACTCGACGATAGAGTCTGTATAAATGAAAAACGTGTTATACATTAGACCCAATAAACAGAAATGATGAAATGATGTTAAAAAACCATTAGTTTTGTAAAAAAAAAACATTAACAGCAAACTTTGCTGTTTTCATTGCAAACTTCAGCCTAATAAATTCCCGGAACCGTCAGAATCTTGATCGGTTTTCATTATTTTTTCCCCCGGACGACCCACGCTCAAAACAGGTGTAATGTTATCAGTTTGTACTTCCCACTTCCTACTCAGTTTTTAGGTTTGTTTTTATTCTTATGTTTCTTAAACAAACACATAATTGTTTGTTCATATGCAGTGTAATCCCCTGCGTCAGTGGGTAAGTTAGAGAGGTAGGGTGACCAAACGTCCCGTAAAAACGGGATTGTTCCGTTTTTTCACGATCGTACCCGGAGTTTCAAAAAATTCTCCCGGGACGCCTAAATGTCCCGAATTTGCATTGGGTACTAATAAACACATTTAAAATCACTAAAAATTATTAATTTAAAACTTCCCAGTTTGGAACAAATTGAAGAAACTATTTTAACTTCAACGAAACCAGTATTGACATAAATGATACTTTGCTATTTGATCAACTGGCGTCGTTAGCGGATTTTAAAGTTAAAAGATTAATGAGTGGACTAATGAAGATAAAAAAAACACCTCAGTGTCACGAAAAATTGGTTTGTTTTTCTAAAACTCATACCAGGCCAGAAAAGCCCTCTAAATTTTTGAAGATTCGCCAGTATGTGTTTGCGGCCCCTGCCCATAATGGCAGTACAGAAATAATCTTTTTGCGTATGGACATTCAATGGGCGGACGAAAGGAACAAGATGGGAGTGTAGACCCTTTCTTCTGCAATCCTGCAAGTACTACAACTTCAAAATTAACTGTTCTAATTTTTACAACTTTATATTGGATAAAAACAGAATGAGGTTTTAAAAATGGCTGGAACGAAAGCAAAATATCCCCAAATTAAATCCTATAGAGATTTTTAATATAAGTTTGACTAACGATTTAAGTTATCTTGTTTAATAATGTTTTGAAGTATGTATTGTATAAATAAATAAGTAGCCTCTGAAAAATCATTGCTTTAATTTATTATATGCCTCAGAATTAAAATTAAAATACAAAAGCAAAGGTAAATTGAAAAAGATTTATATGTCCCGAAATAGTTAATAAAAGCATGTTTCAATGATTGGGCCCTCGAACACCCCTAGCTCGGATCGCCCCCAACTCCCTCCTTGGGTGTATCCCGTTTTTTAAAGTTTATGATTTGGTCACCCTAGTGTAAGGGAGCCGTGCGATCGTAGCAGGTAGCCTACCGCCACGACGCGCGCCGTGCCGTGCTGTGCGCCGCTCCTTGAGATCATCCTGTACAGGATATAGTAGTCGTAGCAACACATAAATAAATGCACGACAAGTCACACATAGAGTATAGAGTAGACTCGGCCTTGCTAAATTATGTAACACGAGCCGATTTCGGGATTAAAATAATAAAAATGCCGGTTGGGAAACATAATTACTATTTATTAAACTTTACAACTACTGATCTAGAACAATTTAAACGTCGTTAACAATAGGTATATCCGCGGTTAAAATACAATAATTAAGGTTACATTAAATTTAGAAAGACAATGCCAATTAATAAATTAACAGGGAGAGGCGGCGCGACGCGTGTTAATTACATCGTCACATCTTCGGGACTGGGGCGAATCCCACGTCTTCTTCCCCAATGCTGAAGCTGCCCATCCAATGAGCGGCGGCCTCAGCACGTGACGTCACGGGAACACTTCGTTGTTCAGTGCTGCCCCCGACGTTCACTCACGCCATTACTCAAACTAAGAGGCACAGGAATCGTGCGTTTAAGGCCAATGCAGAGCGTCAAGTTGCTGACGCAGCGCATTCCTGTTGATATCAACGCCGGCCGGACCCGTGGGAGCGTCTAAGCTGAGATTAGCTTGGAGCAAATATCCTAGCGTCTGGTGGTTGTTTTCATATTGTGTACCAGCCAACTCTTCAAAATGAAATAATAAATGAAATAATTTAAATAATGTTAAGAGCACCGTTCCTCCTTCTAATTTTAGATTTTAGTGACGGTAGAAATTTAATTATTACGAACGGTAAACTGTAATTATTTAATTACAGTGTCGTATTAATGGCTTTTAACAGTCTAGGGATTTTGGGCCGTCACACCCCCCTCACCCTTAGACCATGCTGTCCCCAGCATGAGGTAACAGCAGATTGCCAAGTCCAACTTCTCTCAATGTTAGGAGAGTACACATCCGTCTTCCGTTGGCTGGTCGGTGATCAGGAAACTTCTAACTCCGGACAGCTAACCTCAACTCTCTCCGCAAATAAACAAAATTATTTAGGCCTAACTTCAACTTTTGTTTTACAACAAAAAAAAAACTCGAATTGTCACCGGTCCGCCTTTGCCTCTCCCTTTACAAAGTATATCTCAAAAATATCACAATCAAAACATCTCAAAAGTCAAAGTTAAACAACCAAAACAACACCTAAAAAAAAAGTAAAATATCTCATTTCACAAGGACAAAAGTTACCTAAACTTAAACACAAAAACACAACACACATTCCCATCTCAACAGACCATTACAACATTGTTAGAAGATTCGTCACTGAATTTAATTATGTCTAATTAGAACCAATTGGTTAATTTTTTTAGTATCTGAACAGGGTATGAATTATTATATTTTAAAAAAAATCGCAAGAGAGTAATTGAGTTCAGCACTTTTATGGCAACTTTAGAACGCTACTTGCCCGCTATGGTGAAGCCACATGGGTTTTCACTTGGGGCCGGTCTTACACTCTGTCACCCCTTCGGTAGTAACGGATCTTCCAACGTAGGTCAAATATTAGCAAAAGAAAATTTACTACTATCCTAACACACCCTTTCCCAAGCTACAGTGCCTACACTAATTAACTCGTCAACACATGTCAAAATAACCAAGTAACATATTGACACCAAGAATCAACAAAAAAAAACTTTTCACCAATCTAATGATCGTTCATAAATTCCGGTGGTACTCCACCCACTATCGGCCGAAGCCTCAAATCACTTAAAAATTACCAATAATAAATCAAATATACAATCGAATAATCAATATGATAGAAAGAATTATTAACTAATCTTTAACACAACCTCACGTTCAGTAGGCCTGGTAGCGACACAACACTGTCTTGCTGACAGGTCCGGAAAATCCCTCAGCAAGGCATTTTCTGCAGTACTCTTGACTGACTATACACTACTATACGTCAATTTTTTTTTTAATTTTGAAAAATCATTCAGGCTGGCTCCCGGGTGCCTACAGTCCAGTCGGGGAGTTGAAGGGAAGGGGGTTATTAGGACGGTGGGAAGTGTGCACATTACCTTCCTGTGGACACCAAGTTGGGCCAGTGAATCCTTTACCCTTCTTGGGATATACTATTACCGTTAGTTGGATCGCTTCGAATAATAATAAAAAAAATTGCCATTACCAGCCCACAAATATTACACCATTCTTTGAAACACACAACAAAACATATCGGTATGCAAAGATCATTAACGCTACACATACATATACAAATACATAATACACAAATAGGCAATCGCACAACAATCAGAGGGGGATCCCCAGTCCTTTCGCCATCGCGTCCTCGCGGAGACAAGTCCAGGGTACTCGCTTCTTCACAGGGTAGTAGGCGACTTCTTGATCGCGGTCGAAAGTCTATATTTCTCAAATACTTTTCACTTACTGAAGGTGTCCCGGTAGGTAAGTCACTCCTCGTCACATTTTACCGCAAGGTCAGCCTAACGTTAGCTGCGCTCGTGGAACTATCGTGCTCTGCTTCCTGGGCACGCTCTGCTACCAATTCAACAGTAGGGTACCATCTCTCCAAGGTTCTGAAGTGGCGACTCTGTCTGCGCAGCCTGCGGGCGCTGTACACGGCCTCCCAGGGTGACACGGAGCAGGACGGCAACTCGAACTCTCCATCTCAAACCTACAAAGACAACTGTGATTATCACAATAACCGAACGGCTGCCCCACATGTCCTACTCAAGCATGCGGGCGCCAGCATAATGGACTCTAAGGTGCTGGAAAGTACTCTCCAAAGATTACCCCTTTACGCTTAGGTGCCAAGCTGATCCCCTAGTCCCTACAGGACCTTCAAGGTGGCATTCACATCGATATTCCTCAACTTGGTCTCTTCGTCAGAGAGCATCGACTTCAAATCAACAACGAAAATTTACTCATCTGACCGACATGAGTGTTGCTGCCGTGTATACGGGCAGGCACCTTAAACTCATCACTAATAACGCCTCGGGGATCACTCCAACTCCACTCAACTGCACGGTGGTCAGGTTGATCTTTCAGCCATCCTCATAACAGTTCAGAGTTACCTTACAGGGCTCTGAAGCACTATGCACCCATTAATCTCAGGAAAAACCACTTTTCCACATACGCTGGAATACAAGGAGCTGCCGATAAATCGGGCAGGCACCCGATCCGCCAGTGATCGAATCACACCGATCACTTCAGTCTCTTCAACAGAGAGCATATGACTTAGAAAAGTCAGAAATCACAACTTCACATTCCAATCCGACATGAGTATACTGCTGTCGTTTGCACGGGCAGGCAATATTGAATTCATCACTTGCTACGACAAACACATCTATTTTTTCCTTGAGGGAGGCCCATTCAACGTCATAATTTCAATGGGGCATTTCCCCCAAAACAAAACTCAAATAGACTAAAACAACAGGCCCAGAAGACCATCGACTGGTTTACTCGTATCAACCCTTTAGTAAACACACAACCATCAACCTCCGCTTTGCCGGCTGTACAGGCGAATTGCACTGCACAGGCTGGACTTTCTACAGAACAGCTTGCCATAGCACAAGCAAAACATAATTTACTCCCCATTCCCGTTTGCTTTTATTAAATTTTCGTTCTCTTCAAGGTCTGGCCAAGAATAGCATGAGTTAGCAAGCATATTCCCGGAGCAGAGCACACATTTTGGAATTCTATTTAAAAAAACAAATAACCATAATGTGATTCCTAAACACTAGTACATCAGTATACTTAGGTGATAACACTTGTCCACATCAGCATAATCCATTCAGTAATGGTTACGAATGCACTCCCTCGGCAACTCAACAGCGAGGAAGACCCTCCGGTGTCCCAATCCACAGGGACAGCACAAGAATGGCCTAGAATTATGACTTTCCTGTACAACAAACAAAACAGGTTATCCAGTGAACACGTGTTATCACAAGTTAGAGCACAAACCATTAAAAACAACAAACTTCCTACGAAGAATCACTTATCACTAACTTCACCAGCCTTATATTTTAAATATAAGGGAAGCTAACTGGACTCCTTTTGTAAATTTTGAATTAAGTGTAAATGGACTAAATCATAAATCATCGTATTTACTCCTAATCTCTGGTTCATTATCTAATTCATCACACCGCAAATGGGAGCTCTGGCTTCACAATGCTCAGTCCCAGATGAGGGGGTAAAGTATTAGACACTTTAAATATTACATCAGCAAATAATTTCTGTTCATTTTCGGAGTTCTGGTAATAAAACAGATGCAGCCATACAATTTAAGGGACAGACTTTAAAAACACCAAACTTCCTACGAAGAATCACTTATCACTAACTTCACCAGCCTTATATTTTAAATATAAGGGAAGCTAACTGGACTCCTTTTGTAAATTTTGAATTAAGTGTAAATGGACTAAATCATAAATCATCGTATTTACTCCTAATCTCTGGTTCATTATCTAATTCATCACACCGCAAATGGGAGCTCTGGCTTCACAATGCTCAGTCCCAGATGAGGGGGTAAAGTATTAGACACTTTAAATATTACATCAGCAAATAATTTCTGTTCATTTTCGGAGTTCTGGTAATAAAACAGATGCAGCCATACAATTTAAGGGACAGACTGCATGCAAAAAGAAACAAAATTAAATTTCTCAAACTATCAAACTAGGCAATTTGACGCTCACGATTTCAAACTGTAAAAAAAAGTGATGATTGTTTACGAATCACCGATCTGCAACAGTATTTAAAGCTATCTGCAGATCCTAAAACTGAACACAAATACCCATCACAATTTACTGGCTTCAACTCAAAGCTTTATTAGTTCCAATTTGAATTACTCATTTTTTTCCACCTACTCCTTTAATGGCTGTTAACTAAATTCACACACAGAAAGAGGTATACTAAATATCTTCACATTGATGATTAACTTACATAATAAAATACCAAGTCCAGTACCACTGCTCTACTGACTGTCATGTTCAGTTGGCCCAAAACCAGGAACCAGAGCTAAACAATGAGCACAGTATAGCCCAGTTCTCAAAAATCAATACAGCAACCAAACAGCGATTTTATTTTCTCCTCTATGCTATTTTGTCTCACATAATTTTGAGGGAGAGCAAAACAGCCTTTTTTTCAAAACTGCAAACAAAAGGTTAAATAATTTTTTTATCATCCCTTCACAACCGTTACCGAAGGTTACTGCCCGTTAATTCGCTCAACATTAAAATTACTGGATCCACCGGTGTAGAACCCTCAATAACCCCCTACTGATGAGAGCTTCTGAAATAATTAAAATTCGCCCAGTCCCATTTATAATTTTCAATACTTAACTGAAGCAATCATCAGAGGCTCACACGCCTAAGTCCACACGTTGTTCATTTTCAAAGAAATTTAAAAAAAAATTCAAAGTCCCAACTTAAAGTTCAATAAAATAAACTTAAACCCCAGAACGCGATTACTCTAAGTCCCAACACAGTGAATTATCCAATTAAAATCACCAAATTAATTTCAAACAAAAATTCACAAGTCGTTTGTAGTATTCAGTGAAATTTTGAAAATCCGGCTAAGTCCTTAGCTCAAAATACACAATAAATTTTGAAAATTACTGTCGAACGCCCATTTCCCCACTACTATGATAGTCCGCGTCGATTATTTCTAAGTCCAGATTAATTTCAATGAAATGTCACAGAACTCCTATTTTCCCACTACTAAGGCTTTGTTTCGTCGAAAATTGTCAAGGTTCTAATTTACTTAACTTCTTCGGTAAATAAAAATGCACTGGTATCCTTTGACCTGACAATGGAGATAGGCCAGAAAATTGACACAGTTTATAAGTGTCAGATCATTAATTTTTATTAATTTGTAACAATAATTTTTTTTTCAATCACTTGATTTTAAATTATTGGCCTATTTCCAATGACGCCCAGATTTTTTCCAATGCATTTATAAATTTACCACTTAAAATATACGACCCAGAGTTAATCACACATGCAAATAAACTTAGGTTAATTTATAAAGCATTTATTCTAAGGTTAATATAATAAATAAATCCTACAAACTCCCGTCCTTGGACAAAACAATGTTAAATAAACTAAATAAAAATATAACACTTCAGGAATGATTATTACATCTACTAACTGCAACAAGTGTGGGACTCTGTTTAGATTAATCTATGCAGACATCTGTTTACAAACACAGGCATTAATGCCTCCTCAATTAAGGCGTCACTCAGCCACAGCCATCATGTGATGCCGCCCAGTTTCAATAATTGTTGACTAATTCTCGCTTCGGACAATTCGGATTAATTACAATATAGTATTTCTTCAATTTAATTCCCAAATAAGTTATAATTTCATTTTAATGTCGTCCTCTCCCTTTTCCACGATAAGTTGCAACAAAACTCGCTTATTTGCACTTCAATCAAACTGAAGTGGCAAATCAAATATGGCGGATTAATCCGAACGCAACAGAGACACAGAGACGCCTTGATTGCAAATGGCGGCTCCAAGCTTCCTTCCACAATTAATATTCCAAGTCACTTTACTTTTAAAATAAACCTCCTTAGTCACAGGTAATACTTAAAATCAACTCTACCTTCATTATTTATCAATATCTATTATCACTAGGCTCAACAACAACTCTGATAGCCTAATAATTTCGATTTAATATGTCTTCACAAACAATGACATTCTCAGACATTCTCATAACACCGCCATGACATCTCGGTCTCGTCACACAATGAATGCAAAGTGACGAAGGAGGGGAAACCGACGCTATCTGTTCCTCTCACAAAGAGGCTAATGGCGACTTGAGGATTTATTCAAATTAATCTAATTACTTTAAAATTCTCTAATAATTCGAAAAATGCATATTTCTTTACGGGAGTTGCGCTAAAATGAGTTTAATTTATTGCTTTACAAGATTAAGCGGTTACCTACTGTTAAAACGACATATATAAAATTAAACAAGATTGCACCAATTAATTAAAATAAATTTACTACTTACCAAAATCCATCTTCTGTGGGAACTTCAAGTGGTGTTTTCTTGCAACACACCACACACTGACACCAATTGTAACACGAGCCGATTTCGGGATTAAAATAATAAAAATGCCGGTTGGGAAACATAATTACTATTTATTAAACTTTACAACTACTGATCTAGAACAATTTAAACGTCGTTAACAATAGGTATATCCGCGGTTAAAATACAATAATTAAGGTTACATTAAATTTAGAAAGACAATGCCAATTAATAAATTAACAGGGAGAGGCGGCGCGACGCGTGTTAATTACATCGTCACATCTTCGGGACTGGGGCGAATCCCACGTCTTCTTCCCCAATGCTGAAGCTGCCCATCCAATGAGCGGCGGCCTCAGCACGTGACGTCACGGGAACACTTCGTTGTTCAGTGCTGCCCCCGACGTTCACTCACGCCATTACTCAAACTAAGAGGCACAGGAATCGTGCGTTTAAGGCCAATGCAGAGCGTCAAGTTGCTGACGCAGCGCATTCCTGTTGATATCAACGCCGGCCGGACCCGTGGGAGCGTCTAAGCTGAGATTAGCTTGGAGCAAATATCCTAGCGTCTGGTGGTTGTTTTCATATTTTGTACCAGCCAACTCTTCAAAATGAAATAATAAATGAAATAATTTAAATAATGTTAAGAGCACCGTTCCTCCTTCTAATTTTAGATTTTAGTGACGGTAGAAATTTAATTATTACGAACGGTAAACTGTAATTATTTAATTACAGTGTCGTATTAATGGCTTTTAACAGTCTAGGGATTTTGGGCCGTCACAATTAGATTAAAATTTACTGAAATTAGTTAAATTTCCTTAGTTGTTGTTTCCCTTTTTTAATTTTAGGTTTTTCAGAACAGCAATGCAGATATGACTGTTGTATAACTTCAAAGTAATCGAAACTCAGCACTTCCATGACGATAATATATGAAATAAAGATTTTAAATTACTAAAGTCTCTGAGCTGAAAGTGTTCCATAGCTTGTCATTTCAGGTGATCAGTGTCGCACGGAACCAGAAACAACGCAAACACAACAACATAACAACAAGCGAGGGAGCGAGGCATGCACGTCAGTCTTATCTCAGAGCTATTGGGGGGGGAGGTTTTGGTTGATGGGGAGGGGGCGACAAGTTTGATCTTTGCACGGGCACTGAAAATCTGACGGGCCGCTCCTGGAGCTGATGAAAATACAAACAGCTGATCTTGATTCGTTGTAGTTCCACAGGCTAGCCACAGAATGCAGCACACAAAACTATCATTTTTTTAGCGAATTTCTCCTATAGGGAAGAAGCTATTACCGTAGTCGGCATGGTAAGCCCTAGGCCCGGGACCAGTATAACTTTTCGATAACTTTTCGTTTTGAGGTCCCCAGACCCCAAAAACACCATTCGTTCGAAACTGAATGTGTGTGTGTGTGTGTGTGTGTGTGTGTGTGTGTGTGTGTGTGTGTCCGTGGGTGCGATAGCTCTCGTAAAAAAGGTCCGATTTTGATGAAATTTGGTATAAACGTGTAAAGCAACATTTTATGACTTTACGTTCGAAAACCAGCCATATCGCTCTACCTTAAGGAGTATTTTGGGGGGGTTTTGTATCCCAAAAATGGGTTTTTTTGAACTTTTTACATATAATTTTTGAAATAGTCAAATTTTAGTTTTTACCATTGGATTCAGCTTTAAAAAACACACAAATTGCTATTTTTATCATTCCTCTACGTCAATCGGTTACCGAGATATTGAAAGTTCTAAACACAGTACGTTGTCTAATGTTATTCTTATGGAGAATAAGAAAAAATTATATCTCGTTTCTTTATAATTGTATACTGACGAAACTTGGTATACGGCTTTATCTGGTTGTGGTCTATTGATATTTGCTCAAAAAAATATTTTTGCTAAAGGTACCCGTAGCAGCAAACCTGCGTACTCAGCCCCCATGTTATTCTTATGGAGAAAAATTAAAATGCTATGTCTCACTTAATTATGAACATAAATTAATAACACCTCTTATATGACTTCACCTAGTTGAGTTATATTGATATTTGCCTAAATACCCATTTTTTCGTTCCTTGTTGTAGCAAACCTGCGTACTCATCCCCTATGCTATTCTCATGGAGATTATTCAAAATGGAATATATCGCTTATTTATGAAGTATATTGATGAAACTAGGTATGTGGCTTCACCTAGTTGAGTTATATTGATATTTGCATAGAAACGAATTGTTTATGTTCCTTGTTTCAGCAAACCTATGTACTTATCCCTAATGTTATTCTTATGGATAATAATGAAAATTGTATATATCGCTTATTTGTGAATATATTTTTATTAAACTTGGTATGGGGCTTTATGTGGTATTAAGTCATATATTATGCATAGGAAATTCGCTGAGTACGCAGGTTTGCTGCGACGGGGGTATATAAATCATTCGCGGGGCGAAGCCTGCGGGTAACAGCTAGTTGTTCATAAGCCAACCCGTAATTTAACAACAGTTGTATGAGCTACATTCTGTGGGTAATCTCTGTTAAACCATCTTAATGAAAGTGGGGTACCAGTTACTGCAGCAAGGAAGTAAGTAAATAAGGCTTACTATTGGAACTTTGAAGGCCGATGGGGTGGAACCCTTTGGTTGAAAGACTACATCGTGACATAACTCGTAACAATAATAGCCATGTAAAATTGTAACTTCAAGAAATGCGAGAGTTCGTGACGTCAGTAAAGGCTTTAATGATACACATAAGTAAATTTGTTTCAAAAGAATCGCTTAGAACTGTTAAAATTAAAAATTAAACTGTTAAACTCATGGTCATAAATATTTGTCCAGTGTCAATAGAAAAATAACTTAAAAACTCGCATCTATATTTGTTATTTGTGTTTTATTCTGGGTCAAAAGGTAATGTTGATATCATTAAGTAAAACAGTCACCTTTGTTGGTGATAAATATTTAGTTTTCAGCTCCGGGCAAACGCTCTACCTCTATCAACAGTTGGGAATTTTGATGAAGGATTATATAAAGCTGTTTTAATATCAAACCAATACACATTCTGCAACTCACTTTAATACAAAAGTGTATTGAATTTTTTAGATAAACCATTTGTTTTATATATTTTCGTTTATTATATACTTGTTAGCACAGTATCCGGCTTTAATCGGACAATCACCAAATGTTATGTGTTGGATTTTGTGGCTAACCCTTGAACTGTTTTGAATAATGAACATGTGACGTCGAATTAAAATAATGCCCATAAGATTGACACTGGACATTTGAATACCCGTGTGGCGGAGCCCTAAATGATTATTTGTCAATAATTTCTTAGCGAGCACCTAGGGGATCAAAGAGGGACGTACGAACCAAATTTCCATTCTACAGGCGTATAGAGGTTTGTTATTATTCAGTGAGTGATATTTGGATTATATAAATTTATAAGATACTTGCTAATTTTGGTCCTTGATCTATCTTTAAAAGAATATTTACTTTTTAAATACATAATGCTCCTAACATTAACTATTGTAATATGTTAACATTTATTTCTTGTAAATGTATAATCATTATTTGGCAAAACAGTTGAAATAGGAAAAATCCAATAACTTAAGTACTTGTACCCACATTTGTTAAACTAGTTAAAGCTGACAATGAACTTGTGTACAGATGCAAAAATAAAAATATAACTAACATAGTTTTTATAAATAATTCGCGGGGCGAAGCCTGCGGGTAACAGCTAGTTGTTTATAAGCCAACCCGTAATTTAACAACAGGTGCACGCATGAGCATACATTCTCATGTAGACAGGTGCATACATTCTGTGGGAAATCTCTGTTAAACCACACTAACTACATGGATACAAATATTGTCCTTTGTAAATGTTTACATACAAAAACCCTAATATGCAAAACTGAGCACAAAGGTATAGTTTTAAAATAATGAAGATAAATGCAATGAAATAATTACTCTTTTCTAAGAAACAAAGTACATGTAAAAGTTATCTTCTTTTCTGCCTGCAGACTTCTCAATGTTTTGTTCTTTTGTGTAAAAGCGATCCTGTGTTTGCCTGAGGCAGCAGTTTCTGCAGAATCGCTTACTAGACTCATCCCAATGCATGCGAGTGTTTTTCCAACAAGCATTGTTAGACCATCACAGTTGATCAAAGTAAACCAATCAGCCTTTTGTGGCATGTTAATGTTAACATTATATCTTCCAAGTTTTTTTTATGTTATTCAAATTATCATATTTTTAACATATTTAAAAATTAAGATGGAAAAATATCATGATTTGATACCCATCTCCTAAACTAATAAAATTAAACTAGCTGTCCTGTTGCTCGAATCCGAGCAAGTTTGTACCAAACGAAAGGTTACTTCAGTTGTAAACAAACACAACAAAACATCTGATATTAAAACGGATGATAACAACGTATTTTCAATCAACACGTAGTTTAGACTTTCGCCGTAAGATGGGGCCACTGTTCCGAAAATTCAGCCCTTTACTGTATTTAAGTGATGCCCTTTCTTAACATTCTGAGACGTATTGGCAAACCTACGTTAAAATACCTTTAATTTGACACCTCAAACGTTAAAATCCGTCCAGCCGTTATCGAGTTATGACTGTGAAGAAAAAACCCCTAGCGTATTAATATATAAATAACTAATTTAGCAGGGTGTTTTATACTCTTTCATAAGTAATGTTGGGTTATTTTCATAATTGTTTGCTTGCACAGTTATCTCAAAAACACATGATCAAATTCCTTAAAATGTTAGAATTAACTAGTTTCCAGCTCTATTTAAACGTGTTTTCTCACTAAGTAACTACTCAACTATTGTATCACACAACCGGTAAGCTGAAAAGGTCTTATTCAGTTAGTAAAGTAGAGTATACAAATTCATCTTAAGATACAAACCTTAAAGGGTTGTTTTAAACTATATAATTAATAAACAACTAGAATTGTGTTCTCACCAAACAGCCGGGGAATCCCCCAGGCTTTCGGATATAATTTAGTTTCAGTGCCTTAAGGAAAGACAGTTTTGTCTTGCTCCTTGCAATAACATTAAGTAACCTTATTACATCTGCATAGCTCTTTTATTAACAAGCGTATTTCTCTTAAGCAGAACCATTTATCTACCATTTATCTTTAGTCATTATGTAAATCGGGTTTTATACTTACGAATTGGAATGTAGGAAATTATGAGCTAGTTGTTAAACTTTATTTTTTTACCTATGCATTTTTATTTTAAGTTAGACTATAGATTAAGTTTAGACATTTTGGTTGCAAAATGAATTATCAATGAATGGATTATCAATTAAAAATAATCAAACTCGAAGAAACAAAGCATACTATTACAATGTTACAACGATTGTATTAGGCAAATCAACAATACACAAGTTTTACAGAGTACGTCGATAAAATAAATCAATGTAACAAACAACAAACAAACCATGCGCACAATCAAGAGTGTCTTGATCTTAAAACTACAATAAAACTAAACCATGCATGTAGCAACCAACCATGCACCAAAGTTAACCATTGTTTCGGGTTTCTCATGCAGGAAAAAAATCAAATGGCCTACTGCACAGAAATACATAAAATAAAAGGAGAAAAATACTATTATACATTTTAACTATATCCATATTACTTCAGGTTCAGGTATAAAGGTAAAAATGTCATAATACTTTAATGTTTGTTATCTACTTTAATCAATTAAAAGACCGCATGTAAAAACTATTAATAGCATATATTACAAACTAATAACTTTATATCGCTCCATCCGAACTAAGGTGGTGGTGTCCTAATTTAAAAATCTCATCGAATATTAGAGGCGTTGAGACTTTAAAAAAATAGTAATTTTTTTCAAATGTCATACAAAATCAAATACTAATAATCAATTCCGCCTCCAACAACACAGATTAAATTTATTCAAAACTATTCCGTCACAAGCAGGACTAATGTAATAATTTACCAGTACACTTAAAAAATTTTCATCTTTAAAAGAAAATTATAAGTATCTGATCGAAAATGCATTTTATAGTGGTCTTGAATTTATAGTTACAAATTCAAATTCAATTTAGTTTATTCCTCAAAATAAAAGCAATTGATACAGTGTCCAATACAATTATGAAAATCTAATTCATTCCCACATAGACTAATTAAGTAAACACACATAGACTAGTTAATTTGTTGAATATCTTGGATTTTTCTTAGAATTGTTTTGATCATAGTTCTCTGTGTAAGGTTCAGAGGCTCTAGAGTGGAGGAAGGATTCCGTATTGCAGCAATGACTGCACGTAAGCGAAGTATGCAGTCCTGCAGTGATCCGCAGACAGAATCTGAATGAGCTGTGTAAAAGCACAAATGAGCTTACGAAGCCTCTGATTTAAATACTGAACGTGCGGAGCCCAACTCAATTTGTGATCGATGACTAAACCTAGGTACTTGTAATGCTCCACACCCTCAACAATTCCACAGCTATTGGAAGCCGCCCCCGGATCACCACAGAAGTTCAGCCGCAGCTCTCTTATTCCTGGGTCGTGATCAGTTCTAAAAAATACTGACATATATTTAGTTTTCTATATGTTGATAGTTAAGGTATTGTGGTCAAACCAGCTCTTTAGTTTAGCCAGGTCCGAGGATGCCTGGGCATACACTTTATCCCACGTGCAGCCAGTCGATACAAGGGCCGTATCATCAGCGAACAAGAAAGGTTTCCCTGTTATATTGAACTTGGTTATATTGTTTATGTAGATGAGGAATAACAAAGGACCAAGGGTGCTACCCTGTACCACCCCATAGTCCACATCAAACAAATTGTTTTCGCTGATTGAAGTAGCTGATAAACCAGTTCAGTTCGATTTTTCCCACCACACGCTTCCTATGTATTTATTAATTTATTACGATCAACTTAATCGAATGGTTTGGCTAAATCAAATCTAAAAATTTAATCAGTACCCGTTGTTTTTCACCTATTCCATTAGTTATAAATTTAGTCAAATCAAAAAGTGCATCTGATGTGTTTTTTCCAGGCCAAAACCATATTGAGAACCAGTTAAAATAGACTCTCGTTCAAGATACGATGTTAGCTGGATTTTAATACATTTCTCAATTACTTTATCACCACAGTTTAATAATGAAATAGGTCTAAAGTTTTCTACTAAATTTGTTTGGCCAGATTTAAAAATAGAAATTACTTTGGCAAATTTTAAACTACTTGGGAACTATCCTAACTGAACACTTCAATCAATAATATAAACTAAGGGTTCGACTAGGAGACATATGTTTTCTTTGAATAATCTAGCTGGTATGTTGTCACTGCCAGGCGCAGAGCCTCCTCTAATACTACTAACTACATCAATGATCTGTTGGTTATAACAGGCTGTTGGGCGTATTCAGAATCCATTCCATGGCGAGCATCCTCAATCTTCGGTGGACCCCTACAAATTTCAAAACAAGTGGATCTACAAATGTTGTAGATCATTTTACAAAATTTAAATACCCAATATATAATTTAATAAAAACTTTAATTACTATTGAAAAGTAAACTAACATGATATCAGATTAAACCGGCAATTAAATTTTATTTTAACAAGCACAGTAATATAAATAATAAGATGTAGTTAACTTCTAACTTCCAACTTATCAGTTTTTAACATTGCTAAAATGATATATTGCTGTGATGAAACACAAACATTGTTATTGTTATTCTAATACCATAAAATCGGAATAAACTGGCACTAGATTATCAGCATTGATTATACATCCTATGTAATTCCTTAAAAACATTGATTCTGGGTTTATCAATGGTTATCAGTCTGGAGCGCCCGCATTCAACACACGCAACATGCTTAACCGAGAAGTCAAACTGGATATCGTTTTTGTAGGCGTTGCAATCCGACCAATAACATCTGATATGCTGCATGGATGGAATTGGAAATACAGTAGTAACGATTCCCCGATTATTACTGTTGGGCCTACAACAGTATAAACAAGGATAAATATAATATATAATATGACTAAATGCAACTGAGGTTTTAATATGTACGTGTAAAGCAAGATGAACTCCTTCCAATATTTCTTTTATACTATTCTCAATGTGTGTTTAACAAATAAAAATACTATTATGTCATAGCCTTACAAAACAGCAACACACTACATTACTAGGCATATAAAAACCAGACGCTAATTTGTTAATTTATTCGTGGATGCCCAAGAACGAATTAAAAATACAACTTTAACTTACGACACGCCTGTAATATATGTGACACTACACTAAAACATAGCAGTTTCGAGGTTGTTGCAGATGTTTCACAGGCGCTATTAGATATTAAGAGTCTTCATCACCCTCGCGAAAAAAGCTAAAAACATGCTTTCGTAGTACCCTGTTTCTGACACCATTTTTCAACAGATTTTCTCATAAATACTCTTAAACTTATCACGAAGAGTGTGTCTATTTTTATATAACCTCATAATATTGAAAAATATATAATTTAGCATCGAGAAAATCTATCAAAATTAGCCAGAATTACTTGATTTTAATAATTATTTAAAAATACTTCTATAAATAATTTTGAAATTTTTAGGTTATAGAAAGAAGCAGTAAGATTCTAAATGTACGCAAAAATTTATCCCATCAACAATTGTTTGTAAATTGCGACGGAAACAGGGTACTACGAGAGCGTGTTTTAGGCAAAAACGGGGCCGGCGAACAAAGCCGTCTATGGCGCTACTTCATCACCTTTGAGAAAAGTTGACGAAGACTCTTAAGAAGACTCTTAAGAGTCTTCATCACCTTTGAGAAAAGTTCGACCGTACAGTCTGGTTTGATTCCAAAGGACCTCGTATAGTCAGGTGCGCCAGGCTATGACGAGGGGCGAAGAGGGGGCTCTTTTCTAAAAACATCAGACCATCTACCACCGCGCCGCCACGCCGCCGGCCGTCGCGGTCGTCCCGTCCTTCCCCGACTGCTACGCTACCCCAGCTCGCCATGTAGAGCTCGCCAAATGGACAGAAAACGGTCCGCGGCATTGTCAGGCCAGACGATAAGTGAGTAATCCCGAGCGGTGAGCGCGTTGTCGTTTACACTTTCCTGTACATCGTAATAATAATAAAACTACAATGAAACTTATATATTCATTTTCTGCATAAACTTCCGCATCCAACAGTAAAAATATATTTTAGTTTACAATTATGTGTAATTTTTAATAATAACAATACTAGAAAGCTGTAACAGCATGACATGAAAAAGTCAGCAAGCGAGAAACTTTTTTATTTTTGAGGTAGAAACAAACTTCCAGCGAGAAAGTTGTAGCTAATTAGATGATCTTAAATTTTCATTCAAAACAATTTTCGATATAACTTATAGTTTGTTCAATAATCCGATCTAAATAACCGCTATGTTCAGTTATAAGCGCGCCGTCGTCGCGGACCACGGCTCCACGCTGTTCTACCACATCCAGCATAATTAAATGATCCTCATTTTACTTAGATTTTCACCTGTAAAATATTAATTATGTACATTTTACTCCATCTTGTATTGAGATTACCGTTTTTTAACATAGCTTTCGATTTTGATAGAAAACTCAGTTATCGAGATGTAATTAGGCTCATGAGGAATCTTATAATTTGATTTGTAAAGTAAATTAGACAGTAAATAATAAGAGACTTACTTGTATGAAAGAATAAAACATTATTTGATAAGATAAACATTATCCGATTAGTGATTGATTATATTTTACTCGTGAAGCAACAACTTTTTTGAATCAATAATGAAATAAAATACTTCAGTAAGAAAACATAACGTTGCCTTTTATAAAACAAAACTTACATCCTTTTAAACTATCTGTTACTTAAACATTTATTCCCCCTCCAAATATAAAAAGCTTCTTAGTCGTAAATGAAATAGCTACAAATTTGATTAAAATGACCAATAAATATATGTTTTATATAAAAACTTAAAACTAATCCTCTATCAGCAATATAACCAATCCTATACAAAAGTGTTTGGCAGCGGAACGTATCAAGGAACTTGAATACGAAGGATACTTAGTTCAGGGTTTCTACAGAATTTCAATTTTCTATTTCCCTGACTTTCCCTGACCCTTCTGTCAAACTCCCCTGACCAACTTTCATTATACGTCTTCGCAATCTCGCTTTATAAACAAGCGTGTGTGTACAGTTATTATATATTTAATATGTAAAACATTATTTTCTATATCATGTACGTCATGAATGTTAATAAAACAAAATTAAATAAATTTATCTCAATAAAAACTCAATAATTGAGGATTACAAGATGTTAATAATAAACTCATAGGAATCCTTAGATCATTAGCCAACAATTGGGACTTCACCTGAAAAATAATGCTACAACAGATTGTATACAACCTGGAGCAAACATTTCCTCAGTTTTGTCATCATCGGGGATCAGATGGAAAATAAGAAGCACCGAATTATCATGTAAATTTTGTATGATTCCTCAGAGGAAGTTATTCTTGTTGTGATAATGACCCTCAACCTATTTTGAGACTTAACAAAGATTACAAAATTAATTTTGAGAAGTAGCATTAAGGTGTAATAGTAATCAGTATTGTCTATAAGCTACAAATTTATTTTCATATCTTTAGCACGTGGGGTCGATACTTATTAAAATAAGCTTTATTACTGGATTCCCTGACTTTCCCCGTCCTTCCCTGACCAAATTTATATTCCCTGACTTCCCCTGACCTCCCCTGACAGTAGAAACCCTGTAGTTGTTAATAAACCTTTCTACCGAAAATATAAATTGAAAAATATAGAATCAATGTTTTTATCTCAAAACTCAAAACTAAGCCTCTCCAAAAGCCTTACAATAGTTGTTATACAGTATAGTTTGGTTTCATATCAAAAATTGAGGATATTTACGTTTGACATTTTTAGGCAGCCGCCATTTTGAAATTAATGATTGTAAAAAAATCATTTTTTTCTGTAATTAGGTCTTTAAGGAATAAAGCTAAATACCAAATTTCATTTAATTATAACTAGCCGTTCTCGAATTAAAATTTCCTATGTGGAAAAAATGGCGGCTATACGAGTAACTTTTGAGTTTTCGAAATTTTGAATATGATATTTTGGCTTGTCTATGGTCTAGGAATAATTCCTGAAAAAGGTTGTAGACGGTTCAGAGACACCCTGTGTATATCTACATATTTTAAAAAATTCCTGATTTTTGTTCACTCACTTCCTGAAGTTAATACTTAACCGATTTTGATGATTCTTTTCTATAATCAATATGAAGTTCCAAAAAGATATTGTGCTGACATTTCATGTGTTGTTTCGAAACACTAACTAAATTGAACCTTATAGACGGCCACACACTACTGGACTTTTCCGGAACAAGACATCGGACCAGATATCAGACCGAGCAACGAGCGCTCTCGAGGCGGTTTTTTGACGAAAGATCATTGAAAGATCGGTCCGGCGCCGTCACGAGCCCCGCCGCTAGCGCTACGCATGATTATTTTATATATCAATAAGTTTTGTTGTAACATTTTAAATGTTAGAAAAGTTATGGTATTTGTTATGTGTTCCTTTATTATATTCAATTTATATGTATTTGTTACCATATTCAATTTGTTATAAATTTCATGTCGCATTAGTTTTTTATCTACTAAATTATTACAACCTCGTTATTGTTGTTAAATCCTTCTACAAATAACTCTATATAGTTGATGAAACCCTTATTTTAATATGTGGTCAGATAAACCATATGTTTAGTTTAGAGTGTAAAAAGCGTATTATTGTAAAAATCAACACCAACCAAAAAGCGTAAATACCAACCATGTAGGCCGATTGTAAACTAATTTATGAATTTTCATTTACTAACTCACCTGTTACGTTCTTTGTGACCATTACAAAAATATTTGAGATTCTTGAACTTTAGGTGTTCCCCAAAAAGATGTCAGAGCGTCTCAAAGGAGGGTTAGGAGGTCGAAACGGGCTGTTTATAGCGTGACGTAATTTATGCATGGCCCCTAACCTAAACGATGAAAAGTATTGTAATCAGACAGTATTTAAGTATTTAAGGGATGATCTCAACAGTTTGGGGTGAAACCGTCTGATTACACTTTTATTTCTAAAATTACTCGTTCTGCTGAATTTATAAATGTATTGAGTAAAAAAACTAAAATACACTCACCTCGTACGTTGTTGTTGGCGCCATTTCACAATACCAACATTTATAATTATTTGTTTACGCTTGGCGTTTAAAAAAAACCTACCCTTTTTTGACCGTCTCCTTCCCATGCTTCACATTACAAAAACTACAGGAAATAAAATAAAACTGAAGATCTGCGAACTGAGTACACTTCAGACTGCACGTTATCCACGGCACAGAAGGAAAAAGGCGGGAGCGGGAAACAACTGTAGCGCGCCCCGTGGCATTGTGTAAAAGCAGCCCTCAGTACCGGCTCTAGGGCAGTGCGAGCCGTGCTCCAGCACGGGGCGCGCGGGGCGCGGCGCTTTTGGGGGGGCGGCGCTCGGCGCTCATAACGGGTCATGGGATCGGTGGCGTACCGTCGTAGTTGGGGGCCTGGGGCGGCGGATGTATTTGTAGGGGCCTATATATACATTAGGAGTTGAAGAGGAAGGCCTAATCATATATAATACGATATATTAGAGGCGTGCGAGTACTCAAAATATCAGTATTTAAATAGTCAAATCAACTCAAAGTTTTGAAAAATACTCCAAAGTTCGAGCGAGTATTTCCCGTCAATCTTTTGACGATCGTGACCTGCCAAATCAAGTAGTTAACGGCCGTCAAAGACGATCGGACCAGGTAGAATCGGCCGAAAATTACAAGACATAACATTATGTATTACACATGAATCGGACATAGAAAACAACCTAACTGTGTAAATGGCGTTTTAACGGCCGTAATTGAAGATGTTGCAGATTATATAATCTGGAATTAACGTCCTTGCCGCGTAATATCGGCTATAAACGTCGATGGAAAACAAAATACTGTCCAAAAATGTCGAATTTACTACGTAATAACAGCCGAAAATACGACAGTAGATCGGTAGCGATTCTCCGGAGATCGGCGGGAAATACTCGCTCAGACTTTCGAACATTTTTCAAAATTTGGGGGCCTATGACAAAGCGGGGCCTGGGGCGGACCGCGCCCCACACCTCCCCGTCGGTACGCCACCTGGTGCGGGGTGGGCGGCATTGGCCATAGCGCTAACATAAAGTATTTTGTAAATATATAAAAACCAAACTGATGTTGTAAATTGTTGTATATTAGTATTATAAGTTGTTGAAAAGCAATAATTGATGGACAGTTGTGAGTATTCACCATGTTTTGTACCTTCATAATACTTAAACATTAAATTTACATATCAGATAATACTTCTGCTCCCCTCTATTCCAAAACGAGCAGTTTTGTTGACCTCTATCGGTTTGTGACAACTTCAGGGCATTCTGATTGGTATTGAGAGTTTGAATAAAACAAGAAATTTGCAATGTTAAAATATAAAGTAACACAATGCAACTAATTGTTTTAATCCGCCCACGTCGATTGTTTTAAACTAATTTCTATAGATGAGGAAGTATATGGTTTGGAGACTGGAGAGTATTGAATAGGGATTTGATCTATTTGAGTTTAGTATTATATGAAATAAGGGGGCAATATATGATGCACCCTCTTCAAATTTTGGCGCCCCCTTGCGTCGTTACTTGTAACGTCCACTTGTTTAGCTTACTTTGAAAATTATAGTTTATCGTTCCGTCTGTTTAGTAACCATTTCAACTAAGTTGTTATTTATCAACTGAGAGATTTCGGAGAATTGGAGATGGAGTGGGAAATGTTAAGAATTGAACATATACTTCTCCTCACTACAGATTAAGATTATTTGAGCTCTGGTCGTGGTTAATCGACTAATCATCTGTATTTCTTAACAAATTGGCAATACTTTAAATAAGTTGCGACAGTATATCACAGTATATAGTAATAACAAAAAAAACATGTTTGCACCCAACTTGAGTTTTTAGAGTCATTGGTATTATTTTAATTGATCCAAACACTTTTACAAGATAAGATTCAATATATCACAGAGTAAACAAAAAATTAAAATAAGCTTTATAGCTACACAAAACCTTAAAGATTAAATACTTGAAGATAGAGTCCGTATAACTGAAAAACGTGTTATACATTAGAATCAATAAACAAATATTATATTCAGAAAACATTAGTTTTTAGCGAATTTCCCCTATAGGGAAGAAGCTATTACTGTAGTCGGCATGGTAAGACCTAGGCCCGGGACCATGGTAACTTTTCGTTTTGAGGTCCCCAGACCCAAAAACACCATTCGTTCGAAACTGTATATATATATATATATATAATCTCTCTCTCTCTCTCTCTCTCTCTCTCTATATATATATATATATATATATATATATATGTGTGTGTCCGTGGGTGCGATAACTCTCGTAAAAAAGGTCCGATTTTGATGAAATTTGGTACAAACGTGTAAAACAGCATTTATGACTTTAAGTTCGAAAACCAGACGGATCGAGTTATCTGAAAGGGCATTTTGGGGGGGTTTTGTACCCCAAAAATGGGTTTTTTGGGTTTTTTACATACAATTTTTGAAAAAATAAAATTTTATTTTCCCCATTGGAATCAGCTTAAAAAGACGCACAATTTGATGTTTTAATCATTGCTCTACGTCAATTGGTTACTGAGATATTGAAAGTGCTAAACACAGTACGTTGTCCAATGTTATTCTTATGGAGGATAAGACAAATTGTATATCTCGCTTATTTATCAACTTATACTGACGAAGCTTGGTATATTGCTTCATTTCATTGTGGTCTATTGATATTTGCACAAAAACCCATTTTTTGGCTGATAGTTCCCGTAGCAGCAAACCTGCATACTCAGCCCCATGTTATTCTTATGGAGAATAATTAAGTGTTATCTCCTTTAATTATGAACATAAATTAATAGAACTTAGTATGTGGCTTTACCTAGTTGAGTTATATTGATATTTGTACAAAAGCCCATTTTTAGTGTTCCTTATTTCAGCAAACCTGCATACTCAGCCGCTATGTTATTCTTATGGAGAATAATTAAAATGTCATAAATCGTTTATTTATGAATGTATATTGATGAAACTTGGTATGTGGCTTTATGTGGTATTAATGTAAATTAATATGCATTGGAAATTCGCTGAGTATGCAGGTTTGCTGCTACGGGGCTATTTTCAAAAACGAAAATAACTCTAAACAAACTTTGCTGTATCCATCTCAAACTTCAGCCTCACAGATTCCAGGAACCGTCAGAATCGCGGTCGGTTTTTATCAGCGTTTTGATTATTGTTTTGGTTACCCTGGACGAAATCTTTCCCACGCTCAGAACAGATGTACTGTGATCAGTATGCACTTTAGCGTTCCTACTCAGTTTTAAGGGTTTGTTTTAATTATTATTTTTCATAAAGAAACCCATAATTGTTTTATGATACACAGTTTATTGTGATACGTTGACTACAAGTGTGCAAATTTGTTGTTTTAATTAAAAATTTAGATTTTTTAATTATTTGAGGTTTTAGATTTTTTTATGGCAAAAAGTTTAGTGGCGCGGAAGATTGGAAACGGGATACATTTCCAGGACGATAATATATGAAATCAAGATTTTGACCTACCCGTGTCTCTTATCTGAATGTGTTCCTTGTCAATTCAGATGATCATAATAGCATGGAACCAGAAACATCGCGAACGCAACAACAAGCGAGGGAGCGAGGCGCGCAAGTAACAGTCTGTCTCAGAACTATTGGGTAGGGAGGTTTTGGTTGATGGTGGGGGGCGGGGGGCGGCAAATTTGGTCTTTGCACGGGCGCTGAAAAACTGACGGGCCGCCCCTGGCAGCCCTCGATAGATTTGTCGGTGAGGTATTAGGAAGTATACTTATATCACGACAATCACTGTCTATGAAATGTAGCAGAGCGATTTAATGAGCAGGAAGATCCAGACGGAACGTTTACCCAAACCTGTCAGACTTATATATTCTTTAAAACATAAGAACTAGCCTGTTATAGACATTTTTTCTATGGTAGCCTTCTAGCCTACATGTTTGGTTTGGAACTAAAGCAAAATCTCTTTGCACATTATTTTATAGGTGAGATATTTGAAATAAAACAACGTTTTTAATTAATTACTGGTTTGTAAATAATTAAAATTAATAAAATAAAGATTTTATTTAAAAATTAATAAAATAATACATTTCTTACGTAAGATGAATCGCAACCATAGCACTGACGCAGATTTGTAATCCTCATATCCAACTTTGGAACACGGACAATGAATCTCAGAGATTTCGAACGCGTGTAGGATGTTTAAATCAATCTTTGTGTGCTTGTGTGAGTGAAAATGACAATGTTTGTGGAAAGGCTAGTAGCGCCATAGACGGCTTTGTTCGCCGGCCCCGTTTTTGCCTAAAACACGCTCTCGTAGTACCCTGTTTCCGTCGCAATTTACAAACAATTGTTGATGGGATAAATTTTTGCGTACATTTAGAATCTTACTGCTTCTTTCTATAACCTAAAAATTTCAAAATTATTTATGGAAGTATTTTTAAATAATTATTAAAATCAAGTAATTTTGGCTAATTTTGATAGATTTTCTCGATGCTAAATTATATATTTTTCAATATTATGAGGTTATATAAAAAGAGACACACTCTTCGTGATAAGTTTAAGAGTATTTATGAGAAAATCGGTTGAAAAATGGTGTCAGAAACAGGGTACTACGAAAGCATGTTTTTAGCTATTTTCGCGAGGGTGGTGAAGACTCTTAAGCGCTACAGATTTTCACACCAAACAACGTTTGTGCTATTTAACAGCCTTAAAAAACGATGTTACACAAGCCAGCTCGAATGGGTAACCTGGGATTCAGGAAAAACGTTGTTACTCCAGCCAGCTCGAATGGGTAACCTGGGATTCGGAAAAAACGTTGTTACACCAGCCAGCTCGAATGGGTAACCTGGGATTCGGGGAAAACGTTGTTACACCAGCCAGCTCGAACGGGTAACCTGGGATTCGGGAAAAACGTTGTTACACCAGCCAGATCGAATGGGTAACCTGGGATTCGGGAAAAACGTTGTTACACCAGCCACCTCGAATGGGTAACCTGGGATTCAGGAAAAACGTTGTTTCACCAGCCAGCTCGAATGGGTAACCTGGGATTCGGGAAAAACGTTGTTTACACCAGCCAGCTGGAATGGATAACCTGGGATTCGGGAAAAACGTTGTTACACCAGCCAGCTCGAATGGGTAACCTGGGATTCGGGAAAAACGTTGTTACACCAGCCACCTCGAATGGGTAACCTGGGATTCGGGAAAAACGTTGTTACACCAGCCACCTCGAATGGGTAACCTGGGATTCAGGAAAAACGTTGTTTCACGAGCCAGCTCGAATGGGTAACCTGGGTTTCGGGAAAAACGTTGTTTACACCAGCCAGCTGGAATGGATAACCTGGGATTCGGGAAAAACGTTGTTACACCAGCCAGCTCGAATGGGTAACCTGGGATTCGGGAAAAACGTTGTTACACCAGCCACCTCGAATAGGTAACCTGGGTTTCGGGAAAAAACGAGTCCTGCTGAACCGAGATCTACCATTGACTATATTGACTATACTCGTGTATATATAGGGCGATTTTATACCCCTAAAACTATTATCCTTTTATATGTTTGGTGCCAATGAAAAATCTTACTCTCTAGATGTACCTTTCGGAAGTTTTAAAAATCTACACCTTCAGAGCTTCGCACCGGAAGCTTTCAAAGTTGCAATGTTAATCTTATGAAGTTATATTTTATTTAGTTAAGTCAGCTGATTATAATGTAAATAAAATTTTAGAACGTTTGGCTCTATGCTTACCCGTGCTACTAGTTCGTATGGAGAATGGGACACCTGCTGGTCTTCTATATTATTAAAAGAATTTCCTGATATTTGTTCGGCCATTTTCGACCCATAAAACGATTTTATATACATATATGATATCAGTCGAAAGCTGTTACCCTCTATATGTGCCTTTTGGGGGGTTAAAAAACATCCACCAACAGAGCCTCGCCCTCCAGGCCTTTAAAGTTCTAATGTTAATCTTATGGAGTTATATATTTTATATAGGTAGTCAGCTGATCATAATGCAAACTTTTCAAAACATATCGCTCTACGCCTGCTAGATTCCTGTGCGGAGAACGGGACATAAGCTAGTAATAATTAATAACGAAAGTTTTTATCAACACAATCAATGTTACAAACAACGTGAAGGTATAAACGAGTGCGCACGCAGCACGCTGTCGTGAAGGCATTTATTCCAATTTTATTGAAATCTGAAAACATAGATTTGTTTGGCTGTTCTGATGCTCCTGGTTTCATTTACCTGTAATGCTAGGAATACAATTTTGAGCATTATAAGGTTAGGAGAAGGTCCCGTCAGGCTTGAAAGTAGGCGCGAGGTTGCTGGGGATGATACAAATACACCAACAAATGAATAACATGTTTTTTTCTAATGTAAAAACCATATAAGACAACGTACTGTGTTTAGCCGATATACATTTTTCTTTAATAACTCGGTATATATTTATGCTAGAATGACAAGAGAGGGCTTAAAACTTTCGCTTCTCTAATTCCCATCCTAATACATCCATTAATTTTACGTCCGGGCTCTTCTTACCGTTTTTGGGCCCAAAAACTCTAAATTTGAAAGAATAATCCCCAAAAATGGGGTTTAGAGTTTTTTGATTGTTTTGCCCAACGAACTTGTCATACTAATTATAAATAGGAACATCCCTACCAAATTTTAAGTAAATCGGACAAAAATGCGACCGCTAGAGTGCATACGTATATATATTAAAAATAACAGAGTGATTAGGGCTACTAATATAAAATTATGCTTAAAACTAATATATACATAATTTTGAACGACCCACCAAAACGTGTTCAGGGGGTCACGTTAAGAACTTCTGTGGTGGTCCCGGGCTTAAGTTTCACTGTGCGGGTCATGCTAATAGTAAATTAAAGTAATAAATAATTACTTTGTCATGTACTTATGACAAGATAATCAAGATCAATACATACTGTAGAAATTTGGTCTAAATTGTGTAAAAAAAACTTGGTATTTGAGAATGAGGGGGACCTCAGGTGACGTTTTTCAGCAAAACCATTTCTGCTTGCATTTTTTAAATTTGTATCCAAAATTTTATCCTAATTTCCCTGGCCTATAAGATTAACATTGGAACTTTGAAAGCCTAGGCATATATAAACTGTTTTTTGTGTTTTTTCAGCTTTGCCTGGATCGTACCACTAATGTTTTGTGTAATTTTGTTATGTTCTAGGTATTTTTTGTTCACCTGAAGATGGGATCAGATTCCAGATCCCGAAACGTCTTGAAACTGATTTTTCTCATCAGGTGATGCTAATTTCTGCAATAACGTCTTAAATAACATGTTATTTTAGCTATTTGTATTCGAATTAAACCTAATTGCAACAGCTTACTTTTTGTTATTCAAGCATTTGCTAATTATTACTTATAAATGTAATGTTTATAACAGTTTTTTAAATTAGGTATACGGTGGGTTAAAAAAATGATTTGTTTTGTTTAACACCAAATGGATTTGTTAACCAGTGACCTAGAATTGCAGAGAAAAGTAAAAAAAACTATATCTGTAAAATTCACTGTTTCCCTAGTAGCACACATCGTTGGCCCAACGATGGGGAATGGTTGGGATGGTTAGAAGTGTTTGGATAATGGTCGGTTGGAAAATCCAACCGTAGGAGCCGTTTGGCCAACGAACCAATCGTTGGGTAACCCGCGTTCGCAAATCCAACCATAACAGACGTTGGGCCATCAAAAGCTATTGTTGGCAAATCAAACTATATTATATTATTATTAATTATGTATCAGTATATATTATAGTATACTATATTAACATCATATATTGTATTATTATAATTACATTAAATATATATTAATTTGCTTGTCGTAGTTTAGTTTATCATATTGCATAGCAAGAATAGACACATAAATCAAAAGAACCAAATTACATTGTTCCAACTTTTATTACTCTTATTACAGTGATTTGCGCCAGTAGATTAATTTATAGAAGAATTAATGGAAAGTATTGTCCTAGTCGTATAGGTGTACACTATTGGTAATTTTTATATCCTAGTCCTTCCGTTCGCTTTCATGAGTCTAAGTGGCCGCGAGGTTTAAGGTGTGTGTACATAAGTCAAAGGTCGTAGGTTCAAGACTCGACCAGGACCCAATATATTTGATAATCAAATAATCTACAAAAATTTATATTGTTGGTTTACCAAGCCAATTCAATGTGAAATCGTGTTTTTTTATACAAAAAATGACCATTTGTATGCAAAATTATAAACTGTTGGCATTTGGTTGAGTATTGGTTGGCATTGTTGGCATTTGGTTGGCAAATACAACGTTGGCCCAACGGTGCGCAAGCGGACATTTCTTACCGTTGGCTAACGAACTGTGCCAACCATTTCCCAACGTTGGCCCAACGAGTTGTGCTACTAGGGATGTTGTGTTCCTTGTATCAGCAAACCTGCGTACTCAGCTTTCGATGTTATTCTTATGGAGGATAAATAAAATGTTATATATCACTTATTTATTCGTGTATTTTTATGAAACTTGGCGAGTGGCTTTTTGTGGTAGTGATAAACATGTAAATTAACATGTACATTATTAACTTGGGTTTGTGTTTGTTAATCTCTCATTGTAACGTATTTCAATTAACTAATTGATTGGATGAAATGATTCGAATACAATTATTTATATATTTACCACTGAATTTTAATGCATTTACATCGTAAAAATACATAATGATAATAAAAACTTAATATAGTACAAATTAGTGTAAGTATAATGACTAATAGTTACTCTATGGTTTCATTTCACGTGTACGCTCTCCAGCTTCAGTTTGTCTCGTGCTCGTGGTAGTGATGTTTGTTTGATCGGTTGTTGTGTGTGTCATGTGTTGACTTTGAGGTTAAAATTGAAATTAGTCATGACTTCTGAAAAAGTTGCCGAAAAGAGAAATTTAAAGCGCAAACGTAAAGCCTCCTCATTTCCAGAAAATTTGAAGTCCCCAAATGCTCCGAATTTTATTCAGTCAGCAACATTACTTATTCAGAAAGTTGGGCAGAAAAATGACCAGAAGGTAAGATTTTCTTTATAGGTTAGTACTGTAATCCTAAGTATTTTTACTATGAATGAGGAATAGTGTAGAGTACTCATGCTAAAACAAATCAAATGTAAACAATAATAATCAACAATAGGTGAAGGTTGGTTTACACGTTCACAACATTTTTAACTTCCTATTCGACAGGTGCTGTTTTTCACTTAGGCACTTACTTAGCTTTGGCCTTTCACTAGCACTTGACATACCTCAGAGAAAATGCCTGGCACTCTTGGGTAAGGTCTAAGAGTTTATTTACTGCCTGGTACCAAGGAAGTCTGTTGGTAACACTGGAGACAACAGTAATGAACAAAATTGCAAGTTTTGTTGAGGTAAAGAACTTCTCGCTGAAAACGAGCAAGTCAATCAAACAAATAGCTAATCATTATTATTGGACAATTAATAAACTTGTAGCTTATTTTTTAATTTGCTCATAGTGTATCATATTCCACGGCAATAATAGATAGCCTGCATAAACAAAATAAATGAATAATGTTCCAACTTTAATTAATTTTATTCCATTAGGCTGGTTTGAATGAATAGATTCACCTATAAGAATAAAACCAATCAGGACGGTTCAAAGAACGAGAAATTCACCTCACCAGTTTAGGACCAATCACAAAATTACCAGCTCTACTTTTTTGAATAAAATCGTTAATTAGTGGTGGCTTTAGTCTCCAGTATTACCAATAGACCTTCTTGCCTGGCATAAAATAAATTTATTGGACCAGTTGGTAAGCTCATGACTGTATAGGGTTAACTACTTTCAGTGTTAGGGGCCTAGCTTTTTTAACTAACTGTGACATTTTGTTAGTTAGGCCTAGCCTATGCCCTTTATTTTTGGTATGAACTATTGAATCATATGTTTAGGTTGTCATTTAGGTGTTACTACATCATTAGAAAATCCTCCTCCCTTGTAGGGCTTTATGTAGTATTAAGACATTTATATCTCCATTGGAAATTCGCTGAGTATGCAGGTTTACTGCGACGGGGGTATTTGGGGATTAATCTTTTAAATTTTGAGCTTTTAAACCCAAAAAGGGTCAGAAAAGCCCCGGATGTAAAATTAATGCATGTAAAAAGATGGGAATTAATGAGGCAAAACTATTAAGCCCTCTCTCGTCATTCTAGCTTAAATATTTACCGAGTTATTAACCCCGTAAACTCTGATTGGGCCTGATAATTACCGATGTAACTGGTAGAAATCAATTGCCTTGTACCATCTTTTGTGAATATTTTACTGTCTTGTATGTAAGTACAGTATAAGTGTAAATATACTTTATAGTGTTGTAAGACGTATTTTTTTATCCTGTAAAGAAAATTAGAATCGACCAAACACAGTACCGGTACGTTTTCTTATGGGGGTTTTACATTAGAAATGCCTGTTATTCATTTGTTGATGCACTTGTATCATCTCCAGCAACCTCACGCTTACTTTCAAGCCTGACTTCACCTTCTCCTAACCTTATAATGCGCAAAATTGTATTCCCAGCATTGCAGGTAATTGAAACCAGGAGCATCAGAACAGCCAAAAAAATCAATGTTTTCAGATATCAATAAAAATTGGAATAAATGTATGTTTTTACACTGATTTTGAGTTTTTAAAGTTTGTTATGTGGAAATTCACTTCCCTCTCGTCAGCGTACTGCGTGCGAACTCGTTTGTAATTGAAGTGCCATTGTTGAAAAATATATTTTTTTAACAGGGATTACTCACTCCTCAAAGGACGGTCAAGATGCTAATTCGTGGGCTTGGCTCAAGTAACACTCAAGTTCAAAAAAATTACTTCGCAGTCCTAGTTGCACTTCTGAAGTCATTCAACTCATCACCAGAGCTTACCGTAAGCAGTGTTCTAGGTGCAGTCACATCAGAACTTCATGCAACAGGTCAAATAAAAAAGGGGGTAAGATCATACGGATGTAATTTGTCACACTTTTAAAGAATAATTTTACTATAAATCATGTTTATTATGAATAAATCTAGTGTCTTAGTCAAAGTAAAATAATTTTGAATGATCAGTTTTTAATTACAGTACCTAGGCTAATTTAATTACTATTTTTCAATATCACTTTATTTTTTATTACAATCCTCAACTGACTTCTCCTTTACTCCTAATTTAAAAGCTACTTTTCTGATTGGCTCTTCCGCATCTTGATTCTGTAAGGCTTTATTCTTTGTTTTAACTGAGACAACGGTCTTATAAATTTTTCACTTATGACACAAATGTTCAAAATTGCATATTTGAAAATTCAAGCAAATTTGCATACCGGTACCAATTACCTCTGAGAAGCTACAAACTGCATAGCAGTGCACACATTGTATCTCTGCAATGAGTGCAGTATGAGGCCTTGCCACTTTGGCCTCACTGCGCTCTCACTTTAGACCAGTGTGCAGTGGCTTCTCCTTCACCCCCTAATATGGTAGTCAATTGCTACAGGAAGCTTATGCTGCTTTCATCCACCTTCAAGATGATTGATGAAGCGAATATCACCGCTGTTCACTGCCCAGGAAATCTATTTCTTTAGGAAAGAGTACAAAAATCAGATAAAAACATACATTGGAAAATATAAAACACATTAAATCAAAGTTATGGGCAGAAATAAAAATAAATAAATAAATATTTTATTCAGTCAAAGACATTTTCAATTTCAAATCTAAATATATGGTAGGACAAGCCTACAAACACGCCAAAATACAAGCTAAGACATAATAGGCTATATGTTAAATAACTAAAAATCATCGCCAAGCAAGGCAGATTACAATGCAAATTTTCATGCAACAAAAATAGCTAGGGATTCCAATGTACTGGATAATAATATTATCTCTATTAAAAGCAACCTTGAGAGTTGAATCATACTCTCAAGAGTTTAGAGTTGCCGTAAGATTTACTTCACAAGATATTTTGTTAATGATCCTCACTGGTTTGCCTAATAATAATAATTCATCAAATATTTTGTAAACACTGTAGAAGCAAAAAATCAGTTACAACAAAATTATCTTGCAATTTAATTGTTTACAGGAAGAACGAGAGATCTTATTGGGGAGAATATTAGCGTTTGGTGTGCTAGTTCGGTCTGGGATCATTCAACTAGCTTCTGAAGAAGAACAAGCAACGTTAATGGCACAGTTCTTACAAGATATGAAGGAGAAGTCCTATTTGCCATTAGTCGGAGATCCATTTCTTATTGACTTTTTAAAACAGGTATTTAGTTAAAATAATTGTGATTTTACATTTAGGCAGTTTAAAAATCAGTTTTTAGGCAGTAACCTAATAAGAAATTAAAATCATACTATGTGACCACAATAGATGTCTTTTGAAGTAGGCTAGGTACCTACTTCATAGCCTATAGGCTATAAAAGTTTACTACTTGGAAATACCAGCATTTACAAAGAGTAAAATGTTAAGCTATATGCTATTGTAAATCTTTATCTATGAAAGGCAAAGCCCTGGCTGACTGACTCACTCACTCACTCATCACTAACTCTCCACCTTCCCTTGTAGGTAGAGAGCTGAAATTGTGTTGATTCTTTAGGCATAAAATAGGAAAACTAAATGGTTTTCATCCTGATCTGACCTTAGGGCTCCGCCAGAGATCCCGACAAAGTTCCCATGTACTTCTTATGGGCATTCATTTTTGTTTGACCTAATAAAAATTCAAACAGCTGATCTTGATTTTTAGTAGTTCCATGGGCTAACCACAGAATGTAACACATACAACTGTCATAGTTTTCATAAACTATTTGCGGGACGAAGCTTGCGGGAACCATATGAATATAAAACTTAAGAAATGCCTTAAATATATTATTATTATTATTAATACAGAAGATTATTATGTATTATTATTATTAATAATATATATTATTTGTGAGGGGTTGCCTTAATATGTATATTTAGTACCATATAAATATTTCTGAGGTCCCATTAATTATTAACACCCCACAATATCGTAACATTGTTGTATAACTGTGGAAAAGTAATGGCTGCGTAATTTACAAATTCCTTACCAGATCATTGCCAACCCGCCAAGAACAGATCACAAACAATCACAGAGATCAGAAAACTAAAATATAAATATAATCTGCGATAGTGTCATAAAGAGGTGCCACAGCAACAAAAGAAGTATGCTAGTACCGGTATGTGCGTAGAATGATGAGAGTAGCACTGCAGTAGGGTTAGTTAGTCAAAAAGAACATTCAGAAACTTTCAAAAATGCCATGTGTACTCATATTTTCAGACTTCTTGTTCTTGAGAAAATTATTAAATTTCAAATTAACTTTTTTTTCATTGTTCTAATTATTTGATTTTAGAAGTATCAGATGAAAAAAGTATGAAACATTAACTCTCAATAAGCCGGCAAGCAAAACATTCAATATAATACAGGCCCAGGACTGTTGAGGTTATAATATTACCTAGTTCTACTTTACATATTATTGGTAGAAAAAAAATTTTTAAAAAATAGGGCATCTGTTCTATAGATGAATTTTCTTTATGGTATTTTTGTGAGATGTTGTAGAAAAGAATTGGAGATTGTGGGACGAGTTTACCCAATCCAGCAGTTTAAAGTTCCACAACGGAAAGTTAACCTAATACAGTCCTTGCATACTTCCTGTGGTTAAAGCATTTGTTTATCCCTGTTTTATATTACAGCACAGCTGTCAATTACACATATTCACATTTATTAGTAAATTTACTATGGAAAGTGACTGTAAGCATGACCCGCACGGTGAAACTTAACACGGTCACATTAGGAACTTCTATGGTGGGGCCATAGAAGTTCCTAATGTGACCCCCTGAACACGTTTTGGGGGGTCGTTCAAAATGATATACATATATATATATATATATATGTGTATGCACTCTAGCGGTCGCGTTTTTTTTCTGATTTACTTCAAATTTGGTAGGGATGTTCCTTTCTACAATCAGTTGAATAAGTTCGTTGGGTAAAATAATCGGAAAACTCTAAACCGCTTTCTTGGGGATTAATCTTTCAAATTTCGAGTTTTTGGGCACAAAAAGGGTCAGAAAAGCCCCGGATGTAACATTAATGCACGTACAAAGATGGGAATTAGTGAGGCAAAACTTTGAGCCATCTCTCGTTATTCTAGCATAAACATTTACCGAGTTATTAAAGAAAATGTGTATCGACTAAACACAGCACGTTGTCTTAAGGGGGTTTTAATTAGAAAAGCCTGTTATTCATTTGTTGATGTACTTTTATCATTCCCAGCAACCTCACGCATGGGTACCCATCCCCCCCCCTAAGTTAATAGCGTGATTCCCTTCCCCCCAAAATTATGCTTGGTCCTTTACTACGCCTCTCTCCCCCCCCCCCAAGGATGGAGTCGTTGCACATAAAATGAAGTGTGTAAAATTATGTCTAATAGGGTTATTTATTAATGCACCCTTATTTGTATCATGCTTACTGAATAAAATCAATCCAAACAACAGAACGTGAATTGTTATATTTGCTATTATTTAGTTTATTTTGTATTTGTTACATAAATTTGCAATTATAATTGCATATACATATCAGTAAAATTTATTGTTTCTTTATATTTTTTAAGACAACAATTTTACTGTTGCTAAATATATTTCTATAAATAGGTTAAGATGAATGGTAGGCTATATTGTTATCTGTTTACGGTATGTGTAAATAAATATGTTAACTAAATAGACCTATAACTACTCTTGTCAAAGGAGTTATTTTTAATAGATTTGTTAATAATAACTATAATCTTGTTGCGATTGACATAATATTAGCCAACAGGGTTTTGTTGAAGTGTTAACATGTGGGGTGAAACAATTCCCGAATTTAAAACTAAAGTACTCTTTTCTATTCCCCATTTCACAACTTTCACAAAGATCATAATGAAGGCTAACTCCTCTCGAAGCAATTTCAAGTCGTCCGTTTAAACCCATAATTTGGCTTGAGAAGAATCTAAAAGAAAGGAATTTTTATTGCAGACTAACTGCTATTCCCGTGCTTTGCAACGGGGTAAAATTCAGAGTAGACAAATTATTGTAAACAAAACATTGACAGTTTACAGTTAGATATTAATCCACTGTACAGCTGTTCAGGGGTGGATACAAACTATCATTTTAGGGGGGAGGGGGTAATGAGGTCGTGAGTGAAAATAATAGTATCGAGCAACGAGCTTAATACATCTAGTGCTATCATACAAGTATTAATCTCCAAAAAAAATTGAAGCCACGCCATTTTCCCCTCTGTTCCTACGGCAAAACAACTAACCATAGATCATAAAATAACGTAATCTGCAATTAATGACAACCGTTTTCCATCAAGCAATAAAAAGATTTTCCTGAACACCATATTTTAAAATTTCTGTGTTTAAGATTAAATCATTTGAATCGTTAATGAATGTGGAACACAAGGGGAACAAATTTACTTTTCAAATACAACTTTTAAATAATACATATTTTTGTTAAAATATTTGCTAGAGACCATTGTTTTTCTGTGTTTTTTGCAAACATATCTTCTAGTGAGGCTTTTCACTTTTTCAACCCAGAAGAGAACTTTAAGATGTATTAACCTCATTGGTATTGAGTATGCGTTTTCTTAGGGGGTTTGGGAGTCAAGGAAAATCGGATAGTCCTTCTACAGGGACCGTAATAAATGGAAAAACATGAGCCTACATACAGTTATATTGGTTTTAGGCCATAGAAGTTTATTTCACAGCTTTATTAAAAGAAGTTACAAATTTACTGAATTAATTGTATTACTTGTAATATATTTATGTAATTACTATTATTTCCTATACTTAAAAAGTTAATAAACTACTTTAGAAACAATGCAAATATCGAAAACTAACTTGACTCATATGAACACAGTTCAGTGGATGCAATATGTAATGACAACCAGCCATAGCGATTAATGATTAAAGCAACGTTAGATTTAATACCCCCGTCGCAGCAAACCTGCATACTCAGCGAATTTCCAATGGAGATATAAATGTCTTAATACTACATAAAGCCACTTACCAAGATTCATAAAAATATATTCACAAATAAGCGATATATACAATTTTAATTATTCTCCATAAGAATAACATTGGGACTGAGTACGCAGGTTTGCTGCAATAAGGAACACAAAAATGGGTTTTTATGCTAATATCAATAGAACTCAACTGGTTGAAGTCGTATACCAGTTTGTATTCATTTATGTTCCTAATTAAGGGAGACAGAGCATTTAATTATTCTCCATAAGAATAACATGGGGGTGAGTACGCAGGTTTGCTGCTACGGGAGAATTTGGCAAACAATTTTTTTTAGCAAATACCAATAGAACACAACGAGATGAAGCTGTATACCAAGTTTCGTCAGTATACGTTCCTTTTTCCGAGAGCCTTTTTCTGAAGCCGAAAAATATACTTTGTTCGTGAACTCTTAAGGCCCCTACCTAATTGGGAGGGCGTGTATCAGAGGTGGATAAAAACACCCGTGATAAAGTGTCAACATAACATCAGAGTTAGCATGTTGAGCCAGCTTCCGGAGGGCAAACAAACAATAACTAAGCTTTTGTATGACCGTATTTATGTGATTGTAAAACTTCAGGTTTGTATCAAGTTTCAGCCCAAGGAAGTCTACAGAACCCACACAAGTAATTTCAGTCTCATCCACTAGAAGTTGAACAGGATCTGAATTATTGTTTCTAATAGAAAAATTAAGAAAATGGCTTTTGTCTTTGTTTAACTATTCCAACTAACATGATTTTCAAAATGCTAATGTCAGTAATTAAAATGTTTAAGATGTTAAAGTTCCAATGTTTTGCAGTCAGTTTAGACTTAACTCTGTTCTTAGTGTAACCTGCTTCACACTTTATAATTATTTATATCTAACAATTTCTTGCAATGTTTTTCCAGGTGGAACAAAAATCTTTTGAAAGCACAGTGTGGCCCCTGCTGTCACAAGAGGTGCGTCCAGGGCCTGATCAGACTCTGTTGCTGTACCACTGCCTGCTCGTGTGTGAGGAACGGTTTCCATCTGTCGTCACCACCAAGTATCTCAAGCAGACTCTCAACTCCCCCACAGTCCTTAGTCCTAGCACAGTTCACGGCTTATTGGAAGCTTTGAAGGTATGTTGAGCTGAAATATTTTGCAACTATTCTGTACTATAACTTATACAGAGTGTAAATTAAGTCCCGAACCAGCTTAATATTTATTTTCTCATTTCAGATAAAGCAGCAAAACTCCGCAAATCACCAGTACCAGTAGGACCATTAATCTACTTTTTGACGTAAAGATCATGTTTTTCCTCCTTTACGGGATGTGCCCATGAAGAGTTGGAACAAATTCTTAAATAGCAGCATGAGTCGAAAAGCATGAGTATTTGGTATCAAATTGTAGGTATTTTTTAGTAGAATTCAATGCCGCAAACCCGATCGCAGAAGGTTGACCCAATAGTACCGTAATAGTTGATTTTTATGAGTTTTACTGTAATGATTCATGCTAGGAAACAATTACTTGGCCATCTTTAACAAATCCAACATTGTCAATTTTGTACCTTAGAGATCGGGTTTGCGGCATTGAATTCTACAAAAAAATACCTAAAATTTGATACCAAACTCGACCCATGCTGCTATTTAAGAATTTCTTCCAACTCCTCATGGGCCAATCCGGTAAAGGATGAAAACCATTCTTTTTACATCAAAAAGTAGATTAATGGTCCTACTGCTGATTTCCGGAGTTTTGTTGCTTTATCTGTAACGATAAAATAAATATTAAGCCGGTCCGGGACTTAATTTACACCCTGTTTAGTTAACCTTGTTGATTACACCAGAGCCTCGAGAAATAAAATCTTAGAGAGCCGAGAACAATTAGTCATTGAGAATTTTCCAAAACAGGTTTGATTTATTGAGCTGATTTTTGCAGACTTAATAATTTACATGATTACATTTACATGATCGATGTGTGTTTGAGGCCTTATGTTTTAACATTATGTGTTGTTGTTTGTTATTTATACATATCCTAATCATTCATTTTCTCATGCCAAATAAGTTATTAAGTTTATTTTCAAACCATTGTTGCTATACAGGGTGTCACAAAAAAGTATGATGGGCTATACAGGACCTAATTCTACATGCAAAAATAAGTCAAAAATGAAGAATAACATTTTTTGGATTTCGGCTTAGTTTAGCCGTAATCCGCCATTTTGTTTTTTTGGGAAAATATTTATTATTTCAAAAACCCAATGAGATATTTTTACGGAACTTGGCAAAAGTGTTTACACTAAAGTAATTTGTACAAAAAAATATTTTTTTACCTTTCCAAATTTCAAAATGGCGGCCATTTGAATTTTTTTATGCCAAATTTCATGAAAACCGGTACCTAAATCAAAAGTTTTCAAGACACAAAATTTTTTGTATTTATTATAACAAATCCAACAAAACAAAAATGAATAAAATCGGTTCATAAATAAAGAAGCTGTGTTTATTTTAGTAATTTAGACTGAAATTACTTAATTACATTACATAAATTTCAGTCTAAATTACTAAATTAATTACTAAATTACTGAAATTACTTAATTACATTACATAAATTTCAGTCTAAATTACTAAAATAAACACAGCTTCTTTATTTATGAACCGATTTTATTCATTTTTGTTTTGTTGGATTTGTTATAATAAATTAAAAAAATTTTGTGTCTTGAAAAATTTTGATTTAGGTACCGGTTTTCATGAAATTTGGCATAAAATAATTCAAATGGCCGCCATTTTGAAATTTGGAAAGGTAAAAAAATATTTTTCTTTTACAAATGTTACTTACTTTAGTGTAAACATTTTTGCCAAGTTTCGTAAAAATATCTCATTGGGTTTTTAAAATAATAAATATTTTCCCAAAAAAACAAAATGGCGGATTACGGCTAAACTAAGCCGAAATCCAAAAAATGTTATTCTTCATTTTTGACTTATTTTTGCATGTAGAATTAGGTCCTGTATAGCCCATCACACTTTTTTGTGACACCCTGTATAATAGGGGTGTGCGAGTAGTGATTTTTTTAATCGAGTCGAGTAGTGCCAATTATTTCCAAGTTTCGAGAATTTCCGAGCGAGTATTTGCCACCAGTTGGTAGTTTAAAATAGTGTAATGGGATTTGGATACCACCCTAGATGTGATAATCTAAACATGGTTTCTAACTAATACATGAGTAGCAATACAAAGTTTTGGCCAGTACAATCAAACTGGATTACGTATTGACAAACAAAACACGGTTTGACATTCGTTTCCGGCCTATGGAACAGGGTTCGGTTGTCATTTGGCCAATTTCACCTGGTCCAGACATCGCTTATAATCAATATTAAATGACGAAATCGTTAGTCACGGCCAAAATTACGCGGTCTGATCCGTCATTTTCGGCCGATTTTACGTGATGCAATCGCCTTTTGCGGCCCTTACTACGAATTTTGTCCGGTCGCAATCCCGTTCGCAATCGTCATTTTCGGCCGATTTAACGTGATAGGATGATTGCCTTTTGCGGCCGTTACTACGCGTTTTGGCCGGTCGCAATCGTTCGCGGTCGTCATTTTTGCCCGATTTTACGTGATGCGATCGCCTTTTGCGGCCGTTTCCACACGTTTTGGCCGGTTGCAGTTTTTCGCGGTCGTCATTTTCGGCCGATTTTACATGATGCGATTGCCTTTTGCGGCCGTTACTACGCGTTTTGGCCGGTCGCAATCGTTAGCAATCGTCCGGAAATCGGCGGGAAATACTCGCTCGAACTTTCGAGTAGTTTTCAAAACTTCGAGTCGAGTTCGAGTATTAAAATACTCGACCGAAAACTCAAAGTTTCGAGTACTCGCACACCCCTACTATATAATATTTCAAACTTCCCAACATTTTGCATCCTGAAGTGTTAAAATTAAAAGCTGAAACCGGTTTTGAATCATCCACAATTTTTCATGAGCCACTTTCCTGTTGTCATTATTATACATAGGCCCTAACACTTATCGCACATTCATGATTGTCATCAAGTCAAAGTAAAGAAAATGTATTAAAAACTTAATTTTAGAGACACACACACGGTACAAAATATTTTTATTTTGTTTACCGGGTTGACATCTGTGTGCTTTCATTACTCAATCTACATTACTCAATTTACATGCGAAAACACCTGCACACTTTCTAAGTAGTTATTTGTGAGTTAGTTTATTACCATTCCTTTGTAATTAAATGCCTTACTTACCATCCACCTTCACTTACATGTTCTTTATTTAGGGTGAGTTCCGGTATAGAACATTGGACCACCCTGCTTACACAGATGTTTTCAAGTATATTGCTTCTTCTGAGGAAGTTTTGCCAAGTTTTTGGCAGGAAATCGAAACACAACTCCTGGGAGAAGCCACTTCGGGTTACAACAAGCAGATTGTGGCAATCAAGATATTCAGCATCATCGTTTCCCAGCTGCAACATGCATCACAGGTTGGCCTATTTGGTTATTTAGCTTGTAGTTTTAGGTCAAATGTATCTTAAAAGTTAATTAACTTTGTTATGGTAGGGGCAGATCCAAGATCTCCCTTACTCACCATCCAGCTTTTGACACATCAAAATGTAATGACTTCTGAAAAGTATATAATAGTTATGATATTTAATCTTACAAGTGTAATATGGTTACCAATTTGTTTGGAATTATATTATCAAGGGTAAAAAATTAGATTTATGTTATTCTCGATTTATGTTTGGTGATTTTAGGCCTCTAAAACTACTATTTTTTATACATGAAAGTATACCTGATTTTTTATCAGTCAAAGTATCTTGCTCTCTAGATGTGCCTTTAGGGGTTTTGAACAACATCCACCTTCCGGGCTATGCCTCATTGACTATCAAAGTTCCAGTGTTAATCTTATTGAGTAAGTTTATTTAGTTATTTGATTATATATGTAAAGTTTTGAAAAAACCTGCTCAATGCCTGCTAGATCCCTGTGCAGAAATTGGGTCATCGGCTAGCAAGTATTTAATTAAATTGAATAGAAAATATTATTCTCTCGTTTACTAGGCCTAGGTGTAGTTTTTGGCACCAAAACCTTATCTTACATTGTTTTTTTTTGTTTGAGAAGAAAAGCCTTATTTTCTGTGACTATTGAGCACAAATTGTCAAAAATCATCATGTCAAAATTAGCCTAATATTTTTCTAGCACATAGCTTGGTAGTTTATTTTAAATTAACCTTCGTGAGAACTGAACGTGATATGTTTGAACAACAGCATTTTTCCCGACTAGAGATTTATTCCCTACCAAACTTTTTTTCATTTATAGATATAATCATCCTTTTTTAGGCTGTTACGTTATTGACTCCAAAACTCTTGGGTTGGTTCATGAAAAAATACCGGTCAACTGGATTCAAGGTGAAACCTCTTCACAACATTATAAGAGAAGCGCTCAGCAAACTTATGGTGCTCTGCACCAAGTCCGATTCCGCCAAGACTTCTTATTCTGTCCTCAAGAAGTTGATCTTCAATCCTGGGAGTGTACTTTTTGATCAACAGTCAGGTTTGTTCTTAATCGTATAACTAATTTATGGGTGATCTAAACGTTTAGTGTGTTGAAATTTCAAAGTTTTACCTCATACTTAAATGGCCCTGAATCAAATTTAATTTAATGCCTTCTAGGAGGATTAACTTGTTGTATTCGATGTGTTATAGAAAATCAATATTTTTTTAACAATTTCCAAATTATACACTTTTTATCAATCACTCTTGTTGAAAATCCTTCTATGTCATTATTTTAGCTACCTAACGGTCAATGCTTGGGTACTGGTACAGTACAGAAAACACTGGTCCTCACAGTGACCTACACTATGTTTGTTTAGTACTTATTGTAGACATCACTGGCTAACCAGTGATGTCCTAATAACCAGTTTTATGACATTTTAGGATCTAGGTTCAGATCCTATTTTCAGATGTGACTGAAACTTTGTCTTGCTTCCAGTCCTCCTGGTGTAACTTTGTTCTGTGAATGTCTTAAATTGTTAGTTTTATCAAAGACAAAGTCAAACTTTCTTTATTCATGTCATATATAAAAATATACAAGAATGGTGTCAATACATCAGTTTGTCGTATTACGAAGTTTGCTAGTTTTCTAAGAAGTATAACAGAAAATATTAAATAAGCGTGATTAAAAAGGCTTATCTACACTATAACTCTTCGAGAGAGTACAAAGCCTTGTTGATGAGAAGGTTTTCAAATTTTTTGTAAAATAGAGATTGACCAACCATGTCTTTTATGTCTTTTAGAATTTTTTTGAATAACTTAGATCCTATATATGTTTTTTTATATATACAACTCTAGCCTGTGGGAGTTCAAAGCAATTTCCCCCCGATTTCTTGTGTTATAATTGTGATTATCCCCAATTAATTTGATTTCATATAATTTAAATTGGAATGACTGAATGGTTTCAAAAACATACATCCCATAGACAGTCATTATGTTTAAAGATATAAAATGCTCTTTTACTGAAGTTTTTGGTTTAAGATTTAAAATAGCTCGTATGGCCTTTTTTGCAATTTCAAAATGGTGTTTAGGTTGCTAACAGAAGTGGCCCCATAGAGTGATATTCCGAAAGAAATCATCGAGTCAATATGTGCAAAATAGACTGTTTTAAAAGAATCAGTGTCAAAGAATTTGTTTAATCTTGATAATGAAAAATACCAGATGATATTTTAGAAATCACTTTTTCAGCATGTTAAATTCCAGGAGAGATTATTGTCCATTGCTAATACTACGAATTTTACATGATCTACTTCATTGATTATTGTTTTTTCACTAATTTCAATTACCGGATGGATCGACATTTGTGTCTGACGTGTCTTGAATGTAACAAAAGTGGTTTTCTCAGGATTGAGTATTAGCTGCTTATTATTAAAATATTGCTTTAATAGGTTCAAATTAGCTGTAGATGATGATTCCAATTCCTTTACTGAAGAACCCCAAACCATTTGCTATAACTATGCTATTAAGCATATTTCTGTTTACATTATTGTAATCCAACATATCAATATATATGTCACCCATAAATACAATATTTTCGCATTTTGGAGTTGATATTTCTAATAAAATGTTAAATTTTCAATAAATTTTGATTCATTTTTTGAAATGGGGTTTCGGTAAAAGTCAATTAAAAGAAATCTCTGGCATGGTTTTCCAAATTGTTGCTTAAAAACTGCAGCTACTCCCTGACTCATATGTTTTTTTGTCATTAAAATCTGCAGAAATGCAGTGGGCAAAAGCTACCTCGGAGTTAGGCCTCCGCGACGAGCCATAAGCGACGAGCGACATGAGTGACTTCAGCCGAAATCGCTGAGCGATTTGGCTGGCTCCGATACCAGCTAAATATTGAGCGACACACCGTACTAAATGTGTGGTAGGAACGCAGTTTCAAAGATGATGTCCGACAAAGAGGTTCTTATACTCATTGGGTCAAAATGGAGAAAGTATTTGACAGTTTCCTCTGATCCTACTATTTTTGTTATCTGAAATTTATCTTTCCACTTCCGTTTTTAAATAACACATTCTTCATATCATTATCTGTAATATGATTCTAGATCATTTAGAAACGAATAATCTAGACCGAACTGTATTGTCACACAAAATAATTAAAACAATATGGCTGGTTACGTGAAAGGTCACTCCAACTCCATCCCAAAGTTTCTTTGATATTGTAGCATTTTTGTAATTATTATGGAGTTCATTCCACAAACATGGCCTCACCTGTACTCGCTAATTAAAATTTCAGTTAGAGTATCCGTTAATTTGCGCTCTCCTCGTGGTTTCTTCACTTTTGGAATAGTAGAACCATCCGCATCGACGCAGAGCGATAATCAAGAAAGTCGCTTATTCCATATTGCTTGTCGCTTACATTGTAGCTTCCTGCTCTCAATTTACATCGTATCTTATGTAACCAGAAAAGTAACCGATGTCGCTTATCGCTCGTCGCTCGCATCGTAGCCGAGGCCTTATGACGGTATTCATTGATTATGGAAGTCATGTTTACCTCAGTTACTTTAATTTCCTGATCAGAGGAAACCAAATTGGCCCAGTAGCTTCAATAACCATATAGGCTAACTTCTTCTTCCCCTGGTTACTCAAATGTAGGCCAGTTCTTGTGTAGTGGCATCGCTGGAATTTATTCACATTTATTAAGTTGACATTATTAATTCTAGCAGTCAGTTCTTCAATATAGTTGTTCACAGCATTTAATTCAATATTGATGGGATGGTTTAGTGGGGTTGCCGTCTAGTCGCCACCCCGACAGATCGCCACCTCGGCATTTCGGTCATAGGCGACAGATCGCCACCTCGTAAAATTTAAAATGTCTTAGTTATAGAAATATCATTGCTGTCTAGTCGCCACCCCGACAGACCGCCACCTTTTTTCTCGGAGGTGGCGATCTGTCGGGTACGCTACCGACAGATCGCCACCTCGCACGGCCGCGTCAAGTCGCCACCCCGACAGATCACCACCCCGACAGATCGCCACCCCGACAGATCGCCACTTCCTTCATAGAAATAGCGAGTAGACGGGGAGAATACACGACTATCCACCACTGTTATCAGTTGAAAATGTTATGATTTATAAACATTTATTTGAATCCCTAGGCTGCCAAACAAATATTATTACATAATTGATTTTTGGAGGCTACTTGAAAAAACCTTGAACGAACATAAGTTCGCTCACAGAACAACTCCACAACTGAATTTTGATGCTTAGCGTTTTGAGACCTTGTAATTTCCTTGTCAACAAAGGTTTCTTCCCTCCTTCCCCGTCTTATAACAATTGAACTCTAATGAGTCTACATATTGTCTGTAAAGACGAAAGACAAAATTATCCTCAAGCATACTATTATTAAAAAATAAACTAATCGTGGAATAAGAACAACAAAATAAACTACCAACGAGTTTCGTGGCAGTTGTTGCACGCTTAAACAGTTTTAACACCAAACAAATATTATAACATAATGTGCGCAGAGATAAAGTACAGTATAATATACAAACAAAGTAATATTAAACAAATAATTGAGTCTCTGTTGTGTAGTCTGGGATTTTAAATATTTACATTGAATCATATTTCACGCTACGTGCATTAGTTGGGCATAAGCCGTTCAGTATTTTCCTCTTACACTTCCTCCTAAATATCAAGAGTACGAAAGGATTTTTCAATTATGGTTAAAATTCTAGCTTTAGTGAACTCTTTAAAAAGTAGTTTAGTTACCTTACCTTTGATGTTGTATGGGAAAGGAATATTGTTCAACTAAAGCCTAACACAAAAGTACAACATTTATAAACTATATTTTTCATTGTTTAATAAGTTGTTTTGAATGTTGTACATACAAATGTAGTGTCCGAATACTTTTTACTCGATCGATACTATATTACTTATTTAAAAAAAAGTAAAAGTACAATTAAACTGTACTTAACATTTCTAAAATGAAAAATAAAAATGTGAAGAAATGCTTCATACTCAAGAAGAAAAACATGAAAGCAGTAATTTATAAAAGTGTTACTGTATTTATAATACGACACAGGTATTCCAAATAAAATAATCAAATACAGGTTAGTAATCGTATTCTTCATCCACATGAAGAGTGTTTGTTGAACAAATAATTCTTTCAGTCAATCTACTATTTTAAAAATTGTGCATACTCCAATATTGTAGCAAAGAGTAATTGTATAAATATGTCTATGTTATAGTTACATTTAATTTATTAAAATCACATGGCTTGTAGGCTGAAAATCAAAACGAGTTCGCACGTAGCACACTGACGTGAGGGAAGTGAATTTCCACATACAAAACTTTTAAAACTCAAAACCAGTGTAAAAACATACATTTTTTTCCAATTTTATTGAAATCTGAAACATTGATTTTTTGGCTGTTCTGATGCTCCTGGTTTCATTTATCTGCAATGCTAGGAATAAAATTTTGCGCATTAAAAGGTTAGGAGAAGGTCCAGTCAGGCTTGAAAGTAGGCGTGAGGTTGCTAGGGATGATACAAAAACATCAACAAATGAATAACATGCTTTTCTAATGTAAAAACCCCATAAGCCAACGTACTGTGTTTAGCCGATATACATTTTTTTTAATAACTCAGTAAATATTCATGCTAGAATGACGAGAGAGGGCTTAAAACTTTCACTTCACTGATTCCCATCTTAATATAAGCATTAATTTTACGCCCTGGGCTTTTCTGCCCCTTTTTGGGCCCAAAAACTCGAAATTTTAAAGAATAATCCTCAAAAAAGGGGGTTAGAGGTTTCCGATTGTTTTGCCCAACGAACTTGTCCAACTGATTATAGAAAGGAACATCCCTACCAAATTTGAAGTAAATCGGACAACAAATGTGACCGCCAGAGTGCATACACACACACATGTATATATATATATAATTTTGAACGGCACCCCAAAACATGTTCAGGGAGTCATGTTAGGAACTTCAATGGTGGTCCTAGTTTCACCGTGCGGGTCATGCTAATAGTTCACTTTTCGACAGGAAATTCACTAATAAACCAAATTAATTATAGGTAATTAAGAAAATTAAGAACAGCACTTAATTTTGTAGATAACCAATTACATATTTCCGGGCTCCTAGCATGGAATATAAATCTTATGTAAGCGTGCAAGACTAGAATTATATTTGACCAAAATTTGTTTTGCTCAGCTATATATTATGTATATTTTTACAGCGTTAAAAAGAAAATATGCCTAACCATTTATATGAGTCAGGTGGTTAAATATAAAACTTGAATTACAAACTCTTAGGAATATCATAATTACGCCATGTTTGGACTCTATATTCATGGAATAATGTGGAAAATATGAATAATACAATACAAATAAGATAAAGTCAATTGTTTTAAAGATGCAATTTTGCTGACAAGGCCTAGTATGTGACTCATCGAGGAACAGTTAGCAGCAGGTAGGCCGGAAATGTGTGAGGGCGAGTGCGCGTGGGGTGGTAGTGTCACTAATCCTCTGGGGCGGTGGATGGCTGGACTGGTTTTTAGCCCACAGCAGGCAAGTCTTGAAACTAGGGGTGTGCGAGGGGTTTCAGCCGAGTATTTTCATACTCGAACTCGACTCGAAGTTTTGAAAACTACTCGAAAGTTCGAGCGAGTATTTCCGGCCGATTTCCGGACGGTCGCTAACGCTTGCGACCGGCCAAAACGCGTAGTAACGGCCGCAAAAGGCAATCGCATGACGTAAAATCGGCCGAGAATGACGATCGCGAACGATTGTGACCGGCCAAAACGCGTAGTACCGGCCCCCAAATGCGATCGCATCACGTAAAATCGGCCGAAAATGACAACCGCGAACGATTGCGACCGGCCAAAACGCGTAGTAACGGCCCCTAAAGGCGATCGTATCACGTAAAATCGGCCGAAAATGACAACCGCAACCGGCTAAAACGCGTAGTAACGGCCGCAAACGGCAATCGTATCACGTAAAATCGGCCGAAAATGACGACCGCGAATGATTGCGACCACACAAAACGCTTAGTAACGGCCGCAAAAGGCGATCGCATCACGTAAAATCGGCCGAAAATGACGATTGGACCGCGTCATTACGGCCGTAACTAACGATTTCGTCATTTAATATTGATTATAAGCAATGTCTGGACCAGGTGAAATTGGCCAAATGACAACCGGGCCCTGTTTCATCATTTTGTTTGTCAAAACGTAATCCAGTTTGATTGTACTGGCCAAAACTTCGTTTTGATACTCATGTATTAGTTAGAAACCATGTTTAGATTATCAAATCTAAGGTGGTATCCGAATCCCATTACACTATTTTAAACTACCAACTGATGGCAAATACTTGCTCGAAAATACTCGAAACTCGAAAATAATTGGCACTACTCGACTCAGCTCGATTTAAAAAATCACTACTCGCACACCCCTACTTGAAACCTAAATGATTTGCAACAAAAGCAGCTTTTAAACCAACAAAGTCGCCTACAGGCTGGCAACATCAGTTGACTGACTTTCATTCTTTATGTCCATCAACTATTATAGTCAATTCTGTGGTGTAAACGAACCTTAATTTTTAAATAATTGCAATAATTTAACCGAACCTTTGTTAGTATAACCAGTATAATGAGGACGGTAATTAATTTTTATTTGATTTTTTGTGAAAGTGAAAAATCCTAATTGAATATAACCAACCAACTAACCGGGCGCTCATGCACTATCTTAAACAACTATTATCTGCAAAGGACAAAATAACTACTTACTGACGGGGCGTCACAAATCTCAGTCGATTTTTTGCCTCGTAGATTAGCCTCCTCCACTCTTCTCTATCCTCTGCCATCCGGATTGCTCCTCCGCACTGGATCACATCCTTCTTGACTTGGTCATACCATCTTAATTTTGGCCTACCCAACGGACGACTTCCTGTAGGTACGGCCTCACTAACCTCCTTCAGTCTTGTGCCTTCCTGTCTCCGAAGTACATGTCCTAACCAACTAATTCTTTTGGCTTTTATGAGCGCTATTATATCAGGCTCTTTGTATAGGGTACGTAGCTCTCTATTTTTCCTTATGCGCCAAACTCCTTCTTCATAGACTGGGCCGAATATTTTTCGAAGTACCTTATTTTCAAACACCATCAAACGTCCTTCATTTCTTTTCGAAAGGACCCATGTTTCACTTCCATACAATAACACTGGCTGTATAATGGTCTTGTATAATCTTAATTCCGAGCATCTTGATAAAAGTTTGGATGATAAAAGTTTTGTACAGGCCCCTAAGCTCTTATTGGCATTTGCTTAAGAGTTTGTAAACTCCCTTACAAAGGTGGCGATCTGTCGTGTACGATACATGACAGATCGCCACCTCCAAAATAATTTTAAAAGGTGGCGATCTGTCGGGGTGGCGACTAGACGCGGTCCCGTTTAGTGGCTTGTCGAATCCGGTTGGTATTGTGGTAATGAATATGCTTACCTGTGGTAATGGTCTTTCCTTCCGTGTACTTCTGAGTTCTTATCCGGACTCTGGGTTATCCGGACCGACTGAATTTTTCAAAAGTATTTTTGCAAAGACAAACTAAAAAACGGAACTTCACGGTTTAACGCCTTCAGTTTTTACGGTGTTGTTATTGTTCACGTATCCGGTTTGCTGCTCTGTTCAAGTCTTCTACTGTCAGTGACTCTTCACGGAGGATGGTTATCAGTAGACTGGTGACAGTTTTTATTTCAGTATACTTCATTTACGATTTAAAGTGTTATATTAAATATTTAAAAATGTGCATACTTTTCACTATTTTCTGTTAAAACTGCAGTTTTATCCCGTTTTCATGTAATAAATGTGTTCCTCTGATAATCAGACCTATTTTAGAGTCCCGACCATACTCTTGGTACCGATGGTGACGGATTAACGAGGTACTACTCGTTAACTCTACTATTCGTTAGTACTACAACTTGTCACGGAGTGTTTCACGGAGGGTTACACGGAGTGTATTAATTTCTTCTGGAAGCTCACTCTTGTATTAGCATATAAACATAAAGGTATATTGTCATAATTGTTCATTATAAAAGGGGAGTTGTTGATTCATGCTCACCTCCAGGAAATCCAAAATTTTCAAAATCCCGCCACTATAGTCCAGATTTCTGAGAGTCTACTGTTCTTAAACTTCACACCTAAAGGTGGAATCAGATTCCAGATCCTGATATTCTGTGAAACTCATTCCAAACTTTGCCAACTCGATCACTCTCAGCTCTGTTGGTCTACAGGTTCCAAGGTGGTGGCCCAACTGGTTGGCCAGCTGAAGGACAAGCAGGTGCAGAAGCTGGTGGAGGTGTTGCGAGACGTGGTGACGGGCTCACGGATGGCTGTGGACCATAAGGACGGGGGGGAGACCACCAGGCCGTGGACCAACAGGGAGAAGCTCTACACCGTCCACCTTCTCTGCAGGTGCGATGCGAAATAATACAAGGAGTCGAACCTATAAAGTGATTAGTAGGGAGAAAATTACATTGGCCTTATACAGTAAAACCTGATCAACTGTCACTTTTTTAACCGTTCCTCTCTGTTATCCGTCGTCTGTCTTTGAAAATATTACGATTCATTAGCATCAGGATTTGCACCATTCGGCATTGCTGATTGTCTGTATGCGCTAGTAAGTTATTTCAAACAACATAAATATGTATGTACTGAAAAGTATTATCCTTTTGTAAACGTTTTTATTTTTATTTCTCTCCCAAACCACTTAAAAATTAGTTACCGTACACTGTACACATTTATATAATGATGTTTCTATAATCCGTCTAATCAGTTATCCGTCACCGTTCTAGTCCTGAAGGTGGCAGTTAATAGAGGTTGCACTTTATGTGTTATCGGTACTTATTCGCTAAAGTGACCACTAAGGTTTTATTTGTGAACATTTTCCCAACTTACACAGAGTACACAGAGTGGCGGTTAAGTTTAATTTTATTAATTTTATTATTGATGACAAAAAAAACCTAACCTAACTGCCACAGTGTGTATTACCAGTACCTTCTATACCTATAAAAGGCAAAGCCCTCACTCACTCATCACTAATTATTAGAGATGTGCTAGTACTCAAAATTTCGAGTTCGAGCTGAGTTCGGCACTGAAACTCGAAAGTTTCGAGCGAGTTTACTCCCGCCGTTTACCGCGCATCGTCTGTAAATTCAAATTGATTGTAAACGTATTTGAGGTGTTAAGAATTGTGATGTGGATTTTAGTGTTTTATTAATAAATAAGTAAGTTGTGGCTTATAAATTTGGGTTACTCTTTACACCAAAATAGAGAATTTACCAGGACCTTCAGATTGAGTTGTATGAACACTGTCTGTGTAGTCCACTTTTAGGTTAACCTAATCTTGTCAATTTTTAAGTAAAATATCAAAAACATATCTGTAATGAAATCTAAAAAGGTAAGCATAAGAAGTTTGTGCTTGTTTTTTGTTCCATAATAATTGAAATTTAGTCAATCCATTAATTTTAGGCTCAACTGTCCTTTGGCATTGAGCTGCTTTTAAAGACAAGTGATTTGTTTTGGCCTTGTTTAAGTTTCATTAATGGTTTTTTAAATAATTTGTAATATTTTAAAACTATTAAATACATGGCTTCAATTTCATCAATCAAGCAAATCAGCCAGGCACTTTCAAATATATCTTCATGTTGTTACTAACTGATTGTTCTTATTAGGACTTTTAGTGTTAAAATTAATGTTAAGATATGTTAGTAAATACATTTTGTGTGCTAAGTAAGTTAAGTAGGCTAATGTTTTACTATGTAATAGACCTTTTAAATATTAAAATAAAGTTTATTTTAACTTATAGGCCTGAATGTAATTTTGTTTTCTCCATTCGTAGGAAGATGTAGCTTAGGCCTAACATAAACATAATATACAAAACATAAGATAATTAAAAAAGAGGAAATAAAGTAAAATTCTGAGATTATTTTTTTAATGAAACTGTTAATTAATACCATAGGCTATAACAACCTTAATACTAAAAGGTTAAAAGTATTTGATCTTCATGGCAAAATTGTATGCAATAACTTTGGTAAGATTTTTTTCCAGATAAATGTACTTACCTTATTCCAATGAAGCAGGAATCCATTTATTTTACTTACTATTGTTATTTTCATGTCATAGTGACTAGAAAGGTATATTTTAATAACAACATTTATAAATGGAACCCTATACACTGTTTTGATCCAATTCAACTCGACCTATGTGGCTTTTTTTATTTTTATACTCGACTCGAACTCGAGATTTGAATCTTTTGCCATTTACTCGACTCGAACTTGACTCGACTTAAAAAACCTGTACTCGCACATCTCTACTAATTATCCAACTTCCCAGCATGGTAGAGGGTTGAAATTTGGTACATTGTTTTTTTAGGCCTAAAATAAGACAGTTCAAGTGTTTTCTTACCGATTCAATTACAGGCCTTCGCCTCAAGGGATTTCAAAGTTACGATGTATTCCTTATGGACATTCACTTCAAACAACTGATCTTGATTCATAGTAGTTCTACGTGCTAACTACAGAATGCAGCAAACTCAACTGTCTTAGTTTGTGCTGGCGAAGCCGAACGGATCTATTATCGTGCATAAAGTATAGATTAGTGGTACAGTGGAGCCCCGCTAATCCGAAATAATTGGGACCGGACCCATTTCGGATTAGCGAATATTTCGGATTAAGCGAACTACTATTAAAATAAAGATAACAATAAAATACAAAATGCAATTACATAAACTAAGTGCCGAAACGCCGAATCACGCCAATCGCGGTACGAGAAACGGCCAAATCGCCAAATTTATGCTGTACGGCAATATTCTGCAAGGTAACCGGTTGAGTACGTAGTTGCGAATCAATCCGATAGGTATCAGCCTAACCAGGGTTGTAGAAGCCCCGCCCATTGCACCCTGGTGGTGATTTGAGGAAACAAATTGCAAGAGATACATGGCAGTACGGCAGATTCAATGTTCCCGGCAGCAGCTGAGCTCACACTGGCTACGCATTTTCAAAAGAAAGAAATCTGACGATCTTGACCTACACGTATGCATGGTACGGGTCAAATGAGTCGAATTCAAACACGTAGCCGTAAAAGTATTAACACGTCGGCTGCAGGCTACGACAATTGGCGTAGTGCCGCGTCTCGCCACCACGCGCGCTACGACAATTGGCAATTGACAATTGACGACGATTTCCCCGTGAAATTCCCGTCTGGGGATGCTTAGAAAACCACTTTTTGTCCCGTTTTTTTCCCTCCAATTGGCAATACAAGGGCAAAGCTACTATATCCAGGCAGCGCTGCTACCTGTGGGTGTTTCAACGAATTACGTCCACTCTCGTGGTAACGAAGTACCGCTCCGCACAGTCTTTTGCGATTCGTCAGACCGAAATATTTGGATTCATCTGTGCCAGTCATGTTCGCCGCCACACACCGGGACTGCCCGCCATTGGTGGCAATTTCCTATTAGTTACTGAGTCGTCACGTCGCGTTGTGTTGTGACAGTTATTTTTAGCGAATTTCCCCTATAGGGAAGAAGCTATTACCGTAGGTCTCATGGTAAGACTTAAGCCCGAGACCATGACAAATTTTTTTTTTAGGTCCCCAGATGACTAAAACACTATTTGTTCAAATTTATATATATGTATATATATATCTATATATATATATATATCTATATATATATATCTATATATATATCTATATATATATCTATATATATATATATATATATATATATATATATATCTATATATGTGTCCGTGAATGCGATAACTTGAGTAAAAAACGTCCGATTTAGATGAAATTTGGCTCAAATGTGTAAAGTGACATTTATGACTTTAAGTTCGAAAACCAGAAAAATCGGGCTATGGGAAGGGGGGTTTATGGGGGTTTTAAATTTTCCAAAAATAAGTTTTTTGCCTTTTTTACCCTAAAATTTTTAAAACACTTAATTTTGGTTTAAACCATGTTATAGAGCTTAAAAAAACAAATAATATGGTATTTTGAATTATTAAGCAAGGTTAAGTGGTTGCGGAGAAAATAAAAAAAAACCTGCTCATAAAATCTCCTATGTTAATCTTATGGGAAAAAGGTTTTTGGCTTTTCCTAAGTTAATTTTAATGTAAACTTCACATTTGCTTTTACCAATCAACTCAGCTCCACAAAACAATCATTTTGGTGTTTAAATTGTGATTCTACGTCCAACCGTTGCAGAGATATTCAAAGTGCTAAACACAGTACGTTGTCCAATGTTATCCTTATGGAGAATAAATAAAATTTGATATATCCATTATTAATGAATGTATATTGATGAAACTTGGCACGTGGGGTCACGTAGTACTGGTATATTGATATTTGCCCAAAAAATTGGTTTTTTGTTGATTATCCCCGTAGCAGCGAACCTGCGTACTCAGCCCCCATGTTATTCTTATGGAGAATAAGTAAAATGTAATGACTCCCTTAATTATCAACATAAATTAATAAAACTTGGTATGTGGCTTCACCTTGTTGAGTTATATTGATATTTGCATAAAAAACCATTTTTTTAGTTCCTTGTTGCAGCAAACCTGCTTACTCAGCTCCCATGTTATTCTTATAGAGAATAATTAAAATGTTATATAGTGCTTACTTATGATTGAATATTGATTAAACTTGGTATGTGGCTTCACCTAGTTAAATTATATTTATATCTGCATAAAAACCAATTGTTTGTGTTCCTTGTTTCAGCAAACCTATGTACTCATCACCAATGCTATTCTTATGGAGAATAATTAAAATTGTATATATCGCTTATATATGAATATATTTTTATGAAACTTGGTATGCGGCTTTATATGGTATTAAGACATATATTATGCATTGGAAATTCGCTGAGTACGCAGGTTTGCTGCGACGGGGGTATTTACAATTACAGACTGTTTACTGTAGTTTCTACTAAGCATTCGTAAACGCAATCTTCGTTGTTTATTCCACTGTTTTTAATCATTTTTAGTTCTGTGAATTTAGTGAAATGGCTTTGAAACGTAGTGAAAGGCGCTGGCGGTATTACGCTTCAAAAGAGAGGTATTCTTCTCTTCGACAAAAAATGTTACAGACTTTTTTAAACCAATGTAGTTTTGTTCTGTAACACTGTTCTGTTTTGCTAATTAAATTTTCTAACTTTAAAACGTACTGTAATATTCAGAAATATACACTTAATTAATGTTTTTCCTAGGTTTTATTTATTCCTTAATATATCCTGATTTCGGTTTCGGATTAAGCGGATTTTCGGATTACCGGATTGCGGATTAGCGGGGCTCTACTGTACTAACTAGTGTGTATGAATGTAATATATACCTACCAATAAGCAATATTAATTTGAATTGAACCGATTTTGCCATCACAAAATCCTTTGGAAATGTTATTTTTTACAAATATCCCACTCAGTCTAATATCATTGGAGAAAGATAACTCACTGTAGCTCTCTTCTTTTTACTTTCTCCCCCTTGTACATAGTATATAAAGAAAGTATTTTTTTCGTCAACATTTTCGAATTTGAGTTTTTAGTGCAAATATTTGTTTTGGTGCTCCCTGAACCCAAAAAAGTGATTTTTAAGTGATGTCTGTGTGTCTGTCTGTCTGTATGGATGTGTACAGAGCTAGAGACAACACCAGTGGACCGATTTTGATGAAATTTGGTATGTATGTACTAATCCACGGTATCTCCAGGCGTATTTTTAATTTTTTTTATTTTTAAGGGTTATTATCCCCAAAAACTGCTAAATACCCCCGTCGCAGCAAACCTGCGTACTCAGTGAATTTCCAATGAATACATATCTCTTAATTACACATTATACCACTTACCAGGATTCAAAAGAAATATATTCACAAATAAGCAATTATTAAAATATTAATTATTCTCAGTAAGAATAACATTGGGGATGAGTACGCAGGTTTCCTGCAACAAGAAACACAAAATAATGGGTTTTTATGCAAAAATTAATAGAACTCATCTAGGTGAAGGCACATACCAAGTTTCATCCATATAAATTTTTAAATAAGCGATATATAACATTTAAATTATTCTCCATAAGAATAACATGAGGACCGAGTACCTAGGTTTGCTGCTACGGGAACCATATGCAAAAACATGGTTTTTTCGTGCAAACAACAATAAACCACAACCAGATGAAGCCATATACCAAGTATTGTCAGTTTATGTTAATAAATAAGCGAGATATAAAATTTTCTTTTTTTCCATAAGAATAACACTAGACAGCGTACTGTGTTTAGCACTTTCAATATCTCAGTAACCAATTGACGTAAAATGATTAAAATACCAAATTTTTTTAATGCAAATTTAATTGTGAAGATTACAATTTGATCTAAATAAGAATTACATGTGAAAACCCCAAAAAAAACTTTTTAGGGTACAAAACCCCCCAAAAATCCCCCTTTAGATGGTGTAATTCGTCTGGTTTTCAAACTCGTTCAAATAAATGGTACTTTACACATTTGTACCAAATTTCATTAAGATCAGACCTTTTTTACGAGAGTTATCGTGCTTACGGACATAAATACATATATATATACATATTAGGGGTGTGCGAGTAGTGATTTTTTTAATCAAGTCGAGTCGAGTAGTGCCAATTATCTTTGAGTTTCGAGTATTTTTGAGCGAGTATTTGCCAACAGTTGGTAGTTTAAAATAGTGTAATGGGATTTGGATACCACCCTAGATTTGAGAATCTAAACATGGTTTCTAACTAATACATGAGTAGCAATACAAAGTTTTGGCCAGTACAATCAAACTTGATTACGTAGTGACGAACAAAACAGGGTTTGACATTCGTTTCCGGCCGATGAAACAGGGCCCGGTTGTTTTTGGCCAATTTCACCTGATCCAGACTTAGCTTATAATCAATATTAAATGACGAAATTGTTAGTTACGGCCGAAATTACGCGGTCCTTTGTCATTTCCGGCCGATTTTACGCGATGCGATCGCCTTTTGCGGCTGTTACTACGCGTTTTGGCCAGTCGCAATCGTTTGCGGTCATCGTTTTCGGCTGATTTTACTTGATGCGATCGCCTTTTGCGGTCGTTACTACGCGTTTTGGCTGGTCGCAATCGTTAGCGATTGTTCGGAAATCGGCGGGAAATACTCACTCGAACTTTGGAGTAGTTTTCAAAACTTCGAGTTGAGAGTTCAAGTATTAAAATACTCTGCCGAAATTTCGAAGTTTCGAGTACTAATACACCCCTAATACATATATAAAAATTTTAATGAGTGGTGTTTTTGGCACCTGGGGACCTCAAAACAAAAAGTTATCATGGTCTCGGGCTTAAGTCTTACCATGAGACCTACAGTAATAGCTTCTTCCCTATAGGGGAAATTCGCTAAAAACATGCAAATTTCTCATAATCGGCTCTAACGATTTTAATTAAACTTTAGTGGTTTGTAGAGCTTTACGTTTCCAACAAAATGACACCATCCGCATTCCTGGAAAAATTCGGGTTCAGAAATCACAAGACTTAAAATATCCATAATTCAGTTTTTTGATTTTTCTTAAAAAATTATAAATGCTAAGAAAGATTACTATTTACCATTAAAAAGAGCTCAAAAAACTAAACAATTTAGTATTCTTAATTATTATTCTACAATTACTGGTTGCGGAGAAAATTCTGCGGAGAATTTTCATTTTGCGGTAAACGCAGTACGTTGTCCAATGTTATTCTTAAGGGGAATACAAAAAATACTATTTCTCTCTGATTAACTGATCAATTTCGTTCAAACTTTATATGCTTGTCAAGTTAGCATTGACCAACAGAGGAAATGGAAATATGTTGCCACGCATTAACCCTGAGGGGGGGACAGGGGGCACTTCCCCCCCTTAAAACCACGTGTGTAGCAATGGATTCTGTAGCGCCTCCAAAACAGGGATTTGGGTGGATGTTTTTGAAAACAACTTGTTCACAAGATTTACTGAAAATTCGGCCGTGCTCTGTATTCTATATATTTAGTAAATACCAAGTAATTTATTCATTAAAGTTAGGCTAAAAGGGAGAAAGTATGTGTCAGTTTCCTTATACCGTTTATTCACTATATTAAATAAAGAAAGATTAAAAATGCTAATCTGTCTCACTTAATTTTTTTTATCAGGCCAAACTTTAATTATTATTTTTCAAAGTGTTTTTTTTTTGTCTCCTTTAATACTACATCAAAACCATGAACTGAACCTTCATTTTGAGGATTACCTTAACAGCTAAATGTAAAAAATAAACACAAACAGTTCAAAACCATAAAAATTTTATTTGAATAGGTAGTCCCTCTTATTAAGGGCAAGCTCCCCCTAAAGGCAAGTTCGTAGGTGGCGCCAGCGCGCTCCACAGCCACGACCACATTTTAGGACCCACATTTTTATTTAATTTTCAATCTGATTTAGGTAATTTTTTAACCACTCAAAATAAAGTAAAGAGTGATTTTTGCGAGTAAAAATTTGTATAAGTGTTACAGATTACCAAAAAAAAATAGTCAAACTTAACAAAAATATTTATTTTTTTTATTAAATATTATAATTCATTTTCAAAATATGTTTCACAATAATCACCCGCGATAAGAATATCTTTTGATTGACAACAAAATCAAAATTTTATCTGAAGAGATAAGTGAAAAATTTGGGTCTGAACTTAACATTATTCTAATGGGCAATAAAACCAATATGGCCTACAGGGTAGCCATATTAATTAACTTATTATTTTTATTGACAATTCATTTTTTGAGTGGGTCAAAATTTATTATTGATGTAAATGCCAGGGTAGCCATTATTAATTATTATTATTGTTAATGTAGGGTAGCCATATTAATTAACTTACTAGTAGCCTGTCGCGGCTTCGCTCGCGATCACAACGTAATATTATACTGACATTCCCATATAAATATTGTGTTACCGTTCTAAAGCCAATATGGTCTGCTGATTAACTGTGTTTACTGTACCCAGCTGATTGCTTAAAACTTATAGGTATTTCCCAATGTTAAGCTTATGGGAAAAAAACTCAACTTTAAGGGGCTCCAGGGCCTCACTCGCAAATTATTTCTCTATAAAAAAATTTTCCTGCACAACTTCACGTTAGGCTCTTTCCAGTGACACCAAAAACATGAAAATCGGTTCAGTAGATAGGAGGAGTGATTGTCACAAAAAACCTGCTCGCCTATTAAATAAGTATAGATTATCTTCTATCGTCTAAAAACCCGATTTGTGGTATTCAAAAAAGATTAGGCCTAATACGTATGCCAATTTGACTATAGTTGTTTTTTTTAATTTTAAAAGCCAATTTTATTGTTATTAATAAATGCATTTATATTACATTGTAGAGTTATCTTATGTAAGCTGTTCATTTTTTTAAATATTTTTAATTACGTGTTCATTTTCTTTAAGTGTTTTCATTCAGAGCTAAAATGCTTTTAAAGTACTGGTACACAACAGATTTCAAACTTATGCAGTGCCCTAAAAAATAAGTTTTTTATGTCACAAAATCAATTTTCTTTATGGAATATAACTTTGCTGATTCTCATGATTCTTTTTTCTTTGTGCTAGGCTTATTCACCACTCCTCAACCCAGAGCAATATAGCATGGAGACTGGAGCAGTTGACCTTCTTGTTTGACATGGGTTTCTTCCCAACAACCAACATCGGGGTGGAGTTGGCTGGTGAGTCAACAAAATATACATTTTAAAATTATAATTATTTACATGAATCTTCTTAATATATAACAGGCAAAGCCCCCACTCACTCATCACTAATTCTTTAACTTCCCGGCATGCTAGAGTTGTGAAATTTGGTATATTGATTCTTTAGGTCTGAAATAGGAAAGTTAAAGTAGTTTCATACCGATTCAACTGGAGGGCTTTGTCCCACAGGGCTTCAAAGTTATCATATATTCCTTATGGACATTCAAAAATTCAAACAGCTGATCTTGATTCCTTGTAGTTCCACGGGCTAACCACAGAATGCAACACACATAACTGTCACGCGGCCAAAGCCGCAACGGGTCTTATAATTTCTAATAATTGGTCCCGGGGTCCTTATATAGAGTAGTCTTTCCTTATAGTTGGCAGCCCTTTTGTGGACTGCATATCAATTTCTAACTCAGTGGACACTTTGTTATTCATAGTAAGTAGTGATGGTCAAAACCAGAAATTTCAAATCTCGACACCGAAACCAAAACTTAAAAAATCGAATCTCGAAACTCGAAAGTCAAATTCCAAAATCCTATTTACTTGCCTGGTTTTGGTTATTAAAAATAAATCCAGTTACTCCAAATAAACCAGTTAACTTACTGCCATTCTCGAAGTATCCTAGAAAAATATTAGTTTCAGAACTACTAGTGAACCAATTATTTGTAGCTTAATTATAAACTTTGGTTAGAGTTGTTCCTTCACAAATAAAAAATCAATAATCCACAAAAGGTGAAGGTAGACGACCGATGACAGTAGGCTTTTGACCTTCACATTATTAATCAACATTCAGGCGTGATTTCTGTTAAAAAAACAACAATGACACAAAAAATCTCGGCGCTTTTGAGTTTTGATTCTCGAACCTCGCCGATCGAATCTCGAAACCGGGAACTTTTCCGAAGTTTTGGTGGTTTTGAGATTCGAGTTTTGGTTTTGACACATCACTAATAGTAAGTGGGCGAGTTTAACTCGCTACATATTGTCAACACCTCTCTAGTCAAGAACAGGTTGTTTTGTTTTGGTTCTTTCTATGTTCTCAATATTTTCAGATTTTGCTCAGATCAGATATAGTGAACGCCACACGCTAACCACTTAATTAGCTGAAAATATTCAGCCTTAAATTTTGTAGGTCTAGAAGAGAGCATCATGTTTTACTTGACAAGCAATACCATGATATATTTTAATACATCGGCTGAGCAAAAATAAAATACAGATTTACTGGTCAATTTAAAGACCAATGAAGTACATTTAATAAACTTTTCCAAAGGCCTTTTTCTTAAGGAATCTTGCTAGTTTAGACTTTAAGTTTGTGTGATTTAGTTGTCTGAGGTCTTGAGAATCTGTACCTAACTTTCAATATGATCAATGGGCTCGTATCGTCATGGTCTTTATTTAACTAATCTGAAGGTTTACATTACATCTTAACATATTTGTACTTTGATTGTGATCATTACATATTTTTCAGGATCTATAAGGGAAAGTTTTTTCAACGGCTTAAACCACAAGCTGTCTAATATCAATGATCTCCAGGAGATTCTGTGTGGAGTTGTTGAACATATCAACAAACGGCTCAGCAACAAAGACCAGCTCAGAGTCAAAGTCCCCACAGAGGTAGTATAACTCAAGTTTAAACCTATTTAAAATTATTAGAGAAAGGTTTAGTAGAGAGCAGCGAGTGACTCCTATCTTATACAAATTCCATTGGAAAAACATATATATACTAGGTTAGCTCTGGACGCTCACCTGATTTAAATTTGTAGATTAAACACCATACATGTACTTGAGAATTCTAAGTGATTTAGAGCAAGTATATGAAAAAGGCCTTGATATAAAAAAAACGAATAAAAGCTATTTTCAGTGGTTTTCTTTAATCTTAAGATGTCTTGAGTACACATTTAACATGATGCTGCATTGTACCTTAATCGTACAGTCTTCAGTCACATCAAGCAGGTGTTAAATTTTTCAGTCAGATTTTTTAGTATTGTTAAAACAGGATTTTGAATGATCAGTCCCAACCTCACTCTCTCTCCTTGGTCATTCCTTCATAGTAGCGAGCTTAACCCTTTGGGGAGTATGGACGTTCCTGAACGTCCATTGTGTACTGTATTAAAGGAGTAACCCTTTTATACCAAAATGTGACCTTCAGGAGTAAGAAAAAAAACATCAAAATTACATTAAATCTGTTTGTATTTACTAAAAATACAATAAAATAGTAATAAAAAGTGATAAAAACTAATAACAACATCTCAAAAATCTAAAATGTTGAAAATAAAACTCATAGGCGCTCATAATACACCGTACACTGTAAAAACCAACTAATAGTAGCAATACTGCCCGGCCGGGTGATAGAATGCGCGGGAAAACGTAATACTAGTGCTCGGGTCAAATGACGCGTGGGGTGGCGCGGGAAATATCTAAGTACTAGCGCTCGGCTCGGTGACAGGTTGTGCGGTGCGGGAAAGAACTAGGCTGCACTGTCCCGCCTCTCCCGTACACTCTTGTGCGAATCAAATAGAAAATGATATTCAGCGTGACTCAGTTAAATGTTACAATTGCAATAACCTTTTATTATAACTAATTACAGCATTTATTACATAAAAAAGGCCTAATATCAAATGCACCATGCAAAGCCGTTCCAGAACGTCTTTACTATTTTCAGCCATTTAGCAAATGACCGTTCCAGAACGGCCATACTCTATTTACGTAAAAATACATTACTCGCCAAAGGGTTAATACACTCAATTTTCAGTTTGTAAAAAGGTTTGTTTTTTTTGTTAAATTTTCATATTTGGTTGAACACCGCAAGGAAAACTAATCAGTAAGCAGATAAATTTATTCATCATTAGTACTAGTTTATTCCAGTTTTGAATTACATTTTTCTTTAAGGATGCTTAATTTAAAATTTGTTTAAAGTTATAATGAAATAACCCTTTTTACAATAAACCATCCAGGTCCTACTTTTGGTCCAACACTCACCTTGTTATTCTGCTCGTGCGGAGACTGACTGATCAAGGTGATTGTTGCCCAAAAGTAGGACCTGGATAGTTTATTGTAAAAAGGGTTATTTCATTATAACTTTAAACAAATTTTATATTAAGCATCCTTATTTGGCTTATTACACTTTTTAAAGAAAAGCTGTAGGTGAAGTGTAGCGCTTGAAGTTTTGGCGCAGTAAATTTTCTTTGCGAAATTACGAAATAGATAGCCATGCCATTAAACTCTAACAACAATAAACATAAAACGTGTTCACAGATTACAGTTTTGGAGTCTCAATTTCCACCGAAGTATAGGATCTACAAATTCAAATCAATTTGACCGTATAACCAGGTACCTCGGTCCAAGTAAGCAATAAATACAATCCTAAATGGTACACTTGCCAAGTCAACTTCTTATCTGATTCAGTAAAATCGTTTGTGTAGTTTTACTTAAACTAAATTCCACTGTGTGTCGTTGAACTTTTATGATGTTATTTTGGTTTATAGTCTCTTATTAAGCTATACTGAGGTCATGTTATCTGGCTATCAATATACCCTGTAATCCAGTTGTGATTATTTAAGAAGCTGTCAGAACATTATAGACCAAAATATAGACATAAAACACAGAAACATTTAATTTTTGAACTGTCAAGACGTTTGGCCAATGGGCATTCTACTCTGTAGACTTCTCCGGATTCTGAAAGCACTTGATTTCTGAATCGATCGTAGTCTACAGTTTTATAACACTTGACAACATGGTAACATAACAATTGTTTGGTGTAAGTTTTAAGTTGATAAAAAAGCAGACCAACAAAATGGATTGCTCCTGTGTTAACTAAGTTATTAATTTATTTTTTTAGGTTTTACCAGCTTGGAATAAAATGTACAAAGTTTCCAAACAATTAGGGGAAGGCAAGAAACACAAAAAAGAGGGAATATGGCTTCCCAAGGTTTTCCAAACCATGTTCTATCACATTGGTCTTCATCTGTTCAAGGAAGCTTCTTTTGCTAAGGATGTTCTTGAGGTAATATAATTTGTCCTAACTTATAGTTAATCAATTTAGATTAGTCAAATACATTTGTAAAAAAATTGAGTCACATAGTTTTTGTTATTTTAACAAAGAATTGAGTTTTGCAACCTGTAGGTTACCAGCATTACTTATTGTAGTATTGGAAACTTGCTAATTCTAATTGCATTGTTGTGTAAGTATGATTTTTGACTAGGTTAGAGAGAAAAGCATTCCTTAATTAGAGTCTAGATCTGATCAGATTTTATATGATTTTAAGATCAAATGTAAACCTGTTTTGCCCATTAGTAAAAAATAAATAAACTAATACTGGTAATCGTAGTGTTATTTTTAACTTGAATTGTTTTCGGAGAGTTGTTTTTTAGCACACTTGTGTACCTTTTTTTAGTCTTGGCTTTTATCTATTATTTTAGGAAGTAGTATTTCTTTAGAGTACCATTAAATAAAAGCCCTGAAACAACTAACAGCTTAATATAGGATAAAACAACATAACATACATATAATTTTGACCACTTCAGGTTGCCCACAGAAGCTGAGTGGCCAAAATCAACAGCAGTTAAGACCCTTATTTCTCGTAGTTTTAAAAAATCTGACAGGAGCAGCACTTGTTGGATAGAATTTTTTATGCAATGGTGCTGCTGGCTCTTGAGCTTTATGGAAACTACAATCTCAAACTTCAGTACGCTGTACGTTTTTTTTAACTAAGCTTGCCGCGCCTGCAAAAGACAAGTTTTTGTGTTAGGTAGTGAATGTTTTAATATCTAATAATCCATGTAACATTAGTTACGTGTTGAGATTTTATTAAATTTAACTTATAAATCTCATTTGTTAAGGTTAGCCCACTGGATATTCTTTTATTTTAACTAAAAATATATGAAAACAACAAAAGGATCTGTGTACCACCCAACATGCTTCAAAAATACTGTACTTTTCTATTTTTACATACTAGCTGCTTGATACGGCCTCGCCTGCAAAAAACTAAAACAAAGGTTTTTTATTAACATGTGATATTTGTTATTTAAGAAATTATTGCGGACATTTCCCATCACTGATTAGTAAAAACTAAAGAAAAACTTAAACAGAAGTCAATAGTTTAACTGTAGCCACCTGTCTTGCAGGAGCTCCACAGCGTGTATGAGCGAGTGGACCAATCCTCCGAGTCCCAGGACGAGCCGCACTGGACCGAGGTGGTGATGGAGATGTTCCTGTCGCTTCTGTCCCAAGTCAATAGTTTAACTGTAGCCACCTGTCTTGCAGGAGCTCCACAGCGTGTATAAGCGAGTGGACCAATCCTCCGAGTCCCAGGACGAGCCGCACTGGACCGAGGTGGTGATGGAGATGTTCCTGTCGCTCCTGTCCCAAGTCAATAGTTTAACTGTAGCCACCTGTCTTGCAGGAGCTCCACAGCGTGTATGAGCGAGTGGACCAATCCTCCGAGTCCCAGGACGAGCCGCACTGGACCGAGGTGGTGATGGAGATGTTCCTGTCGCTGGAGATGTTCCTGTCGCTTCTGTCCCAAGTCAATAGTTTAACTGTAGCCACCTGTCTTGCAGGAGCTCCACAGCGTGTATGAGCGAGTGGACCAATCCTCCGAGTTCCAGGACGAGCCCCACTGGACCGAGGTGGTGATGGAGATGTTCCTGTCGCTCCTGTCCCAAGTCAATAGTTTAACTGTAGCCACCTGTCTTGCAGGAGCTCCACAGCGTGTATGAGCGAGTGGACCAATCCTCCGAGTCCCAGGACGAGCCCCACTGGACCGAGGTGGTGATGGAGATGTTCCTGTCGCTCCTGTCCCAAGTCAATAGTTTAACTGTAGCCACCTGTCTTGCAGGAGCTCCACAGCGTGTATGAGCGAGTGGACCAATCCTCCGAGTCCCAGGACAAGCCCCACTGGACCGAGGTGGTGATGGAGATGTTCCTGTCGCTCCTGTCCGAAGTCAATAGTTTAACTGTAGCCACCTGTCTTGCAGGAGCTCCACAGCGTGTATGAGCGAGTGGACCAATCCTCCGAGTCCCAGGACGAGCCCCACTGGACCGAGGTGGTGATGGAGATGTTCCTGTCGCTCCTGTCCCGCAACAGCCACCGCAACCTGCTAGGCTGCATCTTCTCCAACTTCTGTCACATCATGACGCCGCAGAACATCCATCAGATACTGCAGGTAACAATGTGACTTAGGTGTAGTCAGTAACAACACGTCGTATGTCCAATATGTCCTTGGTCCATGACTATAGTATTGTATAGGTCCAGCAGGTAACAACATGTCCCAGGGCCAGCTTATCAACATATCTTAAGTCCAATCTGCTGTGTCCAAAGTTTGTTATAGCAGACAAATAAATTGCTGGTTGAGGGCGTGGTTTGCCATGCTATCAACCAAGATCAGCCAATAGTAGACATGCTGCATTGCCAAAACTCCACACCAGCTGATCAGAATTACATTCGAGTGATATTTTTTTAAGGCAAAATGGCATCATTGACAGCGTACAACCAAGCTATTGGCTACAGCCCAACTGTAAATTTAAGTGTCCACTATTATAAATTTGTGAAAATGACCTACTAAATCTAAAAGCCCTGATATTGTAGGACTTCTGCAGTGGTGACACTTTGGTTAACAAAACCTTATAAACTGGAAAATTGTATAAATAAGTATAAAAGTAGAAAACAAAAAAGGGATGGATGGACATGTAATTGTCAAAATGTCTAAACTAAACTAGGATTGCCCATCCACATTTTGCACATTTAAATACCTGTTTTGAGTTAATTGAACTTGTCGGTGTGAAATGTTGCCACCAGTACAATGACAAATAAATAAATGACAATCGACCATCAAATTATAATTTGTATGGTTTATTTTTCACATTTACCAGTGATGGTTATGGTTATGTTCAAATTTACAGCCAATTATTGGTTTTGGTGAAGTATCGAAGGAGATATGGTGTACCGACAACAAAATACCATGGAGAAATAATACATAACGATTAAAAAAGGTTTACAACCTGATTGATGCATACTAGGATTTACAGCTATTTTCCTTCCATTTTATTGTTCTGCTGCCCTTTAACTAGATGAATTCTTGTCAGTTGGTTATCGTCAGACAAATTTAATTTCTCTGCCATTGTAGCAATAACCAACCTATAACTGATTGGTATTTCAGGTCCTGGACCCAACCAATAACTCCAACCCTCTACTGAACCAGCTGGACTCGGACTCAGAGAGCAGTGGAGAGGAGGACCAACCTGGGGAGGAAGAGGAGGATGATAAAAAGGAGGAGGAAGAGGAGGAGAGCTCTGACGATGGGATGACGGATGGCGATGATGAGGTGGAGGAAGATATGGAGGAGAAGGTCAACGATAAGCTGAGGAGAGCCGTGATCGAGGCTTTGGGAGAGACTGGAGCCATGACTGACACGGTTAGTGGGTTACTACAGCGATTGAAATTTTATGTAAAGTAGTCGCTCGCTAATCCGGCACGTTCGGGACTTTGGTGGTGCCGGATTACCGAAAATGCCGGATTACTGAGCGCCTTCTAAAAATAGCCGTTATTGCGAGAATAGCGGAAATACCGCTAAAATTAACGAGTCAAAAGGAAATCATTGGTGCTTCCTCCGATTTCGGTAGCAATGGAAAATGTGAAAAAGAAAACAACATTTCAACCAGAAAATAGATTTACAGTATTATATTTGAATAGATACAGTACAGTTACTCCTGCCGATTACCCGCTAACTCGCCGATCGCGCCCGAGCTCTGCCAAACGCACCCAATAGGCTTAAACAGTGTACGTACATTTTTTTAGAACCCTTTGACCGATTCCGGATTATTGAAAGTGCCGGACCATCGGATGCCAGATTAGCAGGCTTTTAGTGTACCTTACTTAGTAACAAATTCCTGTTTATGGTACCAATCATTTATGGTTCGTACAGTTCTGTACAGTAGATATTTTTGTATCTAAGTTCTTGGATAAAAATCTGTACGATCTCAGCACTCATTCATATTGTCAAATATTATACCTCAGTAGGTACTGTTGTACCGTAGTGTATGTTAAGACTTGAACAAAATTTCACTTTTAATATTTGTTTTATGTTATTTGTTGATATCAAGTTTTGAATTTGGTTGGTTTTCTTACAACTCATTTATTAAGTTATTATTTTACCTAAAATAATTATTGGAGAGATGGGTAAACTTTGTGACAATTAGCAATCCCCCAAGCCGATAGCAATTTTCAGATTATGACACACTTTTTTCTATAATTCTTTTCCAACAATTACATTTTCTTTTGTAGGAATCTGTTGACTTGGACAACATGGATGAAACTGAGGCCCAAAGAGTCGACAGAGCTTTGAGTGCAGCTTTCCAAGCCTTCAAGCCATCCAAGAAAAAGGAATCTTCACACGTCAAGGCTTTGGCCCACTTCAGATCCAGGTACAGATTTGAAGGCACCACCACTAGTGACTCTAGTGACTGACTTCCTGGACATGTGCCACTCTACTCCAAGTTTACAAAGAGGCCAGTGACCTTGAAATATTCTTTTACTTGTTTTTGTAGTTTCATTAGGACGCCTGTACTTTCCAAGGTAATCTTGCTTGTCCTATCCATATCTTCACAACTGTTTGCTACACCACATCAAAAATCTGTTCCTTGAAAATAATTAAAAATGAGAGATTGATGCCTGACAGGATTTATGATTTATATAGGCATTATTAGATGCTCCTATAGTACATAAGTACGCGGAAAAATAAACTCTTCTACCACACAACGACACCACTTTTTTCCAGGAGATTGATAGAGTCAAATGTTTGTAAGCCACCCAAGAATGTTTGTAAATGAGTGTACTTTTGCGCTAATGCAACAATTGTACTTTAACCTTCCACTTCATACGTTTTGGTGGTTTATTTCAGAGTGTTGGACCTGATAGAGGTGTGGATTTCAAGGATTGAGAAGCCTCCTCTGGACTTGACAGTGGACGTGTTGCTGCGGCTGATGACGCTGCTGGAACACTCGTTGGTCGACAAACATCAATCTCAGCTGGAGACTAGGGTCAGGTTAGTAAATTGCTTCGTCGCAAGCTATGATTGTTGTTATCACCAACCAAAGTGGACTGGAAATAACCATTCTCCATTCAGGTATATACTGGATTTTTCACTTTTAACAAATACAATACATACACTTTTGTAATTCTATTTTGTAAGATATTGCCACTTGACAAACAATCACTAACACTGCCCAATCAACACTAACTGACTGCTATCGTTTATTAAATCTAAATGTTCTAGAGAAATTCACATGCTTCATTTCCAGTTAAATCCTGTTGAACCAGAATAATGGGGCGGAACCCTTTTATTTTGGATAATCAGTGTTTGATATTTAAGGGTTGGTTTGGCAAAGAAGTATGAATAATTGTTAATTTCAACTAGGGATGAGTCGATACCAAAATTGATCGATTCTCGATTCCAAAACCGATACCAGAAAAATCGATTCTCGATACCGATACCATCGATAACTACGATTTTTCAGTAGGTACCTATAGTTGTTAAAACTAAATTTTTGTAACCATTTAAAATTATTTTGTATGTTTTGTAATTAATTATTAATACAATTTGTTAATGCAATTTTTTGCATAATTTAATGTTAATTTCACTAGTGTCCTATAGTAATATAGAAAATCAACAACTATTTATTATAAATTCATAGTGGGGAAAAACTTGGTTGTAAGACAATGACTCAAAGAAATAATGTTGGTCAGCCAACTGATTTATTGCTTTCAACCGGACCCCACCCCTCTCCTCCCATCCCTCTTCCTTCCTTATCTCCAAGGTAAGATTTTTTGCCGACGACCCAAACACTCCCCGTGTCTTTTGTAGCGCGGGTAAACGGCGGAAGTATCCCTTCCCGTGCACTTCGTAGCGCGGGTAAACGGCGGGGGTATCGATGGTATCGGTATCGACATTAAACGAATGAATCTCGATACCGATACCAATGTCCAAGAATCGGTGGTATCGAGAATCGGTATCGAGAATCAACTCATCCCTACTTTCAACATTAATTCAACAATAGTGAATGTTAAAATCTATAACTGTGCATGAAGTAAAATCTATTCCATATAATAATCAAAGATTTTCTTCTAGATATTTGGTTCTCAGCAATTATGAGTTGCTTTTTCTCTCCATTTCCTGATGATCAGAATTATTACTATCCATTTTTAATTTTGGTTTCAGCTAGCCAGGGTTTTACTGTACAGTAGAAGTCCGATTATCCGAGCCGCCGGGTTAACCGAGGCAAATACAGTACTGTATATAGCCTCGGAAATAAATCGTAAATAAATAAATAAATAATCGTAAATCGGTTGAAATATGTAGCGCCTGTGTGCTAGGTCGCGATGAGTGCCTCTACTGGCTATTGCTAGGTCGAGTATTACAGCTACTCCTATTGGTTGTTGCTAGTGGAGATGGGAATTATCGTTGTTTTCCGGCAACGGTTGTAACGACAACGCAGCTATTCAATAATGTGTTGCGACAACCTGTTATTTGAATAACGATTGCCAACTCATTGCCGCTAAAGAACCGTTGTCTGTCGGCCAGCGTTGCGGCGTTCAGTTGTCGACGTTGTCGTTGTCGGTTGTTCAATAATTGTAAGCAGTAATTCTGCAACGTGGTGTTGAAACGTTATTAGAATAACAGGGTGTTCTCCGCAACATGTTGCTGCGATAACGTTGCCACGGCCGCAACACTGTTATTCATCCTGTTATGTTAAATAACGCCCATCTGTAGTTGCTAGGACCAATAGTCTTATCGGTCGACTGTGTTCGCGCCATTGTCTCAGTCTACGCCGAACTGATTAACCGTGCGCTTCAGTCCCGTTTTCAATCAGTGTGTTGTTTCACAAATATGAGTGGTAAACGTAAAAGAGTTTTGGTTTCTTTGGAAACAAAATATAATGCAATTAAGAGATTGGATAAAGGGGAGAGTATTAAAAAGGTTTTCAATTCAAAAAGGTAAAAAGGGGTCTCCAGTTTCAATACGATTTTTGTCTAATTATAACCTATAATTTTTACCGCCGTGTTATCCGAGTTTTTGATTATCCGAGGTAGTCTCGGTCCCGTTTAGCTCGGATAATCGGACTTCTACTGTATATGTATTTGACTGCTTCTTTTTCCCGTAAAAATCATAATTCTTGTATTTTAATTATTCACTATTTTCAAGTAGATTTTCTAAAAAATTAAAGACAAGTCAAATGTTAAACTAATTTTTGTATTGATTATTGATATTAGTTTTAAATTAAGAATGTGTGTATGTGTAATATTATAATTAAATTGTCATAGAACAACCAAAAGAGTCTTCCATACTACTACTGAACAACTTTATGAAGCGGAAAATTTACTAGTTAGTGTCCAACACTAATTTTAACCCATTTGCATACAACTACGAGATATCTCGTAGTAAACAAAAGGTGCCCATATTTGCAACTACGAGTTATCTCGTAGTTGTGCAAAGTGTGTGATTTTTTAGTTATTTAATTATAATACATACATTTACTCGTATTAGGGTTATTTTCTAAGATCTATAATACTCTCTGCACCAAAAGTAATGATATTTGCTCGTAAATATAACTAAATTGTGACGGGGAAAAATAAAATACAGGTGTCGTAATCAGCTGTCTGCTGTGATGTAGTAATGCGCAGTAGTCAAGTTCCGTCGGCCGCCGTGACTTGGGTTATGTTGTTGTTTACATTGGTTATTTGTTTGTTTTTGTTCAAAAATGAGTCGTGAAAGGGTGAAAAGTGATAAAGATATTTATAATTTTCTTTTAGAAAGTGGTTCAGAATATAGTGACATTGAAGAGAACGAAGAAAGTGTGCTGATTTCAGACCGATATCTTCGTGACATTGAATCAGATTCCGACTCAACAGATGAGGATATACCACCTAGTTTATTTTCGAATGAATCGGAAATCTTTTCCAAAACTATTAATTTAGACTTCAATAAAGATGTGGAGGTAGGTTTTGGACTAATTTCTTATGGCATAGAAGGAATAAGTACAGATTCCAGTGACCGTTCTAAGCCCACTCCTAGGCCTACTTTGTGTGAAGTAAATCTTGCATTTCCAAGCACTAGTAGTCATGTAAATATTGTTTCTCATACTTTTAGTGATGTAAATACAATTCCTAGCACCAGTAGCACTGATGTAAACATACTCAAAGGTTCTGAAAGTGTTATGGAAAAAAGTCGTAGTCCTGTTAGGAAGATACAAAAAACACATAACCTAACTTGTGTTTCAACAGCTTTGGCTGAAACTGCGAATAGGCCTAGGTCTAATCATATTCCTTCAAGTAAGAAAATAACAAAAAATACCAAGTCTGTCAAAGGTAGGAAACCTAGGCCTAGTAAAGATAAATGTAGGGCTAAAAAGACTGGTAAAAAACCAAAAGAAACTTGGCCTTGGTCTAAAGACAAAAATGTAGTAAAAGATATCCCGTATATTGATTTGTCCGGAGTAGATAACCACTACAGTCGTAGAATAGGACCTGATCCAACACCTTATGATAGCTTTTCTCAGTTTGTTGGCGATGAGTTCTGGGATATGATTGTAGTTGAAACAAATGACTATGCGAGGCAGCAGCTAGACGATCCTTTACGAAAAAACCTGAAGTGCGATGAATCTTGGAGGCCAGTGACTCGAAATGAAATTAAAGCTTATTTAGCCCTTTACATTTTGATGGGCCAAGTGAAGAAGCCTTCTTTACAAATGTATTGGTCAACCAGAAAAATTGTTGAAACCAAGATATACACAGAAACTATGTCTTTCAAACGGTTCTTGATGATTTCTCGGTACCTCCATTTTGCTGATGACAACTATACTGATTCAAAAGATAAATTGAGGAAGCTTAGACCTGTTATAAATTACCTTAGAGCTAAGTTTTCTTCTATTTACAGTCCAGGTAAGGACATAGCCATTGATGAAAGTTTAGTAAAGTTGAGAGCCAGGTTAGGGTATATTCAATACAACCCATCAAAGCGTGCCAGGTTTGGAATAAAAATTTATAAAATTTGTGACTCCAAGTGTGGTTATTGTATGGATTTCAAAATTTATACTGGAAAAGAAAAACAAAGGCCTAATCCTAATGATGATATTCCTGCTAGTGAAAAAGTAGTAATGGAGCTTGCAGAACCTATCTTGAACCGCGGTCACACGATTTATATCGATAATTGGTATACCTCCCCACAGCTTTTTGAAAAGCTGCTACAAAACCAAACCCATGCTATTGGTACAGTGCGTACCAACAGGAAATGTATGCCAGAAGAGTTTGTAGGGAATGTAACAAAACTAGAAAAAGGTGAAGCTATTGCTCGCAGTGCTAAAAACATTCTGGCAGTAAAGTGGCGTGATAAAAAATACGTTCACATGCTCTCTACAAAACATTCAGATGTTGACTTTCAGCTGGTTTCTGTCAAAAGAAAGAGAGGCTTAGAAGAAGACATATTTAAGCCAAAATGTATTGTGGAATACAATCAAGGCATGAATGGGGTTGACCGTCAGGATCAGGTCTTAGCCTCGCACCCAATCATGCGACGTTCCATGAAAGCGTACAAAAAGATTTTTTTTTATTTGTTGGACCTAACCATATTCAACTCCTTTGTTGTTTGGAAAACAATCAAAGGTAAATCATGTCTGTTCAGTGACTATAGACTCAATCTTGTTGAGCAGCTACTGTTGTCACTGACAACAACAAAACATACTCCTCCGAGGAAAGGTGGTCGCATCGGTGAAATACCTCTTCGCCTACAATCAAGAGTTGAGGGTCATTTCCCTAAAGCTTTACCTCCCACAGAAAAAAAAGAAAAACCAACTAAACCCTGCAAAGTTTGTACAGCTAATAAGAAGAGGTCAGAGACAAGATACTTTTGCAAGGCGTGCGACGTGGCACTACACATCGATGAGTGTTTTGAGCGTTACCACACTGTTCAGAACTATACAGACTAGAGACAGTTGTGAAGAAAAGTGCTTGTAAATATGTACAAATATTCTGTAAATATTTTATAACAAGTTATTACAATTTTTTTCTGTGCTAGTTTTGATTTTACTTTGGATCACCGGAATCTGCGCAGCAGATGTCATACTTCCGTAAGTTAGCCTTTACCCTTTTATTTAGGATAGTTATTATTTAAACATATCATTTAGGCCTAAATAGAAATTTCAGAACCATTTTATCTTATATAAGCACATATATTGACAAATATATTCATTATGAGGCCCTCTAATTCTTCAAAATGTCAATTTTAAAAAAATACATATATTTTGATTTTTTTATAAAAAATCCATGGTAACGTAGAAAAAATAAAATAAACAACATTTTGATGTTAAATTATATACATTTAAAATATTTAGGCTTCTTTTGTTGGAAAAACATTATTTTATTTATAAAAAAAATGTCTTTGCTTTTGAAATTTATGTTTTAAAATTTAAAAACATATAAATTTATGTTATAAAAATTAATTTTTTTATTTGAATAGTATTTTATATTAAATGATTTTTGAAAGGCTAGTTATTTCTGGATTTAGTGGCGAAAAAATCATGCCAATAAGTTAATATTTACAGATTTTATGAGCGTTTATTGATATGCTAACAAATTGTCTAATTTTTACTGGCCACACTGGGCCTAGACAGTCTTTATATAGGCAGTATGGCAATGGGTTAAACATATTTCCACTTTTTTTAAACATAATTACTCATTGAATCTATTGCAATAAATTATTAACAGTTCAATCTACTTGATCACCGTACAGGCCTGACTCATCAGGAGTCTTCAATAGGCTTAATTTGCTGGTGGTAATTTTGTCTACTTTTATTCCTGTAAATAACATAATAAAGTTAATTTATTCAATATCTCTTTGTTTACGCATCTCTGTCTATACATCATTATTTATTACATCTTAAAATGGTTACCTTGCACTTAACACGTTTGCTACCGCAATTATATGGAATTTGTCATTCACATAGACCAGCGACGCAGCTGTGCGTCGAGTGGTTTCTCACGATAGACCACCGACACATATTTAAATCGGCTGGTCACATTAAAATAGACTGACGACGTGAATTTGCGTCAGTGTCCCATTGTTATTCAAACGTGTATTTCTTAGCAACGATCTATTTTAAAGCCCTGATCGCTTTGTGACGTCTGTAGGGATAACTGACGCACATGCGCGTTGCTTGGTCTGTGGGTATGACGATTGGTGACGTCACATGTAACGGCCGCAAGAGGTGATCACATCACGTAAAATCGGCCGAAAATGACGATCGGACCGCGTAATTTCGGCCGTAACTAACGATTTCGGCATTTAATATTGATTAATCGAGTCGAGTCGAGTAGTGCCAATTATTTTCGAGTTTCGAGTATTTTCGAGCGAGTATTTGCAATCAGTTGGTAGTTTAAAATAGAGTAATGGGATTTGAATACCACCCTGGATTTGATTATCTAAACATGGTTTCTAACTAATACATTAGTAGAAATACAAAGTTTTAGCCAGTACAATCAAACTGGAATACGTATTGACAAACAAAACGCGGTCTGACATTTGTTTCCGGCCGATAAAACACTGTCCGTTGTCATTTGACCAATATCACCTGGTCCATACATCTCCTATAATCAATATTAGATGGCGAAATCATTAGTTACAGCCGATACTAAATGGCCCGGTCGCCACTTTTGCCGATATTGTGTTTTCCGTCGTCATTTATGGCCAAAATTCACGGTCTGATTGTAATTTTCGGCCGATTTTACGTGATGCGATCGCCTTTTGCGGCCGTTACTACGCGTTTTGGCTGGTTGCAATCTTTAGCGATCGTCATTTTCATCCGATTTCACGTGATGCGATCGCTTTTTGCGGCCGTTACTACGCATTTTGGCTAGTCGCAATCTTTAGCGATCGTCATTTTCGGCCGATTTCACGTGATGCGATCGCTTTTTCCGGCCGTTACTACGCGTTTTGGCCGGTCGCGATCGTCCGGAAATCAGCGGGAAATACTCGCTCGAACTTTCGAGTATTTTTCAAAACTTCGAGTCGAGTTTGAGTATTAAAATACTCGGCCGAAAACTCAAAGTTTCGAGTACTCGCACACCCCTAATTATAAGCGATGTCTTGACCAGGTGAAATTGGCTAAATGACAACCGGGCCCTGTTTCATCGGCCGGAAACGAATGTCAAACCATTTTTTGTTTGTCAATACGTAATCCCAGTTTGATTGTACTGGCCAAAACTTTGTATTGCTACTCATGTATTAGTTAGAAACCATGTTTAGATTATCAAATCTAGGGTGGTATCCAAATCCCATTAGACTATTTTAAACTACCAACTGATGGCAAATACTTGCTCGAGAATACTCGAAACTCAAAAATAATTGGCACTACTCAACTTGACTCGACTCGATTAAAAAAATCACTACTCGCACACCCATACTATAGATTCCATTGTATAGATTGACCGACGCATGTATGCAAAGTTTTTAAAATTGCTCAAAGTAAAATAAAAAGTAATTGTTATAGTTTAAAAATGCATTTTAGTTTATCATTAAGTGAATTAGTCAATTTAAACCCAATTTCTCTTGTGGACTGTTATTAATGTTACTCATGTACCTCCCGGTCTGTCTGCAACGCTCAAATTATTTCTTTTGGTCTATGGGAGTGACCGGACTAACGCAAATATGCGTCGTTCGGCAGCGAACGTGTTAATACACTGGCCCAGACTTTCAGTAAACTAAGATATATGTTTTGTGTACATTTTAAGGAAACTGAGAAGATTCTAATCCTCCCATTAAAACTGGGAGTTTTGTAAAGACTGTGGTGTATTGTTTGTTTATTGCTCAGCTGTACGTGAAATAACAATGGACTAATGTGCATACTCTTGGAAGAAAAACTCTGGATTTTTTTTTTTCGTTTTTCAGGTCTGTCATGAAGAAAATAACAGGACCGATGTCAAAGAAGACCTTTGACATTGAAGATTGCAAAGCTCTCCTTTTGGGGAGTATTTTGAAAAGTCTTCTTGATAAGGGAGAACGAAGTAAGACATCAAATAAGAGTAGTTTTAGTGTGATTTGTCATAGAAGTTAATAAACTTTCCTTGTTGAGTTTTCAACAAATATGTTTTTAAAAAATAGTCAAAAGTATAACTACTTCTTCTGCTGAAGTTTAGAAGCGATTAATTTAATATTGCAAGGAATAACAACCTAATGACAACGTACTTACAACTACAGCATTACATGTTATGTAAGTGTCTTATTTAACAAGGCTAAATGTGTTTAATAAGTAAGTCACAATGTTTGAGAATACTTGTTTTTTTGTGTTAGTGGTAACAGAAAAAAAAATGTAATGTACAAGTAAAATACAATATATGACTCAGTGTAAAAGCCCTAAGTGGCGTCAATAATTCTACTACTTCTCGAGTAGGTACAAAGTTTTAGATAGATATAAAAAAATACTGCTGTCGTTTAAAAGTCTAAGAGATTTAATACGACAATTCTTTTCGTGGAGAAATTCTGTAAATTGTTTGAGTACGCAAATCTCCTCTAATGAAGTTCTTTCACAATATTTTTTTAGGAAATGTCTTAGTGTCGAAATATAAATATGTTTTACTCTGCTGGAGAGTGAGAGTACTATATAACTTTCTCTCTCACAGCTGCAACCGTGTATATGAGTGTTCACCAGGAGCTGATAGAAGCCACCATGTTCATCGTCAAAGTCTCCCAGCAGATACCATCAAGCGGTAAAGACGCCAGTACCGAGGACAGTGACGACCTCACAGTGTACTCTGTGCTGAAGGATGCCATGCATAGTTACTTCACTCAGAGGTTTGTATGGTCTCATTCCAATATGGATTTTTTTAATTTTTTGTTGTTTACAAGATCTTTTGGTACCGTAGGTAGTTGTCAGATGGTTATTTATAAACTAATTAACCTTGAAAACTGAATTAAAAGAGTGCACATTTTTATAATAGCTCCACTATTGTAATTTGTAACTGCCGGTTTGGCTTGGTTATTGTATCAGACTTGATTTTGATGTGGAGATAAAAGTATTTCCTGACTTATCATAATCGCTGGGTAAGCAAAAACTACATAAGTGTTTTTAAGACCTCATCCAAACTACGATTGTTTTCAAATTTTATTACATGAATGACTGGTGTTTGTTACAGAGACTGTCTCATCCCCATAAAGCTGTTCTCTGGCCTGTTCGCCCTCAATGTGCCGTTCCTGAGCCAGTTGGCCTCCAAGCTGCCAGGATACGCTTTCGACCCCAATGTCCCCTCCTACAGACAGTCCAAGGCTCTCGAATTCCTCATACTGTTCTGGAAAAACAACCGCATCGTCTATGAGCCCAGTGAAGATCTTTTGGAAAGACTGAAGAAAATGTCGAGGAAACTGTACAAAGCCTCTGACAAGGTTTGTGTGAAATCAGACTTGGAAATCAACTGTATGGTTTAGTTCTAGATTAGATCAGGTTACATTACAGGATAGCTGTGAACTGGCTGCCTATGATTGTGTGGATCTGTGCGTGTTGGCCTGTTTAGGCCTACTTCATGTACTACTCATGTAGCTAAACTTTTCTGCTTGCGTAAATACTACTAATACTTGAGCTTCTGATGAGCTCAAGTGTTATTTTGACGATTCCAGAAAGATCTGAGGGATTTAGAGGAATGCTCATTGGAATGCCACTCATTATGTGCCAGTGATTGATTCAGTATAAACTTTCACCAATGGCTTTTCAATAGAATATGAGATTTTAAGTAATAAAACAAACCTATTCAGACAATAGTCTTTCACAAGGATTCCATGGGTTTCTTAGCCATTGTAACATGGGTTGTGGCCAACGCAAAACTCACAAACTTTCAGAAATGTGCTGTCAATTAGCTATAAGCCCACTGTGTTTAGTTGACCTTAGTCTGTTAAGTGTTTAGTGAGCTAGTGTGTCTTGCTAACACCTTGGACTTAGGTTCAGAATCATGTTTCAGAATCTGAATCATTTTATTTATTATAAATGTTTTATACAGAATGGACAACGTCAAATATAGGTTCAGGGAGTCACAGGGTCAATTCCTGGGACGTCCACTAATGTATAGGTTTGGACCGCTTTCTCTAAAAGAGTTTAGTAATCTCCCTAACAAAATACCTCTGACATAGATATAAGTTGCGGAGTTCAAATTGTTGATCACAAATGAATAATATGGGGATATTTCCAAGCCGTTTCCTAAATAATTTTTGGTTTTGATCATTTATGATTCATAATTTTTGGAACAATCTTAATAAACCTCTGCCATGTTGTGCTGAAAATTATTACCAACCTAACAGACAAGAAGTGGCCATTTTTACAGTATGTGGAGAAAATATCAGCTATCTAGAAACAGGTATTCAGTTGATTTTTTTTAATACAAGAGTGTAATGCCCGGTATTCCTTCATAAATAACACTTTTAAAGTAAGTTGTTGCTACTGAGTTTTTTTTTAATAGCTATGATGTTACTGCTGATAGTATATTTGTAACACACTTAGAACTAGTATATTTACAAAGGTTAGACTCACATTCGGTTATATTTTTAGGTGGCACATCCATTATTTTAAGATGATAATTCAGAACTAAATACTAGGGATGAGTTTTTTATTTTATTTTATTTCCAACGGCAGCAAGCAATTTTACATATTTACTTATTTATTTACCAACATCATACCAGAGCATGAATTTTTAAGTTGATACAATTAATTTCTTATAGACTATAAAATATACTTAATTAGGATTAAATTTACAATAATTAGAGGTGTGCGAATGTTCGAACTTCGAGCTTTTTCGAGCCGAATATTGCAGTATTCGGCTCGGCTCGAGATTTGCAAAAACGTTTGAAGTTCGAGCCGAATATTTAAAACGTCGACTAGTGAAAAGAGTCATCTACAAAAGTAAATTTAAAGCAAAAACTTTGCAGAATCAATGTTAGAATTCTCGTAGTTTGCGTCGGTAGAGCTCCATAACAAACATAAACCAGCAATGCTAATGCTTTCGGTCCTTCGTTAAAAAAATAACCAAGTAGTAAAGTACTCCGACAGTGCTGACCTGATCAACAAACACAATGGAGCTACTTTGTATACGCTCAATCACATCAAGTGGGCATATCACACTATTCACTATTCTCTTTAATTGCAGTGCAGTGTTGCCGTTGCCTACTTGAGTTTTGCAATATTTCACGGTTAATAATAATACAGCAATCGTACTGTGTACTGCTCCAGAAAATGTACCCCAGAAAAAAACTAAAATCCATGAAAAGACTTTTTCTAACTGTTGCATCAGTACAGTCTTTTCTACAACTTACAACTTTCTACATTACACAATAATATTATATTCCCTGGAGTCTGAAATTACGTCTGGCTACACTGTTGGAGTACCCACTTTGCAAACTGCCGTAAGACGTTGAGTGAAGATAGTTATAATGTAATAATGATAGCTAGGGACAAGGTTGTAGGTAATAAACATGACAGCGTTTTAGTGTGCAGCCGAAATAGTACTCTCCAAAAATTGGATTGGTAACAAATCTTCAGTTTACGGTAGAATCTAAAGTACTTTGAGATAAAGCGAATAGAAATAAAACTGCAATCATACTGTAGTTGTTAAAGTTAACAACAATTAGTGTCACATTAAGGTCTTAATAATTTACACCTTACATTCACTTATTGCGAGGTTCACAAAATCAAAGGATTTCATAAAAATTCTTAATGGTTACGTAACGAATGTTTATAATACCGGTGGTCATATTATTTAAAAGGTTGATTATATTATATGTACGCCTAATCAAGGGCAAGACGTGATCAAAATGGCACAGTGCAGCTGTGCGATTAAAATCATATTGTTAACTCCGCGGGATTGATTGAACTTGTGAACAAACGTCAGTAGAAAGCATATCATTTTGTAACTGTATGCTATCAAATTGTTAAAGCAATGATGGAAGAAGAATGCATTGACGATCCTCTTCCACCTTCTGCTTCTGACATCTTCTGTTTCAGTAGGAGATATAATAGGTTAAGTCCATTAGGTAACAGGTTAGATACAACATATGCTAGGCCAACGATTATTGGATAACTTATTTCTGTGAGTACAATAAGATATAAAGACTGGTTTAACTAACTTATATTTATAATAGGATAACATAAAATTTACTATATACAAACATTTGAATGAGAGATAGGCTACTGGGTTTTGGCAATTCCCTAAAATAGTAGGGCCTAAATGTTTGGTTACATGGAGAGAATATATTGACATATAGTCCGTTTATTATGGCTATTGATAAATACGGTAATAACTGTATTAGTACCTGTGGGCTTTTCAGTCTAGTTAACATTTTTTAGTTCTCCTTTACGTTATTTTTTCCTATGTGGGCTACCTACTTTATATTGAAAGAAAAATTGTTCTTTACTATCAACAAGTGGTCTCAATAAATCTTCTTTTTTAGTATCCTACTTATTTTGTCATCTTCCTACTGTAGGCTTTTATTTATTGAACATATGCATAATGAATATAGAAGAAGTGATTGAAAGATTACAAATATTTAAAGTTATAAATTATTTTACATTACCATAATGAATAAAATGTTTGTTCTTTTAAACATAATTTAAATAAAGAATACATATAGGCCTAATCAAAAATGCTCAAAGCTCGAGAACTTTGAAAAAATTATGCCTGGCTTGGCTCGAATCATCAAATTACTACTAGTATACTGCATACCCCTAGAGAAAATTCCCATCAAAAGCTCGGCTCGAGAAAGCTCGAAGCTCGAGAACGTAGAAAAAAGCTTGGCTCGGCTCGGCTCGAGCCAGAAATCACTATTCGCACACCCCTAACAATAATTTTACAAAGTTTACAGATTAATGGTGGTTTTGAAAGTGCTTATAAGTACAATAAAATTGCTCATAAGTTAATTAATAATCATCAAAAATAATCAACCTTGAAATTAACACAATTATCTTAATGACAAATATTCCTATAATAAATTTAACAACCAACAATGACATTCTTATTCTGAATACAATGGAGGTAACAACTAATACAACGCATATATTCAACACGTAACAATGAAATATATATGCTAACACACAAGCACATAACATGCATAAATATCGTCGTATAAAAGACATAACGACGTAACTGCATTTTCGCTATTTTTCAGTACAGCAGTTTAAAGGTTATTGTGTTTATATTTATCATCATAACCTGAAATATATGACTCAGGAGGATAAAAATTGGAATATAGGTTGTCAGAGAGTTGTCCTTAAGGATGGTATGGTTTAGTTAAATTTAACTACTTCCGGTTTACCCCCACCACCTCTCAAAGTAGATACGCCATTATGTCTTGTTAACTTATCATAAAACTTGGCACTTACGCCGCATTATTATTGAACCTTTATTTAGCATTTAAATAGAAAATGGTATGAATGGTATTTATCTTAAGTTATATGTTTTTACAATGTATAATCTAAAAGAGGTATAAAATAAAATTACTCACATTTTCAAGTGTAATCACTTTAATAAAAACCTAAAACTGAAATAAACTAAAAGTTGTTTAACTCAAAGTTTTTTTTTTAATAAATATAAAAGTCGGTATAATAATAATTAAGTACTAGTAAATTGTATAAACTTTAATAGTAGTTATTGGAGTATAATGTATGATGTACGTAAAAATATAACATTAAGAATTATCTCAACAAAATATATCACTTTCGGAGTTAACATTATTAATGGGGAATAACATTTCTATAACATTAATAAAACCTAAAACTGTCTTAGGAATTTTGTCTAAACTACATCTTAAAATTCGTAAAATTTAAACTCATTATAAAATTTCATCAATAAAGTAGTAAGTAATGCAAAATATTAATTTTAACTTAAAATATACTTTGAGATTGTTAACGATCATACACAATGTATGAACTTGTCTTTTGCACATTCATTAAAATAACACATGTTCCTCACTTCTGTTACGTGGAGGTTCAGAACAAAGATACATTACTTTTCCAAAACACCAAATAAATCTGCATGATTAAAAAATTAATGTAAAATATTAATTTTAAAATATATTGAACTTAAATATATTAAAATAACTTAAAATATAAACTTAAAAATACATTGAAAGATCGTTCATGATCACAGTCACAGTAGTATAGACTGTCTTTGGTATCTCTTGCAGTATGGACTTGTCTTAGGCATGTGGTAAACTTTTATAGAATAAAACATTTTCCTCATTTCTCACAATGGGAGTTGGTCCTGAACAAAGCGACATCAAATCTTCAGACTTCTCCTTTGGCAACATTACATTTTTCTTTGGCAGAGAGTTTAGTAGTTTTGGTTTTGTCTTTGGGTCATCTCAGTTCTTGGAAGTGTAATACGCATAGACTGCATTGATCTTTTTTCCGATGGTAAAATCCAAGGTTAAACAGCACTATAGGTAGACAGGCTACAAGATATCCCTAGTGGTTTATACTGTTCCAGGAACATGAAATACATCTTCTTGATACTCAATTCCGGGTGCAAATACTCTTTAGTAGACGAGGCTCTACAATAGTGGGACTCCATACGTGGAAACCTATTTATGTGAGCCGTGATGGCTTCACAAACTTTTATATCATTTACTTTCAATTTTTTCAGAACGGCCACCCCTCTTTTCGTCTTCTAATACACCTGTCACTTTATTTTTCTCAATTGCAGTGCGGACATTTCTCTCAGTATTCAACATATTCAAAAACATGTTTTTGCATACCGATTTTTCAACGTTTCCTTTCGGTAAATAATAGTTAAGTGTGTATTTTCTTCTTGATGATTCATTTGAGCTTGTTTTTCTTATTGTTTCTGTTTGTTTAACATATCTTGCTATATATTCCCTTTTAATCTGTAAACTTTGTGTGGAATAATAATCTTCTAAATTTTTTGTCTTTCAATTTCTGTAAACTCATAACACTCGTGAGCAAACTTTTTACATATCTTGGCATTACATCGTTTCTTTAATGTATTTCTTGCAGGCACTAGTTTCTTTGTCACATAACTGACATACTCTTCTCCTTTGTTTCTTTGCTCTTTAGCAATTTTCTTTTTATTAGTTTTCCTTTTTTTAGGCTGTTAGGATTCAGAGTTTCATCTTCTCTTCGGTTTCCTTCTACGTCAAAATCTTCTGGCACTAAAGTCTTGTTATTAGCAGTAGTGGCCTGGAAATCTTTCTTTTTATTATTGTTGATTTTTATTGTCTCTTTAACTGGTATCACTTCTTGATCTAGTTCATGGTCATTAACACAAACACTGTTGTTTAAGTGCTCGTAACAAAGATATCGAAAGCAAAGTGGGCATGCTGCAAACACCTCCCCTTTGCAAAAGCCAATTTCACAACTAGTTTATTGGTTTCTGACATTAACAGTCCCTGTACTCGGGTTTTCCCTCTCATTATAAGTAAGTATAAGTAAGTGTCATTATATTATAAGTATTATTGTTTTTGCCATCCATTTTTAATTTTAACATGGTCTCTTCAATTAGTAATAGGTATTTTTCATGACCGTTTGTGCACCTAAATAGGGCGTGTTCTTCGCAAATAGGAAGACTACATTCTTCACATACGGTGAACAAAACACCTTTGCATGTTCCAACCTCACAAGAGGGGGGAAATAATCGGGGTCACAAAAAAAATCATCAAATTCACTGTCAATTTCTGTAGAGTCCATAGATTTATCTTCTGACTTTTTAATTCCTTTTAAGGCAGCCAAAGGCATCGTCACTCGTAAAGTCCATTTTTTACAAGATTTAGTGAGTTAAATCAAACGTGAAACAGAACATTCTTGTAGAAAAAAACGTATTAAAAACACATTAAAACGGTCGTTAGAGACCAAGGTTAGTTTGGGGAAAAATTGCGTTTTGATACTTATTAATATGAGTTACTTTGATCAGGTAATATTAAACTTAATCAGATACGTCAAATGAAAAATCTTATAATATCACTTTGGTTAGTCAAGACATAATGGCGTATGTTAACTTACATTAGTATGTTTTGGACAACTAAGAAAATTAGTCATCATGAGACATAGTGGCGTAAGTCAAGATGCGTCGTTATGAGTTTTTAAGAAAGAAAAATATATCAGTTACGCATAGTGGCGTAAGTCAAGATGCGTCGTTATGAGTTTTTAAGAAAGAAAAATATATCAGTTACGCCACACACCTACATTCCAATAACTTCATAATGGATAGAGATACAGATACGCCGATTAGACCTATAGATAGAGCTCACCAAGTATGATTTGAATACACTGATAACTCAAAATGTCAAATTTTGCAGTTACTTCGTTATGTCTTTTATACAACGATATGTTCTAAATAAATAAAGACATAATTACTAAAAAAAAAAAAAAAAAAAACAATCTAAAGATGCAATCATCATCACATCATCACTCAGTTTCCGTAAGAAGATCAACAGCACGCTTTCTAACTTATGGTAAACTATCACAAAACAGATCACACTCCAAAGCCTCTTGCCAGATTCCCAGTCCGGACGAATCTGGCAAGAGGACTATTGTAGTCGAAAGTCTATTGCCTGCGACTAAGAAGTTCTCTGGATCTGGTGTTGGTTGGTACCTTGAGGTCAATCGGCTAAAATTAAAGGACAGTGTAGATGGCCATTGATGATCTTAAGGAGAAGTATAATGTCAGCTACACTTCTCCGTTGAGCGAGAGGAAGCAGGTTGAGTTCTGTTGAAAAAGCCTCCACAGGAACCTCAGTGTAGATGTAGCCATTCAAAACTCCAATCAGGCGTATGGAGTATGGGGACCATACCGGACTGCCATATTCCACAATTTGCCTCACAAGAGAACAATAAAGAGTTCTTAGAGCAGCAGGGCTGTTAATGCCGCGGGTAAATCTTGTTATGAATCCCAGCATTCTGTTAGATTGGTTGCAGATATTATCAATATGTCCATTAAACGTCATATCTCGACAGAATAAAATGCTCAATGCCTTTATTGTGTCAACTCTTGGAATTTCATTGCCAGAGATGAAGTATGCTGCCAGAAGTGGGGATTTGATGCAATGATAGGTGATTGAAGAGCATTTCATGGGATTAATAGCCACATTATTATTGTCACACACTGTTTTATTCTATCCAGGTACATTTGTAAACCACGGCAGTCTTCTAAGGTGGATAGCTCAGTGAATATCTTTGGGACGTCTGCAAACATAAGAACACTAGATTGTACTTCATTCACAAAGTTAAAATAAAAATAAAAACATTGAAAAAGCTCGGACCCAGAATTAAGCCATGGGGTACTCCAGAAGACTGTATGAATCTGCTAGATGTTGAGAGCTGATTTTGAGGATGAGGGTTCGATCAGAGAGATATTCTCCTTTCCAAGAGAGTAAAGGATTCCCAAATCCATACCCATCCAACTTCGACAGTATAATGCGATGGTCCACCTTATCAAATGCTTTCACCATGTCAATATAAACAGTATCAACCTGCTTAGTTTTTGTAAAGGCTGCCAATAAAAATTTTTGGAACAGTAAGAGATTAGAGACCTACCTGGGACAAAACCATGCTGAGATTAATGTATTATCCTGGAATCTCTCGACAGTATCGTAAGACAGACAAAGGAATGTTATCAAGGCCAGCTCCGAATGTCCAGTTGATTCCAATGTTGATTTTTGGTTCCACACTTAAAGTCTGTATCAAGAATCGATGGCCTAATGTTGATTCAGATTCTATCAATTCTAGACTGTCAGTAACAAAAAAATATAACTGAAAAATCAAATAGAGATAAGATAAACAACAAAATAAGTGGTTGAAATAAGACTCTTCCTACTAAACATTTAAATTTTACTTTCAACTAACTACTCTCAACCAACATGAAAAATAAAAACTTCTCAACTAATATGGAAGGAGATAATGACACGATAGTTATATTTATGAATATATGAAATTAAGATAAACGATAAGTTTCCAGCCGATATTACACGGTCCGGTTGTCATTTGGCCAATACCACCTGGTCCAGACATCGCTTATGATCAATATTAGATGACGAAATCGTTAGTTACAGCCGAAATCACACGGTTCGATCGTCCTTTGCGGCCGATTTTACATGATGCGATCGCCTTTTACGGCCATTACTACGCGGTTTGGCCGGTCGCAATCGTTAGCGATCGTCATTTTCGGCCGATTTTACGCGATGCGATCGCCTTTCGCGGTCGTTACTACGCGTTATGGCCGGTCGCCATCGTTAGCGATCGTCCGGAAATCGGCGGGAAATACTCGCTCAAAGTTTTGAGTACTCGCACACCCCTAACGATAAGGAAGATGGGCAAGAGGGACACAGAGAGGCTTGGATCACTGAAACAAAATCTGACCTTGAAGATAAGACAGGTAGACTAGAGCAGGAGGGGCTGGGGTCCTTGAGTGCAATTATCAGTCACTGTCAAAAATCATTGTCCTTGAGTGAGAAAAGAAATATAATCACGTTCTTTCCCCATTATGAATTTACATTAAACTAGATTTTTGTATTGTAAAGTTCTAGCCAAATTAATATTACATTTTCATATTATTTTAAATAAAATTACTTTTTTATATATAAGCTAATCGCTTAAAAAACGTTACACGATAGAGCCAGTTAGGAGTTTAACATTCTTCCGCGTTTCCATCATGATCCGTAGTGTACAAAAACTCTTAGGTGTTAGTAGACAGCCTGGAAGTAAGCAAAAAAAACAACCTTGAGGCTATAGCCACAACAAAATGCCGGTCTATCTGTCTAGGCGTTTATTATTATTTGTGATCTCTTCCATGTTTAAAATGTTCTGGTTACGATAAACTAACCCACAACCCACTTTGATGGTATTTTGTGTATTATTTAATCTTCTGTTTATGATGGCTGTTAAATATAGTAAATTATTTTATTTTATTGATGGCAACCCATTTTTTAAAAGGTCTCATATTTTATTTACTGAACATGGCAATACACCATTTTATAAGTAGATAGAATATGAATGAATGAATGAAAATAATTCTTTATCTGTCACAAACTTTCAGTTTACAAACACCATATGACAGACATACTATGATTCAATGTGATGGACATGTTATGATATTTTATTCAGTTTCCAGCTCAGATGTATCAACTAGAATTCTTTTTATTATCTTATTTTATTAATATAAAAACCTCAGCGGCCCTTCGCCATAGGCCTATGGGCCTGTTGTAATCCTACTACACAACAAGTTAAATTAATGTACTTGTTAATTAAATGGAAAAAGGTTATAGACAGGGATCAATCTACTATTACCCTACGATGCGATAAATCAACTTGAAAAATGCGGTAGTGGTATTTTGAATTTTGGTAACACTATACAATTTGTAATTTACAACATGGTTCACACTTTCTGCAAAGTTAGGGAATTTGAAAAATGTCAGGGAGAGTCAGGAAAAAAGTTGTAAAAATGCCAAAAGTCAGGGAAAATGCTTACTATTTTATACAAGTCGGGGAAAAATTTTGATTTTAATTGTAAACGCAAAGCACTATTGTGCGCGAAAATCAAACTTATTCGAAACAAGTGCGCATTCCGAGTCGCGAGTCGGGGAAAATTAACTACTTTAGTTAAAAAAAGTCAGGGAAAATCAACTTTTTTATCAGGGAAAATCACCTTTTTTGTCAGGGAAATCATTAAGCAAATAAAAGTGTGAACCATGACCCTCATGTAGAACTAGTACTCACAATTTGCTATGAGTTGTAATATTTTGCTCAGGCTATCAACAGTATGATCCTTTTATGTACCTCAATGTTCTGAAGATATATTTGCCATTTGTTAACTAAGATACTTGTCGAGTCACTTGTATCTGTCATTTTACTCCAGCTAATGTTGAAATTTGAATAAAAGGCTTATTTAATACTATTATGCCTTGTAAATGTCAATAGTTTGCAAAGTTAATTAATAAAGTGATAAATCAGTTTATTACAAAATTATCACCAACTGATTGTATCAATGTATTAAATAATAATCAATTAATTACTGACTAACTTATCATCTTTAAATCATTTTTAAAGCATTACTTTGTTATTTCACCTGTTACTTTAAAGCATTACTTTGTTATTTCACCTGTTACTGGTCATCTGTGGAATCAGATTCAGGAATTAGTTTGTAAGAATCAGAATTTTGTTTAATGAAATTGACTTGTCTTTACTAAATACAAGATCTTATTTTCATATTGCCTCTATACTTGCCTAAAACAGTTGTATGTCTTTAATTGTTTTACAAGGATGGTTAAAATGTTTTTAGATGATTGGAGAACCTAAAGGCCGAGTTCAGGACAAGTTTTTGAATGAGTTGAAGACAGCGTTTAAGATTATTCAGAAGAAGGAGTGGTTATCTGATCTGGACTTGGAGCAACATGTGAAAAATCTCCAGGAATTCCATCAGAACATCATAAAAATGTGTGTATCTCTTTTTTACTTGTCAATAATCATTGGCAATTGCCTTTAGCATATTTTGTTTCAAGTTGGTGACATTTTACCATAAACATCATTGAATAAGATCTAACCTGAAGATTTACCTAATAAAAGATAGCGCAGCAGACTCTTAAGTGAACGATATTAGATTCTCATATATTTGCTTTGAGACACATGCCTGTCTCCTGATCTGTACGTATGCACTCCTTCAATAAAAATGTATGTATAAAACACCAAGCAAGTCCTTACTTTTTAGTGACTCTTTAAATCAAATTTACTTAAGTTAGCTTTTAACTTTTTTTTTTTGCTTCTGCTAATGTGATAAATTAAAATGGAGGGCAACATGCATTTTATGTCCAAACAATTATAATTCTCTTACCTTTGTTCACAACAACATCTTTTAGGACTACCACCTTCAGGACACTTAAAACTTTAAGCATTATTAAATAATTTCAGATTTTGTGAAATTTAAAAGATCAACATAACATCAGTTTAAAGTTTGATGATATCTGCAATGATTTAATGAAGTTTTTAACGACCTGAGATGGATTTTTATGCAAGGTTAACTTTTGATTTACAGCTGGCCAATCTCTATACGTATGTAATTTTAACATTGAGTGCCTACTATTTCATTTGTCCTAATCTTTCAGGGGGAATCTAAGTGTTAACTTTCTTTAAGGCCCTAAAGTTTGCTTATTAAAAAAAAAAAACGGAATATATAGAATGGACATTATATAAATAAGAACTGTATGTTTATACAGGTAGGCACTATAATAAAAATAGTATAATATGGACCCAAACTAATATTAAGGTATTTATTGTGTTTGGTAAATTAGTAAGCAATTTGTATATACCATATGATAAATCCCAATTCCTTAACCAAAATTCTGTATATGCATATACTACATTCATTGAGTTGGAAGTATTTAGCTACTTTTGTTTTTTTTTTTTGACAGGAGGAAAATAAATGCGCACAATGCTGCAACTTCAGATGAAGCAATGGAAGTAGAAAATGATGAAAAGAAAAATCACAAATCAAATCCTGACCAAGAACTGGAAGAAGAAAATGAAAGTGAATCTGAAGATGATGAAAACAAATCTGATAACGATGAAAAATCTGTAGATGTTGAGGATTCTGCTAGTGAAGAAAATATAAAGGAGAATAAAAAAGAAAAGAACATTTTAAATGAACAAGCAAAAGAAACAGAAAGTGAAAATGAATCTGAAGAAGAAAGCTCTGAAAACCAAAATGGAGCTGGAACAGAAGAAGATGAAGAAGACATGTCAGAAGAAGAGGAAGACAGCGAAGGGTCCCCAAGCGAATCAGAAGAGCCACCTCCCAAAAAAGCCAAGAAGAAAGCTGATAAGAAGAAAAATCCTGAAAAGTTAAGACGCATTCAGCTATTGAAGAACAACTCAAAAAAGCTTCGCATGGAATCCATGTCTGCTGGATTGGATGAAAATGTATTCAGCAAGTATAGATTGCTTCTTAGTAAAAAAACAGCCTCACCCGAGAGATAGAGAGTCCAAGTTTTAGAAAAACGAAATTAAATTAATTTAAATTATTACAATCATCCCGAGGGAGTATTATCCCGAAGGGAAAATTGCTCATCATAGTGTGGAACTCCTCATTACTGAATTTGGGGCACCAAACCTTTGAATAACTATTATGCATGATCAGATTAATATACTTTACAAACGACTGCCCACTGAGCTTTTAAATCATCAAACCGGCAACCATTATTATGGCCAAACCAGATATTTCATAAATCTTTACATAAAAGTTGTTCATCTCTGTAACTTGTTGTTTTCCTCACATGGCAACTAGTTACGTTCCATTTACTGTTACTTTTAACATGTGTTCTATATCCAACATATGACATAGTGTGAAAGATATTTTATAAAATAATGTCTAACCTTCACTGTAGTCTTGATGTAAAAACTTCTTTAGCATCCCAGTCATCCGATTTGTTGGCTCTCTAACCATGGTCAGACAGACATGAGAAGTTCTGCTGTTATTAAGTTTCAAACAAATATATATCCAAAATCTAATACTTTGCATTAATTCAAAGTGTCATTTACTTGAGTATCAAAATGGGTTAGGATTTGTTTCACCTATCAGAATAATATTAAATCACATACTTCATGTATTTAGGATGAAAAATCAAAACCTGAAATCATATGGTCTTCTATAACTTACGTGATATGCAATAACAATGGCATATTTGTTTTCATAAATTAGAGGAAAATCATTACAAGGGGTCTAAATAATATTCCCCTTAAAAGACCCTTTATTTTTTACATGTAACACATTGGAGGAGTTAACCTCTACAAATTCTTATTGGACTTATGATTTCAGAGAACTCAAGAAGTTTTCATCTTGTCAGCTTGGGAAAAGTAAAAATAAAAATTACAATAGAATTGTAATTCAAAGCTCGAGTGGCTGCAATTTCTGACCCTGAATTGGTTAGGTTTTGCTGTTGATATACGAGTCTACCAAGAACACCTTTCATTTGATTGTAAATTCAACCTTTCGTCGCTTAAGAATTTGTTCTGAATTTTACGTCTGCTGGAGGTAAAGATTCAGCACCTTAGTGAATAGTTTTGAAGGTTTTATATGGATTTGTGGAGTTTCAGTCATCCAACTCACTCCAACTTCAAAATAGTAGGGGAGAGAGGGAATCTGGTTTTACGCGTATTTATATCATACATGAATGAATTATGTGTATTATTAAACATATTTTCTTCGTTGGTAATCAAACCAGTTTTATTGAGTTATATTCATGATATTCGTTACCATGCAGTCTAATGGTTATTTTTTTACTGTTGTGTATTTTACATTGTTGGGTTTTTAATGTAAAATCATTGTAAATAAAGATATTTTGATAAATGATTGTTTGGTTTACTGTATCCTTGTGCTCTTCGTCATTGTGTACTAACCATGTGTGGTCCCGGTCATTTTGTAAATGTGCATTATGATGTTGTTCATTTTATCTATAATAGTTGTACAGACGATTGCTGGATTGGTTTAAATCACTATATCATTAATCAAAGAACAGACATTCTTACTCATACTATTAATAGTTTTTGAGGAGAGTTTATTATAACCACACTATTGACTTACCTCATAGTCTTGACTAAGATCCAATAGTCAATCCAATTGCAGATCCAACAGAGTTTTTGAGAAGAGTTTATTATAACCACACTATTGACTTACCTCATAGTCTTGACTAAGATCCAGCAGTCAATCCAATTGCAGATCCAACAGAGTTTTTGAGAAAGAGTTTATTATAACCACACTATTAACTTACCTCATAGTCTTGACTATGATCCAATAGTCAATCCAATTGCAGATCCAAGAGATAGTTATTAGTATTTCGATACTGAATTTCACCACTAATCTAAAATAGATGTTTTTTTAGGGTCTTGTTTAACCAGGCGAGGAGAGGTCTATAGAGTCCTTTCTACCAGCTAACCTGGCAGAATACGGACCTTTAGGGATTGTATTGATGTTTGTTCAAAGATTGTTTTTCCTAGGCAGGCATCATATATTTCTTGCATTCAGATATCACTGGCAGAAACATAAATGTTAACCAATTGAACATGGTCTGATGGAGACGAGACATCTTTCCCCTCTTACCATCCCTTGCCTAGCAATGTTGGCAATTTCCATATACATATTAATGCACTGCAAAATTGCTAATTTGTTATAATATAATCAGGTGTTGCCAAGAATATAACTTTTTAAGTTTTTTGTGATTTGGCAACATTGCCTCAACTGTCATCGGATAATTTTGAAGGATATAGATATAAGGGAATGGCTGTTTAGAATTAATAATTGCTCTGTTTACTTCAAACCAGCTTATTGAATTGAGTACAAGAAACTGTTACGCACAAGGTTGTAAGTAATACTTGTGGTAGTAACGTAATACTATACCAAGGTCACCAACAACAAAAAACATTGACACTATTTAATAGTTGATTTAAAGAAAGCCTGATTACAATCCGCTCTTTGAATCTATTGTGCATCGTAACTATAAACCTTTATTAGGTTATTAATTAAGAAGGTTTTTTAACCTTTTTAGTATATTATCAGGTGGGGTTTCACATAATTTGATTGATTCTTTCATATATCCTTTGCTGGGGGTTTTGCTTCTTAGCCCGAGTGTTGTATTGATCTCATTTAGAGGGTTCAAGGCAAATCAAATACATTATCATAATAAACTACTTTAATATTAGATATTATTTACACTGTACAAAGTTAATAAATCTAATATGTATCATTTTTACTTATAGTCCATCAAAAAGTCATGTATTTGAAAGGGGAGGGAGAAGTGTTTCTACACCATTACCTTTCGATGGGGTGTGTGAAGAGTATTGTTTAGGTCTAGGTTGTTTATTCAAGATTTTTGTTTAATGATTTGATTTTTAACAAGTTTAGTTTTAAATTATTTGAGAAACATTATTAATTTAATTTAAAATCCCCACATTATTTGATTTATGCAACAAATTTTCATTCACCATGATAATTATAAATTTATCTTCTTTTACAGAGCAATTAGCTGTTTAATTGGGATTTAAGAGGTACAGTAAGTTGCTAGTAAGTTGAGAGCCAACAGAACGTGACCTTAAGAAACAAATTTATTTAAAGTTTGCTGACTATCATTCTTAAAATAAAAATGGACGTAAAACATCAAAATCCTCCCTCCTCCATGACTTTGTTAGAACATGACAGATTTTTGTATGTCAAATTTACTGTATCTTTGTCAATTTCTCAATGCAATGTATCACATTTAGTGGTTAACTATTTATACTCTTAGGGCAACTAATATTGCAGTTTTAGAGCCATGACGTTTCCGCCATTATTTGCAAGTCAGGGAGGAACCCCCTCCTTTAAATTTGAGAAAACTCCTTGTAGTTGCAAAATGTTATACGGCATTCTTTAATCTGTATTTTTCTGGTCGTGTGAGTCAGCAGTACAGCATTTTTGCCTCAACCCTATTTTTTTGCCTTACTTTTAAACTTACAAAAATTATATACGAATAAATGGTATTATATACTGTTTATTTTACTGTAGTTTTGATGACATGCAAAACCAATCTTATTTTTCTTTTTTTAATTCTTAAGAGTTAGGAAACAAAATTGATTTATTACTTTTTGATCTATTTCATAACTCGACCATAGGGGCACACAACTGTCAGGAGATGATTTGATGGAAATTTTACCCCCTCTACTTTTTATGGACAAGTTCTGTTGACACGACAAAACAAGGAACTTTGATTCAAATGTGGTGATATATGTAATTGTAAAGGCATACTACACAAATAGACAATTAATTTTAGACCAATCAGTTTCAATGCTAGAGCCCCATATTGGGCAATAAAAAAAGGTAAGCAATATTCGATAGTTGATTTTGCCTCTTGAATTGCATTTAGAGTTTTTGAAATATTTTATATGTCGTACTGAATAGAAGAAAAATATAGTTTGAAGTAATAATTTTAAATTTTATAAAATTGCATTGCCTTTCCACTTGCATATGCAACTTTGGGTTGTCAGTTTGCTCTACAGGTGCTTGCGGGTAAATTTCATTATATTTTTGTATAGCTATACTTCAGCTTAGGTTGCATATGAAATTGCACTTTGAGATTGACTAGTAAAACACACCTTACTAGTTTTATAATATATTGTTTAAGCAATACTCTATCTGAATTTTCTTGATGGTGTCCTATGTGAAAAAGTATGAAATCTGTAGGAGGGGGAGAGTCAAGCTCCTTTCGAGCCATGTGAAACTTAATAACGAGCTAACACATTATTTTCCATAAAATAACAAAGTAAAATAGTAACATTCAATAACCCTCACACCAATTATATTTCAAATAGTTGAGGTTGAGTACATTCTATTTTTAGATTTGTAAAATAACTTATCGGATATAATGCTGCTAAAGAACCCTAGACGTAATTCGTGGGTGGCATGTGGGAGCATTTGCCCCCCCAATAATTTGGAGAAAATATTGTAATATATGAAAAGTCACAATAATCACGATCACGACCATTTTTGCCCCTCTAATCAATATACTGAAACTACGCTTAAGTACAGAACTTTTAAACAAACATAATGATTAATAATGAACAGCTGTAATAAAACAATAATGTTTAAACAAATTCCTTATCACAGCCTTATGTCACTTGTAATTCCCTTAATTGTTTCCCCTATCTTGCTGAGAGATTGATTCCAAATGGAGGGTGTTGATGGTCCACTACAATAATCTTTGGTCAGTTTGGGGGAAAGAGAGTCTGGAAAGGTACAAGATCCGCCATCGCTGTGAGGGTCTGCCTGAATACTTCACCCAACGCATCACTCAACGCTGGACTCAAGTCCTTCATTATATCTGCCCAGTTCTCATTCAGGAAGATATTCATGTTGTCTCCTGAAACAGCAAAAATAAATTTACAACTACAGTATCAATTTATTTTATCCAAGATATTTATAATTTATTTTGAAGGTAAAAGTAGCTAACTTGCATTCAGGAAATCAGTAGATTAACTGAAACCTTCTTGTCATCCCTAACTGTGTGCCATCTCACATCTCACAAACTTTGTCTTGCTCTAACAGCCTTCATTGGTTTAAACAATAAAATGAAGACTTAAATACCTATTGAAAAAGTGAAAGTTGTTCAAACACTTTAATATTGTATTTGTAAGACAGAAGGCCATGCAAGCTTAAGGTGGTAAATCAGTGAACTCATTACTTTTTAGTCCAAGCCCGGGACCACGCTATTCGATTATCCCACTTCGCAAGCCTGCTGAGTGCACAATGCGGCGCAGCCACCGAGACTGTCTACGTGCAGGGTACCCAAGGAGAGCAAGTTTCATAGATACATGCCAATTTCTTTTTGTTATCTGTTCTTAACTGTTTTTTTCCAGTTACATACCACAAGCAGGAAAATGTTACAAAAAAACTAATTTCCTGACTGGAATAGTTTGTTTGCCAAGTTGTGCAAAAACCCACTTCCAAGTCTAGATTTTAGCCATCCAGATTTTACACAAATATAGTCATAGTAGACTGAGATATAACATGTCTTATTTTCTATAAGAATAACACTCCCCTTGTAGTATACCTGCATACTCAATGAATGTCTTAGGCATGATTATTGAAAATTACAAATTATTATTTTTTAATTAAAAACTTAACATCGATGGGGAACTTTCATGTTCAATCTTTTTGTCTTCCCAAACAAAATTGCTAATCAATATTAGTACATTTAATTTATGCAGCTATTTATCATTTGAAATATACATATTAACATCAAACAGGCCAGACAACACAAAGTGACAGGTCACTTTGAACACCAGTAAACTTGCCAACTTGTAGAAAATGTGTTTTCACCAGCACCATTTGTTAATGTCTTGCAGAAATGACACAGCGTTTTACCTGGAGTGGTAAAAACAGGTATGGTAGTTTAGCCCAGCCTATCAAAATACCGATGAGAATGAGGATGCGTATTGTGAAGCTGAGTCATTCTACATTGGTAATTTATTCATAATCCCCTTAAAATATGTAAGAGTGTTTGTTTTCTAAAACAGTTGGGGAAAAGAGATTCTGGAAAGGTACAAGATCTGCCATCGCTGTGAGGGTCTGCCTGAATACTTCACCCAACACATCACTCAGATCTCAGTTCTGCAATAATGCCCCATCAGAAGAACTACAGTGAACTCACTTATTAATGTTACAACCAGCTGGAGCAATCTCTCAAGCATATAGCAGATGTTTGCATTCTGATCAGCTGACTAACTAAATAAATAAAATATCTCCATAAGATTAGTATTGGAACTTTGAAAACTTTTGGGGTGTCCTGAAGGTGGGGTGTCCCAAAATCCAAAAGGCACATCTAGAGGGCCACTCATCCTTACATTGATACTAACAATGTATAAAATTGGATTTTTAGAGAGTTAAAAATCTTTGACAAATATCAATAAATTATTATATCAATAAAGATTAATAGCTGTAATGACAGCTCCTTGAGTTGGAACAAGAGAAGCTGTACCAGCCCCCATTAACCCTATCTGATTCCTAAAATATATCAAAAACTACCCCACCCAAATTGTAATATTAGCAAATCATGATCATTATCTTATTAAAAAAATAAGGTGATTTTTGTGAGCAGGCTATTGGTGAAATAACTACTGTCTTAAATCATGGTTTGTGTTATTGGGGGTTTGGAAACATCCACCTTCAGGGACCTGCTCCCTGGTCTTTCAGTTTCAATGTTAATCTTATGGAATGATAGAAACCTATTTAATTGGACATTGAGCAACTACATTGATACTGTACTAACAAATCACAGTATAGAAGCAACTACATTGATACTGTACTAACAAATCACAGTATAGAAGCAACTACATTGATACTGTACTAACAAATCACAGTATAGAAGCAAGAACAACAGTTTCAAGCTACTGCAACTTCTGGAGTGGCATCACAATTTAAACTTATAAGACAGAATTTGAGCTGAATAATCCCAAAAGGGAGACATATTTAGTGAAATTTTAGCAATGGAATTCGCTTGTAAATACTAAAATGTTATTATTCTCACCCAGAAGTTTGTCTCCGTTGAACAAGTTGGTCAGAGAGATGTACAGCCGCTCTACGGTGAAGGGCAGAGAGTTGGTGGTGATTTTGACGTAGTCCATACCATTGGCTCTCCTCTCCAGCACCCAGTCATACTTGTACGAGAATCTGACACCGGCTGAAATTGGAACTACCTATGTTACTTCCTCAAAGAAGTTATAATTGTTATTGCTAGTGTGAACATGCATTATACAACTTTATACTAGGAGGCAGAACACCCTCTAAATTATTTCTTCCTGGGTGGTTTGCTTGGTATAACATAAAGGAATACAGTAGTTTACAGCATCAAAAAGAAAATATTTTAAAAGGTAACTGTATAAAAGTTAGAGACACTTACTCAAAAAGTTTTACATTTTCGATTTAAAAGGTGATACAAGATTGAGGGTAGATCATCTCAATGTTAGTGGTAATATGATCAATGATATCTTTCTTTAAATAGGGCATTATATTGGTAATTATTGCTGTTGATAATTTTTCAGAAGTATAGATACTGAAATCTAATGGAGTGATTAACTACTGGGCCCTGATGTTAAAATGAGCTTTGAGAGGAGTGGAGGGCCACGATAGCTATTGATTAGTTTGATTGATTAGTAACAAAAATATACAGCAATATTAGTCAGCAACTTGGCCCCACAAGTTCTATGGCCAAGGATCACAAATGTCTGCTCTGGTACATTTAAATACCGTATTTAAAACAAAGTTTGAGAAACAGTGTGGGAAAGATTAAAACCTCTTACAGTGGATTTTAAGCGAGGTGACAAAACTACAAATTCATATTCACAGTACTCTAAGAGCCAATTACCAAAAATAATTTAACCATTTTTATTAATTGATAAAAAACCAACACCCCCTGACTTCCTATTCTGCCAAAGTCTGTCTGTCAGACATCAGTCAAGCTGCGAAAGAATATAAAATAGACTCATGTACTTAAACGCAGTAATTGCCTAGTAAAACCTGATTAATTTATTTATACAACTCATTCCGGCGATCATATGTTTTAATGCACTATTGATGTTGTATTCAGACTTAGTTTTCTTTAATTGGCTACCAAATGATAATTAAAACATTGCAGAAGTATCCCAACGCTATGACGTTTTAGAACATTAGCCCTTGCACCAGTCTCATTGGTAGCTCTTAACAATGGTACTATTTGTTAATTTATTTAGAGATTGTCCCCAAGGTTTTTCGGTTAATTAATTCTTAACCCCCAAATCATAAAATCATTTGAAAATATACTTAAAAATTATAAATAGTTGTGTAACGGACCGGCAGTGATGTTGGCGTCACCGTCCCCGATGATAGGCAGCAGCAGCACTTGCCCCTTGACGTTGTATTTGCCTCGGACATACAATTTATCCAGGTAGAAATCCCACTCGCAGTGGCTTTTGTTGAGATCCAGCCTGCACCCGGGGAGGGAATTAATATTTATTTTAATGATAACAATTTGGTTTGGAAAGGGAACTGTTGAAAATCATTTTGGAGTCTTAAAAAAATATGTCTTCTTTAAATTAAGTTTTTTGAAACTATATTTAATGTTGCTTAAATAGTTGAAGCATATGCAATCCTGATGAGATCCTAGACCAGCTGATACCTGCCACACCTTTTTTAAGATGATATTTTTTGTGTATAAGGGACAGTGGTTAAACTTATTTATGCAATGTTTTGAAAGCTCATAACCCTGGTCTTAATAAGTTATTACCAGGTTGTTATGAAGCCCAAGGACAACTACTGCTGGCTGGATCCAGTATTGACTATAATTTTTAAGGGGACAGTTTGATTAGGTCACCAACAGATTGTGCTGCTGTCAACTATTTATTTTAGATATTTAGGTTAACTTGTAAAATATCTCCACCCCAGAAATCAAGTGATAATCAACTTGTGTTTGCTTCCTGACACACCAACGTTGTACTATCCCCTCCTTGACTGGATAAGTATAATAGCTAGTTGACAACAGTATACTCTGTTGGCGATTATTGAGAACAACTGTGTTCTGTTTGAATCCTGGCACACACAACACAAGGGATGGATTTTATAATGGGAATAAAAGTCTACTTCAGTATTTATAGCCAGTGGTGAAATCCTTAAAATACAGTATGTAACTCAGGAAGGAGAGAGAGTGGGTTCTTTGCCCTTGCCTTAGTGAGTGATGTGTTGTATATTGCACAGCTAGAAAGCTTGTTAAAAATACTATAGGACAAATTAATTTGGTTACTTTACTACTACCTTAATTATTTCCAAATTAAGAAAAAGATTATAACTTTGTTGATACACAAAGCAATATATATATATATATATATATATATATATATATATATATATATATATATATATATATATATAACTAACTGTACCGATCATTTTTGAGAAAACCACAAGTCAAGAGATGTCTATTTATTAAGGGGTTAGGATAATGACAATAATTATGGTAGGAAAGGGGTTGAAACAGAATAAGTTTGCATTATATCACAATTGACAATAACCTGTGCATTTTTCTAAGGTGTGTATATATAAAGAGTGGATATGAAAGGTGACATTTGAATTTTACAAATTAAAATCCTACATTCCTGCATTAACCTTACTATGTTTTTTTTTTACTTTCTTGTTCAGGCCTGATTGAGGTGAATTAATAATTCATTGAGGATTAATTTATGATTCTTATCAAAATGGAATCAAAATACTTACAATATTTTCCTTATATACTTAACATCTCATCTCAATGTTAAAACTGTCCATCTTCAACTTTAACTTATATTGAATGCTATTTTATATTATTTATCCGTATCTGATTCTAGCCCGTCAATTTCCATATCACCTTCTCATAAGTACCTCATCATGCAAATTATTTCACCCAGTTACTCAATAGGAAATTTGCAAAATGTCCCTATAATTCTAACTGTGCTCTAGCTCCTGATGCATATTGACCACTTTGTAATGACACTTTGTTGTTCTCATTGTATTATTCAAAGGCCAATCATTCCATTGTTGCGACAGAGTTACACTGTTCACTGATCTTATTCTTACTTTTTTATTGAACTAGTATAACAAACTTAAAAGATGTATTCAGTTTGTCTAATTTGTTTAAGAGTCTTCATCACCGGAAGTTGCCGGACGCCATATTGGTGTTTTGTTCCATAAGGCCAATGTTAACTTTGTGCCTCCGTTACTCCTCACCTGATCGTCACAAACAATTAATTTTGGTGTCAAATTAAAGGTTTCGTCGTCCTCTAGGGAAATACAATAGTCGAATTTGGATTTTGTTACTAATTACTGAGAACATGTACAATGTTTCGGTTCAAAATTAAACTATTTATTATGAAATTATGATACCCAAATTAAGGAATTCGACATTGTATTTCCCTAGAGGACGACTAAACCTTTAATTTGACACCAAATTGAATTGTATGTGATGATCAAGTGAGGAGTAATGTAGACACAAAGTTAACATTGGCCTTATGGAACAAAACTCAAAGATGTCGTCTAGCAACTTCCGGTGATGAAGACTCAGTCTCTAGGGATTTTTTCAGAGTTTAAGGATCAGCTGAACATATCAAAATAAAATTACCTGAAAGATTAGCATTGGAGCTGTGAAAGCATTGGATACTAATGTTGGATCTTTTTCAAACCCCTAAAAGGACAAATAGAAGGTAAAAGCTTTTGACTGATACCGAACAAGTACATCAAATAATAGTATTACTGGTAGAAAATCCCCAAACAAATTCAAGAAATGCTTTAAATATTTAGATAGACATACAGTATTAAGATATAAACTAAATTATAATTATAGTTTTTAAAGAATTTCTTGATTTTTGTTTGGTGATTTTCAATCTGTAAAACTATTTGAACGAATGCTCATCTGAATCAATCAAATGCTCTTCCCTATAAATGTGTCTTTTGGAGGTTTGAAAAACATCCACCTTTAGGTCTCCACTCCAAGGGATTTTAAAGTACCATACCAAATATAAATCTTACAAAGTTATTTTATTTAGGTAGTCTGGCCCCTGCTTGTGAGATCTCGTGCAGAGAACAGGAAATCGGCTGGTTTTATTTAAAAAAATCTCAGTATGGTTTGGATATATGCAGGCATTACAGAGTTTATGCTGTTAGCCTTGAAATTTATAAAACTATAGTAAGAACAGTGATAAAGTGAGAAACAGGTAGTTATTCTTGGCGTGGATAAATATATTACAGAGATTAACCTTGACAACACAGCAAGTAGAGGAATGTAATTAAAACTGCTAATTGCTACAGCAATAATCAGCTACTATATTATTTTCATACATTTTCATTGCAAGCTATATATATAGGACAGCAACAAACTATGTGTGTAAACTTTATTAAATATTAAAAATATTGGTGTTGATTGATACTTTATATGTACTATAGAATGTTAAAGGTGTAAAAACAAAATCAATTATCCATACAATTATCATAACATAATCCTATGACATACCGTAGGCTACAATTTATTTATTTATATTTGCCATGACTTTTTGTAAACTTAAGAAACTGTTCAACAATTCTTTTGGGCTTCACTCCATTTTCTATCACAGTTTCAACAGTTTAGCAATGAATATGACAGTTTTATTCGATCAGATAAATATTTAATTATATCTTAACAAAAGTTTACTGAGTTCCTTAGATTAGAATGTAGCACAAACAACTAATGTTTTAACTTATAATGATTTTTATGAAAAAAGGCAAACTAGCAAAACATTTTTCAGTGTGCATCAGGCCTTGTTCCTTTTTAAGTCACAGTATAAGAATTGAAAAAATATTTCACTAAAAATCTCCAAAACACTTCTCCTTTAGTTAAATGCATACAAGGGACTCATGCATGAACTGATAACCACATATTTTATGTAACAGAAATATTTGAGAAGAACCTCCTCATAAATGTATATATCACGATACATAACAGCCAGCTGAGCGTTGACAAATGTCAGCAGTAATTGCTTAGCTACAGTTATAACAGTTATAACAGTTGAGTCTTCTGACTTGTATTTATGAGTTAAGGTAAAGGGACCAGGTCATGGTCAAGACAGCAGAGTTGACAAACTGGTGGCAGTCCTTCAAATGTATGTGGTGATCTGGTTTGACACATATTGTCTAAAAATAGTGGTTTTTATGATTGACACTTAAATCCCCCTTCTTTGCTTCCGAAGAAGACAAAAGTTACTTTGTTGAAAGAAAGTTTTGATGTATTATGCTAATTCCCAATGCTCCCAATGTTGTAGGAAGGGGGGCTGAGCCCCCCCAATGTTTAATGTTCAGGCAAAATGTAATACTTGCGGGCTCAGCCCCCTTCCCAAAAAAGTACCATTCAAACCATAAACAAACTAATAAAAACTGTACAAAAATTCTCGTATCTATATTTTTTGTAATATTTCATCATTGTTTTAAGTTAAAAATTCTTTATTCACTTGAACGAATGAATAAAGCCTTTGTAATGTAATAAAGTTTTGTTTTGGAAAACAAACGTCAAGCTACTTTGGGGGAGTCGGGGAATTTTCAGTTTGTGCGTAAACGCACCATCACTGGCAACACTGGTAGCTAGAACCGAGATTACGTGGTTCACCCCTGGTGGCACTGAGTGGGGGAGGGGGGTGCACGTCAGGTTGACAGATGATTTACAGTAACGAATACTCACGCTCAACGTGGATTACTCAGTTCGTCACCGTATTTCTGTAGCTTGACTTTCACTGTGACTGTGCCTGATTATACAAGTGATGTTGTGTATGATATTATGTGTGGTTTATATTAGTTAACGAAATGGACAGATTTATTGTCAAAAAGCCACGTTTGGAAGATGTATTCCTAGAGCTCCATCGCCTAAACCCGGCACTTCATATGATTGCCAAGGTAACGTACCGGTACCTAGAGCTATAACTCAAGCTAGTCAGGCAAGATAGGTACCTACTAAAAGTAATAGAAAGTTTCAAAAATCATAGGAGTCCATTTTTACCTGAATTGAATATGATGCTACAGTTAAAAGGGTTTATTGTAAAACCTGCCAAGAGGCCGAGGCTAAATCGTTATTGAGCTTCAGCAAGAAAAAAAGAATATGTTTTTACTTCAGTTGGCTTTTTCAACTGGAAAAAGGCGCTAGAAAAGTTTCGATCTCACGAATGTTCAAATGCACTTAAAGAAGGGTTATGTAAACTGGCTTCCGTATCAGCTGAATCAATGGCCTCAAAACTAAATTACCAAATCAAATCGGAAATGGTAAGAGCCCAGACTTGCCTGATGGCTATCTTTACCTCTTTGAGGTTTTTGTGCCACCAAGGTTTGTCAATAAGAGGGCACGATGAGTTTAATTCAAACTTTCGTCGGTTACTAGAGCTGAGAAAACATGACCTTCCTGATTTGAGCACGTGGATGGGTCGTACAGGATACAAATTCTTTTCACATGATATTCTGAATGAAATAATAAATTTGTTGAGTGATCGTGTTTTGAGAAAGGTCGTGCAGGAGATTAAAAAAGTTAATATTATTCTATTATGATCGACGAAACATGTGACATTTCAGTTCATGAACAAGTAACGTTTTGAATTAGGACCGTACATTAACATTTTGACATCTCTGAAGATTATATTGGACTTTATGAAACAAAAAATACCGAAGCAAACACTTTATTTCAAATTTTGAGAGACATTCTGTTGAGGTTAGATTTATATCATTAGAAAATCTTCGAGGTCAGTGCTATGATGGTGCCTCCCAAATGTCTGGAAAATTCAATGGACTGCAGAAACTCATCAAAGATTTGCAGCCGAGAGCAAAGTTTCTCCACTGCACAGCTCACTCAATCAACTTGGCAGTAGAAGACAGCTTACGCCTTTTGCCGGCAATGAGAGATATTATGAATCTCTCGAAAGACCTGATCAACACAGTTAGAGAGTCGCTGAAACGGCTGAACCTTTTTCAAGAGGTCAAATTTCAAAGTGGTAAGTTCACTGGCCTTCGTCCACTGTGCCCTACAAGATGGACTATGAGGGCATCTAGTATCAAACAAATCATAAGTAATTATGATTTACTTGTTGAGTTTTTTGAGAGGTTTTCCACCGAAGAATCCAGTGATAGGGCATCAAAGTGTGCGGGACATGCTGAACAAACTGCAGCAATTTCAGACATATATTTCATCTCCTTGTACTACGACGTCATGGCTCCTATAGAAGACATCGACACGAAGATCGAGTGTCCTCACGTAGGTAGGTGCCACTGAAGTTGAAATTAATCTGGAAAATCTGGCAACCACACTTGACAAGAAACGTTTCGAATTTGATAAATTCTGGGCAGAAACGTTACAAAGGAAATGTTCTGTGGTTGATGAGCCTTACATTGCCTCATAAAAAGCGTGTACCAAAGAAACTAGATACACCAAGAGCAAGGGAACAGGACGCTTTTCTCACCTCTAAAGACTACTTTTTAAAGGTATACAATGAAACTGTAGACGTTGTTAACAACTGCGTAAAAAGAAAGATACCATAACACTGGATTACAGCAGCTATTATTAGGTGAAAAGGAATGTGTTTCAGCTGTAAGAGACAATAACTCAAAACTGGAGAAGACTAAATCATTTTTCAAAGATGACGTGGACACTGAGCGACTTGCTTTACATTTATCTATGCTCGGGGACATAGCCACTCAAAAACAAGTGCCAGTTATATCCTTATACGAAATGAGGAAATTTTTACAATCAGACAGTAGTGTGCGTAGTTTACTAACTGAAGCTACCAAATGTATAAAACTTCTTCGCACTGTTCCCGTGTCTACTTCTACAGCGGAGAAATCTTTTAGTGCGCTTCGTCGTCTCAAGAGCCTCAGTATTTGACCTCAGGACGACGATGACTCAGAGGCGTCTAACTAGTATTGCAGTTCTCAACGCACATCAAGAAATACTAGACGACCTTGACCTGAGACCGCTGGTAAATGATTTTGTGAAACGAATTGCAGTGCGTCGCTCAACTGTCCGAATGCTCTTTACTGATTCTGAATTCATTGTTTTTGAAAATTCATTGAACTAATGTAAAGACCGTTTTTTATGTTTACAAAACTCTATATCATATACCATTTTTACTTTTTTTACTATTTATAATTTTGTAAAAGAATTTAATATGTTGTTAGGCCTCTAGACTTATTATATTTATTATTACATTTGCTTTACATTAATTTCTTATGTAATACAACCACTGAAGGATGTCAAAGTTCATGGAGTATAAGGACAACATTTATTTAAAATGTACCACCCAATCTACTAATGTATTGTAGTTTTATGTATATGACAAAAAACTAAGCTAATGTGCAATTTCAAAGTTCCTATATGATGCTAGTACATTACCGTTACGTTGGATAATGTACAACTATACTATATTTCCTATGGGTTGCCATTATATTTCCTTGATATTTAATACTTAATATTCTGGTTCTGTTTTACTTCCTGTTCTATGTGTAATTATTTTATTCAATAAACTTTTCTTAGAGGTGTTCTAAAAAATGTTATTTTAAATACTACCCTTTTGAACTTTGAAAGTCATCTTTTAAGCTGTGCATTCTACAATCTCGCTATTTTAAAATTTTGACTTGTTAAGCTCAATCTCTTAACCAAGAATATTAGGCCCAATGAGATATGCTGGGTAAACGCTTTAATAACTTGGCACCGTGGCAGCTAAAAACATTCTTTCAGTCGTCTGCACCTGCAGCCTCTCGAAGTAACCTCAATCTATCAGTATTTTGATGTTAAAATTAGTGTTTAGGTTTCGTTTAAATGAATTACAGCCACGATGTGTTTTATTCAGTAAGTGTCGATGCACAATGAACCGTAATGTCATTAGTAAGAGTAGCTTTATTCTTATTTGTAAGTAAATCTTAAGAAGTTTAGCAATACAAAAGGTAACCTGATGATTATCGTTAAAAGGACAATCCAGGTAAAATTTTCAACCTTGACCCCTACCCCCCCCCCCATCAATCACTTTTAGGCCCAATACTTTTTAAAAGTCCGAGCCCATGCACGTAACCTAAAAAGAAATTAGTTTTCTTTCTTGAGAAAAAATGGAGATTCAAGGGTTAAGGTCAAGGGTGGTACATTGGACTGTGGGGAAAATATATTCCTTTTAAAACATGTTAATGAAAATCCCAATAGATTGACACCTCGAACATCAAATCGGTTATATAATAAAAATCTGGCTGACCATATGAAAAAGATTACTTGGGGAATTAAAAAGTAAGACATTGCAATTGTAATGTTAATGTTTTAATATACATTGTAAGGTAAAAGGAGAAGCTTTTTTTAAAAAAGTGTTTATTCGCTTAAAGATTATATTGGATTTTAGCAACTTTTGCGACCTTTTTCTCCATATACTGGTGTGCCTATACATATATAATTTCAAAAAATTATCGTTTCCACAGAGTTTCAAAATAAATTACATACAATAACTTTAAATAATGTAAAATATTTAATCTTTAAATGTCATAGAGTTTATAGTTTACACAATCAAAATTGTTCAATATAAAACATTTAAAAATAACCTGACATTTCTGAAAAATTGCACATGCAATTACGGTATTCATGTCCTGGAAGGTGGGAGAGTATCCTTGGTGGGAGGAAGAGGTGGCTGTTGGGAACAATACAACTCCTTTCCAACACTCCCCTCTCTGTTCCCCAAGTTAGAATAACTTTATTGTAGGGATTTAATCATACTCAAACATACCTGGCAGCTGTGAAGTTGATGTTCTGCAGGCCATACATGGAGCAGTTCCTGCACTCCAGGGACAGACCCACCTGGCGAGTGCCTTGCTGGACCTTCAGGGACTCGATGACCAGAGGGTCCAACCTGGGGATGCGGTACTTCGGATCACCTGGAACAACCAGTGAAACATGCTATAGTTTTATTAGTGAATTTCCTTTGGAAAGTGAACGATTAGCATGACCCGCACGGTGAAACTTAAGCCCGGGACGACCATAGAAGTTCCTAACGTGACCCCCCTGAACACTTTTTGGGGGGTCGTTCAAAATTTTATGTATATATATATATATATATATATATACAGCCACTCAAAACCTAAGGGGTTGCTGTATTTGTTTATATATATATATATATATATATATATATATATATATATATATATAGAGACATATGTATATGTGTTAGCACTTTAGCGGTCGCATTTTTTGTCCGATTTCCTTCAAATTTGGTAGGGACGTTCCTTTCTGTAATCAGTTGGACAAGTTCGTTGGGAAAAACAATCGGAAAACTCTAAACCCCTTTTTTGGGGATTAATCTTTCAAATTTCGAGTTTTTGGGCTCAAAAAGGGTCAGAAAGGCCTCAGATGTACAATCACTGCATGTTAAAAGATGGGAATTAAAAAGGCGAAAGTTTTTAGCCCTCTCTCGTCATTCTAGTATTAATATTTACCGAGTTATTAAAGAAAATGTGTACCGACTAAACACAGTACGTTGTCTTACGGGGGTTTTATACTAGAAAAGCCTGTTATTCCTTTGTTAGAGTACTTTTATCATCCCCAGCAACCTCACGCCTACTTTTAAGCCTGTCTGGACCTTCTCCTAACCTTATAATGCGCAAAATGGTATTCCCAGCTTTGCAAGTAAATGAAACCAGGAGTATCAGAACAGCCAAAAAATCAATGTTTTCTGATTTCAATAAGAATTGGGCAAATGTATGTTTTCACACTGATTTTGAGTTTTAAAAGTTTTTATGTGGAAAATCACTTCTCTCACGTCAGCGTGCTGCGTGCGAACTTGCTTGGAATTAGAATCATTTTACTTGGTTGGAAAAAAACACTTTCATTATTAAGTCCTTTTCGGATAATAGCTAGAGTAAAGTAAGGGGGTTTAGTAGTTAAGTAGAGTAAAGTAGGGGGATAGTTGTTAAGTAAAGGGTTACGTATGGGGATTTGGGGAATTTTGGCTATGATGGTTGGGTTTTCCGAATGGTTTAACTTAAAACTGCATTTTTGCATATGCTCAAACTGTGTAAATAAATGTTGATGTAAGCGTACTTAGGCTTCAAATTAAACACTTTATTTACAAATATTTGTGTGACTATTAAAGGAGGAAGGTTACAAATGAGGAAGTTCTCCTCAGCTCAGTGACATAGTAAGTTTGTTGGATTGTTTCCGAACCATCAGGACGTGGAATTATGATAAAGCTATTGGTGGTTGGTGGTTGGTGGATATAAAATTCATGAGAGGGGGGGAGGGGTGGACATAAAACCTTCTGATTTAGTTCAAACTAAAAAATACTATTTTATACTAGCCTACTTGTTTGGCATAGTGGGACAGAAAATGCAACACTTAATTTTTCAAGATCATTTTGATACGGTTTAGTGATTGTTTTAAAAACTTAATTGGACAAAGGGACTAACAAAAATATCAGTTATTTAAGGTTTTGATATAGTATATTTGATGGAAAAATATTTAAAAAATAAAATCTCAAAATATTAGTTTGTTTATTTCAAAATCTATTTTATTTTGTTCAGCTGAACACTCAAAACTTACAACATCAAAATTAAAAACCTAACAATTAAACCTTTAAACTGTTACTATCGTTGACCACATTAGCAATATACATTCATCACAAGATCACAAAGTTGGTTTCAAACCGATTGGTACTTTTGAAAACCAACTTTTTTAAACAAGTTTTAATATGGTTACTGTAACAATAGCGTTGTTATTAACTGTTTTTAATTGGACAACAAACCTGATATTCTCAACACGACAAGTTAACTATTTATTAAAGATAAAGTTTCAAGAGTTTGTGAACATAATTTGTTGATTGTTTTACATTTACACAATATTACACATGTCTAATATTTCTCTCCTTGTTTATACGTTGATGCTAAAAAACAAATGTTAAAATATGCTGCATATCAAATTACTTCAATCTTTTGTACTTGCGCACATCAGCACAAATCGTATTAAATATTTTTTCTAGAAAAATGAAAAGATAAGTAGTTTTATTTGAAAAATTTTCAGGTTTGAAATTATTACATCGTTAGTGGTCCGATATAATTTTTTTTTATTTCAAAACTTCTCCGAAATTTAGTGATTGTGATCTGTTTACGAAGTATTACAATAATGTATACTGTATATGTAACATAAACTAAACAACGTGCTGCAACTATTTAAGCCACACGAGTATTTAGATTGCCGCAACAGGAAAACTACAGCAGCATATGTTGTAATCTCTAACGACTTCATCTTTTTCTAACTAGATTACAAGTCACTTTGGATTTTTTTACAGACTTCACTTGCATTAAGAAATAGCAAAAAATTCACTTAAGCTTGATATTTTGCAAGAGTTATAAACCACTTAGCAAATAACGTTAACGAATGGAAAGATCATAAATATACAACTATACAAGTAAGCCGTATAATTTATGTTATTAATATTGTCTGCGCATTTTAATGAAGGTGTACACCAGTGCCTAACAATAGATTAAACAAAGGAAATCCTTGCTACGCGGTCCTTGAGATAAACAAGCACGCAATTCATTAATTAGGAAGGAAACGGGGTGTTGAGTAGTGTTATAACGTTCTAAAACGGTGCATGCAAGCTCTGCTGTGATATGAATTGTTTGCATCAAGTACTGTTACTGAAAAGTACGTGTAAGTTGTATGAATCTTTGTTTCATAGATATACCATTAAAACTGACAGACTTAAAAATACTAAAAGATTCCCTTAAAACTCTTGAAAGTTTTAATTAATTTTTTATTGTTTTCCATCAGAACAAATCATCTTTTAAAAACGGACGTTGTTAACATTGTTTAGTTTAAAAGAGAACGAGCACGCATAAAAACAAGTTCCATAAGGACTTGAGGTATGTTTTCTCTGTAAATTTAAATACTTTGAATAGGCCTAATACAGTGAATATGAAGATTATAGCTGTATCTAAAAGTTTCAGAATCAACGTTGCTTTATAAAGTCGTATAAATGAAATAAAATTCAGCCAGTGAATCTATAATAAATGTATCAATTAATTCGAGATTTTTTGTAATTCTGGACATTTAAAACCCATACACAAAAGGTTGCGTTGGCGGTCGGGTTTAGTTGCCATGAAAAATATAATTTTAGTAGGAAGTAGGCCCACTGTAGTTTTGAATTTACAGAAACTAGATACTGTGATTAATAATTTCTTTAATAAGAATACCATAGTATAATGTCTTACTACGTAAGACATAATGGATATCTGTAGAATTTATGATTTTTACATTTTAATATGCCAAAATATAATTTAAACTTTGATAAATTTATACATCCACGCAAAACCTTTATTTTTATGATTAATTAATTATCCAATTCAAACCTTAGATACATGTACTTACTAAAATGTATATTCACCATGACTCACCAGCGGTAATCTTTCTCACGGCTGGAGCTCCTTTTCTGATGACACACTCGTTGATATTGGGGTCGTTGTATGCGCATCCTTTTCCAATGTAGGAAGCTAAAATATGAAAAAGTAGTAAATTATTTCACAACCTTTTAAATAATAATATGCTTATTAAAACAGCTTGTTTTGTGCCAAATACGTATCATATTTTCATTTATCCTACATCTTTGATCTTTTCGTTGGCGTTGAATCGCGTTGTTTATCTGTAAAACTGATATTAAATTCTTTAAATGACTGCAAGTAATATTAATCAATGGTAATATGCAGAGTAATGATATGAAAGCAACACACGTTTAGTAGTATACGTTTTTAAGAAACTCGGTATGTATAAGGGAAAAATCGTGGCTGCGGTTAAAAAGATAACGTATTTAATGCGATTCTAGATTTTGTTGCATTGCATCAATATCAACTAAAACACAGATAATATCGACTTGTAATCAATGTAAGACCGTAAAGTTCAAGATTAGCAGTATATAACTCGTTTAAGATGTCAAGTTCGCGGTTAGGTTATCACAATATAACATTTTGGCAAACAAGTAAGATAATTATAAATGTTGTAAATAAACTAGGACATTTCCAAATCAAATTCATAATGATATAAAAGAGTTTTATTCCATGGGAAACACAATATTTTCAAATTTAACCTTTGAAGAACATTTATCCACGTATAGCTTAGGAACATCAACGACCGGTGGCACTGAAGGCGCGTGAAACTTCTGTCAGTTTCAAATTTCAAAATCCAATTTGTGCCTGAACCTCTTGTAAAAGTGCAACAACAGGTATATTCTCAAAAATATAGTATCAAGCTTTAGCTTGTTTGTTTATTTAGCTTGTTTTTTTAATACTATATGGTTCAAACTATTTTGTCATATAGATAGTAGGGCCTATTTTAATATCACACTCCGAACACGAAAAACACTGTTTTTAATAAATTTGTAACTAAGCCACGGGTTTTTTAAATGCAGAGAAAAAGGAGGAATTAAATACGGGGGAAGATTTTTCCCTTAAAAAATCATGTAATGCTTAACACAATTTTAGTTGAAACTATTGTTTATCACACCCCGAAGTCTTGTATATTTAACAAAATAAACGATATCAGGAAACTGACACATACTTTCTCGCATTTAGCCCAACTTTAATGAATAAATTACTTTTTATTTACTAAATATAGAATACAAAGCACGGTTGAATGTACAGAATATCTTGTAAACAAGTTGTTTTCAAATTTATCCACCCAAATCCCTGTTTTGGAGGCACTACAGAATCCATAGCTACACACATGGTTTTAAGAGGGGAAATGTCACCTATTCCCCCCCCCTCCAGGGTCATTAGGGGGCAACATATTTCGAATTTCCTCTGTTGGTTATGCTAACTTGACAAGCATATCTAGTTTGAACGAAATTGATCAGTAAATAAGAGAGAAATAGTAATTTTTGTATTTCCCATAAGAATAACATTGCCAACGTATTGCGTTTACCGCCAAATGAAAATTTACATTTTCTCCGTAACCAGCAATCATAGAATAGTAATTCAAAATACTAAATTACTCAGTTTTTCAGCTATTTTTAATGATGAATAGTAATATTTTTTATATTTATGTTTTTTTATGAAAAATCAAAAAACTGAATTTTTGTTGTTTTAAATCCTGTAATTTATGAACCCGAATTTTACAGAAATGCGGGTGGTGTCATTTTTTGGAAAACTAAAGCTCTAAAAACGACTTAAGTTTAATACAATCTTAAGAGCCTTTTTGAGAAATTTTGATTTTTCATGTTTTTTGGCATTTTTTGGGGGATAATTACGCTTAAAAATCAAAAATTCCAAAAAATGAAAAAACTCCTGGAGATATCGTGGTTTAGTACCTACATACCACATACATAGGATTTCATCATAATCGGCCTATTGGTGTGGGCTCTATCTCTGTCTGTACACATCCAGATAGACAGACAGACACACAGACAGACATCACATAAAAAACCCTTTTTGGGTTCAGGGAGCACCAAAATGAATATATCCACTAACAACTCAAATTAAAAAATTTTTACGAAAACAATACCGGTACTTTCTCCATATACTATGTATAAGGGAAGAGAGTAAAAATTAGTTCTTGAATTTTATGAAACCTTACGATCTCAAGGCTGGGTTTTCGAAAAACTTACTGTTTGCCTTTTTTTATTTTTGTTACAAATCAACACACGAAATAATTATTCTTTTCTTTTGATAAAATATAAAGGGTTGAAAATTCATCAGACCACCACAGACCATTTTAGAGCAACAAATTATTGTTTACAGACGCTGTGTGTTACAAAAATAACACAGTGCTTAAGTTTGCCGTCTTAAAGGAGCAATTAGCCATAATTTCGCCGTAATGCGTTTGGTCGGGAATGCTGGGGGACCGGTTGAGCTGCCTTACACCACCGCGACCCCGACCTCCTAGGAGACTGCTCTAGAAACTGACACTGGAGTTACTCATCTTGCCGGCTACTCGCGCACGCGATGGCGCGTAAATGGGCAGAACTTTGACAATGTTTTGCTTTTTGTATAACTCGAGAGACGGCCATATTCTTTGAATCGTATACCGTAATGATTAAGAAAGTATTCAGGGGAAAAAATAAATTTTTTAGTATACAAATGTATACTTCTGACCATTTTCAAGGTCATAAAATAGATTAGGCTTTTTACAATTTATATAGATTAACACTAAATTTATGAAAAATATAAATATTCGTACTAATAAACAATTGGTAATCCAAAATGTGCTGGTGTCTGATGACTGCGATGGCAGTCTTTAGAGGAGGTATGGTTTGATGACAAGCCGATACTAATCCACGACTGTCAGTGAACAAACTAGCTACCAACATGTATTTCTGATGTGTTTTCGAATAACGAGTAACTCCAATTTTGTTCCTTCTGCCTGCACGTATTGTTCCTTCTGCCTGCACGTATTGACCCTTCTGCCTGCACGTATTGTTCCTTCTGCCTGCACGTTTTGTTCCTTCTGCCTGCACGTATTGTTCCTTCTGCCTGCACGTATTGTTCCTTCTGCCTGCACGTATTGTTCCTTCTGCCTGCACGTATTGTTCCTTCTGCCTGCACGTATTGTTCCTTCTGCCTGCACGTATTGTTCCTTCTGCCTGCACGTATTGTTCCTTCTGCCTGCACGTATTGTTCCTTCTGCCTGCACGTATTGTTCCTTCTGCCTGCACGTATTGTTCCTTCTGCCTGCACGTATTGTTCCTTCTGCCTGCACGTATTGTTCCTTCTGCCTGCACGTATTGTTCCTTCTGCCTGCACGTATTGTTCCTTCTGCCTGCACGTATTGTTCCTATTTACTCTTTAACGAGGGAGACTTTGTAATTTTAAAAGTTTAAATTAGAAAATCTTTTTTGGAGGTTTTTTAAGATCGATATTTATTCAACCCTGGAATAACATTGAAAATATAGGAAAAATGGTGATTGGCGTATTTTAGAATCATGTTATGCTCATACCAAAACCAAATGCATCCAAGTAACTATGTTTTTTAAATTACCACAAAATAAATTGCTTTATTAACCTAGATCCGATTTTTTTAGCAATCTTACGAACGTCTGGCAATTTCTTTGCGACAAGCTTCCTATCTCGTTAAGGAAAAGTAATAATACAAACAATTAACTGGACATATTAAAAAAAATTGTTTTCTATAATTGTAAGGTAATGGTTTGCATTAGAGAGTTCGGTTTAGTTCACTTGTAAATTGTGCTACAATTTTCCCCATGACACCTAATAACACTTAAAGGGAGATTTAGCATAAATACAATGTCTTTGATCACCATATATTAACATTTCTGAATGTATTACTAACAACCGTCTCTGCACTGCAACTGTTGTGAATATTTTACAATTTGCGAGAGTGGTGACAGAAGATTCAGTTAGCAAAGGAAAATTAATTTATCACTTTTATTTCATGGCTTAACCTGTTAATTAGGAAAAGTAAAGACTAAAAAATACAATACCATTAAGGACAAAATAGCCTTTCCCTTACTTTCTGACAAAAATAATAGCAACATAGTATAAAAAATACATAGTTGTTATAAAGGATTATTTTACCTTTGGTACAGTAAACGACTAAGATCATAGTATGAGAAAATCATAATACATAAGTAATATAAATGTTTTAAGTGAACATTTCGAACAAGTACGTTCTATAGTAAAAACAAATGTATTAGATTTCCGAATACATAATATTTGTTTCAGTAGAATTATTACGAACTTCAATTCCATTGCCTTTCTTAGTATGAAAAATATTTTGTAAATTCATGTTACCTTAAAATTACTTTTAAAATTAGGTAAATTTGCATCAGTTTTAATGTGATTGTTTTACTAAAGTTATTTCTGAAAATATAGAGAAAGTTTGTGTTCAAAAGTTTAAAATTGTGTCGCATGTGTAATTAAAAGAATTAGATAATCATAGCAATTGTTAATCAATGTAGCCGCGTTAGTCATTTGTCACAGACAAGCACATCGCTGTAACACATTGAAAACATATAAGACTTGCGCTACTGGCCATTCCAGGACTAAATACTTACGTAAAGGAAGGTTTGGAATCTTTTTCTCCTTTTTGGCTGACTGTGAGAGCGCGATAATCGCCACTATAAGCGCGACAGACGCGCCGCACGACACCATGATGCAAGACGTTGAGACGTTGAGACGGTGAGACGGCGAGACGCTACGCGCAGTGAGACATGGACCCGTGTGTACGAGCGCGCGCGGCGTCCTCAGCGTTATAAACCACTCCGGCGCGACCTTGAGTCAGCTGTCATGTAAACATTCTAACCGGTGATCAGCTGATCATAACCTACAGGTCTAAATATTCTGGATGAATGATGATATAATAATATACACTAATTTAATACGTTGAATTAGGTGGACATGGAAAAGTCACAAGAAAGGTATTGCACACTTAGGAACATTAGAGTTCTGTGACTAAGTTTTTGGAGGGGCACACAGTTGTAACTACACTAAAGAATGGGATTCCTTCTTGTGGTATTGACTTTAAAAATTTAGTTTTTTAAAGTTGGGCAGACGCATGCACTAAACGAGGGAACGTTTATGATCAGGAAAATAATGCACAAATTGTCAAATTAAAGGGAACTTGCCACAATGTGGAAGATGGATGGAAAAGTCAGTTGAACCAAAGGGCAGTGTCAAAATGAGAACAAGTAAGAGGGATCAGACGGTTTAATGATTGAGCCTTATAATGAAGAAGGTAGTACAAACCATTCAGTTCAAGCGTAAGGAATTGGCAGGATTAGAAATATAGGATTGAACAGGCTGTTCAATGTTTGGAGAGTGCCGTGATGAAGAAGATAGGGTGAACCATTCAGTCCAAGCCTAATTAAGTGACAGAATTAAAAAGGTAGGATGGAACTGAGCTGTTCATTGACTGGGGAGAGCCATGATGAAGAAGGTAGGATGAGTTCTAGCCTAGGAAAGTGTCACGATTATAAATTATGAAGGGAGAACGGAGTAGGATTATAAGTAGTTGTAATAGTTGAAGTAGTAGTATCAGTTTAAAGAAGTATAGGCTTATTTTAATGTGTGAATGCTTGGTTAGTGCTATGATGAAGAAGTTAAGATCAACCATTCAGTTCAAACCTAATAAAGTGTCAAGATTAAAAAGGTAGGATGAAGTAGTTAGTCTAGCTCTTAAAAAAAGCGCAAATCCACTCTATCTATATATAGCCCTCCTCGCCTATTCATTTTAGTTTTATAGACCGGTTCACCTACAGCTTTGGTGGATGCTGAACCACCGGGATACGACATTATTACACAGCTGGTAGCCATTTTCAATTGGCGTGAAACCGGTGTTGTACCGTGCGGACCACAGTTAAACCCTCCAACAATTATAGCAGGCAGCTCCCCAGTGCAAGGATGATAGGTAGAATGGAACACTATTTTCTGTCGTGCAAACCAGTCCTAACTCTCCGGATAAGCCAAAAGAAAGGCCCTTTTCCCTAGACTGGGACTTTGTAACTTTACTTGCTATCCAAGCGTAATTGTGGGTCCAAAAGGAACATATCACTGAGAAAGAATGAGATACATTGGTGAAGTTTAAAAGGTTACAGAATCTAAACGGGGATACCCGTTTTGCGCACAGCGGTAGTTTTATGGCCCTCCGATGAGTCAGTCGGGGGGCCATAAATAAATAAATTATTATAAATATAAATTATTTTATTTTAATACCGATATGTTTCGGACCTTAAGGCCATAGTCATGGTCTAAACTAAACTTAACCTCACAATTAAAAAGAAATCTACATGTAAACAATAAATTTCTGATAATATGATCATACGATTTTTTCACAGTTCTTTTAACATGCTTCTCAACCATTGTGGCTTAATAGATCTTAGTTTCAATATTTTTTCATATATTGGGTTTTGCATATGAATTTATATGGTGTTACTGTAATAATATTTTGTGGATCTTTTTTGTAGCTGGAGTAAATGTTGAATTCTTCTTTAACGTCAAGTTTATCTCCTTTTGACCCATATTCTATTATTTGCAAATCATCTTCTATGTTTTTGAATTTATGATTGTACTTTATCATGTGCTCTGCAACATTGGATTTCATGCTTGTCTTGTTTTTTGATTTAAATGCTTGCACATGTTCTTTATATCTGCAGTTGAACGTCCTGCCGGTTTGTCCGATGTAATATTTTTGGCATTCTGAACAATTGATCTTATAGATACCTGATCTATTGTATTCTTGTTTATTAAATTTATTGTTTTCTTTAGTAACTTTGTTGTTGATAATTTTCATAGCATTGTTTTTGGTTCTGTAGTTTATTTTTAATTTTGAATGTCGAAACGTTTTTCTTATTGCTCTGTTGAATTTAGTGCTGTATGGTAAACATATATATTCTTCTTTATCTTTTCTGTTTGTGTTTTGTTTTGATTCCTCTTTTTTTATTTCTTTTTGATCGTATTTACGATGAATTTTGGGTTGTATCCATTTTTAAGGCTACAAACAGAAAAGATAAAAGAATAATATATATGTTTACCATACAGCACTAAACTCAACAGAGCAATAAGAAAAAATGTTTCGACATTCAAAATTAAAACTAAGCTACAGAACCAAAAACTATGCTATGAAAACTATCAACAACAAAGTTACTAAAGAAAACAATAAAAGAACAAGAATACAATAGAATAGGTATCGATAAGATCAATTGTTCAGAATGCCAACAATATTACATTGGACAAACCGGCAGGACGTTCAACTGCAGATATAAAGACCATGTGCAAAAAGGTAAATCCCATTTACATTTTTGAAAAAAAAGTTAGTTAGTTTATATATATATTTGTGTGTCCGTGGGTGCGATAACTCTCGTAAAAAAGGTCCGATTTTAATTAAATTTGGTAAAAACGTGTAAAGCAACATTTACGACTTTAAGTTCGAAAACCAGACAGATCAATCCATCCGAAGTGGTATTTTTTTTTGGAGGGGGGTTTGTACTCCAAAAATGTTTTTTTTTAGTTTTTGGATGTAATATTTAAAAAGGTCGATTTTTAGTTTTAACCACTGGGTTCAGCTTTAAAAAACACACAATTTGGTGTTTTTATCATTTCTCTACGTTAATTTGTTACAGAGATATTGAAAGTGATAAACACAGTACGTTGTCCAATGCTATTGTTATGGAGAATAAGAAATATATATATATATATCGCTTATTTATGAACGTATATTAACGAAACTTGGTGTACAGCTTCATCTGGCTGTGGAATATTGTTATTTGCACAAAAAATCAATTTTTACCGATAATTCCTGAAGGAGCAAACCTGCGTACCCAGCCCCCATGTTATTCTTATGGAGAATTCAACATATGACTAAATTAAATTAGTAAAATCTAATGTCTCCCTTAATTATGAACATAAATGAATAAAACTTGGTGTGTGGCTTCACCTTGTTGAGTTATATTGATATTTGCATAACATCCCATTTATTTGTGTTCCTTGTTGCAGCAAACTTGCGTACTCATACCCCATGTTATTCATGTGGAGAATAATAAAAATGGTATATATCGCTTATTTATGAATGTATATTGATGACACTTGGTTTATGGCTTCACCTAGTTGAGTAACATTGACATTTACATGAAAACCCATAGTTTTTGTTTCTTGTTGCAGCAAACCTGCGTACTCATCCCCAATATTATTCTTATGGGGAATAATTAAAATTATATATATCGTTTATTTGTGAATATATTTTTATGAAACTTGGTATGCAGCTTTACGTGGTATTAAGACATATATTATGATTGGAAATTCGCTGAGTACGCAGGTTTGCTGTGACGGGGGTATTTCTTAGTATCAACAATGTAATACCAAGTTTAGGATAATCTATATTCAAATATTAATTTATTTTAGATGGTCTCGTAGAAGAAATACTCGTAATGAAAGCCTGCAGCCGTTGGTCTATACAACCGCATTCTGAGTAAAGCGACAAATTCCTTTGCCACTATCATCACGGGGTTGTTTTTTTCTGCTTTCAATGGTAGGTAAGTTCCCGAATTACAAAATAATGTGGTTTAGGTGTGTCTTAATTCTTAATTTATACTGTTTTTCAAACGAAAAATGAAAACAACCCATCAACGTATTTTGGAAGCGTGCAACTCTCACCACTACTTTATCAACTCAATGCATAAGAACCCGTAAGCAGAAACAAACTATATGTTTGGTTTATTTCTTAAATATTTTCAATCTGGTTTTTCCAGGTACGTTTTTTGCCAACTGGTAATATTTTTAAGTTGTTTTTCTTGTTCCTTTTTATATTAATAACTAATACGTGTGCTTCGATTCATGACCATCTAATTTAAACCTGCAGTTGGCCCATTAGTGAAGTATGCAATGACCGTGTGCGCAAAACTATTAGGGCCGCGAGTTTTCCCAAGTGACTGCTGAGCGCAAAACGACTAATAGTTTGGACAGGTTCCTGACCGCTGTGTGCAAACCAGTATAAATAAATAAATAAATAACTTTATTGTCATTGGGCATTAAAAATAATACATGACAATAGTTAACAGAACAATAAATTTAGATACATTGTAGTACATTTATTTACTTAAATTTCTTCTGGAACCAATAATTGTTCGTAAAACATTCATCAACTTCGTAAGGGCAGTCATTTAGTAAAATATTCTTGATTTTTTTATAAAGCTTCTTTCACTTACATTTTTCCAATCAGTTGGTAATTTATTAAAAATTTAGATTCCCATTTCATTGAAATTCCTTTTTGTTTTTTGAATGTTTGAAACATGCCCATCAAAACACCACCTTCCCTGAACACAACCCCAAACTTCGAAAATGAATAAACAAAGAAGGGTCCAATCTATTGTGTGTCAAGTGGTTTAAAATAATTAAATATGGGAATATTTTAAAAATAAATATGTTATTTGTAATAACTATGATTTAGTTTTAAAGATTGTTTCACATTACCAGCTACACGAGCTTGACATTATCCCAGATTGCAATATTGCCACCTTTTGTTACATTCTGAATTTAATCTTTCGTCTCCATCGAGGCTAGTAATCTAGGATAAGCTCTATAATTCTCTCCCGATCTGAATTCATGTACCATATATTATGTTAAATCAACCCATGGGGTCAACAACAAATTCATTCAAACAGATTGGATTTGGAAAGCTCTTTTTTTATCTATTTGGAACGTAGGATAACTAGTTTTAACTAGTGTAACTAGTGTATCACGCATTGCACATAGCTTGGGAAGGTCAGTTAACTTGAATTTTGATCTGAATCACTATTATTAACATTTTATTTGCTTCAACAATGAATCGGCAACTGCTGATGCGATGGGATACTTCACTCCACTCACATTCTTTTTCTTGGATATTACTAGAATTTTAGTGGTTTCCATTCCTTATTTATTTCACGACACATTAGTCAACTATTCAAGACTTCAACACTTTGTTGTACAAGCCGAGATTGATGTGTACCCAGTGTTTTCACAAATACAAGACAGGTTTAAGGTGACACACGTATTGGCGTCTATTCGGAATTAAGGCAATAGAGTGGATTCTACAGGCTACACAATACAAAATATCCTCCGATAGTATAATGATATGCTAGAACTTATATATATATATATATATATATATATATATATATATATATATATTTCGTGTGACTTAGCGTCTTTGATACAAACTACAGTATTAGTCATCCTCCTACTGACGATAATCACTAAACCAGTCAGTCTTAGCTGTTTATTACCTTTATATTCTCTTAACGGGTACAATTAAATAATAATTTAGAAGTTAACATTGGCTGCTGGTAATGGAAGCTCTTAAACTGGTCTTGGTCTTTAGGAGTAGTTACACAATAAGACTAATCTGCCGCATCTGCAAGGACGCTTTGTCAGTCTGGACCATCATTGCAAATACTAGAGTTTTTTTGTTCGAAATCTAGTTAAACTATGTCTTGGCCGGTTTAATTTATTTAATAATTCCACAAACATGAACAGCTTATTTACCATATGAAGTAGTCAAGTCTTCCTTCAGATTTAGCCTGTCGCTTTGCAAATCACCGGCCTCAAGCTTTATCGTCAGAATGTTTACAATTCAATCAAATTTTGTTTTTAAATGTCGTTGTGCTTTAAAACGGCAAGGAGAAATTATTCTCTACATTTGACTGCAAATACAAGAATTATTTTCCCTTACATAAACTATTCGTAAGCCAGTATGAAACAGTCCTCTCTTTTGTAATTGAAGACCCCTCCCCCACTAATAATTTGAAGAGAGGGATGTGGTCTCAGAGTCTCAGGTAGATAAAGCACACCAGATTAAGAATAATGGAAGAGAAAGAGTGCCTAAAATATGTCCAATTCATTTTGTAGTGACCATTGTACAGGCAGGGCCGGATTTAGGAACTCTGGGGCGTATAGGAAAATGGGTTCCCTCTAACGTAGGTATAAACATATGAAAGTTATTTTTGTCTATTCCGTAATATAACCTTATTATTTTTATATTCTATAGTCTTTAATAAATACACCAAATATACAAATAAATAACAAATTTTTAACTTATTTTCAAAACTTTAAAACCTGACAAAATAATAATGTTGCATTTAATTTTCGTTACAATATGTATGGTTTTAACTCTCTTAAGCCTATATCCAATAAGCTAATAATATATTCAGTTAATATACAATTACTAACATTATGACTAGTTAAAATAACAACACAAATTTATAAATAAAAAAATAATTTCGTGTAACTGCTTTGTCACAAACATTATAATTTAAAACAAACAAAACATAGCACATAAATGAAATAAATGTGTTTGAATTCGATACACATTGATCAGGAACTCTTTGAAAGTTCTTTATCAACATAATCCTGGATATAATTCATTAAATAGTATTTCATGCAGTAGTATAGACAGTAAAAACTCCTTCTTTCTGAATTTCCTGGCTGACAAGTCGTTAATTGTAATATTCAAAGTCAAGGCAACGCAGAGTATAATTCTCTATACTCAGGATGCTAAAGGTTTTAATCAATCTGGTTTAATGCTGATTTAAAGGTAAATTTTTCAAGTTTAAACTTTAAAAAATCTTCTTTTTACGAATTTATTTGATATTATTACACACACAAATGTTCTTAAAGAGATTTAAATATTTGGAAATGAAGTAAAAAGTCAGTTATACTGTAGACGTTTGTCCATTATTTTCTAAGTTTACTTGATGATCGCAAAATGAAATTGTATCTTCATCATTCCCTCTCATCTCTTCCTACGTTATTTAAACTGGATGTAGGGGGTAATCGGAGAATTCAGTGTGGGCAACAACAATGATGAGCATACATCCCGTAACCCTCACCGAGACCGGGGCAATACTCATCGAATTGGGTGTAAATTGATTCAAAACAAACATCTTTACCTTCAAACTATTATAGAATCTAGAAATATAATACGAAAAAATAATAAAAAAGAGGCTACAAGTTATCCTATCATTATTAATATCATCTTTATTATTAATTATATTATAATATCTAGTATAACCTCAAACACTCTATCAGTGATCTACAGGTTAACTGACTTTCATAACCAATTATAATGTTGATACTGTTATTTAATTACTTTCTGTTTGGCTGTTTGTTCTTATAATAGGCTATTTTATAATATATCATATTGCGTTTTGTGCAACAAGAACAACAAAATTTACTTATATCGGCTTGAACGGAATCTTTAACTTCCCAAAGCATGTCGGATATTAATCAATTTATGGGGTTAGGGGACAGGCTCAAAAATTATTACTCAAGAATAAGATCATCTATTGCAAATATACAAAATCTACAACTTATACTCAGCCAAATAAGGTTCTCTACAATACCGTCAGTAGTTAGTTACATTTCAAATCTTACCTGGCCTATTCCTGTTAATGGATTAGGGCAAATTTATCCCTAACCACGAGGTCCCCCTTAGTAGCCCGTGGGTTCCCACTTTCGTGGCCTGGAGGCCCCCCTCGGGCTCGGGGTCCGGGCGCCCTTAGGGAAATACGGCCCTGTGTACAGGTATGCATAGGACAGGTACAGGTGCGGTGAGTAGAGTACTGCACATTGTGTAAAATACAAAATACATACAGTATATTGCCGATAGTTTTGATAAACAGTAGACGCTCGATAATCCGGCACTTTTGGGACCTTGGAAGCGCCGAATTATTGAGCACCGTCTAAAAATAGCAGTTACTGTATTACGAGAGTAGCGGAAATACTGCTAAAAATAGACTTAAAAGGAAATCATTGGTTGGTTGTCATTATTCCGTGTTTTATTTTGCTTTTCTGATGGAAACATTTTAAAAACAAAACAACAGTTCAACCAGAAAATAGTTACTTCTGCTGATTGCTCACGAACTCTACCGATCGCGCCCGAATACTACCGAACGCACCCAGAAGGCTTATACTAAACAGTGTACAACATTTGTTTACTCTTATTTGACCGATGCCAGATTGTTTAAAGTGCCGAACCATCGGATGCCGGATGAGCGGGCTTTTACTGAAGTTTATTTTTGTTGTGTTTTTTATATAAAATCTGGTCTGTACGAAGACCATACATCTTGCAATATACAGAGCACCTAATCATGGGTTCTTATTAAAAGAGTGGACGAAAATATAAATTGTTTATCCATCGATAACATTAGAAACGATTTAACTCATTCTTTAGTTTAGAGATAAAATTTATAGATACCCTCGTTTTGGCAAGTTACTACAACTAAATGAAAATTGTTTGCCTCTTTTCCCATAGCATTGACAAATTCCAAAACTTACCCATGTAGAAGGAACGTTGCTTCAAGACTTCCAGTTTATATATCACCTAGATTTAGACTGGATCTCAAGCGCATGTTTCGCAATCAGGGGACAAATTGAGCTGCATAATTTGCGATAAATATGAGACAGGTTGAGCAACTGCACCGCCGAAAACGGGGCTTCCGGCCAGAGACCTTCCTGTTCAAGGACGTCTGCGTCCTGCCGCCCTGTTGCCGAGGAGAGCGTCGTCGGAACTGAGAGACTGAAAGTTGTGGAAGGCGACCGGATGGCGGATAGTAAAGTTGTAGCATGTGGGAAGTGGGAAGCCACTGCGGCTGTCTTAGGGCTTAGGCCCTCTTCGGATAAGCATAAGGCAATGGCAGGAATCGGAAGTAAAATAATATGTGGTTAGGATACCTGTCGGTGACCCGCTGCCCACAGCCAGGTATTCAATTTATAACTAACTCAACTGCAGTATACTGCTTTACTCGGGGATTATAACTTATAACAGCTTGTGTCTGAGTGCTACTTTCTTTGGCGATCCCTTGTCGAATTATAACAAACTCAAAGCAGACCAAAATACCTTTTTTGCTTTGTTTTCGTTAGTTCAAAGCATATACAGGGTGTCCCCGAACTCTCTACTGATCTTTTCAGATATTATTCTTGGACCAAAGACAAACTAAAATATTATGTTAAAAATGACCAAAGCTCAACAGTTACCCGTACAGCCGCCATTTTTTTCACATAACAATTTTTATTTGAGGAAGGCTCTTTGTAATAAGTTGAAATTTGGTACATAGCTTTACGACCCAAATACCTAATTCTAGGGAAAAATTAAATTTTTTACAATGTTTATTTTCAAAGTGGCGGTCATTTAAAATCTTTAAACTTAAATAACATAAATACAGCATATGTTAACAAAGTTACAGTGATAATGTGTGTTTGTTTGTTTTTGGGGGATTAGGAGGTCCCGGCATAGCCGGCTAGGCATGTCTCCCTTTGGGATATTAGGCCGCCATTTTGAAAATAAACATTGCAACAAATTAATTATTTTCCTGGTATTAGGCCTTTAGGTCATAAAGCTATGCACCAAAATTTATTACAAAGAGCCGTTTTCAAATTAAAAATTGTTAAAAAAACGAAATGGCGGCTGTACGGGTAACTGTTGAGTTTAGGAAATTTGTAACGTGATATTTTAGTTTGACTTTGGTCCAGGAATAATAGCTGAAAAGGTCAGTAGAGAGTTCAGGTACACCAGTGATTCAATATAAGTACTGTTTCTATGAATATGTGATCCAATAAGTATGCATGCATAAGTGATCCAATAGGAGTATATGTCTGGAAAGTATACGCTAGGATCTTGAAGGCCGTTAGGGCGGAGACGTACAGGATTTTCATAATGGGAATACGCCTTTTGCTATTATGAGTGTAGTGGAAATTTTCTTACCGAATTTCAATTTCATCGGTCCAGTAGTTAGAGAGAGATAGAGCCATAAATGGTAACACAAGTTGATAAGTTGCTGGAGTGCCTGTAAATCAAGTCCAACAGAAGGCGTTGCGTACCCGAGAGCGTGCAAGGACGAAGGACGCTCCTAAAGAAAGACACGGTGGTATTAAAAAGAGATTCCATGAAAGGTTTACCTTGGTTAGCTAGACTGTAGTAGTTGTGTAAATAGAAGATCATGCTCGCAAAAATGGTTGTTGTCATTGAAAGGTCTGTCCTGTTTAATACCAGACGGTCTGTTTGTTGTCATTATTTGTGGATAGCGCCTTCACACTGAGTGATTTAACAGACGTGCACAAGAGTCAGACTATTGCAAACTTAACTGGACAGGCTCACAATCAGTTAGCACTTACGTCATCTTGAATCAGGGTGGTGGTGAAACCGGTGAAACTGGAAGTGTTATATGGACGTTTATCTATATATTAATAGGCAAAGGAAATTTTTGTGGTGCCAATTTCTAAGATATGCGGTATCGTAGAATTATGAAACTTGGCACACTTAAGTACTATTAGAGGTTGTGTCGAATGCAAATAATTTTGTGTTTGGGTGTGTAGGGCTGTGCCCTTTTGACTTTCAAAGTTTGCATGCTATCCTTACTTACGTTCTGCATTTCGTTATGCTTTTCATTTAATAAACAGCTGCGTTATTCAAATAAATATGTAGCAAAACAGCAAGAGCATATGATTCATAAATAACAATATTGCTACTGGAATGGTAACAATCTTCTTCTATTAACTCCTCCGTTTTAACTACAAATTTAAAAAAACCTGTTTGTGAGGGGGTGAGGAAGAGGGGCGGGGAGATGATGAGGTAGAGAAAGTTTCAGACATAAATAAAAATGCTACTGATTCTGGATTGGTAAACGCCCTTCTGCCATCCGTTTTGACTCCACGTTAAATAATTACCTGGAGGTGTGGTTGGGGGAGGGGGAGGAGGAGGGAGAGCGAGAGAGAGAGAGAGAGAAAGAGAGAGAGAGAGAGAGAGAGAGAGAGAGAGAGAGAGAGGGAAGTGATAGGTAGAGAGAGATGAGCGCAACAGAATCCACTATATATAAAACTTTTTTTATATATTCTTCGATTTTATAATCAACAAATATTTGATAGAATTTCGACCATTGGGCGGTGTCTATTTTGAATATACAACAAATCCATGTCTTATTCTTCGAGGCAAAAAAAAAACTATCACTAAAAGCAGCCGTTACCGTTAAAAGGAATCTAGTTGAGTTTAATTTATCTAATAAAATAATAAATAACATAAAATATTAATACCCTTAGTTACTATTTATTACTTCTATACACAAACATGCCAGACGGATAGTCAGACGGTTGATTTTTAAACAGGATCTTAACCGTTCCTTAAGATTTGGATACCTGACCCTTCAACCCGCTCCTGTGGTTGATTTAGTTAGAAATGTCAACCTATTGTAACATTTTAGAAGCGACTCCTCAATGATCCTAACAACACTAATGACAAATTAAAAATATTTTATGCATCTATAAAATTTATTTGAATTTTAAAAAAACGACTTTCAATATTTAGGTACGACCTTAACATTGATTTATAGTTAATAAAAATACTGTAAAATCAATGATAATTTGGCAACTTATTTTAGAATAACAGAAGGGATTGTGTTTATTTAAATAAAGGGAAATTATTGCTAGTTAAGTTTGTGGTCAGTACATTCATGCAATTCCTATGATAAAGCTTTTTACATTATACTGACTGTAGTGAAAAAATCAAATATATCCCCAAATTTATATTTTTAAATAAATAAATAAATAAAATGGTCTTTTATTTAGAGCGTTTTTCATGAACATTACATGGTTTTCAAAACAACTCGAGTAACATTAAACGTCTCTAGCTTTAAGGAGGTCATCGCAGATTAGCAGCAGAGCTGTTGTGGTGCTGAACCCCTTCCGAAAACCAGACGGTGTAGCTGAACTTATTGACTCCAACTCCAAAAGTTCCACCAGATGAGAGACTACAATTATCTCTAAGACCTTAGAGACGGAGATAGGCCGGAGATCAGCCACCGATAAGGGCGTTTTGACCTTAGGAAGAGGGATAACAATCGCTTCCTTCCAAGCATTAGGAAACACTCCAGCGGCCAGCGAAACATTCAGCAGGTGAGTGATAGCCCCAACACAGTAAGGACTCATGTGATAGCCCCATTTTAATCATGTTGATCGTGATACCATCAGTACCAATTGCACCCGAAGTTATTTATTGATGGCAGCTTTTACTCCTCTTTCTATCACATGGGCAAAGCTAAACATATTTTTGACATTCTCAGAAAAACTCGTAAGATCAAGACATTCAAATTGGTCCTGACAACCAGTACCCATCTTAGAAAAATGTGTGTCAATTTCATCAGTTTGTTGAAGAAATGAAGGAAGATCATCATCATTTTCATTGGTCGCACCACTTTTCTTAACTTAGTCCAGAATTCTTTAGAATTCGTGCAACATGCCAGTTCATTTTGAAACTTAATTTGTTTGGCTTTACTAATCGCACTGTTCAGGGCGTTTCTAGCTTTGCAGTACTGGTCCTTGTTGCTGTCACTGTTAGAAGTCAGCAACTTTTGCTTCCAATAATTTTTTCCCTTAGTGAGGTAATTAATGATTTAATTTCTCTAAGGAGCTTTGCTTCTAGTGACTCTTTTTCTTACTAATGGAGCATTCTGATTAAATATTTCTAATACAGCCGAGTTTATAAAGCCTACCATTTCGATAACATCATTCATATCTTTACCAGTGTTCCATTGGACATTGGCAGCGCACTCAATCATTTCTTCTGTATTACAATTAGAATAATCTCTGTACGTTGCATATTTCTCTAGCCTTTTGCCTCTTCTGCGATTAATATTTATGTCACAATGGGTTAGTTTATAATCTGATACTCTAACCCCTCGACTATCATATATGGAAGACATGTCAATAACATCACATTTTGTAGAACAGATCTGTTTACTTATTAGGGTGTGATCGATGAGCGTAGAAGAGGTTTTTGTGACTCTCTTGGGTTTATCCACCAAGTGGGACAGCTCAAGGGCTTAAATTTGCTTGATTTGAAAGCAATAATCAGGTTGTGAAGTATCTGAGAGTATTTTTCCGACAATGACTCACTTTAACTCGTGTTTTTAAATTATATTTACTAGCTACTATTAGCCCGTCAAAAATGACGGGTTTAAACATTTATTAAATATCGACCGTTAGTAAAGAAATAAACTAATAGTTTCGAATTGCTCTTAAACAATCTATATTTAAAATGCTAATTTTGAAATGCAAGTACAATAATCGAATGGAAATCCGCCGAATCAAATTTAAAGGTGTTGTCCACAAAATGCAGCAAAACAAATGTTTTCGCTGACGTATTAACCTCGTTGGGTTTCTTAGGTGTAACAGAGATCTTTAGGATTAGTTAGTTATATTTTCATAATAAATAGGTTTAGTAAATATTGATTTAAATGTGCAGTAAAATTATTTCAATCGGAAGCAGAGCCCTTGAAACTATTCTCTGGAGTATAATGTTGTAACTGTTCAATGAATTCAAAATTTAATATAAAATAGATTCATTTTGATCATGTATGTTTTTATTATTTTATTCCTTATTTTTTTGGATTGTTGACGCCAGCGATGTTAATAATAACCCAACAAGGGTATTCAGTGTTAATCTTTGTTATTATTTAGTTTATTACTTTTATAATATTGAATCAGATACAGATTTGTGTCACTTCTGACTAAAAACTAAAATTACATTTTAAAATAAGTTGATAGGTTTGTCTTCGGGGTAAAAACTTCAATATAAATCTGCATAAAGTCAGTAAAATCAGTAAAATTTGTTATGATAACTAAAAGATAAATATAGTCTAAATATTTACTAACATTTTATTGTATTTCTTCTGCTAAAATACAATTTATCCGAAGGTAGACTAAGAAAATCACATAATTAGCTAAACTGAATAGATAAATGTATATAAAAATATGTCACCGAAATATAGTTTAAAGAATTATATCAATAGCATGAACTTTTTTTACCTTAGCATATTTTTATCATCATGTAATAACACCTCCTATTTACGCTATTACATAGGATACATTGTTTTATTTACTTTACACCAATCAATTCCTGAATAAATAAATTACTGGTTACTATAATGTCAAAACTTAGAACTCGTATGAAATTTGTATTAGGATTTCCTGGAGAATCAACTGATAAATCGGCGCCTACAAAACTCAACACAGATCCAACTGTTCGACCGATCTGTCAGTAACTTGTATCCTAAACTGTCAGGCGCATTTAATTTAGAATTAAAGTATAACAGTACTGTATAATTATTTAAACTTAGCAGCACAACAAAATATATTAGAAATAAATAATACCACGTGAAGATATAAACCACAAGGCTGAAGTATGGTTCAGGAGTAAACTAATATTTGTTAACTATTGTTTTAAATATTAGTTCTAAAAATCTCTTTTGCTTATTAATTTTTATGATTGTTTTGAATTCTAAAAATCAAGCTCAATTTATTGAAAAATATTTTAAATATTTCTAATCATACTAGGTACTGTACATTTGTTTAAATTATGGGACAAGCTGCTCGAACTTGACCAAATATTACTTTTATGATTTAGATTTATAACACCGGCCTGTGAGGAAAAGTCCAGAATACGGAAGAGATATTATCGAATCTACACATTAAACTCAATTAATAAATACATTAAACATAAAAATAAATTCAGTTTATCTCTTCCATACAAACACATGCTTGTTTACTAATTAATAAGATACCTTGCTAAAAATTGTCTAGAAATCAATTTTCCAATTTTTTGTTAGATGAATATTTTATGTTTTCAAATTTAAAATATTTGATTAATTTTACTAAACGTACCTATAGACCCTCTGCTTTTGGATCTCCTCCTTACAATATCTCGTTTGTTTATTAATTAATAACATCTTTAACCTTGCTGGCCTAGGAATTATTTCGTCTGTAATTTGTTTGTTAGTTGAATAGTTTATATTTTTAAATTTAACATATGACTAATTTTAGTACACTTATTTATAGTGCCTCCGCATTAAATTTTGCCCTTACATATCCCTGCTTGTTTATTAATTAATAAGCTAACCTCGCTGGTCTATAAATTGATTTGCCAATTTATAATTCCTTTTGTTTAATAGATCGTGTTTTGTTAGATGGCGATTTTTAATTTAACGTGTTTGACTACTTTTGGTATACGTATTTTAAATCCTTCTGCCTTTAGCACACCATCATTATGGTTATAATATGACTAGTGGTCAGTAAGATTCGTTTCCGTGATCAACTGCTGGTAGTGCACTACACAAGACCTGTTCAAATGGAGAGGGTCTCAAACATTGTCTATACACTACAGGAGTATAGTCAATATCTCAACGCTTCCAGGTATTGCACCTATTATTAAAATCATTATTCAGTTAAATTAACCATTAATTTTCACGTCATCCGATACTAGCTTTTTCTTTATGAGCCCAACTACAACTTGGTCTGTAAAGGCAACCTTCCCCCAAGAAAATTTGTTCAGACATGAATCAAAACTGAACAGCTATAAACAGAATTGGACAAAATAATCGACACCTGACAAGTCTGGTAATTATGATCAAATTTTATTTTGGAATGTCCCATAGTTCATACTTATTTGCACATAATCTAAGTTAATTTTTAATTAAATATAATTTAAGAGTTTAATATCACATTACAAAGGATTTAACTAATGTAAAATAATGTTTATAAATGATATACTACATAGATAAGTAATTGACCACTTTTAATAATACATGATATGGTGTTGATCCAATACCACACAGTATGCTAATGTATTGAACGTCGATGTCCTGGTTACTTTGTAACTAAAACAAAAACAAATCAATAGATACGGTTTATAACAGAATGTATTGTTGATTTTAACAGCTTAGTCGCACAGCAATTGCTTCACCAAGAATTTTGTCCGTAGTGCTATGTACTTTAGGCCCTGCCCTATTAGTAATAGCTAGGGTATCAGTGCTGAAAGCCGGAAGTAAAGTCGTGAAAAGTGTGTACTTTCTGCACACTTGTCTAATTGTATCCGCTTTAACTTTACTCGTTTTGAAAAATGTGAGTGACTTGATGACTGCAAGAGAAATGCAGAGCTCAATCACGTCAACGTCCACTATGTCCTATGCAGCCCGGACGTTTAATGGCCTGCTACACTTGGTTGTGGTTGTAATGTTGAATTTCATGCGGAAACCGGCGGATCATATTTTCCTTCGGTGAACAACATCGGATCACAAATGGCAAACTCACTGAAGGCCGCTAAAGTTTGTTAGGGCTTTACAAATTTCGTTTTCCTTGATTTTCTGGACGCCAAAGGTATTCACTGAAATCGGCTTCGCCTCGCTATATAAACGACGCAGAAGTACTTACACAATCATATTGACGATGGGTATTCGTCTATTTTTGGAGCTCAAAGACTATGTGGTTTTTATTGAATTTCCCCTATAGGGAAGAAGCCTATTACCGTATATGTGGCATGGTAATAACTAAGCCTTAGACCATGATTACTTTTCGTTTTGAGGCCCCCAGATGCCAAAAACACCATTAGTTCAAATGTATATATATAGATAAGTAATTGACCGTTATATATGTGTGTGTCCGTTACCTCGATAACTTTTGAAAGAAACGCCCGATTTTGATGAAATTTGGCACAAATGTGTAGAGTAACATTTATGACCTTAGTTCGAAAACCAGAACGATCGGACCATGGGAAGGGGGTTTTATGGGGGTTTTAATTTTTCCAAAAATCGGTTTTTTGTAATTTTTACCCTACAATTTTAAAAACATTTAATTTTGCATATGTCCATATTATAGAGCTTAAAGAAAACAAATAATTTAGTAGTTTGGATCATTAACCTAGTTTAAGTCGTTGCGGACAAAATACAAAAAAGGAATTCATAAAATTTTCCTTGTTAATCTTATGGGAAAAAGGTTTTTTAGCTTTTCCTCAGCTAGTTTTACTGAAAATTGCACATTTGTTTTTACCACTAACTTTAGCTCTATAAATAAATTATTCTGGTTTTTAAATTTTGATTCTACGTCCAACCATTGCAGAGATATTCAAAGTGCTAAACACAGTACGTTGTCCAATGTTATCCTTATGAAGAATCAATACAATTGTATAGCTTGATTATTTATGAATGTATATTGAGGAAACTTGGTATGTGGCTTCAATTAGTTGTGGTTGGTATATTGATATTTGCACACAAAAAAGTTTTTTGTTGACTTTCCCCGCAGCAGCAAACCTGCATACTTGGCCCCCATGTTATTCATATAGAGAATAATTCAAGTTTGTTATCTCCCTTATTTATGAACCGAAAATAATAAAACTTAGTATGTAGCTTCAACTGGTTGAGTTATATTGATAATTGAAAAAAACACATTTCTTATCATCCTCGTTACAGCAAACCTCCTTACTCAGCCCTAATGTTATTCTTGTGAAGAATAAATAAAATGCTAAATATTACTTATTTATGAATGTATTTTTGTGAAAATTGGTTTGTGGCTCTATGTAGTAGCGAGGCGCATATGTATGCATTGGAAATTCGCTGAGTACGCAGGTTTTGCTGCGACGGGGGTATTTATATTTTGATATTGAGTAGTGTGATAGAGTACATGATATCAGTGTATGTGAAAAATGATTAGACGGGAACTCTGAAGTTCTATCGATGAAGGAAACAGGTGTTCCGTAGCTGGTGGGCAAGAAACTACCATTCAATATCGTGCGGGCGTCCTAGTCAACCTCCATAGCAAAACATTACGCCTCCTCCGAAACAGATTCATGCACTTTCCATTCTGTGTAATCTCGGTAGGCCATGCGTCCTTAGTGATATTTATAGTTCACTCGCTAGACGGACCTTCCGGGAATTATAATTGTACAAAATTCTTTATGATTTTGACATACCTTAAGACAGTTACAATTCTACTAGTGCCAGTTGTTTTATGCACGTTGCTTGAATGGAAACGGTCTCAATTGCTATCCAGAGTTACCAGAAAGATATACGCCACTGATGATCCACATGAGAAGAGGCTACTCGGCAGATATGTTGACAGTGCAAGAGATGTGTACCCGGACACCCCGTCTGTGCTTTTTGACTTCGACGTCGGTCTGTTGAATGTTCTGGTCGACTGCTTCCTCTTGGTGGCCACGACATGGTTTTCTTACTAAGTTAATTACGTTAAAGACAAATGATCGTAATATTTCGTACAATTAAACTCTAGTTGCAGAGTTACCTGAAGATAAATATAAGCAATGAACCAAAACCATGTGGGCCGTTTGGACCCTTTAGTTTGTTTTAATTCTTATAACTTATATTCTATTGTCTGAAATTCTCGAACACGCAATGAACTCCGCTTCTGGATCGAAGATCCATCTTTCGATTATCAAACAGGAAGCCAGCTTTTATTTGTTTGTAATTAATACCGATATGTATATCATCACAGACAAATGATTGTATGGTTAGCCTGCATCTATGATATCAATCAAACAACTTTAATCCCACTTCCCTAAAATAATGCTGGCTTCTCTCACTAACCTAAATTCGATTTTTTTAACTAATGATTTTAGCTTTAGTTAATATTTGCTACATTAATTATTTGCTACATTAATCAATTACACAATTAGTTCAACTATAATTTGGAATAAGAGTAATTTATATTACAGAGATGGCTGATAAAGTCTTTAAAAGTTGAAAGGAGAAACACTACAAGTCATTTACGGTTTAGATAAGGAAATTGGCACTGGAGAAAGTGCCAGTTTTGGCAAAATACAAAGATCACAATACACACATTATTACACACATAGTATTAGTAATAGTACACATATTAATACAAATACAATGTCGACTTACTGGGGAAAGTGGCATAAATCCATGTACCACTTTGGTACACAGATAATATGTGTAGTAGCTGTAAGGAAGGAAATTTGCAATTGCATACGAGTAAAATACCCCCGTCGCAGCAAACCTGCGTACTCAATCGAATTTTCAATTAACATATATATGTATTTATTAGTGAATTTCCTATGGAAAGTGAACTATTAGCATGACCCGCACGGTGAAACTTAAGCCCAGGACCACCATAGAAGTTCCTAATGTGACCCCCTGAACACGTTTTGGGGGTTCGTTTAAAATTTTATATATATAGACATATATATATATGTGTATGCACTCTAGCGGTCGCATGTTTTGTCTGATTTACTTCAAATTTGGTAGGGACATTCCTTTTTGTAATCAGTTGGACAAGTTCGTTGGGCAAAACAATCGGAAAACTCTAAACTCCTTTTTTGGGGATTTTAAATTTAGAAATTTGAGTTTTTGGGCCCAAAAAGGGTCAGAAAAGCCCCGGATGTACAATTAACGAATGAAAAACGGTGGGAATTAGTGTGACGAAACTTTTAAGCCCTCTCTCGTCATTCTAGCATATATATTTACCGAGTTATTAAAGAAAATGTGTATTGACCAAACACAGTACGTTGTCTTATGGGGGTTTTACTTCAGAAAAGCCTGTTATTCATTTGTTGGTATACTTTTATCATCCCCAACAATCTCACGCGTACTTTAAAGCCTGACTGGACCTTCTCCTAACCTTAAAATGCGCAAAATTGTATGCCCAGCATTGCAGGTAAATAGAACCAGGAGCATCAAAACAGCCAAAAAATCAATATTTTCAGATTTGAATAAAAATTGGAATAATTGTATGTTTTTAACTGATTTTGAGTTTTTATAGTTTTTTATATGGAAATTCACTTCCCTCACGTCAGCGTAATGCGTGCGAACTCGTTTTTTGATTTATTTGGACTTTAGCTTTCGCTTCTAGTGTTTAAAAACTACACTACGTTTCGGGAGGTAAGGAAACTCCTCCCGTTATCAAGTGAACATCTAAAATCGATGTCTAAACAAATATAATTCGTCATTAAGTATAAAAATATTTATATTTTCAAAGAAATATCTATGCAAACTAAGTCCACTGTTGAAATGTGTTGTTAACTGTCCCACCTCATAAATAGTTTCCTGTCCACACAAGACACACACACACACTTTAATGCTTAATTTATAAGAGTCGGGACTGTAGTCTCTGTCAGAATGTTATGGTTTTTTACTTTAAATCATAATACGAGCTCGTATAACATTAATATACATCAATATTATTTGTGTTTAACTGTCCATACATCACACAACCTTCAATATTCGATTTAGATAACAAAATAACTACAAGTAATGAAATATGCCAGGTGGATGTACAATTACTCTTATATGTTAAAGCAGAAAAAACAGTAAAGAAAGATTAGGTTGGTACTTGTAAAAGTAACCAATTACTAGGACAAGATGAGTTGTTATTTAGAGTAAGTTACGCCGCACAACAATTTAATATAAATTTACATTTATGTTGTATTTAACACGTAATACGGTAAGTACATCTCAAATCCGGTTCATATGAGACTATCGATTTCGACCAGACGGTGTGGCCCGTCGTCAGCTCAAATGAGATAATTAAATGTTTCTGTATCAACACATAACGTGTTCGTTATATTTGTTCATCCGACGTAAGCAGGAAGTATTGAAAGATAATTAGGTCGCTAGACCTTTCTTTTGACATTTTGACTTAACGATAAACAGTGAGACTGGTCGCAATCGATTCACTTATCCATCCCCCATTTGCATCTACCATCTTTATGAGTATAAATAACTGGTTGTAAGACGTAGTTTATATCACCTACTTTAATATTATCAGCTATTCTACTGACTACTAATCTACCACGTTACTACTACGTCTAATTTACTAATTGTTTTAGGTATGTTTCGGCAAGGCACTCCTAGAAATGTTTTGTATAAAAATAAAATTTAAAAACATTTGCCAATTATTTTGAATGGTAAAAAATAAAAATAAACTTTAAAAATGTACTGCCTTAAGGGAATGTTACAAATTACAGAATGTTATGGCAACAGAATTTAAGAGGTAAAAACAGATAATTGGAAAAACGAGTAATTTGTAGGAGTTTGGAATAAATATTATAAAACATAATATAAAAAAATAATTATAAGCTCGATGAGATGTGATAAAGTTTCTCCAAAGGCCATAACGTATCTCAGTAAATGATAGCCCCATTATCGCAGATGACTCGACACAAAGCTTACGACTGAGAACTTGATTTGCCATTTTCTTCTTGAAGAACTTGTAAACTCATTTGTAAGTATTTTAGGCTGATGTGGAAATACAATGAAGACCTTAATCTAATTTGTTAAGGTTTACATGTATAAACGAAATTATTTCTGTCACCAAAGCTTAATTTAATAGGTTTATTATTATTATTAACAATTAAAAAAAACTCTAAATCCTATACTCTAATATAAATAAGGTTTGCTTGTATGTTTGCTTGCTTGCTTGCGACACTGATCTCAAAAACGACTCCTACGATTTCCTTAAAATGTTCGAAATAACAAATTTCTGTGATAAAAATAAGTTCTAGACAGGCCTCATCCCCAGGAAAAATCAAATAATGTAAAAAAACTAAAATGAAAAGTTAAAAAAATTAACATTGGGCTTATGGAGTTTCAAATAAAAACAAAAGAATTGTAACAGCTGTTCATAACCAACCAGGGAACTGTCAAAGTAATACTCATGTTGTTTATGATTATTAACATGTGGTTTCCTGAGAGCAGAGATTAAAATATTTGAGTGACGATTACATATATAGAGTAGTAAAATAAATCAAAGGGTCATTGAGCTATAAATAACAACTGTAGGGACCTTAAAAAAGAGGCAAATGAGTTATACAAATCCGATTATCAGTAGGGGGAAGTGGTGAAATATTACTCCGAGTCATCTAAACTGACTGACTGGCCTTCCCCTTAGCAAAGCTCGGTCTCCCAGGTAATATTACTTTAATCAACGATGTCGTTATTCTTAACTCGTTCTGTATAAACAATAATTTAATTGTATTAGACAATCTACGATTTTAATGTAAAATCAGTCTAGTTTCTACCTCTTTAAACGTTTAGTACTCTTAGGATTAATCTAATCACTTACAATTAATTATTGTTCCGTAAATACTTGGTGTTCTGCACAACAACTATACCATATTTAATTATGTTAAGCTATTTGGAAATTCCAAACTTGCAATATGAATTTTATCTCGTTCAAATATTTCTATGCTATATCGCGTTTATAAACCTGGGATTACCGTCCTTCAGTTCGTGTTGTTATATTTTTTTAAACTATTGTTAAAAATGAATGGTCACTCTCGGTGATGTGGTTGGTTTTTAAAATATCCCAAAACTTATATTTGGCAGTATGACGCAACACCGAGCAGTTGTTTCGCTGTCAGCAAGCCAGAGTAGTGTAATAATTGTTATGCACCTCATTTTGTTAAGTATCTATTAGACCGGTTCTGGATTGACCTTTATTGAAGAAGAAATAGTTTTTTTTTTACTTATAAACACCCACCATTTTGGATTGGAGCAAGATATATAACTTGAGTTTGCGCCGTTGGGTTTTCCTCGTGAAGCCCTTTGAACTAAACAGTTGTTTGGTTGGGTTTAAAGTAAAAACGTTTCAATATTTGAGAAAACGAAATAGATCCATTGATGCAAAGATCCGTAGATCCAAAGATCCATCATAAAGATAGATGGTAATGACAAAGTACAACAACAAGCAGTTTTTACTAACAGAAACCAAGTGTACATTGTAAAGATGATTTCGTATCTCTCTTATTTTCAGAAGGACAGTCTGTGGAAAATGTTTACTATCTCTTTGATTTTATTATAAAAAAAATATAATACACCCGTCGCAGCAAACCTGCATACTCAGCGAATTTCCAATGCATATTAATTTATCTTAATACCTTTCCAATGAATATATAACATAACACTTAACAGGATTCATAAGAAATGTATTCACAAACAAGCGATATTTAAAATATTAATTATTCTCTATAAGAATAACATTGGGAATGAGTACGCAGGTTTGCTGCAACAAGGCACGCAAAATAATGGGTTTTTATGCAAATATCAATAGAACTCATCTTAGTGAAGTCACATACCAAGTTTCATCCATATACATTCATAAATAAGCGATATATAACATTTTAAGTATTTTCCATAAGAATAACATGGGGACCAAGTACCTAGGTTTGCTGCTACAGGAATCATAGGCGAAAAATTGTTTTTTTGTGCAAACAACAATAAACCATAACCAGATCAAGCCATATACCAAATTTTGCCAGTTTATGTTCATAAATAAGCGAGATATACAATTTTTCTTTTTCTCCATAAGAATAACATTAGACAACGTACTGTCTTTAGCACTTTCAATATCTCGGTAACCAATTGACGTAGAGCAATGATCAAAATACCAAATTGTTTGTTTTTTTAAGCTAAATTCAATGGTATAAATTAAAATTTGATTTAAATTAAAATTACATGTGAAAACCCCAAAAAACACATTTTTGGGGTACAAAACCCCCCAAAAACCCCCCTTCGGATGGTGCGATTCATCTGGTTTTCGAACTTGTTCAAATAAATGGTACTTTACACATTTGTACCAAATTTCATTAAGATCGGACCTTTTTTACGAGAGTTATCGTGCTTACGGACACATATATATATATAAATATATATATAAATATATATATATATATACATATATAAAAATTTGAACGAATGGTGTTTTTGGCATCTGGGGACCTCAAAATGAAAAGTTATCATGGTCTCGGGCTTAAGTCTTACCATGAGACCTACGGTAATAGCTTCTTCCCTATAGGGGAAATTCGCTAAAAGCAGATTATAAACATATGTTGCAATATTTTGTTTATAATTTTGTTTGCATCCAACTTTTAGTTATCAACTTACTATATCCTATCACTTGAAAATGAGAGAGTAGATGGCCCCCAATTTTGATGAAGTTTGTGGCCTTTGAAATGATTAAAAACTTATACTTCATTGTAAAAGATACATTATAGCCAGTCTTTATATTTTATTATTTTACATATAACCAAAGAAGAAAAAAAACATTCATAACGACGAGAATATAGTGACAAACGGGTGTCAGAACCCGCACAGTAAATTATTTAAAACTATACGTAAAACGTTATCTCGAGTACCAAATTACAATTTATAGTACTTATACTTAATTTTAAACCTTACTGATAATGGTAAGATAACAGGATAAAATGAACTATGTCTTGCAACAAAACAAATATATTTATACTTTTGCTGTACTTATATACAATAAGGTGAAATATACATAAAGGATGGTAGCCTACAAGGTGAATGATTTTAATCAGTTACACTGGTCATCATCAGGCCCAATTTTGGCATTTTTTTGAACGATTATTATTTGTGATATAAACATTCTGTAACCTGGTACTTACTTACAGAATAAGTGTAAATATATTTTGTAGTATTGTGAGATGTATAGTTTATTTTATTCTTTTTAATTGTATAACAGCACGTGTCATGCTGGTTCAAACATTTATTTATTTTAAAATAGATTTTTTTATTGCAGTTTTCACAAAGTGTCATTCCAAAGTTAGTAAAATAGATTTTACCACAGAATTAACACCTCAGAGGACAATTTCAATGCACAATTGTAAGTGCACCGTATACACATTGTAAAAAATAATATTGCCACCACTTCGTGTTTTGTGCTCTTACCACAAAACATCTTTTAATTTTATGCTCTTTCCAAAAACGTTTACTATTTATCAACGCCAACTCTTGGAAATATTGCAAATTTGACGTATTAGTACGTAATTATACTTAAAGTTAAACATAAAGGAAATCCTGTTCGAGTATTAATAATGCCACTGGCAAGTATCATTCGCACAGGCTAGAATGATTGTAGAGTGGGGAAATGATTGCCACAAATTGATACCTGGGCGGCCAAGGTCAGGGCGAAGATGACCAGTGAGAAATAACAACCCCACTTGGCAGCGACTATCAATTATCTGTGTATTAATCAAAGTCAATATAGGAAATCTGACAGAAGTAAAAGGAAGATTGGGTTCACGTCAATATACCGTATATACGATCGGTACAATATATAAAAACATCTCAAAGATACTCTTGTCATTTTAAAACTTCAGATGACGTCTGTTAACCAAATGAATGAGGCGATCGTTTTAGTGGGAAGAACTGTGGGATATTTTTTGTATTTACTGTAAAAGCGTTTTGTTTAAAGGACTGCACTAGAGTATATAACGTTTATGTTTATTGTACTGGTGTAAATGCAAGGCAGACTGGGGATTCTTGAGGGGCCACTCGTGAAATATACAGCGGGGAGTTTTAATTGAGTAAATATTTTATCCAAAACTAAAATTATGTTATACCTTTTAGCGAATTTCCCCTATAGGGAAGAAGCTATTACCGTAGGTCTCATGGTAAGACTTAAGCCCGAGACCATGATAACTTTTCATTTTGAGGTCCCCAGATGCCAAAAACACCATTCGTTAAAATTTGTATATTTGTATATATATATATATATATATATAAATATATATAAATTATTTATATATTATTTATATTATATATATATTTATATTTATATTATATATATATTTATATTTATATTATTATATATTATTTATATATATAAATATAAATATATATATGTGTGTCCATAAGCACGATAACTCTCGTAAAAAGGGTCTGATCTTAATGAAATTCGGTACAAATGTGTAAAGCACCATTTATTTGAACGAGTTCGAAAACCAGACGAATCGCACAATCCGAAGGGGTGCACAAAATCGCACAAAAAAATGTTTTTTTTTGGGGTTTCCACATGTAATTTTTATTTAAATCAAATTTTAATTTTTACCATTGAATTCAGAATAAAAAACAAATAATATGGTATTTTGATCATTGCTCTACGTCAATTGGTTACTGAGATATTGAAAGTGCTAAACACAGTACGTTGTCTAATGTTATTCTTATGGAGAAAAAGAAACATTGTATATCTCGCTTATTTATGAACATAAACTGACGAAATTTGGTATATGGCTTCATCTGGTTGTGGTTCATGGTTGTTTGCACAAAAAAATTTTCGCCCATGGTTCCCGTAGCAGCAAACCTAGGTACTTGGTTTCCATGTTATTCTTATGGAAAATAATTAAATTGTTGTATATCGCTTATTTATGAATGTATATGGATGAAACTTGGTATGTGACTTCACTAAGATATGTTCTATTGATATTTGCATCAAAACCCATTATTTTGTGTTCCTTGTTGCAGCAAACCTGCCTACTCATCCCCAATGTTATTCTTATGGAGAATAATTAATATTTTAAATATCGTTTGATTGTGAATATATTTCTTATGAATCCTGTTAAGTGTTTTAATGTGTTATTTTATATATTCATTGGAAATTCTCTGAGTACGCAGGTTTGCTGCGACTGGGGTATTTTGTTTTTATAGTGTATTGAGGATGTTTACCGTCACTAGGGATACAATCTGTACAATTGAATGCTATAGTATTCTTATATTCTGTTAGTGGTGGAGTGCAGCCCCCAACAGGCAAGGTCTTAGTGATACTTATTAGCTGCAAAGTCAATGCCTGCGGGGTATAATGCTATTAAAAATACTCTTTTTTGGGTCGTTAATTAGTCCAGTCAATAGATCACCGTAACGTAGAACCATTAATGAACTATGGATTGAATGTATTGGGTACGTAGTTAACAAAGTAATTTTAATTCACGGAACTACTAAAAAACTGAATATACTGGAATTGAAAATGGTATTTTATACTTAAAGAATAATGGCCCAAAAAGCTTAAGGGAACTGTATCCATACTGGATGTAAACAAGAAAAGTCTTACAACACTTTAAAATGTATTTACTTTTATACTGTGTTCATAAAATACTCCCGTCGCAGCAAACCTGCGTACTCAGCGAATTTCCAATGAATATAAATGGTCCTTATAAAACATTAAGCCACTTAACAGGATTCATAAGAAATATATTCACGAATAAGCGATATTTAAAATATTAATTATTCTCCGTAAGAATAACATTGGGGATGAGTACGCAGGTTTGCTGCAACAAGGAACGCAAAATAATGGGTTGTTGTGCAAATATCAATAGAACTTAACTAAGTGATGTCACACACTAAGTTTCATCCATATACATTCATAAGTAAACGATTTATCAGGTTTTAATTATCCTCCATAAGAATAAAATGGGGGCTGAATACCCAGGTTTGCTGCTACAGGATTCTTCGGCAAAAAATTGGTTTTCTGTGGGAACAATAATAAATCACATTCAGATGAAGCCATATACCAAGTTTTGTAAGTGTATGTTCATAAATAAGCGTGATATAACATTTTTCTTTTTCTCCATAAGAATAACATTAGACAACGTACCGTGTTTTAGCACTTTCAATATCTCGGTAACCAATTGACGTAGAGCAATCATAAAAACGCCAAATTGTTTGTTGTTTTGAGGTGAATCCAATGGTGCATTAAAATTTGATTTAAATGAAAATGACATGTGAAAAACAAAAAATATCCGTTTTTGAGGTACTAAACCCCCCCGCAAAATATCCCTTCGGATGGTCCGATCCGTCTGGATTTCAAACTCGTTCAAGTAAATGCTATTTTAGACGTCTATCCCAAATTTCATCAAGATTGTACCTTTTTTACGAGAGTTATCGTTCTTGCGGACACGCACACACACACACACACACACACACATATATATATATATATATTGGTGTATATATAAATACATATATAAGATTATATATATTAGATTATATATAAGATGTATCTTCATATTTTAAGAAAGAACCCTTTCTTATTTTTTATAAAACCTTTTTATTTCAGACTGACATGTTTCGTGCGCTTAGGCCATTATCAAAGTCTATAAAAATATAACCTCACATTTAAAATCAAATAAATATTAATCATATGTGAAAATTAAGTATTTTAAAGTTGCATATGAATTGTTTGTCATAATCTATAATACATTTTATTTTCTTCTGTTATTTTCTTTGAATACTATATTACATGATTTTAACACGTCCTTGTTCTTATTTTTTCAATTTTATCAAATATCGGGTTTGATTGTTTAGGTAAAACTGTATTTAGTATGTTTGTAGGGTCTTTTTTTAAATTAAAGTAAATATTCATTTCTTCCTTGACAAATAGCTTCTCTCAATCGCGTTCTAACTCTAAAACTTTTAAATGTTCTTTTAGATCTGTATATTTGTGTTTCGACTTTATCAAGTGTTCTGCAAAGTTAGATGTAATCGTTGTTTTGTTATTCGATTATACTGTGTGTATATATATATATATATATATACCAAATTTGATCGAATGGTGTTTTTGCATCTGGGGGAAAACGAAAAGTTATCATGGTCTCGGGCTTAAGTCTTACCATGCCACGGTATACTACGGTCATACTACGGTAATTGCTTCTTCCCTATAGGGGAAATTCGCTAAAAGACGGTAATTATTCATATAAGACGGTAAAGGACATCCATTTATTATGTATATCTACTGTATTGTTTAAGTCTCAGTATAAGTGGAATACAACTTGAATTATTAAGACATTTGTTGTTTAGATCCCGTAATTATAACAACACCTATCATAGTAATAAATAAATTACTTACTGTTCTCAAAGTGATATCGTCTATAACATGTTTCTTGCATTTTTACAGAAATGTGATTCATAAAGACATTTCTCCTGCTTTAAGTTGTTGCTGATTCTTTATTGTTGGTTTTAATTAATTCTTGTTAGCAATAATGCATCTGATTTACAATGTTATAAAAACTTAAATCATAATTAATTATACATGGCTTTAAAAGGCAATGACTAGACTTTTACAGGTCGTAAAGCCTTCCACTATTTCCATTTCCTGTTGGATCCTTATTGTAAACAGTGGTAAAGACTACATCCAACACTCAGTATTGCATTCCTTTTTCCAAAACAGTTTAAATGTAGGTTTATAAATTGAACTTGTATTTATAAATTTCAAATTTGATCAAAATTATGGATAACTATAAAAAATCAATAAATGTTTTAAAACATAACTTTTTCATTTCAAGCTGAAAAAAGTTGCGAAATGGAGGTAGGAATGGATTTTGAAATATTAAAGCGATTTTATACATATGTAATATATTTTGGTAGAGGCATAATTTATTTTGGTCTCTTTAGAATCATTGATTTGAAATGTTTTGTGATCAAGACTAGATAATAATTTGTTAGAACTAATTTAGCACTGTATTGAGTTATCCGATGGTCCCAGTACCACCTTTGGAGAGGATTAACCATCAGCTCACTATTGGGCCAAAGCGATATTAAGATTGCATAGAAAATTGATAGTAATTTGGATATTCATTGTGATGAGCCTTTTATTTAGCTTGGTCAATACAAAGTAAATTGACCTTGGTTGTAGTCAGCTGAGGTTAGATCGGGAATCTGGTGAAAATATACGCCTGGGAAGGGCAGACAGAGCTCTCATCAAGGCGGTTGGGATTAACAACTCCTACAGCACTTGGTAATTTTTCTGTACCAAGGTGATGATCGACAACGTTATGGAAAAGTGTGTTTAGAAATTATGAAATTTTTAGTAGAAAAGGGCTTGAGTCTCGGGAGTGGTCCTTCCAAAAGTTTGATTCGGTTCTTAGTCTCAATCCACCTTTTCCATATCTAAGAGTTATTTCCCTTTCCGCGACCTGCGCAAAATTTGTGTCTAGTGGCTCCGTTGGTAATCCTCATCAATATCTGACAAGGGTGACTGAAGTGACTGAAAACTGAAAGGCTATTCGGTATTTCCCAGTCGGATTTACGAGGCTCACCCTCTTAGATGTTCTATCTTTGGAAGGTATGTGAGTTCAGATGCTACTACAACTACAAATACTAAACCATTTTCTATATTTCAAAAACCAGTGATTTTGAATTAATATTCTTAGATTTCTATTCGCGGGCGTTAGTGATGTCTCTGTTGATTTTTAATCACGAACAGTGAAGAACATTAAACATTTTATTTCATAAGAATATAAAGGTTAACACAGGCGGAGAGTACTACAACTTAAATTGGACTATTACTAGAGTAAAGTCTAACTGTTGGTGACAGAGCACAGAGGTGTTATTTATAGAAGAAATGGAATGTGATTGTGTTATGGTAGGTTGATTTTTGCAGGTTTTGATTTATTAGTTTTATGAAGTATGGCCTAGCTTTATAATTAACGAGTTAAAGGGTGAGATGCTGAACGTGAAGTTAACGTTATATATTCTGGAAAAAAACTGACTATTCACCATAAACATTTAGTCAGTAACAAGTATCTGAATAGAGTTGATGGTCTCTATAATTTCATACTGGGTCCCTAAGCACGTCAGCTACAACCCGTCTTAAGGTGTCTGTACTCTTCTCGTTGAATGTATGGGCTCGGAATCCGTCAACGTCCAGGTCGTTGAAGGAGGAAGCTTAGCTACCCTTAGAAGTGACCAACTGATATGAGCAATCTCGAGAATTTCCATAAATCATAGCAGTGCCGCGAATGAAGTACAATAAGTTCCACTTTCCCCTGTGTAGCCAGGCATTTAGCAGGGTGTGGTAATTGTACCTTCCTTTAAAACCTGACACAGTGATCTACGTCTTACAACACTACAAAATATATTAACACTTATACTGTACTTATATACAGGACGGTAAATATACACAAATTATGGTACAAGGCGATCGATTCAACCAAATACACTTCATCAGGCCTAGTCAGAGAATGCCAGAATCAAAATGGCGAACAGCTTGCTTATATACTATTGGCTACCGGAAGCTCCGGAAACGATTTGTGATAGAAATGCTGAAAGAGTAAAAGTATAAATGTTTATTAATCAATTTATCTCTATACTTACATTTTCCTTTGAAAATAAACCATTCCTCCCATGCATTAATTGCATATCCTTTCATAAAAATATGGCAAACAGTCTATTGAACATTTTCCTCGATCTAAGTTGCTTGACCGTCTGTGATGCAAATGCTCGCCTGTAATCCCATTACGACTAAAGCAAAGTATAACCTTATTTTAAATAGTCTTTGTCAAACAAAACCTCAAATTCTTTTGGATGAGCCCTCCTAAACCAACCCTCCCATTTTTAATACCTTTTAGACGTAAGACCGACCCTTTTGAAAGCTCTTCTTGTATCAAACTCCTCACTTGTTTACCAACCATTTAACTGGAAAAGCTATACCTTTTATCCTTCCTCTGGCAAAGGCCAATTATTCCCTTTTCATTACCCCCTCTACAGAGCTTACCCTCTACATTCATTGCCCGCGATAAGCTTTATCTACAGATATTTGTCTTCAATATTATCCCTACATTAATACTTGGAATGGCGCCAAAATTGCAAAAAAACAATCGTGGGTTGATTGCAATAAAATAAGCGCAAATACGTGCGGGGATTGTTGACGTAGAGGCGGCAATAAGCAATTGCGGTGATAAAGAAAGATGGAGGTGATTATGAAGTGACGTCTCCTCGCATAATAACACGCTTCAAACCGCCTAGCCACCTGACATCATTATATTAATCAGATTCCAAGATCACTTTAAAGTGACATAACAACATGGATACTGGCAGCTTAAAACTATAGCCTCGTAGGTTAATAACGTGTGTTTGGAGTTTTAGAGTTTTACTATGCAAAATAATAGTTTTTTTAATTTAGTATTATATATGTGAACAATTATAAATATTAACTATTTTAATCATTAATATATTAGTATATATAATTTGATATTAATTTATACCATATTATATTATTTAATATTCTGAATTACATTTAAAACAGTTACAATAGCTCACTCAAGGTCAGCATAGTGGTAACAGGAACAGGAGCTACAGGAGATGTATAATTATATATTTTGTTCGTTTTCGGCCAAATAAGCCATTCGCACCACCAAATCACACAATTTCATCGCGTTGCGTCGTTGACTTCCATCACATATTTTACATTTGTATTGAAACATTCCTTGTTTACGTATGCTACAGAATCGGATTTATCTCATAAAACAGAACCTTGATCGTAAAATGACTGGGAAGCTAGTGCTTAGAGCATTAAGAATTGTCTAATGTTCGGTAAACCGTGAGAAAAATGGGAATGATTTGAAATTGGATCCGTTTGTCATTGATCAGATGGCTATTGAATAATGATGTATAGGACGAATCCGACATTAGAGAGTACCATGAGCATAATTTCACATCAACACTTTATAAATGCCACTGATTTATTGACGACAGTAAATTACAATAACGTGTATGATTTCTAACTCTGCCAAGAGTGCCAAGTCTCGCGCGTGGTGGGTGTGTGCGCGTGTGCGTGTGTCACCTCGCAGCGGCTATGACGAGGCCGAGATACGTGAGTCTTTCGTGTTTCTTGATCTGGTCTTATCGCGAATCGCCGTCAACAGAAGGAGGATATGGAAACCCAAATGACGAATTAAGAATCAATTATAGATGCGAAGGAATTAGATATCCGCCATTGTTGCTTACAAGTTCGTCACAAAACATACATGAAACCTTAGAGTTACGATTTTAAACACCTCTGCAATAAAAGTAAAATAAACCTTCGTGAATTTGAGTCTTTCAGTTGGTTTAACTTGACTTTATTAAAAAAGGTAAGTATTTTTTTAGTTAGTTAAAACACTTTTTAGTGTTGATGTACTATATACTGTGTAATTTTAGTGCAAAAATATTCAGATTACGAGTACAATTCATTATGATGATGTATTTATATTGTTAAAAATGGAATAAAAAGTGTTAGAATCAAAACAGCATTTACTTCAAAATGTATAACTCGGTTTAATGGCTTTTTGCCATATAAGTTTGCATCTTCTTAAATATATAATCCCGTAAGCCCACGTTTTGCAATGAAATTGTGAGCGAATGGGAGGTCGTAGAAAGCTGGGAGTGGTCTTGGCTTTGAAATTTTGGGGAAATTATTCTTTTTTCGTAATTATGTACCAAACGTTTGTTACGGAATACTTCAAATTTAAGATGGAGATCTAAAAACGTCTGCTTTGTTTGCATTTAAACAAGTGATTAAGTGTCTACTTTGTTTGTGAAGTGTCATGTGTCCCTACTTATATTGTTTTAATTTCTTCAGCATGTAAAAAGTAACAACAAATCAGAGGCAGAGTATTGGAGCAAGGTTAGGGGCTAATGCCCCTTCAAGCCATTAATTTACTCCAATTTTTTAACGAAAAAATATGTTTTACTTTTTTATAATGTAAATTTGAAAGACATAGTCGTTGAATTTTCCTCTAGAATAGTCACTAAAGTTATTGCATTTTTTATAATTGGTTGGGTAGCGTGCTCACCAGTTCGCCAGCTGGATCCTAAGCAAAATCCTGAGCAAACGTTGTGAAGATTCGTTACTGGATCCAGCTGCCGTTGGTCATTGGGGTATTAATTAATGATCTAGTTGCGTTGACAGCTTATAGAGATTAAGATATAAATATCCTAAAACAGGATTGTCAAGGTACGATGCAATTTTCAAAATGTCCACTTCATCACTCGTCAATGGACATCTTATCATAGAAATGTGCGTAACAGTTTCACTTCTTTAGTTAATTAGTTTTGAAAATTCATGTCTCGTCCCGAGGTTAGAATCGATAGCAAACGATAGAACCAAGTCTCATTAGACACGCTAGAAACCCCGTAACTGAACGCTGAAGAGAAGAATGAAAATAAGGAGGAAGAAGACCAAACAACTTGAGATAAGGTGCTGGAACTCCGACATTCAATGTCATACATAACATACTGTATGTTAAGCAAGTATGTTATAGTATAAGGAAGGGTTTTAAGGAGCGTAATATTGTTTGGAAAATTCACCATTAGAACTGTTTTAAAGTTTTAATTTCATTAACGATGATGGACATGAAACGATTGTTCTGTTAATTCGAATATAGTATGCTCCTAAGTTATGAAATCGAGACTTCATAAAAGAGACAAATAATTTTTCTCTAAATAAATAATATTGGACATATAATTCGTTTACCACCCTGCCTCGGAATAAAAATTTCCCCGACAAGCGATTGTCATTCAATTGTAGAATAACGTCATAAATTTATATTATTTTAGTAATTTACTTTGGGAGCGGGTTTTTCGCAGTTTTGTTTTTGGTTGAATATTTTTCAAATTAGGTTTTTAAAAGTGAATACTTTTAAACGGAACAATAGTATTTTGAAAGTGCTAAGCTCCACAACCAACTGCTAAACATGAATTCCCCTGAAATGCGGTGATGTAGTTTGAGTAGGAAACTACATAGTCTCAGAAATATTCCCACGATGAATTGGAGACAAAGCTGAATCAAGCTTTTAAGGAATTTGCGTATTGGTTTGAGGTTAATGGCCTGATACTAAATCAAGGGAAAACTCAACTGGTAAATTTCCGTACTGCTCAATCCAGAGAGGGTTTTAATAGGAATATAATTTTTCAAGGCCACCAAACAATACCAATGTGTTACAGTGCAACATTTTTAGGAGTACAATTAGATATATATTTTTCCTGGGCCGCTTGTATTGAAGGTATGGTTAACAGATTAAATTCAGCATGCTACCAGAGTATAGTCCTAAAAGCACTATTGACTTAAAAACAAGAATTATAATTTACTATGCTTACTTTTTTCAATAGTACAGTATGGAATTGAACTTTGGGGTTTAGCTTCAGATGCAGATAAAGTTTTTAAAATTCAAAATAAATTTTTAAGATTAACGACTTTTGAATCTTGGCGGTCTTCCTGTAAGCCTATTTTCAAAGAACTAAAAATTTTAACAGTTCCAAATTTATATATATTAAATATTTTATTAATGGTAAAATCAAACTTTGTAAGATTTTCAGAGGAAAACGTTGATCACAGATATAATACAAGATTTAAAAACAATTTTCAATATCCCATACATCATCTGCAACTTATTGAGAAACACCTATGTATATGGGGAAACGAATTTGCAATAAGTTGCCCGTTAAATATAAAAACTTAATAAAAACTAACTCGTTTAAAAAGGAACTAATAGATTTTTCGTTGGAAAAGAACTACTATAAAGTTAATGAGTATTTATCTGATCCTGATTTTAAAAATTGTACATAGTTTAGTGATGGTTTATTTGTAAGCTTACGGTACGTCTGATTTTGTTAGTGTAAGTAACAATTATAAGTAATTATTATGATAAATTATTATTGTTTTGACAATGTCACCAGTTTTTTTTTTGGGGAATGCTAATTTGTAAACGTATTGTGACAGTAAAAATATTTGATTTGATTTGATTTGAATCTACAAATGTTAATATAAATAGTTATAACTGGTCCTGAAATAAAAATAAAGCATCTTGAGCTATTGTGAGGCTGCCTCTGCATTCAAAATGTGAACATTTTGGATTGAATGTTTAATTGACACATAACTTAAGTCACTTGCTGAGGGTTAAAGGAGCATCAACACAAAGGTTTACACTAAAAATCAAAATAATTGTTTAATATATGTACAGTTTCTCAATATACTAAAGGTAGAGAAAAAACACACTTCAGGGACATGGTGAACTGTCAGGTAGCGAAATAAACTATTATAATATTTAAAAAGCACGAGCAGGTTATCTAATGAATAAATTTCGTCAGATATTAAAATCGAAAACACGGTTCGGTCATGACTTTCAGTTTCATTAAACACAAGTAAAGTCGTAGAGAATTATTATATTATTTGTCATATTTTATGGGTAGTAAGATTAATTCATCATACTAAACATTTATTGTTAGTATTACCTGTGTTAATTCAATTCGTTATTTTGGATATCTTCAAGGAGCCAAATAAAAAAATATAATTATTCTAAACCAAAATGTGATTCGAGAGATCCTTATACGTCCTTATATGGGAAGCTTATTGTATGCCCATAGTGCGTTAGTTGGGTAAACCAATACCCATACCCTTTACGAGATCCAGGAGATCCATCCCAATACTAATGTCCCATTCATCACTTGGCTTCTTGCAGCTGGTTTCTTGAGGTTAGTAAAAGACTTGATCCACAATATACTGGGGTCTTACAGTGGTAACTCACATTGCATTAGCAGTTCCGTTTTAAAAATCCTGACCGGTCATTATGAGTTGAGAACGTGCAACTTTTCACCGCCCAAAGTAATTCTGTAATTATTTCCCTTAAGACCAACCCTAAGATGTTCTAGAAAGAACTATACAAACCTAACTACCTTTGCTAAAAATATTTCTATAAAACAATCAGATTGCAGAATGATTAGGTTATACCGGAGCCGGTGCGGTGCGAATTCCGCTAGATAAGCATTATCACAGGTTCGCCAAGGTCACGGCCGCTATATAAGACCTCCGTGGCCGTCGCGTCTCAGTCGGACTGGTGTCTTCAGGTTGTCAAGTCTCAGGTGCCCCAAGGTCTCAGGATGAGGAGCTTCTTCGCCGTGGTGGTGCTAGCCGCAGTCATTCTCCCCTTGGAGGCGGGCAAACTGCGTGAGTATCCGCTAGAATCAATCTGAAGTCTGAGAACGAGCAGGATGATAATCCTGTGCGTCAAGTTACTATTTAGTTAGCAATTTATTTTTGTAGTCTTTAAATTATTACCAATATCAACAAAAACGCCAAACCGAATCGCTCCTACATCAATTTAGAAAATTAACAGTTTTTAAATAAAATGTTATATGTTTATGGAAAAATATACAATTTTATGTCTTTGTCCATTCAAATTATGAAATGATCTTTTGTATTTATGATGATTCATCATGAATTTAGACATATTGTATGATTAATTAGAAGATTGGCCTAAGCCCTAACTCTGCCTGTTTAAATAAACAAAACCCTAAAATAAAATTGTAATACTTTTAATTATAATTGGTTAATTGTAATTGATGAATGAAAATTGGAATTAAATAGTATATAAATTATTCACAATTAAATATTCATTGCAACGAAAAGCCTCAATAAATAAGAAAGATTCCTTTACAGAAAATGTTGAACGTAGGTTTTTAAATATAAGCTTAAAAAATCAAAACAAGCAAATCTGACAGATATCCTTTTGAACTAGAATATTTAACAACTAAACATTGTTAAATAATTTGTATTTAAATTCGGATAGTAAAATGTTTAGCCGATTGACTATTTATTGAATTATAGTTTGCATTTACTTAAGACTATTTCACTGATACATTTATTGACAAACTTCAATATAATTGTATCTTACTGCTTGGATTTGGGAGTGAATATACTCCTTAAGTAATTAATTGAAAACAAGATTTTAATTTCGAGATGGAAATATTTGTTGTTTTTGTTTGTGAAATGTAAAAAATTCTTCCAGCATAAACAAAACTGGAGTTAATTTAGGTCAAGAAAAACAATTAACGTCAGTTAGTCATTAAGAGAAAATACTTTCAACCCCTCGCAGAACAAGTTTTAAACAAAAATAGTAGAGTTTGTGTAACATTTAATGGGATAAAAATGTACACATTGTTATGAACTGTCTAAAAACTTTCGTGCCATCAGTTTCACAGGTTTTATTTTCATAATACAATAGTTTCCAAACCCAAATATAAACATGGAATTGTATTATTTATTTTCATAGAAGCTTTAAAAACGGTTTATACAAGTATAAAATAAAATAATAACTTGTATGAGATTCAATTAAAAAAACCTGATAGAACTATCAAAAATTGTTATGTCTTACTAGGTCATTATTTTGTCTACAATAAATATATTAATTTTGTCTCTAGCATACATGTTTACTTAAATTATTATTATTTAATATATTATGCCCACCGATTGAAATGTAATTAAATTATCTTTATATATATATATATATATACATATGATTATTTATTTAGATTCATATATTTGCTATAGTAAAAAAGGGTTTCCTTGGTTTTGTTTTCAATAACAACCTTCTTTTAGTTTGTTGGCTTAGTTGGTTTAGTTGGTTTAGTTTGTTGGTTTGTTGACTGAATATGAATGCAGTAAATTATAGATAAAATTTAATTACTTTCGAAGATTTTATTACCATGCCCAAGATTTAAATGTAATATATTATTATAATTGTTTTAATTCATTACAAAAAGATAGAAACGATACAAATATTAAACTTATATTTTGAAAATATATAGATACAAATAATAATATTCAACAATGACCCAGCTCTAGTGTGGAGTGCGTATCTAGCAATTGCTAACTACTTGACAGGTATATTATATGGATTTTCATTTTAAAGTTTGATTTCATATGACCCATAGTATTGATAATAAGTTAAAATCTTAAATTTTTTTAATAAATATATTAAACTGTTTGTTACCAACTGTTACTTCTGGGATGTAATGATGAGATGCAGAATAATTTCAAATACAAATTCATTCTTTCTATTCAGGAGATATAGGTTAGAAGACGTAGGTATTGTCACGGTACCATTCACTTTACCGTTGGCACCCCTATTGCGTCTTAACATCGGTGGCCCTGGGAGGATATAGGATGAGCAAACAAGTCGTTTACCAAATGTCACTCCAAAATTCCGCCTGGAAGGTTGTTTTGGTCTCTTTATTTTGATTTTGATAATTGCTATTTGACGATCGCTAACTTTCCACGTTTTCTTAGAAAGTGTTAATGCAATCTATCTACTTTTTTAAACTAAATTATTTCTATTTCCTGCTACATAATCAGTGTTTCAAATGCATTTTTTCAACATTTGTAACAGGGGTGAGAATGCTTGAATTAATTACTCTCTAACAAAATTAGTTTAACTGTATGTAATCAACATAATCTAGGTGGGTTTTGATAAACTTTAGGGGAACCCGTGATAAATGCTTAAATAATACGATAAATTGGACAGTGGCAATACATCTATTCTGTTTTATTTTTTCCAAACATACCATAAATAAGTGTATATGTAACTAGAATACTTTATCCCATTTGCTTTACGTACAATAACTTTCACCAGTTGGTATAGTAAAATATATTTTTTGGGACAAAATGGTCCTTTCTTAAAATATTTCACGAAATTAGCAACGTCAGTAAAAATATTTTTGGTTCGTAATTTAAAGTAACTTTGGAACAAATAATCTTTCCACCGGGCCAGCCGTATGAAACGGAATGTTCTTTAAAAAATCAAATCTCACTTATGTTTTTTTCTAGTGCACTAAACAAAAGTTAATTTGCTATCAATATATTTATAAGATGAATTGAAGTTATCACTGTGATACACACCAAGAATAAATAATCAACAATGAATAATATGCAGTTAATTTGTAATTAAAATGATTAATTATTATTTAAATAGCTGAAAACCATGAGAATATACCTCAGTGTGTGTCGGCCTCATTATTAATGGTATCGTGGTGAGATGTAATTCCTTAAGATCAAAATCTGATGGTTTAATTATAAGAGTAGAACCAGTTGTTTGGATTTGCGCAGATATATTTTTCATCTTACGAAAATTATAAGGTGGCTTACCCAGGCTTTTTCTGGAATATCGTTTTTGAACAAACCTTTTTTCCATATTTTGTTGCCAATCGATTTAATCTACATTAGGATTAAAACATATTTGTTTCTGTGTTTGGATCGTCACCTGGCATATGCCGCTCAATGCTCACATTTTTTTAAGAGGTTGGCAGCCTTACTTTGCCCGACCACATAGACTATACATCTGTGTGTGGAATGTATAAAGCAAAGCAAGGAGTGAGCCGTTACAGTAATAGTTTAACAGTACTGTTAAAACGTATCAGTAAGACGCCTTGACAAGTAGGCTACTAGACCTCAATTCACTAATTCGCTTGATTGGTTGTTTTTATTCAATAAGAATTCAATTAAATTAGTGGGGCTGTTGGGCGAAACTGTGAAACCTGTTACAAATGATAAGCGTGTTCTTCAAATTTAGCTCGACCTCTTTCATTCAGATGACAAGCATAAACATCGGTTCTTTAGATTCATAGATCTCGGCCTTCCACAACCTGAAATAGACTCTAATAAATATTAAGATTTTAATTTTCTATCAGCTAAATTAGTATGAGTTCAACAAAACCGGGAAGGGAGTTCCATAAACAAAACAAGCAAGAGATGCACAGTACTGTCAACAGTCAACAGCTGGCTGCTTTCCATTCAGGCCGCACTCGATGTCCAGCGTGGCCCGCAGCACCTATGTGTCATGGCCAAGGCCGCGTGAGGTAGGTTGGAGCTGGCATAATAATGACGTCATCCTTCACCAGAAGGTGACTATTCACTGCTGTGAGACACATACAAATGGTCAATGTAAATAAACAGTAAAGTTCATGGAAGCGTTCGTTTAGCCATGGAATAAAAAGATAAGGAAGGCGCCTTATGGGGATTATTGTAGCCGGTCTCAACATGCCTAGATGTGATAGTGAGGTAGGCTGCGTACAAACACCGGTAGTTTGGCATTTGAGATATGTTAAGCTAGCTAAGCTAGCTACTGAAAAAAATACGTTGGACCCCGTATGAAAAATGGAATAAAAAACTGGTTGGCGTTTAACTTATATTTTAAGTTTTTATTCTATGGTTTAACTGGAGTCTCCACCAACGAAGCATCTTGGGATTTAGTCTCATTTGAGCAATATTAACTTTCGAGGACGCGTTTCTCCATGCCAGATCGTCCAATACATTGTTTTTTGTCAATTTTAGGGAGATTTGCTTATTAACATATATACCTTCTAGTATATACTAATGTCTGCACACCAAAAATGAAATGTTTATCAACAAAACGAAAACTTAAGGAAAGAAAAATGTGTTGCAAATGCCCAGGAATTTGGTATTATACCTCAATTTAAAAACATTGATAATGTAAACTCACCAATGGACTTTACTGTGTCTTTAATATACCTTTAACTTGGCTGAGAAACGTGGTGGTTAAAGACATCACAGTAAAATCTGAGTTTCATAAGGCAAATTCGACCTCGAACAAATACAAAAGATTTTGTGAAGGTTGGAAACTGACTCAGCAGTCATTCAGTGGTCATTGGGATATTATTTCATGATCATGGCAAACGAATCAGCTGGTCCTAGACAATAACATGGTTACTCAAAAAATCTCATTCATTCAAAACTCATAATTCATTCTAATTCACCTTAAAATACGCACAAACTTGCCCCGACATCTTACGTAGTGACAAATATGGTGGATATCAAATTAAACCAAATGTATTGAGCAATCGAGTGAAGAGTAACGCATAAATTATTGTAGAACAAATTTCCAAGACGGTTTCCGGTGGTGAGGATTCATAAGGCGTTTGCTGCTAGGCTACCACCCTGCGTAACTCCCGCCCGGACCATCGGTCTGCAGGTCACGCACGGATGACCCTGATGTCCAGAGGAAGGGGAAGGCGACGAGAGGATACACGTCTTGTCCGGGCAATTCAAGCCTTGGCCCCCAGAACACTGATTAATTCTGAATACTCACAGCCCAGACTTCCGCGTCAAACCTAATTGTCTACGTGCACTAGGAAGAGACTTGTCTAATTGTAGGTTAATGTGATCGCTATTTAAATTTTAATTTCAAGGTTTTACTGCAAAAGGTAGTAGAACAGAGGAAAATGTTTACAGTAAAATTAAATTAAACTAACTATACATCTTCTGGAAAGTTAAAAGGAAAGATGTATTCTAAAATGGATCATAAATTTTGTTAAAACCGTAAGTTGTACAATCAACCATCAAATGCCACTGTTGAAGAAATCTGAAAAAAATATCGTTGTTTTAAATTGTCTATAGAACATAACATTAATTATTTACTGTGTTATTAATACGATATGCTTCGGCATTGGTCTTTATTTAAATATCCAATATACCTGAAACCTATAGTGAATTCAGCAGAAGAGCTTGCCACATTTTTTATAAATAAGATGTTTTATAAATAAAAGCCTTACAGAAATATATATATAACAATAATCATAACAGTTTATAAAGTAAAACATTATAAAGAGCACTGAACAACTTTTAAAAATAATTTCACTTTGGTTCAGTTAAGGTTAACATTACTACAGCTCATATTTAAAGAATTTAAATTGGTACGTGTAGTCAATAATGTAGTCTACAAATTATGAACGTTACAGAATTATTTTATTTTTGTAAGGCCGTTTGAATTATTGTAATATATTAGTTTGTATTGATAGAAATCACTTTTACCTTCGATTTATTCTAAGGATGTTTAAAATGTCAAGATTTAGTTTTGTAATAGGCTTCCGACGTTCCAATATTGGATTGATTAGACTATATTTAATTCGCTCTTTATTAAAACTTGGATACCCCTGGTAGATTTTACATCCTGGTGGCCTGGGGAAAAAGTGGACATACATACATACCTTGATTTTTTTGCAACAGAGACCATTAATACTTAGTTTAACGTGTTATTAAAGGATTTGGGGTTTGTTCTGAGGCTACTGTCTATGGGCTAACAGTAATTTGTATTCAATCATTTGCCATTGAACAATCTTTACGTTTAGACGACCTCTTAATGGGTATCAATTCTCTAACAGGGTTACGATTTATCGTAAACCCTAAAATGCAAATCAAGTATACCAAGTCGTTTTGCTCATTAGCTCACGAGCATTATACCAGTATACATCAGCAACGTATTCGCTCATAAATTTTAATAACAGTCAAGAATGAATTATAATTACCACAAATGCTTTAGCCTCAACTCCTTTATCCGGTTTGGTTGCAACCGGTTCGTACATTGTGATTTCGCGCGTCATTCGCTATCGCAAGAACTGTTTGCGTCCGTATAATCGGGGGAGAAACGTCTGGAAGAGTCCGTCACCACAACAGAAATCTCCCCCGCTCTCGGGCAGCGCTCTATAAATACCGCTCAAGGTCGGTGTGTCGAGCAGTAGACTGGGCGGGGTTTGAATATTACGACTTAAAGGCGGTTTAAAGTTAGAAGAAATAAATATTAAGACCCTAATTACCCTAGCTTTACTTATACATTCGAGTTAATAAATTAAATAGCTAATGTGGAGTGTAATGTTTCAGCCCCTTACATCAAAGCCTGTAGCAGGACTGATCCAAAACTGAACGAGTGCGCGCTCAAGAATGGCAAAGCAGCGATTCCGTCGTTAATACCTGGTAAGTGAATTGTTATTGTTATTATGAAATGTTTTAATGAACGTACACTAAGGAAATAATATTACCTAACCCAAAGGCGAGGTTTTTATCCACGATGCATCCAAACCTCGTCAGTAATCATCTGAATAAACGTTGCTAGCAGTCATGTTGTTCTTTTTATTTTCATTATAATGCTGCCTCAAAACTGGCAGAATCTACCTATAAACGAGTGACTTGGTAGATTCCCTCGATGACTCAAATTTACAACGTAAATTGTAAAGATGCAGTAGCATCTTAACTGCAACGAGTAGTAGCGAACTACTTTTCGGCACTTTAGGGTTTGTCTCAGCCAAAGTAAAGAGGCGTACTAGCGAGTATTATTTTCAATGTAAACGGTTAATCAATTTGAATAAATATTTCATTGTATTTTAAGTATATTAAAGGGAAAATCATAAATAGCGTAGATTTAAAGATAGTGGTTGAACAAAACCTTGCTTTGATGCCGTTAGACTGCGAGTTTTTACTATAGTAAAAGGCTTTTACCTCTCGCTTGATTTACCTTGAATTTGAGCTGCTCTGATACTACTTAGATAGTAAATTTCCCTAGACCCTAGACTGACAATCCTTTTAGACACTAGGCCAACATTCTCCTCTAAACCTTAGGCTAATAGCTTCCCCCTTCACCCTAGACCTTAGTCTGCCAGTACCCATAGGTCCTAGACCAATAGTCCCTCTATATCCTTGTCTGATGGTCCTCCTAAACCCTGGTAAACAGCGAACAGCCTAACCTTAGACTAATAGTTTTATCCCTACGCCTCCTCTAACAGTTTTCTGTAAACTTTAGACTAATATCTACACCCTAGACCTTAGATAGACAGCACCTGTGATCCTAGACCGTTAGTCCATCTAAACCGTAGACTATCTTCCCCCTAAACCTTACACTTTACACCCTAGACTTAACAGCTTGGCTCCTGCAGGTGACAAGAGTCTCGGCATCCCCAAGCTCGACCCGCTGGAGATAGAGAAGGTCGTGGTGGGGGAAAACAAGAAGGGTGGTGGCGGCCTGGGAATCACCTTCACCTGCCACAAGTGCAAGATATCCGGGCTGAAGGACATACAGCTCACCGACGCTAAGTAAGCAGGGTACCGTGTTTGAAACAAGACAAAAGATAGTTCATGCATTATATATTAGATAAAATAAGTAAATCTTACCAAAATGATAAATCTGAGAGTATTTTTACAAGAGAAAATTCTATAGGAAAATAACACGTACACTCAAAGAACCCATTAAGACTTTCCCTAATCTTTAAAATCGTTTAGGGGTTTCCTTGATCGACTTCAAAGTTCTAATGTTGATTTTTATGAATATTTACTTTAATTAGACAATATGCGTATTCAAACAGATTATCAAGCGACCGTGATTAAACATATTTTTGTTTGTGCTTGGTTTTTATCCAGTACAGATAATTGGTGGTATTTCCGGTTTAAGCTGGGCTCTACTTTCTTATATTTAAAAGAATTTATTGATTTTTGTTCGGTGATTTGAGGCCTCTAAAACTATTAGTTAGCATACATGTTTAGTATTAATCAAAAGCTCTTACTCTGTAGACACATCTTTTGGATTTTTAGAAACATTTACTTTCAGGGCTCCACCCCATAGACTTTCAAGGTTCCAATGTTAATCTTAGGCATTTTGATATAGTACTCGGCTGATCATAATGGAAACATTTCAGAACATGTGGCTATAATATCTCCGTGCGGAACGGGACAGTGTCTGGTCTAAAAATTGCTAAGATTTGTACAGTTGGTCCTATGTCTGTGTGTAAATGTATTTAAAGAAGGTTAATTAACTTTAAAATTGTATTTTAAAGAATATCTTTGGAATGGAATTTATATAATTCAGATGGAACGCTAAGACGGTTCAAACCTCCTCAAAGCGATTGTTTTATGTCCTGATATCCAATTTTGATAAGGATTACAATTACAAGGGTACACAAGGCATCTCACCCATTCTACACTCATAATTCATTCCTATTCGCCTTAAAATACGCCCTAGTTAAATACGCGTCTTAGACAATGATTTAATGATTGCTCGTAATTGCATCACCCTATTTTTGAGATATTTTACCAGCCACAGCCAGGTTTGTTAAGGTTCACAGCTACAGTGTGAATGAGGGGGCTTAAATACAAACTGAGTCTTAAAAATGTTGTACTAAGTATAATCTCAACCTAGAATGAGACCAATGACACTTGTCTTGCTCTGAACACGGTAATGTCATGTATTGCGATAACTCTATCGATTGATCTCATTGCATTTTGTGTATTTGGGTATTATATTTAAACTTCGTGACGAGGCCACACAATATGTTGCAAGTTCTTGTGCTGCAGTGTTCGACAATGACACAGTAAGTCAAAACATACGAATCAGTTTGCGTTAATCTTTTACTTCTGACGTATCTCAAATCGTAAACGCATTTGTCATAGCAAATGCTGCAATTCAACGGGCTGTACCTCGATACAATTGTTTAAGACCCATACTTCTCCCTATTTCTATACCAGGTGAAAAGTAGGATGCACACTTCCGAGTTATGTCATAACTTATTGTGTTAGCTGTTAGATGATAGATAGAAATGAATGTAAAGATATCATTCAAATAGATATTATAAGTTTAATAATAATATTAACATTTAAAAAAATAAACACCCTTTTTTAAAAAAAAGGTGTTTGTTTTTTTAAATGATAATATTATTATTATTATCAGCAGCCCTAATCAATCAGAAATATTCAATATAACGTTTAAATAGGTAGTATTAAGTACTATTTGTTGACAATACTATCATAATCGAATACAAACTCCCCATTACGAATACTTACCCACTACTTTCCCTTTCAGTCATCGAGGGAATCAATTATTAAAACAACTTGCATTTTGTCACGTCGCCGATTTCGAACACTTAACTTATTTACCTTGAATCAAGTCTAAAGGTGGGTCATAAAATATAAATATGCTGATTGTAGGAAGATCACTGACAATCTGAAATAAATCATCGATCAACTAATAATAATAATCTAATAGTAAATTAACAATTATGAGGTAATTTTCGGCTTGCTTTTCAATACTGTAAATATCTAATATATTTCAATATTTTTAATGGATCGCAAGTTCGGAAACTAATCATCATTATATTAAAAGAATAAGGCAATTTTTGTGCAGAAGATTATGACCAAACTACTGGGTCGATTTTGATGATGTCCGTGTCGTTTGAAAGCCTTTAATTTCTATATGTGGCTTTTAGGGGTCTCAAGTCAGTTCGTGGAACCAGAAACCCTTGGGAAGCCCTTAAAGAACGGTTTTGGCCCATTTATATAACATTGGACAGAAAATCAAAACAAAAGAAGCAGAACAGCTGTGATTAAAGATACAAACATATGGTTTGCTAGTAATAACTTTAAAATTACAACGTAATGTTCATAATTAAAAATCCTTTACAGTTATACTTAACGTGTAACGTATTACTTGTAAAAACAGTTCCCGAATCCGAAGGGTGGGTTGATTTATGGGTGACCAGTATGCCACGAAGTGCAACTTGTTTACACTATCATTCCCATAACGTACTACACCTTACGACTTCTTCTCAAGGTTTTCATGTTATAATAAATTACATTTTTCAGGATCGATTTGAAGAAAAGGACGTTCGAGTTTTCAGGAAAGGTGCCCAAGGTGGGGGTGAAGGGCAGATACGTGACGGAAGGCAAGGTTCTGATCCTACCCATCAAAGGAAACGGAACTGCTGACCTCACTCTGGGTAAGACTCTTGTTGTTCATGAGAAAACTATACAGTTTGGACTTCAGTTAAACCCAGGAGGTTTCAGGCACCTATATCTCTCATTAAGTATGGGATATTGTTACAACGGTACCTACTTTTGTATTTTGAGTCACAAACTTTGAAAACTCAGCACCACCACGAGTTTTCAACTAGTTGTTTCAACAGTAGGAAAAGTTCATGGCGAAAATAAATTTCAGAACGCTTAAACTCTAAGATAAATTCGTACAACTTGATAAATGAAAGTTATTGACACACGCAAATTGCATGTCAATAACAATAATTTTACACCTACATACTGAAATTCAAAAAATTATGAAACCGAGTATATATTAGGCTTGCTGAAATTATTCTACATCAGTTTGTGCACATTCTGTAACAATAGATTAAAATATGAATAATATATACAGATTACAAAACAATTTAATATATGTTGATGATTTGCAATTTAAAGTGAGAACCATATGATAACTGACTATTTATTTTACACGTCAGTGTAGGATTATGTTTAAGTTTTGACCTTGACGGAAAACCTTTGATTTTCCACATGCGTGGTCCCTAATTAACCTTTTCAAAACCGAAACTACCAAGCCCCTTTTGGATTTCCCATTTACTTCCTTATTAGTTTTCCCGTCTCTGTTCTATAAATTATTATGAGGTGAAACAATGTTGGTACGAACTGATAAACAATGTGCTTCGATTCAGTGGCAAACGTCGAAGTAAAACAGTCGTTTAAACTAGAAATAAACACGGAGTATTTATTTTGAGTTGTTCGAAACAGTATTTTTACTGAGGGTAATTATTTTATATTACGTAATAAAATGACTCAAAAACTGCCCTTATACTTATTCCCTCTAATACAAAATAAAATCTGTTTGTATCTCTTTACCAAAGTAAAACGTCAAAAGAGCTTTGAATATGTCCCTAAGGTTTCCGTAGAACAGTTAAAAAACATGTTATGTACCAAACGGTTACTTAACTGTAATAATGCGGAATGGCTTTCAATATAAATATTTATTTCAATACTTAAATTTCCACAGGTGACCTGAATCTGAAGTACAAGTTGGTGTACGACCTGGTGAAGGGGAAGGACGGCAAGGACCACGTCAAGTTCAAGGCCCCCAAACTAGACTTCAACGTGAAGGACTTTAAGATAAAGTTGACCAATCTGTTCAACGGCGACAAAGCCCTAGGTGAGTTGTTGGTTCATTCATTCATGTTGATACATCCGTGGAATTGTGTTGACGTTAGAAAACATCCCCAAACCTTGTTGTACAAGAGGTTGAACCAAAATCCAAGACGGTACCTTCCGATACGTAAACAAAAAGGGGTTCAGTACAAAAATAAACCAGTAAACATTAAATAATATAAGAGCCGTAATCAAAGATTATTACGAGTGATTCTATTCATCAGTGAACCCTTTTTTGATATTTCAAACGTTGAGAGTTGTTGTTATCTTAGATTCATCGAGTTTACGTCAATTTAAACTTAAAAGGGTAAAAACATTGACTATAAATACTGAGTTATATATATTCAGTAGTAAAACAGAGAAAATATTGTGATTGTTTTATAGAAAAAATCTAAAATTTATTCTCTTAGGCTTATATTTGAAACTTGAGTGTTGAGTGGTAATCAAACTGACCTTCTGATGAATAGAACAAAACAAACTTGCAGTGGTTTAACAGTATAGCCTCATGTTTATAACATTCGGTGGTTCGGCTTGAAAAGATTAATATTGTATTTATTAAAAACGTATCTATGACGCTTCACAGGTGATCAAATGAACGTGTTTTTGAACGAGAACTGGCGAGAAGTTTTGAAGGAGTTTGCTCCAGCTGTTATTGAAGCGATCAACCAAATCGTCATTCTCATCACCAACAGCATCACCGAGAAAGTTCCCTACGATGACATATTCATAAAATAGATTCACCATGTCCTTATCCCGGTCCTTGATAATAACTGTGATCCTCTATAAGTTAGTAAGTCCAGCAATGTCCTGTTTAGGTCTTGGTCTGTAAAATGCCCTCCTAGGGTGTGAGACTGTTAATGTTCTCTTTAGGTGTTGGTTTCCTGACATGCAAAGGGACACTATGACTTTACTGACTTATTTTTGAATCGATGGAAGTAAATTAAAGCAATATTGAAACATCTCATTATTGAACCGATTTAAAAGTAAACAAAAACTCTTTTAAAACGAAAACGGCTGAAAAATTTAAAAATCTTTTCTTCTGTGGACTTTAGCCAAAACCTGTCAGGTAATTTATTTCACCTTAGCCTACGCTTTCTCTTGGAGATGCAATGTACATTAGTCTTGTAGATATTTAGAATTTATGTATGTTTAGTCTCTATTTTCTGTATTGTTATCTTTACTGTTTTGTTAGTTTGTTCTTATAATAAATTATTCTGTCTTTTTCAAAGTGATTATTTTTCTCCCTCCGTATATCTTCTGTTATATTATATTATCATGAAAATACATAAATCTACACTAACGTTTGCACAAATTTACTTTTATTTTAGGATATCCATGCATCCATTCATAACAAATTCTAATATTAATCATATTCGTAGTCATTAAACGTTACTAGATCATTTTATATGTGGCCTAACATCAATTCAACTTAACTGCAGATATATCTTCTTTGGATATATATATAAAAGGTTTAAGGCCAAGATCAAAATCACAAATAGAGAACTTGAAAAGGCAATTGCCAATTAGGAATATTTAGAGAAAACTTTTAAGACCTCATCAAATTGAACGTTGATGGCTGCAGGTTTAGTATTTTTTTTTTAAGAGTGAATAATTTTTTATCTGAAGTGCAGAACCAGTCTTAGCGATTCTAATTTAAAACCAGTTTTAAAATTAGTTAACCAAATCAAAGTATGAATATACCCCTTATTTTCATCAACGGCAACCTCTATTCATTGGTGTCAAAATGTAGCAAAACCAGATATACCGGCTAGGGCTTTACTTACAGATATCAAGCATATTAAAAAGTTAAATATGTATGTAATTAATTACCAGAAACTCTTAAGAAATTAATAGCAAGTAGACAAATTTAAAATCGCATTTGTAGAGAATAGTATTAGATTATAAAAGTGTTGTACTTTTAAAGATTGCACCATCTACAATTACCGAAACGTTTAGTTTAGAAACAATTGAGTCTTACTTTGATATATATTGTTAATAAACCGTTATTATTTTGTTAAAATCTCTTGAGCTGTATTTTATTATTGAAATTGATAAAGTTGGTTAGGGTATTGTATTGGTATTAATTGAAAAAAAACTACCAACTATACGGGATAAAATTATGTGTTTCCTCCCGAAACGTAGGTAGCAATATGGTAAGTCCAAGTTAGTTTTGTCGTAATGCACAAATCGCTATTCACTTATTATACGAGTATTAAAGGCTGTCTCCGAAATCTCTGCGGAAACTTCAGGAGCTTTATCATGGTGTGAAACAAGCAAAAGGTGGTGTTAATTTAAAGACAGGGCCTATCACTCCGCTTTTATTGCGTTTGTCTGAATGAGTGTTTTAAGTAAACGCATCAGGGTACTGATTTTAATTTGTTAAGTGAATTAGACTTTATAAAGGCCTAGTTGTGGTGTTGAGTTTGAAATGTTCAGCTCTTACTGTTTCAAAATGGAGAGCAGTTTAAATATTCAAAGCCTTGAAAACGTAATTTTTTATATTTGTCCATCTAGGCACTGACAACATTTTAAGCCACATATTGTGGTAAATAAATTGTATATAGATCCCTCAAATTATAACTAAGTAATAGTAATTTTCTAAATTAAGAGCTGGTCATTTATGGTTATTTTGATATAAGTTGCACGATTATATTCCAAATTACTGCTTACGGGTAAAATTTACCCAGCCTTTTTAACATTTTGTTGTTGTTTGGACCTAGAAAAAAGTTCCTAAAGTTTTTGGAGAGAGTTCGGAATCCTCTGTGTAATATGAGTTTAATATGAAAAATATAGTATAAACTATAATATAGTTTTTGTTATTTTAAAACCCTATTTGTTTGGGTTTCAGAAAGATTACTTTCCAGTAAGGACAGTTTTTAAATCTTGTAAACATTTGTCATAGTATGTTGATATAATTTTATTAAGTGTGTTAAGAAGGTTTAACAACATAGTTCATTGTTACATTACATCTCGGTTCTTAGGCGTAGAACGAACAGGGAGATTTAAATTGAGGTTTAAATCACACTGCAAACAAATAAGGAATTTATCAGGCTTTATTTACCGATACAGATTTTTACGTTAATGAAACAAAAGACTGCGGTGCTTTAGAAAATTAAAACAAATACAGAGAAAAGAAAAATAAACTTAAACATTCGATCTGTAGAGATTAAAACCTAAATAAATGTATTATAACAGGTAGTACTGAAACTTAAAAATGTTCTAGAAATTATAATAACAAAAAGGTAAGTTTTCTTTAAAGAGATAACATCATTATGCTCAAAGTATCCAAATAAAAATGAAGGATTATTTTAGCCAATAATCATAAAACAAAATTTACATCAAATATGTCAAAAAAACAACAAAAAAACATTAACTGTAGGTGAAAAGTAGAGATGTATTAAAAAGTTAATTTATCTATTACGTTCAGTCAGACTTAACAAGCTTAGGAATACTGTTTCTACTTTATGTGTTATCGAGCTGTATTAACAACTTGGAACACCTTGGCTTACAACTCAAATAACATTGGCCGTGTTTGAACACCAGGTTAACCAACTGAATCTGCCACCAAAAAAATAACTAAAAAATCCTAATTCCATAAGTACAAAACATCAACAACAATATTATGCCAAATATAAACAATGTTTTTCAACTATATGAAAGTTATTTAATAGAACTTAAAATTAGTCGTGCTATGCTTAAAAAATAATTTACAATAAAAAATTAATTGTTTTAATTTATTGAATAACATTTCCGGATGGAGTCCCGTAATTTACTAAGCAATCCAATTTGCACATAAAGGCCTACGGATTTGCTTAATCTAAAGATCATTAGGTCCTATTTTACTTGATTTAATGTAGCATATGTTTGAACCTCTTACTACCTGTTAATCAACCGTCAAACAAATGTTAGTTTTATTATTACTTATAATTAATTATATTATATGATATTCAGATATTTTCTGAGTTCATTATTTGGCATAAAATAAAAATAATTGATCTTACATCGACCATACTTAGAACGGATAGGCCTGCAGTATTCTAATAATTCCGTAGGCCCGGAGACTTTAACAGCTGGAATGACAGAATTGCTTCTTTTTCTCTTGCGTCTTGTTCTCTTGGTGGGCTTTGTAAACTTCATTTCTTTAGGTAAACAACTTTACAAAATAAAGGTATATTGCTTTTCAATATTTTTCTTAAGTTTCAGTTTGATTGTACAGTATAACAAATAAAAACTGTGTAAGGGAAATTAATGCAGGGTGATCATTTAGGATACATGTTAAACTTCAGAATACCAATTCAAAATAATCCGTAACAGTTATACGAAATTGAAATTTGGCATGTAACAATTAGTTACTTCCGTAAACGATTATAATATACAGAATTTAATATTTGATAACTTTTCAAGGTTCTGTGGTTAGAATATTTTTAGGAAAAAAACCAAAAAGGTTATTTGTCCTCCGATTTCGAATATATGTTTAACTAAGGACGTGTTACATCCAATATTCATTTTGCACCCCAAAACGTGTATTGACACATTTTTTACTGTTTCAAGTTCAAATCTTTAATTGCAATAAATTAGTTGTTAATGAAATTTTAAGTGAAGGGACTTATTACAGTGAAAGTGCACTTCAAAGATGAATGTTTACCACAGTTTTTAGGAGTCTCAGGTTCAAATTTTAATCAAGTATTTATATTCTCAAAAGGTAAAAATGCAAGAAAGAAAGAAAAGAAGTATTTATTTATATTCAAGCGCATAACACAACATGGACTTTACTTGTTACATAAATAAATTACAAACCAATAAACAACAATAATTCAACATAGAGTCTTAACCTAACAAAACAAAGATAATTAAGTGCAAGTTAATAAATGTAAGGTCATGTTATATCAACTACGTAATTTGTACAAAGTTTTTGGAGTCTCGAGTTAGAATTTTAACTAAACCCTATTTGATGTCCAAATTGTATGAACCCTTAATCTAAAATATCTTAAAATAATCGTAATTTATTTCCTTGATATTTTATTTTAATATAAAAATCTTCTTTGAGAAAAGCCTCCGATAACATTCAACGGATCTCGAATGAAATGCAAGTTAATTTGAGGAAAGTATTGAACATAAATGGTGTTTAGACGTTTATCAGACTACACATCACATCCAGTTGTTCTTGACCTGACGCGGCTGAATCTGCAGGTTCACACTTCACAGCCCGTTGATCAGCTGGTGTCCTTCTTGCTTCAGGCGTCAGCAAATGTTAAGGTTACTCCAGGAAATCATTGGAACTCAAGTAATGAACAGGATAAAGCAAAGCAACCGTATAAATAATAATAATATTTTGAACAGCCAGTTGGCTGTTAAATTGTTTTAGTAAACAGGATACAATAAATAACGACTCGCCAAACTAAAAACACTTCACTGATGGATGTGTTATGAGACATCTCATATTATGATAGTCAAAAAATATTTTATTCTTGAAGTACAAACTAACAAATTATAAAAAAAACTACAACAGTATTCTAGGTGAGTTGTTCAGAGTACATAATTTATCGTTTCTAACTATCAAGCATTGAACATTTAAAAATGACATTAACTTATTTTACGACTTTAATTATCTACCTTAAAGTTGTTGTTGTTCTTTGCCGAAAATTAGGAGAATAAATCTCAATAACTATTACTGACTGGATTCGCCATTAGCATTTTAAATTATATAAATAATTTTTACTTAATAAACTAAAAATTAAAACATCAATATAATGGAAACACAAAATACTGCATTTCAGTAAAACGACGTTTTTTCATATACAGCTTACTATTTCCTTGACATAAATTTGAGTCACTATGTTTATCCACTAAAACTTCTTTATATTGTAAAATAGTTATTTTTTTAAATACCACTGGTGACAACTGGAGGTAATAGTTATTTATTTTGTCTGCTGTACACAGTAACATGAACAAATTCGAAGGTAAAGGCCAGATGTGCCTTACTATCGGTACAAATGCCCATCGAGATGATGAGACTTCGAAAGAGATACTCAGTAACATAGCAATATCAAAGACGGCCGTTAGATGTTAAAAACACAAGAGATCTGTTGATCACTATAAACTAAATTTCTTATTTCAACCTTCCTAATTTTGTATTACTCCCTTAAACAATCAGTTGTTTTTATTGATTTCTTAGTATATTTTAGTCATTATAATTAAATTCTTGAAGTCCATAATCCTGTAAACCCCTAATTATATTCTGAAATGCCCTCTAACACATATAAATAAATACCTATTTAGGTTGCATACATGTAATACGAGTTGCTGAAACCAAATTTACTAACAATCAAATGTTTTGTATTGAAAATGTTAAGGAATGTTTTAATCATGTTTTAAGTACATTTTTATCTTTATTTATGCTGATTTTTGTGTGTAATTTCGTAAAAGCGGTTTTATTATTTCTAAATAATTTCCATTATAAGGGCTTTTAATTAAAATACACTGATTAGTTCTGAATAATGTTTCTCTACCTCAATTATCATTATAACACAGCGACAATCTCATAAATATTCGAAGTCGTCTACGGGAAGTCCCACTTACCTTAATAGACCATAACATCACTTCGTAACATCACTTCTTAGAACCGAACGAACAATTGACTTGATATAAGTTCAAGGTCATTCTAGCACTCCAGTACATACTATTACATGTAATACGTACTTATATCGATAATTACAATACTTATATAGCAATTATATTAATATAATATGGCAAATTTCTGTTTATGTCATAATCAGTTTTATCTATCCGAAATGTTTTATAACACAGTTTTGAGAAATGAGAATATGAAAAGTATTGGAATATTTAAAAAATACATTTTAAAGATTTCATGTAAATGTGTTGACAAACTGCAAAAATTACAAATACTTCGCAATAAACGTGCGTTTTGGAGCCATTACACTATTTAAAAATTCAAATTCTAGCGATGAGCCATTACACAATTTAAAAATTCAATTTCTAGCGATGAGCCATTACAACAATTTAAAAATTCAAATTCTAGCTAAGAGCTATTACACAATTTAAAAATTCAAATTATAGAGATGAGTCATTACACTATTTTAAAAATTCAAATTCTAGAGAAATTCATTCAGATTAAAATATCTGGATGTTTGGAAAAACACTCAAATGCTAGATGGTAATAAATAAAATCTACTGAAATTAAAACAACTTTTACTCATATATTATACATGGGTTTCGAGTGTTATGTGTAACGAAACCTGCTCACAGTACGTTCAGGTTTGGGCGACACTGCCCTTGATGGGTTTTTATGCAATGAAACCAGATCGCGGTTGGTAGAACTGTCAAGGTAGTTCACAGAAAAACTTCGAATGATCAATTTAGGTGATAATTTGTAGTTGATGCATAATACAAAACGTTTATTTTATTTCTTATTAATATTTTATTAAAATAATCTTGGAAGGTCACGGCAAATTGAAATAATTAGTTCTATTGGTTCTATCCTTGTTTGTGAATGGTAAAGTTAAAAATTAGTCATTGATAATTTGTACTGTATTTTCAAAAGTGTATTAGTGTTATTTCACTAGTCTTCAGAATCAAAAACTCATTGGTCTTTCTTTTTTAAAATTTAAATTATTAGTTTTATTAATTATCAATTATATTTTTCTCTAACAATAAAAATAGCGATGCTTGGTAGTGGTTTCATCAAGAAAAAACTTCTTACTTTTATTTTGTAATAATAGTATGTAAAGTGTTGCGTGAATAAGCTTTATCATATATCTTCTGAAACACTGTTAAAACGTAAATAGCATTAAGGATATTCTAAACTTACAGAATCGTAATCATGTTACCCAAACTTAAGAAGTTTATAGACTTATTTAAGCAGTTCATAAAAAAATCAAAATTGCTTAGTTAATGTTGTTGTTGTTAATAGTTAAATTAATAATTAATAAAATTATGTTAATTGGAATTTAAAAATAAAAAGAGTTCGCACGCAGCACGCTGACGTGAGTGAAGTGAATTTCCACATAAAAAACTATGAAAACTCAAAATCAGATAAAAACATACAATTATTCCAATTTTTATTCAAATATGAAAATATTGATTTTTTGGCTGTTCTGATACTCTTGGTTCTATTTTCCTGCAATGCTGGGAATACAATTTTGGGCATTATAAGGTTAGGAGAAGGTCCTGTCAGGCTTTAAAGTAGACGTGAGGTTGTTGGGGATGATAAAAGTACACCAAAATATGATTAACAGGCTTTTCTAATGTAAAACCCCCATAAGACAACGTACTGTGTTTGGTCAATACACATTTCCTTTAATAACTCTGTAAATATATATTCTAGAATGACGAGAGAGGGCTTAAATGTTTTGCCACACTAATTTACATCTTTTTAAATTCGTTAATTTCACATCACGGGCTTTTCTGACCCTTTTTGGGCCCAAAAACTCGAAATTTGAAAGATTAATCCCCAAAGAAGGGGTTTAGAGTTTTCCGATTGTTTTGCCCAACGAATTTGTCCAACTGATTATAGAAATAAACGTCCCTACCAAATGTTAAGTAAATCGGACAAAAGATGTGATCGCTAGAGTGCCTGCACATATATATATATATATATATATAAAATTTTGAACGAACCCCCCAAAACGTGTTCAGTTGGTCACGTTAGGAACTTCTATGGTGGTCCCGGGCTTAAGTTTCACCGTGCGGGTCATGCTAATAGTTCACTTTCCATAGGAAATTCACTAATAAAAATACTAAAACTTAAAAATTTGTATTTTGGCTGAAACACATGCCAAATTTTGAATATGTTTCTTTGCTATTGGATAACTCTGCTAAAAAATTGTGACGGGATAAAAAAGGCACAATAAAGATACAACAGCTGTCCTGTAGTGTTATTTCCCCACATCCTCTTCCCGCTCACTGCTCTCACTGCCCCTTACATTTAACACTAAAATTGTCCTCTAATTGTATATCCTCTGATCGTAATACAAAGACTCCATTTAAATATATTGATACATTTCAACTTTGAAAATTGTTTAATGTCTATCAGGAAATATTTGACAGAGTATGGACTTTTATTTGTTATTTTAAAGTAGGTGTTTTTGATACCGAATTTGAGATTTTTCTGTATTACTATTTTCAACAGCAATAACGGAAACAAGTAGTAAAATAGATGTTGTCGTAAAATAATGTTAATTGGACTTTAACAAACAAAAATATATATTAAATATATACAACGCTAAATCTTGGCAGGGGGTTTTAAGTACACCATGACTCTGGTACCATTCGAATGAATGTAGGCTTATAAATTAATCTTTCAAAAATATTGTTGCTGTAGAACCCCTCCCCGGGGATGAGTAAGGACTAGACTATCTTCAACTGTCTCTACAGAAATTAACTAACTCTCCCTCGTCCAAAAGGGAAGCGTGTAAATCTGATTTTTTGGGGGGACTCCTTTTACCCTACTTTAATTTTACACCCACTAATTTACATTTTGGTAATTATTAGCAATACTCACTTATAAATCGTTTATAATTATATTGACACTATTTACCTTTTACGTAGTTAAACCCAGTTTAGCTTTTAGAAATAAAGTGCCATTAATGTGTTTTTTTAATGTGTGGCATGAACTGTTATCCTAATAGATGTCAACATAGAAATCTCTGAAATACGTTTCTAGAACATGATCGGTTTGATACTCAGTACATATTATGCTGGAGAACATTGTACCAAAAATACAATGAAATAAGGAGCGTCATTCTACCTCAAACAGATCCTCACTTAAAGTAACGCATAAGTGATCCTATTCCTTTAATTCCCTGCCTCAATTAATTTCCTAAGTGGTTTAACTGCCTGAAAACATGGTTAAGTAGTGTTAAAGTTCAAGATCTTTATTTGTCATTAAGTAATGTAACTATTTCATTTATAGACACAAACTAATTTGAATATGTTATTTGAATATGAATAATAAACCTAGTTACTTAAGTAAAAAAATCCACAACAATATTATATCAAATATAAGCAAATATGTCTTCTCTAATTGGGCCTGATGATGACCGGTGTCACTGGTTGAAATCGATCGCCTTGTACCTTCTTTTGTGTATATTTTACCGTCTTGTATGTAAGTACAGTATAAGTGTAAATATACTTATAGTGTTGTAAGACGTATTTTATTTATCCTGCTTGGATGTAACGACACGTATTATGCTAATAAAGAAATTATTTGTCAAATATAAACAATGGTTTTTCAACTATATGAAAGTTATTTAATCGAACTTAAAATTAGTCGTGCTATGCTTAAAAAATAATTTACAATGTAAAATTAATTGTTTTAATTTATTTAATTTAATGTCCGTTTGGAGTCCCACAATTTACGAAGCAATCCAATTTGCACATAAAGGCCTACGGATATGCTTAATCTAAAAATCATTAGGTCCTATTTTACTTAATTTAATGTATCATATGTTTGAACTTCCTACTACCTGTTAATCAATCGTCAAACGAATGTTAGTTTTTTTAATTAATTATAATTGGATAATTGAACGAAGTGAAATTTATCCTTATACACAACTTTACTGCTTAGACTGGTAAGAGAATCAACTCAACTGGCGTGTCTGTGACCAAAATAACTCAAGAACGCCTTCACAGTTAAACTTAAAATTTTCCAGATAAACTTAACAGGTAAAAATCTTGGTCGAGTTCGTTATTCGGATAATTTCGTTCAGTATTAATAAAATGATCTTAAAACCAAGTTTATTTTTTTCTCCATACAAATAAAATTGGAAGCCATTTTAGTGGTACTTGAATCGTTAAAATTTAGCCAACGTCTATGTTTCAACAACAGAGTAACAATAGTTAGTTTACTAGAGTATACTTTGTTATACTAGATTACAAAAGGTTTTTTACCAACAAAAAACACACAGGAGAGATAAATCGAAGTCTATTTATAAGTTGTGAGCATATTTCTTATTTTATAAAATTATTAAGTGTACGTTATTAAAAACATATCCATACAGTTAATATTCCCTTATTATGCCTACTCTGTGTAAATATCGTCAGTCGTCGGAGGCAACGATTGTAACAGTGGCAGACGATGCGTGTGGCAGGTCGAAAAACTCAAAATAACTTTTCAAAATAGATGACTGTAGATACTAAGATATTAACTTATAAAATAGTTTGTTTTATTACATTGTCTTAGACAATTGGTAATATTGTGATTGTCATGTGTAAAAAGTATACAAAGCCTCAATTTGTCTAGAAAACTTCGATGAAGTTAGTCACAGTAAGCGAACAACCTTAACATTTATTTTGTAGGACAATTATTTGATAGGTTATATTTTCACTAAATTAATAATCTAAATTGTCTAATCACCTAAAATACATTACCAGTAATGTAGTAGGTAACCACAATAAAAGCTATAGACTATTCTAACCAAACAGCCTTTTTCGGAAGGTTATCTTGAATGATTTGAATGATTAGCCTAGGGTTGGATTACAGTAAGAGTAAGCCGACATTAAACTGCTAATAAAACGTTTGTAAAATACTTTAAACACATTACCAGGAATGTTGTAGCGAACCAAAACAAAAGCTTTAAACTATTCTAAACAAACTAAGCCTTTTATACAGGTTATCTGAAATGATTTGACATATCCTAGGTTTGTATTATAGTGAGCTATTTTCATCATAAACTTGGACCTATGGCTATAAAATGTAGGCCTATACACTTAGGCTACTTGCCATTTTAGAAGTTTCATGCACGGTCTTGGACCAACCCATGTTTATAAAAATTAATTTCATGATAGCCTAGGCTATTGAAACAATATATTGAAATCTCATTTTGTAAAATACAACTGTTGTAAAACACTTTGAACACATTACCAGGAATTTTGTAGCGAACCAAAACAAAAGCTTTAAACTATTCTGACCAAACTAAGTCTTTTATACAGGATATCTGAAATGATTTGACATATCCTAGGTTTGTATTATAGTGAGCTGTTTTCATCATAAAGTTGGACCTATGGCTATAAAATGTAGGCATATACACTTAGGCTACTTGCCATTTTAGAAGTTTCAAGTACGGACTTGGACCTACCCAACTTTATAGCATTTAATTTCATGATAGCCTAGGCTATTGAAACAGTATATTGAAATCTCATTTTGTCATCTAAATAACTGGACCTGACGACTTATTGTTAATTCTTAAGGATATTTTGACTTGGCCTATAGACATTTTTAACATTAGTTCATTTAGAAAACTCGCTGTTCTCTTAAAAGTTAAATTAACCACACTGCTAAAGTCACTGCTTAGCTCAAAATATTCTGTTCTAAGATAACACACCCATGCCAATCCTAACAACAAACGATGCCTGAAATCTTCAATTTTTTTGAAAAACAAATAAATTTACGGATTTATACTACATTTACTTTGGCAAAAACAAGTGATAAATGTATGAATGTTTTTCTACGGATAAAATGTTAGGTCGGCGACGCGACGGGATCCGAACCTACGACCTTACGCTCAAAGAGTCAATGCGATACCCACTCAGCTACCGCGATAAGTGGTTTTTAGGGGAGAAGTGACTTAAACTGCTGCTATATACATAAAACCCGGATTATGGCGGCAGTTAAATGATAACGGAATGTATTCTGATGATGTTACTCAAATCAGATATTGAATTTTTTATGAGACTCGATTTAAGTTTGATCATGTGTTTCAATTAACCTTATACGCGAGGAAATAGCGTACACCTAGTTAATTCCATTATATGATATTCAGTTATTTTCTGATTAAGTACTGTTCCTTATTTTTCATAAATTAAAATAATTAATCTTACATAGATCATACTTAGAACGGATAGGCCTGCAGTATTCTAATAATTCCGTAAACCCGGAGACTTTAACAGCTGGAATGACAGAATTGCTTCTTTTTCTCTTGCGTCTTGTTCTCTTGGTGGGCTTTGTAAACTTCATTTCTTTAGTTAAACAACTTTACAAAATAAAGGTATATTCCTTTTCAATATTTCTCTTAAGTTTCAGTTTGATTGTACAGTATAAAAATAAACAACTGTGTAAGGAAAATTAATTTTAGGGGGTTTAGGAAATTAATGCAGGGTGATCATTTAGGATTTTACATGTTAAATTTCAGAATACCAATTCAAAATAATCAGTAACAGTTATACGAAATTGAAATTTGGTATGTAACAATTAGTTACTTCCGTAAACGATTATAATATACAGAATTTAATATTTGATAACTTTTTAATATTTGACAACTTTTCTGTGGTTAGAATATTTTTTGGGGAAAAAAATTAAATGGTTATTTGTCCTCCGATTTCGAATATATGTTTAACTAAGAACATGTTACATCCAGTATTCATTTTGCACCCCAAAACGTGTATTGACACATTTTTTATTGTTTCAAGTTCAAATCTTTAATTACAATAAATTAGTTTTGAATTAAATTTTAAATGAGGGGATTTATTACAGTGAAAGTGCACTTCAAAGATAAATGTTCACCGCAGTTTTTAGGAGTCTCAGGTTCAAATTTTAACCAAGTAATTATATTCTCAAAAGGTATAAATGTAAGGACATGTTATATCAACAATGTAATTTGTACATAGATTTTTGGAGTCTTGAGTTAGAATTTTAACTACACCCTATTTGATGTTCAAATTGTATGAACCCTTCATCTAAAATATCTTAAAATACTCATAATTTATTTCCTTGATATTTTATTTTAGTATGTTTAGTTAATTCCCCATTATGAAGTCCGGGGCTAAACGTAGCTCTCTAATGACAATAATAGTTAACCAAATTCATGTAATCGTCACATCTCAAGAGTCCTTTTATCGTCCAAATCTTAAATCAGCTGTAATCTCTACGCATTTTAAAATCCATATAATTTTCTACCGACTCATTTCCCAGTTCCACAACAACAACACACATCATTGTGACAGATGTGTGTCTATTACCTCCTCCAGGCTTTTTTCATCCAGCCTTACCGACTCGCTGAGCAAGGCCGGACAAGAGTATATAGCCGGGTGGCGCTCCGGGACTGATGCTGTTTGTCGCTCGCCTTGCGTTTGTCTCTGCAAGATGAGGACTATCGCCGTCGCCGTACTTTTGGTCGCAGTTGTCGCGCCTGCCAAGCTTCGTAAGTACATAGTATAATGACTTTTTAAATTATTATTGATTGTAGGAAAATCTCTGACCGAGAACGTGTATGCTATCGAAATTTTCCTCTCCAAATAAATGCAGGATTTAAAGTTTTTAAGTTTTATAAAATAAAACAAAACATCGATAAATTAGAAGCTAACTGAGATTTCTTACGCTCCGTATACATGGTAGATCCAAAATATTAAAAACTTTATTTCTGTTACAAAATGTTGTTGGGTTATCATGTTTTAGTCAGACTCATGATAAAATAATACAAAATTAAATTTATTTTCATTTGAGGAAAAAATATATTTGAGGATATATTTTTGGAAAAAATACATCCAATCTTAATTAATTAAGTACGTAATTACTGAATGATTTACTATACATGATGTTAAATTCCCTGCACAGAACAATAGTTAGTGATATTTCATGACCCCCCTCCCCTTTCAGACTCCCATACTTCATCGATTCTCCTTGTTACCACTATGTGACAAAAATTGTTTGGTGGAACAGTATTCACCATATATGTTCATAATTTTCTAATCTGAAAAGCATACAATTAATTTAATACTAAAAGTGTTATTGGCAAAATTTAAGAGGATCAATAAGTCTATCAACCATACTATACTCATCCACAAACGAATAACGAGTCTACGATATAATTATTTTCATGTAAACCACAGATTTACAGATTATTTTAATGCAACCAATTTTTGAATTGTATGCATTGGTAGCTTTGGAAAGCAAAGCATTTGATGGTTTATAATTTTCCAATATTAATAGTTTCTACTGGTCTATTCTAGGAGTAAAGTCAGACAATTTTCATATGTTACAGATCTGTATTAATCTCAGGGCCGTATTTCCCTAAGGGCGGTCGGGGCGAGCGCCCGGGGCCCCGGGGCACGAAAGTGAGGCCGCGGGTCACTAAGGGGGACCTGGCTAGAGAGTGTTTTAATATGTTCTGAAAATTATTCTTTCCCAACTGGCGATAATTCAAATATTTTTAAGGTGTAAATTCAAACTAAGTACCAAACCAAAAGTTATTCATTAATTTGTATTACTTTGAAAAGCACGTGCGGATTAGATAAATTTGTAACAAGAACAGCTGTTATAAATCCTGTTACAGTAACAGGAATAGGTCTGTTACCATTTGAAATGTAACTACTGACGGTGTTTTAGAGCACCTTATTTTGCTGAGTATAAGTTGTAGATATTGTATATTTGCAATATATGATCTTGATCTTGAGCCATGATGGTTGAGCTTGTCCCCTAACCCCGCCATATGCTTTGCCGTACTTAATGGGATATAAAGATTCCGTTTATGCCGATTTAAGATTGTTCTCTTCTACAAAACTCAATATAATATATGTATATATATATATATATATGTATATATATATATATGTATATATATATTATATTTTATATTATTTTATTATATTTTATATATATATAAAAAATGAATAATTAACACAACATAAAATAATTAAATAATAGTATCAAAATTATGATTGGTTACGAAAGTCAGTTAACCTAGGACACTGAGTAGTCTTAAGTCTTTGAGGTTATCATAGATAAGAAAGTATAATAATTAATATTATTAATGATAGTAAAAATAGTAGGATAGTTTGAAGTGTCTTTTTTTGTTTGTCCTTTTTACTTTCTCCCTCTATACATAGTATATGGAGAAAGTATTGTTTTCGTCAAAATTTTCGAATTTGAGTTGTTAGTGGAAATATTCGTTTTGGTGCTCCCTGAACCCAAAAAAGTGGTTTTTACGTGATGTCTGTGTGTGTGTGTGTGTGTGTGTGTGTGTATGGATGTGTACAGAGCTAGAGCCCTAACCAATAGGCCGATTTTGATAAAATTTGGTACTAATCCACGATATCTCTAGGAATTTTTTTCATTTTTTTGAATTTTTGATTTTTAAGGGTAATTATCACCCAAAACCGCCAAAAAACATGAAAAATCAAAATTTCTCAAAAACGGCTCTAACGATTTTGATTTAACTTTAGTCGTTTGTAGAATTTTAGTTTTTCAACAAAATGACACAACCCGCATTCCTGTAAAAATTCGAGTTCAGAAATGACAGGACATAAAACATCCAAAATTCAGTTTTTTGGATTTTTCATAAAAAGACATAAATATAAAAAATATTACTATTCACCATTAAAAAGAGCTCAAAAAACTAAATAATTTAGTATTTTAAATTATTATCCTACGATTGCTGGTTTCGGAGAAAATTGAAATTTTCATTTAGCAGTAAACGCAGTACGTTGTCCAATGTTATTCTTGTGGGGAATACAAAAATTACTATTTATCTCTTATTTACTGATCAATTTCATTCAGTAAATAAGAGATAAATAGTAATTTTTGTATTGACCAACAGAGTTAATTCGAAATATGTTGCCCCTTAATAACCCTGGGGGGGGGGAATACGGGGCATTTCCCCTCTTAAAACCACGAGTGTAGCAATGGATTCGGTAGTGCCTCCAAAGCAGGGATTTGGGTGGATGTTTTTTAAAACAACTTGTTTACAATATTTTCTGTACATTCGACCGTGCTTTGTATTCTATATTTAGTAAATAAAAAGTAATTTATTCATTAAAGTTGGGCTAAAAGGGAGAAAGTATGTGTCAGTTTCCTGATACCGTTTATTTCGTTTTATATCTCTGTACTTGATAATAGTTTGAAGGTAAAGATGCTTGTTTTGAATTAATTTACTCCATACGATCAGTACTGTCCCGGTCTCGATGGGGGTTGTGAGTTGTATGCTTATGAGTGTTGCCAACACTGAATTATCCGACTACCCCACACCCAGTCTAAAATAACGTAGGAAGAGATACGTTATGACAAGGATAATATTTAATTTTGTCATCATTACGTAAATTTAACTTAAAAATGATGTACAAACGCCTGCAAGATAACTGCATTTTTACTACATTTCCAAATATTGCTCTTTAAGTTATTTGTTTGTATGATAATATCAAATGCATCTGCAAAAAGAATTTTGTTTACTTAAAACTAATAAAAAGTTGCATTTGAATTAGCATTAAACATGAGTGATTAAAATCTTTAAGCATCCTGAGTATATACAATTTTACTCTGTGTTGTCTCGACTTACATAATTAACGATTGTTCAGCCAAAAAATGCAGAAAAGAGTTTTTATCGTCTACAATGAAGGAAATTAAAAATATATTGTATAAAGTCTATCCAGCAATATGTTGATAACAAAAAGTTTCAAGAGTTCCTAATCAATGTGTATCAAATTCAAATATATTTCTTTCACAAGACATGCTATATTTTGTTTAATTTATAAACTTGGATTGTTAGTTTAACCATGCATGATGTTTTTATTATGTTAACATAATATATTATTAGCTATTGCATATAGGTTTAAGAGAGCTAAAACCATAATAAATTTTGGAAAGAAAATTAAATACAAATTTTATTTATTTGTACATTTGGTGTATTCATTACAGTCCAGAATATTAAAAATAATCAAGGGCATATTACGGAATATAACAATTACTTTCTTATGTACATACACCTACATAAATATTTTTATTGTGTATTTATATTTGGAGGGGCCCCATTTTCGAATACGCCCGGGGCCCTAGAGATACTAAATACGGCCCTGATTAAAATTGTTATTCATGAATATACACCCATGTATTTTTATTTTATTTAATACTCCCTCGTAGTTTATATATAAAGTAATTAGTAGGACAAACCTTATTTTTATCAATGAAAAAATACAAATTTTATACAACGCTAAATTTAAATAAATTTCAAATAATCTAGTCACGAAAACAAACTGATCACTTTAACATATTTAAATTCTTAGTTTTTAAATGATAAATTTATTGAAAAGCATTATTGGTGTTGATACAATTAAACATAATAATAAATTACGTCTGGCACTATTTTAGTACTATGCGACGTAAATTATTGTATCTTGTTTTGAACAAACCAATCGCATTTTTATAGGATCAACGTTTAAAATGTTGATTAACATCTTATTTATGTACTTATATTCGGCTATGAAGTATTCTTGTTAGTGCCCTACCTCTCCTAACTAGCTGATATTTTGTTTAATATCAACTCTGTTCGAGACCTGTTACTTGTTGAATACCTAACATGAACACCTTTCTTCCAGTCAATGTAATCATAAAATACAATTAATAAAAAAAATATTTCATGTTTCATTGTTACACACATTAATTCTATGATTAATCTAGTATTTGTCCTCTTCACAACAAATAAGTTTATAGGGTAAAATATAGCAGCTATTCAAGACATTATCTAAGGTTCTAAAGCTTTTTAAGAACCTAGTCAAATTACTAGTTATAAAGCATTATTTTCTTCCGTCTTTGATAAAAGTTTGAACAATCTTGTAAATGTGTTCGGTCGACGTCAACACTTTGTGGATCAATTGTTTCACTCCAGATAATAGTAGACTATTTGAAACTGAAAATCTAACAGAGAAATGAAGCAATGACCAATCATTTACCATGGGTCAAATTAATTTATAATCCAGTCTGAAGTGATTCTTTTTTGCACTGTCATCATGAAACCTATTAAGTTTGTTTCAAGATTATAAATACGATTGTAAATACAAGCACTCAATCGTTGATTAGCTTTTTTACCGGAAAACATTTATTTCTTATTCCCATGGGAAAGCGCCTAGTACTTTATAGTATATTTGTATTTTTATGTAGCTCGTTATCCAAAAACGTTAGATTTTTAGGGTACTTGCATACCGGAGCCGGGATACAAGCATACTCGCATACAGGCATACAAGACGGTTTTAAACAGCCAATCAGAAGTGAGGAACTAGGAAGGTGACCGGGATAGAAGCAGTGAGCAAGGGACAGATCTAGGATCAGATCCAAAATTGTTTCTAGATGTAAACAAACGAGGTTGATATTACCAGACGTCATATGATTTAAACAAACGAATTATGTATTTATGACCATGTAGACTTAAAAATTATTTTTCAGTTTATATTGAAATATATGTTTGATTATTGGATGGATTTACAAAAATTACTTACAGCCTATATTATTACTCTTTATGAAAAAAAAGTTCAACAAGGAGGCACAGCCTAGTGTACATGTTTTGGCATTCTACTTTAATTCTATTAATACTGGGTAATGAGTCGCAATGAATAGTAAAATTTACGTGAAAATAATATAAATTGTATTTATCGTATAGCAACACTTACATTTATACTTATAGGTCTAAATATTAGTTATTACTTTACTTTCAATTTTAACGAAGTGCTTATTTGTGGTTGTAAGCTACTAATAGGTGATTGGTTTAAAAATATTGTTCTATGAGAACACTGTTTAAAACGTTATTACATCAATACAGTTTACATAATCCGCTTGTGTTATATAAATTTGTTTATAGTGAGTGTAAAACAACGATAGTGTAAAAGCAGCCCAACAATACATTTATCATACCAGAAAACCTTTATACTTTGGCTTTATTTTTGTTATAGTTATGTTAATCAGTTGTTAAAACTTTCTAGTGCAAACAGTTTATCTTGATCACTAGATTCGCTCATTTTTATAGTGACAACTATATAAACTTATAAAACTTAACATATATGACAGATATCTGTTAAGAATTACAAAAAAAAAACTCAAAAGTAAACATTTGACAAGCCTCCTATTTTATTGTGATTTGATTTGAAATAATTTTTTACAACCAGCTGACTACAACAATAATAGGCGAGTACCTTGGCTGTTATCCCCGCTTGTATATCGGCATTAAGAGCAAGGGCCAGGTCTAAGATCAGATCCAGGATCAAAGCTACCATCCCGGCTCCGGTATACACGTACCCATAGACTTCGGTTCAAAGGATCACAAGTCTGATTGCTATAGCACAGACTAAACCTAATTCCTAGTTCCATAAAACACAAAATAAACCTTATGTGTTCAAATACCAAATACTGGGAGCCTATGTAAAAATATGTATTAGATTCTCAGTCAACAATTAACTAACCTTTAATTTTGGCGTCGTCCCTTCTCTCGCTCAGGCTCAAGGGGCAAAGCACTCGACAGTGAATCTACCAGGAAATGTAAATGGTGTACTCATACATGTATTTATGACATCAAGAGGCCTGATGTTTCTTGATCGACCACGTCAGCCTCGAGCGTTGATCAAGGTCTTGGGGTCGGGCGACTCTCCAGGTCATCGGTGAATTGCTTCCATTAACATTGATTGACAAGTGACGAAGAATGCCCCTGGGAAATCCGGAAAACATCGAATATACAATAGCGGAAATTAAACCAATGAAATCATTGGAAGTAAACATTTCCAATTTAAAAATTATTTTTGATGAATGCAGTTCGTATTTTGAACGGATTAAATTATTAATCCGTCCTCCCCATCAGTTAATGGGCCGTGTTTTCTAACTCCAACCTTCAGTTGATGTGCACGTCAGTAGTAATTGCCCTCCCTATTATAAGCTTATTATGGAGGCAGCTAAGCTTATTAAGGGATTATTGTAAGCGTATGAAATTATAGGAGCTGTTACACAATCCCTAGAATTATTGGATGTATATTATATTTACCTATAAGTAATAAATCAAACTATGCACGCTACTCACTTAAATTTGTATTGAAGTCTTTGTATACAGAGTGTCCCGTAACTCTCTGGACAATGGTATATAGCGTTATTGCTTAAGTCAAGACAAACACATTTCACTACAGGAACATGGGTCTCTGGTATCTAGTTTCCCGTCTATCTGTCTGTATGTGTTTTTTACAACAAAATTCATAACTCTTAAATGGTTTGAGGTACAGCGTTGAGATGTTGCACAAATGTTTATCTTATTAAGATCTATTTTTGTGCAAAATTATACTAAAATATCTTTAACTTTTTCAAAATGGCGGCCATTTAAAATATTTGATGCCACAATCCACAAAAACCGTTGACTTTACAAAAGAATTGCAAGAGACATAAAAGTTAGCCCATTTCATTTAAATTTCAATGATACCTTACATGTTAAGATTGGATAAATAACAACAGAGAAATTAGTTCTTTTCGTAATGCATGATCACTTTTCTCCATTTAAACAATGTAAAGGGAGTATTAGCATAGTTTAAATGGAGAAAAGTGGTCATGTATTACGAAAAGAACTAACTTCTCTGTTATCTTTTATCCAATCTTAACAAGTAAGGCATCATTGAAATCTACATAAAATGGGCTAACTTTTATGTCTCTTGCAATTTTTGTGTAAAGTCAACGGTTTTCCTGGAATTTGGCACCATATATTTTAAATGGCCGCCATTTTGAAAAAGTTAATGATATTTTAATATCATTTTGCACGAAAATAGGGCTTAATTAGATACAAATTTGTGCAGCATCTCAACGCTGTACCTCAAACCGTTAGGAGTTATAAATTTGTTTGTAAAAAACACATACAGACGATAGGCGGGAAACTAGGCTCCAGAGAACCATGTTCCTAAAGTGAAATGTGTTTGTCTTGACCTAAGCAATAATGCTATATACCGTTATCCAGGGAGTTACGGGCACCCCGCCTAATGTAAATTTAAAACTGATACAAAACATGAGTTATTGTTTTTAGTTGTTTTATTGTTTTTGTTGTTGTATTTGTTATGGAAGCTCCATTGCCATTTAGAATCAATCACGATTTTATAATTACACTTAAACCCTTTAGGCACTTAATGGAAGACTTGTCTCGTCCTTTGGAAGGCCAGGACAACAAGGCCCGACGTCGAGCTTGCGCATGCGCAGCATGGCAATGAACCACGGGTAATCAAGGCCGCGTGCTACACCGATGTCGTAGTTTAGTAGCCTACCTGCTTTATGGAATCTGCTTCCGCGTGTTGACTGGTAGGCGAGGCGACCTACTCGGTGTATTGGCTATATAAATAAATGGAGCCGAAGGCCGGTAACTCAATATACCTTATCCGAGTTCTACTTTAAGTTTTATAAGTGTCCGTTTTACTAATCGAGACAAATACCCTAATGCCAAGTTTGTGTTAAAATAACTTAGTTTTAGGCTTAAAAGGGTCTAGTATTTTATTTTATTTTGCAACTGCGTTTAACACCTAGTATTAATTTGTATATGCACTTTTATTACAACAGGATTTAATAAACAACGTTTAAAAAATGTTTAAATACTTAAATTAATAATTTCTTGAGTTGCGTAATACTTATTACAATTAAACATGAGTAACAAAGCTACGTCTCACAACACAACAAAATAATGTATAGTGTTGTGATACGTAGTGATTTTATCCTGTTCAATAATAACAACATGTAAAATGCTACTCAAGAAATTTTTCAATTCTTCTAAAATATTTATCAAACTTAAGTGAATAAGTCATGCCTGGTTAAATTTAACGTAAGATTTACGCCTACATAAGCAGTATAAATCCAAATTTTCTTCCGAAGTTGTTTTCATAGAATGCAAAATTTATCAGTTACAGCGAAGACTCTTTTGATACCTATAAACAAGAATGAATCACTTGAGTAGGTCTGAACGTAGGAAAGAGCGCTTCAAAATAAAGCAGCCATCTTAAAACCAAACCGAACCAAAACTGGTTTTCTGACTTTGAAACAATCTGGAAAAATTAAATGATAGAATAAATTACAGGGACAACGGCTGTATAATTGCATGTGGTTGAGGCTTACAGCATTATGTGTAATCACTTTCCATGACTAGTTCTCCCAATTTGCCAGATAGCATTGTATATTATTAGAATTCTAATACATATGAAACTATATCAATTGAACATCTTGGGATAGTGCGTCGACGCTTTTCAGTCTGTATAAAATAATTTATGCATTGATTTTGCTTCATTAATTTCTTAAAAACGTATAAAGACAGTAGTTTTAGAAATCCAATTTAAAGTAATTAAGAAGCAAGTGCCTCTTAGTTACACACATGTCCCACATTGATAAATTGTGGTAAAAAACGTTGTAACATCTGTTCAAACGAGGTGATAAACAAACATGATATACAATTTATTCAACCTTTTAATTGCCTATTTGAGTAATATTCAATTAATTAAAAAAACGTGTTATAACGTATTCATATACGTGTTATGGGGGTAATTTCCGATCGGCAAACGAGAAGTTTAGTACATGGCCGATTAGTATATAAATATCAACCGTCCAGACGCAAGTTGACAGCTGGTTTTCACGGAAACGAGAACCAGTTCCAAGGTCGGCTTGGTTCTTTGCGGTTGCTTTGGACGATATTATGCGGGTGGGACTGCCACACCATTGGGTATAAGGTCCCTAATTATCAAAGGTCAAGGCAATGGGAAACCCGTGAAGCAAGTTGACTTGAGTTTTGGGTTCTTAAAGTCCACTTTCTTTTCAAGTTCAACATTTAAAAGCTACGTCTTCCGGCCTGGTAGCCCATGGGAAGAACGTCATATCAGTACTTTATGGCATTTGGAGTAATTGGATTTGCAATAATTAATAAGTAACCTATATGCACCAGCATCATTTTAATAAGTATGTGCTGCACAAAAGTTAATGTGAACAATGTGAAAATGTGTAAAATGTGAACAATGTCTTTGCAAAGAACTTAACCTAGACTACAACTAAAAGTCTTAACAAATCAAGTTTCATACTCTGAACTGTTGGTTTCTTGAGTGTAAGCAGTTATTGAGTAATAAGTAAATTCTAAAAATAATAGATTTATTTCGTTTCAGCTCATTACATCAAACCATGCCGAAGGAATGATCCTAAACTGAACGAGTGTGCGCTCAAGCATGGCAGAGAAGCGCTCCCTTTCATTGTTCAAGGTTAGTTTAGTCGTAATTTGTTAAGGAAAGACAAATTCAAAAAGATTTTCATAAAAATAATTCTATTATTTATAAAATATATGTTAGTTGAGAGGAGACTAGAGGAACCTCTCCTAATTTATTTTACATTTTAATATTAGGGAAGTGTGTCCTCTTCAGAAAAAAAGTTCTATGTTAAGTAGAATTGTTGAGTCGCTTTTGTGTATTTAAATGAATGTTCCAGTCTAATTTTAGAAAGAAATAACGGTTACTTATAAGTTCTTCAAAATATACTGTAATATTTTAAACAAATATTTATTGTAAAATCTGTGAGTTATCCACTTTAGACTAAGTGGTATTAAAGTGGGTAATATTCTATTCAGTAAAGAGTAGAATAACCCTTAGTTTAATTTGTGATTTGAAAGCCCTATCATCAATATATTGACTTTTGTCTCTACATTTTGAACAATCGTCACGAACGCTGTAGCTATACAAATTGTTATTTTCTTGTACTCGCAGGCGACGCAAAGTACGGCATCCCCAAGCTCGATCCTCTGGTCATAGACAAGATTGTGGTGGGGGACGGCAAGAGAGGTCCCGGAGGACTGGGACTGACGTTCACCTGCGAGAAGTGCAAGTTCCTGGGGCTCAAGGATGTTCAGGCTCGGGCTGTAAGGTAGGAGTGTAGACTGTAGGACTGTTGTCTGTTGTACATAGTGGAGTAAATTAATTAAGGAATGTAGTCTTGATTAGTATATCATTTGGTGTTGTAGTACCGAGATTGCAATGTGTCAAAGAGATCCCAACAATGTTTTATCGTATGATTATTAGTTGGATTATACAAACTGATTGTTTGGCGCTTTTTGAATCAAACGTGTAATCTCTTAAAGCAAAGTTAAAGTCGCTGGACCTAGGCTATCAAAATCCCCACGTTATTAAAATGCAATTTTGATTGTTTTGGAAAGTCTTGAAAGGTGTACCAAGTGAAATGTTAGGAAAAGGGGAGCAGATGGAATAAAAAGCACCAATGAACTATGGAAAAATAATAGTCTTCCAAGTACGTTGTTGTACCCTAGGGAGAAATGAGAACAAACTTTCCTCATTACTATATGATGAACGCCTATTTTGTTTCCATTACAAGGTGCGTTTTTATATATACCGGATATTACGCTAGACTGTAACACACTCCTCAAGTATAATGTTCTTTTCAATATTAATTTGTAAAGCTTTAAAGAGGTTGCGCAAGGTCAGAACAACATGATTCACATCGCCACAGCCCATAGGCAGCTAAGGGCGTGGTCGAGTCATTAATCTAACATACATCACAAGCAGAGGCTGACTTGTTCATAAACCTCCTGGGACTACCCAGTCACAACGTAAGTCCTTTATCAGTAAACTTTATCGAAGGGAAGTCTGTGTACTGAAATAATCAAACGGTTTCCCCACGCTTAAACAATGGGTAATTGAAGAGGTTAGTTTCCTCATTTTTAACTTGCACTTCCTTTATTTGTTTTGTCTTGAACGTACAACTTGCACTTATAGCACTAGGTTCGAGTACTTCCTACAGAAAATAAGTTTACTATTAATTATTAGTCACATAATGCTTACAATTAAACCATCATGCAAGTCTTTCTACACTAGTATTGTATGCTAGGCACGTGCAGTGTACATGCAGCTAAATTGGAAGATTTATCTATTGTATTTTGTGTTGTGAAAATTGTGATTTTAGTTAATAACTTCCAGCCAGCTCTAAAATCCCATCTTGCTACTGTAAACATCGTTAAAGTTTCTTTTCTGACTTAATATGGTATTTTCTGTATGAGATTTAGTCGCGAGTCACACATTATCCCAGGACCCTCCATCAATATTAGTTTCATACCAAAACCGCCCCTCCAAAAGTCCACCACCCTTCTTCATTGCCCAGTAATCCTTTTTTCCGCAAGAAAGTATCTGAGTACCTCAGTGAGAATGCTGATTTTTTAACCAAAACATTAATTTCGTAACAGGTTTGACCCCAAGAAGCAGCACCTCGAGTTGGAGGGGGGAGTGCCCAGGTTGGATATCAAGGGCAAGTACACGGCTAAGGGCAAGGTGCTGGTACTGCCAATCGAGGGAGCAGGGGATGCAGATCTGACACTGCGTAAGTTGGAAAATACTTTAGTATTATCATTAAGAAATAACATATCATTTCTCCATTTAGCCAGTAAAATTTGTCAGTGTTTTCAATCTTAGATATAATTATCCTGTGTCGTTTCGCAATAAAACATATGTTTCACATAAAAATGTTGCATTTTAAAAGTATGTATTTTGGTTTTCTAATTTATCTTGCACTAGCTGGTACCGGTGACTTCGTTCACGCGGTCTCTCATGACTCCCGTTGATTCATTTTTTCCCTTTGCCAAGGGAACAAAATAAAATTATTACTGCCTAAAGCCAACATTAATAATTTCAAAGTATAATAGGGTGGAGCCCTAAGGTTTAGGATTTCGATTCACAGCTAGAAACCTTTTCTAGAATCAACCTTGATTGCCATGCACAGCTGTACCACGGTCGAATGTATTGTATAAGAAAGCATAAAATACAAACAAAGAAACATTCGTTTTCATATATGTTTCGATATTTACGAAATTGTCTTTTTGTTTGGCTAACAATCATCATTTAAATATTTACATATTATAAATGTGAAAGTATGGATGTTTGTGCGTAACACTGACGTTCCATCACGTGAAAACTGCTGGACCGATTGAGCTGAAATTTTGCAGAGAGGTACTTGATAGTCCTGAGTAACATATAGGCATATTAAAGTTGTGAAAATCCTATAGGGCCATACCCCACGGGGGTTCATAGTTCCCATGTATTCCTTATGGACATTCATTTTTGTTAGAGCTGATGAAAATACTACAGCTGATCTTGATTCGTAGTAGTTCCACAGGCTAACCACAGACTGCAGCACACAAAACTATCATAGTTTTTATAAATAATTTACGGAGCGAAGCCTGCGGGTAACAGCTAGTTGTACATAAACTGAAGATGACTTAACTTTAAAATATCTGATTACAAGATAACCATAGAGACATGATGTTTTGTTTATGAATAAGAGTAAAATAGTGGCCAGTATGTAGTTTACACCTTTCTTAGAGATTTACACTGTATTCCAGTCATTGAATGCTCAAAAAGGGGGTGTAAGAGGACATGGAGGGAGGGAGTTTTTTTTCTGTGCGGGAATGTGTTGGGGGTTGTTAGAAGATAAAATTACTGAAAGCCCCCCCCCCCCAGCCCAGCTGCTTCAGTGGGAAGAGGGGGGGGAAATACATGTTTTCCGTCTCTCCGTCTTTATGTGATTTTAAGTTAATGCAATATACATTAGGAACCACTTGCGGTACGGATTTGAAACTTGGCATGTGTATTATACTAGTTTAGGGCATTTTAGGCATTACATTTGGCGTTTATATCTTTAACAGTTTCCAAATGGCGGCCATTTGAATTATTTAAAGCTTAATATCTTGAAAACTGTAATTATTGGGTCTGCACATTTAAAATATGTAAAATTGTAATCTAAAAAGGATTTTATGAAGATTATAATGATCACTGAGAAATTACAACGTGTATGAGTAAAACCGTGGTTACTATGGTAATTTCAATAGAATGAAGATCTTTTATAGTTATTGTTAAATATCTTGGAAACTAAGCCATATATCCAACATGAATTGAACCATTTTTGTAGAAGATTTGATTCTCTTTATTTTGTACATGAACAGTTTTTTCCGTACGATGCACGGTTTTCAGTTCAGAAGTAAAAAACTAAAAATAGGGTATTACCCCCTGCCCCTCACTGAAGCAGTTAGGTGGGGGGCGGGACTTTTATTATTTTTATATTCTAACTACATTCCCACACAGAAAAAACTCCCCCCTCCATGTCCTCTACACCCCCTTATTGACTGGACTGCTGGAGTTTTCACCCTCCACAATAATTTAAAACTCGTTATAAAAGCTCTGTTTAAAATAATAACAACTCGATTATGTCTACTGTCTATTATCGTACTACCTAATCTTAAACTGAGGAACTTGATACTTATCACTAATTAGGCGATTGCCTGAATATTTCATAACCAAATTTCATCTGCTGTGTCAATGTTGTTTTTCTTGTTATACAATTATTATATTTACAAACGAAGTTACAGAAGGTTAAGTTGAATGAAGGTGTTTTTCAAAATCAGTTAATCAGTTAATTGTTTTCTGGAAAGCAAATAAACATGCGATGATGATCTGTTTTAAGTCCTCCGCTTTAAATTATGCAAAAAGGATTAAGCGTTTTATTTTATTTGTTTAATTTGTAATACGCAAAAGATGTCCAGTAATACATAGTTATATTAGACCTTTAACTATAGTACCTTTAAAACAGATATATTTTCCACCCTTGAATCTGATTATTTGAACTTTTGTTAGTTTTTTTATTGAGTATCTTGATATTTTTTAGAAATATTTTAGATGATTTTATATGATTTTTATTAGTTGTGGGTTAATTTTAGTTTATCCTCCGTTTTAACACGGTAACACCTTGTTTTGAATTATCTTTTCAACAGGAAACCTGAGCATCGTGTACAAGACCGATTTTGACCTGAAGAAGGGCAAGGATGGCAAGGACCATATTAAGCTCAAGAACCCCAAAATTGACTTCAAAGCCAACGGCTTCCACATCAAACTGACAAACCTCTTCAAGGGAGACACTAACTTGGGTAAGTTTATGTTGTACTTAGTTTATATTCATGGATATTTATTTTAGTATTTTAAAAATGTTTCAGCATATCATCATTTCGATATAAACATAGGAATTATGAATATATAGATAGATGATTTTATTCTTAATTTTGTTACAAAAAGTGTACTGATCTTCGTTATTTCGGAGAAATCTAGAGAGAAAAATAAATTAAATTGTAATATATATGTTACGTAATTTCCCGTAACATTAATTTACAAAACAGTTTCTGCCGCAATATTTGATTCCCTATTAAAGTCAAGGATTGTAAATTCTGGCCTGAAAATATTGAAACTAGCAATCCTAGTATATTTTTAAGTTTAGCTTTTCAAAATGATAAACCATTTTAGAAAATATAAACAAAGGCATGATCCTTCCTGATTTGAAAAAGGGAAAATTAGAGACTTTTATAACATCAATATTTAATGTGTTAGAAAGAGTCGTAGATAGCGTTCTTTCAGTTATCAAGAGTATAAAACTTAAGGTACCCTTTACTATTAGACTAAAAATACCAAAGTAGGTAATAGCTCTTCACGGTATTTACCCCCTAGGACTAATACCATTCAACATTGACAACCCCGTTCCAATAGGACACTAACCAAACCAACCCTATTCAAAGTCGTACACGTATGTCAATGAGGTCCTGGATGTTCTCATACGTTCTGTGCTCCAGGCAACAACATGAACAAATTCCTGAACGAGAACTGGCGCGATGTCCTGGCGGAGTTCGGACCCGCGGTGGCGGAGGCTGTCTCCAAAATAGTCACCCTCATCGTCAACAACATCGCCGAGAAGGTCGCCTACGACGACATCCTCATCAAGTAGACACAAATCTCCAAATCTCCTGAGCACTCAAAATTCGTTCCAAAAATGCTATTTGCATTTGAGATCACCTTTTCAAGTCAAGGCGATAGATTTCCAGAAAATCGATAAGACTTTTCAAGCCCTGCGCACTCTTAGGGCATTTGAAGTCTGTATAATACCACCTTTCAAAGAAAATACGAGACAATTAATTTTTCCAGACACATCAAACACATAAATAAATCCAACAATACCATTTGTAGATGAGCCTAAAAGAGACTTTCTTTTTCTTAAGAAAAGACGAGTCTCTTTTAAATCCCATCCTTTAATTTAAGAATAGTAGGTATATTAAAGGCTTCTTCTATACATTTTTTACTGTAGTGCCCTTAGGACCAATAGCAGGAAAGCCAGATTTAAGAAATACTCAAAAGCGAATTGTTCGAATTGGCTATTTGCAATATCGATCTACTTACTTCAGGATTGAACTCTTCCTTTGAAATAATGTGTATACTATAAAAGTTTAAAACATGTTTATAAAAGTACCTATAATTATTTTGTCTTTCTTCTTTTTAAATTTGTTCTTCTGTCTTACATAGTCCAGTTGGAATGTGGGAACGTTTTTGTGTAATCCTTTCACTTCCCAAAATTTTATTCGAGGTTTTAATTTAAAAAAAGCTTGTATTTATTCAAATAAATGTGATAGGAAATTGATAAGTACAATTTGTATTATAGAAAGATTCATGTTATATAACATAAATTCTCGTTTTAGCGATTCAATGTTCGTAGCCCGTAGCTTGTAAGATTTAAATTTAAGTCATTTTTAAGGTTTTCATTTGTTAATGTTACGTAATAAATTATTTTCATCCATGCAAACCTTTGATTTCTTTCTCATTGCCATTTTTAAGGTCGGGGGGGATATCATTGGTTAAAATATAGTTTACACTAATAAATCAAAACTAACAAGTTTGAAAGTTATCAAGGTTTCTTCGTCGATTCGTCAATTATACCTTTAAATGTCTAGGGCAATACTATGGGAATCCCAATTATAGGGCAATTCAAGGGAAATGCAATTTAGGGTAGTTGTGATTTAAATGAATAAAAACTATGTCTTTAAATTGTATTTAGTATATAAATTGATATTTTAAACTAAACCAAAGAGATTATAATTTTGTAAAGCAACCCTGTGAATCAAAAACTCCTCAAACTAGACAGGCTTTTAAATCAACCGATGTAGTGTAGTGCAATATTTTCCTTTGGTCTCAACTATACTAATTGTGTACAATAATTAAAGCTAGTAAAGTATGTTTATACATAAATCTCAATATTAACAGACCTAAAACTCCTGTTATGAATTTAACACCAACAAATAAAATATAAAACAGTACAGAAAATCCTAAACAAGAAATTAGCTATGCATCTAAACCAAATTCCAAGAAAAACCAGTAGATAACCATCTAAAATGACAGCCTTTTGCAGAAAACTTGATCAAACATCATAAGTATATTCAGTATTGTATGCCCTAAAACGAATCAGATACATTACAGCTCAAAAAGCTACAATATTTTTCATACCATGGCCTGTTTGCTTTTCTCCTCATATTTGGATTAGCTGCCTTGGGCGCAGTTAGGGGCAAATACCAAAAATATCAGTTCTTCAAAAGAAAAAATAAGATTGATAAAAAGTCTCCCACCACAAGAGACTTGCAGACTAATTTTCGCAGAAAATTTTATCTAAACCTTTCCCTCCTTATACATTTAATTTCATTAATTTACGGTTTACACCAATAATGCATACAAGTATAAGATTGCAGAAATACAGAATAGTAAATGTGAAAATGCTTAGACTAATGGTACAACTATGGTAAATATAACAAAAGTAACAAAAAATGGTCCATATACATAGTAACGTACAACAACAACTAATAAAAACAACGTAACAATGAAAGAGTTCAAGAACTTAACAAACTTACAAAATAATTTAGCATACAAATAACAAACAACACAATGGTATGAAAACTGATGTCTGAATATATAAGAAACAATGTAACAATAAAATATGTAACTTTCAATTAGATGGTTACATTTGTAACGATAACAAAAACAAAAATTCAACAAGTTACAAAAGAAGCAAAAAAAACAAGAACTAATAATAAATAACAAACAGGGTAATGGAACAATTTTACTTAAATAGGGTTCAAGACTGTGGTGACCACTATCATGGAAGAAGTCGTGGAGAGCATATGCCAGGTTTCCAAGCCTGTGAAGTCTTGGGACGGTGCTATGCAGTTCATACGAAGTGGAGCACACACGCCTGCTGAATAAATGTGAAGATCGAGTTCGGCACGGGATTCTGAAGTCCAACAGCATGAGCAGTCCAAGACAGTCTACCTCCCCAGTAAGAATTCCATGCAGGAATTTCAAATCGTGTAGCTGCCGTCTCCTCATCAGTGGGTCAAGCCCCACAATCCTCTCCATCTCGTCAAGTGGAACAGATTGGTAGTCATATCCCAACCTCACACTAACAACCCGCAAGAATCTGTCTTGAATCTTCTGAAGACATTGGATATATAGCTGGTAGGGTGAACACACAACACTCCCAAACTCTAGAACCGACCTCACAAGTGCAGTGTATACTATCTTCATCGTTTCCACTCTTATACACATCTTTGATGTTCTGATGAGCAGGCCTAAGGCACGAGCCGCCCTGCCAGTGACGGCATCTATGTGAAGCTCAGAGCTGAGGTCATGCGAGAGCGTGACTCCCAAATCACGGATTGATGATTCACGCCTCAGTGTGAGTCCATCGAGCTTATAGTCAAACATTATGACACCTGAAGAACGGTGAAAAGTGACAACAACACATTTCCCTGCATTAATCTTCATACCGTTCAGTGCACACCATTCGTCAATTCTGGCCAGGGAAGATTGGAGTCGGTAGCAGTCATCGATGGTGGAGACAGCGGAGAATATCTTAATACCATCGGCAAACATCAGGCACTTAACGTTGATACATTTGACAATGTCGATCAAAAAGAGAGTAAATAGGAAAGGCCCCAAATGAGAACCCTGTGGGACTCCAGAAGTTGCTACAAAAGGTCTTGAGAAAGCACTATAAAACTTGACGATAAGAGACCGGTATGCAAGGTAGGAACGAAACCAGTGGAGGAGACTGCCCAATATGCCATAAGCCTCCAACTTAGCAAGAAGATGCCTGTGGCTTACGGTATAAAATGCCTTTGAAAAATGTATGTAGACATTGTCGACCTGTATTCTCTCTTTAAACGACGAGTGAATGAAGTGTTCGTAAAGGACGAGGTTGGTAGTGATAGATCTTCCTCTTGTGAAGCCATGCTGTTCCAGATTCAAGACACTAACACAGTGAAAACGATGTAGTCAAGCACAAGAGACTCGAAGACTTTACCCAGGGCTGTTTGGATAACGATGGGTCTATTGTTGCTCTTCACATCACCAACATCAGAAGACTTAAGGATTGGCACTACATAACTAGTCTTCAGTCTGTCCGAAAAAAACACCAAGTTCTACAAGTCGATTGAAGAACACAGTAAGTTGAGGCGCAAGCAGTTTACTACAATGACTTAGAACCAGTGGAGGAATTCCGTCAGGCCCGGTACCTTTATTTGAATCAAGGGATGATAGCTTACGTTCAACATCAACTTCATTTAACACGCATTTAGGAAGATTCAAACAAGTATCAAATTCAAAGTGGGGGGCAGACACGTCACTTTGGGAATACACAGACGAGAAGTGGTCGGCGAAAAGATTGTTTATAATTGCAGGGGAAGACTCAAAGTGATCGTTGAGGTGATAGGTCTCAGTAGCACAGGAAGATTTGTTTAGGCTGTTAAAAAAACTCCAGAATCATTTCGTATTCATTGGTATTGTGTTATTAATGTGGGAGACGAATACAGCATAACACTGTGAGCTCAAATCTTTGCATACCGAGCGAAGGCGACAAAATTCTAGGTAGTCATTATGACTTGGTGGTGATTTAAACTTCTTGTGAGCAACCCTCTTCATAACCACCAGATGTCTGAGCTCGGCAGAGAACCTATTACCTATCAGATACCTATTAGAGAACCTAACCTGTTACACAGGTGAGTTTTAATTGAGTCGCCCCCTTCTTTTTCATACATTTTTTAAATAAAACCATTTATTTGCTGTGATCATACAAATGAAATGAGCATTGTCACATAATTACAATATATATTTAACAAAATTACTTCCAAAGTGTAACACATATTGATAAGATACTATTATACATATTATACCATTATACAGTCGATACATAACATTAAGATATCAACTCCGGACCACCATCGATCACTATTGACCAACTTATATTTTATTTTTACTTAGTTCATATTTTTGACCAACATATTGTACTATAGTTTTTTTTCTCAAATGCAAAGGTGGGGTTGTGACCCGTCATATAGAAGTAACTTTTTTACGGCGAATACAACGGGCAATCTGTTATTTGATCGTTCTCAAGATATTAGTCATATAAGCAAAAATAATTTTGGAGAGAATTTTAAGTGTCCCAACCCTAAAACATGCCCAAATTCTCATCATTACATCGAGTAATTACCATGAACTACTATCAGTTATTGTCGAGTGGCATTTGCTTCATTTAAAAAAAAATTGTCGACCGCCATCTTGGATCAGCCATTTTAGATCAACATAATGTTTTTAGAATTTAACAGTAGGTTTGTGACCCATTATTTCCACCTGTTTTTCCACGCTGAAATCAATGCTACAATCCGTTTTCAAATATCACCTTTCGTTCTCATTATATTGACACTTTTTTAAATATTATAAAACTGTTCGATATCATGAATACCCCCGTCGCAGCAAACCTGCGTACTCAGCGAATTTAAAATGCATAATATATGTCTTAATACCACATAAAGCCGCAAACCAAGTTTCATAAAAATATATATTCACATATAAGCGATTTTAATTACTCTCTATTAAATTTTAAATTATATTATATTAAATTATATTACATAATATAAGAATAACATTGGTAATGAGTACGTAGGTTTGCTGAAACAAGGAACAGAAACAATTGGTTTTTATGCAAATATAAATAAAATTTAACTAGGCGAAGCCACATACTCAGTTTCATCAATATTCAATCATAAATAAGTGCTATATAACATTATAGTTATTCTCCATAAGAATAACATGGGGGCTGAGAAAGCAGGTTTGCTGCAACAAGGAACAGAAAATGGGTTTTTATATAATTATCAAATATAACTCAACCAAGTGAAGCTACATACTAAGTTTTATTAATTTATGTTCATAATTAAGGGAGTCATTACATTTTACTTATTCTCCATAAGAATAACATGGGGGCTGAGTACGCAGGTTTGTTGCTACGGGAATAATCAACAAAAAATCAATTTTTTGTGCAAATATAAATATACCAGTACTACGTGAAGCCACATACCAAGTTTCATCAACATACATTCATAAATAATCGAGATATCAAATTTTTTTATTCTCCATAAGGATAACATTGGACAACATACTGTGTTTAGCACTTTGAATATCTCTGCAACGGTTGGGCGTAGAATCACAATTTAAACACCAAACTGATTGTTTTGTGAAACTGATCAGATTGGTAAAAGCAAATGTGAAGTTTACATTAAAATAAACTAAGGAAAAGCCAAAAACCTTTTTCCCATAAGATTAACATGGGAGATTTTATGAGTAGGTTTTTTGGATTTTCTACGCAACCGATTAACCTAGGCTAATAATTAAAAAATACTAAATTATTTGTTTTTTAAGCTCTATAACACGGTCAAAACCAAAATTAAGTTTTTTAAAAATTGAATGGTAAAAAATGCAAAAAACTGATTTTTGGACAATTTAAAACCCCCATAAACCCCCATTCCCATGGTTTGATTTTTCTGGTTTTCGAACTTAAAGTCATGAATGTCATTTTACACATTTGAGCCAAATTTCATCAAAATCGGACGTTTTAGCGAATTTCCCCTATAGGGAAGAAGCTATTACCGTAGGTCTCATGGTAAGATTTAAGCCCGAGACCATGACAAATTTATTTTAGGTCCCCAGATGACTAAAACACTATTCGTTCAAATTTATATATATGTATATATATATCTATATATATATATATATATATATATATATATGTATATATATATATATATATATATATATATATATATATGTGTGTGTGTCCGTGAATGCGATAACTTGAGTAAAAAACGTCCGATTTCGATGAAATTTGGCTCAAATGTGTAAAGTGACATTTATGACTTTAAGTTCGAAAACCAGAAAAATCGGGCCATGGTAAGGGGCCGTAATTTTAGGGGGCCATGGTAAGGGGGGTAAGGTTTATGGGGGTTTTAAATTTTCCAAAAATCGGTTTTATGCATTTTTTACCCTAAAATTTTTAAAGCACTTAATTTTGGTTTAGACCATGTTATAGAGCTGAAAAAAACAAATAATATGGTATTTTGAATTATTAAGCTAGGTTAAGTGGTTGCGGAGAAAATCCAAAAAAACCTGCTCATAAAATCTCCTATGTTAATCTTATGGGAAAAAGGTTTTTGGCTTTTCCTAAGTTAATTTTAATGTAAACTTCACATTTGCTTTTACCAATAACTCAGCTCCACAAAACAATCATTTTGGTGTTTAAATTGTGATTCTACGTTCAACCGTTGCAGAGATATTCAAAGTGCTAAACACAGTACGTTGTCCAATGTTATCCTTATGGAGAATAAATAAAATTTGATATCTCCATTATTAATGATTGTATATTGATGAAACATGGCATGTGGGGTCACGTAGAACTGGTATATTGATATTTGCACAAAAAATTGATTTTTTGTTGATTATCCCCGTAGCAGCGAACCTGCGTACTCAGCCTTCATGTTATTCTTATGGAGAATAAGTAAAATGTAATGACTCCCAATTATAAACATAAATTAATTAATAAAACTTGGTATGTGGCTTCACCTTGTTGAGTTATATTGATATTTGCATAAAACCCCATTTTTTAGTTCCTTGTTGCAGCAAACCTGCTTACTCATCACCAATGCTATTCTTATGGAGAATAATTAAACTTGTATATATCGCTTATATATGAATATATTTTTATGAAACTTGGTATGCGGCTTTATATGGTATTAAGACATATCTTATGCATTGGAAATTCGCTGAGTACGCAGGTTTGCTGCGACGGGGGTATTTTACTCAAGTTATCGTGTTAACGGACACACACATATATATATATATATATATATATACATAAATTTGAACGAATAGTGTTTTTGGCATCTGGGGACCTCAAAACAAAAAGTTATCATGGTCTCGGGCTTAGTCTCACCATGAGACCTACGGTAATAGCTTCTTCCCTATAGGGGAAATTCGCTAAAACGAAAGGTATTATTTGAAAACAAACTGCGGCATCAATTTCAGTGTGTAAAAACAGTTGACAATGATGGGTCACAACCCTACCTTTACATTTAAAAAAATCTCATTCCAAAATGGCGGATCAAAGATATCGGCCGAAATTTTAATATATTCAAAACCAAGCAAATGCCACACGACAATTATTTATAGTAGTTTATGGTCAATATTCGATGTAATGATGGTTGAGACATTACAAATTTTCAAAAAAATTATTTATTTTTATCCCCAATATGTTGAGAATTAATAATGATTTTTTTTAAGGATTGTGGCATTGTGTTCACGTAAACAAGCAAACAAGTACTTGTATATGATAGGTCACAACCCCACCTTTAAATTTAAAAATATATGTTAATACAATATGGCGGATCCAAGATGGCGGCCAAAAATATGAACTAAGTAAAAATGACGCATACGTTGGCCAACAATGATCGGCAATGGTCAGGAGTCGATATTTTAAAAAAGGTATAAAAAAGTGGGGGGAGGGCTCATTTAAAACTCACCATGTATATACTTTGCTTACTTACTTAATTCCTCTTGGACCACGTTGACCCTGACTTGGAGCATGTGGCGGGACATCTCTCTTCAATGAGATTTCTAGAGACTTAAAACTAGGTTGGCGGGCTATAATAGCATTTGTCCACTAAATACTCCTTGAGTTTGAATTTAAGTTTATTTATGCTAGTAATCCTCTTCAGGTCTTCAGGCAAGGTGTCGTAAAACTTTAGTCCCATATAATCAGGCTTGGTTTCAGTGAGAGACAGTCTATGTGAAGCTGCTAATCTATTTCTATTTTGAGTGTTGTAATTATGTGTTGGGGCTTGGAACAAGTTTTGACTTTTGACGTAGAAAATGGTTTCGAAAACATAAAATGACGGTACAGTTACTAATACAGTTAGTAACATCAACATTAGTTCCAAATATGTCCAAATTTAAGGGGTAAACAAACCTAAATCTTCCGCAACGCAGGCTTTAAAAACAACAAAAAAACCGACATGCTACTCCAGAGCGATTAAATTTGTTGCCAAATACATTAAAATAAACAGTACAAACCAGTAATAAATACCAGTACAAACAAACAAGAACAAGGACTATCTTCTAAATAGGCCATTTTACGATATAACGGAATTGTATGAAGAGTATGTTTTATTCATATATATATATATATATAAGTAGGTTATGCCCTTATATATATGACTAACTCTCCCCTTCAACAGGAAGGAAGAACATTGACGAATCCCTAGTCTTAAAGTTTGCTAAGAAGAAGAGGATAAGTGAAAGTAAGTAAGTGTCCCAAGTGCACCTAGCTTATGTAGTATCAATCCTTTCCTTGAGACTCGACCAGAGATGAGACTCAAAACAAAGCCAATAATATGATGTTGCAATGTCAACGTAGACATTGACAATAATCCTTAGTAAAATATGTACAGTAACAAATCATAAAAATGCGACTATGTTTAGGTAACAACATAATTCCCAAACCCCTAAATATGTGAGAAGTTTAAATACAATTTGATGACTTCTAAATTATTGTTACTGGTTTTAAATATTAGTAAACTTGTTTAAATGTGTTAATTGATTAATTTAGTGGTTCATCCTTGTCTAACTATAACTATTATTGATATTTTCATACCGTGAGCGGTAAACTATTTTCGGATAGTAAGATGTAATAAGATAATAATAAGGTGTTTCGGTAATTCTAGGGTAAAACCTTATTTAAATGGTGTCAACACTGCATTTGTATTTAAAATTTTGTTTATGTTTTAGAGCATGATTGTATATTCAGTAATTAAATAAGTATACACCAGTATTCTTTACATTTTGTAATACAATTTATTTATTAAGAGACTGGAAAATATCAGAGAACTAGGAACCTCAATCATTAAAAATATTCAATCTTGTCAATGATTATTGCTGCAAATAATTTGGCTTATGCTATAGCTGAGCAGTAATCTAGCATTTAAAGCATTGCATAGCATAATACATAAGCAGCATTTTCATAAAACAAAATTACACCCGAAATTGCGTTGAGCCTACAAAGTATTTAAATTATATGGCAATAATGGTTTTAATAATATCCTCTGAACTTTATGCGTTGTTTCATCAGATTTTCAAAAACTAGTAGATTAATTCGATTTAATCCTGATCCCTGTCTCCATTTTTTGTTTAAGCTTAAATAATAATTACATTTTGGAGATTGTTAAGGAAAAATACATAGTAAATAGATACGTTGTGTGACTCCTTCTCTAACATGTTTGCTTGAACATTCATCGTGTCTGTTTATTCTCAGAATTCTGGGTGTGGTGAGTCTAAATGTATTTTTTCCGCGACATACGACAGAGGTTTGTGAGACAAAAACGACAACAGTTGGTTTGACCTTCAATGGTATTTTTTGTCTAACCTTCAGTTGTATTAGTCACTTCTTTTCAAGATTAAATTAGGTTTTATTTTTCTTATGTCGATTCCTTACACCTGATTGTATCTTTAATACTTAAATAATATTTAATTTATGTTTGTACCTAACTCAGTTTGTACGTTTTATTCAATTAAAAAAAGGATTTCAAATCAATTCAGTATTTTTCTTTATAGTTCGGAGAAATTAGAATAAATAAATTGGATTCAATTATTGTTTTTCAATCAACTATGGTACAGTGTATGACAATTGTTGGGTTAATATAGAGAATAATTCTTATAAAACAAGACAACAAGAATGTTCTTATGAATGTGCTATTTTTGTTCAACAGTTATCTCAAAAAGTATGCAACAATATTACATAACTCTTACTTAAAGATGGATTTTGTTCTCCTTTACACAGTAAAAGGAAGAATTATTGTTTTACTAAATTAATTCAGAGTTTTATTTGTTTAACTGTTGTGTTGTTAATCCCAGAAGTAGAAATGTGTGTTTGCATGGTTATATTTGTCTATCTAACTGTGTATTTTGATGTTTGCAAAACTAAATACCACTCTAATAATTGTTTTACTATGAACAAATCGACGTATGCGTTAAACTTTACAATATCTGCCGATTTAAATTTTTCTTAAACTAACGGTTTTAAATTGTTATTTCCACCCCTTATAAAAGACCCTCAGAATGAAATGTTTTTAGAATTTATTAATACCCCCGTAGCAGCAAACCTGCATACTCAGCGAATTTCCAATGCATATATATGTACCTTAATACCACATCAAACCAAATACCAAGTTTCATCAATATACATTCATAAACGATTTATGACCTTTTAGCGAATTTCCCCTATAGGGAAGAAGCTATTACCGTAGGTCTCATGGTAAGACTTAAGCCCGAGACCATGACAACTTTTCATTTTGAGGTCCCCAGATGCCAAAAACACCATTCGTTCAAATTTTTATATATGTATATATATATATATATATATGTCCGTAAGCACGATAACTCTCGTAAAAAAGGTCCGATCTTAATGAAATTTGGTACAAATATGTAAAGTACCATTGATTTGAACGAGTTCGAAAACCAGATGAATCGCACCATCCGAAGGGGGGTTTTGGGGGGTTTTGTACCCCAAAAATGTGTTTTTTGGAGTTTTCACATGTAATTTTAATTTAAATCAAATTTTAATTTATACCATTAAATTCAGCTTAAAAAAACAAACAATTTGGTATTTTGATCATTGCTCTACGTCAATTGGTTACCGAGATATTGAAAGTGCTAAACACAGTACGTTGTCTAATGTTATTCTTATGGAGAAAAAGAAAAATTGTATATCTCGCTTATTTATGAATGTAAACTGGGAAAATTTGGTATATGGCTTTATTTGGTTGTGGTCTATTGATATTTGCACAAACATCAATTTTTTGCCCGATAGTTCCCGTAGCAGCAAACCTGCATACTCAGCCCCATGTTATTCTTATGGAGAATAATTAACGTGTTATCTCCTTTAATTATGAACATAAATTAATAGAACTTGGTATGTGGCTTTACCTAGTTGAGTTATAATGATATTTGTATAAAAGCCCATTTTTAGTGTTCCTTATTTCAGCAAACCTGCATACTCAGCCGCCATGTTATTCTTATGGAGAATAATTAAAATGTCATAAATCGTTTATTTATGAATGTATATTGATGAAACTTGGTATGTGGCTTTATGTGGTATTAAGATAAATTAATATGCACTGGAAATTCGATGAGTATGCAGGTTTGCTGCTACGGGGGTATTTAATTATTCTCCATAAGAATAACATGGCGGCTGAGTATGCAGGTTTACTGAAGGAAGGAACACAAAAAATGGGGTTTTATACAAATATCGATATAACTCAAGTAGGTAAAGCCACATACCAAATTTTATTAATTGATGTTAATAATTAAGGGAGATAACACATTACCTATTCTCCATAAGAATAACATGGGGGCTGAGTACGCAGGTTTGCTGCTTCGGGAACTATAGGCAAACAAATGTTTTTTAGTGCAAATATCAATAAACCACAATGATATGAAGCAATATACCAAGTTTCATCAGGATAAGTTGATAAATAAGCGAGATATACCATTTTTCTTATTCTCCATAAGAATAACATTGGACAACGTACTGTGTTTAGCACTTTCAATATCTCGGTAACCAATTGACGTAGAGCAATGATCAAAACACCAAATTGTTTGTTTTTTTTAAGCTGAATTTAATAGTGAAAACTAAAATTGGATTCACTAAAATATTATTTGTAAAAAACTCAAAAAACCCATTTTTGGGGTACAAAACCCCCCTAAAAAACCCCTTTGGGTAGAGCGATCTGGCTGGTTTTCGAACTTAAAGTCATAAATTATGCTTTACATGTTTGTACCGAATTTCATCAAAATCGGATTATTTCTACGAGAGTTATTGCACCCACGGACACACACACACACACACACACACACACACACACACACACACACACACACACACACACACACACACACACACACACACACACACACATATATACATATATATATATATATATATATACAGTTTTGAACGAATGGTGTTTTTGGCATCTGGGGACCTCAAAACGAAAAGTTATCATAGTCCCGGGCCTAGGTCTTACCATGCCGACTACGGTAATAGCTTCTTCCCTATAGGGTAAATTCGCTAAAAATACTTTTTGTAAAGTTGTTGTGGATTATAATGCTTAAGATTCTTATCAAATTATAACACTGGTTGATGTATATTCAAGGTCAAAAATCACGTTGCTAGAACAAATATTAAACAAAAATATTGTAAGTAAACAAATTTACACCTAAACTGATGTAATAGTAAATGATTTTTTGGGGACAACGTTTGCATTAGTTAACTTATTCATCTTACTTCAGGTTGCATTAGTTTAAATATGACTTTAAATGGTTTCAGCTTATTTCTACCGTAAATTCATATTTGTTGAAAGATGCATAGCGTACCGAACTAGCCGCTATGCTGTTCTCCCCCACGGGATCTCATATCACTATATATAGACGTAAAGTACACTTTAGTAAAAATTTAAAAGCTAAACAACGCAGTGCCAGTTTTTAGTTCAAAATATTTGTTATAACAGTATTTAGTTGAATGAATTAAGATAAAACAATATTTTGACGTAAAACCTAATTAAATATTTCTTCCCTTATAATAATATGAGAACTATAAGGGCTAGATAAGCGGAGCTCTGAAGACTGAGGAAAAAATCACTTACTGTCAAGGCAACAATAAGGAAATCTTCTTAATTTGACACCTCAATTGTAAAAATTGATAAAGAATAAATATTTAGCTTACCGCAAAAAAAATCCGCAGGGAATTAAAATGTAGGATTATAGTAAAATGCATAGTAATTTTAAAACTATCATGGATTATTAAATAAACAGCCTATAGCAAATAGATATATTAAATTATTAAAGGTGTAGCTTATAAGTTATATGTTATAGGTTACGAAGTATGTGTATGTGCATGTTAATTTAGGACTGCAAGCTGTGAATCTACGCTTGTGTTCTGAAAATGTTACAACGCCCGTTTGTCTTAAACGGCAACCTCGGACTGACGGCGTATTGAGATTGCGTGTTCAAAGTTGAACGGCGAATATTTTCCTGAAAAATAAAGTTACATAAACATTGTCTTCAAACGAAAATGTGTATGACTTTCAAAAAGTAAAATACCCTTCCTATTCTAGTTTATATAAACTATGTAAGTGAATGTGTTAGGCTAGATTACTCATTTTTGGCGAGTAGAATGATGGGAGGATGGCCATAAAAGGCTATCCACAACGCATCTATTGTAAGACCTTGCCTCATATAAGATTTTAATCTTATCCAAATAATAGTATCCCTAGACATTTGAGAACAAAGTTTTAGAGAAACTATATGCTTTTGATAGTAATAAAAAATCGTGCCCATTACAAAATGGGAACTGTAAAATGTAAGATTTTTACATTGATAATGTTCTTCTAGCGTTTTATTTGTTTACATTTTATCAATTATTTTGCACTCCAAAATAAAATATTATGTATCCAGACTATAAATTTCGAACGGTATATAACATCCCCTTTGGACTCAAGGGAAAATTAAATTTAACGCTTATAGGTATCACCATGTCATTAGCAACATTAGCATTTAAATTTCATTGTAAAATGTAGTTCGTACTTCTATCAAATATAATTTAGCTTTCGTCTAATTTAATTTTGCTGAAAATTGTTTTTGCTGTGGACCAAAGAAAATTAATTAGCTACAAGAAAACTATTTTGATGGCATAAACACTTGCATAAGGTATCATAATGTCTTAAGTGTGTAAGGTGATATGTAAGATGTGTAAGTCACAATATGTTTAAGTACAAGGTATGCATCAAACCCAAAAGTTTAAGAAATATTGGTTTTCAGGGATCAATTCTGGCATTTGTACTCTTTACATGATGAGCAAAATACAACAATGTAAAGCAGAAATCCAGTCATATGTGGACACGATAAACAAAACAGTCACTTTCCAGTTCCTATACCTTTATTATGGGGATAGTTTGTTCATAATTTTCGCTGACATGCAATTGTTTAGTAAAACTACTATTTTCCCCGAGTCACTTATTGCGGCTTTCATTCGAGCCATCTACAATTCTGTGATTTACCAAATGTCCACAACTTCTCTTTAAAACCTATTTTGCATAATTAATAATATAGAGTAGAACAAGCGCCAGTATAAGCATATTGTAGAATACTATTATTTGTTGTAGCACTCCTGTAACTTGTTAAAATTTAATTTGAGGGTTTAATAACAGCGGAATAAGTCTTAATTTTCTATGTATGATTGCAGCCCGTCCACTTCATTGTACAGTAGAAAACATAACGTAGCCAAATGTTGCCTCTGGTTTGTCCTGTGTATCTGCCAAAGAGCTTTGAATCTAGTCACTGTATTTGTATTTAATAAGACGTATATGGTTTATTTTGATCCTAGCATTTAAAATTACCATGGATGAACAAGTAAAGGGTTGATGGCAAGCTGAACTAAGGTGGCAAGTTGCTAACCAGCTGACATTGAATGGATATTTTAAAAATTAGATAGTTCTAATTACTAATAATAACGTTTTTGGCTGTTTCATTCTTACTTATGTTTTTTATTTATATCTAAACGTTTTGATGCCACTTTGGACATCTTCATCGGTAGGAAGTTTGGGAAGCCGTCTAGGTGTCACCCCGACAACCCGTCACCTCGGCATTTTGGCCACAGGCGACAACCTGTCACCTCGTAAAAATATACCGATGCCGTCAAGGTGTCACCCCGTCAAGTTGTCACCTCTTTTATAGAGGTGATTGTTTGTCGTATGCAGAGACGACAACCTGTCACCTCGCACGCTTGCGTCAAGGTGTCACCCCGACAACCCGTCACCTTCTCTACTCCCAGGTGACGATCTGTCGTCGCCGTTCACGACAAACCGTCACCTCGCACACTCGCGTCAAGGTGTCACCCCGACAACCTGCCACCCCGCTCCATCTGTTTCCGTCTTCTTATAACGCAAAAATAGGCTTTCTCCACTTGGCTTATCAGCGCTATCATGCTTAAAACAAATAATAAACTTTTAAAAATTATAAATTATTCATATTTAATCTTCTACCGTATTTAAAACTACATTAATTTAGAGGCACGGTCGTGTCTCGTCGCCAAGTCCACCAGCAGACGACGAGCGAACGACGACGCGACGTGAGTTAACACGAAGGAAAATGAGGCGATTTTTCGACCCACCAAAAAAGAAATTTAAAGCCCTAATTTGATCTAATTCCGTTTTAACACGTTAAAAAACACCAAAGTATACGATAGTTTTAGAATGGTATACTAATCGAGAAATAAACGTTTTAAGTAGCGAAAAAAATTACAAGTTTCGTAAATTTTGATCGAATCTTCCACCTCGATGTTCAGAAAGCCTAGCGACTTTATTTCTCATCAAACCTAAATGAAATTTCAAAGTCACTCATATTTTTTCTCATATAAGTGCCTTATGATACCATGAATAAAGTTTAAAATCGAAATATATTAAAAGTAATCACTTTAAAAATTTTTCATTTCAATTTTAGTTGACTTTTAAAACGTAAACAAAGAAGATGACACAAAGAGTAGGTAAAAGGCAAGTAAAAGGCTGAAAAAGCTGACACATCAGGATTCATATTTTCTCTATAACCCGTGCAAAGATCAAGTATGTTTTCAAATAAATTTATGATATGCTAGGAATTGCATCTTTGTGGCTACAAATACAATTTTAGATTGGCTTCATTCGACTTTTAAATTTAAAAATCCTATTACTTTAAATGAACAATTTTCGTAACTTTGTTTCAGAAATCTCAACTCCAAAAAATTATATCTTAAAGAATAGCGTGTAACGTCTTCATTATAGGTAGTCATTTCATAGTCCTTATAAGCCATCTTAATAAACCTTCATAATAGCGTCTTAATTTTTTAACATACCAACTAATAAAACCAAATAAGTAATAACTGTAATAAAGCATATATGTTGCAGTTTTACCTTATAATTTATTCTTTGGGGTTTCGTCTTAAAGGCAACAACAAGAAACTGGTTTATAACCTCAGTTTGAGCGTGTGCGTAGCCACGGGAAACTGCTAGTAGGCCTAATCGTATAACGGGTGGTCCAAAAATAGCGCTCACATTTTGTTTTGTGTCAGCACAGCTATTTCATTGGTTAGAGAGATGATTTTTGCGGTGAACGGTTCTTTAGATACTACCATTTTTTCATATCAGTGGTTTTAACTATTCAACTTTTCTCATGAAGGCGGCATAGAAAATAAATAATATGTAAATTCTATGCGAAGTGTGATTTGCGGAATTGGTCAAATTCTCACGATAATCAATCACATCACTTTGAATCTAGCAATACATAATGACAAACTCAACAAAATTTCGTCAGTTCCCAACTAGTAACGGAAAAAATGCAATGATATAGACACAAATGAGTACGCGTGAGTACGCTTTGAAAACTGTCTTGCCTTATGCGTATAAACCAACTGCAGCTTACACATGAAACACATTTTCATTATGGTCACCCCCCAGTGAAACTTATTTTTAACTACTAAGGGGATTGTGTTCAAATTTTTCGATGATGTTTTGACGAAATTGCAAAATCATTTCTATAATGACTACTTCTGTGGTGTTGCGAAAGTTTTTTACCTACCTTAGAATTATTGTAAACATGACAAACAGCATTGAAGCGAGCTGAAAAATACGTTTAGTAGAATTCACGCATTATAAATTTTTTATGCCGCCTCTATTAAGAAAGTTGAAATAGTTTAAAACCACTGATAGAACCATTCACCGCAAAAATCATCAGCGGTTTTGTTGGACCATACCAAGTATAAAGTCTAAGAAGCTGTCTCTATTGCAGTGTTAAACGAATTGATTATGTGTGCAAATATGTAATTTTAGTTCAAAGGGAGGAGCCTATCGGGTTGGCGGTTTGCTGTGGTGTCAAGTTGTTGGTTGCATCGACGTCAAACCGCCACCTCTCACGCTCGCGTCAAGGTGTAACCCCGACAAAGTGTCACCTCCTCTCTTTGGAGGTGACGATTAGACGCCTCCGACCACGACAACCCGTCACCTCGCACGCTCGCGTCAAGGTGTCACCCCGACAACCTATCACCTCCTTCAAATGGTGACGGGTTGTCGGGGACGATGCGCGTCAACTCGTCACCTCAAAACCTGTTTTAAAAGGTGATGGTTTGTCGGGGTGACAGGTTGACGGGGTGACACCTAGACGCGGTCCCGAAGTTTATATAAACAAAACAAAAATTAAAAACAAACAATGAATCATATAATATCATATGGATGAATCATATGGATTCTCTAATTTTTCTTTTAAAATAATCTTCTTCTTTATGCAATAATTTTACGTTGTCAAACTCCATGCTGTGTCCGGTTTCATGTGTGTGTTCTGCTATCGCTGAGGTATTTATTCTGCCCTTTTTATCGTCTCTGATATGCTCACTTACTCTAACATTTACTGTTCTCCCAGTTTCTCCAATATATACCTTTTTGCAACTGCACGGTATTCTGTAGACACCTTTGTTTTTCAACACTGGTGTTTGATCTTTTATTTTGGGGAGTAAATCCCTTAATTTAGAACATACCGAAAATGTTGTCTTTATTTTATGATTTGCTAGAACTTTTGACACTTTGTAGTACCTTTAATGTAAGGCTGGATCGCACATTTGCAGTTCTCTTGGTTGGCTTCATTTTGTTTTTCCGGTTTTAGGTTATGTTGTCCTATAACGTCTTCTATCATTCCACTTTTGTGATCATTTGCAATTAATACTTGTTTTATTGGGTACTTTGGTATTATACGGATGCCACCCTTATACAGCGCGCTGCGGCAGTTATGTTAGGATGGGTTATCATAAAAAAGATTGTAGGACTTTCCTTGTTTCGTTACGAATCGAACGATACCTGATGAGTCATACTTCCGGCCGCCAAACCCCCTCCAAATAGGCCAAGGTCAGGTCGTTGACCGGAGCGCGCGCATCACCTGTCACCGCCTGTATCTGGGTCAGTGTCATGAGTGATTTATTGCCGTGCACTACGTTACATTTGTTTTCATGGTACTTATTCGTAACGAAACAAGGAAGGTCCTACAATCATTTTTATGATAACCCATTCTAACGTAACTGCCGCAGCGCGCTGTATAAGGGTGGCATCCGTATAATACCAAAGTACCTTTTATTGTGTTACTTTAGATAGTTCTGTTACTACTATTTTACATCGATACGAATGGTTTATTTGTTGGGTGTTAAAGTGATCTATTTACGTTAGTTACGTGTTGAAATACATTTTTTCGCCCGAAACAATCAAATCTCAACTCCCTTCCTGTTTTGTTTATGAAAAATAAAAACAGACAGATCGTTCAATTGAAAGGGATAATTTGGACGGGGGGATGTTTGTACACCGTTTGGGCGGGGGGATGTTTGTACACCATTTGGGTGGGGGGATGTTTGCACACCATTTGGGCGGGGGGATGTTTGTACACCATTTGGGTGGGGGGATGTTTGTACACCATTTGGGCGGGGGATGTTTGTACACCATTTCTTTTTACGTATAACCTTTTTGAAAATCGAGTATGGACTGTACTGTTTGTTAATTTAAGGATAAAAAACTCACAATATAGTATTTTAAACTATTGCTCTACCTCAAATTAGATATTTAAAGTGCTAAACACAGTATACGTTGTCCAATGTTAATCTTGGAAAATAGTATCTCGCTTGGTTATCAACATACAGGGTGAGTTAAAATTAATCTCCCCCTACTTTTTTCTACATTTCATAAGATAATGACTCCGGATCACCACCGATCACTAACTTACACATCATTGACTAACTTATAAATAATTTTGACTTAGTTCATATTCCGGCCGCCATATTGGATTAAAATTTGTTTTTCAAATATAAAGTTGGAGTTTTAACCAATCATATAGACAATTTTTTATGGTGACTCAAGATATTGTTTATTTGGAAAGATTAGTTTTAAGTGAGTTTTAAATGTCCCTAGTAAAACCTGCCCCGATTCTCGTCATTACAAAAGATAATGACCATGAATTACTACCGATCATTTTTGATTAGTATTTGCTTAGTTTTGAAACAACACAATTTTTTCCGCTATCTAGGATCCGCCATTATGGAATGAGATGATTTCTTTCAGATGTAAAGGTGGGGTTGTGACCCACCATTTTCAACTGTTTTTTCCAATTGTACAGGCCTGCACACACTGTAGCCGGTGTGAGCGGTGGCGGTTGCGGTGCGATTTTTAAATCTCCCCATCCACCATCATCGTCTCGGCTTGGCGATATTGCTGGGGCGTTCACACTGGAGCGGTACCACACCGCAGTGGTGGCAGCAGTTGCAGTCATTTCTCGGTCTCATTTATGAGTGTGTACTGTGCATTGGACAGGAGCGGTGAATTAGTTATATCGTCGAAATATGTATTCATCATTTGACGATGAAGACGTATTGCTATTGTTTGCTGTAGCTGAAGACCAAGATCGCAAAAGTATAAACAAGGTACATGACATCAACAAACGACGGTTAGAGCATGGTGAATGCCGTACATTAATGCCTGAACTGAGAAAATACGAGAAACGATTTTCAGAATGACAATGGCATGTTTTGACGAACTACTTGAGGTAATTAGTGATTTAACCCTAGCAGTGGGTCAATGGTGAATTGCTCGGTGGCTAGGTAAATTCGGCGATTTTGAAGACGACTTTTGAAAAATTTAGATAAACTCAAATTATAAAGTAAAAATAGGTACTCGTTTTGTTTGGAAAGAACAGAAGAATGGGGAAAAATGTTTGGAAGAGAAAGTTTTTAGTAAAAGTTTACAATATGAAATATTTAAACATTTTCAAAATGTAAATCTGAAAGTAAAGGTTCAGCATATTTATACAAAATGTTGTTATGGACAATTCATAATTTGCATTTTGTAGGAATCTCAATTCCTTGCGTAATCCCTAAAAGAATATTGAATCTTATATGAATTATCTAGAAATATATGAAAGATTTTTTTAATGCTGATGTTTACACCGATTGTTAGAATTGTATACAAATACTGTAAAAACGCTCCATTTACTGCCATGGTACAGTACTTAAATCACTGCGCGAATATCGCACCACTACCGCTCCGCTGTACCGCTCAGGTGGCACCCCTTTAAGTGGACTTCTACAATCAGGACACATGACAATGAAAGAAAAAAACATGGTTGGTAAATATAAATTAGGAGGATGGATGAAGTAAAAGCAGTATAGGAAACTTCCAACATTACATTTTGCGATGAAACGTTTTTAATTTTATAGAGATGTTGACAACAATACTAAGATAAGTCACCCTGCATGTAAGGAATAAATATGTTTTAAAATTAGATCAGTATAATAAAACAATCAACAGAATTATTGTTTTTATATTTAGTGAACAATTTACAAATTCAAACAGTTTTATTTGATTTTGTTGTAATTTGTATATGTAAGTTAGTTAGAGAATCAAAAGTAAAATATTGCGTTTATGTGGAGAAACGCCATAAATATCGTGGTAAATGTTTATAACAGTTTACTATAATGTGATTGTCTTGATGTTCAGGAAAAGGTCTTGATGTCTAAACATCTTAGCACCGATTTCCTGATCTGTCTGAATGTTAAAGAAAGTTAACCAAATTAAGAAAACAAATATGTGCAGACCAATGACTATGACTATTTATAATTATGGTACTATTAAATTTATACTGGAAAATGTTGTTCTCTTGTCTCAATTTAAGTTATTTTACTATCATCATAGAAACACCGAAACAAATACAACTTATTGAACAGATTACAGATCAAAAGAGATAAATGTTTGTTGAATCCCATAAAAACTCAAAATAAATTCCGTTTTCAAACTAGTTAGAAAATATAGAGAAAACCATGTGAGATTTGCTAATAGTAACAAAGTGCCTAGGGGAAGAGCTTTACTCGGGGTTGGTCAGCCAGTTTCTATAGATGACTTGGAGTAATGATTCACCACGTCCCCCTCATCATCACCATTGTTGCGGATTAGGAGACCCCATCATAGCTGCTAGTCACATCTTCCACAAGCGGGAATATTGCGTAGGTTACCGGAAAGATAGGATATAATAGTTTACTATAATTTGATTGTCTTGATGTTCAGAAAAAGGTATTGATGTCTAGACATTTAGCACAGATTTACCATGTCCCCCTACGAACGAGCAGATGTACTTGGGTCACTCCAGTTGTTGTTATAGTTCAATGTCCCTTGAATTCATTTTGGATATTACGTGGCAGTCTCTATGATTAAGTCGGTGGTTTTAGTCCAAAACCCACATGTTAGTGAGTAAACTACAATGATTAATGAGTTGATAGTGCACTGATTGACTATAGTCAGCTGTTATAATTCTTTTGTTTTAATTTTAAACTCCTTAAGCCCAATGTCAATTTGTTGTACCTTTCATATTGGTTTTTTTATTCTTCTTCTTAAAACATTATTGGTTATTTCCAACATTTTAATGAAATCCTTGGTGTAAGCAAGCAAGCATGTAACCAACCAACCAAACAAACCTTGCAAATATCGTGTAGGATAAGAACAAATAAGGATAAAAACCGTTTTAATTATAAACAATTCTATTAGTTTCTTTAAGTTTAACACGTTTCCAATAATAATTTGTCTAAAGATTATATGTAACGGATGGTTTAGGTGGTATATATTGTTGTAGTTTTTGCACTACATAGGGTCAAATTCTACATGCCATATGACAGAAATATTAAGAGACGGAAACATTGTTTTACTAAAACCCCCAACACCTAGACTGGAGATATGTGTAGGCCTATGTCGATAAAGTTTAATTTTGCGAATGGTTTTACTATCAATAATATAATTATATACATAATTTATTATATGCTATAACACTGTTATAAGGGCCTAGTAAAAGTATTTCTAAATAATGTGACTTGTACTTCTCCCATGATTGATTTAGAAATATGATATTATTTTTATGAACATAATTTAGTTAAGAGTTTACAAATTTCAATTGAAAATTATGAGAAATTCTTAATATTTGTTTTTATTGAACCACTAATTGCTTACAAGAAATATTTTAAAGTAATTAATAACTTTTTGTCTACTCTATTGGGCAGAATCCTTGATGCATTGAAGTGTACTGCCATACTTCCCTCGTAGAATTATTTAGGGAAACCCTATTAGCGAATTTCCCCTATAGGGAAGAAGCTATTACCGTAGGTCTCAGGTAAGACTTAAGCCTGAGACCATGATAACTTTTTGTTTTGAGGTCCCCAGATGCCAAAAACACTATTCGTTCAAATTTATATATATGTGTGTGTGTCCGTTAACACGATAACTTGAGTAAAAAACGTTCAATTTTGATGAAATTTGGCTCAAATGTGTAAAATGACATTCATGACTTTAAGTTCGAAAACCAGAAATATCAAACCATGGGAATGGGGGTTTATGGGGGTTTTAAATTTTCCAAAAATCAGTTTTTGCATTTTTTACCATTCAATTTTTAAAAAACTTAATTTTGGTTTTGACCGTGTTATAGAGCTTAAAAAAAAAATAATTTAGTATTTTGAATTATTAGCCTAGGTTAATTGGTTGAGGAGAAAATCCAAAAAACCTACTCATAAAATCTCCCATGTTAATCTTATGGGAAAAAGGTTTTTGGCTTTTCCTCAGTTTATTTTAATGTAAACTTCACATTTGCTTTTACCAATCTGATCAGTTTCACAAAAAAATCAGTTTGGTGTTTAAATTGTGATTCTACGCCCAACCGTTGCAGAGATATTCAAAGTGCTAAACACAGTACGTTGTCCAATGTTATCCTTATGGAGAATAAAAAAATTTGATATCTCGATTATTTATGAATGTATGTTAATGAAACTTGGTATGTGGCTTCAAGTAGTACTGGTATATTGATATTTGCACAAAAAATTGATTTTTTGTTGATTATTTCCGTAGCAGCAAACCTGCGTACTCAGCCCCCATGTTATTCTTATGGAGAATAAGTAAAATGTAATGACTCCCTTAATTATGAACATAAATTATTAAAACTTAGTATGTAGCTTCACTTGGTTGAGTTATATTGATAATTATATAAAAACCCATTTTTCTGTTCCTTGTTGCAGCAAACCTGCTTTCTCAGCCACCATGTTATTCTTATGGAGAATAACTAGAATGTTATATAGCGCTTATTTATGATTGAATATTGATGAAATTTAGTATGTGGCTTCGCCTAGTTAAATTCTATTTGTATTTGCATAAAATCAAATTGTTTCTGTTCCTTGTTTCAGCGTACTCATTACCAATGTTATTCTTATGGAGAATAATTAAAATCGCTTATATGTGAATATATTTTTATGAAACTTGGTTTGCGGCTTTAAGTGGTATTAAGACATATATTATGCATAGGAAATTCGCTGAGTACGCAGATTTGCTGCGACGGGGGTATTCCGTATTATTATATCCCTTTTATTTAGGATAGTGATTAATTTTAACTTTTGAAAATCTATATATAATAAGTTATATAAGTTAGTTCGAAAACACTATTACAGGAACAAAAATATACTGATTTATATAGGTTTAACATACGGGCGATCCAAAACGTTTTAAAGAAAGGTGAACACTGCGAATAGCGAGGTTTGTATACTCCCTTTTACCATCCTGCTAAACTGCAGTTACATATTAACTGCAACAATAGGTTTTAAAGTGTTATTCATCATCTATTATGATAACATTAGGACAATAAAATTAACATTTGAATCAAATAAATGTATTTATGACTGATACAAAACAATAAATAAAAAAGAAAAGAGTAAGCATCAATTATTAATTTTCTTTTGTTGTACAAAATGTATAATACTAAAGCTTAATCGTTTTCCCCTTAAATACTAAGTATGTACATCTTATAAGTAATTAAATAAATAACAATAACATGTTTTAAGACCTATTATATCAATTACCTAATACGTACATGAGTTCATAAATACATTAAACACAGCAACATAAACAAATTTAACATTTCTTCCAATAAAGCTTTCCCGGTAGAGCGGATGACAAATGCAAAAGTCCCTTGCCGCTTTTATAACCATGGTTTTTGGGTATTTCAGAACTTATTTAAATAATCTGGGTATTTTTTGGTAAAACATATCAAATACAAAGGATTATGTTAACACAAAAGTATGTATATGATTTATTTTTTTAATAATTCAATTCTTACTTGTTTGCACACGAAAACATAAATAATAAAATCAACGGTTTGCTATTCAAACCCTGAACTATTAATTCTGAAACATAAGACAATAACAATCCATAAATTGGAACATTTTAAATACCTTAACTAAAATAATTACCTAACATTTTCCTTTATTTCCTTTGTTTTATTCTGAAAAAAACCATTTATTCTTGTTAAGAATGATCATGCTCCTTTTTGCTCATAAACATGCTTTTACAGTTTTAAATAGTATGATTTCGGCAAGGCGATATTTCAATTACATCAAATGTTTAAATTTTGCACATAATTTAAACAAATAAATAAAAGCCAGACTGCAGTTTGTGCACGACCTTAAACCACCTTTATCTCTCTCGGGCAAAAACTTGTTGTGGTCCTGCAAGTCTTCAGAACCACTGTGTCACGGACTGTTCAAGTACTGCTTGTATCACAGCCTTAGCCTTCAACAGACTTTATCTTTCCAGGTCACTTTTCTCTTTCAATCCCCCCTCTCTCCAGACTTTCCAAGTCTCCCTCTACATCCCTCTTTATGCTACTCCAGGTAGAAACTTTCCGGGACCTGGGACAGCGCCTGGTTGGCCAGTTCTGTCAAAACCCCGCTGAAAACCTCTGCCAGCTTCTTCTTTATGATGGAGTAGATCTCGTTGGAGTTCTCGTTCAAAATTATATTCATGGCCTCACCTGTAAAATATATCATCACTATTATAATTCCTGTATGTGCTTCACAATTTTAGCATGACGACATTATGGAAAACATACTTGTCGATTATTGCACAATTGTATAACTATCCTCAATCAATTCCTTATTATAGCATTTTTAAAGACTTTTGACTTACATATGGATCAATCCCTCAATAATTCTACGAGGGAAGTACGGCAGTACACTTCAATGCATCAAGGATTCTGCCCAATAGAGTAAAAAATGTTATTAATTACTTTAAAATAATATTTCTTGTAAGCAATCAATGTCAACAAATCTACTAAATGAGAAAAGGGCGGGGTTTGAAAAACTAATGCTTTTTACACATATATTTATGTAGTTATTGTTTACAACATATTTATCTAGCCTCTGCTTTGTTTACAAGATTTTTATATAATAATCGCATAAAAGATGCTAGCAGGTACACACCTTGAACGCCTCTTTCAATCTGGATCTGTGACTAAAGATCTACAAATAATTATAGTTTTATGATAAAACATCAATACATTTTTGTGATCAAACATTCATGACGATGTCCTAAAACTAATGTAAAGTAATGGGGCTGTAGAGACTTATTGGTCATTTTGAATGTACTCGTACACTAAAATTCAATTAAGAATTTATATGTTTAGTTACGTAAAACTTAGTAAGAGACGTTAACAAAGGGTTCAGGAGGAAAACCAAGTTGTACAAGGTCCTTTGCCATATCTACCAGGAAAATATTAGAGGAAATCGCCCTTCAATGAGTTTAAATTATTAAATTCCTTTATTATTGTATGTCAAGGTCATACAAATTATACCTGTGGTATAACGGGTCGTTTACAGAATGTGTATGAAATACGACTATTTAAAATATGTTGGAAAATTTGGTTCAAAATTCAGAATAAATAAACAGCTAATGTACATCCAGGGGCACAATGTATTAATGCAAATTTATATCCCTTACTTTGTCAAAATAGGTAAATTTCTTATTCTTGCAGGTTTTTTTTTCATTTTAAAAGGTATATTTATTGCTTCTGCTGGTGCTGCTAAATGTACGTTAAACGTAATAGTTTCAGGTCGTGATTACTGGAGTTTTTGCAAATTGCCATTTAAAATACGATTATCTTCCAAAGTTATGTAACAATAGTTGAACCCATGAACTTGACTCAGCATTTTCTATATGAAGTCATTTGCTCATTAAGCCACTTATTTTCGCCGACAAATAAACAGTAAAATATAATCTGTTTAGGAACAACTTTGTTAACAGAATAATCACCTTCTTGGTATTTAAAACAAGTAATACTAATGAATATTTTTTCCATTTCTCGAATGATATTGCCTTTTCGACTTTAAATGACTCCATGTAGTAAATGCTGAGTAAAGTTCATGAGTTCAACTATTGTACAATGTTTATTAATAAAAGACTGAATTTAAATCAGATAACGTATTTAACTAGATTAATGAAAGATTTGTTGTTAAAACATTCCTCTTTTATGTATATCTCTTATTTATAATTCAAAGACGGAATTTACGCTCTCTAAAGTATTGCTAACAAAATCCCACATTAGAATTAAATTAATTGTCTTCTATTCCTAGAAGTGATGTAAGACATTAGTTAAATTCATTAGTTAAAAAATATAAAAGATTCTGCTTCTGTTTAGTTGCTAAATGTTAATTATTCTTGTATAAATAATATGTTTACACTATCTAAACGCGTGTTATTTCCATAATTTTCAAAGAAATAATCAGAGTTAAATTGTTAGAAAACAATGTTTAGTCGAGTCTGTTTTACCAATTTCGAATCAACTTAAAAATTTGTTTCAAGAGAATTTAAGGACTGGTTTACCACGTCCTCTAAAATGGAAATAACCTTCTCTGATGCCATAAACTGCTGGAAATAATGGTTTTGGTTCGTCGAACAAGATGTAAAAATGATATGAAACTGAGCAAATACACGGTTGATATGAAATCATGAACATATATTTCAAAAGATGTCAAACACATTCTACCTCCAAAACGCAGGGCCAGCATATTTCCTCTACGAATTAGTCCTTGCCATTACTCTCACCTAAGTGGTTGTCGCCGTCCAGCTGATCGGCGGGCCGGAAGTTGATCGTGATAGGCATCATGTCCACATCGAATCCATCGATCTCCAGGTACCTGACCCCATCACGTGACCGCTCCCTCAAGTACACCACCCAGGATGACGTCACTTCGGCTGGAACAAAGTATAGCAATCACTTAGTGACTTAGGTGTGAAACAGGATAAACGATTCTTGGAAAGTTATAATTTACTAGCTGAGCCAAAAATATGGTTGGAAATAAAGAGAACAAACTCAAGGCGATTTGAATACTACAGCATACAAAATAAACTACTAGCAGAGTGGGATCAATCCTTGTTCGAAACCCTTCTTCAAAATTATTGCCTCTAACTGCTGAGTTGTTACCCGTAAACTGTAGTTGGATAGTAAAGTGTGTTTTCCCTCTTTAGAACAGTCGTGGTATCACAGCGAACGAGTAGCTCAAACTTTGTTTATTGTATCTGCTACATGTTCTTGTTATAAACGGTTTTTACAAGCGTAATTGGCTGGTGGTATTAGTCATGATAGGTTTAAAAGTAATGTTGCTTATTTTACATTGGTTTTACATGCTAGCTTGACGTGATTTAAATTGTTTTTATTTGTTTGTACTTTGCAGCCAGATGAAATAAACTCGAATACAAGGGAATTCCACTATTATAATGCTTTATGTCTACCTCCATCTTTCGCACCTAACTTATTTTACTTATCAAAAGCTATGTTAATCCCGTTTTAGGTTTAAATGTAATAGATAATCTTATGTTGATGTCACTTAATGTAACTTAAAAGATGTGTTGGAATAAACTTAAAGTATTGAACCCCAATTTCAACAGAATTCCAAATTATTTGAAAGAATCATTGCATAGTTATCCCTCAACCAATGTTTTCAATTAAGTAATACACTAGCACGTCTTTCAAAACTATCCATGGATCATTCATCGTCATCATCATTTTTGCTGGATTAGGAAACCTCAGCATAGCTGCTAGGCACGTCTTCCACAAGCGGGAATATTGCGCAGGTTGCCGGATGGATAGGATATAGCAGAGAAGGAAAGGGTGGGATGGGACTGCAGCCAAATTGACCTTTCAGAGGGCCAACTCCCGTGCTCCTGTGACAGCTGGGATGAGGCTCTCAAACAGGGGACCCGCATTCTGCCCTCCAACTGGCCAACTCAACTGACAGGGTATCCATGTACAACAGCTAGGGACCATTCATTCTCAGACTGACCAAACCCGGAGTTTCTGTCCCCAGCCGCTGCAAATGGAGGGACCAATGGTGAAATATGGTCATAATGGACAGCCAAAAGACTTACCAAATGTAATGACAGCTTCATTTGCTGTACCCAATGCCAGCCTCAAAACTGGTATAGACCAGTTTTAAGATTGTCCTGGAACTTACCCATGGATAATTTCCAGTATGTGTCGAATATGGATCACGAAGTAATAAGCAGGGTTAGTTGTCAACATCAGGCATTTTCTTGTTTAATTTCGGTTAAGCAGTTTATGTTTCACCACACCCTACTTATACCACGCAAGTAATTTGAAAGACAGTTTTACTTTCCTTTATCCTACATATTTTATAAGGAAAAGCCTCCTTCCTGAAGAGAATACATCAAAATTATTAAGTCAAAAACTAAAATGCTGAATCGGATGCAGAATCCTGTCCGTTCTACCTTTCTGTCCCATTACAATCCCTTCCTTGTAGAGGCCTAAATAGAATACGTGCTAGACGAATGGAATGCCTAACATTTAGCATCTTCTAACTGCTGTACCGATACTTACTCATGTTCACAGAGAAGGAGCCGGCGCTGTGCAGAGGGAAGTTGACTATCAACCCCTCGCTGTTGTACTCTCCCGTAATGTGCAGATAAGGCGTCTTACCCGACACCTCCAGCTTGTTCACATCGTCTAGGTTAGTCCTGCAAAAAGTGATGAAATTTTATAAAAGCGTATTATGTACTAATAAAATACGTAACAATTGGTTTCCAAATGATGTACAAAAAAACCGTTAATTTCTGTTTAAAATTCTAGGTTCTTCAAACTGCAATAATGTAGGGGTCAAGAGAGTCAGACCTCTAAACTAACTAGTTATTGTATGAAACCCAAGGAAATAGGGATGCATTTCTAGACGTTAAAGTATGTTTCAAATGGGAAACTAAATTCTAAAACAAACAGCCCTATAGATTTTTAGTGAAATATCCATCCTTTCGCATCTATTTTACCCTCAACTACATGTTATACCACTACTAGCTTTACTTACTATTACTCAACTATAAATAATATATATTTCATTTTTATTTATTTATTCATGGCAAACGTCATTTTACAAAAATAAAATTTCTACATTACATGCAAATTGCATTTATTAACTTGAAAGTGAGAGTCTGCTCTGTGGCAATGCATGCAATGCTATAATTAATTATTTTCAGAGATCTATGAAAAATAACAAAATCAACAAATTGATCAAATAGATTAATAATTTTGTACATGCACAGAGTATACAGAGACAAAGTTGAAACAAGAGCAATATTTACTAACGTGACTCTAGCGATTTTGATGTCGGTGAAGCCCGAGATTAGGACGTGCTTCATGGTAATGTCGACGGTCAGGTTGTGGTCGTCGTGTCTGATCTCCAGGAACGGGACTTCCATCGGGTCCAGCGGGGGGACGCCCAGCATCATGCTACCTGCAGCAGTGACAAGGTGAAGGAAAGGGTGCAACAGAAGCTGGGCTTCGTGACCAGTCATTGTCACCGTCCATTCATTTCTTAAAGTTGTCAAAATCGTTTATTAAAGTGAAGTTAAATTGACTTGTTGATAACTTTGCACATTGTACATGGGATTAACATAAGTGAACAGCTATTTTTATTCACTTATTTAAGAGCTATTAATAAAAGTTGCATGACAATTCTCCTTGATTTTAGGTTTTGGGTAATTTAGTGATTTTGAAATTTAGATTTTACCCGCCATTTCTCCAATATGGCTACCAAATTTAATTTATTAAAAGTAAATACCCTGTTTGTGGGATATTTTCGGGTAGAGTAAGCAATTTAAGACCTGTTTACTCCTTTTTTCATAATCTGGGCCGTTTTCGAGGTATTTATGATTTAATTTGTGAACTTCCTTATGTAAAAAAATATTGGATGAACATTTTACAACACAGAGTTCTCATGAATGACGATCAAAACAACAATAAGAGATTTAACTAAACAATATTAAACATAAATGGATAACAGATAGGTTCATTTAACATTTAACATTTAAACATCTACAAAAAATGTTAAAATTTAAATTTGATATCTAACTTTTCAAAATAAAACGAGTTTGATCATTAACACTAGTAATTAATACTTTTAAGAGTTTAGTTTCCCCTCGTTTATAAGTCATGTAACCGTTGAAGCATAGCAAATTATAAATACAAACATAATATATTATTGTTTTGGTCACACGTTCATGAGATTTTTACTTGGGAAATTAGAAGAGTTTCCTCTTACTCAAGGGATAACCTGATATTATTTTTACTTAGTTGAGTTTACTAAATGTTCACAGACAAAAAATCTTTAGGTTATAATCTTTCAAATTTACCTTCATAATAATACAAGTGCTTACCCGATTTAAAATGCTTAATGGCTTTTTCAAGACCCTCCTTGACACATTCATTCAGTCTAGGGCTGGTCCTTGAGCATTTGTATAATGAAACCCCTGTGAACAAAGCAATGTTTAGGATATAATAGGTATGTTAGATAACAAAATAAAACACATTATTGGCTCTCAACAAACTAAAAACTCGTTTGACAAGGGATGGTATGGTACGAAATATTTTGCCGATTTTCGAGCCGGTTACTTAATATCATAATAGCAAGTGAACCATGCTCGCACGACACCCTGCCGTTTTCCATTCAGATAAGGCAGCAATTAAATGACTAATTTATATTTTATTCATACAAAACTATTTCTGAAATTTAGCAAAGTTAGATAAACAAATTAATAGCCTGAATTCAACATTGTTTTATTCATTTTCAACGTTAAAGATCTGTTAATTCTTTAAATACACTTCTGCATCAACAACTTTTTTAGTACCGGTATGCGATTTAGTTGAAATATTTCCTAATGGAAATATTTCCATTAATATTTTCCATTAATATATTTCCTAATCCATAAGTTAATCTTATGGACAAATAAGGGATTTAAAAACACCCCTATTGTATGAAATAAGTATAAATAGATACTTTTACAACAAAAGCTCTAAAATTGAGATTCATCAACAAGACAACAAATTGTGTTGGCAAAATTAACTACCAACATTAATAATTATCAGAAAAACATACAACTGCCCTTGGATTATATATTGTATTTTTTTACTGTTTTTGTCTAGGTTTTAAGAGTTTAATTTCTTAGTAGATAGATTAACAGAGTAAATAAACAAACAGTCACTTTGATACAAAAGCTGCTTGACAAGTATTACAACATAGGGGTTTGTTATACAATTAAATAATACTCCTGCATTACTGCACAAAGCCACGTCATTTTGCGTTTCATAACCCTGTCCTTGAACCTGTTGTCGTCAATAACTTGTTAATGCTGCAGTTAGCAATTAACAGAGATAATTGGCAACCAACCTACAATGTGAGTGTCTTAAGCAGCATTTTCAGCAAGGTTATTTATAATTAGGTAGTTAGCCGGTATTACGGTACTTCAAGAAGTAATCGGATACAAATACCTTTACCGATTAATATTAGTTAATATTAGTGAATTTCCTATGGAAAGTGAACGATTAGCATGACCCGCACGGTGAAAATTAAGCCCGGGACCACCATAGACGTTCCTAACGTGACCCCCTGAACACGTTTTGGGGGGTTGTTAAAAATTATATATATGTGTATGCACTCTAGCGGTCGCATTTTTCGCCCGATTTACTTCAGATTTGGTGGGGACGTTCCTTTCTATAATCAGTTGGACAAGTTCATTGGGCAAAACAATCGGAAAACTCTAAACCCCTTTTTGGGGGATTATTCTTTCAAATTTCGGGTTTTTGGGCTCAAAAAGGGTCAGACAAGCCCCGGACGTAAAAGTAATGCATGCATTAAGATGGGAATTAGTAAAGCGAATTTTTAAGCTATCTTTCGTCATTCTATCAAAAATATTTACCGAGTTATTAAGGAAAATGTATATTGGCTAAACACAGTACATTGTCTAATGGAGTTTTTACATTAGAAAGCATGTTATTAATTTTTTGGTGTATTTGTATCATCCCCAGCAACCTGGCACCTACTTTAAAGCCTGACTGGATCTTCTCCTAACCTTATAATGCGCAAAATTGTATTCCTAGCACTGCAGGTAAATTGCAGGTAAATTAAACCAGGAGCATCACGACAGCCAAAAAATCAATGTTTTCAGATTTAAATAAAATTGGAATAAATGTATGTTTTTACACTGGTTTTGAGTTTTAAAGTTTTGTATGTGAAAATTCACTTCCCTCACGTCAGCGTGCTGCGTGCGAACTAGTTTAGTAACATTAAAACTGGTTATATCAACGAATAACAGAATTAGAGATAAAAACACCTTAAGATTAGTATCCAGTTTATGCAAATTTAATACTTAAATAACCCGCAATCAAATCTAAATGAATTCCGAAAATAGAGTGGTCTAGATTTAAATGCAAACTTTTTAAATTTTTTGTATAAAACAAACTTTTGTATTGGAAATTTTAATAAACTCGGTTATTTGTCCTGTATATTAAACGTATAACGTAATAAAAAGGTTGAAGATAAAGTAGTATGGATAGTAAGGTTTAAAGTTGAAATTTTCTAAAAAGTTGAATGTTTTACTTACGTTTTAGAAGTATGCTGTTTAGAAGCATGAAATATCTTTTTAATAAACAATCTTCATCTGAATTTATAAATGCACTAAAGTAACAACCAATAACCTTTTATTAAGCAGTTTAATTTGGCATTAACTGTTTGATACTCTTTTACAAGGAGGGATAGCTTTTAAAGAATATAAAAGGATAATACTAGAGGATCGAGTCTTGTTAATTCTTGATAAAAAAAAATGGTCATTATATTTAACTAGAATGACAGTCCTATAAAACTAAAGTATAATTAAACGTTTGAAAAATTAAGTTTGAGTTATATAGCCTGAAAAATTGCACACAGACCTCTAAAAACAAGTACATAACGAAATATTGACGGCGTATTAGGAAAATAATTTCAAACAGTAATAAGAGCAATTGCTGAAAGACTAAGTGAAAAATGGGACAAACCCTACAGCTTGGTTGTCAACTGGATAAGGGTCAGGTCATTTTTAAGGGCAACAAGTATGTACTTGAGAAGAAGCAGAAAAATATGGCAGTCTGTCAGGAAATTTGAAGACAGAGCTGGAGTTCAAAACTTATTTTAAGTTGATTGTAATTTTGAAAATTTACTGTATCTAAAATTGTCAGTTAAAATATATTACATTGTACCTTAAAAAAATATTTGCCTACGTCTTTTAAAACATTGTACACCTCTTAAAACCAAGAACTACCCATAGCGAAAAACTTTGCCTACATTGATAAACATTTAAGTATCATTTAACAATATTCACCATCACGTTGTTAAAAGAATTGCTAAACTTCCTTACTTTCCATAAGAAAGCTCTCTAGCTACTTTGACAAATAAAATAATTTGTAATTCTTTAACATTACTTTCAAACTAAATTAATCATAGGCTATTTATTAATTCTATTATACTCTCCAAATAATAATAAACCATGATTAAAATGAGCAATTTCTTTGCCAACAGTGTTCCCGTTTTTAACACTCTCGAAAGCAGCTAAAATAGTGAAATTAGACAAATTATAATATTATATAGTTCATTATTCTATATTTACCTCACCATATGCAATTAAAAATTAAATATAATTTCAATCAACATGTAAACGAGCAATCCACCTACGACAAGCTGTTCGATCGAGTTATCTGACGTAATTGACTGGCATTAGACGAGACTCTATTTTCCTTAATGGTACCGCATTGTACTTAAATCTGCTATTATCCTTTATCAAGTAGTTATAAAAATTAATTCTTTTCAGTAGATAGCTTTATAATGTCTGGTTAAATTTAATATTATAGGTTTCTTGATTGCAAGTTATTAAATGCTACTTAGGTATTTATGTTTTCAAGTAATTATCCAATCATTTTATTTCCTGCAGTACCCTTTATAATTAAAAACGTATTTTCAGAAAAAGTTATTTCGTTTAAAAAAATACCCCCTTGTAAAATAACTAATCCTCACTTTATTTTATTTCCGAACATTTTATACAGTGAGTAAATGATTGAAACGTAACTCCCACGACTGTTAACACTCCACCAATTATTTAACAGTCATTTAAAAAGTATTATATTTTACAAAGACAAACTATTGGCTTAAAAATGCTGATGACCTGATCTCCTATAGTCATTGAAAAATAATTTTGAAACTGTTTCCGGACAGTCATTTAAATTTTCTAATTTTCAGAATCAAACTAACAAACAATGAACACAAGTTGAATATTTTATTGTAAAGAATACCATGTAAACTAATTTTTAATTAAGGACATTGAACTTATTATAATACAGGGTGTTTCCAAATGAATGTTGCTAACTTAGGGATATCGTTCATTATGTCAAAAGGAACATAAACCATCGTATAACCGGGGGTCTATTTCTTTTCATTTACCGTCTGTCTGTCTGTATGTGATTTTTACTAGAAAATCTATATTTTAAAAACGGCTTTATCAAATTCAACCAGATTTTGCTTAAATACTTTCCTTTGAAGGTTTTGCTTTTAGAAAAACGTAATAAAATCCTTCCGTTTAAAAATGGCGACCGTTGAAATTTTTTAATCTCAAATATCTAAAAAACTATCAATTTTACAAAATACTTTTAAGAATATAAAAAGTTCGGAAATTTAATTATAAATCTATACCCCCCCCCCCCCGAAACATCAGACATCGGGACAAAACACGCATGCTTTGGCTAAATTTTGCTATCATAACTAATCAAAATGCAAGAGAATCTTTGAAAATAAAATTGAACATTAGTATATCACGGGATAGGGGGAGATGGCTCATACTAGCAGTATTGGCCTAATAAACTAGATAAATAAGTAGTTAAAGCACTTTGTTTTTATATCACCTTAAACTAAATTCGGTTTTGATTATATTTTCACATTTGATTTAAGTTTACGTACCATGTTTTTTTTTTGTTTTTTGTTTTGTTTTTGAGTATATCCAGTGGCAATTTTTTAACGTGTTGATAGGGAACGGTCCAAACCCTGATCTTGTTAATACCTAAGGTCGATCTGTTCTTAGAAAGCATCAGTAACTTAGTGGCCCAATGACAAATAGCAGCTAGGTCCAGTTTCGAACCTTCTCAACATTTGGCGATTGTGATCAGGATCGATCTGGCGAACCTCGGATTACGAGGCGAACACGATAACTACTGCACTACCCAGCCTAGTTCAAAACAAAAGAGGTTAGCAAAAACCACTAGTTAAATTCTAAACCCTCACCAGTCGGGAAAGCTAGGGTTTCCTGTTGGAGGGGCGCCACTGCCAGAAGGATCATCACCAGTGTTTGCGCTGTAGCCGCCATATTTGCTTCTGTATCGTCTGATGTGTCTACTGCAAGATTCGCTATATACTCTTGAGAACTCTCACGCTCAAGACGGTTTGATAATCTGAAAAATATTTTTAAAAAATTGTTTCATTATAATTAAACATTCTAATCTTTCATTAAAACCACTTGAATAGTGTTAGTTCCTAAATTTTTTTCGTTTAGTTGTTACTATTATTTTATTGCCTAACCTAAATTAGAATACACTTCTAAAACCTATAAATTGGAGACATTAAACAAATTTTTAATTATTTAGGATATAAATAACAGTAACATAATTCAAACTATACATTGACTGCACAAATGTTCATAATTATGTTTTTTTTAATGATTTAAAATTTCCTGCTATTAATTAATTTACTACACTCTTATGGAAGTCTATCCATACTGTATGAGAATGTTTGAAAATGTTTTGACTTAATTCTCTTGCAGAATGTTTAGAAGTAAAAATACGTTCCACATCTTAGGATTTCAGAAACAGTACACCTTTTTGTTACTAAAAACTCAACAGGGACTTTGCAACAGTCTCTCAACTAAGGCAAACCGACATTGCTCCTAGACTCCTGGCGTAATGGCCATCTGAACAGAGAATGATGAAGGTCGAAAGAGAGAGAAAAAAGTTAATTTTCTCATGTTTTGCTCGTTAAGGAACACGGCTATATTGCACGCAATCGTATTACAATCTTATCAAAGTCATTGTTGGCTTAGCTTCTATAGAGGTTTAGGGTAGATTGTTTACTTTACTTAGCTATTAAAGTTTCTCACGAGCAATGACTTTACCACTACTAGATTTTACTAATTTATATTTTTCCCTTTCAAAAATCATGACAAGGTATTCAGGGACACAATTTCAGTTAGTAAACAAAGATAAACTTACAACCATTTCGTTTGTTTATATTTTACGTGCTTGAGTCTTCATGAAAATTTTGTTTTTAATTTGGAAATGTCGAGTAGGTTTTTTTAATGAGTAAAATTTATTTAGATTTAATTTACACATAAATATGTTGCGTTCCTCAAAAATGCTAAATAATGTGTGTGAATTATTTAATCTAAGACTGGTATGTGAATAATTTCTACAAACTTTAATATATCCTTTGATTTACAATAACAGTGAGCTTTTTATCTCTTGGTAAATCTACTTTTAAAAAAACATTTAAGTGATTCACGGTCAGTGGACGAGGTAGTATGTGGGTTCAATTATTCATTTTTCCATGTCTTAGACGTAATTCGTTTTAAATATCATAGTCATAAATAAATGATTATATCACAAAACCATAAATATAAAAAAATTCAGCTTTCTGATTGAAAATATTTTTACTAATTATTTACAACTTATACCTAATACTTTTCACCATTCACAGAAACACACTAGTAGATTGCTTTAGTTTTCATGAAATTATGAATTACATTGTCTTCTATACATAGTGACTTTACGACTTTAGGCGAATGATTGGCTCATAGCATAAGTTCCAGCAAGACACATGTGGTTAAGCTCGTTAGTACCAGTGTTTAATCTCACATTATGCAGGTATGAACCACTACTTAAAACACGATTTAGCGTCTACTTAGCTATCATCTCCTCGGCTTAATACCAGGCAGTTACAAACTTGACATCGAACGCCGTATTAGGCTGACCTTGGTTATAGAACCTCCTAACATCTCAGGATAGTTTGACCGCGACACAGAGATTCTGCCTCAAAAACTCGTTCTCCCTGACTGAAATTTAAGGTCGGGGCATAAAAGTTTACTGCTGTCATACCTTCTCGGTCACAGTGAAGGTTAGGGCTGAAGCTGCATTGTGTTTTATAAATAAAACTTTTATCTTGCCGAAGAATGAATCTTAAAAATGAACTAAAATAAGGTAGTACTTGTAGTGCATTTAAATTAAACTACCTCTATTATTAATTAGTTTTTATTTTACTTACGTCATCAATCCAAGTTTGTTGGTGATGAACGCGTTTCGGCGCTAGGCCATCATCAGCATCCATACGCTGTACACTAGATTATTCATGAGATCTGCGTTGCGTAGGTCTAGTAGCAAACTGCGTCATGTTGTTAAAAAAACGAATATTTACACACATTAAGAACATACACACGACTAACAACAATACTATTATAAAACTTCGTGCGCACGGGTAAGGGAGCCGGCTCAGTTCGTATTACATCATCTGAGTTCAACTGAGTTGAATCAACTCAAATCAACTGAGTTCCGAACCGGTTCCCTTACCCGTGCGCACGAGGTTTTATAATAGTATTTTTGTTAGTCGTGTGTATGTTCTTAATGTGTGTAAATATTCGTTTTTTTAATGACATGACGCAGTTTGTTACTAGACCTACGCAACGCAGATCTCATAAACAATCTAGTCCAGTGTATGGATGCTAGTACAGTGTATGTACAGTGTATGGATGCTGATGATGGCCTAGCGCCGAAACGCGTTCATCACAAACAAACTTGGATTGACGACGTAAGTAAAATAACAACTAGTTTGTCATTATCAATCCGTGCTATAAACCGCACATAATTTATTATTAATGTTCATTTTTTATTTAGCGAAAGAGTATTGCAGGTTCCAAACAGTAAGGTTATTGCATTGATCAAAAATAATAATAACATTCTAATCAAAGATTATAACAGCTTATTCGTAGGTTTGGGCTCTCGCTGAGCTAATATATTTTCTAATCTATGTGTACAGGGTGTTAAAAAAAACCTTTCAGGAATTTAGACTATGATTCCTCTAGTATTAATGATCACTTTTTATTTAGTGACAGAGTATTGCAGGTTTTTTATTTTTGTTTTTCAAAGCAAAATATCTCTAAAAATCGCCATTTTGAAATGGTACAAAGTAGAAACTTGATATTCCATACCAAGATAATTCTTATTACATGTAATATATGTACCAAGTTTGAAATTTATATCTTCAGAGGTTCCTAAGGTATACCGTATTAAGTAGAAAACACATACAGACAGATAGACGGAAAACTAAGCGTTTTAGAACAAACCTTCATAAGAACATTTTTCGTTATTTTTGTATGAGTAATCATATCCCAAAGTCTTGAAAGGTTTTTTTAAACACCATGTATATTTATAATAAAGGGGAATTTGCAATTGGAATAATGTGTTTTTACACTATTAAAGATTGCTATTTTCTTTATAAATAATGTTTCACAAGCATAAAGTTGTTTTATGGTTTTATCCCTTTCTTATTAATAAATATACGAACGATTTCTTATAATCACAAATATGTTTGTAAAGTGTTTACTAGCTTAGAGGTTAAAAATAATGAATTAATAAGCTGTTACTATATATTTACAGAATTGAATTATTATCAATTTATTTGCTATTTTGATACCTAATTATTTCAAACCTTGACAACGTTCTCATAGGTCTTCCTCCCGAAAAAAAAGTATTTGTGATCGTTGTTTTTTTATTTAGATTGTAAATTTATACGTGTTAATACCTTTCAATAAGAAGATAAGAGACAATTTTTATCTTTTGATCATTTTACATTCTCATCTTCTATAAAACGATATTAAATATAACAGTTTAACAATTTAAACCAATATGTTTCGAAATGACTCAATTCATAATCAGTTGTTTCCTTTTTTTTGTTAACAATTATGATAACCAAATTTGATCCAAGCAATTCGGTTATCATATTTGTAAACAAACATAAATGTAAACAATAGATGATAAATTGAGTTTTAATTCGAAATATATTGGTTTTATTTTTAAAATTTGTTTATTTAGTATAGTTTTATAGATTATGAGAATGCCAAACGATCATGAAAGAATATACGGTACTTACCATCTTCAACAAATAAAACTCAGAAGAAAAACAATACATTTTTTGTTATCAGATATGTGTAATACTATATGTTTGTATGCCACTAACATAGCATTATATGAAATATTTACAACCTTTACGATACTTTCCAGTCGTTAGCTATAACATAGAACGAAACTTTCCTGCTTTAATCAGTACCTATTTAAGTTGTCTGCGTCGTCAATGTTGTATCATGCGTATCAATGATCATGGAAAAACAAGTTACTAACTTACAAATCACACTACTGTAACTTCCTTTTAGTTCCGTTCTATTTGAGATTAGGTTTAAGACCAGACAATCAAGGAAATGCAACGTTTTGCATGTATTTATAAAACTGGTGTTTCCCATGTGGAGCTTCCGCATTGAAAAACCTGTTGTATAAGTTAAACTTGTTGTTCAAAGGCTGTACCACCAGTACGTTATTGGCAGTAAATAAGTGGGAACCACCCATACAATTATCATTTGTTTTTATTTTCTGATTTTTCGCATTTGGCGTTGACGGTAATCTTCAAAATTATGGCTTAATTACTAGTTTTGATGAGAATAATAATTCAATCGTCGGCATTTAGGAATAAATGTCCTATAGGTAAAAAAAATAAACCTTGAAAACTATTATCAACAGAATTTTTGACGAAAATACCATAAATTTAAGATTCACAGGAGAATAGGCCTATATATTTTGGAATATTTAAACAATAATTGTTATTCATTTTATGTATACATTGACAGTTTATTGCATTACAATAACCAGTTAAACATGTTAAAATGTAGTTAAGTGAGCTATTATTTATTTTGGTAATTCTTTATAAGAACACTCAAAACTAAATTTGTTTTTAGCGAATTTCCCCTATAGGGAAGAAGCAATTACCGTAGGTGGCATGGTAAGACTTAAGCATGGACAGTGATAACTTTTTGAGGTCCCCAGATGCCAAAAACACTATTCATTCAAATTTATATATATATATATGTGTGTGTGTGTGTGCGTGTGTGTGTGTGTGTGTGTGTGTGTGTGTGTGTGTGTGTGTGTGTGTGTGTGTGTGTGTGTGTGTGTGTGTGTGTGTGTGTGTGTGTGTGTGTGTGTGTGTGTGTGTGTGTGTGTGTGTGTGTGTGTGTGTGTGTGTGTGTGTGTGTGTGTGTGTGTGTGTGTGTGTGTGTGTGTGTGTGTGTGTGCCCGTTGCCGCAATAAATTTTGAAAGAAACACCCGATTTTGATTAAATTTGGCACACATGTGTAGAGTAACATTTATGACTTTAAGTTTGAAAACCAGATCGATCGGACTATGGGAAAGGGGTTTTATGGGGGTTTTAAATTTTCCAAAAATCATTTTTTTCCCCTAAAATTTTAAAATGCTCAATTTTGGTTATAGCCATTTTATAGAGCTTAAAAAACAAATAATTTAGTATTTTGAATCATTCACCTAGGTTACGTGGTTGTAGAGAAAAGACAAAACTTAAATAAATACAAAATTAAACCATATGATTACAGTTTTTACAACAATAGAATATTTTCAAAATTTACACTTTTTTTAAACGTATGCTGTGTAGTAAAAGTTGAAAGATTACGTGACGATTTTTAATGAGGTTTTAACTTACATTTTATAATTATTAATAACCTTTTAATATCCTTCTCAGAATGTCTCTCACTGAAACTGAAAGAATAACGTTGCTGATGATGAAGGGGTATGGCGATCGATCAAGATAATTCCAAGAAGTTGTTTACTTATTTAATGACCGATTTCCGGATAGACCACCTGTATCAAAATCTACCGTATGCAAAACTGTTAGACGTTTTGATGAAACCGGCAGTATTAAAGACCTTGGCATAAATGGAAGACCCAAGACTGCAAAAAACACCGAAAAATCATTAGATGTACTACAACTTTTTATTGAAGACCCCAGAAAATCGACAAGAGCTGTAGCAACTGAACAAGATGTAAGTCATGTTTTAATTCAAGTTTAAAGAAAAACTCCTATCATAAGGTAAAATTAGTCCAGGAACTTTCAGAGGACGATTTTGACATAGAGTTGAATTCTGTGAAACAGTTATGAGTAGGTGTGTGAAAACACAACATTTCTTGGACAACATAGTGTTTTTAGATGAAGCAACATTTACGCTTCACGTTCATGTAAGTCGTCACAATTTTCGGTACTGGAATGACGAAAATCCACATTGGATGAGTGAAAGCCACACTCAGAAACCCAGAAAAGTCAACGTATGGGCTGGAATAGTTGGCTCTAAGATTGTAGGGCCTTGCGTAATAGATGGAAATTTGAATGGGGATTCTTACGAGTTATTGTTAAGAGATACAATCATACCGACAATACGTGATTTGTTAGGTCGACGTTTTAACACAGTATGGATCCAGCAGGATGAGGCACGACCTCATTTCGCTGAGCAGGTACGAGGACTTCTGGACAGAGTGTTTCGAAATCGTTGGATGGGGCGTGGGGGGGCAATAGAGTAGCCCCTTAGATCACCTGATTTAAACCCTTTGGATTTATTTTTGTGGGGATACTTAAAACAAAGAGTTTATCTAACCAAGCCTGCCAACAACCGGGAGCTCATTCAACGGATCACAGAAGAAGCTCGGAAAATACCTCCTGAGATGTTGCACAATGTTGTTGCTGGTTTTTACCACAGGATGGGGTACTGCCAACAAACACTGTGCCAACATTTCGAGCACTTATTGCATATAAGCTATACTTTGTTGCGATGCAGTGACATTGTAGTTAGAGCTCTAGAACTTTTTTATATTTTGATTTCCTTTAAATTAGTATAGAAATAGAAACTTTAAATGACTGTCATTTCGTTTAGGATGAACCTTTTGAGGTCCGGTTTTCGGAGTTGTATTCAATAATTAAGGCCTTTAATTTGATGTACATCTCAACCTATGCTTACATTAATGATTTGCTTCATACTCATTGTGGAGCCGTCCCCCTGTAGGAGCGGGAAATTTATAATTGCTTAAAAAGGTAGGTTTTTATGATAAATGTCTAGATACAAAGTTGTATTACCGTATCTGTGTTGGTTAAGAAATATCAAACCGTTCCCGGACTTGTTTAACACACTGTATTTTATTTTAATTAAGTCAAATAACTATTACTTACTTCAATTGATGACTTGTATACACTAAACTTAATCCTGAGTCTTTGAACGGAATCGCCTCTCGTTTAAATTCCAAGGGGCGAGCAAGGGGACGTGCTCAAGATTGGAACAGCTTAGTCAGTGCCCCACCTGGGTAAGGAGTCCTTTGTCCGTTTATAAAAAGATGTGATTTCAAAATATAAATTTAAAAATATTAACTTTGTCTGGGTATATTTATTAATGGTCGATGCCGAAAAATCCCTAACGGAATACCTAAGGGAAGCATTGGACCTGTTGGTGACTGAGCGAAATTGATCTCCTTTTACAATATTTTATGTATGGTATCCGTATTGTACATAAGTAAAATATAGGTGTAAATACATCACGTTGGTCATTGCTTACTCATCTGCAGGCTAAAACTACATGACAATCAAAAAGATTTAACATGTTGTACTACTTTATTTAAATAAGTGTATTTAAATGTGTGTGTTTAAATGTGTCGTACTTTATTTTAATAATTATCTAATATAAATAGTTCAAAAGAGCGAATTTGTCATAAATCCACGAGATATTACAAACAATCTTCACTAACCATACCCTTTATAAGTCTAAACATAGTTGTAGTTGATCATTTTAATTTCCATACGTAATTACTTACATCCAGTGTGAAGTATTTACTGAAGTTTTCATTACCATTTCCTTTCTTATGTATTCCAAGGTAAGTATTTAACAAGGTTTATAAGGATTTAATTGAATTCATTCATTTTTAAAGACTAGTATATTAATTTCTGAATTTGATTTTCTTTGAATTAGTTGTTATCAACCTACATTCTTCCACAGGTTAATCTACACGAAGGAAAATGTTTACAAACAATAACAATAACATGTTTGCAAACAACTAACAATAATATGTTTACATAAATAATAGCCTCAGGTTACATGAAAACAGTTGTTAGGAAAATTTACTCAAACCGTGGAGTTACGCCATGAAAGCAAACATCAAAACAAAATTTCAATTTGGAATTTTTTACATTACTCCCCAGCAATAACTAATGTAGTTTTAAGATAGTGATTTGGATAATTTCAATCCTGACAGGGCAGTTAGGATATTATCGCTAGGATGTTATATATATTTTTGTTTCTTGGTTTTATTAATCATCCTTAGCACATTAGTATATCTCGCACATACAAATTAATTGAGTTTCAGATTTTATTCTATCCTTATTTAACAAAACATTTCTTGCTTATTTTACCAAACAACGTAACCATCGCATTTTTTTAATTTCAAACTCTTAGACGACAACATTCAACTATGGAAATGAAACGTAAGTAATTTTTTTGACGAAACCATTGTCTGAAATAAAGGAGGGTAGCAATTTCTGTAATGGCAAAACTCGACTGCCAAATGTTTACAGATTAAATGTTATTGCCTCTATTCCATATTTGAATCTTAAATACTAAGTATCTATTGAAACATTACCGTAAAAAAGGTGTATTACCTAAAAGCCAGCAACAAAAGCGGTCTCAAAACGCATCCCAGTTGCACACCACTGCCATTCCACACCTCTGAGTAGACTAGACTGACACGACCACGTGTGGGGGCAACAACGTTACCCTGACCTTGCCAGATCTCTCCGGCTTAACCGGTCCCGGTACGATAATCCAGGTGATGACGTACGATAACTATCGTTCAATACGATAACTCAGGACCTCCGACGACATATTAACGTAAACCCTATATTTTTCAGCTTATAAAGTTTAGGCAATAGAAAATCAAGTTTGTAAATGAAAGTATTTGGAAGATTTAAAATCTGTACGATCAAGGATCGAATTTCACACCTTTAACAGCTTGGAAGAAACGTTAATGTAACTGTTCTTAATTTGTAATAAACACAATAAAAAATATTTGAATGCGTATTTTAACCAAACCACAGAATTACGATTTTTTTAACATAAAATTTGCTAACTAAAGTAGAAAACAAAAGCTTACTTTATAAGTAAGCTCTATAACGCTTTCAAATAATTAACATACTTCTTAATTTTGTTTAAAGTTATGGGGTTTAATTGATAATTTAAAACACCTACTTTTAAAACTTTACTTTAAACACACAATTTCAAGATACCTATCTATAAAGTTTTTAACATTTCATAGTGTATTTATTTGAAGTTCAACACATTTTTGATTGAAACCTATACAAGGTATGCGTTATACTTCAAGTTTATTTCAGTACATTGGTATTTATATTATATATATACTACTACTTTCACATTTAGTCTGTTTTACTTCACTAACAATAGTTTTTCCACATGTACGGTATTTTTTATATATTTTGTACCATAGTTCCCCCTCCCAAGTCGGAACACTTGCCGGCCCGTAACCTTTGACCTGGAGATAAACTGGTTCTTCCACCTCTTGGCCAAAACGTGAGAGCCGTTATTTTTTAACAGATACAATTTGCAATCAAAATTATAAAAAAGCTTACTTTATAAGTAAGCTCTATAACGCTTTCAAATAATTAACATATTTCTTTATTTTTTTAAATTGTGGGGTTTAATTTATACTTTAAAATGTTTTCCTTTAAAACATTACGTTAAACGCACAATTTCAAAAACATTAAGAGCTAAAAATTTTAAAATTTCATAGTGTATTTATTTATGGTTCAAAATGTTTAACATTAAACCCTATTAGCGAATTTCCCCTATAGGGAAGAAGCTATTACCGTAGGTCTCATGGTAAGACTTAAGCCCGAGACCATGATAACTTTTTGTTTTGAGGTCCCCAGATGTCCAAAACACTATTCGTTCAAATTTATATATATATGTGTATATATATATATATATATATATATATATATATATGTGTCCGTGAATGCGATAACTTGAGTAAAAAACGTCCGATTTCGATGAAATTTGGCTCAAATGTGTAAACTAACATTTATGACTTTAAGTTCGAAAACCAGAAAAATCGGTTAATGGGAAGGGGGGTTTATGGGGGTTTTAAATTTTCCAAAAATCAGTTTTTTGCATTTTTCACCCAACAATTTCTAAAACACTTAATTTTGGTTTTGACCATGTTATAGAGCTTAAAAAAACAAATAATATGGTATTTTGAATTATTAACCTAGGTTAAGTGGTTGCGGAAAAAATCCAAAAAACATGCTCATAAAATCTCCCATGTTAATCTTATGGGAAAAAGGTTTTTGGATTTTCCTCAGTTAATTTTACTTTAAACTTCACATTTTCTTTTACCAATCACTTCAGCTCCACAAAACAATCATTTTGGTGTTTAAATTATGATTCTACGTCAAACCGTTGCAGAGATATTCAAAGTGCTAAACACAGTACGTTGTCCAATGTTATCCTTATGGAGAATAAATAAAATTTCATATCTTGATTATTTATGAATGTATATTGATGAAATTTGGTATGAGGCTTCATGTTGTACTGGTATATTGATATTTGCACAAAAAATAAATGTTTTGTTGGTTTTCCCCGTAGCAGCTAACCTGCATACTCAGCCCTAATGTTATCCTTATGGAGAATAAGTAAAGTTTTTTATATCTCCCTTAATTATGAACATAAATGAATAAAACATGGTAAGTAGCTTCACCTGGTTCAGTTATATTAATAATTGCATACAAACTCATTTCTTATCTTCCTCGTTGCAGCAAACCTGCGTACTCAGTCCTAATGTTATTCTTATGGGGAATAAATAAAATGATATAAATCACTTATTTATGAATGTATTTTTGTCAAACTTGGTGAGTGGCTTTATGTACTAGTGAGAAACATATAAATGCATTGGAAATTCGCTAAGTACGCAGGTTTGCTGCGACGGGGGTATATAAGGTATGTGTTATCTTTCAAGAAGGTACATGTTCTACATTGATGTTTTATATTATACACTACTAGTTTTACATTCAATCTGTTTCACATCATTTTCGATTGTAATTTTTTATCTTTGTACCATCTTTCCGTCTCCCGAGTCAGAACACTGATCGGCCCGTGGGGATAAACTGGTTTTTCCAGCTCTTGGCCAAAACGTGAGAGCCGCAGACACCACGTTAATGTTAATGTACAGGTGATCGGATCGTAGTAATTGCTGAACTGTCCAATCTCACACGAGGGATCTTGACAGTGATAATGGTTGTGGTGGTGCCTTGGGCGGTGTTGCCAGTCTCAAGGTTTGAGGAAGACCGGGTAATACAAAAACTCTTAATTGTTTCTCTTTAATAATAGTAAAACGTTAGGGTCAGGCGGTTTTGGTTGGGTTCACTCTCAACACAAAGTGCACGACGATAAAATATGGTTTGTTAAAATTTAAGTTAATTTGGTTTGTTTCCAAAAGCTAATAGTCTTATTGAAACTAATTTTGGTTTAAATTTAAATATCTGATAACTTATTTGATGTTGACATTGACAAATGTTTTAATAACAAGGATGTTTATTATGACTGGAGAACCACTTTCACACCAAATCACTTTTTGAACTCTCTGAATTCTTTTAACTTTCCATAGCTGACGAATCAAAGCAGATCATTTTGTTAGGGGATTTCCCAGCTCAAATGTTTCCATTCCAGTATGTTATTTTATTTATCTGTGTCACAAACATATTCTCTTATTAATGTGCTGTGAGTTGCTATTATATAATCAGCTGTTTATATATTTAATTCAGTTGATTGTTTATAAAGTTACTATTGTAACTTAGAAAACTGAAGGGGCGAAGCCCGGAAGGAAGGTATGATTTCAAACCCCGAAAGGCACTTCTACAGATCAACAGTTGGTGATTATTATTAAATATTTGAACAAAATAATAAATGCGAAATTTGCCGAACAAAACAAGAAAATTGTAATAACAATATATATTTAAACTAGCTGGCCCGAAAGACGTTGTCCTGTCCTAATGGCATCGAATTTGTTTCATGTCAAATACTCGTTCATTTTCAACATGAGCTTGTTCGCTTCGCTCACTCGCCTGTCGAAAAAACGTTTACGTCCTATTCTCAGACCTACCAAATATACACACAAAATTTCATAAGAATCGGTCAAGCCATTTCGGAGGAGTTTTGTTACAAACACTGTGACACGAGATTTTACATATTAGATTAGATAGATATAGATACAATGGAATATTAATAAAGTTTTGTTGTTGTTGTTGTTATTATTATTGACCTCCGCAGTATATTTCTGCTAGTAATGTTGTTGTTGACTGAGGGGGGCGAGTCATCGTCGTTTATCAGCTCTGACACCATGACGTTGTGGCAGGTGGAATTTAAACTTTTAGACATTTGATAGTTTATAACTATGCCTTTAATTTACCCTGCATTATTCATAGCCCATGTTATGAACGTTGCAAAATGGTTGTAGTTGTAGTGATACAAGAAGAACTACATTTCTAAATGGTTTGTAACCTTAAATTCGACGACCACAAAAGAAATAGCAAAGCTATTCTAAAACGTAGTTAGTAAACTGTGTATAAAAGTAGTTATAAAGTAAAATTGTTTTTTAATTTAAGTTCTTACTTGTGATTTTTTTTAATACGTATAACCAGCTCAGGACTTTTCAACTGCTGTTTTTAATTCTTTAGGTGAAATTATTATTGTAATCTTTGTAATATTTTGTTAAAACAAAAAGGCTTGGATTAAGGGATCTCCCAAACATAACTGATGATCTAAGATTTTGCATGTCAGTAAGTAATAGTAATAAATCTTATGAAAGTAATAGCAATTTTAAATACCCCCGTCGCAGCAAACCTGCGTACTTAGCGAATTTACAATGCATAATATATGTCTTAATACGACATAAAGCCGCATACCTAGTTTCATAAAAATATATTAACATATAAGCGATATATACAATTTTAATTATTCTCCATAAGAATAGCATTGGCGATGAGTACGTAGGATTGCTGAAACAAGGAACACAAACAATTAGTTTTTATGCATATATAAATAGAATTTAACTAGGCGAAGCCACATAACAAGTTTCATCAATATTCAATCATAAATAAGCGCTATATAACATTTGAATTATTCTCCATGAGAATAACATGGGGGCTGAGTAAGCAGGTTTGCTGCAACAAGGAACAAAAAATGGGGTTTTATGTAAATATTAATTTATCTCAACTAGGTGAAGCTATATACCAAGTTTTATTAATTTATGTTCGTAATTAAGGGAGTCATTACATTTTACTTATTCTCCATAAGAATAACATAGGGGCTGAGTACGCAGGTTTGCTGCTACGTTGATAATTAACAAAAAATCAATTTTTGTGCAGATATCAATATACCAGTACTACGTGAAGCCACATTCTAAGTTTTATCAATACACATTCATAAATAATCGAGATATCAAATTTTATTTATTCTCCATAAGGATAACATTGGTCAACGTACTGTGTTTAGCACTTTGAATAACTCTGCAACGGTTTGACGTAGAGCAACAATTAAAACACCAAAATGATTTTTTATAGAGCTAAACTGATTGGTAAAAGATGTGAAGTTTTCAGTAAAGTTCGTTGGGCAAAACAATTGGAAAAGTCTAAACCCCTTTTTTAAGGGATTAATGTTTCAAATTTCGAGTTTTTGGGCCCAAAAAGGGTCATGCATGTAAAATGATGGTAATTAGAGAGGCGAAAGTTTTAAGCCCTCCCTCGTCATTCTAGCATGAATATTTACCGAGTAATTAAAGAAAATGTGTATCGACTAAACACAGTACGTTGTCTTATGAGGGTTTTACAATAGAAAAGCCTGTTATTCCTTTGTTAGAGTACTTTTATCATCTCCAGCAACCTCACGCCTTCTTTCAAGCCTGTCTGGACCTTCTCCTAACCTTATTATGAGCAAAATTGTATTCCCAGCTTTGCAAGTAAATGAAACCAGGAGCATCAGAACAGCCAAAAAAAGAATGTTTTCATATTTCAATAAAAATTGGACAAATGTATGTTCTTACACTGATTTTGAGTTTTAAAAGTTTTTACGTGGAAATTCACTTCCCTCACGTCAGCGTGCTGCGTGCGAACTCGTTTTAACGTTTCGATAGGAAACTCCCCAAACCCTGGACTAGTTACTACGAGAGGTCGACCGTCCTGTTTTCAGAAAGCATAATTAATAGTCCAATGACAAATCGCAGCTAGATCCTGGATCCGGTTTCGAACCTTCACTAAAGTTTTAGAGTTGGCTCAGGGTCATGGATTATGAGGAGAGCGCTTCTAACCTCAACACTACATATAGCCTATTTCACCAACTGGCTCATGTAATTCATGTATTTACTAGAGTAAAAATGCATATTTTAGTTATATTTGTTTATTAATGTAATATAAATGACAAATAACTCCAAGCGTGTACATAATAACAAATATACTTGACTAGAGAGAAATTGTGTTTTTTTTTAGAAATTACCACCATAACAAAATATAAATTTTCCTACTTTGTTCTGAAATACAATTAGTTTAATAACAAAGATGTGTATAATTATAAAATTTGTATTCTGTGTTTAAAAGGAATAAAAACGAAAACCGCAAGTATTGACTATGAGGTGACTGTCTGTGCAAAAAGTATAGTTTTTTTAACTTCTCCTTTAAAAACATTGGCAAAATGATCTCCAAATAAAAGAGTGTGGCTAGAATTTTTAAACTCTATTTATTTATTTTTTACATACTGAACCGTTAGCACAATCCTAATCATTGGACAATTATTTTAAACCATACTCTATCCATTTTTTGTTAAAACCCTTCACATTTCTCGTTAATTCCTATCGTAAATCTTATTAATTTAAATATGAATTGTAACTAATCCAATGATTAATAAAAGCCGGGAATAGTTAAAAAAATAAGCTATCTCAATATTTCAGCCAACTAAAATCTAATAAATCTAAGGTTTTATTTTTCTTTGCCGTGCAACCCGATCATTACACTGAACGCGTCTTGTGGTTCAAGCTTGAAGTCTGCAGCGGCCCAAGGCTATACACAGTGAGAAGGCAAGGTAGTGTAAGGTGCCGTTTGCAAGGTCATCCGACTCTCGCGTCATCATCTTTGTTCGTATCAAACTTTTGCTCGTTTCAAAACCGGATAAACAAATGTTTTTACTTCTAGAAACTAATTTATGTCTTGTTTAATCATAAATACATTTGTAGTAAGTTGAACATATCTATATATACATGGTGTTTCAGAATTCGTGTCGGTTACTTTACGGTGTTGATCCTGGAGGTATAATAAGCTCATAAATAATAAAAAAATTTAAATATGCTAAGTGGTTTTCTGTCCGTCTGTATGTGTTTGAATAAAAATAATTTTAATTTAAAATATGTTAAAAATAAAGCCTTGAAACTCGGTGTATGGGTTGAAATTATCAATTAAGTGTAATTTTGTTAAAAGTTCTAACTTTTCAAAATTTAAAATGGCGGCCAGTCTGAATTTTAAAACTAAAATATCTTTGAAACCGTTTATTTGGCAAAACATTAACACGAATACTTTGTTTTCAATATTTATTTTACATTATAACATATAAATCCTACTCCAATCGGATGTTAAATAACTAAGTTATTCTCACTTGTGTAATTTATTTACTACTATTTACTTTGCAGTAGTTGTAGTAAATTGATTTCACAAGTGAGAATAACTTAGTTAAGTTATTCTCACTTGTGTAATTTATTTACTACTATTTACTTTGCAGTAGTTGTAGTAAATTGATTTCACAAGTGAGAATAACTTAGTTAAGTTATTCTCACTTGTGTAATTTATTTACTACTATTTACTTTGCAGTAGTTGTAGTAAATTGATTTCACAAGTGAGAATAACTTAGTTAAGTTATTCTCACTTGTGTAATTTATTTACTACTATTTACTTTGCAGTAGTTGTAGTAAATTGATTTCACAAGTGAGAATAACTTAGTTAAGTTATTCTCACTTGTGTAATTTATTTACTACTATTTACTTTGCAGTAGTAGTAGTAAATTGATTTCACAAGTGAGAATAACTTAGTTATTTATCAAAACCGATTGGAGTGCAATTTATCTTGCATAATGTAAAATACAATTTTGAGAAAACAGTTATTCATGTTACTTTTTTGCCAAATAAACTTGTTTAAAGATATTTGAGTTTCAAAATCTAAACTGGCCACCATTTTTAATCTTGAATAGTTAGAATTTAAAAAATTAAACTTATTTACATTTATAATTTAAACCCATTAACCGAGTTTCAAACATCTAAAACATATATTCAATTACAAATTATTTTATTTTAAATAAAAACAGACGGACAGACAACCACTTACGCATATTTAAAAACAAAATGTTTATTATTTATGAGTTTACTAAGCCTACAGGAACAACACACTAAAGACGAATTCTGAAACACCCTGTCTAAAGTCAAACCGTACCTTGAACTTTGATGACACCTGTAAGTCTGGCAGCCGACAACTACATACTTGAGTGAAAGGTCCGAGATAAAGAGTTGAAGGGAACGAAATAGTTCTCACCTAATAGGGTAGTTAGGCTATGATTTTTGATATGTTATATTTGGTGAAGGTACTATTTTTTTTGTTTTTTTAAGCTCTATAAAATGGCTATAACCAAAATCTTGTGTTTTTACAATTTTAGGGTAAAAGTTCAAAAAACTGATTCTTGGAAAGTTTTAAACCCCCATAAAACCCCCTTCCCATAGAACGATCGATCTGGTTTTCGAACTTATTCAAGACAACTGCAATTCTCGGTTCCCAGCGTTTCTGCTGTTTGTACCCGGCTTTATCGCTTATTCTCAAGGTCATCTCCATCGATACTTGTGTTACAGAACTTCAATTATCTCTAATTCCCACCGGTTGCACCGGTTCCCACCACGCAGGGTCGTGGCATTAGTTATGTTATGCTGCTAGATGACTAAACTGTAGTGTAACACGCACTTGAGGTAACATTTACATAACGTTGTGCAGTGCGCTATAGTATAGTTATTTTAACTTGTACCTGGCACAGCAGCTAGTTGTAGGTAGTAAGACGGCATACCAGGCACAAACAAAGGGAAATTAACTATAAGCTTCAATTGCACTATAGAACATTGCCTCATACAAGATAGTACAAATATTTCAAGGAAAGATGATAAGTTAGCCAGAACAAGATGAAAAAACAATTATAAACGTTTGAAAATTAGAAGAAAATCATTAATAAATATACTTTGGGAGGTACAAAAGTAACAAATGTTGGGGTAAGATTAAAAGAAGAGTTTGTTAAGAATGATTAAAGAGTATTTTTGTACACAGACAATAAAAAGTGTTTTCAGTAACAATTTAAAAAAATGAAGTAATTAAAACTGTCCTATTGTTTTTTGTGTGTTATGTTGTTATGTTCTAGGTATTTGTCTGACCTGAAGACGGGATCAGATGCCAGCTCCCGAAGGATCGTGAAACTGTTTGTCTCTTTCAGTGATGGAAAATGTCCGCAGGAATTTTTCTAAATAACATGTCTTGTTATTCAAAACATTTGTGCCGTAAAGGGGAAACTGTTAACGTAGTAAAGTTGAGCATTTTGTAAAACTATATACAAATCATCAACGCATTAAGAAACAATATAAAAGTAATATGTTAAAAATAAAAACAAACGCTACAGAGTGAGGTTGTTATTGAGATAGCACCACACATTCAGATGGTTTTAGGTTTTATTCCAGGCCGGCCATTCTGGGATTAATTTGTACGGTATCTCATTTTACTTAGGCAAATGCCGGAATGATCCCTAAAAAGAGCCGTCACCTCAGGATAAGGAATATAGGACTCAGGAATACGTTACCTGGTTAAACGATTTCGCCGTAAAATATTGATTCTGTGAATTCCGATTCATTGCCATGGAATAACAAAATATCATTAAATACATTCGCTCTTGTTTGGATATATTTCATCTCTGTGTAGAATAGTCAGTTAAAAAATCATGAATATGGCCTAATATGCATTATCAGGATTTTTTGTCTGTGTCTGTTAGCTAAAATATTATTTACAACATTACAACATCTGAAGTGATTCGGATGATAGGTATTTTTAGGTTACGAGGGAATAATCCCTATCGACAACAACCTTAATACAATTCCGGACGCGAATCTGACCCCACGAAATTTCTCGAAATACGAAGAAGATTAGATAGTTGATGAGAATTAATTTTAATGCTTGAAGCCCGAGAATTAACGGTGGGAAGAATATCAGAAATGTCAAGAACTACCTGGGCTACGCCCCGCTGAAATTCAAAAATCCAATGATTTTCCTATGGAAATATACTTAGTGTTTTTATTAAAAAGAAAAAATGAGTTAATGATCTGCTGTGATTATTTATAATGTGATTTAAGCTTCTGCTTTGTTTATGTGCTAACACGTGTTCATCCTCCCCTAAGATTTATTTTGCTCAGCGTGCAAACAGTAAATTAAAATAGAATATACCCTTACACAAATCAAATTTTAGGGGCTATTTCCCCATTAGTAAGGTAAAAATATGCCCCGTTTTCAACGAGAGAGTCCCGACTTTGGAGAATTTTCCCGTCGTCCTGATCAATCCTCTCGGGACGCCCATTTGCCCCGTTTTTGCTTGATCTATACCCGATTTGCTCTTTTATGAATAGTTTTTCAACTGAAATAATCTGTCTTAACTTGTTAACTTAGTGAATAAAATACCATTAAATTGGAATAAGTTTGGCCATGATTCCTTTAATTATATTCCTTTGTTGTCTCTAGCTTCCCAACCACAAAATAAATTAATCTATCCAAGTACAAACCAAAAGTAACAGTTTTAACAGTGAGTTTTAATAGCCACAGAGATTAAAAAACTACTTGGCTCTACTGGTTTGAGGAACTTCAGGAGTATAGTTTTTACTTGCAATTTTCCCACCCCCCTCCCACACCCGGTTTAATGCGTCCAGTTTTCATAGTCTCCAAATCTGGCCACCTTACTTATAAACCACTAGTATAAACAACAACGTTGTCGCTAATGTTATAGCTCGATGTAGTGACAAGAATCTAAAACCCTAAGTATAAAAATCTTAAATATAATTGAATCGTCGCGGCGTTGTTGACAAAAAATCTCCATTTATATTTACAGATCATAAACACCAAAACGCCAGTGTGTTCTCATCTTGGACTTGAACAGTCATTTTAAAACAGTCAGTTTCCTCGACGATCACATGCGTGTAGGAAAACATGGATGAACTCTTCATGTTTCGAGCCTATATTGATAAAATAAATTAAAACCAGATGGCCGGGGTTAGGCACTAGTGGAATTTCCGGGGGATAAGGAAAAGACTGCTCTCGTGTGTTCAACCATGTGATACGGACCAGTTCCGACGACGGAAAACGTGACCCAAACCAGACCGTTAGTAGGTAGGGCTATTATAATTATGAGTTCAGCCAAGGTTTAAATTCATATCGGTAGTTTGTGTTTGAAGGAACTATACATTGATCACGGCGACGTTGCACTTAAGGATTTCACAACCTGACAACTACAATTGAAGTATCCTTCATGTGCGAATGAAGCGCTAGCTTTGGAAGGTATACTACCCGTGTGACGGGTTAGTTCCGGTACCGTTGACCACAATAACGGACGAGTGCAACCCGCTTACTCATACAATACCATTATTATTGTAGTGCAGTATTATTGTGGGGCGGACTGGTCCAAAGAAAATACCCCCGTCGCAGCAAACCTGCATACTCAGCGAATTTCAAATGGAGATATAAATGTATTAATACTACATAAAGCCATTTACCAAGTTTCATAAAAATATATTCACAAATAAGCGATATATACAATTTAAATTATTCTCCATAAGAATAACATTGGGGATGAGTACGCAGGTTTGCTGCAACAAGGAACACAACAAATTGTTTTTTATGCTAATATCTATATAACAAAACTAGGTGAAGTCGTATACCAGTTTTTAGCGAATTTTCCCTATAGGGAAGAAGCTATTACCGTAGGTCTCATGGTAAGATTTAAGCCCGAGACCATGACAAATTTTTTTTTAGGTCCCCAGATGACTAAACCACTATTCGTTCAAATTTATATGTATGTATATATATATATATCTATATATATATCTATATATATATATATCTATATATATATCTATATATATATATATATATATATATATGTGTCCGTGAATGCGATAACTTGAGTAAAAAACGTCCGATTTCGATGAAATTTGGCTCAAATGTGTAAAGCGACATTTATGAAAGTTCGAAAAATCTGGCCATGGGAAGGGGGGTTTATGGGGGTTTTAAATTTTCCAAAAATCAGTTTTTTGCATTTTTTACCCTACAATTTTTAAAACAATTTTGGTTTAGACCATGTTATAGAGCTTAAAAAAATAAATAATGTGGTATTTTTAATTATTAAGCTAGGTTAAGTGGTTGCGGAGAAAATCCAAAAAAACCTGCTCATAAAATCTCCTTTGTTAATCTTATGGGGAACAGGTTTTTGGCTTTTCCTAAGTTAATTTTGATGTAAACTTCACATTTGCTTTTACCAATCAACTCAGCTCCACAAAACAATCATTTTCGTGTTTAAATTGCGATTCTACGTCCAACCGTTGAAGAGATATTCAAAGTGCTAAACACAGTACGCTGTCCAATGTTATCCTTATGGAGGATAAATAAAATTTGATATCTCCATTATTAATGAATGTATATTGATGAAACTTGGCACGTGGGGTCACGTAGTACTGGTATATTGATATTTGCACAAAAAATTGATTTTTTGTTGATTATCCCCGTAGCAGCGAACCTGCGTACTCAGCCCTCATGTTATTCTTATGGAGAATAAGTAAAATGTAATGACTCCCTTAATTATGAACATAAATTAATAAAACTTGGTATGTGGCTTCACCTTGTTGAGTTTTATTGATATTTGCATAAAAACCCATTTTTTTAGTTTCTTGTGTCAGCAAACCTGCTTACTCATCTCCCATGTTATTCTTATGGAGAATAATTAAAATGTTATATATAGTGCTTACTTATGATTGAATATTGATTAAACTTGGTATGTGGTTTCACCTAGTTAAATTATATTTATATTTGCATAAAAACCAATTGTTTGTGTTCCTTGTTTCAGCGAACCTATGTACTCATCACCAATGCTATTCTTATGGAGAATAATTAAAATTGTATATATCGCTTATATATGAATATATTTTTATGAAACTTGGTATGCGGCTTTATATGGTATTAAGACATATATTATGCATTAAAAAATTCGCTGAGTACGCAGGTTTGCTGCGACGGGGATATATATATATATATATATATATATATATATGTGTGTGTGTCCGTGAATGCGATAACTTGAGTAAAAAACGTCCGATTTCGATGAAATTTGGCTCAAATGTGTAAAGTGACATTCATGACTTTAAGTTCGAAAACCAGAAAAATCGAGCCATGGGAAGGGGGGGGGGGTTTATGGGGGTTTTAAATTTTCCAAAAATCAGTTTTTTGCATTTTTTACCCTAACATTTTTAAAACACTTAATTTTGGTTTAGACCGTGTTATAGAGCTTAAAAAAACAAATAATATGGTATTTTGAATTATTAAGCTAGGTTAAGTGGTTGCGGAGAAAATCTAAAAAAAACCTGCTCATAAAATCTCCTATGTTAATCTTATGGGAAGAAGGTTTTTGGCTTTTGCTAAGTTAATTTTGATGTAAACTTCACATTTGCTTTTACCAATCAATTCAGCTCCACAAAACAATCATTTTGGTGTTTAAATTGTGATTCTACGTTCAACCGTTGCAGAGATATTCAAAATGCTAAACACAGTACGTTGTCCAATGTTATCCTTATGGAGAATAAATAAAATTTGATATCTCCATTATTAATGAATGTATATTGATGAAACTTGGCACATGGGGTCACGTAGTACTGGTATATTGATATTTGCACAAAAAATTGATTTTTTGTTGATTATCCCCGTAGCAGCGAACCTGTGTACTCAGCCCCCATGTTATTCTTATGGAGAATAAGTAAAATGTAATGACTCCCTTAATTATGAACATAAATTAATACAACTTGGTATGTGGCTTCACCTTGTTGAGTTATATTGATATTTGCATAAAAACTCATTTTTATCGAATTTCCCCTATAGGGAAGAAGCTATTACCGTAGGTCTCATGGTAAGACTTAAGCCCGAGACCATGATAACTTTTCATTTTGATGCAAAAAACACCATTCGTTCAAATTTTTATATATGTATATATATATATATATATATATATATATTTATTTATATATATATATATATGTGTGTCCGTAAGCACGATAACTCTCATAAAAAAGGTCCGATCTTAATGAAATTTGGTACAAATGTGTAAAGTACCATTTATTTGAACGAGTTCGAAAACCAGATGAATCGCACCATCCGAAGGGGGGTTTTTGAGGAATTTTGTACCCCAAAAATGTGTTTTTTGGGGTTTTCACATGTAGTTTTAATATAAATCAAACTTTAATTTATACCATTGAATTCAGCTTAAAAAAACAAACAATTTGGTATTTTGATCATTGCTCTACGTCAATTAGTTACCGAGATATTGAAAGTGCTAAACACAGTACGTTGTCTAATGTTATTCTTATGGAGAAAAGGAAAAATTGTGTATCTCGCTTATTTATGAACATAAACTGGCGAAATTTGGTATATGGCTTGATCTGGTTGTGGTTTATTGTTGTTTGCACAAAAAAACAATTTTTCACCTATGGTTCCTGTAGCAGCAAACCTAGGTACTTGGTCCCCATGTTATTCTTATGGAAAATACTTAAAATGTTATATATCGCTTATTTATGAATGTATATGGATGAAACTTGGTATGTGACTTCACTAAGATGAGTTATATTGATATTTGCATAAAAACCCATAATTTTGTGTGCCTTGTTGCAGCAAACCTGCGTACTCATCCCCAATGTTATTCTTATGGAGAATAATTAATATTTTAAATGTTGCTTGTTTGTGAATACATTTCTTATGAATCCTGTTAAGTGTTTTAATGTGTTATGCTATATATTCATTGGAAATTCGCTGAGTATGCAGGTTTGCTGCGACGGGGGTATTTTAGTTCCTTGTTGCAGCAAACCTGCTTACTCATCTCCCATGTTATTCTTATGGAGAATAATTAAAATGTTATATAGTGCTTACTTATGATTGAATATTGATTAAACTTGGTATGTGGCTTCACCTAGTTAAATTATATTTATATTTGCATAAAAACCAATTGTTTGTGTTCCTTGTTTCAGCAAACCTATGTACTCATCACCAATGCTATTCTTATGGAGAATAATTAAAATTGTATATATCGCTTATATATGAATATATTTTTATGAAACTTGGTATGCGGCTTTATATGGCATTAAGACATATATTATGCATTGGAAATTCGCTGAGTATGCAGGTTTGCTGCGACGGGGGTATTATTCATTTATGTTCATAATTAAGGGAGGCAGAGCATTTAATTACTCTCCATAAGAATAACATGGGGGCTGAGTACGCAAGTTCGCTGCCACGGGAGCATTTGGCAAAAAATTGTTTTTTAGAGTAATTATCAATAGACCACAACCAGATGAAGCCGTACACCAAGTTTCGTCACTATACGTTCATAAATTTTTTCTTTTTCCCAATAAGAATAACATTAGACAACGTACTGTGATTAGCACTTTGAATATCTCGGTAACCAATTGACGTAGAGGAATGATCAAAATACCAAATTGTGTTTTTTTAAGCTGAATCCAATGGTCAAAAATTATATGTACGAAATTCAAAATACCCCCCGTCGCAGCAAACCTGCGTACTCAGCGAATTTCCAATGCATTTATATGTTTCTCACTACTACATAAAGCCACTTACCAAGTTTGACGAAAATACATTCATAAATAAGTGATTTATAACATTTTATTTATTCCCCATAAGAATAACATTAGAACTGAGTACGCAGGTTTGCTGCAACAAGCAAGATAAGAAATGAGTTTTATGCAATTATCAATATAACTGAACCAGGTGAAGCTACTTACCAAGTTTTATTAATTTACTAGCTGATGTACCCGTCCTTCATACGGGTTGTACATAAATGGCAGATTAACTAAAAATATTAACAACCCACATAATTTTACAATATTAAAATTACATTTTACACTTTTTAAGTAGAATTAAATTTAAGTTAACGAAATATACTATGGCAGATAGTTCGGGTACTGCTGCCAAGTCGAGGAACTCTGTCGGGTAGTGAACGGTGTGGTTTTAGCTACTCCAAATCGGTACACGTAAAACTTTGGATTCGATTTTAGAAATAAAAGAACTCAAGTACAACAAAATATTAACCCTGTTTAATTCAACATTTTAAATACTTTGATACATTAAGTTTTACATTCCAATAAATTAATAGTAATGTAACGAAACATTAAACTTTAAAAACATTGACAAACCACTTTTAAAATCACCATTCTTGCCAGGTCCTGTTTAAAATATAATTGAAAAAAACAATTTAAACTTGGAAAAATCATATGTTTTAAAAACATATGACTACTTAATTTTATTTAAATAAATGTAAATCAAAATATACGAACTGTTCTAACAGTGGTCATGGTTAAATGAACGGTATTAAATATTGTATATGTTCGTTCCTCCCTTTGGAATAGACCTACATTTGTGTTGATCTCCGTTGCTTGTTCATTGGTGGACGTGAGGATGGCACAATCACAGAGCCAGGCACTTTCCAGATTAAACTGTTTATGAACCTCGGTGTAACAAACTGTTAATCAATAAATCCTGTGATTCATCGATAGTGCCGAGTGAAGGATAGATGTTTCTGAGACCTTAATTTGTTTTTCAATGTCCCAATCTCAACTTTTAAAAGTGCATAAGAAAACTGCTCAACCCCTTATTCTTCTCAAAAATACATTTTCATATTTACTGTTAAGTTCAGACTCTCAGTAGTCGGCTACATAAAATATATTTTTAGAGAGGCGTAGACTCGTCCACTCATGTCTCACTTACGACAATGGGTCTGTCTGAGATCTCCAGAGAACAACACCGTGACTCCCCATTATGTTGTTTCTTATTTCCTTTAAGGCATCAAATTTCAGCTCTACTGGTTGAGTAGTTTGTTATGACTAACGCGCTTATATTAAAGGCCATTGGGCCAGAGTCCTTGAGTTTATTTGTGTCTAGACCAGGTAAATGTCTGCACTGACCTATCAGCTACATTCCTACCAAATTTCAGATCCATCAGTCCAAGAGTATGTGCAAGATTGTTAAAATATTGTATTTTGAAATTCCGGGGGGCGAAGCTCATAAACATTTTCGTAACAGGAATAGGCTGCGTTTTTTTTTTTTATGAATTAGTTATGTTCCTACCGAAATGTAACTTACAAAGGTCCAGAAAGTACTAATACTCATACAATTGCCATAAAAGTAAATTAGCGAAGAACCCTATAGGACTTTTTTAAAAGTATTCTTATTGTGAATCTGCAGCATAAGGGGAACCACCATCCAAAATTTCATCTTCAATAGACATTGTCGTTTCTTAGATAAAGTGATCACTATGTCAGTGAGTGCATGAGTCCGACAAATATAGATTTAGATCATATATCCACTTATGTTATTTATTACCAATCTTCACTCAACATTTTAAAAAAGAACTAAAAAACCTATTTATAGAATAACTATGCCATCATCTGGTTCAATATAAATAAATGCTTTATCCATAAGAATAGCATAGGGTCTTAAAAACCCTATGGGGCAGTGTCCTAAGGTAATTTAAAACAATCCAATTAGCCTAAAACCTTCTAACGCACATATAGAACATAGAAAAAAGTTGCATCAAAATCGGTGCACCCGTTTTCCTATGAAAAGCGAACAAAACATGACCAAAACCGCACAAAATCACGTTTTTGAGCGGCCGCCATTATTTTTTTAAAAAGGCTTATGCCAGTTTATAGTGCCCTAAAACCTTCTAACGCATATATAGAAGAAAGAAACAAAGTTTCATTAATGTCACTGGACGTTTTCCAGTGAAAAGCGAACAAAAACCCGTCCTTGAGCGTTACCGGCAGACAGACAGACATAAATTGAGATAAGATTTGTTTTGGTTTCCCTAGGGTGTAAAACGTGAAAATATGCAAAAATTTCATAATTCCAAGCAATGTACAGACAAAACTCTAATTTTATTTATATAGATTAATTATACGGTATATTGAAATAAATATATGTATACTTGATGTACACGTTCTTCGCACAGGGGTTTACCTTACCCGTTCTATAGTCAATGCAAATTTCATTTTAGTTAGCTTGAAACAGCTGTTGTTCTTGCTTCTGCTCTTTAAGCTGTCAAATGTAAGTGCCCTCAGCTGTTCGGATTACAGTTTCTGAATGTTTACTTACTTATGAAATGTAAACATTGAAACTTAGAACGTTCACGGGGCGTAGCCCGAGGGGATTTTAAGGAAGTGAATAGGCCTATGTGTTGCATGGGTTCAAGATCTACCTTTGTGTAAAGTTTCAGCCCAGTCGGTTAAGTAGTTTTTGCATTCACCCGGAACATCAGACAGACAGACAGACAGACAGACAGACAGACAGACAGACAGACAGACAGACAGACAGACAGACAGAAACCACCTCTTCTTTATAATATTATAGATGTTCATAATTAAGGGAGATATAAAACTTACTTATTCTCCATAAGAATAACATTAGGGCTGGCTGAGTATGCAGGTTAGCTGCTACGGAGAAAATCGACAAAACGTTTATTTTTTGTTCAAATATAAATATACCAGTACAACGTGAAGCCACATACCAAGTTTCATCAATATAAATTCATAAATAATCAAGATAACAAATTTTATTTATTCTCCATAAGGATAACATTGGACAACGTACTGTATTTAGCACTTTGAATATCTCTGCAACGGTTGGACGTAGAATCACAATTTAAACAAAATGATTGTTTTGTGGAGCTGAAGTGATTGGTAAAATTAAATGTGAAGTTTAAAGTAAAATTAACTGAGGAAAAGCCAAAAACCTTTTTCCCATAAGGTATGTATGTATATATATATATATATATATATATATATATATATATATATAAATTTGAACGAATAGTGTTTTTGACATCTGGGGACCTCAAAATAACAAGTTATCATGGTCTCGGGCTTAAGTCTTACCATGAGACCTACGGTAATAGCTTCTTCCCTATAGGGGAAATTCGCTAAAACTGATTTTTGGGGTACAAAACCCCCCAAAATACCCCTTCGGATGGAGCGATCTGTCTGGTTTTCTGGTTTTCGAAACAGTATATATATGTACTGTTTCGAACGAATGGTGTTTTTGGGGTCTGGGGGCCTCAAAACAAAAAGTTATCATGGTCCCGGGCCGACTACGTCCCGGGTCTTACCATGTCGACTACGTTAATAGCTTCTACCCCATAGGGAAAATTCAATAATATACAGTTTCGAATGAATGGTGTTATTGGGGTCTGGGGACGTCAAAACAAAAAGTTATCGTGGTCCCGGGCCTAGGTCTTACCATGCCGACTACGGTAATAGCTTCTTCCCTATAGGAGAAATTCGCTAAAACGACTGATAAGTCCTGGGAAGTCAAAACACAAAATTTTTTTTGTGGGGCCTCAAATATTATATGTCTACCTAAACACAAGAACAAACGATACGCAGGAGAATGATTACTTTTATATTATAACCTGTACATATAGAAATGTGTCAGTGATATTGCATATTCAGATTACTATAATGGTAGAACCAATAAACGAACAACCGGAAACTGCTAGATTAAATTTGGAATAATTGTTTTTCAAAATGATCCTACGAAAATTAATAGGGTTAATATGATCAATTCTAACAAAAGAAATGAGCTTATACTAATTATTATAAAAGAATTAGCGTAACACTCGTTGAAAAATCAACGGAAATTACTATGATTTTGACCGTTCTGAAAACTGATCCCAGACATTGCTTGTTAACATAGGCAGATTTGTTTTAGCGAATTTCCCCTATAGGGAAGAAGCTATTACCGTAGTCGGCATAGTAAGACCTAGGCCCGGGACCAAGATAACTTTTCGTTTTGAGGTCCCCAGTAGCCAAACACACCATTCGTATATATATATATATATATATATATATTATATATATATATGTGTGTGTGTGTGTGTGTGTGTGTGTGTGTGTGTGTGTGTGTGTGTGTGTGTGTGTGTGTGTGTGTGTGTGTGTGTGTGTGTCCATGAGGACGATAACTTTCGTAAAAATAATCCGATTTTGACGAAAATTTGGTATAAACGTGTAAAGCAGCATTTATGACTTTAAGTTCGAAAACCAGACAGATCGACCTATCCAAAGGGGTATTTTGGGGGGGTTTTGTACCCCAAAAATGGGTTTTTGAGTTTTACATATAATTTTTGAAAAAATCTAATTTTAGTTTTTATCATTGGAATCAGCTTAAAAAGACGCACAATTTGGTTTTTTGATCATTGCTGTACGTCATATAGTTACAGAGATATTGAAAGTGCTAAACCCAGTACGTTGTCCAATGTTATTCTTATGGAGAATATGAAAAATTGCATATCTCGCTTATTTGTCAACTTAACCTGATGAAACTTGGGATATTGCTACATATCGCTGTGGTCTATTGACATTTGCACTAAAAAACATTTGTTGACCGATAGTTCCCGTAGCAGCAAACCTGCGTACTCAGCCCCCATGTCATTCTTATGGAGAATAATTAATGTGTTATCTCCCTTAATTATGAAAATAAATTAATAAAATTTGGAATGTGGCTTTACCTACACAAGGCTTTACCTTTGTGTTACATTGATAATTGTATAAAACCCCATTTTTTGTATTCCTTGCTTCAGCAAACCTGCATACTCAGCCGCCATGTTATTCTTATGGAGAATGATTAAAATTTCATAGTTTGTTTATTAATGTATATTGATGAAACTTTAGTATGTGGCTTTATGTGGTATTAAGATACATACATATGCATTGGAAATTTGCTGAGTACGCAGGTTTGCTGCTACGGGGGTATTAATTTAGCCGTGACTATTAATTTCCAGTTGAACACAGTCAAAGCAAAGGTATAGAACTTGGTTTGAGCGAATTTTCCCTATAGGGAAGAAGCTATTACCGTAGTTGGCATGGTAAGACCTAGGCCCGGGACCATGATAAATTTTCGTTTTGAGGTCCCCAGACCCCAAAAACACCATTCGTTTGAAACTGTATATATATTATATATACAGTTATACAGTTATATATATATCTCCGTGAGCACGATAACTCTCATAAAATTGATCCAATTTTGATGAAATTTTGGGTAAACGTGTAAAGCAAAATTTATGACTAAGTTCAAAAACCAGCCAGATCGCTCTATCTGAAGGAGCATTTTGGGGGATTCATAAATAAACGATTTATGACATTTGAATTATTCTCCATAAGAACAACATGGCGGCTGAGTTTGCAGGTTTGCTGAAGCAAGGTACACAAAAAATGGGAGTTTATACAAATATCAATATAACTCAACTAGGTAAAACCGCATACCAAGTTTGATTAATTTATGTTCATAATTAAGGGATACATAATATTTTACTTTTTCTCCATAAGAATAACATGGGGGCTGAGTACGCAGACTTGCTGCTACGGGAACTATCGGCCAAAAAATGTTGTTTAGTGCAAATATCAATATACCACAACGATATAAAGTAATTTACTAAGTTTCATCATGATAAGTTAATAAATTAGCGAGATATACAATTTTTCTAATTCTATATAAGAATAACATTGGACAACGTACTGTGTTTAGCACTTTCAATATCTCTGTAACCATTTGACGTAGAGCAATGATCAAAACTCCAAATTGTGCGTATTTTTAAGCTGATTCCAATGAAAACCAAGAAAACTAAAATTTGACTTTTTCAAAAATTATAAGTAAAAAACTCAAAAAATCCATTTTTGGGGTAAAAAACCCCCCCAAAATACCCCTTCCGATAGGTCGATCTGTCTGGATTTCGAACTTAAAGTCATAAATGCTGCTTTACACATATATACCAAATTTCGTCAAAATCGGATTATTTTTACGAGAGATATCGTGCTCACAGACACACACACACACACACACACACACACACACACACACACACACACACACACACACACATATATATATATATATATATACAGTTTTGAACAAAAGGTGTTTTTGGGGTCTGGGGACCTCAATGCGAAAAGTTATCATGGTCCTGGCCCTAGGTCTTACCATGCCGACTACGGTAATAGCTTCTTCCCTGTAGGGGAAATTCGCTAAAAAGTGTGGCGTTGTGAGATCCAGTTTTTGCTCTGTTACATTGGAAGTCACTCTGGCACTCTGGTTGTCAAAATCTCTGGTATCTGGGACGTTGTCAAAATTTACCATTTTGATATTCAATGTAAAAATAGAGATATTCAAAATCTTAAGTATTTTAAGTGAAACTTAATGTTAAACTAACTTAATCATAGTATTGATATTTTAGATGGAATTGGATTGTTTATTTCGAAGCAAAGTTATTATTTGAGTTAAATTAAAAGACCCTTGTATGTGGCTTTGGAAATTGTGTTGTAAACAAGGTCGAATGACAGCGTCTCACCAACAAGATGACACACCTCAACAGACCAAAATACAAAATACAACGGCACACTTTTTGAAGGTTATTTGCCTGAGAGTAGTGACTCCTGTTTATATTCTAACTTACTGACCACAGCTCTGCAACTGCGGAATATAATAATACCCCTGTAGCAGCAAACCTGCATACACAGCGAATTTACAATGCATATATATGTAATTTAATACCACATACCAAGTTTCATCTATGTACATTCATAAATAAACTATTTATGACATTTGAATTATTCTCCATAAGAATAACATGGCGGCTGACTACGCAGGTTTGCTGAAGCAAGGAACCAAAAAAAATGGGGTTTTATAAAATATCAATATAACTCAAGTAGGTAAAGCCACATACCAAATGTTATTAATTTATATTCATAATTAAGGGAGATAAAATGTTACTTATTCTCCATATGAATAACATGGGGGCTGAGGACGCAGGTTTGCTGCTACGGGACCTATCGGCCAAAAAAATTTTTTTAGTGCAAATATCAATAGACCAGAATGATATGAATCAATATACCAAGTTTCATCAGGATAAGTATATAAATAAGCGAGATATACAATTTTTCTTATTCTCCATAAGAATAACATTGGACAACGTACTGTGTTTAGCACTTTCAATATCTCTGTAACCATTTGACGTAGAGCAATGATCAAAACACCAAATTGTGTGTCTTTTTAAGCTGATTCTAATAGAAAAAAACTAAAATTTGACATTTTCAAAAATTATATGTAAAAAACTCTAAAAAACCATTTTTGGGGTACAAAACCCCCCCAAAATACCCCTTCGGATAGGTTGATATGTCTGGTTTTCGAATTTAAAGTCATAAATGCTTTTTTACACTTTTATACCAAATTTCGTCAAAATCTGATTATTTTTACGAGAGTTATCATGCTCACGGACACACACATATATTCATTTAAGAAATTAAAACCATTTTTTTGCAATATTTCGATATAATATCTTTATCAAGCACAAATACCACTGTCGCAGCAAACCTGCATACTCAGCGAATTTCCAATACATAATATATGTCTTAATACCATATAAAGCCACATACCAAGTTTCATAAAAATATATTCATATATAAGCGATATAAACAATTTTAATTATTCTCCATAAGAGTAACATTGGTGATGAGTATGTAGGTTTGCTGAAACAAGGAACTAACAAACAATTGTTTTTTATGCAAATATAAATAGGTGAAGCCACATACCAAGTTCCATCAATATTCAATCATAAGTAAGCACTATATAACATTTTAATTATTCTCTATAAGAATAACATGGGAGCTGAGTAAGCTGGTTTGCTGCAACAAGGAACTAAAGAAATGGGTTTTTATTCAAATATCAATATAACTCAACAAGGTGAAGCCACATACCAAGTTTTATTAATTTATGATCATAATTAAGGGAGTCATTACATTTTACTTATTCTCCATAAGAATAACATGGGGGCTGAGTATGCAGGTTCGCTGTTACGGGGATTATCAACAAAAATCAATTTTTTGTGCAAATATCAATACATCAGTACTACGTGATGCCACATGCCAAGTTTCAACAATATACATTCATTAATAATGGAGATATCAAATTTTATTTATTCTCCAAAAGGATAACATTGGACAAGGTACTGTGTTTAGCACTTTGAATAGCTCTGCAATGGTTGGACGTAGAATCACAATTTGAACACCAAAATGATCGTTTTGTGGAGCTGAGTTGATTGGTTAAAGCAAAAGTGAAGTTTACATTAAAATTAACTTAGGAAAAGCCAAAAACCTTTTTCCTATAAGATTAACATAGGAGATTTTATGAGCAGGTTTTTTGGATTTTCTCCGCACCTAGTTTAATAATTGAAAATACTATATTATTTGTTTTGTTTAAGCTCTAAAACATGGTCCAAACCAAAATTAAGTGTTTTAAAAATGTTAGGGTAAAAAATGAAAAAAACTGGTTTTTGGACAATTTAAAACCCCCATAAACCCCCCTTCCCATAGATTTTTCTGGTTTTCGAACTTAAAGTCATAAATGTCACTTTACATATTTGAGCCAAATTTCATCGAAATAGGACGTTTTTTACTCAAGTTATCGCATTCACGGATATATATATATATATATATATATATATATATACACTATACACTATATAACACTATATACGGATATATATACACTATTCGTTCAAATTAATATATATATATATATAAAAATTTGAACGAATAGTGTTTTAGTCATTTGGGGTCCTCGCAAAGAAAAAAGTTGTCATGGTCTCGGGCTTAAGTCTTACCAAGAGACCTACGGTAATAGCTTCTTCCCGATAGAGGAAATTCGCTAAAATGAATGAAAAATAAAATATAAAAACAATGGATTAGATGTTATTTACACATTTGGTTAAGATCAGATGACGTGGATTAAACTATTTTGATAATGTAGAAGAATAAGGAGCAAAAAATTATAAAATTACCGAATGTTGAGTCCATGTGGTTGTTTCGATCTTAAAACTAACTGGTGAGCCAATTCGACTGTTCTCAAATTCATGTAATTTAGTTCTTTGTTTTCAACACTTTGGATTTTGTGTGTAGCTTTAAGATTAATCAAACTCAGCTTTATGTTGAACAGCTTTATGCGTGTAAGGCCACCGGCTTGTGTTTGTATTTATGGTTGACAGAAAACCGATGTCCTGTCCAACTCCGAACACGTAAGGAGTTGGATGTTTGTCCAATGTACTCCTTAAGACAAAGTTTACACTTTAGCTGGTAAATCGCATGGTTGGATGAACAATCCATGTGTCCAGCTATCAGATAAACTTTGTCCGTTACTGTGTTTTGAAAGCGGTCCGCCTTATACATAATTTTGCATATACCGCAACGCGGTTTATTACATGGTTCACATCCATGGGCCAAATTGAGATTTCTATTTTCAAGCTTGGGCCTTACAAGCATGTTCTTTAAATTTGGAGGTCTTTTAAAAACCATCCTAGGTGGTCTAGAAAAAATATTTTCTGTTAAGGAAGAGTTTTTTAAAAGTTTGAATCCTGTTTTAATAATTGAATTTATTCGTTGAAGGCCAGGGAAATAAAACGTTAAAAACTTGGGATCGTCTTTAAAATTGGTGGAATAAAGCGTGTTTTTTTCGCTTTTTAAACCGTTTTTTTATTAGTTTTTGAGGATAACCTCCCTGGACAAAACCATTATTTAGTTTAGATAAGTAAGAACAGTAATCTTTTGAACCAGTATATAATGATTTGGCTTTAACTGACAGGCTTTTGGGGATAGACTTTTTGACATGTGCTGGGTGGCAACTGCTGTAATGAAGATATTGCATTTTATTAGTTTCTTTGACGTGAATTTTGGTTTTAAGAAAGCTTTTATCCAGAAAAATATCCAAATCCAAATATAGATTCTTGGGAAGATTTCCACGTGAAATTCAAACATGAAAAAATGTCTAGATCAGCCATAAAATTTGGAAGACTTTCAATGCCATACTGCGAATCCATAAACATATCATCTCTAAACCAAAACCAGGCTGTAGGTTTCAAATTTTGACATGAAAGAAAATTTTGTTCCACTAGACCCATGAAAATATTTGCATATGATGGTGCCATTCGGGTACCCATCGCCATCCCATTAATTTGCAAATAATTGTTCTCCAAGAATTTAAAATTGTTCATTGTAAGAACCGTATGTATGAGTAAACAGAAATTTGGAAGAAGGTTTAGTTTGAGGAGGTTTGGTGGCAAGGAAGTGTTTGGCAGCATCTAGACCACCTTGATGGGGGATATTAGTATAGAGTGATTCCACGTCTATCGTTACAAGTAGCGTACCCTGAGGTAGAGGCAGATGAATCTCCTGTAGTCGTGAAATAAGGTTTTGACTGAGATACGCTCTGTCGGGGATCCATAACTTGACAATATTGGTCGTCCGGGAGGAGGTCTTTGTGGTTTATGGGTCTTCGGCAAGATGTAAAAGATGGGTGTGCGAGGAGGTTATGACGTGGTAAGAAGAGCAATTGTCTCTTCACTGGGTCCCCCTAAGAAAAGTGTGAATTTGGTTTTGGAAGGCATTTGTTGGTTCTTCTCCCATTTGTTTTTCAGACTCTTGGATAAAGTCACATTTATTCATAATCACTTTGGTGTTGCCCTTATCTCACGGTAGGATAATGATGTCGTCGTTAGTTTTCAGTGACTTTATGGCATTTCTTTCTTCTTTTGAGATGTTCTTGTCTTTAGGAAGGCAGTCCGGAAATGAAGGGCTGGAGACATTAGCGAGTAAAAGGTTTATGAATTGTTCTAATGGATGATCAGGGGGTAGAGGGTCAGGTTGCCAGCCAGATTTAGGATTAAACCTTTTGAGAGAGTTGGGAATATCTTTTTGTTTCATTTTTAAATTTTCAGGTAAACTAAAAAAATATTTTACCCTTAAATTTCTCGAAAAACTTATGGCATCGGCAACTAAGATGGTGAAAATGTTAATGCAATGTTCAAGACTGCAATTTCGTGGTTAGTAGGTATATAGCTCGATATAGGTTGTCCACGTTGTTTTCTAAGTTGGACGAATCTGTAGAAGGCGTACTATAAACCTCTGAGTACTGTTATTATTTACTCTGTTGCATAGTTAGGTTGTTCGATTGAACTAGGAAGTAGTTGAGGTTTAGTCGAGTGTTTTTGATGGATTTAAGTTTCTTTTCGTTCAGTAGTGGTGAGATTCGAAGTACGGTCAGTTGAATGATGATGATATCAGTCGATGAATGATGATGTATGTTCCTGGAAATAAATGAGAACGCTTTCTTGTGGGACAGAGACACCATCTTTTACATTACATAAGGCAGATAGTTTCTTCAACAAATCTTGAGTTTTCTTATCGATGTAGCCTTGATTGTCATTAGGGAGGCCAGTGATTTCAGTTGAAAGCAGGTTGCTATTAGGATCATTCAGCGAAATGTCCCTTTGAATGTTTTTCATTTCGATTCCATGCATGTATGAAAGGTTTTTGTAGGACTGGAGTACGAAAGAAGTTAGATGGATACTGGTATGTTTAGCAAAAACCTTGATATCATCATGAAGGGTGTAGGGCATAACCAGGAAACTTTGGACGAAGACCGTGAGGTGTAAGACCGAAGGACAAGCACAGTCCGATGAACCAAATGTGGCAGTTGAGCTTAGCTACCTTAAATGAATGGTATATGAACTGTTCAAATAAGTTAGATTTTGGGTGGTCCATTGTTCAGTTTGATGGTATGGAAAACGGAAGGCGAAGATGGACCCAAGTAGCAAAACAATATTTTATGAATATTGCGATAATATTGTTCAATATTGTAAAAAATATTGATAAGCAAACATGTTTACATATTGTCTAAATATTTGTACAATATAACAAAATATTTTCTGAAAAATATTGTTTCTTTACAAAGTAAAATATGTTTTAAATATTTAATAAATATTGACAAAACAATATTTTTGAAGGTTGATCGCATCACTGAGTATGTGGTCAAAAGATGTACTGTAATGAAGTTACCATTTTAGAATGTCACCTTTGGTAACACGTTTAGCAGGTTCAACAATTAATTTTAATGCAAATTTGATTAGTTTAGTGATTTTTCTGTGCATAATAAAAGTAACTGAAGAAGCAAAAGTAAAGTATACATTATAATTGTAAATGCTCGTTTGACTGTTCAACTTGGAAGACAGACAAGAAGACGGAGATTTAGACTTGGACTTAGGAGGACGCCATTATTATTATTATTATTACGCTCATTACGATTACGGCTGAAAAGAGTGACAGTAGTTCATAGTTCTGACAAGTAATCCAAAATGAGAATAAGGTAAGTGTATCTCTGTTTTACATTAGGACGAATACTAAATAAAACTATATAACCTATGTTCCAATTTAATGTTTTCATTTACATAAGTTAGTGTCTTAGGAAGTAGTTTTGGAGTCAGGTGTTGAGTTGCCTTTTACCATTGGGTTTATAAACCCAATGCTTGGTTGTACTTACTTAAGCCGGGTAAGTACCTTGATGGTCGTCTAGTCTCTTTTGCATTGCGGTATAGCCTTTAGGAACTATCATAAATAATTCAAATTTCTGTGAGAGGCTCGCCTTCAATCTACCATACACAAATTAGGCCGTAGGCTTTGTCTGAAGTTATTGTAGGCGCTAACTTAGGCTATTACTGCATTTTAGTTCAGATTTCCCTTTAGTTGAGTCTACCTGGCCATTCTTATTTGGCTAGTTAAAAGGAAGTTGTAGGAATTTCCCAAAGGATGGCTTGTTTTGTGAGAAGGATGGAGTTTGGATCCAACCTCAGATTTTCAAAATGTTGTTTTGGAATACAGATAGGCTATATAAAGGACATTACGATAAGCATCGTGTAACTAATCGATAAGTAAACTATCGATACCTACCGTACTTACCTCAACTAATGATGAATTATTAACAATTGAACTCTTAACTTATAGCCTAACCATCGAACATTAGATAAATAACTTAGGTCTTCGATGGCTGCACTCCCTCAGACGCCCGGTGGAACAATCAAATGAAAATAATCAATATGCACGTTAATGTTTTGATATTTCGACATACCGCAGGCCTTAATATATTGCATCAAATCAATAAAGCTGACTTATTAACTTATAATCGTATTATTTGTTTTTATGAAATATGATTTACATTTTATTTTGTTTATATAATGGCAGATAATCTAAATTAATTAGGCCTAATTAACTTAACTATCGTTTTCTTTGTAAAAGTGTAAAAAATGAAGAAAATAAGTTACTGTCGAGTTTTTGAAAAATTCTAGTTTAATTACAAAATCAATTAAATGCAGAGTTCGTAGCGACGATATGAAGATGAAAATCAAGGGGAAATCATGTGTTGTAAAACGGTAAATAAACATGACTTTTCAGTTGGTGCTTTGAAAAACACTTTTTTCGAAGGAGCAAAGTTTGGGTTAAGAAACACATATTAACAATTATGTACTTCTTTAGTGTTAACGTTAAGTTATTAATTATGATTTTTTATTTATTGAGAGAATCAAGTCACGGAGTCTTTAAAACCAGCACTGAGACAATTTGTGCTTGGCTTTCATACTGCAGGGAAGTTTGTAATAATCAATTATTTATATCGATATATAGGCCTATACCCAGGTAGAAAAAATAACTTGAGGCAAGCTTGCCCAAAACTTGCCATGACACACTTAAACACTTTCTACAAGTTTTCCGTGGCAAGCAACCAAACTTGTGAAAAGTTTGAGGCAAGCTTTCTAGTTCCCTCCTTCAAAACTTTCCAAAAGCTTTTCAATTAAGCTTTCAGAAAGCTTTCTTACAAACACATTGAGAAAGCCTTTCTGGTATGTTTGTGGAAAACTATCCTGGTAAGCTTTTAGAAAACTGTCCTGGTAAGCTTTTGGCAAACTTTCCTGGTAAGTTTATGTGTACCGGTAATACCTTAATGAAAACCTGAATACTATAATAATTAGTATTTTACACAACTAGTGCACAAAATTGTACTTCGCTGAATGGATATGCTAATATTAGTTGAAATAACTGAATTAGTAGTTTGTATACTTTTAGGAAAAATAAAAATTTTCCCATTTTTTATTAAAAAAACTTGGTAATATTGTAATTACTGTGCATGAACCTACCTGGAATATCCTCAAACACAACTTTGTGCTCTTACCAACAAATAAAACCTACCAACCAAAACAACTGCTATAAACTGTTAAATAAATCACTTATTTAATTACTAATGATTAATATAATGTTTCATAATCACACTCACTTCCTGTGAAATAATAACTGGGTTTGGACTTCTACTAAACAAATTGCTTGGTTAATAGATAATTAAAAAAAAAAATAGATTGCTCGGATAATTTAAAAAAATACTTAGGTCTATCGGCTAAACGTCTGTTAGTATTCAACAAAATTCTCAAAGACTTCATTGAAAACAAATAAAGTTGTCACTATGAATGTAGTTGCATAATATTGTTGTTACTATAAATGGTATTAATTTATACTACAAGCTTTCATTATTAAACAGATTAATAACATTGTTTTCCTTTTTAATTCATTAGTAGACTGAAATACATTGGCCTTAGTATCCTTATCAAATTCTACAAACTACATTTAAATATAAAGGTGCCTGTCCAAAACCACTGCAATTATACCAAATTTTGTTATACCAAATTAAAATGTTTTTAATTATATTTTTAGGCGAAGGTAAAATTTAATGGAAAATATATAATAATTAAAATAACTATACAATGTACGTTTAATTTTCTCCATTGATCTATTAGTCTTCACTAACAAGTTAATTTGTGAATCTTGGTGAACCAATGTTAAAATGGCTATTGGAATAATATAGGTACCAAAGATAGGAATAAACAACAGTCTTTACATATTATGTTTTATATTGTTTCAATTTAACTATTTACATCATGATCAAAATACATTTAAAACTTCATTGTTCCAAGCCGTCTTCTTCAATCTCCCTGGCTCCAATGGCTGCAACCTCCTGTCTTTTTTCCCTGAAAACAAAATAATATTCTTGAACCCAAAGGTTTTACGAAACCATCAAATTAATCATTCATAGATTCAATGTTTATAGTTTGGAATTAATTTTCTTCAACCTGAAAGGGGTTTTATGACAAACAAGCAACTAGTGTTATTGTCAGAAAATGTTATTAAAACACTAATGCATACCTTACAACCAATATTTTTAAATAACCGCAAAAAATTATTAGACCTTTGTGTTAACACGCTCTTATCCAGTTTTTGGTACATGGTTCATACAACAAATTACAATACCCCCGTCGCAGCAAACCTGCGTACTCAGCGAATTTCCTATGCATGAATATATTTCTTACTACCACATAAAGCCACTTACCAAGTTTCATAAAAATACTTAAATAAATAACTGATATAGCATTTTATTTATTCTCCATAAGGGCTGAGAACGCAGGTTTTCTGCAATGAGAAAGATTAAATTTTTTTTGCAATTATCAATATAACTCAACCAGGTGAAGCTACATACCAAGTTTTAATGATTTATGTTCATAATTAAGGGAGATTGGGAGATATAAAGCTTTACGTATTCTCCATAAGAATAACGTTAGGGATGAGTATGCAGGTTTGCTGCTAAGAGGATAATCAACAAAAAATTTTTTTTTTTCAAATATCAATTTTCCAGTACTAGGTGAAGCAACATACCAAGTTTCATCAGTATACGTCCATAAATAATCGAGATATCAAATTTTAAATATTCTTCATAAGGATAACATTGGATAACGTACTGTGTTTAGCACTTTGAATATCTCGGCAACGGTTGGACGTAGAATCACAATTTAAACACCAAAATGATTGTTTTGTAGAGCTAAACTGATTGGTAAAAGCAAATGTGAAGTTTAAAGTAAAATTAATTAAGGAAAAGCTAAAAACCATTTTCCCATAAGATTAACATGGGAGATTTTATGAACACGTTTTGTTTTGATTTTCTCGGCAACCACTTAACCTAGGTTCATGATTCAAAATACTATATTATTTGTTTTTTTAAGCTCTATAAAATGGTTAAAACCAAAATTGTGTGTTTTAGAAATTTCAGGTTGAAAAGTGCAAAAAACTGATTTTTGGAAAATTTTGAAACCCCATAAACCCCCTTTCCCATGGTCCGATTTTTCTGGTTTTCGAACTTAAGTCATGAATGTCACTTTACACATTTGAGCCAAATTTCATCGAAATCGGACTTTTTTTACTCAAGTTATCGCATTCACGGACACATATATACACACATACATATATATACACCATTCCCATTTTTTATTAAAAAAACTTGGTAATATTGTAATAATACATTGCAATAAGCACATGCATACATATACATGCATATACATAAATTTGAACGAAGTGTTTTTGGCATCTGGGGACCTCAAAACAAAAAGTTTTCATGGTCTCGGGCTTAAGTCTTACCATGAGACCTACGGTAATAGCTTCTACCCTGTAGGGGAAATTCGCTAAAAACCATCAAGGACATTTTAGGGGTTAAATGATCAAAATCCCATAAGTATTGGGAGCAATGTATACACTATACATTAATGATGATACGTCCGGTAATTAAAGATATACCTTAGTTACAAAATTGCAACCAAATGTAATAGGCTATGTTAAAGGATTCCACAAAATACCGTGAAACTCAGTTCCGAGTGTATCTAATTTAAAACAATTTTAATTTTTAAATTTATATTTAAATGTAACAATATAAATTTCTCCAGAGACTTTGGACAATAGCGGTAGGCCTACTTGTAAATTTCAGGCCGATTCTAGGTCTGTAATGTTTTACCAAAATTTACAGGTTTTAAATCCTGTAATATTCTTGAATTATTGCTTACGTACAACTTGTTTTAAGAGCACATCCAATCCAAAAGAGATTTAAATCATGAAATGCTTTAACAAGCTTCAGATTTCAAACTTTAAGAAAATAAAGGTGTAAGATTTAAAATGTATACATTTGTTTATATAGACGTATACCTAGACGTTTGTAAGAAACCGCCTTTAAACTTGTTTTCTGAAAACATCAACCTTTATGAGGGTGAATCATATGATATCATTTTAAATTAGTCCTAAATAATATTTTGATATAGAAACTGATGTTTTTTCCTAGGAAGATTCTGAGACGACATAAAATCCAATCTGTGATCTGTGTGTGGGAAATCTGTGTAGGCAGTTTTGAAAGTAATATAATTTTGTGTATCAGATAATGTTACAGACTAAATTACAATTTAGGGGTTTTCATGTTTTACTAATTTGGGTTTTACCTTTCAAAAAGTCTAGCAGCCGACACAAACATTTTAAGTTTGTTTTTAGAGAACTTTAAAACCAAAAGGTATAAAACATCAGCTACGGAAAATGTGATCCATGGAGAAGTAGTAAAGTGTGGATGATTTGTAAACATAAGGATATAGGGTCAACATTGCATATTAATTAATCCTATGTTTTAGTTTAACGGGCGAGACAGTGGCAATCATCTAGTTTAAATTAAAATCTTATGCATACTTTTTACTGCCCATGGGTGCAAGAAATGTTTAGGTACCAACAAATTCCTCAAAAAGTTTACTTTGAGCCTGGAAATCTTGAATCTTGCCAAGCCCTAATCATTATATGGTTATTTGTTACTAAAAAAATACTAGTTGCTCGTTAAAGCTTCCATGGTCATGTCCCTGTAGTCCATAGTTTTTATGGCAAAGTTAGTCAGTCACCAATACTGGCAAAATTATATTATTAATAATTTTACCTTTTTTGAATTCTCGGAGTAGCTTGTTGCAGCGAACTTTTCATACTCCTTTTTCATCATTTATGACCTCCTTGTGACGTCTTCTTACAGCGTCTGTAGGGCAAAAAGCAGAAACATTGTCACTAACTGTTAAAACATGTTTGGAGGGAGGGTATGTGTATGTAGAGTAGGTAAGGATTGTGAGTAGGTAGTCAGGAAATGTAACGTAGGTTAGTGTAGAGGAGGAAGGTGTGAGGTGACGGAAGCCCATAAGGGATTTAAGTTTTAAGGTGAGAATTTATGTAGGTAAGATAGTTAGGGGTAATAAACGGTATCAGAAAACTGACACACACTTTCTCCCTTCTAGCCCAACTTTAATGAAAAATTACTTTTATTTAATAAATATAGAATACAAAGCACAGTCGAAACAAGTTGTTTTCAAAAATATCCTCTCAAATGCTGCATTCTGTCAGCTCAAATCAAAGTGAATGTCTATAAGGAATAATGGGAACTTTGGGACCGAGCAGGGCGAAACACGGGGGGAATTTAGTAATACCGTTTCTCAGCAAGAACCTAGGGCCAAGAGGAACCTATATATGTCAAATTTCATCTCTGTAGGCCTTTTAGTTATGGAGATTTCGTGATAGGTCAGTCCGTCAGTGGTATTGGAAGACTAACATTGTACCACGTACTGTGTTTGGCACTTTCACTTCAGTAACCCATTGTTGTAGATGATCAAAATACCAAATCGTTTGTTTTTCAGTTGAATTAAATGGAGCAAACTAACATTTGGGCTACAAAAATTATATGAACAAAGTAAAAAAAATTGTTGAAGTAGAAAACTCCACTTTTAAAATGGTGGGATTTGGCTGGTTTTTACACTCATGAAAATAGATGCTGCACAACAGGTTTATACCAAATTTCATCATGATCAGACTTTGTTTATGAAAGTTATGGTACACACACACACATATATATATATATATATATATATATATATATATATATATATATATATATATATATATATATATAGAAAATGTATTAACAATAAATTTAAACCTTCTTCACAATTGAAGCTGCTAAAACAAAGGATTTTGAGACAGTACAATTTTGGCTTGAACTAAAACGTATATATTACATTGGTTATTAAAAGATTTGTTGTTAGCTTTAAATCAAATTTGTCATTCATCACATCAATACACACATCATTACATGAACCTTAATATTCAAATAACCAAACTGCTATGTATCCAATACAGCGACATTTTGGATCACTCGATAGTAATAAAGTAATTTAATCTATTGATTAGTACACTTTGAGGGAAAACATCATTATTATTTTTTGTTTGATTTAAATCATTAGCCATTCAAAAAAATAAAAACTCAAATGTACCGTATATAGTCTAAAACAATATATGCTTTACCTACTGATTTTCAGCATTAGATAACGGCGAATATACGTAAAAGTTAACAATATATTTCCCACCGAAATAAAGCCCGAGTAACAAATAATATAGGTTAGAGTTACAGAGAGACAGGATTTAAGTTAGCTTTTGCAGTCGTTGCATGACGAGTTACAAACGTAAATAACCTACATTTTTTCACAGATGGGATTTGAACACAAAATTTGCATTACTTAACAAATTTTTGGGAAAAATTTTCAAAAAGAGGAATTTTAAATGTCTCTTGGAAAACCCTCGGATTTATATTTTTACCCTCAAAACCGGGTAATCTCTAGGGAAATCCGGTGTGATGGCAACCCCAAATTATACCTGTAGGCTAGCCTCATTTAATTCATAATGCCAGGAATAAATTTTAAAAGTACCGGTACTTAGTTGACTAAGATTGAGTGGACGATAAGATGTGTAGGTACGGTATGTGTATCACTAAACAACTGGGTTAGGCCAATATAGGCTTAACACAGTCTAGTTGTATAAAAAGTTAACTTAGCCTATAAGAGACATTGATAGGCCTAAGTTAGCTGAACAAACAAAGTTGGGTTATGTAAGGATATTAATAAAGTAGATTCACAATAGTCTAGAATACAAACCACCAAAGTTAGTGATTCACATACGTTGTACTAGTACACTTATTATTAATTCAATAAAGCATCATCTTGATTATCGATGACAAGCTCAATTCAGGTCCTACCTTAGACTGCTATTACCCAACCTAGGCCGAGGCTGTTGGAACTTGCCACTTTCTTTAGCCAAACAACTTCACACACGATTATTTTTCATGCAGAATACATGAGAGAAATATAATACAAACCCATTATCTACTTATTTGATTTGCTTTGTTAAGATTGATACCATATGAGCTATGAGCGAGTACAGCTATGCAATAAAAACGTACCGGTAGACGTTATTAACATTATTATACTAGAGTTGCTTATAATTTACGTGACAACACAATCCTTACCTGATATTATGATGCTATTATTCCCGCTTGCCGTTGAACAAAGAATCAAATTAACAAATAAGTTAAACAGAGAACAAACAAACAGAGAACTTCTGACCTTTCTTCCTTGGCTAACACAAATAAACAATGGCGTTGTAATGGCAATGGCGGCCGGAATATCAGAGCGCGCCCGGCAGATTACGCCGCTAGCGCTCCAAGCGGTGAATCGAGGAGTCTCTTATGTTCCGCGGTAAGTATTCCTCAAACTGTGGTCGGACAACCAACGGCAAACTTTCCCAGAATGCATTGCACAAGCGTTTCAAATGTTTTATTCGGAAAGTTTTTCCTGGCAATTCTAGGGCAAGGCTTGCCGTAAACTTACGTGTTACCTGGGTACCTATATAATATATATTTTAGTCCTACAGTAAGCTTTATATAAATTATTTTCATTCTATTGTTCCACCGGGCGTCTGCGGAATTGCATCCCTACCGATATTTAAAATTAATATTTAACTTAAGTTACAGTTCACTTGAAAAATTATTGTTCAACTTCAAATTCTCTTTGTTTAACTTAGGCTCTGCAGAAGTAAGGTTACTGTAAAACTAGTCTATGGAAAGTCAAATTCATATATTTTTTATATTTGCTCTTTTTACCCTCCTGGTGTTAAGACAGGCTCTTGAATATTGTTCAACAATATGGTCTCCTTACTATAATATGCACTGTAAAAGGCTTGAATCTATTCAAAGGAGATATGTTAGATTGATTGGGGTTCGAATGGGGGTTTCCTTACCTCCAGCTGCCGGTCAACACAGTACAATCCTATCTTGGCCTTTTTAAACTTAAAACTCGCCTCAATATGTCTGTTTCAATATGTGTGTTTTCCTCTTCAAGCTGCTGAAAGGCCGCAACAAATGTCCTGATCTTCTGGCTCAAATAGAATTCTGCGCCCCCTCCAAGACCCGTTCCCAAGGTTTGTTGTAAAAAGAATGCACAGCACAAACTATCTTTTACATGCGCCACTCCCAAGAATGACACGCCTTGGAAATGAAGTTTCTGGCCATCTAGACTTTTTCAGCGAGCGCAACCTTCAAGGCCGGGGCCGTGCGAATCCTCTCAACTCATTCAGTCACATTATTGTTATAGGCCTACTATTGTAGCTTTAGCTCAGTCCAGTTTTCATGTAGTGCTTGAACATGTCATGTGCATTCTGAAGCTCAGCATACCATTGAACATTTTCACCATGACATCATTAGACAATTGTAGGCCTACATCAGTTAACTTATTGTATGTTTATTGAATCGATATTGTGAATCATTGTCTAAAAATGGCGCTTGCCACAGAAAATAAATAAATTGTGTCGACTTATCAACACACAACACTTCCACTGGGGTGTTATTAAGAAAAACACAAATAACTTCGTGTTTGCCCTACTAGACATTTTCATAGAGTACAGTACACTTGAGAGAGAATATCTTAAGCTGTGAGAACTGTTTTCAGTTCAAACCGTTAGAGTATAGCAAGATTTAGACATCGGTCAAATCTTTCCTTTGTTGTTTTCATAATCTGTTCAGTCAGTTAATCGTACGGTAATATTGTTGTTATGTAAACAAAGTAACTGATCGTCAGTATTCCATGTTCAGTAGGCCAGCTGGTTACCTCAGTCACTCCGGCAGTGGAGTAAGCCACAGCTCAAGATATTCTGCGTGAAGTGTACTGATCTTGACCGAGTTTGGTACCTGCGTTACAATAGATTTTGGGCTTTCTCCTAATGTCAATCTCTAGATGCTTTACTTGATGTTGGAAATAACCTGACTGTTCCAAGATCCATTACATCACTGTTGCTGTCTACACTCATTCGTTTACGTATTTAGGTTCTTCTTTTAGGTTAGGTATATTTAATTGAAACGGTTGATTAGCACTAAAGTTAGATTAGGTACTATTGCGAGGCAGCCTAAAGTAGCCGAACAACAATTGTACCCTTAGGCCTATGGGATCAAATTATGAGCGGTAAGTGATGAAATGTTATTTGGTTGGTTGTACATGGGTGTGTTACAGGATTTATCCTTGGCCTAAACGAGAGTGAGTTTTTTTTTGTATACAGCATCTTAGTTTTTTTTTGTATATAGGCCATATATATACAGCATCTTAACTTACATCTTAGCTGTAAGTTGGTAGTTCTTTATACACAGTAAGTTTTAAATAATTTCTTAATTTTAACATTTCCCTACAGTTTTTTTATAAAGATTATTAATTTTTAACCATAATTCATATGACTCCTTATTTATCTAATTAAATTCGGATTTTTTCAGCATTGTAACTTATTCTAAATTTGTCTAAACTTACAAAAATTAAAAATGATCAATTCATGCAAAGAAATTATCCGGTTTTTAGGGGGGATGAGGTTTTAGGATTCCTAAGAGAAAAACTGATATATGAGAAACAAATTCTAACTTAATCATGATTTAGCAACAAATATTTTCTAAATTGCCGATTTTTTTTGCAAACCATAATGCACTTCTTTAATGACTTTCCCTATGGGGAAGAATCTTTTACCATTGGTGGCATGGTAAGACCTAAGCCCGAGATCATGATAACTTCTTGTTAAGAGGTCCCCAGATGCCAAGTGATAGAAGATGCCAGTGGGGTGGAGCCCTGAGGCCATGAACAAAATTATCCAAAGACTTTTAGTCCCCTAACAACATTTTATGGTCCGGGAGCAGAATTAAAGAGCCGTTTTCGAGCCACTTAGGAAAACCCTTTTCTCCATAAGAATAACATAGCAGCTTTTGGTGCTACTGGGGCGCAGCCCTGAGGTTTGGGGGAAAAAAATATGGAGGTACCTATAGTGTTTTGCTCCTCTACAACGTGGTATGGTCTGGGAGCAGTTTAGAGGTGCCGTTTTCAAAATCACCTGGGACACACGCACAACTACCAATGAATATTTTAGGAATCTTGAAAGTTTTCTCTTGTGTTTTTGATGTGAGTGACACTACGCAGGATGTTTAATTGTTTAATTTTCGAAGTGACTACGTACAAGTCCAACGTAAGGGCAAATTCACTTCGCTACCGCTTAGGTTAGGTTAGGTTAGATTACGTTACGTTAGGTTAGGTTAGGTTAGGTTACGTTAGGTTAGGTTAGGAGGTTTTCTGGCTCTCAATTTGTTTTAAAAATCACAGGAAATGTAACGTACGGTGCATAATTTGGAACGGACGTGAACAGTAGTGGCTAACGTCGGACGTGTACTTAGCCTCTGCCTTTTATTTTCTTCACCAGGTAAACAATTATATATATATATATATATATATATATATATATATATGTGTGTGTGTGCATTATTATTTATTATTATAGTTACAATTTTTTTTAGGAAAATAGGTGAGGTTCATGCAGATGAATTCAATGCAGATGAAAATCTCAACAATGGTGAAGTAATTCATGAAAAATAAATCAGTTTACATCCTCTTGAAATTTGTGTATGTATTATTGTGTGTAATTCAATAAAATTCTTGTAATTTTTATTCTGTGAGTCAGTTATTAACATTCACTCAGCAATAATTTCAACTAGCAATCGCCCAGAGGTAGAAATTCGACAAGAACTATTTCTACATAAACTGAAAGTGGCACGTATGAATAATGGCTGTTTGCATGAATATGTTTTGCCACCTCCTGTGTAAGCAGTTAAATAAATGCATTTGAACCAGTGTCCTTATGCTGAACTTCACAAATTCTCTTCCTCTCCCTATCCATCACTCTCTCCCCCCTCACAGCCAGGTTTAATTTTAGCGAATTTACCCTATAGGGAAGAAGGTATTACCGTAGGTGGCATGGTTAGACTTAAGCCCAAGACCATGATAACTTTTTGTTTTGAGGTCCCCAGATGCCAAAAACACTATCTTTAATGTAAAGTTAAAACAGATAGGAGAAGGGTGTTACCATTCCAGTAGTCAGTAGTATTATCTTTATTTACATTAGTCCTGAAACATCTGTTCTTGCTCTTGTTCTAGCATTTGTTATTATATCAGCTGTCAAATATACAATTCAATTAATTACTGTTCTTCTATTAGATTAGCATTGAAACTTTGAAGACCCGTGGGGCGTAGCCCTGAGGAGCAGTTTAAAAAAAGGAGGGATAGTTTTGTGCTTGCCTATTTATATAATGATGATTGGATAAATATCCAGGCAGGAGTTGAAGTTTGGAATGGAATTTGGTTAGTTAAACAACAACATATTCTATATTTATATTTTACTACCAAATTAAAGGGTGTTAGTACTCTCTATAGAAGCTTATTTGGCAAACTGTTCTTTGGTTAAAACAAAACAATATAGTGGTGTTGTATTAATGTAGGGTCTATCTCTCATCTCCATTTTCCATCTATGTGGCTGGGTAACCATGCAGTGCCAAAACGGAGAGAGGTAAAACCTTCGTTCATAAGACGATTTTGTTTTGTATTTTACCTAGTAAGGAACAAATTGTTGAAGTTTGTAAGGAGTTTGGAGTAGCAAAGACATATTTTAGCAATATTGTAGAAAATGTTGTTACAATGTATTTGCAATATTGAAAACTATTGTTTCAATATTTTATAAATATTGGATAAACATTGTTTTGAAACAAACTTTATTTATCAATAAATATTTATTAAACATTGTAAAAGATTGAGACCATATTGTGGAAATATATTCTAAATATTTTTTTAACATGTTGTTAATATTGATTAAATATTTATTGACAAATATTTAATCAATATTAACAACATGTTAACAAAATATTTACAACATATTTCCACAATATTGTTTCAATATTTTGCAATATTTGGTAAATATTTATTGATAAATAAAGTTTGTTTCAAAACAATATTTATTAAATATTTATAAAATATTGAAACAATAGTTTTCAATATTGCAAATATATTGTACTAATATTTTTTACAATATTGCTAAAATTTTTTTTGCTACTTGGGGAGACTTGATTCTTGATGACTGGTGATTTTAAGTGATCAATGAGTTTGGTTATAATTACCAATTGGCTTAGGCCTTCTTAAAAGATAAGACGCCTATAAAGACGCTTAAAGGCTTATATATTCATTTAAGAAATTAAAACCATTTCGTTGCAATATTTCGATATAATATCTTTATCAAGTTAAGATCAGATGACGTGGAATAAAACTATTTTGATACTGTAGAAAGAATGAGGAGCAAAAAATTATAAAATTAACGAATGTTGAGTCCATGAGGTTGTTTCGATCTTAAAAATAATTGGTGAGCCAATTCGACTGATCTCAAATTCATGTCATTTAGTTCTTTGTTTTCAACACTTTGGATTTTGTGTATAGCTTTAAGATCGAAACAATCTTCAAACTCAGCACTATGTTGAACAGCGTGTAAGATACAGTTTTGAACGAATGGTGTTTTTTTGCATCTGGAGACCTCAAAACGAAAAGTTATCATGGTCCCGGGCCTAGGTCTTACTACGGTAATAGCTTCTTCCCTATAGGGGAAATTCGCTAAAATTACACTTACTTTAAAAACACGCTTCGTATGTCTTGGGGAGAGAGGAATAACCATCAAACGGTACTTTGGTATTATACGCCTTATACAGCGCGCTGCGGCAGTTATGTTAGGATGGGTTACCATAAAAATGAGTGTAGGACTTTCCTTGTTTCGTTACAAATCGAATGATACCTGATGAGTCATACTTCCGGCCGCCAAACCCCCTCCAAATAGGCCAAGGTCAGGTCGTTGACCGGAGCGCGCGCATCACCTGTCACCGCCTGTATCTGGGTCAGTGTCATGAGTGATTTATTGCCGTGCACTACGTTACATTTGTTTTCATAATGAGTGACGTTCTTTTGGTGTGGGATTTACCTCGAAATGAAGAGGAAACCTTACGTATTTTTCTGATAACCCATCCTAACATAACTGCCGCAGCGCGCTGTATATTTGGCGGAGTACATGTGGCGATCGGGTGTGGCTGCTAGCGGCGGCGACGCATTCAACACGATGCCTTTTGGGAGGCTCAACACAAAGACCGCTCATCAGAATGATGTACAATTTTTACAGTAAGTCAATAAAAGTACGTTTTTTTCGAATTATGTAGTTATCCTTTGTATCCGGTAAAGATTTAACCTCCAATAATAGTGGCATCCGTATAATACCAAAGTACCCTCTATATTTTTCAACTATGACTCAATCATAATCTTCGTTGTTATACATGTAATACTATACAAACAGAATTTGCAATCAGTCTGTCTACAGACTTCTGGTTTGCTTTTTCGTGGAGGTTAACTTTGTTTTGTTGACATGGAATGGAATGTCAAAAGTCAAAATTGAATGGAATGTGAGTTTATGGGAGAGGTTGAGTTTAGTTTGACAAAAAAATCTAAGTAAAGCCAAATGGAAATGGGTGTGTAAACATGTATTAGTGTCTCGCTGATGCTTTTAGTCGGTTCGATTTTTATGTGAAGATCAAATTTGGGATTGAATTGTAATCGGGTTATACTTGTTTTTTGCTCCATCTAGGTCATTTTAACCTAACTATGGATTCAATAGAAAACAACTTGTCTATGCTATTAGATGGTCTAGCACTGCAAGATAGTGAAGAGCTCTGTGATTTTTCTCTTGCAGATCAGAATGAAGCTATAGGTAAGTAACTTAGTCCTCAGAATTTATCCTTCAAAATGTAAGGTTAAGTTATGACTGGGTTTGCAGCACTTCCTCATAGGCCCTGAGCACCTTTTCAGGTTTCATCAATTTAAGAAAATGGGTTAATTGTCTATGGTAATTTAACATAACGTAGGCTTAAGCTGTGTTTATACTAGAGTTAGTAACATTAACATTTTAGAAAACACTTTGCTGAATTTGTTGGTAACAATCCATGTTATCAAGAAAAATACCGTGTTAGCAATACAGATGTTGCTTTCCACTGGTTGTCGGTAATCTCTGGTAACATTCCTTTGATATTTTCAATTAATGTTGATAACATTTGATGGCAACAAATGTTACCGAGCGTTTTGGATGTTATCAACTTTCAATATTTTGGTTTATATTGTATCAGCATTCTGATTTTGATGGTGCAAATTGTAGTAGTAATTTAGTTTTATGCTATTTCCCAACTCCCTCTTCTAATGCAGTAATCAGAATGACCTAGCTTCTGGTACAAAGTTAAAATCCTCCTACCGGTAAATAATAATCAATTACAGTGGTTGAGGAAAACACGAGGAATGTGTTATTTGGCATGAGATGCTTTAGGATTAGAGTTAGAATACCTAATAAAAGTTAGTGTTTAAACTAATAGTTTTCCCATGTTATTAAATATTATGTTATCAAGATTATAAATCATCTAGAGACAAGACACTCAAAAGTTTTATCTTTTCAGAACTAAGTTAGAAAGGAAACACACTATTTAAGCACAGGGTACAGTTCCGCAGACATCCCTACGATATATTATCGTATGAAAATATCAATTGATTATAAATATCGATACGGTACCTATGTTATCGAATGAAAATATTGATCGATTATAAATATCGATATATTCTAGAATGAAACTATCGATCGATTATAAATATTAATTGGAATTCGGTTGAAATTCGATATTTTTACATGTATTGTAACCAAATAAACATGTATACTTTAAAACTTAGAGGCGAGCCATATAGATCAGCTTTTTGGTTCCTCTTACTAGAGGCAATTGTCAACTTATTAACGATGTAAACTCAGTTGTCAGGGCTTGGCAACATTTTCCTTTTGTAGGTTTCTTTGTAGAGGACAATTTTGAAGTTCTCTCTTAATAAAGAACTTCTGCTTCCTTATAGAAAAATCATCTTATATTTACTAGGTGTCAAAATTAATAAGAAGATAAAACCACTTTCCTTTAACCCATTGAGGTAGTAATTTTATTCTATTTGCAGTAGCCTATAACGGGAATTGATTGGTGATGCACTCTAGTAGCAAAATATGTAACTAATGACCGTGGGCGTCTACGGTTCTATCCGCTAGGGGCGCGGACTGACTGAAAAACCTTAATATCACCGCCAGGCCTTTGGTCGTGTTAGCTGAGTTGGCTACGTCATGGAAACACCTTGGCCAGGTGGTGATACGATGTTCGTGGGTTCGATTCCTGCCAACGACCAAAACTGACCAGTTGTGCAACTCTCAATGAGTTAACCGGTCTGTGGCAACGTTGGTGGGAGGGCCCAAGTAAAACAAACGGTGGCAGGCTTGCTTGGAAGTTGACGGGATCGGTTAATTCTTTGAGACTTGCACATGGTCAACACTGATTTTGCTAATTTTTACTTATCTCTACTGTGTGTGTGCCAATGTGACTCTAAACTGAAAGAATACAATATTTTAATTAAAATACGCCATTTATCCATTTAAAAACACCAATTTTATACTCCAATTCACAGGTTAATAAAATTACAAGTAAGGAACGAGACCAGCTCATATGTCTATGCCAATGGGTTAAAACTGCAAAATTAAATAGTGTTAAATAAATAAAATTATTGATTAGGGTAGTGTTCTATATAGTTAGGCTATGTCTTAGGCTAATTCATTTGTCTTTTGACTCGAAGTTGACTTCTCATTGCCATTATAAAATCTGTCCCTAGTTTTGTGTGTGCCAGGATTCAAAGAGGACATAGTTAACACTAATCACCAACAGAGTATACTGCTGTCAACTATTACTTTTCCCTCTGAAGGAGGGGATGATACAACTTCGGTGAGTCAGGAAGCAAACAAAAGTTGATTAACTTATCACTTGCTTTCTGGGGTGGAGGTATTTTAAAAGTTAACGTAACTTACTATAGTAAAAAGTTGACAGCAGCACAATATGTCGGCACCTATCCAAACTACGTCCACTTCAAATTCTGGCAAATACTAAAAGTGGGACAGCTGGGCCATGTAGATGGGATGTCTCCTTCAGTATCCTATATTAATATGCTAGGGGGTTTTCTTCAGAGTCATAACTCTGGACGGCTGGACGGATTTAAATGTTTTGAGTCAAATTAAAGGGATTTTTATGTAGATTTGCCAATACGTCTCAGAACTTTAAGAAAGGGCATCACTTAAATACGGTAAATGGCTGAATTTTCATAGCAGTGGCGCTATCCGACGGCGGAAGGCTAAACTACGTGTTGATTGAATGTTAATCTGCATTATTCTCAGATGTTATTATCCGTTTTAATATCAGATGTTTTATGTTTGTTTACAACTGAAGTAACATTTCGTTGGGTACAAACTTGCTCGGTTTGTAGTACATAAGTTAGTCAATACTCTTACTAAAGAATCATCTTCAACACCTTTTTTTGGAAGCAAGTTTTATTGACTTTTCATCAATAGCTTTTGTTTTCTCATTCAGATTTAAGTAATTTTTTGTCAAGCTTTATGGTTGAAAATGCCAAATTAAGGAAAGTATTTAGGCCTAGTAAGTTAAGTCTGTTTTGGTTTGAATAATTCATAAAATGATTCCTAATTATTAATGGAAACCAAACTTATAACCAAGTCTAAATATTACTAAAAATACTGAATCAATCGTTACCTTGTACACGATCACATCTAGGTAATTAGCATCAGTAGGTCTGGATGGATCTTATTTCTTCTCAAACCTTTTTCTGACCATCTTACCACTTAAAAATTCCAAAGTAACAGAAGGCTTACTAACTAGCAGCTCATTTAATAAATTAAAATTAGATTTTGTTTATGTTGTCATAGATATTATGATAGTATGAACAACAATTAACACCCAGTTTGATATAACTAGCAGCTAAAAAATCACACGAACCACTGGAAGCGGAGACTTTGCCTCCCGAAGGAAGCCGAACTTGTCCGATGACGAACAAACTGTCCGAAACAGATGCGTTACTATGAGAAAACAGTGGCATGTAGTATTTTCAAATGTAAACAGAGAAAACCTACTTATATTCAAAAAAATTACGCTACATTTACGAAAAAATTATTGTAAAATAACCTAACCTAACTCCGCAGAGCGTTGTGTGGCGGCTCTTTTCTTTGTAACATATTACAAAAATGGGTTTGTGTAAATTATAACAACAATTGTTACCTCAAAAAGTAAACATGAAAAGGTAGAATTGAACCTGGGACCGCATGATCCTGAATCCAGTTCCATATCCATTAGACTACCATAGCGTATCGAACTAAGTAAAATTACAATTCATGAAGCAGGAGATGGCGCTGTGATTTTAAAATTTTCCTCGGGTAGTTCTCGGTATGATTTCAAAGTTTTACACTTGGCAGCGCTCATGTAGGAAATGTCTCCGCTTCTAGTGGTTTGTGTGTCTTTTTAGCTGCTACTGTTTGATATAGGCTATAAAAAACCTGTTTTAAAAGGTAATACGTTAAAAAGGTGAATCATAAACTACATTTTATTTATGTAGCTTGCTGGTACCTGTGACACTATTCATGCGGGTTTTCTTAATTCCTGATGAATCTTGGTTTTTCCCCCAGTAGTAAAGATATTGTTCTTGGAAACCCAAATAAAACCATCATCCCATAAGGATAACCCTAATAATTTGGATTTCCAGTCAGGCCGAGTCCTAAGGTTAAAGGCCGGGTTCATGGTTTGAAACCTTCCTAGTATTAGACTACCAGTAACATGAAGTACAAAGCAAGGTTCATCCCAATATAATGAATGGTTTATGAATGCATAATGGGCAAAAAAACAAGAAACGCACATTTTGGTACCTATCTGTAAAGTTGTACCGTACCATTTGGTCATACATAAAAAAAGGATTGGAACGGCTACTAGTTTTAGCTTATTGTAACTTATTGCCCTGCTATGCATGTTATTCACCTCATTCACCAAGCTGTTTGTTGATTAGTAGCCTACATGTTTACTTTTCGAGTAGAACATACCATAGTTTTTGAATTTGTTTTGGTTGGCATGTTCTTTCTTTTAGATATATTTTCAAACCTAAGAATTTGTTTTAAGGGATGAAATTTATATACACAGTAGACCTAGTTAAAAAGTAGGTTCAGTTCTAAATATCCCTTAATGATTTTTCCATATTTTATATGTTTAGGCAGTTTAATTTTTTTATGATGACAAACTGACTAAAAAGGTTCTGACTAGAAAACAATCAACTGTATAGAATTGTAATTTTCAATCGTGATTACAATAAATTAATAATAATTTATTTTGGTGATCAGATATGTACAGTTACAGAGGTGTACCAAGATGTCAGTTGTTGTTATGGTACAAAAATCCATGATCAGTATCAGTAATGAAGACACATTAACACTTTACATAACTTAGGTAGCTTTTTAAGATAATAATAGCTCAAAGATTAGTTTATTATAATTGGCTTTTAGGACATATTTTATCCATTGATTGGAAAGTTGCTGATAACAGCAACTACGCTGTGTCCTTTGGTCTTAAGTAACAAATTAATTTTTCAGCCGCTAAGGGAGTAACACCTTCCACCCCGTCTGATTTCGTTCCTGTTGTCAAGAACACTGTCACGTACATTGTAATGGCGGTGCTTTTCAATGAAGATGGAGAAATTTTGATGATGCAAGAAGCCAAAAGCTCGTGTGCAGGCCAGTGGTACCTTCCAGCTGGCAGGATGGAGCCAGGGGAGGACATTGAGGTAAGGTTAAAACATTGAGTGCCATCTGAAATTTCAGTTACCGGTAACACATTCCGTGCAGGTTGAGTACTGAACTCCAAGCTGGCCTTGCCAGTGTATCGTGTGGAGTTCATGAGCTCCATAGTCTAATGTTGTTTTCAAAGGAATATTCTGCCTCAAAAACGTATCGACAATATTCACATGTAAAACCTATCAGAAATGGATTTTTAACACTCAAACATTGTTTCTACATACATGTATAACCAATGTTTTTAGTGAAAATAATATTCAGCTCCTGTGTCAATCTTACAACATTTAAACCGTACGGAAAGTGTTAAGCCTTGCCAGGTAGGGCCCTTCATGCAAAACTTTGGTTTTCATAAGCATGGATTGCAAAATTATTTTCTTAAATTTTGTTTGGAAAAAATCCTTTATGAAATTTATATATTATAGCTGATATATCCATTATACACCCGCAAAGGGTTAAGTTATTACATAAATGTAAATGACTGTTCACATTTGAGCTGCTGGATTTTCATTTGCATGAGATTTCAGGTAATGTTTGTTTATCTAGTGTGGTAATTCAGATAATAATTAGTTTCTCATGAACAACAAAGTTTCTGAAAGCCTGTAGGGTATAAGTAGAGAATCATTAACAATTAAATTTTGGTGTGTGTGAGATTAACATCTTTTGGATTTTGGTCCTTGGTGTTGATGACATTTTATTTAAGATTTTTGAGGAGTTAAGAAAATTTAATTAAATGAGTAAGGACATTTTTAATATTAGCTCAGTGCAGTAATTTTTATTTAACACTTTCGCTGTGTAAAACAGGTTTAAACATAAAAATCCTACATCTTTCAATGTTGAGCCATGTCGTACATTTTACCGCATCCTCATTGAATGTGTTAAGACCTTTATGTATTTATAACTTAACTTGGAGGCAAAACAATTGGTCCTAGATCACACATGTTATTATGTATGGTGAATAGGCTTTATTTGTGTACATTGTGTTATCAGATCCGAGGAGGAGCAAGAAAGCATAAATACATTGTAGCTAGGGCATGCAATAGTCAGTGTCTTATCATTGCAAGCTTGTATTTTACGACTATATTGCAAATTTGTCCGAATTCGTTTACTTACGTTTGAGAAGCACATCCCCTAAACAAATATTTAATACGGAGAGCAGGGATACACCAAACGGCAGCATCGCAAGACGAAGGGGGTAGAGGGTAGTAGAAAGGTGCTTGGCGTCAAAGCTTGCAGGCCTCCAGTTTCTGTGAAAACCACTGTAAACGCTAAACTATCTAGTTAAATGTCTTTATGAATCTATAATGGACTATGTAATCGTGTAAGGAACGTAACATATGACTCTTTTGATGTTTTCCTACTTTAAAAACAGTATAAAAACCATCAATAGACATAATTTAGGGTGGACAGTTACCCTCTGAATAATTTGGAAAGCATATATATGCCTATTACTGTAATAAATAAAAAGTGATATTAATAATCACAATTATGATCATGCCCCCCTTCGAAATACTCAAATTACAGTCATGAAGCCATCTGTTTTGGTGTAACTTTGAGAGTATATTTTTTTCTTATTTCTTTGGGCCAGGTGTAATATGGGTACCTACTCTTTCTTAATGGGGAGCAGTTTAGGCATTGTGGAACGTTCGATCTTGTGAAAGAGTCAAACATTTTATTTTCCCAAATGCAGGAGGCAGTGAAGAGAGAGGTGCTGGAGGAGACAGGCCTCCACATGGTGCCTACCTCGCTCATCATGGTCCAGTGTGCCAGCAAGGCGTGGTTCAGGTTCGTACTGGCCGGTCGAGTGACGGGCGGGACACTCAAGACTCCGGGACAAGCTGACTCCGAGTCCCTCCAGGTTAGTTGCGATTGGAAATCTACGCTCTATTAGTCCAGCTCTCCATGATAAATTAATATCTTTTTTATCAGATAATTATTTTTTTTCAGCGAATTTCCCCTATAGGGAAGAAGCTGTTACCGTAGTTGGCATGGTAGGACCTATGCTTGGGACCATGATAACTTTTCGTTATGAGGTCCCCAGATTCCAAAAACGCCATTCGTTCAAAACTGTATAAATACTAAGGATCTACGGTACCAACTAGTTCAGATCGGTACGGTAAAAGATTTTGTACCTCGGTTCTCGGTAAAAATTTGGTACGGTTCAATGTACCGTTATATACTAATTTAGTTATTAATTTGTATGTATCATAAACAAATTATTGAGTAATAATTAAGGTCATGTATGATTGCTAAGTTATTATTAATTTGATTAAAAGAATAAATAACTATACTATAGATACAAATATTTAAAAAACCTGCATCTTTGGAGTATTACATTTTAACATTGTTACTTGTATTATTAATACAAGTTATTGAAATATTCATGATAAATAAATTCAAAAATTACTTGAAAATCAAACAATTGCATAAGTTGCTTAGCTGATTAATTATATTGCTTTCAATATAAATAAAAACTATTGATTTAAATCATACAAACAACAAAAAACAAAGTTTCATAAATACTATTCTTGTTACATTGGGAGATTATTGTATAATTAATTAATTTAAATAAAACTATGTATGAGTTGAAACTAAACAAGATTAGAAATTAGAAAATTATACCTTTAAATACTGAAGATTAAAATCAAAATACCTCTAAAATTACTTAATCAGGCTACTAAATTCAAAAATAGTCCATAACAAATATTACAGGACATTTTTATTCAAACAAAGTACCATGTAAAACTGGAAAATAAATAAATAAAGTAATTAAAGTAGTACAGTGTTATAATGTTAATTTGGATATATCACAATTAAAATAATTAGCTGTTAACCTCATCAAAAAATAAATTTAAGTCGTTAATAATAATTTTTAGTTGAATTTTCCAAAACCACACAAGATAGTCTAACATATAACAGATATCTGTACGTAAATAAATTCACAGCACAATAAAACAATAACAAATTGATGCTACCGTTTGAAATTTATCAAGTTAGTGGTTATTTTTAATTAGTTTTTAACCATTTTTGAAACCTTTTTTTATATAATTTAAAATTAATTTCACTATTATACTTCAATAACAATAATAATAATAAAATAAAAGCAGCCCCACCACACAAAGAATAAGTAATGAACCCAAAAATAAGAAGAATAAGAAGAACAAGTAAGAAGAAAAAATAAGAAGAAGAATAAGAAGAATAAGTAAGAAGAATAAATAAAGTTTTTTTTGGGTTTTTGTTTGTCTTGGTAAAAGCAGTTTAATTTGAAATCATGATGGAGAAAGAACGTGATTTAAAAGATAGTATTCCTTTTCTCACTCAAGGAATGATGTTGGACAAACAACTGATTTATAGCTAATTACCGGATCCCTCCCCCTCACGCTTTCCTAGCATAAACCTTTCTTGTCTTCAAGTACATATTGTTTGCCGACCCTACCCAGCCCCTCCCCGCTCCCCTTGCCCACCTTTTTTATCACCATTCTCGCTCAGCTATAAATAACACCTGTCAACGTCTCTTTTCCTATGAGTTTTGGGGCTTGTTTTCCTTAAAGGAAATGACTAGTTATAAATAGGAATCTGTCTTATTTCAACCACTTATTTTGTTAAACATTGTTTAACTTATCTGTTTATTGTTTGACGCAGTAAACTGTACCGTACCGAATCTGTACCGGGGTTATTTTCTGTACCGAACTGATGACGGTAATTAGTTTTTTACCGTACCAGTACTGTTTTTTCGGTGCACCGCGGACGAGGATTATCCAGAAAGTAAGGAACGTTTTGCTTACTGCACCTCCATTCAGCTTCAGCTCCCCCATACCGTGATTGCGTGTGTGACAATACACTCACCTCCCCACCAAAGCATGAGCTGAGTCTCGTTGCTGTGTGGTCACGTATCTTATTCCTACAGCGATTCAAAATGGCGGCATCAATCGAAAATCCTGCCAAATATGAGATATGCAGTGTTATTCGGTTTTTAAAAACCAATCAAATAAAGTTTATAGAGAAAGTGCACAAAGGTCTTCTAGCCGTCTTCATACAAAAAATGGTGCGACATGTGTAATGAAAGAAAATCCACAAAAACAAAACTTAGTATATGGCTTCATATGGTTGTGGTCTATTGTTATTTGCACTAAAAACAAATTTTTACCGATGGCTCTTGTAGCAGCAAACCTGTGTATTCAGCCCCATGTTATTCTTATGGAGAAAAAGTGAAATGTTATGTATTCCTTAATTATGAACATAAATTAATCAAACTTGGTATGTGGATTCACCTAGTTGAGTTCTTTTGATATTTGCACAAAAACACATTTTCTGTGTTCCTTATTACAGCAAATCTGCATACTCAGCTCCCATGTTTTTCTTATGGGGAATAATTAAAATTCCACACATCGCTTATTTAAGAATGTATTTTGATTAAACTTGGTACATGTAGGTTCCACCTAGTTGAGTTACATTTATATTTGCATAAAAACACATATTTTGTGTTCCTTGTTGCAGTAAACCTGCGTACTCGGCCCATGTAATTCTTATAGAGGATAATTAAAATGTTATACATTGCTTATTTATGAATGTATATTATGAAACTTGGAAAGCGGCTTTATGTGCTATTAAGACATATATAAAGGAGGCATTGGAAATTCACTGAGTATGCAGGTTTGCTGCGACAGGGGTATTTTACATTGATTCGCATGTTCAAACTTATAAACTAGAACCTATAAAGTATTAATTTCAAAGCTCTTAACTTAAATGTGTTTATATTTTTAAACTCTGAAAACCTTCCAACATCAGGGACTCGGCCATTGGACCTTTGTTAGTTCTGAGTTAATTTTATGGTGTCAACTAATCAGCTGATTAAAAAATCAGACTTTTGTTTAGGTGTTCCCCAAGTATTTGAGTCTTGAGTTGAAATGTTGAGTCGTTGCTGCTGGTCAAATTCATGTACAGCATAGTACGAAACCAACCCCAAATAATGTTGAGTTGCCAATTATGTGGCACTTTACTGAACTAAAAAAGTAGTGCTAAATTGATTAATTGTGAAGATGGTCGTTGTTGAATTTTTGCCCTACATTACGCCCCAGGCAGGTTTGTACTTTTGAAAAAGTAAGTAGGGATTAGGTTCAGATAAGGGAAAGGGACAAGGGAAAAACATTTACTGTATTTATCTTTTTTAACACCTTAACTACCCCACTCACCATGGTACAATGAACAATAATTGTGGAATGTGTTCCAATTTAAAATTTTTTCGTAGGACAGCTACAGTCTTTAATGAACAATAATTGTGGAATGTGTTCCAATTTAAAATTTTTTCGTAGGACAGCTACAGTCTTTCTTTTCTCTTGAATTTGTTGTTGTTGAGAAATAAACGATATTACAATACCTCTCCAGTTCACCCTTGCTGGTCTTCTCTTATACCTCTACATCACTCTTTTACGAGACAATGCATTAAGCCTATGCAGTTTCATTCGTCTTGACAGAATTCAAATTTGTCAAGGTATACAGCTTACAGCACTTTTTCTTTACATCTATCGATGTCAGCATTGCATGTTCGTTAGGCCAAGTGGGTGAAGGACCCAGAACAGATGAGTCTACGGTGTAAGGACATCCTGCCGGTGGTGGAGCGGGGACACCAGTTCAGGCTGAGACAGGAGCCGCAACACCCCAGCATGCTCCCGGCTGTCCGGCCACACCACAAACTGCTGCTGCGGTTCGTCATTCTGGCCAGACAAAAGAGCAGGTGGGCTATATTGATGAAGTTTATGAGATCCTGTGGAATAGTGATATTGGCAACCCTTGCAAACTTGCCAGTGGCTAAAGCAATCTGTTTTATTTATTTACTTTTTGCTAATGTTGTTTTGTCAGTGCTGTAACTGTACATCACTACGTTTGTCTTGATATTGGTGCTAGAGGGTTATTTAAGTAGTAGCAACCCTTTATAATTCAGGCTTTCAGGTGTTCAAATTATTAAACAAATAACTGCATACAAATAACACAAACCAACATAGATTCAACCAACACTCCATTCCCATGTTCAGGGCTCAAAGCATTTATTTTAAAATAACAATTAAAATGCAATTTATTAGCAATGCAATTTAGTTATTTTTCTTAGTATGATTAGCTAGTAATTAGTATTAATTTTTGGTAGTAATTAAAATTGATTTGCTTGTTTCTTGGTTCTGTAAGTATCCTGCATGTCCTTGGTTAGTCTTTATTTACGAGGCTTGTCCAGAAAGTAAGTACCGTTTTGGAAAAAAACATACAAATAATTATTTTTTTCAACAAAATTTATTTCTACAAGAAAGAGGATATCTTAAACTATTTTTCTACATAGTTTCCACCATTGTTTAGACATTTGTCGTAGCGAGGAACCAACTTTTCTATACCCTCTTCATAGAAAGATGCCGCCATTGACGAGAGCCATTGCCGAACACCGTCTTGAGCGTCGTCATCGCTGTCAAAGCGGCGCCCTCCGAAATCCCGTTTCAAGTGCAAAAACAAGTGGAAATCAGAAGGTGCCAGATCAGGGCTGTACGGCGGATGGTCAAACTGTTCCCAACCAAATCCGTGAATAAGGTTTTGAGTGGCACCAGCAGAATGGGGACGTGCGTTGTCATGAATCAACACAATGCCTTCACTAAGCATTCCACGTCTTTTGTTCTGAATCGCACGCCGAAGTTTTCTCAGCGTTTCACAATATCATGCAAAAGAGATTTTGAAATTTGTGGAAATTCATCAGAAAGCATTCTTATGGTGAAACGTCTGTTTTCACGAATTTTTTCATTCACTTTTTCAACCAATTCATCACTCACAACAGATGGCTGCCCGCTGCGAGCCTCATCATGAACATTAGTTCGCTCATCATTGAATTGCCGAACCCATTTTCTTACCATTCCATCACTGATAACTTTTTCTTCATAAACTTCTGTAAGTTGGCGATGAATTTCAGCAGGCTTCACGTTCCTTGCGTTCAAAAATCGTATTACAGAACGCACTTCACAGTCCGCGGGATCAGAAATTGTTTCAAACATTTTGAGTGCACACTAACTAATGTAAACACAACAAAATTTTGCCGGAATTGCGTCAGCTGTTCAACAATGAACCAAGGAGACTAATGCGCATGCGGGGAACATCATCGCTAGCGCTGTGCCGGCGGTAGAACGAAACGGTACTTACTTTCTGGACAAGCCTCGTATATTGTGTCTGAATTTCAATAAGGCCAGGTCTAGAAGTAATAACAATACCTAATATTCTTAATAACAATAATAAAATGGTATAGATTTTAATCTTCTGTCATAATTTTGTAGTAATATTACTTAAACTTTCTCTTATCAACATTGGCGTAATTTCAGCATTTCAATTGGGGGGGGGGGGCAGGATTGTCTATGGCCCATCCTCCTATTATACGAAATTTTATAACCCCCCCCCCTAAAATCACTATTCCCGTAGAAAATTCGGCACTGTGGATGGGAAATATAAGGTTCCGATACACGCACACAAACACACAAATACGATAGCATAGGATTATACCGGCTGCTCTTCCGCTCTTTTAGTCCCTTCCTAGTGCTAGTGTACATCATTTGATCAAGTTGACAACTTTTCATTTCATGAGTAAAACTCATGATTAATACACTTTGTTATAGTAAAAATAACTAGTTGTCCTGTTGCTCGAATGCGAGCAAGTTTGTACCCAACGAATGGTTTCTTCAGTTTTAAACAGACATAACAAAATATCTGATATTAAAACGGACGATAACCACACATACTTTCGATCAGCAATAAGTTTAGACTCCCGCCATCAGACAGCGGTTCCGAAAATTCAACCCTTTACAATAAAGGGAAGAGGACAGTTATTCACTTCTTGGAGCTGCTATAATTTGTGTGACAACAAAAATTAATTGACTTTGGATTTACAATGTAAAACACCGAGTAGGCCTAATAAAGAATAAGGGGGTACTTAAACTTGTTTATTTGAAAAGTTCACAAATATGTTTACGGAATTAATACATAAACTGTATATAACATGAGAAATGTATGTTTAATTAGGACTACATCTAATTAGAACCTGCACAGGTAATACCTTTGCGTAGGCACGAGCCGATATAATGTCTTGTCTAGTTTATTTTATTTAAATAAGCCTGGCAAAATATATTTAACAGTGAAAATAATGATTTGGTCAACTATAACGAAAGTAAAGTAATAATATTTCCAGTCGAGTGCTTTATATTGTTTTACAAGTGACAAAAAGCATCTTAAGAAAAGCAAAAAATGGGATTTTATTATTCTGTAAATTAGGTAAACGAGTTTTATGGTTCGCACGTAGCAAGCTGGCGTGAGGGAAACAAATTTCGGAGTGAAAAGCTTGAACAATTTAAAAACGGTGTTAAGACATACTGTACTGAGTCAATGAATGAGTCATTGACTGTTTAAGTGATGCCCTTTCTTAAAATTCTGAGACGTATTGGAAAATCTATGTAAAAATATTTTTAATTTGGCACCTCAAATGTTAAAATCCGTCCAGCCGTTATCGAGTTTTGACTGTAAAGAAAAACCCCCTACCTTATTAATTGGGTAATCGAACGAAGTGAAGTTTATCATTATACACAACTACTGCTTAGACTGGTAAGAGAATCAACTCAACTGGCGTGTCTGTGACCAAAATAACTCGAGAATGCCTCAACAGTTAAACTTAAAATTTTCCAGATAAACTTAACAGGTCAAAATCTCGGTCGAGTTCATTATTCAGATAATTTTGTTCAGTATTAATAAAATTATCTTAAAACCAAATTTATTTTTTTCTCCATAGGAATAACATTGGAAGCCATTTTAGTGGTACTTGAATCGTTAAAATTTAGCCGACGTCTATGTTTCAACAACAGAGTAACAATAGTTAGTTTACTAGAGTATACTTTGTTATACTGGATAACAAAAGGTTTTTTACCAACAAAAAAGCACACGAGAGATAAATCGAAGTATATTTTTAAGTTGTGAGCATATTTATTATTTTATAAAATTAAGTGTACCTTTTTTTAAAAATATCCATACAGTTAATATTTCCTTAGTATGCCTACTCTGTATAAATATCGTCAGTCGTCGGAGGCGACGATTGTAACAGTGGCAGACGACGTGTATGGCAGATAGAAAACTCAAAATAACTTTTCAAAATAGATGACTGTAGATACTAAGATATTAACTTAACTTATAAAATAGTTTGTTTTATTAGATTGTCTTAGACAATTGGTAATATTGGGATTATCATGTGTAAAAAGTACAAAGCCTCAATTTGTCTAGAAAGCTTTCATCAAGTTAGTCACAGTAAGCGACCAACCTTAAAATTTACTTTGTTGGACAATTATTTGCTAGGTTATATTTTCACCAAATTAATAATAAAAATTGTCTGTATTACCTAAAATACATTACCAGTAATTTTGTAGGTAACCACAATAAAAGCTATAGACTATTCTTACCAAACAGCCTTTCTCGGAAGGTTATCTTGAATGAGATGACATAGCCTAGGGTTGGATTACAGTAAGAGTTAGCCGACATTAAACTGGTAATACATCTGTTGTAAAATACTTTAAACACATTACCAGGAATGTTGTAGCGAACCAAAATAAAAGCTTTCAACTATTCTAACCAAACTAAGACTTTTGTACAGGTTATCTGAAATGATTTTACATATCCTAGCTTCGGATTATAGTGAGCTGTTTTCATCATAAACTTGGACCTACGGCTATAAAATGTAGGCCTATACACTTAGGCTACTTGCCATTTTAGAAGTTTCATAAACAGTCTTGGACCAACCCATGTTTGTAGCATTTAATTTCATGATAGCCTAGGCTATTGAAACAGTATATTGAAATCTCATTTTGTCATCTAAATTAGACCTGACGACTTATTGTTAATCCTTAAGGATATTTTGACTAGGCCTATAGAAATTGTTAGCATTAGTTCATTTAGGAAACTCGCTGTCTTTTAAAAGTTAAATTAACCACACTGCTAAAGTCACTGCCTAGCCCAAAATACTCTGTTTGTTCTAAGATAACACACCCATACTAATCCTAACAACAAACCATACCTGAAATCTTCAATTTATTTTAAAAATAAATAAATTTACGAATTTATACAATATTTCCTTTGATAAAAACAAGTGATAAATGTATGAATGTTTTTCTACGGATAAAATGTTGGGTCGGCGACGGGATCCGAATCTGCGACCTTTCGCTCCAAGAGCCAGTGCGATACCTACTCAGCTACCGCGGTAAGTGGTTTTTAGGGAAGAAGTGACTAAAACTATAGCCATATAGACATAAAACTCGGATTCTGGCGGCAGTTAAATGATAACGGAATGTATTCTGATGATGTTACTCAAATAAGATATTGAATTTTGTATGAGACTCGATTTAAGTTTGATAATGTGTTTTGATTATCCTTATACGCGAGGAATGAGCGTACACCTAGTATATAGGCTATTAGACTATATTGTTAGTTATCTTATATCTAGACCTATCATAAAAACGTGTGTTTCGTTTACGATCAAGTTACTGGCTACTGTAAAAATTATATTCTAATATTACTCAATAAAAATACATAGTGTATTTACAGAATACCTATATGTTTAGTCACAAAATAATCTTTTTTTGTTTGTTTCACACTATCTCCTAAAAAATAATATCTCACGCAGGCCGGTCGTCACCCCAAATTCTTGGTAAAAGTTAATGTTATAAAAATTAACAATAAATGATGAAAGTATATATTTTTGAGAGCTTTTCTTAAACAATATTAAAAAACAAGAACATTTAATGTCAGTAAGAATTAATTGTTTGCAATTTTGTCTAGGTAGCAATAGAATTAGATTTCTTAAATTCGGCGAGAGCGATGGAATCGCTATTTATATTGATAATTCTGGGACTTTTCCTATATCAGTTTTGAAAAATCCTCTGGTGTAGTGTTAACACAAAAAACTATAAGTAAAGATAAAATAAATATCGATCGAAAAGTTAGTCTTAAAACGAAAAACTGTTCAATATTTATTGCCTAACACATATTTCAACTACATTTTTTATAGCGCTTACCCCCTCCTATGCAGAAGCGAAAGGATAAATATATCTCTTCAGGAGCACGTGAATTCCAAATTATACTGTAGGCATTTGTTTTTAATTTTCAAATAAATAAGTTTACCTACGAAATAGTAAATTCAGCTATAAGTAGTATTTGTTATATTATTGTTTTGAATGGCAAACTAATATTTAAACCCGTTCATTACAAATTTTGTTTTGCGAAATAATTCTTTGTAGGCTTATTGTTTGCATACGACAAGCATTTCCAAAAAAAAAAACTATAATCATCGACATATTAAAATAAGAAATGCAAAAGGTTTTAAGTTTGTCTAATTACCTTCGAAATATTAATATTAAAATCTAAAGTAGTTTAATTACACTAAATATTAATTTGTATTAGGTTATCTCTGGAATCTTATTACATGAACTCACAATAAATTTCACAATTCAAATATGAAAACGATAACTAGAAGTGTTCTCTTGAAACGTAAAGAAACAAAGAAACGACTGACTTGAATCCGAGGAAGGGAATGATGGGAATCGAAATGAAGTTAGAAGTATCTATTTTTATCTGGTAAGTCGAGAAGTAAAAATATCAGTTGAATTTGGATTAATATCTCCATCTAACAGTGAACAAGAGGAGACCGGAAGGTTAGTGAATTTCCTATGGAAAGTGAACTATTAGCATGACCCGCACGGTGAAACTTAAGCCCGGGACCACCATAGAAGTTCCTAACCTGACCCCCTGAACACGTTTTGGGGGGTCGTTCTTATATATATATATATATATATATATATATATATATATATATATGTGTGTGTGTGTGTGTTTGCACTCTAGCGGTCACATTTTTTGTCTGATTTACTTCAAATTTGGGAGGGACGTTCCTTTCTATAATCAGTTTGACAAGTTCGTTGGGCAAAACAATCGGAAAACTCTAAATCCTTTTTTGAGAAAAGGTGGGATACACAGCTAACTCAACTGAAGAAACTGGTTCAGATGAGCACAGCAACAAAAAGTATTTTACACACATTTTTTTCATAATATTTTGTCTCCATTTGAGACTTCTTCAGATGTAGAGAGAGACTGTCAGTTAAAATATTGTTTGAATATGAGCTTGTTCAGTTTTGCCAACACTAAAAACACCAACACTAATTTCTTGGAACTATATACATATAATACACACTATTGCATGGAATGTTTCAGTTAGCTGTGTAAGGAAGGGTAGGTATGGAAAGGTGTTAACTGGGATCTTTTATCTAATATTCAGGTTTTGTGGGGTCCTTGAATTTGTTACAAATTGGTAAGCTAATTCCCATCTCCTGAGCATTGAGCTATTACAATGTTTTTTTGGGGAAGGATTTCAAGGCTTTTGTTGTGAAACAGTCATCAAACTGGAGGTTGTGAATCTGGGCATGTTGTGCTATTGGTTTTTCTTTATTAGTTTTTACATCATGTCGGTGTCCATTCATGCGTTTCCTGAGGGTTTCAGTGGTTAGGCCTATATATTGAGCGGGGCATTGTGTACATTCTAATTGATAAATGAGGTTTTCAGAACAGTAGGTATGGTGGCCTTAGATTTTGTATTGCTTTTGATGGTATGAACTAGTAAAAGATTCTGATGGTTGGTTGATTTTGCCGGATTTACATCTATTTTCGTTGCATGGATATGAGCCTGGAGATGGTTTTTCTAAATATGAGTTTGATTGGTCAGGTAGTTTTGGATGTACTAGAAGGTTTTTTAGGTTCGGAGGTTGTCTGTAGACCAAGGTGGGAGGTTTCTGTAGAAGGTTCTTCGTTTGGCTGGAAGATTCTAGAATTTTAAATCCTGTTTTAAGGAGACTGTTTAGTGGTTGTAGGTCAGGGTGGTATGTGGTTATCAGGTTCAGGTGTTGTTGTTTATTGTCATTTGATTTTGTACATTGCTTCTCGGCAGCAGCTATCTGAGATTTCGATAAGTTTCTAGGATATCCTCTGTTTTCTAGGGCCTTTTGGAGTTGGTTATTATATTGCCCTCGATTTTCATTGTTGGAGATGAGACAGTTCCCTCTTAAAGCAAGACTTTAGGGAATGGATCTTTTTGTATTATTTGGATAACAACTAGAGAAGTGTAAATACTGTTGATGGTTTAATGGTTTTATGTAGATAGACGTGGTGATGTAATTGTTAGTTAGGCTTATGGTGAGATCTATAAAGTTTACTGTTATTTTTGAGAAATCCCAGGTGAACTTCAGTGGGCCAAAACAATTTAGGTCTTCTAGAAATCTCTGTAATTCTTCTTTGCCATGGGTCCATATTATGAAAATATCATCTATGTATCTAAACCAACATATAGGTAGTCTTTCTTGTTTCTTCAAAAAATTGTCTTCATACTTTCCCATATAGAGGTTAGCGTATAACGGAGCCATCCTTGTCCCCATGGCTGTCCCCCTAATCTGCAGGTAGTGTTTGTCTTGAAATTGAAAATTGTTTCTTTCTAAGATGAATTTGATGAGATTTGTTATGAATGAGGTGGTGGGGAGGGAACCCTTAAACCAACATATAGGTAGTCTTTCTTGTTTCTTCAAAAAATTGCCTTCATACTTTCCCATATAGAGGTTAGCGTATTACGGAGCCATCCTTGTCCCCATGGCTGTCCCCCTAATCTGCAGGTAGTATTTGTCTTGAAATTGAAAATTGTTTCTTTCTAAGATGAATTTGATGAGATTTGTTATGAATGAGGTGGTGAGGAGGGAACACTTGGGTCTGTTTTGTAGGTAAGTTTCTGCTGCAGCAAGGCCGTGAAGATGAGGAATATTAGTGTACAGGGAGGTGACATCTATTGTAGCCAGAATTGCATTGTCAGGAAGGGGTTGAGCTGTGGTTCAGTTTTTCAAGGAAATCACTAGATTCTATGATGTAGGAGGTTAAATTTTGGACAAGAGATTGTAAAAAGGAGTCAACATAGGCAGAGATTCTTTCTGTTGGCGAACCGCAACCTGACACTATAGGCCTATTTAATGGGGGTGTGATTCCTTTAAGGATTTTTGGAAGGATGTAGATTTTTGGAGTTATTGGGTCTTCTGGTATTAACAAGCTGGCTGTTACAGTAGTAATATTTTTTGATTTAGCATGATGAGAAATAAGGTCTGTTAGTTCTGTTGTGAATTTTGTTGTTGGATCTTCTTTCAGCAGAAGATAGGTAGTGGTGTCCGAAAGTTTTCGTTCAATTTCTGAAATGTAGTCTTCTTTGTTCATGATGACGGTAGTTGAACCTTTGTCGGCTGGGAGGATCATTATTTCTTTGTTGGATTTTAGGCTCGAAGTAGCTTTCTTCTCAGGTATGGTTAGGTTGTGTTGCATTGTGGAAGTAAGTTTGTTCTCAAAAGATGGGTCTGAGTTGTTTTGTACCAAAAAATTGATTTACTGTTCAATTGGGTGGTCTGACAGTAGAGGAGGTGGATCAAAATCTGATGGCGGTTTGAATTTTGTCAGTGCTGGGTCTAGGTTGGTTTGTGTTGTTGGGTTCAAGGAGTCAAAATAATATTTCAGACGTAGGTTCCTGGCTAAGGTCATAATGTCTTTAACGAGGCTAAAATGGTTGAAATGGGGTGTAGGGTACAAGCTCAAACCTTTTTCTAAAACTTGTTCTGCTGCAGAAAGTTGATAACTAGATATGTTACAGATTTGGTGATTAGATTTTGATTCTTTGTGATTACTGGTTTTAGGTATGAGACTGGTGTCTTTATCAAGATATTTAGGTAAGAAGGGAGGTTGTTCTACTGGTGTAGGTAGGCCTAAGAGTGAAGCCAGACTAGGCCTATCAGAGATCAGGGGGGCTGAGAGATGTTGTGGTTGTTGTTCTAGGCCTATGGAGCCGGAATCTATTAGCTTTTTCTTACACAGGTTAGATAACTTCTTGAGCTTTTTTCCTGCTTCACGATTCATACTTATTAAGGCTCTCTGTACAACTGAGTTAAGTTGTTCTATTAGGCTCGGTTGTGTTTGAAGAATTAGTTCAGTTAGGCTGAACAAAGACTGCTTGTGGTAAACCAGTTTTTTGGAGTACATTTGTAGGACTGATTTGGTCAGTTCTATGGACTGTTTTTGAGCAAGGATTTGTATTGTGTTCCACATTTCAGGAGGCATTCCACTTATGGCTGGTTTCACAGTGAGGCCTATAGGGGTGATTCCTAGTGTTAAACAAGTTTCCAAAAAATACACATGACATGTGATTCTTGACAGTTTGAAGGCATGGTTTTTGGCATTTTTTAACCACAAGAAGGAAAGATTCATAGTGGATAGGAGAACAGGATGGAACATACAAGGAAAAACAAGTCAAGGTAAAAAGTGAAAATGGTTGGTTTCTTTAAGGTTAGGTTTGCAAAGGAAAAGCACTTGGCTTGGGAGTTTCATTGAGAAAAGGTGGGATACACAGCTAACTCACCTGAAGAAACTGGTTCAGATGAGCACAGCAACAAAGAAAGTATTTTTACACACATTTTTTTCATAATATTTCGTCTCCATTTGGGACTTCTTCAGATGTAGAGAGAGACTGTCAGGTGAAAAAAAACAAAAATAAAGAAAAACCAATAGCACAACATGCCAAGATTCACAGCCTCCAGCCAGTTTTATGACCGTTTCACAACAAAAGCCTTGAAATCCTTGCCCAAAAAACATTATAATAGCTCAATGCCCAGGAGATGGGAATTAGCTTACCAATTTGTAACAAATTCAAGGGCCCCACCAAACCTGAATATTAGATAAAAGATACCAGTTAACACCTTTCTATACCTACCCTTCCTTACGCAGCTAACCGAAACATTCCATGCAATAATGTGTATTATATGTATACAATTCCAAGAAATTAGTGTTGGTGTTTTTAGTGTTGGCAAAACTGAACAAGCTCATATTCAAACAGTATTTTAACTGACAGTCTCTCTCTACATCTGAAGAAGTCTCAAATGGAGACGAAATATTATGAAAAAAATGTGTGTAAAAATACTTTCTTTGTTTCTGTGCTCATCTGAACCAGTTTCTTCAGGTGAGTTAGAAGTGTATCCCACCTTTTCTCAATGAAACTCCCAAGCAAATTGCTTTTCCTTTGCAAACCTAACCTTAAAGAAACCAACCATTTTCACTTTTTACCTTGACTTGTTTTTCCTTGTATGTTCTATCCTGCTCTCCTATCCACTATGAATCTTTCCTTCTTGTCGTTAAAAGATGCCAAAAACCATGCCTTCAAACTGTCAAGGATCACATCCATGTGTATTTTTTGGAATCTTGTTTATCACCCCTATAGGCCTCACTGTGAAACCAGCCATAAGTGGAATGCCTCCTGAAATGTGGAACACAATACAAATCCTTGCTCAAAAACAGTCCATAGAACTGACCAAATCAGTCCTACAAAATGTACTCCAAAAAACTGTTTTACCACAAGCAGTCTTTGTTCAGCCTAACTGAACTAATTCTTCAAACACAACCGAGCCTAATAGAACAACTTAACCTTAGTTGTACAGAGAGCCTTAATAAGTATGAATCGTGAAGCAGTAAAAAAGCTCAAGAAGTTATCTAACCTGTGTAAGAAAAAGCTAATAGACTCCGGCTCCGTAGGCCTAGAACAACAACCACAACATCTCTCAGCCCCCCTGATCTCTGATAGGCCTAGTCTGGCTTCACTCTTAGGCCTACCTAAACCAGTAGAACAACCTCCCTTCTTACCTAAATATCTTGATAAAGACACCAGTCTCATACCTAAAACCAGTAATCACAAAGAATCAAAATCTAATCACCAAATCTGTAACATATCTAGTTATCAACTTTCTGCAGCAGAACAAGTTTTAGAAAAAGGTTTGAGCTTGTACCCTACACCCCATTTCAACCATTTTAGCCTCGTTAAAGACATTATGACCTTAGCCAGGAATCTACGTCTGAAATATTATTTTGACTCCTTGAACCCAACAACACAAACCAACCTAGACCCAGCACTGACAAAATTCAAACCGCCATCAGATTTTGATCCACCTCCTCTACTGTCAGACCACCCAATTGAACAGTAAATCAATTTTTTGGTACAAAACATCTCAGACCCATCTTTTGAGAACAAACTTATTTCCACAATGCAACACAACCTAACCATACCTGAGAAGAAAGCTACTTCGAGCCTAAAATCCAACAAAGAAATAATGATCCTCCCGGCCGACAAAGGTTCAACTACCGTCATCATGAACAAAGAAGACTACATTTCAGAAATTGAACGAAAACTTTCGGACACCACTACCTATCTTCTGCTGAAAGAAGATCCAACAACAAAATTCACAACAGAACTAACAGACCTTATTTCTCATCATGCTAAATCAAAAAATATTACTACTGAAACAGCCAGCTTGTTAATACCAGAAGACCCAATAACTCCAAAAATCTACATCCTTCCAAAAATCCTTAAAGGAATCACACCCCCATTAAGTAGGCCTATAGTGTCAGGTTGCGGTTCACCAACAGAAAGAATCTCTGCCTATGTTGACTCCTTTTTACAACCTCTTGTCCAAAATTTAACCTCCTACATCATAGAATCTAGTGATTTCCTTGAAAAACTGAACCACAGCTCAACCCCTTCCTGACAATGCAATTCTGGCTACAATAGATGTCACCTCCCTGTACACTAATATTCCTCATCTTCACGGCCTTGCTGCAGCAGAAACTTACCTACAAAACAGACCCAAGGGTTCCCTCCTCACCACCTCATTCATAACAAATCTCATCAAATTCATCTTAGAAAGAAACAATTTTCAATTTCAAGACAAACACTACCTGCAGATTAGGGGGACAGCCATGGGGACAAGGATGGCTCCGTAATACGCTAACCTCTATATGGGAAAGTATGAAGGCAATTTTTTGAAGAAACAAGAAAGACTACCTATATGTTGGTTTAGATACATAGATGATATTTTCATAATATGGACCCATGGCGAAGAAGAATTACAGAGATTTCTAGAAGACCTAAATTGTTTTTGCCCACTGAAGTTCACCTGGGATTTCTCTAAAATAACAGTAAACTTTATGGATCTCACCGTAAGCCTAACTAACAATTACATCACCACGTCTATCTATATAAAATCAACAAACCATCAACAGTATTTACACTTCTCTAGTTGACATCCAAATAATACAAAAAGATCCATTCCCTACAGTCTTGCTTTAAGAGGGAACCGTCTCATCTCCAATAATGAAAATCGAGAGCAATATAATAACCAACTCCAAAAGGCCCTAGAAAACAGAGGATATCCTAGAAACTTATCGAAATCTCAGATAGCTGCTGCCGAGAAGCAATGTACAAAATCAAATGACAATAAACAACAACACCTGAACCTGATAACCACATACCACCCTGGCCTACAACCACTAAACAGTCTCCTTAAAACAGGATTTAAAATTCTAGAATCTTCCAGCCAAACGAAGAACCTTCTACAGAAACCTCCCACCTTGGTCTACAGACAACCTCCGAACCTAAAAAACCTTCTAGTACATCCAAAACTACCTGACCCATCAAACTCATGTTTAGAAAAACCATCTCCAAGCTCATATCCATGCAACGAAAATAGATGTAAATCCGGCAAAATCAACCATCCATCAGAATCTTTTACTAGTTCATACCATCAAAAGCAATACAAAATCCAAGGCCACCATACCAGCTGTTCTGAAAACCTCATTTATCAACTAGAATGTACACAATGCCCCGCTCAATATATAGGCCTAACCACCGAAACCCTCAGGAAACACATGAATGGACACCGACATGATGTAAAAACTAATAACGAAAAACCAATAGCACAACATGCCCAGATTCACAGCCTCCTGTTTAATGACTGTTTCACAACAAAAGCCTTGAAATCCTTCCCCATAAAACATTGTAATAGCTCAATGCTCAGGAGATAGGAATTAGCTTACCAATTTGTAACAAATTCAAGGACCCCACCAAATCTGAATATTAGATAAAAGATCCCAGTTAACACCTACCATTCCATACCTACCCTTCCTTACACAGAAGAGTGTTGGTGTTTTTAGTGTTGGCAAAACTGAACAAGCTCATATTCAAACAGTATTTTAACTGACAGTCTCTCTCTACATCTGAAGAAGTCTCAAATGGAGACGAAATATTATGAAAAAAATGTGTGTAAAAATACTTTCTTTGTTTCTGTGCTCATCTGAACCAGTTTCTTCAGTTGAGTTAGCTTGTATCCCACCTTTTCTCAATGAAACTCCCAAGCCAAGTGCTTTTCCTTTGCAAACCTAAATCCCTTTTTCGGGGATTTATATTTCAAATTTTGAGTTTTTGGGCCCAAAAAGGGCCAGAAAAGCCTTGGATGTAAAATTAATTCATGTAAAAAGATGGAAATTAATTTGGCGAATCTTTTAAGCCTTCTCTCGTTACTCTAGTATGAATATTTACCGAGTAATTAATGAAAAATATATCGACCAAAGACAGTACGTTGTCTTATGGGGGTTTTATATTAGAAAAGCCTGTTATTCATTTGTTGGTGTATTTTTATTATTCCCAGTAACCTCACACCTACTTTAAAGCCTGACTGATCTATCTCATAACCTTATAATGCGCAAAATTGTATTCCCAGCATTGCAGGTAAATGAAACCAGGAGCATCAGAACAGCCAAAAATCAATGTTTTCAGATTACAATACAAATTGGAATAAATGTATGTTTTTACACTGGTTTTGAGCTTTTAAAGTTTGTTATGTGGAAATTCACTTCCCTCACGTCAGCGTGCTGCGTGCGAACTCGTTATGTTGTCCGCACCACTCAAGCGACCCGTTTACCAAGAAATCTGTTGATTGCCAGGGCAAAAAGTCAGACTATACAGTTCATAATTTCCGTCGATTTGTTTCAAATTATCATTGATTATTTAACTACTACAATAACTTAAGTTACAATGAATAATGTTCCCGTTACAAAATTATAAAAACTAAAACTGCTATTTAAAAAAAAAATAAAGATTATGTCTTATTTATTACAAAAAACTTAATTGTAATGATATTTTTCATACACTTTTTTTTACTTCCTCTAAATTGTTGGGGGGCAACTACCCCCCCCCCCGTGCCTCCCCTGAATTAGGCCTATGCTTGTCAACACCAATTATCTTTTAATGTTAATATTGAACATTTGTAATGGCTTTACAAATGTCTATTTAGAAAAATATATGCTTACAAAAAGATAACATTCTATCCTATCTAATCACTGTTCTGGCCTTATAAAAGTTAGCACATTTTAATACACAATATACAAAATTTATCTGCGCAACACATTATCTGTCGAGGCCTAACAACAACAACGCAGATATTGTCCGCAGTGAACATCTTTTAAGTTTTGGAATAGGTACAGTTATGTTTGTATCAACTTACAGTATGCCTACCAATCAAATACTCAAACTCGACCCGAAGTTTTGAAAAATACTCTAAAGTTCGAGGGAGTATTTCCCACCGATTTCCAGACGGTCGCTAACGATTGCAACCAGCCAAATCACATAGCAATGGATGCAAAAGGCGATTGCATCACGTAAAATTGGCTGAAATTACACAGTCTGGTCCGGTAAATGACGACGGAAAACATAATCTCGGCCAAAAATGATGACTGGATCACATAATAAATACCCAACATGTCAAAGGTGTCCGTAATATCGGCAAAAGTGGCAACCGGGTCACTTAATATCTGCCGTAACTAACGATTTCGTCATATAGTAATGATTATAAGCGATGTCCGGACTAAGTAATCTTGGCCAAATGACAACCAAACCGTGTTTTATCAGCCAGAAATGAATGTCAAAATGTGTTTTGTTTGTTAATACTTAATCCTGTTTGATTGTACTGGCCAAAAATTGGTATTGGTACTCATGTATTAGTTAGAAACCATGTTTAGATTATCAAATCTGGAGTGGTATCCAAATTCTATTACACTATTTGAAATTACCAATTGATGGCAAATACTCGCCTAAAATACTTGACACATGAAAATAATTTGCACTACTTGACTCAACTCGATTAGATTAAAAACATCACTACTCACTCACCCCTACAAATAACACACCTTACAAATAACACGGTTGAGTTGTACATTTGCTAAACAATTTTTAACGAGGCTTTCTGTTGGTAACTATAGTACCAAAAAAAAAAACTGTCTGTTGACAAAGCCTTTCTACCAATGCCAAGGGGAAATTTTCGGATCACAAAGTAGTTCTGACGACCGACTGTTATCAATCAGAAAAATGTTACATATGAGACTTGTGTAAGACGTGTGTAGGTTTGTGTTTAGTCATCTCCAAGGTACCATTTTCAGTTTAAATATGACTAATCTAGCTAGAATGTGGTTTCAGTGATAGACAAGTCATCCCATGACTGGGGGCCTCTATCAGTAAAAACCAAACATTCTTTCCTTTTTTATTAGATCTGTACGGCAGCTAAATGGTAATAATGTTGTACAGATTTTAAACAATTGTTTTACCTCACATGTTTCTTTCAGCAACCGCGTTCACATATTGTTGTCAGAGAAGACAGAAGTGCACTTGCCCATCTGCGAGGTGAATCATCATCACAATGTACACTCCACCATTCGCAAGTTCATGGTGGTGAGTATATCCGATGTCAGTCTAAATTCCAAACGTCTAAATATCTTTAGTTATGGATTACGATCTACAGTCAAGTTGTCATGGCAACAATGTTAGTTATTCTGGGAGCCAAAACTCTTGTTATAGTCTATTTAACGGAGCGATAAGATTGTTGTAAGTGACACCCTGCGGAATTTTGATGATTCGGTAAGGATAATTAAATATAAACAAATGACTATAGAGAACCGAATTAAAAATGTTCCTCTTTTTCTTAGTTTATAGTTTTGTTTAAACTAACTATCCTCACTCAAAACCTTTGTATAAATTTGAATTACCTAATACTATCACTTCCACAGGGTCCCCACCCAACCGTGAACACCGTGAAACCTTGAATAAGCCGTGAATTTCGTATACCGTGAAAAAACCTGGAATAAGCCGTGAATTTCGATATCAAACCTTAAAAATATATCAAACTTGAAAAACAATAAAAAAATATCTTATCAGAAAATATCACATTTGTTTTCAGATAGGGAAATGTACAGCAGAATTATTACCGTTGTTAGTACGTTGTAAATACGGTGATTACCGCGTCGTCTGCCTACTTGCAGATTGCAGCTGTGCAGATGATTTAAGATAGTGATGTGCGATACGGCGATACGATACGTATCGGAGTCAGATATCGTATCGGCCGTATCGTATCGGTGCTGTGTATCGCGATACGCGTATCGTATCACTTAACATATTGTGCATAAACGATACGACGTATATTGTATTATACACTGCAGTTAAAATATGGCCATCGAGGTATTTCCACTGGTTTTAATTTTGGTATCACAGAAAGAAGACTTTTGAAGAATTCTTGTCGAATATAAATATTACCTCATTGTTTTACAGCCAAGAAAATAATATCGAAATATCGTCTCTATGTGCCGATACAAAATCGAGTATCGTTTTAGGCGATACGATACGTATCGTTTCAAAAATATCGTGACAAAATATCATATCGTCCCTAGCGTATCGCGATATTCCGATACGATACGATACGTATCGCACATCACTAATTTAAGATTGGTTCTGGTTTCCACGGTGCAAAGGAACTCGGGCCGACTCGGGCGACAGTTGTTAAGTTGCTGTTGTTTTTTTCACTGTCAACTGACTGCTGACTGACACTCGTGTAAGACCGTTTAAGTGTCTTCTTTACTGTCTGTCATTTGCCTATTGTTTTGTATTAGTCGGTGACAGTAGACAACTACAGACTGTATCTAGACTGTTAACTATACAATAGTGATGGGCGATTCGCGAACGAAACGTTCAAATCGAACGAATTATCGAGTGAATCAGATGAATCATGATTCAACTTTTAAAAGAACCGATTCGTGGCGCGAATCAACTCTGGTAAATATGCCTCGGTTATGTTGCCCGGTTTCGTTCACTTCGTTCGCGAATCGGTGTAGACCATCGTGGTTCGCGATTCAGTTGCGTTTCCGCTGAGAAATGGTTGGGGGGGAAGTTGAAGCGGAAAGAAGGGGAGGGAGACGGACAAGAGGAGAGATCGCTAAATGCAGTCTCATTGGTTTGCGTATGCGTGGCAGACAATTTGTGAAATTCCACAATTCCATGCAAATCTATTTTGTTTTGACCTCTCTTTCTTTACAATATCATTTCTGCTGGTGCTGATTCAATTGGAATATCCGTTTGCGAACCGATTGTTGTTATGTCATTCACCTAACTTTGAGTATCAGCTAATCCGTCTAAACGCTTGCTTATTGGTTCTTTAAGGAGAGTGTGGCTGCGCAATAATAATTTGTGATGTTCGATAGTCAAATTTCATTGCATCACTTGGACTATGGGTTCGCATATCGCATATTGGAGTCGTAACATAACAGGACGGCCAAATAATCTATAACAACCGATTCGTTTACATTATACGGCGAGGACAGATAATGAATCGAAAGAAACAAAATGAATCGGTTCAAATTATGATTCTTTTGAATCGAGTGATTGAAATGAATCGATTCGCTAAGAAGAATCGCACTGCCCATCACTACTATACAACTGTCGCGTCAGTAACTCGCCCATTCCGTTTACACGGTGCGTAGTCAGCGTTGCCACTTCGAGAGAAATTACCCTTGCCGGTGATAATTTTGAACTTCGAGGGTAAAAAGGTGTAATTTTACTTAAAAATATACAAATTTATATTATCCTCTGTTATACACTTATTAAAAAATATACAAATTTATATTATCCTCTGTTATACACTTATTATACATTCATTGATGTTTATTTATGATTAAATTAGGCCTACTACATTTCTTTACTTTATCGACCCTTCCGATTTTCGTGACTCTGACGAATACTCACGAACTTCATGACAGAAATCGAGCTTGAGTAAGGATTACATGTACAGTGATTGTCTCATGTTAAAAACGTGAAAGAGCCACGAGTGCCAGGACGACAAGAAGTCCGCTAAGTTGCTGTAATGTCTGCAAGTTTTAACGTCAGCCAGACAATAAATAACAAAAATAGAAAATGGGGATTATTGTCACCTGTCTCCGCCTACCTAATCCTAGCAGTTGATAGACTGAAAGATAGACAGCGTTAGCTGTTTTATAATTGACGTTTATGGCTGTAAACAAAATTGCATCAGCTGTTAATCATTTATATACTGTGATTTGTTAAGCAGTAAAATAAATTCTGAGAAAAATCCGTTATATCTCGCATGAAAAAATTGAGACAAAAACTGGCTGGCTATGCAACTTCTATTTTCATTCTTTATTCTAAACTTTAAAATTAATTATACATCAGTGACATCTGTAGGCGGCTCCTTAAACCTATCAAATTTCAAGCACATTTCCTTTATTTTATTAGCACTCTTTACTCAAATACAGGAGTTTAGATTTTGAGGGTAATTTTGACGAGGATCGAGGGTAATTTTGACGAGGATCGAGGGTAATTCGGGAAAAAGTGATTGGCAACACTGAGCGAAGTAGAAGAAATCACCAGCATTGTCCAGCAACCGATAACCGATAGATAGACTGATGACATGACTTACGACTACAATAAAACAATAAGAAACTCTAAAATAGTTCTTATTTTTTTAAAGTTTCACTTGGGATGTATGGTATGGTTTTATGGTTCTGTGACATCATAATTGGAATGTTGGAAAGTTTTAAATAGTATTTGACCGCTGCGCTGCGTCTGCGTTCTTGTTTTGCAACCGGTATAGGTTATGTTTTTTAATATTTCGACCCTCAAATTGACAATTTTTAGACCTTGAAAACCGTGAAAAACCCGTGAATTTGATCATTAAGTTTGAGTGGGAACCCTGTTCCATGCTTGATAAATCATTTCTTCAATGTTATATATTTACACTATGCAGATTGCAGATACCTAAAGCAGGTATCTGTTAATTGCATTGGTTATATTTATATAAAGCTGCCCTGCCATTGTTTAAAGATTTTAACATGTCTCAGGTTCAATTCTCTGAATGTCCCAGAAATACGGATCAGAAATTTGCTTTAATTATGTCTAATAAAATACGTCTTGAGTAAATAAAATATATGTTTTAAGTAAAGTACGAACTTAAATTATTTAACTAACATCATTATTTCAAATTTAATTTTCTTGGCCGTGCTCTGCCGCCGTTGATAGTCCGTCAATCTCACGATCTCTGGTACCGCATTGTCTTTCAATTGTAGGTACTTTCCCAGCTGACGTGGGCTAGGTGATGACCTGTAGGGTGCGCTTCCAAGAAACGTATCAATAACCTTTAAGCGATACACCCTACTGGACATCAGCTAACGAGAAGGTAAAGATGAGTGATGGAGGGGAAGAAGAGGACAAAGGAAATGAGTCTGGGATCATCGAGGAACCCGGGAGAAGAGGTTTAGGCAAGGGACTGTGTGTGTATACTGTGTACTTCAGTGATTTTGGATATTCATGTAATAAAGTAAAGGTTTCTAAAATGTGTTTTAGCTTGTAATATAATTTAATTAATGATGCAAACCTAAAGGTTTATTATAATTTTGTTTTATTTTTCATTCGATCAATTCTTTTCAGTATGTAATTTCAAGCCGATTTTGTTTACCACCACGTCAGCTGGAAAAGTACATTTGAAAGACAAAGCGATACACAAGATTGTGAGATTGATGGACTAGCGACGGCGGCAGAGCACGGCCAAGGAAATTAAATTTGAAAAAATGATGTTAAATAATTTTAGTTCGTACTTTACTTACAATTTATTATAGGCCTACTTAACTGTTAACCCATAGTTAAAATTTCATTCAGCTGTTGCCAAATTCAAATGTGTTCCTAGTGTTCTCATATTGCAGCCTGTTTTCACTCTGACGTGTTTTCAGGAGATATTCGGAGCTGATGTGCCCCCCCACAAGCCCCACGGGGTCCTGAGTGTGGAGCACTGTGGGAAGCCAGAGGGCACTCACGACGGCCTCCTGCTAACTATCCTGATAGCTTTCCGCGTCCCCCTGGAGCAGGTCTGTATCTTCCTTGTCCTTCTCAAATCAACCACAGGAATTTTTGCCATAAATTCACTACCACCCTGATTTAGTGTTTTATCCTGAAAATTCCCTGCCAGTACAGTATAATTTATTCATAGGGATGTGTCAGTTCTTAAAGTTGGTTGTCGGTTTTACCGTTTTTTTTACAAAAAAACCGAAACCGAGAACCGATGGTCAAATGTCGGTCAAATGTCGGTTTCTGTTTTTCACTGAAAGTAAATGGTCGTATTGGAAATAAGGATTGTAATGTTGTACAAATATCGAATGACAAGCTAAACAACATTTAACAAAATAAGTGGTCGAAATAAGACTCCTCCCGACAACTAATCCCTTCTTTTCCAGTCCCAAAATAACTTTCAACTAACACGAAAGGAGAATTGACAGGAGTTAGTTCTGTTTATGGATGTACGTGAATAAAGACAGCATATAAGGAAGCAAGGAGGGGGGTGGGGAGGGTTTGGTTGCAAGAACAAATTTGACCTTGACAGTTTGACAGGACCCCAGCGTAATTATCAGTCACTGTTAAACATCTTTCTCTCTGAATACGGAAATGAAATGAATATTATTTTATAATCGTGCTCTTTTCCCATTATAAATTTAAATTTAACTGATTTTGTTTATTTGATATTATTGTAGGATACTAGTGAAATCAGTATTAAATTACAATTGACAAGGTTGTAAATTAGGTTAAAAATTAACCGTAAAATACCTATTAAATAATTGTAAAATGGCTGCATATGATTTAAAATTTTATACGTTATTTAAAATAAAATCACTTAAACGATAGGAGCCAATTAGGAATTTAGTATTCTCCTGCTTCAACGGGATTCATTGTTTTCATAAACTCTCAGAGGCATTGAATGACAGCTACAGATAAGTGATTTATTGCTCTCTATTCATGAAAGGTGCTAATAGAAGAAGGCTGAAAGCACAGACAAAGGAATCTATACAGACCGATAGACCGTGTGCGCTTTGCCGTAGTTACCACGTAAAGCACCAAGAGCGCTAGCGTCGTGTGGTAGCGACATGGCCGACACGAAGTTGCCACGCCGAACGCTCAGCGCCCCACCATCGACCGCTGGAGACGGCGAGTAAAAGCGACCTTGAGCATCCACTCCTCCCATCCCCGCTCCCCGCTGGCCACTACGCGGCACTACAGACAGTGCAGACAGCTGGCAGCTAGCCGTCCCATACTGCCGCGCTGCACTGGGTTTTTGGGGTAGGCTTGTCCTTCCAACATACTCCTCGATTGCTAACTGACAAGTTATGTCTCACGAAGGGAAATTATGAAGTCAAGAATTACAATTCTCAATTCAAATCGGATTGTCCACAAAAACAGGAATTAATAATAAGTAATAGTATAGTTAAAGCTGATATTTTTTTAGTAATTAATTAAAATACCGAATTACCGAATTAAATTAAGGAGGAATGACTAGCTAGTCACAACTACATATTTGTTTAAATTCAGTTATAGGCCTAGATATCATCTTAACATCCACATTAAAACTGAAGATGAGTTTCAATGCAAAATATATTGGTAATTAACAATAGTTTTATTTTTTATTTGAAGTTGAGTGTGAAAAAAGAATAACTAGCTTATTTTAACAACAAGTAGGAGTTATTTCCCCCTACTTGTTGCTACTACTTTTACACACTACCTTTTGGTTACACCAAAATGTTCATTCAACTTTTCAACATTTAACACTTATCATTTCAGAACAACTAGGTGTCTTGAACAATCTTAAATCAAGTAAAATCAACTTAATTGAAGATTCCAATCTAACTTTATTATTTAAGCTTTTAACTCCTCACATTATCGCAATCCGTAAGAAACTCTTTACTCTTTGTATATTTTCGCAGCTATTTATGTCTGTGAGTGTTGTTTCGTAACTGTAAAACATTGTAAACTGTAACAGTGTAACTTTAACATATGAACAGTGTTTTTGATATTATGCCTGAAAAAACATTATTTCACATATTATGGCTGCAATTTTTCCCATGTTGAGAGTGATTTATTTACTCATTACATATTTAGAATTATTCAAATTGATTTGGCATTTTTACCTATTGCTTCTGCCTCTCTTAACGTAATGTAGAACGACATTTATAGTATAGAGTAACGTTTTACTGGCTCCTTTTACTATATGGAGACAGAAATACTACAAACGGCAAATTATAGAGACAATTTATATTCTGGTTGACTCAATACCCAAAGACCCTGGAGAAAAAGGGACACTCACGAGGGGAAGCCCGGAATTACCTTTCCACACCCAGTACAGATACTTGTATCAACATTGGGGAAAATAAAATCCAATTTTAAGAATAAAGTTAAATTTAATTGCAATGTAATTTAAGATTAAATTACATGTAATCTTATTTACAAAAGAACACTGTTATATTCCCTTGTATTAATTGAAACATACCACAAATTGTATTCAGTAATGAGATTTCACGTATAAAAACATTAAGATTGTGTGATCAATTATTAGACCTATATTGATTTCTAATAGAATTTTACAATGTAAACAATTGTTTGAGTAGCATAATAACATTTTTAACAATTAAACAGGATAAAAAACTTGAACACATACTCAGGCTAAAACAGTTTGTTATATCAAATGTAAATTAAACTGGAATAAGGTAAATATTATATAATACACACACACGCACACACGCCCACGCACGCACGCACACACGCGCACACACACGCGCACACACACCTACACACACACACTCTAAATGTAGAGAGGCTAGGTTGGTGTCAAAACATTACCCTTAGGCCAAGGATGATGAAAAAAATGTGATATCCTAAATTTAATCAATTATATGTTTGTAATCGGCAAAAAAAATCCGTTTTTTTGCCTTTTCACCATCCCCATGTATAAGAAATGTGTAACCACCTATTCCGAGTAGAGAGGCCAGGTTGGTGTCAATAGATTTTCCTTAGGCCAAGGATGATGAAAAAAATACAATATCCTAAATTTACTCAGTGTTTAGTTTGCAATTAAAAAAATATACAGTTTTTATGTAGGCAATTTTTCATCAATCATTTTGTTTACTGTGCCATGTGTTCTCTTTCACTTCTTTGCATCCAAATTCAATACGACAGCTGAGTAAAAATAGCAAGTTGAGCAAGCTGCGTTTGTAAACAAAGCAGACAACTATTCTTAATTAAATTTAGGTTTTTGGATTGATATTGGCATGCAATAAGCAACACAAATTATATGCTGAGTGGATATAAGAGTTTATAATACTGTATAAAAGTGGCAGAAAAATTAATTGTAATTAAAATTCAGATTTAACTATTCTATATTCTCTATTTAAACTTCTAATTCGTTTACAAAAATGTAAATATTGTTTTTTAAATGTATGTGTTGTGTGTGACAATTTTATGTTTTAACGACGCCTTATGGATGAAATTCAATGTCTGAGGATGGCACAGTGATGCTGAAACGGCCGTAACATTTGTTACAAATTTATGAGCTGATTGACGAAGGTAATATTTTAATTTAGTCATAGAAGCAGCTCAGGGGCTAGAAAAATGGATTGAAAACATACAGGCAGACAAATGGAAAACTAGACACGGGAGACCGATGTTCAGATGATAAAATGGGTTGACCAAAGGAATAATGCTATATACCTTTGCCCAGTGAGTTGTGGGACACCCAGTTTATTTAACACGTTGTTGGGAATCATTATGATAATATTGTTGAATTATAAATTTTCGGAAGTACAATTTTTACCTGATCTCCGGATCCATGTATCGCTGTTTCCTGAGGAAAATGTAAACATCTTTAATCCCTTGGTCTTGAACCTGCTGTTGGAACAGTTTTTGTACGAACAACGAGTACCCGTCATCTTAGTTATAAAAACACACAAAATAAAACAAAAGTAAAATAATAACTAAATCGGAAAAGATTAATGGATTACACGTGGAAAATAGTAGTTGGCAATACAACAGTAGTCTACGAAACACATCACTCATAGTAGCAGAAGCACTTTCTACACTACATCGTTCACGCAAAGTGGACAGTCTGAACACCGGGTAGTTATTATTTTCCAGATTGACAATTTCCTCTGGCGGTATATTTTTAAGATGAGGTGCGAAAAGGGACTTCCCCTTGAAGCTGTCAAAAGTGATGGTCCTACCATAAACCACCCTGCAATCCTGGTGGCGCGGCGCGGCCGGCGTGGCGCGGCCGGCATGGCGCGCATGTCCCCCTGGTTCCGGCAACCCCTGTCGCAGAGAATATTTTAAAGCAGTTTTCCATGGAATGTCTTTAGGAAGAATGTGGTTTGATTTTAGGGAAACTAAATTGCGTATTGTGCCCCTCTAAGGATTATATTTATTAAATTAAAATATTTTGCCCATACTGTAACATTTCACTTTGCACAGACCACCAAAGGGGCGAGTAAAGCAAATTCAATTGATATCAAAACTGAAAATGTTAAGTAAATTCTCTTTACATCTTGAGAACTCATCCGTCATACGAAGAGACTAGCGAAATAAATTAACTCGACTTGCTAATTACGGCAATTGGACTCAAGTAATTATAGTGAACGATTAGCTGCGCTACCATTAATAAAATATTCTATATCTATATCCATCTAATGGATTTAAAAATTCTTTGTCTGTGCCATATGGCAGACATTTTGTTAGGCGTACTGAACAGTGTGACTTTCTCAGAGCAAAGCCTTAGGTATTTTCCAATAATATTTAAATAACGCGACTTTTTAAGAGTTGTTAGACTGATAACAAAACAGGCTCAATTTTAGAATGTAAGTCGTGTTAGTTATGCGACTGGCTTGAAACGTGGAGAAATAACCTTTTTGGGTTATAATGTGTAAGGGTTAACTTCAAAAATTATCAAATAAATCCATAATAAAGAGTTGCAAAATGTTGACATTTTGATGCTGAGTTTGAGTCATACATTCAATGGTAATAAGTTAAATTTAAAACGATACGTTCACAATATATTACATAAATAAACCATTTTTTCAGTGTAGGGGTTAATCCATATAAAATGGTCCAGAAAATAAATAGTTGGTTGCTTGGCCATTTAAAAAAAGTTATAATATTCCTGTTATTTCTATTGTATTTGAGGAGTTAAAAACCATTTTTAACATTTTTTATCTTAACTCGTTTAAGTGTGGCAGCCATTTTTGTATTCCTAAATTTGTTTTTTCCGACCTCTGTATCTCTTATGGGGCTGATGAAAAAATTCTGAAATTTGTACAGGTTGTATTCTTTTTGTTGCCAATTCATAAAAATAAAAATTCATCTTGTATAATGGGGTAGTATTAAAGTTGTGCATTCCTAAAAATCAAGACAAATTTCTGCGGGAGACAGTAGTTTATGTAAGCTTCCATGACTGATTGTTGAGGTATTGGTGGTTTTGTTTGGACCTTTGAAGCTCGTAAAGAGCTTAAAGTTGTTTAACTCTACTGTAGAGTGTCAATTTGTTAAATTAAATAAGCATTAACATGATTTATGAACCATTTTTAATATCATTTTAGACTATGATCATTTAATTAGTCAATATCAATTTGTATAGGTACTATGAAGGTTCTGATATAGCCTACATTAAACAACTTCAGAAGCTGATTTCTAAGACAATAAAAAAAAAAGTCTGTTTAAAGGTATGTCCTAAAATGCTTAGTTTTTCTGTCCACCTGTCCATCTGGAATAATGAGAAATAGACAAAATTTGTTAATGACTTAAATTAAAGAGAGAAACTCTAACTTTAAAATTTGTTTGTTCTTTTTAGGATAAGTAACTGTTTATGAGATACATTTGTTGACGTAAAAGACTGCAATCACAAAAATCGGCGTATTTGGGAATACAAAAATGGCCGCCACACCTAAACGAGATAAGATACAAAATTTTAAAAATGGTCTTAAACTCCTCAAATACAATAGAAACAACAGGGAAAATATCAATTTTTTTCAAAAATGGTCAGGCAACTAGCCCTGGACCACTTGATATGGTTTGACCCCTAGAGACAACGCTATCTTGTACGTTAATGTGTACTCCATTTTCATACGTTATGCGTTTCTTATTATTTAATTGTATCGAAACATTCCAATTAAAAGCAATATAAATATAATTATTCATAAATAAACGTGAATTTACTTGTTTTGTTATTTTCTGTTCTATTCTTATAACAATGGCTTCCGATAAATTAAAATACACATGCATAGTTATTTTAAATCGTATTTAAATTTTTAGAAACAGTTACCTACAAACAAATTAGATTTACTCAATACTTCTTTATAGCATGCAATGCAAATTATACTTAACAGCGAGCGCGCAATGCGTAGCGCCGCTGTTGCGGGCACGGGTATCAGGGGAGAGATACAAGATACAAGATGCTAAGGGCAAGAAGCAGGTGTAGTAAGGTGCATAGTATGGTAGGGGAGGGGCTTCCGCCGCGCCGGCAACAGCGGGACCGGAAGTATTAGTGGCGGGAATGAAAAATGCCTGAAACATGCCCCCAGCGCCTGTGCAGCGTTTACTGGAACTAACCCTCTAACTCTCTGTATAGATTCATTTATCTGTGCTGAAAGTGAACAAAAAACTACCTGGAGCCTAGACACAACAAAATGCTGGTCTGTCTGTCTGTCTAGGAGTATTATTTGTGATCACTTCCTTGTTTAAAATGTTCTGGTTTGGTTTTTATAAACTAATCTGTAATCTGTAAACTGTATTTACGATTAGATTCTGGGTTTCCAAAGTCTGCAAAACTAAAATATCAGCAGAGACAGGTAAACTTATTTTGTTTTTGGTTAGGCGTACAGTAGGCTAATCTTAAACCTTAACATCTTAACAAAGTTTAAGTTAAAGATTATTTAGACTTTGTTACTGCCCTGGGCTAACTTGTTATTATTTGGATGAACAAGGTTTTAAGCCTAGGTGATTAATTAATTTTGTAATGGCCCATAAATTCATTTGATTTGTCTTTGACGATTACTTGTGACATTTTAACAACTCTCCTGCATAGTGTCTCTTCAGCAGTATTTATGTAAACCAGTGAAACAAAGTATGAAATAGGGATTTATAGGTACTGGCATATAATCAATTAAAGTTTTTTTTAGGCAGAATTTCAGAATCTAGGTAGTAACTTAAATTTAAAGTATGGACGAGACAGTTGTAAGTTCTTTGAAAAATAACCGAAACTGACAACTGTTTTTTTGTAAAAAACCGAACCGAAACCGAACCGATAAAAAATGCCACGACCCATCCCTATTTTTTTTTTATTTGAGCAACACTACAGTACATTACAGCGGTGTGTCAGTTACATTATATTATGAAAATAGATTATACACAGCAGATTTTAATGAAAATCTTAGACAAAACTACCAAAGTGAAAAAATTAACGTTTTATAAATTCCACAATCATATAGGCTAGTTGCTAAGTAAAACCTCATCAGGATATAAGTACCTAGTTCTTAAATTAGAATAGGGTCTAAAACTAAATACAATGTATCTTAATATAACTGTCATATAAATACAACAAGTCACAGTGGCAACAATCATTAGAAGTTGATAATAACAATTAATTTCATAATATTACAAAATTCAAACCAAAAGTGAATGGAAGGGTAAAACATATTAACAAACCCTCATTGGTCAATCTAATAATATTATTATATACTACATTTTTTTCTTCTGAATGTTTCTGAATTTTTTGAAGATGATGATTGTATTCTTGGTTGATTACTTGGCATTCTCATATTCTTCTTTAAAACTATATTAAGTGAAACAAATTTTAAAATTTAAACCAATATATTTCAAATTGATGATTGATTTCTCAGTTAATCGTCAGTTTTTTACATTTGTTTGTTTACAAAATATGATAACCAAATTTCTTAAACATGTGATTAATTTGTTTTACGTTAACATCTGTGCTTAAATATTTAGAAGGTAAATTATCATAAATTAAAATAGTAAAATATAATTATTAATTATTCTTTTCAAATTCTTGTTTTAAAATTGGTTTCCACATACTATTAATTTAAAAACTCGGTTTTCTGAAAAAATATTTTTTGAATAAGCCATTACTGCTGATTCTATAAATATTCTTTTGAATTTGTCATGTTCTTTTGCCAACATTTTTGTTTTATTTAAATTTATTTTATGATTTTTCGTACACTGGATTACTTATTTCTGACTTTGCTGTTTTAAAATTATATTGGTGTTGTTTTAGCAGGGTTACCACCGACCGGGAAAACCTGTAATTATGCGTGAACTTTGGTGACCGGGAAAAATTGTGTGGATTATGCGGGAATTTTCGGCTAAACAGGGAATTTCAGGTCGTGGTCGTCGGTGATTGCGTAACGCATTCTGAGTAGTAGGTGAAGTTAGCGATACGTTCTCGATGATTGGCGAAGTTAGCATAACGTTCCCGATGTTCGGCGACGTTAGCGATGCATTCCCGATGGTCGGCGACGTTAGCGATGCGTTCCCCTTGGTCGGCGACGTTAGCGATGCGTTCTCGATCGATGCGACGTTAGCCATGTGAGTGTGAGAGCTATTGTTGAGGAAGCGTTACGAAATGCAGTCGTGATTGTCGGTGACATTTTGTATTAAGATCAATAAAATTAATTTTTACGTTGTGGATGACAGTGGATAATAGATTAATTAATTAGTAATTAATTGTTGTCTGGTCAAAATTGTTAATCGTTGATATGGAGCTCAGTTTCTAATATGTCGCTGGATAATTTGTTAAAGCATAATTGGCTGGGTAGTGTATAAGTGGTCAGGTTGGTCGCTTCATAATCTGAGGTTTGTTGTCACATTGATTCCTAGCAAAAATTTTGAAAATGTTTGGAAAGTTCAAAACTGGATCTAGCTGCCATAATAATGCCTTCTAAGAAAATGTTTAATTTATATAGTAACGAGATCAGGGGTTTGGGTCCACTCCCTATCAAGAACATTAAAAAATGCCTTTGTCGTTGATAGACACCCAAAACAAGATTGGTATATACTGTTTTCTTATTCTTATAATAGGCCCTAGATCGTCAAATATCGTTAATATTGCCAAAGGTTAAATGGAGTGTTATATATAATTGGGTGTATTTGTTGACATAATTCCCCCCCTCCTATCAATTGAAATATTGTAACGTTTTTATATAGAGAGAGAGAAACATCAAGTTCATTAATATAAATAATTGGCCCAGCGTATATAACCATTTTTTTATAAATCATACTTAAATAAAAAATATATATACTTTGTGAAAAGTTATAATTTGTTGTTAAAATAGCACTTTAATTTATATTGCAAATCGTTATGGGTGTCGCAAATACGTAAAAAAATGCCGTGCGAGTTTACCTGGAATTTTGAGATTTTAACCTGGAAAATCTGGAATTATGCATGAATTTTGAACTGCAACTTTGGTGGAAACCCTGTTTAGTCTTTCTCGAGAAACGATCCAGTTTGACATATATACATTATCACAATCAGAGCATGGTATCTTGTAAATAACATATTTTTCATAATTGTAATTCAGTTGAACTAAGTTTTTTTTAAGTTTATTTTTCGAGTAGAATGTTGTACTTATGTTGTATTTTCGGTTAATTCTTCTGATTTTTTTCTGAAAGTCCTCTAATGTAAGGTATTGTTATACGAGAAATGGTTTATTTTCTAAATTATCCTTATTTTGATTTTCTTTTAAGTTCTTAAGTATAAAACTTTTTGGATATCCATTATTTTGTAATATTTCGACAATAGTCTCTTCTTCTTTTTTCTTAATAATTTCATTACTTGATATAATTTTATTTCTGTGTTGCATTCCTTTTATTATTCCTTTTTTAGTTGATTCTCTGGGTGATTTGATTGAAAATTTAAACAAATTCCATTATTTGTTTCTTTTCTATATTTCTTTTCTTGGATTCTTTGCACTCGTTTTAAAATCATTTTAATTCAAAAAGTAAACATATGAAGTAGAGATGTGCGAGTACTCAAAATTTAGAGTTCGAGCCGAGTTCGGCACTGAAACTCGAGGTTTTACTAAAACTCAAAAGTTTCAACCGAGTTTACTCTCGCCATTTACCCACGCTACCAAGGTTCGTCCACGGCCGCGCGTCGTCTGTAAATTAAAATTGAGTGAACGCATTTGAGGTGTTGTGAGTTGGGATGTGGATTTTAGTGTTTTATTAATAAATAAGTAAGTTGTGGCTTATAAATTTGTGTTACTCTTTACACCAAAATGGAGGATTTACCAAGACGTTCAGATTGAGTTGTATGAACACTGTCTGTAGTCCAATTTTAGGTTAACCTAACCTTGTAATTTTTTAAAGTAAAATATCAAAAACATATCTGTAATAAAATCTAATAGGTAAGCATAAGACGTTTGTGCTTGTTTTTGTTCCATAATAATTGAAATTGAGTCAATCCATTAATTTTAGGCTCAACTGTTAACTCTATTTAGGACATGGCTTCAATTTCATCAATTGATTTGCCTGGCACTTTCAAACTTCATGTTGTTACTGTCTGATTGTTCTTATTAGGACTATTAGTGTTAAAATTTTAAAAATCAATGCTAAGATATGTTACTAAAATACATTTTATGTGGTAAGTAAGTAGGCTAATGCAGTGGCGGATTTAGGGGGGGGGGCTATAGGGGCTGTAGCCCAGGGCGGCAAATTTACACAAAATTAATTAGTTGTTTACAAAAGAAACATTGAAACGGGGAACATTTTAACGAAACGGATGACAATGACGGTGTTACGCCCTTTTAAAGGTAAGGGTAGTAACCAGAGACTAATGTATAACGCTTGCAGTCCCTCACACCGCAGTTCCTCAAAGCAGTCATAATGCATTTGTCATTCATCCGTACTAGCGACAAGACGATTACGCTACAGAGAAAGGGCGGCAAGCCACGAACTACATCAGGCACTAGGCCACTATGACTACGTCCAACCATAGATGATAGGTCCAACAATATCAATAATGACCAAGACATACGGATGAGAAATGTTGCAACAATCAAATTTGAGACGACAATAACAACATTTATACTACAATGAAATTGTCGTTTCATTTTCAAACTCAAGGTAACAAAGAAAGTTATTTCAGCCGTCTTATACTTACCATCAAAGGCTACCACACGTAATCGTTCATTCTGGAGGATATTTTTTAAAACAAAACATCTGACCAAAGACTAACATGATTTGTGAAGAGGGGATTTGATTGGTTGTTGCCATGCGAGCATAGTTGACAGACTCCAGGCGAGACCTCTATATATATTTTTTGGTTGAAACGTTGTCAAAATCTCCTATTTCATTAAATGAAAAACTGTGATATTTGAAGTCTTTAAATTAATATCTTGTCGCATTTTAGGCAAATAATGATGTTAAACTTAACTTTATAATCTTAAGACATATCTTTTATGTAATTTTATTGTTTATCTCAAAGCAAAGTTATGATTTGAATTAAATAACAACACCCTTTTAATATATATAGCTTTGGGAATAGTGTTGAAAACAAGCCGCCTTGTACATCGAATGACACTGTCCCACCAAGTTGACACCACAACAGGACAAAATACCAAATATGACGGCACACGTTTTATGAAGGTTATTTGTCAGAGAGTAGTGACTCCTGTAGGTATTATCATAGATTAAGAATACCACAAGTAAGTAATGCCACTAAGGAGTTTGTTTAATCTATGGTATTATATTTCAATGCATTGGATCTACAACATCATGGAGGTGAAACTAGAAGAAGTGTTTGAATATGTGTAGAGTTTTATGAAGATTAGGCCTACATCAATTAATTTTATATTTAAAACATATAAAACATACGTCTAAAACATATAAACGTAGAAAAGTATAAATTACAAAATGACTGAAAAACTATATTGAAAAGCACTAATTCAGGATTAAAATAGTCAGAATTTTGAGGCTAATTGTCCGAATTACGAATGTTAAGGCTACAGTGTCATCATATCTTATTTACAGGTTATTTATTATAATTTTCAGCAGTCAATGCGTTGGTGTAAAAATTGATGTTTTGATGAAGTTTAAGAAGGGATTTTTAGGCCTTTGTTGAAGGATTTTCTTGTTATTAAAAGTAGCACTGCTTCACTGCTTTTAACACAAACATTTGTCTCTAGAGCCGATTGTCATTGAGTAGGCTATATTGAATATTAAACTGTGTTAATGTGAATCAAGACAATCATACATTATTTTACTGGTTTTTCAACTAGGAAATAAGAGAAATGTCTTAAACTTATTCATTCAGTTAATTCGTAACTTCTTTAGATACTATCACAAAATAACCAAACAAGATATATATATATATATATATACATATATATATATATATATATATATATATATATATATATATATATACATATATATATATATATAAAATATGTGGGTAAACCTGGGTGGCGAAAAGGACAAAGATTGTAGTGGCGGGGGGGAGGGCGGAAATTTTCCTAATAGCCCTAAGGCGGCAATTGCTTAAATCCGCCACTGGCTTGACGAGGTAGTTCAGTTTTTGTCTACCAGGTTTCACCACATGTCAGACTCAGACTGCAGACTGACGGTACAAACGCTTATGAAGCAGTAATAGTGTTTATCGATAACAGATTCAAAAGACGATATATCAGTCCATAGCACTGAAAGGGTTAACTTATTTTGTAACATATTTTGATCGTTTTAAGGGTTTAAGTTATAACTCAGTGAGTGCCAGCCAAACAAACAGTCTGGGATCTTTAATTGTTTATTATGTGTGAACTAGAAAAGGAATTATTTGTATTGTTGTCGTATTAAAATATGTAAATAAATGCACTTTTGAAACACAATTATATTAATTTTTTTACAAGTTTCCAACCAGCCAATGTATAAATTACTACCGTACTTACCAGAAAAACTATTTACGAGCGCTTAAATTACTTGAATGAAAATGATTTCATTCTTACCTCATTACTGTCCGTTCCTGAAGATGGCATCCGTTCTTGAAGCTGGCGGCTGTTCTTGAAGCTGGCATCCGTTCTGACGAATGTCGGACGTTTGCTTCTACTGGTTGCTGGAAGTGAGCAGAGGATCTTGTCTTGATCAACCTTCTCGCCTTTTCTTTCTTTCTTCTTATCTTGGGGTTGGTGGGGGTCCATGAATGTTAGTCACGCCCCCTATGCCTCCCAGGTGGAATACACCTGGCGTGCAACGAGGACAAGGGGACGGAGTCAAGGGGCCTCACTGCCGTCCGCCTCTTGCGCCCTGAAATATAAACCCTATCCTAGGGTCATTCAACCTTTGCACCCGCCTCGGGAGTGCGAAAGGGAACGAAACCAAAAAGTTATTGCCCAGATACCCCCCATGTCCCCACTCGTCAGCTAGCTTACAGGCTAAGAGTCAAGTTGGTCAGTGAGTCACAGTGCAAGTATGAGTCAAGTCAGTCGGACGCTCCAACTGGCAGGTGAAAATGGGCTCTACCCTGAAAAACAAGAAAGACCAACAATTAATTTAGTTTGAATTTTGAAGCAATCCAATCTAATATAAAACTGTATGAGTAACTTTTGAAAGGATCTTCTATTCTGCATCAGTGTGCTCACCCCCCAGAATTATAATTTCAAAAATAATTTATTACTAGCAACAACTTATTTCCTGTTGTGCCTTTATAGGGTTTGTAAAATACAAACTCCTATTAGGGATTGACCCTAAGGCTTTCATTGTTGCAATGTTAATCTGGGAGTTACTTTATTCACATAGCTGATTACTTAGACGTGATCTGCAGATAGTTCATTGGTTCATTAATCTCTACACAGAATACGGTAGGTTTGATTTTCTTTAAATTTACCGCAACTATCAAACATCTAAGCCTCCTATAAAAAATCCATAACAAATTATTGCATGTTCATTGCATATTGTTTGAGTTTGTGTTTGTATGAAAACTATTTAAAACATATATATTCGTCTAAGGACTTTTCTACTATACCACACTCGTCATTCATTCTGGTTTGCCTTAAAAATGCCCAAATGAGTCATGAATTAAATAGTAATGTAGTGATTTTAACTTCATTGTAAAAACTGTATTTTTAAATGGAATTTTCTTCCTTCAAAACTATATTTTTGCCTATTTAATATCTTAACTCATTTCTTCTGTTTATGTTTTGTTTTTTATATACAAATTTATGGCACTTCTCCCAACAAATTTGTTGGATAGGTATGACATGAGGATATCCAAAACACAACATGCACATTTATATGTTCAATTTTGGATTGTTATCACAAATCAATTAATTAGGTCTTTGTTTGGAATTTTATTTTAGTCTTAACTCCCACAAACTACCAATTGACACTAAAGTAAACAATACCATATCAAATCTGGGTCATCAAAGTTATTAGCAATGCAAGTAGGTTATTTTACATGCTAAAGAAAGATTTTATTTCATATACTTCCAATTATTTTTTTTCTTTTCACATACAAAATTCAATTTTATTTTCTTGTGAGTTTTGATCTTAAAGAAAATTAAAATTAATAACACAATAAAATTGTTCACTTACCTAATGTTTAAGTTTCCAAATACAATGCTGGTGGTCCGTTTTACAACGACACTACGAGTAAAATAGAACTACTGTACAGAGGCTGTTGGAAACATTGATAATAAACAAAATTGTTTAAATAATAAATAGGAATATTAACACTTTCGCTTCGCTGCTGCAAACATGTTTAAACATGAAATTTACATAAGTTTCTATGTTGAGAAAAAAACCTCGATCGGGGTCCGTAGCCAGCAGTCAACGTGTTAATTTAAAACTTAACGAAGTCCATGAAAATAGTTTTTTCTGCATTAAAAAAGTTGTGATTGCACCCCTCTTGGGTGGCTCCAATTGTTTAAAGATCGTACAATTTTTCAAAAGTATAGATTGTGAATCCTTTAACATTTTTTATGAAACCTTTTTAAAGGTGGTTGTAGTTCCGATGATTAACCCTTCGAGTTCCAAGAGCTGGTATGACGTCTTTTGAATATACTTTCTAAAAACGTGTTTATAGTCACGATGTACCCTATAACCAAATTGTACTTTATTAAGCACTGTTGTTATGTATAGTGCTGCTTTTTATCTATCCTTACTATATGTGTGTGTGTGTGTGTGTGTGTGTGTTCACAAAAAATTTTTTCAATCGTTTTAAATGTTCAGGCACCTGTATCAAATATTTAAAAATTAACAAAAATCACAGATTTAACTACTCCATGCCACGAACTAACAAGACAGTGCCATGCCACGAACTAATAAGGCAGTGTCATGCCACAAACTAATAAGACAGTGCCATGCGACGAACTAATAAGACAGTGCCATGCCACGAACTAATAAGACAGTGCCATGCCACGAACTAATAAGACAGTGCCATGCCACAAACTAATAAGACAGTGCCATGCCACAAACTAATAAGACAGTGCCATGTCATGAACTAATAAGACAGTGCCATGCCACAAACTAATAAGACAGTGCCATGCCACAAACTAATAAGACAGCGCCATGCCACAAACTAATAAGACAGTGCCATGTCACGAACTAATAAGACAGTGCCATGCCACGAACTAATAAGACAGTGCCATGCCACGAACTAATAAGACAGTGCCATGCCACGAACTAATAAGACAGTGCCATGTCATGAACTAATAAGACAGTGCCATGCCACAAACTAATAAGACAGTGCCATGCCACAAACTAATAAGACAGTGCCATGCCACAAACTAATAAGACAGTGCCATGTCACGAACTAATAAGACAGTGCCATGCCACGAACTAATAAGACAGTGCCATGCCACGAACTAATAAGACAGTGCCATGTCACGAACTAATAAGACAGTGCCATGTCATGAACTAATAAGACAGTGCCATGCCACAAACTAATAAGACAGTGCCATGCCACGAACTAATAAGACAGTGCCATGTCATGAACTAATAAGACAGTGCCATGCCACAAACTAATAAGACAGTGCCATGCCACGAACTAATAAGACAGTGCCATGTCATGAACTAATAAGACAGTGCCATGCCACAAACTAATAAGACAGTGCCATGCCACGAACTAATAAGACAGTGCCATGTCACGAACTAATAAGACAGTGCCATGCCACGAACTAATAAGACAGTGCCAGGACATTCATGTAATGTAAGCAGAGCTCAGAGGGGTGTCAGGGTGGCTGTTAGTTCTGTGCAAGCCTTGTGTGTCAAAGATGAAAACACATCCATGTTCAGCCCATAACTAGCTTCTATAGCACATATTATTCCTTCTTACAATTCACATAATAAGCAGATTTAAAGTTTTCATCAGGTCATTCTAAGAATTTGCATCCCAATAGTTCAAATAAGGATAACGTACCTGTAATGTTCTCTCTCTATGAGTATGGTGACCATATTATAATAGACTACAAAATTGATTATGCCTTATGTTTTATCTTATATGTTATTTACAGTGTCGAATGAGAGGACGGTTTAAGTGTAAAGATGTACTTAATCATCTTTATTGACTTGTATGCAACATGAGGTTGTTTAGTCGATGTTAAAAATTAGCAATAAATTTAAAATTATTCTGGACAGTGGTGGACTGATAAACCCCCATTGTAATATAAGTAGAAATGACTTTCTGACCGTGTAGAACCATTGTAGAACGAACAGTCTGCCCTGAGCAAGGGAGAATGATACGAGACTAAGTAAACCAAGTCCGAACAAAATCTCAAAGTTTTGAGGTTTGATAAAAAATCAAAATCGTATTGTCATGATCACGAAGCATATATACAGCAATAGACAAAGTCAGAACAGATCGTATCCTAAAATACAGTACATAAATACACACATCAGTATATAAATTACAATTTTCAATCATCGATAACTCACAAAGTTAAGATTAACATTCGTAAAACTCCTAGGTCTATTGAAGTAAAATTAACTTATTATATGTGTAATATAGGCTAACACATTGTATTTTGTGAGTTAACCAGTGCAAATCACACAAATGAAGAATATATCAATAGTCATGCTATGCAAATAAATGTAATAGTTCACTTAAAATGCAACAAATTTTACCCAATGTACTGGTTCAGGCCAACACTGGACCCAGCTGCAATTTGACATTGGCTATTAATTGATGATGCTTACGATAATAAAAAGACCAGAGTTTGGACTGATTTTATCAAAGTGGTCAAAAATGCCAATGTCGTAGATAAGGCACAAAAGTAATAATCAAAATGAAGAAGAAGGAAGAGCAATCTCAAAGAAGATTGGTCAATGAGTTGTCTTCCAGAAGAACACCATAGAAGAACAAGGAGTACAAAAGAGAAACCACTTATACCCTGTAATTTCTCATAGCACCCTCATCAGCCAAAAGGTGGTTATAGTTTTTACACAAAATTGAATGGTTTACTTGAGCGCTGTATTTTCTAAGTATAAAAAAAGTAAAAGAGTAGGTTGTATTCAATTTTAATTTCAAAATTATTGAATATTTTTTGGCCAAAGATTGGTGCTCTCATACTTTTTCTAACTGATTTTATACATTCGTTCCGTCGTCAATTATTTTTCAATATTTTGATTTCTTGACAGTCATATGATTTGACATCATACATGTGGATGTTTATCCTTACTAATATATACAAATGGGGTGGTGTGTGTCTGTCTGTCTGTCTATCTGCTTTTTGTTCCTCAATCACTCAAAAACTACTGAACCGATTGGCATGAACATTTACAGGAATTTTCCTTATATACCAAATACACATAGGCCTATTATCGTTTTGAAAATCCTATAGGGCTTTGCCCCACGGGAGTTCAAAGTTCCCATGTATTCCTTATGGACATTCATTTTTGTTTGAGCTGATGAAAATACAAACAGCTGATCTTGATTCGTAGTATAGTTCCATGGGCTAACCACAGAATGCAGCGCACATAACTGTTGTATTCCCGGGTGAAACCAGGTACGATTACAGCTATTTTTTCATAAAAATGTAATTGTCTTCTCAAGTAGTATATTTCAGTTTATGTATTTGTAACATAATCAAGCCTAAAAGAGTAAATATAATTATTAACTCTAATGTGAACCACACTAGGTCAGTGAATTGAATATCTAAAATTCTTCGGTAACAAAATGTTACAGTAACAAGTTTGTTTTTATATTTATATTTTACATTTATCTTTTTATATTTTATATTATACTGAAGAGATCAAAGTATAATTTTTAGTTTTGAAAGAGGGAAATCATTCAGTTATACAAATTTCAATTTATATTTTCTCTATTATACATTATTTTTATAGTTGGTTAAACATTAGTCAAACAAATTACAAGAATCTGAAAAAAAAACAGTCAGTGATAAAGAAGTGGGAATGTAACAACATTAAACACATGAAAATAATTACAAAAGTGCAAAATACATTAATACACAAAAATAATTACACATTTAAGGTTTGAGAAGTAAAAATAAATTAATCATTACTTGCACTTTTTCATCCTATAGGGTTCTAATTGTGGTATCGAGTGTATATTATTGAATAAAATATGGTAATAGTTAGTCAGAAAATTAAGAGGTTAAGAATATACTTGCATAAATGCACAAAACAGAATAATGTGGCGACTGCAATAAAGATATACCTTATAGTAATATCATAATAATTAACTCACGGTATACCAATAGGATCTGCAACGTTAATCTTCTCTACATATATATACGTTCAATTTGAATTTTAAATTACTTAGCAACAAGATAAATTTTAATATTTTAAATGTTTGAATTGCTTAGCAACAATTAGAAAAAAATCAGTACTATACAGGGTGTCCCATAAGTAAGTACAATAACTTTGGAAATGGGTTATATGGGTCAAAATAAAAAGGAACTTAAGAATCAATTTTTTCCTAAAACACCTTGTTACCGAGATATCCGCCATTTTTTATTTTGTCATTAAAATGTTATATTGTTTATATCTTAAAAACTATTAAAGATATCTTTATGAAACTTGGTATAGTGTTTAAAGTAGTAATAAACTAATTGTAAAAAAATATTTCCTTTTCAAAATGGTGGCCATTTTAATGTTTATAACTAAAGTTACTAAATAACGGCTGATTTAAAAAAAGTCAAGAACACTTTTATTTAATACCTTTAATTTTATATCAAACGACACCAAGTTCAGAAAGATTGAATAACAAATAACTGAGAAATCACGATTTTTAGTTGTACAGGCCAGGCGCACCTCATTGCCTGCGACCTGCGACAATCAGCTGATTATCCTGCACCCCTGGCTCCATTGTTGGTAAACCTATGTTTTGCTATTTTGGTGACACTTTCAATTACTTTCAAAACAAAGTCAGTGATTAAGTTCTTTGTTGAACCAAGTTTATTGTGATAGTGATATATTGTATTTTATCAAAATGTGTATGTTAATTACTGAAAATGCCTGTTTACTTAAAAGAAGAGTTGACTGATATTCATTTAGTTTATAGAAACCTCGTTGTTGGCACAAAGATTTTATGCACAGAGATTCCCTAACTGAAGATTTTCAAACACAAGAACATTTGTACGAGTTCACAGGACTCAAAGGGAGCGAGGTGATTTAAGAAATTCAGAGAAGTCAGGGTGTTCAGTTACTGTAACAACGGTGCAAACTGAAGAAAGGATACTAAATGCAGTTGAAGCAGACCCCAGCACTATCATAAGAAGGTTGTCACGTGAAGAGGGAGTCTCAAAAACCTCAGTCTGGCGCATTTTAAAATGCCAACTTTTGTATCCTTACCATATTCAAAGGGTTCAAAGACTTTCTCCAAGGGACTTCCAACCGAGGATCGAACTTTGCCAATGGTTCTTAACATAGGCGAAATTTCAGCATTTCGATTGGGGGGGCAGGGTTTTCCATGGCCCATCCTCCTATTATACGAAATTGTATACCCCCCCTCTTAAATCACCATTCCCGTAGAAAATTCGGCACTGTGGCTGGGAAGAAATAAGGTTCCGATACACGCACACAAACAAACATACGATAGCATAGGATTATATCGGCCGCTCTTCCGCTCTTAGTCAACTGTCTGTTGTAGTTTTAAAGAACGAAAACTTATTTCCTTCTTATGGAAGGGTGACGGTTGGTATTGTACTGTCACTGTCACAGTCGAGTTCGTGAATGAGGAGTCGGTCTTGTTTGTAAAAGTGTTTGAAACACTGACGACAAACGTATAATCTAGTAGTTGTTTTGACCAGTTGTCTACCGATAAAGGCTTCAAAGTTTTTAATCCATACATAGTGGTTTTTATAAAATAATATATCTCTGTGATCGGGTTTTCTATGAGGTGTTACTTTTAAAGGAGTGATTTTTCTAGTTCTATCGTCTAGAGAGTAAACGTTTATGGAGATGTTATTTACGCTTTCAAATATTTGTATTTCGTCGAATTTTACAGGAAACGAGACGCATGACCATTTGTACTTATCGTTCAAATGCACGTATTTGAATTAATTTAGAATGTTGTGGTAATTATTTCCAGAATCAGCCAAAAGTTTTCCCATTATGGCGATTTTGAAAGAGATCGTTGCAACATGTTCTTCTACTATCCTTACTGCGGAATGGATTTACAAGATATTTGTTCCTCTAAGAAAGGAGGGTAGTTTTAATCTGGTGGAAGAAGAGGAGGATGAACCCCAGACTGGTTCGTATCTGTTGATACGGAGCTCTAGTTTGACAATCGTGTATATAGCCCACCCTGAACCTCGTAACTCCAAATTGGACTTTTCCAATAATAATTTCTCTATACTGGAAGAGTACTGCTGATTTAAATCAGTTAAACTGAAAACTGTCAAATTTTGAGTTTTAAAACTTTTTGTTTGCAATTCGTCGTTAGATTTTGAAAACTTACTCTCCAACAAAATATTATACTTTATACCGTACTATCGTGCATTTGTTGGTAGTGTTTTAATAAATAAATAACGTTATCCCTTAACCACTCCATGTAAGTTTTAACGCAAGAAAACCCGAGGGGGTTGTCGCTTTTAGTGTAACGAGTCTGCACCTTGCAGCTGATTCAATTTGAACGAAATGGTTTTCAAATGAAGTGATATGTTCGTGCGTGTTAAGTTTGGGACGATAAAAAACTCCACAGACTTCACAGAGCAAATCCATTGTGAAAAATGAGGAAATGAGAATTGATTCAGATTAAATACCTTTGGGAAAATAAAAATAAATTTTAAAATTTTACATTTCTTTTTACTCCTAAACCCAGAACTCAATATGATCTATACTCTCTTCGATTGTAACCCTTTTTTATTTGATAACTGTATTCTTTGGTTTGAGACTTATTTCTCCACAGTTCACAGTCTTCAATTTCTGTTATATATTTATCAAGTATTTGTTTTGCATCAATGTAACTTATAGACTCATCAAATTTTCTTTTTTTTGAAGTTGGGAGTTTTATCATTCTTAAATCCTCAACATTAAGAATTTGAAAATGGGTATCAATTATACTGGGTACGAGTGGTTTTAGTGAATCTTTTGTTAAAAACATAATCACTTCTGCTTTTGGGAACTTATTAAGTAGCAATAGTGCATGTGGATATGATACCTCATATGCATTTTCAATATATACATTTTATACATTTAAATCTGGTTGGGTATAAATTAATGCTGTGTCAGTATACTCATTTTTTTCTAAAATACTTTGTATAACATCGCAATCGTAGGGGTTTAGAAGATATACAATTTTTTTTGATTCGATATCGATTGGAAGATTGTCTACTTAGTAAAGTTTCAATCTATTTAAAGGAAGTGTTTGGTTTGTTGCAGTCATAAGAATGAAGACCTGCGACAACCTTCAGGAATTTATATCCCAAAAGACTGAGGAAACAATACGAACATATGTAGTTGTATTTCACCATAACAAAATAGAATGTCCGGGATGTTTAAGAATCAATAGAAATGTAAAAAAAAAATTTAATTTGGAAGATAATAAAACATATGATATATATTTGAAATTGAAAAACCCACTGTCTGACTGTTGCACTCGTCTTGTTCTGACAAAAATAACAAGTGAAAACTACAAACAATAAACATTTGAAAAATTTTAAATTAAATAATTATATATCAAACATATTTCAAACATGGAAATTGTTGAGGTCGAAAATGAAATACCCCTGTTGCAGCAAACCTGCGTACTCAGCGAATTTCCAATGCCTGATATATGTCTTAATATCACATAAAGCCGCATACCAAGTTTTATAAAAGTATATTCACATATAAGCGATTTTAATTATTCACTATAAGAATATCATTGGTAATGAGTACGTAGGTTTGCTGAAACAAGGAACACAAACAATTGTTTTTTATGAAATATAAATAGAATTTAACTAGGCGAAGCCACATACCAAGTTTCATCAATATTCAATCATAAATAAGCGCTATATAACATTCTAGTTATTCTCCAAAAGAATAACATGGGGGCTGAGAAAGCAGGTTTGCTGCAACAAGGAACAAAAAAATGGGTTTTTATATAATTATCAATATAACTCAACCAAGTGAAGCTACATACCAAGTTTTATTAATTTATGTTCATAATTAAGGGAGTCATCACATTTTACTTATTCTCCATAAGATTAACATGGGGGCTGAGTACGCAGCTTTGCTACGGGAATAATCAACAAATACCCCCGTCGCAGCAAACCTGCATACTCAGAGAATTTCCAATGAATATATAACATAACACATTAAAACACTTAACAGGATTCATAAGAAATGTATTCACAAACAAGCGATTTTTAAAATATTAATTATTCTCCATAAGAATAACATTGGGGATGAGTACGCACGCAGGTTTGCTGCAACAAGGCACACAAAATAATGGGTTTTTATGCAAATATCAATAGAACTCATCTTAGTGAAGTCACATACCAAGTTTCATCCATATACATTCTTAAATAAGCGATATATAACATTTTAAGTATTTTCCATAAGAATAACATGGGGACCAAGTACCTAGGTTTGCTGCTACAGGAACCATAGGCGAAACATTGTTTTTTTGTGCAAAGAACAATAAACCATAACCAGATCAAGCCATATACCAAATTTTGCCAGTTTATGTTCATAAATAAGCGAGATATACCATTTTTATTTTTCTCCATAAGAATAACATTAGACAACGTACTGTGTTTAGCACTTTCAATATCTCGGTAACCAATTGACATAGAGCAATGATCAAAATACCAAATTGTTTGTTTTTTTAAGTTGAATTCAATGGTATGAATTAAAATTTGATTTAAATTAAAATTACATGTGAAAACCCCCAAAAACCCATTTTTGGGGAACAAAACCCCCCTTCGGATGGTGCGATTCATCTGGTTTTCGAACTCGTTCAAATAAATGGGACTTTACACATTTGTACCAAATTTCATTAAGATCGGACCTTTTTTACGAGAGTTATCGTACTTACGGACACACACATATATATATATATATATAATATATATATATATATATATATATATATATACATATACAAATTTGAACGAATGGTGTTTTGGCACCTGGGGACCTCAAAATGAAAAGTTATCATGGTCTCGGGCTTAAGTCTTACCATGAGACCTACGGTAATAGCTTCTTCCCTATAGGGGAAATTCGCTAAAAATCAATTTTTTATTCAAATACCAATGTACCAGTACTACGTGAAGCCACATACCAAGTTTCATCAACATACATTCATAAATAATCGAGATATTCAATTTTATTTATTCTCCATAAGGATAACATTGGACAACGTACTGTGTTTAGCACTTTGAATATCTCTGCAACGGTTGGGCGTAGAATCACAATTTAAATACCAAAATGATTGTTTTGTGGAACTGAACAGATTGGTAAAAGCAAATGTGAAGTTTACATTAAAATAAAATGAGGAAAAGCCAAAAACCTTTTTCCCATAAGAGATTTTATGAGTATGTTTTTTGGATTTTCTCCGCAACCACTTAACATAGGTTAATAATTCAAAATACCATATTATTTTTTTTAAGCTCTATAACATGGTCAAAACCAAAATTAAGTTTTTAAAAAATGTTAGGGTGAAAAATGAAAAAAAAAACTGATTTTTGGAAAATTTAAAACCCCCATAAACCCCTCTTCCCATGGTCCGATTTTTCTGGTTTTCGAACTTAAAGTCATGAATGTCATTTTACACATTTGAGACAAATTTCATCAAAATCGGGAGTTTTTTACTCAAGTTATCGTGTTAACGGACACAAATATAGATATATATATACATATATATAAATTTGAACGAATAGTGTTTTTGGCATCTGGGGACCTCAAAACAAAAAGTTATCATGGGCTCGGGCTTAAGTCTTACCATGAGACCTACGGTAATAGCTTCTTCCCTATAGGGGAAATTCGCTAAAAGAAACAAATAGTGGAATTTGTTTAAGTTTTCAATCAAATCACCCAGAGAATCAAATAAAAAAGGAATAATAAAAGTAATGCAACACAGAAATAAAATTATATCAAGTATTGAAAATATTAAGAAATACCCCCGTCGCAGCAAACCTGCGTACTCAGCGAATTTCCAATGTCAATGTTTTTTTATTTTATTTAATGTATATGTGACTCACTACTACATAGAGCTACTTACCAAGTTTCACAAAAATGCATCCATAAATAAGTGATATATAGCATTTCATTTATTCTCTATAAGAATAACATTAGGGTTGAGGACACAGGTTTGCTGCAACGAGGAAGATAAGTAATATGTTTTTTTGCAATGATCAATATAACTGAACCAGATGAAGCTATATACCAAGTTTTATTAATTTAGGTTCATAATTAAGGGAGATATACAACTTTACTTATTCTCCATATGAATAACATGGGGGCCGAGTATGCAGGTTTGCTGCAACGGGGACTATCAACAAAAAAACTTGTTTTTTGTGCTAGTATCAATATACCACTACTAGTTGAAGCCACATACCAAGTTTCAACAATATACATTAAAAAATAATCGAGATATAGAATTTTATTTATTCTCCATAAGGATAACATTGGACAACGTACTGTGTTTAGCACTTTGAATATCTCTGCAACTGTTGGACATAGAACAACAATTAAAACACCAAAATGTTTGTTTTGTTGAGCTAAACACATTAATAAACATAAATGTGAAGTTTTTAGTAAAACTATCTGAGAAAAATCTAAAAACCTTTTTCCCATAAGATTAACATGGGACACGTTTTTTTGGGATTTTCTCCGCAACCACTTAACCTAGGTTAATGATTGAAAATACTAAATTATTTGTTTTATTAAGCTCTATAAAATGGCTATAACCAAAATTGAGTGTTTTTAACATTTCGGGGTCATATTTGCAAAAAACTGATTTTTGGTTAATTGTAAACCCCCATAAAGCCCCTTCCCATAGTGCGATCGATCTGGTTTTCGAACTTAAAGTCATAAATGCTACTCTCTACATTTGTGCCAAATTTCATCAAAATCAGGTATTTCTTTCGAAAGTTATCGCGGTAACGGACACGTATGTATATATATATATATACATACATATATATATATATATATACATACATATATATAAATTTGAACGAATAGTGTTTTTGGCATCTGGGGACATCAAAACGAAAAGTTATCATGGTCTCGGGCTTAAGTCTTACCATGCCACCTACGGTAATAGCTTCTTCCCTATAGGGGAAATTCGCTAAAAAAAGAGACTCAAAAATAATTATCAAAAAAAAATCAAATAAATATCAAAAATATTACAAAATAATGGATTTCCAACAAGTGTTATATTTAAGAACTTAAAAGAAAATCAAAATAAATGTAATTTAGATAAACCATTTATTGTATAAAATTAGTTCAATTGAATTACAATTATGAAAAAGATGTTGTTTACGAGATACCATGCTCTGATTGCGATAATGTATATATAGGTCAAACTGGATCGTTTCTCGAGAAAAGGCTAAAACAACACCAATATAATTTAAAACAGAAAAGACAGAAATAAGTAATTTAGCACATCACCAGTTTACGAAAAATCATAAAATAAATTGAAATAAAACCAAAATGTTGGCAAAAGAACATGACAAATTCAGAAAAATATTTATAGAATCAGCAGTAATGGCTTAATCAGAAAAATATTTTTTCAGTAAACCAAGTTTTTAAATTAATAGTATATGGAAACCAATTTTAAAACAAGAATTTGAAAAGAATAATTAATAATTATATTTTACTATTTTAATTTATGATATTTTACCTACTGAACATTTAAGCACAGATGTTAATGTAACAAAAAAAAATAATCACATGTTTAAGAAAGTTGGTTATCATATTTTGTAAACAAACAAATGGAAAAAACTGACGATGAATTGAGAAATCAATCATCAATTTGAAATATATGGTTTAAATTTTAAAATTTGTTTCACTTAATATCGTTTTAAAGAAGATGAGAATGCCAAATAATCTACCAAGAATTATTATATACAAGTTAAAAATGTTATTATGGTATTTAAATCATAACTTATATATTAGCGAATTTCCCCTATAGGGAAGAAGCTATTACCGTAGTCGGCATGGTAAGACCTAGGCCCGGGACCATGATAACTTATTGTTTTGAGGTCCCCAGACCCCAAAAACACCATTCGTTCGAAACTGTTTACATATATTATATATATATTGCACTAAGAAGCAATAACAAAACCTCAATGAAATCCAATTTTTATGAGCATCTCCTGATAACAAACCATAGTTATAAGAGCATAGATGAGAATTTAAAGATAATAAACTATATGTCCAAAGGTGAGAAAATGAACTCAGCAGAAGAATTTAATATCTTTGTCGCTCACAAAGAAATGCCTCAGGACTTACTAAATACTCAAATTAATACAGGTAATCCAATATTTGAAAAGCTAAGAAAAATGAGAATAGATAGATAGAAAACTTTTTCATAAAAGTGAAACATCTGCTAATTAATTTCCTCATATGTCTGGAAGTCTGTTTTTGTAATATTTTTAATATCGTAAAACTAGGTTAGTTATTTGTTGACCATGATGATGGGCTTATGTCCCGAAACATGTAGTCTTAGAAATAAAAATAAAGAAATTCCTTAAGGGTACTCAGTTGAAAAAAATTTTTCATTTGATTATTAATATATATATATATATACATGTATATATATATATATGTGTGTGTGTGTGTGTGTGTGTGTGTGTGTGTGTGTGTGTGTGTGTGTGTGTGTGTGCGTACGCATCCATATCTTTGTCGGGACACACACCTGCATGGGAGCAGACAGTCGGGCAGACACCCAATTGTCGGGACTCACACACGTCCCGACAACCAATACTGCATCAAACGTTTTAGTTGGTCTCCAGAAAGACTTAGAAACAAAATTTGAAAATGACCCGACAAGCTCTGTACGAAACCGGTTTCACGTTTGCATATCTTTGTCGGGCCCAAAATATCACTGTACAGTGGCGCGCCAGTGGCGTTGCGGCGAACTACCCGACCTAGAGTGTGTGGCCCGACACTCGCTTCAAATGCTGACTTAAATAAACGCTTGTGATTGGTTGGAAACTCTTTACGTAATACAGCGTTGCCAATTCGATCTATTCCCTTGAGAAGGATTGGAAATTGGAAATTTTGCTTATGACAAGTGCCATTTGGGCAGTTGCCAGTGTCAGTCGTCACTGTTGTAAGGTGAGTAATGTAACGTAATTACCTACTACACTACTGATAATTAATTACATGTCACGGATATGATTTTGCCTATATACAGTGTGTTAATTTTTTACTTTCTCCCCCTTATACATATGGAGAAAGTATTGTTTTCGTCAGAATTTTCGAATTTGAGTTGTTAGTTGAAATATTCGTTTTAGTGCTCCCTGAACCCAAAAAAGTGATTTTTACGTGATGTCTGTGTGTCTGTCTGTTTGTATGGATGTGTACAGAGCTAGAGCCCAAACCAATGGTCCGATTTTTATGAAATTTGGTATGTAGGTACTAATCCACGATATCTCCAGGCGGTTTTTTTCATTTTGGAATTTTTTATTTTTAACCCTTTGAGTGCTAAGCTTCTGAAAGGAGTAGTTGAATCTGTGATGTTTTGTTGATTTTTTTAATATATTGAACGCCTGAACAGTTAAAATTAATAAAAACGTGCTTCCGCTGGACACACACAGTAAAGGATAGGTAAAAAGTAGCAAAACACCTGATCAGATGTGCAACTCACAAAGAATCCACCCATCCCGTCAGCTTGGACCCGAGCCGTCCACCGTTTGCTTAAGGTCCGCCCTCCCCTTCAACTCTGCCACAGACAGGTGAACTCTCCATGAGTTGCACATAAAAACCACCGACTGTGACGGGATTCGAACCCTCGATCCAAGTGTTACCCCCGGCCGGGAAGGTAACGCCTTAGACCGCACAGCCACTGGTCAGGCTAGCAGCTGCAGTGGATCAGTTGGTATTATAGAGACTAGGCGCTGGACGAGGTAGTTCAATTCGTGTCTACCAGGTTTCACCACATGTCAGACTCAGACTGCAGACTGAGCGCCTAACGGTACAATCGCTTATGAAGCAGTAACAGTGTTTATTGATAACAGATTCAAAAGACGATATATCGGCTCATAGCACTGAAAGGGTTAAGGGTAATTATCCCCTAAAAAACAGCCAAAAATCATGAAAAATTAAGATTTCTAAAAAACGGCTCTAGGTACCGATCTTGATTAAACATTAGTCGTTTGTATAAATTTAGTTTTCCAACAAAATGACACCACCTGCATTTCTATAAAACATTGGGTTCAGAAATTACAAGACTTAAAATATCAAATATTCATTTTTTTATAAAAAAATATTACTATTCACCATTAAAAAGAGCTCAAAAAACTAAATAATTTAGTATTTTGAATTACTATTCTACGATTACTGGTTGCGGAGAAAATTTAAATTTAAATGTTGCGGTAAACGCAGTACGTTGTCCAACGTTATTCTTATGGGAAATACAAAAATTACTATTTCTCTCTTATTTATTGATAAATTTCGTTCAAACTTGATATGCGAGTCAAGTTAGCATTGACCAACAGAGGAAATTCAAAATATTTTGCCCCTTAATAAACCTGAAGGGGGGAAAAGGGGGCATTTCCCCTCTTAAAACCACGTGCGTAGCCATGGATTCTGTAGTGCCTCCTAAACATGGATTTGGGTGGATATTTTTGAAAGCAACTTGTTTACAAGATTTTCTGTACATTTGATCGTGCTTTGTATTCTATATTTATTAAATCAAAACTAATTTATTCATTAAAGTTGGGCTAAAAGGGAAAAAGTATGTGTCAGTTTCCTGATACCGTTTATTTATGCTCACTATTGGGATCTCGTAAACCATAGTTACAAGGAAGGTTAAACAAGTAAAGTAGTGCGTAACTAAAAACTAAATAAAATGGCAAAAATAAATCAAAAATATTCCACCAAACTCGTTCGCTACGCTCAAAAAACCATTTTTGACCAATAACAAAAATTGCTTATAAAACTCTTATTTTCAAGATACAAAATACCCCCGTAGCAGCAAACCTGCGTCCTCAGCAAATTTCCAATGCATATATATGTTGTATCTTAATACCACATAAAGCCACATAACAAGTTTCATCAATATACATTCATAAATAAACGATTTATGACATTTTTATTATTCTCCATAAGAATAACATGGCGGCTGAGTATGCAGGCTTGCTGAAGCAAGGAACACAAAAATGGGGTTTTATACAAACATCAGTATAACTCAAGTAGGTAAAGCTACATACCAAATTTTATTAATTTAAGTTCATAATTAAGGGAGATAATAGGTTACTTATTTATCATAAGAATAACATGGGGCTGAGTACACAGGTTTGCTGCTACGGGAACTATCGGCCAAAAAATGATTTTTAGTGCAAATATTAATAGACCACAACGATATGAAGCAATATACCAAGTTTCATCAGGAAAAGTTGATAAATATGTGAGATATACAATGTTTCTTATTCTCCATAAGGATAATATTGGACAACGTACTGTGTTTAGCACTTTCAATATCTCTGTACCATTTGACGTAGAGGAATGATCAGAATACCAAATTGTGTGTTTTTAAGCTGAATCCAATGGTAAAAACAAATATTTGACTTTTTCAAAAAATATATGTAAAAAATTCAAAAAAAACATTTTTGGGGTACAAAAACCCCCCAAAAATCCCACTTTGGATGGGTCGATCTGTCTGGTTTTCGAACTTAAAGTCATAAATGTTGCTTTACGCGTTTGCACCAAATTTTATCAAATCGGACCTTTTTACGCGAGTTATCGCACTCACCGACACACACACACACACACACATATACATGTATATGTACAATTTCGAACGAATGGTGTTTTTGGGGTCTGGGACCTCGAAACGAAAAGTTATCATTGTCCCGGGCCTAGGTCTTGCCATGCCGACTACGGTAATAGCTTCTTCCCTATAGAGGAAATTCGCTAAAAATGAACTACAGGCTAGAAATCTTTGCTCTGAGATTGTATTTGGTCAATTAATTGCTAATAATGTTACTTTCTGTTGCTATTTTAAACTTGTTGATAGTAACCGTAGTATTTTCATAAACCTAATTTCAAAGTTCACAAAGAAATAATATTTTTTTAGTTGGAGGGAATATTGTCAGGTTTATTGGTGCAAAAAATTTGAATTATTTTTGCTCTCTTCTAAGTCAGTATTTTCATAGAGGAATGTAGCAAGTTAATTTTTTATCTTGGCCTGTAGGGCTATTCTGTAAAAATCTACCAAGTTACCAAGTTTCCTCTCAAATTCTCTAAAGAAGGCTAACCTAGAACCTAGGTTCTGATTTATTTTTTATTATTCCCCAAAAGTGAAGTAAGTTACATTATAAACCTCATAGAAGGTGAGAATAACCCTTATTCGAATTTTTTTATCATACAGTTATGTGGTTAAACACTAAGTTATCTGCTTTATAACATTAAAATGTATTGTTAAATTAATATAATGTTCATTACAGTGTGTATAAAGTATTACAATAAATCACAAACATTAGTGTAGGCTATTAAACTTAATTAATAATGGAGTGTGTTTGATTGACTTAGACACAATATAGATTGAACTTAAAAGCTCAAACATAAGGCCTCTGTTGGAATTACTGTCTATTAGGCTAGACTGTAGTTGGCAATGTTGGTTGATCTGTCTGTACATCATTTATTGGCTCTTTATTATTTCATCTGAAGTTTTATAGTTTCTAGGTATCAGTTCTTAAACTTAATTATTAAAGTTGAACGACAGTGAAAAGTGCTAAAGCCGTTTAATTGAAACCAGTGCCAATTTAAAATTGCTAAGAAAATAAATGTGATGTTATCAAACCTTGAGCTTAAAGCCATTATAAGCTGTAACTTATGCAGCCATCCTCTAACTTAAAAAGAGGAACCATCCACAGATCTTGCATTATTAATTTACATCTCTTCTTAACTATCAACAGACGACTAAAAATCGACTTAAAAGAGGTATGAAAAAGCACCTAATTCTATTGAGTTGACACCCACATTCAAGTGAATAAAAATGAATTTGACCTTGTACAAACATAACCTTTGAAGTGAACAAACATAACCTTGTACTTGGCATCCTTGGAAGTAAAGTTACGTTGGGTTAGGGTTTTTAAGGTTTGGTATGGTAAACTAAACTTACCTGACCTTTTCCAACCCAAGAAACCTAACCTAACAATACCTAACCTAAAATAACCTTTCCTGTATTTTTAGGGTAAACATAGGTCGGATGCAAAAAATAATATTATGATTAGGTTCAGCGTTGAACGGCAGTTTTATTTGACTACCCACATGCCATCCCCCAAACAAATTTTTTGAGCAATTTTCCAGAATTCCCCTACACTTTTCCGGCCATATATCCGTTGTTTTACGTCGAATCGGACAAATTCGTTGATATTCTTAATCTACTCGCTGTCCCGGTATCATTTTCGTGTATCCACATGTGCCATTTTCGACGAGATTTTTTAATATTCCAGGGTGTTCCTAGCTTTTCCGCTGAAAAAACTATAATTTCCAGAATCCAGAATCCACCGTGAAATTTCCTACATTTGGGTAAAACAATTTTCAAATTCGAATGAGATCGTTGATCGATGGTTTAACCTCTAAAAAATTATGGTTTTCTCTCTTTGTATTAATATATTAACATATAAATGTAAGACTTATATTAATGTCGTAAACAATCTTTACAAATCCAAAATATGTTTAAGACTATTTAAAAAAAATAAAGATCTTACGTCTTAATTTAACCTAGGGTGAAGTGGAGTGTTGTAATCAGGAAATCAGTCTTGAAAAAGTAAAAACAGCTTCCTAACCTTTCCAAAAATAAAATAGACATAGCCTACATTTTTGAATAAACCAAAAAATATTTCAAAAGGATTTAGAAACCATTTTAAAACTGATATAATGGAATAAATACACAGTGTGTCTCAAAACTCCCCCCTCCCCCATATTAAGTTTTATGTTTTTATTAATGGAGATAGAAAGCTTTACTGTGAGGAATGTTTATGTGACCGAAGAAAGAGGTTTTTCTAGTATAAAATTTTCAAGCCCTATTTTGGAAATGGGGTAATTTGGGGGCAAGTCTAAGTAAACAATTTAAACGTAAACCCCTTACATGTGATCATCACTTTTAAGTCCTTGTTAAAAGAGGAAGAATGGTGCAAATTAAAGGACTCTATGTTGTTCCTATCCAAAATGGTGGCCATTTCAATTTGGGATTTTCTATGCAATACCCCTTAAATAGTATTTTATAGGGATAAAACCCACGAAAATGTACGTAATTTGCACTCAAAGTACCCAAAGTGACTTCGAGTTGACAGAATCACATCCAGGACTTTATACCATACCCTAAATTTCCTAAATGTTACCTTATTTTGCTTTTTTCTAAATAATGAAAATTTGAGTTACGACCTGATTTGAGTCCTTGGTATGATTCTATCATGACTTTAGGTACCTAACTTGAATGCAATTCACGTACATTTTCGTGGGGTTTAACCCTTTAAAATGCTTTTTATTGGCAATTTTATTAAAAAATTTCAACTTTAAATTAGTGCCATTTTGGATAGGGTCAACATACAAACCTCTAAATTGTGTCATTCTTCTTATTTTATCAAGAGCTTTAAAATTAAGTATCACAAGGTAGGGGTTTGCATTTAAAATCTTTGGCTTACCCACAAATTTTAAATGTTTTTAACAAAATAGGGTTGAAAATCTGTATACTTAAGAAAGTCCCTTTGGTAACATAAAAATTCCACAAAGTAGTTTACCTCCATTAATATAAAATAAAATTATAATGTGGGGTGGGACTTTTGAGACACCCGGTATAGTGTATTTGTTTAGATTTTTTTTAGGTAATTTTTTTTAGGTGTTTAGGTAATCAAATTTCACTTTTTCAGTCCTAATTAATGTTAAGAGAAACTGCAAATTCAAATTTAAAATTTTGAAAAGTTTTGTCTAAGCTCACTCAGACAAAATGGAGGTAACAAAAATCTGACCACATATAAGGAATCTGTCCATGGATCACTATATGATCTATGGATATACTTATATTTCCCTGCTGATCAGATTATGCCACTTTATTCCATTGAAAGAATATGAGGACAAGGAAGAAATGCCTTATGTTTATCACAGTATACAAAAATTAAATACACTGCAAGCTGTTTTTATTTAGCACAATTCAAAATAAATCAAGGGTTTGGATTATTTAAGTTAAGATTGACTCTTCATACTCTCTACCAGTGCTACCTTGCATTACAGTTTACTTTTTGAGCCTACAATACAACTCTCATAGAGAACATTTTAGGAGTTAATAAATTGAAACTGTACAATATTTATTTCATTACCAGTTTGGTTTTAGAAATAATAACAATCATCTTCCTGCTTGTAATCTGTTATGAAATTGGTAAGGTTAAAGAATTTTTCATAAAATCATAAGCATACTTCAATAAGTAGGTGTTCTAATACAGTAGTGTATTATGCTGTTAATTTTTTAATCTCTCTTTAAAAAGACACCGAAGGCCATGCTGTGTTATTTTAAAGTGAATACATAATTTTTTTGGCTGTTCTGATGCTCCTGGTTCTATTTACCAGCAATGCTGAGAATACAATGTTGCGCATTATAAGGTTAGGAGAGTGTCCAGTCAGGATTGAAAGTAGATGTATGGATTACGGGGATGATAAAAATACACCAACTTATGAATAACAGGTTGTTCTAATGTAAAACGCCCATTAGACAACGTACTGTGTTTAGTCCACATACATTATTCTTTAATAACTCGGTAAATATTTGTGCTAGAATGACGAAAGAGGGCTCTCAAGTTTTGCCTCAAAAATCTCCATCATTTTACTTGCATTTTACATCCGGGACTTTTGTTACCCTTTTTGGCCCCAATACCCCAAAATGTTCAATATAAAATCCAATAAAGGGGGTTAGAGTTTTTCTATTGCTTTGCCCAACGAACTTGTCCAACTGATTATTAAAAGGAATGTCTCTATCAAATTTTAAGTTAATCGGACAACAAATTCGACCGCTAGAATGCAAACTCACACACCCACACATACACACACACACACACACACACATATATATATATATATATATATATAGGGGGCGTGTGGTATATATATATATCCACAATTTCGAGCGACCCCCCAAAACGTGTTCAGGGGGTCACGTTAGGAATTTCTATGGTGGTCCAGGGCTTAATTTTTACCTTGCGGGTCATGCTAATAGTTAAAATTTCCATAGGTAATTCACTAAAAATTTAGTTTAGAAATATTGCACACATTTTTTTGTGTTATTCAGTAACAGCATTTCTTTTTAATAAAAACATAAGATTTATTTCAGGACGATATAAATTGTAGATTTCCAAGTTTCAAGGGGGGAATATATCCCCCTGACCCCCCCCCCATACACATAACCGGTGAGGGGGGTGGGGGAAGTAAGGTATGGGCCTACAGGAGCAGATCTCGTAGAAAACGCGGTGGCCATGGGGCTGCTATTGCCGCGCCCCAAGCTCCAGCTCCAAGCCAAGCGCGCCAAGCTCCAGGGCGATATGGCAACACTGGGATGACTCATCTGGCTACGATTCACCATATTTTAACACACAAACGGACATGTCCTCGATCTATATGTTTGTCGGGACAATAAACACACTATCGTGTTTGTCAGGACATCCCGACAGTAAGTTTTCCTAGTTCACTCAGACAAAATGGAGTGTAACAAAAATCTGACCACATATAAGGAATCTGTACTTAAGGATGAACATTAAATATGTTTCAGCTTGAAAGTCCCGACAAGTGTGTTATATTCAGGTGTCCCGACTAAGATACGCATGCGGGTGTGTGTGTGTGTGTGTGTGTGTGTGTGTGTGTGTGTGTGTGTGTGTGTGTGTGTGTGTGTGTGTGTGTGTGTGTGTGTCCGTGAGCACGATAACTTTCGTAAAAATGATCCGATTTTGATTAAATTTGGTATAAACTTGTATACCAACATTTATGACTTTAAGTTCGTAAACCAGCCAGATCGCTCCTTCCGAAGGGGTATTTTGGGGGGGTTTTGTACCTCAAAATGGGTTTTTTTAATTTTTTACATATAATTTTTGAAAAAATCAAATTTTAGGTTTTACCTTGGGATTCAGCTTTAAAAAAAAACACACAATTTGGTATTTTGATCATTTCTCTACGTCAATTGGTTACCGAGATATTGAAAGTGCTAAACTCAGTACATTGTCTAATGTTATTCTTATGGAGGAAAGGAAAAATTGTATATCTCGCTTATTTATCAATTAAATAAATTACCTGTGTACTCAGCTCCTATGTTATTCTTATGGAGAGTAAGTAACGTGTTATCTCCATTAATTATGAACATAAATTAATAAAATTTGGTATGTGGCTTTACCTTATTGAGTTATATTGATATTTGTATAAAACCCCATTTGTTGTGTTCCTTGCTTCAGCAACCCTGCATAGTCAGCCGCCATGTTGTTCTTATAGAGAATAATTAAAATGTCATAAATCGTTTATTTATTGGTATGTTGATGAAACTTGGTACGTGGCTTTATGTGGTATTAAGATACATATATGCATTGGAAATTCGCTGAGTACGCAGGTTTGCTGCTACGGGGGTATTAATTTGTAGATTAGTAATGTAACCTTGCCTAACTACATGCTGAACAAACTTTCCACGTGCCACTCAAAATTATCTTTGTCCAGCACGCTGCGACGATTAGGTTAGGTTAGGAATCTGATATATTACCGTAACAAACAAAATCAATAACCCCGTCGCAGCAAACCTGCATACTCAGTGAATTTCCAAAGGAGATATAAATCTCTTAATACTACATAAAGCCACTTACCAAGTTTCATAAAAATATATTCACAAATAAGCGATAAATACAATTTTAATTATTCTCTATAAGAATAACATTGGGGCTGAGTACGCAGGTTTGCTGCATCAACGAACACAATAAATGGGTTTTTATGCTAATATCAATATAACTCAACTAGGTGAGGTCATATACCAGTTTTGATTAATTTATGTTCATAATGAAGGGAGACACAGCATTTAATTATTATCCATAAGAGTAACATGGGGCTGAGTACGCAGGTTTGCTGCTACGGGAGCCTTTAGCAAACAAATTATTTTACTGAGCAAATATCAATAGACCACATCCAGATGAAGCCATATACCAAGTTTCGTCAGTATACGTTCATAAATAAGCGAGATATAAAATTTGTCATTTCCTCCATAAGAATAACATTAGACAACGTACTGTGTTTAGCACTTTCAATATCTTGGTAACCAATTGACGTAGAGAAATGATCAGAATACCAAATTGTGTGTTTTTTAAGCTGAATCCCAAGGTAAAACCTAAAATTTGATTTTTTTTTTAAATATATATGTAAATACCCCCGTCGCAGCAAACCTGTGTACTCAGCGAATTTCCAATGCAAAATATATGTCTTAATACCATATAAAGCTGCATACCAAGTTTCATAAAAATATATTCATATATAAGCGATATATACAATTTTAATTATTCTCCATAAGAATAACATGGGAGATGAGTAAGCAGGTTTGCTGCAACAAGAAACTAAAAAAATGGGTTTTTATGCAAATATCAATATAACTCAACAAGATGAAGCCACATACCAAGTTTTATTAATTTATGTTCATAATTAAGGGAGTCATTACATTTTACTTATTCTCCATAAGAATAACATGGGGGCTGAGTACGCAGGTTCGCTGCTACGGGGACAATCAACAAAAAATCAATTTTTGTGCAAATATCAATATACCAGTACTACATGACCCCACGTGCCAAGTTTCATCAATATACAGTCATTAATAATGTAGATATCAAATTTTATTTATTCTCCATAAGGATAACATTGGACAACGTACTGTGTTTAGCACTTTGAATATCTCTGCAACGGTTGGACGTAGAATCACAATTTAAACACCAAAATGATTGTTTTGTGGAGCTGAGTTGATTGGTAAAAGCAAATGTGAAGTTTACATTAAAATTAACTTAGGAAAAGCCAAAAACCTTTTTCCCATAAGATTAACATAGGAGATTTTATGAGCAGGTTTTTTTGGATTTTCTCCGCAACCACTTAACCTAGCTTAATAATTCAAGATACCATATTATTTGTTTCTTTAAGCTCTATAACATGGTCTAAACCAAAATTAAGTGTTTCAAAAATTTTAGGGTAAAAAATGCAAAAAACTGATTTTTGGAAAATTTAAAACCCCCATAAACCCCCCTTCCCATGGCCCGATTTTTCTGGTTTTCGAACTTAAAGTCATAAATGTCACTTTACACATTTGAGCCAAATTTCATCGAAATCGGACGTTTTTTACTCAAGTTATCGCATTCACGGACACATATATATATATATATATATATATATATATATATATATATATATATATATATAGATATAGATATATATATACATATATATAAATTTGAACGAATAGTGTTTTAGTCATCTGGGGACCTAAAAAAAAAAATTTGTCATGGTCTCGGGCTTAAATCTTACCATGAGACCTACGGTAATAGCTTCTTCCCTATAGGGGAAATTCGCTAAAAACCCATTTTTGAGGTACAAAACCCCCCCAAAATACCCCTTCGAATAGAGCGATCTGGCTGGTTTACGAACTTAAAGTCATAAATGCTGCTTTACAAGTTTATACCAAATTTCATCAAAATCGGATAATTTTTATGAGAGTTATCGTGCTCACGGACACACATATATATATATATATATATATACAGTTTCGAACGAATTGTGTTTTTGGGATCTGGGGACCTCAAAACAAAAAGTTATCATGGTCCCGGGCCTAGGTCTTCCCATGCCGACTACGGTAATAGCTTCTTCCCTATAGGGGAAATTCGCTAATATATATTTAAATATGATAACATTTTTAACTTGTATATAATAATTCTTGGTTGATTATTTGGCATTCTCACCGTCTGCTTTAAAACTACATTAAGTGAAACAAATTTTAAAATTTAAACCAATATATTTCAAATTGATGATTGATTTCTCAATTCATCGTCAGTTTTTTTCCATTTGTTTGTTTACAAAATATGATAACCAACTTTCTTAAACATGTGATTATTTTTTTTGTTACATTAACATCTGTGCTTAAATGTTAAGTAGGTAAAATATCATAAATTAAAATAGTAAAATATAATTATTAATTATTCTTTTCAAATTCTTGTTTTAAAATTGGTTTCCACATATTGTTAATTTAAAAACTTGGTTTATTGAAAAAATATTTTTCTGAATAAGCCATTTTTGCTGATTCTATAAATATTTTTCTGAATTTGTCATGTTCTTTTGCCAACATTTTGGTTTTATTTCAATTTATTTTATGATTTTTCGTAAACTGGTGATGTGCTAAATTACTTATTTCTATCTTTGCTGTTTTAAATTATATTGGTGTTGTTTTAACGTTTTCTTGAAAAATGATCCAGTTTGACCTATATATACATTATCGCAATCAGAGCATGGTATCTCGTAAACAACATCTAATAATAATCCAAAATCATAAATAAAAGATAAATAAAAAATACCCCCGTCGCAGCAAACCTGCGTACTCAGCCCTAATGTTATTCTTATGGAGAATAAATAAAACGCTATAGATCACTTATTTATTCATGTATTTTTATGAAACTTGGGTAAGTGGCTTTATGTGGTAGTGAGAAACATGTGCATGCATTGGAAATTCGCTGAGTGAGTACGCAGGTTTGCTGCGACGGGGGTATTTTTTTTAGTGTCTTAAGTTATATGTAAATGAACGAATCAAAAATTACAACATAATCAACTATTACACTAGAAAACAATTAATCGTTCTACATCAAATTCACAGAACCACCATATTGAAAATTCATCCCAATACATGATGGGAACACTCATCAATAAAATAAAAGTATACTAAATTGAAGTAATCAGAAGAAAATAAATATAAAAAGTTAAAGAAATTATAAGAACAAATCCTTTATTTGCATTGGACGAATTTTGCACAGGAAAACTAATATAACAAAATATAAAAATTCAGCAAAAGTATGTTTAGACTTTGATATTTTGTAAAACACTACACAATTTATAATTGTTTTCCGGCGAATAAATATTTATATTATTATTTAGAATCAACATTAAACATCAATGACTAATGTAAATAAATGCATGTTAAAAACATATGTGGAAGTGTTTTTACATTATCATGAGAGGTAATGAGAAACACGGAAAGGAAATAGTTATTTGCGTATTAAGGGAGTAAAGTACAACTTTGTCTCCCTAAGGGAAATTGTTGGCGCCCGAAGCCATAGGCGAGGGCGACAATTTTCCCGAGGGAGACAATGTACTTTACTCCCGTAATACACACAACATTTTTCCTACACCCCAAAATCGAAAACTATTGATAAGTATTCATATTCACTATCGCTGTCCATTTTGGTTGCATAATGCGTAAAAACTAACCTCGGAACTCGGAATGTTAATTCCGAGCGAAATATCAATCGGCTGATCCGATTCCATTATAGCTGCAGCGTTAATTATTGCAGCAAAATATCAGCTGATTGTGTTCCCATATTATAACTACAGCGTTGCCACTTCTCCACTGCTCTGTGTTGCCAGATTGTCAATGTTATTCTTATGGGTTTACTTTGTCTCCCAGCGGGAGACAAAATAGCACTTTACTCCTTCATTACAAGGAGTAACATGTGACTTTAAACAGTGGGTAGGGGAAAAGCATTTTGTGGTAGCAAATTAACAAAAAACTTCCAATTATGGTTAAAAATAAGTGTCAATCTTTCTATTCTGCCCCCACATTATTTACCCCTTCCTTCCTCTTAGGTTAGGCCTACCAATGTAATAGATAGAAAACTCTATATTAAAACTAACCTGATGATCTATTATTTGTGAATGCTTTGCGGATATGTCATAATTTGTTTGTTCCCAAGATCAGAAAATAAATTATTTGATCAGGTCAACAGTAAAAGTGCCGTATAAAAGAATTTTATTCAAGAAAATAATGGAACTATTGACAACAAATTGTAATATACACTTATAGAGAACAATAGTAAACTATGTAAAACTCAGAAAGCATTTATTAAGAATTTATAATCCTATTACTAAACGAGCAATGAGTATGCAAAATGAATTTTGCAATCCTGCAGAAGAATTTTGCTTACATTTATAAAATAGGTGTTTCGGGTATAGAAATCGCTTGGAAAAATTCTTAATCCCAAATTAACTTAAATTGTTCTGGAAATCTATAACATGTTACATTGGGCTCAAGGTTTCAAAGTATAACAAAATAATCGTGACAGGTAATCATAAATAAGTAAGTAAGCTATCTGTCAAACTGACAGAGTTACACATGGTAAAGTAACAATTTGTGATGTTCCAAGTAAAGCGCGGCCCCCAGTTACTTGGAGTAGTAAACCGTTATTGGTTTGTTCCAGGTGTTTCCCATAGACAAGTACACCTGGCTGATGGTGGGTGGCGAGTTGGGTGACAAACTGATACAGCGGGTCCCTCGCAACATGACTGTCCCCCTGCACGTCATCTCCTAGTGGTAACCTCGGGGCGGGTCGGGTGGTCGAGTAGGATGCTACTCAGCGATCCACCGTGACCCTTCCATGACAGAGGTAAACCGGCCTTGCGCTTCCAAAGAGTCAACTGCTGCATGATTCAGTACTGAGGAGGGCTTCTCCAGAATTATGTGTATTCCACAGTTTGTTGACTGTGACTGACACAACTTGTATCTTTTACTTATTTAATTGTTGGAAGTACAATTTATGTGTTTTTGGTAAATTGTATTAAAATTTTAAATTACATTGAGGTAAATGTAAAAACAAATATCTGAGAAAATGTTTGAGTTGGATATTTTTAAATAGTTTAAAGTGCCTGATAGTTATTTGCTTAAAGTAATATGATTATAAGTTATTATTATTTTTTAACATGTTTTTTGATGTTTTGTACAATTTTAAGAGTGTCAAGTAAATTATCAAATGGACCTTTGTTTTTATTTTATTTATTGTTGTTTTCTAACAGAAATAATATTATATGAATTATATATTTGTTAAAATTGTAGTTTTGTCTAATTCATGATAATTATTATGTTTCTATTGCTATAGGCTATTTGTATTTATAAGGTATGCTGCAAGAAAGATGACTTTAGAAAAATCAAGAAGGATCTAGAAACATAGCAAAATTAAGCCACTTCAAAGTTGCCGGCATAAAATTGCCAGTTTTAAATTCAGTTCCTACTGTTGATTTGTTTAACACAGTTTATTTATTTATCTCTTGATTCTCTATCCTATTCTCCTGTTTTGTATTGTTTTTATTTTGTATATTTTAAATGTTCAAATTTATTTATTTATTTAATTATATGTTTTTATTGTTGTATGCATTTAATCATATATACATGCATGTTTTAAATGTATGGTGCTGGAGACTGTATGTTATTAGAAAACATTATTTATATATATCACATTTTATGTTGAAGAAGACTGTCTAATGAAACTTATGTCCTATACTTTATTTTAAAACATGTACTTTCCTGACCCCAGCCCAGTACTTAAATGATAGATAATTTATTACACAGGTTTTAATCATCACATTGTTGTATAGGCCTATAAGTGCATTAACGAGCCTATATTGGTAAGAGGCAACTTCACGTTTCAATTTGAATGTAAAATATTGGACTGCTGTTGTTTAGTAAGTAGAGAAATAATTATTTTCAAATTGATATCATATTTTAATAATCAATCCCATTTTTACATTTGTTAGCTCAACTAAGCCAGTATTTTTACCTACTGCTGTTACCAAACTCAATACAGATATTTACTATATATTTTTAACTACTAACTTACATAAATTACTAACCTAAATTTAAAGTTCATACTTATAATGACGAATTTGTATTTAGTGTATGTTATGAGGTTGGTTTTCACATTTTATATATTGTTTATTTTTGTTAATAAAACGGGAAAAAATATAGTTTACATTGATTATGTAATCCCGATATTTCTCCTTAAACAGTTAATCTATATATAATGTTAAAATGTACCAGGAACGTTAACTGTTAACATGACATCAATCCCATACTTGAAAGTCTTGTTCAGAAAACCTGAAGAAAATATTAGATTTTTATTTTTGTTAAACTTTTCTTAAGGGGATAAATAAAACTACACCTGATAATCCCAATTACCCTTGGAAGATTCATGAAGAGGGACAAACATTTTTGATTGAGTTTCATTCTGTAGAGAAACTGATTAACTTTTATGACATACTCATGGTTAGTTTATACAATCATCTGACAAAATTAAATCATTGCCTGTCATAAAAAAAACATTGATGTCTGTCTACACAATTGTGATGTGTATTTTTGGGTTTTCTCTTTAAAATTTGGTAAGGGGGATTTTCCAATGGAAATCCATGTCAAAAATTTCTAGGAGTGTGCGAGTACTCGAAACTTCTAGTTTTCGGCCGATTATTTTAATATCCGAACTCGACTCAAAGTTTTGAAAAATACTCGAAAGTTCGTGGGAGTATTTCCCACCGATTTCCGGATGATCGCTAACAATTACGACTGGTCAAATGGCATAGTAATGGCCGCAAAAGATGATTACATCACGTAAATTCAGCCGAAAATGACAATCGGATTGCGTAATTTCAGCCAAAAATGACGATCGGACCGCGTAATTTCAGCCGTAAATGACAACGGAAAACAATATCGGCAAAAGTGGCGACAGGGATACTTAATATCGGCCGAAAATAACGATTAAAACAATCATACATTCGATTAACTATTAAAACAATATTTTTGTCATCTAATATTGATTTTAAGCGATGTCTGGACCAGGTGATATTGGCCAAAAGTCAACAGGACCGTGTTTTATCAGCCTGAAACGAATCAATCAGAATCAGAATCAGAACATCCTTCATTCGTTTTGTACATGCATACATGAATAGTGTCACTTAACTACAATCTAAACATTTAACTTATACTAGCTGAAAAAAGTATTTACCTAATAGCATATTACATAAAATTATTATTACATAAAAACTTAAATAAACCTTTTTCAAATAATCTCAGAGAATTCGCACGCTTTATAGGGTCAGGCAGGCAATTATATAATTCAATTCCAGAATAATATGGTGAGAATTCATAATAAGAAGATTTATGTCTTGGATATGCAAGACTACCCTTGTGTCTAGTGTTATAATTGTGGTAGTCTGAATTAATTGAAAAAATTGAAATATTTTGTTTGATAAATATAATTAAATTATAAATGTATATACTGGGGAATGGAAGGATGTTACTACTTTTGAATTATTTTGACATGAATCCCTTGTTTTTAGACTGTATATTATCTTGATGATTCGTTTTTGCAATTTAAAAACTTTGTTCCTTTTATCAGAATTACCTCAAAAAATTATGCCGTAGTTAAGAATAGACATAGTTAAGTTAAGAATAGTTTACATATCCATAGTAAACTTATCACGGGAGTGGCAACGTCATCTGATTTAGATAAAATAAGAATTACAAAATGAGCTCTATTCAATTTTTTTATAACTTCTGTAAAGTGAATACTCCAGGTTAATTTATGATCAATTGTTAGTCCCATAAATTTTGTAAAATTAGAACAGCTACACTGCAGCTTAGTATTTTGGTTGCATGATGAATGTGGATTCTGGTAATTTATTTGGAACTTTACAAAAACGGACTTGTCTTGATTTAACAAAAGCCCTCAAACCATCTTTCCAGCTTATGAAAATCATGTTCTATTCCCTGTGTCAGCATTAATTTATCAGGATGATTAAAAATAGCAGAAGTTTCATCAGCAAACATAAATAATTTTGAATTTAACGTTCTTGGCAGATCATTTACATCTACCAGAAAGAGCAAAGGTCCAAGGATTGACCTTGAGGCACACCTTCTGTAATCAGTTTATAATCGGGTTTAAGATTTAAGGACTGCAAACTTATACGCTGTTTTCTGTTGGATAAAAAAAAAACTACCCATTTCATAGCCCTGCCTGACACTCCATAAAATTGCAATTTCGTGATTAAAATATCATGGTTGACACAGTCGAACGCTCTTGACAGGTCACAGAAGAGTCTAACTACATTCTGCGACCCATCAAGAGCATCCGAAACCTCAGATACAAAGTTAAATATGGCATCAGTTTTGCTCTTACCCTTCCTGAATCCATACTGATTCCCATCAAATAGCTGAAATTTGTCAATGGTCACATAGCCTGTAAAAAACAACCTTTTTGAATATTTTAGAGAATGTTGGCAGCAATGAAATAGTCCTATAGTTAGTTATTTCTTTTGGATAGCCTCTTTTTAGAACTGTTATGATATTTGATAATTTTAATAGTTCAGGAAAAACCCCTGTATAAAGAGAAGTATTTATTAAGTGGGCAATTGGTGTTGAGATAAAAGGTGAACATAATTTTAACATTAAAGAAGATATTGCATCCCATCCAGATGATTTAGACGGCTTTAACTCATTAATTATTTGTTGTATTTTTTGAGGTCCTACGGATTTAAATGAGACCAGCATGGACTCAGGATTGTCTCCCTCTTGTAAAAAATTAATAGCCTCTTCAGTATCTGAACTAACATTTAAAAGTTTACAAGTATCAGTGAAAAATTTATTTATTTCATTCAACTGTTCCTGGATGTTCTGAGAGTGTGACAAAAATTGAAAAACTGTCTTTATTACTTACAGCTATGTTTGTTTCTTTTTTACAATCTGCCAAGCTGTTTTAGTTTTATTAGAAGATGTTTTAATCTTATTTCTATTGTATGATACTTTTGCTGATTTTATACATTTACTTAGAATTTTTTATAATTTTTTACATAATTTTTCAAACCAATATTTGAAGAATATTTACCAAGCTCATGAAATTCCCATTTTCGTTTACTAGATAGACAACAGACAATAATTCTTTATTCATGTTTTTGTTTGTACATTGGTACAGTGAATAGTGTCATTTCTCTAATACCTAAATCTAATCCAAAAAAAAAACCCATTCCATACATTATCTAACAGTCATTTAACAGAGTCAAACATGAAGTTCCTCGAGTGAATACGGTATTATATTAATCAAATATTCTTTCAATTTAGTTTTAAACTTCATATAATCTTCTTCACTTTTTATATTTGTTGGGAGTTTTTCAAACAGTTTTTTCCCTGCATATGTTGTTTTTTTCTTGAACAGCTCCAAACGGTGACGCTCAGAAGCAAAATTGTTTTTATTTTTCGTATTATATTTATGATGAACAAGACTCATTTGACTTATTATATTTAGTAAACATAATTGTTTCTAATGCGTAGAGACCATAAACAGTTAGGAAATTTAACTCTTTAAAATACTTTTTTACAGACTCGTCAAAATTAAGCTTTAAAATAGCTCTGATGGCCTTTTTCTGCACAGTTAAAATATCTTTTAAATTTTCTTGTTTTCTAGCGCCATACAGACAGATTCCATATGCAATATGGGATTGTATGTGAGAATAGTATATAAGTTTTAAACTGTCAAGACTACATAAAGAAGACATTTTTCTAATTGCAAATAAACCGAAATTTATTCTACCTAAAACAGAAACCACATGGTTGTCCCATGACAGGTGCCTAAAAACTTCATTTGGTCTATTATTTCAATATTTTTGTTGTCAATTTCAATAATTGGATTTACAATTTGCTTACATTGTTTTGTCCTAAAATTTATAAATTTAGTTTTCTCAGAGTTTAATTTTAAGTTGTGATTGTTCAAGAATTGATCTAAATTAGCTAGTTCAATTGAACTTAAAATTTCGATGTCTTCTAACGTGTTGCCTGATATCTTTAAATTTGAATCGTCAGCATAGAGACAAAGAGCTGAAGCCGGAAAAAAATTTAGACTTTTTTCCATGTTATTTAGGTAGCACAGAAAAAGAAGAGGCCCAAGAATTGATCCTTGTGGCACTCCAAATTCAATTGGTTTTAAATCTGAGTTGTACTTAACTACATAATTTTCGGCTGAAATATTACCTGTACAAATTGTTGTCTATTCGTCAAATAAGATTTAAACCAGTTTAGTGAGTTCTTTTTAATACCAATTGCTTCCAATTTTGATAATAACAAGGAATGATTAACACTGTCAAAAGCTTTTGACAGATCCATAAAGACTCCAATAACTTTATCTCCTTTATCTATTGAATCTATGATTGATTCAATAAACGTTACAGCTGCTGTAATCGTTGATTTTTGTTTTCTAAAGCCATGTTGAACGTCATGTAAAATTTTGTTACTTTCTAGAAAATATTCTAACCTATTGTATACAATTTTTTCAAAAACTTTTGATATTGAAGGCAACAGTGAAACTGGCCGATAATTTGTAATGTTAGTGGGAGACTTTTTCTTAGGAATTGCAATAATTTTAGCAATTTTTAATTTGCTGGGAAATTCCCCACAAATGAAAGAAGAATTTATTAAATGAACTAGGACTTTACTAATGTAATGTTTAAATTCTTTAATTATGCTTATTGGTATGTCGTCATACCCGCATGAAGATTTATTTTTTAAAGAGCTGATGATTTTTATCACCTCTTTTTCATTAGTTTCTGTTAAGCAAAATAACTTCCGTATACTATAACTATAACTACCTGAGCTGGTCACATCAATATTATGCAAGGCGTTCATTTCATCCAAATTAGTGCTTTGAACTCTATCTTTGATTTGTGCTAAGTTTATAAAGTATTCATTAAATATGTTACTTATCTCAATAGGGTCATTGACTATTTTATCATCGTTTCCTCTTATTTCAATGTTATTTAATTTTTTATCCTTATTTCCCACCTCAGATTTTATTATACTCCACGTGGTTTTATTTATATTTTGAGACTTTTTAATCCTGTTATTAAAGTATGTTTTTTTTGCTGTCATTACATTTCCTTTGAATAATTTGATTTTCCTCCTAAACAGTTTGATTAATTCTAAATCATTTGTTGATCTCGCCTTCTTAAGCAATTTAATAATTTGTTTTTTTTCATCCTTTAATGTTTGATTAAGCCAGTTGTTAGCTCTTTTTTTAATTTTGAAATATTTTTTGGGAAAGGCAGAGTTATAGTAATTTGTAAAAATGCTGATAAATGTATCAAATTTGTTATTGACTAAAGATTCATACACAGAGTGCCATGATTCTTTCTCCAGCATCTTTTTAAATAATTCCTTATTTTCATTACAAAAATCTTTCCTTAATTCAATTAATTGATTTTTCCCCCTTCTGATTTACTTAAATTCAGATGTTCTAAGACCTGACCATCATGGTCTGATAGTAAAGTTATTAAGCCACTCACTAGTATTTGATCTTTTCTGAAGTTGGTTAAAAAATTATCTATAGCAGATATTTAACCTCCAAATATTCTTGTGGGAAAATCAACCACATAATGCATATTAAAGCTTTCTTTAGTTGATATCTTTAGTTGTTTACCAATCTTTCTTTATTCTGACTATGACAGTATTTAAGTTTAACTAGGGGAAAAGAATCATTAAAATGTAATTTGAAAGTTTGCAGAAACCCAGTATGCAGAAGAATTTGGTTTGTAAAGCAAATTTATATCAGTTCTTACTTCTGCCTTTTGAAAAAGGTAAGACCAATCTTCAGTTTTTAAAAGATTTTGAAAGTTACAAATATTTCCCTTTCAAAAATGTCTTACAAATGTTGGTTTATTCGTAGCTTCTATCTGTGTCCTTATAAAAGATTCACAATTCACTTCTAGACACTTTGTAAAGTGATCAGATAAACCTTTTTTAGGACTGAAGGTTGACACAATATAGGGCTAAAACTTGTGATAATATTGTCAAGGCATGGACTAGAAATATTTGTAACCCGAGTTGGAACATTTATGTTTCAAGAAGTTTGAATGAATCAAAAATTGAAAGAAATTCCTCTGTCTGAGCGTTAAAGTTTAAAATATTTATGTTAAAGTCACCTGTGAGTACAATGAGGAACTTGGGATTTTTGCTAATACAATAGCTTAAAAGGGAATGCAGGCCTTCAAAAAATGTGTCATATGTAAGTTTAGTATAAACGGTTGGTCTGTAGACATAAAGGAAAATTAACTCAAGCGGATGAGCAATTTGAACGCCACTGCACTCAATATAAGATGTTGAATTTTTCAAAATCAGGCCTAAGTTTAATTTTGTATTTATCACTCACTAAAACACAGACTCCATCTCGTATTTGATTTTCTCTGCAAAAAGAGCCCGCTTTTGATATCCATCGAATTGGAATAGTGGAATTTGGCATGTGGATGGAACCCAGTGTTTCGAAAAGCAAACTATGTCAGGCTTTTTACAAAAGTTGTTAGGTATAAATTTATTTCATCAATCGTATTGTTTTGAGTAATACCTTGAATATTGCAACGTAAATTGGCAATTAAGTGCTGGTGTGTCATCTTTACAACTGTTTACATTCCTGTTAGAGAAGATTGGCTTGAAACTAAAAAATTTTGAGAATAAGTCAAGTGTGTGGGTTTAGTTTTGTCAGGAGTAGGAAAACCTAAAAGTACATTTGTGGAATTATTTATATTGCTTACATTTACACCAGAACACAGAGAGATATTATTACTAAATTGCATGGATGAAGAAACATTATTGTAGCTTTTCAAGGAAACATTAACACTGTGATTGACACCCCGAGACACGACTTATTTTGATTCAATTGGAAACTCTGACCGAACTTCACTGTCAGAACCACCATGAGAACTTTCACCGAAAACTGTGGGTGGCTGAGCTGCTGCATCTGTGGGTGACTGGCATCTGAACTGTCATCATTGGGCTGGCGTGGTCTGACGAATCCATTTTGCTGTTAGGTTAGGTTGCTGTTAGGTTGCTGTTAGGTTGCGTGCTCATGTGATGACGATCTGCTGCAGTTGGTGTGCAGGATTCCATTTCATGATGATTTATTCCAGCAGCTGACTCACTTAATTCCGCAATTTGCTCATGTAGTTTTACAACAAAGTCTGAATAGTTGAGGCCACGTTTTTACAGTCCAGAGGGTTTTTCATTGTAAGTTAAGATGGTAATTGGTACCCCAGTACAACGATAAAATGTCATAATATTAATAGCAAATATCTTGATGGGAATTCGGTCTCTGATACATCCCATTGGACTACATATTAATCTCCTGTATTTCTTAAGTATAAAATCATCAGTTAGTTTTGAGAATGCAGTGTCATAATCAGTTGGTGTAGGTTTTTCATGGAACTTTTCCTTTGTAATTAGTCCGTAGGCAGCTGCCTCTTTGTTGAAGGTTTGGAACATTAAGAAATTATTCACAACATTAGAGTTTTTAGGTCCACCAAAATGTTGTTTAAAAGGCACTGCAACACCAGCCGACATATGCCTTACATTGTTGAGATCACCAGAGATACAGTTTACAAAAGCAACGTCGCTGTTGAGTTTGAGGTTTCCTATAACATCTCCCATGTGGCCTTCCAGCACTTCAATACCATCGCTGTTTCTTAAAATATTACTAACGACATTAATATTTCTTGACCATCGGGATAATGCATTTATTATGAGATGAGCCAATTCAGTTTTTCCGTGTTCATTTAAGTGGAGGCCTTGTTTTGTGAAATGACATCTCATTAAATAGTTCAAATTGATCAGATACACATTTTTTAGCCTATGTGACAATTCAATAATGTAGTTGTTCAAGATGTTCAGATCTTCATTTACTGGATGATTGATAGATTTACTGCTATTAGTGGAACAGTACAAAGAAAAATAGGTCTTTCTTTACCAAATGAGATGAGTTTATTCTCTAAATTTGAGTATATATCCTCAAAACTGTTTTTGAGACTATCGTTGCTATCGTTTGCTCCCAATAAATGCAGGACTCGAGTCATTGACAATTAAGGTTGAGTCGACCACCTGAGTTAAGGTTGTGTTCGCTCTTAAGTATCCAAAAGCCTTGATTTGATTTTTACTGAGTTTGGTAACCTTAGTTGATACCCAAATACCTTGGCTATCTGAGAAAAAAACAACCTTCATGCCAGGAATCAGAGGAGCTTTAGGACTTTCAGTACTACTATTTTTGTTCACTTTTTCAATGTTCTTCCTCCGGACAGGTTTATCTACTTTGTTCCTTATGTGGTCAGTCTCAAGGGGGAAATCTTCAAGGTTTTCACATAAATTTTCCAATGTTTTAAACTTGTTTGTTGTAGCAATATTGAATTTTATCCCTCTCTGTTTCTGGGAGCCAAGATTCGTGTTATTCTGATTATTTTTCTTACTAAAAACGGTCAACCACCTCTAATTTTTTTAATGAGGATCGGAGATTGCCGGAGCATCATTAAACTTGCCACCATTTTTGTTATCACATAATATAGAATCATTAAACATCTTAGCATTAAAAGGTTTGACTGTATCCTCAGCCTGAGGATTTGCTTTATGTATCACTGATTTACTAAATGTAATTTTTACAATCTCAGTGACTGCTTCCTCATGGTCCTTATTTTGGCTCAGACAGGCCAACTGGGCTCGTTTAGCTTTAATATCCTTCTTAGTAATTGTTAAGAGTTCCAGACAGCTCTTAATATCTTGAGACACTGCCACATCTATTATAGCTCTCACAAGCCAGTCAATCATCAATAAAACATAAACACCACAGTCTTTCCCATTGTTTTGCTGAGGGCAGTCAGTAATCTTGAAAGCCACCTCTTGGGATGGCACCTCTTGAGACCCAGTAAGCTTAGAGAGTTTATTAGAAAGCTGTTTTGCATGTTGTAAGTTGCTTAAATTGAGCGACTTAAATTAAGTCAAAGTAATACAAATTATTATCAGATCTGCCATAAAATAAAAGACTGGAGTGTTGGCCAGCCTCCTTTAAAACTGCTCCAGCATCATTAACTGGTGCAAATATGTAGGACTTATTTTCCAATGATAAGGGAGCCAGAAAATCACAGTTATCCATGCATTTAATAAGTTGCCAAATAACAGGTTTAATTAAGCAAACATCACTGTCAATTAATTTTGCATTAACAATTGAATTGAAATACATAACAATTGTTCCATCTGGACGCCAACCACTGATCATGGATTGACTAGTAATCCTGTAGTTAGAATCAGTTTGGGTGCAAGCATCTTGGGTAGAATTCAACGTTTGTTCAAATAGAGAGTTAGGTTTGAGGTGAGGTGTAGTGTCATTAACATTTGACGATGAGTCAGACAGGACTGTGCTACTTAGAATACTCTTAGATTTAAAATTAGGACATTCCTGCAATACACTGTCATTGCCTAGCATTGAACAGCTCTGATTTTGTTTTTTAACTTCTTTACTCTCAGTTAATATTTTATCCGATGGGTTTGGCACCATGCAGTTTCTTGATTTACTTGAAAAATTTAAATCCTCAATTTTTAAGGGTAGTTTATTATCTGCTGAACTGGGACAGTTCCTTTTTTGAGCTAAAAATCTTACCTCTAGGAGATATAATGTAAATATCAGTTTTCCCCTTATAAACACCTTTTTTTTGCGAATTTCCCCTATAGGGAAGAAGCTATTACCGTAGTCGGCATGGAAAGACCCAAGCCCGGGACCATGATAACTTTTCATTTTGAGGTCCCCAGATGCCAAAAACACCATTCGTTCGAAACTGTTTACATATATTATATATATATTGCACTAAGAAGCAATAACAAAACCGTGAGAACGATAACTCTCGTAAAAATGATCCGATTTTGATGAAATTTGGCTTAAACGTTTAAAACAACATTTATGACTATAAGTTCGAAAACCAGCCATATCGTTCCATCCGAAGGGGTATTTTGGAGGGGGGGTTTGTGCCCCAAAAAATGGGGTTTTTGAATTTTGTACATATCATTTTTTTTAAAGTCAAATATTGGTTTTTACCATTGGATTCGGCTTTCAAAAACACACAATTTGGTATTTCGATCATTCCTCCATGTCAAATGGTTACCGAGATATTGAAAGTGCTAAACACAGTACGTTGTCTAATGCTATTATTATGAAGGAAAGGAAAAATTGTATATCTCGCTTATTTATGAACGTATACTGATGAAACTTGGTATACGGCTTCATCTGGTTGTGGTCTATTGATATTTGCTCAAAAAACAATTTTTTGCATAAGGCTCCCATAGCAGAAATCCTGCGTACTCAGCCCCCATGTTATTCTTATGGAGAATAATTAAATGCTATGTCTCCCTTATTTATGAACATAAATTAATAAAAACTGGTATATGACTTCACCTAGTTGAGTTATATTGATATTAGCATAAAAGCCCATTTTTTGTGTTCCTTGTTGCAGCAAACCTGCATACTCAACCCCAATGTTATTCTTATGGAGAATAATAAAAATTGTATATACCGCTTATTTGTGAATATATTTTTATGAAAATTGGTCAGTGGTTTTATGTAGTATTGAGAAATTTATATCTCCATTGTAAATTCGCTGAGTATGCAGGTTTGCTGCGACGGGAGTATTCGTAGGTTATATATTTATAATTTTTAGTAGTTTATGCGTTGGTGTAACAATTATTGTTTAGTAAAGTAAAAGTTTAAAGTAGGGATTTTAGGCCTTTAAAGATTTTTGTGTTAGTAAAAGTAGCTAGCACTGCTTTCAACTCAAAAAATACTTGACGCTAAAACTTGTAGGGTTGATCGTCATTGCATATATTGAACTGTGATCATGTGTGTTAAATCGTAATTCTACATTTTACTACCGTTTATTTATTATTAAAATTAGGAAAAAACAGCAATTCCTTAATTTATGCATTCGGTAAATTTAAAGAATCGTTACATACAGTCATAAAATAACCAACTAAACGAGGTATACAACATGTGGGAAAGCCTGATTGGCTGAGAAGGAAAAAAGGTTATGTTAATTATGGGGGGCGGCAGATTGATACTAGCCCTTAAGCGGCAATTGTGTAAATGCGCCACTGTAAGCAACATGAATTTGACAATGATACTGAGTCAGCAGTATCAACTGAAACATGGATTGCAGTCACGATCTGAGTTGTACAAGTGTAAAACTCAAGAGCTTCAATCATTTTGTGACGAATTATTGCTTCTTGCATCGGTAACATAAGAGTTTTAGTTAGCTTTATCATAGTTTTCTAATTTATTTTGTGATTTTTTATCATTGTATTAACAGACGAAGTTAAAAAACAATATGTAGAATACTGCCATCACCCTTCACTCATTTTGTTTAATTTTATACTAGCATTTTAAGCTATTTATGAGTGCATTTACTAATAAATCAGTAATGTAATAAAATAGTAAAAATAGTAATAGTAGTAATTAGTGTTTCGCTGATAAATATGGGCTTGGATTAGTGTGCTGTGCCATACAAACAGTTGGGAAACACTGATGAAAACCAATAAATCAACCCTTTAACATACATAACAATAAAACCTATTTAGTTATAAAAATAGTACCTGGGGTTCGAGCTTTGTTCGGGGGAAGGACAGTCAGTTTGTTTAGATGACTTGGAGTAATTTTTCACAACTTCCCCCTACTGATAATCAGATTTGTATAACTCATTTGCCTCTTTTCTACATTTTTAAGGTCACTCTAGTTGTTATTTATAGCTCAATGTCCCTTTGATTTATTTTACTACTATATATATATGTAATCTTCACTAAAATTGTTTAATCTCTGCTCTCAGGAAACCACATGTTAATAATCATATACAACATCAGTATTACTTTGACAGTTCCCTGGTTGATTGTGAACAGCTGTTACAATTCTTTTGTTTTGATTTGAAACTCCATAAGCCCAATGTTAATTTTTCATTTTAGTTTTTTTCATTATTTGATTTTTCCTGGGGATGAGACCTGTCTAGAACTTATTTTTATCCCAGAAATTAGTTATTTCGAACATTTGAAGGAAATCGTCGGAGCCGTTTTTGAGATCAGTGTCGCAAGCAAGCAAACATACAAGCAAACCTTACTCATATTAGAGTATAGTACCTGGAGGGCAGAGCTTTGCTCGGAGGAAGGCCAGTCAGTTTGTTTAGATGACTCGGAGTAATATTTGCCCACTTCCCCCTACTGATAATCAGATTTGTATAACTCATTTGCCTCTTTTCTACATTTTTAAGGTCACTCCAGTTGTTATTTATAGCTCAATGTCCCTTTGATTTATTTTACTACATACTATATATATGTAATCTTCACTAAAATTTTTTAATCTCTGCTCTCAGGAAACCACATAATCATATACAACATCAGTATTACTTTAACAGTTCCCTGGTTGATTATGAACAGCTGTTACAATTCTTTTGTTTTGATTTGAAACTCCATAAGCCCAATGTTAATTTTTTTAACTTTTCATTTTAGTTTTTTAAATTATTTAATTCTTCCTGGGGATGAGGCCTGTCTATAGCTTATTTTTATCCCAGAAGTTAGTTATTTTGAATATTTGAAGGAAATCGTTGGAGCCTTTTTTGAGATCAGTGTCGCAAGCAAGCAAGTAAACATACAAGCAAACCTTACTCATATTAGAGTATATAGTACCTGGAGGACCGAGCTTTGCTCAGGGGAAGGCCAGTCAGTTTGTTTAGATGGCTCAGAGTAATATTTCACCACTTCCCCCTACTGATAATCAGATATGTATAACTCATTTGCCTCTTTTTTACATTTTTAAGGTCCCTCCAGTTGTTATTTATAGCTCAATGTCCCTTTGATTTTGTTTACTACTTTATATATGTATTTTTCACTCAAATCTTTTAATCTCTGCTCTCAGGAAACCACATGTTAATAATCATAAACAACATCAGTAATACTTTGACAGTTCCCTGGTTGTTTATGAACAGCTGTTTCAATTCTTTTGTTTTGATTTGAAACTATAAGCCAATGTTAGTTTTTTTTTACTTTTCATTTTAGTTTTTTTACATTATTTGATTTTTCCTGGGGATGAGGCCTGTCTATTAACTTATTTTTATCCCAGAAATTAGTTACTTCGAACATTTGAAGGAAATCGTTGGAGCCGTTTTTGAGATCAGTGTCGCAAGCAAGCAAACATACAAGCAAACCTTACTCATATTAGATTATAGGATATATATATATATATATATATATATATATATATATATATATAGGAAGATAATGTGAGACTTTAATTCCATGAAAAGGCCTTATTGATCTACTTTAATTTCTTTATGAAGAATTTTGAAATATAGTTATCTATGTCGAGAGTACCATACCACGGTGTGACTGCTTAGATCAGCCACACTGATCAGACAGGCAGACTGGGCTAAACAAGTGGTATTTAGGTTTCTCTCTGAAGAAGTAAAGTTTCCATGTTGTCTACAAGAACTGACTATTATACACACTAGTCACATACATCACATTAAACACTACAAGGTTATATCATCTCTCTGGATTAGGCCTCAAGAGTGTTTGCATTGGTTTCATTGTCTTTACAGTTTTTAACTAGGTTTTGGTTATAAACATATATAGGAGTATTATAAGCAGCTTCGGTTCACTTCTTAACCTGACGTTGGAAAAGATAAAATTAGAAAACACACTGGTTACCAAAAGATGATCAAGTGAATATCTCAGTTGAGATTGTTTATTTAAATACAATGTTCTTAGTAGTTAAATAAAATAAATACAAATAAAAAATACAATAACACTAAACAGTACAAAAACACATCTAAGCTGCATTTTCAATTTGCTCCTTCAAGTCACTATCCGATTTGACAATATCAACCACCCGAATCTCATTTTCAAGCTGAGCAGTCACGTCTTCCACGCTGCTCGATTCTTGATCACTTTGCTCCTCCTGTATCTCATTCTCACGAGCCTGGTTACCTCTATCGCAAATTCCTCGTGCCAATTGAACACCTTTGCTCCTCTTCAGCCTACATTCTTCTCCAGTCTTTAGAAGAGCCGCTTCATTGTTCTTGAGCCAAGTCTTCTGTGCCTCCAGGATGCATTCCGAGGTGCACATCCGCACCCATGCCATGGCTTCTACCCCTTTCATCCCGTAGTGCTTGACCAGGTAGGCGCCCACTAGACACCCGGCTCTGCCCAGGAACTCACGGCAGTGGACCAACACAACTCCCTCACACTCCTCACTCAGGTGTAGGAAAACCTCCAGCACCTGAAGTGAAACAAAACAATAGTTGGGGACTATTATTAAGCATAAGTTATGAAGAACATGATGAGGTCTTAAGCTAGTTATAGTAAACGAGTTTCTCAACGACTAACAATCTGATCCATAGAATTCTTCGGATCCAGTAATAAAGTAGGTAATCCTAAGTCAGTGTTTACTCCATTAGGTAATAACTGTCTGCTGGGTTATAATGCTAACAAAGATGAATTGGCTGGCATTCCTTTCAATTATGTTAAAATGTTAACAGAAAAATGGGGAAATTAAATTAAAAGCTAACCACACTTTTGATACAGAAATGAAAGTACAAAACATTCACCAACACTGCACATACCACTACATATAACACTGCTTTCGATGGAAATAATTTCCTGAAGGGAAACAAAAAAATGCATTGTAGGCTAGAGGATACATTGAAAATTGCAAGCAATCACAAGATTGCTAGCAAAGTGATCGAAACAATCTCATACTTGTGACAATATGATCGCCCACTGATCAGATTGCCAGTTGATGTGTCAAATTGCATGATTAAATGCAATAATTGATTGAATAAATTAGTTGATAATACTGTATCAAAGTTGGTAACATTCAGGAATCATGGATAGCGAAGAAATTTAATTAGACGCGGATTGAGACATAAAGTGGTATTTGGAAGTGGTCGAGGGAATGTTGGCTATGTGAGAGTGCATTGGTGTTGACCGTTAAAACCTATAAATAATTTGAAATATGCCTAACAGAAAGTGAAGAAGCCTTGTGTGAAAAACATGTACTTTAATATGATCTGTAAAATATTCTCTTGAATTTACCAAATAAAAATGTGTACATTCGGTTCTGAATAGTAATAATAACATGTATGATGACTTAATTAAATCAATTTAAAATTGAAATTTTATATACTTCCCTTACATAAAACACTGTTCTAAAAAATAACACATTCAGCCTAATTATTAACTCAAACAATTTGTAGAATCAAACAACAATTTAGAATCAAACTCTAACCTTATCTGATGGGACGGAACCTGCGATGTTGAGATCATAGTGAGAGATATTCGCATCGACAAAGGGATTGGCGTCGTATTTAATGTGGCACAACCTAATGATGGTCTGCACTCTGACATGGTGGAAGTACTCTATATATCGCCGGGGAGACAAATATCGCCCGTTGGACGTCTCTATGGGCCCAGCGAACATCAGAAACTTGTTGGGAACTACCCAGTTCAGCTTCACATCGTCCAAACTATAAAAGTCCTCAGAGTTAAAGGTAGGAAAGTTTATGAACTTGAGATCGATTGCTTTTTGCACAGCTGTCAAAGAATCTAGTGGACTAATTTTTGTGTGCTGTGAAAGTTTTTCCGCCACTTCTTCTGTGCTAATATCGAGATGAGTGATCGCGTACACACCGATTAAAACTGCTGCATTGCTCCTTTTCCTCTCACTTCCTGTAGAGTAGTTCACTATTACTTTTTCTGCATGTTTCTTGCGAGATAGTTTTATATTTAGAGTTCTGATAAACTGAGACATTGTTCCGAGGCTTAGACGGCTTATGGGTTCTGAATTTTCATCGCTTGTGTAATCATCGTTTGCTGTAAAGTAGTGGATTTTTTTAGTTTCCTCTGGTATTTTGTTTTTGTATGTAGCAAAATATAACCGGTTTTTTATGAATTCTGAAACACTTATTAAGTCGGGGTCTTCATCAGGTTTAAACTCTTTTTTCAAAAAAGATCCCATCATTGTAAGAAATAGTTTATAATCTTTTCCTGTGAATTTTACAGCAATAGTTTGTTTTTTAAAACTAACTGTAATTTTGTTTGTGTTTTAAAATGTTGCTATTTTTAACTCAGCTGATGAAATTACACATGTTATGGTTGGAAACATTAACATCTCGTACGTAGTTGGGTTGAATAAGAACTCCACTTATCATTAATCTGGAATTTCATGGTAAAATAGTGCATAGTTAACTGATTGACTTTTAAATGGTTTTAAGTGTGTTATTGATTTTGTTTATGCTCTTGAAAGAGGTTTTATAAAGATTTTTTTAGATTTTTCTCACAAAATTTGATTCATGTGTATAACTGAACTATTTTGATGTTGATCTGTAAGACAGAAATTGTCCATGAAGTGGAGAGGCACTGCCTCCATGAAGGGTGGGAAGGGGTGAGGGGAGTGCCCTTATTCCTGTCTGTAATCATCTGCGAGGAACTTAGCAATTGGTTACTTAGTATTGTATAACAGTAATAACCATCAATGTAACTTATTATTTCATCTCTTTCGCCCCATATCTCACTGATTTATTTGAATCTATTATTTTGCGATAACGGTTAAATATTAATAATTATGGCGGTAATGCTCTTACAAAACAATTGCAGTGATTTTTTTTAGCTGTGACCAAACATTATTATTTTTTAAACAATCAAGAGAAAAAATACCCCCGTCGCAGCAAACCTGCATACTCAGCGAATTTCCAATGGAGATATAAATGCCTTAATACTACATAAAGCCACTTACCAAGTTTCATAAAAATATATTCACAAATAAGCAATATATACAATTTTAATTATTCTCCATAAGAATAACATTGGGGCTGAGTACGCAGGTTTGCTGCAACAAGGAACACAAAAAATGGGTTTTTATGCTATTATCAATATAACTCAACTAGGAGAAGACATATACCAGTTTTTATTCATTTATGTTCATAATTAAGGGAGACAGAGCACTTAATTATTCTCCATAAGAATAACATGGGGGCTGAGTACGCAGGTTTGCTGCTACGGGAGCCTTTGGCAAAAAATTGTTTTTTTTTTTGAGCAAATAACAATGGAACACGATCAGATGAAGCCGTATACCAAGTTTCGTCAGTATACGTTCATAAATAAGCAAGATATAAAATGTTTATTTTCCTCCATAAGAATAACTTTAGACAACGTACTGTGTTTAGCACTTTCAATATCTCGGCAACCAATTGACGTAGAGGAATGATCAAAGCACCAAATTGTGTGTTTTTTTAAAGCTGAATCCAATGGTAAAAACTAATATTTGATTTGTTCCGAAATTATATGTACAAAATAAAAAAAAAAAAACATTTTTGGGGTACAAACCCCCCCCAAAATACCCCTTCGGATGTAGCGATCTGACTGGTTTTCGAACTTAAAGTCATAAATGTTACTTTACACGTTTATAGTAAATTTCATCAAAATCGGCTAATTTTTACGAGAGTTATCGTGCTCACGGACACATATATATATATATATATATATATATATATATATATATATATATATAAATATATTTATATTCTACATATATATATGTTTTTTTGTATTGAATTATATATATATATATATTCTACAGTTTCGAACGAATGATGTTTTTGGGGTCTGGGGACCTCAAAACGAAAAGTTATCATGGTCCCGGGCCTAGGTCTTACCATGCCGACTACGGTACGAGCTTCTTCCCTATAGGGGAAATTCGCTATATAATTTGCCAATAGCAGTATTCAAAGACTGCACAATTACAGCCTTTGAATAGGTACTTGGTATGTTGTATTATATTTTATTGCAACACAAATTATATTTTTCCGTTAACCAATGTTAACGCCCCCTTCAAGTGATGTAGGAGAGGCAGTGCCATCTAACTTGCCTCTTTCTCCTTCTCCCTCTAAATAAATCCCAAAATGTCTCAAATAACAATACTGTGAAGAAACTTTTATAGTTAAATTAGCAGTTGGCACCTAAAAGGGTAAGAAATTTCGTTATTGCGTCAGTTATGATTTGTTTATTATACATCTATTTTTTTAAATAAGTTTCTATATCCATCTTTCATGAAGGAGGCAGGAAGCACAGATTTATCAGTAACTAGATGTAGAAGCCCCAAACGTCAATGACGAAGTTGTAGGCTTCCCCCCGTTGCGTCTTGAGGTGAAGGCAGAGTTTCCCTGAGTTGACCCCCCCTCCGGTCACGTAGGCGTAGCCTCCCTGGCCCGCCGGCACGCGGTCTGTCACGTTGAAGGCAGTGATTGAGAACCTCCGGTTGGTGTCGAAGCCTGGCCGGGGGTAGCACACGTCGTGGGACTGCACCCTTAGCCACTTACTGGGTAGGACGGGGTTGTCATGGACGATCAGGCTGGAAATCAGACATTGTTAGACAACGTGTTAATACAACTTGATGTGGTTTGGAGGAAGGAAAGTGGAAGATTTGAAATGAAGGTATGGTGTTATGGACATTTGGAAGGAGGTATCAGTGATGATATGGTGTAATAGTTTGATTACATTTTAACTAAATGAAAGTTCAAGTGCTTTTATTCAGTGGATAAAAAATGAAGTGTTGTGATTTATCCACGAGGAAGGCTCTCTATTCCACAACATGCTTAGTGACACAGAATCAATGGTGGCACTCTGTTATTGAAAATGGTTTCAAAATCCTCTAAAATTATGATGTGGTATTAGAGAACCATAAATATATTAAAAACTAATGGCCTAAAGCAAAGGGACGATAGCCCCTAACCTTGCTCCAAGTCGGAACACGTGTCAGTTCGTAAACAGAGCAGACACTTCTTAATAATATGTTTTATTGTAAACAAAGCAGACGTTGTTTTAATCACCCATGCTATTCTTATGGGGGATGTTTTACGTCATTCATCGTTTGCAGGTGACTTTGTAAAAATACCGCTATTTTTCCCGAGTCCCTGGGATCAAGACCTTAAATTTGAGCCGTCTCCCATCATCCTGCGATTTTCCGAACTCCCATAATTTTGACTTAAAAATTTCGCTTACAGAATTATATAATACATTGTCTACAAAAGAAAGATTTTGTAAATATATGTAGTGTTAGCCTTAGCGCTTCCTTACCTATTTGGCCAACACAGTAAGGGGAGATAACGGTACCAGATTGTAATATAGGTTGACATAGATATGACCTAATTATATTTTGTTATTATGTACCGGGGGAGGGGGGGATCAAACAATTTGATCCAGTAATTTGTGTACCATTTTGTCAGCCCATACAAATAATAATTGTTTCTTTTTTTGAAATATTTTTAAAAACCCTTGTCGCTTAAAACCTGCAACTCAGTGAATTTCCAAGGATTAGGCCTAACATGTCCCCATTACTACACTACCATACCACCACTAAGTCAACCAAGTTTAAAGAAAAATATTCATAAGTAAATAAAGGGAGAAATATTCTTAAGAATGACAAAAGGACTGAGTATGCAGATTTGCTGACACCAGGAATAAAATTGGGGTTTTAATGTAAATACCAAATGGACCATGACTAAATGAAGCCACATACCTTGTTTATTGTATTAATATATGTTCATAAACAAACGTGATATTTAACATATTCCCCGTGAGGATAGTACCGGTAGCATCAGGGCGGAGTACGCAGGTTTGCGGCGAAAAGGAAGACACCAATTTTTGTATGGCAATATCAATAAACCACAGCCATATGAAACCAGATATTAATTTGTATCAATATGTGTTCATTTAAGTTAGATAGGTATTAAATGTTACTTATCTCTACATTAAGATAAGAAATACTGTGTTTAGAAATTTTGATTTCTTTACAAAGGATCGATGTAAAACCAAAATTAAAATAAAATATATCACAACTATTTTTCGAACTGAATTAATTGGTAAAAATGAATGTGAGTTTTTCAACAACCCCAACAGTGAAGAACAAAAAAACCTTTTCCCGTTAGATGAATGATCAATGGAAAGTTTTAGAATGCCTCTAACCTTTTCCCGTTAGATGAATGATCAATGGAAAGTTTTAGAATGCCTCTAACCTTTTCCCGTTAGATGAATGATCAATGGAAAGTTTTAGAATGCCTCTAACCTTTTCCCGTTAGATGAATGATCAATGGAAAGTTTTAGAATGCCTCTAACCTTTTCCCGTTAGATGAATGATCAATGGAAAGTTTTAGAATGCCTCTCCACTGATTCAAAATACAAAATTTTAAAATGTTTAATCTATTAAAAGGTAATAACCAAAATTGTGCGGTTATAAACTGGAAAAAAAACAACTGATTTTTGAAAAATTAAAATTTTAACCATTATAAAACCCTTTTTCCATAGTCTGATGTTTCTGGTTTTCATACTTAAAGTAAAAATGTTACTTTACAATAACAATTCATGAAAGTCGAACATAAAATTTAACAAAAGGTGTCTTGGGTACATTGGGGGCTTCAAAACAAAAAAAAGTAATCATGGTCTCGGGCTTAAGCCTTGCGGCTTGAAAGCCTCCTACAGTAATATTGTATTCCTTCTAAGGGGAATTTAGATATCATCCATAATCACTAGATTAATTTTGAAGTTTTAGCTCAAAGATGTTATGTGTGCCAAGACAAATGATGAAGTAAGGTTAGATTAGTCAGCCTGTTGTTTGTCCTTGTCCTTAAACTGATAATTTAATTTGAGTTCCGACAACAGCTGTGACGTCATCCACCTGTATGCGACTGAACTTGACACACAACAGTTGGACCAGTGTGACTCAATCCTGAATAGCTGAGGGCTACACAGTCAGCAGCTGACCTTGACTGCTAGATAGTCTCTCCTTTTCTGGATGACCAAATTGCAACTGTCGAATGCAAATGGGGTTTTTAGTTGTTTACTAGTACAAGTAATCCCTAGATTAAAGGCTTTATATTCAAGTAATAGTTTTCAGTACGATGAATAAAACTCCTGTTAATCTGATTGATCAAATATAGAGTTCACTAAATGTTGGTTTGGAATCAAGTGAATAAGTGTAAGAGATAAAAGACAAGCCACTGCATTAATATTTGAAAACGGGTTAAGATTATAATTTTATTATATTTAATTTTACCTATTTTACCTATATAATTTTACCTGTATATAGTTCAAAGGTGGATATTCTAGTTTTACTGTATTTAAATCGCTGTCTACATTAATAAGACAAAATATAAAATACAAATTCAACATTTTTACCATGATATTAATATACCGCCAATTTTTTTTACGAAACATTGTAATAAAAAATGCTAAGTTACATACCTACGAACAAATTACCGTATAAATCAGGTCTGGTCAAATTTTCTCAGGTGAGGAGATTTATGAGGTTTCACTGCTGATTAGATTTGATAAAGTGAGTTGATCAAGTTCATGTGGGGATTGATCAATTTAGTCTCGATCAAAACCAGGTCTAAAATTGTCCCATATAAATGCAGAACAAGTTTAAATAAATGTTACGATGTAGATGAAATTGAAGGTACTGTTGTGAACGTGAAAACCATTACATACAGACTCGTTGTTAAAACTCTCCACTTCCCCGTTAGGTACTAAATTACAATTTGATTTGGGTGAATACTATATGTAATTGACTTGATGGCCAGCTGGAACACAAGGTTGTGTGTGAGTGGAATGTTATCCCACCACAATCCTCCCTTACCTATCCTATTGGACAAAGTGATTCAATTTGTTTTATTACAATATTTTCTAACAGCTGATCGTTAAATAACACCGTAGCAGTAAACCTGAGTACTCAGCGAATTTCCAATGCATATAAAATGTATCTTAATACCAAATTAAGTCACATACCAAGTTTCATCAATATACAATCATAAATAAACGATTTGTGACGTTTTAATTATTCTCCATAAGAATAACATGGCGGCTGAGTATGCAGGTTTGCTGAAGCAAGGAACATAAAAAATGGGGGATTATACAAATATCAATATAACTAAACTAGGTAAAGCCACATACCAAATTTTATTAATTTATGTTCATAATTAAGGGAGATAACACGTTACTTATTCTCCATAAGAATAACATGGGGATGAGTACGCAGGGTTGCTGCTACGGGAACTATCGGCCAACAAAATTTTTTTTAGTGCAAATATCAATAGACCACCATGAAGCAATATACCAAGTTTCATCAGGATAAGTTAATAAATAAGTGAGATATACAATTTTTCTTTTTCTCCATAATAATAACATTGGACAACGTACTGTGTTAAGCACTTTCAATATCTCTGTAACCATTTGACGTAGAGCAATGATCAAAACACTAATTGTGCATCTTTTTATGCTGATTCTAATGGGAAAAAATAAAATTTGACTTTTTCAAACATTATATGTATAAAACTAAAAAAAAACCATTTTTGGGGTACAAAACCCCCCCCCCCCAAAATACCCCTTTGGATATGATTGGTTTTTGAACTTTTACGTCATAAATGCTGCTTTACACGTTTATACCACATTTCGTCAAAATCGGATTATTTTTACGAGAGTTATCGTGCTCACGGACACACGAACTGTATATATTTATATGTATGTATGTATGTTCGTTCAGTTTTGAACGAACGGTGTTTTTGGCATCTGGGGACCTCAAAACGAAAAGTTATCATGGTCCCGGGCCTAGGTCTTATCATGCCGACTACGGTAGTAGCTTCTTCCCTATAGGGGAAATTCGCTAAAACGATTTAAGTTTTAATAGTTTCTTGGGTGGATGTACGAGTAAACGGTGCGTGGACAGTGGAAGGGGTAGGGTAAATTTCCCGTCAACCCTTTGCTTACTAGCTGACAATCAAGTCCTCTCTGCTGTAGACAACCAAGGTTCTGTATTTCATAGCTCTCCTATCTCAGGGCTCGGACCTGCTGATCTTCAAATTAATAACATTAAGAGTATAATCGTAGCGAATCAGTTGCCCATGGTAACGTAGTATACAGCCAATTCAGTAATTTTAATTGTTTACGTCTACTTCGACGGGAGCAGTTGAGAACAGCTAGTTTACGGCATGCCAACGGTTATAATTGTATGCATTGTACTAATTCACACACTAGAACGACATGCTGATTGACTCGAGCAAATGTTCTTCTGTAGCCTATGAATTAACAATACCCATCATAATTTATCGTACAAACTTTGTTAACTTTCTACTAGTAATTTTATTTATATTAAATATCGTCTGTGTAATCGTGCAGGGTTACATAGACTGTATATACCGTACTCAGCTTTGACGGGCCTCTGGGCAGGCCTGGTAGTGTGGGCCCTTGTTGACGTCCGGATCCAAGTTGGTAACCTTGTTTTTAGACAACAGTGTCCTAAATAAAATACCGGCCTGGCTGCCGGGCCCCCTCCAGTAAGCCCGGGCCCTCCCTCACGGGCCCGGGCCCCAGGGAAGTTGTCCCCCCTGCCCCCCTGAGTACGGCCCTGTAACAGTGCCTGTTCTCTGTTGTTTTACTGTATTAGGTTAAAACATAGTATTAGTTGTTAAATATACAATTCATTTGGTGCACATCCTGTCCTATACCATCCTACCCTATACATTTATAAAATAAATGTGGTGTCTGTCTGTCTGTCGACTTGTATGTTCCGTTTTTACGTAAAAACTACTGAACCAATCGAGCTGAAAACTTGCATGTAGGTAGATAATTTATCTAGGCTACATATAGGCATATTTCCACCCTTAGGGGTCCGCCCCAGTCGCCCTTAAAGTTACCATTTTATTCTTATGGGCAATAGGTTTAATGGATCAGAGCAGATGTAGTTGGGGCAGGAATTTGAATCAGCTGTTCATTCGTGAATTCTTTGTGCAAAGCACGGGTAATCAGTTAGTTTTCCATAAAATTTAAAGATATAACATGGAAGCTTTGTAGGATCGGGGGCCAAAACCCTACAGACGAATAAGATATAAGTAATTTTGTGGAAACTACACCTTGACTTACACCTCTATTCAAAATCAAGCATACAAATCGGTTCAATAGTTCCTCAGTCTTTACCTTTTAAAAAACCTGCTTGTTTATCAAATATTAAGATAACATTGGTTATCGAGCTTAACTGTTCCCGCTTATCAGGCTACGGCCACCTGTGTAAAGACTACATAAGCTAAATGGTGTCAGATAACGGTTCTTGATTATATTATGTAATACCTGCAAAAGGTTATTTTTAAATTAAAATAAAATTACAGTAATAATTTGTGATAATAAATTACATAATTAGCTCGGCATATACCATTTTAAATTATTAGTTCAGAAAATCTTGCTTGAGATTCAACATGTTCCAACATTTAACAAAGATTTATGGGAACTAAAAGGCAATGATTCATAGCTACAACACAATACCAATAAGTTACGTCAATAGATTACTAATGCAGTAAAACTGTTGTAAGCCTTTAAATCAATGGAGATTATAACTTTGCGATTCAGAGAGTACTAAATAGTAAAATAGTTTGACTAATGTGCGAACTAAAAACTATAAATACGAACTATTACACTAAACTCGCCACCACCTAAAAGCATTACAACTAGTTTGAAATTTTGTACTTAAAAACTAAATTGTTTTTTTTTATTTCTTTGTCTTTATATTACTGCATATCCATACAACTTTTATGGAATTTTACAAAATACAACTTTTACAATTTACAACTTTTACAATTTACAACTTTTTCAATTTATGGGGTATCAGGGTTGGATTGAAGAAACAACTTCAATAAGAGCCATATTTATATTACAAAAAATACAGGTGGAAGATTGCAGCCCATTGGCCTCCCGCCTGCTTATTGTTTTCGTGGTTGTTTGTGAAGGATACCAACACATTTAAGAACAGTGAACTTGTAAATATGCCTCAACTTTGATTTTGGTTCTCACGTAGTCGCTGTGCAATGTAATCCTTCGGACCTCTGCAGCACTCCCTACTTGGCTGACGCGGATTCTTTAAGTGTGTCATGTGGTTCAGGTCCTTGTAGATTGAGATACTTCATTTTTTAACTCTATAAAATAAATTTAGCTACAAGATATCTAGCGGGTTACTTAACTCTTTCGTCTTCAATCCTGACATTAGCTCAATTGGTTATCATGGTTTCAACCTGTTTGTGTAATTTCATGGTATCCAGTTGAGAATATTGGCTACAATCTCAATTCATCTGATCTATTTAATCACGACCTAAATGAGACCTACTAAATGATACTCGGACGCCAAAATAATGAGTGGTTTAATGTTTAAGTGTGTGAACTCTTTTTCGTTCAAAATTATAAAGATATAACTTCGTCCCATGGTCTGATATTTTAGCCGGTATTCTAAACTGGAGGTGGGATCATGGCAAAGACATGTTAAGTTTCAGCCCAGTCGGTTCAGTAGTTTTTGCGTTTACCTGGAACATCAGACAGACAGATAGACAGAAACCCCCTCTTCTTTATAATATTATAGACTAGCTGATGTACCTGTTCTTAGCACAGGGGTTTTCTTTTCCCGTTCTATAGTAAATGCAATTTGCATTTTAGATAGCTTGAAACAGCTGTTCTTGCTTCTGCTCTTTAAGCTGTCAATTGGAAGTGTCCTCAGCTATTCACGTTACAGTTTATGAATGTTTAGTTTCTTCTGAAATGTAAACATTGTAACTTAGGGCATTCACGTGGCGTAACCGAGGGGATTTTAAGGAAGTGAATATGCCTACGTGTTGTATGGGTTCAAGATCTACCTTTGTGTAAAGTTTCAGCCCAGTCGGTTCAGTAGTTTTTGCGTTTACCCGGAACATCAGACAGACAGACAGAAACCTCCTATTCTTTATAATATTATGGATAGATAGATTAATTGTAATTATGCAAATAGCCAGGAAAACGAAAATACTTTACGCGTTAGTCGACCAACATTAAACCTTAGAAGTAACTGTTAGTGCAGAATATCTTGGTTAAAATTACTTTTGTTTCTATTTAATTTAATCCTACAGGAATTCTGCTAAGTGATACTCTAAACAGTTTTTTTGGGAAAGCGGTTCAAACAACAGAATCTGTAGATATTAGATTGAGATTCGACCCTGATGGATGATGAAAAAGGATTATAAATATAACCTATAATAGTGACATTATTTTAAATAAATGTGTTATTGTCATTGTGAAATATTTAAAAAATACAGCAAGTATAGCAGAGTCGATTCAGCCAAGTGAGGCCAGTGACTTATCAAGCAGGTGCCCTGACAGACTGCCTAAACTTGTAAACTCAAACCGAGCCATAGTAACATAGTAGTTTGACCACTCACTAGTCCGTATAATAGGGCGGCCGGCCCTGGCGATGCCCCATGGTGATGTTATGCCTGCCATCCTTCGCGTCATACGACCTGCCCTCTACCGCCAAGAGCGCGAACACACACACCAACGCAGCAGTGAGCACCTTATTACCTGCCAAGGTCACCATCTCGGCTAAACTGCTCTTATCACCGTCGTCTGTGTTACTTATGCTGGCACTTGTCATGAGTCACTCCACTGTCGGCGTTTATTACCGCTTGTGTAATTCTATCAGTTTGATACGAGTAAAAAGCATTTCGTGTTTTCAGAAGTTAATCTTAATGAGAATCCACGCCTTGGTTGAGTAATAAGATTTATGTTTCAAAACCTAGAAAAGTGAAGTGAGGATATTCCCAAAGGTGTTTTCTATTTTAGTGCATTTAAACTATTGTTCATCACTCTGTATTCGAAAATAGCCCATTACCATACAGCTGAGATCTACGAAAATTATCTATTTCCTTGTGTGACAAAACAAATAATGATCAGCTGACTTTGCCTGTCCCAAACATTACTTTTCCTGTCCTAAACAATTGAAGTTCCCGTTTTACTCAACAGAAGCACAGTGTGATTCGTTATTAGTTTTTAAAAGTCTAACTTCAAACAGCTGATTTTAACACTAAAAAAATTGTAAAACCATGTTGTGTTTACTTATGGAAAATTACTAGACTATGAAATATCGGATATTTATTAAAATGTTTAGTATGGGTTTTTGCATCGTGATGAAAAGTATCGTTCACAACTCGTCACAAAAGCCCCATTTCGGGGCTCGATATCATTTTCCACGCTCGGCTTCCACTTTCGTGACTAGTAGTGAAATATACTATTTCTAAGCGATGTTTACAATCTGATTTAAGGTAAAAAATACCCCATATATAACGTCTGAATTAATTAAAGTCATTTGGTTTTGTTGTTCACGCATACCGTACCTTGAGGTTCCTTCTAACCGGCCTGATATTCACGTAATTGAATATTATTGATAAACATGTGCGCTAACAAACCTAACTTTCACTTTTCTTGTGCAGAGTTATGTGAATCACCAAGATCATTATTACATAAGGTTCAGGATTTTCCCAACTTAAAAACACGAGCCTTAAAAGATCAGTAGATCGAAATAGTACAGTGGGTACTTTGTACAGCATTAAGCACCTTCACTGATGATAATAATAAAACTAAAATTTATATTTTCGCCACTTATTACCAACCCCTTTATGAATAAAATTGTACACAAAATAGGTATACTACGATTATATGTGATTACTAGTAATATCCTCCGACACTTTGTCCTCGTTAATTCAATGTTAAAAATTGTAAAATGTATAATTATTTACATTTGTGATAATTCCTTATATACCTATTCCTAAAAATCTTAAAGAATCTATATCTATAAAAGGCAAAGTCCTGGCTGACTGACTCACTCATCACTAATTCACTACCTTCCCATGTAGGTAGAGAACTGAAATTTTGTACACTGATTCTTTAGGTCTTAAATAGGACAACTAAATGGTTTTCATCCTGATATGACCTTAGGGCTCCGCCAGAGACCCCGACTAAGTTCCCATATATTCCTTATGGACATTCAATTTTGTTTGAGCTGATGAAAATACAAACAGCTGATCTTGATTCGTAGTAGTTCCACGGGATTACCACAGAATGCAGCACACACAACTGTAATAGTTTTATAAATCATTTGCGGGCGCGAAGCCTGCGGGAACAGCTAGTAAAAAATAAAATCATACCACAACCTGTTCTTAATCTACACGGAGTAAACAGTTTACTCGCAGCCCTCCATCGACAATTTGTTAGTTACTCGAGAGTTAGTTACAAGCTACAGAGAGGAGGGTCTAGAGCAGTAGCCACTCAGTGCGTCCCAGTAGAGACAGGGCACAGTCAAACACATTCCAACCAGCTAAAGAAGAAATTATCATTACAATTTGTACTGGTATTTTCCATCAACCCAGATGAGTACATTTGTTTAATCATATTACTCCTAATCAAGGTACTGCCATAATTGCCTGCTTCGACAAAACCTCATACAACTTCGATAAAAAAATGAGCCACATAATTCAGGAATTCATATTCATTCATGTTTAGCAATAAATTAATTGCTGAACAAACTTCAGCACTGTCATAGTGGGATGATTGCACCGCTAGTTTTTCCCATATATGGTGACCTTCCAGGAAGCTTGGCACAGACTTAACCCCTACAATCGTGGGAAATTGGAAGTTTCGTAGGTCACCACCGAGATCGTCATGTCCGAGTTCGTCACATCTATGAAAATCAATGAGCCGTACTAATTAGGGTCGGCTGTCTACCTGCCCCGCCGGGTATGTCATGCCTCCTCCGCCCGAACAGGAACAACTTATCCTAGTCACAGATCACAAGAGAACGTTCAAATACCGTTCTGAATCTTTACGCTCAAAGTTTACTGATGTTGGTTCTTCATGTAGCTAAAAATTATACAAACTAACTCGTGACACAATTGATGACAAAATTGAAGTCATACGACTACATATCGCACTGAAAGGATGAATTAGGCCGATTGATGTTTGTTTGTGAGTCCGAAAACAGTCTTAGTAAAAAAGGATTCTTGTTACAAAATTGAAAAGTGTCATACAAAAGGTGAGATAAACATTGCTGAGATAAACATTCATCTTTTGCAAAGCATAACATTGCATTTTTATTGTGTTAATTGTAATAATGTTCTCGCTTATTTTACATTTTCAGGATGTTTACTCCGTCAACTATTAAATCATGTGGGCTCTTCATTAATAGAGCAACTATCAACTGATAAAGCGGAATGTTAAAATTTTTAAAGAATATTGCTGTTTACATTTCAAATAGAGTTTAAAAAAATGCAAATGTGCATGTTTGTTCATTAGCAAGGGCTTGGTATTCGTGCGGATAAAATAAATACAATAGTACAGCTGTCAGTTTAAATTTACCAAAGTTGTAGTAGTTTTGATATGATATTTTCGCAATTACTTACTTAAAAATATGTTAAATACATTCTTTCAATTTAAGAATTTAATAAATATAACAACCAAATCCTATCATGGATAAAAGTTTAATTGAACTTATATTTAACACTTTTAATATTGCTCGGCGAAATGTACAGGCTAGTTGTAATTTTTAGCTACATGAAGAACCAACATCAGTAAACTCTGAGCGTAAATATTCAGAACGGTATTTGACCGTTCTCTTGTGATCTTTAACTAGGATAAGTTGTTCCCGTTCGGGCGGAGGAGGCATGACATACCCGGCGGGGCAGGTAGACGGCCGACCCTAATTAGTACGGCTCATTGATTTTCGTAGATGTGACGAACTCGGACATGACGATCTCGGTGGACACGGTTTCATAAACCTATGATTTGCTAACTACTGTAATATTAAAAATAAGAACTTGTTTTTTCTCGCCCCTCCAAGGTTTCATATAGTTCTCAGTTAATTACAAGTAGGTATAATAACTCATATCTTCGAGGCTTTACTAATTAAAGGTTAGTTAAATAAAATCAATACTAAACCATCTGTTTATAAAATTTCACAAAGGTTTCATAAATCTAAATTAACAATTTTGATAATCAGTGAATGTTGACCAAAGTATTGACTATGAAATCTTGGCGTTATGGAAAACCAATATTAAAAACTAACACGTAAACCTTTGATTAATTAAACCTTAGAATAAAGGTAACTTTATAACTTAGAATTATTTACTGGCATTGTAAATTCAAGAAAGTTCGGTGTGAGAGTGAAATTATATTTTAAGTTACATGGGAGTTGTTGCTAAACAGCCTAAACCGTCAAGGTCAATGGCGTGTTTGGTTAATGCCAGGTCCATGAACTCGCACAAATTCTCGTTACACTTTAATTGCAGGCAAACGAGAAATCGCAAGCAATTACTCCCCAGGGTAAATCCGGCTTATAACAACAATATACGTAATTACCATCCATTTAATGGCACGATTTATTTAGGTTAACATTATGCAGCGCATCCTCGAGTTGCATAGCCTTCCGTTCACAACAGATGGTTAGGTCATTCGGTTAAATATCGACTATCGTATTATAAACTTCCGATTCTAGCTATTTGTTTTGCAAAATAATAAAAATGAACTTACGTATACAAAATGATAACTTTTATTGCAGTTCACATCAAAATTATAGTAACATAACCTAACCTAACTCCGCAGATCGCTATTTGGTGGATCTTTCGTTGTGTAACATATTATAAATAAATAAATTTATATCTAAACATATAAAGTAAACTTTAACAAAATATCTAGACCTTAAAAGATAAGCGACAAAAATAAGACGAACCCGAACAAAATAACGTAAAATAAAAAAAATTCAGACCCCAAAAAGTATTCAGAAAAAGCAGGATTTGAACCCGGAACAGTATGATCGTGTACTGTACTTTACTGTATCCATTGGTACACCACAACATCTCGAATAACGGGAAAGTTACAATTATTTAACAAGCTGTGATCTTTTAGATACTAGTTGAGTCGAGTACGATAATCGATAGTTCATAATACGATAGTCGATATTTAACCGAATGACCTACCCATCTGTTATAAACTGAAGGCTATCCCATCGGGTTATACCACAACATAACTATTCTGTGTGAACAGCTGAACGTAAATTAACATAAACATGGTTTAAGAAGATTTTGCATGAAAAAGACAACGAATTAAGGGGTACATTTAAAAGCTGATGTTAGCAGTATAAAGAAAATTATCTTGAGACCAATTAATCTTGTAGAAACATGATTATTAATAACTCCATAGCTCTAAAGACTCAATGTTATTGTTCGCCTGCCGGGCAAATGTGTTTGTATTTACAAACAACACAGCGGGATGTGGTACAACAGTACATTAGGACAGAGTTCTCAAGTTTGTATGTCCATATCTCTGTGGTCCATATTCATGAGGGATACCATGTTCCTGACCCCCCCCCCCCATGACATGGTGATAAGGTGGGTTGTGAAAGGGTCTGGAGACATTAAATTTGAAGGAAATTAGTATTAATGTGGCTAAAACGGGTAAACGTCATTAATACATTTTTATATTTTTCTTCACTATACAAATATTGAAGTCGCTAAATAAATTCCTGCACAGTCGTGTGTTTCACCTGCCTTCATAGTTTTAGCATTGACTATATATACTGAAGGAGACATCCCATCTATATGGCCCAGCTGTCCCACTTTTAGTGTTGGCCACAATTTTAAAAGGTCATAGTTTGAATAGGTCACTGACAGATTGTGCTGTTGTCAACTATTTATTTTAATATCTCCACCCCAGAAAGCAAGTGATAATCAACTTATGTTTGCCTCCTGACACACCAACTGTTGTATTATTCCCCCCTTGAGAGGATAGGTAATAGTTGACAGAAGTATACTCTGTTGGTGATTGATTAGTGTAACTACGTCCTCTTCGAATCCTGGCACACAAAAAACTTCATTTTACAGTAATTTTAAATGTACTCAATGTCTATTGAATGTTATGCAAAACACTCTTTAGTACATGGGTAATATCATACACTATATACGCGGTTGCAGACTGTTGTATGGAAAAATAATTGTAGAAGAAAATGTATTACCGTTCTCCACGAAAGACTTTAACTGGGGATCGAAAAAGCTAAATTACACAAACATTTAAATCCTAAATTTAACCGCAGTCTTGGTATTCTGTAAATTAATCACCCGCAACATCTTGTTTACGCTTCAAACTCTTCAACCGAACTCTTAAACTCTCCGCTTTAAGTCAATTTAATTGATCCTCAGTTTCTCCACTGAGTTTAGTAAGATACTTATCCTAACTTTCTTTTGTTAAATCAGTTCAACAAATTTCGTGTAATTAAGTAAAATCTTTGATAAAAACTAAACTTATATTGTTCACAGATACGCTCCCTCAGACTTTCAATTTAGCTATTTATAACATCATAGTTCGGGGAGTGATTATCTCTAGGAAACTATTAAGGGCATAAATCCTAGGCTTAAATCTTAAATGACCATTAACGTATTAGTCAGACATTAATCCGTTTATATTATGATTTATTCCACGAATTTAATATATTTCAAGACAAATAACGTTATAACTGTGTAACTTCGATCACCTTAGAATGTTTAATACTTAGTTACTGACTTTACAGATTACGGGTTTACAATTTACGGTGATTAAAATTTATCCTAACATATAAAAGATAATTTATCAGTATTAGACTCCTAATAAATGGGAGTTTAGTAAAGCCAAAATTAACACTCATAACAGGAATGAACAGCTTGAGATGTGCATTGTATTTTGGTACTAGTCATTGAGTGTCAACGTAGATGGGACTATCGACTACTTCTCATTACCGATTAGTGACTAGTCGACTACTTTCAAACATCGGCTAATCTAATCTCACAAACTATTCGATTAGTGTGCATGTTTATTTACAGGATATCTCTCCCACACTCTGAATATAATTGTCTAATTGTTTAGTTTTTAACTTATTTTCAGTTTTTTACTTTCTCCCCATATACATAGTATATGGAGAAAGTATTGTTTTCGTAAAAATTTTCGAATTTGAGTTGCTAGTGGAAATATTCGTTTTGATGCTCCCTGAACCCAAAAAAGTGGTTTTTACGTGATGTCTGCCTGTGTGTGTGTGTGTGTGTGTGTGTGTGTGTGTGTGTGTGTGTGTGTGTGTGTGTGTGTGTGTGTGTGTGTGTGTGTGTGTGTGTGTGTGTGTGTGTGTGTGTGTGTGTGTGTGTGTGTGTGTGTGTGTGTGTGTGTGTGTGTGTGCCTGTGTGGATGTGTACAGAGCTAGAGCCCTAACCAATGGACCGATTTTTATGAAATTTGGTATGTAGGTACTAATCCACGATATCTCCAGGTAATTTTTTCATTTTTTTGAATTTTTGATTTTTAAGGGTAATTATCCCCCAAAAACCGCAAAAAACCATGAAAAATCAAAATTTCTCAAAAACAGCTCTAACGATTTTGATTAAACTTTAGTGTTTGTAGAACTTTAGTCCTCCAACAAAATGACACCACCCGAATTTCTGTACAAATTTGGGTTCAGAAATTACAGGACTTAAAACATCAAAAATTCAGTTTTTTTGGATTTTTCATAAAAAGACATAAATATAAAAAAATATTACTACTCACCACTAAAAAGAGCTCAAAAAACTAAATAATTTAGTATCTTGAATTACTATTGTACGATTGCTGGTTTCGGAGAAAATTGAAATTTTCATTTTGCGGTAAACGCAGTACGTTGTCCAATGTTATTCTTATGGGAAATACAACAATTATTATTTCTCTCTTATTTACTGATAAATTTCATTCAAACTTGATATGCTTGTCAGTTTAGCATTGACCAACAGAGGAAATTCGAAATATGTTGTCCCTTAATAACCCTGGGGGGGATAGGGGACATTTCCCCTCTTAAAACCACGAGTGTAGTGCCTCCAAAGCAGGGATTTGGGTGGATGTTTTTTAAAACAACTTGTTTACAAGATTTTCTGTACATTCGACCGTGCTTTGCATTCTATATTTAGTAAATAAAAAGTAATTTATTCGTTAAAGATGGGCTAAAAGGGAGAAAGTATGTGTCAGTTTCCTGATACCGTTTATTATAACTGGTATTGTATATTTGTTTGTTACTAATCATATAAGTTGCAGTAATACAAAACTATACAAAATATTAAACTTAAAAATCTAACTTAAATTCCAAATAACAAATCTACAACTAGTGTGAAACTTTAATAATATCGACAGTTAATTATTTTTATTTTCTTAGTTGTAGCTTGATTAAGCTGCATAATAATTAATTAATTATGTCATGAGTATTTAAAAGTGATTTTAATACAAAAAATATTAATTATTTATTATTTTGGTTAGTTTAAGTTTCTTAAAACCTTCGTGTATTAAATGAACGGCTAAGAAATTTCTTTTAGTTTATGCTGAGTATTTGTTGAATAGGATAGGAAACTAACTGTGGATAATATAAAATAGGTTTTCATACGTATTTTATTCACAGTTATTTGATTATTTATAGCACAAAACAAGTACTGTACTGCGAAAGTCTCATTATTTGAATATCTGCACCATTTTATCGTTACACTGTAATGCATAGTTTATGTTAGTACTCTTCGACTATTAAAAACAACCGAGTGGTCGACTAGTGTGGTCGATTGGTTACTAGTCGATTAAGCGAATAGTCGTCTCTCCCATCACAAATCAACACTGAACCCGTAAAAAGGTAACTTAAGTTATAATCCAAAAGTACACAGATTTATCGTCAAACATTTGGCCTCCACTAACTGCATCGTATGAACAAGTGGTTAGTGGTTAGGTTATGACTCAAGAAATGTTTCCACTTTTCTCCCTAGTGATTTAGACAGAATAAAACCTAAAAGTAATATACATTTCAAGGTGACTGAGGACTTGGTATTATGTCAGAAATTGTTGATATAATTTGTTACTATATCGACATAATATACCTGTTACCTTTATATAACCTGTTTCACCGTATCCCAGACAGAAATTGCATTATTTCATCGTCGAGGAGTAGGTGGAGAGTAAGGTAAAATACTTTGAGAACACGTGGTTTAGTAAACGACATTATCTATAATGCAAGAGCTACACATACATTGTGTAATGCATTTTGTTTTGTAATTTGAGTCCTTCCCTCTACCCATCCCCCACAATACCAACCTACCCTGAGGGTATTTTACTCCTCACTATGTTCACCCTTTTGTTACACCTCGCCCAGTAATTTTTGGGGGTTGTGTTTACTCTAATTTAAAGACAAAAAAGAACTGAAAGCAATATTTTTCCAAAGAAGAAAATTGTTAGGCTTTTAATTTAAAAAAGTGAACATAATCAGATTTTATGTCAATCTTGATATCACAACGATCAAAACTATTGACTCTAGGGTTAAAGAGTATTTCGCTCCCCCTTCCCCCGGGGGCTTTGTAGTATTGGTTACATTGTGTGTATGTAATGCAAGGGAGTGTCAATGAAAACCCGAGAAACATATTACATACCCTTGTAGTTCATTTAATTCAATTGTTATTGGGTTTTAATTTATTTACTGGGTACCAGAACATGTGCGGAATCGCTACTGGTTGGAATTATTTCAAATGTTTCAAATGGAATAGTTAAACTGGGGTTTTAGAGAGAGGGTAATCTTCACCTGTACTTACGAGTTTAACATTAGATACCTAATGAGGTCAATGTCTAGTTATTAACATATATGTAGGCAGCCAAACGTGCTTCCCATGAACTTTTAACAAATCCATATATCTAACACCAATAAACACCATGTACTTGAATGAAAGATCAGGTGTGAAAATCTGAGGGAAAATATTATCTTGTTTATTTTACCTGTCCTAAGGCAATAAATGAAATAAAAATATTAGGCTTTAACTCATTTTTAAATATCGGAATCTTATCAGACGTGTCATTGGATTTAAATATAATACTGAAATCATGGAAACAAGTGAAGGTAGTTTTAAAAATAAAAGTCTGTTACTAACATTTTTGAAACCTTGACCTTGAAATTACAAATGGATTGAACATTTTGGGAATATAAATATAATTGATTGCATTAAATGCAAATTTCGCCAAACGTTATTTAAAACCCAATTTACGTTCTTTGTAGATGTGCCAAACATTAATAATCTCTATTTGAAGTGTAGTCAGGATAATACAAATAGTTTTCTAGTCCATTTTTTAGCGAAGCTATTACCGTAGGTCTCATGGTAAGACTTAAGCCCGAGACCATGATAACTTTTTGTTTTGAGGTCCCCAGATGCCAAAAACACTATTCGTTCAAATTTATATATATGTATATATATATATATATATATATATATATATATATATATATATATATATATATATGTCCGTTACCGCGATAACTTGAGTAAAAAACCTCCGATTACGATGAAATTTGGCTCAAATGTGTAAAGTGACATTCATGACTTTACCAGTTCGAAAACCAGAAATATCGGACCACGGGAAGGGGGGTTTATGGGGGTTTTAAGTTTTCCAAAAATCATTTTTTTGCATTTTTCACCCTAAAATTTTTAAAAAACTTAATTTTGGTTTTCACCATGTTATAGAGCTTAAAAAACAAATAATACGGTATTTTGAATTATTAACCTAGGTTAAGTGGTTGCGGAGAAAATCCAAAAAAACCTGCTCATAAAATCTCCCATGTTAATCTTATGGGAAAAAGGTTTTTGGCTTTTCCTCAGTTCATTTCTATGTAAACTTCACATTTGCTTTTACCAATCAGTTTAGCTCTACAAAACAATCATTTTGGTGTTTAAATTGTGATTCTACGTCCAACCGTTGCCGTGATATTCAAAGTGCTAAACACAGTATGTTGTCCAATGTTATCCTTATGGAGAATATTTAAAATTTGATATCTCGATTATTTATGAACGTATATTGATGAAACTTGGTAGGTGGCTTCACCTAGTACTGGTATATTGATATTTCCACAAAAAATTGATTTTTTGTTGATTATCCTCTTAGCAGCAAACCTGCATTCTCATCCCTAATGTTATTCTTATGGAGAATACAGAAAGCTTTATATCTCCCTTAATTATGAACATAAATCATTAAAACTTGGTATATAGCTTCACCTGGTTGAGTTATAGTGATAATTGCAAAAAACCCGTATTTTTATCTTCCTCGTTGCAGCAAACCTGCGTTCTCAGCCCTAATGTTATTCTTATAGAGAATAAATAAAATGCTATATATCACTTATTTATTTAAGTATTTTATGAAACTTGGTAAGTGGCTTTATGTGGTAGTAAGAAATATATTCATTCATAGGAAATTCGCTGAGTACGCAGGTTTGCTGCGACGGGGGTATCTTAACAATATTTTGAAGCTTATATCTCGCCAATAAAAGTAGAACTCTATTTAGATTTGTATGTTTCAAAATAAGAGCTATCAGTGCTGCTAAATACCCCCGTCACAGCAAAACTGCGTACTCAGCGAATTTCCAATGCATCCGTATGTTTATCCCTACCACATAAAGCCACTTACCAACTTTCATAAAAATACATAAATAATTAAGTGATCTATAGCATTTTATTTATTCTCCATAAGAATAACATAGGGCTGAGTACGCAGGTTTGTTGCAATAAGGAATACAAAATATGTGTTTTTATGCAATTATCAACCAGGTGAAGTTACATACTAAGTTTTATTAATTTATGTTCATAATTAAGGGAGAAATACAACTTTACTTCATAAGAATAACATTAGGGCTGAGTATGCAGGTATGCTGCTATTGGGATAGTAAAAAAAACAATTATTTTTTTTATGTGGCTCCACTACGTGGAGCCACATACGTGGAATCACAATTTAAACACCAAAATGATTGTTTTGTAGAGCTGAATTGATTGGGAAAAGCAAATTTGAAGTTTAAATTAAAATTAACTGAGGAAAAGCCAAAACCTTTTCCCCATAAGATTAACATGGGAGATTTTATGAGCAGGTTTTTTGGATTTTCTCCGCATCCACTTAACCTAGGTTAATAATTTAAAATACTATATTATTTGTTTTTTTAAGCTCTATACATTTCTTAAAACCAAAATTGAGTATTTTAAAAATTTTAGGGGGAAACGTGCAAGAAACTGATGTTTGGACAATTTAAAACCCCCATTCCCATGGTCCGATTTTTCTGGTTTTCGAACTTACAGTCATGAATGTCACTTTACACATTTGAGCCAAATTTAATCGAAATCGGACGTCTTTTACTCAAGTTATAGTGTTAACGGACACACACACACACACACACATATATAATATATATATAAATTTGAACGAATAGTGTTTTTGGCATCTGGGGACCTCAAAACAAAAAGTTATCATGGTCTTACCATGATATCTACGGTAATAGGGTAAATTCGCTAAAAGGACATAATTGTTAAACTGCTAAATATTTTGTTTTATATATGGACGTTTCAATTATAAGGGAAACTCAAAATCAAAATTCATGTAAAGTACAAATAAAATCCATTAGTTGGATTGCGAAAGCTGTCACCAAAAGTAAATAAAATTCTATTTCAAAAGTTTATTTATTCCCTATAAAAACGGTTTCAAATCGGTTACGATTTAATGGGCTATTATTGTAATTTATTTGTTCTTTACCTTATTACAGCTTTGGTTTTAAATACCATACGATTTATGAGGCATGAAAATCCTTAAGTTATATCAAGTGAGCCATCCTTACATTTACATATCAACAATGTATGTGTGACCAATTTTTTCCGAAGGTTGTGAAGTCCAAATTAATTGAACTAAATAAGGAAGTCTATGCTGTAATGAGTTTTGTCGTCGTGGTGTGTGCCTACCTTACCTGGTTAACAGCTGTTCCTATAAAATAAATGATTTGATTTTAATTTTAACAGCCTTGACACCTGATAATATTTACTCTAGTAAGAATGTTACTTACTGAATGCCTGAAGGTGTCAAATTTTTTAAATGTAGCGAGATGCATTTCGATCTAATTACAGATTATCTTCAGCCGCTGCTTTCTTAAGACTGAAGATGATCTGTAATTAGATCGAAATGCATCCCGCTAAATTTTGAAAATTTGACACCTTCAGGCATTCAGAAAGTAACATTCTTACTAGATTAAACATAAAATAAAATTTGTTAAATTCCTATAGGCCTCATTGTTAAAATTGTTGTGGATTGAATATATTTGTTTTCGCATACACAAATACCCCCGTCTCAGCAAACCTGCGTACTCAGTGAATTTCCAATGCATATATATGTGACTCACTACTACATAGAGCTATTTACCAAGTTTCACAAAAATACATCCATAAATAAGTGATATATAGCATTTTATTTATTCTCCATAAGAATAACATTAGGGTTGAGGACGCAGGTTTGCTGCAACGAGGAAGATAAGTAATGAGTTTTTTTTGCAATTATCAATACAACTGAACCAGGTGAAGCTACATACCAAGTTCTCTTAATGTAGGTTCATAATTAAGGGAGATATACAACTTTACTTATTCTCCATATGAATAACATGGGGGCCGAGTATGCAGGTTTGCTGCTACGCGGACTATCAACAAAAAACTTGTTTTTTGTGCTAATATCAATATACCACAACTAGTTGAAGCCACATATCAAGTTTCATCAATATACATTCATAAATAATCGAGATATAGAATTTTATTTATTCTCCATAAGGATAACATTGGACAACGTACTGTGTTTAGCACTTTGAATATCTCTGCAACGGTTGGACGTAGAACAACGATAAAAAAACCAAAATGTTTGTTTTGTTGAGCTAAAAGCATTAATAAATAGAAATGTGAAGTTTTTAGTAAAACTATCTGAGAAAAATCTAAAAACCTTTTTCCCATAAGATTAACATGGAAAACTTTTTTTGGATTTTCTCCGCAACCTCTGGACGTAGTTTAATGATTCAAAATACTAAATTGTTTTTTAAGCTCTATAAAATGGCTATAACCAAAATTGAGTGTTTTTAACATTTTGGGGTCAAATTTGCAAAAAATCGATTTTTGGAAAATTTAAACCCCCATTAAACCCCCTTCCCATAGTGCGACCGATCTGGTTTTCGAACTTAAAGTCATAAATGCTACTCCCCACATTTGTGCCAAATTTTACCAAAATTGGGTGTTTCTTTCAAAAGTTATCGTGGTAACGGACACACACACACACACACACACATATATATATATATATATATATATATATCTATGTTATATATATATATATATATTTATATATATAAATTTGAACGAATAGTGTTTTTGGCATCTGGGGACCTCAAAACGTTATCATGGTCTCGGGCTTAAGTCTTACCATGCCACCTACGGTAATAGCTTCTTCCAAATAGGGGAAATTCGCTAATAAAAAAAATAAATTACAAAGAAATCAAAGCAATAATAAATAAATCTTGATGCGATAATTTAGTTCTTGTTAGTTTATCACGTTTGGTTATCAGTTCTCTAACACTGTTTAACATACTTGCTAGACACCAGCGTTCAAAAGACATATTTGTTGGCTTTCTTACCACTTTAGCCAATTTTACCTTAGGTGCTGGTCAAACATTGCTGTACCCCACATTTCAATCTGTTATATAAAACATTTTCCAATGGGCAAAACGGATTGAAGTGTCCGAATGCAGAGGCGATTATCCTAGGACACGATGTTGTGACCGGGCTCTTTCATCACTTGTTTACGGCGGTGCGGGAAAGGCACTTGATGCCTTGTATTTAAGAAGGTCCTCGGAACACTCTTCACCAATCCACCTCGGGCAGCTTCTGTCATGCGATCGGTAAGTTGTCAATCCATCCAGTATTTTTTTTACTGTAAAGGTAACCAATAAAATATTGAAACGCTAAAAACGTATTTAATTAAACATTAAATCTTAATATATATAAATGAATCCCTATTTCTCTTGGTCACGCCATGTCTTGAGAATGAGTGCACCAAATTGAATAATTTTTTGTGTGTTCGTTAATGGCAGTAGAAGGGTTTTATCAATGAACATTTTTAATACGACCTAAGGGCTCTGTCCTACTGGCCTTCAAAGTTCCCATTGACTTGATCAAAGTTCATTTGATTTTATCGTTAGTTAGTTAGTAGTAACACCCAGGAATTGTTAACAACGATTATAAATAAACATACTTGAAAGGCAAAACCATATGTTTTCATTACGGAAATGACAAATCTACTTGAATGGCAACTCAAACTCTTTCTTCGATGCCAAAGTTAGCTGTATATAAAAATGGGCGAGTGAGCGTAGCAAAGGAGCTCTTCCGGGAGGCGAGTGGGCGAAGCAAACGAGCTCATCTTGAAAATAAACGAGTATTTGACATAAAAAAATTCAATGGCATTAGAATGGGACAACGTCTGTCGGGCCAGCTAGTGCATTTCTAAATTGCTCTTGATGAAGATTTCACTAATTTAGCTAATCTTTATTGTTAAAAAGGTTAAAACTGTAGTGTAACCATTTGAGTTCTTGAAAAGCTGTTGTAAGCTGAAACATGTCTTACACTTTCTTTCCCAAGTATATGAGTACCTTTTTGTAGCCAATTTGTCATTAATTTTGTACCATCATACGTATCTGATACGGTCTTATTAAACAAAATCAAAGTAACTGTAATAAAACAAGTTTAAATAAATACAACAATAAAACAACCCACCACAGCAAAGTATAGAGTATTCTGTTTTAATTTAATTTCACTTAAACAAAATTTCTAAATTTTTTCACCTAAGGTAAAGGCAATCAATATCTTAAACATTAATAAATCCGTTAGTATTATCATTGTATTATGCTAACGAATGTTCATAACAAGCAATAATGATACTTAACCAGTTTTATTAAAATGTTTATACAATAATATAAAGTAAATAATAAAAATTATTAATTATTTTGATCCCCTATAACAATAAAGTTTGAATAACAAATACATCTTTGGCGGACCTTTGTTATGTGCGTAATCGAGGGCAGCCTTATGTAGTGGTTAGAGCGTGCCACTTTGGTCTCAAGGTACCGTATTCGATCCCTGCAAATCTCCAATGGCAATGACATATAAGTGAGCTTGCCGCGTCTCGGTCGTTCGGGACCCACCGTAATCTACAGCTTGCACTCGGCTAACTATGTAGAAAACAAAATTGGATTTGTCTATGACTTGAGAAGAATTATTTCTGTATTGTATATATCTCCCTTCACTAAACTCAATAGATAAACACATGTACGCAATTTATCTTATAATAATCCATACAAATGTGTATTGTATTAATTATTACTAATTGGAATCTAAATCACTAATTAGGATTTGAAAAAACAAAACAAATAAATAATAAAAAGTTAAACTGAATATGACCGAATAAATATTGTCACTCAACTTTGAAAATTTAGATTTCGTTTACAAACACATAGTAAGTAGTAAATGGATTTTCAGGCTATAACATATACAGAAAAATGGTTCTCATGAAAATAGATAGAAACTGGAGTAAGAGAGACCCTAAAATTATGAAGTTTATTGTTTGTAATGATGTTATGTGTGTACTTTCATAAATGTAACTAACAAATTAGTTTTTTTTAAGTTTAACTAAAAATTGGCTAGAGAAACTGTCAGTTTTATTCATGCAGTTAATACATTTACCGTTCTAAAGCATATGACATTCATTAACAAAACTGTTACTTTTAATAGAATAAAACACTTATGAGTAAACAGCAGCTGTAATTGTCATACAAATTGTCTTAAATACTTACTTATGTTAAAATTGAATTTAATTTATTGTTTGTTTAAACTTATTTTAGCAAAAATACATAAAACATAAAACCAAATTTATTGAATTTCCAACTCAGAAAAATATTTGCTGAGCAGATGAAGAATCTAATTTTAAACAATTTGTTATCTAACAATCGTGGATTATGATAAAGACTAGGAAGCACAGCAGCTAGGCACCAACATGGCCGTGTTGATTTGGCTGTGCGAGCTGCGCAGTAGTTTGTTTTAGCGAATTTACCCTATGTAGGGAAAAAGCTATTTCCGTAGTCGGCATGGTAAGACCTACCATGGACCCAGGACCATGATAACTTTTCGTTTTGAGGTCCCCAGATGCACGTTTTGAGGTGTGTCCGTGAGCACGATAACTCTCGTAAAATAATCCGATTTTGACGAAATTTTTATAAACGTGTAAAGTAGCATTTATGACTTTAAGTTTGAAAACCAGACAGATCGACCTATCCGAAGGGGTATTCTGGGGGGTTTTGTACCTCAAAAATGTTTTTTTGAGTTTTTTAAATATAATTTTTGAAAAAGTCAAATTTTAGTTTTTTCCATTGGAATCAGCTTTAAAAGACGCACAATTTGGTTTTTTGATCATTGCTCTACGTCAAATGGTTACAGAGATATTAAAAGTGCTAAACTCAGTACGTTGTCCAATGTTATTCTTATGGAGAATAAGAAAAATGGTACATCTCGCTAATTTATCAACTTATCCTGATGAAACTTAGTATTGATTCATACAGTTGTGGTCTATTGATATTTGCACTAAAAATTTTTTTTTTCCTATAGTTCCCATAGCAGCAAACCTGCGTACTCAGCCCACATGTTATTCTTATGGAGAATAAGTAACGTGTTATCTCCCTTAATTATAAACATAAATTAATACAATTTGATATATGGCTTTACCTACTTAAGTTATATTGATATTTGTATAAAACCCCATTTCTTGTGTTCCTTGCTTCAGCAAACCTGCGTCCTCAGCCGCCATGTTATTCTTATGGAGAATAATTAAAATGTCATAAATCGTTTATTTATGAATGTATATTGATGAAACTTGGTATGTGGCTTTATATGGTATTAAGATACATATATATGCATTGGAAATTCACTGAGTACGCAGGTTTGCTGCTACGTGGGTATTTTTTAGTTTTAGCAAGCTAATCCCAAACAGGATATTAAAACGAAATAATACTATGGCTCTCATTGTGTCATTGCAATTATTCTTAAGATCATAGAGTATAGGATTATATTTATTTATTGGTTTTCAAGGACCTAGGTCTTCCCTATAAAGATGTATAATTATTTTGTAAATTTGTACACAAAGAAGTTTAGCTTTGGCGTGAAATTTAACATTGGATATTCAAATTAAATGTAGGCTATAAGGCAATTTTACAGAGTACTTATTCTATGGTGGTTAAAAGTATATGAAGAACTAAGTTATTATTATAAAACTAGGTGTTATAAGCCTGTCAAAAGATGGGCTTACACAAACTAAAGAAGTATTGTTCCCTAGTTATAAAATCAATTTAATGGGTTAACAATTTATATTTAAAAAGATAATTTTTAATTGCATGTAAAAAAGTGGGAATCCGCCAAGCAAAACGTTAAGGTATTATTGTTATAAAGCCCCAACATAATGAATATTAATATATTGATTAGAACGTGCCTAATTTTAAAAAGTGTCTTTACGAAAGACATTTTACGCCTGCATGAAATAGCACAAAAGGGTTTAGTTTAAACTTTGTTGTTAGTTTAGTTTTGGATGTTGAATCAAACCCATTTTGGTGTCACTTTAAGCCAAATTTAGTTTCTTAAAAACTGCAGTTAAATGTTATTAAGAGTTTAAAGGTTTGATCATCGGGTTCAAATTTGTAATACAAATTAATCTAACTACTTTCACTGCTTGTATAAATAATAGATAACAAATACGATCTACATATTTACCAATATTTAAGTGTATTTCATCTGCTAACATACAAACTATCTAAAGACAGACCAACAAAAAGTCATAGTTTATCTATCTATCTATTCTATATTATTAGTACGCTGCATGCAAACTTAGTAAACAATAAGGCTTTTTTTATGATTTACCCCTACACTAAAACGCGCTGTGCAGATGTGCAAACTGGCTTTATATTTTCGATTTAGGTCTCAGGGCTCTGCTCCATGAGACATACAAGTCCAAATTTTAGCGAATTTCCCCTACAGGGAAGAAGCTATTACCGTAGGTGGCAAGACTTAAGCCCGAGACCATAATAACTTTTTGTTTTGAGGTCCCCAAATGCCAAAAACTCTATTAGTTCAAATTTATATACATATATATGTGTCCGTTACCGTGATAACTTTTGAAAGAAACGCCCGATTTTGATGAAATTTGGCACAAATATGTAGAGTAACATTTATGACTTTAAGTTCGAAAACCAGATCAATCGGACTATGGGAAGGGGTTTTTAAAATTTACAAAAATCTGTTTTTTTTACTTTTCCCCATACAATTTTAAAAACACTTAATTTTGGTTATAGCCATTTTATAGAGCTTAAAAACAAATAATTTAGTATTTTGAATCATTTACGTTAAGTGGTTGTAGAGAAAATTCAAAAATCGTCTCCATAAAATTTCCCATGTTAATCTTATCGGAAAAAGGTTTTTCGTCTCGCTCATTTCTTTTCATCAATCGGTTTAGCTCTACAAAACAATAATGTTGGTGTTTAATTGTTGTTCTACGTCCAACCGTTGCATAGATATTCAAAGTGCTAAACAGAGTGCGTTAACCAATGTCATCCTTAAGGAGGATAAATAAAATAATTTGATATCTTGATTATTTATGAATGTATATTGATGAAACTTGGTATGTGGCTTCAACTAGTTGTAGTATATTGATATTTGCACAACAAAGGTTTTTCGTTGATTATCCCCGTAGCAGCAAACCTGCATACTCGGCCCCATGTTATTCCTATGGAGAATAAGTCAAGTTGTATATCTCCCTTGGTTATGAACCTAAATTAATAAAACTTGGTATGTAGCTTCACCTGGTTTAGTTATATTGATAATTTCAAAAATAACCATTTTTATTCTTCCTCGTTGCAGCAAACCTGTGTACTCAGCCTAATGTTATTCTTATGGAGAATAAATAAAATGCTATACATCACTTATTTATAAATTTATTTTTGTGAAACTTGGTAAGTGGCTCTATATAGTAGTGAGACACATATTTATGCATTGAAAATTCGCTGGGAACGCAGGTTCGCTGCGAAGGTGGTATGATTCATATGGATGAGAGTTTTATTTGGTTTACGTCACATGTGTATTTTCTTAATTCAATTCAATTCAATAAACAGCTGTTATAAGGATTACATTTAACGATGGACTGTCATTGTTTTGTTTACTATTTAACTATTTTCGTTTCTCATAACGGGATGCGCAAGCTGCGCGCAGGAAATTCTAGTTAGCTATAAACAGTATGGAAGAATATTTCACATTGTATTCAATGCTAATAGGGTAGGCAATCCTTAGTTTTCTTATCCATTACTGTACATTAAATTTCTTACCAGAGTTTCATCCAGTTTCACCCAATTTCATCCGATGCAACACATGAAATCGAAATCGAACTAAATGTTTAGACAAAAGAACTGAATAGGAATTTTAAACTTGAAATATGTAACTGAAATCTAGTTTACTGGATTATATCAATAGTCTTAAGTGTCACAAACCTTATGTGGTTAATTTGACCTTCGCTACGTTACCTCCCATTTTTAACTGTATTTGTGCCTTAGTCATGTTTTTTTATATACTCAAACACACTATACAACATTTGGGAGTGTAATGGTTGTCATCGATTTTAAAAAAGCGTTTGTTTCAGTTTTACATAAAACTTTAAAAACTACCTAAAAAAATGTATTATTCCAGCGGGGAACCGCTAGATTTCCACCCTGCGACTGGCGTATTTTCTGAGACCCAGGATTTATCAAAGGAAAATCATCTATTTTTGATTCAATTAACAGTGATAAACCCCAATTTCACCGCAAGAGTATAAAAGTAAACAAAAATTGAAATATACATAGTAAATATAGAACACATAAAACTGAATTTAAATTTGCTGACACTTTTATACAGAAATTATAAACTCTATTCCCAACCAGCATGGAACTTGTGTTCCTAAATGCTTGTAAATTTAAACCCAAAAACCTAAAATTAGTAAGGAATTTTGTTTTTTTTGTTCTGCTTTGTTTACAAAAATAACCTTAACTTTACTCAGCTTCAGCGGTCGTATTGAATTTGGTTGCAAAGTAGGGAACACATGGCTCGGTAAATAAAATTATTGCAATTTAAATATGACAAAAAATAGTGTGTTTTACCAATTACAAACTTATAACTGAATAAATGTAGGATATCGTATTTTCCCATCATCCTGGTCCTAAGGGAAATCTTTTGACACCAACCTGGACTCTCTACGTTCAGTAGTTTACTCGGAATAGGTGGTATAAAAAACGCCATAAAAACAGTGTTTTTTGCCGATTGAAAACGTATAACTGAGTAAATTTAGTATATCGTATTTTTTTATCATCCTTGCCTAAGGGAAATCTTTTGACACCAACCTGGCCTCTCTAAGTTTGGTAGTTTACTTGGAATAGGTAGTTACACGTTGTCTTGTACACGCTATTATTATATAGGATGACATAAGACATCAGCTGCGCAATTAGTGTAAATAACTTGATTTTATTCAAGATATTTCAAGTCAGAGAGATTTTCCATATAACAAATGAAAAATGTCCAAACCTATCGTTTTGTTTATGTTATATTCATGAAGAGATTTCCATATTTATAAATATTAGGCGTTATTAAGGAAATTAAAAGTTGTGTGAGCTTCATTTAGTAGTAGACCCATGCGTAATCCGTTGCCAGAGGGGAGAACGGGTAGCCCTCCCCCGATAGTATGAAGATAATGCTATTGTAATAAAAAAGTCATGTTAATCAGTATCACGTTAATTTACAACCCCCAATTAAAATAAATAAGTTACGCTTATGGTGGTGTATTTTTTGTACCATCTCAAATAATAACTTTTGTCAAATGATCAAATGAATAAAAATGTCCACGACATTAACTTTGTTACTGAGAAGGCTGATTCGGTGAAGTCTTAGATAATATTCAAACTGGGACACTTTAACTGTATTAACTATCTTATAATGAACCTACATGCAAACAGTCCGGTAGCTTGTACGTTGCAGGGTAAAAAACAAAAAGTCACAGTAGCACAGACCCATTAGAGAACAAAAACAGTACACTCACCTTTATTATATTAGTTGGATTTTGTAATTGAATTACTAATGGTAGTGAAAGTATTTTAAAAACAGGGACTTACCTTCTTTTCAGGCAAAATTTAGGAATTATTACAGTAAAATTTATAACACCCTATGAATATGCTTGGAGATAATTTAAAATGTCAATGTCTTTTGCAGATAATAATAGTAGCCGCAGTGTTGGCGGCTGCCTACGCCAGACCTCAACTCTCCAGTCAGTATGGTCTGCCCGGCGCCGCATCCCCAGCATTCGCTCCTCCGCCTATAGCGTATGCTCCACCCCCACCACCACCACAAGTGTACGCTCCACCCCCTCCAGTATACGCTCCACCCCCTCCAGCGTACGCTCCACCCCCTCCAGTGTACGCTCCACCCCCTCCAGCGTACGCTCCACCCCCAGTGTACGCTCCACCCCCTCCAGAGTACGCTCCACCCCCTCCAGCGTACGCTCCACCCCCTCCAGTGTATGCTCCACCCCCTCCTGCGTACGCCCCACCTCCGCCACCACCCCCTCCAGTGTACGCTCCACCCCCTCCAGCGTACGCTCCACCTCCAGTGTACGCTCCACCCCCTCCAGCGTACGCTCCACCTCCAGTGTACGCTCCACCCCCTCCAGCGTACGCTCCACCCTCTCCAGCGTACGCTCCACCCCCTCCAGCGTACGCTCCACCCCCTCCAGCGTACGCTCCACCCTCTCCAGTATATGCTCCACCCCCACCAGTTTACGCACCTCCTCCTCCAGCTTATGCTCCACCTCCTCCCCCTCCTCCACCACCTCCACCCCCACCACCACCACCACCACCACCACCACCACCGCCACCACCACCACCACCGCCACCACCGCCATCATCACCACCCAGCACCTACGGAGTGCCTACCTTCTAAATGCAGATGGTAAGATTTTGCATAAGTAAACATTCTTAATCGGTGATAAATATTTACTTTGTTACTTTTTAGGGCTCTATTTAAATGACTGTGTGTATATTTATAGTTAGTAAACTTACTAGCATTATGAAGCTCATAAATTAAAAAAATATTTATTGTTTTTAAACTTTAAAAAACCGATCTGGTTAACCAACGAAACGTGATACAAATAATCAATAGCCTCCTAGGCACGAATCATCCACTAAATTGCAGTCCCACGCAACAATCTCGTCAACATTTTATTTTCCAAAAAATGTTAAAGGAATTTGTTGTAAGAACACATTGTTTTCGAAATGATTACAACAACTTCTATTTGTTTTACACAAACTGTAACAAATATTTTTAAATAACAATGACTATTTTATTTCCAGACGAAGAACCTCTACATTCCAGACCGTCGTGCCTCCCGAAGCTTTCTCGTGCCTCGCATCGTTCCTCCTTGTGAACCAACTCCACAACATATCAACATTTGTGTTATTGACGGGAGCTTGATAAAATAAAATAACAAAATACTACAGTATTTGTAAGTGATTAAGTTATTTCCAAAAAATCAGACCAAAGACGAGAACAAATTTTTGCACATGAGATAAAACGAAATTGTGTTAATTTGAATAACATGAAATAATGAATTATATGTGTATTTACATTTAAACAAAAATAGAATGCGTAAATTTCCTTGGAAATGTGTATATTACTGTATCGAACAATTTTATTGATGAGCTGAGACAACTTAAAAACAAACTGATTAAAAACTGTTATAAATACAAATTTAGCTTTACATATTTTATAATGCAAAAGTTTCCACCCTCACCTATTCTAAGTCAAATATATACAGATCATTTATAAAATTGACATCTTTTCAGTAATGTGAATTGCCTTTTAATTTAATGTCACCAAACATACCCCCTTCCACTATATTCGGGGATGAGAGGCGTTAGGGGAAATTCAGAGGACGTCTTTGTATTTAAACAAGTAAATCTTTGCATACATTTTTCAAACACTTATCTAAACCTCCAAGGTGACGTAAAATAAGTTGGGTAATCTTTTGTGTACTTTGTAAATATATAATAATAATTTACTTTCCAAAAGTGGGTTGTAAAGCCTTCCCACTTAACAACATTTATTGTTTTTAGGCTAAGTCATCCTTGAGATTTCAAGTTATCAAGCTTGAATTAAGGTGAAAAATTCAAGGCATCAAGGTAAAATCAGGCCTGTTTCAAGTGCTCAATGATACACTTGTGCTGCCTGAATTATCCTAAAATATATTAACATGATTTAAGTATAAAAATTGAAACAGAAATTACAAATTAGGGCAAAATCATGTTTAATTTGAGGTCAAATCAGGATCAATTTAGGGTTAAATTAGGATTAATTTAGGATTAAATCATGACTAAATCAAAACTGAATAATTATTAATCGAAGGTTAAATCAGAAATGAATCAAAGCCAATAATAATGGCTAATTCAAGGCTAACAGTAACATAATTATAAATTCTAGGGTAAATTATGAATAAATCAATGTTAAAATAGCAACTAGTGAGTATTGTTGCTACATGCACTTCTAAAATAATCCATTATGCAATTTTAAAAGCTTAAAATGTGATTTGATTTAGAATATTCAAATAAAAGATTGCATAAGTTTAATTTTATAATTCATTTTAATTGAAGATATTTAAGTTTGTTAATAATCAAATTTCCATTATTGTATCAACATTTTGTACACACTTGATAGTTTTGTAGACTGTTTATAAGTTTATCAAGTTATTTCAAGTTTGTAAGAGTATTTTACTTTATAGTTTAAGTTCGGTTACTTCGGAAACAGAAGATAAGAGGTAAGTGGATACAACATCTTTACTCATTGTAGTGTACATTACTTTAATAACTTAGTTAAATGTCTGAAATTATCAAGGATGAAGTTCAGGTTGGATCAGGAAATTCCTCTTTGAACCCAAAATGCTTCATTTTACACAAACTAGAAACTGTTAGTAGGCCTACTACTGTTTATTAATTTTCATAATTTAAAACTAATTTGACACTTTCATTTTTTTACAAACTCATTTCAACCGTTACCTATTACTTTTGATAACCACTTTTTCAGGTGATTCAGGCTTAGGCCTAAACCTGATTGTATGAAAATAATAGGAGGAAAGCCTTTGTACTTTTAACGCTTTCAAAATAGTTTAAATAGATCCAAAGCAGCATAGCCTTAGTCACAGTGACATACCTAACCTTTAAAGTAATGCTTTGTTTGCTGTTTTAAAAGCTGACATGTCTTGTATAAAAAATTAAAAGGAATTCTTTAATCAGTTTTAATATTTTGTCGACTTAAATGCGACAGTACCTCATCCTAAAAGAGGCTAGCTAGTTTATTTTAAGTTTTAGCCTAACTAGGCTGACGCTTATGTTTGACCTAAGAAAAACACAGTCGATTAATCGCCTATTATTATCTCCAACTTAAACCTATTAGACTAAAACTTAAAATAAGCTAGCTAGCCTGTTTTAGGATAAATTACCTACTGTAGCATTTAAGTCAACAAAATAGTAAACCTGTTTGAAGGAAGTATTCACAGCTGCTAGGTTAGGCCCAGGAATACCAGTCTCAATAACAAGGCTCAGACAAAACCCTTCATTAATAATATAATATATAAAGGAATAAAGAATTCCTTTTAAATTTGTACACACAAGACCTGCCAGCTTTGAAGCAGCAAACAAAGCTTTACTTTAAAGGTTAGGTATGTTACTGTAACTAAGGCTATGCTGCTTTGGATCTATTGCAACTATTTTGAAACCGTTAAAAGTACAAAGGTACCTATATTTCCTCCTATTTTTTCATACAATAAAGTTTAGGCATAAGCCTGAATCACCTGAAAAAGTGGTTACCGAAAGTATAATAGGTAACTGTTAAGATGAGTTAGTACAAAAATCAGGACACAGTGTAAAATTAGTATTAAATCATGAAAACTAGTAAACAATGGTACTAACAGTTTCTTGTTCGTGTAAAATGTAGCATTTTGGGTTCAAAGAGAAATTCACTGATCCAACCTGAACTTCATCCATAATAATTTCAGACATTTAACTAAGTTATTGAAGTAATGTACACTACAATGTAGTGATGTGACTAGCAGTGATTTTACAGTCACAGGTCAAACTGTGATTGCTACTAAGAAATCACTGTGATTTATAACTGCGATTGTGGTTTTCATCAGCTGTTGTGTTGGGTGGGGACTTCCGAAGTGATTTGTGAACTGCGAACGGGTGGTTGCTCAGGTTGTTGTGCTACCTGTATCATTATAAGGAGTTTTTTAGTAGATTGATTAGGTTATTGCGATCCTACAGCTTAGGGAGAAGTGAATACGTTTATTTATTAATTGAGTTACTGTTTTATATTGTTTTCTTATCAAAGTATATCAATATTTGTAACTAGGTACTTATGAAGGGCTTGAGAAAATAACACTTAGTCAAATCAAAAATAGTTATTTATTGGATGTATGAACAAAAATAGCTTCATGTGAGATTACATATATTTATATTTACAATTAAAAAATCCAACCATAATACCAACATAAAAAATAAAATAACATACAAAACATAATTAACAATAAACTGGTCGACCCGTTCTCGCTAGACGCTCGGACTCTCGACTGTGACTGTGATAATCAAACGCAAAGCACTGAGAGCAGCCCGCCTGCAACGAATCAAATCATAGTTAAGACCTGCTAGTCCGGTTCGATCATTAACAGGTTGACCTGTGATTTCAGAATCACAGTGATTGAATCACAGTTTCGAAAATCACGCCCCATGACTACTACAATGAGTAAAGGTGTTGTATCCACTTACCTCTTATCTTCTGTTTCCGATGTAACCAAACTTAAACTATAAAGTAAAATACTCTTACAAACTTAAAATACTTAATAATAAACTTAAAAACAGAATACGAAACTATCAACTTTCTCCTTTCGGCACTCTCCACGAAATCTCAATTGCAAATAGCGAATTTGATGGGGGATGACACGGCGTCTATCGAAGAGCACTATGGGTAAAAATGCGTAATGGTGCCTCATTGGTCGGTTTGGTCAAAACAGGCACTAATCGAGGCCTGCGAAAGCGGGTTGCGTTTTTGACCTTGAAACAATCCTGATTGTTGCTGAAAATGTTTACCTTGAATCGTTGTGGCAAATTCAAGAAAAATCTGCCCTTGAATCAAGGACTCTTGCTATGTGGGTAAATGAGTGTTAATTAACAGTTTTTGAGATAATTGGCTTAAAATATTGTAAATGACCACTATTTTTAATTAATGGATATATAACTATTAACGTATAACTATACCCATACGAATAATTAATGAGCAAGCATGAGCAAAAGTTGAAGTCAATACCTTCATTGGTTCCTAATATATAATTTGTTATACACAAACATATAATTAGAACTGCACTGAAACCGGAGGGAGACATCAGACAGTATACTGAATAATGTACTTGATTCAACCTTACAAACTATAAGTGCTAGCAGAAAAGCGACCAGCACGATTGATGCTGCCGGTACGAATCTCTCAACCGTAAGGTTAATGTGTGAAGGACAACTTATTTTTACTAGGCAGATTATAAAAACATCTCTGTGACAGTAGTGACACTGGTGACAGACGGGTAACCTTGAGAAGTGCATGACAACATCAGATGGTTGTTAAAAACAATGTGAACATGTTTGTTGGAGTTGCATCAGTCTTTATAGAATATTGTAATCAACTTGAACAATAAGTACTACAACCAGTATAACCACTAAGCAGAAGACGAACCCCTCCTGAGCTGCGTTTGAATTAAGTAACTTTTGTAAAATTAAGCAATGTTGTAATTTTTGTAGAGATTTCAAACAAAATCAAATATTGATTAAAGGCATTGTAAATATTAAACTTGGTAACAGTATTGAGAAATCTATAGACACAAAATAAGTATAATTTGATAGTTTAAATAATACTAGAATTCCTTAGGATGAGCTTGCGCATCCCGTTTTGAGAAGCGGGAATAGTAAATCCTACATATTAATACGCTAGGGTTTTTTCTTCACAGTCACAACTCGATAATGGCTGGACGGATTTTAACGTTTGAGGTGTCAAATTAAAGGTATGTTTTACGTAGATTTGCCAATAAGTCTCAGAATTTTAAGAAAGGGCATAACTTAAATACATTAAAAGGCTGAGTTTTCGGAACAGTGGCGCTATCCGACGGCGAAAGTCTAAACTACGTATTGATTCATCCGTTTTAATAGCAGATGTTTTGTTATGTTTGTTTACAACTGAAGTAACCTTTCGTTGGGTACAAACTTACTAATAGGAGAACTAGTAGTAAACAGAACATTGATAGTCTGTAGTTAGATATAATCCTTAGAACAGCTACTTATTTAAATTAATTGAATTAAGAAAAAACACATGTGACATAAACCAAATAAAACTATCCTCCATTTGAATAATATGGGGACTTTAAAGTCTCGTGGGGCAGAGCCCTGAGCCCTAAATAAAAAATGTAAAGCCAGTTTGCCCATCTGCACTCCTAGACGCGTGTTTTGTTGCATAATATGTAGGGGTAAATCTTAAAACAAAAAATTCATATTATTTACAAAGTTTGCATATATTGTATTAATAATATAGAAGATAGATAGATAATTATATATAATTTTATGAATTAATAATTTGGTAGAAGTTAAACTTATTTTCTAATTATTTTTATGTAAATAATTGTTTATACTTTGAATTCAATAAATGTAATTTCTCTATGGTAAAAAGATCTATATAGTTATGTAACGACAGAATGATTTTTTAGTTGCAACTAAAATTAATTACGATTTCAATCTGGTTTCAACTTTAAATAGAAAGATAAGTTTAATCTGACTAAAAAATATATTCGTTGTTTACACTCTGGTACCAATTTAAAATGACAAATCCATATCGAAATATAAGTAATTTATAAAATGCAACTAAATGATAGAAATATTTTATGAAAAAACGCTAAATTGAAAATCGTAAATCCATTCAGGTCTTATGATTGATTGTTTTTCCAAAACAAACAATGTTTAAAGGCGTTGAGTTGTACAAACAAATTCTGTTGGTTTTAAACTCAGTGTGGTGTATTTAGCCTCAGATCAACATATGGACTTATGCTTAAATAATGGATAGTTACTTAAATTTTAACAGGGCGTTATGTTACCGTTCAGTGGTATAAAAATCTTTGTAATTGTATCCAGACGTTTGGCTGGAACATCGTCTAATCGTACACAGATAGCTCAAAGTTAGGATGTTCTACAATATACTAACACTTCAGAAAATAGAGATTTTTATATGTTTTGTCGTAACTGTGCATATGCCTTCCGTTGTAAAAGATTGCAATACGTAAAATCCCACATAACTGATAAACAGCTTCTTAAATAAATAACAAATATAAATGTATCCATATATATATATATATATATATATATATATATATATATATATATTCACGTATATAAGATATACTTTTGTCATCATTGAATTAAGATGAGATAAAATTGAATAACGTATGTCAAGTTAAGAGAGGGGAGGCAGCTAATTTTTTTTACTTTTATGTATTTAGGTTTATTAAACTATTCATAAAACATTAGTTTGTTTATATTAATAATACTTTACCCAAAATGTAATTAAATTTTAAGTTTTCTTTAGTTATTTACGTATTCTTACATACAAAGTTTTACACGGAAGAACATGCTGGAGGTTGGATATTTCAAAGAATAAAAAAAATATAAGAAGAAAAGTTGGATTTTAAAGATTAACACAACTGCATAAATTTAAAGATACCCCTGTAGCAGCAAACCTGCGTACTCAGTGAATTTCCAATGCATATATACCACATAAAGCCACATTCCAAGTTTCATCAATATACATTCATAAATAAACGACGTATGACATTTTAATTATTCTCCATAAGAATAACATGGCAGCTGAGTATGCAGGTTTGCTGACGCAAGGAACACAAAAAATGGGGTTTTATACAAATATCAATATAACTCATGTAGGTAAAGCCACATACCAAATTTCATTAATTTATTTTCATAATGAAGGCAGATAACACGTTACTTATTCTCTATAAGAATAACACGGGGCTGAGTACGCAGGTTTGCTGCTACAGGAGCCTTGGGTAAAAAATTGTCTTTTTGAGCAAATATCAATGGTCCACAACCAGATGAAGCCGTATACCAAGTTTCGTCAGTATACGTTCATAAATAAGCGAGATATAAAATTTTCATTTTTCTCCATAAGAATAACATTAGACAACGTACTGTGTTTAGCACTTTCAATATCTCGGTAACCAATTGACGTAGAGAAATGATCAAAATACCAAATTGTGTGTTTTTTAAGCTGAATCCAATGGGAAAAAATAAAATTTGACTATTTCCAAAATTATATGTAAAAAATTCGAAAAACCCATTTTTGGGGTACAAAACCCCCCCAAAATACCCCTTCGGATAGAGCGATCTGGCTGGTTTTCGAACTTAATGTCATAAATGTTGTTTTACACGATTATACCAAATTTCATCAAAATCGGATAATTTTTACGAGAGTTATCGTGCTCACGGGCACACACACACACACACACACACACACACACACATATATATATATATATATATATATATATATATATATATATATATATATATATACAGTTTCGAACGAATGGTGTTTTTGGGGTCTGGGGACCTCAAAACGAAAAGTTATCATGGTCCCGGGCCTAGGTCTTACCATGCCGAATACGGTTTTCCCCTATAGGGGAAATTCGCTAATACATTTTGACAAAATGTATGGTGATTGTCATTACAATTCCTAATAATTCACAAGTAATTCAGTTGATAACAAATAGCAAATTTTAAAATGGATCTGAACAGAAAAAATAAGGTAATTGGTCCGATAGGAATTCGCTTTACTGTTAAGAAGCCAATGCCCTTACAAGTTAGCTTTTGTTTCCTTCAGTATTGTTATAACAACTTCCCCTCTATATTACGTAGACGTGTAACACCATGAAACGTCGGTGGTAAAACTAGCCTATCATAATTTTGTTTGTAAAGTTTGAAATATTTATAGGTGAAATTCAAGTCGCGCAGAGTAAAGAGATAGTTAATCCAATGGATACAATCATTTTAAGTTTCCAATCTCAAACTGTAATGAAGAAATAATAAGATCTCTGCTCTTTAAAGCTGTCCACCGTTAAGTTCAAAACAAGAACATATAACTTGTACCGAAAGAGTCAAACATTTTCTGTGTGATTATATGATGTTAACAGTAGAACTGAAGGTCTTGCTTTCATTCATTCGCGATCTGCCCCAAGTTCATCGTCCACAAGAACTTTCACTACATTGACCTCAGGTCCACAGTTGCTTAACGGGTTAGCACACGGCTTACACGTTCTGTTCTCGCCTGCCAACATCTGCTTACAAGAAACTGACAACAGACGTAAATATTAGGTCATTTATAGTTCAGGTGTTACGTGTTGTGTTATTACCTTGGATTATTTATTTGTGCATATTTCATAAGAAGGTATTTAACAGCAATGATTACGTCGTCTCAAGAAAAGTGAAATCTACTTAAAATCAAATTAGTTTGAATAAAGTTTGAAAATTAAAATCTTAAATGAACACGAATGCGTGGACATTTTTTAAATTTTAATTGGGGTCCAAGTTGAACGAAACATGGAGAAACCTATGTTTACTAGCTTAATCTTCGTTATCCAACGACAAACAAAGTATTGGATTATTTGTTTTCAACGGCATAAGTGAGTGTGATTCTCAATACAAAGATACATCGTATTACAAATCTGTTCTAAGTTAAAGGGTCAATATATTTTTAATTCAGTTCGTATACTTGAAGTTATTTTTTTAAATAAAACAAGATTTATTCTTACTTAATTATTTTATGAGTGTTAAAATATTACTTTACTATGTAAATCATCAAAATAACTTGAAATTGCAATAAAGTTATTCTTACTTCTCAAATTACAGTAGATTTTATATATTCAGAAAAAGAAGCACTTTACTAGCAACGTAACGAGAATCACGAACTCGAGTGTGATTGGGGTTTTAAACAGGTCTCGTCTTAAAACCAAATATAAAACGAGGAATGTTCCTTGGTCTGAAATTACTTTGTCTGTTTTCTTGTTGATATTTGGATTTAAGACCGACTCGTAATATACGAAACAAATACTTGGAACAGCTAAATGTATATCAGGAGCATAGTATGAAACGTAATATAAATGTCTTATTTATTAGGGGAGGGTGTTCCTATTGTGAGGTACAATACAAATTATTAAATTCTTGAGTTAGAGTCGAAAAAATATCTACCTGAACTGCAAAATACGTTTTAAAATATTGTGTTATGAAAAAAACTATCCCACGTTTCTTGATTGTTGGCAAAATTTGATTGTGAAAATGTCACCTGTCATTTGACACCTGTCGATTCTACTTTAAATTAACATTTCCCAAAAGGAATCACGCTTCTAAAGGTGTCTTTTTAAAAAACTTGATCTCTTGTCTCCAAAGGGGCTTCGAACTTGAACGAATTTAGTGAATTTTTAGAGTGAGAAGCTCCTGTAAATAAGAAAATTAAAAAAGTAAACATCGAATATGAATGTATGTTTTTAAGAGAGTTCGCAGCCTCTTTTCTCCTATACTTTGGCCACCCGCATGGGCCTTGGGCCTGTGCGTGGAACGTATCAAGCAAAGCAACGGATGAGTCGCTATAGTAAAAGCTATAGAGTTAGTGCTTTAAATAAATATGACTATAATGGTGCTATACAGTATAGACTAGGATTTGAACCCACTGCAGGGCCGCTATCATGGTACCGAATTCCGTCACATTGACCTCTAGCCAGCGTTTCACCTAATATTGCATTAAGTATTTCGATTTAAATTAATATATCCATGAAAACTATCTATGTTTTGATTTAAACATAACAAACATTTAAATGACATTTTTTCATATTTAATATTTGTTCAACTCAAAAATAAATAAATATTTTAATATTATCTCCAACTCCTGCTATTTAACTTACTGGACAGAAATGACTTAATTCCCAACTACTAAACAAAGGGTTAAGGGGAAAGTTACCCCTTCCCCTCCCCCTCCGAATATTTACACTGTTTATTGACACAGCCGACCAATAAACTATCAATTTAATGTCGTATAAATACACACCACAGGAGTACGTCATGAGTACGCAAGTCCTTATGATTGGTGGGTGAACCGACGCATTCACGCTAATATGCTTAATGTTTTTACTCTTTAAGTAAAACGCCCGAGGTGAAGACTAATCATAAGCCGTTGTTGGCAAGAATACTGACAATGCCACGATTGTCTGTGGCGACTCTTTTAATTGTAACGCGAAACTTTAGCAACATTTCAACTTGGTTTGTTATAGTGTTTGGTAGTATTTTGAAATTTTATTTTTGTAGTTTTTTTTGCATATTCTATGTCAAGTGAGTGTTTAACAAGGTTGTTTTGACTTACTAAGAAAAAGAGATGTAACTAGTTCATAAAGTTTTACTTGAAAATATACCTCTTAAAACAATTACACAGGAACGACTACTCAAAACACAAGTTAATAACGGAGATAGTTCCTTTACGACTGCAAGAAATGTAATACAAGTTTTGAATGAAGACATGAACATTACTGTAAACGTTTGAACAATTATGTGTTTCAAGATATGAATAAATATTCATTAAGTTTGGGACACCAGTTTGGCCGAAACCCCGATTATAAATGACTACTCATACTCTGGCGTTTCAATAATTGAAAATATTGACGAAATTGTACTCTATACGGCAATGGTTTGGTTTCGATAAAGTCTGATTTCATTTGACTAATTTATTCGTGATGATGAATATTAAAATTCTCAGCGTTTATTATACTGATTTTGAGTTTCGTGCTGAGATATAATATAAATTTCCAATAGAAAAAAAGATTCTATACAATGCATAGAACCACAAACCATTGAACTGCCACAATAAAATAATCAATCTCAGTGTCTATAATTGGGGTAGGTTTAGTTAGGGGTTTATTGTATAATCATGCGATTAAAAATACATAGTTCAAGTTTGATTACAGTGGCATCCCTATTGAATAAAAACCTACTTACTAAGTTAAATTTATTTTATAAATATGTTTGTGGATTACAGTTATTGGGGACCTAAATGAGTATCTGATTTTAATTTAGCAATTGCCTGAACCTTTCATGGCGTACTCTTATGGCGTAACAAAACCTCCACAAACACCAGCAATTGTTTCAAGGTATATGAAAATGCTCAGCTTCATGATACAACAAACTGCGTTTTGAGTCTTCATAAATAGGAAGTAACAATAGTCAGAAATCAAAGGGCGTTGAGTTTCAAACAAAGCTTTCTTTAATATTAGAACTCGAGGTAATTCCAGAGGAAATGTATGTATCGCATCCAGCAAAATACTTGTAACAAAATAAAAATTTAAAATATGCGAATTAAAAATTGCTAAACTCTTTACCAAGTAAGTTGTTGTTAGAAGAAATTTTAAATATAGAAAAATATATTTTATTAAATTTAATCTTGCTACTAATCCAAAGGCTTAGTCATTTCCTGCGATAAATCAAACTAATCATTTATTGTTTTTTCCTAGCATAAGTTTTACTACTCGTTGCGTAATGTGTACTTAATCCAAAATTTCAGTGTGAGACATTAAAAGAAATCGAAAAGGACGGGTTTAATATTGTATCCTAATATTAATATTGTATCCTTGAACATGGTTGAGGGGAGTTCTTAACAAATGGGGGGGGGGGAGGCAACTGGAAGACAAAATCAGAAGAGAGACGAAATTGGAATACTGATGGTTCTTAGCTTCGTTTTGGCGACTTCCTTGTACAAGATGGTGTAGGGATGAATTTGAATTAGGGTTAGTTTAATTATTGTTGTACGCGATGAAGTAGGTTCTTGAATTTTTAAAGCGAAAAATGATTATTTGACTTGTAGTTATTATAATAAATTAAAGCAAAGACAATAACAACTCTTATAACTATCTGTTATTTATGCATACGAAAATCAATTTAAGTTAGTATTAAATATTCTAGTAAATATTTTAAGAGGATTACGTACTAACAAGCGACGTCCGTTTATCTGATAAACGAGCAAAAGACGATTTAAACTTGAACGATTTAATTACTGCGATAATGAATCAAATTAATTATAACCCGAGCGCTTTTTAATTCCACTTACAACTTGATTGGATTTGAATTATTTATTTGCCTCGTTAATTATCAAACTTTTGCATCCTTAACTGATTGACTGACTTAATGAAATAATTGCCTAATGATACTCGCATTTAAATAATAACTATTTGTTTCATGTTTATAAACGTATTATAAATAAATAAATAAATAAATGTATATGGTTTATTTTATTTTTATTATGTTATAGATTATTTTAAGTATTTAGTTTTTTCAGGGGTATTTTATTATTTTTTTTGTACATGAAGACGCGTAATGCCAAATGTAATACATATAATTTATGTTTAAATTTAATTTAAGAAAAAATAAGCTAACTATATATTTTTTGAAATATGTACTCATAATGTTCAGTATTGTATAGGTCAGAGATATAAATAATTTTTGTTTGATTTGAATTTTAAGCTACATGATCACTAGGTTTTCATTATAAGTAACAAACAATACCACCACTTTCTATTGTTGACGGCAGCCCAGTTCACGTAAGCTGACGCGAGTTTAAGAGACTTGCACTAGAATTCGTGTTTCAACTTATTCCTAATACTCTACAGATCGAAAATATAATTAAATTGTAGTAATATTGTTTAAGAGTTCTATGGTATCATTTTTTAGCTACACCGGCATTATTTTGAACACATCATACCACTTGACAAAATTTTAACTAATAGTCCTTGTTTTAGAAAAATATTAACCCTTACCCTAAGATTCCTATATCAGCTAATATCATACATGTACGTTGTCCCAAATAAAAAAGAGCAATATCATTAAATGACCAAGTAATGTTGATTTAAATAAATACGGACATAAAGTTATCGCGATTTATATGGGTTTTCAGTCTTTGAACTTCTGAGTACGAGTTTAACACAGAAGACGTGATTTGTGTTAAACGCTTTTGGGACAGATATGGATATATTGGATATGTTTACTGGGAAACCCGCAGTACTGAAATTAACAAATATTTTCCTATTTTCATTAGACACGATGAAGAAGTATTAGGCTATTTTTTACCGTCGTACAACTTTATGCTTCGGCCTATGAACCGTTTATCAGTGTTAATTCTTTTGATTTCTATCTGGTTCTTTCAAGCATCATAATTTATTCTGATTATATTCATAAAATACATAGGAAAAATATAAAATATTGAGGATAATTGGAAAGGAATCAGACGATACAGTTTAGCATAAAAAAACTTATGAAGTAAAGAGCGTATATAAATCAATCCTGATTTAATCTTATAAAGTTTTGGATATGTTTCAAAATATAAGTTGAGTTGTCTGTTCTACATAGCTTTAACAAAATTGTTCATGCCATATATTACCGACTTCTGATTTATTATTTATCTTATTGGTGTAACAATAAGTTTTGAAAAATCTATTTAAAAATAAGTTATTTCTAGTTTTTGCATATAAATCATACGATTTATATACTTAATAGCTTGTCTTATAACTTTGCAAACTCTTGGTAACTCTTGACTTTCATCAAGCTTCCTTCCACAGCTTTCTCTCCAACCCAAGCTCTAGCTGCTTCCCCACTTCTTACAGTTGGCCTACAAGCTAATTAAAATATATTTTCTGATAGGAGATACGATATATACCAATGAATAGCGAAAGCAGTAAGGGGTTTTGAAGGAAATCCGAACGTTTTCAGAGTTTATGTTATTGTATTTGTTTAGTTTTGTAAGCCGAAATTTGAGGTGAGTAAAGGATTCTCCTGGCCTAAAGCGAGATTCTTAAACCAACGATTTCCCAAGTAACTAGTACAGCATTGCTTGCTTGCGCCAACACAGTTATAATGAACGGTCTCTGGAAACGCAGACCACACAATCTCGTAATGGATGTAGCTTGAAACTTCCGCTGCTTCTACACGACTTCCGGTTTTTGGCGATGTAGTGAAAATTGTGGTGACATCAGGAAGGTACTCATAAACATTTGAATGCATTTGCAAAATGTTAAAATAGAAATAAAAAATGTATTTAACAAAATATAATAATCATTTATGTTATAAGACAATCACACACTGAATAGTATTGCGTTTTAGCGAATTTCCCCTATAGGGAAGAAGCTAATACCGTAGGTCTCATGGTAAGACTTAAGCCCGAGACCATGATAACTTTTTTTTGAGGTCCCCAGATTCCAAAAACACTATTCGTTCAAATTTATATATATGTATATATGTGTGCCCGTGAATGCGATTACTTGAGTAAAAAATGTCCGATTTCGATGAAATTTACCTCAAATGTGTAAAATGACATTCATGACTTTAAGTTCGAAAACTGTAAAAATCGGACCATGGGAAGGGGGGTTTATGGGGGTTTTAAATTTTTCAAAAATCAGTTTTTTACATTTTTCACCCTAACATTTTTTTAAATTTAATTTTAGCGAATTTCCCCTATAGGGAAGAAGCTAATACCGTAGGTCTCATGGTAAGACTTAAGCCCGAGACCATGATAACTTTTTTTTGAGGTCCCCAGATTCCAAAAACACTATTCGTTCAAATTTATATATATGTATATATGTGTGCCCGTGAATGCGATTACTTGAGTAAAAAATGTCCGATTTCGATGAAATTTACCTCAAATGTGTAAAATGACATTCATGACTTTAAGTTCGAAAACTGTAAAAATCGGACCATGGGAAGGGGGGTTTATGGGGGTTTTAAATTTTTCAAAAATCAGTTTTTTACATTTTTCACCCTAACATTTTTTTAAATTTAATTTTAGCGAATTTCCCCTATAGGGAAGAAGCTATTACCGTAGTCGGCATGGTCCGGGACCATGATAACTTATCGTTTTGAGGTCCCCAAATCCCAAAAACACAATTCGTTCGAAACTGTATATATACTAACACATTAAAACAGATATATATATATATATATATATATATATATATATATAAATGATGAAAAAGAAGTTTTTTGCGAATTTTCGTTTATAATACAAACGATTTCAAGCAATGAAGGAGAAAGAATGGAATTTAAACAGTAAATAAATATTTTACATCTGATTAAAAAAAACTAAAACATGTGATTTTACGCACAGGTAACAAATTTTTAATTAAAGTCAGCTGAGTTGAATCATTTTAGACTTAAGAAAAATTACCTGAGATTTAACCCAGAAGGAACCTTGGTCTTCAATACCAACTGATGTGCCAATTCAGAATTTCTTAATAACAGTTGGTTATATTTGGGATTTTGATGTGGTTTAATTTGTGAAGTGCTTTTAGTTCAGAGCACCCTTAAAAATTTTGGTTGTGGTGATTTGCATGATTATAAATTTGTTTTCGTTTGTCTTTATGTACCACATCGAAACGGTGGCCAGTCAACATCAATACGCACATCAATACGTACTCGCAAGGAATTCGATGTCTGACCAACATAATCTTTTGGGCAGTGTTTACACGATAGTTGGTATATCACATTGTGGGTGTCACAGGTTGATTTACCAACTATTATTGGGTAAGTCTTGTTTGTGACACTGCTTTAAAATTCAGTTGTATTACGCATAATTTTGCAAATGCCACACCGAGGTTTTTGGCAAGGTTCGCAGCCGTGATTGATTTCCAAATTGTTTTCAGGCCGAGAATTTTGAATTTTGGGTCTCACCAACATATTTTTAAAATTTTGTGGTCGTTGAAACACAACACGTGGTGGTCTGGAAAACAAATGTTCTGTGGTAGGGGATGATTTTAAAACATTGAAAGCTGCTTTCATTATATTGTTAATTTTTTGAAGCCCAGGAAAATATTCTGTGATATACTTTGGATCCTTTGAAAAATTTGTTTTTATTCTTTGGTTTTCTCATCTGATTTTCTAAAAGTTTTTGAGGATAACCTCGGTCAATAAAAGCAGACTTCAATTTATATATGTATTTTTCAAAGTCAGAACTGTCACTACAAAGAGATTTTGCACGAATTGATAAACTTTTTGGAATAGACTTTTTCATATACATAGGATGGCAGCTCTGGTAATGCAAATATTAAATTTGATTAGTATCTTTTACATGGATTTTAGTTTTAAGTTTGTTGTTATCAATCAAAACGTCCACATCTAAGAAGGTGACAGTTTTATTTGAATAACTCCAAGTAAAATTTAAGCAACAACATTGATTTAAATTTTGCAAAAACCGTTTTAAGGATTCTTTGCCATGCTGCCAAATAATAAAAATATCATCAATGTACCTGAACCAAACAAGAGGAGAGAAAGGACAGTTTGATAGAAAATTTAGTTCAACTAGACCCATGAACAGATTAGCATAAGATGGGGCCATACGTACCTTTAATTTGTAAAACGTGTTTGTCCAAAAATTTTAAATTATTCATGGTCAATATCATATGCATGAGAGTGGTTACAAAATTAGTTGATGGTTTAGAGTTGGTGGGTCTAGAATTAAGAAAGAATTTGGCAGCCTTCAGACCATGATCGTGAGGAATATTTGTGTACAGTGATTCAACATCAGCTGTTACAAGTATTATTTCAGAGGTTTGAGGCAGTTTTACATTGGAAATTTTGTTCAGGAAGTCATTTGTGTCTTTAATATAAGATGGCAGATTTTTTACCAGTGGTTGTAAGTGATCATCAACGAAGGCAACAATTTTCTCGGTTGGTGACCCGATACTCGACACAATTGGTCTTCCTGGTGGTGGTCTTGAAGGCTTATGAATTTTAGGGAGAGTGTAGAACATTGGAGTTTTTGGAGAACTTGGAGTTAATAGGTTTAAGGTTTTCACAGACAGATCTTCATTAGGGCCATAGTTGTTAAAAAATTCTTGAATTTCTTCATTAAAGTCCACAGTACGGTCTTCGTCTAGTCTTTGATAGGTTGAAGGATCATTCAGCTGGCGTTCACATTCGGCAATGTAATAATTTTTGTTAAGAAGAAAAATACTGTTTCCTTTGTCTACACGTAATATAACAAGATTTTCATTGTTTTTTAGTGATTTAATTGCTCTATATTCTTTACTAGTTAGGTTTTTAGTTTTTGGCAGATTTTCAGGGAATGAGGGATCGGCTAAATTTGTTGTGATGACGTTTATAAATTGTTCAATAGGATGGTCTGTCTGGTGGTAAGATTTCCGGTTCCCAACTATTTTTCTTAAATTTGACTAGGGATGTGGTATGTCACTCAGTGATGGAGGTGGGTTTTGTTTATTATTCCCGTAGCAGCAAACCTGCGTACTCAGCCCCCATGTTATTCTTAGGAGAATAAGGAAAATGTAATGACTCCCTTAATTATGAACATAAATAAATACAACTTGGTATGTAGCTTTACTTGATTGAGTTATATTGATAATTGTATACAAACCCGTTTTTTTGTTCCTTGTTGCAGCAAACCTGCTTACTCAGCCCCCATGCTATTCTTATGGAGAATAACTAAAATACGATATAGCGCTTATTTATGATTGAATATTGATGAAACTTGGTATGTGGCTTGGTCTAGTTAAATTCTATTTATATTTGCATAAAAAACAATTGTTTGTTTTCCTTGATCCAGCAAACCTACGTACTCATTACCAAAGTTATTCTTATGGAGAGTAATTAAAATCGCTTATATGTGAATATATTATTATGAAGCTTGGTATGCGGCTTTATGTGGTATTAAGACATATATTATGCATTGGAAATTCGCTGAGTACGCAGGTTTGCTGAGTTGGGGTATTTATAATTTACGAGAGACGAAAAACAATTGAAATTACATGCCTGGAAATTTCGTAGACCTATCGACTAAACTTATGTTGAATAAAAAATATTATTTTTCACTATCCTCACGGTGAAACTTAAATTTAAATCCCCAAACTTATTTTATTCTTGACTCAGAATAAAATTATTTTTCATATTTATCTCTCAACAATCAAACTTTAAATAGATTAAAACACACCTTGATGCAAATGAAATATCATACAATTCTATTTACATTTTCATAAAACTTTAAGTTTAGTATGCACGTATACAGTGACATATATTACTGAGGAAACCAATTTTGAATTCAGGGAGCATCAAAAGGGAAATCTTCACCGTTAATTAAATTTAAGAAAGTTTAATGAAAACAATAGTTTCTCCATCTTACACGTGTGGGGGAAAAAATTAAAAATTGAGAGTATGCAACAGTAAACCTTTTAAAAAAATCAAATTATTGCTAGTAATTACGCCAAGTGAATCATAATAAACTAGTGATTGACGTACGGGAAGGCCTAATGATGTCGCGGGTAATGATGTTACAAACATGACGCCATGGATGTCACCCCGAACAATATTAGCCCAGTTACGTGTCTTGACTTGTGACTTCTGAGGTTCTACTTCCTCGTAATGCGTACAAGTTTTTGATGTAATCGCATTTCTGTCAACTAATCATGTTTCCTCTTTAGCTCAGTCCTAGATCCCAACCTATAAATGATCAATTATTCATTAAGAGAGAGAGGGATGCATTGTAAGGCATTTTGCCGAATTCGCCTTGTTTTAACACAGGTTCTAGGAAAAAGGTTTGAAGTAATAAGATGCCTAATGTTGTTTAAAGGAGCATGAGATATTAATGTTGAAACTATATCACTACGATGTCCCGTTCTTTGCATGGGGAACTCGCAGGTCACATGGAATATTTTGCCATGGTAACAATAAACAAATCAATATTCACCAGACTAACATTGTAACTTTTAAGACCCCTTGAAGCCCGAAGAGGTTTTTGAAGCGAGACAGGCCTATCTGGACCCCTATATACTACCTAACTGCATGCCAAAAACAACTGAATCGGTTCAGGAGTTTTAAAGTAATATCGGATATTACATGACGACAGACTGACTCCGTTTGACCTCCATAGATTCCCCACCCCCCACCCCCTAGACCCTTTTACAAAAACAACGCTCCTAATTATTACAAGACAGAAGAAATACGTACACAAAGGCACATATCATATATGAGATATGTTGTAGATGTATACAAGGCTCGAAAGTCGCAATTATACAACAAACTAAGCAAGGTTCAGACTACGACCAATTCTGATGAGGATTTCAGGGGATTTAGTGGGTCCTGCGGTGTCTTAGCGAAACCAGATCCTACTACTTACTGTTTGCGACCAAATGTCGCTGGGTTTAAGGCTGTTTCATAAGTAATTCGAAACAAATAATTGTTTAGTCAATCTCGATTCGCTTGAAAACAGTTCGAAGTAGGATGTACTTTTAACTATAATTATCACAATATTTATTGAAAAGGTAAATTTGTGGAAACTTGGCTCATCAGACCGTTCCGTCTGGCCAATTGGGTGCATTATTGAAATAAATGATTGAGAAGTGTGTCAATTATAATAGTGTATTAATTTTCTAAGGTTAATGCTGTTGCTGTAAAAGAAAGTAAAGCCTATATTACACAGCGCGGGTCTGTCCAGGCCCGGGCGGTGCCAGGCGGCGCGCGGTGGCCTGTAGAAAAGAGGACAACCCCGGGCGTTCCTGATACACAATGCGCGAGGTGATCGGCGGCGCGTCGCCGGTGTCGCTCTGTTCTGATCGTAACTCCACTCCATTGCAGTTGAAAAACCTTATAATATGGTTCACACTTTTATATGGTTAATAATTTCCCTGACTTTCCTTGACCAAAAAAGTTAATTTATATGACTTTCCCTAACCTAAAAAATAATGTTCTCTAATTCTCGACTAGGAATCCACACTTTATTGCAACAGGTAACTAAACAAAATTATTGTTGCCTCCACCATCCCCTTAGCCATCCAATGCTCTCTTGATTATATTAGTCTAATGTTTACCACAGTTTGTCGTTTTCCAATACATATTTGCCTTATCTTTTTAATTTCCTCTTCGTTGCACCATAACCGATTTAAAATAATCTGACAAGTTTTGATTTTTGCACAGTAATGCTTTGCGTTTACAATTAAATTAAAAGTTTTCCCTGACTTTCTGAATTTTTCCAAAATTTTCTCTGGCCTTTTTTAAAATTCCCTGACTCTCCCTGACATTCCAGAAAGTGTGAACTATTAAAAACATGTGATTTACAAAGAAAATGGTAACCAAAGAACAAAAAATAAGACCTTATTCACTGGCAGTCGATGGCCGAATGATCTCCAGGGGTTGGAGGAATACGGCCGCGCCAAGACAGGCCTTTGATGTTTACCGACTTTCCACGGGAAAACCCGCGCCAGCCCAGACGCGCCTGATGGACCGCGGGCCGAGGCGGGCCGACCTGATACACGACCTGTGGTGCGGCAGGTTTTATGGCCTGGCCTGCTAGATCACGGGCCGTGTATCATAGGCTTAATAATGTAATGCCTATTTTCAAACGGCGCGGGACTGACAAGGCCCGGGCGGTGCCAGGCGGCGCGCGGTGGCCTGTAGAAAAGAGGACAACCACTGGCGAACCTGGTACACGGCGCGAGGTATCTTCATTCAATGGTCATATAGTTTGTTTATACTCTACCAGATTATTTTGTTTTGATTTGACACTCCAAAATGCACCCAATGTTAAAATTTCCAATTTTCAAAGTAATAATTAGAGATTTTTAAATATAAATTTCTAACTTTTAGAAATTGTTCCAAGAGTTTTTAGGTACATCATTCCTGCATACCCAATTTCACGTTTATTCCTCATCTAGAAGTGGTGTAGAATTCGTATAGTGACTTACACATTGATGGGCTGCATAGTTATTTAGAAGAAGAAGATTGCAGTTACATAACAGTGGAATATTATTGATTTCAGTTTAGGAAATGGTAGTTATTGTTGTAAATCGTCCTAATGTTTTAGTTGTAAAGCGTAACGTTTATGTGACCTGAATCCTGATCCTGATCCTGATTCCTGATCTTAGAGAGACAATATATGGGCTCATTTATCGGCAAACGTAAGAGATCGAAGTTTCCACGTTATTTTTTATGGAGAAAACGCGTTTGGCTAATACACAAGCGCTTGTCCCCTAGTATTTTCATTATAATATTAAATCACTAATTTAGGGCATTTTCAGCCTCAATGGCAGGGTTAATAATGCAGAAAATTATACTTACATCCAGCGAAAGTTTAAGAAACTACCTGATGGTAACATAAACATATGTTCATAAACTGAAGAAGCTCATTAGGCACACTATAAAATAATGTTTCGCATGTACAACATGTTAATTTACGGGTGTAGTTTTTGTTTAACCCAATTTGCTTACAGAAGATCTTCTAGGTATTTTTTTTATATACGAGTACAAATAAGGCAAGTGTGAATCGTTACAATTAAAACCATGGCGAGACGAGCAAACTAAAATGCAAATGAACCAAAGTTCTTTGGAGGGAAAATATAAAACTAATGCAGTGTCTGAGGGTTTTTATTTGGATGGATTTTTTTACATCAGGTGAACGTAGTAAACTAGTTTTCATCGGACATGTTATCAAAAGCTGCCCAAGGCCAAGGGTTACTCTGTAGACACATCGTACACCCGAGGCTTGAACGTGAGAGAACCAACGCTCGCGTGAAAACGTGAACATGTTTGTCTTGGTCACTTACCTGATGATAGCACTGCAATTAATATCAAGGACACAATTAGACAATCAGCAGCGGGTAATCTTTATGAATAATAATTTATTAGCAGCTGAATGAAATTATAAACCTACTTCAGTGTTTCCTTCTCGCCTCTTACAAATTATATTTTACTTAAAATACATGTGGGGGCGAGCTTTTCTCAGAGAAGGTCAGCCAGTTTGTTTAATAGGCCTAGAGTAATTTTCACCACGGCCCTCTCATTTACTTCGCTCATTTGCCTTGTTTCTGAATCATTAATGTCACTTTAGTTGTTATTATAACTCAATGTCCCTTTAAGATATAAAGTAGCACTTAACCCAGAAATAGGTTAATTACAGCTTTTTAAGGAAATCGTTGGAGCAGTTATTTAGCCTAAAATAGGTACATACCTCGTTGTCAACAGTTCAAATTGTAGCGATTAAACCCTCTACATGTTTCGCCGTGAATGGGGCATTTTCAAGTGGTCCATAAAGAGCATATTTTCGAAGTAGGACACGTCAAAATTACACGCATTCACAGCAAAACATGGCGAAACATACAGTGGGTTTAATCGCTACAATTTGAACTGTTGACATAGGTATGTACCTATTTTAGTCTTATACGCACAGTTCAGGGGCTACAACAATGAATTTTAATTCAGTTATTTAGGTCAGAGTTACAAGCAACCAAATACCCAGGTAACAAACCTTACTCATATCAGAGTATAGTACCTGTGGGGCCAAGCTTTGCTTGTGTAATGTCAGTCAGTCTGTATAGATGACTTGGAGTAATGTTTCATCTCGTCCCCCCACTCACTCATTTGTCTCTATATGCATTTGTCATTCTGCATGTTTAAGGTCACTTCAGTTGTTATTATAGCTCAATGTTATATTTATTCATTTTGGATATGACGTGGCTGTATATATGTAATCTTCATCCAATGGTTTCAGTCACTAGTCTCAGGAAACCACATGTTAATACTTAAACTACATGAGTATTAGTTTGACAGTTCAATGATTAATTCTAAACAGCTGTTATGATTCTTTAGTTTTGACTTTAACCGCCATAAGCCCAATGTTAATTTTTTAAACTTTTATTATCAGTTTTTCACATTATTTGATTTTCCGTGGGGGTAAGACCTGTATAGAAGTTATTTATACCCCAGAAATTAGTTATTCTAAACATTTGAAGGAAATCGTTGGAACCGTAATTGAGATCAGAATTGGAAACAAGCAAGCAAGCACGTAAGGAAACCTTACTCATATTAGAGTAAAGGATAGTTCACCTATTAGCGTTATTAATATAATAAGCATAAACCGAACTGGTTTAAATATTGTTACTGGTTTAATATTACCTTAATACAATGTAAACAATTCAAAATACTGCTCATAACGACTACTTAACCTATCTGCAAAGTATTTTGAAACTGAAATTACTTTGTAAAAAGACTAAAGGAAACATCACTAAAATAAGATACCATTTTATTTGAATTAAGTCATGCTTTTCATTACGATGTAAAATTCTGTTTTTCTTGTTTGATTGTACTTAACCGTAAAATGGTTGCCATCTAGAAAGCTTAATAGGCTAACAGAGAGGACTAGATTATTTTCAGTTAATATACAGGCGTAAAATAACTGTCATGGTTGGAGCAATAGTAAATAAAATCGCACATGGAAGAGACACAACTTCAATATTTTTGTTGACCAATTAAGGTTAGTAAAATGTTTTAGGATAATAAAACAACTCTGAAATGTTTTAATATAAACTTTATTTATGTATTAATTACTTAATTATTTACAATTAGCTTTACCTGAGCGATAAAAAAATGTACAAATCCATTAAAACGAGTGAGAATGGTTTATCGAGTCCACCGTACAACAATACGTAATCAAATGCTCAGACCAACAATTCTATACTCTCATTCGCAACATGTTTAGAATATGGCACTACATAACTCCTAGCCTAAACCATCCAACAATACTTAACTCTTCTTTTTAAAATTGCATTTAAGGTCTTTTATCGTAAGTTAAATTTTACACACTAACATCTCTTCACATACATTCAGTCGTACATATCGTTTGTTTAGTTTTTGTTTATTCGGACCGATCCAAAGCATATGTGTTACATACAACTAATAGAAATAGTGGAAAATGTAAGCTAGATAAAACATTATATTAAGTGGGATTATAAAAGATTATAAGAGTAACTACGAAAGAGTATGCGTAGATGTGCAACAAATGTCCCAGGGAACATAATTACTCGTATATATATATAAATAATAGTAAAGACAATTATTTTTTACCCAAAAGTGACAATTTTGCGGGTTTTGATGATTCTTTTAAAATCTGAGTCATGATTCCAGCCTGTCACCAAAAACGAAAGCAACCTTAACAAATTATAAAGTTAACACTTACATTATCAGAGAAATATAAAATTTATATGAACGTACAAATATATTTTTTGTAACATTTTAATAATTCAATTGTGTTTACACAATTTTGGCAACTACTTATAAGAATAAAATCAGGAGTAAATATATTCCCTGTGATCTATATCTATAATCTAATCGATAGTAAGATGAAGAAGAAGAAGAAATATTAAATAGTTGTAGTGTTTGCCAAAAGGAAAATAATACTCAAAGTAAATCGAAAGGTATTCGTTAAATTAGGTTTCGAATGTATTCTCATCATTATTACAAATAAATGTGTATTTTAATTCATAAAAATATATGATGGAATTCAACAGTTTAAATTATATATGGTATTTTAAAGTACAAAGAGTAAAATGTAATGGTTAAATTTATTGTCTATTGTTTCTCAAATTTCTTCGTGTTTTAAATTTAAACAAATTCAGTCAAACAAAGGAACATACGCTTAACCTGTAGTAATTTATGATTGCAATAGACTTTATTAATGTATGCGACCGTAGCGCTTGGTGGAGCTTTCTTACGATTCGAAATCTCAAATCATACTTAAGATCTGTCAGTTACAACGCTCTCTTCGAGCCAGAATCGCAAATCAGTTTTTGGTCCCACTTTATAACTGCGATTTTGGTTTGTTTTCAAAGGTACTAAACTCAATAAGTATTTCTACAAAATAATAGAAAAGGCAAACTAGATGAGTAATCGTAGTCGTATTGTTTTAGTTGTGTAAAGTTAGTTATCGGTTCAAAATGTCTTTAGACGGTTTTAATTTTGTATTCGTGGATCCATAATTGACTTTCATCTCCTTAGGCCTAACGGGTATGTTTCTAAAACAATAAAACTACTTGTCATTCAACAAATATGTTAATGCAGGATACTTAATTTAATCGAGTATTTGTTTTTTACTTCAGTGATTTGGTACATAAAGCTATATCAAAACCATTACAAGGAAAATATAAAAAATGGAATCTTTATGACAGTATTTTAAAACCAAAACTCGTCTGAAGACAGTTGAACGCGCAGTTTTTAATATACAATGCTTGCCTAGCTAAAAGCACATAGAATAAAAATACGAAACTTGATCTTTTATTTTTATTTACACCACTATTTACATTGAACACGAAGCACGGAACTTTTAATGACGTTTTTCTGAGGTCTATGTGAAAATGCCACTCACTAAAAAATTGCTTCCAATTACATAAACCAAGTTTTCTTATTACGTGTTGGTTAAGTCATTATTTTTATTTTGTAAAACATGTTTCTTAACTTTGACTTTTGTGTCAAGATTTTGACTTATAAAACTATTTTTTTATCAAGCTTAATTTCCATTATTATTTCCAGAAATATTTCTATTTCCGTTTATAATGTCGATTCACTCCTTGTGATTAACTTATGGAAATGTCCATTCTCATAAGGGCCACATTTTAAAGGGTGTTTCTGTTTAGTTTTTTAAAACGAAAAATATTTCAACAGTAACCGTTGTCTGGGTATTTTTAAAGATTGGTTTGTTTACCTTACTAATGCCAATCAATCATAAAAATCGTAACTTTAAAACAAGAAGATTTCTGTGCTTTTAAAATTAGTGGCAAGGATCCCAATTTTCAAATGTGACATTATCATTTGTCTGATTGTTATTGGGTATCCACCCCTTTTCCCTGGAATATACCGCAGTATAATACTAAATATTTGTATTCTTCAAAACAAATAATGGTCAAGCACGTTTTTGAACTCCTTAGTACAGCCATCAAGCGAAATTTTGTCGGTCCCATTATGATAATCTGGTTGTTCAAACCAATCAAATATCAAGACCTGGATTTACAACATGAAATATAATTCTAAATAATGAAAGCGCGTTTGCTAATACACAAGTCCCATAATAGTTTAATTTTAATATTAGATCACTATTTTAGAGCACCAATGGAAGAGTGATAGAGTTAATGCAGAAAGTGATAATTATGTCTTGTGAAAGTTTAAGAACTCGAATGTACCCACATTAATACATAATTGAAAATAATACACCTTCTCAGGCCAAAACCAAAAGCAATGATTGAGCAAGTGGCATCGTAGGGGCATATTTGAGAAGAATATTGACATTTACTATAATTATGAAACACCAGCAATATCTGCTAATTAGACTTCATACTCTGATCTGTAAATATGCATTAACAAAATATGTCAAAATCAAAATCAATCTAAAAGAAATATCCAAACATTCAACATACAAAATTTCAATATCAAAATGTTCAAACCTATGAATCAAACAAAATAACTTTAAATCCCAGTGTGGTCAAGTTGTACCAAATAATTTGTCTAAGAGGTTAACAATATAGATTCAATAAGAAAATCATCGTGGTTTTCTGTCATATAGCAAGTTGGCATAATAGAATTTTCTTGCAATGTTTCCCCAAATTATCATAAATATTTCGGAAATAATCTGTGGCTTATAAAAACGGATACCAAATATTGTATATCTGTTTACAGTACGTCAGAGTACAAAGCCTAATATTTACACAAAACAACCATTTTTATATCTGACATTCTGTACATTTAGGCCAATGTGGAAGCAAGATCGATTCTTGACGCACGAACACTTCTTCACTAACAAAATTAGTTGAATCCCACTTAGTAGTTTTTCATATTCACTCCTTTAATAGTGTTTGAAATCTAACTATGCAGTAGCTTAAATAAAGTAAGGTTTTTAGATTAAAAACTAAATTTTACAGCCTTTTTTAGCTAAAATTTAAGATATATTTAAGATTTGTAGTTCCTTAGTGTATTTAATTTAATTTCCAAAAAAATCATTATTGTGATACAATTAGAACCGTTTCCAGGTTATTATCTCACTTTGTTTTAATAGTGTAATAATCCAACATAATTGTATTTCAAATATTAATAAGGTATGTTTACTATTATTTATGTTTTCTTACGATATATTTAATCAAATATACATTACAAAAATTGAAAAAAAATAGTTTAACATTGAAATATTTATTGACATTTTATTGCATACAATTCTGTTTTATTAACATTAAGTTTAGAAATGTCCAATAGCAGTCAAATGAGCATTAAAAATATCGTAATACAAGCTAAGCAAATAAGTATTTGTGACACCAAACAAACAATTTATTTGAATGTTTTGATGAAACGTTAATTTATTCGTATAAGTGGTTTGACGAGTAAGTTTTTGGAGGGTGTGTAATTTGTATTATATAATATTGTAATGCATAATGCGCAAAAAATGTTAGGAAGTCATAAAAAGGTGTGTTTTCCAAAGGTTTGTCATTAATATTGATAACTCACAGTTTTCAATAAGCCGCTATTTAAATTAAAATTATTTAATAAAGATGTAATATTTCAAAATATAATACAATTCACAAGTTTTAATATCTTGTAGCGATTAATTTTTATAATTATATCATGCATATGGCTTAATTTGATTTAAATTCAAAGTTTAATTTTATATATTGCTTTTATACAACATTAATTGTTTTATTTGGGAGTAAAAATTCCCTGCTCCTAAACTAGAGTCAGCTAAAATGAGAGTTTAAGAATTAAATTTTCTTTTCTAATACCAGCCATAGTAAAATCACCTTAATGTTTAGATAAAACGTATAAAACATTAGACTTTTTGTAGGAGTATTTTTAGCAAATCATGTCTCTCAATCCACTCTACTTTTGTTTCATCGGATCAACTACTGATGGATATATCGGTTGCTGTATCGCTCATCGATATCATAGTTTGACTACAGTAGGAAGTATTGCATAACCGTTTACTATATCGGATTACAGTTAGATATCGGTAATCGATTTCAAAGTTAGACTAGAGGTTTTTAAACGTTGTGCACGGAGAGGGGGAATGATCGTGATGGGTAAAAGGAAGGGGCGGTTGTAACAATGAGGCCAACCGGTTCCCAACCTCCTACCGTCGAATGAACTCGTTCGGTTTCCTCCGTCCACTTCCTCAGATGCATGTCGCTGGCCCGGCCATGTCGGAAATTATAGAAACCAACTATGCAACGATTTAGTACCAAATTGGTATTAAATGGTACCACAAAAGAAAAAAATAGGTACTTCAATATATAATGAGTAATTAGGTACCGTTAAATGATTGCCTATTTTTCCATTAGTGGGACAATCTTGGTATATAATTACAATTTGAGTAATTATTATTATTATTATTTTATTATATAAAATATTGGTAACTTTTGGTATATGATTTATTTTTATAATTAAAAGTTGCCGGGCTGGCATGTAGCTGGCCCGGAAACCTTGAGTACTTAATTACGCATCAAATATTTAAGTACCTATTTTTTCTTGTGTGGTACTATTCAGTACGAATTTGGTACTAAATCGTGGCATAGTTGGTTTCTCTTATTTCCAACATGGCCGTGCTGAGAGGTAATTGACCCCAAACTGAAAATCGTTATTACCGTTAAATGGTTGAAGTATCTATTTTTTTCATTGGTGGTACCATTTAGTACCAATTTGGTACTAAATTTAGGTTTATGATTTACTGTCAAAATCGAAAGTTGCCGGGCTGGCATGTCGCTGGCCCGGAAACCTTTGGTACCTAATTACTCAGTAGATATTGAAGTACCTATTTTTTTCTTTTGTGGTACCATTCAGTACCAATTTGGTACTAAATCGTGGCATAGTAGGTTTCTCTAATTTCCGACATGGCCGGGCCAGCGGCATGCATCTCACTTCCCCTCACTGCGCATAAAGTAAAAATAACTCTAGTAGTACTCGATTGCTAAGTTCGACAGTCGATTGCTGGGACCAATAATCGTTATCAGACAGTGAGGGAGGCCAGTTCGTCCCGCCTGTTGACTGCGCGAAGATCTTCTCGCCGCCATCTTTGTTAAATGATGCTCTCCCTGTTCCTTTCGTTGTCTTCTGCGCTGCTGTCCGCACTGCTGGCTCCGCAAATTTGCATTTCGATTTCCGCCAATCGATGCTCCACCTGAAAGGAACCCAAAGATTTTCTTAAATATGTTTTTAGGTTATTAGTCTCTTTCTTTTTTAAACAATTGTGTTTTTGATTAACACACAGTTGTTGAGACAGGTGTGTAATTTCAAGAACTTCCAAAAAATCATATAAAAAAATTAAATATGTAATCAGTTCTAAATATCTTATACATATTAAGTCATATTGGTTATCATCCTTTGTTGTAGCAACTTTCATTGGGAAAGAAAGTGTCACTTTATTTTTGTAATAAATTATCATTATGTAAATAAAATTACAAGAGATAAATTAATCTCTTCAGCAAATGTCTATGCAACCAAACCAACAGAAGCTGTCAGTTGGTTTATTAGTGACAACAAATTTCAATATATATTATTTTAACCATACCATTACCTAGCTACATTATCTGGACAACAAATTATTAAAATAAGTTAATGTTCAACTAACTTTGATTTAAATTGAAAGAAAGTTATGTGTGGTAACTATTTATTCTCAGAAAGCTTTCAACCTATAATCTAAATATTGAGATTGAACGTCTTATGAGTTTTATCGTTCAGTTGTTTTACTTCTAAAGTTTAGGTTTAAGGTTATTCACTTAATCTCTGAGTAAATTTTCAGTACGATATGGTCGGTGGCAATGTGGTTAATACCAACTAGCGTGCAGTTTGTTCCTAAGCGAAAATTATGTCACAGAATCTATATAGTGTTGTCTGGTCATTGTTCTAAACCGGCTTTGGTTGTAAACAAATATGCTTTTGGTGAACTGTAATAAATCCATGAAGTTTGTAAAAATATGGGTAACATTCTCATAATCACCAAAAAGACGACGCAAGAGGACATTTCAAAGAATCAATAATTATTAATCTTTTGCGTTAAAAGTTTTAAAAGTTGTTTAGATAACGCAAATTATCAAGTTGGCAGTACCAGTAGCTGTAATCTAAACCACTCTATAACTGTTACACTGGCGCCGGCGCGCTTACATTGGAAGACTCGACCCCAGAAGAGCCGTACTCACCTCCCACTGTTGCTGACTGAGCTTCATGCTGAGGGCTGCGTTCTCGGTATCTAGGGTGACCACTCTATAACTGTTACACTGGCGCCGGCGCGCTTACATTGGAAGACTCGACCCCAGAAGAGCCGTACTCACCTCACACTGTTGCTGACTGAGCTTCATGCTGAGGGCTGCGTTCTCGGTATCTAGGGTGACCACTCTATAACTGTTACACTGGCGCCGGCGCGCTTACATTGGAAGACTCGACCCCAGAAGAGCCGTACTCACCTCACACTGTTGCTGACTGAGCTTCATGCTGAGGGCTGCGTTCTCGGTATCTAGGGTGACCACTCTATAACTGTTACACTGGCGCCGGCGCGCTTACATTGGAAGACTCGACCCCAGAAGAGCCGTACTCACCTCACACTGTTGCTGACTGAGCTTCATGCTGAGGGCTGCGTTCTCGGTATCTAGGGTGACCACTCTATAACTGTTACACTGGCGCCGGCGCGCTTACATTGGAAGACTCGACCACTCTTCCACCGGCAGAGCCGTACTCACTTCCCACTGTTGCTGACTGAGCTTCATGCTGAGGGCTGCGTTCTTGGTCTCTAGGGTGACCACTCTATAACTGTTACACTGGCGCCGGCGCGCTTACATTGGAAGACTCGACCACTCTTCCACCGGAAGAGCCGTACTCACCTCCCACTGTTGCTGACTGAGCTTCATGCTGAGGGCTGCGTTCTCGGTCTCTAGGGTGACCACTCTATAACTGTTACACTGGCGCCGGCGCCGGCGCGCTTACATTGGAAGACTCGACCACTCTTCCACCGGCAGAGCCGTACTCACCTCCCACTGTTGCTGACTGAGCTTCATGCTGAGGGCTGCGTTCTCGGTATCTAGGGTGACCACTCTATAACTGTTACACTGGCGCCGGTGCGCTTACATTGGAAGACTCGACCACTCTTCCACCGGAAGAGCCGTACTCACCTCCCACTGTTGCTGACTGAGCTTCATGCTGAGGGCTGCGTTCTCGGTATCTAGGGTGACCACTCTATAACTGTTACACTGGCGCCGGTGCGCTTACATTGGAAGACTCGACCACTCTTCCACCGGCAGAGCCGTACTCACCTCCCACTGTTGCTGACTGAGCTTCATGCTGAGGGCTGCGTTCTCGGTATCTAGGGTGACCACTCTATAACTGTTACACTGGCGCCGGCGCGCTTACATTGGAAGACTCGACCACTCTTCCACCGGAAGAGCCGTACTCACCTCCCACTGTTGCTGACTGAGCTTCATGCTGAGGGCTGCGTTCTCGGTCTCTAGGGTGACCACTCTATAACTGTTACACTGGCGCCGGCGCGCTTACATTGGAAGACTCGACCACTCTTCCACCGGAAGAGCCGTACTCACCTCACACTGTTGCTGACTGAGCTTCATGCTGAGGGCTGCGTTCTCGGTATCTAGGGTGACCACTCTATAACTGTTACACTGGCGCCGGCGCGCTTACATTGGAAGACTCGACCACTCTTCCACCGGCAGAGCCGTACTCACCTCCCACTGTTGCTGACTGAGCTTCATGCTGAGGGCTGCGTTCTCGGTCTCTAGGGTGACCAGTCGCTCCCTCAGCCTTTTGATCTCCGCGATGAAGGCCTCCTGTGATATCACGTCGGGACTCGGTCCTATGCTCGGTCCTGAACAAATGGAAACAACATAATTAGTTTCCTTCCGGAACATAGACAATGATTAGGTGAACTATCAACGTTACTGCAGGTCATGCAAGGTTTTCTTGGAATAAAAAAGGTTGAATTCATGGTTTGAAATGGATTATTTTTACCAAAGCTGTTGCAAACATAACCTTAAAATAAAGTTCAATCAGAATATAAGAGTGTTTTTCAAATAATTTAACTTGGTAATACATTTTGCATAAATCTTTACAATTTTATTTCTAGATCATAAATCTTTCTCACAAAACGACTCGAAAGTAAAAAGTAAATAATATCATAATAGTATAATTTTGTTGCGTGATTTAAATTTTAATAAATTGCACCAAATTAAATGCCAACATTTTTGCAAATCCCCTAATATAAACATTTTCTTGATCATCTTTGTGTTAAATTCTCAAAGTATTCCTTGGTCATTCCTTGTTTAACGCGTTAAATGTCTCTAGGCGTCTCTCACTGCTAAATGTAAATTTAGAGTTTGATATTGTGTACAAAATAAAGGATTTCCCAATATTTTTAAGTTATTTTGGCTATGCAGACTGATTATCTTTCCCACAATGAGTGACATGCTCTCCCTGTACCACCTTTCCCTTACCTGCACATCCTTTTCTTTCGGTGGCTGTGCAATATCTCAAAGAGAGATATGCCTAACTGGCTAATGCTGGGGTCTCTTACTCCCTAACATCTAACATCTCTTTGACAGTAATTCTGACTCGCGCAAGTCTACTTACTACAGTTTCAATAATTTTTAGTTACAAAAGTATATAGGAAAATAATTAAACCCGTTTAAAACCCGTGGGGTTTTAACTAGTTTCTTTAATGTTTTCATTATAATGCATTTCCGAGAGAACGTGAAAAGCGAACTTAGTTGTTGTATCTATGCGCTAAAACCCTTAGTCTAATAAAAGTCTCATAAAGCTTCGCCAGGTCTTATTATTTCCATTACAGTATTATTCTGCCTTGTATGATGTTGTTTATAGTTCACATTATGATGTAACATTGCTTAACGATATTGTTCATGGTCATTTCTCAAAATCTCTAAAATCGTAAATAAGCAGACGTTGTAGACCTCGTTCTCTGATACACGATTGAAGTTAAAATGTAGTGTTTTTGAACTCTGTTCGCTTGCTTACCCGAGGGTGGTTTAGTGTTCTGGGTGTGAGGCACATGGTGACAGGACTGCTCCTCGGAGGTATGCTCGCTGGACAGGATCGACAGCGGAGACACGTTCGTGTGCTGCGATCTGCTGTTGGCACAGACAAGTAAGCATGTATAAAGTAACCAACAGTTGGCAAGATGAGGAAGCACGTTGACAATATACAACATTACTTGGAAAAGAAACAGTATTGGATGTGAATGAGATCAGAATAATCTGGTAAGATTATCAGATAAGTGTTATTACGATTATCGCTATGTATTTAAACATCCACTGGTTTAAATCTGATCTTTGTGGCAAATTGCAAGTCTGAAAATAAAAAATTGATTGATAAATTTATTTTAAAATCAAATTTAAAAATAGAGGCGTTCCCCAAGCATCAGTACTGTTCAGTATCGATATGAATGGTCTGTATTCTGAAATAGTTCACTGTAAATTTCATTTGTTTGCTGACGACCTAGAAATCTAATCTTTCTTTAACAAATCACTATTAGCACTGTTAGTTGTAAGAACAATGCTGGTAATTTTATTATATCTTGGGCAGCTCGAGCAGGATTAAATATTAATGTTGGTGAAACCAAAACTGAAACATTGGATTTAAAAGCATAATGACTGATGTTAATTTTAACACTAAAACAACACTGAAAAAATATTACAGAACTTCAATACTGTACTAAGATTAATATCTTGGAGTATTAATGAATTAATGAGTTCCTGCACATCAATCAACTTGTATAATGAGTAATTTACACTTACTGCAACAAAATTGAGAAATCGATTACCAATTGGTTTTCGTAAAATTGATAGTCATGGTCGAACTGGAGCATCGTTTGAGTTGTTTTTCTCGAATGAATCATGGAGGGCATAAACTAAATTTTTAGATTAATAGTAAATTGTATTTTGATATAAATATACAATGATATGTTTTTTATATAATGAATTAAAGAAATTTCAATGGCCGTAGAGGAAATTTAAATTTAAAAGTAATCTTATTAAATCTCCATTTGATTAAGTTATGCACCTGGTGTCCCACGAAGAGTTCGCTATTTTTGACTTAATATACTAGACGTATCGAACACGCTACAAACATGAAAATCTACAGTTATAATACATATGTAAAGAAAATACCCCGAGTTTCATTTGAGTCTGATTAATCTGAACAAAATGGCGGAACATCAGAATAATGGTGCGTTATCGCTAAAGTAATTTTATTTGCAAAACCATTTCAAATTTATTCTTGATTTTTTACAATGTTATTAAGTACTAAATAAAATTAAATAAATTAAAGAGAAAGGAAAATGGTAAATAATAAACGAGTTCGCACGCAGCACGCTGACGTGAGGGAAGTGAATTTCCACAAAACAAGTTTAAAACTAAAAATATGTGTAAAAACATACATGTATTCCAATTTTTATTGAAATCTGAAAACATTGATTTTTTGGCTGTTCTGATGATCCTAGTTTCATTTACCTGCAAAGCTGGGAATACAATTTGGCACATTATAATGTTAGGAGAAGGTCCAGGCAGGCTTTAAAGTAGGCGTGAGTTGCTGGGGATGATAAAAGTACACTAACAAAGGAATAACAGGCTTTTCTAGTGTAAAACCCCCATAAGACAACGTACTGTGTTTAGTCGAAACACATTTTCTTTAATAACTCGGTAAATATTTATGCTAGAATGACGAGATAGAGCTTAAAACTTTCGCCTTACTAATTTACATCTTTTAACATGCAATAATTTTACATCCGGTGCTTTTCTGACCCTTTTTGGGCTCAAAAACTCGAAATTTGAAAGATTAATCCCTAAAAAAAGGGTTTAGAGTTTTCCGATTGTTTTGCCCAACGAACTTGTCCAACTAATTACAGAAAGGAACGTCCCTACCAAATTGTAAGTTAATCGGACAAAAAATGCGACCGCTAGAGTGCATACACACACACACACACACACACACACACACACACATACACACACACACATACACACACACACACACACACACACACACACACACACACACACACACACACACACACACACACATATATATATATATATATATATATATAATTTTGAACGACCGCCCAAAACGTGTTCAGGGGGTCACGTTAGGAACTTCTATGGTGATCCCGGGTTTAAGTTTCACCGTGCGGGTCATGCTAATAGGTCACTTTCCAAAGGAAATTCACTAATGAAATTAATTTGATTCATAACCCTTCATTCAAACTGATGTCCATCAATCGCTATGCACATTATGTCACATTATGACATCATGTTGTTTGTTTTTTTTTTTTTTTGGCAACGAAACAAAAATGAGTCATAAGCGTTTTTGAAAAATTGCCGAGGTATCAAAAACAGTTCCTCTTCAATCAACCTCATTAATCATCCATCATCTGTCGAAATGTTGTGAGAATAAACCTTTTCCTTCAATAAGCCCCATAGGACATTGCGTCAGACGTTAAATTAATGAGGTTGATTGAAGAGGAACTGTTCAATTAATTTCATTTTTATTTACCACTTTCCTATCTCTTTAATTTATTTAATTTTAATTAGTACTTAATAACATTGTAAAACATAAAGAATTAATGTGAAATGGTTTGGCAAATAAAATCACTTTAACGAAAACGCATCATTACTTTGATGTTTTGCCATTTTGTTCTGATTAATCAGAATCGAATGAGACTCGGTGGCATATTCTTTACATATGTGTTTATTATAACTGAAAAGTTTCAAGTTTGTAGCATGTTCGATACGTCTGGTATATTAATTCAAAAATAGCGACCTCTTCGTGGGACACCCGGTATTTTATCGTCTTGTACTTTTATTGATAATATTTATTTTATAGATAGTTTATGTAATGTTGGCTTATTTTTGTATTTGTATTCTGAGGTTAACCGGTAGAAAGGACTTGAAATTCCGAACTTTGCCTACAAAATTAAAGCATTTGGTTTTTAATTACCAAATGCTGATTTTTGTGGTGATGTCTTAAAAGAAACGTACTTTCGTATCTTTGCTGCGATAAAATATAAGTACCTGGGGGGCCGAGCTTTGCTCGGGGGAAGGCCAGTCAGTTTGTTTAGATGACTCGGAGTAATATTTTACCACTTCCCCCTACTGATAATCAGATTTGTATTATTCATTTGCCTCTTTTCTACATTTTTAAGGTCCCTCCAGTTGTTATTTATAGCTCAATGTCCCTTTGATTTATTTTACTACTCTATACATGTAATCTTAACTCAAATCTTTTAATCTCTGCTCTCAGAAAACCACATGTTAATAATCATAAACAACATGAGTATTACTTTGACAGTTCCCTGGTTAATTATGAACAGCTGTTACAATTCTTTTGTTTTGATTTGAAACTCCATAAGCCCAATGTTAATTTTTTTAACTTTTCATTTTATTTTTTTTACATTATTTGATTTTTCCTTCGGATGAGGCCTGTCTAGAACTTATTTTTATCCCAGAAATTAGTTATTTCGAACATTTGAAGGAAATCGCTGGAGCCGTTTTTGAGATCCGTGTCGCAAGCAAGCAAGCACGCAAGCAAGCAAGCAAACCTTACTCATATTAGAGTATAGGATACATCTTTGAGAGCACACTGTACAGATCATACTGCACCGGGTACTCCACTACATCAATAACGGGAAAACTAACAAACTTTGCCTCATTGTCAGTGGATGTTTATCGGAGTAACGAATGGTAGTTAACTCTATTTCTATATCGACACATTATACTATTTAATATTACAAGTCACTTGCTTGAAAAGGCAATCTCAATAATTATTACTCTATCCACCACTTTTATAGTTTGGATTATTGTTCACTTCTTTAACTTACGTTTTAGTTAAAATCCTGAAAATTTACTCTAGCTAATTTTAGACCAAGGCCTAAACAAATCTTAGGTCGTGTAAGCTCGAAATGACGTATCCTTACCTAGCCGTGGTCGGGCTGAGCGCGGGGCTGAAGAGCGAGTTGGAGGTGTAGGCTGAGGGCGGAGGCCCGGGGGTGGCCACCGAGAGGGGAGGTACAGAGTCCAGGGGCGGCAGGGGAGACACCCACATTTCCTCCAAGGGAATGCGACCCTTGGTCTCCACCAATCCCGGCGTAGACTGGCTCCTGCCCATGGCAGCTGGAACATTGCAGAGGAGATTATAATTGGTAGTTCGGCCAATCGCGAACACTGAGTAAATGCAACTATTTATGGCACTTGTTTTACCAGATGCTGTTATAATGAGGGGGGGGGGGGTCACTGACTACCTAATATAGACCCAATCCGGCATTTGATTAAGTGCGATGAGAAACTGTAAAAACTAAACTCAAAATAACTATTCTATTAGCGAATTTCCCCTATAGGGAAGAAGCTATTACCATAGTCGGCATGGTAAGACCTAGGCCCGGGACCATAATAACTTTTTGTTTTGATGACCCCAAACCCCAAAAACACAATTCGTTCGAAACTGCATATATATGTCCGTGGGTGCGATAACTCTCGCAAAAATGGTCCGATTTTGATGAAATTTGGTACAAACGTGTAAAGCAGCATTTATGACTTTAAGTTCGAAAACCTGATAGATCACCCCATCCGAAGTGGTATTTTGGGGGGGGGGGGTTTGTACCACAAAAATGTTTTTTATTTTAGTTTTTTTTATGTTATAATATTTTAAAAAGTCTAATTTTAGTTTTTACCATTAGATTCAACTTAAAAAAAAAAACAAAAAAATTGGTGTTCAGATAATTTCTCAACGTCAAATGGTTACAGAGATATTGAAAGTACTAAACACAGGACGTTGTCTAATGTTATTCTTATGGAGAATAGGAAAAATGTTTACCTCGCTTATTTATGAATGGATACTAATGAAACTTGGTGTACGGCTTCATCTGGTTGTGGTCTATTGTTATTTGCACAAAAAAATGCAAAGTTTACCGATCACCCCTGTAGCAGAAAACCTGCGTACTCAACCCCCATATTATTCTTATGTAGAAAAATCAAAATAGTATTTATCGCTTATTTATAGTATATTGATGAAACTTGGTATGTGGTTTCACCTAAGTGATTTATATTGATATTTCCATGAAAACCAATATTTTGTGTTCCTTGTTGCAGCAAACCTACGTACTCGATGATATTCTTATGGAGAATCATTAAAATTGTATATATCGCTTATTTGTGAATTTATGCTTATGAAACTTGCTATGCGGCTTTATGTGGTATTAAGGCATATATTATGCGTTGGAAATTCGCTGAGTACGAAGGTTTGCTGTGAGGTGGGATTTAAACCCGGGACCTCCCGAATATATGTGGGGAAAGCCACTGTCTACTATACACAGTCCCGCAGCTTACTGTGAGATCCTGAGATGTCCACGCGAGTGACCCTAGCGCTCCAAGGGGCTCGCAAGCTGAAGCGCTATTTTACTCTATTGCCTTCAATGGCAACAAACTGTTCTTCTGGTTTTAATTTAATAAAACTGTTCGTTAAATAATGATGCCGTGTTAATGCAACATTGTTTGCCGTCCTATTATGAGATTATGACGGTTTTAAAGTATTTCATAGGTTAGTAATAAAAAAGAGACTAAATTTAGGCGCAGGGAATAGTTTTAATGCATTTTACGACATTCTGTCATAGATTAAGCATACTCTGTCATTAATTTGTTGAAAACCATTGTACAATGTACAGGTTAACACCTTAAATGTTTAAATGTAAGACATTTTTTGTATTTTATTTTCTTTAAATACAAAGTTTCATTTGTAAATTTTAAGGTGTAATAAACTCGATTTTCACGATAAGTTTAACAAGACACAACTTTATATCCTGACAACAATGAACAGGGAAGAAAATTGAAAATGTGATATTTACAAATTAGTAATCAAGATGTTTCGTAGTTCTTGAAGTATACCTTATGTACAATTTGTTATTTTCGTCATTAATACTGTAATTTTGTTATACCAAAGACGATTTGCATAGTTAACATGTATACACCTCAAAGAACTTTTTAAAACAAATCCAAAAACATACCGCATACCGCATTCAATTCACACATATCCATTGGATGGTCAGTGCTTGAGTTTCCATTGACTACCAACGCTTGATCTTTTTTTAATAACGAAGAAGAAACGTTAACTTCGTTTATTGATTTAGTGTCCAGGATAAGCTGTCCCCGCAGTTTAAATTTTCGCAGTTTTCTGTGTTGTATCTATTTCTAAATTTAGCAGCCTTATTAAGAATAGTAAGAAATAAGAATTAGCAACTCCAATTGGATAACTCTGCTGTTCCTGTCTCAGATGTTGTCCGGATACAACTTTGTGTCTTGTTTAACCTTTTTGTGAAAATAAGAATTTATTTCACCTCAAAATTTACAAATGAAACTTTGAATTCAAAGAACAAATTATATCTCACATTTAAACATAGAAGAACATCTGTACATTGTAGAATGATTTATAACAAATAAAGATTGTTAACAGAATGTTGTAAGATGCATTAAACTATTTCCTGCATCTAAATTTAGTATCTTTTATTATTACCAGCCTATTATTACCTGTTACCTCCGTTCTCCGTCCCGTTGACCAGAGAGGCATGGGACTCGTCAGTTTCTTCTTATGACTACTTAAAAAGATGCTGCCGTCAGTGGCGGATTTAGGGGGGGGGGCTATAGGGGCTGTAGCCCAGGGCGGCAAGTTTTTAGGGGCGGCAAATTTACAGAAAATTAATAAGTTGTTTAGAAAAGAAATGTTGAAACGGGGAACATTTTGACGAAAACTGATTACAATGACGGTGTGCCGCCCTTTTAAAGGTAAAGGTACTTAGACTAATACTTCTGAGACTAATGTATGTAATGTAATGTAACCCTCACACTGCAGTTCCTCAAAGCAGTCATAATTCATTTGTCATTCATCCGTACTAGCGACAACACGATTACGCTACAGAGAAAGGGCGGCAAGCCACGAACTACATCAGTCACTGCGCCACTATGACTACGTCCAACCATAGATTAAACATACTCCTTGTGGTATTCTTAATCTATGGTCCAACTCACGGACTTCCAAGTTTACCTGTACATTCGCATAGCATTACAATTATTTGTTACACAATATCAATAATGACCAAGGCACACGGATGAGAAATATTGCAACAATCGAATTTGAGATGACAATAATAAAATTTAGACTACAATGATATTGTCGTTTCATTTTCAAACTCAAGGTGACAAAGAAAGTTATTTCAGCCGTCTTCAGTGTTGCCACCAGGTAGATGAAATTTTACCCTAAACGTGTGGTGAAATTACCCTAAATTACCTTTTGTAAATTACCCTAAAATTACCCTAAGAGTTGATTTTCTTCTATAAACGCTTAAAATACACTCGAGATTGGTTTTAAAACATGATTAAGGCATACAAAGTAAGGTAGCATAGCATTTATTACTCGTCTTTGGTACTATATTACACATAAAACGAAATATGTATTAAAAAATTCAAATAAATAATCTGTTGTAATATTTTTATTCAGTGCTATCTATACTTAATGTGCTGGTATCACTGATAATAGAAACTTGCTGATAAATGTCATTAACAGTTGTCGGGACTGGGAGTACTTAGTACTTTGTTGTTTTATAAACTTATTTCAGTTGGACAAATGGGTTAATGTTATTTTTTTATAATAAGGTTTGTCATCTTATTACTATTTGATTAGATCAATACGTTTCATTGCAATACAACACTACATCACACGAATTTACACATGTTATGCCTTGTTGTAATGTTTGTATGTGCGCTCACGTGGCTCACCCATGGGCTCACTATGGGGATTTCAGAGGCATAAAATACAATTTAGCTCCTTCATACACATATGTGTCAAAATAGAGACAATCTTCAGTCAAAATAATTTCTACAATAGCGCTGTAAATCTAACAACCTATATTTAACCAAATTAACCCGATATATTTTTACTGTTTAGGGTATTCTATATTATTATGTTATGCCCAATTTTGGGCACATAACATAATGTGCCTCAATTTTATCTGTTCGAAAATTAAACTTTGTGTCCTTTGTGATTACAAGCATCTCTAGTCTAATACTCAATAGGATATACGATGTACATGCAAGTTATATATCTTTTATAGTACTTTTAATTTACCCAAGTAGTGGATAAACAGGAAAGAGGCATCACTTCCGGCGCTTTTTTCCCATGTTATTCTTATGGGGATCAGTTTTTGCACCGACGCCCGATCCTACCCTACACAAATTTTCTTTTTGGCCCCTGCCTTATTTTCCCCCATTTAAAATTTGCATTAATTTTAATACATCCTTTGCAGAAATCCACGAGTTCAAAAATAACTCCACACTAAATAAACAACACATGTAAACAACTTAGAAGTTATTGTGTAGTAGTGGTGAAATGGCGGTTTAACATCACTTCCGGCGCTTTTTCCCCATGTTATTCTTATGGGGAGCCGTTTTTGCACCGACGCCAGCTCCCGCCTATAGAGCTCCCGCGCGTTGGCCAATACTAATGTCCAACCCTTGCCTATATTAAATATATTGTCCCCATCCCCATCCCTCCTCTATATTTTTAAAAATTAATTTTCAAATTCAGGCTAAAAAACTATCTTTGGTGTTTACTGTCCGATTTGTCTGCAATTTGGATATGTTATTGTCCTAGGCAAGTGTTTTAATAAATTTCACTTACATTTCCCAAATTCACTATTACGGTCAAAAATATTTTTGAAAAATACTGCCAATTGCCAACTTCTTTATTTACTGTCCGATTTGTCTTCAATTTGGATATGTTATTTTCCTAGGCAAGTGTTTTAATAAATTCCACGTACATATCCCAAATTCACTATTACGGTCAAATTAAAAAATATTTTTTGAAAAATACTGCCAACTGCCACCTTCTTTATTAACTGTCTGATTTGTCTGCAATTTGGATATGTTATTGTCCTAGGAAAGTGTTTTAATAAATTTCACTTACATTTCCCAAATTCACTATAACGGTCAAATTAAAAAATATTTTTTGAAAAATACTGCCAATTGCCACCTTCTTTATTAACTGTCTGATTTGTCTTCAATTTGGATATGTTATTGTCCTAGGCAAGTTGTTTAATAAATTCCACTTACATATCCCAAATTCACTATTACGGTCAAATTAAAAATTATTTTTGAAAAATACTGCCAATTGCCAACTTCTTTATTAAATGTCCGATTTGTCTGCAATTTGGATGTGTTATTTTCCTAGGCAAGTGTTTTAATAAATTTCACTTACATATCCCAAATTCACTATTACGGTCAAATTAAAAAATATTTTTGAAAAATACTGCCAATTGCCAACTTCTTTATTTACTGTCTGATTTATTTAAAATTTGGATATGCTATTGACCTAGGCAAGTGTTTTAATAAATTTCACTTACATATCCCAAATTCACTATTACGGTCAAATTAAAAAATATTTTTGAAAAATACTGCCAATTGCCAACTTCTTTATTTACTGTCTGATTTATTTAAAATTTGGATATGCTATTGACCTAGGCAAGTGTTTTAATAAATTCCACTTACATATCCCAAATTCACTATTACGGTCAATTTAAAAAATATTTTTGAAAAATACTGCCAATTGCCAACTTCTTTATTTACTGTCCCATTTGTTTAAAACTTGGATATGTTATTGTCGTAGGCAATTGTTTTAATAAATTACACTTACATTTCCCAAATTCACTATTACAGCCAAATTAAAAATTATTTTTGAAAAATACTGCCAATTGCCAACTTCTTTATTTACTGTCCGATTTGTTTAAAATTTGGATATGTTATTGTTGTAGGCTAGTGTATATGCACCATCCACATTTTACAAATATTGCGGTTAAATGTTAAAAAATTTTGGAAAAATACCGCCAATCGGCAACTTCTTTATGGTCTGATTTGTTTAAAATTTATGTCATTATTCTAGGCTAGTGTATATGTACCATCCACATTTGACAAATTAACTATAATGGTCAAATTTAAAAAATATACTAACAATTTCAAACTTCTTTATTTATGGATATGTTATAGCTCTTATATAGGTAACAAGACCACACTACCACACGCTCCACTACCCCCATACAATACAGTATTTTGCTATAATCCCAAAACTGACTGTTTATTGTCCGATTTGCCTACACTTTGGATATTGTCCTAAGCATTTATTGTCTGATTTATTTTTTGGATATGTTATAGCCCCCAACTATTATATCTAAAATTACAATATTATTTCCACCTATAATACTGTTGTTTGTTTTGCTGCAACCTAAAAACTAACATTGGTATTTGTGTTTTTACAAAACTATATTTTGTAAATTACTACCAACAACTCCTTTATTTACATTTCGACTTGTTATATCACCCTATATCTAAATTTACCATATATTTTTTTCCCTTTTAGCGCTGTTTTGTCGTAACCAAACTTTGAATATGACTGCAATATATTACTGGCCATTGCATAAGTAAATACCCCATTTCCAAATTCAATATTACGGTTCGATTAAAAAAATAAATGCAAGCTTATTATATTTGCCACAAGCTTATTATATACATCCAGCTGTTATATTTGCCACATTTCCAATATTGTTGTGACCCTCTCAACTACCTCTCATTGTAATATAATAAGTAATCCACAAAATATTTATGGAACTGCCTAAACTTTGGATATGTTTTAAGCCAATGCAAAAATAAATTTTTAAAACCCAAAACAACTAATCTTTCTTTGTGCTTGTTTGGAGTAGTCTTTATTTTATCCAACTTAATTTTAATTTTGTAGTTAAAATCAAACTTCCCACATTCTAGCTCCCTTTCCAGCCAGTGACATAAAGGTTACGAATATTTTCAAACAATATATCTTTTTCTTCCCCTATGTTGGACTTGTTTAATAGCGCACCATATTCCAAATCCTCCAGTCTACTACATTCTTTAAATTTAACATTGCCTTTAATATCTCTATGTCTTCTTGTCCATTGTTACGGAAACTTAGGTTTTCTATTTTTGGAATCGCCACAAAATGTTGCGGTTCCGTTAGTGTTAAAGCTTGCAAGTGGCTCGTTGGTAGGTAGATAAATAATGTCCAAATCACCACTGTATGGCAACACGCCTTCCCTATTCTTATTTATCTCTATAAATACAGTTTTACAGACACCTTTAACATAGTATACACACCTCCTTTTCTGCCAACACTCCCACAAACTTGTTTACTACAAACGCATACACACAATGCTCTAGATCCTCCCAACGTCGCAGGAAGTAATCTTTTAATTTATTCTCTCTTTCCCTTCTTTCTTTAGCCAACTGTGCATTCCTCTGCAACAGTATTTTCCACATATTCCAATGTCTTCTAATTCCAATTTCCTCTTTTGGAACAACTCTCTAAGAAAGGCTTGGAAAGTGGCTCTATTTCTTTAATAGTGTATGGGTACAGTTTATTGGTCCGGCTTCTTAAAACGTAGGGAGTAAGGTTAGGACTTTCCAAATTGATGTGTTTAGGTATAGTGGAGAAAGGTGTATTTGATGTGCCCCCAGATTTGATGTAACACTTATGCTTTACACTTATGGCATCCTCCTCTATTACCTCTACGTAGTTGGTAAACAGTTAAAGCTAAATGCAGATAGAGCACACTTTATTAACTTTTCCCTTTGATCTTTTGGCAGTTTTAGTTGTACTCCAGTTATCTTCTTCGTATTACTATTACCCCAACATGCATCATTAAACACTAAACAACAACTGTTTTGTAATTGGCAACTTTCACCCACATCTTATGCAGAGGTACAGCATAGAATGGAGCATTTTGAAAGTACCGTTTGTTGTCTTCTATTAGACTTAAACAATCTCTTAAAGGTTCAAACCCCTTACCAAAACCTCTACAATAGATTGTTGCCTCTAACCTTGTTATTCCATTCTCTCTAGCCAGTTGAGAACGTTTCTTTTAGGTTTACAAAGTTTATTATATGGTTTCCTATACTTTTAATTACTCCAGGGCTTGTAATCTGGCATATAAATTTATTATATATTTTTACCCTGCTATTTACACCATGTTAAACAGTCTTTACTAACATTATCTACAATAACATTATGGGGGTCCATTCGCCCCCCTGGTAGCAAAAGTTTTCTGTAAGATATTGGCACATTTCCTCTTTATTAAATATTCCAACCAAATCTAGTGTTATATCGAAATCCATAAGATCTTGCAGTATCTTTGGAAGATCTTCCAACAAATCCTTAATTTTAACATTTGCAAGCTCTATTTTATAGGGAATTGCTATAGGATCATCATACTTTTGTTTAATTTGGTCAATATCTTTCTTTATTATTTGTAACACACCCTCGCTTTGGGAGAATGGTAGTTTGGCCACAACACCATGTCGAGCTAAAGAGAACTTTTTAAATATTCCTCATAAGTAGCTATTAAACGAGCCACATATTTCCTTCTTAACTTTAAATTTATTCCGAACGTCCCCATCACAATCCGTAACATTGGTTATCTTAACTAACATTATGTTATCACAAAACGCATCCGTTATAGATGTTAAGTTATTTAATTTTGGTTCGCCCTCGCAATAGTTTATATTACCTATGTCTGTAAGAAGGTTATTATTACGCAGATTTTCTAATAAAAACCACATACCAAATCTTTCGTTAGTAGGTTTAATACAATTCCCCAATAAATGGCTAACAGAGCACATTTCTTTTATACAAAAGTAGCGGAAACATGTAAACAGGACAGATTACACTATAGGCATATAGAGGTTGTAAATATATATTGTATATAAACATAGGCGAGCGGTAAGTGTAACATGTAAGTGGACACCCACATGCAAATATGGAATACCCACTATTAATATAATTCCAAATTCGACTAAATAAGTTTATAGTCTCAATATAATTAACATATTAACATTAGTACCCAAATTGTCGAAATTCTATAATTCTATTCTTAGTCCTTGTATTAGGTTTTGTACTATTAAACCCAACACCCCATGCAGTAGAGTAATATATGTATTTAATACAGATACGCACATTCTACAAGACCCATACATCTGTTGTATAAGCAGCAGAATAGACATCTCATTGTGTTGTTGTAAAGTAAAACATAAATGTAAATTGTGCTGGATACAACCGGCCAGATATTAGACAGGAAATGTGTTGGAAGTGTATTGCCAAAGACAAACACCACATAGTGCAGCATGTAATCAATCCATTACTATTTAGACAGCATTGGTACAACATCCGATATATTAGCCAAACCCACAATCAAACTTGGAAAACAAACAGTAAAAGATAAATATTATAGTAACAGAAATAGTAAGAGTATAAGGACATAGTAATATTTAAAGTTTATAAAACAACACAAATGCAGAGACACAATAACACACTCCAACACATTTGGACACAGGCACAGATACTGGTTTACATCCATTTAACACAACTTTACACGTTCTGTCAACTGACACAAAAATAGTTTGTAAATTGTGTAATAAATACATGTAATATAAACAAATTTAACACAATCATAACATTGTCCACATTAACATTGGAAGTTAAAGGGGGGTGTATCCCTTTAAAGACTACTCCAAACAAGCACAAAGAAAGATTAGTTGTTTTGGGTTTTAAAAATTTATTTTTGCATTGGCTTAAAACATATCCAAAGTTTAGGCAGTTCCATAAATATTTTGTGGATTACTTATTATATTACAATGAGAGGTAGTTGAGAGGGTCACAACAATATTGGAAATGTGGCAAATATAACAGCTGGATGTATATAATAAGCTTGTGGCAAATATAATAAGCTTGCATTTATTTTTTTAATCGAACCGTAATATTGAATTTGGAAATGGGGTATTTACTTATGCAATGGCCAGTAATATATTGCAGTCATATTCAAAGTTTGGTTACGACAAAACAGCGCTAAAAGGGAAAAAAATATATGGTAAATTTAGATATAGGGTGATATAACAAGTCGAAATGTAAATAAAGGAGTTGTTGGTAGTAATTTACAAAATATAGTTTTGTAAAAACACAAATACCAATGTTAGTTTTTAGGTTGCAGCAAAACAAACAACAGTATTATAGGTGGAAATAATATTGTAATTTTAGATATAATAGTTGGGGGCTATAACATATCCAAAAAATAAATCAGACAATAAATGCTTAGGACAATATCCAAAGTGTAGGCAAATCGGACAATAAACAGTCAGTTTTGGGATTATAGCAAAATACTGTATTGTATGGGGGTAGTGGAGCGTGTGGTAGTGTGGTCTTGTTACCTATATAAGAGCTATAACATATCCATAAATAAAGAAGTTTGAAATTGTTAGTATATTTTTTAAATTTGACCATTATAGTTAATTTGTCAAATGTGGATGGTACATATACACTAGCCTAGAATAATGACATAAATTTTAAACAAATCAGACCATAAAGAAGTTGCCGATTGGCGGTATTTTTCCAAAATTTTTTAACATTTAACCGCAATATTTGTAAAATGTGGATGGTGCATATACACTAGCCTACAACAATAACATATCCAAATTTTAAACAAATCGGACAGTAAATAAAGAAGTTGGCAATTGGCAGTATTTTTCAAAAATAATTTTTAATTTGGCTGTAATAGTGAATTTGGGAAATGTAAGTGTAATTTATTAAAACAATTGCCTACGACAATAACATATCCAAGTTTTAAACAAATGGGACAGTAAATAAAGAAGTTGGCAATTGGCAGTATTTTTCAAAAATATTTTTTAAATTGACCGTAATAGTGAATTTGGGATATGTAAGTGGAATTTATTAAAACACTTGCCTAGGTCAATAGCATATCCAAATTTTAAATAAATCAGACAGTAAATAAAGAAGTTGGCAATTGGCAGTATTTTTCAAAAATATTTTTTAATTTGACCGTAATAGTGAATTTGGGATATGTAAGTGAAATTTATTAAAACACTTGCCTAGGTCAATAGCATATCCAAATTTTAAATAAATCAGACAGTAAATAAAGAAGTTGGCAATTGGCAGTATTTTTCAAAAATATTTTTTAATTTGACCGTAATAGTGAATTTGGGATATGTAAGTGAAATTTATTAAAACACTTGCCTAGGAAAATAACACATCCAAATTGCAGACAAATCGGACATTTAATAAAGAAGTTGGCAATTGGCAGTATTTTTCAAAAATAATTTTTAATTTGACCGTAATAGTGAATTTGGGATATGTAAGTGGAATTTATTAAACAACTTGCCTAGGACAATAACATATCCAAATTGAAGACAAATCAGACAGTTAATAAAGAAGGTGGCAATTGGCAGTATTTTTCAAAAAATATTTTTTAATTTGACCGTTATAGTGAATTTGGGAAATGTAAGTGAAATTTATTAAAACACTTTCCTAGGACAATAACATATCCAAATTGCAGACAAATCAGACAGTTAATAAAGAAGGTGGCAGTTGGCAGTATTTTTCAAAAAATATTTTTTAATTTGACCGTAATAGTGAATTTGGGATATGTACGTGGAATTTATTAAAACACTTGCCTAGGAAAATAACATATCCAAATTGAAGACAAATCGGACAGTAAATAAAGAAGTTGGCAATTGGCAGTATTTTTCAAAAATATTTTTGACCGTAATAGTGAATTTGGGAAATGTAAGTGAAATTTATTAAAACACTTGCCTAGGACAATAACATATCCAAATTGCAGACAAATCGGACAGTAAACACCAAAGATAGTTTTTTAGCCTGAATTTGAAAATTAATTTTTAAAAATATAGAGGAGGGATGGGGATGGGGACAATATATTTAATATAGGCAAGGGTTGGACATTAGTATTGGCCAACGCGCGGGAGCTCTATAGGCGGGAGCTGGCGTCGGTGCAAAAACGGCTCCCCATAAGAATAACATGGGGAAAAAGCGCCGGAAGTGATGTTAAACCGCCATTTCACCACTACTACACAATAACTTCTAAGTTGTTTACATGTGTTGTTTATTTAGTGTGGAGTTATTTTTGAACTCGTGGATTTCTGCAAAGGATGTATTAAAATTAATGCAAATTTTAAATGGGGGAAAATAAGGCAGGGGCCAAAAAGAAAATTTGTGTAGGGTAGGATCGGGCGTCGGTGCAAAAACTGATCCCCATAAGAATAACATGGGAAAAAAGCGCCGGAAGTGATGCCTCTTTCCTGTTTATCCACTACTTACCCAGCACTTTATGTAAATGTTTTAATTCCTGAAAAAACATTTTACATTGCAAAAACATCTAAATTTAAATTATAAGGGTCTCGATTTCACCCTAAAATTACCCTAAAAACTCCATTACCCTAAAATTACCCTAAGACCAGTAAAATTACCCTAAAAAGAGTAATTACCCTAAAAGTGGCAACACTGGCCGTCTTATACTTACCATCAAAGGCTACCACACATAATCGTTCATTCTGGAGGATATTTTTTTAAACAAAACATCTGACCAAAGACAAACAAAGAATAACATAATTTGTAAGGAAAGGATTTGATTGGTTGTTGCCATGGGAGCATAGTTGATAGAGGGTCAAAATGGTGGTCAGCATGTAGGGTGCAGTGTTTTACTCCAGGCGAGACCTCTATAGATATTTTTGGGTGGGACGGTGTCAAAATCTCCCATTTTATTAATTGAAAAACCGTGATAATTGAAGTCTTTAAATTAATATCGTGCCGCATTTTAGGCAAATCATGATGGTAAACTTAACTTTATAATCTTAAGACATATTTTATACGTAATTTTATTGTTTATCTCAAAGCAAAGTTATGATTTGAGTTAAATTAAAACACCCTTTTATTATAGCTTTGGAAATAGTGTTGAAAACAAGCCGCCTTGTACGTCGAATGACACCGTCCCACCAACAAGTTGACACCTCAACAGGACAAAATACCAAATATGACGGCACGCTTTATGAAGGTTATTTGTCAGAGAGTAGTGACTCCTGTAGTATTATATTTTAATTCATTGGATCTACAACATCATGGAGGTGAAACTAGAAGAAGTGTTTGAAAATGTGTAGAGTTTTATGAAGATTAGGCCTACATCAATTAATTTTATATTTTGATCGTCTAAAACATATAAACAATTCTTTGTATAAAAGTATAAATTAAAAAATGACTGAAAAACTGTATTGAAAAGCGCTAATTCAGGATTAAAATAGTCCGAATTTTGAGGCTAATGGTCCGAACGCTACAGTGTCATCATATCTTATTTATAGGTTATTTATTATAATTTTCAGTAGTCAATGCGTTGGTGTAAAAATTAATGTTTTTATTAAGTATAAGAAGGGATTTTTAGGCCTTTGTTGAAGGATTTTCTTGTTATTAAAAGTAGCACTAGCACTGCTTTACTGCTTTTAACACCAACATTTGTCTCTAGGGCTGATTGTCATTGGAGAAGGTTATATTGAATATTAAACTGTGTTAATGTGAATCATGTCAATTATACATTATTTTACTGGATTTTTCAACTAGGAAATAAAAGAAATTTCTTAAACTTATTCATTCAGTTAATTCGTAATTTCTTTAGATACTATCACAAAATAACCAAACAAGATATATATAACATGTGGGTAAACCTGGGCGGCGAAAAAGACAAAGATTATATAGCGGGGGGGGGGGGGGGAGGGCGGCAAATTTCCTAATAGCCCTTAGGCGGCAATTGCTTAAATCCGCCACTGGCTGCCGTCGATGATAACGTTGTCCAATCAGGTGTAAAGGTTGGTTGTGGTAGTGTTCTTAAGCGGACCATGGGAATGGTTAGTAAAGATCAGGTAGATTGTTGTAACATTGTTCTAAAAGATGTGATTTCAGGGTCTTCTTAAACTTATTTAAATCAGCTATTTCTCTAATTTCTTCTGGTAGCCTGAAAAAAGATTTTACCCCAGCATAGCTGGGTTTGTCTCAAAAATTTTTAAGTTATGTTGAATGGAAGGATTGACATTTCTATTTCTTGTAAAGTAAGTATGTTTATGAGCCTCTATCAGATTATTTTCATTAACTTTTACAATTTTTTCGAACATGAACAGAGATGGAACAGTTAAAAACTGTAATTCTTTCAATTTGTCCCTACAAGAATTTCTGGGGCGAAGCTTTGAGATGCTTCGTATGACTTTTTTCTGAATGATGAAAATTCGGTTTAAATTATTTTGACTAGACAGACCCCAAAGCACTATGGAATACCTTAAGTAACTTTCAATTAGACTGTAATAAACTAATTTACTTAGAGCTAAATTATTAAAAACTGCCAAATTTCTGAGAACAAAAAAATTTGGAGTGAGAGTGAAAGCTAATTTTTCCACCTAATCAGACCACCCCAGACCATCGTCCAATCTCACTCCCAAGTAATCTACATGACGTGATTCTTCAAGAATCTTTTCATTTAACAGAACAGAAGGTGATGAGAGGCCAGACCTCTCAAGATATTTTTATTTTTAGTTGTTGTTATGAACATTTATTGTGTTTTGATTGAATTAATATTTAAGGTAATACCTGAAAAATATTGAGAAATGGCATTGAGCTAGCTAAAAAAACTCCCTTTCAAGTTCAGGAATGCTGTAGTTGTGTGTTAAAAGGGAGGTGTAGTCTGCAAAAACTGTTAGAGATCTTTCAGGAGAGGAAATGGATGTTGAAATATCGTTAATATAAACCAAAAATAAGATCGGGCCTAATATGGATCCTTGCGGAACCCCTAATGTGTTTGGGGCTATTTCAGAAAACAATCTTTTACTTAAACCAGACTGGAAAGTGTGATTAACAACAGTTTGTTGTCTTCTATTGCTTAGGTAAGACCTCAGCCAGCCCAACGCCACATCCTTTATTCCCAAGTGCTCTAGTTTCTTTAACAGGATTTTGTGATCAACACAATCAAACGCCTTGGAAAGGTCGATAAAGCAGCCAACAGCTGTATCTCCCCTCTCCAAGGTGTCGATGCATTTACTGACAAAGTCTATGAGGGCTAGCTTCGTTGATTTGTTGCTTTGATAACCAAACTGTTTTGAAAATAATAGATTGTTTTCTTGTAAATATTGCATTAATTTCTTACAAACTGCTCTCTCCAGTATTTAGGAAACTGTTGGAAGGAGTGAAATTGGGCGATAGTTCTGGGGTAGAGATTTACTGTCCTTCTTGTAAAGTGGTTTGAATATTGCCAATTTTTCTCCATCTGGAAAAATACCCTTGAGAGAGGCGTTGACCAGGTGCAACAGGGGTTTTTCAATATCCTGAGAGTAAGACTTAAGTATTCTGTTGGAAATCCCATCATGTCCAGTTTAGCTTTTATTTTTCATTGAACAAACAATCTGCCGAAGCTGTTTTAAAGTAAGGGGCTCAAAAACCTTTAGTTCAAAAACTGACTCTATTTATATTTCATAAGGTTTGGACAAGTTGGTATTAAAGCTGAGAAAGTAGTTATTAAACATGTTGCTAACTCCAATAGGGTCTTGTTTAATAATGCCATCAATATTTAGGCTAAGTTTTTTTATTTCCTCTGAAGTTATTGATGAAGTTCCATGATGTTTTACTGAGATTGTCGAAGACCTTAATTTCCGCAAAAATACACGCTGACTTAGCTTCAAGGATTTTTTCTATACATTTTATGGGATGGTTATAGATTTTTTCCTCCTATCACACTTGGTCGACACCCACTCAGAGTAGGAATCTCTTACACGAGCTTTCATTTGTCTTATCTCATCGGTTATCCATCTTAGCTTTCGGCTGTTTTCTTTAAAGAACAGGAAACCTCAAGACAGTATGAAACTGTGTTCACAAAATCACTATAAATATCATCTACAGAGTCGGCCGTGAAAACGTCTGCCCAGTTTTCCCATTTAAGACGGGTTCTCAGTTCAAGAATGTTTTGATGTGATAAATCTCTAAAATTAATAAGTCTATTCTCTCTAGAAGTGGCGTTTATAGGCATCTCAAGGGATATTGCATGATGATCCGAGATAAAAGGTTGAATTACTAGACAGGATGTGGAAGGAATGTTTGTTAAAAAAATGACCAAGCAAGAATCTGAATGATCCGGGAGTCGGGTTGGAGAGGTAATCTTCATTTCTAAACCATAACTACTCAATAAATTTTAAAAAATGCAAAATTCTGCGCGGTGAATTTCCTTATCCAAATTAAACTCGCTAGTCAATAAGATTGATTTTTGACCTTTTACTGTAGCATTAAGATAGGACTCAAAAAGCTCAAAAAAATATTTAAAGTTGGAGTCATCCGCGGGTCTGTAAATCACAGAAAAAATTGTGCACAGATTATTTATAAGCAATCTAGATTCTGATATCTTAAAAACTTATTACATACTAAAACAAACAGGAGGAACATCAATAAAATCAAAAGGAAGGTCCTTGCGGAACAGTACTGCGACACCTCCCCATCTTGCATTATTTCTACTAAAATGACTCTTGAGAGAGTAGTTGTGAAGGTGAGCATTTACGTGGTATCATTTGTAAGGCCGTGCTCCGTTACACAACAAATGTCCGGATTTTCCTCATTCAAAAACAACTCAATCAGTTCTTTCTTGCTGCATAACCCTCTCTGAACATTCAGATGTAAAACCTTAAAACTATTTGAACCTATTTTATTTGTAAGATTTAATGTTGTGTTTTCCATTTTACCTTCAGAGGCCCTCTAACATGAAAATTTAAATTTGTAATTAAATTGTGATTAGAAATGTGAACTATTGAGGCTTTATCAACCATAGCAACATCTGGAACACCACCATATTCCTTAAAATTAAATTTTACTAAACTAAACAATCAAAATTCAACAATACGTCTGAAATCAGGTGACAGACAATTTTCTACCTTTATTGTTAAGGTGCAAGCCATGTCGTGTGAAGTGTTCCCTGCACAGAGCGAAGTTTAAGGGTACAAACTTCCAGTTATTCTTCTTACAAATTTCTTTAAGCCTATAATTTTGTTTGTCAGTTGAACTGTTCCACTGAACCTGGTCATGCCTGAAGGGTGTTTTGACTACAACTAAATTTCTTAAATTACTAGAGTTTTTGTCTAGGAGCGAGATGCAAGCATCAACACCATCATTACTTGTGTCATTGACACCACCCATAATAACATTTACATTGTTAGGCCTATTTTCAACACCACACTCCGATACAACTTATGAAATACTTTTATAATCTCATAATAGGACAACAAATAATGTTACATTAACACAGCCATGTTATTTAACAAACATTTGTATTGAATTGAACAAGAAGAACAGTTTGTTGCCATCAAGCCAATAGAGTAAAGTAGCGCTTGAGCTTGCGAGCCGCTAGGGGCGCTCGCGTCACTCGCCGCGGCCAGGCGGACAACTTTTGCAACTCAGCTGCGCGACTGTGGACTGCGTAGACTGTGGAGAAAGCGTTACCTCTCGGCTTCCTCAGTTGAAGAGTAAAATCAACATTTTGCATTATTTATCAATGTTGATTTAAAATATATGTTTTAACTTCTAAGTTAGGTTGATACCATTTTTATTTGTCAGTCAGAATCAGGCCTTTATTTCGTGTAAAGGGGGGAAAAAATTAAAATCGTTTAAGGTTCATCAGAAAATTGATTTTCTGGATATTTTCGGTTTTATACTCCTACTTCATAGCTCTCTCGGAAATTGGTAACTCTGTTTCCTCTAATAAATATACCGTCGACTCTGGCGAAAAATATTGAACTTATGAATTATTTATCTCTATTCAATACACAATAATTGACACCATAATCTTAAATGTTGTCATTATATATCACAAACAATTGTATAAAATACCACACAACAAATACTTAAAGTAAAAGCAAAAGAGTCACATAAAAATAACACCCTGATCTATGGTAAATGTTTAAAGGTTTTAATCAATATACTCAAGAGAATAGAACAAATATTTTTAACACACACATATACAGTATGTAAAAAAAGTCCGTCCCTCCCTTTAATTTTGTTGTTTGTTTAAAACAAACAAATCACCTTTGGGGAACGATACTAACTTAACCCAAAGTATCTTTTGACGTTATCAGAAATTTTGAGTGTCCCCCAAAAATGGGGGATTTTGGGGGCAACTCGAAATTTTCAAATGTAAACCCCTTTTGAGTAACCCCTCATTTTAAATAACTTTAATAAAATAGACGAATGGTGGAGGTTGGAGGTCTGTAACGTGTTTCTATCCAAAATGACAGCTTGTCAAAGTTTTAAATACAACTCATTTTTGAGACCTGGTGACTAAGACTTTTGGAGTTTTAATTTCACCTTTGGTGATTTAAAACCGGAACGAAGAAATGCTGTTAAATGAAGAATTGGTCTCTTTTGGTGATATTTAACATTTTGAGTATCCCGCAAAAATGGCGGATTTTGGAGGCAACTCAAAATTTTCCAATGTAAACCCCTTTTGAGTGACCCCTCATTTTAAAAAGATTTTTAAACCTAGGCGAAGGGTGACAGTTAAAAGTAAATTTAACCCCTTCAAAAGGGGTTTACATTAGGACATTTTGAGTTGCCCCCAAAATCCTCCATTTTTGCGGGTTCTCAAAATTTTAAATATTACCAAAAGAGACCAGTTCTTCATTTAATAGCATTTTTTCAAGAGTCGTTTCAGTTTTAAGTCACCAAAGGTAAATTAAAACTCCAAAAGTCTTAGACGCCAGGTTTCAAGAATGAGTTGTATTCAAAACTTTGACAAGCTACCATTTTGGATAGAAACACGTTACAGACCTCCAACCTCCACCATTCGCCTAATTTTTTAAAGCTCTTTAAAATGAGGGGTCACTCAAAAGGGGTTCATATTTGAAAATTTTGAGTTGCCCGCAAAACCCCCCATTTTTGGGGGACACTCAAAATTTCCAATAACGTCAAAAGATACTTTTGGTTAAGTTATTATCGTTCCCCAAAGTTGATTTGTTTGTTTTAACAAACAAAAAAATTAAGGGGGACGGACTTTTTTACACACTGTATATAGTACTTATATACATATATAGTACTTAGAAAAAAGTGGCACAGTGTGTTTAACAAACGATTGTAATCGTATTTGGAAAACGGATATAATTCTCTAAAACGGTTAACCAAAATACAAAGCTTATTATTTTCTGTTTACTACAATTTCAATCTAAATTAGAAAAAAATCAATAAATATTTAAATTTTAAAGCAATCTCCCTCGTAAACATAATCTAACGTAATTTTTAAACCAGCCAATCCCTGCCACTATCTAGGCATTGTTCATTACTATACAGTATTTAACTTCAACATCTGTAAGCCAAAAACCGATAAGGTTATTCACTTAGACAAATTCTCTGTATCTTTAAAATAATTAGCTCTATAAATTATTCAGAATTTGAATTCAAAGTCTATTGTACTCGTATTTGGAAAACAAGGTCACCCGAGGGTACTTTCTCTCCCCCCCCAAAAAAAATCAAAAATAGGTTTTTAAAGACGTATACAAATCCTTATCAGTCTTAGTATCGTGTGAGTTTGAGCATTGTTATCACTTGTTTGAATTTATATGCTTTTAAGATATATCGTATAGAAATATAATTGCAATTTTAAGTTTTTATAAAACGCCCTGTTTTTGTTTCTATCCAATGTCAACATTTTCTTATAAACCTCATTAATTACATGCAACCTCATTAATAGGTAAGTGGATCTGGTCTAAAAATTTCTGATCAAAGTAATCAAATTCAATTGCAAAAGCGGATCTCAAATAAATTGAAGCTCAGTGGAGTCCGCCGCTTTGACCAAACATAAACAAACAGTGTTTGATGGCACCTATGTAAACTGAGTCTGTTTGTTTATTAATAACGCGGGGTTGTGTTTTAATCGACTTATCATTCCAACAGGTTTTTCTTTTCCTGGTGTGTTCTAACCGGAATACGTTCAAATAAAAATTTCATTGGATTCCATCCCGATTGTTAAATGCCCATAGCTTTTTTTATAGGAATGTCGTCAAGCAATACACCTATATGTAGGTGTTATAGTAACACTGGATAACGATGACTGTATGACTATGTTGTGTATTATCGAACATAATTTTGTGTTTATTCTTTGCTTGGTATATTTGTATCTAAAATATTTATATGTACCTTAGACATAATTGATACTTTTATTTTATTTTGTGTTATACATTTGACAGCTTTAGGTTAAGACTTGTGCCATTCAATGTGTCGTTGTTATGTTTTGTTTACTGTGGTATAGTATACGAGATTATAGATTTATGACATAATGAAAAGCTACCAACACATTAGTTATAATGTTTAATTTGGTATTAAAATTGTTGTACTATTGAACATAATTTTAATATTTAACCACTAATTATCGTACTACCATTTCATAAATAAAAAAACAGATTTCGGAATACATAATAAATACCAGACTGCTGTATCATTATGTGTAAGGATATTTTAACAGGTTCTTATCTGAGAGGGATTTACATTCGTCAGGGGTCATTGACAGCTAGAAATAATTAACAGCAATCACCACTTTCATCACTACTGCAGAGGACTGAGGGTGGTTCTGCTTTAGATTGTTGTGCTTTGGTTTGTTGCCAGCAGGTTTAATCTGGGTATTTCCTGTTCGAGTGAAAGTGATTGCCCGATTGTAGATCAAAGATAAGAAGAGTTTCTTGTTGGCTAATCATTTATTTTTGGAGGAAAAAACCAGTTAAGATTATTTGTGTTTACCCAAGGTAATAATAATAATAATAATAATAATGTTAATATGATAACTTGGATTTTCATATTTGATAAGTGTTTTGATTTTAAAAAGTAATAGCCTAGCTTTAACTAGTTTTAGAACCAGAACTATAATTGTTTATGCTTTAAAATTTCCAGTGTATACAGTAAATTACAGATTTCCGCAAATATTTTAATATAAATTAACACACTTCATTTTAATAAATGTACATATCATTATAATAAAGAATAAATAGCTCTTAAACTATTTTTACTACATTATACTTTTTAAAAGGGATCAACTTATAATTTTATACTTTCAAATAACTGTAGAATGCAAATTTTATGTGTACGCACCGTCCATTCGCCCTCTATGTTTTGTCTCCAAAAAGCACCTCCCTGTAAAATTATTTTGTATATAGAGAAATCTATTATATCCTGTTAAACCTCCACCAGCGTCCAACATCACTAAGTGGTATACGTTTTTGTAAGCACGTCACTACTTCGTACCGTAAAGGTCGCAGAGAAAGTGTACATAATTTATTTCTAAGAATGTTCGCAGTTGTTGTTCTGTATAAAGGGTGTTGCATGCTTATTTTAGTACCACGTTGTCCCTGTAAATATTGCCCTATTCCACGGCAGTCCACTTCTACACGAAAAGCCGGAAACATTTTTATTGCGAATAATGTGGTTAAATACATAAATATGTTTTCAATTGCCAGTTTTTGTTGTTGTTGGGTTTAGGTTGGAGTAATTTGTTTGAACTATCATGAACTTATTATTTTGACTCCTAACATTTTTTATTATATTATTTTTTTATTTTAGTATTTTATTTTTTAGTTCTATATCAAATTTACCGATTTAACGAACTAAAAAAGAGTAATAACTTAAAGTTAACATAAATAAGCAGAAATAACATGATAACGTGTTTATTCATCAAACGCTCCTTTGGACAAAGTAGTCCAACGCATATTTATGTCTGAGGATTGGTAAGGGTTAAAATATGATAACATTTGGTATATATGTACGTAGATTTGTAGTGGCCGGTGTATTTACCCTTCTCCAGAGGTGCTCTCTTATACTTTTCTAGTCTCTTGACCGCGATCGCCTCCAGGCGGACCCTCGCCGCCGGGTACTCCTTGAGGACGTCCCACATATCCTTCTTGGACAGGACGAAGAGGTCACTGTAGCCCACGGACCTCACCGACGCCGTCCTTCGGTTACCTGTGGAAATGCAAGAGTAGTGGAAACCCTTTGTGGGAGAAGCGACTTCTGGACCAAAACAAGTGTATTGAGATATTAAAATGGTTTACTCTGGAATCGTACAATTATTATCCTCCGTGTCTATTTGATCTGGTATCTAGTGTAATGTACATGCTTTTGAACTTTTCTTAATTAATGATAAAGCTTGTTACTGAGCAAATATAATCGTTTTTATGACAGTAAATTTATAAACGTGTAACAGTTTTCACGATGGAAATAACACCATTTTTAGAAGTGTAATTTCGATTTGAGCCCTCGTTACAACATGAATTCAGTGTTAGTTATTTGTGTTAACTATTCATTGTAGTAAGCAATTATCAAAAAAGTATGATATACATTCTATTAAACCTTTTAAAATAAAATAAACAAAAAACCTAAATACTATAATTTGTAATTTGTTTTATTTTTATCTAGCATAATGTAAACAATAAAATTACAACTTAAATAATTTATTATGGTAAAGTAAATCTGTATATTATTGATTTTTAAATACAAAAACTAAGAAAACACAAAGATAACCCGTTTAAGGGGAAAAAATAGTGTTAAAGAAAGAAAAAACTAATCTCTCACTTTAAAAGAATAACTCATTGTATAGAATTAACATATAACATATTAATTGATTGCTTTGTTTATTTCATAATTCCATGTAATCAATCCAATATGTATCAAATAAAAATAGTAACAAATTGATAAATACAATAAAATACAATCCAGACGTGCAGAAAGAACAAAACTACAACTTCACAATTATAAAAGTTCTCTAATTAAATGATGTATACAGTAAGATCAAGTATTACATGCAAACGTTGCAGTGTTACATGTTAACAAAAGAATATCTCGTTTAAACCTAAACAGGATTAAAACTTTCTTTAACTAGAGTTTATGTTCATATTGAATTATCGTGAAACTTTGAGATTGTTTTGAACTCAAAAATCGTTATCATGAGTTATGAATGCATTTGTTTCTGTTTTGTAACTTTTACTTATTTATATGCTTTGATTTTTTAATATTTCTTTATTTGCATACAAAACGTTGAACAATATACAGTCCGTGTTATCTTTTTTAGAGAAATTATATCTTAATGTATAATAATAATTTTGTAAATACAGTTAGCTATTTTAAAACTAATTTTAGTTTGTACTTGCCTAGTATTCAGCACATGATGAGGAAGGGGATTTTAGGAAGAATCAGGACAAGGATATAGTTTAGAAAACTAATAAAGTCTCATTGTTAATGAAATTATAAAATATTAAGGATTTCATTTACTTTGTTATATGCTATTTATATAATATAATTTGTTATGTAGTATTCCCTGAATAGGTTATTATATCAAACTCTTCGTGTATACCGCATAACTGTTAATTATTTTTTTGTACGATTTCGGTTATGCATCGAGGTCTTAGATGCAAGTTTATATACTTAACATATAACAAGAGAAACAGTATATAAATTAAATATCCAAAGGACAACTACAAGTAGAAGTAATTTACCAAGTAAACAATGAAAGAGAGAAGAAAATATACATTATGGACTACTGTAGGATGCAAAAATTGTATAGAAATCCTTAGACAAAGTGGACGTAAAGAAATTAATACGGAAATACATGCAGAAGTAACATTTTACTTAATATTTCATATTCTCAGTTTTTAATTGCTAGGTTACGTTATCTGACCTCTGACTGGAAAGAAGACCTCTGTTTTCACCGCATATGCTTATTGTTCGTTAATAAGTGAAAGAGCTACTTCTGTTTTTGATTATCGTAACCATGGACGATTTTAAGGAATTTTTCTTTTAGTCATTGAAATGTTTAAAGTTTTGGGATAACCTAAGAAGAAGTTTCATGACAAACAAGGCAATACTCAAACTTATTAACAATACAACTTAGACCCTTCAAATGTCATAGTAAACTGCACTGTTCAAAAATATGAAGATATAAAAAAATTTATTTATAACTTGTATAACTACTTCACTGTTCAAAAGGCGCATTATACTTAAATACAACCTTTTTTAGAAACAGCAAATCTTTCTCAGTTACAATGGCATTACGTTCTCAATATCACTCTCATATTAATATTTATTTTAAATTATGAATCAAGAAATCTTAAATTTATAAAAAATATCTTCTCCAACCTAAAATTCTACTGAATTTACTTTTCTCCAAATCACTCACAAAAAGAAGAAAATTGCAATGGATACCATGCGAGATGAAAGATATAGAAAGAGAAATATCGAGGAAGGGAGAATGGATGGATGGAATATTTACCCAGCTGTTTACCTGCAGTGCCCATGTTGAGGATGGATATCTCGCCGAAGTAGGAGCCGGCCTTGAGAGTGGCGAGCACGGTCCTCCCATTGTCGGCGACCACCTGCAGGCGGCCGCGGTTGACTATGTACATCTCCTTGCCGACCTCACCTGTCAACCGGGGAGTCGGAGGGTTAGAGTCAGGGGTTCGGTGTGTTTAAGGTTGGATAAATTATAATTCTCTGTTTCACAGGGAAACGTTAAGTGATCGAGACATACTCTCCAGACTGGTTATTGAAGAATGTTGTTACGCTACGAAATTCTCGTGTTGTAAGAGTAAAATTAATAGTTTGAATTTTTTTATATTTAGACATTTTAAAACATGTTAAGGAGTTTCTACAGTACTGCCAAACTGAAAATGAGAATGTATGTCAAACAACACATTCACGTAGCATGTTACGTACATCTGCTACACCTAATGTAGATTTCTTAAGGAAAAAACTACTTTCGACGTTTTAAAAACTAAATGTGAAAGGCAGAGTTCATCTTTAAACAGACTGTTCAAGAAGAATAAGAAGACGAAGGAGAAAAGGAACATTTGTCAGTTCCTTATGATCTCAAAATAAGAGGACTGATCACATAACATTTACCGCTGTGGCGGAAGCCAGCTGTTCTGTCAGTCTAAAGTGTTTTTTTATGAAACCTCAACTGCTCGTCACCATAGGCTATAGACCTGTGCGGTGAACTAAGTCAGCGAGGCATTGTAACGGCATTAGTCACATGGGCAAGCCAGAGGTGACCGCTCATGATCACAGGCGTCGCGTCGCGGCCACGTCTGACTTGCTAGTCAAGTACTTCACCTCTGAGCTACCGCGTCCGGTAGTTAGCTTGGTTACCAAGAATTTTATATTTAGGTTAATAACTAGAGAGATACTTTTCCCCTACACAGTTACCCTAGTACAGTTTAATATTATATTTTTAACCTGTATATTTGTATTATTCATTTTTCATTTATTTACCGCTGTGTTGAAATCCAGCTGTTCTGTTAACCTAAAATGCTTGGAAACCAAGACGTTTATTTTTACATAAACAAAATCATTAGAGAGAACACTTTTCCCCTAGTGATGTTTAACAACCTTCATCTATATAATTCATATTTCTTTTAGATTAAGTTTTGTAATACAATTTTTAACAATAAACAATACACATTTTTGATTTATTTTGTTCATTTGTATACTACAGAAACCTCCCCATACCTCCACCTTTCTTCACCTTTTCTACAAATGTAGTCCCCCGGGGAGAACAGCACCGGCCTCAGCCGCAGCACCAGCTCGCACAGGAAGCCAGCCTCCGTGTTCTGGAAGATCTCCACCCTCTTGAGAGTATCCAGGTGCACGTTGATGGCGATCTCGGCCTTCAGCTTGTCTGGAACAGCAAGAAACTAAAGACTCTTCTGATCGAAACTTGATGATCCAACATAAAGTTAATTGACTCTCGCGTTACACATCAATACTGCTCAGTTTTTTGTATGTTCCAAGGTTTTTTCTGTTATTATTGTGACTTCAAATTTATTCTATTGACCATCATTTTTGCCTGTTACTGATTTAATCTTGTTGAATAATTGTGAGGAATTGACTGTTGTTGCTTGTAAAGTGTTTACTTTGTCATTAGATTAAAGTTCAAAATGTTTGATTCTTCTGTATCAACACTTACAATATATCGTTCTAGTTATTGATGATTAATTATAATATTAATCTGAGTTTTATTCTTATCGTAATAAATTTTGCTTGTTATCTTAATTTATTAGTATTCATTTAATTTAATTAATTATTGCTCAAGTTTACTGAATGACAAGTTAATTCAAATTAATTATTTATTTAATCTAAATTGAATTCTTGTTTCGTAAAATAAATAAATACATTTAAACAAATATATCAATTTATAGTGAACCACGGGGCAAGCTGCTTGTTGAAGCAGGTTGTGGCCGAAGTTTCGGATGATTATCCCTTGTTAGAACACGAAGAATATCTAGCGCAATGAGACTAAAAATTCACTTCAATGATAATTTACTTTCTTCATGACTTTTAAAGTGAATATTGTATAGTGTACACTATTAGTTAACATTATCCTGAAAATGGGTGAAATACAAAACATCGACCACAGTCTACACTTCAATATCCAACTTTGTTTGTGCTAGTACATAGATTACAGAGGTGAATTATCGGTCCTGCAAGCATATGTAACCGAAATAATATACTTCTATTTACAACAAAGATATATTATTTCTAACTAACTTATCTATTAGCATGACACGTGCATTACACTTGCGGGATGTAGATAAAAAAGTCTTACAAAACTACAAAATATATTTATATTTATACTGTAATCATATACAAAGCGGTAAACAAACATTACAGTTAGCAAAAGGCAATCGATCACAGACCAGTTATCAACAGGTCCAATGAGAAAATTAATATATTTTCTAGTGTTGTAAGACGATTTTGATTTCAATTCCGATTTTTTATTACGAATTATTTATTCTTTAAGCCAAACTCTTTAAATTACGTTATCTTATCGCGTAGGATAATGCCACCATTTAATGAAGTTAAAAGACTTATCTGTGAATAGTTTAAAGCTTATGACATGATTATTCAATTAAATTGTAATTACTTTTAAATTTGTTTTGAAAAATCATTTTAAGCACAACTAAAGATTGTTGAGCCCCACTAACTATGCAGGGTCACTTGTTCTGAAGGTTATTGGCGTTAACTGGGACTCGAGCTGAAAACAAATGTTCGAATAAAAGTTCAAGCAGTTTGCTATTAACTCTATTTTACTGTTACTTCATGTTCATTCATACGATGTAATAATAAGACACTTTTAACGTTAGAAGAAATTATGAAATGATATTTAACAATTACTACACAAAGTATTTGGTCTCTTAAAGAGTAAATTAAAATTGTATAAGTACAAACAATTTATAAATATGATCGTACTACTCTAAATAGAACAAACAATACTGTGAAACATTGGATAAAACATGAAATGGATTAAACAAATAGGTGTCCTTATTTTAATGTTTTTTTATTTTTATTTTCTAATAAACAAATTTGGTGTTATAGTTTATTTAAAGTAACTAAACCGTTGAAACAAGATATAATGACTGTTTAACTCAAACTAATAATCACAAGCCTGCATTAATCAATTCTACTTTGAAAGAAACCGGTTTGACTTGAGGTTTTCTTTAACTAATATGAAATACGTGTTAAGTTGTTATCAGATATTTTGTGTACATACAGCAAGAAACTGGAAAATATACTTTTGTTAACTGTAAACCAATTTTAAAATGGGTATTAATAAATACTTATTAAAAGAATAAAAGCCTAAGGGGCATGGATACAACCTATTTGTGGGTTATTCATTATTATTCAATGCACAAAATAAATATTTCCTTTGTTGTAAGATTCGGCAATATTTATTTGTTGTAGAAACGTAAATGTTAGCTTATACCTTATGATTTTAGTGTAAAGAAAAGGTAAAAAAAATGCTATTTCCCAAGTTCGCGACCAATCTAAATGTACATTAACATATTGCTAATATAATTTATTGAAAATATCTGTTTAACCTAGTCAAATATATTATTAATGGATATTAATTTAGATGTGTTTCTAATATTTCTTAAAAAATGGTTTAGTGAAGTAATTCAATTATATGGTTTCACCAGGTTGAAACTAAATGTAAAAGTTTTTCCCCCATATATTGTCATCATATCATCTACAGTCTTTCTGTTACTTTAAACAATATCAGGTTCTTTTTTAAAAGATAGTAAGCTATAAAAACTCCTCAGGTTTTTTCAATCTGAAATTTACGATTATTACTAACAATAAAGATCGGTGTTTCCAGAATTCCTGAGAAGCTGGAAGGAGACGGAATCAGAAGCAGGTGACATTAGGAATACTGATTTTGCATCGAGCTCTATGGCAACCCCTTTAATTGTGCCCTTCAACAGGAAGCAGAATTTGAGATATATTCATGGTTTATGGATTTCTTCATCTCTTATCACAACAATTTTTGAGTATTATTAGTATTCACATATTATAGATGGATTAAAAACAAATCAATTAATCAGTTAGGCAAATAACTGGGAGAATAACGTAGCTCTGTGTGACAGCTAAAAGTCACAGAGACAGTTGTATTGATTGATTGCAATATCTGTGACGTACGTCCACTCGACGAAGCGATGGAAGAGCCAGTCCTAAATGAAACCATTTAATTACTGTGGTATCGAATCAATTAATGTTACCCCAAGAGATCTTTAGTCTCTAACGTACTGTTTGAGTTTAATTTTTTATTTCCTTGCTAAGTATTGAAACAGTCTGATTAATTATCTCACTGCGCTGTAGTCTATTACGATTGGAATTTATCAGAAACGTGCCTTAAACATAATTTGTTTATGTTCACGTACCCCCGAGTTAGGTCCATGGATTAAGAACCCTATAGTAGACTGGCGGTAGTTTTGTTAACTGCGGAATTCATACATTTCACAGCACAATTCAGTATGTATTAGTTATCGTCATACTGCTTCACAAACATCTAATTTAAAAAGATGCATTGATTTGGTAAAGATATTCCTTTTATTCCTATAAATATTTTTTGTCCTAGGAAAAAAAACCTTAATTTCCGATAAAACTTTTTGGTTCAGGTCATTATCTGTTACTTCCGAGTATGAACTGAACAAATATATCCAAGATTTGTAAATAAAAGATAAAAACAACTGATACTATCGATTTAAATAATTAATAAAAAACTGTTACTGGAATTTTTGTAAATTGTATAATTTCGAAGTAATGATATGATAATCGATTTCAGAATCGATAAGCCGACGTATTCGATCGTTATTCTTTATCACTGACACAAACTACGTAGGTTTATTTAGCTGTTTATATAGAGTACGAAGATCAATATCAAAGCAAACTTTTGAAAATAAATAAATAATCGAATTTTAGTATTATGAAATTGTTATTTTAATATCGTTTGCAGTATGACGAAAAATACAGTCCATCACTAGGACCAAAAGTGGCTTTTAGACCCTGGTTTTCCTCGGGTCCGCCTCGGCCGTTAAGCTTCGATTTTGGTCCTTATGATGAAACATACTATTAGACATCCCACGGCAAAACTCTACGTGCTGTTTTTTATGTTGGCACCACTGATCTCACCTGGCAAACAGCTGACTGCCTTCTCCTCGTCAGAGCACTTCTGCGTGAGCCACAGGTAGTCGAACCACTTGATGACCTTGACTTGGAGGTGGTTGGGAACCCTGCGCATCCGCATGTAGGTTTTCACCCCATCGAGTTTGGCTGAAACAATACAAGCTAATTTAGTACATGATGTGGATATAACTTCTGAATTTTGTTAAAGTACTTGTACAATAATGAGACTGGCAGTTCCAGCCATTTTAAAGATTCGACCTAAGGCAAAAACAATCTAGCTAATTTAAAGTTAATTTTCCTGGGAAGTAAACATTGTGTTGTTTTAACAGTGACGTCGTAATGCTGTATATGAATACACTAATTTACCTCTAAAGTATATTTCATTGGCTGCATAATTGAAAGATATCAATGTTTTATGGGAGAATCACATCAAAGGTAAACAGATTTATGGTGAGATAAACATTTTAAGCCTATACAAATTTTAGTTATATTCCAAAAGAATAATAATTATAGAAACTTTAGTTTAAGAGAATTTTGTTACGTGTTGTGTTACATAGTAAATTACAGAGTAGGCCTACCTATGAGATATATTGAACATAAGTAATGGGCCTTGAAATGTTTGCACACAGGTTTTGTTTTGTACCTGATACGTTTTAACAACAATACAAGAACATGATTTAACACAAATATACTATAACTGCGAGAGTAAATAAAATAATAATACCTCTTTGTTCAGTAGTTTTTAAATGATATTTTTTAAATGAACGACTAATGGAGCTGAAAATTAACATATTCATGTCTGTGCTACGTAAATCCATAAGTGTGGTAATATAACGAATCGTGTGGTATACATTTTTTGGAGAGTTTTACAGTGCAACAATTTAATATATGTACTAGTTTTCATTAAAATATAGTTGTGTTTATATCACAAATTATAAATATTTTTACAAGTATTATTTTATTAGAGCATGGATAATGTACTAATAATATTAAAAAGTATGGCAGAAACTTAAGTATTACAGATATAAAATAATTCAAAATACATGATTGGGTATCGACTTACAAAATTGATTTAGTATTCTGATAGTGAACCACATCTAAAACTATCGTCACGTTCTTTGTGTCTGTGATTATCGGCTCACCTCGAGGATATAATGTACTGATCCTGTACTGTACACATCGATAATCTCAATACGAAAAAATCTCTAATATTGAATAATTCAATATTTGGTTTTGTTTCATTGATTTTAAAACTGTGTATATAAGGAATTTTACATGCTATGCAATCAACTGAAATTATAGACGTTTTAAGTAAATACATATCATGCGATATATAAGGATATCCAAATGTTGTACTCATTTGTATTAACTTGTTAAATAGTATGTTAAAATAAGAATATTCTGTTTTTAAAAGTTCGAAGTGATATTTTATACCTACTCCTCCTATATAAAGTATCACTATATATAGTTTCGTTTCAATTATTGTAACGATAATACATATTTATCAACTAGTCACAATTATATACGAGGTACGTCCGGAAAGTAAGTTCTGTTTGGTAATAAAAATAAATAAAAGACAGATACAGGAAGCAATTTATTGTACCAAATTCTACAACTCTTATCTTTTGACATAACACCCGTAATTTTCGAAGGATTTTTCGTACCGTGGCACAAGTTTGCGTAAGACATCCGCATAGATTATTGCCGCATGTTTCTTCAACAGTGGGATAATATATTCTTTTAGCTCATCATTGTTGTTGGTGATGATCATAATGGAAAAATTGCAGATGCAACAAGAAATGTAAGTCGCTAGAACCGAGGTTAGCGTGGTACGGAGGATGGTCTGAAATTGTTTAAAAAATAGTTAAAGTAGTCTGAAAAATGCCTCGAAAATCACGGGGGTTATGTAAAAAATCATAATGAGTGGTAGAATTTGGTAAAATAAATTGTTTTCCTGAATCTGTCTTTGATTTATTTTTATTACCAAACGGGCATTACTTTCAGGACGTACCTCATATATATATGTATATAGTAGAGGATAACAAATAATATATATATATATATTTGTTTCATATGCTTTTGTAAAAGAAAGTTAATACAAATTAAACAATTATTACATATATTACTTATCTTCAATTGTTAAGTAGGTAAAATATGGAAAATAAAGTATTACACTCGTTTTTACTATTAAAGTATCATACGGTCGGGTTTATATTTAACGAGGCGACGTATTGCGGCTCTGACGGAAACAGGCTATTTTTGTTCGTAATTTATTTATGGCCATCCTTTACTCTGTCAGCTGTTTCCTGCAAGCGGCATATGCTCATTGTTGCAGCATCAAAACTGTATAAACAGTTTAATTTTCATTTTATTTTAAATATTTTTTAATATTACAACCGCTGCTACATTTTGGTTTTATTGACTAGGCCCTACTTGTTTTACGTTAGTAGAAATTTTGTTACTGTAATGTTTTAAAATCCCTAAACAAGTACCGGTATTCATTAATGAAAAAAAAAAAAAAAAAATACCATTTTAACACTCAATGCAGTCAACGCGAAGAGAACTGGCAGATTAAGGTTTATAACATCTTTTAAATATACGAGGTGATTATATCCATTATTTGTCATATGTAATGACCTATTTAATTTCTTTTGGAATTATTTGTGGTTATTAGGGAAGTCATGATTAATTTATTTCCAAACGATTCAACGAATGTAAACATAATTTACAATGTATGTAAATCATGCTTACAATATAAAGTATTGGCAAAAATATTTTATTCCGACTGTTACCTATCAGCAAACAAATAGCAACCGTGGCTTGTTAAAAATGGTCTGAACACTTTCAGGATTGTTAAGATGTAAATTTAAATTGCCCTCGGAAAGTTGCATAATAGAAAAAACATAAACTCTTTGAAACTTTGAACTGAGATTGACCTATCCCTCCTAACGTCATCCCGGTTATATGACTTTTACCGGACATATCGGAAGTCGTGAAGGAATAGCGGAAGTGTTAAGCTACATCCGTCCATTGAAAACGAGAGTTTTGAATTTTGCATTTATAGAGGCCGAATGTTAGGCCCTTGCGCCCTAAACAAGCAATCTAGACATGTTAAATGTTAAATTGTGCAAACTGTTTTGTAGAAAAAATTCAACATAAAAAGGTTTGAATTAAACAACTTCTTTGCACGCATACCAAATAGATGTTCGAAATACCACCTCGGCATTACGTTTATATATTATATTTTGTTCATTGTAAAACGTATTATTTTCTTTTGATCCATCTTTATTTTTTATTTTTGTTTTTCCCTTTTAGCGAATTTCCCCTATAGAAAATAAGTTATTACCTAGGTGGCATGGTGAGACCTAGGCCCGGGTCCATGATAACTCTCCGTTTAGAGGTCCCCATATGCCAAAAACACCATTCGTTCAAATTCATATATATGTATATTGAATATTGTTATGTGTCCATAGGCACGACAACTTTCGTAAAAATAGTCCTATCTTAATGAAATTTGGTATAAAATTATAAGGCAGCATCTATTTTCATGAGTTTGAGAACCAGACAGGTTGCTTTATTTTAAGAGGGGTTTCGGGGGGGGGGGGTTTGTAGCCCAACAATTTTTTTTTACATTCTTACATTTAATTCTTTTTAAACCCAAATGTTGATTTACACCATTACATTCAGCTTAAAAAACTAACAACTTTAAATTTTGATCATCACTCTACGTCAATTGGTTACCGAGTTATTGAAAGTGCTAAACACAGTACGTTGTCCAATGTTAATCTTATGGAGGATAAGTAAAATTTTATATCTTGCTTATTAATGAACATATATTAATGAAACTTGGTATGTGGCTTTATATGTTTGGGGTTTACTGCTATTTACATACAAAACCCATTTTTTGTGGTCTCCTTGGCAACAACCCTGCGTACTCAGCAGCTATAATGTTATTCTTATGGAGGATAGTAAACCTGTGATATCTTGCTTGTTTATGAAGATAAAAACTTGGTATGTTGCTTCATCTGGTGGTGATCCATTGGTATTTGCATAAAAACCAGATGTTGTGGTCCGTGATGCAGCAAACCTGCATACTCAGTCCTAATGTTTTTCTTATGGAAAATAAATAAAATGTCTCGCTTATTTATTAATATGCTTTGTTTAAATTTGGTAAGTATCTTCATGAGTTAGTGAAGTACCATTTGAAATTCAATGGGTATGCAGGTTTGCTGCAACGGGGGTATCTTCTGCATTGCATTTAAAACATCTGGTTGGTTTAATAAGTCTTTTACTGGCATGGACGTATCCGTACCGGTATCACAACAATATTAGCAATCAATTTGAGAGCCTTATAAAAACAAAATTTAAGATAATAAAACCAAAAAACTTCTTATAAACTGTTCGTAGTATTTTGTTATTTGAAAATATCGGATTATACTGGTTGTTGATTTGTTTAGTTTTCTTGAATTTTAAAACATTTCGGGAGAAAATAAAAAAGTCTGATCTTTCGTGTTAACTATCAAGTTGGAACGATAGTTATTTTTAGATACATTTAAAATATTTGTCTTCATTTTTTAAATCCGAGAACACGGGTTAAATGTTATACGCTTTTAGCATATACATTAATATAAGTTTTTCGTGGGGGCTGTGTGTAGACGTGTCCATATGTTCATTAAAGTTGGCGAGCGCGGGAAATAAACCGGAAACACTTGGAAACAGGAAATTACTGATCCCTGGAAACTGGATAACTGTAATATACCTGCAGTGACCGAGTCAGACTTTAGAAGGGCGATACATTTCAATGAAAGAGGAAGAAAACACTATTAATAATTGTGGAAATATATGTAAAGTATTAATCGGTAAAATCACAATGACTTATAGTGTATTACGTTGTACCAGATGCCGCCCACACAAGTTAAAATCACATTCGAAGCCACAAATCTAACACCGAAAAAACTTTCTATGGAAAATTTGATATTATCGTTATTTATGTTATACTAAATTTATTAAGGTGGCAGCTTTCTTTTGAAATTTGATGTTGTTTATGTATTTAATGTATGTAATTGAAATGTTATTCTGTGCTGGGTATACATATCTTGTTTACAAATATATTGATACTCAAATCTATATAAATAAAATTAGAGTTTTGTCTGTACATTGCTTGGAATTATGACAATTTTAAATATTTTCACGTGTTACACCCTAGGGAAGCCAAAACAAGTCTTATACACATTTTTACTTTCTCCTTATACATAGTATAAGCAGAAAGTATTATTTCCGTCAACATTTTCGAATTTGAGTTTTTAGTGGAAATATTCATTTTGGTGCTGTCTGAACCCAAAAAAGTGATTTTTACGTGATGTCTGTCTGCGTGTCCGTGGGTGTGTGAGTGTGGTCTGTGCAGATGTGTACAGAGCTAGAGACTACACAAGTAGTCCGATTTTTATGAAATGTGGTATGTACTAGACTAACCCACGATATCTCCAGGTTTTTTAATTTTTTAAGGGTAATTATCTTCCAAAAACCGCTAAATAACATGAAAAATCAAGATTTCTCAAAAACAGCTTCAACGATTTTGAATAAACTTTAGTGGTTTGTAGAAATTTAGGTTTCTAAAAAAATTAAACCGCCCGCATTTTTGAGAAAGTTCGGGTTCAGAAATTAAAGACTTAAAACATCCAAAATTAGGTTTTTTTGGATTTTTCATAAAAAACATAAATGTTAAAAAGAATTACTTATCACCATTAACAGATCTCATAAAACTAAATAATGTAGTAATTTGAATTATATACCCAACGAGTGCTGGTTGAGAAGCAAATTTTTATTTTTATTTCCCGGTAAACACAGTATGTTGTCCATTGTTATTCTTATGGGGAATTCAAAAATGTATATTTCTCTCTTATTTACTGATCAATTTTGTTAAAACTTTATATGCAGGTCAAGTTAGCATTGAACAACGGAGGATATTCGAAATATATTGCCTGGGGGAGATGAGGGGGCATTTCCCCTCTTATAACGACGGTGTGTAGCAAAGGATTCTGTAGTGCGTCCATAAAAAATATTTGGGTGGATATTTTTGAAACCAACTTGTTTAGAAGATTTTCCGTTCATACGACCGTACTTTATATTCTATATTTAGTAATTAAAAAATAATTTATTCATTAAAGTTGGGCTAAAAGAGAAAAAGTATTTGTCAGTTTCCTGATACCGTTTATACGTCTGTTTATCTGTCTGTTTGTCTGTCTGTCGGTAACAGTCAAGGACGGGTTTTTGGCCGCTTTTCAAGGGGAAACTGGTTAACTGACTTCTATGAAACATTGACCCTTTTTCTATCCGTGCGTGAAAAGGTTTTAGGCTACCATAGACCATTCGAAAAAGAATGGCGGCCGGTCAAAAACGTGATTTCGTGCGGTTTTGGCCGTGTTTTTTCGCTTTTCACAGGGAAACGAGTGCATTTATTTCGATGAAACTTGTTTTCTTTGTTCTATACGTGCGTTAGAAGGTTATGGGGTAATTGGACTTTTTACACAGCTAGTAGTTAATAAATATGTAATGGAGTTGAACAAATTTTACCCTCGTAACTTCTTTCGGGTAATATATAGGGTTTCTTTAATTGTCCGTTCCCATTCTAGTTTGGTTATTCTTTTAAATCATCTAAATAATTTACTTGTATTTGGTTACAATAAAAACACTCATTTCAAAACTGTGACATTATCTAAAACTACAGTTTCCTCGAATATATATTATACTTTATATAAAAGGTTAAAATTTGATAAAATTATCGTTTACGTAAGATTTAATCAGTAGTAGCCGTAGTTTATACCCCCAAGAGTGGGAGCTCGTAAACTTGGGACGTGCAGTCGCACCCCTGAGGCCCAAACTCACCCCGACGTGTTATAGGTTCATCGGCATGAGTAGACTGGCTTCTTCATAACAAAAATATGATCTGTATTTCATAAAATGTATTATTTAAGGCAATCACAAATGTTTTCATTAAAAAATCCTTTTCAACTCATTTCTTGTTTTGTGTTGGGCTACCGTAACAAAACAAAATAATTCAAAACAGCCAAAAAAAGCAGTAGACCGGTAACAAATTAAAAATACTTAAATCTTATACTATTCACATTATTAACTTATATGAATCAAACACTAATGGTCAATCCCATACTTCTCGGTCCACCCAGCCTCGGATGAAAATATTTAATGAAGATAAAAACTCAGTGGTTAAATTTTAAGGATATGAAGTTAAACAATGGATATTAAGAACAACTGTAACTAGAATGGCTCGTTCTTAAAATAAATAATCAAACATGCATTTAAATAGTTTATGGACGTGCACTTATAAGAGAGTCTAATAATTATAAACACGACGAATCATATCTTATATTAATTAATTGGGCTGTATAAAACGTTATATTTGGTATCTTATAAATTGGTACTACTCTGTAAGCGAAGTAACCGATAAACAAGATTCTCGCTGACACAAAGATTTAAATTAGTACAACTAATTTTTGCAGGTATTACGAAAATATTTGAAATATCTAATGAAGATTTTTGTATTAAATAAATTGTTTAAACTGCCATACTATAATCTTTGATCATCCATCAATATATTTTTTAAATAAATATACCACTGAGGGTATTAAATATTTGTTGTAAGAGGGAAAATAATAGTTATTAAAAAAAATCCACATAGTACTTTATTGACTGTTAGTAATCATTACAGTCAAACAAGCACTAAAAAGAACAAAGAAAGGGACGATGACGAATGTATTAAATAAGTAATGCAACCATAGAGATAACTATGCCTCTATATTTCCGTGTTAAGCATTAAACACGACTTTCTCCCAACATTTGTCACGACACGTTTTCCTGAGATGGCAGCCTAGACTGTAAGATATGATATATCGAGTCTCGATGCCCGGGGGGAGGGGGTGTCCCTGGTGGATTATCCCCGCTCATCGACCTCCCTAACACCTGCAACTCCCCAAAAGCACACAGAGGGCTATTGTTGTGCTTTGACACTTAGGGCATTATTCTGTCGCTGAGGTGAGATGATAGGTTTGTTGCTCAGTTAGTAACTTTTATTGCAAAAACTTAAAACTCAAAAGTTTTTTAAACGTTAAATTTGTATTAGGTTTTTTTAGAATTAAAAATGTAATTATAAATACTAGGTTGATGTAATGTAAGTTTATAATTAGAAGTGCGGCTTTAAGTCCCTACTCCCTACTATCGTTATCCAATAAAATCTAATGTGGCTTATCCATTAAACGTATTTTATAAAAATATTATACTACAGTACTGACTTCTTACTAACATCATAGGAATGATTAGTAACAAAATACTTTTGATTCATGAAGCTGTATTGGTTGAGTTGAGAAACCTCCAAATTTGCGAGGTTTCTCAGGTGCATATTTCGGTTACTATAAGATGCACATTCACACTCATAACAGTAAATACAAGTGCTCAGAACATTAGTTTAATCATTAACTAATGTACACAATTCGCTCTCTATCGTAGGTGCATGAGTAGCGAAAAGTTGAAGTTATGTACTTAAAGTGGTACTGATTAAACGTAAATTTAATTATAAAAAGTTTACCGATATTCCTATGATAATAACACATATAAAAAATATATTTAGAAGAACCCAAAAATCTCTTTCCTTTTTATAATACCTTCCAATACAATTTCACCCATTATCTCTAAATTGTCATGTTCACAGACCAAACTAAAACAAGGCATACAACTTGACACTAACGCGAAGAGATACAGATTGCACGTCTTTCCTGACGTCGTAACAATACTTTTATGACGTCATAAAATACGGAAACACCGGAAGTCGTGAAAATATAGCGGAAGTGTTAAGCTACATCCGTCCATTGCCGTCGAGAGTGTTGTACTTAGCATTTATAGAGGCCGTATATCAGGCCCTCGCGCCTGAGCAAGCTAACGAGGAAACTGAGCAAACAGGCAATCTAGACATGTTAAATGTTAACTTGTACGTCTAAGGCGAACTTTTATCTTGTTAAAGGAGCATTTATGTCAACTTATAAAAGAAGTTGTAGTCAGTTGTTCTGAATAAATGTCTTTACAGTTAATTTATCCAACAAAGCTACTATATTCTATATTAGATCACCTGTTTCCTATAAATATATATAAATATTTTAACCGCCGACTGCTAGGTATATATATATGCATATATATATATATATATATATATATATATTATTGAGGACATTATGATAAACATTTAGTGGAAATATTTTAGAAACCTGTATTAGGATACAATTAATTGTCCCGATACATGTTCTATGATTCTGGATGGAATGGCGCTGAACGAGAGATAATTTGCTTGGATCCATGTATTGAGTACCAGGGTTAATGGGCGTTGGAGATAAATATTCCATAATGTGGAAACTCATTTTTGCCATTTTTTTATTTTCAATAAACCTAAGATTTTAACTTTTCAAATGAACTAAACTTTGAAAGAAACTCCTTTTTCTGTTTTTATTTAATTAGTAAAAAAATATAATACCTCTGATGGCCAAAGAATTAAATAAATATGAGTAGGTTTCAGGATTAAAAAACATACCTCCCACTACAAATTTGTCTACCTCTTCGTTTATATTCAAATGCCAACCAATAAAACACGTTCTTAAATTAATAACGACACACCTGTGAAAATCATGTAGAGGAATTCATTTAAGGTTGCTCGTGCCCCCCGCCGGTGTAATTTACCGGAAATGCCTTGACACAGGAAATTACTGTGCTGAGCGCTGATTATTTGTATCATACCTGCAGTGAAGGAGTATCAAGTGTTGCTGAAATTTAAGGCTTCAGAAAAATATGACGGAACGTGGAAACAAACTATGACTAAGAAAGAAAAATACCATTCAAATAAGAGAGAAATATATTTTATGTCAGTAAGATATTTAAGAAAGTTGGCTCTTTAGATAACCATAATAATGGATTGGAAAACAAAAATACGCCCCTTTACAATGCTGAATACGTATGAATGTAAGTGTTTCAAGCAGTATATACCGTTACTGTATTCAGGAATGAAAAATGTTGGCAACTTATTTACTTGATTGGCTTGGTTAATTAGTTTTAATTTATGAAATATTCAAATTAATTGTGATTATTAAGGTCCTAGATATGCATTATACTTACTGAAAACGGATAAAGAAAGTGCCATGTTTTGTTGCGCTCTTTTATAATTTTTCAAAGCAAATTATGTTATTGAGTTAGTGCAACACAACCAACACGACTTTCTCCCAACATTTGTCACGAGATGTTTTCCTGAATACAATAATCTAGATAATCTATTTGAAAAAAATAAGTAAGTTGAGGGTTTTGTTGCAGAGGCTCAGTGTTACCCAGTATATATAAAATATTAACAATACAATTTCACCCACTACATTTTTATGCGTTTTCTGGAGGATGAACAACATATTAGAGGTAGGTGAAAGCATTATTTTCCTCCAACCCCCCCAAAAACTTTGGGTACATCACTCTGCTCATGGATCGTTGCCCGTGTGAGATTTATATGTGGTTGTGATAAGATTGTGTTTTCCGTTGATCTAATACAAAACTTGTATAGCTACTATAATATCATTCCCGAGGATAAGCCCTACGACCATAAACTTCAAACGTGCACTTCGCTCCTTTGCCCTCCTCGCCTCTATATGCTGTACACATTAACATCCTAGTATCTCCTTAGGAAACATTTAAATATACCCTGGATACAGTGATGTTGCTGTTGGTTGTTGGTGTGATGTTGTTTGATTAAAACATAAATTGTTGAATGAGTTTATGCATTTTACTATATTACCTATAATAATTCAAATTCATTACGTTATAACATTTAAAAAGAGATAGAATCCGATCTGCATCAATTTTGAGGAAAAATGTGCAGCTTGAGCATTAAAATATGTAGTGAAAAATTCACGTCGTAATTAATTTCTTCAAAGATTAATGACCTAAGTTCGTATCAATCAGAGTCTGTTGAATGTATGGATAATCAGCCCGCATTATGTATTCAAAACACGAGCGTACGCTGGTTGGAGTCTCCCAAATTACATTTGAATTGTTGTCCGATACAAACCAGAATCTGTTTTTAGTTCTGCGATGTGTGTTGAATATCCCAGATACGCCACGGTCAAATATCCTTTAAAGATTTTAGAGCAATGTTTTTACAGAAAAGATATAGTCTAGTAATCAGTATTAGTTATGTTTTTTACAAATGTTTTAATATTATTACTCAAAACTTATGAACATTTGTTAATTATTATAAGAATGGTGTATTTTTCAGGAAATAATAATTTCCTGAACAATTAGGTAACGTGTGAACGAACTAAATACTGTTACACATTGATAAGGGGGTAGTTACAGACAGCATTGGGGTTTACACAAAAATTGCATAGTGACTTAAATTACCGTAGTCATTTAACATATTTTTAAAATAAACATTTACAGGTTATTCATTGTTACAGAATACAAGTGAGGGGTTTATAATGTTTAATTTATTTAAAACGTGTAAAGTAAAAATTACTACATGCCGATTTAAACATTTGAAACATTTTTTTACTACTGAAGGAATCCATCTCTTAAAACGTACATTTTGAAGCCTAAACATAGTTTTCACCTGTAAAGCTTGAAGTTTTTCGTTAGCCGTAGAGAAGGTTTTTCTGAACAGATAGACGCATAAATCCCAAAACTGGTTTAAACCACTGCACCAGGACCACAAAGAGAATATTTTTTACTTCGTTTGACACTTAAACGTTAGCTATTCTGATTTTGATTTTATCCCGTGAAACATTCACTCGCAAAATAAACATGTTTTGGGATAAAAGTATTGTTTACACACTAAAGGTTTTTGTTTTGGTAAGAAAAGTGTTTTCTGGTAAAAAAATTACTTATTCTTACTCTAGCATGTAAGTACCATAAGCGGTTTTCGTTATTTTGTTACTACTTAAAATAATACATTCAGATAAAAACATACAATTGTTAAATTTGTCAGGCCAAATCATCTAACAGTTGATTGTAAACTTCAGTATGGTAAACATGTCAATTCTTGGGACAAGCTTGAAACTATGAAGTGCACGATTTGGTTGTTACTCGGCTGCTGTTTTAAACAGTGAATGTTTAATATGAAAAATCCGAAATTCCCATTCTGTGTGTTTTGACTCAGTTAAGTGTTATTACTAAAGAAAAACACAATTTTACGTATGAATAACACTATATGTACACAATTAAATTGTTATTTACAAGAATTAGGCGTAATATATTTCGAAAGACCATGCTGCTGCCATCTTTAGACCAACTACCAAATATATTACCTCTTGAAAATAATAATTTAATTGTGTGAATATAGTGTTGTTCAGACGTAAAATTGTGTTATTATTTAGTATGCTCATCAACAGCACGTACAATGATCATCAAGAAATTGATTAAAGTGTTGATAAACACCAAATACCTACTCTAGCTTTATATGAATGCAATAACAACACTCGTTTCAATAAAAAAAAAACTAATACATTATTTTTAATACCTTCAAAAAAGTATTTTTTAAATTGTAACACTCAAACAAATCTAAATAGTACTTGTATAACAAAGTGAAAATCCCGTTTTTGCCAGCCTATGTTATTCATTATATATTCTGAATAGAATTAAACATAACAATTGTTCGTCAACACGGTTTAATTCCATATATGTATTTTTTATCTTTGTAATTAAATTTAAATCTATAAGGATATATTACAAAATGTGCATAGTTTTTCTGAAATTAGATGAAATAAATCAACGGACAATACGAATATTATGAAATAACTTATTTGTAAAATTAAGCAAGTTTTAATTTTAAATTCCATATTTTAACCAATGAATTCAGTTTCTTTAAGAACAATATTCAGATATTACTTGATTTTCATACTAGGGCTACTAATATTATTATTTTTATAACATTATAAGCGAATATTTCATTTGTAGAAATATTTTTATTTTGGTTTACGAGTTTCATGGGCTCTGAAGATGACCATTATGGTTTAAACTAGTAAGTCAAAATACAAATGTTTATCCAAAAGGGTACTCGTATATAATGTTTATAAATATTGTATATATATATATATATATATACAATATATATATATATATATATATATATATATATATATATATATATTTACCTGGAGCATCAGCTTAGAGTGAGTTACGGACGTATAAAGTCCCCAGAGTATTGGGGGGGGGGAGTCCTAAGTGGATTGAACCCTCCCCTCCACACACCTTTAAACCCCATTGAGGCCACACGGGAAATATTTGTTTTGTGTTTTGACACTTAACTATAACGCTTAACATCTGTAGGGAGAGTGAGAGCTTTTAAGATATTTGTTTGAGATTTACTACTGAATAGTCGTCAAGTAAATCGTTATAAAAATACAAGATGCAAAAAGAAGTTCTGTGCTTTAGTGCCAGACGATTTTGGGTTAATAATATATTGTTTCAATACTAGACTTCCAGCTTTTGAAAGGAATTTGACTGTAGTAATTAATATGTAACTTTATAGACTTGATGTAAATTCATCCCTTAAACCCTTCTTGCAGCGAATTTCTTCCTCTTTCTGACAAGCTCAGCGTTATACCCGTTGTAAACAGTTCTTGTCTAATAGCTATAAAGTTTATCTGAAGAAACATTTTGCATGTAGTGGCGTTCCATACTGCGGTGTGCAGTAATGTCGGTTGTGTGTCTCTGGTGTGATTTCCTTTTGTGTATTTCTTTCTGGACTTTACCCATGTTTACCCTTATATGTTTGAATTTAGTTTGTATTTACTAGCCAACTTCGCCTCGATTGTTGCAAACTTGTTATGTCATTGTATTTTTATAACCGAAATAATCCAAGTCCAAAACGTTGTAAACTAGTTGTTATCTATCTAGTAATTGAAAATGTCCGCAGTCATTCATAACATAATTTAAGTTAGGATACTATTTTATAAAATAAATGTAAAACTTATCTTTTCAATAATAAGTACTGTATTTTAAAACTAGACAATTCAGTGCAGTTTTGATCCGGTCATGACATGATGTTATAAACAACTTTTTAAGCATTACAATTCTTACAATAGTGTTTAAAACGTTCAGTTTAAAGATTGGTAAACATTGCCAGCCGTGTTGCGGCAGATCTCTTGGGAGAGACCCATGTTTGAGTGGACTTATAATAAACACCCCGCGGTAACTTGTTATTTTTCGATTTCGAAGAGCATTTCTTCACCCCTTCGTGGTGGATTGTAAATTTTGTTTTATCCACCCACTAAACCCTAACGTTACAAAACATGTTTTGCGGTAACGTGAAACAATTTTACGAGGAGAAAGTAGTATGGATTGCATAAACTTGGAACACCTGTTTCAATCATAGCCATTGCGCTGTTGGTGAAATATTATTATTACAGGCACGATTCTAAAATAAAATAACAATTCAGATATATTATTTTAACGATTTATTTATAAAAGGAGGTTATTCTAGATTTCGCGTTATATACATGAATGTGCTTTTGAAACTTGTTAGTTCATATAAGTTTTAATTATCATTGTTAGTAGTTTCATTTAACTTACATATTATAGATTTAACTTTGTTTTATTTTAATCAAGACAATTATTATGTACAGTGTAAGCAGAAAACTGCTCTTAAAATCAGGCATCATATCACTCCAACGTCGCTTGTATAATAAAACACTCAGGACTATATTATACACGACCTGTCATCTCACCTTGTAATTACAAAGCAGATCGTTTGTTTGAACTAAGATTTTTAGATAAATTGTTGTAAGCTTTATTACTCCAAGGTAAATTCACTGTGATAAACTGGATTTCAATATAGTTCAGATCGGAAAACTGTTATAATCATTAATCAAGTTTAAACTTTGTTTTATCACACGTAACTTTAATTACAACTAGACTCATGTTTGGAGAGGAATTGATTTCCTTAAAATATATAAAACAACATGTATCAAGTTGCGTAATACCTAAACCAAACACAAAACCAATACTGTAGACTTGACAGTGTTCTTTGTTTTTCAACCTTAGTAGAAAAAGGGTGTATTAAATTATGTTCAAAGAGTAATATTTTCAACACAATCTGATATTATGCCGGTATGAACGTAGCGCTGAGTCACAGCATTTATTACCAAGGAATATCACCAGACTGTCTCTTTTATGACGGATAAATGATGTCGTAGATAATGACGTCATAGATAATGACGTCATGGCCGACGACGCAAACAACACAATTAGCCCCGCGTCGTCGGGACACGATTATAACGTTGCATGCCTCCCTGCCCAAAGCCCCCAACGGGTGAAAATACCCTATTAGCTCACTGTAGCTTACTGTAGCTTCCTATAGGTCACTGTACCTTACAATGATATTACCACGTCATAGATAATTTGTAGCTACTGTTGCTCATAATAACTTTCTTTAGCTCACTATAACTTGCTTCAATGCACAATAGCTTACAATGACTTACCTTATCATATCGTTATTGTGGCTCCATGATCATAGCTCACACTCCTTACACATTACTCATTACTTTAAATAATTTCTTTAAAGTAAGTATGTAAGTACAGTATAAGTGTAAATATACTTATAGTGTTGTAAGACGTATTTTATTTATCCTGCTTCATGACTTTACACATTACTCAAGTGGCTAACTCTAAATCATTATAGCTTACTGTGCTTAATTACAGCTCAAGATAGCTTACTGTAACACATTATAGCTCTCTACTCTACAGCGATATATCACTCTCTGTAGCCAAATGCGTACAGCTTACTGTGGCTCAATGTAGCCCACCATGCTTCATTTCACCTATCTATAGATCACTAAACCGTAATATAGTTCATACTTAGGACACTACTGCTTATTATAGCTAGATATTGTTCAATTAAGCTTACTGTGGCTCACAAAAGCTCACTTTAAAACCAGAAATTGTTTTAAAGTTTTATTTAAACGTATTGTAAACAAAAACAAACAACTTATTAGAGGGAGATCTCACTTTGCAAACTGGCAGTATACACGTTGTCTTAATCTTTATTTTCAAGTGATTAACAAGGCTTTCATTGTAACAGTAAGCAAGTAAAATGTATTCAAACTTTAGTTATTTTAGTTGGATATTACACTAGCTGAAAATTTGAAACAGTGATCCTTCAGAAAATTTGATTACACATTGATACCCTCTAACAATTGTGTTATATCTCTGACATAATTTAAGACTGATTAGTAAGGCCTATGTTCCTGTTCATTCGTCTTTGAATCAGAGTAATGTATAGTACGATTTGTAATAGACCACACTCTGTTTGGGATGAACATTGATAATTGGAAAAACAGTAACAGAATTTGTTAACGAGATAAAAATAAATACCCCCGTCGCAGCAAACCTTCATACTCTGCGAATTTCCAATGAATATATAACATAACACATTAACACTTAACAGGATTCATAAGAAATGTATTTACAAACAAGCGATATTAAAAATATTAATTATTATCCATAAGAATAACATTGGGGATGAGTACGCAGGTTTGCTGCAACAAGGAACACAAAATAATGTTTTTTATGCAAATATCATTAGAACTCATCTAATTAAAGTCACATACTAAGTTTCATTCATATACATTTATAAGTAAGCGATATACAACATTTTAATTATTCTCCATAAGAATAACATGGGGACCGATTACCTAGGTTTGCTGCTACGGGAACCATACGTGACGATTTGGTATTTTGTGGAAACAACAATAAACCCCAACCAGGTGAAGCCATATACCAAATTTTGTCAGTTTGTGTTCATAAATAAGCAAGATATACAATTTTTCTTTTTCTCCGTATGAATAACATTAGACAACGTACTGTGTTAAGCACTTTCAATATCTCAGGAACCAATTGACGTAAATCAATGATAAAAATACCAAATTGTTTGTTTATTATGCTGAATTAAATGGTAAAAATTAAAATTTGATTTAAATAAAAATTACATGTGGAGACCCCAAAAACCCCATTTTTGCGGTACAAAACCCCCTAAAACCCCCTTTGGATGGTGTGATTCGTCTGGTTTTCGAACTTGTTAAAATAAATGGTGCTTTACACATTTGTACCAAATTTCATTAAGATCGGACCTTTTTTACGAGAGTTATTGTGCTTACGGACATATATATATATATTTTTTATATTTATATATATATACATATATATACAAATTTGAACGAATGGTGTTTTTGGCATCTGGGGACCTCAAAATGAAAAGTTATCATGGTCTCGGGCTTAAGTCTTACCATGAGACCTATGGTAATAGCTTCTTCCCTATAGGGGAAATTTGCTAAAAGTTCACGATTTGTGGATTTAAGTTTGTTAATAATAAATTATAATTATGAGGTATATCTTGTTAATTGTAATATTGCATTTCTTCTTATATAACCTGTGTAGTAATGATACCTGATATGGTAATAATGAATTGCTGTAACAAAAATCGTTTTTTATTGAAAATTCAGAAAGAAAGTATACAAACTGGTTAAACGAAATCAAATCAGCTACTAATTAAATAACGCAACATGTTAAGAAAATCCAACAACGAATTGTTAGAAAATATTCCAAAAGCAATTATAGAGGGGTAAAAGTAATTAGGAATTCCTTGAATTTAGGCATATCATGTGTATAAAGGCATGTCCGTGGTGCCGAGTCCATTAACTCTATTGAACCTACTCTACTATTAAGTAGTAAAAATAACACGAACAAGAATAAATACGGCATTAATTATTATATGTAGCTTTAATTCGTTACAAATATAAAGTGTTAAGTTTTTGGCTTAAACTAGATATCTATAAGATATAAAGATAAATATACTCATCAATTTACTGGAATATAAATTATATTTGTTCTCAACGCAGATATATAACGTTTACATAACTATGGTGAAAAATAATTGATGTTTAAACTTAAAAGTCTCATATTTTGTAAAAATATAAATAATAAAAAGAATATTTACGATTTATTTGAATTATTTGCTGAAACCGCAAAATGAATGTGAAATAATGAGGTAACATCTGCAATTGTATGTAATGTTTAGGTTTGTAAATTGAATTTACTACGCGGATGATTTATAAAAAAAATGCTTCTAATAAAATAGATATCTTTATGATTAAATGAGGTTTAGTGTTAGAGTTGAATGTTGCGAAATAAATTGGTGGAGTTTATACAGAAACTCTGGACTAACGTAATAACTCAAATTGTAATTGGCGTCACATAAGTATCGGTTTTCGATTGATCAGGAGGGGGAGGGGTGCTGAAATGTTGAGGGGGAAGGGGGCTTATTCGGAAACTTTTACCAACGTTTGATCAGTTTATTTCCATCACCTGCGTTGACTCTAACGGTCAAACCTTGGATATATCAGTTTTAAATTTACTACGTTTATATGTTGAACAAAAGTTCCAAAATATACGTTGTCATTATTTTATCAAAGCACATAAATGTGATAAATTGTTTTGTAAACGACTTTTTTGTATATAAAAAAAAAACTATGTTAGTTAAGATTGAAAATGTGTTATTCCGCAACTGAAACAGAATGTATCAATCCTGTAAAGTTAGATTGGGTTAAAAACGTACTGAAATACATTTTATGAAAGTTATTTTTTTATTTGAGATACATCGTACACAATTGTTGTTCGACCGCTCATTCTGCATTACTTATCAATAATTACATTATATTATAGATTCCATTATATATATTACATTATATATTTCAATGTATTGAAATAGGCATACACCACTGTTGTCAAGCATACATTCTGCATTTTAATAAAATTTAAATATATTGCAGTATGTTGAGCAAGTTCAGTGACTATCATAATTTGTGTTCAAAAATCTCTGGAAACAGTTTCCACCTACATAATTATAACCAAATGGAACAAATAAAGATTTTTATTGATAAATATAATTAATATGGATCACTATGGTGAAAACTGTCTAGCCGGCTGGTGCTGCCACCTACTGGCCAGACGCCTAACCACGTCGCCACCCGAAGTAAAAACAGTACATTGTCACTTACGGTCGTGTAAGCTTGTAAAAATCAATAACGTTACACACCTCAAGAGGCTTTCCCTCGACGGTGTATAACACTGCGTATTTAACAAATATAAGCCTCTGTAAATGTTTCCATAAAAAAATTGTAATAGTTATGGCTAAAGAATATAGATGCTGTTACGTTGTTTGACAGTTAAATATAATGCTTTTATGTTGATAAATCGTTGGAAAGTTTCAACAGGAAATAATATAGCATTTATGTGGTTCTTATGACGGTTTTATAATTAATAAATATTAGTTCAATAGAGCTCAGTACAAATATTGTATTTAAATACAGAAATATTTTGTTATGCCAAAAATATTAACTTTTAGAAACTAAATCTAAAATGTCAATAAAAACAAAATAATCCTATTTACATCTGATTTATTCTTCGGTTCCAGTTTTCAATCCTAAATAAATGAACTGCAATATCTTTCAGATATCATTGAATTGGTTCGAGTATAATTATTGGCCTTTAAAAGGTGTCAAATATAAAAAGAAGTATTAAAACTAGGTTCTCAAAAACTTATTTATTTTATTCCTAGACTGTTAACATTTAATAGTACAATAATACAATTTAGCTCAAGATATTAAATAGATGTAGACCTAAATGCTTACTTGTTTCGAACGCTATTCGCCTTGAACCGTGAATACGGAACTGAAAATAAATTAAAGTAAAAAAACAACTAAGTCGATAGGTGATTTATTTTTTCTCGAGAATGACTGATAATTGAATGAGAGTAGTCAAACTCATGCTCTTAAAAATTATGATAAAGTCTAATAAGCAAGCAATGGGCGTAGCTTAAAAAAGTAGCACTTGCTTTTCAGTTAAAAATAAACTCAAAATAACAATTATAAAAATAAAGCAGACTTTACTACATTCTAAAAACATGAACTAAAGCTAGACAAATATCTACGTAGCCCAATATGGTAACAAAAAAAGCGGCTAAACTACTGGGTGAAATGGATGGCAGATGCAGATGAAAAAAATAAATGCAAAAGACAGCAAAATTTGTATTTACTGCGTTTATTTTCGTCTTATTATTTATAATAAAGTGTGATTAAATTGAGTTCAGTAGAGTTTTACCTAATAATTAATCTTTAATTAAATTATGATATTTTAATTAGTCAATTTATATTTTAGGATACGTCGGTAAATGACAGTTTTTTATAATTTTTGTATTTTAGAATTTCGAAAATAAAATTAATTAAAATTATTTAAATTTGTTTTTCCTGATTTGTTTTAGATTTTCATATGCATTAAGTCGATTTGGAAGTGTAACATACTTAGCAATATATCAAGTCATCAAGGGTCAAGTTATATAAAGGAATTTAACCAAGGTCTAGAATCTGATGCTGAAAATTCTGTTTACACCACATGTTGACCCGAAACGTCAACATCAAACTTTGCCATGTTGATAGGGAGTCAAAACAATGAGAAAATATAATTCATGTATCGACACTATGCTTTATTTCGCTTCGTTGTCTGTCCAAGTGAATGTGTGTGCTCTTCATTTATTAAATCATATTTTAAGAACTACTGGCTTGAATTTTGGCTTTAAACTTTATTCATGCGTGATTTAACTAAGTCTTATTTGGGCATTGGGTTCCCAACATTTTAATCTTTGCAATTTAAATTTAACGTTGGTAGGGTTTTTTGTTAGAGGTAAATATCTTAAAAGTAGTCCAATTTCGCAACGAATTACAAAGAAATTAAAACTTTGTAATGTAAAATCCCTCAACAAAGACGTAAATAGTAACATTTGCGTTTGATATTAAAATTTTTGCCAACAATTTTTAATAAAAGTCCTTTTTAATTTAATATTGGAATTATCAATTATTTATTAATGTTATTATGTTGATATGTAAGTAAAATCAATAATTAAATTAACCACCCTAGTGCCCGTATTTCAATGTCATTCACCTACTACCGATACCCTAAACCTAGAAACGAGACTATTTTCATGTTTTACGAAGATTCAAGGTGATTGATTACTTTTTATTTAAAAAATTTCGCAAGATTCCAAAGTTCAGTTCAACAACAGGTTTCAATTTGCAATGTACTTTAAAACAATGATAATGGTTTTGAACAATTACTAAATTAACATTGATTTAATGGGGAATAAAATGCATATGGGGAATAAAATAATTATACCAACAAACTGTCAAAAACTCCCACAATGCCTCAGTAAAACACATTGGCCAACATAACGACCAAAAACACAGCGGCACGCTTTTCTATCATAGATGAGTGGTGACTCCAGATATAACATAGCTCTCAGTGGCGCCAGCATTGTTGCTATCAACTTTGTTATATTTTAGGTTGTTCCGCACCTGAACATAGGACGATAATTCCGTTCCGGAAAACCTTGAGAATTTTGAAAATATTTGTATGAGTTTTATTTTGTAATTAGCCTATCAAACAACTAAGTTAATTCTGGTACTGTCACAACAGGGCTCACTATTATATAGCTGATCACTCTGAAATACGAACAAAACCGAACAATTTCATACAGTTTGAAAATCATGAGCATGTTATTAAAGTGGTGTCACTAAACTGTGTTTTAAAATACATACTGTCTAAATTCACTTTTTTCATCATTTAATAGGTTTTAGTAACAATTATTGATTTGATTAATAACAAATAGCTAATTTCACAAAACATATTTTGTTTAGTAACTTTTTTTATGTACTTACGTTTTGTATATTTAGCGTTGGTTTAAATCAAGTCACTATTACACTACCACTAAGTATTTAAAACCTCTATCATTGATCTCATATTTATAAATGTTTAATTTAACTTACACCCAAGCTCGACGTATTGTGGTGGTATTTATTTTATGTATAGTTGCTTAGTTATACGTTATTTATTGTACTCTTACCCACACCAGGAGTGTAAGCTACGAAGCCGGGCTAGAGGGGCAAAGATCAAACACAGACAGTCATCGGAACACATCTAAAATGGGAAGCAGAAGAGAAAGTTGGGAAAGTCGGGGAGACGGGGGAATAAAAACTACTCACTCAAGTTGGAGCCATCTGGAAAAAGAAAGTTCGGTCAGATAACAAATTTGAAGGTGAACTTATGCTAGGATTCTACCACTAGGTTCGGAGTTCTGATCCTAGTGCTGTGGCGTTCCTGATTGAAAGAAAAACGTTGTGGAAGTTTGGTGATTCTTGCAATAAATATAAAACACCAATTTAAACGCATTAAATCTGCTTAAAACAATAAGTCCATGCTTTTTCAAAATGATAACCTTCTCCATTCATACTAATACTGACTATTGGCCTGTAAGTATGAAAAATATATTTCAGTTTATAATTTTATAATTAAGTTTTCAAATCTAAGTTATAATAATTAATCGATTTTACGTTACTTTATACTAAATATTTTTATTGAAAATCGAACAATGTTAAATCAAGTACATCCAAAAACATCAAAGTGAAACTAATAAACAAATACTCGTAACAACTTTGCTTATCGTCACAAAACTTTAAGAACAATCTAGTAAGTTTTTATATACAAAACGTTTCAAATATATTTCGTACAACATACATACAATTAGAATTAGAATTTTATAGAAAGAGCTGCGCTATTAATTACTTCATCAGCGTCTTATAAGAATCACACAGTCTAATTAAAAAAATAAAACACAAACACCAGATGCGTAGATGAAAAACTGCAGTGCGTTATGTTACATTAAGTTTGCAGTAAGAATCAACTACCACACGAGGCTTTACAAGCACACAATTTGTGTTTGTGTGTTTGACAACTTCTTGTATAAAATGTTGCTGTACATGCACGTGTTTATAGTCAATAATATGTGACACTTCAGACAAATATTCTTATTGATCCATCGTATTGGATTTTATTAGATGAAAGCATTTAAAATGTTTTACGGATGTATTACAGCGTCACACAAAGTCTTAGTAAAGTGTGTTATCTAGCTCATCAAAATATTCAGTATTTACAAAAATCACTAAAAGTAAACAAGCTACCAGTGAATGCATATGAAGTAATTTTTTCCCAACACGTTATTCGTATGTTTGACCATTTGTTATTGTCTAATTATGAGTGATTCGCTAACTCTAATACTTTAAGGTGCCGATACAATAATAATAAGGTAGCTGTATCAGATTTCGTGGATAGTTTGTTAAGCCCCTAAATTCACGCCCTGGGTAAAATACGTTGCGCCTGAACTTCAATATTGGCAATGTGATATAATTTGTTTATAAGACATAATTTTTTGTTTCAATAATCGACCATATGAAAGCTTTATTGCACTGACATTGCAAAAATAAATTAAAAGTATAAATTACAGACTAAATTGAATAATAGGAAACTGTGTTTTACTTTATTTTGAATAAGTTCATATATTTTGTAATATCCAGCCTTAATACAGAGTATTGATATTCGAAATTGATATTGATATTTGATATAAGAAACTAAAATAGAATTTTCAAGATAAGAAGTTTTTGAAACTTTGTTTCCCTTTAAGGACTTTATAAAAGTAATATATTATAAAGTCACGATGCTGAAATGTCGCAGGTTTTTCAGCAAAATTAAAGTCCTGACAGGTTCATTGAGCTGTCGATCCGAAGGACTGAATTGACGGCTTAGGAGTAGCAGGAGAGATTCATAAAAGCCATTCTCATATTTTAATATATCTCACAGAGAATCTTAAAAGATTAATTTTTTACTTTCTGCTACCTCTACATAGTATGAGGAGAAAGTCATAATAAATTTCGTCAACATTTTCTAATTTTAGTTATTATTGTAAATATTCATTTTAATGGTTCCTGATTCTAAAAAAATTGTTTTCGGAGTGATTTCTGTGTGTCTATCAGAATGTGTACAGAGCTGGAGCCCCCACCCATTGTGCGATTTTAATGACATTTGGGATGTAGGTAATAATCCACACTATCTGAAGGCATTTTTAAATTTTATAATTTTAAGGTTATAATTATCCCCCAAAAACCGTTAAAAATATGAAAATTCAAAATTTCTCAAAAAGGGAAACCCCGATTTTGATTAAAATCTATTGGTTTGTAGAGATTTAGGTTTCCAACAAAATTACACCACCCGCGGTCCTGGTAAAACTCGGGTTCAGAAATTATAGGACTTAAAATATTAAAGTTAAATTATTTCATAAAAACTATAAACGTTAAATTAAATGTACTTATCACCATAAAAAACTCAAAAACTAAAAAATTGAGTATTTTCAATTATTATTATAAGATTAATGGCTGCGGAGAAGATTGAAATGTCTATTTAGCGGTAAACACAGTACGTTGTCCAGTGTTATTCTTATGGGGAATGAAAAAATGTCTCTAATAAATACTGATCGATTTCATAAAACTTGATATGAAGGTCAAGGTAGCATTGAACAACAGAGGATATTCGAAATATGTTGCCCCTTAACTTGAGGGGTGGGGGGAATTTTCCTTCATAAAACCACTGTGTGTAGCCAAATATTCTACAGTTCTTCCAAAAATGAATTTGAGTGGACATATCTAAAAACAAGTTTTTTAGAAGATTTTCTGTACTCTCTACCCTACATTCTATATTTAGTAAATACAAAATTATTTATTCACTACAGATGTTCTAAAAGGGAGAAAATATGTGTCAGTTCCTGACCATTTACTGTCCATTGGAGTACATAAGGAAATTATTGCGGGCATTTACCAACAGTGATTAGAGAAAAACTAATTTCACAACGTTTCGGGATCTGGAATCTGATCCTTTCTTCAGGTGAGAAGAAAACCTAACACATATCAAGATAACGTTCTAGACTTATGTTCAAGAATTATATTCTAGGGTTTATTACAGGTATTCTTTTTACCTGAGGATAAATTAGAATTCAGATTCCGAAAAGTCGTGACATTTTATTTCAAATTTTTTTAAATATTAAAAACTATTAGATTAGAAAATAATGTTCACGATAATCTCTTCAGCAATATAAGCTCACCATTATCAACATTGAATCGTAGAACAAATACTACGTAATAGCAATTACTATTAGTATTTATGAACATTTCGTTTACGCATGTTTTATCGATGTACAGAAATGACACAAAAATGTAACCCACATGACCTACTGTTCCACTGAATATGAAGAAAATTTAGCACACGAACTTGAAAGTGATTTTTGTAAGTGTTAGTTTTATAAATACAAGCTTTTAGAGCTTTGGATGTAACAATAATACAAATATGGGACTATCTTGGATATAATCCAGGCTATATTTTCATAGCGATGAAAGATAAACGACTCCTTCGTTATTCCTAGCAGTAAAATTCAGTGTTATTTATCAGTCTTTATAAATCACATTACAGTAGTACAGTATTACATTTTATCAAACGCTAGACCAGTATGAAGAAATAGGTATATGTCATTGTTCCAGATTCATTAAAAAAAATACAATTTTAATTTGTACTTTTCATTTTAGGGGTGAAACAATTATTGTGCTACTAAGTTTAGTGAGTGGTTTAGTGTTTTCTAACAGTAAAAATGTGTGTAGTGTTCCTGCCTAATGGTTTACACATCTCTATTTAAAGTCGTAATAAAGTTAGATAATTTTGTAAGAAATTCCAAAAATAAATGTTTGATTGCAGTTTAAAATACTTTACTAAAGATTTCGGGTGAAGCTGTTTACATTTAGGGGTTTTTATTCGCTAAATGAAATAATAACCTAGTATCATGGGTGCCCCGGTTTGTGTCACCGGTTTGTGTCACCGGTTGTCCTGTTATAATATTGTTAGCGCAATACTAAAATACAAATAAATCAAAGTAGAATATGTGTGTAGAAACGTACGAGACAAGTATTCATTCAGACTTGTATATTCATATTCTTACAATATTCATTTATTCTTCTCGGAATGACCGGTTCTCTGAACTCAGTAACTTTGAAAACCCGATATGAAACAAATCTTAACCGTTACAATCAATTCGTAATTTACAATGTATTAATAGAAATAAACGAGCTCAACGAGAAATTTTACTTCAACATTAAAATGACTGCCTTTGCAGAGGAACCAGGAAAGGCTGTGACGCCAAACAAGTTAAATATGAAATATTGCAGCAATATTAAATATTTTCTTACATTACTCTGAAAGTTTTATAAGGAAGAGAACAGCTGGAGGGGGTGAAAATTAAACCATCCGTCAATTTATCGTCTCCCGCTTCTCTCGGGGCACAAAACTAAATAGTTTCAAGATTCACAATTATCTTGTGTCTTAATTCTCAACATCTTAACTCGAAAAGTTTCTCACTCAAACGTCGAAGTTCCTAATTTTCATTATTTTAAGATACAGATATCTTACTAATTTATAACTAAATTACTCCATTAAGGACACTTTTCCCGTACAGAAACAAATTGCAACGTACAGAAAAAATATCAACATATTGCAACAGAACAAGTGTTAAAGTTTGAAAAATATAAATAACTTTTTGTACTAAATTAATGCGCCTAAAGCCTATCGTTCTTACGCAGTTAAGTTATTATAAATGTGTCATTAAATAGATTAAACTTACTAATGTATTTAAAACAAAAAGAAAATAGTTGTATCCATTTGGATGAGTTTAATGAATTTTACAAGGTTACGAGTTAAGGGTTTATGCTGGATCGTCACAAAAACGTTAAACTTGCTCTTAAAAACGTTACAATTTCTAGTGTTCTTGTTATTCTTGTTGCGAGTTCTTGTTGTGTTCATTTTATCTTCCTAAATCCGATTAAATACTACCAATTTTCCATTACGTCCATGGTTTTAATATGATTTGGGTAAATTATTTAAACTCATTTTTTCAGTTACTGATTGGGACTTAATGAACAAATTCAGAATATTAGGATAGGCAAAAACATGCGGTTGGCTTTAATTGTTGGCCTCAGTATAATTTAAATAATTCAATATTTCAAATAATCAAATATGAAGGCGGGAGTTACTTCATTTAGTAAAACATTTGTATGCGTTCCTAACAGAGAAATCAATCAGACATATTAAAACCCAAGCAACACTGATAAATTGATTCCATGAAATACTGATTGTCCAATAGAAAGTGTTGTTTACGAGTTTTAGGAAATTTTAAAATATTTGCCTAGGAATTTCACTGTAATTTAATTTTGGGTGGAAACCCATTGGTACTATGGGTAGAATTGGCACACTTATACCTTTTATATGTACGTAAGCAGTACTGATATTTTATAATAATAAAAAATATGGATTGTTTATTTGTACAGACGCAAAAGGTAGTGCATATTATTAAAATATGCAATAATATTTATTTTCTAAATGTTTGCGGTTTAAAAATAACACCTTGAACACACTTAGAGAGCGAAACAATGTAGATATATTATTGGGCAGTTTTCTTGTGAATCTGTTATAAATCTGATGACTTGGTTTATTCAATTGCTGCTATGCGTAGCAATCGTACAAACAATACTTTCTTGGTACGTGAATTGATGACGTTGACACTAACATTCTAAATAAACAAAAATAAATTGTTAGTAAAACAATAGATTGATAGTGTAGAAGAAAATATGTTACACATTAATTAGTTTGGTTAGTAAACAACACAATGTACATATTTAGACGGCGAAACAATGTAGTGACGTCATGGGCCAATTATTCTTGTGTCTTTGTCGTCATTTTTCTCCCCAAGCGCCTCGGCCGCAGTAATGAACTCATTACGTCGTCACAGTAATGAACGCTGTTTATGTCATTCGAAACCTCCTTTAACCGACAATTTAACAAGCAGTGAAATTGTCTTCAGTTAAATCATCGGCATTGCTCTTATATGGCGATATTATTCATGCGATTTACATTTTAGTTAGGGGGAGGTATTCGTATTATTGTTTTTGTCCACCCAATGGTTGCTATTTAAATGCACTTAAACCAAGCTTCCTAAACTCGGTTGGACACCACTGCGACCATCTTTACTCAACCTCAAGTTCTAACTTTCAGTCTCAATTTAGGAAAACTAGCATTGCCCAACAGTACACCTGATTTTAGTTATAGTTAGGTAATATCAAACAGCTGATCGAATTCCAATATTTAAAAGTATGCTTTAAAAGGATCCTCTGATTTCCTTATCAAGACCTTTCATGTCTTGATGTCCGTTCATTGGTATCAGACTTATGTTTTTCAAAAGTTTCTCGGACGGGTTGCTATTGTATATACATTTTTATACATATAACATATGTGTCTTACGAAGAAAATATCTGAATCCTGTTTTGAAGGACAATGGAAAATTAGGCCATAATAACGACATTGTAATCAAATAGCGATTCATGTAAAGTTATTTAAATAAGTATAAACAAGTAAAAATATCCACAAAATACACATAAATTAACAAATAAGCAAAGAATAAACACAAACCCCATTTACAAACAACACTTAACCCTTTTTCTTCTGAAAAAATATACCCAACAATTTAGGCTCTTCACGCCCCATTGGTCGGTAGTGAAAATTGTCCTTCTTCTTAAAATAATAACTTATGGATTGACCCTTATAGGAATTTAGATTTAAATTAGCTCCTAAACAAATATAGAGTAACCTATATCTAAACCTATGTGCTACTGTAGTTTGTAAATGTGTATGTTAAAGCCAATAACATTGTATACATCAATGTTTAAATATCAAATACTATTATATATTTAAGTTAGAAATTGATACTTCGTGACGTCATTTAAACACAACATAACATCTTACTGATATATGGTACTGATAATAGTGACTTTGGTTATCTTACCATTGTAACCATATTCTTAAACAGTTAAAATTCGCTATTTAAACACAGTATGCATAAAGCCTAATTTAGGTTTTAACCCGATAGTAAATGTATAACGCCATATAGGTTCCATATCTACAATGAGGATGGGTCTCTATACTTCAATTTTCCCGATCTCAACGGAGATACTCTCCAGAAAACGTATCAGTTTACCAGACACAAGTGTGGGTTTGATTCTTGGGATGAAATCCGTTTCCTCTGTGATAGGTTCAAAGGTGGCAAGGCAATACTGACAGCTCAACCCCAGGCAAGGAAATCATTCCCGTATATTCATTGATATGTATTCTGATTTGCTTGTCGAGTGTTGTTCATGTGTTCTCGCTAAGATTATAATAATTGTGTTAATTTTAGTCAGAGAAATATTAATGTTTTTCGGATATAAAGTTTTCTTATAATGGCTATTGCCTGATCAGTGAACATTAGTTGCAGGTTGATGTTTGACGGGTCTCCAAAGCCACGTCTGGACTAGGTAAACGAGGTGTCAAAGTTTTTAACAAAATTGATTCAACAACAAATACTGTCAGTTATATTTCAACTATCCTTAAAATTTATGTACGTCTGTTTTCTGGCTTATGATGTTACATTTAACATTTGCTTTAGCAATATAAATCATATTTAACTCATTTTTCTCTAGCATACTTAAATTGTATTACAGATTTCCTGGAATGAACATTTGGTAAAACATAATGATTGTTAAAACCACTTTGAAGAAGTATACTAATGAAAGTATTTTAAGGGGAACTATAAAAGTGGTTTTGTCATGCTGTCGTAGCAAGCACCATCTTTTATGGTGATTCAATATACTGTTTAACGAGTAATACCCAAGGGGGACTCAGTTTAATTTCTGTCTTGAAACAAGTTCTATTACGTGAACAAGTTACATCATCCGTGACCGATAATAGTTATAAATATACAAAAATCAGTCATTTTTGGATCCCAATGACTATTGTCGAAACGGAGAAGCATAAGCAAGTGTTTCGTTGTCAGAAGAAGGCGCTTCGGTTGATTTTTTAAACAAAAATCTCTGAATCATGCAGGGAAGTTTGTTCTTATAACAATATGATGTCTTTCCCTTGCTTGTATATCTTGGAATGTTTAACATTTTTGGTAAAAACCAGGTGTTCGTCTTGTAATCAAAATACACGTTATAGCTTCAGAAGCAATCTTTCCCTTTCCATTCCACGCCATAACACAGCTCATTAAAAAAAAAAAAACTAACATACTTCTCATATATAAAACTGTTAAACTCTTTGCCCATACACCTAAAACAGGAATCAGAAGTTACTAAATTTAGACGTCAGACAAAGATTTTTCTCTTAAATAAGGAATATTACAGTGTCCATGATTTTTTTCAATGACAATTTTGTAATTTAATTTCAAATGTTTTTAGTTATTATTTCTGTTTGGTTATTGATTTTATTTTAAGCTGTTACACAAAGTAACAATTTGTGAATTGTTGTCTATGATATGTATATAGTCTAATGGCAATAAGATGATTTTTATTTGATTTGAGTTGCTTTGATTTATTACATTTTTTATGCTACGTATTTTAACATTTTATTTTTCATTTCAGAAATGTATGTCAGTTTATAATTTTATTCACTCCTGGCGTTAGAATTTTCTATTTCCTCGGCTCTTTGACTTAATCATCGTTATAAGAGGAAGGGGTACAGGACAAACGAATTCGCCTACACTAGTTCATCTGAAGATTCGATTCACCGACTGTAAAATCTAAATCTTCGTTTATACTCTTACGAAAAGAATCACTGCTGTAGTAATTATATATAACGTATAACTATATAAAACAAATTTCACCTAAAATTCACCTTAAATTAAAACTAAATAAGATTATTATATAAGTAACTCAATTAGTAGCTTGCTTACCGAAATTAATTTATGATATTTGTTCAGCTAAGTCGATATTTTTAAGTTATTACTATACCTTTCCACAAATTTAGCCTGACAGATTTTTGCGGTCAGGTGTATCAATATTTGGTCAAAACAGGTTGACATTTGGTAAATTGTTATTGTTATAGAGTGGAGGGGTAGGTGGCGATGGTTTATGGGGGGGGGGGGTTGTCGCTGCCCAAAAGTAGACATGTGCCGCTCAGCCGTCACCTGCTGTTGACATTGACTGTAATTATTTGAGTGGAGGCTCTTGAAAATGTGTTATGTGGAGCCTGCATGAATAATTATAAATAACTAGAGATAATTGTTTTAGAATAAAAAGTGTTATGGATTAACATTCTTATATCACTACTTTGTTGGCAATTTTACATAACATTTTATAGACTTTTTTCTTCAAGGAAATATGTTTAAAACATTACACCTCTAACGGGGTGATTTCCAAATGAAAAATCGATCTAGTACATTTTATTCTAGTCTATATTAATTTTTACATAAAACTAAACACGAAAAAGCAAATATAAAAAAAAATTTCCGTCTACTACTAGAAAATACTATCTACTAGAAAATAGCACCATAATCGGCGTACGTTTCCCATGTGAGTTGAAAAGGTTATTTTCCAAGCATAATTGAAAAAATAACGTTTTAAAATTTAATTAGCTTAAAACATTAAAGAATTATAATATGACATTTTATAAAATCAAAAATACATGTTAGAATTAAATTTTTTTTATTTTTTTTAAATGGTATATCGCTTAAAAATACTATTAATTTTAAGTTTGATACAAGTGCAATAGTATTTTATTTTTATTTTCCTTATTTTCAAGCCCTTAACATACTGTACTAGGAACTTCTTTATTACTCTTTGTTATGTTGTTATAAAGAGTTTATAAAATAGTCACTTGTATCCAGTAAAGGTAGGGAGCAGATAAGGTAAGGTGTGTCAGATTTAAATCGTCTCACTGGGATTTCCATAACAATGACGCTACCGCACTCTCCTGGCTTCAAACGAATCGACGATTCAGATTTTCGCATTTCGGAATGTATCATATTCGCTAAAAGTGTCATGAAAATGTCTGATTATAATCTAGTAGTAAATGTTTTTGTTATTCTTGTATGTCAAACATATTTATGCGAGACAAAATAAAATTGATCTAAAAAATATTACAGATATATTAAAAATATTATAGAAATATCATAGATATAGATATATAAATATTATAATTATTTTTATAGATTTATAAAACTAGGAAATAAAATCACCTGGTAATAAAAAAAACCTTGTTTCCAATAGGTAACTATTGAATCATTAAGATTTTTAAATGTTTTCTGAACATTCAAAATTAAAGAACACAAAAAATAAGAAAGGAAATGTAATGAATGCATGGAAAGATTTGTTTATTGTTATAGATCAATTTAGGGATTGGAATAAATTGATTAATGAACATGTCAACTTTGACTCTGGTGGTACTTTTCGAAATTCGTTTCCGGAACTGCCGGTAGCCAGTAGTATATAAGCTGTACGTCATCTTTTTTCTGTCATTCTCTGATTGGGCCTGATGATGACCGGTGTGACTTGTTGAAATCGATCGCATTGTACCATCCTTTGTATATTTACCGTCTTGTAAGTAGTACTGTATAAGTAGATATATTGTTTTGTGTTGTGTGACGTAGTTTATTTATCCTGTTAAATTAAAGAATCACAACGAACACTTTGAAATGTCATGTGATAGGATTGCGTCACAATTACACTGAATATATGTCGAGTACATTATTTAAAGATTTTAATACTGGTTGCTGATTTAAACATTAATAATTGCAATTCTAATCGGGTACGGGTTAAAGCTGGTTGAGCAATACTTAAACGTTAAATTCGTAAAATTTTAAACTCATTTAACACATTTTCTTTTGAAGAGAATTATTGCTAACTTAATCGGTATAATGGTATTTATTTATTTAGTTAAAGACGATGCCTATTGTCTTGAATCTTCAGTAGTATAAATTTGAATATGTGCCTAAAAAATCCTAACATTAACACTTGAATGTTAAATCCTAGTATGTTAAATAATCACAAGAGTTTGCTGATTTTAAACTTGTATAAACTTGAGTCGACCTTCTAAAAAGAAAAGTTGTTCTATATTTTTTCGATATATTAATAGATAAGGAAATAAAATAAAATATTAAAATATAAACATCTGCGATTGGTTTGAAATAGGTTTGTTTGACCGTAATAACCAGGAATATTGCACTCGAATAATAATCGAACTGCCACCGAGACGATTGGCAGTACAACGTTATACGTATATTAAAATAGACTAATAAATAATAACTAACACATTTTTTAAAAATAATAATAAATCAAATCTTGACTATTACTAGACTTAATAAGAGCGATAACATTAACCTAACTGAAACTCTCTAATAAAACAAGTTGATGATAAATACACCGTTATAATAAAAACAATTGAGAAAACTATGTAAAACATCTGATGGGAGGATATGCATCTCATAGGAGAAGTCCTATGAATTGGTCCATGTTCCGGTCTGATTTTAATTTTCCACCAACAAGCGAACAATTATCAGAGAGAATAGAATCTAAAAAAAAAAAAAAAAAAAAACTGATGGCCTGTGATTTATTTACGCTTTTAAGTCTAAAGTAAAGTAAGTCTGAAATCTATGTTTTTACTTCCATGTTATACAAAAACAAATTGAAGATAAGCTTTTGCCTACGAAGAATTAGGTTTCCAATAAATAAACTAGATTGTCAATGTTTGATTAAAACCTGTAACATACTTAGCTTAAGTTTATACCCTGCAAAAAATTTAATATGTAAGTGAAAGAAAACTGCTTCGTTTTGCGTGAAGAAAACTGTATCCATTTTGACACTATTGTTACCATTTTCGTCCTGACAGTAAAAGGTGGCCTCAGGGAAACATGAATCACTGTGACAGTTGGCAGCAGAGACCGTCTCAAGAATGGCTCAGGCTCTCCAACTGATACTGGACAACACAATAGTGAGCTCTTCTTTTACAAATAATATATCTGATATATCAAAGAGTTGTCGAACAATATTCTGAAATATCTTTGAATGTCACATTTTTATATAATAAGTTTTAGTATGGAAATTGGATTTCTTAGTAAAGAATATTCAGTAAATACTAATAACTAGGTTTTAAACAATATGCAATTCAAACAAAAATTAATGATATCCCCAATAGTTCACAGAAAACATAAATATGTATTAAAAGAATACTAATAATATGAGTAATTTTGAAAAGATTCAATCTATGTTCTACGCAACTAAACTAGTAAAGTTAAAAATAAGATATACTTTCCTGTATTAAAGGACCTATAACAAATGTTAAAATATATGGAAATATTAAATAATACAATAAATAATACAATAAATAATAATAATAATCCAATTAATACTTTAATTTCAAATAGAAATTAGTAGTTTTTATTTATATGAGATGACCCATAAAGTTGTTGATCCTAAATCAAGTAATTAAACTACAGACAAATTTATGAATAATTTACGTAGTGTTTTTTATAAAACTCCTATGTACTTTTTCATAATAGTCATAAATATTAAACTAAAAAAATTACCCTTTTGTTGAAACACATTTCCCCAAAATTTGCGAGAAAAGTTAACAGTTATAATAACAAATCGTATTTACATAACAAGGTTTACGTGTATACATAAATTGCATTTATAAACAATTAAACATAAACAAACTTGACATGGGATTTTAATGCAGGTGCATTATAGGTTAATACATTTACAACTCATCCTGGTTTATTATTATTATTTGACCTACCTGATGAGCTTTATACAATTTTAAAGTTTTTTTATATAATAATCATAATAACATTTAATAACATAATCTGTATATATTCCATCATGTTAATTCATTTTAGACTAGATACAACGCAACTTGTACATGGCTTTTCAAAAAGATCGTTATTATCTAGTATTACCAGACATTGGTCTATTGAGCACTCAATTGACTAGAGAGGGGTAGGACCTTACATAACATTCTTGGAGTTCCTCCCTTAGGAAGGATCTATTCATACTCAATTAGTTTCCTTTTTTAAATACAGTTTTCTGATAACTTGATAGTTCCCAAATGACAAATAAACTTCCCACGGCTTACCACATTACTCACCGTTTAAAAAGTGAAAGTTTTATAATTACTAATAAGTGAAAATCTTATAAAAAATAAGAAGTATGGAAGGCTGTCTGAATAAAAAATGTGTTATGAAATGTGATTCACAGGTCAGTATTTTCCAAAACAAATACTCTTAAATTACAATAAAAACAACATGACAGTTCTTTGCACTCTAAAACAAAGAACATTTCGCTGCAGTGTATTATTTGTTTCTGGTTTCTTCTTCCTTTCATTTTCCAGATCACATCGCTGTGTCACATTTACAAGATTTATTGTGTAATATACTTTCTCCTTAAGAATAGATGTGATAAAAAGGCGATGCTATATGTAGAACTGATTTAGATTGTAAGGTCATTGAAGAATATGTTAGTACGGTAAGATATAAAGAAATATTGAGTAATGAACAAGTTATTTACATATTTGATTTCATAAGAAGCAAATTAGTAACCAATAACAAACCGTATCACAATCCGAAATTAAAAAAAATGTGAAAATGTTAGGTTCGATTTGACAGTATTTAGTTGCTACTTGTTTCTTGGTAGTCAATCGGTTATCTTGATATAAAACTCAGACTCTGAACATTTTAATACTAATAGATGTCATAAATCATAAACTAAACTTCATATATTAATAACGTCAGAATTTAGATCGGTCAAGTATGCACCTATTGTTAGCCTCGAGTTTTATTCTCAACAGCTAATTGTTGTTGTGCTAATGCAAAACATGACATATACAATAAGTGTCAACGAGGAAGTTAGTGTTATAATTTACTGTTTAGAAAGGAAAATGTTAATTCTCCACAGATTAAATTAGAAAAATAATATTCCACTTGTGCGTTGGTTTTCACATTTCCCTGGTTGGATTCCAAGTGTTAGGGGAGAGTACATAAATAACAAGATCTTAATACGTCTCCAATGCTACATATACTTTACTTCTGGAGCTAAGGTTTCGAATCAAAGTTACAATAAGTGTCAATGACATACTTGAAGACATTTTTTCATAACTCTATTACAGTATTGGAGAGATGTCTGTATTTAAAATAGAGAGCCTGTCTTTTTAAGTACAGCTTTTCTTTTACTAGTACCTCAGTGTCCTAAAATGTTGTTTTTGAAACATTTTCTAAACAGTTTGTAACGAAAAACCTGAACATAGTAATGCAGCTAAGAATATCCGGCGGATAAGACTTACAGTAGATAGATCAAAATACAAATCGACGAAGGAAGAATTTTCGGAGCAAGCGAATGTGCCAAGATAACAAGAACAAATATAAGTTGTCGTTAGAGTTGTGTGTGGGAGCTATGGGCTGGGGGTGGGGAAATTGCAGTGCTGCCAAGACGTAGCCTTGTTGATTGATGTTTTCATTTTGTATGATAGCATTCGCCAAAAGACTGTGGCTGTGGGTTGATTACTGCAGAACTTTGGTACTGACAATTACAATGTATCACAATAAATCTGGGAAATTACCAACAATGAAGGGAAAAATTAGTAACGCTTTCTATACTGACTCTCTGGCAACATATATTTTAAAGTTAAAACATTACTCCATGGCACAAATTGAGGATTTTGATAAATTAACTGTTAATGGAACGATTACGTGTTAATGTAAAAGTATGCACATTATAAGTTGAACAAAATACACAATGTATTCTGCACTTTATGCGTAAAACCAAAATACTTAAATGTTGGGCTTCTAACACATTGTAGTAAATAGCCTATTGAATAATAATATTGGGAATCTTTAACTATTGTTAAATGACAAGTAGATTTCATAAAAAGTTACCAAGTTATACATTACGACGTTTTTAAATGTATTATATAGAATAGTTTTATGAGAATTATTAAATAAAACTCCATAATACATTTTTATTGCATCGTGAGTATAACGTTGTATGCTTCAGCAGTTTAAGGGTAAATCTTGTTTAACCAAACTACGTCAAGTCAAATGTTTTGAATGTGTTTACGTACAAAACTATAAGGATTTTGACATAGTCTACTTATTTGTATAATAGTCATATTTCATTTTTATTTTAGTGAATATTTTATGGTTTAAATTATATAGATGTAGCACTTGATGTTGTCAATCCTTTGCATTTAGTTTTGGTAACAACAAGTTTAAGTTATAAATTCCAATTTTTGTACAATATATACAGCTGTTGACTGTGAACAAATTCTACTAGCTAAACTTATTCGGATCTTATTTAAATTATTTGTTATAAATTCTAATTGAATTATTGCCGGCATAACACAGTAAATTCAGACTCATTAATTCCGTAGTTTAAACATATTTAATCTCCAACAATATCTAAGCAGAACTTGCATTTTCTTGAAGGAGATTGTCTTGAAAGTAATCTGAAAACCGAGAAACATAAATCAGCTTAAAGTTGGCACCACTGACTACATCCAAGTCTTTGAGTGTATTACCAACTGCTGCTCGCTGGGGACTGTAAAACTATGTTTGTTATGTTGAAATTAATATAAAATATGTAGCTACAGAGTTTATTTTCTGATACACTGATGTTTATATGTGGTTTTTCAACAGTGTATGGAAAACTAATAGTTTTTCTCGAAATTGTAGAGTTTGAGTTATTGGTAGAAACATTTGTTATAATACTACCAAAATATAAACTGCGGTAGTGGTTTAGCAGTGTTGTCTCTATGTGATTGTGCCTGTCTGTTGGTTTGGATATTTACAAATTAATGCCCTAAGTCAATGAAACCTGTGTATGTGAGTACAGTATAAGCGAATTTATTTTAGTATTTAAAAAAATGTTTACATCTGATAGTTATAATCATCTTATAAATGCTATAGATGTATCCTCCTAATATTCAAGAAAAGTAACAGCCTGTCTCTTATTAGCGTAAATGTTTTCGATAGTACACACTTTCCTTTTTGTTACGAAAATCGAATGAGAATATTATTTTGTTTTAATAAGAAATATGCATATATAAGTATGATAAGTTAGAGTATGATAAGCCCGTATTACAGTTACTAATAAACTCTACTTACTAGAGAATAGTCAAATACTTGATAAAGCTTTTTTTTATGTAATGGAGTTTTAACTTTCAGCTCAATCTACTCGACATGTACATACAAATCAAATATTTCTCATCAGATCTTAAGACAATTACCTGTCCTATCCATTTGAGCCACAAAAAGGTCTTGCAATTTTATAAAAAAACATCGTACGTAATCGTGTTTTTACAAAAAAGGCTCTAGAGGGCCCAATTCAATTTGTTATGGAAAATCGTTCATATAAATATTTTGATCTATGTGAAATTACAGGCTGTAGTTTATAACACCTTAATAAAGTGGACTAAATTTCGAGGCTGGTTATCACGGCTGCAGAGTTATGTCCCAGTTTGGCAGATGTTCAAATGGGCGACGCTGTTTTAGGCTATGCATTTCATTATCTAATTAGGATAATCCTGCAGCTATTGGTTTTCCACATCATTTAATCTCAGTTCAAGTTAATTATTAAGTTAGATGAATGTTACCAGAGAACTGGATTACATTAAAGGAACATGTGAAGTTGGAGGATTATCAACGTCTCTGACAAGATATTAAATAATGTTTTCAACTCATTTATAATTGGGAGCGATGACAAGACTATCAGCTAGATCAGTGTCAATTCGATTTGGTTAAGGCATTATCCAAGCAAAGTTTGATCACCCTATTAAAAAAAAACCTTCGCTGTTTCTTTTCCCTCTCAAACGTTTTCTGGTAATTTCCCTTTTGTTTAGTTTTTTTAAATATTTTCTTCTTTTTAATTTATAAATCCTTATTTATATGATAAATTATTTATTTTATTATGTTATTTCTTCATATGTAAAAATACAACGTTCTTTAGTTAAAATACTATACTTATGGCATCATTGGGAATTTTTTATTGACACTACTACGAAATTATAGATTACATTATTTCCTTGGGAATAATATTTAAAACCTATAGCAATGTATACCTATATACCTATATACTTATATTGTGTTGTATTTAATTTATTTACTATCGCCGACATGAATTACAATTCGTATTTAGTCTTGACGTAATAAATAAGTGTTTATACTATGGTTTGAAAAAATACGTTATTAAAAGATTTGCCTGGCGAGAAAACGAAATAAAAGGACGACCCGCTAAACATTATGTGAAATGCGTGTTCGTATTCAGACTTCAAAGCAGCCATGCGGGCGGGCCACGAACAAAACTATCCAGCACCAGCGAGCATTTCGTTGCAATACAGACAGCCGTTTGCTCTTTCAAAGTCAAATTAGACCGTTTGAAATTTACCAAGTTGTAATTTATCTAAAAAAGAGTGGCTCTAGTGGTTCGAATTAAAGGGAATATTTGTCCTAATGATCGCCCCAAAGCACAACCTAATAATAATTCATTCAAGGATTGCCCTAATAAAAGTCAATTATTCATCTTGGTTGAGACGTCTGCCCTTGCCACTGTACTTTGTTTGATCAATGTACCACCAGCAGGTGTTAAATATTCATTTGATAATCATTTCATGAGATTAAAATTACAAATTGAAAGCCCATTGTGAACAGATCTAAATGTAAAGGTTTTCAAACCCTCAAACTACATTTAGAGATTAAGAGTTTTTATTGATAAAATTCAAGTGTACGAAATAATAATTTTAAATATCGAAAATCAGCGTTAGATAATCAAAAATTTGTTTTCTTTGATTCCAGCTTATCTATTCTTAATACTATTGTAATTGTTCTAAAATATAACTACAGTAGAACCTCGATAACACGACTCTCAAGGGGATCTCTAAAATAGTCTTCTTATCGAGGTGCACTTGTAATTGAGGGTCGTGCTATCAAGGTGGTTTTGACAACAAGACGTGTTATCGAGGTCACAGAATTTTTGCTATACCAAGCACATTTTTTATGAAACATTTCTAATAAGTTGTGTTTTAAGTAGAAAATTACTGTATAAATCAGTCATAAATAAAAGAACAAACGTACAAGTAAGACAAACTTCTTTATTATTGTGACAGTAAGAAAAAAATCAACAGACTCAGTTCACTAAAGTACAGTATAGAGTTAATAAGCTCGAAATACAGTAAACCTTAACCTATTGTGAAATACGGAATAAAATACTGTAATGTTAAAAAATTTAAAAATTGAACTTAGCAGAACTGGACTTGCGTAATAAAACCGAAACTGTACACTATAAGACAAGGAAAGGCCGGACTATGAAGGGGGTGGGGAAGGGGTTTTCCTGTTGAGACCTGAGCCCAAGACGTTGTTGTTTACTTCAAAACATCCGTTCTAACCGTGGGAACTATGCGTGAGAAAGGTTTAGTCGTGCTATAAAGGTTCCGTAACGCAAAACGGCGCGCTATTGAGGTTAGAGTCGTGTAATAAAGGTTCACTTACCCAAAGAAGCTTGTTATTGAGGTGGGTGTCGTGCTATAGAGGTTCAGTTATTTGAAAAGACGCGCTATAGAGGTTTATTTATCAGTAATATAAAATTACAAAAATACGTGCTATCGAGGTATTTATTTGAAAATGAGTCGTGTTATAGAGGTATTTATAACATTGAGCGTTATGGGAGATTCACGGGGATTAGAAAATCAGACTCATTATCGAGGTTTTTGTCTTATCGAGGGTCGTCGTAGCGAGGTTCTACTGTATTACTTGTGTTTCATTTTAGGACATGTTGTAGATATGACACTTGTAGATATGAGTAATGTTTCAAATATTGGTTTGTAGATTGACAAATCTATGAAAAACTGTTTTGTTAACTCTTAGGATTTGTCATGTTTTGTTATTGTAACTTTAGTTTTTACTATTGTTCGTGCTACATAAATAGTTTATAACAATTAAGCATTCTTGATTATTGAGTCTTGATCCTTATACAATACATTACAATTTTTATTTTTAAAATTTTCGCCATCCCACTCGTTCGTGAAATGAAGCAAGTTATAAAATAAATTGCCTGACCTGTTGATGACCACTAAATATGTAAACATTGTTTTTCTATTTATCCATTAACTTTTTAGTTATAAGGTTTACAGGTATTCAGAGTCTGCACAACATTACAACACATGTACCTACTTCCTGAAATTACTATACTTACTATAATACTGTAGTAATACAATAGTATACTATACTATACATACCTATAATTACTCTTGCTATCAATATTATAACTCTTAACAAATAAAATTACAATAATTGATATCACGTTGTAACCTAAACTACAAAAAATGTGTAAGTACAACTTATATCATTGAGTTTACTAGTTATGGTACTGCTTTGACAGTTACGAATCACAGTCGCATTCCAAAGTTAGCCCTAATACTAATACCTAACTTCAGAAACACTGTAAACAAATGAACTGGTTATAAACTAAACCAATACAGAATTATAACACGATTTCCAATTATTGGGCCATAAGTTACGAGTATTTCTTAATTTTAATGACAGTTAATTCAGGATTTATAAAAATATTGACATTATAAATAATTAAAAAATATTTTTGTTTAAAAACTTTATTTTTACCGTTTCAAATGTGTTTTTTATAAGCTTTTATTTTACTACGGATATGCATTCACATATTTTTTAAATTTTATTAGTCATTCGTTTTCTGGAAACAAAAAAGTATTTAATTTTAATATAAAAATAAGCATTTGCAAATGAGCAAACTGACGATTCATTCAACTTCAAATCAGAAATGATATTGACGTCGAGATTTTACAGCATTAAAGAGTATTTTTTTTGACGAGCAGCATAGCCGCTGAAAATCTTACTCAAAGATGTTAACTGCCTAATGTTCCGTGTTAAGAAAATGGTTGGAAATAACTAGTTATTAAAAAGAACTAGTTATTATATGAGTAAGAAGTAAGAAAGGGATTGAGCTTTTTTGAAGAAGGGGTCATCTAAAGAGCGTTGAGCCAAGCTTTAATAACTTTTAACAAATAGTGCTAAGATTTTCCTTTTTTAATCAGTTTTCCAGGAAAGATTTAGTTTTCCTGAGGTTAATTCTTTTACCAATTGATATCCGGATTCCAATATCCCTTATTTGCACAGTGTAAGCCAAATGCTTCCACGGATTTTAAGAATCAATTTTACGTACTATATTGCTCTTTTATAAGTGTCGGAGGTAATTGTAATTACTGTAATCCTCAAAAGTCAGAACTGACGCATTTGAAGTTGCGATTAATATTAACAATTCAATTTAATTTAAAGTTTTTAACCAAGCAAGGTAATATAAACCAACTAACTACACCACTGTAAGGTTTTAATCAATTCGGTGAAGTAGAGTTCTTAGCAAGACCTCGGGGATGAACGAGCAGCCTCACAACAACGAGCTGCGGTGCTTTGAGTCGGAACTGAGCGCGTATTGAAACTGGAGGGCTCGCAGCCTGACCGCTACTCGCCTTTGAACATTACTACTGCAACGTAAAGTTCCTTTGGCTTTATGGATTTAAATAAGAGTAGTTGTGTTTTTAAAAACAAATAACCATTTGATAGTTTGTAAAGAAACGGTCTAAGCTTAATCTCAGGTTATGACGCTAGTTAGATTCTGCAAATAAATTACAATACTTTGAACGATAGTAAGTTGATACTTTTTTATGTTTAAGTTATACAATTAAATTTGACTTTTATTTCGTTGAAGATACGTTCAAACTATTAAAATACGTTTAAGGGGATTTTGTGTCTTTTAAGATGATATGAATGTTAGTCTATAAAGTATTTTTTACAAATATAAATATTATAAGTATTTCATATACGAGTACAATAGTTTTAGATGACATAAATAAGTAATACGTAATAAATAGTACTATACATATATTTTGAGTAGTTTAAATTGCTTTATTGCTGATTTCCTTAAGCTGATATTTTCCTGAACATATATTAGGATTTATAGGTAGTAGGCCATAAGGAATTAATATTTTAAAATATTGCTATATTCACGGTGTGAACAGTTTTGATTATCGTGAATATAAACTAATAACTGAACCGTTTAACATCCGAATAAGGAAAACAAACAAAGTAATTCATATTTAAATCACAGTTGAATACCAGGTTGTTTGAAAATATATGGTTATGTATGGAAAATAACCTACCCCCAATATTAGGATGCATTGCTATACTGCAAATATATTGCCTTAATACAAGTATTTTACCTTTATTTATAATAAAACCAGGGTAAAACCTTTTTAAGTATATATGTTGTTAAGTTATATTACGGATTTATCTATAGTTTTTACACTAATCTACTAAATGTTTTTATTATAAAATAATCCTGTTAAAGTATTTATTATCACACTTGTAAACTGAATGATGGTAGAGTTATAACGTTAAACAGTTGGTTTCCAGAGATCGGTATGCTGTAGTGGTTAGAGCACGTGACTTTGGTTCGGGTTTGATCCCAGCCAATTACCAACGTCTGTTAGCCATGCGATGGTGCTCCTATTGGGGCGGTGGTTCGGAGCCCACGTTAAGACTCCGGTGTACCCTAAAGAAAAATCTGCACCGGTGCGTACATTGCTAGGATAGGGAAGTGGAGCGGTGCGGAGGTCCGCAGGACTCCTGTTTGTGGCTATGATAATCATGATATCAATACACTATGAACTGTATTTGATATAAGAAAGTAAATTCTACTCATGCTTTTTTATAATTTGAAATAAATGTTTCTGTATTAAGTTGTTGTGGTTTTAAAAGCTCATTTTTGTACATTTAAAACGATTTGTAATTGCAATTCAATCAAATAAATTAAAAAAGTAAAATAGTAAATTTGTGTATAATATGTTTCTCTTTAATATTGTACTTTAACCATAACGAAAGGGTTTATGTAGTAGTTGTAAAGAGTAATCCTGCAAACACTTTCCTATCGCTGCGCGGAAAGGGTAGGCCTTAAGCTTTACGTCCACCTGTCAAGAACAAAAATGGATAAGACTATCATAGGTATCTCCCTTCAATGAAAACCGTATGATGAATTTAAAAATTTGGTTCCAAATATTTCAAACTAAAATAATATTACAAAATAAATATTCTCAATTTCTTGTATGTAATATGTTTAGGTTTTCCGTATTTAAACTAAAGTTTGTACGTAAATGTTCTATTGTTTTTGGGGATATTGATCCAAACCCAAACATTTAGAGGTATCTCAGGAATTGAAGCCGTAATCTATTAAATCCATTAAAAATAGTGTCATTTGATTTCACAAACGAGTCATACCCGATTTTATTTATCCTCAGTTTGTTGCAAACCCAACGATGAATGTATTTTTTTCATTCATTGCTTACATCGAGGTCGATATTTTACCCAACTCCATCTTCCCCCGGACCAATCAGACTCTCGCACCCAACAGATAATACGTTCCAGATTTATAGCTCCACCGGACCACCGTACAATACAGGCACCAGTGTCATTACACTACATGCTCAACGAGCCGGTCTGGTACATCGCTAGCGACTAGTGCGAGAACTCAAGTAATTCGTTAACTAGGTTGCGAATAAAGGTAAATAATAGAGTACAAACTTATTTTTACTAAAGTCGTTAGCAAATGTCTAAATTGTGTTCACAAGTTAATTGAGGACGAAAAGGAAGTTTTTTCTTTTCTGCTTTGTAGCTGTTTTTCGTTCATAATTTGATTTATAAGTAGAAGTAAAATCTGTCCTCTAGATACTATTTAGCCAAATGTTGTATTTCTCGGAATTTCATTTAAATAGATTAACTCGTCCCCCAAAAATTATATTATATTTATCTTTTTAATGGGTTCTAAATCCTTAATTTGAAGTAAAGTAAACCTAAAAAAGCTACAATGATAAACAATTTAATTTTGTATACATACTAAAGAGCTCTAATGTTTGACTTTCTACAATCTAGTAAAACGTTTCAAAGAACAAATTTGATCAATTGAGTTAATAATCGCGATACCCAACTAGGCCTTAACTAAAAAGCTTTTCATAATACAATTTTTTCTTACCTCTATAAAATGTTAAATGTGTTTACTTTAGCAGCAATAATATTTGCTGTTTGAAAAAGCTGAACGTACAAATTACTACTAAGTGGAAATATTATTTTAAATTTAATTTTATTATATAAAACCAAATTATAACTGGTAAAACAGTAAAAATTAACATCTCTTTTTTCTATTTTACGTGTAATATATTTCGTTGAATACAATTTATAATCTTTTTTACTAGGGAATGTCAATATATTATTGTAATTTTGATGTAATATAATTGCCAATGCTTTCGCAAAGAACTGTTACATTTAAAGACCATATACTAAATACAATTTAAGTTGTATTAGAATATTTATAAACATCACAATAACGTCTCTCCCTATATGATGCAGCTTTAAACATATTCAAATGCACCACGGGACTTTATAAAAAACTATCAGAATGATAGTAAAAAGTAATTTTACTTGAAACTGACGGAGGGAAATCAGGAGATATTATTAGGGCGGCATTTCCAGTAACGCTTCAAATTACCCGACCTCAACGTTTGGGATACGTTTGCCAAAACGTATCAGTTTACCAGACACAAGTGTGGGTTTGATACTTGTATAACAGTGTAACAGTATAACAGTGAATATAAAATCATGTTGTTAGTGATTATTTAACATATATTTAAATTCACTTTCATCTGTTGCCTTGCTTAGTATGTTAGTTGTAAAATTTTCTTTTGCAATACAAATATTATAGTTTACTAATTTGTTCTTTCAAAGAAAGACGCACTGCTGTATTAAACGGACACTAATTATTCATAACATATAATTATATACAACTAAATGCATCTACTTAAATTAAAACTAAATAAGATTATTATAAAAGTAACTCAATTAGTATCTTGCTTACCAAAATTATTTTATTTTATCTTTCCAGCTGTCAATATTTTTAGTTATTACTTTTCCTATCCACAAATATAGCCTATGGACCTTAGCGGTCAGATGTCTCAATATTTATTCAGGAAAGGTTGACATTCGGTACATTGTTGTAGGGTGGAGGGGTAGGTGGTGATGGTTTATGAGTGGGGGAGGATGTCGCTCAACAGGCCTGTGCAGCTCAGCTCGTCCTTCACCTGCTGCTGACACTGACTGTAATTGTTTGAGTGGCGACTGTTAATAAAATAAGTGTTATGTGAAGCCTGTTAAAACAATCGAGTCAATTGTTATCAAAGCAATTTATTGAAAGGTTTTAAGGGTTTATATGGTACATGAGATTTCTATGGTAGTACTCTGTTGAAAATAGTAGTACATTATTTGTATGGATTTTTGGTCTCTAAATAGAGTTTAAAAGATTATATATTGTTAACCTTATGACATACTAAAGAAAATTAGTAATATTTCCTATAGGCTACGGTATATTTTACATAAAACTAGACTCTTAAAACAACAATAAATTTCAAAAATAAAACTGATAATGTTTAATAATGTTTCTATAAAAAAACCCATGACATGTTTTTACACTAAACAAGTGCAGTAGTATTTTCAAACATGTTCCGCATTCTTAGCTTTGAACTTGGTTATTTGGGTACTTATACAATACTTCCTTTTTAGTTGTTAAAAAGGGTATCTTAGTACTCGTACGTCATTTGTATCCAGTAAAGATAGTAAAGACTCTCCTGGCTTCAGACAAAACGACGACTCAGATTTTCTCATTTCAGGCCGCATCTTGATCGGGGAAAATACCTTCACTACAAATCTTATGAGAATGTTTTATTATAATATATTATTAACTATTTGTTAATGTTCTTAAATATTATAAAAATACACTAGAAAAAATCAAATTGATCCATTATTAAAACTAAGTATTGTAATACTCGATACAACTATTGTAGATGATATACAAGGCCAAAATAAAATCACCTGGTCATAAAAAAAACGAATAACTGCAATAGATAACAAATGAATCATTAGGATTTTGAAATATTTTCTGAACTTTGATAAAGTTAGAAACCAATCGGAACACCTTGATATGTTATATGATAAGTGTTTGTCATAATTAAACTTTTAAATTTGGTTTAGCCCTTTTATGTATTCGATTTACATTTATACACGTTGAAATTGACGTTTTAGATAACAATATTTAACATTTATTTTAACTTACTAAACTTAATCCTCCCTGTTATATGAATGGTGTTGAGGGCGTTATTCATTTATTTTAATACTGGTTGCTGATTTAAACTAAATAATTGCAATTATAATCAATCGTGGATTACTGTTGTTGTGCAACACTCAAACATTAAATTCGTAAAATGTGAAACTCATTCAACATTTTTTTCTTTTCTTTTGAATAGAATCTTTGCAGACTTAACAGATATATACAGTAGCATAAATCTGAATATGTACCTAAAATACATCTGTAATACAAATATTTAAAAAAAAACATAGGGATTACTGATTGTTTTCACAGAATAATTACTACGTTTTAGGTCAAAATCACTTAATTGTAAGCAATTTTTTTGTATTAGTCACCACTTAGTCATGTATAAAACTTAGTCGACTATCAAAAAGAGCACTTTTGGAATTTATTTTCAATATACTAAGTGATAGTTATGTGAAATATTTACTTTAATGAAAGATATTAAAATAAACATCTACAATTGATTTTAATGCATCCCTTAATATGCGAGTTATATGTAAGAGTTACATTTTTTAATGTACTGATATATTTTCCTTAATTTTAATGAGTTGTTGTTTACAGTAATAACCAGGTAACGTATATTAGAATAATTATTGAATTGCCACCGGGTTTGTTGGAACCACAACATCATACTTACATTACAATATATAAATAAGTTATTAATAATAAGCTTTAAAATCAAAAACAACAAATAAAATCTCAATGATTACTAAAAAATAGGGAGGTAATAATAGCAAATAGTAATGCAACTGTCAAATAAGAATTATATTAATGAAAAATACAATTTTATATTTAAAATGTTGAAAACCTTTGAAAAAGCATCTGATGGAAAGATAAAGTCCTACGAATTGGTCCATGTTCCGGCCTGATTTTAATTTTCCACCAACTAGAAAACATGTAACAGATAGAATGGAATCTAAAAACTGCTGGCCTTTTGTTTTATTTACATTTTTAAGTCCTCAGTAAAGTAAATCTGTGTCTTTACTTGCATGTTAAATAAAACATTATTTTATAAGAAATTAATTTAAGTGTTTTTAAGAATAGATTATTATTTATATTTCAAAGAGGCTACGATATTCATAACCTAGCTGTTACTAATGGAATACTAAAAATTAAAGATCGGCAATTTAAACCTTATCGGAAAAATATTAGGTGACTCAAAATCTCTAAGAATGGTTGTTATATAGTTGATTTTGGAGATAAGTATTAGATATGTAATTAAAACCATAATAAGCAGTAAAATAAAAATAAATTTGACTAATCAAAAGCACTGTCCCTGTATATATACATAAACATACACATATATATATATATATATATATATTGCAATAATATTCAGTCACAAATATATATTAGAAAAAAAAGATATCTTAGACAATATTTAGTAAAAACCAGTAAAGAAAAATTGAAATAAAAAATTGCTCACGTTTGCGTGAAGAAAATTGGTATAGTTATCCATGTGACACAATTGTTAACATGTTTTTCCTGACAGTAAAATGGTGGCCTCAGGGCAACATGAATCACTGTTACAATTGGCAGCAGAGACCGTCTCAAGAATGTCTCAGGCTCTCCAATTTTTACTGGACAACACAATAGCGAGTTCTCTTAAAAATAGTATCTCTGATATATCAAAGAGCTGTCAAATAAAATTCTCAAATATCTTTGAATGTCATATTTTTATAGTATAGGTTTCATCACGTAAATAGGATTCCTTAGTAAAGAATATTCAGTAAATAGTAAAAACTAAGTTTTTAACAATATTTTACAATATGTATTTTTTTTTAACTAATTAAACACCTTCTTGAGAAGCTTCATTAAATGTTACACCTTTTTTAAAGCAGCGTATTTTGGCTATTTTATCTTATTAATTAATGTTTATGACTTTATGTACATGGGTTTCATTAAGCCCGTTATTATCTAGTACAATCCCGGAAACTGGTGTAATGAGCACTAAACTGACTTGAAGAAGCACCTTTCATAACATTCTCGGAGTTCCTCCCTTTTAAAGAATCTATGAGTACCCAATTAGATCCTTTTTTAAGTGCCACTTTGCTGATATCAAAGTAATTTTTAAATGATAAATAAACTTCCCATAGCTTATATCCCTACATTACTTGTTGTTTAGTAATATAAGGTTTTATAGTTTACTATACTTGTATATCTTTTATAAAATAAGAAGTATGGAAGGTTATTTGAATACCATTTTCTTACGAACTGTTGGTAACAGTTCAGTATTTTCCAAGACAAATACTCTTTAATCGCAATAAAGTCGACGACGTTGCAGTTCTTCGCACTCTAAAGCAAAGAACATTCCGCCGCAGTGTATTATTTGTTCTGGTTCTTCTTGCTTTCACTTTACAGATCATATCCATGTGTCACATTTACAAGATTTATCGTGTAATATACTTTCTCGTAAGAACATATGTGACAAAAATGATGTCATATACCCATGGTATTTACATTTTAATATCATTAAACTATATATTAGAAAAGTATGACATTAGGTTATATTTTATATTGCAAAAAATTAAAACATGTTTTCACATTCTTTTTCAAGAAAATAAAATAAATAACTATTAAAAAAATCAAATTTAAACCCATTATCAAAAGAAATATAGTTACAATTGTTTAGTTGTATGTCAAGTTCTCCGCAAGGGGATCTAGCAGGCATAGAGTGAGAGGTTTTGAAAACTTTGTTTGAAAACTAGTTATGTTGAAATGTATATAAAATGTTTAGCAATAGAGTGTTAATCATTTGATAAGTGTTAATGTATCCTCATAAAATACAAGATAAGTAACTTAGCCTGTCTCTAATACTTCGACAATATACTCTTATATTTTCGTTTAGAAAACAGAATGATATGTTATTTCGTTTTAAAAAGTAATATGCGTATATACGTAAGTTAGAGTGGAGTAAGTCCGTATTACAGTAACTAGTAAATTCTACTGACACTAAAGCGTTGTCAAATGCTTCATAAAGCATCTTAATGTAATGGAGTTTCAACTTTTAGCTGAACTTGCTCTGCATGATATCAATCAAATACATCTCATCGGCTTTTAAAACAATTTTGTCCAACCCATTTGAGAAACAAAAAGGTCTTAAACTAACCACTTTCATAAAAACAGCGTATTCGTGTTTTTTTTTTAAAGTATCTAGATTCAATCCAAATTCAATTTTTTATAGAATATCTTTCATTTAAATATTTTACTCTATGTAAAATTACAGGCTGGAGTTTATAACGCCTTAATAAAGTGGACTAAATTTCGAGGCTGGTTATCACGGCTGAAGAGTTATGTCCCAGTTTGGCAGATGTTCAAATGGGCGACGCTGTTTTAGGCTCTGCATTTCATTCTCTAATTAGGATAAACCTGGACCTATTGGTTTTCCACACCATTTAATCTCAGTTCAAGTTAATTATCAAGTTAGACGAATTTTACTGCTAAACTGGATTACATTTCAGGACCATGTTAAGTTTGAGGATAAATGACGTTTCAGGGGCAAGATAGTAAACAATATTTTCAACTAATTTTATGTGGGATCGATGACAATGCGATTAGCTAGATTTGCTCAATTTGCTTTGGTTAAGGTATTCTCCAAGCAAAGTTCGATCACCCTATTCAACAAATAAAAACCTTCACTGTTTATTTTCCCACCCTAACATTTTCTGGAGACTTCTCTTTTTGTTTTGTTTTTTAGTCTTTTCTTCTTTTTTATTTATAAATCCTTAGTTATATGATAAATTATTTAATTTCTATATTAATTTTTCATATTTAAAATACATTTTTTTCTTTAGTTAAAATATTATACTTATGGAATCTTTGGGCATTTTTGACACTACTACGAAATTATAGATTAAATTAATTGTTTGAGAGTAATAATTAAAATCTTTATAAATGTATACCAATATACCTATATCCTTATATTGTGTTGTATTTAATTTATTTATTATCGCTGACATGAATCACAAAGTCTTGACGTAATAATTAAGTGTTTTATACTATGATTTGAAAAAATACGTTATTAAAAGGCTTTCCTGGCGAGAAAACGTAATAAAAGGACGAGCCGCTATACATTAAGTGAAATTCGTGTTCGTATTTAGACTTCAAAGCAGCCATGCGGGCGGGCCGCGAACAAAACTATTCCAGCACCAGCAAGTATTTCGTTGCAATACAGACAGCCGTTTGCTCTTTCAAAGTCAAATTAGACCATTTGAAATTTACCAAGTTAAAATTTGTGGTTCGAATTAAAGGGAATATTTTTCCTAATGATCGCCCCAAAGCACTACCTAATAATAATTCAAACAAGGATTGCCGTAATAAAAGTCAATTTTTCATCATGGTTTAGACGTCTGCCCTTGCCGCTGTACTTTGTTTTATCAATGTACCACCAGCAGATGTTAAATATTCATTTGATAATCGTTTCATAAGATTAAAATTTACAAATTGAAAGCCCATTATGAAGAGATCTAAATGTAAAGGTTTCCAAACCCTAAAACTACATTTAGAGAGTAAGAGTTTTTGATTGATAGAATTCATGAGTACGAAATAATTTATAAATTAATACGTTATTGGTATTTTATTTACAGTCATAACTCGATAACGGCTAGATGGATTTTAGCATATGAGGTATCACATTAAAGGTATTTTTCCGTAGTTTTGCCAATGCGTTTCAGAATTTTAAGAAAGGGCATCACTTAAATATATTAAAGGGCTGAATTTTCGGAACAGTGGCGCTATCCGATGGCGGAAGTCTAATCTTCATGTCGATTGGAAGTACATTGTTATCATATGTTTTAATATCAGATGTTTAGTTATATTTGTTTACAGCTGAGGTAACCTTTAGTTGGTTAAAAACTTGCTCGGATTCGAGCAATAGGACAACTAATAGTATAAAATATCAAAAATCAGCGTGAGGAAATACAAAATTTGTTGTCTTTAATTTCAGCTTATCTATTCTTAATTTTATCGTAATTGTTCAGAAATATAGCTATTACTCGTGTTTCATTATAGGACATGTTGTAGATATGACACTTGTAGATATGAGTAATGTTTCAAATATAGATTTTTAGATTGACAAATCTATGAAAAAACTGTTTTACTACGTTAACTCTTAGGATTGTATTTTGTTATTGTAACTTGAGGTTTTACTACAAAAACCTTATTGCTCGTGCTACAAAATTGTGTATAACAATTAAACATTATTGATTCTTGAGTCTTGATTCTTATACAAACCATTACAATTTATAATTTGAAAATTTTCGCCACCATCCTCGTTTCAAAACATATTTTTATTTATAAAAATAATTCGTGAAATGAAGCAAATTATAAAATAAATTTCCTGATCTGTTGATGACTACTATATATGGAAACATTGTTTACTATTTATCCTTTACATTTTTTGTTTGAAGGTTTACAGGTATCCAGAGTCTGCACACCATTACAGCCAAAACACATGTACCTACTTCCTGAAATTACTATACTTACTATAATACTATAGTAATACAATAGTATACTATACTATACTTACCTATAATTACTATTGCTATCAATATTATAACTCTTAAAAAATAAAATTACAACAATTGATATGCACGAGGTGAACTGAATTACAAAAATGTGTTATTACAACTTCATTGAGTTTACTAGTTATGAAACTGCTTTGACAGTTACGAATCACAGTCGCATTCCAAAGTTTGCCCTAACACTAATACCTAATTTCAGAAATACTGTAAACCAATAAACTGATTATAAATTGAACCAATACAGAATTCTAACATGATTTCCAATTATTTGGCCATAACTTACGAGTATTTCGTAATTTTTAATGACATTTAACTTAGGATTCATACAAATAATAACATTATAAATAATTCAAAATTATATTTGATTGCAAACTTTATTTTGGTCAGTTTCAAATATGTTTTTTTAAAGCTTTTACTTTTATACGGATATGCATTCACATATTTTTCCAATTTTATTTGTCATTATTTTTCTGGAATCAAAAAAGTATTTAATTTTAATATCAAAATAAGCATTTTTGCAAATGAGATTCCTTCAATTTCAAATCAGAAATGATATTGGCGTCGAGATTTTACCGCATTAAAGAGTATTTTTTTTGACAATAAGAATAGCCGCGGAAAACCTTACTAAAAAATGTTAACTGTCAAATGTTCCATGTTAATAAAATGATTCAAAATAACTAGTTATTATAAAAGAAGTAGTAACTAAGTAAAAAGTAAGAAAGGGATTGAGCTTTTTTTGAAGAAGGGGAATATTTGTAACCAAGCAAGGTATATGGCAAGGTAATATAAATCAGCTAACTACACCACTGAAAGGTTTTAATCAATTCGGTGAAGTAGGGTTCTTAGCAAGACCTCGGGGATGAACGAGCAGCCTCATAACAACGAGCTGTGGTGCTTTGAGTCGGAACCGAGCGCATATTGAAACTGGAGGGCTCGCAGCCTGACCGCTAAAACCCATTCATATACGCCTTTGAGCATTTCTGCTGCAACGCAAAGTTCTTTTGGCTTTTTATTGATGTAAATAAGAGTAGTTGTGTTTTTAAAAACAAATAACCAATTGATAGTTGGATAATTGAACTAAGTGAAAGTATCCTTATACACAACTTCACTGCTTAGACTGGTAAGAGAATCAACTCAACTGGCGTGTCTGTGACCACAATAACTCGAGAATGCCTCCACAATTAAACTTAAAATTTTCCATAAAAACTTAACAGGTCAAAATCTCGGTCAAGTTCGTTATTCAGATAATTTCGTTCAGTATTAATCAAATTATCTTAAAACCAAATTTATTTTTTTCTCCATATGAATAACATTGGAAGCCATTTTAGTGGTACTTGAACCGTTAAAATTTAGCCGACGTCTACGTTTCAACAACAGAGTAACAATAGTTAGTTTACTAGAGTATACTTTGTTATACTGGATAACAACAGTTTTTTTACCAACAAAAACACACAAGAGAGATAAATAGAAGTATATTTTTAAGCTGTGAGCATATTTATTATTTTATAAATTATTAAGTGTACGTTTAAAAAAAATATCCGTACAGTTAATATTCCCTTAGTACGCCTACTCTGTGTAAATATCGTCAGTCGGACAGAGGCAACGATTGTAACAGTGGCAGACGAAAGACGACGCGTGTGGCATATCGAAAACTCAAAATAACTTTTTGATGACTGTAGATACTAAGATATTAACTTATAAAATAGTTTGTTTTTAAATTTTCTTAGATAATTGGTAAAATTGTGATTGTCATGTGTAAAAAGTATACAAAGCCTCAATTTGTCTAGAAAGCGTTGATGAATTTAGTCACAGTAAGCGAACAACCTTAAAATTTATTTTGTAGGACAATTATTTGCTAGGTTGTATTTTCACTAAATTAATAATAAAAACTGTCTACATTACCTAAAATACATCACCAGTAATGTAGTAAGTAACCACAATAAAAGCTATAGATTATTCTAACTAAACAGCTTTTTTCGGGAGGTTATCTTGCAATGATTTGACATAGCCTAGGGTTGGATTACAGTAAGAGTAAGCCGACATTAAACTGGCAATACAATGTTGTAAAATACTTTAAACACATTACCAGGAAAGTTGTAGTGAACCAAAATAAAAGCTTTAAACTATTCTAACCAAACTAAGCCTTTTATACAGGTTATCTGAAATGATTTGACAAATCCTTGGTTTGGATTATAGTGAGCTGTTTTCATCATAAACTTGGACCTATGGTTATAAAATGTAGGTCTATACACTTAGGCTACTTGCCATTTTAGAAGTTTCATGTACGGTCTTGGACCAACCCATGTTTATAGAATTTAATTTCATGATAGCCTAGGCTATTGAAATATCATTTTGTAAAATACAACTGTTGTAAAATACTTTAAACACATTACCAGGAATGTTGCAGCGAACCAAAACAAAAGCTTTAAACTATTCTAACCAAACTAAGCCTTTTCTACAGGTTATCTGAAATGATTTGACATCTCCTAGGTTTATATTATAGTGAGCTGTTTTCATCATAAACTTGGACCTATGACTATAAAATGTAGGCATATACACTTAGGCTACTTGTCATTTTAGAAGTTTCATGTACAGTCTTGGACCAACCTATGTTTATAGAATTTAATTTCATGATAGCCTTGCTATTGAAATATCATTTTGTAAAATACAACTGTTGTAAAATACTTTAAACACATTACCAGGAATGTTGCAGCGAACCAAAACAAAAGCTTTAAACTATTCTAACCAAACTAAGCCTTTTGTACAGGTTATCTGAAATGATTTGAGATCTTCTAGGTTTATATTATAGTGAGCTGTTTTCATCATAAACTTGGACCTATGACTATAAAATGTAGGCATATACACTTAGGCTACTTATCATTTTAGAAGTTTCATGTACGGACTTGGGCCAACCCATGTTTATAGCATTTAATTTCATGATAGCCTAGGCTATTGAAACAATATATTGAAATTTAATTTTTTCATCTAAATAACTGTGCCTGACGATTTATTGCTAATCCTTAAGGATATTTTGACTTGGCCTATAGAAATTGTTAACATTAGTTCATATAGGAAACTCGCTGTTCTCTTAAAAGATAAATTAACCACACTGCTAAAGTCACTGCTTAGCCCAAAATGCTCTGTTTGTTTTAAGATAACGCACCCATGCCAATCCTCACAACAAACCATGCCTGAAATCTTCAATTTATTTAAAAAATAAATAAATTTACGTATTTATACAACATTTACTTTGATAAAAACAAGTGATAAATGTATGCATGTTTTTCTACGGATAAAATGTTAGGTTGGCGGTGGGATCCGAACCTGCGAACTCTCGCTCCAAGAGCTAGTGCGATACCTCTCAGCTACCGCGATAATTGAATCCTGGAGAAGTGACTAAAACTATAGCTATACAGACATAAAATCCGGATTCTGGCGACAGTTAAATGATAACGGAATGTATTCTGATGATGTTACTCAAATCAGATATTGAATGTTTTATGAGACTCGATTTAAGTTTGATCATGTGTTTCAATTATCCTTATACGCGAGGAATGAGCGTACACCTAGTTTATAGAGAAACGGTCTAAGCTTAATCTCAGGTTATGACGCTAGTTAGATTCTGCAAATAAATTAAAATACTTTAAACGATGGTAAGTTTATACTGGTTTTTAATGTTTAAGGTATAAACTTAGATTTGATTTTTATGTCATTGAAGATACGGTCAAACTATTAAAAGAAGTTTAAAGAGATTTTGTTACTTTTAGGATAATATGAATGTTAGACTACAAAGTATTTGTTACAAATATAAATATTATAAATATTGCATATACGAGTAGAATAGTTTTAGATGACATAAATAACTAATCATATATTTTGGCCTATACATACATGTTGAGTCGTTTAAATTGCTTTTTTGCTGATTCCATTAAGCTGATATTTTCCTGAACATACATTAAGATTTATATGTAGTAGGTCATAAGGAATTAATATTTTATAATATTGCTATATTCACGGTGTGAACAGTTTTGATTATCGTGCATATACACTGATAACTAAACCGTTTAACATCCAAATAAGGGAAACAAACAAATTAATTCATATTTAAATCAAAGTTGAATACCAGGTTGTTTAAAAATATTTGGTTTAACAATAACCTACCCCCAATATTAGGAAGTATTGAAATTCTGCAAATATATTGCCTTAATACAAGTATTTTGCCTTACTTATTTAAAAAATCAAGGTAAAATCTTTTTAACTATATATGTTTTTATGTTTCCGTGCCGATTTATCTCTTGTTTTTACACTAATCTACTAATTATTTTTGTATTGACAAATAATCCAGTTAAAGTATTTATTTGCACAGTTGTAAACTGAATGATGGTAGAGTTATAACGTTAAACAGTTGGTTTCCAGAGAGCGGTATGGTGTAGTAGTTAGAGCACGTGACTTTGGTTCGGGTTCAATCCCTGCAAATTACCAACGTCTAAAGCTACTTCCGGTGCGGTGTTTCGGAACACATCGTAAGCTGTAGGTCCATCTATCAAAAAATGAGGTGAGAACTGTAAAAGGTCTCTATCTCCACTAAGTGGCTTATATATGTGGCTTTAATACAGTTAAAGGTTGGTTGCCATTATTTAATATCATGAAAAGTACGATTTACGAGTTAATACAAAACAAATATTTTCAATTTATTGTATGCAATATTGCTTAGGTGTCCCGTATTTCAATTAAACTTGTACATTTATATATTATTGTTTTTGAGGAAATTCATCCAAACCCACATTTTTTGGAAATTTAACCCGTAATCTGTTGAAGCCAACCGTAAGGCTAAAAGTGGCTATTATTAAAAGAAGTGCAGTTTTAAAATTATTTAATTCACAAACGATTCATGCTCCATTTGATTTATTCTCAGCTTGTTAAAACCCAGCCGATGAACCGTATATTTTGCCATTCATTGTTTACATTGAGGTCGATATTTTCCCAACTCCCTCTTCCCCCGGACCAATCAGACTTGCACCCAACAGATAATACGTTTCAGATTTATAGCTCCATCGGACCACAACACAATGCAGGCCAGTGTCACCGTTACACTACATGCTCAACGAGCTGGTCTGGTCCATCGCTAGTGACTAGTGCAAGATCGACACAATTAATTCGTTAACTAAGCTGCTAATACATTTCAATAATAGAATAATAAATAAATTTCACTGCAGTTATATGCCAACGGCTAAATTAGATTCAAAAGTTCTCTATGGACAAAAAGAGAATTTTTTTGTTTTTTTTTGTATCTGTACTTTTATAATTTGTTTTTTAAGTATAAATTAAATCTGTTCTTGATACACTATTTAGCTAAATTTTTTATTACTCGAAATATAATTTTATTATATTACCACGTCCCCCCTTTGAATCAAAATTATTTATCTTTTATACGGGTTCTAAATCCTTTAAAAGTCATAAAACAATAAATTTCAAAAAGTACATTGTTAAACGAATGAATTGTTTACAATACTTCAAGATTAAAGAGCTTTGGATGTTTGACGACCTACAATCTAGTAAAACGTTTTAGGTAACAGATTGGATCAAATTAATTATCAATCGAGGTTACCTTATTAACGAGAACGCCTGTCACATTTCTCTAGTACTGTAAAATATATTTAATATGTCAGTTTTAATATTCATTTTGAATAAACTAAGCGTAAAAATTACAAAATTCAAATTTGTACATTACTTAAGAGTAAATATAATAGTGAACCCGGTAAAATTATATTAAACAACATCCTTCTTCAGTTTTATTACGAGCAATATTTCGTTGGGTACTATGTATTATTTCTATTACTAAGGGAATACAATAATGTCAGTTATATAAAATAAAATTGTCATTTTTTTCAGGAAACAGTTAAAAGATAATAAATTAATTACAATTTTAGTTGTCTTAGAATATTTATAACAATTATAAAAGGTTCGCTCCTTATATTATTCTGCTTTAAACATTTTAAATAGCATCACAAGATCTTATAACATTTAACGGTAAAACTTATTTTTAAATTGAAGTTAACGGAAAGATATCGGGGCGGCATTTCCAGTAACGCTTCGGTTTAACCGATCTAAACGGAGATACTTTCTAGGAAACGTATCAGTTTACCAGACACAAGTGTGGGTTTGATTCTTGGGATGAAATCCGTTTCCTCTGTGACAGGTTCAAAGGTGGCAAGGCAATACTGACAGCTCAACCCCAGGCAAGGAAATCATTCCCGTATATTGATTGACATGCATTCTGATTTGCTCGTCGAGTAGATCATGTAGCTATAGCTAAGAAGATTTTCAAAATTGTGCTTTGGTTAAGAGATAATTTTGGTCGATGCAATATTAAAGTTTATCGGACATAAAGTTTCCGCGATGAGTAAAAAATATACCTTATGAAATAGATGTACGTCATTACTTCATTATATTAACGGCTTGGCTGTTGCCTGAATAGGGAACATTAGCTACTGATGATGGTTTATGTTTCACGTGTCTCCAAAGGCTTGTCTGGGTTCGGCAAACGAAGTGTTAAAATATATAACAATAATTTGGTTATAATATAATAAATATCAATGACATTGAAATTTGTCTTTATATTTTTGTGCGACTATTTCTATGCTTATGATATCAGTTTTGTGATTCGCTTTAGCAATACAACATAGCCTTAATACATTTTTATCAGCACACAGATTTATTGGATTTAAAATTTGGTAACATAAATGAAGAATAAGTTTCATAATCTTTAGAAGTGCTGTATTTTAAATGAAACGTGAAAATAGTATTGTCAAGCTGTCGTAGCAGGTACTAACTTGTATGGCATGGCAATATACAGTTGAACGAGTAATACCCGAGGGAGGCTCAGTTTCTGAGGTTTAATTTCTGTTTTGAAACAAGTTCCATTGACGTCAAGAAGTTTCATCATTGGTGACGAAAAAAATTAATATAAAAATCTGTCATTTATATTAATTTTAATGGTTATTATAATTTTTAATGTTTCATAGTTAAGATTTTATTTAAATATGTTATTATTAATTTCATAAATAATACACGGTCGATTTAGGTCAAGTGCCTTTGTACTTTACAATTAATCGACTATATAATAATCGCTATAAGAGGAAAGGGAGAAGGAGGAACGACTCAAACGAATTCACCTACATTAGTTCATCCGAAGGTACGATTCACCAACTGCCAAATCAAAATCCTCGTTTTTCCTCTACGGAAAGAATCACAGCTGTAGTAAACAGACGCTAATTATAAATCACATTATAATTACAACAAAGAATCTACAATTCACCTTAAATTAAATCTTAATAAGATTATTATAAAAGTAACTCAATTAACGAAAATTGCTTAACGAAATTATTTTATGATATATTTTCAGCTAAGTCGATATTTTTATTTATCAGTTTTCCTATCCACAAACGTAGCCTGACAGACCTTAGCGTTCAGATGTCTCAATATTTATTCAAGACAGGGTGACATCTGGTGCATTGTTGTAGGGTGGAGGGCTAGGTTGTGATGGTCAATGAGGGGGCGCAAGTCGCTGTCCAACAGACCTGTGCAGTTCAACTCGTCTGTCAATGCTGCTGACATTGACTGTAATTGTTTGAGTGTTGACTATTTAAATGGTAAGTGTTATGAGGAGCCCGCTGAAACATTGATGGGTAAATAGATGTAATTGTTATCAAGACAACGTATTGAAATGTTTTATGAATGTTAAATTGGTACATCCAAATTTCGTGCCATACCTCTGTTATAATATTTTTACATTATATATATATATATTTGTATTGCATTTTCTCCAAATAATGTTAACAAACTATATGACTGATCTGGTGAATTAAAAAGGAATATTAGTCATCTTTACTATAGGCTAGGGTATATTTTACACAAAAATAAACTATAAAAAAATTGAAAAACTTCAAAAATAAAATTTCTATAGGAATATGAGGGACTGCAATGGTTATTTTACATACTCCATTTAGGATATCAAATACCGTCTTGGTATTTAAGAAGATTCAAATGTTGAAGAATTATAATGTATATGATTCTTTAAAAAAACTCATTTTACCATAACATCTTTTTACACTAAAATTAAAGTGTTATTTTAAATTATTTTCCGTATTTTTAGCTCTGAACATGTTTATTGGGGAACTTATGTATCCCTTGTCAGTTGTTGAAAAGCCTATCTAAAATACAACCAATAAAGGTAAAGGTAGGGAGCAGATAAGGTAAGGTTTGTCAGATTTAAATCGTCTCAGTGGGATTTACATAACAATGACGCTACCGCACTCTCCTGGCTTCAAACGAATCGACGATTCAGATTTTGGCATTTCGGGATGCATCATGATTGGGGAAAATATCTTCGCTACAAATCTTATGAGAATGTTTTATTATAATATGCTATTAACTGTTTGCTGTTGTTCTTAAATATTACAAAATATGCTAGACAACATAAGATTGATTCATTAATAATACCCCCGTCGCAGCAAACCTGCATACTCAGCAAATTTCTAATGGAGATATAAATGTCTTAATACTACATAATAAGACTGACCAAGTTTCATAAAAATATATTCACAAATAAGCGGTATATACAGTTTTAATTATTCTCCATAAGAATAACATTGGGGCTGAGTACGCAGGTTTGCTGCAACAAGGAACACAAAAATTGGCTTTTATGCTAGTATCAATATAACTCAACTATGTGAAGTCGTATACTAGTTTTTATTCATTTATGTTCATAATTAAGAGAGACATAGCATTTAATTATTCCCCATAAGAAAAACATGGGGGCTGAGTACGCAGGTTTGCTGCTACGGGAGCCTTTTGCAAAATTTTTTTTAGTAAATATCAATGGAACACAACCAGATGAAGCCTTATACCAAGTTTCGTCAGTATACGTTTATAAATAAGCGAGATATAAAATTTTTCCTTTCCTCCATAAGAATAACATTAGACAACGTACTGTGTTTAGCACTTTCAATATCTCGGTAACCAATTGACGTAGAGTAATGATCAAAATACCAAATTGTGTGTTTTTTAAGTTGAATCAAATGGTAAAAACCAATATTTGACCTTTTCAAAAATTACATGTAAAAAATTCAAAAAACCCATTTTTGGGGTACGAAACCCCCCCAAAATAACCCTTCGGATTGAGCGATATGGCTGGTTTTCGAACTTAAAGTCATAAATGTTGCTTTACACGTGTATACTAAATTACATCAAAATCGAATCATTTTTACGAGAGTTATCGTGCTCACGGACACATATATATATTATATATATGTATATATATGTATATATGTATATATGTATATATGTATATATGTATATATGTATATATGTATATATGTATATATATGTATATATGTATATATATATGTGTGTATGTATATATATGTGTGTATATATAAAGTTTCGAACGAATGGTGTTTTTGGGGTTTGGGGACCTCAAAACGAAAAGTTATCATGGTCCCGGGCCGAGGTCTTACCATGCCGACTACGGTAATAGCTTCTTCTCTATAAGGGAAATTCGCTAAGAATATTGCATTAATATTCTTATATATATATATATATATATATATATAAAAGAATATTGCATTAATATTCAGTCACAAATATAACTTAGGAAAAAAAGTTAGCTTGGTGAGAATAATTTAATAAATTTAGTAATATAGGCCACTTCCGAAATGCTATAAAAAAAACTGTAAAACAAGATGCAGATACTATGTATTTGTCTGACTAAAATTGAAGGTTTCCAGGTATAAAGGATTATGTGTCCAGCAAGTAAACTAGTTTGGCAATATTTGGTAAAATCCCGTAACGACAAATTGAAATAAAAATTGCTTACGTTTATGTGAAGAAAATGATATAGTTATCCATGTGACACCATTGTTAACATTTTCGTCCTGACAGTAAAATGGTGGCCTCAGGGAAACATGAATCACTGTGACAGTTGGCAGCAGAGCCCGTCTCAAGAATGGCTCAGGCTCGCCAACTGATACTGGACAACACAATAGCGAGCTCTTCCCATACAAATAATATCTCTGATATATCAAAGAGTTGTCGAACAATATTCCGAAATATATTCGAATGTCACATTTGTATAAAATAAGTTTGATCATGAAAATTGGTTTTCTTGGTAAAAAATATTCAGTAAATAGTAAACCCTAAATTTGTACAATGTTTAACAATATTTATATGTAACAATATGTATGTTTTTTTAAACTAATTATACACCTTCTTGATAAACTTCATAAAGTATTACAGCTTTTTCTTAAAGAAACGGAATCTGGCTATTTTATATTATTACATACTTTTAGCATTGATACAATGCTCAAAATGTTTATGATTTTATGTACATGTGTTTTCATGAAGCTTGTTATTATCAAGTACAATCCCGGAAACTAGTGTTATGAGCATTAAACTGTTTAGAGGGGTAGGACCTTCCATAACATTCTCGGAGTTCCTTCCTTATAAAGGATCTATTCGTACTCAATTAACTTTTTATAAGTACAATTTTGCTAATGACTAAGTAATTCCCAAATGATAAGTAAATGCACGGCTTATATTACATATTACATTACTTTTCTTTCAGTAATAAAAAGTTTTATAATTAATTTTAAGTGTATATCTTTTAAAAAATAAAATGTATGGAAGGTTATTTGAATACCAATTTGTTATGAACTATGAGTAACAGGTCAGTATTTTCCAAGAGAAATACTCTTTAATTACAATAAAGACGACGTGGCAGTTCTTCGTACTCTAAAGCAAAGAACATTCCGCTGCAGCGTATTATATGTTCTGGTTTCTTCTTGCTTTCGTTTTCCAGATCACATCCTTGTGTCGCATTTGCCAGATTTATCGTGTAATATACTTTCTCGTAAGAATAGATGTGACAAAAAGATGATGCCATAGATCTAAGGTATTTAAATTACAATATTATTGAAGTATGTATTAACAGAAAGATATTAAGTTATATTTCGTAGTGAAGATAATGAAACATGTGTTTACATATTATTATTCAAGCAACAAAAATTAATAACTAATAGCAACTCCTATAAAAACCCATAATTAAAATATATATAGTTAAAACATTTTAAAGTTGTATGTCACGTTCTCTACACGGGTGTCTAGCAGGTGTAAAGCCAGATGTTTTTCAAACTATGATTGAAAACTTGTTATGTTGAAGTGTATAATACATTAAATACAATTTTAGTTGTATTCGAATATTTAGAACAATTGTAAAAGGTTCTCTCCCTATCTTATTCTGCTTTAAATAGTTAAATAAAATCACAATATCTTATAAAATATCTCGGTAAAATCATAGTTTAAATTTAAGTGAACGGAGGGAAATCAGGGCGGCATTTCCAGTAACGCTTCGCTTTACCGATATAAACGGAGGTTCTTTGAGAAAACGTATCAGTTTACCCGACACAAGTGTGGGTTTGATACTTGGGGTGAAATCCATTTCCTCTGTGACAGGTTCAAAGGTGGCAAGGCAAAACTGACAGCTCAAACCCCAACAGATAAATCTTTTCCGTATATTGATGAACATATATTCTGATTTGTTCTTCGAGTTGTTAATATAGCTTTTACTAAGATAAACTTGTATTTAAGTGTAAGACAATTGAGTATTAATGTTTGTTGAAAATAAAGTTTTGCGACGAATGCACAAATATATAAAATAATATACTTCATTAATGTATATTATAATAGCTATTGCGTGAATGGGCACATTAGTTACTAGTTGATTATTCACGTGTGTACAAAACCTCGTCTGGGCTAGTCAAACCAGGTGTTAAAGTGTATAAAAATGTTGTAACATATTAATGTACTGTCAGCGATATTTTTACCGTGTGGTGTTTACAAATATAAGAAAATGGTAAATAGATGGTTAAGTGAATCGGGCCGTGGTCAGATTTAAAGTTGTATTAATTCGTTATACTCCAAACCAGTGGTTGTTTGAGTTTGTGTGTGTCTGTGATTGTATGTATGTTGGTTTGGGGGACATTTTGCGAGCGAGGGTGTCTATGTGTGTATGTCTGCGCGAGTAAATGTACGACTTGAAACCAGGTCCAATTAAATCGACCAGTTACTTCGTTGGTTACCAAAATAAGTTATAAATTTATAAAAGTCTGAAATTTTTATCTAAGGATTCCAATGTTTGTGTACAAAATTATTATTATAACACTTATTTAACCTTTTGATTATTCATTACAGAAATGTATATACCGATTTACGCTTGTTTCAATCCTGTCGATCAACTTTGACTCGGACTTTTCATTGGTATAAAAACGAGGTATATTAGCCCGGGTTCTCGACTGGTAATTATCGTTATAACAGGAAGGGGTATAAGAAGACCGTCAAAAAAATCACCTACCGAGGTTCGTCTGTTGGTGCGAGCGCATACGGTATCATGTCAATCTTTGTTCATCCTCATTAGGGAAGAACGATAGTAGGTATTTAGTAAACAAACTCTAATTACAGCTATCGCAAAACCACGACTTGCATATTTAATTCACCTTTAATTAAAAATCCATGTGAATTATTAATTAAGAAAATCACTCAAGTTGCTTGTTTATCGAAATTGCAGTATGACATTTTATACAAAGAAGATTCAGGTGAGTCGATATTTTAAGTTTTCTATCCACAAACGTAGTCTGACGAACCTTTGCGGTCACATGGCTTGATATTTATTTAAAACAGGTTGACATTTGGTGCATTGTTGTAGGGTGGAGGGGTAGGTGGTGATGGTTTATGAGTGGGGAGTGAGATGTCGCTCAACAGACCTGTGCAGCTCAGCTCGTCCTTCACCTGCTGCTGACACTGACTGTAATTGTTTGAGTGGCGACTACTTAAATAGCAAGTGTTATGTGGAACTTGCTAAAACAATGATGGGCGAATAGAGGTAATTGTTATGAAGACATTTTATTAAAAGGTTTATTGACTAAAATTGGTACAACAGTTTTCTATGGCACTAATCTGTTGAAAATAGTAGTACATTATGTTATTTATAGATTTTTGTCTCTAATGAGTTTTTTAAAAGATTATATTTCTAACCTTGTGACTTAATAGAACTATTTATTATAGGCTACAGAATATTTTTCAAAAAAACTAAAACTCTAAAAACGTAAACATCACTAAAAAACGTTCTGTAGCAAGAAGTGAGACTAGAAAGATTATTTTTCAAATACCATTTAAGAAATCAATTAGCACCTTAGTATTTAATACCGTAAAACAGTTTAAACCTAATAACCAGGGAACATATAACAGAATATTTATCGAATTTCCTCCGGGTTTATTGGAAGTACAACATTAAAATATATGAATAATTTATCAATAATATGCTTTATATCCAAAAAAACAACAAATAGAATATCGATTATTACTAAACAATCACGCGGTGATAACAGCAAATAGTAATGAAAATATCAAATAAGAAACAAGTCAATGAGAAATACACTTTTATATTAAACAGATTTAGAAAACCTATGTTATAAAAGCTTCTGATGGAAGGGTAAAGTTTAATTTTAATGATCCACCAACAAGCAAACATGTCACAGAGAAAATATAATCTAAAAACTGCTGGTCCGTGTTTTATTTAAGTCTGAAATCGTAGTTTTACTTACATTCTAAACAAAACAAATATTTTTAGGACATTCATAACCTAGGCGTCACTAATGGATTATTAATAATGAAAAGGACAGAGTTTTTTACAATTTAAACCTCATCGGAAAAATATTGTGTGACTAAAAATCCATTAGAAAGTTTTATATAGTTGATTTTGGATAAAAGTTATTATAGATGTAATTAAAACTATAATAAACAGTAGAAATGAAAACTACATTTTGTTAAATAAAAACATTAATCATGATTCCGTATATATATATATATATATATATATATATATATATATATATATATATATAGAGAGAGAGAGAGAGAGCATTAATATTGAGTTATAAATATATCTTAGAGAAGAAAGATATCTTAGTTAGAATAATGCCATCTATTTATTATATTGGCCACTTCTGAAATGTGTATAAAATAACTATAAAACAAGATGCAGATACTGTTTATTTGTCTGACTTGAAGGTTTCCGGATATGGCAAACTAGTAATTTTATAGCAACACTAGTAATACTAGTAATATTACTAGTAACTGGTAAACTACATAGGAAACTAGTTTGACAATATTTCTTAAAAACCCGTAAAGACAAATTGGAATAAAAGATTGTTTAAGTTTGCGCAAAGGAAACAGTATTGTTATACATATGACACAATTGTTAACATTTTCGTCCTGACAGTAAAATAGTGGCCTCAGGGCAACATGAATCACTGTGACAGTTGGCAGCAGAGACCGTCTCAAGAATGGCTCAGGCTCGCCAACTGATACTGGACAACACAATAGCGAGCTCTTCTCTTACAAATAATATATCTGATATATCAACGAGTTGTCGAACGAAATTCTGAAATATCTTTGAATTTCACATTCTTATAAAATAAGATTGATCACGTAAATAGGATTTCTCATTAAAGAATATTCAGTAAATAATAAAAACTAAGTTTTTAACAATATTTAACAATATGTGTTTTTAGCGAATTTCCCCTATAGGGAAGAAGCTATTACCGTAGTCGGCATGGTAAGACCAAGGCCCGGGACCATGATAAATTTTCGTTTTGAGGTCCCCAGACCCCAAAAACACCATTCGTTCTAAACTGTATATATATATATATATATATATATATATATATATGTCCGTGAGCACGATAACTCTCGTAAAAATTATCCGATTTTGATGAAATTTGGTATAAACGTGTAAAGCAACATTTATGACTTTAAGTTCGAAAACCAGCCAGATCGCTTTAACCGAAGGGGTATTTTGGGGGGGTTTTGTACCCCAAAAATAGGTTTTTTAAATTTGTTACAAATAATTTTGGAAATAGTCAAATTTTAGTTTTTTCCATTAGATTAAGCTTAAAAAACACACAATTTGGTATTTTGATAATTTCTCTACGACAATTGGTTACCGATATATTGAAAGTGCTAAACACAGTACGTTGTCTAATGTTATTCTTACGGAGGAAAATAAAATTTTATATCTCGCTTATTTATTAACGTATCCTGACGAAACTTGGTATACGGCTTCATCTGGTTGTGGACCATTGATATTTGCTCAAAAAAATTTTTACCCAAGGACCCAAGGCTCCCGTAGCAGCAAACCTGCGTCAAACTCAGTCCCATGTTATTCTTGTGGAGAATAAGTAACGTGTTATCTGCCTTCATTATGAAAACGAGTTCGCACGCAGCACGCTGACGTGAGTGAAGTGAATTTCCACATAAAAAACTATAAAAACTCAAAATCAGTTAAAAACATACAATTATTCCAATTTTTATTCAAATCTGAAAATATTGATTTTTTGGCTGTTTTGATGCTCCTGGTTCTATTTACCTGCAATGCTGGGAATACAATTTTGTGCATTATAAGGTTAGGAGAAGGTCCAGTCAGGCTTTAAAGTAAGGGTGAGGTTGCTGGGGATGATAAAAGTACACCAACAAATGAATAACAGGCTTTTCTAATGTAAAACCCCCATAAGACAACGTACTGCGTTTGGTCAATACACATTTTCTTTAATAACTTGGTAAATATTTATGCTACAATGACGAGAGAGGGCTTAAAACTTTCGCTAAACTAATTCCCATCTTTTTACACGCATTAATTTTGTATCCGGGGCTTTTATGACCCTTTTGGGGCCCAAAAACTCGAAATTTGAAAGATTAATCCCCAAAAAATGGGTTTAGAGTTTTCCGATTGTTTTGCCCAACGAACTTGTCCAACAGATTATAGAAAGGAACGTCCCTACCAAATTTGAAGTAATTCGGACAAAAAATGCGACCGCTAGAGTGCATACACATATATATATATATATATATATATATATATACACATATATATATAAAATTTTGAACGACCCCCCAAAACGTGTTCAGGGGGTCACGTTAGGAACTTCTATGGTGGTCCCGGGCTTAAGTTTCACCGTGCGGGTCATGCTAATAGTTCACTTTCCAAAGGAAATTCACTAATAAATTAATGAAATTTGGTATGTGACTTTACCTACATGAGTTATATTGATATTTGTGTAAAACTCCATTTTTTGTGTTCATTGCTTCAGCAAACCTGCATACTCAGCCGCCATGTTATTCTTATGGAGAATAATTAAAATGTCATAAATCGTTTGTTTATGAATTTATATTGATGAAACTTGGTATGTGGCTTTATGTGGTATTAAGATACATATTTATGCATTGAAAATTCACTGAGTACGCAGGTTTGCTGCTACGAGGTTATTTTTTAATTTAAAAACTAATTAAACACCTTATTGATAAGCTTCATAAAATTTTACACCTTTAAAAAAAACTTATTTTGGCTATTTTATCTTGTTACTTAATTTTAGTATTGATACAATGCACTAAGTGTTTATGACTTTATGTACAAAGGTTTTCATGAAGCCCGCTATTATCTAGTACGATCCCGGAAACTGACAGGTAATTTATGACAGGTAATTTAGAATTTATAAAAATATTAACATTAATAAATCTAAAATATCTTTTTACTCAAACTTTATTTTGGTCAGTTTCAACTTTGTTTTATAAGTGATAACTTTTTATAGACATTCTTACACATATTTTTCTACTTTAATTAGCAATTAGCTTACTGGAAAAGAACAAAAGTATTTTATTTTAATATAAAAATATGCGTTTGAAAATTAGCAAACTGACAATTACATCTCACAGTCAAGGGCGCGGGCGTCCGCATTCAACTTCAAAGTAGAATGTGAACTGACGGCGAGATTTTACAGCATTAAAGAGTCTGTTTTTTGGACTAAAATTTACAGTACGAGAGTTATGGGCATATATCTATATAAATAAAATTAGGGTTTTGTCTGTACATTGCTTGGAATTATGACATTTTTGCATATTTTCCCGTTTAACACCCTAAGGAAGCCAAAACAAGTCTTATTTCAAATTCTGTCTGTCTGTCTATCTGTCTGTCGGTAACGCTTAAGGGTTTTTGTTCGCTTTCACGGGAAAACAGGTGCACTGACATAGATGAAACTTTGTTCTATATATGCGTGAGAAGGTTTTAGGCCACTTTAAACTGGCATACGCCTTTTGGAAAAATAATGGGGGTGCTCAAAAACGTGATTGCGTGCGGTTTTACTCATGTTTTGTTCGCTTTTCACAGGAAAAAGGGTGCACCGATTTCGATGCAAATTTTTTCTATGTTCTGTATGTGCGTTAGAAGGTTTTAGGCTAATTGGATTATTTGAAATTACCTTAGGACACTGCCCCATGGGGTTTTAAAGATCATATGCTATTCTTATGGACAAATCATTTATTTATATTGAACCAGATGATGACTTGAGAATAGTTATTCTATAAACAGATGTTATAGTTCTTATTAAACGTTGAGTGAAGATTGGTAGTAAATAAAATAAGTATACAAAGTGGATATAAGATCTAAATCTATATTTGTCAGACTCATGCACTCACTGACATAGTAATCACTTTATCTAAACAACAAAAATGTCTATGAAGATGAAATTTTGCATGGTATGTAAAATGTACCTTATGCTGCAGATGTACAGTAAGAATACGTTTTAAAAAATCCTATAGGGCTCTTCCCTAATTTAATTTTATGGCAGTTTTATGAGTATTAGTATTTACTGGACCTTTGTAAGTTGAATTTCGGTATGAACATAACCATTTCATCAGAACAAAACGCAAGCCTAATCCTGTTACGAAAATGTTTAAGGGCTTCGCACCCCGGAATTTCAGAATACAATCTTTTAACAATCTTGCACATACTCTTGGACTGATGGATCTGAAATTTGGTGGGAATGTAGCTGATAGCACAGTGCAGACATTAACCTACTCCAGATACTCAAGGACACTGGCCCAGTGGCCTTTAACATAAGTGTGTTACTCATAACACACCATTTACTCAACCAGTAAAACTGAAATTTGGTACCTTAAAGGAAATTATAAGCAACATCATAGGGAGTCACGGTGTTGTTCTTTGGAGATTTCACACAGACCCTTTGTCGTGCGTGAGACATGAGTAGATGAGTCTACGCCTCTCAAAAAATATATTTTATGTAGCCGACCGCTGAGTGTCTGAACTTAACAGTAAATATGAAAATATATTTTGGAGAAGATTAAGGGGTTGAGCAGTTTTCTTATGCCCTTTTAAAAGTTTAGATTTGGTCATTGAAAAACAAATGTAGTCTCAGAAACATCTAGCCTTCACTCGGCACAATCGATGAATCACAGGATTTACTGATTGATAGATTTTATACCAAGGTTTATAAACAGATTAATTTGGAAAATGCCTGGCTCTGTGATTGTGCCATTCTCACGTCCACCAATGATTAAGCAACGGAGATAAACACACAGGTAGGTATATTCCAAAGTGAGGAACGAACATATACAAGATTTAAACCCGTTCTTTTGACCATGACCACTGTTTAGAACAGTTTCATTTATATTGATTTACATTTATTTAAATAAAATTAAATAGCCGTATGTTTTTGAAGCATATGATTTTTATAAGTTTAAATTGTTTATTTGCAATTATAATAAAAACAGGACGTAGCAAAAATGGTTAATTTAAAAGTGGTTTGTCAATGTTGTTGAAGATTAATGTTTCCTTACATTACTATTAATTTATTGGAATGTAAAGATTAAATGTATCAAAGTATTTAAAGTGTTAACTAAACAGTGTTAATATTTTTTTGTACTTAAGTTCTTTTATTTCTAAAAGCGAATCCAAAGTGTTACGTGTACCGATTTGGAGTCGCAAAAACCACACCCCGATTACTACCCGACAGAGTTCCTCGACTTAGCAACACTACCCAAACTATCTGCCAGTATATTTCGTTAACTTTGATTTAATTGCTCATTAAACGTATACAATTTAATTTTAATATTGTAAAATTATGTGGGTTGTTATTTTCTTTAGTTAAACTACCATTAATATACAGTACAACCCGTACGAGGACGAGTACACAGATAGTCAATTATATAGCATATAGCAATATAGCAGCATAGCCGCGGAAAATCTTACTCAAAGATTGTAACTGTTGAATGGTCTATGTTAAGAGAAAGATTCAAAATAACAAGTTAAAATAAAGTAAGTAAGTAAGAAGTAAGAAAGGGATTGAGCTTTTTTGAAGGAGGGATCATGTAAAGGTAGTTGAGCAAAGTTATAACAACGTTTAACTAATAGTGCTAAGATTTTCTTTTTTCAATCATTTTTCCATGATTGAATACGTTTTCCTGAGGTTAATTTTTTACCAATTGATATCCGGGTTCCAATACCTATTATTTGCAAAGTGTAAGCCAAATCATTTCACGGATTTGAAGAATTCATTTTGCATGCCTACGTTCTACATTGCTCGCTTATGAGTGTAGATATAATAGTTATATCAATTATATAATTTATATAATTTTAGCAATTATTGTAAATACTGTAATTCTCAAAAGTCATATCTGTCGCATTTGAAACTGCCAGTAATCTTGACAATTTAATATAATTTAAAGTTTTGCAACTAAACGATTTGAAACCAAGCAAGGGTAAATGGTAAGGTAATATAAATCAACTAACTACACCACTGTAAGGTTTTAATCAATTCGGTGAAGTAGGGTTCTTAGCAAGACCTCGGGGATGAACGAGCAGCCTCACAACAACGAGCTGCGGTGCTTTGAGTCGGAACTGAGCGCGTATTGAAACTGGAGGGCTCGCAGCCTGACCGCTAAACCCATTCATACACGCCTTTGAGCATTTATGCTGCAATTCAAAGTTCTTTTGGCTTTATAGCTGTAAATAAGAGTATTTGTGTTGTTTTTTTTAAACAATAATCATTCGATAGTTTGATTAAAAGCTATCGATATGAACTTAATCTCAGGTTCCGACGCTGGTTAGATTCTGCAAATAAATAGAAATAGTTTAAACGATAAAAAATACTGGTTTTTAAAGTTTAAGTTTGATCATTAAATTGTATTTTAATGCCATTGAAGATAAGGGGAAAACTATTTAAATAACTATTAATGAGGTTATGTAACTTTTAAAATAATAGGTCTATGATTGTTAGACTATAAAGTATTTTTACAAATATATATATATATAATATATATATATATATATATATATATATATATTATATATATATATATAATATTGCAGAAACAATAGTAAATTATTTTAATAACTATCATGTAATGGATAGTATGCCAATATATATTAAAATTTGTTAATTGCTTTATTGCTGATTCGTTTGATCTGATTGTTTCCAAAACATATATTAGGTTTAATGGGTAGTCGGCCTAAATGAATTAATATTGAAAAATCTGCTATTTTCATAGTGTGTAACTAAACAGTTTAACATGCAAAAAATGAAAAACCAAGGTAAGTTTATTGATTATAAATCAAAGTAAAATACCTGGTTTGTTAAAATATCATGTTTTAACACTTACCTATTTCTCAGTTTTTAACCTTTGCAATACTGCAAATATACTGCCTTAATAAAAGTGTTTTGCCCATCGTTTTTGCCATAGTTGGATAATTCTTGAAGTGAGAACTGTCTGTAATGTGTCTCTTCCTCCACAAACAGCCTTACGATTACTCCAAAATAGTTGTTAGCAAATATTAAAAACTATGGAAAATGTAACTTACAACTCATAATATGGACACATTATTTTAGATTTATGTTACGTAATGGGTTTACGTTCCCTTATTTGAACTAAAATTGTATATAAATGTGCTAATGTTTTTGGGAAAATTTATCTAATCCCAAATTTTTAGAAGCATATCGGGAATGGAACACCACTGTAAGGATAAAAAATACCAATTTTTAAAAATTGTGCCTTTGGCATGATTTATATTATTTAATGTAAAAGCGAGTGAAGCTTCCTTTTATTTATCCTACGTTTCTTGCAAAACCGACGATCAATGTATTTTTTGCCATTCATTGTTTACATCGAGGTCGATATTTTACCCAACTCCCTCTTCCCCCGGACCAATCAGACTCTCGCACCCAACAGATAATACGTTCCAGATTTATAGCTCCATCGGACCACCGTACAATACAGGCCAGTGTCACCGTTACACTACATGCTCAACGAGCCGGTCTGGTACATCGATAGCGACTAGTGCGAGATTGACTCAATTAATTCGTTAACAAAGAAGTTAACAAAGCGAGTAAAGAACAAAAATTAATTACCAATTGATTGTGACAGAAGTAGTTTGCTGATTAGGTTCAAACGTTCATTAACGATGAAAAGGAAATTTGATTTTTAATTTGGCAGCATTTTGAATTTATAATTTTTGTTGTCAATATAAATTAAATCTGGGCTGTATACAATATTTGGTTAAATGTTTTGTGGCAGAATGCTTCTTAAATAGTTAACCTTACTCAAACAATCAAGACATTCCCTCATCCTTTATCAATGACAACAAAATAATTTAAAATGATCCAATGTTAAAACAATTAAAGTGTACATGATGTATAAAGATTGAAGAGCTCTAATTTTGGCCCCTACAATCTGAATCATACAAACAGTTTTTGCAAATAAATGTTATCAATTCAATTGATAATCGAGGTTACCCAACTAACGAAAAAGCCTTTCGCATTTCAATTAATGATTTTCACTTCTCTCTATAATATGTAAAATGTTTAAACTTTAGCAGCTTTAATATGTGCATTTTGGAACAACCCAACATAAAATTACAACAAAAATAAATAAAAATAAAAATGAACAATTTTGTTAGAGCAAAAAACTACTTTTGAACAGAATTTTGCTTAGTATTATATAAATAAGTAGCAATCTTTTTTCAGTTTTACGGAAAGTTTCATACAGTACAATTCATTATTCCTTTTACTAGGGGTGATTTTAGAATATTGACTTTTAAATAATAAAATTGATATTCATTTCTCAGATATAGCTGTTACATCCAAAGATAATAGACAAAATGAAATTAAAATTGTATTAGAATATTTTGAAAGTCATAAAAACTTCCCTCCCTAAATTTTGCCGTTTACTAATTTTAATATGCACCACAAAATCTTGTTAAAACTACCAGGACGTTACACAAATAATTTGACTTGATATTAACCGATGGAAATTAAGAGATATCATTAGGGCGGCATTTCCAGTAACGCTATTTGTTCTCAAGCCAATCTGTGCTTTATCGCATCTGCAGTTTATGACCCAGTATAATTACACTATAGTCGGGAATGGTTGTCCCAGATTCACGGTTTATTGTTAAATTTGTTTAAATGTCTTTAGCACTGCACTCGTGATTTATGGCATATGGCGTCTGCAATAGACATTTTTTTATCGAAGTAAACAACTATTTTTAGAAATGCATACGCAATTTACGCCGAACGAGCTTTTTAAATGACATACCATCATTCTTTGTTATGCTCGATTATAATTTTGTTTATGGTATTCAATATACTCATTTTGAATATATTTTAACAAGAATCTCTTAAAATAATTCTTTAACCCTATAATTTCAGGAGGTTTCTTACAGTCCAAATTAAGTGAAAATTAAATATACGAAAAACCCTCTTTAATGCTTTGTTTAATTATAACATACATTAGGGAAAATCTTGTAAAGTAAGTGAAATATCTTAAACGGAGGCTCAATCTACTTAATATACTCACTGATTAAAGAGGGTAGATAATTGAACTTGGAATGATATAGTTACAAGTAAACTATCTATACATAATTGAGAAGAGGGTCATCTTATAATAAACACACACTTTATTTTACAAAACTCTGAGAACCAACAAGAATGTAAAAATCAAAGATCATCTGTTTTAAGGTTCAAACTAACAGATATAAAATAGTAAATAAAACAGATGTTTCAGTTCAGGTATATTAAAAATATCACTTACCCAGAACTCAAGATCTAAACTTGTGTATGATGTCATACTTTTAATTTACACGGAGAGCATTCCTCCATCCATATATATCTATAAAAACAAAAAAGGATCTCCCAAGCTAACCTCTAGACCTACAACACGGAATGTTGTATTTACCAGCATTCTATAATTTAGGTAACCACTAAGAAGGATTTTAGGAAATTTCCACACGCCACCATTCCACGGGTCTTCAAAGTTCCTAAATTGTTGTTATGGGCTTTCACTTATTTGATCTTATTAAAACTAAAACGGATATTCATGATTCGGAATAGTCCCAAAGGTTAACCACACAAAGCTAAATAAATCATACTAACCTTTTTTTATTTTCTGGTGGAAACCGGGAACTGTGCCAGCTACCTTTTTTAATTCCTGTTTTAAAACAGCTGATTGTAATACAGCAATGTTAAAATCCGTCAAAAACTGTGAGTTTGTTTTGGATTCGTAAAAAAATAGAATAATTACACTTCAATGGTTCAATTTACAATCAGATGTAAAGCGGTGTAAGGTAATAACAGAAACTAGTTTCAGAATCATTGTTTTCAACAATACCTATTCAAACCATTTGACCAGTGAATCCGAACCAAATTGACTCTTTGTTTGCAACGTTAACCTAACTGCTAAAATACAAAATAAAACAATGAAATATACCGTAGAAAATAACATATTAGCCAAATGCTTTGTACTTGAACTTCCTAGTACATTACAAATAAATTATTCAATAAATTTACACCAAAAACTGTAATTAGGGATATTGTTCGTCCTAGAGACTGGTCCTAAAACAAAAATAAACAACAAACAAAAATCATATAGATGTGTGGTATTTATAAAAAAATGTATTGTAAATACCTTCGTTTCTAGCCTAGGATATCGAGAGGAAAAGAAAACTTTGCATAGATTACGATGGTTCATGAACAAAGAATAAATAAAGATCAAAGAGAAATAAAACATTAATTTAATGGCAAGACTAATTAGAAATCTTGAAATCAAACTCAAATAAAAATTGTAAATGAAAGCTTGATCAAGAAGTTTATTCAAGATAACATGGCGGTCCTGGTCTGAATGATGTTCTAAAAAACTTTCCGACTCACTGTGCCGGATATCAAGTTACTAATAGCAATTGCACAAAGAAGCAAACAAATAAGTTTTAAAACTTATTTTCTGTAACTAACTTAAATAATCCTCATTCTTCCTCTTACTTAAACTGTAACGTACGGTATTATGCACTCCTAAAACACAATTACAGTGGAGTTAGGATCACGATAATCCAAGTTAGTGCACCCTTAAGGAAGTCTAACCATGTTTATGGCTGTTAACTTGGTTAAAAGTGAAAGTAAAAGCGCCGTAGGGACGGAGGAAGAACGGAAGCTCGCCAAATAGGTAATTAACGGAGAATAATTAAACAATGAAGGGCCCAGGGAGTTTATCACAATCATCTGTTATTTATTACCTCTTCCTTCAGACATCAAGCAGTCTTTCTCTTCTTAGTGGGTTTCTATTACAAATACTCATTCCGTTATTCATTCTCTTTGAATTTATATTGGACGTTAATGTTTTCATGCAGAACAAAATTTTAAAATAACAAAAAATGTTTTAGTATAAATAACATGTTATGCATGTAGAATAGATATATCAGTACAAACAGTAACGTTTTTGCAACGGTTAATTACAATTTCCTAAATTCACTGCCAAAATTTAGTTTACATAACCAAGCACACACGGTTTCAAAATTATTTTCATAAATACTGCATTAACGACTAAAATAAGGCAAAAATATCAACTTTGGTAGTTAAGATCCTACTACATTGTAATTTGGACATTATATTTCCCAATGCTAAAATATATGTAAATACTATAATTTAAAGTTATAATAGTTTATATTAAAAACAAATTATATTACAAATTATTAGCCTATAGTGCTAGTGGGCAATCTATTATCGTACGTTTTATTTCCCAACAGTATTTTTTAAACATGTTATGTATTAGCAATTTTGCACGTGTAAATGTCGCTTGTAATGCCATATTCAATATTTTTTACAGTAATAAACTGTCCATTCTATTTAAATCTCTAATTTAAATAAATCTGCTTGTCAGACTTGTCAAACTCGATATTTTGCACAGTATCAAACTAATAGGGTTAAAAAAATACCAAAATATCATTTACCGCGAAAATAGGCTAATTTGTGGACATGCTGTTATTCTAGAATTGTAAATAAAATACTATTTTTTTTGTATCGACATATTTTACAGTTTAAACTGTAACTGCAATGTTTACATCCTAATTGCCTGATCGAATATGTTACCGTGTAAATTAAATTCCATGCAGTTATAAAAATTGTTTAAATTTTGTCGATTATTTACTGACGATGTTTAAATTGTATTACACACCAGACCAACGCATTACACCTGCATCTTATAGATAATGTATGTTTATCTTTTTACAAAGTGTACGCTCATTCCTCACTTATAAGGATAATCGAAACACACGATCAAACTTAAATCGAGTCTCATAAAATATTCAAGATCTGATTTGAGTAACATCATCCGGTATCATTTAACTGACCCCAGAATCCGGGTTTTAGTCTATATAGCTATAGTCAGTCATTTCTCCCATAATAACATTAATCACGGTAGCTCAGTGGGTATCGCACTGGCTCTCATAGCGAAAGGTCGCAGGTTCGGATCCCGTCGCAGACCTAACGTTTTATCCGTAGTAAATCGAGTCTCATTAAAAATTCAATATCTGATTTGAGTAACATCATCAGAATACATTCCATTATCATTCAACTGCCACCATAATTCGGGTTTTATGTCTATATAGCTGTAGTTTAAGTCACTTCTCCCCTAAAAACCACTTATCGCGGTAGCTGAGTGGGTATCACATTGACTCTTTGAGCGTAAGGTCGCAGGTTCGGATCCCGTAACCGACCTAACATTTTATCCGTAGAAAAAACATTCATACATTTATCACATGTTTTTATCAAAGTAAATGTAGTATAAATCCGTACATTTATTTATTTTTAGCGAATTTCCCCTATAGGGAAGAAAATATTACCGTAGGTCTCATGGTAAGACTTAAGCCCCAGACCATGATAACTTTTTGTTTTGAGGTCCCCAGATGCCAAAAACACTATTCGTTCAAATTTATATATATGTATATATATATATATCTATATATATGTATATATATAAATTATATATATATATAAAAACCCATAAACCCCCTTTCCCATGGTCCGATTTTTCTGGTTTTCTAACTTAAAGTCATGAATGTCATTTTACACATTTGAGCCAAATTTCATCGAAATCGGACGTTTTTTACTGAAGTTATCGCATTCACGGACACACACACACACACACACACACACACACACACACACACACACACACACACACACACACACACACACACACACACACACACACACACATACACACACATATATATATATATATGTGTGTGTATGTGTGTGTGTGTGTGTGTGTGTGTGTGTGTGTGTCCGTGATGCGATAACTTCAGTAAAAAACGTCCGATTTCGATGAAATTATATATATATATATATACCGTAGGTTAGCTGAAATAAGGTACACAAACAATTGGTTTTTATGCAAATATAAATAGAATTTAACTATGCGAAGCCACATACCAAGTTTCATCAATATTCAGTCATAAATAAGCGCTATATAACATTTTAGTGATTCTCCGTAAGAATAACATGGGGGCTGAGTAAGCAGGGTTGCTGCAACAAGGGAAAAAATGGGTTTTTATGCAATTATCAATATAACTCAACCAAGTGATGCTATATACCAAGTTTTATTAATTTATGTTCATAAATAAGGGAGTCAATACATTTGACTTATTCTCCATAAGAATAACATGAGGGCTGAGTACGTAGGTTTGCTGCTAAGGGAATAATCACCAAAAACTCAATTTTTGTGCAAATATCAATTTACCAGTACTACGTGAAGCCACAAACTAAGTTTCATCAACATACATTCATAAATAATCGAGATATCAAATTCGATTTATTCCCCATAAGGATAACATTGGACAACGTATTGTGTTTAGCACTTTGAATATCTCTGCAACGGTTGGGCGTAGAATCAAAATTTAAACACCAAAATGATTGTTTTGTGGAACTGAACAGATTGGTAAATGCAAATGTGAAGTTTACATTAAAATAAATTGAGGAAAAGCCAAAAACTGTTTTCCCATAAGATAAACATGGGAGATTTTTTGAGTAGGTTTTTGGATTTTCTCCGCAACCACTTAACCTAGGTTAATAATTCAAAATACCATTTTATTTATTTTTTAAAGCTCCATAACATGGTCAAAACCAAAATTAAGTTTTTTTTAAATTTTAGGGTAAAGGATGCAAAAAACTGATTTTTGGAAAATTTAAAAACCCCATAAACCCCCTTTTCCTTCGTCCGATTTTTCTGGTTTTCAAACTTGAATGTCATTTTACACATTTGAGCCAAATTTAATCGAAATCGGACGTTTTTTACTCAAGTTATCGCATTCACGGACACATATATAGATATATATATTTCTATATATACCATAAAATTTACCCTAAAATTTTACCCTAAAATTTTAAAAAACTTAATTTTGGTTTCGACCATGTTATAAAGCTTAAAAATATAAATAAAAAAGTATTTTGAATTATTAACCTAGGTTAAGTGGTTGCGGAGAAAATAAAAAAAACCTACTCAAAAAATCTCCCATGTTAATTTTATGGGAAAAGAGTTTTTGGCTTTTCCTCAATTTATTTTAATTTAAACTTCCCATTTGCTTTTACCAATCTGTTCAGTTCCACAAAACAATCATTTTGGTGTTTAAATTTTGATTCTACGCCCAACCGTTGCAGAGATATTTAAAGTGCTAAACACAGTACGTTGTCCAATGTTATCCTTATGGGGAATAAATCGAACTTGATATCTCGATTATTTATGAATGTATGTTGATGAAACTTGGTATGTGTCTTCACGTAGTACTGGTAAATTGATATTTGCACAAAAATTGAGTTTTTGGTGATTATTCCCTTAGCAGCAAACCTACGTACTCAGCCCTCATGTTATTCTTACGGAGAATAAGTCAAATGTATGGACTCCCTTATTTATGAACATAAATTAATAAAACTTGGTATATAGCTTCACTTGGTTGAGTTATATTAATAATTTCATAAAAACCCTTTTTTTTTCTTGTTGCAGCAACCCTGCTTACTCAGCCCCCATGTTATTCTTACGGAGAATCACTAAAATGTTATATAGCGCTTATTTATGATTGAATATTGATGAAACTTGGTATGTGGCTTCGCATAGTTAAATTCCATTTATATTTGCATAAAAACCAATTGTTTGTGTTCCTTATTTCAGCAAACCTACGTACTCATTACCAATGTTATTCTTATAGAGAATAATTAAAATCGCTTATATATGAATATATTTTTATGAAACTTGGTATGTGGCTTTATGTGGTATTACGACATATATTATGTATTGGAAATTCGCTGAGTATGCAGGTTTGCTGCGACGGGGGTATGTAAATAAATTGTAGGTTTCAGGCATGGTTTGTTGTTAGGATTGGCATGGGTGCGTTATCGTAGCACAAAAAGAGTATTTTGGGCTAGGCAGTGACTTTAGCAGTGTCATTAATTTAACTTTTAAGAGAACAGCGAGTTTCCTAAATGAACTGATGTTAAAATTTCTATAGGTCTAGTCAAAATATCCTTAAGGATTAACAACAAGTCGTCAGATCTAGTTATTTAGATGACAAAATGAGATTTCAATATATTGTTTGAAAAGCCTAGGCTATCATGAAATTAAATGCTTTATACATGGATTGGTACAAGACCGTACATGAAACTTCTAAAATGGCAAGTAGCCTAATTGTATAGACCTACATTTCATAGCCATAGGTCCAAGTTTATGATGAAAACAGCTTACTGAAATCCAAACCTAGGATATGTCAAATCATTTCAGATAATCTGTAAAAAAGGCTTAGTTTGGTTAGAATAGTTTAAAGCTTTTGTTTTGATTCGCTAAAACATTTCTGGTAATGTGTTCAAAGTATTTTACAACAGTTGTATTGCCAGTTTAATGGCGGCTTACTCTTACTGTAATCCAACCCTAAGCTATGTCATATCATTCAGGATAACCTCCCAAAAAAGGCTGTTTGGTTATAATAGTCTATAGCTTTTATTGTGGTTGGCTACAACATTACTGTTAATGTATTTTAGGTAATGTAGAAAATTTGTATTATTAATTTAGTGAAAATATAACCTAGCAAATAATTGTGCTAACTTACAAAATAAATTCAAGGTTGGTCGCTTACTGTGACTAACTGAGGCTTTGTACTTTTTACACATGACAATCACGATATTACCAATTTTCTAAGACAATGTAATAAAAACAACTATTTTATAAGTTAAGTTAATATCTCAGTATCTACAGTCATCTATTTTGAAGAGTTAATTTGAGTTTTTCGATCTGCCACACGCGTCGTCTGGCACTGTTACTCGTCGCCTCTGACGACTGACGATATTTACACAAAGTAGGCTTACTAAGGGAATATTAACCGTATGGATATTTGTTTAATAACGTACACTTAATAATTTCATAAAATAAGAAATATGCTCACAACTTAAAAATATACTTTTTGTGTGTTTTTTTTGTGAAAAAACTTTTGTTATCCAGTATAAGAAAGTATACTCTAGTAAACTAACTATTGTTACTCTGTTGTTGAAACATAGACGTAGGCTAAATTTTAACGATTCAAGTACCACTAAAATGGCTTCCAATGATATTGTTATGGAAAAAAAATAAATTTGGTTTTAAGATAATTTTATTAATAATGAACGAAATTATCTGAATAACGAACTCGACCGAGATTTTGTACTGTTAGGTTTATCTGGAAAATTTGAAGTTTAACTGTGGAGGTGTTCTCGAGTTATTTTGGTCACAGATACGCCAGTTGGGTTGATTCTCTTACCAGTCTAAGCAGTTAAGTTACGTATAAGGATAATCTTCACTTCGTTCAATTATCCAATAAATATTGTATCCGACTGAAAATTGTACAAAGAGTAAATTTATTTACATATTTGCATAACCCGATTTTTGTATATATTACAGTAAAAGTGTAAATTAATTTATTATGTCTGAATTCCAACATTTTTACAGTATTAAAACGCGAACTTTCAACTTTATGTCATAAGTATAGGTAAACGTGATTATAAAGCGACTAGAGCCCAAATTGTAAGCCAACATATACATCTATTAATTATATCTATCTTTGTAAGCCACATACAATACTCACATATATACATCTTTTGTATTAATTGACCACTTGACAGAAGGGGTTTTTAATTTAAAAGGATCTGTAAAAAAATCAAGGTTTACAGAAATAAGGCAGTTTGTAGCAACATTAATAAAATTTGTACTCATATATCCTGTTCGCATTTTTATTTGCAACGCTTTTTACGACAAATACAAATTATGTTAAAACTTGTAAAATACTACCCTCTTTAACGCAACAAAATGCTAATAAAACATAATTAAGAAGTGTTGGAAGCGTATTCTGGCGGCGGCTTTGTAATTAGAGCTTTGTAATTTAACCCTCCCCGCTTCTTTGGTGATTTGTGGCGTAGTTTCAGAGTCTCCAGTTTCGCTGACGTCAACGCCGATTTAAATATGTTTTAGCAATATTAAAAATGTGTTCCCCTCCAGGTTGTTCCAGGTATCCAGGTTGTTTTAAAACTAGTAGTATTGTTATTCTTTCGAGACTCGCTAGAGAAAGTTACTATTGGATAATAAAAATCACTGAAGTAGTACGATATATATGTTATCTAATAGCTAGGTTTTATTTAGTTAGGAAATACAAAATATATTCAATAATAATTATCAAGAAAGCAAATATATATATATACGTATTATGTATTATGTATATTATATATATATATATATATATATATATATATATATATATATGTGTGTGTATTAGCATAAAGGCACGTTCACACCGTATTTGCCAACAAATTTTGTCAACTTTATTTGGTTTAACCAAATTATTATTTCCTATTGTGATAATTTGTTGACAACATACAAAAATACAATTTCCGTTCCGAATGTCTGGTATAATGTGTAAACGCACTCAAAAGTGTGGTAATAAAATTATTTTAACAGAATAGGCCAGTAAAGTAACACTAAATAAATCCCCTTCCCGGCTAAAATGGAGGTGGTAAAGATTTTTTTACCCCTTGACTTAATATTCACGCAATAACTCCTGTTTTTATTACTTAGAGGCACAGCTTTCTTAAAATGGTATTGACATTTCACTGTCATATTTTTACTATGGTGAGAATCATCTCTAATTATGTTTATACTTATAAACTTGTATATCGGTTTAAACTTAGTTTTTCTGTGAATGTCAACTAATAAGCAATTAGGCGGTCTTAGATTTCAGAGATAACTCACAGAAGCTGCTAGAACATGTTGAAGAAGTCAGCTATTTTCTTTTTGCATGTGTTCTACACTGGTGACATTAATACAAATTGTTTTACTAAATAAAAAATAAAAACTTTCTTTGTAATTTAATATGTTAAACAACGGTTTCAACACTAAATTTTTTATTTGTTTAACTATCCCTTACAATGTTCTCCAAAGAGAATCGAAAAATTCACTTTATACATAGTTATCATAGACTAACGGTGACAATGTTAATTTCTATAACCCTTCTTTTATGAACCTTATAAAGTGAAATATTTTTCTTGAGAATACAATTATAGCCTGTCTTATTGTCCTTATGGTTGCATTAGAATGATGAAAAAATAAAAAGATAATTCGCCTATATATTAGTAGTATGATATTTCCCCTTTTTATTGTATAAATCTCCAGAGGTACTCTAGGAGAATGGTTATAGTTCTGGGACAACTGCAATATCCTTAATCATCCTAGAAAAAGGTTTTTTTTTTCTTCCGAATCACTTATAAATCATGTTTTAATTTATACAGTCTTTATTTCATCTTGAAACTTTTTTATCTTGGCTTGTCTTTTTTTATCTTGTCGTTTTATAAAGGTTGACTGTGGTTATCGGTTGTGTATAGCTAATTTAGCGAACTGAGGATGTCATATTACACTTCGATCTTCATTTTAATTAAATGACACATAGCAAACTGCTGACCAACAAGTTATTAACTTAGCAAACTGTTTTAAAATAAATAATATGTATTATAGGGTTATGAAAAACAATCATGTGAATTTTATAGAGCGATCTTTCCATATATTAGGACCACTGTAATCATAATATTCAATTAATGAATAGCGAATAAATTATGTAATAATCCAAAAATGGTCTAATGCACTATGTACTAGTAACACAGTACTGCATGTTCCGATACCAACTACACTGTAATTCTTCTCACTACGTGGCTGTTGTGGCGTCTAATTTGCCAGTCACAAGTGAGAAGAACCCTCAGTCTCTTACCTTGAAACTCCTTCCTCGCGGCGCTGACGCTTGTGACGATGTTGGCCACGTGGCCGAGCACCGTGGCGAACAGGAGGAGGCCAAACAGCAGCTGGAGGATGACAAACAGGTACTCGCCCTTGCTGCGGGGCCGGGGGAGGTCGCCAATCGTGGTGAGGGCGAGGGTGCACCAGTAGTAGCTCTGGAGGTACTGCTTGACCACGTCCGCACTCTCAGTGTCCATGAACACCCAGTTCTTGCTGCCGAACCCGTTGTTCTTGCACACGATGTGGAACAGACACCCGTTCCAGTGGAAGATGACGAGGAGGTAGTGGATCAGGCTGGTCGACCGGAACAGGTTTGGGTAGTTGGTGTGTCTCTCCGTCCGGTCCATGAAAGCCCAGAACCTATCAGATGTAATATGTAAGTGAACATTCGCATAACATATTTAATACGAGTGCAGTACAGGTGTTATGGAAAAACCCCTGCTACTACCTGTGCTGTGTTTATCATGATTGTGTTGTGCGGGTTGCGTCAACTGCCCTCGTGGCCCGCGTGTAGTCACTAAGGAGTGTTGTATTATTTTATTGTTTGTAAATTATATTAAGTAAGATCAAAGCTGCATTTATCACAGTAAAAGTAATTTAAAAGAAAAACTAACTGAATAATAATCATGTAAGAAGACTTAATTAAATAAAACACGATTACTATGTCAAGTAAACTGATGTTTTCAGGACGGCTACTACCTCTCAAATCTCAAACTGCTCTTTGAAATGTCCGGCTTATTGGCGCTCCGTACTGCACGGTGAACGTGTATTAGATAAATGCAATAATTTTATTTACTTAATAATATTTATATCTGATTTGTATACAGTTTATTCATAATTTGCTTCTTGGATTGAAAATCGACTTGAAGTAATAAGTTAACGTACCTTATCCGTCGTCATACCTAAATAACTAGTAGATGAAGTCTTCGGACTGCTGTCCCATTTTCAAATCTACACTTCCAAATCTAGTTGTAAAACACGTAGCCGTTGTCAAAGTTAAAAAAATTACACATGTCACAAACACACACGGTCAGGAGCACAAATACAAAACAAACATTTAATATGGTTAGCGTGGCCGGCTAAGGACAGAATCCAGATTCTGTTTTACAACTAGATTTCAACGTGAAGATTTGAAAATGGGACAGCAGTCCTGAAACTAGTTGTCTACTAGTGATTTAAGTATGACGACGGACAAGATACGTTAACCTATTACCTATTAAAGTTGTATACAGTACTTTTAACACAAAAATATGTTTTACGTGTTCTTTATTTAGTTTTATTTTCAAGAAATACAAGTTTTGTTGGAATCTACATTGTTGGATGCATATCATTAGTGATGGTTGATCCGTCGGGTCTTATTTGCACGTATAAGTATCATATCACAGGTTTCAAAAATTTAATAAGATAATTGTTTTACTTTAATAAATAGTTTATTTTTACTGTTACGTGTTTAAGAATATTTTACAATAGTGACATACACATACTATCATGATAACTACGTAATTACTAATTAGTAACTTTAGTTGTCACAAATAACATAAGTAAAGTGTAAGTGTATGTTGCCGTTTGAAAAAAATGAATACAAAAAGATATATATAACCTGTAGATCTTGACGAGCCTGAAGGAGCGAAGGATGCTGTTGAACCCGATGGAGAGGTAGAGGAAGTCCAAGGGCAGGAGGCAGAGGCAGTCAATGTAGAAGGTGGTGGAGTTCATGTAGTGGTGCCTCAGCTTGGTGGAGTCCGTCTGCAGCACTCCATCCTCCAGGTAGCCGGTGCGGAAGTGGAACATGATGTCCACTAGGTAGAGGAAGTCGGCGAGGTAGTCCAGGCAGAACCACACCAGGATAGAGTCTCCTGCAAGACGATCGCCAGTTAGTTTAAGGTTAGGTTAGGTTAGGCTAGGCTAGTCCTGGCAGAACCACACCAGGATAGAGTCTCCTGCAAGACGATCGCCAGTTAGATTAAGCTATTCCAGGCAGATCACACCAGAATAGAGTCTCCTGGAAGGCGAGCGTCAGTTATCTTAAGGTACAACTCATTGTGTACTTAGTATGTAAGAGGGAGAGAGAGGGAAAGGGTGAAGTGGCGATAGTAGATCTTCATAAATATACAAGTAGCCAGTCTGTAATGCAGGACTACCTGAGAAATGAAATACTCGCTAAAAAGTCTTCTACTAGTTTACATTCTAGCCTAAGCTCGCTCTTCTTAGAACATCAGATCCTTACGAATATTTCTGCATTCTCGGGTTTTCCTTGGAGGTCATACACTTAAGGGAGGGTTACACTTATTATGTAACTCACTTAAGGGAGAAGGGGTGCGGTATAGCGTAGGAGTGTGTTTTTTGGAGAAAGAATGAGCCTTAGTTAGCGTTACCTAATCGTAAATGTACGTTAGGTACATTGTCTAAATGTACTTTTTTTGTGACAATCTAGGTACAAAAAGTGGTTTAATACATTTTACTTTTTAGTTAGTTAACTTAGCTCCGATAAAAGTATGTAATTCGTTAAACGAATTGAATAACTAATGATTAAAATCAGCTCTAGTACCTACCTTATAAAAGAGACTGAATAAAGCACTGCGTTGCGAGCTTAAAGAATTGCATAATAAGCGTCGGCTTGAAAGGCTATAAAGCTCAGATTGGCTTCCAACAATCAGCGTTACCGCCATTTGCTGTCCTAACGACATTCAAGCAACCCTGACCTTTAATGTTTTCAATTAATTAAAAAGGGTCTAATTTTCCGGAGCGAGCGTTTTGATGGGCAATTATAACTAGTGATGTATATTTTCTTCTAAAAACAAATGTATAATAGTTACATTTTTTAGGAATACATGCTAATAGGTACGTAGTTAAAAATATCCAGTGGTTTATTTTGTTTTCATTTCCCTTTTCAAATCAAATCATATACGAATATCGTAGCAGTAACTTGGATATTAACTATTATATTTATTTTAGGAATTAACACCTGACCGATGAAAACTGACGTAACATCTTCATAAGAATTCAAACTATAACTATCTCTGACACAGTGACTGAGAGTTCAGGTTAATTCTGGCCCTCTTATTAATCCGACAGGGAATGTAACAGTTCAAATGGTGGTAACCGTTCGAACCGTTCAGAGAGAAACTAGATCAACACAGTGGCAATAAGGATTGATTGAGAGCAGTCGACTATATTGAGATGCCTCAGTTAAATTTTAGTTGAAGGGTTGTAAATACCACAGATGGAGAGAGACCATCCTGTATAATAACAGTAATAATATAATCTCTATTATATTCATATAAAACACACACAAAAAAACTCGAAATTAACATTGTATAACTTCGGTTGCCTTATTGGTAAAAAGAAAGTTTTCGTCCTTCTGTTGCAAAAGAGCGAAATATGGCTTAAGAGTGGAGAAATGGGTAGAAAGTTGTGTTGGGATTAATGCCACTGATCACTCCACGGCAAGCTCTCCACTTCCGCTCACTTTTGTGTAGGCTTAGTCATCAGCCTTCTCAGACTCTCATCATTTTCCTCAAACTTGCCAAATGACTTTTGCTCTAGATCATTTAACATTTTAACTTACATTCAGTAGTTTAAACTTTAATTTTAATTCATAACTGACAACGAAGGCTATATAGCAGTTGAATGAGCTAGGTTGGTTGGGAAACATTAAGCATATAGACAATAGCTTTCGGAACTCTTTGAATATACTAAATATAGTAAAATGTGAACACATTATAGATAAATATAATTGCATGCCGAAATATCTCTCTTTTTCTTCTGATATCCCTTGATTCGTGAGTAGGGTTCCTTGGTTGGGGTGGCTATATTATTACCCTTCTAAAACGGTTACAATTGTTTCTATAGTTGAACAATAACTTAATGGTCTTGCCCCAGAATAATTGTTATATATTTTTGATCTCCTAAAGGGGTGTATTTAAATGAAAATATATTCATGTAGCTAAATAGTAAAGAGAGGTCATGTTTTATTTTCTCGCCTTATACATAATGGTACCTAACGAAGAAAGTTTAGTTTTCAACATTTTCTAATTAGAGTTATTAGAGTTGAATAGAGTATTTTACTATAGTTTAAATATTTATTTTGTTGCTCCCTAAACCCAAAAAGTGGTTTTTGAGGTGATTATCCAGCTGTCTGATTATACAGATGATTAAAGGCCTATAAACCACATCAATCACAAATATGACAACAGAAAAAAGTAGAACGGATGATGATTTTTGTGTGTGATGATTTTCGTCTTTCATTTGGGTGTTGTGGTTTTGTGCAAGTGTGTGCGGGCTTATACTTACACAATTTGGTATATAGGTATCTATGGTATTTCAAGGTATTTGTTCATATTTCGGATTTATATTTTTAATAGTAACATCCCTCAAACGCTAAATAAATTCTAAACAATAAAAGTTCCTCAAAAATGGATGTAACGATTTTGATTATAATGTCTTTATTTCTAGTCCTTAAGGCTTATAATAAAATAAAACTAACCGTACTTCCGAGAAAACACGAGTTCGGAAATTATAAAGCTTAAATGTTCCAAAATTCTTTATTTTTAGGTTTGATTTTGATTTTTCATAGAACCTTAAGCGTTATATTATTTTACTTACTATCATTAAAAAATCATCTCAAAGAACGAAACAAAGTAGTACTTTTAGTTCTAATCATACGCCTAATGGTTGCAGAGGAAATTGAAATTTTCATTTAGCGGTAAAGGCAGTACGTTTTCCGATGTCATTCTGATAGGGAATAAAAAAAATCAGTTACCTATTATTTACTAAGCAAGTTAAATACAAATTTGTATTTAGGATAAGTAAACACTGGCCAATAACGAGTATTCGGAATATGTTGACACATAACCGGAGAGGAGTGGGGGATTTCCCCTGTTAAACCAACTGAGAGTAGCTAATGACTTTGTAGTACCTGCTCTCTGTTTCGGTCGTCATTTTTGAAGAAAAAAATGTTCACTATTTATTTTCTATAAAAGCTACCGTATTTTACATTATATATTTATCAAGTAAAAGGGAACGTATTAATTACAATTGGACTAAAAGAGAGAAAGCACGAGTCTTACCATTTCTCTCTTAGCTACTAATCGATTACATTAAAACTTGCTATTCAGATCAAGTTAACATTGACCAACAGAGGATATTCGAAATATGATGCGCCTTAACCCTGGTGGGGATGAGAGGGCATTTCCCCAATAAAACCACTGTGGGTAGCAAAAGATTCTGTAGTGCCAACAAAAAAGGGATGTGTGTAGATGTTTATGATTCTTAATATTGATTAGAATTAGTTCTATTCATGCTACCGTACTTTCTATATATATTCAAATTGCGTTTTATTTATTTATTCCAGCTAATAATTACAAAGCCCGTTTTCGCTCGGTAAGTTGCGAAAGATAAGGTTGGAGTAAATGTATCAACAATTTCCCGTAAAATATTACGTCATTACTCTTTATGAGGTCGCGTTCTACGATTATAATCTGAATATCTGCAATTCACAACTTGTTTACTCTGGTCTTATATTTTACATATGGTCACATTTACCCAGTTTAATCATCTTTGTGGCATACGTAATGTTATATTTGTACCTTATTAGCATGTAGATGCAATGTTACCATCTAAATGCTAATTTTGTACCCTCTGATGCCCTCATTGGATGGAAAAATATATGTAACTCATTCAGTTGACATTTCAACTCGTGAAAGCAAAATAACCTTTTAAGATTGGTAAATAATGCGTTTGAAACAATTGCTTTTAAACTCAAGTACGGTTGTAAATTTAAATATTTGTTATAAAGATCTTTTATAGGAAGACTTCATCCCAAAAATTAGTTTCCTAATTTTAACTGTTGTTTAAAAACGTTTGTGTATTACCTTTAATAACAGCATTAAAAATAGCCATTTTATATTTTGAGTTATTGTTGTACATCACTTGGCTTAGGGTGAATACACATACGTTCATAATGTTGATAAATAAATGTTGATAAATGTTGATAAATAAAAAACAGCACATTCATTATTATTTTTCAAGTTTAATAACTCACTGGTAATCAAGTACAGTGTCATTACTAAAGATAAATCTTAATTTTTTTATTTTCTTAAACTGTATGAATATATAATATTTAAAAACACTTGAAAAATATATAATATGAATATTACTTCAGCTTTTCTGCTGTCGAAACTTTCGTTAATTACAAAACAATAATCACAATTCTACTCCGTGCTGATTAGACCTCAATGACCTCATGTTATTATCACCCATGTAGTCGGGCGAACAGCCATTACAGTGGACATGAGTCTCATCACATGTGATGAAGGTGATATGACCACCTGTGATATGAGCATTATTCCAACCCTTTATAAATTACAGGAAATGCACGTATTGTGAAGCTCACTTGAATGGAGATTTGTATGGCTTCGTGTTATTTTATAAATGAAAGGCTAGAGATTTTACATTCGTTAAATAAAATTCACAGACCAAAATTTACGCTAAAAAACATGCAAAAATAATGTTTATTTTGTGACTAGTATAGTGCTGAAGATATGAAGATGTAGGTCATAACTAAATGCTCGCAAAGGTGCTGCTATTCCTTTTTATCTGCTTTGTCCAGTCCACAACAAACAAGGCATAACGATATAATAAGTCTATATTTAAGTCTTAAAGTTCAAAAACTATGTTAAAGATGGTTCAAATTATTGTAAACGATAGTTTTAAGTAAACTGGTTTTTGTCAAAACGATTTTTTACTTTGAAGACCCAGACTCAAAGGGTGGTGGCGTCACTGGTTGATGAGCTGCTGCTATGAAATGTAATTGAAGATCAAAAATAAATTATAATTACTGAATGATTTGTGTCAGATTGGGAACAAATGTAGTTAACACTGATAGAGACCTCCCCAGTCCCCATCCCCAAATAACGCACATTACGCTATAATGACCCTTGCTTTCATTTAGATGCATTCCATAGTGTTAGTGTATGACCATAAGCTGAAATAAATTAACGCTCTTAAAGCCAGAGCAAATATTGCTCTAAAAATAAGATACATAAAATCCAAATAACATTTACTGTGGAACAATTGCGAAGGAAATGACGCTGGGGAAATTTAAGACAGAAGTAAATGTGAGAGGAAAAGAACAACCAAATTTGAAGTTTGGGTGCAGGAGTTCAGCACTCGTTCCTGTTACAGGTCTCCCCAAAACTTAATATGGCGACGTCGTGATATTCGGTGTATTACAATACTTACAATGCTTTAGAAGCCAAGCTCATAAAGCTTTCTGTTACTTATCATTGAATATATATACTGGGTGAGATTTACATGAGTCCCCCCCACCTTTTGCTTTATTTCTTGAGAGTTCGACTCCGGACCACTGACGATCATTGTTGATCAACTTATACTTCATATTTTTGGCCAACATCTTAGATCCGAAAAATTTTATTAAAATTTGTTTTTCAAATGTAAAAATGGGGTTGTGACTCATAGTATAAAACTACCTTTTTAGCGAATTTCCCCTATAGGGAAGAAGCTATTACCGTAGGTCTCATGGTAAGACTTAAGCCCGAGAACATGATAACTTTTTGTTTTGAGGTCCCCAGATGTCCAAAACACTATTCGTTCAAATTTATATATATGTATATATATATCTATATATATATATATATATCTAACATATATACAGCCGCTTGTGTAACTGACTGACTCACTGAGGTATACGAATTCTAGACCACTTCTAGATGAGCTATCGACGTGAAATTTTGCATGCAGGTAGATTTAACCTTGTAACCCCCAGAAAAATTGCCAAAAGTTACAGTTTTACATTTTAAAACCACTAATTTTTATGTTGAAAATTGAAAATTTTAACATTGGGCTTATGGAGTTTGAAATAAAAACAAAAGAAATCATAACATCTGTAAAAAAATATCCAGTAAACTGTCAATAAAACTTTCACATGGTAAAGTGTAAAGAAATGATAGGTCCAATGAAAAAAGATGCCATCTAGATTGGCTATTTCCCAAACGAATCAAAATAGTATACTATATAAAAAATACTTGAGAGGGACATTGAGTTTTAATAACAAACTGGAGCGACCCCTAACGGGGGTCTGGGGGCGGAGCCCCCAGCGAGCGAAGCGAGTCTATATATATATATATATATATATATATATATATATATATATATATATATATATATATATATATATATCTATATATGTGTCCGTGAATGCGATAACTTGAGTAAAAAACGTCCGATTTCGATGAAATTTGGCTCAAATGTGTAAAATGACATTCATGACTTTAAGTTCGAAAACCAGAAAAATCGGACCATGGGAAGGGGGGTTTATGGGGGTTTTAAATTTTCCAAAAATCAGTTTTTTGCATTTTTTACCCTAAAATTTTTAAAACACTTAATTTTGGTTTTGACCATGTTATAGAGCTTAAAAAAACAAATAATATGGTATTTTGAATTATTAACCTAGGTTAAGTGGTTGCGGAAAAAATCCAAAAAACATGCTCATAAAATCTCCCATGTTAATCTTATGGGAAAAAGGTTTTTGGCTTTTCCTCAGTTAATTTTACTTTAAACTTCACATTTTCTTTTACCAATCACTTCAGCTCCACAAAACAATCATTTTGGTGTTTAAATTGTGATTCTACGTCAAACCGTTGCAGAGATATTCAAAGTGCTAAACACAGTACGTTGTCCAATGTTATCCTTATGGAGAATAAATAAAATTTGATATCTTGATTATTTATGAATGTATATTGATGAAATTTGGTATGTGGCTTCATGTTGTACTGGTATATTGATAATTGCACAAAAAATAAATGTTTTGTTGGTTGTCCCCGTAGCAGCTAACCTGCATACTCATCCCTAATGTTATTCTTATGGAGAATAAGTAAAGTTTTATATCTCCCTTAATTATGAACATAAATTAATAAAACACGGTAAGTAGCTTCACCTGGTTCAGTTATATTGATAATTGCATAAAAACTCATTTCTTATCTTCCTCGTTGCAGCAAACCTGCGTACTCAGTCCTAATGTTATTCTTATGGGGAATAAATAAAATGTAATAAATCACTTATTTATGAATGTATTTTTGTCAAACTTGGTGGCTTTATGTACTAGTGAGAAACATATCAATGCATTGGAAATTCGCTGAGTACGCAGGTTTGCTGCGACGGGGGTATTATGTTGAACATAATGCCATAATTTGGTTTTGCAAATCATTATTCTTTCTCAAGATATTAATGATTTAACAAATTAATTTTAGGGAGAATTTTAACTGCCCCAACCTTAAAACATGCCCATATTCTCGTTATTAAATTAAATAAAGACCATGAACTGCTACCGATCATTGTTTAGAGGCGTTTGCTTAATTTTGAACAAATTACAATGTTCGGCCGCATCTTGAATCTGCCATTTTCGAATGAGATATATATATATTTTTCAAATGAATGAATAATGATTTTCAAAACAAAGTTGTGGCATCCTGTTCACCGTAAAAACGTAGTTCTATATGATTGGTCACAACCCAACCTTTTAATTAAACAAATATTTGAATCCAATATGGCGGATCCAAGATGGCAGCAAAAAAATATGAACTAAGTCAAAATGAAGTAAAAGTTGATCAAAAATGATCGGTGGTGGTCCGGAGTCAATATCTCAAGAAGTAAAGAAAAGGGTTGTGGGGGACTCATTTAAAACTCACCCTGAATATATATAGAACCATTCATTCATTGTTTATTCAATCTAAAAACTTGGCTTCATCAATTCAGTGTGGATTGCATGTTAAACATTAATAGTGCAAGTGTATGTAGCTTCATATAATTTCATATCAGTCATATCTTATATCTTTACTGAGACTACCGAGAACAAAGTTATTTGTAGATTAATAACCCTACTTAATAGGAAAAACCATCATTTTCACAAATTTGTTTACCGACTAATCAAATGAAATTATATTGCCATGAGATTACTAAATGTGTGTGCGTGTATTTGCGCGTTTGTGAGGTGTGTGGCTTGTGGTTAGCCAATAACATACATCAACCACGGATTATTGAATCGGTTGACACGTCAACCGTACGCAGGCATCATTAGTTAATTGCTAGAAATTTGATCCTACCACGAAATGTGAATCAATAAATGATGCGTTGTTTGACAACAAAATTAATTCAATTTCCTTATAACATCGAGTTTCTGAATTGGGTGGAACAAAAGCAAAGGATTAAATGTTTCAACAAATATGTGCTTTTGAGTTAATTGTTATTTTTCTCTCTCCCGAGGTTAATGATTTCTTATAATTATGTTATTTTATCGAGCTGCATTAGCTGGAAGGTCTTAGTCTCTGTTAGCCAACCAACGCCACCAACGAGACGCCATCTGTCTGTGGGGGGTCTGTTTGGTCTCTGTCAGCTACCAACGTCATTGTGTGTTTAGCGTCAACCAGGGGGAACATGAATCAAAGATAAAAAATGCCTTCAAACTGGAAAAAACCCGTTCTGTTAAAAATAAGCAAATATTTAATTTTATTTATATTATTGTGGAACACACTGAATCATTATTAAATGATTAAGATCTTCAAACTGTTATTCTTCAAATTCAAATTAAATTAAACTGAGGGCTCAACATTATTGAGTAGACTCAATGAAGAATCAAACAGTCGGTCAAAGTTAAGTGAAAAGTGGGAAACGAGTGAGGAGATTAGCGCAGATACTCAAAGGGTGGTGACGTCACTGGTTGATGAGCTGCTGCTATGCCCCTCACCCCCCTCCACAGCTATAGAAAGAGCGCTCTTTGTGAGCCCTAATGAAGTTTTGAACTTTGATGAGCGAAAGGAATGGAGAAAGTAGATCAAAACGGAAAGAGCTTCTCGCGACGTATGTATGTGGATGTTTACTTCATTATGATTTATATTTGAAATAAGTAACTGGAAAGTTCCTTTAGGTCGCTTTCCTCTTTGGCCCTAATTTATGGTGGGGTTAATCCCGAGAGCTTAAATCAATCATAGGGCTTTTCTGGGTTTTACTGTTACCTATGTCTACGTTCCGGCCTTTATTTGGGTGGTACTTCTAAATAAGCCCATTAATGCCCTGATTCCTGCCTTTACTACCATGAATTATTGATCATGACACCTAGAATTTAAACATTTGGGCACTACTGTAAATATAACAAAATATATAAAATAATTAAACACTTAATTTATAATCGCGACTTACTATTGATCTCCTGGAAGGCGAACCTGTAGATGATGACCCAAAAGTTGTATAGGAAGGCGAGCGATACGACCATGGACCAGTAATAGCACAGGCGGCCAGCTGGGTCGAACACGAACGACCAGTTGTGGTTGGTCCGTATCCTGGGTGGACGCCGGGTGTTGTATCGGGTCTCTGTGGCGGTCAGGGTGCCGTTGATGTTACCGGAGGAGTTCCTCGGGCCCCCGCTCCACCTGCACAAATAAACTTGGTTTACAGATTTGTTTACAAAAGTAGTCGTAGTGTATTAACTTGGAAAGTGATGGATCGAAAAATATAGTGTAATTAGTGTGTCAAATCAATAAGGTAAACACATTTCCAGGAAATAACAAGTTAATAATCTCTACCTACAACGATCGTAAATGTATATAAAGTAAAACAAGTAAAACTGAGACAGTTTATTTTTTATAATAAGAATAAGAAAATCTAATAAACGTTAATAATATACATTATGAACCATCAAGATGACACATTAATCATAAAACTAATATAATGATAATTTAAGTCACATTATTTAGCTTTTGCAATACAAATTAAGGGGTGGGGCCTCCAGTCACTGACTTCTACCGGCTTATCCCATAAGGTGAGGCGATTAGCGCAGATACTCAAAGGATGGTGACGTCACTGGTTGAAGAAAGTTGATTCTCCTCAACGGATTATCCAAAATCGTAATTGGATGGTTCGTTTTAAAGAACAACCAATTATCTAGTGATTTCAATAAGCACATCTTCAAAACCATAAATAGTACACCCATAACAAAATCGTAAATACTGAATACTTTAGAATTTTATTGAACAATTATTATTTGTGATATAACGTTTTGTTCTCTGAAGTGGTCAGGCTCTTACCTTTAAAATTATGCATAAATCAATGATGTTGGATAATTAGTTAATAATAGACGGGCTTTGAATGTTAACAATGGAATTATGGGAAAAGCAGGTAGAAACGGTATATTACGTGACTGGAGCCCACCCTTTAACTGTGGAATTCTAATATGATGGTAGGTAACTTATTCAAGTACAAATTCTAATTACTACGCCTCAATCAATCAATCATTAAACCTCTTTTTAATTTAATTAATAAATCTCTAAAACCCGGGATTTTTCCGGACAACTGTAAGGGTGCAAAATGTTGAGATTGTCTACAGTCATTGTTTTACCTTAGCAATTATAAAACTACCACATAAGCAATAACCTTGAGGTCTCGTTGTGGGCCACCGAGGGCGGAAGTTTGAGGCGGCCTCTGAGGTCGCGCCGCCGGACCTTCCGACTGAGGTCGAGCTCCGAGGCGGAGGAGACTGCTGCCCGGTTGATGTAGGCGGCCGACAGAGAGTTCTGCGACGACGAGAAGTACCTCTGGAACATATTACATCACCGTCAGGAAATGAAACTCTACGATGTTCTGGTGTGTTTAATTGGGAATGTGGGAATAACAATGTGTGCAGTTATTTAACGGTTTGACCACGGTTTCCTACAGTCTAAGCTTGACTTTTTCTTATAGATTATCATTACAATTACACAATGACATATTTTAGCTGAATCAAGGTTTAAAAGGGTTTAAGATATACGAATTTCAGATTATACCGTTTTAACACAAAGCTTCCCTGCTAGCTAACCTTAAGCACGGAAAGAGAAAAATGATGGTGTTGGGGGGGATTGGGAGGAAATTCATAAGGGTTCATGCTTTCTACTCCCTAAAATGACAAAGGAAAAGTTACCTCAGCAAATAACAAATGTGTATTAACATTTTAGTTTTGAAAAGTGTAAAACTCGTTATGATGGTCATGCAATAATTTGAATAGTTATTTGCAGAAATAGTTATTTGCATGTTTCATTTAGTGTAGTTTAAGAAATTTATACGAATTATATTCAGGTTCGACTAGGAATCCCCATTCAGAAAATGTCATCATATTATATTTAAATAGTTTATTGAGTAGCATAATAGTGTTATTACAATTAACAGGATAAAATAAAACTACGTCTCACAACAGTAGAGATAAATCGTATTAATTAAAATAGAACCCACTTAACCAACCTTTTGTATATTTACCGTCTTGTATGTAAGTACAGTCTAAATGTACATTTATTGTGTTGTTTGTGAGAGGTAGTTTAAATTTATCCTGTTACATTCTGTTTAGTATGAGGAGGCGTAAATATTAATCCAGCTACGTGTTTGACAAACAGTTATTTTTGTTAGGTTTTTGTCTTTTTGGTTTTCTTTTGTAATTTTCCTGCACCTATGAAATCCTTTAAAATGAACTTTAACCTTTCGGCAATCTCACGTTGTAGGTATCAACGATAGCATCTTTAAAACTACAAATGCAAATTACAAATTATAACCTAAGCATCAATATTGCAGAATATAAGAAAAGAATCCCAAGAATAAACATACTTTCAGGTTTATTTTACCATGCAAGTTCCCAATAGACGGGTTTTTAGCATTTCACTGCTCCCTAAAAAGCCTAACCTTAAACTGAGCAGAGGATTTGATCTTTATTAACGTTATATCTATAAACCAATGACTACAGCTACACAGTTATCTGTCAAAGCCTTAGTTATTTTGCTCCAAGCCTAGAGCTGGCAAGACCAGGAGGTTCTTGTAGGCCACAAACTTGAGAATTCAGTTAAATTGTTCCTACCTAATCCCTACAACCCTGACGAATCTTGAAGTTTCACGCCCATTCTAATGCTCCCAAGGCTGCAGATGAAGATGTTCAGCAGATTCTTTATGGACGTGAACTTAAATCTATTGAACTTATAAGGCAAACCCTTCACAAGTCTCTGAGGTTTTAATAATTATTTCTTTATTATTGCATTAGATTTAAGGAATAAAATTGGTGTAATAACCACGAATCACCCTCAGATTCCGTCAAATGCTCACCCAAAACTAAATAGCTTCAGACAAATATAAGAACAAAATCTGGAAATTCATTTCCAAAATGTAACCCAAACTGTCCGAAGGCTTTAATGAAATAAATATGATGGTGATCAAACACTGTTTGAAACAAATCATTAAACCTCTTTTTAATTTTAATTAATAAATCTCTAAAACCCGGGATTTTTCCGGACAACTGTAAGGTTGCAAATTTAAAACCTCTTTTAAAAAAAGAAACGAGTTGGAAATGGTAAACTACAACCCAATCTCACTTAACCCATCGTTCTCAAAAATGTTTGAGAATTTTGTCGACCAGCTCACACGCTACCTCGAAACTAACAACATTCTTTCCAAAAACAATTTGGCTTCCGCGAAAATAATCAGCAAAATTGGCTTTGATCGAATTCATCAATCAATGCATCGATGCAATGGACGCAGGAGAGACTGTAATTGGCTGCTTTGCAAATCTCTCAAAAGCTTTCAACTGCGTCGACTTCGAAATTCTTCCTCAGAAATTTGAAAAACTTGGCATCCAAAATCGAACCAAGCATTGGCTAACCTATTTCCTTCCAGAACGCCATTAATTGGAGATATTCAACACAAATCAAAACTCAAAATTAACAAACTTCAATCTGAAAACAAGCTCATCAGAAGTGGAGTTTCTCAGGGGTCGATCCTCGGGCCAGCGTTGTTTCTGATGTACATTAACGACATGGCGGGGTTGGTACCTGAGGTGAACCTCTTCCTCTTTGTTGACGACACCACTCTTTTCACCAAAACAAAAATTTTCAACAACTTGAAATCGAGACTTTTCAAAACAACCAATTGACTTAATCTGTTTGGAAAAACTTGCTCAAACTGAAATCAGACAAAAAAAACTATTTTTTCGTTCAAACACATCAGAGAAGCAAATCCAATTCAACAGTGGGGATATCTTTATTGATGAGAACAAGGTCAGTCCTCCTAAATCAGCAGAATATCTGGGAATTTGATGGTAGTCTCTCGTGGTCTGACCAAGTAAAAAAATCGGAAAACTAATTTCCTCAGGGCTTTTTGTGTTGAGGAAAACCAGCAAATTAAATAATGACAATCTTTCGGAAACTCTTGAGAATCCTACATAGAGTATTCAATAGGACTCTGGGGTAGGCTGAAAACTCATTTAGATAGAATTTTCGTTCTAAAAAAAGAGGCCATTAAGGATATTTTTAGATTACCACCCTGGGCTCTGGGCTCAAAAGCTGCTGAACCATGGAAGAAGAAACTATAACTATAATACTAAGTTTAAGGTATCATCTGCAAAATCTCATAATTTAGCCATCTTTGAAAAAAAAACAATAACTATATAACAAGGTTTAAAATTCGATGACTCTCTTCCTTAATTTTTAACAGAAATAGTCATTAACCACAAATTTAAATCAGTTGTTAAAACCTACCTAATTAAAAACTGTTTTTACAACCAGGGCAACTTTACAGACCATTTGTCAAACTGCACGAGAAATTGTCATTTCTTAACCTAACCTCGCCTAACCTACCTTAACCTACTCTACCAACTCCTGTTGGCCGCAAAGATGCCACATGTGGCACTTATTGACCCTTCTAAAGCTCCACGACTGGAGGCTACGGATGGAAACAACACGTATGAAAGTAACTATGCAAGTAAGTTAACTTAGCGGAAAAGCTGAACTGCATATCTATAATTCTGACTACAACTATTAGTTAATTACCTGAAGTTGATATTGTTCGTTCCTGCTTGGAAATAAATAAACCCAGAAGGTTCTTATCAGGCTTTAAGCTGGGCATTTGGCTCTAATATCTCTTCCGCATTTCTATAACTCTGATCACAACATCGTAGATAAACATAATGCTTCTTGCTCCTGCCAAACCTCTGTAGTTGGCGATGTCTTGGGATACTTTTTGGAGACACGAACCGGAGATTAGGCTGTTATTTCCTATGGCTGAGTTAGGCTGTTTTTTCCTATGGGTGGCATTCCTGGAGATGAAGATGAACACAATGTTTTTATAGGTTATGAACCCAAGAAACTGGCTTTGCTCTTGTTACTGTATCAGTATACCTGGAACCCAGCTACAGTACTTGTCTGGAACGAACGCTGTTTTCTCTTGCCAACGAGGATCTGACGATGTTCATAAGGTTTTGCTCTTGCATTCTTATTCTAGCTACTCATGTATTCTTGCATGATACAGATAGTTACTTTCATAAAATTGATGCTGATTTAAACTTGGCGCTTTTCTCCTTGAGCCTAGATTTCAAACCTTCAGGAGGGTTCGACCTGGTCACAACTACTTGCCTGGACCTGATGCTGTTTGCTCCTGCCGACGCCGAGTCTGGAGCTGACGATGTCCAGAAGGCTCTGGCGGGACACGGATTTGAGCGCCCTGCAGGGCTTGAGTGACTCGTTGCTGCTGCGGTTGCCCCCGGACACGTACGCCACTGGGCTGCCGGTGTCAAGTCTTGTACCGGATGCGCTCAGGCGCTCCCCGATCATACGCCCGGTAGACGTAATAATACCTGTAACACCGAGGTGTCGGTTAGTTGAAATATCTACAGTATAATATTGCATAATATTACAAAGTAATAATATTGTAAGGTAATTTTACGAGAATCGTATGATTTGGTTTACCATAATATAGTAATGAAAAACTATAAGGAGTTAGTATTAAGGAATAAATTGTTATGATGATTTTATTTTAGAGAAAAAACAGGGTTTGAAAAATGGGACACGTACGCACGAAAAAATAAATCACACTTATAAAATTAACTGTGTAACAGGAGCTGCTTACAGAGACGAATTTGTCAAATTTGGTGCAGAAAACTAGCTTCATTATTCTACTGTGTGGGGCTAAACCATTTACTATAAGCACACTGGTTATCAAGTTTGAACTTATACTGTGAATAACTAAATACTGTGGATTTCTGTCATTCAGTCTATGCTCACCACAGCCCTCGAATACGATTTGGCATCGTGTAGCGTCCATACCATGACTTTTAAACGGAAGAGGCCCGAAGTGAACAGGTTGTAAAAACAATTCTGTAGTGAAAAAGACAACGGCATTCTAGGACAGTAACAATCACAATACTTCGCGTGTAATGTCTCGCAATCACGTCTACTTTGATTAGTTTCTTAACGTGCGCCGCCACCACCATCTGTCACGTCGAAGGTGGAAGGTGGTGGACTTACAGAGGCTAGAGGCTACAGGCTAGAGGACAGTTACCCCGCGTCGTGTCTGTGTCTGTTGTCATGGCGACGGTGACGTCACCTGTTGAGCCGTGGGACTTTGTCAGCCTCCTATCGATTCACTTCCGGGACCACTTCCGGTGTTCGAGTGATCTACTGTTACCATCTTGTTACGTGCCCGCTTGATTACATCTCTCTTGTTTCACTATGTCCTCCATTGACTTCCGGTGTTCGAATGATTGCCGTTGCATGTTGGTCGTTTAGATAGCTTTTTACCTGATTATCGTGGTCCCCGAACTTGCGGCACTTTACATAGCACATTCCATCGGCTACATTCACGACCTAAACGTTTTATTTATATCTAACCTATTTTCATTGTCATTGTTACTTCCCTATCTACCCAGACACTGGAACATACCGTTAAGTTGAAAGTAGCGGTTCAACGTACAAACATTTAACGAGTTATAAAACTTTTTTGTTATTACATTTATGAACAGACATTAAATAATATGTTTCAACAGACATTAGATTTGAAGTACTTAACACTGCATAGGAAAACTTTTTTTATTTTACAAATTATTAACAAATTTTTACAGTAAGGCTGTATTAATCGCGAGATGCAATTCTTTACATCTATAAAATTGTCAATATTATATAGACTTTAAATTTGTATTGCCACAAAGTTTTCATTGCATACCATTTTACATTAATGCATTAGAAATATAGTATTACTATATTGCTCCGGACATTTGTTTTCATATTTAAAAAATAAATAAATATAACACAGCACATAAATGACTCAAAAACGATTTGTAACAACTAACAAGTTTGTATGACTCAAGCATATCGCTACATCCAGCTAAGCACGTAATTATTTAACTTATGAATGTTTTATGTTAATTGAAATTACATGAACAACTTTTATCCGTCTCATTTTCTTACAATTAAATAACAATTTTTTTAATTGCTAAAGAATTGCTAAAGAAGTGTTTTCTTTACTAATAAAACAATTTGCTACACAATAAAGGTTCTATATTTTATGTAAAAGGGAACATCAAAATAGTACAAATCTTTTTATGTCGCCTATTGTTATTTACAGCCTTCGAAATAAATTCTTACTATTTCAAAAGTCAAATCCGTAGTTTGTACATACTAATGTATTAGTAGTTCAGTCTCGTTTAATTTTTTGTAATTTGAATTACCATACGAGTCTACTTAAATAACTCAATGTAAATATGTATGTTTATAGCATAATATTCTCTATAAAGGTGAACGTTTATTTCGTTCATGTTATCTGCCTCCTGGACTGACTTATATTATCACCTGGATATTTGAGTCTGCTCTTGCCATCCACACACGGGGAATGAATGTGTACACGTATTACGAATCTTTAAATGTTTAAATGTGTCTAAGAGTTATGAACAAGTTTGATTGTTGAAAACGTTTTAAACTTATTTGATATGAAAATTTGGCAATGGGACAGTACTAGTCCCAAAACTAGTAAACAAATAAAAGTAGTTGATTGAGAATGAAGGGGTTTAACCTGTTTTTCCATGTGTTCGATTATGTTTCTTATAATATGTTTAGCAAAGCTGACGGTGGTTAAAACATTCGTATACAGTCTATGTTTAAAACAATAAACACAAAGGGTTTTCCTTAGACTATAATTCGAGAAGTGCTGTAATATTTACGCGCTCCATAGTCCCCGCCAAGGGGAGGTTCTGGAAGGGTTGAAATATGGGTTTACAGAGCACCAACTGCTGACGCCGCCGCTTGTAAATGGGTCAGCTGGGAGGGAAATCAATACCAACTTTCCCGCAAGAAATACTTCTTGAGCAACAGGTGGCCCGGCATAACCTTACACGTATTTTTACATTGAAAGTAATACTGATTTACTTTTCAAATACTAATTGTTTTTAAATATGATAGAAAATTAAGAATAACGAGTGTGCTGTGATTTTATTGAAATTACAAATGTTTTGTGTTTTTTACACATTTTTAATAGCAAAAAATAAACATTAATTGGTTACAACTAAAAACGAAATCGCTGTATTACATCAAGGATATAAAGTTAATTATCAATTGCTCGTACTTTATGATATCGTGTTAATCTGAAATAATTATATTTTTTATTCTGAAATAAAAATCAAAAAGGATAAATATTTTGGAGCCTATTTTTTCACTGAAAAATCTTTGATGGATATCTTTTGTTATTTCATGGTTGAATGCTCGTAAATGGTTAAACGAAACAGAGTTTTAATTTAACAAACTAATATTAGTTAAACCCTTAAAGGGAAATAATATATGATTTTCCCCAGTCTCTATAAATTGGAAAAGGATTAACTTATCAAGGTTATTTGTAAAAACGAAGTGAAAAACAATTCGTTTTTAGCTTGATCACTCTAGTGTGCTATTTAGCTCTTCAGTAGAATTTTATTTTGTTATTGATTTTCTTAGATTAAACCAATAATCTTGAACAGTAAGGGTACTTCAATCATCATTTCGACCGTTGAAGATGGGAGAAGTGTAAAAAAGCTATAAACAAGATCTCTGAGAGAGATTGGATTCCCACCTCTCGGACCTGGGAAGTAAGGTGGTTCTTAGAGCTTTTACAATCCAGGCAAATGAATGTTTAAACCTACTCTCCGCTTGGCGTGGGGAAAAACAGGTGGAACTATGCGAGGAATTCCAACAAGGTCAATGAACCTTTGAAAATAATAGCGAATATGGAATATATAAATTTAGCTTTAAAAACTTACCCAATTAATAAATATTATCGTAAGAAAATCTATTTCACTATTCTGTTGATCTCCGCTGTAGATTTTTGATCATGATTTATTCAAATTTTATAAGGAAAGCTGAGGAACTAATATATTTAAATAGAATCAAACCCAGAGTAGTTACTACCGAAGTCAAAACTTTAATTGTTTTATACAGTTAACCTGCCCTATTTTCTTAAAACTTTGACAATTTACAATATTACGTTAACCATATTTATGATGAAATGATGACGAGAAATGTATTTCATATTGGTTTTAAATAGAAAGCATTCAATTGAAAATAATAATAACATATATTAATTGGAAACAAATGTAACTTCGCTTTGTAATATTGTATAATAATGTTAAATTATTTTTACAGTGAGTAAGTAATAATGAAATCACAATTGAATAAAATCGTTTTCGAGTTTGGTTGGCAAACGAGGAAGAAATTGAATCCAACCCTCGGGGGTGACACATTTAACTTTTTCCTCTTGGAATTGAAAATGCTTGCAATAGCTAAATTTGTCCGATGTTGTTTGGTTACAAATAGAAAAAAGCATAGAGATATAGATAAATTAATCTTTGAAATATTACACAGTTGCGGGATCATTGTAGATTTAGTTTGAAAACATTTTCTATTACTGTACGGAAACTAAGAAAATATAAACCAAAAGACGAAACTCTAGTGGAATCTAGTAACATTATATTAGTAAATTCAATTGATTACATATATTTGTATCTACCAAAGCATATTATACTCCATGTGGGTTGTAATTGAATTTTTAAATGTAAAGCAAAATGTCAAAGCGTATAAATTGGGAATTTTTACGCTATCTAAAATATTCAATTCGGTGAAATCTCACCTATAAACAATTATTTATACTACTTTTCCTACCGCACATGAAAGTATTGCTAGTTTTGAAAGTGAAGACAGTCACTCGCAACATATTTTGGACATAAAACATTCCACGTAAGGCTTCTTTCAGACGGAACAAACGTCTAAATGCCTTAAACCATCAAACTGTATTTTTGGACTCTGAGGTGTTTAGATCAAGTAGATTTTAATTTAATTTGTTTCCAAACTCACTGAATAATTTTTACAATAGTTTTAATGTAGGAAGTTATTAAAGAGTTGCTACGGCAGTATGGTCTAATAAATAATAGACACTGTACAGCAGGTATTCGTTGCTTTTGTTTTGAGGATGTAAATTTTAATCTTGGACCTGAACGAAACGTGTCTTTTGTAAAGATTCCACTTCTTAATAATGATACAGACTGAATAGGGGTGGATTACTAACACGTTATTAATTAAGAATCAGAACATTTATTGCTATAGAGTTTGTTTATCTAAAAGGTTTCAAGTGTTTTGCAGTGATGGAAGTGGTGGTGGTGGTGGTGGTGGTGGTGGTGGTGTGTCATTTATTATCCGAATATCTACACAATCTAAATCCCCAAAATCCTACAGGTTTGGGTGAAACCTATCCTACAATCCTATTATCATATTAAAAATTTGTTCACCTTTTTATTTTAATCATATTTAATTTTAAAGTACCATATTAAGAGCTGTTATTAAATTATCAACAAATTGAATTACCTATGCTGATAGTAAGAAATAAATGTGAATTAATTAAAGAATTCTCTAGTATAACTAAAACTAAGGTAAATCTAATACGTTCCATCATTTTGATTTATATTTCTACTTCCTGTAATAGTAATGAGATTCCTTACATCTAAAAACGTAATGACTAAAATATGTTTGATCAGGAAATGGTAGTAATATAACAATTTAAAACGCGATGTTTAAAATGCAGTAAAACCTAAATATATAGGATGAAAAGAGTTTTACAATAAGAAGAGATAGATTATTGATTTATAGGTTCCTAGTTGTTTAATCTCTATTGGTCGGTAAACGTTTGTAATATCACGTTAAATTGCCTCGGGAATTTGCCTGGCGAACTGAACATTAGGATGTTTACTTACCTCTTAGCCTTTATAGCGAACCTTTAATTCGCCTCGAACACATCGTTGCGGTTTACTTCGAGTAGTTATAGCACTGTTACCTCTTAACACCGGTTCTGATCTTATATTAGAGTATTTTGTTTTCAAAACTGCCTAATTGTGAGACTATGTTATTTGCGACTTCCAATATAACTGCCAATATAAATGCATTAGAAAATATTGACGTATGTAATCACTTATAATATAAAATAAATAGCCTTGTAAAACATTGTAGTTTTTTTAGAAAATAAATTTATTCTTAATTCATATAGAAAACATTAAAATCAAGTTAGCAGTCGACTGACCTACTTGTAGGAGAGAACTTGCAAATAACACTATTTAAGATCCATCTTACAAATAGCTTTTGAAAAGTCATTCAAACTGTTTAAACCTATGTAACCACTTTATAAAGGTTAGTTTTCAAACTCCTGCAGACTCGACTTTCTACATTACTACATTACTACATTACTACATTTCTACATTTCTACATACTACGTGACATTAAGTAAAAACTATATTGGAAAACTGTTTTAATTTAACTTTTAGCTCGTTTACTCAACTAGACAAACAATACTTAATTGTTAACCCTAATTGTTAACTTTTTTCCAATACCATTTTATTTGGGCTAAATTTATTTTTTGCACACATTTTTTTCAAATAACTATCTGAATTAAACATTGATCAATGATTAGTCAACTAGCTATTTTGCAAAGCAATAAAGTAACCGCTACTTTGTGTTGACTCTATCACTCCCAAAGGTAACATTTGCATTTGTTAATTTTAAATTGCCTCCGGATCACTGAACTAATTAAATCCAGAGTTATTAAACTGTAATACTGTAAAATGATCCAAAACTGCTTAGGGGTAATGTTTACCCTTAATTTGTATAACTGTCTCTCTCTGTATATCAAATAACCCCTAAGAAGGGTTCAAACCGGTTACCCACATAGAAGGATATCTAGGATAATTTTACAGTTTAAGGTTATTTATCATCTCGAATTAATGTATTTTTTTCAAAGTGATAATCATAGCTTGGTATATTTACTTCAAATTAATGCATTAAATGTATGGACAGATTAAAGAAAAAACGTCTTTATTGACATAAAGTATTGCTAGTTTTGAAAGTGAAGACAGTCACTCGCAACATATTTTTGACATAAAACATTCCACGTAAGGCTTCTTTCAGACGGAACAAACGTCTAAATGCCTTAAACCATCAAACTGTATTTTTGGACTCTGAGGTGTTTAGATCAAGTGGATTTTAATTTAATTTGTTTCCGAACTCATTGAATAATTTTTACAATAGTTTTAACGTAGGAAGTTATTAAAGAGTTGCTTCGGCAGTATGGTGTAACAAATAATATACACTGTACAGCAGGTACTCGTTGCTTTTGTTTTGAGGATGTAAATTTTAATCTTGGACCTGAACGAAACGTGTCTTTTGTAAAGATTCCACTTCTTAATAATGATACAGACTGAATAGGGGTGGATTACTAACACGTTATTAATTAAGAATCAGAACATTTATTGCTATAGAGTTTGTTTATCTAAAAGGTTTCAAGTGTTTTGCAGTGATGGAGGTGGTGGTGGTGGTGTGTCATTTGTTATCCGAATATCTACACAATCTAAATCCCCAAAATCCTACAGGTTTGGGTGAAACCTATCCTACAATCCAATTATCATATTAACAATTTTTTTACCTTTTTACTTTAATCATATTTAATTTTAAAGTACCATATTAAGAGCTGTTATTAAATTATCAACAAATTTAATTACCTATGCTGATAGTAAGAAAGAAATGTGAATTAATTAAAGAATTCTCTAGTATAACTAAAATTAAGGTAAATCTAATGCGTTCCATCATTTTGATTTATATTTCTACTTCCTGTATTAGTAATGAGATTCCATACATCTAAAATCGTAATGACTAAAATATGTTTGATCAGGAAATGGTAGTAATATAACAATGCAGTAAAACCTAAATATATAGGATGAAAAGAGTTTTACAATAAGAAGAGATAGATTATTGATTGATAGGTTTCTAAGTTGTTTAATCTCTATTGGTCGGTAAACGTTTGCAATATCACCTTAAATTGCCTCGGGAATTGGCAATTGGCGAACTGAACATTAGGATGTTTACTTACCTCTTAGCCTTTATAGCGAACCCTTAATTCGCCTCGAACACATCGTTACGGTTTACTTCGAGTAGTTATAGCACTGTTACCTCTTAACACCGGTTCTGATCTTATATTAGAGTATTTTGTTTTCAAAACTGCCTAATTGTGAGACTATGTTATTTGCGACTTCCAATATAACTGCCAATATAAATGCATTAAAACATATTGACGTATGTAATCACTTATAATATAAAATAAATAGCCTTGTAAAACATTGTAGTTTTTTTAGAAAATAAATTTATTCTTATTCATATAAGAGAAGATAGAAAACATTAAAATCAAGTTAGCAGTCGACTGACCTACTTGTTAGAGAGAACTAGCAAATAACACTATTTAAGAACCATCTTACAAATAACTTTTGAAAAGTCATTCAAACTGTTTAAACCTATGTAACCACTTTATAAAGGTTAGTTTTTAAACTCCTGCAGACTCGACTTTCTACATTGAAATTAAATACTACGTGACATTAAGTAAAAACTATATTGGAAAACTGTTTTAATTTAACTTTAGCTCGTTTACTCAACTAGACAAATAATATTTAATGGTTAACCCTAATTGTTAACTTTTTTCCAATACCATTTTATTTGGACTAAATTTATTTTTTGCACACATTTTTTTCAAATAACTATCTGAATTAAACATTGATCAATGATTAGTCAACTAGCTATTTTGCAAAGCAATAAAGTAACCGATACTTTGTGTTGACTCTATCACTCCCAAAGGTAACATTTGCATTTGTTAATTTTAAATTGCCTCCTGATCACTGAACTAATTAAATCCAGAGTTATTAAACTGTAACACTTTAAAATGATCCAAAACTGCTTAGGGGTAATTTTTACCCTTAATTTGTATAACTGTCTCTCTCTGTATATCAAATAACCCCTAAGAAGGGTTCAAACCGGTTACCCACATAGAAGGATATCTAGGATAATTTTACAGTTTAAGGTTATTTATTATCTCGAATTAATGTATTTTTTCAAAGTGATAATCATAGCTTGGTATCTTCACTTCAAATTAATGCATTAAATGTATGGACAGATTAAAGAAAAAAAAAACGTCCTTATTGACATAAAGAGAAAACGTTATTTATATGTATTTAAGGATTGCCTAAAATACACATAAAGAACGTTTGTTAACATGCATAAACGTTTCAAAGGTTTATCACTATAAGGATTTTAAACGAACTTCTTCATTTGACGAGTGAATTAAAAAAATATTAGTAACTTAGTAACTTTAAAATTATCTTCGATGATTTAAGATTTTGATTAATTTTTGCATCTTGTTCACTATATTGAAGAATAATTACCGTTTACTCTTATTGGCTTATCATACATTCAAAACCAACAATAGAATTTGAAAAAATACGGACAATTATTGCCATTCTCAAGCCGTTGCATATTTATAAACATTGAAATGCTTCTTTTTATACAAATAAATTTAAACTATAAAAAAGGGTAAATAGGCGACGTGTATACAGTCAAAGTTTAACATCATAGTAGTTTTATTTATATAAGAGTTCATTTAAAACAGCTCTTAAATTCAAGTAAGATTGTAGAAAATCAGTTAAACTTAAATAGTATGGTCGAGTTATTTGTCAACAGGGGTTCAATTTCAACAGGGGTTCAATTTCGTTTGGTACTTGATTGTCAGACCGATCAGGAAATTTTTTAATTATTTCACTGCGTTTTCCAAATTAATCACTACCACCAAACAAGAATTCGATATTGTGGAAACCCCTGCGTTCACTCACCTCGTTTACAGGAATTTTATGTTTAACAGTCGTACGTTTGATTTTGACCACTTGTGCAGTTATTATGCCAAAAGTATCTCGTTGGCGAAGGTTTGCTTAAAAAATACTCACTTGACCTTGACCACATAAACAGTTATTGTTTTAAAAGTTTTCGTTTGACCTTGACCCTATGTGCAGTTATTGTTTCAAAAACAATTTTCTCCGCTTACGTGGTTTAATATCACCCAAATTTCAACTTAAGTCAGATTATGCAATAATTTTACTATGCATTTTTGGGAAACACCGAGTCGACGTCCGTACAACTTTCCATCTACGAGTTAAATTAAATAGTATTTCACAGTTAATAATAATATATGTCACACCGTTGTTAAAGAAACTTATAGGAAATATGTTTTAAATACAATAAGCTTTATCTATGCAATTCAATTTACATCTTATGGTTCGTACCATTTAATATGGGAAAAGGCAAAATATTTTAAATTGTTTGCTAAAATCTGGATTTTTAACTTAGTAATTTGTATATGTTTTATGGCTACTAGACTAACATTACCATTGGCATTTAGATATTTTGTAATTTATTAACTAACATTTATAGATCTCTCAAGTTCAGATGATTGTCGTTACCGTTAATCATAGCTAAATTGGGTGAAAGTACAACTAATCTACTACACAACAGTATTGAACAGCACAATACCACGACTCCACTGTATCAAGGTAGGGTTGATTGTTTTGTACTCATAATTTCTCCTAGAAACTCCTTGTCTGGTGATTGCAACTTGGGAGAAATGTCGACCTGGTCGACCCTACCTTTACCACTTTATAGAACCAAAAAATACATAAAGTCAATAAAAAATCAGTTTTTATGTAGGAGTTTCTCACTGTTAACAGTTTAGTATTTTTATACAATTTTAGTATATACCATTTTCAGTTGAACCCTGAAATAAAATTGTAATCACGCTTATAAAAAATATCGTGTTTATATATGTCCTTAATATTTAGAGAATTTATTAGTGAATTTCCTATGGAAAAGTGAACTATTAGCATGACCCACACGGTGAAAATTAGGCCAGGGCCCACCATAGAAGTTCCTAACGTGACCCCCTGAACACGTTTTGGGGGGTCGCTAAAAACTTTATATGTATGTGTGTGTTCGCACTCTAGCGATCGCAATTTTTGTCCGATACTTAAAACTTGGTAGGGACCTCCCCTTCTGTACAAAGTTGGACAAGTTCTTTGGGCAAAACAATCGGACAAATGGAACCCCCTTTTTGTGGGATTTTAATTTTTACAATTTTGAGTTTTGGGCCCAAAAAGTATCAGAAAAGCCCAGAATGTAATATTATTGCATATTAAATTATTATTGTACGTAAAATTCCAAAATCTTTAAGCCCTCTCTCATTATTCTAGCCTAATTATTTACCGAGTTATTAAGGAAAACATTAATTGTCTCAACACGTTGTCTTATGGGGATTTTACTCTGGAAAAGGCTGTTTTCGTATCTTGATGTAGTTTTATCACCCCCAATACCCGTATACCAACTTGTTATCCTGACTATACCTCTTCCAAACCTTATCATGTACAACATTGCCAACCTAATATTGAATTAAAGTGTAACCATGAGCATCAGAACAGCCAAAAAACAACATTTTTAAATTTTCCCAAAAAAATTTAACAGTGTTGTTTTAAACCCTTTATTAGATTTTTTAGAGGTTTTAATGCGGAAATTCACTTCCTTCACGTCAGCGTGCTGCGTGCGATCTCGTTTAGTTTTATGAGAGATTCGTACAACTGAATTTTTTAAATATAATTGGATTAGCAGGAAACGATTTCCCTGCAGTTGTGATTTGCTGGGGTCAAAAAGAGCAACTCTTAGGGCATTATCTCATTGGATTTCAAATCTCAAAAGTTAATTTTGTGTAGCATTGAATTCCAAAAGTCCATTACTTAAAAGCGTGATAAAAATGTTAAAGTTGTTCAACAGCTTTACAGCTTTATACAGTTGGTGGGGTTTTATCATTTGAATGATTATCGATGTTAACAATTGCGGTTTACAAATACCCCCGCCGCAGCATACCTGCATACTCAGTGAATTTCCAATGATTATATAACATAACACATTAAAACACTTAACAGGGCATAGAAATATATGCACAAATAAGCGACATTTGAAATATATGTAATAAATATGAACATATATGAAATAAATGTTATTTCCGCATAAGAATAACATTGGGAATGAGTACGCAGATTTGCTGCAACAAGGAACACAAAATAACGGGGTTTTATGCAAATATCAATATAACTTATCTTATTGAAGTCACATACCAAGTTTCATCCATATACATTCATAAACAAGCGATATATAACATTTTAATTGTTTTCCATAAGAATAACAAGTACCTAGGTTTGGAAGGACGCTCTAGCTCAGGGGTAAAGTGTTTGACTAGCAAGTCAGATGTGGCCGGTTCGAGGGTTCGATCCCGGTCCCGGCCGACTCCTGTCATGAGCGGTCAACTCTGGCTTGCCCATGTGACTAATGCCGTTACGGTACCTCGCTGTCTTAAGTTCACCGCACAGGTCAATAACCTATAGTGACGGGCAGTTGAGAGGGTTATTAAAAAAAAAACAAAAACAAAAACAAGAGCTGAATATTAAATACAAGCTGGGAAAAAAACAATATAACATTTTGTATGCCTCTTCACAATATTGTCTGGTTAAGCGAAAACAAAGGCAGACAAATAGAATAAAATTGGAAACCGTTTGGTAGGTCTCAGGGATGGTTTACCAGTTCTTAAGGTGGTCTTGTGAATGTTCTCTGGACTCTGTGCTAATGGCCTAAACAGATGGGGTAATATCCGTTACTGTCGAACCGTTTGCCTTGAGTTTCCGGCCATGTTAATCAACGTGCAATTTCCTTCAAGACGTTTTTGTAGTGTTGCTTCCCTAACATAATTAAACACTCTTCAATAATTATGCTGGGAATGTCATTAGTTTATCGAATTGTTGTGCTGTATTTAAAATATGACGCTTTTAACTATAGAGAGATAAACTAAAAAATTCTTTAGTCTAAAGCTAGCCATTTTGTAGTAGCCACAATTTTATTTATGCCAGATCTAATATTTTTTTATAATATAATTTAAAATGAAAAATTAAATAATCTTCGACCTATTTTTGAAGGGAAACAAATATTTTTATGTTAACTTTTTCAAGTTTTCTCTTTGATCGAAAAAATGCGCCCCTGAGATAGAAATTCTTTATCAGAAACATTACATTAATCCTCTACTCTAATATGAGTAAGGTTTGCTTGCGTCCGTCCGTGTTTGCTTGCTTGTAACTCTGATCTCAAAAACGACACAAACGATTTCCTTCAAATGTTGGAAATAACTAATTTCTAGGATAAAATAAGATCTAGACAGCTCTCATCCCCAGGAAAATCAAATAATGAACAAAAACGAAAATGAAAAGTTAAAAGAATTAACATTGGGCCTATGTAGTTTAAAATCAAAATAAAAGAATTGTATCGGCTGTTCATAATCAACCAGGGAACTGTCAAAGTAAACTCGTGGTGTTTATAATAATTGTTAACATATGTGGTTTCCTGAGAGCAGTGACTACAACTTTTGAGCGAAGGTTGCATATGTAAAGTGGTAAAATCTGAAATAAATTAAAGGGACATTGAGCTACAAATAACAACTGGAATGATCTTAAAACTGCAGAAAAGAGGCAAATGAGCTATAAAAATTTGATACTCAGTTGGGGGAAGTGGTGAAATATTACTCCAAGCCGTCTAAACAAACAGACTAGCCTTCCCCGAGCAAAGCTCGGCCCCCAGGTACTACATTCCTGATATATTTAATTTTTCTTTTTAAATCACATAAGTAAAGGTGAATTATCTTGAAATGGCAAACTCCAGCTGCTATTTTGACATTACAAGGTGAAGGGGTATAAAAACACCATAAACGGGGTGTCTGAGAGAGCTTGGCCCTTTACCGCTCGCCCGACGCAGAATGGGAGGTTCTTTGAGTGCTTCGGAAAACAGAGGGGATTTTAACTGCCCTTAAGCAGTGAAAGGTCAGCTAAGCATACAGAAATCCAGCTACAATCTTTACAACAAATATTCTCTAGTATGATTCTGTTTCTTTTATAAATAATTGAATTTATTATTATCCTATACGTGAACTTTATGGAAGCTTAAATATATTCTAAGAGAATAATATAAGTTTGATATACGGTGAAAATGGTCAGTTTAATTGTATCAGAATACAATTATTAATTGGTTTTAAATTTGCTCAATCAATTTACTTCACTTTTAAAGGTGCTTTAACTATTCTTAAACTAATTACTAAGTAATTCAAACATAACTATGAACTTCCAAAATCCTGGAAACCAAATGGTATGAAATTAAATTACCAGACAATTTTAAGTTAAGTGTTTCGATAGTAACTACTATACCTAACTACTGTAATAGTTAATATATCATATTTTAGTATTAATAAGAAACAAATAGTTATAAGTTTATACATTTTTTATCATTATTGAAATCATATAGAAGATTACTGACTTCAATACCGTTGGTAGTCAAGAAAACCCAAGATAATTCTTGTATGAGCTCACGAAGTTTGCAGATTATTAAACTAAGCTTTTAAATAATAATATAGTATTTGAGTAGATTAGTATACTATATTTATGTATGTGTGTGGGTATGTATATGTGTATATATTGGATTAGTATATAATAAAATAATAATAACAATATATGTAATTCCAAATTACTACGATTCAAAACAGTATAAGTCGGGACGGTTTCAGTAAATTACGTTTTTCCGAGCCATTTAACTACATCTCCGTAAGATCCGGTCATCCTTTGATCTATCGTGTTTTCAGCGTAAATCAGAGATAGAAAAAGTTGACCTCTGGATTTCTTAAAATAGAGTGATATTTAAATATTCTTGCATTGTTTGTGCTTTTAATGATGGTTAATTTCTTGACGTGTGAAATTCAAAATGTTGAATAAGAATAATAATTGTATTCAAATTTATAAATACCCCGTCGCAGCAAACCTGCATCCTCAGCAAATTTACAATGAATATATAACATAGCACATTAAACACTAAACAGGATTCATAAGAAATATATTCACAAACAAGCAGTATTTAAAATATTAATTATTCTCCATAAGAATAACATTGGGGATGAGTACGCAGGTTTGCTGCATCAAGGAACACAAAATAATGGGTTTTTATGAAAATATCAAATAACTCATCTTAATGAAGTCACAAACCAAGTTTTATCCATATACAGTCTTAAATAAGCGATATATAACATATTCATTATTTTCCACAAGTATAACATGGGGACCAAGTACCTAGGTTTGCTGCTACGGGAACCATAGGCGAAAATTTTTTTGTGCAAACAACAATAAACCACAACCAGATGAAGCTATATACCAAATTTTGTGAGTTTATGATAAATTCAGGATAAATTTATAAATAAGCTAGATATACAATTTTTCTTTTTCTCCATAAGAATAACATTAGGCCACGTACTGTGTTTAGCGCTTTCAATATCTCAGTAACCAATTGGCGTAGAGCAATGATCAAAATATCAAAATACCAAATTGTTTGTTGTTTATACTAAATTCAATGGTAAAAATCTAAATTTGATTTAAATAAAAATTACTTGTAGAAACCCCAAAAAACCCATTTTTGGGTACAAAACCCCCCAAAACCTCCCTTCGGATGGTACGATTCGTCTGGTTTTCGAACTCGTTCAAATAAATGGTACTTTACACGTTTGTACCAAATATCATTAAGATTGGACCTTTTTTACGAGAGTTATCATGCTTACGGACACGATATATATAAATATTTATATATACAAATTTGAAAGAATGGTGTTTTTGGCATCGGGGGAACTCAAAATGAAAATTTATCATGGTGTCGGGCTTAAGGCTTACGATGAAACCTACGGTAATAGCTTTTTTCCTATAGGGGAAATTCGCTAAAACACATTAACTGCGGAAAATAAAAACAGTTATTTATTTGTACCTTGGTTTTACAATATTTCTACATTGATTTAGAAGTACTATCAGTAATCTAGCTGATTTAGAAGAACGAATTTTGGTTTCTGTAACGTAATAACCCCCAAATAATATAAACTCTTTCTTCGTTTGTTTGTTCCACTAACAGACAAATCATGGTGAATAGAAAATCAAGGTGATCTGGCGAGAAATATATTAATTTCTAAATGGTTAAAAGGAGACATTTTTTGTTACGAGTTGTGATTTCATAAAAACATTATGTTGACTGTAAGCAAACTCACTGAGGTAAATAAGTAAATTAGTTTGTTACTCTTGCATAAGAATTATTAGGTGTCTTTATCAATCCGAAATTGGTACAGAGTTGCAAAAATGTTAACAAATTTAAATTTACTCTTATTAAATGTTTTCATTATTATTTTAGTTGTATTCAACTTGTTTATTCGATTTTTAAATTAGCAAACGAGCGATGGAGAACTTCCTAAAAAATAAAAGTATATACCCTAGTGATAGTTTTTAACCGAATATTTGTTGTAAATATAAATATTAATCTAAAAGGAGCTATATATATATATATATATATATACTAAAATACGATTTAATAATGATAAATTGGACATAAATAGATAAGATGGGGTTCTATTCCTTAGACTCCTTAGTTGTTTAGGATACGATAAATACATGGATTTACTTGATTGCTTTCCGCCTTACTCTGATGCATTCTGCAAGAAACTACCAATACACTTTTTAAGGTTTGTAAAATTTGAGAAAAATGGATAAAATAGTATTTGATATAAAATATCTTTTAAAAAACCTTTTCAATTTCAAAATACACTTAGAAGAGCCCGTTTCATAAAGTCTGAGGACTAAAAGCACCTCTTAATCCGGATATTTTAAGTTGGCAGGTGGTCCGAGTAAGACCTCTCTTGCATCCATTTAGGTGCAATTATCTTGACGTTTATTTAACGTATCAAATAATGTTATAGTTAAAGACTATACAACTTTTTTATTATAGTCTTAAAGACTATAGCATTTTGAAAAAATTCTAAATATATTTTTTGGTATTGTGTTTTTACTAATAACCAAAATTATTGCTTACTTTGGCTTTTAACTATTTTTGATTCAATTGTACTAATATTATTCAAAAAATATTCCTCATTGTAGGAAATTAAACTTTAGAAATAATCTCTTCCTTTCTTTGCCCTAAGTCTAGCACACTATTACAATTTCGGGTAGTGAAAACCCTCATAATTAATTTTCTCATGTACTTTATAATGTTTGTCATTGAATACTTTGGAATAGATCTCCACAATACGTGTTCGTTGAATCTATTTTCATTTAAAAGGTACATCTAGGTTACTACTGGTCCAATTCAGGCAGTATCAATTACCATTCCCTTGCTAACGACAAGTAGCTTGAACAATTCGACAAATGGTTTTCTTTGTAGCAAGCGGGACTAAAGAACATTAGCTTTATTTATTTCTACAAACCGATTCATAAAACATTTACGCTAGTAGAGGCACTCACATAAGATGTGCTTGGTACTGTATTGCGAAAGGGCTGCTTACAAATAATTTAACTCACCGTTTTTAACTTTATTAATGTATACATGTGCTTATAAGCTCTCAGTATTTATACTTATATTTTACAATTTCAATAACAAAAAGACACATTCTTCGTTGAGAGAAAACTTAAAGATTTAGACTTTAATCTTAAAAGCCGTAAGCATTTAAAACTATTAGAAAATTACTTTTCTTACTATGTTTAATGATTCACAGATTGCATGTCTAGTTCTACCTAGAAAATATTGCTTACATACAAGCAATGGTTTTAAATATTTTACGCTGTACAATATCCTATCTACGATTTGTTTTAATATCTGAATTAAATATTCCTCAATTCGTTTCTATTTATGAATAACTTTGTAGTTATTGTGTTGAATAAGCTTGTGACAAAAACCTGTTCCGGACAACGAAAATAAGCCACCTAGTATCATAATATACAGTATAAGTAACTAACGTTCATTCAAATACAGATTATTGGGAGCACCAAGATCCTTTGTTTGCGAATGCGCCAAGCCCAAAGTAGATCCTCGAATTACTTATGAAAAGCGCTGTCATCACAAACACACGAAACAAGAACAAGATCATTGGTATTTAACACTTATTTAATTGAAATTAAGTGACCACTAGATTCTTCATGCGCAGCTTGCACGTTAAGACTGTATATACCAAAATCTACTTTAAAAATCTCATTTACAAGCTTATTGTCACTATTTTGAATTAGTTGAATTTGGTAACAGTAATGTGGTGCCACAAGTTCGTAAAAATTATAAAAAAGTGATAATCGCTACCAAATTATCATTGTTACGGTTTAAAATTGTTTGTTTATTTTCCCCATTTAGTGGTGACTGTAATATTCAAAATATTTATCAATTGGTCAAAAGGAATATATATATAAAGATAACACTTGTATCTGTTAGGATAACAAAATCTTAATTAATTAGGACAAAATACATTTTAACGGTTAGTTTAAAATGTGATTTTATTACATACTAGCTGATGTACCCGTTCTTCGCACAGGTGTTTTCTTTACCCGTTCTTTAGTCAATGCAATTTGCATTTTAGATAGCTTGATACAGCTGTTCTTACTTCTGCTCTTTAAGCTGTCAAAAGGAAGTATCCACAGCTGTTCGCATTACAGTTACTGAATGTTTACTTTCTTCTGAAATGGAAACATTGAAACTTAGGACGTTCACGGGGCGGAGCCCGAGGGGATTTTAAGGAAGTGAATAGCAACAGCATGGGTTCAAGATCTACCTTTATGTTAAGTTTCAGCCCAGTCGGTTCAGCAGTTTTTGCGTTCACCCGGAACATCAGACAGACAGACAGACAGGAACCACCTATTCTTTATAATATTAAAGATGAAGTGTTTAGTTAAGTTTACAAATAGTTTTCAAACTTCGAAAAGAACACGTGTTATAGGTTCTGGACGTATAACCTCGTAATACAGTATTACAGTATTACAGTATAACTTTGTAATACAGTATTACATTCACTAATCCACCACTGCTTGCTGGAGAGGCCAATAAGTTACTGTTAATAAGAAGTAATAAACAAATAAGCAGCGCATTCTGGTGATACTTATCAGAGGGAAGTTTGCGCTTGTGCAGGGTGAATATCAGGGTGTTTTTTAATCTCTGTTGTTGACCTTCAATGGTACATTTAGAAAATTTCTTAATTTCCTATAAATGTACTTAAAATTAAGTATACTTCAAAGAAGAGTTTTCAAAATATTGGCAATTACATTTGACAACGAAACTGTTTTTGGATTTATGTTGTTTGATATGTCACCAAATGTTTGTTATAATTTTTTCCCTTTAAATTTATAGAAAAATAGTTCGTTTGTTTTAAATTTGTAACCTTGTTATGTAAATTTGAATTATTGCAGTCGAAAACTTTTCATTTTCAGAGTGTCTTTTATTCAAATGTACCATTTAGGTAAACACTTAGGGCTTCTTTCAAGTGTACGAAAAGAGTTATCAAATATTTTTGCTTTGGTTTTATAGAATAAAATATAATTGTAATAACTTTGCTTTTTAGGACGAAACTAATACACTACTATTAGATTATTGACAGTAGGGGGCATTGGAGCGTTCAAAACCAGCACAGCAGTGTGGACGCGTGGAAGCCCCCCCCCAATGACGTCATTCCCCCCCCATGACGTCATCCCCCCCCGATGACCTTGGCTCCAAGGTCACCCCCGAGGGCACCCCCCCCCCCCCGGTCGTCTGCGGCACTTTTCGTGACGAGGAAAAAACTTTTGAAAATTAATAACTAGCCTATTTACTTACCGATTCCCACGGGACTTTTTCCAGAGTGTAGGCCTATCCCAGAGGAAGCAAATGACGAAAGAACCCCATAGATCCACCATCAAACAAGGCCGCTATTAATTTATAACCGCGTTTTCCTTATGGGATTTCAGCTGTTTACCGACCGATTTTGATGAAACTTCACCACATGCCGGGTGCCCTCCTAAGTAAACCATCCCTTAAATAAAATTGAAAATCCGCCTATAAACGGGCCCGCTATTAATTTTTAAACGTGTTTTCCTTATGGGATCTCGGCTGTTTACCGACCGATTTTGACGAAATTTCACCACATGCCGGGCGGCGGTCTAAGTAAACAATCTCTTAAAGAAAATTGAGAATCCACCCTTAAACGGGCCCACTATTAATTTTTAAACGCGTTTTCCTCATGGGATCTTAGCTGTTTTCCAGACCCCCCACAATGGTTCAAAACTAGCAAAGGTGCGGTGAGGATGCGAGGCTGCTAGGGTCTACGTGACCGCCCGGGGTTGTTTACTCATCAGCGACCTTCTAGACCCCTCATCACTCCCTCACTCCTCCGGCAAGTGCGCGCCGCATGAGGCCTCCTCCCGACCAGAGTGTTATTTATAAGCGAGTCCTTGAGGGTTTTGCCAGTTTGTCTTTGGAGCTCTTACTGCGCGGACGAAGTATTGCCGTCTCCGAGATACACTTTACAACCTGTGCTTGTGCGACTGTGTGGAGTTTTCTCTTTGAATATCTTAAAATGTAAGTAACATTTAATATATCTTTTCATCAGCCGATTTGCCAATGATCTAAATCCCAATTAGCTAAAATTAATATTTAATATTTTACATATCCCAGTGCAAAATAAAATTTGGTTTTGCTTTTAAATCGAAATTTCAAGTGGCTAGTAGAATTATAGACGAGAGTAAAATCGCCATGTGCGACTGAAACAAAGATAAAGACGTGTAACAGTGTTAGGAATGTCATAGGAGCTATTCTTGTAATTTATTTCTGTCTACTATTAGAAGGGTACTATAGATACCCAATGTTGTAGATGGCTGTTCCTCGTATGTGTGAGGTCTGCGGTCGCGTCTTCGCTGGAAACCTGGCTCGTCACATGGCAGCCGCTCACAGGGACCGCCATTTCGACTGCAACGTCTGCGGGAGACGCTTCGGGCGAAGCGACAGCCTGCGACGCCACCTCACAGCAGTTCATCCTCCCACTCCTCACGACCAAGCGCCAGGTACGGTTTTTACATTAAACAAGAAACCGTCAGTACTAATGACTTGTTTTCGAGAGAGAGTAAACGGCTTTAGCTGAGTAAACAGATTCAAGTAGTAAACAAGGGGCTGCCAGCCTCTGTTCAGTTCCTCACCCTTGTATTACTCGGCTCAAACTGGCGTTCGAGATGAGGAAGAGGTCGTCAGGCCTCTATGCAATTCCTCACCCTTGTATTACTGGGCTCAAACTGGCGATTGAGATGAGGAAGAGGTCGCCAGTCCTCTATGCAGTTCCTCACGATCAAGCGTTAGGCACGGTTTTTACATTAAACAAGAAACCAGTACTAATGACTTGTTTTCGAGAGAGTAAACGGCTTTAGCCGAGTAAACAGATTTAAGTAGTAAACAAGGGGCTGTCAGCCTCTGTTCAGTTCCTCACCTTGTATTACTGGGCTCAAACTGGCGATTGAGATGAGGAAGAGGTCACTAGGCCTCTGTGCAATTCCTCACCCTTGTATATATTGGGCTCAAACTGGCGAACGAGATGAGGAAGAGGTCGCCAGTTCCTCACCTTCATGTATATTGAGGTAACTAATAGGACTTGTTTTTCCTGTTCACAGGCCGTCCGTGCCCGTTGTGCTCCGTCGCCCTGGCGAGCCCCGAGGATCTTCACCACCACATGGAAGCGGTCCACGGTGCGATCCCGTCAGCTTCGACCTCCTCCTCCGCAACGCCACCTGTCAGAGACCCACGGCCCGAGTGCGACGCGTGCGGGCGGCGATTCGACCGCGAGGACCTGCTCCGGCGCCACGTGCAGCTGGTGCACGCCAACGGGGTCCGCTGTCCCGAGTGCGGTGCCCTTTTCCGCAGGGCCGCGTACCTCCAGCAGCACATGGCGAGCGCCCACCGCGGCATGAGGTTCGCATGCGCCTACTGCGACCGAAGCTTCACCCGGCGCTACAACCGGGACCAGCACGAGGCCCACAACTGCCCCATCGTGAGGAACCTCGTTGTTGACGAGATGCCATGCCTACCCGTCTTGTCACCCGAGCCTCAGCCCAGCCGCGAGCCCCAGCCTGGACCCAGCCGCGAGCCCCAGCCTGGACCCAGCCGCGAGCCCCAGCCCGGACCCAGCCGCGAGCCCCAGCCCGGACCCAGCCGCGAGCCCCAGCCCGGACCAAGCACGGCACCTGATGGGATGGTGGGTGGTGGCGGACTACCCACGTTCCGCACCATTCAACGGGGGTTCCGCGGACGGCTCTTGACCTTCGGTCTGTCCCGGCCCATGGAGGACTTCTTGTCCGTGGAGGACGCGCTGGTGCTGCTGTTCGACAGCGTCCTGGAACTGCTGGCTGACGTCAGGACCCGACACCCAAACATCAAGGTCAACATGTTCCTGGAGTGCGAATTCGCCAACGTCCACGGAGCCACCTGTCTGCGGGCCTTCAAGACGAAGAACGTGCCTCTCACCGCCGCGTCCAACTTGGAGGACTTCCTGTCAGCGTCCTTCCACAAGCTGGAGGAAGAGAAGGAGCAGTGCCTGCTAGTGGGCAGCGGGTGGAGCTATCTCCGAATACGCGACCTGGAGATTCGCGTCAATCTCTACACCCCGTTGGGAGAACGCGGAGCCCGGTTCGTCCAGCTTCCCAAGACCATCTGCGAGACGCGCGCCATCATCAACGTGCGCAACCTCGATGACATGTGCTTTGCGTATGCCGTCCTGGCCAAGTTCGTCGCGCGACACCCGGAGAGGCCCACATCGTACACACCGGACGTCATGGCTCGCTACGACTGGGTCGGCCTACGCTTCCCCGTGGCTGTGAAGGACATTAAGGTCTTCGAGAGGAAGAATGCCATCAGCGTGAATGTGTACGGGATCGAGCGCGCTATGGTGGGGAGACGCCCCGACGGATCGCCAAAGTTCCAGGACCGCGTGTTCCCGCTGAAGATCTGCAAGCGGGAGTTGGAGGATCATCGGGACCTGCTGTACGTGACCACCGGTGGGGACAGTCACTACGCCTACATCGCAAACATGAGTAGGCTTGTGCGACCCCAGCTGACGTCCCGCAACGGCGCTATTCACGTGTGTAAGCGATGCTTCGCTTACTTTGACAACCGGCCCAACAAGCTGCAACTGTCCGGTGCCGAGCGCTTGGAGGAGCATATGCGATACTGCACCGCCAAGGCCCCCCTCCGCTTGGACTTGCCGAAGAAGCAGCAAATCCGCTTCACCCACCCCGAGTACACTCGGCGCGAGCGCTTTTGCGTCTACGCCGACTTTGAGTGTGCTCTACAGCCCGTCGCCGCTGACCCTGCGGAAGCGCCGCCCGGCACGAGGCCCCTGCAACTGCACGTCCCGTACGCCTTCGCCTATCAGATCGTGGACTCGCTCGGCCTGGAGGAGTTTGAGCCCCGCGTCTACTTCGGGGCTGACGCGTCCAAGGTCTTCATGGAGAGGCTCAAGATGGACGTGCTGGCGCTGTGGGAGTTCCTATTCAGCATGAGAGCTCTGCACCCTTCTCTGACCCGGCAGGAGATGGACGAGTACCTGGCAGCGACTCACTGCTACCTCTGCGGGAAAGAGTTCACGGACCAGGACGTCAAGGTGCGGGACCACAACCACGCCCCGCCCTACGAGTTCCGAGGAGCCGCTCACCGCTCGTGCAACCTCAGGTACCGGGAGCAGCGACACATCAACTGCTACTTTCACAACTTGTCCAACTACGACGCCCACTTCGTAGTGCGCGAGCTGGCCATCGACCCCGGTGACGTGGACGTGTTGGCCCACACGGAGGAGCGGTACATCGCTTTTACCAAGCGATTCCACTTTGGCCAGCCTGGGGACAACCAACGTCAGAGCAGTTTCGCGGTGCGCTTCCTAGACACCTACAGGTTCCTGTCCATGAGCCTGGCCAACCTGGCTGCGGGACTTCCCACGGACAGGATGCGTGAGACGAGGAAGCGCTTCCCCGACGACCGGCTGTTCGACCTGGTGCGTAGGAAGGGCGTGTTCCCCTACGACTTCGTGACGTCCTACGACACACTGTACAGGACCAGGGAGTTGCCGCCTAAGGAGGCGTTCAGGAACTCCATGACCCTGGAAGACATCAAGGATGAGGAGTACGAGCACGCCCTCAACGTGTGGCGAGCCTTCGAGTGTCGGCACCTCAAGGACTACGCGGACAAGTACCTGCGATGCGACATCGCCCTGCTCACCGATGTCTTTGAGCAGTTCCGTGACACCTCGCTGGCAGAGTACGGGCTGGACCCCGCCCACTATTACACCCTGCCGTCCTACGCCTGGGACGTGATGCTCAAGACCTGCGGTGTGGAGCTGGACACGCTGCAGGACTTTGACATGTACCTGTTCGTGGAGCAGGGGATCCGAGGAGGCATCTCTCAGGCCATCACCCGCTACGCCAAGGCCAACCACGACAGGTGCCCGGACTACCACCCGGACGAGCCCACGCGCTTCCTCCTGTACCTGGACGCCAACAACCTATACGGCTGGGCCATGTCCCAGTGCCTGCCGACTGGAGACTTCGAGTGGCTCAGCCGTGAAGAAATACAGGCGTTGGACATTGAGGCGCTGGACGCTGAGGCTGATCGAGGCTACATCTTGGAGGTGGACCTCCACTACCCCGCACGCCTACACGACCTGCACAAGGACCTTCCCTACTGCTGCGAGACGAAGCGTCCGCCAACAGGGAAGTTCCCCAAACTGTTGACGACCCTGGACGACAAGACGCACTACATCTGTCACTACAGGGTCTTGCAGCAGGCGCTGCAAAACGGATTGGAGCTGGTCGCGGTGCATCGGGCGATCTCGTTTCGCCAGTCGCGGTGGTTGGAACCGTACATCCTGATGAACACGGAGCTGCGGAAGAGGGCCAAGACCAAGTTCGAACAGGACTTCTTCAAGCTCATGAATAACGCGGTCTTCGGCAAAACCATCGAGAATGTACGGAAGCGCCTCAACGTGAAGCTGGTGTGCACCCCGGAGAGGTTTTCCAAGTACGTCGCCAGATCCAACTTCCTGGACCGGACGTACTACACGGAGGACGTGGCCCTGGTGCATCTGTCCAAGGTCAACATCGTGTTGGACAAGCCCGTCTACGTAGGCATGACAGTCCTGGAGCTGAGCAAGTGGCTCATGTACGAGTTCCTGCGCAAGATGAAGGAGCGCTACGGTGACCGCCTCACCGTGGACTACATGGACACGGACAGCTACGTCTTTGACATCGTGTCCCAGGACCTCTACGCCGAGATGAAGGAACACCTGGACGACTTCGACACCAGCGGCTATCCGAGGTCCCACCCCTGCTACAGCCCCGTCAACGCCAAGGTCATTGGAAAGTTTAAGGACGAGTGTAACGGCCTGTCCTTATTCGAGTACCTCGGCCTGCGGTCCAAGCTGTACTTTATGGACATCGAGGACGCAGCGACAGGCGGCAGCAAGGCTCTCAAGCGGGCCAAGGGGGTGGCGAAGGGCGTTGTCAAGAACGTCCTCACCCCCGACGACTACAGAGAGTGCCTGTTTGACGGGGTCCAAAAGCGCACCACCAACGTCCGGTTCCAGTCCCACTTGCACCGGGTCTACACCGTGGAAGTGAACAAGCTGAGCCTCAGCCCGACCGACGACAAGCGGTGCGTCCTCCCCGACGGCATCCACACTCTGCCGTGGGGACACAAGGACGTCCCGCCACTACCGCCAGCCAGGAGAGGAGGAGATCGACCGCAGCGGATGGAGGTGGACGGTGAGGAGGAGGAGGGACAGCGCCAGGACGAAGACGAGGAAGAAGAGGAATTCCCCGTCTAGTTGTATATATTAGTTATAAGAGAAAAAAAAATTGTAAATAGTATTTGTAAGAAAATATAATAGCTTTATGTACAGCATGAACCCGAGTTGTTTATTTCCTCCCTTTGCTCACTCAAAAGTCACAAGCCGTTAGGCTCGGAAAGGCGTTATGGGCCGTTTGGCCCGAGCCGTGCAGCTTAAAAAGCCCCCGCCAACCGGGAGCGATTGGCGGCGCGTGTCGGGGATGGCCCTGAAGGAGTTGCCCAGGAAGGAGTTGCTAAGTGGTTTGCTGACGCTCAAGGTTGCACCCTCGAATTACTCAGCGGTTTGCTGATGTCCGAGGGGTCTCGTGACGCGCCCTCTTTGGCGACCTTCACTGCCGCTTGGCGGGGGCTCAGCCAGTGACACGCGCCGCTGGTATATAAACCTGAGGTCCAGCCCCGCTGCCTCAGTTTTGCTAATTTTTTTAAATTTAGTAAGGAGAAAGGAGAAATGAAAAACACAAGCTTTATCATTATGAGGCATGTATTGTACAGTAATAAGGTTACATACACATACTACAAAAACCTTACAAACTAGTTTTAAGCGAATATGGAGTGGAAGAGCCTGCGGACCAGAGCGTCGTTGGCGGCGGGAGCGGCAGGGTTGAAGAGCTGGACGTAGTCGCTGAGTGACGTGCGGAGAACAGCCCGGCAGTACAGGTAAGTGAGGCAGTAGTAGCCGCAAACAGAAGTATCGTAGCCCTGGAGTCGATACCTGTTGTAGACATAGTGGCGGTGATGAGGATTGCGCCTCAGGAACATTTGAAAGTCGGCCTGGTATGGCGGCCTTCCGTAGCTGTCCAGGTACTCGAGTCTGTCCTCTTCCGAGCAGTAAAACGCCACCCAGTGTTCGCCTCCCTCGGTGTGTGCTACCGTGTTGGACACGATGGCGGTGAGAGGCTTGACCGGCACGTCCGGTAGTTGGTCAGAGGCGTAGACCGCAACGTTCCTCAGTCCGGGGATCCTCACCAGGCATTCTCTGATCTGGACGGTATTCATCGTGGGCGGAAGCAGCACAGGCAGCTCGAGGTGGACGAGTCCAGTGTGTCGTTAGTCACGAGCCAGTCCCGCAATACTATGCAGTTATGAAGGGCGCAACGGTTGTGGGAGCTCTTATGGTGGCGACAGCGCAGGGTCCGGTAGGTGGGCGGACCGTTGAGCGACCCGCAGCCCAGATCCTCCATGTCCTGAGCGGTGGTGGCGGCGGGCTCGGTTATGAGGTGGCGTTGTACAAAGTCCCTCTTCTGCGATCCTTTGACGTAGACCAGGGGGCGGTGGATGAGGCAGGAGCGCAGCTTGTCCAGCAGGGCGACGTACGCGATGTCCCCCTGGTCCCACTCCAAGCCGTGGCAGTGGTGAGTGACCCAGACGCTCTCGCGCTGTTTCTCGGAAGTCAGGAGGTCCTTACTGAAGGGTGGGCGGGCGATGTGATGTAGGAGCAGCGTGCCGGTAGTCACGTCCACCACGCAAACCTCTTTCAGTAGAAAGTCATTATCACTGTCTTTAAAACACTGCATATCCATCACCACGCTTCCGTGATGACAGCGCGCTGGCGGTGGCTCGTTGTAGATCGGTGGCGGCACGTCCATCCCGTACGGCTGACTGAACTCGACTGAGCGCTGGCGGGAGCGCGCCTAGCGGGATAACCTTGGGTGCGCGCGCCGCCATCACCTAACGGTCCGCGGTGACCTTGAGCGCGCGGCAACTCGTTTACCCGCCAAAGTCGACTGTGACGTTGCGATGACGGTCCACCTCCACGACGTTGTCCAACTCGGCGTACACTATGCAGTTGAACGCCTCCGCCAAGGCTTCGGAGAACCCATTCTCTATGCGCAGGTTACCGTTGCGCACCAGGTTCCAGTGGCTGGATTGAGAGGCCGCCATATCGGGTGTCAGATCAAACGCCATCAGGCAGTATCCGTAGGGGTATTCGTTGCGACTGACTTCGTTACCGCAGTCTGAGAAATTGATGCCGGTGCCGGTGTACAGCGTGTGGTAGGCGAGCACGCACAACTCCTGACCGAACGTGTAATCCGGTTGAAGCGGCTTACATGGCACTTGCTCACCATCTATGTACAGCGCGAAGAAGTTCACGTGGCTGTGGGTGAAGTTGAACGGGTTCTTCTTGTAGTCCCCGTTGAACGCCTGATTGCTAACCAGGCCAACTATAACGCGTTTCGGCAGTTGACCCATAAACACACTGTCCAGAGTCTTGCTGCTGATACCGGAGGGTAGCGTGAAGGATTTGACTTCCACGCGCGTAATGGGATATTTGGCTGTACCCGACTCCAGCGTCCTGCTGTGAGCCAACAGCACGCTCGGGTTGATCTTACAGCGGCGCATAAACAGGTTGACTTCGGCGATGTCCACTTTGTAGTCTGTCACGGTTTTGGACATGATGGAGAATGAGTTCTTTGACCTGATCAGGCGAAAGCGCATCTCCACGCCGTTTAACATGAACTTCTCCTGGTTGCACAGGTCGATGTGCAGATGTCCGACCATGTCCGCGTACCGGCTGCCCTTGACAAACTCCCTCCGGTTCTTGAGCCCGGCATTATCCTCCTCAGTATTGTCCATGTGCCCAGCATAGTCCTCGTAGAACAACTCCGCGGTGAGGTGCGATGTCTTGGCATCACCGCCATAGGACAACAGGTTCTCCAGGTAGGCGCGATAGGCGTACGTGTTGTTCTGAGGAGACACCAGTTTGTTGTTCAGGTACAGGTCCACTTGACTGAACAGCGAGTGCAGCCAGTTGTTAATCGGACCCACCTCTTTTATCGCTTGATCACCCGTTACAGCGCCTCCGTTAGCCGTTCTAATGGTAGCTTTCACATGCAGTAGCGTCTGTGACAGATCCGTGTACTCGTCCCCGTGACCCGGAACTATGAACTCCACGGGCGAGTCGTCTGTCAGGGAGGAGATGGGCTTGTACTGCACCCATTTACCGCTCTCTATACTGGTCTGCGTGGGCGGTAGCGAGAACAGGTCCAACTCGGTCTTGACACACTCGCACGACTTCTGATGTAGAAACGCCATTATCCAAAAATGTCCTTCACGGTACTCTCACTCTTCTTGCTTCTCCTCTTCTTAGCGACACGTTTTGCGGGCTTCCTCTTGGGCGCAGCGCTCTTCTTCCTCGCTCCGAGGAGTTTCGCCAGAGACTGAGGAGTAACCTGCTGTACACGCCTCCTCTTATAGGCGCCACCACCGCTCAGCACGCGATCCAGTTTTTCATCGACCCTACGTTTCAGCGACCCGGTAAACTCTCTGAGCCGGGTGTTAGCCGCGACTCGGGGGTCGGCTGTGCCCACCGCCACGTCGCCCAAGAAGCCCACACCGGACCTCAGCGCCTCCTTGCCCAGCGCCGATGCGCCGGATCTGATCAAAGGGACCACTGTACGCATCAGCCCGCCTAGGAAACTGCCGATGCCGTGTCCGCGTTGGAAAGCGGCTCCCCTGAATACGGAGGATACGCCATGGCCCGCCTGCTGGTGGCGGTAGTACGCCAGATAGGGATCGCTCGGATTCATTGCCGCTGCCTCTCTTTCCTGAAATGAAGCTTCATGCACGTGGTCCCGAAGTGGAATGGCAAGTGTCGCCCTTGGTTGTCCCTTAAATCGATTTCCACGCTCTCGAATGAGGTTTTAATCACCGGCACGTAGTGCGGGTCTATTATATACACTGTCGTGTAGGCACCGTACGTGTAATTCCTGATGTCGATGTTGAGGATCTTCAGTAGTGGCGCCACAGCGTCGCCTACCAGTTGGGGTTCCACCAGGTCGCAATACACGTACATGTGTGATGGCAGACCGGCGAAGAGGTTAGCCGGCCTCACGGACCTGTGACGCTTGACGATATCCGTATCCACCTCGTAGCCAAACTGTAGCGCCAAACTGGGGCTCAGTTTGAGGCTCTGAACGGCTGAAGACGTCGACATCAATTCCACCCTGGAGGACCTCTCGTCATACGAGAAGGTGCACAGGTTACTCTTCATTTGAGGGTGGTTGTTGATTGCGTGCACGAGTTCCTCGGTACTACTGTAATTGCCCGGCTCCACTTTGATTGACAACTTGTCCACCACGGCCAACCCGCCTTTCGAGTCCCTCATTCCCAGCACTAGTTTGATGTAGGTTCCCTCACCGACGGTCAGAAAAGAGAAGGGGTAGTGCGCCTCCGCCAGAGCGACCTCCCACTCGCCGTCTGACAGATCAACGGTCGAGGGTAGATGGGTCGTGTAGTTTGTTACCATGTTGTTGGGATAGTACTTCATTGAACTGTTACTGGGCAATGTCAGGTAAAACTGGTCATGCCTCGTCATCACAGCTGTTGCACGTCCGCTGCGGATACCCACGAGTTGAAGTCCTCTCCGTAACCGGCCCACTTGACTAGGTAGCGCTTACTGGAGCCTCGCCCCTCGGTGTTCAGTATTTTATCTATTTGATACAGGCGGTCCGGGGCGATCGTCACCTTGTGCATCTCGTGCTCGTAGAAGCGCCCTTCCAGCGGCGTCCCGTTCAGGTCGCGCAGCACGTACAATGGCAGAGGATGCGACCCGTATACGTGGTCTACCACGAACAGCTCCTTACTCCAGTTGGTCTCGTAACCTTTGGCGAACGTGCCCTTCTCCTTGGCTATGCGTACCGTGTCGCCCGGCTCGAACCTGGGCTTGTGCCGCCGGATCGCCTTTCCGTACATGTGACGCCACACCTTGTACACCGTTTGACCATCGCCGCTGTCCACGTCCACGGGTCGTAGGCCACCCAGGCTCTTGTGCGGGCTGCGGTTGTAGGCGTCTACAAGCCTGTCCAACACGTCCACGTAGCGATACGTGTTTTTGTAGGTTAGGTAGCGCCACATGCGGGTCTTGAGCGTGCGGTTGACTCGCTCCACCACCGCCGCCTTCACGTCGGGGTTCTGCGTGGTGAAGTAGTTGACACCGTGACTCTTGAACACTCGCTTGGTCGCGGCCCCGGTGAACTCCGTCCCCTTGTCGGTCTGTAGGCAGCGAGGAGTCGCCTCAGCGAATATCCTCTCGAACGCAGCAGCCACCTCAGGCCCGCTTTTCCTCTTCAGTGGTACCGCGAACAGCCGCTTACTGAATACGTCTATCACAGTCAGCAGGTAGTTGACTCCGTCGTTGTACCGGCTCAGGCCGCTCATGTCGTTCAGGTCCGCCTGCCACAGCTCCCGGGGCCCGAACACGGCGTAGCGGTTGCGGGGAAACCGCTTGCGCGCAGGCTTGTGCAGCGTGTAGGTGTCCTGGGCGCGCAGCCAGTCGGCTACCCGACGTTTCGGTAGGCGCGCGGCTCTGGCCAGGGCGGCCACCCCGCCGAGGGAACCGGGCTGGCTCGGGTCGTAGTACAGCTTCTCCATTACGGTGTGAACGGCTCCCAGTTGTCCAATGACGATTCCCGGTCGGGTTCCTCGGTTATTATCCTTCTCCTGGCCGCTGGGGGTCGCGGTCTCAGGCGGTCCAGTATCGGTGTCAACCTCGGTGAGAGGGGTGTCGACGAGGCTGTCGTCGTGTCTCCCCAGGGGCTCGATGCCGAGTCCAGTCCCACGCCTAAGTAACGCAACGCCGTGGGATTGCTCACGTATTCTTTGGGCACGTTCATGTCCTTCAAGGCGGCCATCACTTGATGCCAGCCGGTAGGCAATCGGTCCGCCCTTCGCGCTCTCACTATGCTGTGCGCGATGTCCACTATATTGGAATCGGGGATCTTCACCTTGTCCACGTACACCGCCCCACTGGCGTCCCAGGCGATGGGGCTGCCTTGACGGGTCATGAATCGCAACAAGTTGCGCGCCACCGACCTGTAGATTTTTGAGAACGATTCCACAATGTCCTCCTCCGCCGAGGCGCTAGACTCGTGCTTCATCTGACTCGGACCTCCCACCGCTTCCTCCTCCCTGTCCTCGCCCTCGATGATTGACAGACCTATGGGTTGACGTTTAGCCGCGGAAAAGTGCAGGAACCGCTGTAACACCTGCTGATATTGTTTCCATTTCTCCGTATCGTCCAGCCGCTTGTCGCTCAATATGCGATGCATCTCAGCGTCCAGGCTGGCTGGCTTATTGGCGCTACCTGCTCCTCCTCTTGGCTCCGGCCCTGGTCCCGTTCCTTCTCGCAATCTCTCGATGAGCTCCTGCGGTACAACCACCATTTTCCTAGCGTACTCCATGTCCGATTAGCTTCTGCGCTAGAACGGGCAGAACAGCGTTCAACAGTAGAGGTAGGAGGATCCCTCCGCCCCGTTGAACGAGGTAGTGTCGCTTCTTGGCCCAGCCCTCGCCGCGTTTCACCAGCCGTCTGAGCGCCTGTTTGTGTTTGCTCAATTTGCGTTTGAGGCAGGGAGAAAGCGGTACGTTTCCGCGTAGCACGTTATACGCGCACTCGCACAATGACTTGATGCGACTCTTGTCGCACGCTTTTAACAGGGCCTTGCGTTCTTTGGGCGTAGCGTGTATTAGGGCCCTCAGCAGCGCCGCGTCCTTCTTCACGCGGTGTGACATGATGACTGACGCTGGCGCGCGCTCGGCCTATTTATCACTTCTTCTTGGGCAAGTACACATAGTTCACCGGATCGTCTGGGAAAATGGTTGAACGTAAGCGCATCTCTTCAGGCGTGGACTGTTTCAAGTCTATGAGCAGGTAGGCGTGCGGATCACGCGTGGCGTCCGCGTAAGCCTCCTCCACGAATTTGGGGTTCTCCGGGTATACTTGACGGGCCAGGTGTTTGATCTGAGCGCGGTCCCTGGGATTCTTGAAGCACACTATGTAGTGGGCGTTCAGCGATATGTCGCGCTGGCCCCTGCCCTGGTGAAACAGGTTTTGCGTGATGAAGAACACGCTCATGTTGCGGTGGTGTGAGCCCTTGGTGAACAGGTCCGCTACGCCGGGGCCAGCCTCGCGCATCATGTCGTCGATGATGACCAGGGCGGGCTCGCTACCGTCATAGTCGTCCAGGTCTGGCAGGCCGGCTACGTAGCGCACGGCAGAGTCCGCACGGCTCTTGCCACCACCACTGCCATAGTGCCAAGTGATACGGGCGAACCGCGTATCGCACATGCGGTCGGCGTGCTCTATGAAGCGAGCCACGAAGTGCGACTTGCCGCTGCCTGAGGGCCCAGCCACGATGGCGGTGAACGGGTGTTTCCACCTCAAGTCCATGGCGTCTACTGACTGCCATGCACCGCCTCCTCGGCTCTTAAAACTAAATTCTTTTCTCGCTTTTTTTTTTATTTGATTTTTTTATTGAAGGAAATATGGGAATAAGGAATACCATTTATTTATACAAATTCTAGGAGAGGACTTTTACTGCCTGGAGAGCTGCTCCTCTTCACAAGGCTCATCCTCGGCCTCACGCCAACGTTATACTGCGTGATGGTGTTATCGTCCAGGACTGCAAGGTACCGCCGGGGCATGTATATCCGGATCGGGTCGTCACCAACAAGACCCTCCAAGGTGGCCATCACCGCCTCGCCGTATGGTGTATCCACCCTCTCAAACGAGCGGATCGGGTAGACCACGTTGTCCTGCAGGTCTACGATGCGGGTATAACCCGCGGCCTTGCAGCTGTTGAGGGCTGTCCTGAGGTCCATCTTCTGGTCCGTGTTGAGCATGACACAGCGGCTGGATGCAGAATGACTGGCTCTCACTACCGAGTCGCCTTTTGTAGACAACCGCGGAGGAGGCGTAGTGATGAAAACATCAACTGGCGGAGTGGAGGAGGAGTGGAGGAGTGGAGGAGTGGAGGAGGAGTGGAGGAGGAGTGGAGGAGTGGAGGAGTGGAGGAGGAGTGGAGGGATGGTGGAGTGGAGGAGTGGTGAGGCTGGATATGTATCTCGAGGAACACGCTCATTCGCTTTATTACGTTATTTATTTATTTTATTTTTTATAATAGTGTACATTAAGGAAAAGTAGGAAAGGGAAGGATCGAATTACTTAGTTTATTTCATTTATTTTTTCGTCTTTTTCCGCTTTTCGGGGATGGCGACAGCGGCGGTGGAAACGCACCGATCCGCGATCTTCCTCCAGGTGGGCAGCGGACTGACGGTCCTGACGATTCCGTCGAATCTAGGCTCTCCCGTCTCGCTGTTGGCCAACCATAGGTTCTGCAGCCTAGTCAGCAGATCCGTCAGAATCATGCAGATCTCGTCGTCCCGCTGCTCGTCCAAATACAGGCCGCAGGCCCAAGTCGAGCGACCTCCTTGGAAAACGTTCATCTTCAGAAGGACGTTGCCATTGTTGGTAGGGTTCTTCACCGTATACTGGCGCGCGCCCGCGGTCCAACTCAGTGTAGGGGAATCGCCAGGCACTTCTTTATTCGCGGTCCACCCGCCATTGGACTTCCTCTTTTTAGCTGTCGTCCGTTGTTGCTGCGGTGGTATGGGGGTGGTGGCGTTGGCGTTCTCTTCGTTGATCGCGTTCCACTCCTCCATAAAACAGCGGATCGTTCGATCCACTTCGGCCGCGTTGCTCATGCCGCTGCTGTGACCGCTCGTGAAGAAGTCTCGGACAAAACTGAGACCGTGCGCCACCGGACCTAGGGTCTATTATACTCCTCCAGAGGCACCCTCTCAAACCAGGTGATGTCGGGGGGGGGGCCTGATCTGTTTTGAGGAAATTTCCGACTGTTGTTTATCTAGGGAAGATTCCTACTGTTTATTTGTGCAATCGTCCCGCCGCCACCGTCGTCAGTCTCTCCGCAACCGCCCGACACTATGTACCCCTGCCCCTACTGTTCAACACGCTGCAGCCGCACAGACAACCTGCTCCGACACGCGCGGAGATTTCACGGTCATGCGCCGCTGTATGACTGTTCCGTCTGCGGATCGGCCTTTCAAAGTCTGGCTGAGGCGAGGAGACACACACGAACGCACGAGGTGGCTGAGGTACGGGCGATTCTACCCACCTCGACTCCGCCCGAGCCGCAGCGACCCCCGCCGCCGCCTTACCCCTTTGCGGACGCCGCTCCCGTCGAGGACGCCACCGCCCTTCCCCGGTACCCTGAGGAGGACCTCTTGACGTTGCTCCAGGACGTGGAGGACATGTCTGGGATGCCGGACGTCGCTCCCGTCGTGGACACCGCCGCTCCCGTCGGGGACACCGCCGCAGCCGCGCAGATGGATGAGGAAATGCGGAGGCTGGAGGAGCAAAGCGAACTCCTACTAGCGCAATTAGAAAATGTAATTGCTGAAAAATTCGATAAAAAATAAATATACCTTTAAACCCTTTCCTTAATTACCTCTTCTATGGTAAAATACACATTATAAAACTAAAAGAAATAATAGAAACGAAAGCGAGGTTTACAGATGCAGGCTAAACGGGGGGGGGGGTGGGGGGGGCATGTGGTGAAGTTTCATCAAAATCGGTCGGTAAACAGCTGAAATCCCATAAGGAAAACGCGGTTATAAATTAATAGAGGCCTTGTTTGATGGTGGATCTATGGGGTTCTTTCGTCATTTGCTTCCTCTGGGATAGGCCTACACTCTGGAAAAAGTCCCGTGGGAATCGGTAAGTAAATAGGCTAGTTATTAATTTTCAAAAGTTTTTTCCTCATCACGAAAAGTGCCGCAGACGACCGGGGGGGGGGGGGGGTGTCCTCGGGGGTGACCTTGGGGCCAAGGTCATCGGGGGGGGGCCTCGGGGGTGACCTTGGGGTCAAGGTCAATGTCATGGGGGGGGGGCTTCCACGCGTCCACACTGCTGTGCTGGTTTTGAACGCTCCAATGCCCCCTACTATTGACTACTGCTAGCCTTTTCTATACTACTACTGAAGTAAGATTTGTTCAGTAGCTTTAGTACTTTTAGCCGAGACGAGAGAAACACATTTTCCCTTCAATTTGCAAATGATGCATCAAAGAAATGTCATAGCTTGCAAATGTTTGCGATACTAATAATACTGTAGGAAAATCGAACAAAGACTTTTTTCAGAATCTGATGGAAACAAACTATATTTGTTTATAACATTTGGAAAACGTATTTAAGATTTGTCAATAATTGCAAATCTAAAAGCATTACATATATGACATACTTTGTTATGAGTACTACTTTTTCAAAGGTTCTTAATATTTCTTAAATTTAATTTTTTAGTAAACCGTGCTTAAAAAACTGGATGAATGAAATCAGGAAAGTAATCATTACTAATAAAATATCAACTAAACAAAGCTCATAGCTAAAAACTTATAAGTGAGGTTCAAAAGGCCGATGAATTTCGATATCTTACAGTTTATTTAAAAAAGCGAGGTCTCTTCAATGTTATTGATTATGTAAGGAAAAAATGCGTGGAGAGAATAAGGTTGTTGAATAAGGGAAAGGCTGCAGGTATTGATAACATTAACAGTTCACTATTTAAGATTATTTTGCCGGTGGTTGCAGATGTTTTGACTTTCGTTATTAACTTATGATTAAGTGCAGGGGTTTTTCCAGGAAGAATGAAAAAAGCTTTAGTAATTCCAATTCTCAAGGTAGATTAAAGAATGTTTACAATAATTGCAGGCCAATATCTTTACTTTCATGCTTCTCCAAAACTTTAGAAACAATTATAAAGCAAAAACACATTGAATTTTTAAATAGCGCAAAATTCTTTAGAACAATCAGTACGATTTTAGAAAGGGCTTCAATACAGAATCGGCATTAAGTAACTTTGTGAAAGAGGTCTCGGAAGAGATAAATCATAATACAAAAGTCACCGGAATTTTTTTCGACATCAAAAAGGCTTTTGATACAGTAAACAACGAAATACTGTTAAACTAACTTGTTATGTGTGGAATACGAGGTACAGCACGTAAATGGTTCCAAAGCTATTTGTAAAATAGAACGCAATTGGTTAAAGTAAATAATTTGGTGAGCGAAAAGGGTTTTCTTAAAAATAGGGTGCCTCACGGAACAGGGTTAAAGAGAAGTGGGAACAATATTCCAGACGAGGGCGGTTATAGAATTAAACTTAGATCAAAACTAAATGTTTTTGTTCCAAAACCTAATTTAACGTAAAAAAACTAATGAGTTTTTAGGTCTACAATTTTTTAATCTTTCGCCATTGAAAATAAGAGGAGCTAAAACAGAAAGAGAATTCAAACAAATGATCTTTGACTGGCTTTTTATTGTTGAAAGTGTAGAAAATCTGTTGGGTCTTTGAATGAAATGAAAAGTTTTAGTAATTTACTGTTAGGAAATATTTTTCTTTAGTTGGATAATTTACATTACTGTAAAAATTGGTTACTTGTAAAAACTCATGGGCTTTATGCATGTTTACTTAAATATTTACAACTGATAATAGTTTATATATCTCTGTAATTTGGATAGTAAAATTATCAATGAAAGTTTTATTTATTTAGTGTACTTCTTCACTTAATGTTAGTCTGCCGGTTTATATTTATTTGTTACATATATTTATATATCTTGTGCCTCAAACCAGGGTTTCTAGCCTGTGATGACATATTTGTTTCTACAATTTCTTGTTATGTTTGAAAGATATGGTTTTCATAATTTTATGTGTGAAACAATGTATTTATTTATGTGAAACATTTGTTGTATGAAGTTGTGAAACAAACAAAGTTCATTTTTCATTAATTTAATTAATTCATTCATAGTATGCAAATTTGGAGATAATCCGGTTTTTACTAAATACATAAGAAACTTAGTTGCTCTAAAACACTAAATAAGCTATTTAAAGTTATAGTAAAATAATCCCAGTACCTACTTAAATAAAGATTGGTTCGGATTGAGATTTTATTGCCCGCGATTGGAAAGTTGTTTATATCGAGGATCCAGCCGTTTCTTGAGCGTGCCGAGTTCCCTCGGTGATAAAATTCAATTATCGCCCAATTCGTGGAACCAACCCCATTAATAATTCCATTACGGACTCACCTTTCCCCTCGCAAATTCTCAGTCTGCACTTGACACATATTTGAAAAACATATTCCTAATAATACCTGTACTGTATGGTTGTGTCGACCAAGATTGTTTATTTTTAGTGACATGATGTTTATTATTTGTTTGTAAATGATACAATAAGTTAAGTATCACACTACCAAAACATATATTTAAACTTATACTGTACTTACATACGAGTCAGACAATTTACACAAAATACTTTGCAAGGCAATCGCTTTCGACCAGTCACATCAGTCATCAACAGAGAATGAAGGTCGTGAAGTTAGTTAGTTTTGCTTTGTGTATTAATTTGATGTTTTTAGTCAACATTTTTAAACTTGGCTCTAATAATTATATTTGTTATTTATTATTCTGGATTTATTTAGTCTTGCTTTAGTATTGCTTTAGTCTTCCTGACTTGCTTATGTTGTTCACATTTTTTAAATTATATTGATTTCTTAGGGTGGATAAAATAAATAATAAATGAAACATTTCTACTGAGTAAAAATTGTAAAAAATATACTGATTTGAAATGTTTCATTTAATGATATAAAAGTGTTTCCTTCCGAAAATGATTTTGGATGCTACATATTAAACTAGGGTTTTATTGATTACTAAACACGTTTTCCAACTACCTACTTTAATGTGTTTCCGATTTTCAATATATTTGATTTATTTTCATGATTAAATCAGGAAATTCATCGTTTATGGTATTAAATAATTTACGTTTTTTCAGAGTCGCTTGCAAGCTTATTATTAGATTGACTGAATTTCACTATTTTTACACAATGTAAACAATGTTTAAAGGTTAACAAATATAAAGTCATAACAAGTGCACAAAAACTTTCTTAATACACTCTTCGTGGGTGACCTTAAATCATTGAAACGTATGAGATTTACATGTTTAACGCAGCAAAAGTGTTAAAAGAAAAACTACAACAATGGAAAATCAACCACCAATACCTGATTATATGCTAAACTTTAACTTAGAAAGTTTTTAATATTCACATTCCGGTTCCAGCCATGTTTATGCAAAGAGCTTTCAGACTTGCAGATTAAAGATGTGAACACCACACCTGGTATCCTGTAGAGGATTGTATCTCTTACTTTGAAAATGATGTCATTTTATCATAAGTTTCAATGTACTATATAAACTGTGATTATATATTCAATGTAACATACATTTTCATCTTTGTTTGGTGATTTTTTACACTCATTAATTTACAATACAGAGACTTTTATAATTTATTCAATTTTTGTTCTGAAACCATTTTTTCTTTCTAAATTTGATAGTACGTTAGGAGTGAATAAAAAATAAATAAACTATGTACTATACAACTGAGTTTCAGGCAGCACCAAATGTTCAGCACTTATATTGTTCAAATACAAAGTAAACTAATATTTTTAAACGCAAATTTATAATGCCATTGAACCGAAAATCGTAACCCTTGAAAATAAACTTGTTATTGTAAGTTATTCATGACAAATATTACATAACAATGTTCGGGGTTTCACTTCACGTATTCATTTCAATTCGCCATCTATTCGAGAATTTCTCCAGGCACTTTTCCCAAGGGCGTAATGTTATGATCATTAAATGTAATACTATAATTTATTTCAATGTTATTATTTACATATTCTCATCAACCGAGACATTCCCTGGGGATACCGCAGATTTCAGCGGAATCCAAAACTAGAATTTTTAATAGAATAGAATAGCGATTGAGCAATGCCAGTTTTTCTTCTTGGAAAGAAAATATGTTTCCGGTGTAACTGGAATTATTAGACGAAGTTCTCTCTTTAAATTTAGAATTACACTACTTTATTTTTAAAACTGGGTTTTGGAGGAAATATATTGTGAAACAAATTATAACCAACAAGCTAGTTGGTTTCATTTTATAGGCAGATAATTGTATGCTAATTTTTAGCGAATTTCCCCTATAGGAAAGAAGCTATTACCGTAGGTGGCATGGTAAGACTTAAGCCCGAGACCATGATAACTTTTCGTTTTGAGGTCCCAAGATGCCAAAAACACAATTCGTTCAAATTTATATATATATATATATATATGTGTGTGTGTGTGTGTGTGTGTGTGTGTGTGTGTGTGTCCGTTACCACGATAACTTTTGAAAGAAACACCCGATTTTTATGAAATTTGGCACAAATGTGAAGAGTGGCATTTATGACTTTAAGTTCGAAAACCAGATCGATCGGTCTATGGGAAGGGGGTTTTATGGGGGTTTACAATTTTCCAAAAATCTGTTTTTTGCAAATTTGACCCCAAAATATTAAAAACACTCAACTTTGGTTTAACCATTTTATAGAGCTTAAAAAAAATAATTTAGTATTTTGAATCATGGACCTAGGTTAAGTGGTTGCGGAGAAAATCCAAAAAAAGTCTCCCATGTTAATCTTATGGGAAAAAGGTTTTTAGATTTTTCTCAGATAGTTTTACCAAAAACTTCACATTTCTATTTATTAAAGTGTTTAGCTCAACAAAACAAACATTTTGGTGTTTTAATCGTTGTTCTATGTCCAACCGTTGCAGAGATATTCAAAGTGCTAAACACAGTACGTTGTCCAATGTTATCCTTATGGAGAATAAATAAAATTCTATATCTCGATTATTTATGAATGTATATTGATGAAACTTGGTGTGTGGCTTCAACTAGTAGTGGTATATTGATATTAGCTCAAAAAACAAGTTTTTTATTGATAGTCCCCGTAGCAGCAAACCTGCATACTCGGCCCCCATGTTATTCATATGGAGAATAAGTAATGTTGTATATCTCCCTTAATTATGAACCTAAATTAATAAACCTTGGTATATAGCTTCACCTGGTTCAGTTATATTGATAATTGCAAAATAATATTACTTATCTTCCTCTTTGCAGCAAACCTGCGTCCTCAACCCTAATGTTATTCTTATGGAGAATAAATAAAATGCTATATATCACTTATTTATGGATGTATTTTTGTGAAACATGGTAAATAGCTCTATCTAGTAGTGAGTCACATATATATGCATTGGAAATTCGCTGAGTACGCAGATTTGCTGCGACGGGGGTATTTATTTTACAGCGAGACTTACAAAGTAGTATAATTGAAGAGTAGTCGCCATTACATTTATCCTACGCCATCTTTCATTAGTGAATTAGCATTCCAATAAAATCTTAATTGTAATATTTTTCAAATCTATTGATATGGATCTAAATTAAAACAACGTTCTGTTAGTATTTTGCTCAAACATTATCGAATAATGAAACAGAATTTTTGCTTCCAACACGTAAAATTTTATAAAGTTATTTATAATAATTATTTTTTGTAAATATATAATTACAGATTAACGTTTTAATTTAGCAGTAATTAATAATGTTTCAACTTTACACATTTCTCCTTTGATAGGTTAAATGTTTATGAACTTTCTGGCTTCGAACAGACGGAGAGTTGATCATTTGGGATTAAACTCTTTTAGTCCAGAATAAAACCCCCATACAAACCCTATTTTGGTTTAATGCATAAGACCATATTTGGCCCTATGTTTTTTTTGTGCCCTATTTTGGATTTTCTGGCTGTTTAGGCTGAAATTTATCAGGTCAGTTGTTTTTAGTCTGAACACTATGAAGCATTATGTATGTTGATGTAAAAAATAGGCATAAATTTACCTTTAGTTGTACTTTATATTTGTCATTTGTTAACTAAATGAAATATAAATGCATATAAATTGAACAATAGTCGACAGAACAAGGGTTTACCTTATATAAAAATTAAATAATTGAGTTTATAATTCAACAAGTTTTACTGGAAGAGCGGCTTTGTATGTAAAATTATATTGCGATGGCAACAAAAGGAAACCTTTCTCAACCTTTCTATACAGGCACTTCTATCCAAGGATGGATTAAGCCTCCCCTTCCCCACGTTATAAAATTCGACCAGAATATAGAGTTTATTTGGGTTCATTGACAGTACCAATAGCCAATACATTCTGCAGAGCGCAAAGTTTGGCATTTTGGCAAGACCGAACACCGGAGATCAATCAGAGCTTTTATTTAGTAATAAAAATTACTTCCCATTGATTATGCAGCAAATCTATTAGGAAACTTTATTTAATATACATTGCTTTTTTTGACCAAAGTATTTGGCAAATTTGTAATAATTCAAGAATTATTTTTACGTGATAAACATGGAAAGCTTGATGTTGCTCTTTTTGTGAGATGATAAGGAAGCCTGAGAAATCCTACACTCACAAGACATCCTATAAGGACAGTTCTGCCTCTTAATTATCATTTAGTGCTAGCTACCAGAAAGGAGAGGATCCTTATCTCCCTCTCCAAAGGGGCTGTTATGACTCCTTAAATAAAGGTATTATATTATTATATTAATTGTTATATCGGATCATAATAATATAATCGGATCAAAGAAAACATGTTAATGCAAAATAAAGGAAAGTGTAAATATAACCACTAACCAAACAATGTTATTAGCCAATAATAATCAATGTCCAAATAATAGTTAAAAACTTAAATAATAATTCACTCTGAAAATGTTTGATTCTAGTTAGTCCAACAGTTTAATTCCAATTTAAAGGGGTTCCTAGTTCAAATGTATTTTATAATTGAGTATAAACTAACGATTTTATTTAGAAAGTTTGGCATTTGAGCCAATATTCACATAGTAGTGAAATAACACTACTATTTAAAATTACTGACTGATGATATCTAATTTTTGTCTTGAGAAAAATAATTTAAGAATGTCATGAGCTGTGAAACAGACAGTTTATTGTCATTCCCTGCATCACAATCCAACAGCAGTATTAGGAAGCTCAATATATCTCAGATGTTTTCCTATATATTTAAGCCATAATTTGCAACAGATAATTTAAGTGGTTTGATTAGATTAATGGACTCATCAAAACACCCTTCCCCTACCCCAACGCTATCACACACAACGTGATTTTTATACGCCTAAGGTATTCATTATAGGAACATCCTCATAGTTTACGGATTCTTTAAAGATCAAACTTATATTTTCTGGAATTCTGTGGCATTGGAAAACCATATGGGAAAATTGGTCTTCTTTACTAAATATTTGTTTATAAAATCCAAATAGATAATAAACACATAATTTGATTACCAGCAAATTGCATATTAAAGAACAAGGCATTTTTATAGATTACGTATGAAAATTATATTAAATGGGTACATGTAAAAATAATATTTTTGGAATTTGGGATGGACTCAATACACATAGCTCAATCCAGTACGGTCCGTTAAGCCAGATTCCCATTAGATCCGGACATCGTACGATTTACTGACTTTTAATGCCTATGAACAAGATTTATATTTGATTCAATACCAGACGGCTTTAGTTTATAAATCAACATTATTTCTGAATAATAGTATTATAAATAGCTAAATCTCCAGAAGAATTTCAAATTAATTTTTACCATATTTTCCTAAAAGCTAACATTGACTGCATTACTGCGTACTCTAATAATTTGTATGAGGAGAGAAGAAAAAGGGGAATGTTTTATTTCGTGAAATTAGTAAATTTAATTTAAGCAAGTACCTTCTAACGACATTTATTAATCAATTCTTTTTTTCTACACACTAAGGTTTTTATCGACTACTACTACTTTATATTACGTCAATATTTATTTTTTAACATACAGTTATTAATAGATTCAAGGAGAGATGCCTAAATTGTAGTTTCACTGTTTATTTCGTTAGGTTTTTAAAATTTTGTTATAACAAATATTGATAATTTTAAGTTTAATTAATTTACAAGTTTATAAAATTCTTTTATTACAAGTTATATCTCACTCTTTACATAGCTAGATGGTTTAAGGCATTTAATATATTTTATATCTTCCGTTACAGCCATAACTAGCAAATAACTTGTAAAATGTAAGTATAACAATACAAATCAATATTTGAATAATTGAAAATGAATTCCAGCTACATGTATTAGTAATATATTTATACATTTATTTATAACATTAAATTTTAATTAAATAACTTATTACTACATATGAGTAGTTTTAAAACACATAAAATACCTATTTTTTAGGTGTATTGTAACACCCGCACTCTATGATGCTACAAAGTGCAATGATAAATTATAGCGCTTAGTTTTTCTTCTGTATCAAGTTACCATACAGCTTATTTGGTAAATTCGTTTAGGTCACATTCCTCACTTTTCCCAGAGGTATTTCTACAAAGATATCCATTTGGTAAATTGTTCGAGCTACTTTCAGTTAAGTAGAGAGCCTTTACGGAAACCACCTTTAGGACCTTCTTCTACTTATAAGTGACAATAAAAAATCAACGACTGCTTTGACCATATAAATTAATTGAGTTTTTAAACTTAATATTGAAGAATATTTGTAAATTTCCTGTAACAGTCACTTCTAAATGTTAATAACCAGCAGATATTTTGTTATATAACATCGGTAAAAGGAAAATAGTTTAAAATATACAAATACATGTTATCTGTTAGGATAAGTTTGTTTTAAAAACACAATTTAACAATAAATATCTTATTGTAATTACAATTTTTTTAAAGTCTAGACTGCTACTATTTATATTTTAGTATATTAGATTTTACTTAGTGTGTTTTGATTTATAAAATAACGTGCACTTTTTATAAGAGCGATATGTATTGTAAAGATAACCCAAAATATGCATATCAAACTAAAATTTAAGAGTTTAAAGATAGAAGGTACAGTTTTCCTTTCATTCATCCCCAATCGAATACTATTTTGGAAAATTAAGGCCCTTTACATCTTAAGTTATTCTCTCTATCATCTGAAATGTGGCAAACTAGCAGACAATGATATATAATAGATACATTTTCACCAATAGACGGTTATGTTCAAGTATTCTTTTAAGGCTTCGATCCTTCAATGGAATAAAATATTCATTCATTCAGTGAATACCAAGGCTAGGACGTGCAAGTCTAAAACTACTGTTATAATTTATTAATCTTTATTAATCATTGAGTAATTATTGTTGAGTTTGTATTATTTAGTAACACTTTAATTATGTTCTCGAACACTATTGTAACTATTCCGTGTATTGTAATACACAATAGTTAAGAGCCAAATCTTCACAACATATATGTTGAAACACTAAACTATAGTGCGCGATATTAAATACAGTTTAGAACAAATCGGAAAATGCTTTTGGAAAATTTTAACCTTTATAACTGTATAGCTAATATCTGTATAATATACGGACGAAAAATGCCTAACCAAAGTATAAATCTAGCGTACTATTCGTAATTTTAGGATATGGAATGAATAACATGTAAAAACTCCATTTTATTTATTTTTTAACCCTAAATATCTTGTAAAAGCCTTAGCAACTTTTGATATGTATATTTCTTATCGATTACGTATATTTAGGTTCAGATAAACTCGGAATAGATACAATAAATACAGATTATTCCAGGCCATTTCACCAGATTCCCTTTAGATCTGGCCGCAGTGTAATTTATTGTTGGTTTAAAGGCTCGCTTGAACATTATAAAAAACAAAGACTGGAATAAGCAACCAAAAAATATACTTTAATAAGTAACAAGTGACTGATTAAACATTTGCATCAGTCACCTGGTTATCTTTTCTATGTGAATATATATATATTTTATTAAGTAATAGATGTAGTTTTAAATTGTAGAGTACAAAAGGGATAACCAGTTTTGTTAGTATTTGCAGCTTGGTTTTTGTTTGTACTTAAAACCAAATTCTGTACAAATTTCAATTTAAACTATGGTAGTTAACTGAAACTCGCCGAGACTTTGCTATTCTGGCTCAATTACTTCGTTAAAATTGTTTCTTCGAATGAAACAAGACTTTAAAAAAGAAGATTTAATTAATTAATAAACATGGCCTGTAATATCAATCCAATTTAGAACAAAATCCAATAACGTATTTGTGTCACAAAATAAAAAATTCTTGCGAAAATTGAAAATATATTTACGCTTGTATATAATAATATGCAATACGACAAATGTACTCAATAAATTGTACAGGACGATCGATTTGGAAAATCCAATCGAATAGGATCGGGCGAGTAACTTATCGGAGTAGACTACCGTGTACCAGGTTGTATGTACATTGAGCGTCGAGTATGTGGTTAACATCCCGTGATTGTAACAACACGTATTTAACTTGCCAAGATAACTTTGGAATCAAACTTAGAAATAACATTAAGTAGTAAAAGTGATAGAAAAAGTCATATTTCAAGTATTACTTAATTTAAAAACAATTATTTGAACAGTAATTTATCCTTTTTATGTTAATACTTTTATCGAGCATATATCGAGCACATTACAATAATTTTAAAACTAATTTGTTGCTAAGCTCTTAGCATTAACTAGTATTGTACACCTACACAAAACAAAAACATATACGAGCTAGTAATAACAATACAAACACAGAGATTAAATAAGTTTAAGACCTTTAATACTCATTCGTAATAAAATAACTCAAACTAACAGCGTTTTCATGTTTCAATAACATATCACGAAATAAAAATAACAAACGCTGCCTGTTTAATCGAGTTAACACGACTGAAAACTGAATTGAGTCCTAATATTCATTGCACACAATGTTAAATTTGTTATAATTAATCATAATTTCGGTCAATAGGAAGTAAAGTGGATTAGTAGATTTCAAATGTTGTTATCTGCGCATTTTTAAGTAACAAAATTTTAAATTAAGTATCATTAAAAAATATGCATCTAAAACAGAGAAATATAAATGCAGTTATTAAATGAAATTCCATTCTCGATGGTGTATATGGTTTGAAATTATTTAAACATGTTTTTTTGGCATTAGTTCATAAATTTCATAGTATATAGGTTTCATCTGTATATGATTTTATATCTATTGGTATTTGTGGTTTTCTGCTATTTGCCAATCACGGTCTTATTTGCGGTGAAACTATTGGATTTTAAATTGCGCTTGGCCATTGAATATACAGAGTAGTGTATACTCAATGGCTTGGATAAATTTTAAAACTATATTTTCATGATTCTGTTAGAAACCACAGTTATAATCTATTATTGGCTGAATCAAACAAAATGACTTCAATAATATGTTATTTTAGCTCGATGCTGTGTATAGTTCTCAGTCTGAATTTACACCTAAACTACAGTTCTTTAATAACGCTTCTGTTACGGTTTAAGTTAATTGCAGTAAAGGGTTCTTCCTAATTATTTACTAACATAATAATAGCTGGAGCTTTTAGAGCATGACTTCATAAATAACATGATTGAAATAATATATGGTCAACAAATTAAAATATATTCTGAACTGGTTTTTAAGCCAATTCTCTTTTAGTTTTTACTTTACAATTTTTTTTAACACTTTAAGAGTTTTATTTTTTATTTTAATAATGACAATTAATTATATACTCAAAACACCAATAAGAGCGAAGAAAAATAAGACTTCGGGACATTCTTCCCCTTAATTGCAAAACCAACAAATTTAAGAAATTATTCAGTGTCCCCTCTCAACAAAAACTTTAAAATGTGAGAAAAATGTGTGTTATTCCCTTTTTGATTACTGTTCTTTTTTATGGAGAGTTGTGCAACAGCTATTTACTCCTATAAACTGTACAAATAAATATATATCTAGCAATAATTTGTAAGGCTTTTTTTGTAAAAGTATGAACGAAATGCTTTACCAGTGAGCTAATTTATCTTAAAATTGAATAAAATAGTCATTTATGTGAATTATTTTGTATTTTTATAATTATTTTGACCATCCCATTATCTAATTTGAAAATTTACAAACGGCGCAGATAAAAAATACCCCCATCGCAGAAAACCTGCGTACTCAGCGAATTTCCAATGAATAAATATGTGTCTCACTACTGCATAGAGCCACATACCAAGTTTCATAAAAATACATTCATAATTAAGTGATATATAGCATTTTATTTATCCTACTTAAGATTAACATTGAAAGCTGAGCACTCAGGTTTGCTGCAACAAGGAACACAAAATATATGTTTTTATACAATTATCAATATAACTTATCCAATCGAAGCTGCATATCAAGTTTTATTAATTTATGCTCATAATTAAGGGAGATATTATATTTTAGTTTTTCTCCATAAGAATGACATGGGGGCTGAGTATGCAGGTTTGCTGCTGCGGGGAAAATCGGCAAAAATTATTTGTTTGTGCAAATATCAATATATCACAACTTGTTGAAGCCACATATGAAGTTTCATCAATATACATACATAAATAATCGAGGTATCAAATTGTATTTGTTGTCCATAAGGATAACATTGAACAACTTACTGTGTTTAGCACTTTGAATATCTCTGCAACGGTTGGACGTAGAACAAAAATTAAAACACCAATGATTGTTTTGTAGAGCTAAACATATTGGTAAAGATAAATGCGAAGTTTTCAGTTAAATTATCAGAGGAAAATCTAAAAACCATTTGTCTTTAAGATTACAATGGGAAATTTTATGGACACGTTTTTTTAATTTTCTCCACAACCACTTAACTTAGGTTAATGATTCAAAATAATAAATTATTTGTTTTATTAAGCTCTATAAATTGACTATAACCAAAATTTAGCATTTTTTAAATTTTTGGGGAAAAAATACAAAAACCGATTTTTTGAAAAAAAACCATAAAACCCCTTCTCATATTCCGATCGATCTGGTTTTCGAAATTAAAATTATAAAAGCTACTCTCAACATAATGTACTCTCTACATCAAAATCGGGCGTTTCTTTCAAAGGTTATCAAGGTAACGGACACACACACACACACACACACACACACACACACACACCCATACACATATATACATATATATATATATTTGTGAAATTGTTATTAGATTCATTGGTAAGGGCTAGTATTATATTTAAGATGAATAAAACAAAAATAATAAACGGTATCAGGAAACTGACACATACTTTTTGCCTTTTAGCCCAACTTTAATGAATAAATTAATTTTTTTATTTACTAAATATAGAATACAAAACACAGTCGAATGTACATAAAATCTTGTAAACAAGTTGTTTTCAAAAATATCCACCCAAATCCCTGTTTAGGAGGCACTACAGAATTCATCGCTACACACGTGGTTTTAAGAGGGAAAATTCCCCCTATTTCCCCCCCTCAGGATTATTAAGAGGCAACATATTTCGGATTTACTCTGTTGGTCAATGCTAACTTGACAAGTATATCAATTTTAAACGAAATTGATCAATAAATAAGAAAGAAATAGTAATTTTTGTATTCCCCATAAGAATAAGATTGGACAACGTACTGCGTTCACCGCAAAATAAAAATTTAAATATTCTCCGCAACAGTAATCGTAGAATAGTCATTCAAAATAATAAATTATTAATTTGTTTAGCTCTTTTTAATGGTGAATTGTAATATTTTTATATTTATGTTTTTTTATGAAAAATCAAAAAACCTGAATTTTTTATTTTTTATGTCTTGTAAATTCTGTACCCGAATTTTACAGAAATGCAGGTGGTATCATTTTGTTGGAAAATAAATTTCTACAAACGACTAAAGTTTAATCAACATCGTTAGAGCCGTTTTTGAGAAAACTTCATTTTTCATGTTTTTTGGTGGTTTTGGGGGGATAATTACGCTTAAAAATCAAACAAAAAACGCTTAGTAATAAAAAACACCGGGAGATATCGTGGATTAGTATCTACATACCAAATATCATAAAAATCGGCACATTAGTTAGGGCTCTAGCTCTGTACACATCCATACAGACAGACAGACAGAAAGACAATCAGACACACAGACATCACATAATAATCACGTTTTTGGGTTCAGGGAGCACCAAAACAAATATTTCCACGATCAACTTAAATTCGAAAATTTTGTCGAAAACAATACAGTTCTACTTTCTCCATATACTATGTATAAGGGGGAGAAAGTAAAAAGTAAAAACTCAGTACCCCTGTTTATAAGTTTTATTTTTCAACCAACATGTTTTGGCATCTAAGGCCATTTTCAAGGTCGATAAATTTCACATAGAAAGTTAAGAATAAAATCAGAACAGCAGGATAGAATAGTTATGAAATAAAATAAAAGATAGTTAAATAATGTAAAATAATAAAATCAGAGTAAAATTAAATTTAAATTAAAAACATATAAATAATCATGGCACGGTTGGGAGTTTGTTGTATATCTCTTCTATCTATTAATGTTCTTGCCTCATGCTCCATATTTTATAAAAAAATATATTTGTAACGGTAACTTGTGAATTTAGGAAATTTTGGGGGTTTTCATTGTACTTCATGAATATATGCAGTTTTTTTTAATCCATTTTATTCCCTTTTGCCATATATTCTAGTACCGTCATATTTGTGTCCATATTTTTCATAGTTACAAGTGGTTTGTTGCCTTAGATGTCAAAACATATTGGTTTAAAAATAAAACTCATAAACAAGGGTGCTCGGTTTTATTTTTATTTAATTCATCTTAAATATATATAGTATGAATACATATATATATACACATATATTCATGTACATACATATTGATTTGAACGAATAGTGTTTTTGGCATCTGGGGACCTCAAAACGAAAAGTTATCATGGTCTCGGGCTTAGGTCTTAGCATGCCACCTGCGGTAATAGCTTCTTTCCTATAGGGGAAATTGGCTACAAAACAGAGAGATGACCATTATTATCCAGATGGTTTATTCAAGCTTACAGGAAAGTATAAAACTAAATTAATCCTAAATCCTTCTGGATCGTAACAACAGTCGCAACTGCTCCCAGGAAAGCTAAGAGATTTCCCATGATGCTTTGTACACAGTCTTCTCGAAGTTATCTTTTTCTAAGTTAAATTTAAAACATTATTTTTTTATTTGTATTCATAAAATAAGCTACTGATAATCACAAAGAGTTTTACAGTACCGATTTTCTAAATAGAAAATATATTTTAATATTATTGTTTCTCAGTTTAGTAAAGGTCTTCCGTTTAAGTAGATGTTATCAATTTTAAGGTCATATTTTTTTAATTAGACCATAGAAAAATCTAGTACAGGTTGCACGAGTACAAATGTTATGATAGCCCTAACTCTTAGCTTGTGGGAGTTTGTTATTTCGTTATTTATTTTAACAAATTTCTACATGGCACAGTAAGTTATTTTATTTACGTGTATAAATACTGCATCATATACAATATATAATATAATATTTAATTGTTTACAAGACTTCGCCAAAATTAGTAGTTAAGTACATCACTAATGGACTTAATGGAATACAAACTATAATCAAAGAGCCTAAATGCACTCTCGCGTTAATCATTGACTTAATGTAGTATATTATACAGTAATCACTATTCAACGCAGTGCAATTCTGTGTTGGGTTATAACTAAACAAGAGAATACAGAATGAACAATACAACATTCCATTAATTATTACTGGATGTGATTTTCAGCTGATTATATGGGTGTGTTTTAGTTGTTATATGGGTGTGGCCCTGGTTCTGCATTTGCTTATAAATTACTGTTAATGCAAAAAGTTTGAAAAACTAATACATCAATGGTGATATAGTATTACGAAACGATATCCAATGTTATAAGAAAGAGACCTTTAATCAAACTATTGAAAAAATGTATCCAGCAATATACTACTATGCAATATAGTTATTAAATGAAAGTGAATTTTCATTATAACAAAATAAAATATTTTTACCCCACATCGTTGTATAAAATCGTCATAAAATTAAATATTTAAAATCTTTGTAAACTAAGTCTACAACAAATGCTATTTTCCTATTATGATTTGGATGGAAATAAACGGGAAAGATTATTAAATACAATAAGTCTTAAACTATTTCTTTTTGTTTAGAACAAATCTAAAAATAAATTGAAATACTAACAAATTTAGAAAATATTGAATATTTTATTTAACAAGACCATAATTTAAATTGTTATCTTGTTTAGGCAAACAGTTTGTTTATAATTTCAGACTGAAACATAATGTCAACACAACCCCTGGTATTCCCAGTATAATTTTGTTTTAGCCAGTAGGAGTTAGGTTCTTGCCCCAAGACTTAAACCCTGTTTTTAATTAAAAAAGGATGAAAACTTATTTGTTATTAAATATTTATTTTTATTTTTGCTATAGTGTTTTGCTTGAGTAATTTTAAATAATTATTTCATAAATTTTAATGTAGGTCGTTTTTTTTAATCGGTACGATTTTTTAAGACTTTTAATTATTTCAGTGTACTATTTCTATAATGGAAATTAGTTCGTCTTAAACAATAATTTGCAGGAATTTCCAGAACAACTATCAATTGTTACATTAAAAATAAAACAAAATTATTGTTTTTATATTGTTATTCTTTATTTTAATCTATCATTTTATATGTTTACTGAAAAACAATTTTGCAAAATTTTTAAACATTTGCTATTCCTCTTACAAGCCCCTGTTTATTGGGAATGTGAAATAATAAATAACATTGTAATGGAAATTTAATAATTTGAATAAGTACTGTTAATCTAATCAACTATGCGCATATATCTCTTTATATTACATGTAACGTAAACATAGACACAGAGGCTTACTAGCTAGTGGGAGAAGGACGTCATAGTTTAAGAATTTGCTGTACAACGTAGGTGAAATAAACTTTATAAAAAGTGTTTTAAAGTAAAAAAATAAAGGAAATAGCTTAAAAGACTATTAAAGAGGTAATTCATACACTTAATTACTGGATTCTGTGATATAGATGTCATAAAATTTCGATTGCTTTCCAATAGAGATTCAATCGCGATCAGATGCTAAGGCTTCATTTATTTTGCTTATAAACTTACCCATTCCTTCAACTTAATATCCCTTTCCAATTTATTAACTTTCTTAATACAGGCAATAAATATTTTTATGATACCATAAAAATGATCATCATCCGTTATCTTTTGAACCATTTTAAATCCTATTGTAGACCTATTATAATTATAAAGGAAATAGCCTGAAAACCTGTTAAAGAGGTTATTCATAGTTAATGAAATGCAAACAATGGGTTTTATTAACTAATGCAATTTTATTTTAAAAATAAATTTTATTAAAATAATAAAATGGATTTTATTATTTTTTTTTATTTGCACCATATGAGTGAAAATTTACTGTGCCCGAGTAACAGAGAAGTACTGTTTGGAAGTACAGAGAACCGTTATGCACAGTTTGTTTGTAAGTTTGTCTAATTTATTATTAGTGAATTTCCTTTGGAAAGTGAACTATTAGCATGACCCACACGGTGAAACTTAAGCCCGGGACAGCCATAGAAGATCCTAACGTCACCCCCTGAACACGTTTTGGGGGGTCGTACAAAATTTTATATACATATATATATATATATATATATATATATATATATATATATATATATATATATATATATATAGAGAGAGAGAGAGAGAGACATATATATATATATATATAGAGAGAGAGAGAGAGAGAGAGAGAGTGAGAGAGACATATATATATATATGTGTGTGTGTGTGTGTGTGTTTGCACTCTAGCGGTCCCATTTTTTTTCCGATTAACTTCAAATTTGATAGGGACGTTCCTTTCTGTAATTCGTTGGACAAGTTTGTAGGGAAAAATAATCGGAAAACTCTAATCTCTTTTTGGGGGATTAATCTTTAAAATTTCGAGTTTTGAGCCCAAAAAGGGTCAGAAAAGCCCCGGATGTAAAATTAATGTATGTAAAAAGATAGGAATTACTGAGGCGAAAGTTTTAAGATAGGAATTACTGAGGCGAAAGTTTTAAGCCCTCTCCTCGTCATTCTATCATAAATATTTACCGAGTTATTAAATAAAATGTGTTTCCACTAAACACAGTACGTTGTCTTTTGGGGGTTTTACACTAGAAAAGCCTGTTATTCCTTTGTTAGAGTACTTTTATCATCCCCAGCAACTCACGCCTACTTTCAAGCCTGCCTGGATCTTCTCCTAACATTATAATGCGCAAAATTGTATTCCCAGCTTTGCAGGTAAATGAAACCAGGATCATCAGAACAGCCAAAAAATCAATGTTTTCAGATTTCAATAAAAATTTGAATACATGTATGTTTTTACACAGATTTTGAGTTTTAAAAGTGTTTATGTGGAAATTCACTTCCCTCAGCGTCCTGCGTGCGAACTCGTTTGTTTTAAAACGTTCCTAATTCTGATTAATTTTTTTTTGCTTAATAACATGAATCCAAGTAAAATTATCAAAGCTCTATCATCATCTAAAGCAAATTATTACATACTAATTATTTCAGGTCGTTTCAAGTAGGTTTATAGTAGATAAACCCTTTTCAACTTAAAGGTTATTTTTTATGTTTTTTTTAATTTTAGTTTTAGGACTCCTAGGTTATAACAAAATATAAGAACCAACCACAACCCACGTGATATATTACATTGTCGGAACTGAACCTGCATTTGTATGGTTACAAATTATTTAATTATAATAAATATATTAACTATATCAAATTATTACATAGTGCGTGTTAAGTGGATTATTTCAAATCGTTGCAATGGTGTTTATAAATACCCCCGTTGCAGCAAACCTGCGTACTCAGCGAATTTCCAATGCATAATATATGTCTTAATACCACATAAAGCCGCAAACCAAGTTTCTTAAAAATATATATATAAGCGATTTTAATTATTCTCTATAAGAATAACATTGGTAATGAGTACGCAGGTTTGCTGAAACAAGGAACAGAAACAATTGGTTTTTATACAAAAATAAATAGAATTTAACTAGGCAAAGCCACATACTAAGTTTCATCAATATTCAATCACAAATAAGTGTTACATAACATTCTAGTTATTCTGTATAAGAATAACATGGGGGCTGAGAAAGCAGGTTTGCCGCAACAAGGAACAGAAAAAAGGGTTTTTATTTAATTATCAACTCAACCAAGAGAAGCTACATCCTAAGTTTTATTAATTTATGTTCATAATTAAGGGAGTCATTACATTTTACTTATTCTCCATAAGAATAACATGGGGGCTGAGTACGCAGGTTTGCTGTTACGGGAATAATCAACAAAAAATCGATTTTTACTGCAAATATCAATATACCAGGACTACGTGAAGCCACATACCAAGTTTCATCAACATACATTCATAAATACGAGATATCAAATTTTATTTATCCTCCATAAGGATAACATTGGACAACGTACTGTGTTTAGCACTTTGAATATCTCTGCAACGGTTGAGCGTAGAATCACAATTTAAACACCAAAATGATTGTTTTGTGGAACTGAACAGATTGGTAAAACCAAATGTGAAGTTTACATTAAAATAAACTGAGGGAAAGCCAAAAAACGTTTTCCCATAAGATTAACATGGGAGATTTTATGAGTAGGTTTTTTGGATTTTCTCCCCAACCACTTAACCTAGGTTAATAATTCAAAATACTAATTTTTTTTGTAAGCTCTATAACATGGCAAAAACCAAGTTTTTTAAAAGTTGTAGGGTGAAAAATGCAAAAAACTGATTTTTGAAAAATTTAAAACCCCATAAACCCCCTTCCCATGGTCAGATTTTTCTGGTTTTCGAACTTAGTAATGGATGTCATTTTACACATTTGAGCCAAATTTCATCAAAATCGGACGTTTTTTACTCAAGTTATCGTGTTAACGGACACATATATAGATATAAATTTGAACGAATGGTGTTTTTGGGGTCTGGGGATCTCAAAACAAAAAGTTATCAAGGTCTTGGGGCTTAAGTCTTACCATGCCGACTATGGTAATAGCTTCTTCCCTATAGGGTAAATTCGCTAAAAGCTGGTGTCAAATAGTTTTTAAAACATCAAAAACAGAATTGCTATTTGATTTAAACTACAAACGTTTGGAGTATTTGTTGTACCTAAATGCTACTTACATATACTTAGCTCAATCGCAATGAAACTAATATTTTGAATTCAGATGACTGTTTGAAATATTTCGATTATATAGCATTCAATTTATTGCCTCAAAGTGTTGTTACGTACATAATCAATGTATCAAGGGGGTTAATGCAATACAAACAATTATACTGTAACTACACCCCATGGTTGTGCATATCACAATAACTGCCCTAATTTGCAACATTATATAGGATCATTGATAAAGATTATTTAACACAATGCATTGTTGTACATTGACATAATAAGCAAAATTAAGAAGGAAATAAATACATGTTTTATTTAAAAGATAATGCCTAAATTATACTAAATTTGATTTCCTCATTTGCAGAATCGGAAAATGGTATTTATTAATAATTACTATTACATTTTATTTGAACACGTAAAATTAAGAGGATTACTTTAATTAATTGTAATATAATATTAACTACTCCTTTAAGTAAAATATAACACATTGTTATAAAATGCATGAAAAAAGTATAAATGCCACTAAACGCAAAGGTAATTAAAAATATATCTGCATAACGTTTTCTTTTTTTTTATTAATAACGTTGAAGCTTTTAAAACAAATATGATTTCGTCACTTGAGAATGACTACAGAGAAACCCATTTGCCTAATTGTTAGAGCCACTTCCACTTAGCTTTTAACCGAACTTCAGGTTCGCAAAATGATTGTTTTCTTCGATAAGTATGTTAAAATACTAAGATCGATCAAATGCATCAAACCACCCTAATATACTATGTATACTACTAAGATCTACAATAAAAGTTTTAACCATATTCTACCCTGACTTTAGCATAACCACTCATTGTACCTTGTGGTTTGATGTCAAAGCCAATATTTCTTTGCCAGATAGAGTAAGAACCATAGACACTAAAGTAAATGACTGTTTAAATAGTTAAGGTAAATTTGTCAGTGAAAGATTATAATTTTGTAGAGTTGTAGGTTTATCACTATAGAGCTTTGTGGGTTTGAAAATCTAACGTGGTCCTTTAGTGGATATCCAGCTTTGGTAGTTGAGGAAAATAAACTGTAATATTAAAAATCGAAAAGATAACTTAACGCCTCTGAGAGCTATTTAGTATCAGTAACACCTTATATACTTTTATCCCTTTTGGAGCCTGGAGCATTGTATTAACCAAGTTATTTTGAACCTTAAAAGTAAAAAACTCAGAGTGAAAGTGAGAAATTGGAGTTCTTCCAGAGTTACGAAACGTTGACCGTTGGGATTTATTTCCCTTGAATATCGCGTGGTTCTTGAGTTTTCCACAGGTCTTAGTAATGCTTATTAAAACAGGACTTTCGATGTGTAATGATAAATTAAGTGACGTCTCAGGACAATGATGGATTTAACAACAGAGCGCCAATGAATAGGCAACTTTTAGAACAAAAGTGTTGTCCCAAAGCAGTAAAATACTACCAATCAAAGTGGTTTGATTATTCAAGACAAACTAATAGTGTATGCAGCATAATCTGGTTCTAAACTTTGAAATAATGTCAGTAAAACCAAACTGACAATTTGAAATAACAGAAAAATACCAAGAATTATAAACTCATTAAGAATGACTATTATATCAATTTTATGCATAACGAGGTTTTTAAGACTTTTTTATTGTAAAGTTATTATATTTATTGAGCGAAGCTCTCTTTTCCTCACATTGTCACTTCTTTGTAACGGCATCACAGTGTAATGGCTTTACCGATTTATATGAAATTTGGCCAGTAGCTAGGTGATACCGAGGAGAATGTTTTTCTTTAGAGAGATTTGCAAAATTCCTCCTAGGTTACGCCCCACTGGGTCTTAAAGACATGTAATTGTAATAGAAGAAATATTTTATTGGGTTTATGTCACATGTTTTTAACTGACTTCATTTAAATTAAAACTAGAGTCTAGAGTGTAACGGCAGACCATCCTAGTATTTGTCTGGAAGTAGTAACAACATGAAAATATAAATATTTCGAAAACTAACGATGGTCAAATATTGTTAAAAAAAACTCCTAACGAAGGGCCGGTTTGAATAAAAAAATGTCTTACAATATCGAGTTGGTAACAATCCTCTTGTTTTAGTTGAATGTCTTATTATTCTATTTATGCAGTAATATCATTGATTAAGAATTTAATCTATGAATATCTTAACATATAAAACAAAGTGGTGTTAGTCACAAATTGGATAAGTCAAGAACGGCTGAACGGATTTAAATGAAATTTTGCACACGCATAGTTTATTACCTGGATTAACACATAGGATACTTTTTACCCCGGAAAATGTGAAGGGCTCTGCTCCTTTGGCTTTTAAAGTTTACATGTTATTCCTTATGGGAACATGTGTTTATAATTTTCTGCTTTTAATTAATAAACAGATAATGTTTCGATAAAACAGCTGTTTTTGTAAACAGTGTATTTGTCCAAACATGGTATTTAAAAAATTTACACTATCATAGTTAGGAGTATATCCAAACATACTTGAAATGCATAAATATACGTTCATTATGGAAATAAAAAACCTGCTTGAATGGCAACTCTCATAATGGAAATAAAAAACTACTTGAATGGCAACACAAACTCTTTTTTGGATAGGCAAGTGAGCGTAGCGAACGAGCTTATCCGGGAGGTGAGTGAGCGAAGCGAACGAGCTCATATTGAAAATGAACGCTTATTTGACACAAAACAAATTCAATGACATTAGGACAGGACAACGTCTGTCGGGCCAGCTAGTATAACAATAAACTGACAAATGTACAAAATATAACACTTTTTAGATAGAATTAATAATAGTGATTCCCTTTCAAAATATTTTGTTCACGTGTTATAAACCACAAACTACGAAAAACCTATACCTCTAAAGCGCATATTGTATTTTGAAAGGCGGACACTTTTGTCACAAACGAACAATCACTAAATAAAAAATCTATTAATACGTTTTGAATAATCGAGAAGGCCAGACGGATAGTGCATTAATAAAATCACTGACAACAGCTAAATGATTCCAGAAAAAATAGGCAGATTTACGTTTCTCTTGAGTTTTACAAAATCTGTATTTTAAACCAATCGATACATTACATTTCATTTACATTGTGTTGAATATACTTTGATAACAAACGCATTAACGTTTTTCTGGTTCAACTGGTTAAGAGAAATGTATTAAAAGTGAAACAGAATAATATTAAAATATTTCACACGTAATAGTTTTATTAAAAGTAATTGGTTTTTTTCATAAAGGAATATTCTTTTTTAACAAATGTAGCCATAAAATCAACGTAGGAACTTTAAGAACAACGCATCAGATCCTCAGAGCCCTTCGGTAAATAAATAATTGATACTCGTAAATAATGAGCATCTATTAAAGGAAAATGAACAAATATATCGGACGGATTGACCTTAGTTTTAATTATTGTTATTTTGAAATTAAAATGTTTCAAATTAAAAACTCATCAGTCAGAACTTCAACATGGCAACTGATAAAATAGTTGTAATTATTCAGTTATGGGTCCGCATGATTTTGGAGTCCGGTGCACTTTTATAGGAACTAGTTTAGTCGGGAAATGCTTGTGCAGGTTAAAGCAACAGAGACTCTAGCAAACACATTGAAAGAATAGTGGTATGGAGAAAAATATAATTTTTGACGGTAATTATATTTCTACTCTTATAATTAATATCTGCCTCAATGATATTTTTTGTATAATCAGACAACCTAAAACAGTGTGAGTTGTGTTTTAAAAATTTAAAACACTATGTTGCTGTTAATATAATGTGTATAATTTAATGTATATGTTACACAAAAATTTATACGGATTGATTAATATAGACTAATAAGACGTTGTACTCGGCAGGCCACCATAATCACCATAACCATAAGCTGACCACCCAAAAAGCTAGCATAATCAACCATACATTTTTCGAATATTTCATCAGTAATCATTGCTAGTATCGTATGGTACGTACAAGGTAATAGGTTTGAGAATATTACATAAATTCTCTAATTCGGTGTGCTCTTGCACATGTTTAGTGACATCCTCCTCGAGGATAGATCAGCTGGCAATTATTTAAAAGGTCATGGTTGATTTAAAACTATCCCGCTTAGTGGCGGCTTTAAGATACCATTCAAAATAAAACACAAGATATGTATAATGAAAACCAAAGTCACCATCATCGAGGGATACGCAGAACGCACACAATTTGGTCTGCGTATTGGCTAGTATAAGCAATTTTGTTTGGAACCATTGAAACCATTTGCACTTATTGGCGGGAAATGTAACTAGGTCAGTTACAAGCAACTTCATACAAGATTAATACTACTAATCATCTGGATATTGGCTTAGGAAAAGTTTTTCTGGACAAAGACCAAGTTCAAATTTCATAACTGGAAAATAAATGAGATTCTCTGCAGGGATGTGATTAACAACCTCTATCCTCATCGGCTTAGCTTTTGTTGTATTTCCTACAAATAAATTTTGATTCCATCATCCGAATAATTTTACGGTTCTCCATGAAAGCATACGGTACAATATGTTTTTTTTAGACGGATTTACGTGGAGAATCTTTCTTCTTTTTGCTTAATTTAAAAGTGTAAACCTAATAAACACGTACTTTATATGTTTTTAATTATTAATCAATTTTATTCAATTGTTTGTGATTTAAATTTTATATTACTGTATAAATGGTTTTGATGGCTAAACTTAAATAACAAAGTTAAATTCCCCCTGTAGGGAAGAAGCTACTACCGTAGTCGGCATGGTAAGACCTAGGCCCGGGACCATGATAACTTTTCGTTTTGAGGTCCCCAGATGTCAAAAACACCATCCGTTCAAAACTGTATATATATATATATATATAATATATGTGTCCGTGGGTGCGATAACTCTCGTAAAAATGGTCAGATTTTGATGAAATTTGGTACAAACCTGTAAAGCAACATTTATGAAGTTAATTTGAAAACCAGCCAGATTGCTTCATATAAAGGGGTATTTAAGGGGGGGGGTTGTACCCCAAAAATGTTTTTTTTTTGTTTTATACATATAATGTTTTAGTAAATAAAATTTTCACGATTGGATTCAGCTTAAAGAAACAAACAATTTGGTGTTTTGATCATTGCTCTACGTCAATTGGTTACAGAGATATTGAAAGTGCTAAACACAGTACGTTTTCCAATGTTATTCTTAAGGAGAATAAGAAAAATTAGATATCTCGCTTATTTATGAACTTATCCTGACGAAACTTGGTATATTGCTTCATATACTTGTTTCCTATTGATATTTGCACAAAAAAACAATGTTTTTGCCGATAATTACCGTAGCAGCAAACCTGCGTACTCAGCCCCCATGTTATTCTTATGGAGAATAAGTAAAATGTTATCTCCGTTAATTATAAACATAAATTAATAAAATGGCTTGGTGTGTGGCTTTACCTAGTTGATTTATATTGATATTTGTATAAAAAACTATTTTTTGTGTTCCTTGTTTTAACAAACCTGCATACTCAGCCGCCAAGTTATTCTTATGGAGAATAATTAAAATGTCATAAATCGTTTATTTATGAATGTTTATTGATGAAACTTGACATGTGGCTTTATGTGGTATTAAGATTCATAAATATACATTGGAAATTCGCTAAGTACTTAGGTTTGCTGCTACGGGGGTATTTTCAATCATATTAAAGCCAACCAGCAGCAGCCACATGCAGTACACATGCAACAGTTCGACATGAGTATGTCTCGTACGTGTCAATTTTAAGTAAAATAAGAAGTCAGTATGAGGGTTTAAAGAGCAAGCAAATGTTTTAAATGCTCGCTTTTAAAATGATTAATTTCCGAGTGAAATCAGTACTTCATGTGACTTTGTATTAAGGTTCGTATACACAGATGTTTTAAGGCTTATACATTTTAGGATAAATAAACTACGTCTCACAACGCTAAACAGTATATTTACTTACATACAAGGCGGTAAATATACAAAAAGATAGTACAAGGTGATCGATTTCAATCAGTCACACGGGCCAGTCCCAATCAGGGAATCTATTATGCTACTTAAGAAGTTGCTTATAAATATGTCTCGTTTATAAACTTGAGTGATTATTACATTTTAACGTACTAATCTCAACATTTTTTTGTTCACCCAAAAAAAGTTTATCGGATTATACGTTAATGTTTAGTAAAAACACCGTTTCGTACCATATTCATTGATTTATTTGTAAAAATAAACCGTTACAAAACACTTTTATTTTGGTTGTATTAAGCCGAATGTTACATTTTGCCCTTTTCATGACTATCTATTTGAAAAAGGCAGAATATTAATTCAAAATTGAAACCATTGGCTGTCTTGATGATATATTGTTAGAGAAAACTGCGCAACTTTGTTCTTCCAAGCCACTTAGCTGATCCCTAGGAAAATATATTGCGTTGGATTCGGAAATAAACTTTAGCAATTAAAGAAACATCTCGGCTTAGGGGTTTAAATTGCTTGTTTCTTCTAAAGATTTAACTAGCAACAACATACGTTTAACCAAGTAAAAACTATCACTTTGATAGAGTAGGATGACATTAGACACATTATGTATTCTGATTGTAGCACGTAATATTGATACACTATAGCACTATTGTTTGTGTTTCCTCGTTACAAATATTCAATACCTTTAAACATTTAGAGCTATCAGTGACTTACATTAAGAACGTTACTACGTATATGTAGATTCTTCTGGTTCCGACTCTAAGGTTTAGAGTCCTCTCATTTAAGTTAACGAAAACGTGAATATAATAAACCAAACTTGTTACTTATTTCAAACGTTCATCTTCCACATAATACGAATTATGGTTTTCAAAGGGACCATCCGAAGCTTTGTGTTTTTTTTGGCAATTTATCATACTTTCTATCAAATCTGCGTAAATTAAACATTTCCATTCCTAAAATGAATACGAAAATGAGCAAATAATTAAATATGGATCAGTAACAAATCTTGAAAACAAGAAAGAACCATTACAAATATCACGAACTAAGTTGCTACATTAAAGGTTTTTACCGGTACGCAGACAACATATAAGATAAGGAGAGAGAGAGGGAGAAAACGAGAGAGAGAGAGAGAGAGAGAGAGAGATGACCGTTGTGCTTCTTGTCCTGTTATCAGCGGTTCGCAGGGACAGGTGTTCTTTCCTTCTCAGTTTAATTACATCCTCGTACATGGGTTTAATACCTGAGTCGACTTTATCGTTCAGTAGGTTCTAAAAACCGAAATTCTTTTTCGTTTATTCGTGGAAAAAAAAGTTTGACCTAAGTAAAACGTGGTGTTTAATAACAACACTACCACGGTACATTGTTTTCTTTGAGTGAACTTAGTTATATATACAATGTTTCATAGTATTATGTTGTAGCACAGATTGCCGTGTGGATACATTGTCCTAAGATAATATCACAATATGGCAATCCTGATCATATTATAATCTAAGATAATCTTAGTACACCTTCGTAGCTAATCTAAGAAAATGCTTAATCATAGTTAAATTGTTCTAAAATAAAATCATAATTTCATTGATTTTATAAATAAACAAAAGCCTAGTCGGAACCAAGACCTGAAAGTGTAATCAGAATTTCTTAATTATTGTCACTATTTAATTTTATCCCAATACAACACATTTGATATGATGGGAGTACTGGAAAGTAACCATTCAGAAACTTACTTGTAACTCTCTTATGGATAGTGAACAAAAGTAGATACAGAATATTTAGACACTGAACTTAGTGACGACATAATACGCTTTAGTTATTCTATTTTATTTTAGGGGAAGGCGAATCCGCATTGCTTATTTCTCTCTCTGTTACACAAAGTAAGAATTTGACTGGATGATATTCAGAGAAGTATCAGTACTGGTGTAATTAGCTATGATGTTACCACGCTTGTACATGTTGGGTAGGATCTTCCAAATTTGGATAATGCCTTGGAGCAATCACTTGCTGAGGCTACTGTCTTGTTCAGAGTTACCTTTTTCATGTTGAATGAGAGCAAAACACAGAAAATTATATTTACTTTGAAACATGTTAAGAACGATATTGAATCTGTCAAGTTTTTAGGTTTTCATTTAGATTACAAATTGACGTGGAAAGTAAAGATAGACTATATATGTTGTAGGTTATCTAGGGTGTCGCGCCTATTAAGATCCTTAAAAACCTGTGTATCAAATGAGGATTGAAAGGTAGCCTACATGTAGTTTTTTTTTTCAAAGTTTAATTATGTATGGATTGAGGCTTTGGGGATCATCTCATAAGACCTCTGGAGTTCTGCTCTTACAAAAGAAGGCGATGAGGCCTTCGAAATATTTATTTCCGAAAGGATTATGACTGTTTTAGCCTATTTGTCTTTGCTTGCATTTTGGACATGAAGACATTGTATGTTCACTTTGAGTTAAGAAGTAGTATTCATGAGCACAACATCAGATCCAAGAACCTACTTGATATTCCTTATGTTATGCTAAGACTAAGAATGTCTCTCAGATACTTAGCATTAAGTTGTTTAACAGGATTCCTGTCATGGCTCGGAACCAGCCCTTTGGAAAATTTAAACAAAATTTGCGGGGTCTATTATTGATACATACCCTTTACTCCATTTGGGAGTTTATGGAAATTCCTGCAGCTGAAGTAAGTATCTTTTTTGGTAATGTGTGAAGTTTTTGTTTTTCTCTTATTTTGAGTTTGGCTTGATCATGTTTTATGCATTTTTTCATGCATTAACTTTGCTGTGTGGTGTTTTATGACTTGAAATTGTGTATGACAATGTCTAGTGCATGTTTTGTAATGCTTGACGACTAATAAACATTGCTTATTGCTTATTGGACTGTTAATTGCGCTGGATGTACAAATTTACCAACATATTCTTACAAACAAAATAACAAAACAAATTTGTTTAAAATCCCTCGTGGTGGTTAGTGAGAGGATCATACTAACGGGAATATCAATCATCCTATATAATAATAGCGTGAAATGGTGACGTGTAACCACCTATTCAGAGTAAACTACTGAACGTAGAGTGGTTAGATTGGTGTTAATAGATTTCCCTTGGGCCCAAGATGATGAAAAAATATGATATCATATACTTACTCAGTTATAAGTTTGCAATTGGCAAACAACACAGTTTGTTGGCCTTTTTCGCCATCCCAATGCATAAGGAACGGGTAACCACCTATTCAGAGTAAACTACTGAACGTAGAGAGGCCAGGTTGGTGTCAAAAGATTTCCCCTAGGCCCAAGATGATGAAAAATAAGATATCTTAAATTTACTCAGTTATAAGTTTGTAATAGGCAAAAAACTATTACCATATATTTTTGCAATATTAAATTCAATTCAACAGCTGAGTAAAGTTAAGGTCGTTTTTGTAAAGAAAGCAGACAATTATTCCAAACTAAATTTAGGTTTTTGGATTGAAATTCACAAGCAATAAGCAATTCAATGTTGAATGGTAATAGAGTTTATAATACTGTATAAAAGTGTCAGCAAAACTCAATTCAGATTTATGTATTTATATTTTATATTTAAGTTTTTTTTTACTTTTATTCTTGTGGCAAAATTGGGTTTTATCACTGATAATGGAACAAGAAGTAGATGATTTTCCTTTTATAAATCCTGGGTCTAGAAAATATTATAGCAGGGTGGCTTTATAGTGGTTCACAGCTATAATTATAGTTTTTCAGGTAGTTTTTTAACTTTTGTGTAAAAATGAATCAAAAGCTTTTTTTTAACATCAATGATAACCATTATACTCACTAAAGTGCGAATTGTGTATAATTATATAAAACTGTCATCCATGTGAATAACATTGGGACTTGGAAGTCTCGTGGGGTAGATTCCTGAGGCCTAAATCGAAAATCTAATTCCATATTGCACATCTGCACACCTAGAAGCGCATTTTGGCGTATAATATGTGAGGGTAAATCTTTAAATAAAAAAAGCCATATTGTTTGCTAAGTTTGCATGTAGCTTATTAATAATATAGATAGAAATGTTCTGCCATAAAGGTTTGTAAATGTGATTAAAATATTTTAAGTTTATGACATTTATTTGCAGGTATACCAAAACCATACAGGGTGAATAAAAAGTCAAGACCCCCCCCCCCCTAATATTTTTCTAAGTAAATATACAGAGATATCCTTTTGGTGGTCGTGCAATCTTAGCAAAAAGTTTCATTTTATAATTTTGAAAATTTTGAGTGCCCCCCCCCCCCCAAAAAATGGGGGATTTTGGGGGCAACTCAAAAATTTTAAATGTAAACCCCCTTCAAGTGACACCTCATTTTGAAGTGTTTACAAAAACTTAAAGAATGGTGAAAACCAGAGTTCGCTATCTCTTCTCTATCAAAAATGGTAGCCCGTCAAATGTTATTGAAGTCTACACTTACATTAGTTTTCAAGGTAAAGTTACTTTCTCTGAAACAACTGGGTTATTTTTTGTCTGTGTTCTAAATTAGATAGGAATGCAAAGGACAAAGATTCCAATGAAGATTGTAAAACCTACTGATAAGATGTTTGTTTGCAATGAGTGACCTTAGTACTGCGGACTTTCCCAGTTTGAACTACGGTTTAGTACAAACCAGCCCCTTCTTTGTTTCAATCTCATCAGAATAGGTCATTACTTTAGAGTGGTAATGATGTAATTGTCACTGTCAAAAACATTGCAGTATTAATTACAGTCTTGGTATCATTATTGTGTGTTACTGTTTCGTGAAGTGTGTGTTTTGTTTAATGTATGTCTGTTATTGATTTTGATTAGCTTTGTCATTCTTATTTTTAAATTATCTCCTCTAATTATTATTACTGCCTAAGCATAATAATGCCACGAAGTCACGAAGATAAAGTGGACATGATATTTACTTTCGGAGCTTCAAATGAAAATTATCATGAGGCAGAAAGGCGGTTCAATGTTGCACATCCTGATAGACCTGTGACAAGGAAATACCTAAAAACTTTAGTGAATAAATTCCGAGTAACTGGATCCATCTCAGATGCTCCACGATCAGGTCGTTCTTCTTTGGACGAAGACAAACAATTTGAAATTGTTGCACAGTTTGTTGAAGATCCGCAGACGTCCACCAGAGCAGTAGCAAATCTTTGTAACGTTTCCCAAATGTCTGTGGTACGTTTACTAAAGAAAAATAAATTTCATCCTTATAAAATTCAGCTTGTCCATGAGTTGAATGAAGATGATCCAGACCGTCGCCTTCAATTTTGAGAGGAAATAGAAGCTCTAATTTTAGCTCATCCATTGTTTATTCAAAACATTGTGTTCAGTGATGAATGCAGTTTTTTTTGTCAATGGGGCTGTAAACAAAACACAACTGCAGGTACTGGGATTCAGTCCATGTTTTTCGAGAATCCTGCACCCAGTACCCAGAAAAATTAAATGTTTGGGCCGGGATTTTAGGGAATCACATTTTAGGACCATTCTTTATTAATGGGAACCTAAATGGAGAAATGTATTTGCAAATGTTACGGGAATCAATTTTCCCAGCAATAACAAATGTTATTAGGGAAAATGAACATGCATTTGATTCACTTACAGCAGGATGGTGCCCCACCACACTTTCATCGTGATGTACGACATTTCCTAGGCACTCAACTACGTGGTCAGTGGATTGGTAGGCGTGGTCCAATAGAATGGCCTGCGCGGTCCCCAGACCTTACACCTATGGACTTTTTTCTATGGGGTCATATTAAATCCATAATTTATAAGAAACCAGTAGAAAATGTTGAAGACTTAAGGAACAGAATTGTTGAAGCCTGCAACAACATACCACTTCAGACTTTCCAAAACGTGAGAGAGGAGTTCACCCTGCGCTTGTCTCACTGCCAAATAGTAGAAGGGCTTCAGAATGTACATCTGGTTTGACTTGGCAACATGACATGTAAGTTATGACAATTGTTTTCCAAATTAGAATAACTAAATAGTTCAAATCATAATTCAATAGATTCAACACATTAAAAAAAATGAAAAAAAATCAATGTAATGGTAATATTGGCTACCATTTTTGATAGAGAAGAGATAGCGAACTCTGGTTTTCACCATTCTTTAAGTTTTTGAAAACAATTCAAAATGAGGTGTCACTTGAAGGGGGTTTACATTTAAAATTTTTAAGTTGCCCCCAAAATCCCCCATTTTTGGGGGACACTCAAAATTTTCAAAATCATAAAATGAAACTTCCTGCTAAGATTGCACGACCACCAAAAGGATATCTCTGTATATTTACTTAGACAAATATTAGAGGGGGGGTCTTGACTTTTTATTCACCCTTTATAATATAAATATAAACTTAATAATATAGGTCAATTATGTATTTTTGATAGTCTGTCTGTAGAGAGTTTGGATAGTAGCAGATGAAACACAGTTAAATGTCCGTAAATATGTAAACTGTATTTATATTTTAGTTATAAAAGCAGTGAAAGTTGTTAGGTTAATTTTTATTATAAATTTGAGCCCAATGAATAAATATTTAAACATTTAATAAAATCTATCTGCAGTTTTAAGAAACAGAATTTAGGTTAAAGTGACAATAAAATGAATCTGATTCTACATCCACTAAACACACATCACACACACATCACATTCCACATCACACTAAACCATTGAAACCCCTTTTGGGCTATTATTCATGCAGGCGTAAAATATCTTTCTTAAGAAGACACTTTTTGAATATAGACACGTTCTAATGAATATTTTTATATGCATTATGTTGGAACTTTATTACGATACTACCTTTAAATTTGGCACGGCGGATTCCCATTTTAATAAATGCAATTCAAAATTAACATTATAAATATAAATTTTTAAACCATTAAATTAATTTTGTAACTAGTGAACAATACTTCTTTAATTTGTATATTCCTGTCATTTTTGACAAGCTAATAACAGCTAGTAAAAATATAGTATAAAACAATTGTTTATGAAACAAACCACCAAACCCCCTGTGATACCATACCTCACGTATAATTAGTTCCTTGTTTTCAACCACATTTGGAATTGAGTGACAATTAAACCATTAGTTTATATTTTAAATAGAAGCAAGTTCACGTATAAAAATAATTTTAAAACATTTCAAATTATACTGATGTTCATTAGCAACTAATATTTGGATTTCTAGTATCTATATATATAATTTAGCTAAATTAAAGAATTGTAAAATTGTAAAATTTGTATTCTACAAATTGATATTTAACTATCGAAGTCATCCATACACATTATATTAACGTAAGTCATTTTTACTGACTCAATTTAAACCCACAGCTCTATTTAACTAGGGGCTACTCTGATAACTAGTGTAGCCCCTATAAAACACTAATAAAACAGCTAATAATAAAACACGAAGACGAAACATTCTCATACAAACATGACCATACGCAAAAATTCTCCTAACGCATAAATGCTTTCGCTCTGGAAGTTTTACATTATAAAATCACTTCCTCAGGATTCCAAAAGGGCACAGTGGTGGCCTTTACCTCATCAAAGGGTCGTTACTCAAGGATTGGAAGCGGTGATGATGAAAGGTTTGGAGGGTGTGGCCGGGGATCGATCCTACATTGTCGGACCAGTGATTATATCAGTCTAATGCAGCTGCCTTTTATGTTGGATATGAAACATAAAAAACTGAGCTCCTTAAAATTTACATTGTATCCACTTGCAAGTTATTAAGCTCACTATTATTAAGCAGTTATTAAGTAAAGTTACTTAAGTATAAGGGATTTTACAATAATTTTTGAGCAGTAATAATCAACGTTTAAAACCACTAACTAGGTGGTTCAATATAATACAAATGTGCAAGTCGAAATAGAAAACAGAATTTGATCTCTTAAATGTATATTCCTCTGAGTTTACTATGACAGAATGTTTTTATCTAATCTTATGAAATACGATTACAATTACGATTTGGTAAGATTTTAGACCTTATTGGGAAAATATAAATTAAACTGTGACTAATTTTTGAGGTAAACTTAAGCAGGTAGTTTTAAAAACTAACATATTAAAAAATAGGACGTTTTGCCTTTAAATTCTTTTCAAATCATAAAACACAATTGTGTGAGAAGCATATTCCGGTCCTTATATTAATTTATGTGCTGGATTTTATACACTGCCCTTTTTTGTGTAATCATGTTTTTTAAGACGATGCAACATGAAAATAATCGTTGGTAAATTTTTTATTTAACAAACATTTTAAAATAATAATTAATTCTTCCACCTAACAAAGGTAATATTTGCACTATATTCAGTGTTGCAGCTGGTATTAAGCTACCTCAGCTCACCCCACAAAAAGTTAAGGATGCTCGGTAATCTCAGCAGATCCACATTTTATGTTTTCGCTCCAAAACTGCGTCAAGGTTCATTTTGTATTCTTCCCTAGTGCGCGGGACATTTTATGATTTAAGCCCCAATACACGTCGCCGCTACCGAGTACACCTTTTACATCCTGCAGTATAAAACACGGGCTCCATATCAAATTATTTTCTAATTGTATTTTTATTTTCATTCCAGTTTCTTAACAAAATGCTCAATTTATTCATTTAACCTATTTTACTTTTTAGTGTTTTCGATAAAGATTTTGCAGTTTGTGTGTTTTAATTTGTAAGCGATTCAGCCGGCTTGCAATCAAAAATATTATAAATTTTTAAAACCTTATTATGAATGTGTGGACTCACGTAAAAGCCCCGGGGTTTGGAGATCCAAATGAATTGTGTTTTGGGCTTGTGATAACAATATTCTTGAATATGGATTTCTTTATGTATGGAAAAACATTTTTGAAATGGATGTCTCCCCACACCATTATTATATTATATTTGGACTTATTTTTTTGTGCTCTAGATGTTTATTACTGACTACAGTAAATTTTATCATTATGTGTATAAATATCAGTATCAGATCACATGTATACATAACATATCAGTATACTATTTTTATTATTGGGTTCCCCAGTTATCATTTATTAATTCTGAAGTATCTTCAGCCAAAATCACCTTAAATTTGATAACAACTCTGGCTTATAAACAGGTTCTTTTCATGTAGGGTTTTTCCTCAGTATATGTTGTTGTAATGTAAAGCTTGTTAATATATGTGTATTTTTAGGAAAAAATAGACAAAGAAACCTTGTTAATTTAATTTCTGGATTGTAGATTATAAACGTAATATACCTATAGAAACATAGTTTGTTTACATAAATAAAAAATGTATAATAATAAGTTGTAATGATAAAAAGTGTGTAGTGAGATTTATTGTAAATTGATATTTGGAGGGGTTTAAAATAAGTCTTTAGAGATGATTATTAAAAATTACAGTTCAAAACGTTAATTAAAGACAAATATTATTGCTTAGATACATTTTAAAGATATGGTATAACAAAAGTTTAAATAAATTAGGCTAAGGTATATAAAGATTTATTTTAACAATAATACTCATACGTTATAACATAATTTTAAATTTTTACGACTATAAATATATTTGAAGCCACTCGCTCTTAATTATTTTAGAGCATATTTTTAATCTTAAAGAATTAACTAAATTAATAATAAAACATGTTTTTCATGCTTATTTAGTTTATATATTTGTTATAAAATACTCGTTAACTTGCTTATCTTATTCTTAATATATTTAAGTTGTATATACACATTTATTAATATTGAATATACTAAACTAAGTTATTTCTAAGAACGAAACGTTAAAGTCTAAATAAAAAAGGCTCTTTGGAGGGTTAGGTTAGATATATTTAGGTGATCTCAATCTAAAGGACATCGTAAGAATGATAATGTTGGCATGACATTAAGGCTAATGAACTTCCTACATATCATGGGCGTGGTCCTTATCTTTTCAACCGCCAACCTTTTTACATTGTATACCCAGTATCTATGAAGGTGTAGAAATAGGATGATGTAGAATGTGTAATTTAAACTTATTTCCTCAAGATTTTGCTTAAATTTAGAACGTTTTCCTGTTACACGTAACAAAAATATTTTTACGGAAACTAAATCAAATTTTTAAAAATTTGTATGTGGTAATGTAGGAGTTGCTAATACTATTTGTAATTGTGGTACATCAAATGAAATGTTACATGCGTTTGTAAAATGTCGGTTGCGCTTGACAAATTGTGTGTTAGGACGTGATGCAATTAAACTTACATTTTTAATTACTTAGTTTTTTACAGACCAGTACTGTACGTTAACAGGAATTTAAGTTTGATCTGAAGGAAAATATAACTGTTTTTATGAAAGGCTTAATTAATACCTTGAGTTCAAACATAACAGTAGTCATATACTTTAACGCACCGTTTGCGTATTCATGTTCCGTTTTAGTAGTTCTTCAAATTAACGACATTCCCATTTGGTTGCTTTGATACTCATTTTTTTTTGCAATAACCACTACCTTATAAAATATTTCTAATACTATCCTAATACCTTGAACAGGAGGGGTTTTATTTTCTAATATAGTTGGGTTTCTGTAACGCTTTACAAACCCGCAAATTTAGTGATTTATGTTTGTCGTTTGCTAATTAAAATTTTGTTATGTCAGGCAATGAATAAATTCCTTTCACCCGCACAAAGTGCGCCGCAGGTGGGTTGTAACACATGGCTGTAAGTTTTATGCTTGACTGACCACATGTGTGGAACTCACAGTGGGGTTCCTTTTTTGCTTTTTGCAAAGGTAAAGTTTTTTGCTTATTTTCATAGCCTACCACGTTATAATTTTGATTTAGTGTTAATTTAAAAAAAAATAAATAATCAGTGACAATTAGTAGCATATGAGCGAATAGGTAATTAATTACAACTATTTAAAAAGGTAAAATGATTAAAATGTAGTTTAGTGATGCCTGCCATAAATAATTGTAATGCATATCTACTCAAAAGTATATTTAAGTGTCAATTAATAGTAATTGTTTATTCTTAATTTGTACTTGTTATTAAATGAAACTGTTTGCTTCTGGTTCCAGCGACGGCCACAATGTTATTAGATACCTTTTGTATGCTCGGATTATTAACAGTGGGCAATTTATAAATAGGTTGTGTGACTTAGCATTAGTTATCAGCTGTCTTACATTTTGAAAGTACCATGTTTTGAGATGGAGCTGTTTTTTCCTGTAACATGGCATGTGTTATCTATTTTCCTAAATTAATATTATATATTATCCTGCATACTCTTTGATTCTTGGCCCGTATAAATAAGTCTAAACATTTCAATATTTAAAAAATACAAAACTCTCATTTATATTTGCGAAAAGAATTTTAAACAAAATAGAACTAACTATACTAAATTTAATATATAATAGCGTAAGAAAAAATAAGGAAAAATAAGAACAAAACAGGGACATTTCTCTTTGATCGCATTTTTATTAAGCTATAGTACGTCCTAGAAGACTGAAGCCTGGAACATTTATAGAAGACATCTGGAAGGTCTTCACGGAGCCTGATTTTGATTTATTGCCTTTATTTCCCCTCAAATATGAATTTAAAATCAAAGACATTTCAAATTTGTAAATGAACTAATGATCAGCTGTGGTTATGTATAATGTAATAATATGTATAATGTATAATATAATGCTTCTGCTTTGTTTATGTGTTAACATGTGTTCGTACTTTCATAGAACACATTTGAAACATTCTATAAAAAAATGATATATTTTCTATAGTATGTAAACAGTGAATAGAATAATTATAAAAACATCATCTTTTAGGGGCTACAGCTAATACAAGTCATTAGTAACTATATAATTACGTTGGTTCCTGTCTATGAAGCCAATAAGTATATTATGTGTTTTCTAAATTATGGCGTGGTACTAATAACGTAACATTTCCAAACAAATTAAAGTTTAAAATATATTTGAGGTATGTTTATTGAGATTTGTGTATTTTAATTTAATATACAGTTTCATTTAATTTACGTTAACAACAGTTTCATTTAATCACAAGTACAAATTAAGAATAAATAATTAGTATTAATTGACACTTAAATATACTTTTGTATTTTAATTGCAAATTGTCAGTATTCAGATAAATTATTATTAATTTACTATTACAAGTGCGTTGAGATTTAGCGGATTTTAATGGGCTCGTTGCCGCTGCTATTCCAAATATAAAACTAATTTAGTTATAAAATTGGGTTTTCCATCCAACAAAACATATCGCTACGACTTTTACTAAATTATACTAATAGATTAGTTCGGTATAGATTATAAAATAATTTATATTTTTAATTTGAACTGACAATTTTATTTTATCCATAGCACATTGATTACCTTTTAATGCCGCTTTCTTGTCCATGCTCCTGGACTGTAATATACTTAGTACGGCCACAACGGAACAAGAATAAGGAAGATCTATTATTGGTCGACCTTACTATATACTTCAAAATGAAATATTTGTAAAAAAAATATGATACTTAAAATGTAAAAATTGGGTTTGGATTGCTTTCCCTTAAAATCGTTCGTTCTGAACTCTTAACACAAATACCGTTGACGTTGAAATAAACAAATAAAAATATATAACTCGGAGTAACAGTTACAATGAAAAAATAAATAAATACACGTTGGATGAGGTCTAACTAGATTTTAAACAGGTCGTTGGACGCACATTTAACTGAAGCAAACGACAGTTTACGTTTTAAGAAGACTATAATTTAAATCAGTTTAAATATATTTACTCTCTTTTAAATTTTAAGTGAAATATTAGTTTTATCATTGTAAAGCTAAAGCTATAGTGTATAGTTAAACTCACCAAGAATAGGCAGATACAAAAGAACAGCTTACCTGAAATAAGCCACAATGTTAGTAACAACCAATACTAAATATAAGTCTTTTTTAATTGCATCAGTAGTATAATTCAGTAACTCTAATCATTAGGGGAGAAAGCATTTCCAAACTCAGATACGGATCAGTAGCAAAATACGTCTATGTTTAAGGCAATTTCGTTTATTATTTGGTATGACATTAATTTGTTGTATAGGTTTCACCGTACTTCAAAGCTTTCCTTTTTAAGAATCGAACAGAATTATGACCTCAACAAGCATATTACAAGTACATAAAAAAGCTTAAAATAAAATATAACAAAATATAACAAAGAATTTGGGTAGGTGGAATATCACAAGGGCGTTAACTGCGGTGCCTAATAACCTGATATCTACCTACTACGACACCTAGTAATTACTTAGATGGGATGACAGTAAGAGCCTGAAAAAAAACAAAAAACAATTAAGACCAAATTAGATAAAAAAGTAAGTTTAATTTTTAACCTAAATACGTAACCTAGTTGTTACTATAATGATTTGTATATTTTATTAACGTTATTTTTATTAATTTGAACATATCATATTCCATTTAGAAGAACGTTCCATCTGTTATAAACTTTATTAATTTGCATATACAATTGAAAAAGTACAAAATAAAATCGAAATTCTACTACGAACTAAGATGCGTTTCTTAGTCATTAAATCCTAAATAAACGTTAACACAGGTTTTAGTTAAATGTACGCTTTTTATTCGTTTTATTTTCCTATCTATACTTGTTTTAAACATTTATTAAAATAACCGATTTTTATTTTGGACGAAAGTGTAAACGCTCCGGTAACAAACAGCAGCTGTTGTCAGAGGCACATCTTGACAATCTGTTACAGAATCCTTCAGGAATACTTCGCCCCGTCAGCACATAAATGAGGATATTATTTATAGCTAATGGTAGGTATTTTTTTAGGGAATAATTTTTAAAACTTAACTCCAGATATGTAGTTCAACATTTGTATGGAGGAGGCAACCGAATATATATATTAAATATGATGAGTTGATATTTAAAACATGTATTTAATCCGAAAAGAGAACAGAAGTAAAACCTCAACCTATCTGAACTGTTTGATGCAATGCTTGTTTATGATTTGTGGAAATAATGTAGTATATTCGTTTATTAACACAATTTCAATGTAGTTGAAATATAGGAATAAAGAATTTCAAATTTCAAAAACCAAACCACTTTGATGTCTAAATTGATAAATTAAACTGTCATAAAATCAGTAAAATCAAAGAGTTTAAACCAGTCCACACAAATTTAAATTAATTATGTTGAACAACGCATCTAAAATAGGTAGGAGAGAAAATTATGTGTTTTAATAACAACAATTGTGGGGTTTAATAAAGTATAAAGTAACAAATATTTTTAAGGTAAGTAATTTATAGGTTGAATATATTTGGAATATCTTGTTAACAAATACAAAAATAAATATTTAGTATAATTTATTTTAATTTGCATCAATTTTAAGTAATTGTATGGAGTTCTGCATTTATGAATATTTCCTACAAACGTAAATAAAGCATTGCGTCTATTTTGCAAACATTGCGAGTGAGAGTTTGTTTAATGGTCACATTAAACACATTACTAAATTATTGTAATAATGTCCATTCTAAATAAAATTATAACTTGGCCTTCAATTTATTAATTAAACTTTTCTTACTGATTTCACATAAATATGAATAAATACAAATATGAGTTAATTGCTACAAAGTTATTTTTTAAGTGTAACAACCGATATTGCAGCAACAATTTTGTATTACAACGCGATATAGTTTAAAGCGCTAAAGGGCGAATGAGTATAACGTTGCCGTGTAGTTTCCAACAGATGCTGCGAGGTCGGGGATTCATCTCAATATCAGAAGTCCTCAGGGCCCTGATCGATCATGACTTCCACAGTTTCTCACAGTCTCGCGTTTCCAATCAGAAAACTTAATTGTTAACCAGCTGCGTTCTTCAACAAACATGTTAATGTAGATCTCCATTTTAACTATTGGTAAAATGGAGATCGTGCGACCGGTAGTAGTTTCAGAATATTCCGAATATTATAATTACCACTTTTTTATGTTTACTAACTTTTTCCAACTCCCTGGGCTTTACTTAAATGTTATTTGAAAAGTGATGTAGAAGGATTGTTAAGAAATAATTTCTTTGATTTAAGAGAGAAGATCTTATAACGCGTCAGATGATGTTTCGGCTTTCATACGTGACGAAAATAATACATATGTTGCGATTTAATACGAGGACTTCTAGGTAATTGGGGAAATTCTGTTAAAACATCCCTCGTCTTTGTTAACTTAATTCGTGATCATAACTTTATTGGATAAACAGTGGATTTTGTATACGTTTAGAATGGTAGGTTTAGGTCCAGCTAATCTTATTATTGTTCCACCTTACCACTTATAAAGTTAAAAATAAAATTTTTATGACTTTAAATATACAAATTAACTGAGTCTAATCATTACTATTCATAATAAGTGTTCCTACGTTTGATCTAATTTCCTCCAGTTTCCCTAAAACTATTCATTAACAGTTTACTAGGTATTTTATGATCTTTACAGCATACATCTAAATTACACTTGTCATAAAGTTACAAGATTATGCCTTGTTACAAATTTCCGAGTTAGCTTTGTGTTAATTATACTCCAAGTTGAAGGCAGAGCGTCAAATGACTCCCCTTACATTGTCTCTCCTTACATAACTTCTAGAAGCCTTTGCCTTAAAAATGTTTCTGCGTAAATGTATTTTATGCACACCTACTACAATTTATTTACACTGTACATATAGCAAAATATATTAATCCTCACAGCTCAGGATATTAAGAACAATTCGTAGAAGTTTAAAAATGGGAATTAGTATACTCTTACATGATCTGCAAGATAAGACTTAATACCATTTCACTAACTCTCTTTCATAGGCACCCTAATGATTTTATTTTTAAATAATTAAAGGCTTGTTCACTTTGCATCTAAATAGTTCTTTGAGAGTTACTGAGTGTCGTTACTTAACCTGTATAAAAACTGAGTCAAGCAAATCTATTGCAAAATTAAATACTTTAACGAATATTCTAAACCTATAAAACATTATTAATGTTATTAGTCGATTATTGTTATAACTTTCTGTTATTAGTTGTGTGATTATCAGTTATACCTCGTACATTTAACACTATTACGTAGATTTGTCAATGAATACATGTTATAACATATATAGGGGATAGTATAACAGGATGAGATTGGCTTGATGAAATTATAACAATGTCAATAGTAATACCATTATAAATGTATGTAACTGAACTATTCTCTACGTTCAGGAAAATCAATTCAAACTCAACTGGAAAATTAATTGCAAATAAACATTCATTTTGACTATCGGTAAAGACTCATTAGCCATAAAAGAACACTTGTAGGATAATTTTTCACTGTTTTTATACTATTTATTAGGTAATAATAGTAAATAAAACCCCGTCAAATTCGTATATTTTGGAAGTGCATGCAACGGTACAGTTGGAGTAATTTGTGCATAAACATGTTTACTTTGCACCTAATACAAAATTAGCTTCATGAGTTAAAGGAGAAAAGTTAGAAGTGTTTAAACTCCTGAGGACTTGAGTCATAGGAAGTTTATTTGTTATAGATGATAAAGAAACTTAGAAAGTTGTTCAGTACTTGGTGATAGATTAGATGTACTGCCACTCTCTTTAAACTTTGTCTGATGCCTTAGCTTTACATTTATATATCCTTTTGATTATTTCAAATAAAACGTAGTGTAAGTTGATAAAACAAATTATAAATAGCCTAAAAGTAATAATTCAACCATTTTTGCCAAATATGGTATAATGCTAGTACGCCTCATCAGCGCATTATTCATTTAGCCGTATGGTCTTGGTCTGGTTATCTTATTAAACTACTTCGTCGCAGAGTAGAGCGTAAAAATTTGTTTGTTGAACCAAGGCTGTTAATTTCAATTTCGGCTGGATAAGAAAACCTTTAAAATTCATTATATAAGGCATCTAAAACACTCTAACAATAATTAATTTTATTTTACTGAAATTTATTTGAAGACATTTACAGTGGTAAGTTTTGAAGAAAGTTTCCAGTTCAAGTTAAAGATCCACAAACGTTTTTGCTTGAAGACATAGATATAAGCACACAAAAGTTGTGTATACTGAAAAGTGCTATCCACTTAGAAGACTGAGGTTTGCGGATTAAATGTTAGGGCAGCTCAATTTTGGTGGTCCAAAAAAAATGCATTTTTAAGTTCTTTGTTAAATTTGAATATTTTTAAACCCTTTATGATAGCAGAGGCGTGCTTACTGATGTAAGCTCACAGAATATGGCTGAACATGTAAGAGTCTGAAGGGCTTCAAGCACCACGCTCAAGCAAGAAGAGCCCTCGAAGCGACCAATCTGAGCTACTTCTTCGGAAATATTCTTTGCTCCTCGGTTAGTAAATATTATGAGACACCAAAAGTAGGTCAGTAATTAAAGTTCTTTTAACTTTTATTGACAATTTGCAAACTTATTTAAGTACTCCTAGCAAGTGTCCCGTTCTCCGCACGGGATCTATCAGGCTTAGAGCCAGATGTTTTTAAAATGTGTTTTATATTCAGCTGCCTACCGAAACTAAATAACTCCACAAGATCAGCATGGAACTTTAGATGGGGTGAAACCCTGAAGTTTGATGTTTTTTCAAACTTCCAAAAGGCACATCTACATGTTATAAGCTTTCGATTTATATCAAATATGTATAAAAGGTAATAGTTTCAGGGGTTTAAAATCACAAAACAAAAATTAAGAAATTCAATAATACATCATTAGACATGCTTTTTAATAGGGATAAATCAGTTTCTTATAGAATCTTGTACTGCGCATCAAAGTGTTTTTGAAACACAAAAAAATAAACTGTTTGATAAATCAAAACCTCAATTGGGGATCAAAAAAAACCTTAAAATATCGAAACTAAAATGCTGAAACCTTCTAGGAAAAGGGAATAAAATCTTCCTCCTATTTTCTCGCGTAATATGTCATACAAGTGTCAGTTTTCCTGCATGCAAAAGCTTATATCGTATTTTAATGACCAAACGCCGCTAATGTTCAGAACAGAATCCTTACCGTTGAAAGCATATCTGATTCCCTTTGAGTTCAAAGTAATATCCGCTGACACGTAGCAAAAAACCTTATTACTCTAAAATTAATACATAACGTATCTGTTAAAAATTTTCAGCTTAACATCTATCATTAATTGGATTCCAAGCAACTAATTAGTAAATACCTAAAAAAGTAAGCCTTACCTAGTTATACAATATTATTAATTAAAAATAGTAAATATATTATTTGCTACACTGCTCTTAAAATAATATTTTTACGTATATTTAAAACATGTTATTCTAACATCAATCATGTTGCTCCATAACTGTTATGAAGAGTAAATGCACCACTGCCGCTGGTGTATTCATGAACATGTCACCTCTAAAGCAAGGCATCTCACGGTACTTGACGGGCTACATGGCAATAACCGACGCCATCCGGGGACGTTTTATTTTCATGTAAACTTTCCATAAGCCCTGACATTACACAATATTTAACCTCCGATTTATCGTTACTTATGTGCTACATATTTAAAAAGGTAGTGTAGTGCTTTTCTAACGGAAATATATATTGCATTATTTATTTTGTTTGAGAAAATGGGTTGGTTGCTGATCGTGTTACTTCCTCAGACTGAGTAAAATTGTCAAATAAAAAGGGGCATATTTCTATTTACTTAGTTATAACACATAGATGATGAGATTTGATAACATCAGAAACGTAAAAATTATATAGGGTCAGCTTTTTATTAAAAAATCACTACATTCATACAAATTAAAAATGCATAAAACCCTGAAGTAAAACTGTAGTTTTATTCCTGGGCGCTCGCTATTGCACGGATAACTCAACAGATGACAAATAGCTATGGCGATTTCAAACAACAGATGCGGCCTGCCACGTGCAAAACGTTTCAGCTTGATTTGGAGCGTAAACAATCTGCCAGAGAGAATACGTTTTGAATATGTTAGCCCTTGTGAAGTTCAGTGTTGGTGTATTCGACATATAAGGTACAAGGATCACTAATAAAGCTATGTCAAAAGGGTCACTCAGTGATGTACGATTATATAAACTCGAACTGGCTGATATCATTGTAGAACGTAAAACTGCAAATTATGTTAACTGTGAATATATTCTTCAAAAGTAGATTTTTAAAGATAAACAAAGGGGTCATTTGATAAAGTATTAATTTTTTAACCCAACTGCACTTAATATTTAACTACCTTATTTTTTATTTAAATGAGTGGACTACTTTTATTAATTATAATTTTGTCTTACTTTTTTATGACAGACTTTGATACGTCTGATTTCGAAGCGATATAGTAAAAATAAAGTAAATACACAGGTCAATAGCCTATGGTGGCGGACAGTTTAGGTTTAAAAGAAAAGTGGTAAAATATTATCTGTTGCCAACACCAGAGTAACTGAAGCAGTATCAAACTTGGTGACAGATTTCATACACTGCTACTCTTTAAAACTTTTCAGTATTAAGTTTCTTCTTTCAACAAAACAAATTTTATTATACAATTCACACTGTTCTAAAAGTTTTAGCTGATATTACCAGTAAATGGCATCGATTGGGTATCGTTTAAAGAATGACAAAACCTTATAAACGTTAAGTTTCAAGTATTTCATCACGTAGCCATAGAAAATTATAAAGCAGTAAGGATAACATTTTTCAATTAATTACTTTCGAGATTTATTGGAGTTGTTATTAAAGTTAAATAATTCTATAGGTGTTAATGCCTTCAAACGAAAATTATTTTGTTTGCATTCTGATGGTTTGCAATAAAAGTTAATAAAGACCATGAAACATGTTCTACCAATACTTCCAATGTTTTTTAACTATCCATCACCATGAGCTGCACTCTTCCTGGAGAATTATTAATTTTAATATAATAAAATGTATAAACATGATGTTAAGTAATCTTGGGTTTGAAAAATTCCTATATGCATTATCAATAGAAATAGAAAACCCAAAGATTTTTAAGTAGTATTTAAATAAGAATAAAATTATGAAAGAAATATTAACGAAATAAGTTTTCGTTAATACATAATACTAGTAGACACGTTGCGGCATCGCCCGCGTGAACCATGACAGTTGTGTGTGTGTGTGTGTGCTTCTTTCTGTGGTTATCCCGTGGATCTAGTACGAATCAAGATCATCTGTTTGAATTTTTTAATGTCCATAAGGAATACATGACAATTTTGAAGCCCCGTGGGGCAAAGCCTTGTAGTTGAATCGGAATGAAACACTTTAACTTTTTAAACATAACAAATCAATATACCAAATTTCACCACTCCAGCTTGCCAAAAAATCTGGGAATTAGTGATGAGTGAGTGGGGCTTTGCCATATATATATAAATATTTCGCCAAAATTGTAGTTTTCAAAGACGAGAACACTGTAAACAATTCAGAAACTTTTTACATTTAGGTTTTAGTTGTTTAAAAAACGCAAATATTTTGATGGGATGTTTCAAGAAATGATTGAATATGACAGATATTCAAGTTTTTCAAGAACCCAGATCAGTCAAGGGTGCCCCTTAGGATGGCAAAGGATTGTCTTTGTAACGAACGTTCGGAAGAACTTTCCAGTTGACAAACTTACGAAGAGGCTTTGCATGAAGTACGTCTGACATGCAGCATCGATCAACGTGTTTTATTTTTTAAATAATTTAACTTGTGTAACGTTATTAAACGTTCATAAACTACCTGGTTAATTATTAAAGGTAATAACTGAACCACGCCATTCGTTTGTATAGGTCATTCTGATAGACAGTACTGTTAATGTTGTGTATCAGAGAAGAAGTCAAGCCAAATTAAGATTATCTGTGACTTAAAACTACTTTAACTTGAACCTTTATTTGGGACCTTTATGAATTGTAAACATTGTTAAGTAGACACCCAGGCAAAGGCAAGATGTTTCCAATATTTGTTTTAATGCTTTTAACTTCGGAAGAAAGAAAACATGTGTAAATTAAAATTTTGTAAACTCATCCATTTGACATCAAATATAATTTAGCCAATATGAAGCACGTGTTCCCCTATATCCTGAATTCTCAATTGGGTTGACCTTCATCATCATTCATCATTGTTGCGGATTAGGAAACCCCAGCATAGCTGCTAGTCACATCTTCCACAAGCGGGAATATTGCGCAGGTTACCGGAAAGATGGGATATATCAGAAAAGGAAAGGGTGGGATGGGACAGCAGCCAAATCGACCCTTCAGAGGGCCAACTCCCGTGCCCCTGTGACAGCTGGGATGAGGCTCTCAATCAGGGGACCCGCATTCTGCCCTCTAAATGGTCTACTCAACTGACAGGGTATCCATGTACAACAGCCAGGGACCATCCATTCTCAGGTTGGTAGGTTGGGACCAAACCCGAAGATTCTTACAAATGGAGGGACCAAAGGTGAAAGGGAAGTTTGTCATAATGGACAGCCAAAAGACTTACCATATGCAATGACAACTTCATTTGCTGTACCCAGTGTCAGCCTCAAAACTGGTTGGGTTGACCAAAAACGATGCCAGCTCCCGCAAAGGAATATCCACCAAATAGCGAAAAAAAAACTCAAAGCGAAATAAACTTATATGGACGGCCAAAACGCCATCCATCCTTTTTTTATATCACACAACTTTCAATCTGGCAATATCAAATGGAAAACTAAACAGACGGCCAAAAACGTTTTTATGTCACAGTGAGTTTTGTCCAGGTTGTCAAGCAATCTAGCCGTTTGTTAAGGTGTGCTTCCAAATCGGTGTACAAAGATGATTGTCCTAGAACAACGTCGACTCTTTATTTTAAATATAGGAGTTTAGGTTAGGATATTTTCTGAATTATGGAATAAATTTCAGATAGGTTAGAAAATGTGTTTGTCATTTATAATGTTTCTGTAGAATTTAAACAAAGAACCTTAAAATGAGGCACCCACTTTACTGAAATATATAAGGGATAAGCAACTGCATAGTAGGTTAAAGTGTGTAAAATTTATTTAAAAACATTATGCTATACGGCTGCTGTGGCTGCTGCTATTACTCTCCTTTTTATTGGTTAAAGAATGTCAAGCGTTCATTCACAGAGGAATATGTGGTCATTGTTAAACATCTAGGAAACACTAATAAAATAAAACAAATATATATAAACATATATTATACATAGTCATTATATTTATTTAACAAGACCTAATGAGATATTTCAAAGTTTAGGTAGTAAATAATAAATCTCATTTTAGATGTGTGTATGCCGAGTTGTACTACGTTGAGCTCCTTCATTTCCTCGGAAGCAATATTGTTACTGCCACAAGATTGCCTACTTGCAGGCGTTCTCTCCTCCAAACTATTACCATTCTATCACATATCAAAGCGTGTAACCCACCTCCGTACAATATTTGTATTTGTTAATAGCAATTTGATACGGTAATATAATTAAAAACGATTAATTAGTGTCATTATTTAAAATTTACTTACGGGGTTTTATTTTCACATTGACAAAAATGACAAAAATTGTCCTAATGTAATTGATTAATTTAATAATAAAGCTTTTAGTACGATTCAAACCAATACACGGACAAACACCCTATTAGCTGTGACATTAATCGTAAACGTCTTTGTGAGTGATTATGGAATTTATCTCACATATTGCGTATTGCTAGGAGTGAGTCTAAATGTAGTCCAGACACTACTCACTGAATCATTACAACATTGTCAAAACTATAATGCAAACAAAGGTGAAGTTTGGGACGCACATTCCTCTACAAGCCAAGATGCTCGGTAAGACACGGTTTTACAAAATGGTCTTGTCGCTCTACCCCACTGACTTTCAGTTTTCCAATGTTAAGCTTATGGGCTAAAAATTTGCAATGGACCAGATGATTACTTAAACTTATTAATAGCTTATGATCTGAAACTTAACCAATGCATAACTATAACTACGATAAAAAAGAGTTACTGCAGATTTATGTGGAAAAAATAATTAAAATAAGCCAATAATGCCCAAAACTGATTTTATTGTAATTATTACATCCAGTTAGTATTACAATTTACTTTTATAATTTTCTGCTTTTTCAAATGTATATAATAATTCATTTATCCATATCAACGACACTGCAATAATGCATTATACTGATTGCTATGTTGGTATGGAAATACATAAATAGGTTGTTGTTCTCATTCTACATTAACTAAGTATTAAGTGCCATATCGTATCGTAATACTCCTACACTGCAGCGAGAGTTACACAATGTTGTTTTGTTTGTTCTCGAGCGTACAGCATCACCACACCCACCCAACATCGCTACGCCAGAGTGCAGAGTTGCTGACGTCAACAGCAGTGCTGTGTCAGTTGCAGATATTGTCGGTGGTTGAGACTGATGATTTGTGAGGGCAACTCCAGCTTTGAATCATCACAAGTTGTAATTTTACACTACCGGACTATAGGATTGCTTTAGTTTTCCTCTATATTAAATTAGTAAAATTATTTGTTTCCTACTTTCTCTCATATTCGATGATGATTTATGCTTTATCAATGGACGTATCTGTTTAAATGTATAATTAATAACAAAGTATTTTATTGAGTTTAATTTCTCACCCTAAATATTGCACTAAATCTGTGAATTTACGCTTCGACTGGTTGATAAAAAATTCCATTCTCCTGTCTTTCACAAGAGTTTAGATTATATTTGGCCTATATCACAATTACTTCATCACGACAGTTCATTGAGGATGTATAACAAGTTATAGAAAGTTTTGTCAACCGTAAAATAAACATGGCAAGTCTAACTAATCTCCTTTATGTTTGATAAGCTTTCGTTTTATTTGTTACGAGTTATTTAATTAAATTTAATTTGTTATAAATCTCATTGATTTGCATTACACCAACTAATATACCTGTGGATTGTGTCTACATCTTACCACCTATGTGATGCGTTATATTCATTGGCCAAAATGACACACATTTTTTATTTGTTATCACAACCTCTCCACACACCTGGTCTTATAGTTGGAGGTTCTAATGATCACCAAAATACTAGTTCAACTGATGTTGAACACGAAATTTTCTAGAATTTATTTAAAAAATCAACTAAGTTGTTCCAATCACATGTTTATAAACGCTATTACTTCAGATAAATCATAATTTATCATGATAAATAAATTACAATACGGTGTCCCATCGAAAACCACAGTTTTGTTGTGAAAGACAGCCACAATTTATTCAGTCAAATGACATATACTCCCATTAGTATTCATTTGAGGAGTGGTATCGTATAATTTGTCTTGTTGATCGGGCAAAATGTATAAGGATGTGAACATTTTATAACAATTAGAGAAAATATCTATTACAAATTAACCTAGTTTTACAGGTTATTTTCACAGATAAGGGTCGTTGCAAAATGGCTGACGTTCCTCTTAAGAGTCATGACTGATTGGCATCGTTCCTCATATTAGCACACACAATAATACACCATTTGTGATGGTTATCTACTATTATTGCAACCGATAGTAGAAATAGCGTGTAGAAAATTGTTCAACAGGAATTAATTGTGGACCCCCTTTTGCAGTCCTGATGAACTGTGTTCATCTGCAATGTAGAATGTTGAAAAGATGAAACAAAATGATCACCAGGAGAGGTTTTAACTGCTTAAAGGAGTGGGAGGAATAAAATATCCCAAGGGTTTAGCAGAAAGGATGGTGCGTGCTTAATTCTCCCTTAGGAAAACTCAACTCTCTTTTCATTTGGGCTGTATTATGCTTGTGTAATATTTATTTTGTAAGCAAGCAAGTCATTTAATTATGAAGAGTTATTTTTAATTGAAATTTTGTTTATTAACATTAAACTAATGAATACGCTGATGAATTGAAACTGAAATGAATTGTTAATTACTGTACCTCCTGCAAAGGAATTATAAGAATATTTGTAAAATATATATATCCTCTGTATTTTTCTTATAATTATATATTTCTGTATATGTTGGTGTTTAAAGGTTAACACTCGCACAACGAAAGGCTTATTTTGTTTGATTCCTGCTATATTTATTAAATCTACGACGACAGTAGTATATATTATCTTTAGTTTATAAGGGGACTAAATAAATAATAAATTTGCACATTACTTTACAAATAAAATATTACATATCTATAGGATTATAAAATTACAGTGGTGTGTGTCTGACCTTAACTTTTGTCCATTCTAATGCAAAGATTTCTGAAACGATTGAGCTGACATTGTTTGGAAGATTGGTAGACTCCGGATACCAATCATATTTGCATTTTAACGAGTTCGCACGCAGCACGCTGACGTGAGGGAAGTGAATTTCCACATAAAAACTTTTAAAACTCCAAATCAGTGTAATAACATACATTTATTCCAATTTGTATTGAAATCTGAAAACAGTGATTTTTTGGCTGTTCTGATGCTCCTGGTTTCATTTACCTGCAAAGCTGGGAATACAATTTTGTGCATTATAATGTTAGGAGAAGGTCCAGACAGGCTTGAAAGTAGGAGTGAAGTTTCTATCAAAGGGATGATAAAAGTACTCAAAGGAATAACAGGCTTTTCTAGTGTAAAATCCCCATAAGACAACGTACTGTGTTAATTCGATACACATTTTCTTTAATAACTCAGTAAATATGTATGCTAGAATGACGAGAGACGGCTTAAAACGTTTGCCTCACTAATTCCCATCTTTTTATATGCATTAATTTTACATACGGGGCCTTTCCCACCCTTTTTGGGCCCAAAATCTCAAAATTTGAAAGATTAATCCCCAAAAAAGGGGTTTAGAGTTTTTCGATTGTTTTGCCCAAGGAATTTGTCCAACTGATTACAGAAAGGAATGTCCCTACCAAATTTTAAGTAAATCGGACAAAAAATGCGACCACTAGAGTGCAAACACACGCACACACACACACACACACATATATATATATATATATATATATATATATATATATATATATATAATACACATATATATATAATTTTGAACGACCCCCCAAAACGTGTTCAGGGGGTCACGTTAGGAACTTCTATGGTGGTCCCGGGTTTAAGTTTCACCGTGCGGGTCATGCTAATAGTTCACTTTCCAAACGGAATTCACTAAAAATCGCTTAGGGGTGCCCTCCTCAGGTCTTCAAAGTTGTAGTGTTATTCAAATAGACACCGCTTTGTTATATGTTACCACAGTAACTTTATCAAAACATCTGGGTTTTATAACTGCTAGATCCTCGTGAAAAGAACAAGACACCAGCTAATGTAATATTTAAAAAAATTACGTTCAGTAAATTGAACGGTTCAGTAACCGTACGAGTAATTGATAGTATATTTTTCCACTGTGATGGATACTATATTTTTCCACTGCGATGTTTAATGAATAATTCAATAGTTTACACAGAACCTTAAAACAGATTGGTGTGAACAATATAACGTTACCGTGGCATTCAAATGAATTGCTTGTAAATTGTATTGTAGATAAGATCCTTATATTTAAAAATTATATAACACCATATGCTCAATAAAAGTATATGTATCGGGTGAATCGGATTTACAAGGTACTCGTGACAACAATAATATAATATCTTCTCTCCCAACTCGAGAGTCTGTGATATATGTCAGGAATATTTGTTATTCTAGAAAAAGGAAAACAACATTAATATTGTTTGGCACCGACGGAGAGACCTTTATCTGGGAAAAGTGTCGCCATTTTAACTTCCTTCCTGTATAAAGGAAAGCTATAAATCATTCACCTTACCAGCTAGCTGAACAATGAGGATTAATGTCACATGAGTTTGGGTGTTGGTTAGTAAAATGCGTGTACTACTTCATTAAAGTCATTTTATACAGATATTAACTGAAAGAAAAATGCATATTAAAACCCAATATTCAAATATATCGTTCATTTCAAACTATTTATATTTACGAGACCTATAGAGTTAAAACTTGGCACATACGTTCCTCATTGGTCTTTGGTGCTTGCTAAGAGACGGTTTGATGAAATTCCCCCAGGGCTCCGCCCTCTCTGGTCTTAAAGTGTCAATTTTAATCTTACACTCTTTTTTGTTGTATCAGACAGCATATACTCTTTATGTGAACTTTTTCAAAAGGGTAACTATGAATTTATCACACACACTGTTAACAACTGTTTTGTTCCCGCGTTTTGTGCACCGGCTAGTAGTTGTATATAGTATTCGTGTGTAAGCAACTCCACATAGGAAACCTCTGATCAGATGCGGATGATAACTCTATTTTGAATAAATTTTAGTAAACATAAAGTTTCACATTCAATATATTACTTTAAACTCATAAAAATAAATTGTATTAAGGTTAAGTAGTTATATGAAGCTAATTTTATGTATGCCATGTAAAAAGCATATTGCACATAACTGAGTAACAGAAGTGAAGCATAGCAACTATCTAAAAATTAAATTTACATTTTAGAATCTGGATTACAATTATCTCATTGGGAAATTCTTTCTAAAACTTAAACTAATAAAATAAAATAATTAATAAAATAGTAACTACTGAATGCCTTCATCACTTATATTTTTACACATCTTATATCAATAAATGTTATGAACTTTTTAGACTGTAAACATTACACCCTACGTAATCATGTTCAGAAAGGTGGTTCACTTCATCCATGCTATACATCCTCCCTCCGTATTTATGTTATTGATCCATATCAATATTTGATCATTACTGACGTTTAAGATCTTTAAATAATTTACAATTTACCAGTATCCTGCCTATAATAACCCATTAACCCTAAAATTAACTTATATAATTTTGCATTTAAAAATAAAATGTCAAGGAATCAGTTTAGGGGAAGTAAATACCGTATAGATTTCAGCAACGAGGACTTACAAACTTTGGGAACATCGCAACAGACATTTTTAGTACAAAGTATGTATAAACACTCGATTAGGAATTTAAAATCATTGACGTATTGAGAAGGAAATCACCCAATAAATAACGTATTTTTTTAGGGATTGTTAAATAGAGATATAAGGAGGGGTATATTTTATTACAAATGTACTGCAGAAATCCCAGGAAAAACTGTTTTCTAAATATTTTAGAAACGTTACATGATAAAAAATATGTTACGACGGGTCAGTTTAGTAAATTAAGTATAATCTAGGTTTCACCATGAATAAATTTGAAATATAGACTCTGCTAAGGTAAATAGACGTTCTTGCACTAAAAACTAAATCTAGAATTATAAGATATTAGCAGGAATATATTAATTTATAAAACTAATGGCTCAAACAGTTTTATATGAAACAGATTATTTTTTAAAATATAACTATGACATATTTACGATAGTGTAATATAAGCTAATACTTCAAAGCCACATTACACTAAAGTAAGGGATCTTCAAAAATGTTTGGATTGGTTCAGCAAGCACAAACATATCGTTGAAGGATACAGAAGATGATTGAATGACAGAGATTGGAGAGGCCGATCGATCTGAGAAGACCTCTTGGCATCCTTTTAGCAAAGTCCTTGGAGACGTCACCCATAATGGAAAATGTTACAAGGCACTCTAACAAACTTGGCGATGCTTATATGTAACATGCTTTTAACTTCTTCTTGAGATTAAAAGGCTTTACATGTTTTACAGTACAAACATGTTTAAAAATGATAAAAAAACAAGGGGAATCCATCTAGATAATATATTTTAGTATTTCGTAAATTAACATAAATGCTTACATAATCGTTTGTGATTATTTTTAAGATATGTTAAACAATCAGCGTGATTCGTATAAACAGCTTTGTATCATGTTTAGTTCTACTATGTGACTGGAAAAATTAATTTGATTATTTAAAATACGGTTTTCTATAACTTTACTTCTAATTTGTCTTTTAAAAAATAAAGTTGATATTAAAACTGTACTTCTTTAAAAATAAAAAAATGTGTCTATCGCGATTTTCTACTGCATTGATAAGAACTTGGTATTAATAGAAAAGAAAGTTGTATGCCATAAAAAATTAATAACAAGTGATAAACTGTAATCACCTTTTGCAAATTTTTTAGGTTTTCCTTTTGTTTTTAGTACTCTTGTCATCCAATTTTTCATTATATATTGTATAAAATAAAATGCCTTTTTATTGCATATTCTGTATTGAGACGATTTTCAATATATATAACCTTTTTTTTAATAATCAAACAAAAGTTATGATAAAAAATGACAGAATGTTATCAAAATAGTGACAGTGCAAATTTTTCGTAAAAATCTTAATTTTATAGTAAAATACCTAGAATTATTTTTCAAATATTACAATTTAGGATTTTAACATCTAAAAAAATTATTTTTTAATTAATTAATATTAAAAAATAAGAAAAAGTACCCAAATACGCTTAAAATGAAACACTTATATATTTTTTAATTTAGTTTAGTTTGTGGATACATAAAAGTACTTATTTTAACTATCCCATTCCAAATCTAATATAATTGTTCGTTAATTATTTAATTGATAAAAAATAAGGAGTAGGGAAAATGTATTATGACTAACGATTTTTTATGAATTGCAACAAAAACTTATTTAAAAGCTTAGAAAACATTCATATCAACAAACACCCACCACGAATGCGAAACCACATGTCATGCGCTTGTTTATTCATGACAAGTTTGGTGTCACCACTGCTACAAACGTTTTGTTGTTAATCTTCTATAATATTACTTTTTAAAATAAACAAATATTTCTTGGACAAACTTTATATACAAATTAGTGGGTCACACATTGAATTTATAAATTAAGCAAACTTTATAACACACTACAACCAATCATTCTAAATGTCAAATCGATGTGGCATATTTCATTTTGTGATTAATGCTGATGTTTCATGCCCTATCATTATTTTGGACTACAGCCCTTTTTATAGTTAAATCACCCATTAAATATACATTTACGGTTGTTTATTATCTATACAATAATTTTAGCCAACTACTGTATAATATATGTAATTGTATGCGTTATGAAACAAAAAAGAAACCAAAAGTGGCTAATGACTCAAAAATTTAAAATTAAAGATAAAATAGCTTACTGTGCCTTATCATAGGCAAACCAAAACCACTGCGAACAATATCCGTAGGATCAGCTAACGATAGGAGGATTGATCGGTATGGTAAACTGATGTAAACTCAACACAGATTCCCAGTATGGGTAAACTGATTGAAACTCAACACAGATTCCCTTCATTTGAGGACGCTGGGAATCATCCGAATGGCCATCATCAACACTTGGCAGTGATCGCAAGGTGGATATGCCATCTCGAATGTTTTTTTTTTTTTTTGGGGGGGGGGGGTAAGTAAGCTTTGAGTTATTTCGACAGAAAAAAATTGGATCTTAGTATTATTCCCTGATTTATAAGGTTCTTCACAAGGATTGTCAATAAGCATGTTCAAAAATGTGTTTAATTACTTTTGGGATGGTTCATATAGTATCTGGGTAAATCACTATTGATGTAAAAAGCTATAAAAATAGTTTGTTTATTAGATAATCCCAGGGGTCCAAGTGTGATTCGGATACGGAGAATTCGTAATTGTTTTGTTTTTCAGGTTTATTTTAAACAAAGGAAGGGAACAAGAGGGGTCTGGTTTTTTACATATAAGAGAATGTTCGCATGTTTGGAACACATTAAATTCTTTAAAGTTTATAACGGTTATGTTAAAACTACAAAACTGAATTTTAAAATTAGAAACTTATGTTTTTCGACAAGAGTTGTAATATGATTTATTTTCACTACTACAGAGTATTGAAACTTGTTAGTATAAATCTGCTACCAAAACACGTCTGAACAGATATTGACGGTTATTACCCGAAAACTTTCGGAACAATTTTGTATTTTAATATGGGCAGAACGCATGGAGAATACATTTATAATTTGCAGGCAAAATACATTTTAGGCCTTCTCTTAAGCAGGAACATTTCATTATTAGTATCGGCTACGTTATTGTTTCGTCATCGTGTAGCGTCTCTTCTATGTTGTCTGTTGTCTTTGCCCCCAGGAGAGTACACATCGCGCTATTGACCCAGCCCTTTGTTGCGCACCAACGCTTCGTTGTAACCTAATTCATGAGCTAGAACTTAGTTAAGTTTAAATGTTAAGTTGATAGTCTAAAATCAAAAGTAGGGCAATTATTTATAATATGTTTTGTCTACTGAATCAAGTGTTTGCCAAATTAATATTACGTTTTTGAGACTGAAATCTTTGATTTATTTTACCTAAGGCTTTGAAAACGGATTGGCCTGATTGGCTTTAAAAGCTGTTATACAAAGGTATGAGTATAATTTGCGATGTATCTCTACTTGCATTTAAATGGACATTTTAAGGACTCTTTAAGGACATTTTTGCTTTAAGGAGTTGTATTATTTTAACGTAGCAACACTTTCCTAAAGAGATAGATTATTTTAAAAGCTTTTCATCAAAATGGCTGGAGGAACTACGTTACAATAATGGATTAAAAAAATATTTAAACACAAGAAAAGTTTTAATTTAACTGCATTGTAGTCGCTGTAAACTTTATTTGGTGCAACGAACTGTATTTTTATGCAGTTATAGAAAAGTATAAAAATCATTCATGTAAACATTCCAAAAATTCAATAACTAAATCAATAGGGTGATTCTTTAAAGGAATACCTCCCGACGACGACGTAGAGTGAGGATTAGTTTGGTAAAAGTGGTGAAAGACGTGAAATATCCGGTATGATACATCAACTTCCGGTTTCTGCTGTCTCAAGGGCGAAAAGGGGAGATAGGATAGAGATAAGAACATTATCAATCAAACTTTGAGAACATGGTTTTAGAAAAACACATGTTTTTTGTTTTTTATGTATACTAGAATTAATGCATTACGTGATGTATTACAAAAGTAATAATGAAAATTAAGTGTATTTTTTATTCTAACAGCAAACAAAACTATGAGCTTTTTATTTGAAAAGGAAATGATTTTATATATTACTAACTTGTGAAAAGGATTAAGTATACTAAAGTAAAAGCCATAACTATGAATTCATTAAAATTGTATTGTATTAAAATTGTATTTTATTAAAATTGTATTGTATTAAAATTGTATTAAGGCGTATTAAAATTGTCAAAAAGGGATGTTTTGTTTTCAATGTACTACTGAATTGTTCAGTTTTCCCTTCCAATCTACTATTTAATTTATATGCATATTCTATTTTTTATCTAAATTATAGCTAGATTTAATAAGTTAAACAAAGTTTAACAGTTAAAATGAATGTCAATCAACGTAAAACATTTTAGAATCCCTGCAATTAACAAGTGGCAGAGATTCTTTATTTCTTTCATATTATAAATTCTCCTAAACGTTTCCTAACTGTTTTTAATATGTATTTATTCAGTAAGTAATGTATTCGTATATCTAATAATTACTATTTCAGAAAAAGTACCCTTGTTGTTTAGCATAATTTATGTTGTTGAATTTAAAGACAACTAGTTTCGATCATTAGCCATGTATAAATTGATTTATAATTTTAGTTAATAAAAATAATTCAATAACTATCAAATAGTTAACGTAACAAGAAAGCGTTTATCTAAAATTCAATATGTTGGTTTATATTTAACATTTTAAAATTTTTATTAACACGCAGTTACACTATTGACAAATTATAACCATGATGGGTTCTGAGTTGCTATTTTGAGAAAATTCAAATATTCAAATTTTGGCATTTGTCAGATACGGAATTTTCGTCCATACAAGTTAAAGGCGTTTTATTTTTACTTTTTTGTAATATCTAATCTTATTATTTGGATTTACGATTACTACGAGTATCATTATCATGCTAATCTATTACGTAATATTTACTAACAATAGTAAACAACGATAGTGAACAGATAGTTTTCATAATTTATTATCTATATACATATATTCATGTTATCGTATTAACCCTTAAGAGATAAAATCATAGTTTAAGAATCTTATGTTTACCAATTCTTAGATCCGTGTTTTTTTAGTTTTTTTTTATATTTGTAACCATACCTTATTCAGCAAACTCGCATGCCTTCCAGAGCTAACTTATATCGACGTGAATTCTCACGCCACCTACCGAAACAAATTTTAATTGGGAATTTAGAGTAAATGTTTGAAGTTTAATTTAGTTTGATCAATTTGGTTGATCCACGCTCTATAAATATTATAAATGTAAAAGACTTTCTGATAAAGAGCCAATAATGATTAATAGATTTGTTAACTGAAAAGTAAATTTCCAAGTCAAGTTTGAAAATTCTTGTGAAGTGTAAAGAAGAATTTGTTGAAAATGAGAGGTTTTACCTTATGAATTTATTTTATTCTGGCTGTATGATACATTAATTTAGCTTGTATTTACTGAAGAACTTTTGTTTAGGCAATTGAAGGGAGGAAGCCTTAGATAAGTGCAAGTATTATTAGCACTGTATCAGTAGAACTTGTGTATGTCTGTACTTGTTGTATATTTTAGTTATTTATCCTAAAATAAACTATATAAAGCCCAATGATGTTTTACTTCATATTTAGTTATGTATAGATTTTTTTAATTCCTGGATCTAACTAAATAAATGCATTTTTTCAAGCGATTTAAGTCAGATTAGTTATAGTTATTTTTCACTCTCTGATTTACTCATTATTTAATCAGTAGTTAAGTTACTATTTATATATAGATTAATTACTACTTCTTTGGGTACTACATCCTACAGTGTTTCATATATATTAAACAAACGCAAATGCATCTAACATTTATACCGTTTGTCATATGATCAATTTATCATTTTAATGTAGAAAATAAACATGTATTTCTTATATAATAAACATTATTGTTTAAAAAGTGGGAGATTTTATATTAATTCAACTCTTAAAACACAATAGTTTCCCAATTTTAATTTCCAATACATTTGTTTTGGTCTGGTGTTATCACTATCCAGTGACAAGTCACCTAGTGTTATCTAGTTGATCACAGTTTTAATTGAATTGCAATCCCCTTTGTAAGCTGAGTATTGTTTTAATCAACCGATATTCAACAGACAATTCTCAACCCATTTGGTCCTGCGCATGTGTCAGTTCCTACAAGGGTTTAACTTGGTATGACGTAAAGAGCGTAATGACGATACATTTTCACATTATAAATCTAAAATATTATATAAAATGATGAGGACATTTTTCCTATTCCACTTAGCAGTCTGTTTATGTGTATTTTAATAAATAATATATTGATTCAGAATCAGGAAATATATTTATTTAAAACTTAATACACGTCATACATAGTTCTAATTTTATAACCTTCATTTTTAGAAATAAATCTCAAAAAAAAAAATTTTAACTTTATTTTCTAAAAACGAGCTTGGATATTTAGAGCTCTGTATTACAAAAAATACATTGTTACGGCCATTATAAGTGCTAGCAAGGTGATTTGATAAAAAAATAAAAATGGCTAATATTTTACTAAGTTAAAATATTTTATTTCGACCGTTTTCAATGGTGTGCGGATCTTAATATTTGTTTTATATTTGCTGTGTTGCTTTAAATATATAAATGGTGGTTCTTTTTACTTTCTCCCTCTATACATAGTATATGGAGAAAGTATTGTTTTCGTCAACATTTTTGAATTTGAGTTGTTAGTAGAAATATTCGTTTTGGTGCTCCCTGAACCCAAAAAAGTGGTTTTTACGTGATGTCTGTCTGTGTGTGTGTGTGTGTGTGTGTGTGTGTGTCCGTGTGTGTGTGTGTGTGTGTCTGTGTGGATGTGTACAGAGCTAGAGCCCTAACTAATGGGCCGATTTTGATAAAATTTGGTATGTAGGTACTAATCCACAATATCTCCAGGCGTTTTTTCATTTTTTTTGAATTTTTGATTTTTAAGGGTAATTATCCCCCAAAAACCGCCAAAAAACATGAAAAATCAAAGTTTCTCAAAAACGGCTATAACGATTTTGATTAAACTTTAGTCGTTTGTAGAACTTTAGTTTTCCAACAAAATGGCACTACCCGCATTCCTGTAAAAATTCGGGTTCAGAAATTACAGGACTTAAAACATCAAAAATTCAGTTTTTTGGATTTTTCATAAAAAGACATAAATATAAAAAATATTACTATTCACCATTAAAAAGAGCTAAAAAAAACTAAATAATTTAGTATTTTGAATTACTATTCTACGGTTGCTGGTTTCGGAGAAAATTTAAATTTTCATTTTGCGGTAAACGCAGTACGTTGTCCAATGTTATTCTTATGGGGAATACAAAAATTACCATTTTTCTCTTATTTACTGATCAATTTCATTCAAACTTGATATGCTTGTCAATTTAGCATTGACCAAAAGGGAACATTCGAAATATGTTGCCCCTTAATAACCCTGGGGGACTAGGGGGAATTTCCCCTCTTAAAACCACGTGTGTAGCGATGTATTCTATAGTGCCTCCTAAGCAGGGATTTGGGTGGATGTTTTTTAAAACAACTTGTTTACAAGATTTTCTGTACATTCGACCGTGCTTTGTACTCTATATTTAGTAAATAAAAAGTAATTTATTCGTTAAAGTTGGGCTAAAAGGGAGAAAGTATGTGTCAGTTTCCTGATACCGTTTATTTATCTTGCAATAGTTGTATCTTCAAATTCACTTCCGAAACAGCATTTAATTTAGTGTTGGTAAAATAACTTAGTTGGAACATTCAGAATACGTATTTTTACTTTTTTTCCTACCAACTAGCAATAAGATAAACCTTAGAATAATTTCTAAGTGTTTGTTGTACATTTTCTTTTATGAAGTCAGAGCCACTAAATAATCACGTGTGGTGACATCATAACCAAAAATGCTCACCTTGAAGAAGTAAGTATTCTTCTTGGTTCTGGTATTTGTTAGTGAAAAGCATGAATACAGACTGACGAAAATGGACTGGAAATGAAGATAAAACGTACTCTAAATGATATGTTCCATATTATAAGAAAAGCCAAAAAATGTACAGCCAGTACTCAATGTGCGTGACGCTTTTTACAGGGCACTGAAAGTTAATGTAAAGTAGTGAGTAACGCAGTGACGCGTAACGCTAGTAACGCAGTTGTAGTTCACTGTTTAGGGGTTACGATTATAATTGGCTAATAAAGTTCAATCCGGATCAAAGTTATAATTAGTTTGTAATCCCTCGCGTAGCTTACACTAGCTTAAATTACCAGAAATTTGGGGCACTAAATACATAAAGTTTTGTACATTGAATTAAAATATACGGGAGTTTTTGATTAGAAAGTGTCTGTAATAGGTTTTTTATAAATTATTTTTAATCCGAGGATATTTAATTTCATAAACTACTATCTGAAATGTTAATAATACTATACTAAAAAATAGCCCCGTCGCAGCAAACCTGCTTACTCAGCGAATTTCCAATGATTATATAATTTTCTCAATACTACATAAAGCCAACTTTTTTCCCCGCAACCACTTAACCTAGGTCAATGATTAAAAGTACGATATTATTTTTTTAAGCTCTATAAAATGGTTAAAACCAAAATTAAGTGTATAAAATATTTGAGGGTGAAAAATGCAGAAACTGATTTTTGTAAAACTGTAAACCCCTATAAAACCCCCTTCCCATGGCTCGATTTTTCTGGCTTTTGAATTTAAAGTCATGAATGTCACATTTGAGCCAAATCTCATCGAAATCAGACGTTTTTTTACTGAAGTTATCGTGTTAACAACAAAAGCTCGTGTTATCGTGTTATAGCGTTTGAAATTTGAACAAATAGTGTTTTTGGCATCTGGGGACTTCAAAACGAAAGGTTATCATGGTCTCGGGCGTAAGTCTTACCATGCCACCTACGATAATAGCTTCTTCCCTATATGGTAAATTCGATAAAATGTACAAAAACGTATTAAAAACTGTACGCGACCTGAACAATACATATGGGAGGTAGATGATTGTGATTCATATATTTTGCTATGTATTCTAACCAAATATGTTTATAAAATATAGGTTATTAGAATTGTAGTCAGAGCTTGCATGTAATTTATAATAAACACCAACTTCATAAACATGGAATAGTATTTAAATAAATAATATTAGAGGAATATATTGATATTTTTTATAATTTAGAGCTGTTTACAACTCCTAAAATAATGTTTGAGATAAATCCATAATCCTTAATGTTTCAATGAGTATTGACATCATTAATTGTTTGTAAAGCGAATAATATTTAGTATTATAAAATTTATAATCTAAGTGTATAGCCCCTGAGCTGTAGGAATATTTTGAGCGGTTTTGACGTGAATATATGTAAATAATTTAGTCTTACAATAATTATAAGATTTACTAAGGAAAATTGTATTAGAGATGATCTGACGTTCGTTAACATTCTACAAGTCAAAAGTATCATATACGGAGAATGACTGCAAAGGTACATACTATACCCTTATTGATAGTAAGAAGGAATTGGTTCGACTATTCTGCTTGACTGAAGAACAAATAATTATTTTAACTTGAAAATTAAAATGTATATGCCTTAACTATAATCGGTAATGCGATAGTTTTAGCAAAATCATCAATATATATATATAAGAAATGTGGTATGAATCAAAGATAAACAACGGGTTTTTTATGTAACAATTTTTTCTACAGAATGGATATAACTAACTGCCAAAGCCATAAATTCAGTCCTGATACCCAAGTGACGTTACGATGTATTGTCAGACCAACTGGTTCATGTAAAGGGAATTGAATTTTACAGTGATAACCATTAACACAAAAACATTCCTTACATGATATAAATTCAGACAATTTATTTTACTGTAAGAAATACTAATGTAAAACGTAGTTATCTGTAGATCTCCTAAAAATATGTTTTTATAACGTTTTTAAATTGTATAGTTTTAGACTTACAACGATTTTGGGAGCATATAATGCATGCAAGTGTAATTATGTTCTTAAAGGTAAAAGACAAAAAGCCTTTTCTAAATATTTGGTTCTTGAGCTTCCTGCACAATTAAGTGTAAAAAGTTATAACATCTCGGATTCGGGTCTGATATACTATGTCTAATACTACATTTATTGCGCGTAAAGTTCTGATTAACCTTAGTTGTATTTATTTTGTCTTAATAATATAATAAAGCTAAACGTAGTTTGGTGGTCCATCACCCCCACATAACGAAAACGATTGAGCGGAAATTACCTAGTAAGATAGCTAATGTATCAATGTATAGGCCATTATACAGCGATTAGCTAATAGGCAGATTCCCGTCGTGAAAATCTGTCAAAACCTCACCCAATCGGTATTTAAAGTCCCAACATGTTATGGACATAGACTAATTTAATACAATTGCTCAAAATACTTCTGTGTGTCATTCATTTACCAGAGCATCACTCGATTGTATATTATAGGTAATAGTGTAGTGATCGAAAAAAAGTCGGGTGATGGTCTGTGAGGGCGACCATTTTGGAAAATGGCCGCCACCTTTGATGCTTTTTGAAAAATAATAAATACAATGCATATAGGCATGTGAGGTGTCATTTCCAATGTTTTTTAGGGTGCTGAACACGTTGACGACATTTAAAAAACATTTTAACGAACTTTTTCAAGTATAGAATTGAAAGAAAATCTAATATATTATGTTAAATATTATAAAATCATCTATCGTTCCATTGATTAACGCTTTGAGGACCAATTGACGATTCACCGGACCACTCAGTAGTGTGTGAAGAAGACCAAGTGGTCCGGTTTATAGCCACTTAATATCACTGTGAAAAATACCAGCTGACGATTTACCGGCCCACTCTGTTTTTGTCTTAAGTGTTAATTACCGGGCTCAAAATATTTACCTCTGTGGCCTTTAAAAGGCATTTTAGATGACTGCACACCTTTTTTGGTCTGTTACAAGCTGATAGTTGTATTTATATTGTTGACAAAACAGCTGTTTCTGCTTGCTATTAATCTGCCATTACGTCTGCTCTAAACTAGTTTTAAGTGATATTGTATAGTGTGTGTTATTTTGAAGTTTGTAAATTATAGTTTTGGTTTAGCTTTGATTAATAAAGTTTCTAATGTTTCCATGTTATTGATCTGATTACTGTTTAATTGAAGACATCTGATGTTTACAGTATAAATTCGTGGTAAAAGTCCCATTTTATTTATTTTCTAATTTCTAAACTCACTAAAACCGCTTAGAGTTGTCACAATTGTACCGTGTTTGGACTCATTTTGCGAGGAATCATGTTTAGAGTTCAGAAATTAGAGTGCAAATTAAGTAAAGTTAACAGTTAGAAAAATGTGATTTTGTAGCACAAGGGCTAGTTGGTGATTCATAGAAGAACCATTAGCGGCAGGTAGGCCGGGCCGCGCGTGTGAGTGTGCCTGCGCGTCGGGGAGCGAGGGTCGTCCTAATCCTTCAGGGCGCACGGCTGTTTGGACAGACTATAGGCCCCCAGCTCACAGATGTGACAATAACTGAGCTCATCAGATCAGCGGTTTGCCGGAACTTAAATGTGCTATCTTGACCAATTTCATTGAGTGTATTGAAAGTTAGAGTTAACTTGGCGAATAACAACTGCCTCCTGGACTCGTTTCCGACCGTTGTCAGTTGATACTGGCTTAACGTCAGCAATTTTCTGACATGTGTCAGCATTTTTGGGGTTTCTCTTGATTGCCACGGGATATGTGAAAAGGCCACAGCAAAAACAATTGGTTTGTGATTTCTCTCCATAAAATAAAAACGTTATAATGAATAACAATGTTATTCACGAACGAAAAAATGTTCTAATAAATTACCCACTAATGATACGGTAACCATGTAAAGTGAAATAAAACAATTAACACTTCAACCGTAACATTGGTAACTTTATTTATTAAAACTAAACGAAAAATATTAATTAAAAACTTCAAAATAACACGCACTATACAAGATCACTCAAAACTGGTTTAGAGCAGAGATCAACTAATAGTAAGCAGAAACAGCTGTTATGTCAACAATACAACAATCAGCTTGTAACAGACCAAAAAAGGTTAGCAGCCATCTAAAATGCCTATTAAAAGCTACAGAGTTAAAGATTTTGTGCCCGGTAATTAACACTTAAGACAAAACACAGTGGCCCAGTAAATCGTCAGCTGGTATTTTTCACAATGATATTAAGTGGCTATAAACCGGACCACTTGGTCTTCTTCACACACTACTGAGTGGTCCGGTGAATCGTCAATTGGTATTCATAGCGTTAATTAATAGAACGATCGATGGATGATTTTATAATATTTAACGTAATATATTAGATATGCTTTCAATTCTTTGCTTCTAAAAGTTCGTTAAAATGCTTTTTAAATATCTTTAATGTGTTCAGCACCCTAACAAACGTTGAAAATGACCTCACAGTCTCCTCACATGTCTATATGCATTGCACTTATTATTTTTCAAAAAACATCAAAGAACCTTTTTAGCAAAAAAAATAAAAGCCGTTAATATTTTATTCAAATAAATCATCTGACTTTTTTCGATCACCACACTATTAGCTACAATATCCAATCGAGTGATGCTCTGGTAAATGAATGACACACAGAAGTATTCTGAGCAAATGGACTAATTTTCTAATGTCACGGTGATGGCAAAATTGATGTATCTTATCTAAAAAATCTGGCTTTATGCTTGCGAAATACCTTAATGATCGATCACAAACTAACCTAAACATTCGTATACAGATTCGTTATTCTCAGAGGTAAGTGTTTAAAACATGAATATAATAAAGCGGGTAAATATTTTGATTAAAAAATGTATAAAGTTGAAAGTTTACGTGCAATGAAGCCTGCGGTAACAGTGTAAAACACGAGCCTACTCAACCTCCCTCACCCTCTGCCTAAAGTAAACGTTCTGACAGGGTAAACACTCCCCTCGCTCTCGGAGGCTGAAACAATCTTTCTAAATTGCCTTTGCTGTTTTGAAAGCTGCTAATACATTTCTACTGAAGAGTTGTTATACGACACCAGGTTAATGTACGACCATGTTTCATCATCATATACAATCGGGTCTATTCATAAAAGTATACTTGTCTGTTATTGTTAGTTAAATACACATCATAGGATGTATATTCCTCTAAATAAATTTACAGCTTTTGTATGAGTTGTTTGTAACTATTTTCCCCAGTTGATAACATTCTTTATTGGATACCTTCTTAAAACGTAATTAACAGTCAAAACCCTAACCCTCATACAAATATATTGAATATGAAAATACTGAACAAGTTAAACATGTTGCGTCATTGACACCTTCTGGACTATTGTGACTGTGGGTCTGTAGGATTAGCTCATTCTTTAGTTTATATGTCAATGGTAATAATATTTGTGCAACTGTCTCCAAAGTTCCTAGGAATTAAAATAGTTATCTGGTTTAACAAATAAATAACAAAAGATAAATCATCACGTATTTCTGCCATCCAAACGTGAAGAAAGAAATGAATAAAAATGTTTTATTCATAAAAAAGCAATATTTTCTTGTTGCTCTAATTATTTTAGATTGCGAATAATCAATTAATTCAATATAAATTATGTTAGTCTGGGCTTTAAAAACAACAACTTATGTTTATATTTACGACAATACAACAAGATATTATATTTGATTTGTCTGGGCTTTAAAAACAACAACTTATGTTTATATTTACGACAATACAACAAGATATTATATTTGATTTAAAAGTAAACTTCGTTTGGTTCGTATTTGTATCGTTTATATAATAAAATGAGTATTTAGTTAGTTGTAAGCTCATTCTACGCACTTATACTGACAACTACTCCTAATTTACGGTGTGATCTGTGAGGTTTCACGTTTCACATGTGGTTCAACCGCACTCGTGTGGTCGTGGCCGCAACACTGCCGCAAAATCCTGGGCCTGTACGTTTGATAACTCGCTATGGTCGTGCATGCCTTCGCAGACGAGTGAGATACACTTTATACGTGATATATTAGCCGAGTAGAATCAGTGGGGATCAACGATGAGGTAAACTCCCACGGTCAACCTGCTAACGCATTAAGCCAGCCTATAAAGATTTTATGTAGAAAATAATATGCATTAGGCAAAACGTTTGGCAGGTGGTAGAACACCTTTATTTTTACAAAAGTCCCCTGTTTTCCTCCTGGAGCGTTCCCTCCCCAATGCTCCTCGCTGTCAAGGAATGTTCGATCAAAAAACTGTGTTTTGATGCTAGCAAACGTGGTCGACAGTTTAGCATTTTAATTCGAATTAATTCAAATTCTAGTAAATATGTAATTATAGGATTTGGACGCTAAATCGGTAGTTTAGACAAATGACCAGACATAATAATATAGGCAATAAATATAAAACAATGGTGCAAACAGTATAAAAACAGTGGTGTAAAATATAAACTTAAGTGGTTTTAATTTAAAACAACTAATGCATAAAGTTTTGTAGGATAATTGATGATATTATAATTTCTATGATTTTATACTTTATCAAAAAGTTCCACTCATTTTGAACTGCTATTCTCGATGTAAGACTAGTTATCATATAGAATAACAACTGAAATCCGAGCTGCATTCTCATTAAGGCAGCTACAGTATGCCCCGGTTGTTAAATATTCAATTTACAGTAAATTCGGATTCGCAATAGTTTCCTCTCCTAACTATTTATTTTGTATGAAACTTAGTTGCAAAGAAAATTACGTAAAGTTTCTTTACTATGATTAGTGTATATTATGATTTTGTTTTATGAAATTATTCATCAGCTCACAGGTTGTAGATTATTTTTACCCCGACCTTTTTACGTGTAATTACATATAAACTGATATATACATTTTTTAAGGTAATAGACTGCAGTTCATATACTATGTAAATCAAGATATTGTCTTTAACCGTCAACTGATTGGGTCGTAGTTGACCAGTTCCAACTGTGGCCTTAATTAGATTTGCTATCCGACAAAATTGATTCGATAGTTCGTAAAAGGTCATGTACAATGAAAGTTCATCTTTTCATTTTCTGATACAATCCACTTAAAAAAATTTGTTTATTGAAATACCATAACCTTAAGAAAAATTTGACAATTTAATAATGTTTTTGTAAAACCAATTTTTTTAGTAAAAAATTCTGTTATATTAACTTAATAATTATTGTGAAATTTATTTTCGTAAACTTAATTGAAAATAATAGTTTTTATTTAAATTTTTGAGACATCAATCGATTTGCTAATGGACTTCTACACCCACGAATTCCCAAACTATAAGTAAAAAACAATATTTCTGTTAGTTCACATCGTAGTAAATTACTAAGTTTAGCAAGTACCTTGGGAAATCCAGTTAACCGTGGTTTTAAGTAATACATTATCAATATACTTTTAACATAACCTCTTATACTCACATCTCTCAATTATAAGGATGTTATTGTGTAAGTGGGATGATGAGGGCAGGTTTTATTTAATTTGTAAAACATAGCCTAATATAGTTTAAAAGTATAGTTTTAAATGCAATAATACATTGTCTTTATTTATGATTTAACTGTAAAACTAACCGCAAATATACCGTCTTTAGTGCACGAGGAACCGATGTTGGACAAAGATTGTGGTACTGTGGCTTTGAAGCGTAATGATGCATTGTGTGCCCGAAACCTCATCTTCCCCAACCGACCCACACATTTGTTGGTACTGGCAGGAAACTGAAAAGTGGCATCTAACAAAATACTATTGATAGCCTTAACCATTATCCTATCTCAGTCTCGAGTGTGTGAGATAGCATCGTCAATCGAGCGCCATCAGTGGGGGTGTAGGGGTGAGAGGGGAAATTATCCCCCTAGAAAAATAAATACAGAAAAATTATACAAGAAGCCATTAAAAAAACGAATATATGATAAATAAATATCCGTGCTGCTTCACTACCGTAAATCTCAAAGCCAACATTTAACACTAAATTTCATTTTATTTATATCTTCAGTTGCTTTACTTACTTAGGAACTTTTACTTAGTATTAAGTGTTATATGGAAAAATATAACATTAACCTTTAACTAACCTCTATACAACATTACATTTAGTTTGAGATTAATTTAGCCAGTTGCGGCAACAGAGAAATAGAGAGTTCTCATTGTAGAAGCTTGTTCTCCTGATGATTGAAACTGTATGATAATCTCTTAAATCTAACTGTTAAGAAAACCCCGAAAACAATGATACAAGTTTTAACCTATTTGTTAAAATGAATTACCACAACCACAATTTGAATAAAATAATAAAAATATTTTCAAACAATATATTAAATGTATTTTAAAAACATATGTTTGTTCCGATGTTAATTATTATTTGAATAGTGTAAATAACATTAGTTAATAACTCAAATACTCTGCTCTAATGTAGCCAACGGTTTCCTCTGAAACATTAAATACTTTAGCAAATAACACTTGTCTTATGTATAATTAACAAAGCGTAAGTTTCTATTATTTAAATATTGTTTATAAATACAAGTTTAGCAATTTTTAAAGTAAAAATCTAATTTTCCTATTTATTTTGGATTAGCTTTTAAAAAGGATTTTTTTGGGAAAATACACTCTACTACTTAGCATATTTTAATCAGACCTATTCGGACTTTTAGAGCATTGATTGATTCTTGATTACTTCTAAGTTTGATTATTCGTACTATGAACATATGCGACAGTTATATCTTGTGCGGATGCGATAGGGATGATTAGCTAAACATTGCGGTTAATCCCCACAGATGGGAGGCCGCCGCAAGCTATAACCACAAACCTCAAAGTTCAGAAGGATTAATCCGAATGTTATTCCTTTTAGTTAACTCTGTTGCAATAATATGTTATACTCATGTGTTTCTCTATGTGTTATAATTATAATTAAAATACTATAAATCCGAATATTGCTGACATATTCATTAAATCATGTGGCTACGCGGTCACGCCAGAAGTTTTTATCTACTGTGCTTAACTTAAAAAATCAACAAGAACCACATGAATAACAACAATTAGAGGAAAACGGTAGATGTAAATTAACCTACAATTTCTATAATGCATTACAGTACTCGGTATAGTATAAATATCAGCGAACATTGGCATTTAACAAAAGAAGAATAACAGATTTTTAAATTTCTATAACTAGTGATTCCTAACATCAATCTGCAGTTTGCAATATGACTTGTCAGTCAAAAAGTCAATATGAATTGACTTTTCCAGTTGGTAAAAAAAATCATTCATATGCTTCTATAACAATAATATCCTAATTGTACAGCTTAGGTGACGTTGCTGTGCTCGTTTTCATTTAATGAAAACAATAAATAGAATTGTGATAACGTAATGGACACTTTATCTTTCTTTGTTTCCACTATGTCATTGTATCTGTGGTTTCTATTGTTTCGAGCTGCATTCCAGCGGTAACGGCTACATGTTAACCAACTACCGACCTTGTGTGATGTGTGTACGCCGTCATGTCCGAAAGTAATTTTGGTAAATTATTAAAGTTATTTTAAGCTATTGCTTAAAATGTTGATAGACAGTATTGCATTTTAACGCTTTATAACAAAAGGTGTTTTATTTAATGACTATAATTAAAAACAAAATTGGGTGTTAATACTGAGAGATATTTCCAACATTTAGTCAGTTGTAATGGTGATAGTATTAATACTGAACCAATAAGGCTACATACCTTGTCGTCATCAATCCACTAGTTTATTAGATTAATAGTTTTGGGACTAGTTGTGTCCCATTATCAAATCTTGATGTATCACAGAAGAAAATACCGTCATTGCCTTGAGTTTAAAAATATTTCAACACCAAACACAAACTTGGATTAATACAACGAAACATTAAACGTTACAAAAATCACAATAAGTGTACACATTATTTCCTATGTGTGGCCGGCCAAGGATAAGAGCAGAACGGCCAACGTCAGTTTATTAAGCATTTTGAAATTATAATGTATTCATTAAACTCTTTCAGTCGTTCGTTTTTGCTTGTAATTCTAAAAAGAATGTTTAAATTATTTTGGAATAAATTGCGACTTACAGCAGAAGTAATCGGGTACACTATTAAATATAACCAACATCCCGCGTCCATAAAATATATAGAGCTATAAAACATCAGATAGTTATACCTAGAGCACAACATTTCACCACTCTAGCATGCCGGGAAGCTGGATAATGATGGATGAGTGAGTGAGGGCTTTGCCTTTTATATGTATAGACTATTTAAAAAAAATATATAATACAGCTCGGTGGTTTATAATTTGTACAAACTACTTTACAATATTAATGTCTACTTCCAGCGCTTTGAAGCTTTACCCTACCAAAGTAGTTGCCTCTTGTAATATTCTGATACAACATCCCACATGGTATCAGAACTGACGAGTGCGGTTGATAGCGCACGTCAGCCGTCACCCGACGTGACGCGGCTCAGCGAGTGACGTGGCACTGGACGACAAAGGCTCTGTATGGAGTGCGGTTGATAGCGCGTCAGCCGTCACCCGACGTGACGGGGCTGAGCGAGTGACGTGGCACTGGACGACAAAGGCTCTGTGTGGAGTGCGGTTGATAGCGCACGTCAGCCGTCACCCGACGTGACGGGGCTGAGCGAGTGACGTGGCACTGGACGACAAAGGCTCTGTGTGGAGTGTGGTTGATAGCGCGTCAGCCGTCACCCGACGTGACGGGGCTGAGCGAGTGACGTGGCACTGGACGACAAAGGCTCTGTGTGGAGTGCGGTTGATAGCGCACGTCAGCCGTCATCCGACGTGACGCGGCTCAGCGAGTGACGTGGCACTGGACGACAAAGGCTCTGTGTGGAGTGCGGTTGATAGCGCGGCAGCCGTCACCCGACGTGACGGGGCTCAGCGAGTGACGTGGCACTGGACGACAAAGGCTCTGTGTGGAGTGCGGTTGATAGCGCACGTCAGCCGTCACCCGACGTGACGGGGCTCAGCGAGTGACGTGGCACTGGACGACAAAGGCTCTGTGTGGAGTGCGGTTGATAGCGCGTCGGCCGTCACCCGACGTGACGGGGCTCAGCGAGTGACGTGGCACTGGACGACAAAGGCTCTGTGTGGAGTGCGGTTGATAGCGCGTCAGCCGTCACCCGACGTGACGGGGCTCAGCCAGTGACGTGGCACTGGACGACAAAGGCTCTGTGTGGAGTGCGGTTGATAGCGCACGTCAGCCGTCACCCGACGTGACGGGGCTCAGCGAGTGACGTGGTACTGGACGACAAAGGCTCTGTGTGGAGTGCGGTTGATAGCGCACGTCAGCCGTCACCCGACGTGACGGGGCTCAGCGAGTGACGTGACACTGGACGACAAAGGCTCTGTGTCGAGTGCGGTTGATAGCGCACGTCAGCCGCCACCCGACGTGACGGGGCTCAGCGAGTGACGTGGCACTGGACGACAAAGGCTCTGTGTGGAGTGACGGGGTGGAATGGAAATATAATCACGATGACACAAACATCGTCACATAGGAGCATAGCTCATCATTTTGCAGCATAAATTGTTTCAATAATTATCAAATATTGTTTATGTGCAAACTTACACGTTCTCCAGAAATTAATTTTTTTTAAATGGAACTTTTGGAATTAAAATAAAACGCAATTTTTAATTTGAATTTGAGTTAATCAAATGCAATAATTAATACGGTATCAGAGAACAAACCTATATGCTACCTAATCCCTCTTGATTATCTAATCAATCAAGTTATTTTTATTCACTATATAAAGAATATAAATTATGGTAGCTAATTTACAACCACTAACTATTTTTATGAGCAAATTTGTTCATAATTGTTCACCCGAACACCTTTATTGGGGGCATTATAGTATCATTTGCTTCAAACAGTAGCTTTCAAGGGGGAAAATCCCATCTCCCCCTACGCAAGAAGGGTTAGGTGGCAACTTATTCCGAATGTCCTCAATTGGTCTATGTTAGATTAACATTTATCCCACGTTTTTTTTCAACGTGGAAAACAGTGAAATAATTACCTATTGGTAATAGCACTAATAGAATAGATTACGTCGTTTACCGCTAATTAAAAATTCCAATTTTCTCCACAAAAATGAGTCGTAGAATGAAGATTCTATATTTATTTAGTTTTTAGCTATTTATCACGTTCTTAAGTTAATTTTATAACAAGATTTACGGGTTTAAGTAAACTAATAAATGAACTAGGGAGTTTTATGCTCCACAAAATCTGACCCAGAACTTTCACATAAAATGCAAGTGGTCTCATTTTGTCAGAGAAGCACTAACATTACTATTCTTATCTGCCTTGTCAAATTGGTTACACTTTTTATATGTTTTGTGTAACTCAATGAATGAAAAAATAGTTTTTACACGACTTACAAATGACTTTTGTTAATCAGCGTATTAGTTTTATTTAAGCTTGAATTATTTAAAAAAATCCTTTTTTTCTTAAACATTTTATAAAAATATACAGTTTGACTTCATAGGGTTAAGTATAAAATATTTTTTCAATTAACACTTATAAGTGTTCGTCTTTTAATATTATTTGTTAGTCGAAACCTAGTGTTAAGTTAGTCTTACAGTTAAGTACGCATTTATACTGAGGAATACACCTAATTTACTGTGTTATCTGTGAGGTTTCACATTCCCCGTGTGGTTCAACCGCACTCGTGTGGTCGTGGCCGCAACTCTACCGCAGAACCCCGGAGTTTGTACGGTGACAACCCGCTACTACCTCGTTTAGTCGAATAGGCCTTCGTAGTTGAGCGATTTAAACATTATCCGTGGCATATTACCGGGAAGAATCAGTGGGGCTCATCCAGTTAGTTGGTGAAAAGATGAACCAGGATGAAATGAACCAAGATGAACAAAAGAGGAAATCAACACGGTCAACCTACAAACCCAACCTAACCGCTGCGTTGTTGCTATTATACAGGGTTTTAAACTTCCCCCTATTTATTTTACATATGTAAAAAAATCCCCTACCGATCATTGTTTGATAGGAAGTACTTCATTTCGATTATTTTAAGGTTGCCAACCACAATCCGCCAAAGTGGATTAGTTTTTGTTTTTTAATTATAAAGGTGGGGTTGTGACCCAACATTTTGAACTATTCTCTTACGCCAAATACAATGCCGCATTCTGTTTTTTTAACTCTTTTATTGTTCTCAAGATATTGTTACTTAAAGTTAGATTTTTAAAAACCAACGTTTGAACATGCCTATATCCTCGTAAATACACCAGACAATCACCATGAACTCCTACCATTTATTGTTTATTGGTGACTGCAGGTACTTGCTTTATTCTGAGTATTTTTTTTGTCGTTATCTTTGATCTACCATTTTTAAATAATTTATCACTTCACTTTTTGTAATTTTGAGGTGGGCTTTTGACCCAATACTTTAATCTACTTTTTCACGCTAAACCAATGCCGCAAACCGTGTTAAAGCATCTTTCGTTCTAAAGCGGTTGACTTTTTTACATTTCAAAAACTTTAATTCTGAAGTAGCACTTACTGTAAGGTTATAATTTTTCAAAAACTAATTGCGTTAGTATCACCTTGTTAGAGCTTATCTGTGCTGGATATTCTCCAGTTCCTTGTAAATATCATATTCAATTAAATATCCCACAACTAGATACTGTACAATAATTATTGGAACATTGTTTTGGCTCTTCTAAGTGTAATTGGGGAAAAATAATATATTTTAGCATGTAAATAAAAAACATTGTTTACTTATTATTGTCACTTACCAATGTATTACTATTTTTATAAAAAAAACCACTTGTAATAACTTATATTCTGGCTGACGAACTAACCAATTAAGCAATGATTGTAAACAGCAAAATATCGATAACAGCAATGATACCTGCACAACAAAGGTTGAGACGTACAGTGGAGTTCACCCTACAGAAAAACTATTTCGATTTCGAATAAATTTTGCAGTATTGAATAGTAATTACATTCAACAAACAAATATACATTTATTAAAAATGTGTTTTGCATTTTTCAGTTAACTCACCAGAACAAAATTAATATGTGTATTCTTTCATAATTTAGTTCTAATCTATGAAGGACAATCATGTACATCGTTTATATATCACGCTATGATAAATTATTGCATGAATGTTCACAAATGAACATCAAAAGCATTTTTACAGTGTGGATGAAGTCACATGCTGTATTCACTGTACAGTAATTCAATGCTATTGAATCGCCAATTTAGTTTATTTAAATGTATTTTACGAGATATTTAGAATTCATGATATTCTTGAATCACTGTTGGATATACTTCTTATAAATCATGCATACAAGGTGCCACGAAGGGGCCGTTATGCCCAGACAAAGGAACACAATAGAGGGCCTCTTCTGTGAGTTATACAGGGGAATTTACATATATATGACTTCGGTTCAAGGTGGACATTCTTCTTTATTGGGACCAGCTGGTATATAAATCAATCTTAAACCCCACAAAAATCTGGCTTTCAATAATGGCCTTATAAGGTTTATCTAACTGTTTCATTTGTACGCGTTCTAAAATATAGATCACCAAACAAGGAACGGGAGACTAACTATAAATCAATATAGTTAGCATAACCAACATGACACATGTACTACCTCCAACATGCCAACATAACCAACTAAAATATTATCAGGAATTTTCAAAAATTGTTCAATTTAGTCTTGTTTATAACTATGACTTTTTTATAGAGCTCAAAGGTTCACTATTGTATTCCATGTTGTGTCTTAATAAATTACAATGTATTTTTTCCAAACAAATATTTATAAATATTTTCGTTTAAACAATCAATAAAACTTACCCTTACTATTGATAAAAGGAAGTGATGTCAGACAAAGGTTGTGGTACTGTGGCTTTGAATCGTAATGATGCATTGTGTGCCCGAAACCTCATCTCCAACATAACCATACTCATTTGTTGGTATTGGCAGGAGCGAGCTATGTCTGAGAGTGGCGTCTTAATAAAATGCCATTGTTTACATTAACCACCGTTATTATAGTTTATGTTGTATATGTTTTTAATTTTTGTTTACTTTAATTTATTTAAGCCAAGCACTTAAACGCATTTGGTTTTATTAACATTATTTCTATAGCTTATTAAAATTGGTTATAAATTTATATTAATTACGAAAAATTGTTACTAATTTAATGTATATGTTATGTGTTTAGGTAAAGATCTTATCTTCACTGACATTTTTCTCACATACCATGGTACCAGTGGGTGTTGTGGTTGGTAGGTGACTTGTTTAAAGAGTAAATACAGTATATTGTATACAAATTTCTGTAACGAATAATATAAGATGTAATAAATTAAGTCTAACAACATTATAAAGTAGTATTGTTTTGTAGTGTTATGAGACATAATTTATTGCAACTTATTTAATTGTAACAACACATATCAAGAAGAAATACTATCTAGTCAAGAAATTATTTTACAAATAAAAAATTAGTGTCAAGTACACGATATGTTCTTTGCCTATCCAAAGTATAAGACGATTAGTCTTTGTTTAAAATGAATTTTTGGCGATCGTGAGTTATTTAAGAAATTAGTTTGGACATTTACCATCACTGATTATAAACAAGTTAGAAGTAGAAAAAAGTTATGGCGGTGCCCATAAAAGATAGGAAAGAATCTTGAATACATTGTTGAAAGTGTTAACATTATGAAACTACAATTTGTACACGTTTTTTATAATCATTGTTATGTCATCAAAACCTTAGTACTTTTTCGACGTTTCTATTTCAAAACATTGTTGGCAAGCTTTAAATAACAGTAAAGTTTACTAACTAGAAATATTTGTTCACGTTAAGCTGATGGCCTTTTTAACTTAAGTATTTTTTTTAATTGGGTCTAGTCTCCAAACCATATGCCGAGGTGTTCCACAAGGATCAGTGCTAGGCCCCGTCCTTTTCGTTATCTTCATCAATTATCAACTTCAACATTGGGGTACCTGCCAAACATTAATTTATGCAGATGACACAACCCTTGTCCTAAGTGGAAACTCAACTGAAAACATGGCAGGCAGATCCTATATATAACCTCAGTATGGCCTACCAACACTTTCATAGCAACGATCTGCCAGTAACAAAACCTCTGCCAAAACATCACAAATTGCATTTGGAAGGCGACCAGATGAAGTGCCATACCCCATACCCCAAACCTGTTGTGGAGATGGGTGATAGGACAAATCTTTTTGGCAAAATATTATATAACAACCTCTCTTGGGCACCACATATAGACATGTTATTTAAGAAGCCTGCTTTAAGCATATATGACATAAAATTAATTAAAGCAGCAACTGACAATGTAACCACAAGAACAGACTATTTTTCGCTTTTCGAGTCTCATATATGAAATGGGCTTTTGGCTTGGAGCGGGACCTTTGCTACTAATATCCAGCAAGTCATTAAAAACAAACAAAAAAACTGTGAGAACATTTGCAGGCATGCAACGACTCGAGAGCTGCAGAGAGGCATTCCTGACAATTGCTGCACTTTACATCCAGGAAGTGATATTGCATCCTGGGAGAGAGTCTCCACCAAGGTGGAATGAACGACACCGATACAACCTGAGGCACACCCTTATGTACGATCTCCCAGCTCACCACTTGACACAATATGAGAAAAGCCCTCATACACTGGAAGCAAACTCCGTAACCACCTACCCCTGGAGCTTAGAATGAAGAACGAAAAGGAGCTGAAACCTGCGCTCCATAGGTGGCTAGTCGATGGTCCATTCTATTCCTCGGAAGAATTCCTCCAAAGAACCTTTCAGCAGTAACTTGTAACGATTTTTTTCGAGTATGTTTTTACATATTTCTCCGCGATTTTCTTGTAATAGAACCTGACTATGTAACACCTAGTATTTTGTAATTTTCTTAATGCTTCAGATTCTTAATTATGCATTCTTAAGCAATATGTGAATAAAGAGTTTTGTCTATTGTCTATTGTAAAATGACGTTTTTTTGTTTTATTGTAAAAGTATAGTTTTGAGTTTGTTGTTTATTTATAAAAATTAAGGGTTTTTTATTCGTTTTATACAGGGTGAATCTCGTAAGTTGTCCAGTATTGATTTCAGACAAACCGTTGGTCCTACGATGATGAAATAAAATTATTTCCCACTAAACCAACCCCAAGGAATAACGTAAAAATATTTTTAACGATTTTTAAATACAGGGTGTACCAGAAACTGAGGGTCACTAGTCCGAATCTACGAAATATCAAATACAAACGTATATCATGATATACATCAAATTAAAGCTCTTTTCAATCCAAACCATTTGGCGGAATCGGATTTTGATTATTATTGATTCATTTCAAAATGACGGCTGTTTTTGTGAAAAAATTAGTATTTTTTTGAATACCCTGTATTTTTCTTAAAAATGCAGATATCTTGATTCTGGTTCAAATATCGCATTCCTTATGACCTAAGCTTTATTTTGATATGCAACACTTCAATATTATCTCAAAAACAAAAAGTTTCAAAAATATCAGTTTTTGAAAATATGTACATAGCCAAAACTCAAAAATTTCAAATAGCATCATATGTCAAATAGCATATCATTTTAAAGGTATTGCAATTCTAAGAAACTTTCAAATTTAAACCTTATGCGTATCTATTTTGGTTTTCGAGTTATCAACAAAAAACATGTTTTCCCACATTAAAACACATGTTATTTGTTAAACATGGTGGTAAAGGCTGGACCATAGTTCTATTACCACCATGTTTAACAAATAACATGCGTTTTAATGTGGAAAAACATGTTTTTTGTTGATAACTCGAAAACCAAAATAGATACGCATAAGGTTTAAATTTGAAAGTTTCTTAGAATTGACCTTTAAAATGATATGCTATTTGACATATGGTGCTATTTGAAATTTTTGAGTTTTGGCTATGTACATATTTTCAAAAACTGATATTTTTGAAACTTTTTGTTTTTGAGATAATATTGAAGTGTTGCATATCAAAATAAAGCTTAGGTCATAAGGAATGCGATATTTGAATCAGAATCAAGATATCTGCATTTTTAAGAAAAATACAGGGTATTCAAAAAAATAATAATTTTTTCACAAAAACAGCCGCCATTTTGAAATGAATCAATAATAATCAAAATCCGATTCCGCCAAATGGTTTGGATTGAAAAGAGCTTTAATTTGATGTATATCATGATATACGTTTGTATTTGATATTTCGTAGATTCGGACTAGTGACCCTCAGTTTCTGGTACACTCTGTATTTAAAAATCGTTAAAAATATTTTTACGTTATTCCTTGGGGTTGGTTTAGTGGGAAATAATTTTATTTCATCATCGTAGGACCAACGGTTTGTCTGAAATCAATACTGGACAACTTACGAGATTCACCCTGTATACATAAATTTATCTATTTATTTAGGTTTTTTTTGTTTTAGTGAAAGATGTCGAGCACTACTTTCCTCATTATTTTAAGGCTGCGTACGTTGTTTTATGACAGTTATCCCTCTCACGTATGCGTTATGAGCGATTCGTTTAGTTGAGTGTGTGCGATCTACCGCACAGATGTGTGTCCGCCGAAAGCTACAACCACAAACCTCAGAGTTTGTCACGCTAATCAGAATACGATCACTTATACCACTATTGAAAACGCACTATCGGTACGAGTACCTTAATATGTTATCCATTATAATCCAAATTAAAACCTTTCAACACTGAGAGGTTCTATTTATTAAATCACATGGCTTCAGTTTTTATCCACTTTAGTTTACAAACTTAAAAGTAGAAAAAGCGTGAATGGCTGTGTTAAAAATTTACTATTGTTTTAATGTCATGTTCCATTGGGATGAATAGTATTTACATTGCAAAAATTCCCTCGTTTTCATCTAATTAAAACAATAAATATAATTATTGTGATAACGCAATGGACCTTTGTGTTTCTTTGTTTCCGCTACGTCATTGTATCTTTTGTTTCTATTGTTCCGAGCTGTCTTTCAGCGGGAAACGGCTACATGTTAACCAACAACCGACCGTGTGTGTTGTGCCAACGCGACCGTGTCCGAAATTATTTCAGTGACGAAATGTAATTATTTTTAAATTGTTCCTACAAAGATTAATAGACAGTTTAAAAGTAATGTTTTTTTGTATAATTAACCTAAGGCTTTTTCATATAGTTGAGCACAGTTTGTTTCTTGTATTATAGTTACCTAATATATAAAAGCATTTAAAATTAATTAATACTTTTAACATCATATCTATTGTAAGGTTATTATGATTATGACTTTAAAATGATATTGAGGTATGATAAGAGAGGAGGTATTGAGGTATGATGTTTACACAAGAGAGAGGTTGTGTTAATTAAGGTATTAACTTGATTTATTTTTTAAATATGAAGATATTTCACAAACCGCTGCTCTCTTATTAAACTCAGGTATAGTTTTATAATCATTAATTAAAAATGTTTGATCTGTAATAACAAGAGTACGAATACAAATATTAAAGTACTAAGATAAAATAAATGTCAAGGTTGTTTAAATGTGTAACATAGTTTAGTAAAATGTAATCATTAAATACTTCGCACCTGAAATTTAATATTTAATTCGTGGAATACAAAAAATGTTTAATTTTGTAAATCTTTAACGGGTTTCCTAACAATATGAGAAATATTCTGAGAATAGTAACACAAGTTTTAGTTAACTTTATCCTCCCAACTATCCGTAAAATATATATAGCTGCAAATCCTCAAATAATTACACATAAAATAAACTCCTAATGATCAAACCTACCCGATATTGGCGCTTTTTCAGTTTTCGTACCAGACAACTTTTGGTTAACGGGTGACATTATGGACATTTCACATTTCCAAATTATATATTAGATTTTAAAAGGGTAAGCAAATCAATCTAAGACGTTGTAACTAAAAGAGAACAAAATATTATGCAAACTGAGTACTAGTAAACAAAATATATACTGAAAATAAAAAATAATGTTCTATAACTGATAGTATCTGAATGTACCAAAGTTTTTTTATTGAATCGAATATGACATTTAATTTCAAACAGCTGTTTACTGGGAACATAGAAGAGCCCCATTTTCTTTCTTGATGAGCCTGTTATAAAACAACACCAAAAGAAACAAAAATATTCGAATTCTGATACGGTTCGTCAAATCAATTCAATTGTATTTCATCTTTCAGAGTTAGAAGTTGAGTCTCCGAGCTTTTTTGATTCAAGAAGAAAGGATAATCTCGGTCGAGCAGTTCTTAACAAATACGTCGAGTAAGGTTCTGTATTCAAAGATAATTGCCTAGCAAACAATGGATATATTTCTGTACAAGTCAGTATTTTTGTATTTATCAAGGATAGTATTTAGATTTAATAAATCAGCTTAATGGTTTAGCATTGGATACTTTCACCTTAATATATAAAATCCAAATGCCACTGACTGACTGACCTATCACGAAATCTCCATAACTATAAGAACTACAGAGTTGAAGTTTGACATATAGGTTCCTCTATGGCCCTAAGAACGGTATTACGAAATTCTCCCTGTGGTCCACCCCGCTGGGTCCCAAGGTTACCATGTATTCCTTATGGACATTCACTTTAGTTTGAGCTGATGAAAATTCAAACAGCTGATCTTGATTCCTATTCTATTAGTTCCACGGGCTAACCACAGATTGAAGCACACACAACTGTCATAGTTTACGCGGGCGAAGCTACAACGTGTCGGCTAGTTTAGACTAAATTTTAAAATATTACTTTATCATATTGAGAAAAAGGATTTCCGTCAACGGAAATCTTCCGTGAGATTTCCGTTGAATATACGTTTTTAGGTTAACTTACTACTTCTTTTAGGGTCTAATGGAAGTTAAAACTATATTGTTTTATTTAACAACCTTTTATCTATCATTACATGTTGAACTAAAGCAGACGGATTCACCCTCTTAAATATTTAAGGACAACCAAATTCATTTGTTTTAATTTTATTCTATATTGATTTTGTGCGCATGCTTGATACGTTTAGAATCACAGTCATGCTTGTTCAGCCAAAGATAATTTGTTTGTATTAAATATTCTCAGCTGAAAATATTACAAGCTCTTGATAAAATATGAATTCGTAAAAAGCCTAAACAAATCAATTTTTGCGCTATATGAAAAAAGCACGCACATAATCTATTTAACATATAAATACCTATATTAATAATGATAGTTATAACTTCGATGGCCAAAGGTTATTATTAAATGTATTAATTCTTCTTTAACTTTCTACTTGCAATTATAAAACAAAAAACTACGTCCGTTCAATATTGAAAGAATTTTTTAAAATCACTATCCGCTGTAAACTGAAGTTTTTTATCTCAAAATAAACGGTATTATAAAACAACAACAAAATAGCAGAGTAATTATTAACAGACCAATTTACTTCACGTAGGGGCTTCTAAATTAGAGTATGTTGGATACTTTTCTCCAGCCATTAATTCCCCATTGTGGTCAAGGTTGCACATCAATGAGGTTGTTCATTGATTGACTGGTCAAAACAAATAATTGGCTGGTCTGTGGGATTAAACTTTAATTAAAATGTCAGTTTTGCCAATTACTGGTTATCGACAACTCTTTGGCTTATAAGCCCGGAATAGGCTTAGTATATTATATTGTTTAAACAAATGCTTTTTTTAATTTTACATTATTTTATGACGTTTTACTGAAACAAAATTGTTCTTAAATGTTCAAATTGCTAGTAAACATAAAGGGGAATATTTAAAAAGGTTAAATTACAAGTTTATAGATATGAAATAGGAGACTCAGTAACCGATTACAAGAGATTATTTGGGTAGTCGAAAAGACCATTACTAACGTTATTTCTAGCATCACTATCACATTTCTTAGGAAGTGATAGGGAAAGAGAGTGGTAGGCATGTGAATTAAATTCAGAAGTGTCGAAACGGCTGCACTGATCATCGTTTTGCTCACATTTTTCCATGACAATAAAAATAAAATATCAGAATATGATAATCCCATTCATTAAAACAACGCTTTTTATCCGTCCCATTAGTTTCAAAATGTTATTGTTAATCATAACTCAACATTTTATGTTTGCTATGTATTCAGGTTTTTTTATTCAAATAATTGTAAAATAATTATACTTTTTGTGTAAAGATAGTTATGTTATGCAAAGACAGTTTTAATTAACTGTCAGTTAATAGTGAAACCATTAAAATTACAACGTAATCTATAATGTTTCAATGGAGAAGCCCAAGAAGGTAGACAAGCAAATCGAGTAATAAAACAACATTTAAGCCTTAAAGATAAAACTTGTTTGATTTAAGATACTGGTTCCCAGTTACGGGTGGAAAATCATACACCTTGTAATAATGTTAAAGAATAAGCAAAGCCATTATACACTTAGTTCTAAAGAAAGTGCAAGTACCCAACAATAAAGATCTCATCTTAAAACTAATATTAAACCAAATATAAAACCAACCATAAATAGAAAAGGTTATTGAACTTCGTTTTGCACGGTTGGATAATAAACGAACAAATTACTCACCTAAAGCTTTGCTGGAAGGACGACTTAATTGTTGAAAGGGGACCGAGCTTTGCTTGGAAATATATATTACCCTGAGAGTTTCGGGCTTTATCAAGTGGTTGGTTGCTTAAAGAACCCACCAAATGAGAACCAATCTGTTTAATAATAAGTCCTTGTTTATGTCCTTAATCGTAGGTCAAATTGTTAGTGAAAAAGTATATTCAGCAGGGGATCGATGTAAGTTGTAGGAGGATTACAGACATAATTGCCCTTTTAAATTATTACACTTTAAATTTAATACGTATACCATCAGGGTACAGTTTTCCACTTTTATATTGACAACTTATCAGGTAATAATCTATAAAAAATGTTAAGTTCGCTCACGATTTACTCTGGAAAACGGAAAGTTTTGCACCCCATTTGATCCCTGGAGTTTGATAGAAGTTTTGTTGAACTTGGCATATTTTGATGTATGGACTTAATATTTGTTTTAAGAATTGTACCTCATCGGAAAAATAATTTTATATTCATGGTAGTTAGATATTAAACGTTTCGAAAGAGTGTTCAGTTTTAATGTATTTGGTTAAATATTTTAGCTTTTTAAAGATCCTTGCTTAAACCAGGATCCTAAGTTATTCCATATAGATATGACAATGGGAACGATTTATGAGATCGGTTTGTACGGTTTCTCATATATTTTAGGTAAATACTGGAATGGCTCTCTAAAATTTACCCCACCACAAAATAGTAACCCTCCCCCCACACTGCATAGTCGTTCCTTCACTCGGTAAAAATTCTTAAACTAAGGTGATTTGGTTATCAAAAAATTTTGTTTAATTGGAACAATAAACGTATAAATTATTTTTGTACATTTACTAATTTAAGTTACATTGCGAATATGTTTAAAAACATTGTTACTACTTGCTGGTGGTAGTGTTAAAAACCATTTTTAATCCATTTATTAATGTAAACAAATGTCATAACTCAATATGACTACATCTGTATCTTATGTTTCAATTTGTAATGTTTATTAGGTGCAGGATTTGTGTCACATATTTAAGGGAACATTTTCAAATGTCCAGGATTTACTTACTGCAAGTAATAACAACTTCTGGTTTGCTCACCCTCCTTTGGGCTTAGAGGAAGGTAAGAGGATCATCTTTCTTACTAACAGCTTTCCACTTATCGATAAATATGTACTAGAAATAACAATTTACCGTAGTATATTCTTTATACAGAATGCCAATAATTTAAAAAATATGGTTTTACTATTTTATTCCAGTAAATCGCAGGGTTTTCAACACATCTTAATTTTGATAAGTAGATTAGTAAAACTAATTATTAGCTTTCAAAAATCAAACTATAAAACCTATCTTAATTTAAAATTTATATAAAACGGACTGAAAATATTGATGTAATAGAAATAAGTATTGAACTGTAGGAATGTCTATGTTCTACAAAGACTGTATATTACACTGGTCCATTGCTATACTAGTTCGATCTTTTACAATGTACACAATTTGTATACGGGCATGGAAGAAATAATCAGAGGTAAGCTACCGTGTTGCACGGAATGGGATGACCAGCAAAGGCGTGGGGGATGTTCCACGAATTGCTGTTGTACTTGCCATGCTCCTGCTCTAAGGCGAACGCTCCCGTAAGAAAGAAACTCTGATCATTCTTTCTCCGGGATTGAGGCCATTGTTTTGTATACTTAAATGGCTGTAATCAGTTCAAAAATAACAAAGTGGTTCTGTTAACAAAGATCTCCTTACAGTAGCCTTGTTATTTGTACAGATTTAAAATAATATTTGTACGTGCCACCAGTGGTAACCGAAGAAATAAGTGATTAAATGTCAAATTAATGCATTGAGACATTTAGCTTCAGGGAACAAAAGCTTTACTCAAAGGTTTATTCTATAATATTTTTAACGAATTGGGTGAAATATTCACTTTTGAATAATGCATTTCCTTTAAGCGCGGTTTTCATCTACAGTTGTCATAGAATGTTTATATTTTGATGTACCATAATGACCTAGTGCAATTAATTACATTCAAACTTTGCCAATTTGAGTGTTTCTTTTTGTTTACCACTTTTTTCCCCGATCTAAACTACAATCAATAACTACGTGCTCTGGAGTCAAAAATATACATGATAATGTTCAAACTCACCAAAACTATGTTTTTACCAAGTTAGCCTTTTTTACATGTTAAATATTTTATACAGAAATCTCTTCGTAAATAAAAACATGCCTAAGGAGAACGATGGAATCCACTCCTCACTATTAGTGTCCATAACAGTGACTGCTGTACTGGTGGTTTACAAGAGTGCTTTAGAGTATCTGCTGTTTGTGGCACGAATGTGCTCGATAACAGACTATTTATTTTCTATGCATTTTATCTTCATCTTAAGATTTTCTTGTGGATGCTGTATTTTTGCAAGTCTACACATCTGATGTGCGATTCAAGTCACATCGGTGTGTGTGTGATTCAAGTTTAAATTTTTATCTCCTTGACTTTATTTATGAATTATCAATTTAGAGAATTAAAAAGAAAAACTAAATTTGTTAAGATTGATTATGAACAAGTAAAACCAAAAATAATGCAAACATGGAAAAATAATATTAAACCTCATAAACCGTTTTATTTTTAACTATGTTTATACTTATCGAGAAATAAGTTAACATTTATATTATGTGTTTTATATGTGTTTCAATTACAGAAATGTGTTTAGGACCGGGCGTATTCGGTTAGTGCCTCTCCACTATAATAATAATTATAGCACAAAACTTACTTTAGAACACGAAATTACAATGACTGTATACAGAATAACAAATTGCGTACAATACGATCGTAAAATGTTTATGTTAAAGTATCTCAAAACCATTAAGCTTTACATTCGTAAGGTATCCTGTACCATGGTCAAACCATGTTCTCTCAAGAGACAAAGGTCCAACTCACATTTTTGACCAAACTGTTAAACTGGTCCAAAATAGTCCTTTTAACTTATACTTTTGGATATTTACATTCACTTTCCTTTATTAATATAATATTTCATCATTTTCCATACAAGTAAACTATTAGTGAATTATTTTACAACATACATTGCCTACATTGAACACATTTTAACAGACATAAAGAAGCTGTAATGTGTGTATGTGTGTATGTTAGTGTAATGTAAGTGTTAGGAAATATCACAAAGTTAAGAAGTGCCTCCTGTGTAGAAACGCACAGCAAATTATTGATTTCTCATTCGAAACTTTGTCATGCAGGTTCAATATGATCCTTAATTATGAAATATCGTAAATATTTTCCTGCTTGAAACTGGCCCAGAGGACTCTAAGTAACATAAAACACCCAAACACACACACACACACACGCACACACACACACACACACACACACACACACACACACACACACACACACAAACAACGTGCGCAATGCAATTTACTAAAGGAACACGAAACTTATAACAAAGTGTACGTCTTGTTGCCTAGCAACCACTTTGACGAATCATCACCTCCTCAGCGTTACACAAACCTTGTTCTAACGCCTAGCGAGACTAGTGAAGAGTTAAAATACGTCAGTCATTACATTTAATATCTGAGTACCGGGGGACCGAGCCATGCTCGGTGTTTGATTCCGCAAAAGCGGCAATGAATTTGTTTTATTTCAAATACTCATTTATTTTCAATATGAACGCTTCTCTCACTCGCCTCCCGGATGAGCTCGTTCGCTACGCTCACTAACCTATAGGAAAAAGAGGTTGAGTTGCCATTCAAGTTATTTTTTTATTTCAATTATGAGAGTTGCCATTCAAGTAGGTTTTTATTTCCATAATTATAAACAGCTGTTTACAATATTTTAATTTATAGAAGCTGATTTAATGGTTTGTTTTTGTTATTCATAGTTACCGGTATTATGATTTTTAACTCCATAAGCCCAATGTTAAAATTTTCAATTTTCAAATGAGTTGTTTTAGAAAATACGAGTTTTCCTGAGGTAGTGATTTTTGTCAATCGATTTTTTAGACCCAAAAGCCCCTAATCCCAAACTTTCAGCAAAGTCCTTCCGCTGGGTCTCGAGATAAATTTTGCAAACAAACAAACAGACATAGGTCGTGTTAGAGTATAGGATAAACGAGTTAAAATATTGTTTAAAACGATCAGCTTAAAAATTATGTAAAGGCATACTCGTTTTAACGAATTTCCCCTATAGGGAAGAAGCTAAAACCGTAGATGGCATGGTTAGACCTAGGCCCGGGACCATGATAAATTTTAGTTTTGAAGGACCCAGATGCCAAAAACACCATTTGTTCAAATTCTTATATATGTATTTATGTATATATAGGTGTATATATGTGTGTGTGTGTGTGTGTGTGTGTGTGTGTGTGTGTGTGTGTGTGTGTGTGTGTGTGTGTGTGTGTGTGTGTGTGTGTGTGTGTGTGTGTGTGTGTGTGTGTGAGTGGGCATAGGTACGCTTACGAGGACAATGACGTAAAATTTCAACGTGCTTACGAGGGCATTTTTGCTTGCGAGGACCGGTAGGCGGTCCTCGCAAGCAATTAACCCTTGATTCGTAATCCTGGATATACAAAACATGTAAAAAAGTTATTTTTGAAAAACTTTTGTCGGACCTCGTAAGCTACCCTAAGTCCGAGAGCGTAGTTCACAGTTATAGCACCACGTCGCGCTACCGTCGTCGACTACGATACATCAACCCGCATCATTCACAGTTTCCGGGGACCAGGTTGGGATAGCTCCGTACGGTGTTAACGAGGACCAGGCGTTCTCCCTTGTCAGTGCGCCCGTAAAACCCTCTTGTGAGGACCGGCCAGGTAACACTTATTGTAGTCAATATGTTTCTCATTCGAGGAGCATCTCTGACTAAATCTTGTGCCTATGTACACCCATCTTATAAGGACCTTGTCTTTGAGAAGGCAATGCTACCATTCACTATGCTTAATTTTTTATGTTATTGAATTTGTGGCCTCATAAATTATAAATGTGCACGGAATTTTGTTTAGTAAACCTTGTCCCTAACATAAAAAAATCATTGCAATAAATATTTAAGTAAAACCATTTAAGTGGTCCTCGTACGGTTTCCACACCGTCAAATTCCTCACACAATACCCTATGCTCGTATGACATTGGTTGTTGCTAGTTTCAAATATCTGAAAGCAAGTCACCAACTATACAGGGTGAGTTTTAAATGAGTCCACGCCTACATTTTTCCACATTTATGAAGATATCGACCCCCGATCATTGTTGACCAACTTATAATACATTTTGACTTAGTTAATATTTTTGGCTGCCATATTGGATTCAACTATTTATTTTTAAATGTAAAGGTGGGGTTGTGACTCATCTTATAGAAGTATTTTTACGGTGAACACAATGCTGCAATCCGGCTTTGAAAATTATTATTCGTTCTCAAGATAATGGTCAATTAAACAAAAATAATTTTGGAGAGAGTTTTAAAGGTTCTAACCATAAACATGCCCATATTCTCATAATTAAATTAAATAATTACCATGAACTACTACCAATCATTGATGAGTGGCATTCACTTCATTTTTACAAAATTAAAATGTTTGGCCGCCATCTTGGATCCACCATTTTGGAATAAGACAATTTCTTTTTTATCTAAAATTAGGATTGTGACCCATAATTTCCAACTGTTCTTCCACGCTGAAATAAATGCCGCAACCTGTTTTTAAACATCGCCTAATGTTTTCATGATACTTTCACTTTTTTAAATGTTTAACCGAAATCTTTTAATATCATTGAAACGAAAGGTGATATTCGAAAACGGATTGCGGAGTTGATTTCAGCGTATAAAAAACAGTTGTAAATGATGGGTCACAACCCTATCTTTACATTTGAAAAAAAGTATCTTATTCCAAAATGGTGGATCCAAGATGGCGGCAGAATATTTTAAATTTGAAAAAATGAAGCAAGTGCCACTCAACAATGATTAGTAGTAGATTTTGGTCATTATTTGATATAATGATGAGAATATGGGAATGAGTAGTATGTGTGTATGTAGTATCTATGTGAGGTATGGACCTTCACCTTTTACCTTTTACCTCCAAAGTCCGTCCCGAGGACCGTAGTGGTATGGGACCCGTCAAAAAGTAGAATGGAACTTCAAAATTCTATCCAAAACTAATTATTTTTTATTAGCCAATATATTGAAAACGGATAATGATTTTTTAAAAACTGATTGCGGCATTGTGTTTACCGTAAAAATGTATTTCTATATGATGGGTCACAACCCCACCTTTAATTTAAAAATAAATAGTTGAATCCAATATGACTGATCCAAGATGGCGGCCAAAAATATTAACTAAATCAAAATGAAGTATAAGTTGGTCAACAATGATCGGGGGTGGTCCATAGTTGATATCTTTAGAAATGTATAAAAACTACTAATTTAAAACTCATCCTGTATAATGTCAAGATACAGGACCTCGATGCACTCATTGGCTTAGTATTACATTTTATTTTTAGCGAATTTTCTATGCAATAGTGAAATATTAGAATGAGCTGAGGGCCCAGGCCCACCATATAAATTCCTAACCTGATCTCTGAACCCTTGTCGGGGCTCCTATAAACCGTATATATGTTTATATTCAGTGTGTCGATTTGTTATGCTCACTATTGGGATCTTGAAAACTGTAGAGATACAATTAGGTTCAATTACAGTGCGAGTATCGAAATAAAGTGACTGGCAGAACGGCCCAGCCGCACGGCGACCAAACATTCTATTTCATAACCTCGTTGTAACGTAAAACACATGGTTAGACATTTCCAATAAACGTTATAAAAATAGTCAGCTAAACACGTTTTTGCACATATTTTTAAAGATTTTGTTTTTATTTTATCCCGATGCGTTTATATTAATAGTTATATTTAAAAAATACTAATTGTGACATTTTAAATTGTAATTCCTGTTTTTGTTCAGCGAATTTCCCATATAGGGGAGAAGCTGTTACCGCAGTCGGCATGGTAAGATCTAGGCCCGGGACCATGATAAAACTTTTCGTGTTTAGGTCCCCAGATGCCAAAAAACCCATTGTCAAAACTGCACATATACAGAGTGGGGACCGCGTCTAGGTGTCACCCCGACAAACCGTCACCTTTTAAAACAGGTTTTGAGGTGACGAGTTGACGCGCATCGTCCCCGACAACCCGTCACCATTTGAAGGAGGTGACAGGTTGTCGGGTTGACATCTTGACGCGAGCGTGCGAGGTGACGGGTTGTCGTGTACGGAGGCGTCTAATCGTCACCTCAAAAGAGAGGAGGTGACACCTTGTCGGGGTTACACTTTGACGCGAGCGTGAGAGCTGGCGGTTTGACGTCGATGCAACCGACAACTTGACACCACAGCAAATCGCCATCCCGATAGGCTCCTCCCTTTGAGCTAAAATTACATATTTGCACACATAATCAATTCGTTTAACACTGCAATAGAGAGAGCTTCTTAGACTTTATATTTGGTCTGGTCCAACAAAACCGCTGATGATTTTTGTGGTGAATGGTTCTATCAGTGGTTTTAAAATTTATAATGCGTGAATTCTACTAAACGTATTTTTCAGCTCGCTTCAGTGCTTTTTGTCATGTTTATAATAATTCTAAGGTAGTTAAAAAACCTTCGCATTACCGCAGAAGTAGTCATTATAGAAATGATTTTGCTATTTCGTCAAAACGTCATCGAAAACTTTTAACACAATCCCCTTAGTAGTTAAAAATAAGTTTCACTGGGGGGTGACCATAATGAAAATGTTTTTCATGTGCAAGCTGCAGTTGGTTTATACGCATAAAGCAAGACATTTTTCAAAGCGTACTCACGCGTACTCATTCGTGTCTATATCATTGCATTTTTTCCGTTACTAGATGGGATCTGACGAAATGTTGAGTTTGTCATTACGTATTGCTAGATTCAAAGTGATGTGATTGATTATCGTGAGAATTTGATCAATCCCGCAAATCACACTTCGCATAGAATTTACATATTATTTATTTTCTATGCCGCCTTCATGAGAAAAGTTGAATAGTTGAAACCACTGATATTAAAAAAATGGTAGTATCTAAAGAACCGTTCACCGCAAAAATCATCTCTCTAACCAATGAAATAACTGTGCTGTCACAAAACAAAATGTGAGCGCTATTTTTGGACCACCCTTTATACGATTAGGCCTACTAGCAGTTTCCCGACACGCTCAAACTGAGGTTATAAACCAGTTTCTTGTTGTTGCCTTTAAGACGAAACCCCAAAGAATAAATTATAAGGTAAAACTTCAACATATATGCTTTATTACAGTTATTGATTATTTGGTTTTATCAGTTGGTATGTTAAAAAATTAAGACGCTATTATGAAGGTTTATTAAGATGGCTTATAAGGACTATGAAACGACTACCTATCATGAAGACCTCACACGCTATTCTTTAAGATATAATTTTTTGGAGTTGAGAATAAACTATGTTAGATCAATCTCATGTTAAGGTTATAATGTATAAGAAACTATCTTTGTTTAACTGGTATTTCTGTAACTTTAAAAGGTATTTCTTTAACTGAATTTTAAATTTTGTTTCCGAGGTTATTGATAAGTTTTCTGGTAATTTGTTAAGCGATTTTGGCCCGAGATTTTGAGGTAGTGTAGCGGCTAATTCCAATCTATGAGGAGTTTGTCTATGTGTCCTTGCCTAGTAATTATGGCTATGAATATCTGTACTGGTTACTATTTTTGTTGATTTAAATTTATAATATAGTAGAATTTCAAAAATATAAATGAAATGTAATGTTAGAATTTTAAAAATTTTTAAATATTTTGGCAAAGCGTTCTTTTCTAGACTCTAGACTCCCAGAGAATAATACCGTAACTTAATCTTTATTATACAAGTGAAAAATTATGTGTTCAAGTAGTATTTATTAGTACCTGGTTGACCGTTGCTTGGGGGAAAATCAGATTATGCAACTTGGCTTGTTTATGAACACCTGATGATTCTTTTGTTTACTATTTCCTTGTTATTTTGTAACCAACATGGCAACCCATAAGGTTCTACATCACTCTTTGGAAATTATTAGTTTACGAACAATTACATAACTCAAAATACTGTTGCAATACCTAAACCTGAGAGCATAACAGCTTTTCTTTTTTATCACCAATATCTCAATTATTTGTGAATGCATACATTGATAAACTTGGTATGTGGCTTCATATGGCTGGGGCCTATCGATATTTGCAAAAAAACAAATTTTAGTCGATGGTCTCGTAGCAACATATTTGCGTACTCAGCCCTAATGTCATTCTTATGGATATAATAAGGGAAGTTTAATCCCCCCCTTAATTATCAACATAAATTATAACAACTTTGTATGTTGCTTCACGAATTATGTTGATATTTGTAAAAAAGTTTTTGTTTCTTGTTGCATACTCAGCCCCAATATTATTCTTACGGAGAATAAGTAAAACTTTATATTTTGCTTATTTTTGAACATATATTGATACAACTTGGTAATTAGCTTCATCTAGATCTGATCTATTAATACTAATATAAAATACTCTTGGAGGGTTAAACCTGCATACACAGGGACGTTGTTTTATTCCATGTTATTCTTATGGAAAATAAATTAAATGCTATTTCTCCTTTATTTTTGAATATAATTTGGAGAAACTTAGTACGTGCATTTATTCCTGTGGTTATGATATATTTATATTTGAAAAGAATTCCCAGTTTTAGTCTCCCTTGATAAGGCAAACTTGCGTAGACTGTTCAATGTTATTCTTACGGAGGATAAATAAGATGTAATTTCTTACTAATTTATCTATATTCTTTGGTTAAATTAAACTGGGTAATCTTGTTAACGTGTTGGGGAGGTAAACATATTTGCATTGGAAATTCATTGAGTACGCAGGTTTTCTGTGACGTAGGTATTTGATTATAAGATTACTTATGTTTTTATATTGAGTTATGAGGCTTAGTGTTCTACGCAAACTATATAACATTTGTCCAGTAAATGGGTCGAAACACTCAGATCAGTAGGCCTACGTCTGGCAGGTTCTAATACGATATTACATTATTTCCTCATTAGATGTCATTTGCCATAAATGACTGTAGCTGTAACTTGTCCTAGGGGGACGAACGCACGGTCCTTATAAAGAAGGCTTGAGTACACACAGGTGGGTTTCAGCTCCGTTCTGGAACGTACAAATTGTTGTTCCTCGCTAGGCTATATGTGGGAAGGAGGTGTCATCGCAGTATAAGCATAATTTACAACTATTGCATATATTTGCATATGGTTAGGTCCTCATAAGTACCAACATATCTGGGATTCTATCAACAAAAAACTCAGATTAGTTATGAAGTGTATTTGTACATTTTAATTTGCTGTGAACCTGTCACCTATAAGTGTGAAAAAGGCAGATTCATAGGAAAACATTTCTAAATTACATCAATCAAGATGTCCTGATACAATTTACACTGTGTCTAAGTCCTCGCAATATATCTATGTGTCATTTTAGGAGATGTCCTTGCAGGATAATCCTACGATACAAATTATGTGTATTACTGGTCCTCGCAAGCACTGGCAGATACGGGTCCTCGTAAGAAACAGACACATTTTAGTTTTTGTATTGTATTTATACTTTTTTAACTTAAAATCCCTCCAATAGCGTAAAAACGACCGATTCATAGTAATTAATGGATTAACTAAATAGTTCAAATGGCCCTCGTAAGATTTATACCTCGTCAAGGTTCTCGCAAGATATCTATGTCATATGTGTAAGTAAGGGTCCTCGCAAGGTAGCATACGATGCAAACAGTGTGTAATATATGTGTGTCAACAGGTCCTCGCAAGTGCAGGCAGATGCGGAGTCCTCGTAAGAAAGAGACACTATTTTTTTTTTTTTGGAGTGCCTTTAAACTTTTTTTATGAACCTTTTCCCTAATACTGAAACCAACATCCGTATCATATTTTTGTATTTTATTATCAACCCGATCTAGTGGTCCTCATAAGAATGCCACAGCGTCAAAGTCCTCGCAAGGTACCCTATGTACGTATACGTGTGTGTGTGTGTGTGTGTGTGTGTGTGTGTGTGTGTGTGTGTGTGTGTGTGTGTGTGTGTGTGTGTGTCCGTAGGCACGACAACTTTCGTTCACCGATCTTGATGAAATTTTGTATAATCGTGTAATGCAGCATCTATTTTCATTAGTTCGAGAACCAGACAGGTCGCTCTACTTTAAGGGGGGTTTTGTACACCAAAAATGGGTTTTTGAACTTTTTACATTTAATTCTTTTCAAACCCAAATTTTGGATTACACCATTAAATTTAGCTTAAAAAGACAAACAATTTGGATTTTGATCATTGTTCTACGTCAATTGGTTACCGAGATATTGAGAGTGCTAATCACAGTACGTTGTCCATTGTTAATCTTATGGAGAATAAGTAAAATTGTATAACTCGGTTATTAATGAACATATATCAATGAAACTTAGTATGTGGCTTTATATGGTTGGGTTATAATGCTATTTGCATACAAAACCCATTTTTTGTGGTCCCCATGACAGCAAACCTGCGGACTCAGCAGCTATAATGTTATTCTTATTGAGAATAATAAACATGTGATATCTTGCTTGTTTATGAACGTAAATTGATAAAACTTGGTATGTTGCTTCATCTGGAGGTGATCCATTAGTATTTTCATAAAAACCAGATTTTGTGGTCCTTGATGCAGCAAACCTGCATACTCAGTCCTAATGTTTTTCTCATGGGGAATAAATCAAATGTCATATCTCGCTTATTTATTAATATGCTTTAATTAAAGTTTGTAAGTAGCTTCATGACTTAGTGAAGTACCATTTGCAATTCGCTCAGTATGCGGGTTTGCTGCAACGGGGGTATTTTTATCCATCAAGTACAGCCTTCCGTGTGTGTATGTAACCCTTGCAGTATGTTTAAATGACACGAATGAGAAGGAGGAGCCGCATGTCTGCAGAGTTTGCCTTGAATCTATGTAAACGACTTTTTATATTGTATCGCCCAGCTAAAAACCCACCTTTCTCAGACAAGCCCCTATTTAATTAAATATAACTGAGTAAAAACTCTCTTTGGTTAATTTATTTAAGAGCAACATTTAACTGTGTAGTTTCACATTCAAATTGATTAAAATGTCAAAAACAAATTTCCCAATCAAAATTATGATGATATTTCCCTCATAATAAAATAAAAACAGTTTTCGAACACTTTCACTTCGCACAGGCTCAATTGGTATGTTTAAATATGTGGAAACAAGCCCTTCGATTACTGAGATTTACTAAGTTGTTTCATTGTCAAACAAATGTTCTATGGAACTCGTTGGTTTAATACAAAATCGCGTTTACTTACAAAGCAGTGAGTTAATGAAATTGTAAAAGTTCAGGAAGTGAGATGGATGAGTGAATAAAAAGAACACAAGGCACATGTTTTCCCGGCACATTAATTTGAAATGTAAGCTTCTTCCTTAAAAAAATAACCCTGACTTAGCAAAGCCTTTGTGAAATATTAGTATTTTCCCTTTGTACTTTGCGTTTTCGTTTGATTATAATTTTGTTAATTTTTTCAGTAGGAAGATTTAATTCCTGAAATAGTAAAAAAAGAGGAAAACATCTCGTCATTAAGACACTGAAATTATCGTACTACTTTAAAAACTATAAGCGGACAGTAATTTTATAAAATGTGAACTTTTTTAATTAAACTGAAATATTTCAAAAAGAGACAGGTATTGTTTTTGTGTGGTAAATTTAATAAACAAATTCAGGAAATGTGCTTTACAAATTGATTTAAACTCATAACACCTTTTATCACACCAAAGATATGGTTGTAGTGGTTTAAGAGTTTAATCAGGTTGTTATAAACAATAAGAAAATACATACCAAGGAAAAGCAAACTATCTCCCTCAAGTTTAAAATTAAAGTTGTATTACTTAACCGTAGATGATCAATTTAGGAAAAATAAATGTTTTTTACGGTAATTCTAAATTACAATCACCACTCATTAAACCACACGGTTTGAAAAACTTAATTATCGCATTTAACATAATTTATTGCGTGGTAAATTATGAAGGACTTTTTTCATTTCTTGATACGTTGTTTAGTGATATTTCATAAAGTACCCTCTTTAAAATTTGTCATAAACAATCTCAAAATAATAGTGTTCAATAGCTAGCAACTTTGTTCAGAACTTTTCAAATGTAGCTTGAATAACGTAGTAAATCTTTAAAATAAGTTGAACAACTATTAGGTCAACATGTTTGTGTAACACGGGAAGAGAAGCGAGAGCCGGAATAGCAGCAGTTTACGTCTCGTGTGTATGTAAATGACTTTGTATATTGTATTTCTGGGACTGGCTCAGAACCCGTCTTCCTCAGACAAATTTCTCTTCTTGCAAATACAATACATTCACATTGTTGAGTTATTTACTGAAATCTTGCTTTCTCTTTGAAATATTTACATTATTTTTGTATTAACTTGAATTATATACAGTAAGATTATAAGTTTTTGGTTTCAGAAAAATGTCCCACCTATAGGTAAAATGCTATTTCAGTCGGTGGTGTGGGAAGATGTAATGCCGAGACCACAGGAGGGAGCTCTCCGTTTTGAGGTCCATAAATTCCAAAATTAACATTCGTAAAAATATATTGTCAATATATTTCAAGGAAATCTAATTTTTAGCTTTATAGGGTTTCGGGCTAATGATTTTTGCACAATATACCGTTTTTATAGTCTCCATTGCTGCGTACTCAGTCCAATTTCTTACCATGGAGATTAAATTAAACGCTATATTTAGATTATTTATGATTACACTTTTATGAAATTTGGTAAGAGGTTTAATATGATAGCTATGCACCAAGTTCAATGGTTTTAGGCACCGAGTTGAAAAAAATATGGTTAGCTAAATACAAAACATAGAATTGGCTGGATTTGGAAAGTTTTGCTGTGACTGAGGTATTTATTTTTCACGTGTATGAAGCTCTGTATATTCATTGGTGAAATTGGTACTCTTTCACCAGTTATTTTTATACTTGAGCGTACTTACGAGTAACAAATACTTACAAGTACTTACGAGTGACAAATACTTACAGGTACTTACGAGTGACAAATACTTACAAGTACTTACGAGTGACAAATACTTACAGGTACTTACGAGTGACAAATACTTACAAGTACTTACGAGTGACAAATACTTACAAGTACTTACGAGTCAAGTACTTACAAGTACTTACGAGTGACAAATACTTACAGGTACTTACGAGTAACAAATACTTACAAGTACTTACGAGTGACAAATGTTTTACAAATAGTTGTAAAAAGACTATTTTAGCATTTCGCATCATTGTGTAATGTTATTCAGTTACATAACTATATATCTTTCTATTGAGTTATTTTTTATATAAATTTTATTCCTGTCAATTATTTAAAATTTATATTTACAAACCCATTAAAAATATCTTATGTTCATCAACTTTTAAGCGTGGTAGATTTACTGTAAAAACTAACGTAAGCGTATGATTTTTATGGGGCTACAAATATGACAATACAAATCTGAAACGTAAGGTATGACGAGGAAGAATGTGTAAATGGTGTTTATCTAATAAACACAGAGTAATGTTATTCCAGTGAAAGAGTAATTAACAATATAAGCCTCTTCTTCCTTTGTAAATACCGACTGACGAAGCGGAACCCTTGTGAAAAAGGTCGGCAAACAGCTTGTGCTTGCCTGTGTTACACGTGGATTCGAGCGTAACGAATTCTTTTTAAATGTACAACGAAAATTGATTGCAAAAGATATTTTTATTTTACCTGTACCGTAAGTTATTCAGGAACATTTGAGAATATATAATGTTCTTATCAATAATAGATTTGCAGGTTGTAAAAAACCTGAGATAAATTTTGAGCCTAAGGAAATTTTTAAGCTGAACTTAACTTTTAAGCTGAACTTTTTTTAAGGAGATCTTTAAGCTGAGATTGAACGTTCTTAAATGCGTTTAAACTGTTTTAATAACATTAAATCTATATCTATAAAAGGCAAAGCCCTGGCTGACTCACCGACTGACTGACTCACTGACTCACTCACTCATCACTAATTCTTCACCTTCCCATGTAGGTAGGGAGCTGAAATTTTGTACACTGATTCTTTAAGCATAAAATAGGAAAACTAAATGTTTTTCATCCTGATCTGACCTTAGGGCTCCGCCAGAGACCCCCACAAAGTTCCAATGTATTCCTTATGGACATTCATTTTGGTTTGAGCTGATGAAAATACAAACAGCTGATCTTGATTCGTAGTAGTTCCACAGGCTAACCACAGAATGCAACACACACAACTGTAATGGTCTTTATAAATCATTTGCAGAGCGAAGCCTGTGGAAACAGCTTGTTCTCTATACAAATTAAAAATAAATTAAACAAGCCGAGTTAAATTAAACAAGTTAAATTACCCGGTTTCACAATGGAATACCGGGTGTGTGAATGAATACAATGAATACATTTGTGTGTGTTGTATTCTACGGTTAACATTTTGAACTATTTTGGTTATTATTATCTAGGCGGTCAGTAAAGAAAAGTCTTAAGGACAGTTCGGGATAAAAACCTCATACGTTTCCTATTTTATGCCTAAAGATTCAGTGTAGTAAATTTCACCTCTCCAGGATATCGGGAAGTTGAAGAACTTTTGATGACACCCCAGGGTCTTTTATATATTAGTATGATTATAAAATAAAGTAAAAGCACAATCAGTTATCTTTATATAAAGCCAAACAGCAACAGGAATCTTTGAGAGAACCATATATCTGACACCCACGAACCGTGCACTTGAATATATAAAACCCGGGGGAAAATGAAAAAAGTTGTATTTCTGATGCAACCTCTCCTAAGGCCATTAATTAAAGCACATTTCTAAGAATTAGAATTTATCAATTGTGTTATTTGATTTTATATAAACTTAAATCGAGTGAACCAACGAAGCTGTAGGGAAAAGCTTGTCTGTAAGTCAAACCATCCAAAAGAATCCTTTGAAAATACCATTGGTCTGACACTAGGGAATCCAATCCCGGGATCCCGCCCAATTTTACGGTTTCTTCCATCGCGGGATTCAAACACCGAATTCCGGGATTTTCGGGATTGCTAAATTTCCTCAAGTTAGCAATACAACTAATGAAACCGCAATAAATCACTATAAAACCACTTTAATAAAGTTATAAATAAAAATTTCTTTATTTGATAATATTTTCCTTTCTTTTATACTAACTATAGTTTTATATTTTAATCCAATTTCTTACAGTCACTTGAAACAATCAGATTTTACCTGAATAGGGTAAGTGATGTTTGAAGGATAATTATGCCTTTTTTGTCATAGTTGATTTTTTTCTTTTTATTAAGAAACAATTTAGTTTGGTTTGATTTCAATGTAATAAATGAGTAAATTCATTAAAATAACAACATTGGAATTTTTTAATTAATATTTATTAGATAAATTTTAGATCGTTTACTAATTGTTACATGATTTTACTATGAAAATAAAAACTGTTTTTTACTGTATTTGTTGAAAGGATAGTTTTGTTTCTAGTTTTGTTTTATCAAGTAGGATTTATTCATAACTTGTCTTAGTAATAAGTTAATAATTTAATTCATATGCAGCTGCAGCTACATTGAAAAAATGTGCTTCTATTTCTACTTTTTAGGTGGAGATATTTGTTCATAGATGCTTTTTGAAGGATTTTTTCTGCCAATTTCAATACATATCATAAAGTTAAAAACCCAATCTTGAGTTGCTTTATTAGTTTATTGCATACCCGAAGCCCTACCCAATGTGAGCCCAAACGTAATAGTACTAATAGGGTAATACAGATTGTTATCTTTCACCGTTGATCATTTGTGCTATTTAAATAATCGTTTAGTATTTTTAATACACACAACAACATATACAAAAGTACACTTAATCGCATATTTGTCCAGGCTTTTTGTAAATTAGTCAAATCCCGGGATTGAAAATATTGGATTCCCTATCTGACACCCGTTAACCATAATTGAAAGTAAAGTGATGGTGAAAATATCTGAGAAAAAATATTAGTTTTATGTTCACTTTTGAGTTGATTATTAGTTGTTTTTTCGTTTTCAAAATGTTTGGTCCCTAACCGACGAGTTGCGTTGGCTACCATTCTAAGGCGACAGAGCAAACAGTCGCAATGCGTCAGTTGGCCACTGCTAGGGTTGTATTACCTAACATAAGGTACATAAATAACGTAAGGTAAACTTTAAATGACAGTGGAAAGTTAAAAAACACTTTTAAATTTTTAACTGTGAAATGAAAGCATCAAAATTCCAATTGTCTAGGCCTTTCGATATCAAAGATACCATCGTCAAGTGAAATCAACACATAGTCAAACATTTTAATTTTGGCATAATAAATCAAATGTAAAGAAAAATATGGTAATGTAGTGAAATACTTTAAAGTAAATATAAATTAAAATAAAGTTCTAAATACTGTATGCCAAATATTTTCACAAAAACGGAGAATTTTGAATTGGATCGAGATCACTATTACTACTTTGTTTGTCTGTTATAATGAAATCGCATCCAAACAATATTTTATTTTATATGTTTTAGGGCTGTTCTTGATTGTTTAAAAATTGGAAAACTTTTTAATGTCGGAACTTGATCTTCTGTGTGATTTGATCTTTATATATTATTTCTCAATGTGTTTTTTGTAGGTACACCATATATCTCCCTTATTCCTCTGTCAGCATCAATAATTGAGCCATCACATTGAAGAATACCTTTGCCGCTAAATACAAAAATAATCAAACCATTCAAAATCATAAATACCTCGTCGCAGCAAACCTGCGTACTTAGCGAATTTCCAATGCATTTATAAGTGTCTCACTACTACATAGAGCCACTTACCAAGTTTCACAAAAATACATTCATAAATAAGTATTATACAGCATTTTATTTATTCTCCTTAAGAATAACATTAGGGCTGAGTACGCAGGTTTGCTGCAACGAAGAAAATAAAAATGTGAATTTTTGCATTTATCAATATAACTCAGCCAGGTGAAGCTACATACCAAGTTTTATTAATTTAGGTTTATATCTAAGGGAGATATACAACTTTAATTATTCTCCATATGAATAACGTGGGGGCCGAATAAGAAGGTTTCCTGCTACGGGGAAAATCAACAAAAAAGCTTTTTTGTGCAAATATCAATATAACACAACTATGTAGTTGAAGCCACATACCAAGTTTCATCAATATACAATCACAAATAATCGAGATATCACATTTTGTTTATCCTCCATAAGGATAACATTGGACAACGTACTGTGTTTTGCACTTTGAATATCTCTGCAACTGTTGGACGTCGAACAACAATTAAAACACCAAAATGATTTTTTTGTAGAGCTAAACTTATTGGTAAAAAGAAATGTGAAGTTTTCAGTGAAATTAACTGAGGAATATCCAAAAACCTTTTTCCCATAAGATTAACATGGACAATTTTACGGACGCATTTTTTGACTTATTTCTACAACCACTTAACCTAGTTTAATGATTCAAAATACCAAATTATTTGTTTTTTAACTCTATAAAATGGCAATAACCAAAATTAAGCGTTTTTTAAATGTTAGGGGGAAAAATTCAAAAAACTGATTTTTTGAAAATTTAAAACCCCCTTCCCATATTCCGATCGATTTGGTTTTTGAACAAGTCATAAATGTTACTCAACACATTTGTACCAAATTTCATCAAATCGGGTGTTTTTTTCAAAAGTTATCGTGGTAACGGACACACACACATATATATATAAATTTGAACGAATAGTGTTTTTGGCATCCGGGGACCTCAAAACAAAAAGTTATCATGGTCTCGGGCTTAAGTCTTACTATGCCACCTACGGTAATAGCTTCTTCCCTATAGGGGAAATTCGCTAAAATGATAATTTAATGGGCGATTCTCATTTTCTTGTTAAGTGGAACGTACATCTTATGGTAACAAATTCAACTACCTCAAAACAGGCGTTTCATTGCGCAAGCTATTCATAGGCACTTATAGTTTGACTGCAAAACTGAAGTCATGTGAACAAGCGAAGCTGTGGTGCACAGCTAGTTTGGCCCCGAAGCCTTTGAGACAAAACAGCCCCTTTGGTGTTCATCCAAGTTATGCTCTACCTGAGTGCAACATTAGTTTACTATTCTTCAGAAGAGGGGTAGCTCAGCCATAAAATACGCACGAAAATAACTTCCTATATAACATTAATCTGAAATACTCTATATTGAGTGCAAATAGGTTACTGCAAAGTAGAATGTAAGAATTTTTTATCATTAATCTCCATTTGTTCTCCATATATTATTACGAAAAAATGTGATTATTCTCTATACAACTAGTTGCCCAAAAATACTACTTGTCTCATTACGGTAAGTTTTTTAATTCCAAATTAAATAGCTCAGCTGTTCAAGTAATATGATATTTAAATGTGTTCTAATTTGACCATGTATTCAATGTGTATGCCCTTAAAAGAGGTTTGATTGCAAAAGTAATATTGTTCCATTTATGCTCAGAGTTTCACACAAAATAACTGTTATTTGAGTAGGTTTATGAGTGTCAGAATGGTAATTTGATTCAGCTACGATTTAACGTCGTACCGATTATTACGAGTCATAACTACTTAATACAAAACTCCCATAGCTTGAATATTAGGTATTATAGACCGTTATTTTTTCATTGTTTTAAATTCATTGTTTGTATTGGGGATTTTATGTTTTATAAAAAATTATGGTTTTTATATATTTATATATATATATATATATATATATATATATATATATATATAATTGATGGAAAATTTTCGCAATAATTTCTTTGATAAATGTTATTTGTTTATTAAATAACCATTTGGAGTAACCAAATTAGCAATAATCTCCAAAGATAATGTGTACACAAAGTTCACTTAATAATCCTAACATAGGGTAATACAGCAATGAATTCATGATTACCTTTGCTGATAGTTAGAATCTCTCTTCGAACACTTCTTAAATCAAGTACAAGGGAAAACTGTTCATACATTTTGGTTATCACAAATTACATACATTCATACATTTTGGTCAGCGGCTCCTAGAAGGAATCGGACGGTTCGCTATACTTAGTAGGTACCTCCTACTTTGGTGATGCTGATGGTTTCCTTTGTTATTGAAGCATTTATTTGGAGCCCAAAATTATAAAATCACAACTGCTAAATAGAAATTTTTAGGAGGTAAAATATATTTGATAACGGAATTAACAATTTTTTATGATTTAAGGAAAGTTGAATGTTGATGATCCGGTGATTAACAACATTATACTAGCAAGGGAAGTTTGTCGTACCACTTTTGAAGGTTTTTAATGAAATAAACTACCCACTAGATCACCTATTAATTCTTAGTGTCTTGTTATTTCTTGTGCTTTGTAAAGAAAATATTGACTCAAACACTTAGTGGACAAATCATTAAAGCTGGTTCAAGCGTAAATTTCAAATATTCTCTTGACTGTACAAATTGTCATTGGGTGTATAGTTATACCAGTTTATAATGTAATATAAACCCAGTAATGTGTAAGTACTGTAATTAGATATTTTTAATTATGTTCATGGAATAAGTATGTTAAACCCTAAAACTAAAACTGTTACTGCTTTATCGTATTAAAAATTACTTTCAAAACTACTTATGAAAGATGGTTGTCTTTATCGATAGTACAAGGTAAGGCTACCTCAGTTGCACTGCAGTTTACTACAGTGGATCAAGGTGGGTAAGCGAAACGAAAAGCTTAGAGTAAAAGTGAAA